>OZ014519.1:194141353-196641353 GCA_963966055.1 Lathyrus aphaca | reverse complement strand
CCAGGGTTAGATACGGACATTGTTGTACACAAGCTGCCATTAAAGGAAGATTGTCCTCCGGTAAAACAAAATATGAGAAGAACTCGCCCTGACATGGCAATGAAGATTAAGGAGGAAGTTCAAAAGCAGTGGGATGTCGGGTTCCTTGTTGTACCTAGTTATCCACCTTGCGTAGCTAACATTGTTCCTATACCAAAGAAATATGGCAAGGTCCGGATGTGCGTCGATTATTCGGATCTAAACAGAGCAAGTCCAAAGGATGACTTTCCATTACCTCACATTGATGTGCTGGTAGATAACACCTCTTAGTTCTCGGTATTTTCTTTCATGGATGGATTCTCCGGGTACAATCAGATTAAGATGGCGTCGGAGGACTTGGAGAAAACGACGTTCATTACTCCATGGGGTACATTCTATTATAAGGTTATGCCCTTTGGGTTGAAGAATGTCGGGGAAATGTATCAACGGGCTATGGTAACTTTGTTCCACGACATGATACACAAGGAAATTGAGTGCTATGTGGATGATATGATTGCCAAGTCCCGGGATGAAGAAGAACACCTGGTCAATCTCAAAATGTTGTTTGACAGATTGATAAAGTTTAGATTGAGGTTGAATCCAAACAAGTGCACTTTCGGAGTGCGTTCCAGTAAATTGCTGGGTTTTATTGTTAGCCAAAGGGGGATTGAGGTAGATCCTGCAAAAGTGAAAGCAATATAAAACATGCTTGCACCAAAAACAGAAAAAGAAGGGCGTGGGTTTTTAGGGAGATTGAACTACATTTCTTGGTTTATATCTCATCTAACTGCCACATGCAAGCCAATCTTCAAATTGTTAAGAAAAGAACAAACGGTCAGGTGGAATGAGGACTATCAAAGAGCCTTTGAAAAGATAAAAGAATATTTGCAGGAGCCTCCGATCCTAATGCCTCCAGTTCCAGGACGACCACTTATCATGTACTTGACTGTGTTAGAAGGGTCGATGGGGTGTGTGCTAGGCCAACATGACGAGTCTGGTCGAAAAGAGCATGTTATTTATTACCATAGCAAAAAGTTTACCAACTGTGAATCCCGTTATTTACTGCTCAAGAAAACTTGCTGCTCTTTGGCATGGGCTGCTCACCGACTGAGACAGTACATGTTGACTCACACCACATTGCTAATCTCAAAGATGGACCCTGTCAAGTACATTTTCGAGAAACCAACATTAACTGAAAGGGTTGCAAGGTGGCAAATGATATTAACAGAGTATGACATACAATATACTTCCTAGAAAGCCATCAAAGGAAGTGTATTGTCAGATTATCTTGCACAACAACCGCTTGAAGATGACTACCAGCCAATGAAGTTTGATTTCCCTGATGAGGACATCATGTACCTCAAAGCAAGAGATTACGAGGAACCACTTCTGGAGGAGGGGCCTGACCCTGAATCCAAATGGAAGTTGATGTTTGATGGGGCAGTCAATATCAATGGACGCGGAGTTGGTGTTGTTCTTATCACTCCCGAAGGTGTTCACTTTCCCTTCGCTGCCAAAATTACTTTTGGCTGCACCAATAATGAAGCGGAGTATGAGGCGTGCATAATGGGAATAGAGGAGGCTATTAATCTTCTGATTAAGACCCTCGATATATTCAGAGATTCAGCCCTCGATATCAACCAGATCACCGACAAGTGGTATACACATCAAGAACACTTAATTCCTTATAGAGATTATGCTAGAATACTGCTGACGTTCTTTACAACGGCTAAGCTTCAGTATATACCACGAGACGAGAATCAATTTGCCGATGCATTGGCTACTCTTTCATCGTCCATTAAAGTCTTGTGTTGGAACTATGTGCCCAGGATTGACATTTCCAGGCTTGACGCACCAACTTATGCTTTCTCTATAGATGCAGTGTCTGATGAGAAACCTTGGTACTTTGATATCAAGCTTTTCCTGGAAAAACAAGAATACCCAGCTGGGGCATCATCCAACAACAAGAATACCTTGAGACGACTTGGTGCTACCTTCTTCTTGAATGCAGACGGAGTTCTGTATAAGAGGAACTTTGACATGGTCTTACTCAGATGCGTGGATAGACACGAAGCAAGCCTGTTAATGCAGGAAGTCCACGAGGGATCCTTCAGTACTCATGCAAGAGGACATACTATGGCTAAGAAGTTATTGAGATCAGGGTACTATTGGCTAATAATGGATGCAGACTGTTGTTCGTACGCCCGTAAGTGCCATAAGTTCCAGATATATGCAGACAAGATGCATGTTGCTCCTAGCCCGCTCAACGCCATGTCATCTCCTTGGCCCTTTTCTATGTGGGGCATTGACATGATCGGGAAGATAGAGCCTACTACTTCAAATGGTCATCGTTTCATCTTGGTTGTGATTGATTACTTCACCAAATGGGTCGAAGCATCATCTTATGTCAATGTCACTCGCCATGTGGTAGCCAGATTCCTTAAGAGAGACATCATTTGCAGATACGGAGTGCCCGAGCGAATCATTACTGATAATGGTTCCAATTTAAACAACAAGATGAAGGCAGAACTGTGTCGGGACTTCAAGATTCAGCATCACAATTCTTCTCCTTATCGGCTAAAGCTTAATGGCGTGGTAGAAGCAGCTAACAAGAATATTAAGAAGATTGTGCCGAAGATGGTTGTCACTTACAAGGATTGGCATGAGATGTTACCATTTGCGTTGCATGGGTACCGAACGTCAGTCAGGACGTCAACCGGGGCAACTCCATTCTCCTTGGTATATGGCATGGAGGCAGTCTTGCCTGTAGAGGTATAAATTCCTTCTTTACGTGTAATGATGGATTTAAAGCTTGATGAGGATGAGTGGGTACGTTCTCGATATAACTAATTATGTCTAATTGAGGAAAAGAGATTAGCGACTATTTGTCATGGTCAGCTTTATCAGAGGAGAATGAAGCGAGCATTCGACCAACGAGTACGTACTCGAGAGTATCAAGTAGGAGAGCTTGTACTCAAGAGGATCATTCCTCCAGGTTCATATCACAGGGGCAAGTGGACCCCAAACTACGAAGGCCCATTCTTAGTAAAGAAAGTTTTCTCGGGTGGGGCACTGATGCTCACTACTATGGATGGAGAAGACTTCCAATCCCCTGTTAACTCGGACGCAGTTAAAAAATAATTCGCATAAAAGACCCGCTGGACACAAAAACAAAATTAAAGTCCAAGCAAAAAAGGGGCATCCCGGCGAGCTAAAAACAGAATAAAAAGCTCGAGCTAAAGTTAGGGAAAATAAATATAAAAAAATGTACACCCGCTGAGTTGAAAAGCCACATCGGACAGCTCAGGCAAAAAAGGGTATCCCGGTGGATTGAAAACCCGAAAGGGCGATCCACGCAAAACAAGGGAATAAGCAAACAACTGCGATCCAGGTAATCTGAACCAAATCATCATTTCATACAGTCTGGCAATATCATAAGGGTAGGAATCAGTCCACTCATCTTCTTTAGAAAGTGAAGGCAAGAATAGAAAATCTTGAAGACATGTTGGTCATAGAAGGAAGGAAACTTATTGGAATGTCGTGTACATTGCCATTAGGATAGTTTCTTTTCTCAATTTTATGGTAGCTACCTCTTTCTAGGTAGTTGCTTCTGTAAACACCCCAAATTTGCCCTCACTTTTTCTCACACAATGGCTTGTGATTTTTCATTCTTGCATTACATAATCATATCATCTTTCACTGCATAGTTCATTTCATCTGCATCTAGGGTTTGTGATCAGATGAATCCAAGAAGTGATCTGAGCCATCTCAAAGGCCTTGAAGCATGCAAATAGGGTCCATGTGTGTCCCATGATCATAATATGCTACCCAAAGTTTATTGAAGTCAAAATATCACAAAGCATGGCAAAGGCATAGAGACAGACTGAAGGTTTCCTACACAGATGACCTAAAATTAGGGTTTTGGTTTCAGAGGCCTTAACCTCAAATTTTATGGTCATTCTTGATTCTAATGGTCTTAATATGTTATAAGGAGCATGTGCACCAAATTTGATGAAGAAATTCATTGTGGAAGTCATCTGATCAACTGGTAACTTGTTGTGCAAAAAAAGTCAGAATCAGGGCACAAGAAAAGTCAGAATCAGCCCAACAATGGAACCAAAGGATCATTTTCATCAATTTGAGGTTCTATGATCTTTATTTGATTTTATAAGTGGTTAGGAGGTCACAAGATTGAAGAATTTCAATCCATTTGCAAACTTTCCATTTTTGGACATGACTTGTAATGGAAATTTTCCATTTTGGGAAAGATTTTCAACCTCCTCTTTCTTGATCAAAAATGCTTCAAATGAAAAATCCTTAAACATGAAAGTTGTAGATTGGATCTTCCCATTTTCAAAAAGTACAAGAACTCCTCTTGATTCATCCTAGAACTCAAGATATGATCTTTCAAAGTTGGGAAAAATCCTATAATTTTCAAGTTCATGCCAAAGAGGGATTTTTGTAAAATAAAGTTCTAAGCACTTTCATGACCTCTAAGCATCATAACAATATCATATGACTTGCCTTGATCAGAATTATGCACTGGATTGCAAGATTCTAAAAGCCGTTTTCACAAAATTCTCAAAAGGGCCAATTTGCAAAACACATGCTATCCTTGGAAAGTCGTGTACATCACAAACCATCCAAGGGCCATCCTTGATGCAAGCTGAGGCAGGACAAGCCCCCAAGCCAGCTCTGACCCGTGCCCATACCTCATAGTACACAATCTTGACTTTTTGCAAAAACCTCACATACCAATAAGCCTGTGCCACACCAACTTTTTGATCAATCCCATTGGCCTATACTAACATCATGGACTTCATTTCATAGCACACACAAGCCTGAATGCAAGCCTAAGCTCAGTTTCACAAAAATCCCCAAAAACATTCATCTCTTCGAATCCCATCACACAAGCATTTAACCTCCAATCTTCTTCCACCAATCATCTCCACACATCATAAGGATCATAAACCACCCTTCACCATGGCCTAAAAACTCCCAAAACCAAAACACGATTTCTGCCTTGAAGAAAAGAAACTCTCAAACCAGCTCATTTAAACTCCATCCAAGCCTTCCAAAAGCATCAAGATGATCATTGGAGTGGATTAGCTTCAAGGAGAGGTCCAGAAAGCTGAGATTGAGAAAGCTTCATCTCAGTTATTATCAAGAACAAATTTTCCAGAACTTTTCTTTTAAGTTACAATATCAATCTACATGTTTCACTGATCATTGTGATGTGTTTGGTTTTGAAAATGAGTTGAAATAAGTATGTATTTAGCTTCTGAAAGTTTTGAACGTTTTTCCGTTTTGCTTCGATTCATGGATTTGGTGAAATATAAATGAATTTTGTTGCTGGATTTATGTTTAATGTTGTTCAATGATCATTTATGGAGAGTTTGATGCGTTTTCCTGGGGTTTTGAGGGAGTTGGGGTGATAGAGTGACCGGAGAAGATGACCGGAGCTTGCTCCGGTCACCTGAAAGTGTTTAGGGTTTGTAATTAGGGTTAGCGTGTCAGTTTGAATAATGGCCCTTGGATCTTGTTTACCGCGTGTTTGGACGGATCAGATTCATCCACTTAACCTTAATTCTTAATTAATTAAGTAAATTAGGTTAATTAGCCAGAAACCATCCTGACCACTCATCTGCGTGCGCAGTCAACCTAGGTTTAAATCTGGACCTTTAGATCAGTTGACTTCTCATTTTAATTGATTTATATTTAACTTTTTTCCATTTCTTTCCATATTTATTTTAAAATAGAAAAAGACTTTAAAAAATTCTCATTTTCTGCATTTTTACTTAAAATATTTTTCTCAACCCAAAAACATTTTTTATTTTTATTTTTGCGTTAAAAAAGATTTTTTAAAACATTTAAATGATTTATTTAATTAATTAATTGGTTTTAATTAATTAAAAATGCATTTAGGTTTCTAAAAATCACCAAAAATTTCATGAAGCATTCTTAGACATTTAGAAACATTTTCAAACTCACCATACAAATTTCTTTTTAAGTTTGATCACATTTTCACAATTATCTTTTAATTAGGGTTCATAAATTTCACATTTTTTAACCCTAACGTGAAAAATTCATTTTTTCCTAACCATGATGAGTTTGAACTTGATTAGTTTTGAATTGTTTCACATATTGCATCTAGTTTCTAGGTTATTTATCTCATATTTTTGCATTGCATTTTCAATTTGATTTTCATTTTCCCCTTAGAAGTATCCAAAAACCCTAGTTAACTTAGGAAATCCATAACTTTCACTAGGTTTGGCTTCTGACCTTCTCCTTTGGGTAGTGATCTTGTGTATTATTAGGGTTTGCTTAGGTTCAATTTTAAATTTTTATCATGATGTATGCTTCTGTTTTGGTCATATGCATCTCATACATTCATAAAACCCTAATTTCTCATGTTCATTTGCATTCATCTTTGCACCTCATCATCATATGAACTTGCCATGACATTTCATTCATTTGTATGACATCTTAGGCATCTTAAGACATGCTTGAACATTGCTTGATCATTTCTTTATTCATTTGCTATGTTTTGCATTCATTACATTCCATGTGTATCCATGTGTTTTCATGCTTCTGGACATGCTTCCATTGCATCTCATCCTTGTATGAACATTCATAAGCATTATGTATGACTTCACATCATCTCATAACACATTTGCATTGCATAATCACTTCTGGTTTTGGACTTTTCATGTTTATTCATCTCATTTCCTTTAGCTTTATGTCTTATACATCCATACTAACATTTCAGGGGCTTATGGTAAGTTGTTTGGGATGTGGATTTGCCTTCACATCCCACCTCTTCTCATCTCTTCATTTGCATATTTTGTTTGTCTTTGAAGTGAACTTGTTTCACTTATGCTCCCTATTTTTTTACTTTCTTTCTTTTAAGTTATTTATCTTCTTCAGGAAGTAAGTAACTTATTCTTTCTCTCCTTCTTTTTTCATCTGCTTCTTCTTTCTTGGTGGCTTCCTGAAGATCTTCCTTAAGCCTCCAAAACATAGGATATCCAAGCATGATAATTTTTAGGGTATTATATAGTCTCCCCTTATTTTTTACCTTTGAGTCTCATTGAGTCTCTCTTCTCATCTCATAATCAGAGGCTAAACACTTAAAGCTTCAGGACTTTGAATTAGGGTTATGCCTGCATCCTTATCTTAGGATGGAGTGTATAACTTTAATCCTAAGTGTTAAACATTTAATTTGTTTACACCTCTTAATCAAAACACTTAATAATAATCAAGACTTAAGCTTGTAACTTGGGCCTTACATTAGGGTTCCATCTCTTCCTTTTGGTTAAGAGGGACTAACCCTAGTGTTTAATGGACAAGTCCCCCTCTAGATAAGTCTTACAAACTTAAAACTCATTTCTTAATCTCATCCTTTAATTAAAATCCACTTAATAGAGGCTTGTTATATAATGAATTTAATCCCTAACCATGGATTAAGTTGAGGTATCTTCCTCAGCTTAAGTGTTCTCATCTATCATCCTTCTCTTAGGATGGTGTAATGAGTTCACTAATCTGTGATTAGAGATTAAACTCATTACTTAACACTAAACAAAAACCCAAAAACACTTAATAATTATCAAAGTGGGTTAATGATCTTAATCCTATATCATCATGGTAATTAAGTTGGGATCTTCATCTCATACTTAAGTAGGCTAATTATCCCTAATCAGGGAGGATATAATGAGTTTACAACCTTTGATTTAGGCTTACGCTCATTATCCTATGCATAACACCAAAAACAATAAAAAACTGAAAACACAAACAAAAAAAATAATCGTCTCCTCCGGGATTCTTTTCTCATCACACTCATTCATAAATGAGAACTTGCTTCATCCGTCTAATGCAAGACAGTTAGCACTCGAGCCAGACGAGTCATACACTTGAGCATAGACAAGCAAGCAGTTCACTGTCAAATCATTGTCAGTCTCTTTGTGTCGAACTACGGTGTTCTGACTTCTTCATTGCACGAGAGGATACGTAGGCATATCTTAACAGTTATCGATCAAAAGTCTCTGTGTCTTCCCCCTCTTTCCATCATCCCTTTCTAAGCCTCAGTCCTGAGCATTTCACACTCTCTTTTTGCACTGACACCTTATACCCTTTCTCCCTAACTTTTTGCACACAGTTAGCACATACACTACCCCTTTTTAAACACAATATAGTAAGCGTGGATCCCATTGAGTACGATGGACAATCTTGGTGATAATACCTTCCCAGGTCGTAACCAACCCCCTTTCTCAGTTTCTTTGGTTAGCAACCGTCTTATCCATATCCTTCCAGGTTTATGCAGCATTAACTTTCCTTCGGGATAAAAATTCCTAACTGGCAACTCTATTCAACCTCAACCTCCAAAATCACCGACCGTTCGCGTTTGCACTAGGGACGTTAAATCTTTTCGGGAGCGACAACTTGTCGACTCTGCTGGGGATAAATTTGCAACCAGGGCTTCTGGTTCTTTTGAGGGTTTCTCCTAGTGCTTGTTTGTTTGTGTTTACTGGGGGTGTTATGTGCTATGTGTGTTTTTTGTTTATTGCTTTATTTATTTCTTTCTGTACAGCTTTATTTGTCGCTTTCATTTACTATTTTTATGCATTTCATATTATTATCATATCATATTTGTGTTGGATTTGTTGGTTTGCCTTGGTGGGAGGGGTATTCCAGTGAGAAAGGTCCAATACAAAGGCCTGAGTGACAGACATAGGATTAGAGGGGCTTCATATTCTTTCCCATTCCATTTCATTCTGGTGCAGGAATATGAAACACGGTTCAAACATGGGTTTCTTCTTGAGAACTCTGTGCTACAGATCTCTTGTAGTGTTAGGGCTATCTGGGAAGCCTGCTAAGTCTGTATGACCTTCTTAGATGACCTTCAGCATCTGAGGTGAATTAGAGGAGGATCCTTTATGATTAATGTAAACACTGTACCTCCGGGTTAGAAGTGTTTACATTTCTCATAATAGATCCAAGTCTGAGGATCCTTGTTCTAGAACAATACAAGTGAGTGGGTGGGGTTGTTTACAGGTTTGCAGGAACCCTTGGCCCCAACATACCCAGTTAATGATATTGTTTTAAGGTTATACTTATTTTGGACAGATTCTTTCATAACCCTGGACTTGTGACTCTTTATTTGAGTCCCCCACCTGGTTACTGGTTCTAAGACCTTCATCCGGAATTCTGAACACTCATGACCCTATCAAAAGCAACTGACAAATCCAGCACCTAATCACAAACCCTTGCATATCATTCAGCATACATCATTTTGCATCATTTAACATTTGTCTATTTGTTTTACAGGGTATCCACATCTTCTTTGGTTTGGTTTTGACCGTTCTTCTGCTCAGACATCTTCTCCAACACTTCATCGGCTATTCTTCAGATACCTTCTTCAGCTATCTTCATCAGCACCCATTGTCAGTATGGATTCAACCAGGAAGAGCAACATTACCTACCATTTCTTTGAGTACCCTTTGACAGGCATCAGGCGGATTCAGGCACTTATCACTCCTGATCATGTCCCCTTATTCAGAGAACATTATGGTGGTATTATGGACATGATCATGGATTTGGATGCATCAAAGAGGAGCATGATTCACACCTGTCTCTAGTTCTATGACCCTCCTCTCTGATGTTTCACTTTCCCAGACTTTCAGATAGGTCCTCTGCTGGAAGAGTTTTCCATATTGCTGGGTGTCCCTATCAGAAGAGAAATTCCTTTCAACCCTGAGATGACTGCTCCTAAGAATGAAGACATAGCTAAGGCTCTACATTTGGAAGTTACTATCATTGATCCGCATATGACCACCAAGGCTGGAATCCCAGGCCTTCATTTGATTTCTTAATCACTCAGGCTACAAAGCAAGCTGCAACAGGGAACTGGGAATCTGTTTGTGCTCTCCTGGCCCTCAGCATATATGGTATCATCTTGTTTGCAGACGAGCCTAAGTATGTAAGCAAGAATGTTATCCACATCTTCATGCTCAAGAATCCAGTTCCTACCTTATTGGGAGACTTTTATTACTCAGTGCATCAGAGGAATGAGAAATAGAGGGGAAGACTGGTCAGATGTTGTGTACCCCTCTTTTCCAGATGGTTGATGAGACACATGCTGAAGACGGAAGCTTTCCTGAATCCACATCAAACAAGGAATTGGGCTAAGAGAATGATTTCCCTCACATCAGAAGACATCAGGTGGTGTACCCAGAACACCAAGGGCAGAGACATAATTACAAGTTGTGGACAATATCCTAATGTACCTCTTATTGGAGTGAAGGGTTGCATCAATTACAATCCTTTGATTTTAAAAAGATAGTTAGGATATGCATTGATACATCCCCCAAGGGAGCAAGACTTAACAAAGTCTCTTTACTGTGCTGTTCAGAACAATCATGCCACCGTCCGACAAGTAGCCTGGGCTTGGGACCACATACAGACAAAAGGGACTGCTATTCTTGGCAAATGTAACAACATAGCTTCAGCTCAGTACATTGATTGGTCTCGCATCAGAGGATAGATCACCCGCATTCCATTCACCCTGGAAGATGTGTCAGGGCCATAAGCAATTGAGGCTGTAGCTACAGTCAGTTTGGAAGAGTTTGAGAAGCTGAAAGAGAGGAATACCCAGTTTCTGAAGCTCTAAAGAAGACCTTTTGGGAAAGGAATGATGGTCGTCTGGACATTGAGAGGTTAGAGAAGCTCCGATCGAGCATATAACCAAGATAGAAAAGACAGAGGACTTCATTAGAAAAGCCCGAGCAGGGGAATTGGTATTGAAGAATACTTGCAAAGAAGCCAAGATTCAGAAAGCTAGAGCTGAGCACTATTTGGAAGAGAGTCAGGCTAGGTGGATCAGGATCACTGAAGCTCGTTTGCAAGAAGATCAGATGACACAGGCTAAGATAGAGTAGATGGAAGCCAATTAGAAGAAGAATCAGGAAGCTTTGTTAGCAGCATAGAAGGAAATATCTGAGTTGAAACTCCGGGCAGGGTTGAAGAGATCAAAAGAACAAGACAAGTACCAGAAGATGACAAGTGCCATTGCAACCAGAAACCTTCTTATCAGGACCATCACAGAGCATCTAGTTGGACCAGTGACTGATGCTCTCCTGAAGGAAGTCAAGGAGGATGAATTTGGGCTGTATGTTTGATTTCCTTTACTTGTATTTTATTTTGGTTGTATTTTAACTCACCATGGTGATTTTGATTGTTGTATTTCTTGACTTGATTATATTTTGATTCACCATGGGGGCTTGTTGTATTGTAATCATAAACTATGTATTTTCGCATTTGTAATGTGTGATTTATTGGTTACCTGGATCTTCTTTTGAACTTCATTTCTCTTCAACATCTTCATTCCCAGAGGTCTGGAAGGTCAAAACCAAAGCGCCAAACCGGATACCCTTGGAAGAAAAATAGACATACTGCATTGCATGCTAACCTCATTCTTTGTGTTGCAGTAGTTTTTGTTGTCGTTTTCTCACTTTGCTGTGTGTTTCAGGAAACATTGCTCGTAGGAGGGTTTTCCCCATCAATAGAGTCCACAGGTATCCTACAAGACACAACCTTTCGAGAGTTCAGATGGACCAAGTTCAACAAGATTTGACTGACGTTAGAACTCATATGGCTAATGAGAGAACTGAGATGAGGGCTCAGATGAACCAGTTCATGGCAGTGATGAATGGGTTGGCTCAGAGCCAAGAAAGATTGAGAGAGTTAGTCGAGCGACAAACTCCAGAAGAGAATCATCCAGGCACTGGAGGTACTAGTAACAACGATCACGGGCAGCCGCGAACAAATCCGTTGGAGTTTGGGCCCCACCTTAATCCTGAAGTTAATGTTATCAGAAATGCAGGAGGTCGTGTTCTACAAGAAGATCCTCAGGATGAACAGTTCACAGTAATTGGTGTTGGGGATGAAGCCTATGATCGTCGTCTGGACGAAATAGCGGAGAAGCTGAGATCTTTGGAATCCCAAAACTCATTGGGATTTGATGTGATGGATATGGGTTTAGTGGAAGGAGTCAGAATTCCTCACAAGTTCAAACCTCCTTGCTTTGAGAAGTACAACGGTACCTCCTGTCCTCGTAACCACCTTCAATCCTTTCTGGGAAGATTGAAGGCCTACACCATGGATGAGAAGCTGTGGATGTTTTACTTCTAAGATAGTTTGACGGTCAGAAACAGGAAGGACTTGGCCGAAGCTTTCATACGCCAATATAAGTACAACCTGGATATGGCACCCAATAGAACTTTGTTGATGGGTATGTCCCAATCTTCGAGAGAAAGTTTCAGGGAATATGCCCAAACGTGGAGACAACTTTCTGCAGTTGTCCATCCACCTATGTCGGAAAGGGAGATGGCCGACATGCTTATGAACACCCTACAAGGAACCTACATTGACCGGCTTTCTGCCTTCTCTTCCACTAGTTTTGTTGATGTAGTTATAGATGGTGAGAGAATTGAGAGCCTATTGAAAATGGGTAAGATCTCTGACAATGGTGCTAGCTCCAGTAATGCAAGGAAACCCTTCTCGGGACCTCGAAGGACAAGTGAGACCAACTCGGTTCATATAGGCAGAGGTAGGCCCCAATACATGCCAAAATCAGTAGCTGCTGTCACCATTCCCACTCCAACAACTCAGCAACCACAATATCCACAACAACAACACTTCCCACAGCAACAACAGTTTCCTCCACAACAGAGAACTTAAAATAACAACAATACTCAACAACAACGTCTGTTCCAGCAAAGGACTTCACAAATAAACAGGGTTATCGATCCCATCCTGATGCCCTATGCAACTCTTCTTCCACAGTTACTGAAGTAAATCTGATCGAATTGAGGACTCTGGCTCCACCGGATCCCCAGAATCTCTCAAAAAACTATGATGTCAATGCCAGATGTGCCTTCCACTCCAATGCACCTGGCCATACAACAGAGAAATGCCGGGCCTTACACATGAAGATTCAAGATTTGATTGATTATAAGGCAGTCAACTTTGCACCCCCTCCAAGTGTTACCAAGAATCCTATACCTATCCATGGTGGGCCTAGGATAAATTCCATTGAGGAGGATTAACCAGCAAGCTTAATTGACAATGTTGCAAGTATTCAAACACCTCTGGCCGAGGTTAAAGCCCAACTTTTGACGTGCCAAGTGTTTCCGGGTTGTAAGGCCCATTGTGAAGCTTGCAAGATTTTTACCAACAGTTGTGCAAATTTGAAGACCGGTATCAACAGTCTTATCAGAGAGGGCATTTTATAGATCACTTCAACAGTTCCAGCTCCTACAACATCAATAACCATTCCTTCTACAACACCAGCAAACATCACTTCATCAGATATAACGGATATCACTCCTACAACTTCAACAACAATTATTCCGACAGATTCTTCTACAACATCCACAACCATCCCTTCTTCAACTACAACAGACATCAGTCGGACACATCCTTCTACAACAACAACAACCATCAATGAAGACATTTCCACAATCACCATCTATTATGACCCAACAACAATCCATGTTCCAGTTCCTTTCAACAACTCACATCAACACCAGCAACTTTCATCACCTGCACCATATCCGGTCAGACCTCCTGTCACCATTTACTATGAACCTCAGACTGTCACAACTCCTTCTTCCACATTAATCAGTTCGGTTACTATCATAGTTCCTGGACCAGTTCCCTATGACAACAACAGTGTCCTGTCTTGGCACTATGGCTCAGATTTGTATTGCAACGGAAAAAAAGTTACTATTGACTCATCAACACCACAGATTGATAATGTTGGGGGAGGCGGAGGCTTCACTCAAAGCGGACGTCTCTTCGCATCACAGTTCCCAAGAACTAATGCTGAAGCAGAAGCTGCTGCCAAAGCTAAAGGCAAGAGTGTGGTGCCTAAAGCACTGATTGCTAAAGAAGCTCAGAAGACACCCTTTGATCAGGATGTAGACGAGTTCATGAGAATAATCAAGAAGAGTGACTACAAGGTTATGGACTAGCTCCATCAGACACCCTCCAAAATCTCTATTTTGTCACTGCTCATGTGTTCCGAGGCTCACCGGAATGCATTTCTCAAAGTCTTGCATGCAGCTTACGTGCCTAAGGAGATTACAGTTAATCAGCTAGAAACGGTGGTTTCAAATGTCAATACTAGTCATGGACTAGGTTTTACTGATGTTGATCTGACTACGGAGGGCCTCAACCACAATAAAGCTTTATATATCACCTTAGAATGTAAAGGTGCTGTACTTTCTCACGTTTTGGTTAACACTGGGTCACCTCTCAATGTCCTTCCAAAGAAAGCCTTAGTCAATATGGAATATGATGGTCTTGCTCTTCGTCCGAGTAACCTGGTTGTGAGAGCCTTCGACGGTTCTAAGAGATCGGTTCTTGGATAAATTGAGTTTCCTGTGGTGATTGGCCCACAGATTTTCAAAACTATCTTCTATGTGATGGACATTCAGCCTGCCTACAGCTGTTTGTTGGGTCGACCCTTCACCAGAAGTTAAAATACGAGTGGGATGGCCAAGTTATCACCATTTGTAGGGAGGAGGATATCTTTGTCAGTCATCTAGCTACTTACAAGTATATTGAGATGGATGGGGAGATCCATGAGACGATGAGCCAGGTTTTTGAGGCCCTTAATGTCAATGAAGCAACAACTAAAGTGTCTGGTACTTCAATCTCGTCTTACAAGCAAGCTCGGAAGGTTGTCGAAGACGGGAATACCCAAGGATGGGGCAAGCTGCTGCAAGTTCAGGTCAAGGAAGGCAAGCTCGGTTTGGGTTACAGACCATCCTGACAGGTCCAAGAGGAGGCTGCTAAAGCTCCCAAGTTTATCAGTGGGGGGATGCTGACCCCAGATACAATAAAAAATGTGGAAGATGAGGCTGAAAGCGA
This sequence comes from Lathyrus aphaca, assembly GCA_963966055.1. Classification (NCBI taxonomy): domain Eukaryota; kingdom Viridiplantae; phylum Streptophyta; class Magnoliopsida; order Fabales; family Fabaceae; genus Lathyrus; species Lathyrus aphaca. The sequence goes on along the minus strand of OZ014519.1, from coordinate 196,626,404 downwards.
CTTCAACCTGGAAAGCCGGATTCGTCCAAGAGTCCCAGGCCAGCAAGTCCTCAACTGGTCTTCCCAGGAAATTATAAGGGTTACTGCTGCAGATTAATTATTATTTCCTGTTTAAGCATGCATCAAGTCCTGCATCTTTCCCAAGGTGTCAGGACTCATCTTGTAATAGGGCCATATATGTATTTTGTGCAAATGAATGATTAATGAACAATGGGCATCTTTTGCAAACAATCTTTTTCGCTCACTGTCTTTTCATTTTTGTTATTTCCGCACAAAACAATAAATGGCAATGTTTTTCTCAATAATAAATTCATTCACTTTTTTCTAAATAAGATAAAATTAATCACTAAAATGAACAAATCTCAACCCTTGCAGAGATAGTCCTCCAGATTGCACCAACAACGACACTGCTATGACCTTGTATGACTTCGACAATCCGATTAATCAATCAGATGAAGGGGTCGATGAAGATTATGATTTGCCTGAAGAGTTGGCCAGATTGTTGAAACAAGAGGAAAAAGTGATTCCTCCTCATCAGGAGGAGGTTGAAACTGTCAATCTTGGTACCGAGGAAGATATGAAAGAGGTGAATATCGGGGCTAGTCTGCAAGCTCCAGTGAAAGAACAACTCATCAGTATGCTTCGGGAATATGTCGACATCTTTTCTTGGTCCTATCAAGATATGTCAGGTCTAGATACGGATATTGTTATGCATAGACTACCATTGAAAGAAGATTGTCCGCTAGTTAAACATAAGTTGCGCCGTACTCGCCCAGACATGGCCATGAAAATCAAAGAAGTACAAAAGCAGTGGGATGCCGGTTTCCTTGTTGTAACTAGTTACCCGCCGTGGGTTGCTAACATTGTACCCGTACCTAAGAAGGATGGAAAGGTGCGTATGTGTGTGGATTACCGGGACCTGAACAAAGCTAGCCCGAAGGATGATTTCCCATTACCTCACATTGATGTATTGGTGGATAACACAACTCAGTTCTCGGTATTTTCCTTCATGGACGGATTTTCTGGATACAATCAGATCAAGATGTCACCTGAAGACATGGAGAAGACAACTTTCATCACACCCTGGGGCACGTTCTGCTACAAGGTAATGTCGTTCAGTTTGAAGAACGCCGGTGCAACATATCAACGGGCTATGGTAACATTATTCCACGATATGATCCATAAGGAAATTGAGTGCTATGTGGATGATATGATTGCCAAGTCCCTCACAGAAGAAGAGCATTTGGTGAATCTACTGAAACTGTTCAAGCGTCTGAGGAAGTATCAGTTGAAGTTGAACCCCAACAAGTGCACCTTCAGGGTACGTTCTGGTAAGCTGCTGGGTTTTATTGTAAGTGAAAAAGGAATTGAGGTTGACCCCGACAAAGTTAAAGCAATTCAGGAAATGCCTGCACCTAAGACTGAGAAAGAAGTTCGAGGGTTCTTGGGTAGATTGAACTACATTTCAAGGTTCATATCTCACCTCACTGCAACCTGCGAACCCCTGTTCAAGCTGTTAAGAAAGGAACAAACAGTCAGGTGCAACGATGATTGTCAAAGAGTTTTTGACAAGATCAAAGAATATCTGCAAGAAACTCCAATTCTCATGCCTCCAGTTGAAGGAAGACCTCTAATCATGTACCTGATAGTATTAGAAGAGTCAATGGGGTGTGTGTTGGGCCAGCATGACGAGTCTGGTCGAAAAGAGTATGCAATATACTACCTAAGCAAAAATTTTACCGACTGTGAACAACGTTATTCACTGCTCGAGAAAACTTGTTATGCTTTAGCGTGGGCTGCTCGCCGACTAAGACAATATATGCTGACTCATACTACCTTGTTGATCTCAAAGATGGATCTAATCAAGTACATATTTAAGAAGCCAGCACTTACCGGAAGGGTTGAAAGGTGGCAAATGACTCTAACAGAGTATGACATTCAGTACACCTCTCAGAAAGCCATCAAGGGCAGTGTATTATCTGACTATCTGGCTGAGCAACCCATTGATGATTACCAGCCTATGATATTTGACTTCCATGCTGAAGATATCATGTTATTAAAAGCAAAAGATTGTGAAGAGCCTATCCACATTGAAGGGCCTGACCCAGAAGAAGAGTGGACTATGATGTTTGACGGGGCATTTAATTGCGACGGTCGTGGGGTTGGTGCAGTGCTTATTACACCTAAAGGGTTTCATATGCATTTCTCAGACAGGCTCACCTTTGCCTGCACTAACAACGAAGCGGAATACGAAGCTTGTATCATAGGTCTTGAGGAAGCCATTAACCTCAGGATCAAAACCTTGAATGTATTCGGAGATTCAACTTTGGTAATCAACCAGACCAACGGCAAGTGGTACACTCATCAGGAGCATCCGGTTCCTTACTGTGACTATACGAGGAGATTGTTAACCTTTTTCACAATAGTTAAGCTTGAATACATCCCTCGAGATGAGAATCAGTTTGCAGACGCTTTGGCTACCATTTCATCCATGATCAAAGTACAAGCTACCAATTATGTACCCCGGATTTTGGTATCCCGACTGGACAGACCGGCATATGTATTATCTATGGACACTGTCACTGATAACAAGCCTTGGTATCATGACATCAAATGCTTCTTAGAAAGTCAGACATACCCACCTAGGGCATCGTCAAATGATAAGAAGACATTAAGAAGGCTAGTCGGTAGTTTCTTCCTCAATGCTGATGGTTCTTTGTACAAGCGAAACTTCGATATGGTCTTGCTTAGATGTGTTGACAAGAAGGAAGCAGACCTACTGATGCACGAAGTACATGAAAGTTCTTTCGGTACCCATGCCGAAGGACACGCAATGGCAAAGAAGTTGTTAAGATCTAGTTACTACTGGATCACAATGGATGCAGACTGTTGTGCCTATGCCATAAAATGCCACAAATGCCAGATCTACGCAGATAAAGTGCATGTGCCTCTGAATCCTTTGAATGTAATGTCTTCACCTTGGCCCTTCGCCATGTGGGGCATTGATATGATTGGAAAGATTGAACCGACTGCTTCAAATGGTCATAGATTCATTCTGGTAGCCATTGATTACTTCACCAAATGGGTTGAAGCAGCTTCGTATGCAAATGTCACCAGGCAAGTGGTAGCTCGATCTCTGAAAAGGGATATCATCTGTCGGTATGGAGTTCCCGAGCGAATCATTACTAATAATGGTTCCAATTTGAATAACAGGATGATGGCAGAACTTTTTCGGGACTTCAAAATTCAATATCACAAGTCTTCTCCTTACAGACCAAAGATGAATGGCGATGTCGAGGTAGCTAACAAGAATATTAAGAAGATTGTGCAGAAGATGGTAGTCACCTACAAAGACTGGCACGGAATGCTACCATTTGCCTTGCATGGGTACCAAACCTCTATCAGAACATTTACTTGGGCAACACCTTATCAGCTTGTGTATGGTATGGAAGTTGTCCTACCTATTGAAGTTGAACTACCCTCTTTACGGGTAATGATGGATGTGAAACTGGATGAAGCAGAATGGGTCTGATCTCGATATAATCAATTGAGTCTGATTGAAGAAAAGAGATTAGCAGCCATCTGCCATGGGCAGTTATATCAAAAGCGAATGAAGAAAGCCTTCGATCAGAAAGTCAGACCTCGGGAATATCAAGTGGGAGAGCTTGTGCTGAAAAGACTCCTTCCTCCTCATACAGACCACAGGGGCAAATGGAAGCCAAACTACGAAGGCCCATTCATAGTAAAGAAAGTTTTCTCTGGTGGGGCACTGATGCTCACTACTATGGATGGGGAGGACTTCTTATATCTTGTGAATTCAGATGCAGTTAAAAAATACTTCGCATGAATGACCCGCTGGACATAAAAATAGAATATAAGTCCAGGAAAAAATAGGGCATCCCGGCGAGTCAAAAACAGAATAAAAGACTCGGGCAAAAAAAAGGGAAAAATTAAAAAATGTACACCCGCTGAGTTGAAAAGCCACATCGGACAGCTCAGGCAAAAATGGGTATCCCGGTGGATTGAAAACCCGAAAGGGCGATCCACGTAAAATCAGGGAATAAGCGAACAACTACATTATTAATTCGTCTGTATCACTCACAACGTGGTAAGCTTCGAAAGGGTAAAGCATCGTTCATAATCAACCTTCTTCAGAAAGCAAGATAAGAAGAACATCAAGGTTATACAGGTCATAGCAAAGGAAGCTCACTGGAGCATCAACTTCAAACATTGCCAACACTTTTATTTTCTCAATTTTACAGCAATCTCCTCATTCCAGGGATTCGCTTTTTCACTATACTTGCCTATTCAGGGCACACAAGTCAATAAAATCAGAATATTTAGTCACACTTTGTTTTTGTACATTTTTGTTTCGTTTGCAAAATGTCCAAAGTTCATAATACAATACTTGCATGAAAACGTATAAGTTATTTTAATAAATGCTTGCAGGGAATATTATTGCTCTCAGACAAATCTAACTCATATGACGGAATCCGATTGAGGATACCTCGGGACACTTGTGCGTTTCTTTTTACAGATTGCAGGTACTCAAAACAGACAATCTCACAGCATGGGGTATATCAAGCCTCATATCCCCAGCAAAGTCAGCAATCACCTCATCAGCAGGGTTACTTGACATGAGTTTTCCCCCACGAAGTTGTTATCCCCACGGAGGACCCTTCGAGAAACTCATTAAATCCCCAGCGTGTCACTTGGACGAAAGAGTTGCAACAGATTACCTCCCAGCAGTTCCATCCTCCCCAAACAGGATCTCCCGGGCAATGCCTGACGGCTTTTCCCCAGTAAAGTAGCCAGGAACGTTCTATTCCCCATCAGAGTTTCCAGGATTTTCTCATCCTCAGCAGAGCCGGCATAATCGCTTCCCCGCGGAGTTACCAGTTTCTCCCCAGTAGAGCAATGCCTGTAACACTGTTCCCCAACGGAGTTTCCGAAGCCTCCTTATCCCCAGCATGAGTCTCTTCAACAAAAGCTTCCCCAGCCGGGATCCCCACAGATTTCTTCCCCCAGAGCACCACAGAGTTCCCTCAGAAGATCGTTCGGTGATACTCTCTCCCCACAGATCGGACAATGATCTTTTTCCCCAGCGGAGTTCCCCCTCCAGACAAATTGCCAAGAGATCTTTCTCCCTGCAGGACTCGGATCTCGGACCGGTTCTCTCATTTTGCATAATCATAGCATTCGCAACATTTTTCCCCAAAATAAGCGTAGTATTCCATCTAATACGGAGCATTACAGCAAAAATCAAACATTTGCATGATCATAAGCGAGGTTCGAGCCAATCACCTGCAAATACCATCATCACCTCACCAACAATATACAAACCTTATCATCCGCAGACAAAGCCAGAATACTTTTCGCAGATACTTGTTCATACTGATACATTTTCTTTTGACACTCGCCCGTATCATACTTCCCCAGTAAGTCAAACACTCGTTTGTGTCCCTTGCTCAATCTTTTTGACACTCGTCCGTGTCTTGCACATATTTCCCCAACAGGTCAAGCACTTGTACATAATTATACACAATCCTATGATACTCGTCTGTATCTTGTATATCACCTCCCCGGCAGATCAACACTCATTTGTGATGACCGTCCCCTGCTAGGTGATCGTCCTTCACCTTATGATGACTGTCCCTCGTCATTTATCCGATGAACGTCCCCATCGTTGATCTTTATTATCCGACATTCGTCCTATGTCGAGATAATCCCCAAGAGCAGCTGTACCCTGCTAGGTGATCTTCCTTCACCTCTTGATGATCGTCCTTCATCATGCTTATCTGATGGTCGTCCCCATCATTGATCTTTTCTATCCGGCATTCGTCCTATGTTGTGATATTTTCAGCGGCCGTTCCCTGCTAGGTGATCGTCCTTCACCTTTTGATGACTGTCCCTCATCTTTTATCTCATTTATTCTTTTACCCGATGGCCGTCCCCATCGCGGTTTATTTACCCTTTAAATTGATGACCGTCCCTCATCATTATTTCATTTATTCTTTAATCCCCAGAGAGTTTTATTTCTTTACCCAATGGCCGTCTTCGTCGCAGTATCTTTTTTTCGCAGCATGATGGTCGTCCCCGTCATTGCTTTACTTATTGTTTTTGATCCCCAGTAGTCTTCCTCTGCTCGATGGTCGTCCTCTATTGCTTTCACTTGATACTCATACTATACTATCTGTTACAATTTATATCCCTTTTCTTCTTCTCCCCAGTGAGTGCAAATTTCGGACTGTCTTTAGTATTCAACTACAAGTTATCTTGTTTGTCTGTTAAAGCCAGGCGCTTACACCCTGCACAACTAACTCATGTTTGAATAGGGGCAGCTGTAAACACCCCAAATTTGCCCTCACTTTTTCTCACACAACATGGGTTGTGATCTTTCATTCTTGCATTACATAATCATATCATCTTACATTGCATAGTTCATTTGATATGCATCTAGGGTTTGTGATCAGATGAATCCAAGAAGTGATATGAGCCATATAAAAGGCCTTGAAGCATGCCAAGAGGTTCCATTTGTGTCCCATGATCATAATATGCTACCCAAAGTTCATTGAAGTTAAAATATCACAAAGCATGGCAAAGGCATAGAGACTGACTAAAGGTTTCCTGCACAGATGACCTAAAATTAGGGTTTTGGATTCAGAGGCCTTAACCTCAAATTTTATGATCATTCTTGATTCTAATGGTCTTAATATGTTATAAGGAGCATGTGCACCAAATTTGATGAATAAATTCATTGTGGAAGTCATCTGATCAACTGGTAACTTGTTGTGCAAGAAAAGTCAAAATCAGGGCATCTGAGGTCCCAACAATGGAATCAAAGGATCATTTTCATCAAATTGAGGTTCTATGATCTTTATTTGATCTTAGAAGTGGTTAGGAGTTGTCGCTCCCCTGAAAAGACACCAGGGTCCCAGGGTGCAGACGGAAACGGTCGGCGAAAGATAAAAATGAATTTGAATTGAATAGAGTCGCCAGCTTGGCATTTTTATCCCGAACGAAAAGTTACCCAATGATCAGATGACTTCCACAGTGAATTTCTTCATCAAATTTGGTACACATGATCTTTATAACATATTAAGACCATTAGAAACAATAATGACCAAAAAAATTGGGATTAAGGCCTCTGAAACCAAAACCCTAATTTTGGTCATTTGTGCAGGAAAACCTTAGCTCTGCCTGGACCTCTATGCAATCTTTTGACATTTTGTGACTTCAAAGACTTCTTGGAGATGTAAGATTATCATAGAACACCCATGGACCCTCTTGGCATGCTTCAAGTCCATTGGGATCACTCAGATCACTTCTAAGATTCATCTGATCACAAAACCCTAATTATGCAGTCATGCAATGATTTGATGAAGTTGTTTATGCAATGTGAGATGCAATGAGGTGTTTATGCAAAATGAGATCATAATTCATGGTGTGAGAAAGAGTGAGGGCAAATTTGGGGTGTTTACAGGAGTTCACAAGATTGAAGAATTTCAAGCCATTAGCAAACTTTCCATTTTTGGACATGACTTGTAATGGAAACTTTCTATTTTGGGAAAGATTTTCAACCTCCTCTTTCTTGATAAAAAATGCTTCAAATGAAAATTCATTAAACTTGAAAGTTGTAGATTGGATCTTCCCATTTTCAAAAAGTAAAGAAACGCCTCTTGATTCATCCTAGAACTCAAGATATGATCTTTCAAAATTGGGAAAAATCCTATAATTTTCAAGTTCATGCCAATGAGGGATTTTTGCAAAATCAAGTTCTAAGCACTTTCATAACCTCTAATTGACCTCTAAGAATCATAACAACATCATATGACTTGCCTTGATCAAAATTATGCCTTGGATTGCAAGATTCTACAAGCCATTTTCACAAAATTCTCAAAGGGGCCAATTTGCAAAACACATGTTATCTCTTGTATCATGCCATCCAGATAATCACAAACCATCCAAGGGCCATCCTTGATGCAAGCTGAGGCAGGACAAGCCCCCAAGCCAGCTCTGACCCATGCCCATACCTCATAGTACACAATCTTGACTTTTTGCAAAAACCTCCCATACAAATCAGCCTGTGCCACAATAACTTTCTGATCAATCCCATTGGCCTATACTAACATCATGGACTTCATTTCATAGCACACACAAGCCTGAATGCAAGCCTAAGCTCATTTTCACAAAAATCCCCAAAAACATTCATCTCTTTGAATCCCATCATACAAGCATTAAACCTCCAATCTTCTTCCACTAATCATCTCCACACATCATAAGGATCATAAACCACCATTCACCATGGCCTAAAAACTCCAAAAACCAAAGCATGATTTCTGCCTTAGCAGAACTGAAACTCTCAAACCAGCTCATTTTAACTCCATCCTAGCCTTCAAGAAGCATCAAGGTGATCATTGGAGTGGATTAACATCAAGGAGAGGTCTAGAAAGCTCAAATTGAGAAAGCTTCATCTCAGGCATCATCAAGAACAAATTTTCCAGAACATGTGTTTTAAGTTACAATATCAATCTACATGTTTCATTGATCATTGTGATGTGTTTGGTTTTGAAAATGAGATGAAAATAAGCATGTATTTAGCTTCTGAAAGTTTTGCACGTTTTTCTATTTTGCTTCGATTCATGGATTTGGTAAAATATAAATGAATTTTGTTGCTGGACTTATGTTTAATGTTGTTCAATAATCATTTCTGGAGAGTTTGATGCGTTTTCCTCCGGTCTCCCGAAAGTGTTTAGGGTTTGTAATTAGGGTTAGCATGTCAGTTTGAATAATGGCCCTTGGATCTTGTTTACCGCGTGTTTGGACGGATCATATTCATCCACTTAACCTTAATTCTTAATTAATTAAGTTAATTAGACAGAAACCATCCTGACCAATCATCTGCGCGCGCAGTCAACCTAGGTTTAAATTTGGACCTTTAGATCAGTTGACTTCTCATTTTAATTGATTTTTATTTCATTTTTTCCATTTCTTTCCATATTTATTTTAAAATAGCAAAAGACTTTAAAAAATTCGCATTTTATGCATTTTTACTTTAAATATTTTTCTCAACCCAAAAAACATTTTTTATTTTTATTTTTGCATTAAAAAAGTATTTTTAAAACATTTAAATGTTTTATTTAATTAATTAATTGGTTTTGATTAATTAAAAATGCATTTAGGTTTCTAAAAATCACCAAAAAATTCATGAAGCATTCTCAGACATTTAGAAACATTTTCAAACTCACCATACAAATTTATTTTTAGGTTTGATCATATTTTCACAATTATCTTTGAATTAGGGTTCATAAATTTCACATTTTTTAACCCTAACTTCAAAAATTCATTTCTGCCTAACCATGATGAGTTTGAACTTGATTCTTTTTGCATTGTTTCACATATTGCATCTAGTTTATAGGTTATTTATCTCATATTTTTGCATTGAATTTTCAATTTGATTTGCATTTTCCCCTTAGAAGTATCCAAAAACCCTAGTTAACTTAGGAAATCCATAACTTTCACTAGGTTTTGCTTCTGACCTTCTCCTTTGGGTAGTGATCTTATGTATGATTAGGGTTTGTTTGAGTTCAATTTCAAATTTTTATCATGATGTATGCTTCTGTTTTGGTCATATGCATCTCATACATTCATAAAACCCTAATTTCTCATGTTCATTTGCATTCATCATTGCACCTCATCATCATAAGATCTTTCCATGACATTTCATTCATTTGTATGACATCTTAGGCATCTTAAGACATGATTGAACATTGCTTGATCATTTCTTCATTCATTTGCTATGTTTTGCATTCATTACATTCCATGTGTATCCACGTGTTTTCATGCTTCTGGACATGCTTCCATTGCATCTCATCCTTGTATGAACATTCATAAGCATTATGTGTGACTTTGCATCATCTCATAAAACATTTGCATTGCATAATCACTTCTGGTGTTGGTTTTTGCATCTTTATTCATCTCATTTCCTTTTGCTTTATGTCTTATGCATCCATACTAACATTTCAGGGGCTTATGGTAAGTTGTTTGGGATGTGGATTTGCCTTCACATCCCACCTCTTCTCATCTCTTCATTTGCATATTTTGTTTCTTTGAAGTGAACTTGCTTCACTTATGCTCCCTATTTTTTTACTTTCTTTCTTTTAAGTTATTTATCTTCTTCAGGAAGTAAGTAACTTATTCTTTCTCTCCTTCTCTTTTCATCTGCTTCTTCTTTCTTGGTGGCTTCCTGAAGATCTTCCTTAAGCCTCCAAACCATAGGATATCCAAGCATTATAATATTTAGGGTTGTATATAGTCTCCCCTTAGTTTTTACCTTTGAGTCTCCTTGAAGCTTTAGGACTTAAAGCTTTAGGAATTTGAATTAGGGTTATGCTTGCATCCTTATCTTAGGATGGAGTGTATAACTTAAATCCTAAGTGTTAAAACTTTAATTTGTTTACACCTCTTAATCAAAACACTTAATAATAATCAAGACATAAGCTTATAACTTAGGCCTTACATTAGGGTTCCATCTCTTCCTTTTGGTTAAGAGGGACTAACCCTAGTGTTTAATAGACAAGTCCCCCTCAAGATAAGTCTTACAAACTTAAAACTCATTTCTTAATCTCATCCTTTAATTAAAATACACTTAATAGAGGCTTGTTATATAATGAATTTAGTCCCTAACCATGGATTAAGTTGAGTTATCTTCCTCAGATTAAATGTTCTCATCTATCATCCTTCTCTTAGGATGGTGTAATGAGTTCACTAATTTGTGATTAGAGATTAAACTCATTACTTAACACTAAACAAAAACCCAAAAACACTTAATAATTTTCAAAGTGGGTTAATGATCTTAATCCTATATCATTATGGCAATTAAGTTGAGATCTTCATCTCATACTTAAGTAGGCTCATTATCCCTAATCAGGGAGGATATAATGAGTTTACAACCTTTGATTTAGGCTTAAGCTCATTATCCTATGCAAAACACCAAAAACAATAAAAAACTGAAAACACAAACACAAACAATAAACGTCTCCTCCAGGATTCTTTTCTCATCACACTCATTCACAAACAAGAACTTGCTTCTTCCGTCTAATGCAAGACAGTTAGCACTCGATCCAGACGAGTCATACACATGAGCATAGACAAGCAAGAAGTTCACAGTCAAATCATTTTCAGTCTCTTTGAGTCGAACTACGGTGTTCTGACTTCCATATTGCACGAGAGGATACGTAGGCATAACTTAACAGTTACAGAACAAAAGTCTCTGTGTCTTCCCCCTCTTTCCAGCATCCATTTCTAAGCCTCCGTCCTGAGCATTTCACACTCTCTTTTTGAATTGACACCTTGTACCTTTTCTCCCTAGCGTTTTGCACACAGTTAGCACATACACTACGCCTTTTAAACACAATCTAGTAAGCGTGGATCTCGTCGAGTACGACGGACGATCTGGGTGCTAATACCTTCCCAGGTCGTAACCAACCCCCTTTCTCAGTTTCTTTGGTTCGCAACCATTTTATCCATATCCTTCCAGGTTTATGCAGCATTACCTTTCCTTCGGGATAAAAATGCCTAGCTGGCGACTCTATTCAACCTCAACCTCCAACATCGCCAACCGTTCGCGTTTGCACCGGGGACGTTAAGTCTTTTCGGGAGCCATAGCTTCCTGATGTAAAACTTTGCCTATTTAGAGGTCCCTCAATAAATGAATATCCAGTCAAAAGCTGTGTTGTGTTTTGTTTACTTTGTTTGCAAAAATGTCTTGAAGTTTTGGCAAAAAAAAACATTTCTTTTGAAACATGGTGATTTTTCTAAAAAATGACATTGTAGAGAAACATTTAAAACTATCTCTGAGTGTCGGGTGACAATGGATGAATCGATCATATCATGCAAGTCCCCGGGTCCCATGTGTGTATACTGTTGTTACAGGTGTTGCAGGAGGGTGTCATGTCTCCCCAAGTAGAGGATGTTCCCCAGCTGATTTAGAGCAGGTGATTTCCCTAGCAGAACTTCAAGGCTAATTGAAGAGCTTTCATTCCCAAGAGGATTATATTTCCACAAGTGAAGAATTCCCAGCAGGTTGCTGAACGCCTGATTTCCCCACAGAGCACATGATGGGGATGTACTCCCACCAATGAAGTATTCCCCATAGAAGTCGCCAATTTATTTTTGGCCATTGTGATGACACAGACAATTATTCATCTCCCCAACCAGAGTTAAGCATCGTCAAAGCCTCTTGTCCTGGCTCTCGCCTACAGGATTGTGATTCTTATTGCCAATCAGGCACCTGTTTTGCTCGTATTCACTTCCCAACACTCTTTTGTGTGATAGTTGCTTGTGCTCGTATGTACTCCCCAACACTTGTCTGTGTTTGACAGTTGTTTGAGGCTCGTTTGCGTCTCTAATACTCATCTGTGTTTGATATTTGCTTGTTGCTCATCTGCATTCCTCGGCACTCGTTTGTGTTTGTTATTTGTTTGAAGCTCGTTTGCATTGTTTGGATACTCGTCCGTATCGTCCTTCACACTCTTCTGTGTTAGATTATACCCATATGTGTTGATAATCACCCTGGTACTCATCTGTATTGCTACTCCAAATGCTCGTCTGTGTTGGATTTCTGGTATTCGTCTATATCAGTGGTTGATACTCGTCTGTATCATCGCCCGAAGCGTTCGTCTACGTTTCTTAGACAGTTGTCTGATATACGTTTGTATCATTGACTTATGGCACTCTTCTATGTTCTCTTGATGATCATCCAATACTCATCTGTGTTGAAGAGGTTTGAAGTCCTGACGGTGGGATTAAATGTCAAAATGGTTACCGGTCCTGGCGTAACGGGTTATCCGAAGGAGGTTCGTTTGTCTCATGCACCACTTCTCTATGCAAGATTTGTGAAGAGGGTTCGTCCAATCCTAACGTCGCACCTAGCGTAACAGGTTATCTGAAGAAGACTCGTTTGTATTAGACCATATATTTACAGAGGATATATGAAGAGGGTTCGTCTCTCCTGATTATGCATGTTTATCCCACAGACTTAAGTGCATCACCGGTCCTGGCGTAACGGGTTATCTGAAGGAGGTTCGTCTGTCTCAGGTCATATATTTTTGCAAAATGTATGAAGAGGGCTCGTATGTCCAGTTCCTGGCGTAACAGGTTTATTTGAAGAGGGCTCATATGTCCAGTTCCTGACGTAACAGGTTTTCTCAAAGAGTGCTCGTATGTCCCATTCCTGCGTATCAGGTTTGCTTGAAAAAGACTCGTCTGTCTAGGTTTTTCTTATCCAGTGTAACAATTCAATTTGGAAAGAGCTCGTCTGCTTTATCTGCACTTCAGTTACCCAGAGAGTTATTTGATTGGGTTTATTTCCCGTTTCTGCATTCTCCAACGGAGTGCAAATTTCAGGTCTTCTTTGTATTCAACCACAGTTTATCTTGAACGGTCGATAGCCCGTGCTATCGTCCTTTTCAGATTAACAGATGCTTGAATAGGGGCAGTTGTAACACCCTAAATTTGCCCTCTCCTTTCTATAATCATCATCATATCATAAGCATCATAAGCATGGCATATCTTTATCTGTTTTGCATAGAAAGTTGAAGCATAACATTCTCATGTTCTAGCATTGGGCTTATGATCAATCGTTGGTGCATTTGAAGCCTTACAAGTCAAAGAAAGAGATCAAGTGTCCTTGTCCAAGTCCCATGAAGTGTCTATAGGTCATATACAAGCTCAAGATCCTTTGCAAGAGCCCAGAAGGTTGGGAGGTTAACAGATGATCCAAGAAAGGGAAAGCTCCTACACAAATGGTCTCCAAATTAGGGTTTCATTTTCAAGCAGGGATTCTTTGTGACTTTGGATATTTCATGTTGGCAAAGTCCTTCATATGATATGTAAATGTTAGGGATGAAATTTGGTGAGAAAATTCATTGAGAAAGGTAGTCATTTCACCAGTTGCTTGCATAAGAAGAAATTGGTCAAAATGATTATTTGAAAAGTCAACTGTGACAATTCAAGGGTTCCAATCCTATTTTTCAAGCCAATGGATGTTTTTAAGGTCATATAAGAGGTTTGGCAAAGTCAAAAGTCAAGAATCTAGGGTTTTGGCAAGAGTTTCTATTTTTGGACATGTGGCATGTAACTAACTTTCTAAATTTGGCAAGTTTTGCCCTAATCTTCAAAGCTTTCTTTCATCACCAGAATGACTTCAAATGAAATTTCTTTGAGCATGAAAGTTGTAGGAAATTGTCTCCCATTTCTAAAAATTACAAGAACATCACCATAGCCCTCGTGGTTTGAAAGTTATGCTCATTTGAAGTTTGGTGATTTTTAGGGTTTTACCATATTTCCAAGTTTCCACAACTTTGCAAATTGTGATGTAATGCATTTTCAAGCCATTCTTTGTACCAATTGTGGTCATAAACATAAAATACAACACATGAGAAGCATTTAACTCAAGAGAAATCAAGCAACCCGTGGATTGAGTGAAGAATATTTCTCAAAATGCACTTTTGCAAAATCATGAGAAAAGCATGATCCCACTAATTCCAAGCCTCAAGATAAATCTAATGGTGATTAGGGACTCAAAAGGGATCAAAATGTGCACATGAATAGAAGGATGCATGCACAAATCATGAGGTCACACTCTTCATGCATTTTGGCATTTTTGCCCCTCTCACACTCTTCAAGCTGGCATTGCTAATAAAACCCTACACAGGTGTTCATGCTCACATATAAAAGAGAATTGTGCCTTTGAATCATGCAGACACACCCTCATTTTCAAGATTCAAAATATCTTGCACACTGGCATTTTCCTTCGAAACTCTCTCCTCCCTCACTCATTCTCAAAACTCTTTGCATATTCTTTCTCCTTGAGGTGTAGGGAACCAAAATAGACCATTCATTCAAGTTATTGTGCAAGTTTAAGACCAGTGCATATCAGCTGCAGTTAGTGTCGAATTGCTAGATCCAGGCCATTTCAAGCTCTATCTTGCATTTATTTTGCAAGAAGAGGTTAAAGCAAGTCGATCAGCAGCTTTTGGAAGGCATTCTTGACCTATTTCAAGTTCTGCAAGCTTCAGGTAACATCTTTATTCATAGATCTAGATCTTGATTTTTGTGTGTGTTTATTGATCTATAGGTTGCATTGATCATCCTGATGTGTTTGCTTTTGAAAATGATTGAGAATTGTGAGTGTATGATGGATATTAAGTTTTGAGGTCAAAAATGTTTTGCTTCGATTCGTGCTTGGCTTTGCTTGATTGTGAATTTTGACATCATATTCTTGTTCACCATGAGAAATACTATGGACCTGGAGTTTTATATTCGTTTATGTGCAATTGTGTTCTTGAGTTTGAATATTCTGGTGCCGGAGCCCTAGCTCTGGTCACCGGATTCTAGAAATGGTTGAAGCAGGTGAACGAAGAAGATGAGTTCCCAGCCTTTGATGTGTATGATCTGGACGGTTTCTATGTAGCTAGGGCATTAAAATGGCCATGTCTCCCTCACATGCCTTAGCTTCATGTTTTAACTTCTGAAAATGCTTTGTGTGTGCTAGCTTACCATAGTAACTGTGTACACGCCCTAGGATCCATTGCCTTGTTGACTTAGCTGCATTTGTTGACTGCATCTCACACGCTCATCTGATCCATTGGCTTGTGTTTTTCCAGTTTTTATTTGAATTTCCACCATAATATTTGTGAGCCTGCGCAGGTCCATGGGCCTTCCCTGCTATTCACACCCCATCTCTATCTGGCCCAATCATTTTAAACTGAATTCTTTACTGACTGCACCCCTCTCCTTGTTTCTTTTTATTTTTATTTCATTTTATTTTTCAGTTTGATTTCTAATTTTAAAAAATAGCTAGACGCTTCTAAAATTCACCAAAAAATTCATGAATGTTCATTTTAATTTTCTTTAATTTTTGACATTTTTATTTTCCATTTATTTTTATTTTCCATGCTGGAATTAATTTTCACTTTTATTATTTAATTTTAATTCACTTTAAATGCATGTTGACTTGTGGATTTTCTATCTTGATCATCAAGTTGAGTTTTGAGTTGGTTCTTTTTGCATCTGATTCATATTAGGATGTAGTTTGTTGATGATGTTTCTTCTGATTTTTAGAAGCTTGCATGATTATTTTTGGCATTTGACTTGAGCTTGAAGTTTCAAAACCCTAGTTTGTGTTCATGAGGTCCTTTGACCTAGTTTGCTTTTGATTCTGACTTTGCTCTTTTGGCATGATGTTACCATATGATTAATGAACACTTGTTCTTAGTTGTGGAATTTTTGAATGAAGTTTTGATTTGATTTGAATTTTCATATGCGGTTTCCCTAGTTTTTGCTTCTTATTGTTGCATGATTAGTTCTTATGTTAGGAGGGCACTTGTGCCAACTCCTATAGAATGTTTTGAGTTCATTTTGTATGAGGTTTGATCCCTGGTCCTTGATTAGTGTTTGTAATTTGGAAAGTTTTGTGTTTCCTGCGTTTGAAGTTTCTCACAAATGTATGCATGTTCACCTCACCTTCATTGTTCATTTTCCCTTCATGATGCTTATGCTTGAGTTTGGTAATTCTTCCCCATGATTGTTCATGCTTCATAGGCACATTTTAACATGATTAGGCCCCTGGTTTTTAGATGATGCCTATGTCTTGATTTGATGAGCATTTGCTTATTCTTACACTTATGCACATGTTCACTTCACTTCTCATTCTTGTGATGATTATGTTTGAACTTGTATGATCCTTTCCTTGGTCTTTTGTGTTGTTTGTGCCCATTTTTATGGTGATATGATTGTGGTATTGAGGTACATGATGTTTGGTAGGCTTGAATGATGTGTTTAATCTCATGTATGTTGTTTTCTTTCATAAGTAGTTCATATGGACTTGAAATGCCATGCTTCTTCTTCTCCCTCTTTTGTTTTGTTTGGGGTTTGATAGCATGTAAATGAGATGGGTCACTTCTGGTTGTGGTGTGTGGAGTTGATCTTTTGTTTGTTTATGCCTCACTTAAGCTTGTTGGGTTTTATCTTGTCATATGTGAAGTGTGGATGTTATCCACATTTAAATTCTTCATCTCCTCTCTTACTTTGCCTTCTATCTTGTGATTATTGATGTGCCTTATGCCATCTTGTGCTTCAATTCTTCATCTCCCCCCTTAGAAGTAACTTATCTCCTTTAGAGGAGTTAGTTGTTCTCTAACTTTCTTATCTTCCTCTTGTCTTCTTCTTCTCCTTCTCGGGATAGTTTGAACCAAACTAACCCTAGGACCACCTTTGCATGAAAACTTTAGGATTAGATTTCCCCCCTTTAGTGTTTACCTTTGAGATCCTTTTGGTGCTCTCTCTCTCTCATCTTCATACAAAATCATAAAAAACATTAATAATAGTTGAGGTGACCTCTCCCTTTTGTCATCCTCTCAAAGAAAAGTTAAAAAACACTTCTTCACTTTAATCCACCAATAAAACACTTAATAATACAAACAAGTTAGTGAATTTAAATCCTAATCTTAGGAAACAAGTTTGAGGATCTTCCTCATTCTTGATGGACTTGTTACTCATTCTATTTTGGGATGTGGTAATAAGGACATTGTCGCTCCCACCAAATGACACAGAGCCAAGAGGGGTACAGACGCGAACGGTCGGCGAAAGAGAAAGGAGTGAAAAGAGTCGCCAGCTAGGCATTTTTATCCCGAAGGAAAGGTAATGCTGCATAAACCTAAGAAAAGATGGATATATAAGACGGTTGCGAACCATAGAAACTGAGAAAGGGGGTTGATTACAACCTGGGAAGGTATTAGCACCCAGATTGTCCATCGTACTCGACGGGATCCACGCTTAAAAGATTTGTGTTTAAAAGGGGTAATGTCAGTGCTATTTTTGTGTATCAAAGCTGGAAAGAATGCGAGTGTCAGTGCAAAAGAAATGTGAAGTGTATAAGAGAAGTGTCAGTGTAAGAACAAGAGTATAAAGCTCAAGACTATGAGGCTTAAAGAATAATGCTGGAATGAGGGGGAATATACAGAGACTTTTGTTCGATAACTGTTAAGTTATGCCTACGTATCCTCTCGTGCAATGAGGAAGTCAGAACACCGTAGTTCGACTCAAAGAGACTGAAAGGTAAATTGACTTGTGAACTGCTTACTTGTCTATGCTCAAGTGTATGACCTGTCTGGCTCAGGTGCAAACTGTCTTGCATTAGACGGAAGAAACAAGTTCTCGGTTGTGAGTGAAGATGATGAGAAAAGAATCCCAGAGGAGACGATTATTATCTGTTTTTGTGTTTTCAGTCTTTTATTGTTTTTGGTGTTTGTCATAAGTTAATGAGCTTAAGCCTAAACCAATGGGTTAGTAAACTCATCACATCTTCCCTCTGATTAGGGGTAATGAGAATACCTTAAGTGTGAAGTAAACACCTCACACTTAATCACCATGATGTTTGTGGTATTTTGTTTAGTGTTAAGTAATAAGTTTAAGTCATAATCAAAGATTTAATGGACCCATTACACCATCCTAATAGAAGGATAATAGATGAGAACATTTAAGCTGAGGAAGGTTCCTCAACTTAATCCATGATTAAGGATTAACCTCATGACAAAACAAGGCCTTTATTAAATGGATTTTAGTTAATGATAAGATTAAGAAGTGGCTTTTATGGTTTGTAAGACAACTTGAGGGGGACTTGTCCATTAACATTAGGGTTAGTCCTTCTTAACCAGTTAAGGAAGAATTAGAACCCTAATGCAAGGCCCAAGTTGCAAGCTTGATGTCTTAGTGACTATTAGATGGATTGATTAAAGGATTTAAACACATTAAGGGTTTAACACTTAGGATTAAATTTATACACTCCATCCTAATAGAAGGATGCAGGCATAAGCTTAATCACAAAGCCTTAAAGCCTTTAGGGTTTAGCCCTTGATTATGAGATGAGAAGAGAAGACTCAAAGATGACACAAAGGTAAAACTAATGGGGGACTAATCAAACCCTAATTATGATCATGCTTGGTTGTTCCTAGGGTTTATGAGGCTTGCAAAGGATCTTCAAAGAGCCACCAAGGAGGAGCAAGATGAAAGGAGAAGAAGAAAAGAGAAACAAGCTAACTTACTTCACTTAAGAAGATAAGTTACTTGAAGAAAGAAAGTGAGGAGGTGAACATGAATGAGCTAGCTCACTCTAATACAAAGATAAAATGCAGCAATGATGCATAAGAGAGATGAGAAGAGATTGTGAGAAGTGAAGGCAAATTCACTTCTCAAAACAACTTACCACCTGGAAAGTTAGCAAAAGAAATGAAATGCAATGAAGATGATATGAAATGCCATGATGCAAACCAAAGTCATAAGCATGAACATGATGTTAATGATTCTAAGAGATGATGCAAACACATGTCAAGAGTTGTGGATGATCATACAAGGATGAGGATGCAAATGAAGCATGCTTTGAACCATAAAGATTCATGAAAGTTTATGAAATGATATGAATACACAACATGGAAAATGAAGGATGCAATGATCAAACATGATTCTAATATGTCCTAAGATCTCTTAGAAGTAGTGTGGATGCACAAAATGTCATGGCAAGTTCATATATGCAAGCATATGGAAGATGGATGCAAATGAAGGCAAGAATTAGGGTTTATGCACAACATGCAACACAAAAATCAAAATCAGAAGCAAATGACATGATATAAAAAAAATGAAAATGGGATCAAAGGAACCCTAACCCTACATAAGTCCACTGCCCAAAGGAGGGGACCTAAGTCTTAACCTAATGGGTGTTATGATTTTTCTAAGTCAACTAAGGTTTCAAGGCACCTCAAAAGGAAAAATGCACATCAAATTGGAAATGAAAGATAAATTCAAACCAATTTTACCCTAAAAACAACATGATATGAAGGATGCAATGCAAGAAGAACCATCATCAAACTCTTCATGGTTAGGCAGAATGGATTTTTTCAAGTTAGGACCAAAATATTGCCTTTAAATAACTTTAATTCCAATGAAAATTGTCAAAATAGGTCAAGGACCAAAAAGAAATTTGTTTTGAGAGTTTGATAATGTTTCTAAATGTTTTAAAATGCAATGTGATTTTTTTTGTGATTTTTAAATACTTAAATGCATTTTTAATTAATTAATTTCCATTAACTAATTAAAAATAAACATTTAAATGATTTAAAAATAATTTTTTATGCAAAAAATAAAAATAAAATTATTTTTGGGTTCTGAAAATTAATAAAAAATTTGATAAAAAATTTCAGAATTTTTTAATATGTTTGCTATTTTTAAAAATTCGTGTAAATAAAATGCAAATAAAATGAAATAAAAATGAATTTATGGAGAAGTATGCAAATCCTGAGGCTCACATTCAAATAGAATTGGAGGGAGTTGACTGGCGCCAGATCCTATGGTCCAGATTCAAACTGGCTAAATTAAAATTAAAACCTAATTAATTAATTTAATAAATCAGGATTAGGGTTTAATGATGGATCTGGGCCACTCATTCGCGCGGGGCTCAACACGGGTCAACAGGATCTATGACTCACATTCAAACTAAACCCTAATCAAAATTAAAGCCCTAATGACTTTCAGGTCACCGGAGAAGAGCTCCGGTCGTCTTCTCCGGTGGCATCCCTCCCTGAAAATTGCTATCTCCCTCAAAACTTCACCCCAAGCCCCCTAAAGCTCCAGAATCACTCAACAAACATCAAGGAACAAGAATCAAACATCAAATTTCATTTATTTTTCACCAACAACATGATTCGAATGAAAAACCTAAAACTGAACAAAGTTTCAGAACACGCATACATCCTCAAAACTCAACCATTTTTCATCATTCAAGGTTCATTGTGACCAGTGGAACATACTCTACCATTCTATAACCAAAGAAACAAGTTCTGGAAAAAAAGTTTCAAGAGGATACCTGAGATGGAGCTTTTGCTTTTGGAGCTTTCTGGCCAGTTCCTTGCTTCAAAGTCCTTCCAATGATCTCCCTGAAGATGCTTTGAGGCTTAGTTGGAGTTTATTGTGGCTAGTTTGTGAGATTGATGAAGTTCTGTCCAAAGGGAGTGGAAAATCGTATTTCTGTTTGGGATGGTTTCAGGATCAAATGATGGTTGGGAAATGATCAGAGGATCATGGTGAGTGATTTTGTGAAGTTTGTTTTGAGGTTTGAGGCTTGTGTATTGAGATTCGAAGAAAAATGCATAAAGAGGGATTTTGGAGAATGTTGTGTTATGGGAGGTTTCAGCTTCCAAGATTGTGTGAGAAATGATCCATTAGGCCTGTATGTGAAACTGTGATTGGTCAGAGTAGTTGGTGTGGCTCAGCTTGATTGGTATGGTCCATTTTGCCAAAAGTCAATGTTAGGTGTCCTTTGAGGTATGGGTCATGGAAGGCCAAGGACTATGGGGTGTCCTGCGCAGCAAGGATCAAGGGCAACCATGGAATTCAGATTGAGGCCAATTGGCAAGTGGATTGAAGCTTATGAGAGGTTTTGCAAATTTCACTAAGTTTGGCCCTTTTGAAGTTTCTCAATGATCAAGGCATGAAAATGAATAATTCTTTGGTGCATTCTGAATTTTAGGTCATGACTTATGTTTGTGTAATGCTTAGAAGTTGATTTGAAGTCACAATTAGCCTTGGCATGAAGTTTTGCAACTTTCCTCTTTTGGTGCATAAGTGAAATTTCATGATTTTTCCTAACTTTGCAAGGCCATAACTTTTGATCTAAGATGAATTAGAATGAGTTCTTGTACTCTTTGAAAATGGGAGGATTCAATCTACAACTTTCATGACCAAAGTTCTTTCATTTGAAGCATTTTTGAATCAAAAAGAGGAGGTTGGAAAACTTTCCCAAAATGGCAAGTTTTCATTACAAGTCACTTTTCCAAAAAGGCAACTTTGCAAATGGCTTGAAATTCTTCAATTTTGTGAACTTCTAACATCTTATATGATCACATAATGATCATACACATTCAAAATGATGGGGAATGCCCTTTGGTTGGGTCATTGGGGGCCTCAGATGCCCTGATTTTGCACTGACTTGCTCAAGAAGTCATCTTTTGATCAGATGCTTTCCCCATTGAATTTCTTCATGAAAATTGATATGCATGATCCTCATATCATATAGAGACCAATAGAAACAAGAATGACCAAAAAATTTGGAGTTATGGCCTCTGAAACCAAAACCCTAATTTTAGGTCATCTGTGCAATTAAACCTGGCTCTGCTTCCATGCCTTTCTCAGTTCTTGTGATTCTTTGATTTTCTTGACCTTGGGAGGATATAATATGATACTTGAACATACATGGACCCCTTTGAAGTGATTGATGACCTTTGGAGTGGCTCAAATGGCTCAGGGATGGCTCAGATCACAAACCCTAGATGCAGATGACTTTGACCCAATGCAGTGAAGTATAAATGCAATATGAGATGGTATGATTGTACTTATGCATATGAAAAGATCACAAGCCATGGTGAAAGAGTGAGGGCAAATTTGGGGTGTTTACAGACATGTCCTTAGAGAAGGATTTACCTTCACTTCCTTGTGCCAACCTCTCTAAAAGACTTCTAAAAAACACAAACAAACAATAAGCGTCTCTCATTTGGGAATTCTCTTCTCATGACCTTCACTCTTTACATGCGAACTTGTTCCTACTTTTCATTTTGCAAGACAGTAACACACTCGTCGTTCGAGCCTGCAACACCTGAGCATTGACATATGCAGTTCAAGCCTTAAAACACAAACAATTATTTTCCACCCCTAGTTAGGGGAACTACGGCGACTCTGATCCTCATTGTCCAAATGAGGTACGTAGGCAGCGGGGTAAGGCCTATTCGAGCACACTCTTTTATTTTCCCTACATTTTCCCCCTTTTCTTTTCTCCAGTTCAGTTCTCTTTTGCAACAACTTTCATTTTTCACCCTTTGAAGCATATTTCTTTGCAAGCGTGGGTCCCGTCGGGTACGGAGGACGATCTGGGGTGCTAATACCTTCCCAGGTCGTAACCGACTCCCGAACCCAGTCTCTTTGGTTTGCGGGACCTTTGTCCTTCCTTTTCTTTTCTTCCGGTTTGTGCAGCATTATCATTCCCGTTCTTTCGGGATAAAAATGCCTGGCTGGCGATTCTACCTTCTTCCGTGCCACTTTCGCGTTTGTAGCAGGATGGAAATCCAGGGAGCGACAACACCTAAACCCTATTAATCTTAATTAATATTATTCATAGTGTTAATTAAATTTATTGGGTATTACATCCTCCTGTCTTAAATAGAAATTCATCCACGAATTTAAAAGATTACCTGAAACGATGAGGATAAACATCTCGCATCTCTGATTCGAGTTCCCAAGTAGCATCTACCAGATGTGTTACATCCCACTGCACCTTAACAAGTGTTATTTACTTGTTTCTTAGAACTTTGGTATCTCTTCCCACGATACGACTTAGTTGTGGTTCAAAAGTCAAATCTATTTCTATCTCAGTAGAATCTTGAAGTATTTGTTGAAGAGGACCGGGAACAAATTTCTAAAATTGAGACATGTGAAAGACATCATGCATCTCTGTTAGAGAGGGTGGTAGGGCTAGCTTGTAAGCTACTTCAAAAATCCTTTCTAAGATCTGATTCAATCCCACATATCTCGGACTCAACTTTCGTGACTTAAACTATCCTTTTAGTCTCAATCTCGGGGTAACTTTGAAAAATACATGGTCACCTTACTCAAATTCCAAAGGTCTCCTAGGGTTATCTGTAATTCCCATATATAAATACATACTTGAAAGCACATTTTTCATATATATAATCATGTTTGGTATTGAAACACATAAGTACTTAGCAACACATTGCATAAGTATAGCCACTACAACATAAGGTACTAACAACATGGCTATAAACTATACAAGATGTTCAAAATGAATACAAAAGTCTAAGAACTAGATTCGAAGATCTCAAAAGTCCACATTGAAAGACTAAGCCATCAAACAAGTAAAGATAATCAAATCGCCTTATGCTTACCCTTTGTGGAACCTGAAGTACCTGGAATAACAACATCAACATGGGATGAGATAAAACATCTCAGTGAGTTCCCTATCTCAAAGTTCTCTCAGCTCTAAGGGTTCAAAACCTATTACTCCACGAACACAAACGCCTATTCTCGAGAGTAGCCAAAGAAAATGGAAAATATCCATACAATGCTCTATAACACTTCACGTGGGACTCAGTGAAATGCCCACCTCAAGTAGCTCAACTAGACTTCCCATGGGACTCAATGTAATACCCATCTCAAGCCATTAACATGCTTCTCGTGGGACTCAATGTAATACCCACCTCAAGCCACTAACTTGCTTCTTGTGAGACTCAATGTAATACCCACCTCAAGCTCAAACCTTGCTTCCTGTGGGACTCGATGTAATACCCACCTTAAGCTCAAACCTTGCTTCCCTTGGGACTCGATTAATACCCACCTCAAGCTCAAACATTGCTTCCTGTGGGACTCGATGTAATACCCACCTCAAGCCCGAAATCACGCGTCTTAAAAACGGTACCTCAAGCCTTTACGGATGCTCTAACGTAATGCAAAGGTATCTACGTTGAAACTTAATCAAGACTAATACGGGGATCCTAAAGAGATATGAATAATTAAGACACACTAGCTTGAGGGAAAGTCCTAGTTGTCTCACAAGTTGTACATTTTATCTCCATTAGTTCATACTTCCAAAATTAGCATGATTCCAATTGTATGAAAAGTCGGGAAAAGTCGAGTAAAAAATAACATCTTTTGGCATTATCAATTTATAAATATTTTTAACTTTGATTCGGTATGCGGAACACAAAAATAGGATGCCCGAATCAAAAGTTGAGAATTAAGAAAAAACTGAAACTTCCAGGTCTCGCTGAGCGAGGATACTCCTGGTATTTGCTCGCTGAGCGAGCTCTGCGTTTTCCAGAAAACCACAGCTAAAGGGAAACCTATCATTCCACGCCAAAAATCATCCAAAACACCCACCAACATAGGAAAACAACACTAAACATATTCATAGGCATAATGTGGGCACTAAAATTAGGTTTAATCGAGTTTCTAACCGTTAAATCATTCGTTTTCAAGATTTCTACCAAAACCCTAAAAACTCATAAACTATAAAACTCAACCAAAAACTAAAACAAAAGTATCTAACTACGAACCCACCTCAAAAGATGAAGATTGACGGGAAAAATGAGTTGATTTTACGGACGGATGATGGATAAAGATGAATTTGAAGCTTTAGGGTTTTTCCCTCCTTCTTCTTCTATTTTCTCTTTTTTTCTTCTTTTCCTTTTTCTCTCCTTTTCTTACAAACTTTCCATTATTCCTCTTTCTCCTCTTTTCTTTCTATATAAACAATTATATAAAAACTTATATTTTACCAATGGGTCCAAAAATAGAGAGTATCCAAGAATGTCTCTTAATCCTCAAATTTAAATTAATAAATCCTCGACACAAATAATATCAGCTATCCAATTTAAATAATATTATTCGGTGAGTTAAATAAATTACGGGGTGTTACATTATCCACATAACTCTTTTGACGATCCTTTGCTAGCTTAACTTTCTTACGAATCATCTTAATCTTTTCAGTAGTCTCTTGAATGATTTCGGGTCCCAAAATTCTATCTTCACCAATTTTTGCCCAACACAAAGGAGTCCTACACTTTCTCCCATATAAAGCCTTATAAGGAGCAATATCGATGCTTGCATGATAACTACTATTGTAACAGAACTGAATCAATGGCAAGAGTTCCTTCAAATTTCCTCTACTCTCCAACACACAAGCCCTTAACATTTCTTCCATAGTTTGGATTATTTGTTCCGTCTAACCGTCCGTTTGAGGATGGTTCGACGTACTCAAATTCAATTTAATACCCATAGGTTGTTGAAAATCTCTCCAAAATATTGAAGTAAACTTCAGATTTCTATCCTAAATGATGTTCGAAGGAATACCACGATGTCTCACAATTTTAAAAATGAATAACCCTGCAAGATGACTTTCCTTATAAGTAGTTTTCACGACTAAGAAATGCGCATATTTCGTTAGTCGGTCCACAATCACCCAAATAGAGTCATATTCGCCTTGTGTACAGGGTAACCCAACTGAAAATCCATAGAAATTTTATCCCATTTCCAAATTGGAATATCAAAAGGTTGCAACAGACCTCCCGGTCTCTTATGTTCAATTTTCACTTGCTAACATACTGCACATTCTGACACATACACCACAATGTCTCTTTTCATGGCTTTGTAAGGGAGAGACATTGAATGTCATATAGCATAGAATATAACATACCTATCATTTCATCTTTGCATAGAAAAATGCCTTCTCATTCCATGTCATATAGCATAGAATATAACATACATATCATTGCATCTTTGCATAGAAAATGAAGCATAACACTCATGGTCAAAGGCATAGGGCATGTGATCATTGGTCTATCAATTTGTGATTCTTCAAAGATAGAGATGATATCCAAGTTATCTTTCAACAAGCCACAAGGGGTTCTCATATCTTATACATGCTCAGACATTGCCTCAAGTCTCTAGAAAGAGAATGATTCATCAGGAATTTCATCAGTGCATATTCTCCTATACAAGGAACCCTAATTAGGGTTTTGTCCCAAAGCAAGTTATCCTCTTGGCTTTGATCAATTCTTGTGATCAAATGATTTTATATGTCATATATGGCCTAGAGTTACATTTTGGCTCAATGAATCATTGAGGAAGTCAGGCAATGGCTAAATTACTTGTGGAACAAGAAAAACTCAACAGTGTAGAAGAAAAGTCAACCAGGGGTTTTAAAAGGTTCCAATCATGATTATCAAGCTTATGGACCCTCATATGAGCAAAGGATAACATGAATTGTGTCATTCATCAAGAATCAAGAGTTTGGGAAAAAGTAACTAAAATTGGAAATGACCTATAATGTGTAACTTTCCATTTTTGGCAATTTTCACCTTAACTTCAACCCATCCTTTCATGACCAAAGAAGCTTCAAATGAGTTTTCCTTGAACATCAAAGTAATATGGCTTGCTCTCCCATTTTCAAAAAGTAAAAGAACATTCTCATATACCTTATGAATCAAATGTTATGGCTCATGGAAGTTAGGGCATTTTTGTGAATTCTCATGCATATCAAGTTTTCCACATTTTGCAAATTGATCCATAATGACTTGTAATGACTTCTAATCAGCCAATTCATGTTACCACATCATAATGGATTTAAAATGTGATCATAACTTATTTGGTCCTTGGAGAAATCCAATTCATGCCATGATCATCACTTATTTTCCATAATGCATTTTTGCAAAACCATTCGAAAATCAAAATGCAATGCCTCTCCCTCCAAGCAACCATCACACATGCACTCAGTGATTAAAATGTGAGAGTATCATGCCTATTTCATGGACAACACGCGTGTGAGCAAGGGTGCACACCACAAGTGATTTTTTTGCAAAACATCTCACAATTCTATAATCAAGTGATTAACAAAGCTCTAATCCAAATCAGAATGATAATCACTCATATATAAGTGGAATCACACGTTTAAAGTTCATTCATAAACTCTCATTCTCCTAATTTTCATAATTTTGCTCTCATCTTCTCTTCTTAGATTCTCACATTTCATCAAGCTTTCTTCACTTTTCTTGATTGATCTATGATCATGAAGTCCTAAGGAAGCTATTGCACTATTTTTTTTAGGCTGAAACCTTTATTTTCACCATAATCGAATCTAGAAGCAACTTCGTCAAAACTCAAGATCCAGCCTAATTCAAGCTTCTATTTGCATTTATTTTGCAAATAGAACTCAAAAGAGGAAAATTCGTAGCTTTAGGAAGGATTTATGAAGGTTTTGTACTCAAGAAATATTTTCAGGTAAGCTTCAAATCGCATCGTATTTCTCTGATTTTTGGTGTGTATGTTGATCTCTGAACTTCACTGAATGCATTTCTATGTTTAATTTGAAGTTTGGACGTGGATTATGGATGTGTTGTGAGATTTTAGTTTTTTAAATCTAGTTTTGTTGTCTTCGATTCTCACTGTATGTTTGTGATATGATGTTTTTGTTGATGGATTCATGTTCCTGAGGTTGTTTAGAGTAGATTTGGGCAATTTGTTTTCATTTCTGGAAATTGTTTTTGGATTGGTATGATTTTTTCGGAGACCGGAGCTAGGGCTCCGTCACCGGCTACTTGCAGGTTTTAGGTGAGGCTGGAGGTTGAAGAAAGCATCCCAACTGTTGGATCTTATGATCGTGTCGTTGTTATGCTGACAACACATTAAAATTCACATGACTTACCCGTTCAATCTAATTCTCTAATAATTTATTTTGCGTGTATATCATAATAAGTGTGTGTGTGTGTGTGTGTTTCAATCTCATGCATTCATTTTGATTAGTTTTAGATCTGTTGATTGATAGTGTGCGTTGGATGAGGAGACCTTTAGTTGACAAGATTGTATGCCTTAGATCTGAATACTTTCTATTTGACTCAATGTGGTGCGTGGATATTGTGTACTTTTTGCCTTGTTTGATTGCATACAGATCACCAAATTGATCTGATGGCAATGAGAGAGTCAACAAAGTTAACTCTGAACCTTTGTGTCAGACTTTCTATTTCCTAGTGAAGGAATATCTGCCATTGGTGAGAAAAGTTGCTAGTGCTTGGAAGTTCATTAGAAGAAGAGGTGTGGGTTGTTTAGGTAAAAGTAACAATCATACTTTTCCTGTATACGAAGCATGGTTGAAAAGGAAGGCCAAGGCAGTGCAATTGCCTTTCTCTGCTCAAGCTCCTCCTTCAGTGGTGGAGCCAAAACCACTGTTTCTCTTGAAGAATATCATAAGCTGGAAGCCCAACTCCAGGAAGTTAGAATTGAGAACTCCGAGAATAGTAGGTTATATCATCACATGGTGCATACCAACAAGGCCTTGGAGGAGAAGATGCACAAGATTCAGCAGGAGAGGGAAGATAAAGCAAAGGAATTTGCTGATAGGGAATTATACTTCAATAAGAAGGGTTTAGCTAAGATTAATAAGGAGGTTGAACGCAAAAGGATCAACATGTCTTTGAGAGAAGCTAACAAAACCATCACCCTCTGGCAGGATAAGTGGGAGAAGAATCAGAAAGACTAGGAAGAAAAGGAAGAAAACTATCAGCTGCAGATGAGATATCAATAAGAAGAACTCGAACTAGCCCATAAGAAGCGTCGAGAGAATTCTCAGCAGTTGGAGCAAAGCCGAAGATCATTAGAAGAAGCGCAAAAAGAAATAACAGAACTTAAGGTGCCTGTAGAAACCAAGAACGCTAGGTCGGAGCCAGGACCTATTGTGGGGAATGCAGAAGTCTTTTTGCAGAAAATCAATGAACTACACGCCTCATTTGAGAACATAGACTTGCTAATTTGGAAGTTGATTGAGGATCCCACCCATCCAGATGTGGCTTGGTTGTTTGAAGTTGTCAAGCATCTCAGTTGGAGTTTAAGGGATGTACAGTTTCCTAGGACTTAGTTTCTCTCTTTCTGATGTATTCAAATTACCTACTGGCCTGTTGTACTAATTTTTGCTTATCTTTTTGTTATTTTTCTTCTACATTGTAAGACTTGTAACCCTTCGGGGAGATTCTGTTTTTGGTTGCCTTTTAGGTTGATTTATATTAATGCAGTCTTATTCAGCTTCTTAATCTTTGTCTGTGCACTAACATTGGGTTGTTCCAGCCAGCTGAATCTGAGTTTCATGCAAAGGTTTCTTCTCAAAGGTCGGGTTCCAAAAGCCATATGGATTTCTCAATTGAATTCCGGAACTGGAGCACAAACGACCTTGAGAATGAAAATTCAAACATCTGCATAGCATGCATGTCACCTTTTGTTTGTTTTGCAGGTACATATTCCATATTTCTAATATCTCTTCCACTTTCAGGAACTATGTTTCTAGAAGGGTTCATCGCTATGCGACCAAGGAAAACAAAGAGAGAACAATGGATCAGATGCAGGCTGAGCTCGCAGAGCTAAGGAAGTGCATGGACCGGTTCATGACCTTGATGACTGGTATAAATCTGAATCAAGAAAGACTTCGAGAGATGGTCTAGAGGACCCGGGTGACTCAAGAAGGTAAATAACTGGTGGAGGTACATGTTCTCAGGGCAATACTGGTGGTACCCCTGAAGGCATCCTTATTCCTATTGTTAATCCCGGTGGTTCGGATGGAGACCAGGGTCATAAAACTTATATGGACGAACAAGAAGATTAGTTCACTGTAATCGAATGGGATATGGATGTGCAGAATGAGGGTGAATCGTCGTTTTGACGAGATTACTGAAAAGATCCACTCTATGGAATCTCAGAACACATTAGGCTTGACGTAGCTGACCCGAGGCTGGTTCCTAGGGTCAGGATTCCCCATAAATTCAAGCCGCACACTTTTGATAAATAAAATGGTTCCAGATTTCCTAAAAATCACCTTCATTCATATGTGGGGAGGATCGCTGCATACACAGATGATGAAAAACTCTGGATGTATTATTTCCAAGACAGCCTCACCGGGGCATTCCAGGAATGGTACATGAGGTTAAGTCGTGCATCAGTTAGGAGCTGGAAAGAACTTGTTGAGGGTTTTGTGAAGGAATACCAGTATAACATGGACATGGCTCAAAATTGTACTCAACTGCAGAGTATGACCCAAACATCCAAAGAAAGCTTCAAGGAATAGGCTCAATGCTGGCGCCAACTTGCTGCCAAGGTTCATCCACCACTGCTGGACCATGAAATGGCAGACATGTTCATGGGCACGATGTAGGGAGTCATTCTTGATCGTCTAGCTTCATGTCCTCCTACAAAGTTTACTGATTTGGTAATTGCGAGTGAAAGAATAGAGAATTTGCTGAAAGTCGACAAAAGTCAATATGAAAGTGGGAGTAGCTTATCTGGAGCAAGGCAACAATTGGTTGGTCCCTAGAGAAGGAGGGATGGGGAAACAAATGTTGTATATGGTAGAGGAAGAGGTCGGGGTCGTCCCAATCATTACGCTCAAGTGACTACTATCACTATTTCTTCGGAGTCAGCTCCACAGCCACAACAACAACGTCCACAACAAAATAATCAGCAAAGGCCCTATTAGCAGCGCCAACCTTGAAATGTTGACTGTGTTATTGAGCCCATTCCTATAACTTATACGACTCTGTTGCAAAGGCTATTGGAGTTAAATATGGTGCCACTCGGAACACTGGCGCCACCAGTTGGGAATCCTCCTCCAGGGTACGATGCAACTGCTCGTTGTGCGTTTCACTCGGGTGCCACAGGGCACACGACTGAGAGATGTAGAGCTTTGCAATTGAAGGTGCAAGACTTAATTGATTACAAATCTATAAAAATTTACCCACCTCCGAATGTTACTAATAATCCAATTCCAAATCATGGTGGTGCGAGAGTGAACACCGTGGAAGACGGAGAAGAGTTAAGTTCAAGTACTGATGTAAATGATGTTGAGACACCACCGATGGTCATGAGAAGTCGTTTATTGAAGGGGCAGGTGTTCCTCGAGTGTAATAACGATTGTGAAGAAAGTTTGATTTATGATAATGGTTGTGATAGGTTGAGAACATGAATATAGAGCTTAATGGACGAAGGTTCCTTGCAATTCAATAAGGTGAACAACAAAAGCGACGATGTTTCAAAGGTGACAATATACTTTACGCCTGCTGAAATTCCGGTACCGCCCAGTCCAGGACATGTCTCCATCTTTGTACCCCAGGATGTGAGTCTGGTAACAATCATTGTTCCTGGTCTTGTACCTTAAGTTAATGAGAGGTTTGTTCCTTGGCATTACGACGCATACATTTATGTGCAAGGAAAGAGGGTAGATGAGAAGCCTCAAGGAGAGAATAGTTCCAACATTGATAATGTGGGAGGTGTTGGAGGATTCACCTGTAGTGGACGTCTCTTTGCTCCATAAACTCTAAGGACCAACACTGAAGTTGAGGTTGCAGCTCGGGAAAAAGGTAAATAGTTGGCAACCGAGGAGGTGATGACTCCTGCCGTAGGTTAAAGTACTTTTGAAAAAGAGGTGGAAGAATTTATGTGCATAATTAAAAAAAGTGATTATAAGGTAGTGGAACAACTGAACCAGACTCCATCAAAGATTTCGATTTGGTCATTGATGTGTTCCCAAGCTCGTAGGGAGGCGTTGTTGAAGGTCTTACAAATTGCCTACGTCCCCCAGGAAATTTTGGTTAATCAGTTGGAGGTCGTTGTTGCTAATGTGAATGCCAGCCATGGACTGGGTTTTACTGACAAGGACTTCACTGCTAAGGGGCGTAACCATAATAAAGCCTTACACATCACGATGGAGTGTAAAGGGGTTGTGTTGTCACACGTTTTGGTGGATACCGGGTTGTTTTTGAATGTATTGCCCAAGAAAGCCTTGATGAAGTTAGATGTCGATGGGATCATCTTAAGGCCCAGTGATTTGGTTGTACGATCTTTCAATGGCTCCAAAATATTTGTATTCGGGGAAGTGGAGCTACCTATGATGATTGGGTCACATATTTTCAAGAGTACCTTCTACGCAATGAACATACAGCCTTCCTATAGTTGCCTTCTTGGTTGGCCTTGGATTCATGCTGTAGGCGCAGTTACATCCATGCTACACCTGAAGTTGAAATATGTGGTGGACGAGCAAGTGGTCACAGTCTGCGGTGAAAAAGATATATTAGTGAGTCACCTGTCAACGTTCAAATATGTGGAAATGGATGACGAGATCCATGAGACATTATGTCAAGCTTTCGAAGCAGTGATTATCAATGAGGTCTCTCCCTGTCCGGTGGGCAAGCACAGTGAAAGGGTGGGTACCTCCATAACATCCAATAGAAAAGCTTTAGAGGTAGTTCAATCAGGCAGTGCCCAAGGCTTGGGCAAGGATGTGGAAGTGGACAGAAAATAAGACAAGTTCAGGATCGGGCATCAGTCAGGTCAAGAAGAGGTGTCCAAGAGTAAGGAGTTGATAAGCTTCTCTAGCGGATGTGTTATTGATCTGATTCAAGTGTGTGCTGATACTGGAGAAGATGCTAACAGTGACTGTGACCTAGACAATTGGCTGCGTCCATGTATCCCCGGGGAGGAACTCAAGAACTGGTTTGCCAAAGAGATTGTCCAAGTTACTCTTCAGACAGAGTAATTTTTCTTGTTTTCCTCATTTCATTGCATGTCAAATCCTACACTCTGCCTAAGGTGTTTGGATCCATTTGTAGGGCCATCTTGCATTAATTGCAATTTAATTTTATCATGAATAAAGCATATTTTTCATTCAAAATTGTGTTCTCTTTCTTTCATTTTAAAAATTTTCACAAAAAAACAATAAAATGGAAATGTTTTATTTTGTTTTTTGTTTTCATAAAATGAACTCTAAAATAAGAACATCACTTGTGCAAACCAAATCACCCTGATTTCACGGATAACAATTTTGCTATGACTGAGTATGACTTTGATAATCCTATCTATCAAGCTGATTAAGGGGTTGAGGAAGACTGTGAACTCCCTGAAGAATTATCCAGGTTGTTGAGACATGAAGATAGGGTTATTCAGCCTCACCAGGAAGAAGTTGAAGTCATCAACATCAGGTCCGAGGAATCAAAGAAAGAAATCAAGATTGGGGCCAGTCTGTAGGCCGGGGTGAAGGAAGAATTGAATGGTATGCTTCGTGAGTATGTTGATATCTTTGCTTGGTCATATCAAGATATGCCAGGGTTAGATACTAACATTGTTGTACATAAGCTTCCTTTGAGAGAGAATTGTCCTCTAGTCAAGAAGAAGCTTCGTCGAACTCGTCCTGACATGGCAATGAAGATCAAAGAGGAAGTTCAGAAGTAGCGGAATGTTGAGTTCCTTTCCGTAACAAGTTATCCAACTTGGGTAGCTAATATTGTACTAGTACCAAAGATGGACGAAAAGTCTGGATGTGCATTGATTACCGACACCTTAATAGAGCAAGTCCGAAGGATGACTTCCCATTACCTCACATCGACGTATTGGTTGACAACACTGCTCAGTTCTCGGTATTTTCCTTCATGGATGGCTTCTCTAGGTATAATCAGATAAATATGGCACCAGAAGACATGGAGAAAACAATGTTCATTACCCCGTGGGGTACTTTCTGCTATAAAGTGATGCCTTTTGGGTTGAAGAATGTCGGAGCAACGTATCAGCGGGCTATGGTAACACTATTCCACGACATGATTCAAAAGGAGATAAGTGTTATGTGGATGACATGATTACCTACTCCAGAACTGAAGAAAAGCATATGTTTAATCTCAAGAAGTTGTTTGAGAGATTGAGGAAGTTTCTCCTGAGATTAAATCCAAACAAGTACACTTTCGGAGTGCGATCCGGGAAACTGATGGGTTTCATCATGAGCCAAAGGGGGATAGAGGTTGATTATGTTAAAGTAAAAGTAATACAATATATGCCTGCACCAAAAATAGAAAAAGAAGTACGTGGTTTCCTGGGTAGATTGAACTACATTGCAAGGTTCATATCTAACCTCACAGTTGTCGCTCCCTGGATTTCCATCCTGGTACAAATGCGAAAGTAGCGTGGATAAGGTAGAGTCGCCAGCCAAGCATTTTTATCCCGAAGGAACGGGAAAGGTAATGCTGCACAAACCGGAAGAAAAGAAAGGGAAGGAAAAAGGTCCTATGAACCAAAGATACTGGATTCAGGAGTCGGTTACGATCTAGGAAGGTATTAGCACCCCAGATCATCCTCCGTACCCGACGGGATCCACGCTTGCAAAAAGACTATTTCAAAGGGGAAAGGAATGAAGCTGCTGCAAAAACTGAGACTGGAACTGGAGCTGGATAAAAGAAAATGAAAAGGGGGAAAATGTAGGGAAAATAAATAGTGCTTGAATGGGCCCTACCCCACTGCCTACGTACCTCATCGAGAAATTGAGGACCATAGTCGACATAGTTCCCCTAACTAGGGAGGAAAGTTGCTTATGTTTTTTAAAGCTTGAACTTCTTATGACTATGCTCAGGTGTTGTAGGCTCGTTTGGCACGAGTGTGTTATTGTCTTGCAAAGAGACAAGTAGGAGCAAGTTCTTACATTATGAGTGAAAGATATGAGAAAAGAATTCCCGAAGGAAATACGTTTATTCTTTGTTCAGTGTTTTTTAGAAGGTTTTTCGTTGTTTTTGGTATGTGAAAGTGTATTCAAGTCCTTTTCCATGGAATGTATACCCATTACTTCATTCTAAGATGGAGTGAAGAAGAAGCACATCCAAGTAAGGAGAACATACCCAAGACTTGGTTCCTAAGAATAGGGCCTAAGCACACTAACTCATTGATTTTATTTTTTGTGATTTGAAGTGAAGAAGTGTTTTTTAGCTTTTCTTTGTAAAGGTGACCTAATGATTAGACTTGTACATCATGCTAAACAAGTTTGCACTTTCCCAAGATGGGATGAATGCAAATGCCCCATGGAATAAGTCTATACACATAAAATTACCTCAACCATTATTAAGTGTTTTTTAATTTTTTGTTTGAAGATGAGAAAGAGAGACCACCAAACGGATCTAAAAGGTGATAGACTAAAGGGGGACTAATAATCCTAAGTGTTATCATGCATGGGATTCCTGAGTTAGTATGGTTTGAGTTCTATCCTAATGAAGAATAAGGAAAGAAAAGAAGAAGAAGAAAGGAGCAAAGGATTCAACTTACTTCTTAAGAGAAGATAAGTTGATCCTAAAGGGGATGAAGAATAATTAAACAAATATGGCCTAAGTGTAAACACCCCAAATTTTCCCTCACTAAGTTCACACCATGGCTTGTGATCTTTCATACTTGCACTAGTTCAGGCATACCATCTCATGTTGCATTTTTGTTTCACTGCATAGTTCAAGTTCATCTGCATCTAGGGTTTGTGATCTGAGCAATCCAGGGATCCATCTGAGCCACTCCAAAGGTCTCCAATCATTCCAAGAGGGTCCATGTGTGTTCTATCATCATTTTATACCCCTCAAGGACCAAGAAAGTCAAATAATCACAAGAACTGAGAAAGCATGGAAGCAGAGCTAGGGTTTCATTGCACAGATGACCTGAAATTAGGGTTTTGGTTTCAGAGGCCATAACTCCAAATTTTTTGGTCATTATTGTTTCTAATGTTCTTGATATATTATAAGGATCATGCATACCATTTTTGATGAAGAAATTCATTGTGGAAGTCATCTGATCACTGGGTAACTTCTTGAGCAAGTCAGAGCTAAATCAGGGCATCTGAGGCCCCCCAACATGGAACCAAAGTCGATTTTTCATCAAATTGAAGTTATATGGTCTTTATTTGATCATTGAAGTGCTTATAAGTTCATGAAATTGAATAAATATGAGCTAAACCAAAAGTTGCCAAAAATGGAAATGACTTGTAATGTAAACTTTCCATTTTGGGAAAGTTTTTCAACCTCCTCTTTCTCAACCAAAAATGCTTCAAATGAAAAATTATTGGTCCTGAAAGTTGTAGATTGGATCATTCCCTTTTCAAAAAGTACAAGAACAAGATCTAATTCATTTTAGAACTCAAGTTATGGCTTGTCAAAGTTGGCAAAAATCACATAATTTTCAAGAATGCACCAAAGAGGGATTCTTTGCAAAACCACTTGCCAAAGCTTTTTATGACTTCAAACACACTTCTAAGCATTATACCAACATTGTGCAATGTCTAAAACTCATAATTTCCCGAAGAATTTCAAAATTTCATGGCTTGCCCATGAAGAAATCTCAAAGGGGCCAAACTTTCTCCAAATTGCAAAACCTCCCATAACTTTGTTTCAACATGCTGAATTGCCTCTAAATGAATTCCATGGCCATCCTTGATCCTTTCTGCACTAGACACCCCATTGTACCAAGCCTTCCACTTTCCCATACCTCAAGTACAACCAACCTTGACTTTTTGCAAATCACCTTATACCAATCAGCATAGCCCACACCAACTCCGCAGACCTATCACAACTTGATATGTGGACTTTATGCAAGCCATAACACACAAGAACACAGCCTGTATCCTCAACATTTCCCTAGTTCACAAAAATCACCTCTCTTGCATTTTACTTCGAAACACACAACACACTTGCTCAATCTTAAAACAAACACCGCTATTCATTTTCAAATCAATCACTGATTGCAAAACACCCACCAAAACAGCCAAGAACACCCCACAAACAAAACACGATTTTCTGACCAGTGGAGTTCAAACTCACAAACCAGCCATCCTCAAAGCTATCCAAGCATCAAAGCTTCTTCAGGGAGGCCATATGAGTCATTTTGCACCAAAGAAGCAGCCAGAAAGCTCAAGGGTTGAAAACTCCATCTCAGGTAGCCATCTCAAACTTTTTATTTTTCAGAAATCTCTTTTTAAGTTATAGAATTGTTCCTCTTGTTGTGCTGGACATGCTGAACCTTTTATTTTTGAAAATGGTTGTGATTTGAGGATTTTGTGAACTTCTGAAAGTTTCACCATTTTTGTTCATTACTTCGAATCTTGAGATTGAGTGAAAAGAAATTGTTTTTGAGGGAGGATTTGATCTTAGGGGAGTGAAAGGAATGAATATGGAGCTTTAGAGCTCCAGAAATGACCTAGGGAGTGAGTTGCAAGTTTTCAGGTGAGGGGGTCACCGGAGAAGACGACCGGAACTCTTCTCCGGTGACCTGAAAGTCATTAATTTGTTTAATTAGGGTTAGGGCAGAGTTTAAACCTGGACCATTTGATTTAAGTTTGGCACGTGTTCTGGATGGCTAGGATCAGATCATTAGTTTTAATTTAGGATTAAATAATTAATTAATTAGGTTTAGCTGGATTTGAATTTGGGCCATTAGATCTGGCGCGTGGTCAACCCTAGTTTCTCCAGAATCAATCCAAGCATTTGATTGTGCATACTACTGTTTATTTAATTTTTTTTATTTCATTTTACTTATTTATTTTGTATGAATTTTTAAAAATAGTAAAAACCATCAAAAAATTCTGAAATTTTTTATCAAACCTTTTATTAATTTTCCAGAACCCAAAAATATTTTTATTTTTATTTTTTGCATTAAAAAAGTATTTTTAAATCATTTAAATGTTTTATTTAATTAGTTAATTGATTTAATTAATTAAAAATACATTTAAAGTATTTAAAAATCACCATACAAATTTCTTTTTGGTTTTGATCATACTTTGACATTTTTCAATGAATTAGGGTTCTTAAAATTGTTCATTTTCTAACCCTAACTTCAAAAATTCATAACTTTTAAACCAAGTTGAGTTTGTGAATGATTATTTTTGCATTATTTTATGCATGATTCCTAGTTTCTAAAAACATTTTTGTTTCATTTTTATCTTGCACTTTCAAATTATTTGGCATTTTACATTGAGGATCACCCAAAAAAACCTAGAAACTTAGGAAATTCATAACTCCTTCTAGGTTTAGTTTCTGACCTCACCCTTTGGATTGTAACCTAGTATAGGATTAGGGCATCCATATGTGAACTTGCCATGACATTTCTTGCATATGCATCCATATGTGAACTTGCCATGACATTTCTTGCATTCACATAATATCTAAGACATCTTAGGACACATTAGAATCATTTTGATCATTGCATCATCCATTTGCCATGTTTTGACTTCATTTCATTCCATGTACATTCATGATCTTTCATGCTTCTTTCAGGCTTCATTTGCATCTTCATTGCTTGTATGATCATTCACATATCTTGACATGTCTTTGCATCATCTTTTAGCATCATTTACCTCATGTTTATGCTTCTGGTTTTGGTTTGAATCTTTGCATTTGTTTCATTTTCATTTCATTTCATTTCTTTATTCTAAATTTTCAAGAGGTAAGTACTTTGAGAAGTGAATTTGCCTTCACTTCTCACAATCTCTTCTCATCTCTCTTATGCATCTTTGCTGCATTTTATATTTGACCTAGAGTGAGCTTGCTCATTCATGTTCCTCCTCCACTTTCTTTCTTCAAATGACTTATCTTCTTAAGTGAAGTAAGTCAGCTTGTTTCCTTTGCTTCTCCACCTTCCATCTGCTTCTTCCTTGGTGGCTCTTCTTGGAGATCTCTTGCAAGCCTCATGAACCCTAGGAACACCCAAGCATGTTAACAATTAGGGTTTGATTAGTCCCCCCATTAGTTGTACCTTTGTGTCATCTTTCTCTTAGGATGGAGTGTATAATTCTAATCCTAAGTGTTAAACCCTTAGTGTGTTTAAATCCTTTAATTAATTCATCAAATAATCACTAAGACATCAAGCTTGTAATTTGGGCCTTGCATTAGGGTTCTAATTCTTCCTTAATTGGTTAAGAAGGACTAACCCTAGTGTTAATGGACAAGTCCTCCTCAAGGTTTCTTACAAACCATAAAATTCACTTCTTAATCTTACCATTAACTAAAATCTACTCTAATAAAGGCTTTGTTTTGTCACGAGGTTAATCCCGAATCATGGATTAAGTTTTGGAGCCTTCCTCAACTTCAATGTTCTCATCTATTATCCTTCTATTAGGATGGTGTAATGAGTCCATTAAATCCTTGATTATGGCTTTAACTCATTACTTAACACTAAACAAAAAAAACTCAAAAGCATCTAAATAATCACAAGTAGGTTAATGATCTTAATCCTACATCATGGTAATTAAGTTTGAGATGTTTATCTCCTACTTAAGGTATTCTCATTATCCCTAATCAAAGGGAGGATATGATGAGTTTACTAACCCTTGGTTTAGGCTTAAGCTCATTAACTTATGACAAACACCAAAAAGCAATAAAAGATTGAAAACACAAAAACAAACAATAATCGTCTCCTTCGGGATTCTTTTCTCATCATCTTCATTCACAAGCGAGAACTTGCTTCTTCCGTCTAATGCAAGACAGTTTGCACCTGAGCTAGACATGTCATACACTTGAGCATAGACAAGCAAGCAGTTCATCAGTCAATTCATCTTTCAGTCTCTTTGAGTCGAACTATGGTGTTCTGACTTCCTCATTGCACGAGAGGATACGTAGGCATAACTTAACTGTTATCAAACAAAAGTCTCTGTATATTCCCCCCTCTTCCAGCATTATTCTTTAAGCCTCATTCTTGAGCAATTTCATTTCATACTTCTTTTACACTGACACCTGTACATCCTTTTCTAGCTTTTGCACACAGATAGCACTGACACTACCCCTTTAAACACAAATCTTTCAAGCGTGGATCCCGTCGAGTACGGCGGACAATCTGGGTGCTAATACCTTCCCAGGTTGTAACCAACCCCCTTTCTCAGTTTCTCTGGTTCGTGACCGCTTTATCCATCTTTTCTTAGTTTTTTGCAACATTACCTTTCCTTCGGGATAAAAATGCCTAGCTGGCGACTCTTTTCAGTTCATCTTCATGTTCTCCTTTCGCCGACCGTTTGCGCTTGTATCGGGATGCAAATCTTTGGGAGCGACATCTTGGCGACTCTGCTGGGGACCCTTATACTGCAACCAGGGCTTCTGGTTCTTTTTGTGGGTTCCTCCTAGCGCTTGTTTGATTTGTGTTTACGGGGGTGTGCTAATTGTGTATTTATTTGCTTTATTTATTGCTTTATGTACAGTTTTAATTACTGCTTTCTTTACAGTTTTTTATACATCATACTGTCATTATCATTGCTGGATCTGGTTTTCATTGGTGGGTGGGGTTTTCACTGAGTGATTAAGGTCCTATACCTGGGACCTGAGTGACACCTAGGCTAGAGTGGTTCATGTTCTTTCCCATTCCATTTCGGTCTGGTGCGGGAATATGAAACACGGTTCAGATGTGGGTTTCTTCTTGAGAACTCTGTGCTACAGATTTCCTGTAGTAATAGGGCTATCTGGGAAGCCTGCTAAGTCTGGATGACCTTTATATTGACCTTCAAAATCTGGGGAGAATTAGAGGAGGATCCTTTATGGTTATTGTAAACATTGTACCTTCGGGTTAGAAGTGTTTACACTTCTCATAACTGATCCAAGTCTGAGGATCCTTGTTCTAGAACACTACATGTGAGGGGGTTGGGTTGTTTACAGGTTTGCAGGAGCCCTTGGCCACATCATACCCTATTACTGTATTGTTTAAGAAATACCCCACTTTGGACAGTTCTTGTGATTTACCCCAGACATGTGGCTCTTTATTTGAGCCCCCCCACCCTGGTTACTGGATTTCTGAGTCTTCATCTGGACCTTTGAACATACATGGACCTTATACCAAGACAGATAATCAAATCCAACTCTTGATCACAACCCTTGCATATCATTTGCATACATCATCATTGCATCATTTAACATTTGTTTGTGTGTTTTTCAGGGTATCCATCATATCATATCTGGTTTGGTTTTGACCCCTTCTACTACTTAGACCTCTGCTTCACTAGTTCTTCTTCAGCATCTGCATCAGTCTGTCAGAGACTCATCTTCAGCTTCTTAGCCTGTGATCTTCATCGGCATTTGTTTTCAGCCTCTTCATCAACACTCATGGCTATTCTAAGGAAGAGCAACATATCTTATCACTTCTTTGAGCCCATACTGACTGGTATCAGGAAGGTCCAGTCCCTTATCACACCTGACCACATCCCACTATTTAGAGAGCACCATGGGGGAATTTTGGACATGGTCATGGATCTTGATTCATCTCAGAGGAGCATGATCCACACATGCTTGCAGTTCTATGACCCTCCTCTTAGATGCTTCACCTTTCCTAATTTTCAGATGGGACCACTGCTAGAAGAGTTTTCTTTATTGATTGGAGTTCCTATCAAAAAAGGAATTCCTTTCAACCCAGAGATGACTGCTCCCAAAAGTGAAGAGATAGAAAGGGAATTGCATTTGGAGCCTGCCCTCATTGAGCAAAACATGACAACAAAAGTTGGGATTCCTGGTTTACATATGGATTTCTTGATTTCTCAGGCCACCCTGAAGGCTGCGATGAAAGAATAGAAGGCAGTCTATGCACTCTTAGCCCTCAGCATATATGGGGCTATATTGTTTGCAGACGAGCCCAAGTTTGTAAGTAAGAATGCCATCCACTTGTTCATGCTGAAGAACCCAGTGCCTACATTGCTAGGAGATTTTTACTACTCAATCCACCAGAGAAATGAAAAGCAAAGGGGGAAGCTGGTCAGATGCTATGCTCCTCTGTTCTATTCTTGGCTTCTTAGACACTTGCCTAAGTCAGATGCCTTCTTGAACCCCCATCAGCAGAGGAATTGGGCCAAGAGGTTCATCTCTTTGACTTCAGATGATATCAGGTGGTGCACCCAGAGCACCAAAGGCAAAGATATTATTACTAGTTGTGGGCAATACCCTAATGTGCCTCTGATAGGAGTAAAAGGTTGCATCAACTACAACCCTTTGTTGTTTAAAAGGAAATTGGGATATGCTTTAGTTCATCCTCCCAGAGGACAGGATTTGACTGAGACGCTTTACTGTGAGATCCAGTCTGGCTCTGTTGTTGTCAGGCAAGCTGCTTGGGCCTGGGACAACATCCAGACCAAAGGGACAGCTGTCCTTGGAAGGTGCAACAATATTGCTTCAGCCCAGTACTCTGACTGGTCCCGTGCTAGAGCTCAGATCACCAGAATGCCTTTCACCTTGGAAGACACCCCTGGACCCTCTATAATACAGCCAGCAACAACTATCAGCCTGGAAGAATTTGAAAAGCTGAAGGAAAGGAATGAGCAGCTATCTGAGGCTCTAAAGAAAACTCTCTGGGAGAGAAGTGACAGTCGTCTGGACATTGAGAAATTGGAAAGGCTCAAGATTGAGCATCTGACCAAAATTGAAAGGACAGAGGACTACATCAGGAAGGCAAGAGCCGGGGAACAGATACTGAAGAACGCCTGCAAGGAGGCCAAAATCCAGAAAGCTAGGGTAGAGCATTATCTAGAAGAAAGCCAGGCTAGGTGGGTCAGGATCACCGAGGCCCACGCACAAGAGGACCAGAGAACTCAATCCAAGATTGGGCAGTTGGAGGCCAATGAGAAGAAGCAGCAAGAAGCCTTGTTGGCAGCCCAGAAGGAGATATCAGAGTTAAAACTCCGGGCGGGGTTAAAGTGATCCAAAGATCGGGACAGGCATAAGAAACTGACTGATGCTATTGCTACCAGGAATCTCCTCATTCGGACTATTATAGATCACCCAGCTAGTCCAGTGATGGAGGCTCTCCTGAAGGAAGTCAAGGAGGATGACTTCGGGTTGGATGTCTGATCTTTTTTTTGTTTGTATTTCTTTTCTTTGATGTACTTTTTGCTTTTTGTATTTTTGACCCACCACGGGCTTGTGTTGTAAACAGAATATGTATTTCCATTGTTTGTAATATATCAGTTTGTTTTATTTTGATGGGCTTTCTCTCAACATCATCAAGCATCTCCTCGAGGTCTGGAAAGGTCAAAACCAAGAACCAAACCGGATACCTTGGAAAACAAATAAGCATATTGCATTGCATACTGACATGTTTTGTAGGTTTTGTTTATTTTTGTGTTTCTCACTTTGTTGTGGTCTCAGGAAACATTGCTCGCCGCAGAGTGTTCCCTGTCAACCGTGCACACCGGTACCCTACCCGTAACAACCTTCCCGGCATTCAGATGGATCAGGTGCAGCAGGACCTGAACGAAGTAAGAAATCAAATGGAAAACGAAAGGGTCGAAATGAGAAACCAAATGACTCAGTTTATGGTTGTAATGACTAGCTTAGCTCAGAGCCAGGAAAGGTTGAGGGAATTGGTGGAAAGACAGACACCTGAAGAGCCTCACCCTGGTATAGGAGGAACAATCAATAATGAGCGCGGGCAGCCCCGCATTGACCCACCAGAGTTTGGGCCCCATTTGAACCCCGATGTTAATGGTATAAGGAATGTTCAAGGAAACACAGTTGCAGGCAGAATCTTACAGGAATACCCCCAAGAGGAACAGTTCACAGTTGTCGGAGCAGGGGATGAGGTTTATGACAGAAGACTGGATGAGATTGCTGAAAAGTCGATGTCGTTGGAATCCCAGAATTCTTTAGGCTTTGACGTGATGGATATGGGGCTGGTACATGGGGTGAGGATTCCCCACAAATTCAAACCCCCATGCTTTGAAAAATATAATGGTACCTCCTGCCCGCGTACTCATTTGCAATCTTTCTTAGGAAGGCTCAAGGCTTATACCATGGATGAGAAGTTATGGATGTTCTATTTTGAGGATAGCCTGACTGGAGCTTCGAGAGAATGGTATTCGCACCTGACAAGGGCCACTATAAGATGTTGGAAAGACTTGGCCGAGGCCTTTATCCGTCAGTACCAGTACAACCTAGACATGGCCCCCAATAGAACTCTTCTAATAGGCATGTCTCAGTCTTCAAGAGAAAGCTTTCGTGATTATGCTCAGAGGTGGA
The DNA here is from genome assembly GCA_963966055.1 of Lathyrus aphaca. Taxonomy (NCBI): domain Eukaryota; kingdom Viridiplantae; phylum Streptophyta; class Magnoliopsida; order Fabales; family Fabaceae; genus Lathyrus; species Lathyrus aphaca. The sequence goes on along the minus strand of OZ014519.1, from coordinate 196,581,987 downwards.
GACAGCTCGCTGCTGCTGTCCAGCCACCCATGTCTGAATGGGAGATGGCTGACATGTTTATGAACACCCTGCAGGGAACTTATATTGATAGACTTGCTGCTTTCTCTTCCAACAGTTTTGCCGATGTAGTTATAGCTGGTGAGAGAATTGAGAGTCTTTTGAATATGGGCAAAATCTCTGACAATGGTGCAAGCTCTTCCAACAATCCCAGAAAACCTTTTGCAGGACCCCGAAGGGCGGGTGAAACCAATGTTATTCATGCAAGCAGGGGAAGACCTCAATATTCTCACAGATCAATAGCAGCCGTTACCATCCCGGCTCCAGCCTCACAGCAACCACTTTTTCCTCAGCAACAACAACAACATCACTATCAGCAACAACCTCATTTTCTGCCACAAAGATCGTATAACAACAACAACAGCAACCAACAGCAGCGCCCCTTTCAACAGAGGTCGTCTCAGGCAAATAGGGTGATTGATCTTATCCCTATGCCTTATGCCACTCTACTACCACAACTCCTGAAGCTCAACCTGGTTGAGTTAAGGACGTTGGCTCCACCAGATCCTCTCAATCTCCCGAAGAATTATGATGCTAATGCCAGGTGTTCCTTCCACTCCAACGCACCTGGTCACAATACTGAGAAATGTAGAGCCTTGCAAATGAAGGTTCAAGATCTGGTCGATTCCAAAGCTCTCAATTTCGCACCTCCTCCGAATGTTAACAGATATCCTATGCCTAATCATGGTGGACCCAGGATTAATCCAATAGAAGAGGATCAACCATCTGCACTGATTGATAATGTTGCACAAATTCAAACACCACTGGTTGAAGTCAAACCCCAGCTCTTAAGATGCCAAGTGTTCCCAGGTTGTGAGGCCTGCTACGAATTGTGCAGAACTGCTATTAATGGTTGTGAGAGGCTAAGAATGGGTATATATGGCCTTATCAGAGATGGAATTTTGCAAATTACCACAACGGCTCCTTCAACAACTCTTTCTTCAGCAACAATAGATCCTCCTACAACTGCAACAACTATCACCCCCAATGATTCATCTACAACTCCAGCAATTACTCCATCCATCATTTCAACAGATCCAAGTTCAGCAACACTTACTTCTACAACATCAGCACCCATATTATCAACGGAAACGCCTACAACACCAGCAAACATTAATGAAGATGTCTCAACGGTCACGATCTATTATGACCCAGCAAATGTTCATCCCAACAACAATTTCCAACAGCAAACTGCAACACCTCCTGTCAGATCTCCAGTCACGATCTACTACGACCCGCATACTATCACAGTTCCTTCCGCTGCAGCAATCAGTCCGGTCACCATTACGGTGCCTGGACCTGTTCCTTATGAAAGCAGTAATGCCATACCTTGGCACTACGGCTCTGATCTCTACTGCGACGGAAAGAAGATCACTCTAGACTTATCAACCTCTTCATCACAAGTTGACAATGTTGGGGGAGGCGGAGGCTTCACCAGAAGCGGACGCCTTTTTGCCTCACAAACACCAAGACCCAATGCTGAAGTAAAAGTTGCTGCCAAAGTAAAAGGGAAGAGTGTGGTACCCGAAGAGCAAGCTGTTAAAGAAACCCAGAAGACGTCTTTTGAACAAGATGTGGACGAGTTCATGAGAATAATCAAAAAGAGTGATTACAAAGTTGTAGACCAGCTTCATCAGACACCCTCCAAAATTTCTATTTTATCATTGTTAATGTGTTCCGAAGCCCATAGGAATGCACTCTTGAAGGTCCTGCATGCAGCCTATGTGCCGGAAGAGATTACGGTTAATCAGCTGGAAGCAGTGGTTGCAAATGTTAACACCAGTCATGGACTGGGCTTCACAGATGCTGATTTAACAACGGAGGGACGCAATCATAACAAGGCTTTACACATCACCTTAGAATGCAAAGGTGTTGTTCTTTCCCATGTATTGGTAGACACTGGGTCTTCGCTCAATGTCCTCCCAAAGAAAGCCTTGATGAAGTTGGAGTATGATGGTTTGGCATTGCGTCCAAGTAACTTGGTGGTGAGAGCATTTGACGGCTCTAAGAGATCATTGCTTGGAGAGATTGATTTACATGTGATGATTGGCCCACAAATCTTTAAAACTACTTTCTTCGTGATGGACATACAGCTGGCCTACAACTGTTTGTTGGGTAGACCCTGGATTCACGCCGCTGGCGCTGTTACATCTACCCTTCACCAGAAATTAAAATTTGAGTGGGAAGGCCAGATCATCACAATCTGTGTGGAGGAAGACATTTTCGTTAGCCAGCTGGCCACTTATAAGTACATAGAAATGGATGGGGAGATCCATGAGACTATGAGTCAGGGGTTTGAGGCCCTTAACATCAATGAAGAAACTGCTATGTCTGGAACTTCTATCACGTCATATCAACAAGCCCGGAAGGTTGTTGAAGAGGGTACCGCTCAAGGCTGGGGCAAGCTGCTACCAGTAGAAAATAATGAAGATAGATTCGGGTTGGGTTACAGACCAACTCGACAAGATCAACCAGAGGCTGCAACGGAGCCCAAATTTGTCAGCGGGGGGATGCTTACCCCGGATGCTGAACAGTTTGGAAGACGAGGAAGAAGACGAACGCAACCTGGAAAGCTGGATACGTCCAAAGATCCCGGGGAACCAAGTCTCTAACTGGTCTTCCCAGGAAATTATAAGAGTTACTCCTGCAGAGTAATTACTATTTCCTGTCTTTTAAGCATGCATCAAGTCCTGCATCTTGCCCAAGATGCCAGGGCTCATTTTGTAATCGGGCCATCTTGTATTTTGTGCAAACGATCAATTAATGAATATCAGAACATCTTTTGCAAATGAGTCTCTTTTTCCCGCTCACTGTTTTTCATTTTTCATTTTTTGTACAAAAACAATAAAATGGCAATGTTTTCAAAATAAATAACTTCATTTTCACTTTTTCTAAACAAGATAAAATTGATCACTAAAATGAACCAATCTAAACCCTTGTAGAGAGTGCCCTCCAGATCGCACCGACAACAGCACTGCTATGACTTCGTATGACTTTGACAATCTGATTAATCAAGCCGATGAAGGGGTTGAAGAAGATTATGAGCTACCTGAAGAGCTATCCAGACTGCTAAGGCAAGAGGAGAAGGTTATCACTCCTCACCAGGAGGAGGTTGAGATAGTAAATCTTGGTACCGAAGAAGACTTGAAAGAAGTTAAGATCGGGGCCCGTCTGCAAGATTCAGTGAAGGAACAACTTATTGACATGCTTCGAGAGTATGTTGATGTCTTTGCTTGGTCCTACCAAGACATGCCAGGGTTGGATACCGACATCGTTATGCATAAGCTACCTTTGAAAGAAGGTTGTCCTCCAGTATAACAGAAACTACGCCGTACCCGTCCGGATATGGCCATGAAGATAAAAGAAGAGGTGCAAAAACAGTGGGACGCCGGTTTCCTTGCTGTAACTAGTTACCCATCGTGGGTTTCTAACATTGTACCAGTGCCTAAGAAGGATGGCAAGGTAAGGATGTGTGTGGATTACCGGGATCTGAACAGAGCTAGCCCAAAAGATGACTTCCCATTACCTCACATTAATGTATTGGTCGACAACACGACTCAGTTCTCGGTATTCTCCTTCATGGATGGATTCTCAGGATATAATCAAATCAAGATGTCACCTGAAGACATGGAGAAGACAACTTTCATCACACCCTGGGGCACCTTCTGTTATAAGGTAATGCCATTCGGACTGAAGAATGTGGGTGCCACTTATCAGCGGGCTATGGTAACATTATTCCACGACATGATCCACAAAGAAATTGAATGTTATGTGTATGACATGATTGCCAAGTCCCTCACAGAAGAAGACCATCTGGTAAATCTGTTCAAGCTGTTCAAGCGTCTGAGAAAGTATCAGCTGAAGCTAAACCCCAACAAATGCACATTCGGGGTGCGATCCGGTAAGCTGCTGGGATTTATTGTAAGTGAAAAGAGAATTGAAGTTGACCCTGATAAAGTCAAAGCCATTCAAGAGATGCCCGCACCAAAGACAGAAAAAGAAGTTCGGGGGTTTCTAGGAATATTGAACTACATTTCAAGGTTCATATCTCATCTTACAGCAACCTGTGAGCCTTTGTTCAAGTTGTTAAGGTAAGAACAAACAATCAGGTGGAATGAAGACTGCCAGAGGGCTTTTGACAAAATCAAGGAATACTTACAAGATCCTCCGATTCTTATGCCTCCAGTTGAAGGAAGACCTCTAATAATGTACTTGACAGTATTAGAAGAGTCAATGGGGTGTGTGTTGGGCCAGCATGACGAGTCTGGTCGAAAAGAGTATGCAATATACTACCTAAGCAAAAAGTTTACCGACTGTGAACAACATTATTCACTGCTCGAGAAAACTTGTTGTGCTTTAGCGTGGGTTGCTCTCCGACTAAGGCAGTATATGTTGACCCACGCTACTTTGTGTAAACACCCCAAATTTGCCCTCACCCATTCACACCATGGCTTGTAGCCATCCTCATATGCATAAACATAAACATATCATCTCATATCTCACTTTTGTTTCACTGCATAGTTTCTAAGGCATCTGCACCTAGGGTTTGTGATCTGAGCAACCTCAAGGCTTCTTGAGCCATTTCAAAGGCTACCAATCAACTCAAAGGGGTCCATGTGTGTATTTATATCACATTCCATCTCCTCAAAGTCAAAATTGCAGAGGAATCACAAGAACTAGGGTTTGAGGTGATGCAGAGCTAGTTTGAACTACACAGTTGACTGAAAATTAGGGTTTTGGTTTCAGAGGCCATAACTCCAAATTTTTTGGTCATTCTTGTTTCCATTGATCTCTATATGGTATAGGGAGTGTGCATATCAAGTTTCATGAAGAAGTTCCATGGGGAAGTCATCTGATCAAGAGTTGACTTTTCAGACAAGTCAGTGCAAAATCAGGGCATCTGAGGCCCCCAATGACCCAACCAATGGTTGATCTTCATCATTTTGAGTGTATATGATCTTTATTTGATCATGGAAGAAGGTTGAAGTCCACAAAAATCAAGAATTTGGAGTTTTTGCAAATGTTGACTTTTTGGGCATAGTTGACTTTTCAAGAATGCTCCATTTTAGGTCATTTTTCAAGCCTTGATTCTTGATCCAAAAATGCTTCAAATGGAAAAACTTTGGTCATGAAAGTTGTAGAACACATCTTTCCCTTTTCAAAAAGTACAAGAACATGATCAAACTCTTCTTGGATCAAAAGTTATGGTTTGACAAAGTTGGCAAAAATCATTGATTTTCAAGATGTGCACTAAAAGGAAATTTTGCAAAATCATGAACCAATGCCATTTGTAACTTCTAATTCACATCAAACCATGACACAAACATTCCATATGTCCCAAAAATCAGAATTGAACCAAGGTTTCACATGGTTATGGTTGTGTAACAAGACTTTTCCATGAAATTTCAAAAGTGTGCCAACTTGCAAAACCATCATTATGCTTCTCACCACTTGATGCATTGGCTGCTGAACCTTCCTAGCATCACACACACATCATGCTGCGCAGCCCATGCTTCTTGTACCAAGCTATAGCTCAAGCCATGCCTTCCTTACACAAAGTGGACTTTTTTGCAAAAGCAAACTTACCAATCAATAGGGGCCAGGTCACATCATCTGACCTATGGGATTAAAATATACTATCCTTTGGCAAGCCAAACATATGAAGAAGCAAGGCTGAAACACTCTCAAGGGACACATACACCAAAACACTCCATTTTGCATCTCTCTTCGAAACTCTATGCCCAGCTCATAAACATTCAAACCATTTTCACCAATCAACTCACCATGCCTCATTGAGCCCAAAGCAACCAAGAACCAGGCCTGAAACAAGCCACAACTCCATTTCACCATTTTCACTCCAACTTGCAGCTTCTTTCGAAACTCTCTTCACAGCACACAAACATCAAAACCAACTCCACAAACCTTCTCCACTCATCATCTGGACCACAAAGAACCCTTCACCCTTGCCAGAAACAGCCTGAACCACCATTGCCATTTTCAACTGAGCTTGAGCAGAAGCTGCTCAAACTCTTCATCCAGCCAATATAAATTCCTCTTGAGCATTCAAGCATCACCAGAGGGTCAAGTGGAGGGGATTTCACCAAGAAGGGAGGCCTGAAAGTTGCTGGAGTGAAAGCTTCGAATCTCAGGTAACTCAAGAAATATTTTTCCAGAAATCATTTTTTATGTTCTAAACTTGTTCTCCATGCTTCACTGAATATCCTGATGCTTTTAGTTTCGAAAATGGTGATGAAATGAGGATTTAATTGCTTCCTGAAACTGTTTTGCCCTAGTTTTTGTTTGCTTCAATTCAGCCTTTCCATGAATGATAAATTTGTTTTGAGTGGGGGTTTTGAATCGTGAGCTTGTGGGAATCATTTCTGGGTTCTTAGAATTCATTTTAGATGCGTATGGAGTGAGTTAGAGATTTTGGTTGAACGGGGAAGATGACCGGAGCACTGTTCCGGTCATCTGAGTGTGTTTAACGGCGAGATTAGGGCATAAGCATTGATTAGCGAAATTTGAATTCTGGCCGTGAGATCTGGCGCCAAGTCTCTTCCCGCGCGTGTAGCTTTGAATCCAGGCCCTAGGATGTGTTGACTTTCATTTAATTCAGATTAAATTCATTTTAATTTCTTTTCTTCTCATTTTATTTGCATATTTAATTTAAAATAGTAAAAAATGTGTAAAAATTATGAAACTTTTTCTCATGAGTTTTATTAATTTTTATGACACAAAAATATTTTTGTTTTTATTTTTATCATTAAAAAAGCATTTTTAAATATTTAAAAGATTATTTTTAATTGATTAATGGGAATTAATTTATTAAAAATACTTTTAGGTATTTAAAAATCACCAAAAAATTCATGAAATGTTCTAAGACATTTAGAAACATTGTCCAACCTTCAAACCAAATTTATTTTTTGATCTTGATGCATTTTGAGAATTTTTCTTTGAATTAAAATCATTTTTGTGCATTAATTTGATCCTAAGTTCAAAAAATCATTTCTGCCTACTCATGAGGAGTTGGACAGTGATTCTTCTTGCATTGTTTTGTGTTTAGCATGTAGTTTCTAGGATTAAATGGCCTTGATTTGATTCCTCATTTTCAATTTGTTTGGTATTTCTTTTGTTTAGGAACCCTAAAAACCCTAATAACTTGTAAAATTCATATCTTGAGATTGGGTAAGAGTTGAGATCTCCCCTTTGGACCTTGGTTTAGTATAGGTTTAGGGTTTCTTAGGTTGGCATTTTCCATTTTTTATCTTAGGGTTTGCTTCTGTTTTGGGTTTTTGTTTGATGTTTGATCCTTAAACCCTAATTTGAGCTTTCATATGCATCCATCTTGCATCTTCTTGCATAACATGACTTGCCATGACATTCCATGCTTCCATGTGATTCATTTGACATCATAAGACATATAGAAAGCATGTTTGATCATTGCATCATGAATTTGCCATGTTGTATGTCATGTGCACTTCATAACTTTTCATGTGTTTTCATGGTTCCTAACTTGCTTCATTTGCACTCATGAACTTGTATGATCATTTCCATGTGCTGCCTCATGTTTGTAGCACTTCATAGCATCATTATCATCATCAACATGCTTCTGGTTTTGTTTCTCATCATGTCATCTCATCTCATCTTGCATTGCATTGCATTTCTTTTCTAACCTTTTTCAGGTGGTAAGTGACTTGAGAAGTGAATTTGCCTTCACTTCTCATAACTTTTCTTTTCATCTCTCTTGCATCCCTTGCTGCATTTTTATATGTGTTTGAGTTTGAGCTTGCTCATTCTTTCTCCTCCCACTTTCTTTCTTCAAGTGACTTGACTTCTTGAATGAAGCAAGTTGCTTTGCTTCTCTTGATCTTGTTCATCTGCTTCTTGGTGGCTCCTTTGAAGATCTTCTTTTGCAAACCTCACAAACCTTAGGAACAACCAAGCATGACAATGATTAGGATTTTGATTAGTCTCCCCTCTTAGTTTTACCTTTGTGTCTCTCTTTGAGTCTTCTCTTCTCATCTCATAATCAGGGACTAAACCCTAAAGGCTTTAAGGCTTTGTGATTAAGCTTATGTCTGCATCCTTCTCTTAGGATGGAGTGTATAACTTTAATCCTAAGTGTTAAACCCTTCATGTGTTTAAATCTCTTAATCAATCCACTTAATAATCATCAAGACATTACACTTGTAACTTGGGCCTTGCATTAGGGTTCTAATTCTTCCTTAATTGGTTAAGAAGGACTAACCCTAGTGTTAATGGACAAGTCCCCCTCAAGTTGTCTTACAAACCCTAAAATTCACTTCATCATCATATCATTAAATAAAATCCACTTAATCAAAGGCTTGTTTTGTCATGAGTTTAATCCTTAATCATGGATTAAGTTGAGGAGCTTTCCTCAGCTTAAACATTCTCATCTATTATCCTTCTATTAGGATGGTGTAATGAGTCTGTTTAATCCCTGATTATGGCTTAACCTCATTACTTAACACTAAACAAAAACACCCAAAAACATCTAATTGATCACAAGTAGGTTAATGATCTTAATCCTACACCAAAGGTGATTAAGTGTGAGAATCTGACTTCACACTTAAGGTATCCTCATTACCCCTAATCAGAGGGAAGATGTGATGAGTTTACTAACCCATTGGTTTAGGCTTAAGCTCATTAACTTATGACAAACACCCAAAAACAATAAAAGACTGAAAACTCAAAAACAAACAATAATCGTCTCCTCCGGGATTCCTTTCTCATCACCTTCACTCACAAACGAGAACTCGCTTCTTCCGTCTAATGCAAGACAGTTTGCACCTGAGCCAGACAGGTCATACACTTGAGCATGGACAAGTAAGCAGTTCACAAGTCAATTTATCTTTCAGTCTCTTTGGGTCGAACTACGGTGTTCTGACTTCCTCATTGCACGAGAGGATACGTAGGCATAACTTAACGGTTATCGAACAAAAGTCTCTGTATATTCCCCCTCTTTCCAGCATCTTTCTCTTAGCCTCATTATCATGAGCAATTCATTCTCATTCTTACACTGACACATCATTATACACTTCACTTCACTTTACACTGACACCTGTACATCCTTTTCCAGCTCATTTATACACAAATTGCACTGACACTACCCCTTTAAAACACAAATCTTTTAAGCGTGGATCCCGTCGAGTACGACGGACAATCTGGGTGCTAATACCTTCCCAGGTTGTAACCAACCCCCTTTCTCAGTCTCTCTGGTTCGCAACCGTCTTATCCATCTTTTCCTAGGCCTATGCAGCATTGCCTTTCCTCCGGGATAAAAATGCCTAGCTGGCGACTCTATTCATTCTCCAGTGAGTTCACGGCTGTGTGTTCCCATTGTTCTTTTCGCCGACAGTTCGCGCTTGTACCGGGATGCAAATCTTTCGGGAGCGACAGCTTGGCGACTCTGCTGGGGACCCTTATATTGCAACCAGGGCTTCTGGTTCTTTTTGTGGGTTCCTCCTAGCGCTTGTTTGATTTGTGTTTACTGGGGTGTTATGTGCTTGTTTGTGCTTGTATTTATTTTTGTTTATTGCTTTATGTACAGTTACTTTACTGCTTTCTTTACTGCATTTATATATCATATTGTCATTGTTGCTGGCTGGATCTGTTGTTTGCCTTGGTGGGTGGGTGATTCATTAAGAGTTAAGGTCCTATACCTGGGACCTGAGTGACACCTAGGCTAGAGTGAATCATATTCTTTCCCATTCCATTTCGGTCTGGTGCGGGAATATGAAACACGGTTCAGATATGGGTTTCTTCTTGAGAACTCTGTGTTGCAGATTTCCTGCAATGCTAGGGCTATCTGGGAAGCCTGCTAAGTCTGGATGACCTTTTAGTATTGACCTTCAGAAACTGAGGTGAATTAGAGGAGGAACTTTTATGGTTATTGTAAACACTGTACCTCCGGGTTAGAAGTGTTTACACTTCTCATAACTGATCCAAGTCTGAGGATCCTTGTTTTAGAACACCACCTGTGAGGGGGTTGGGCTGTTTACAGGTTTGCAGGTACCTTGACCTCAGAATACCCTGTTACTTTGACTTTGTTAAGAATGCTCCATGTTGGACAGTTCTTGTGATTCTAAAACCTTGGACTTGTGGCTCTTTATTTGAGTCCCCCACCCTGGTTACTGGATTTTTAGACCTCCATCTGGATTTCTTGAACACACATGGATCTACACCAAGGCAGTTAATCAGATCCAGCTCAGTCACAAACCCTTGCATTTCATTTGCATACATACCCATTGCATCATATTAACATTTGCTTATTTGTGTTTCAGGGTATCCACCTTCATCTTTGGTTTTGGTTTTGACCCCATCTGCAGTTTTGACCTATCTCCACCAGCACTTGCTTCAGCCTGTCAGCCATATACTTCAGTTACTAGCACTAGCCAGCCAGTGGCCCACTCCTCAGCATCTTCATCAGCACTTATCCTACTCAGTCTCAGCATCATGGCTCCAAAGAAAAGCAACATCACCTATCATTTCTTCCAACCAGACTTATCAGACATCAGGAGGATCCAAACCTTGATCACTCCAGATCACGTACCTTTGTTCAGGGATCATTATGGGGATATACTTGACTTGGTCATGGATCTGGACCCATCTCAGAGAAGCCTGATCCATACCTGTATTCAGTTCTATGACCCCCCATTGAGATGTTTCACCTTTCAAGACTTTCAGTTGGGTCCTCTTCTGGAAGAATACTCATCATTGATTGGTCTGTCTATCAAAAGAGAAATCCCTTTCAACCCTGAAATGGTCTCTCCCAGCAATGGAGAGGTAGCAAAAGCTTTGCACCTGGAACCTGCTTTGATTGAGCAGCATGTGACCTCTAAAGCTGGGATCCCTGGATTTCATCTGGACTTCTTGATTTCTCAAGCTAGTCTGAAGGCCTCCTTGGGAGAGTGGAAAGCTGTTTGTGCTTTGTTGGCCTTAAGTGTATATGGAATTGTGTTGTTTGCAGATGAGCCTCGATTCATCAGCAAGAATGCAATCCATTTGTTCATCCTGAAGAACCCAGTGCCAGCTTTACTGGGTGATCTCTATTACTCAGTACATCAGAAGAATGAGAAGCAGAGGGGGAGGCTAGTGAGGTGTTGTGCTCCATTATTTCATGCTTGGCTTCTCAGGCATCTACCCAGGACAGATACATTTCTCAATCCTCATCAGCAGAGCAACTGGGCTAAGAGGCTCACTACTCTCACTTCAGCAGACATCAGATGGTGTACTCAGAGCACCAAGGGCAGAGATATAATCACCAGCTGTGGGCACTTTCCCAATGTGCCCTTAATAGGAGTTAAGGGAAGTATCAATTACAACCCTCTGCTGTTCAGAAGGCAATTAGGCTATGCACTGGTTCATACTCCTAGGGAACAAGACTTGGTTGAGACCCTCTACTGTGAGAACAAGATTAGTTTGGCTGTTGTTAGGCAGGCTGCCTGGGCCTGGGATCATGTTCAAACCAAGGGAATCACCATTCTGGGGAAGTGCAATAATGTGGCATCAGTCCAATATTATGAGTGGTCCCATGCTAGGGCCCAATTCTCTGGAATGCCCTTTACCATAGAAGACATGCCTGAGTCATCTTCAGCACCACCCCCTGCCACTATCAGTTTGGAGGAGTTTGAGAGCTTGAAGGAAAGAAATGGGAAGCTAACCCAGGCTTTGCAGAAGACCCTCCGGGAGAGGAGTGAAGGTGTGAGGGAGATTGAGAGATTGGAGAAATTGAAAGTGGAACACTTGACTAAGATCGAGAAGTCTGGAGATTATATCAACAAGTCTAAAGCTGGTGAACAGATTCTGAAGAATGCTTGTAAAGAAGCCCAGTTCCAGAGAGCAAGGACAAACTTGTATTTGAAAGAGAGTCAGGCCAGGTGGGTCCGGATCACTGAGGCCCGTACTCTAGAAGACAAGAGAGTTCAAGACAAGATGGAGCAGATGGAAAAAGCCCTGGCAGCAGCCCAGAAGGAAATATCAGAGCTAGAAATCAGAGCTGGAGTGAAGAGGTCTAAGGACCAAAGTCAGAACAGGAAGTTGACTGCTGCTGTTGCAACAAGAAACCTTCTCATCAGAAATCTCACGGAGCGTCCGGCTGATCCTGTGACCGAAGCACTTCTTAAGGAAGTTCGTGAGGATGAGTTTGGCCTTGGAGTTTGATCATTTGCTTGTTGTTGTTCCTTTTCATGTACTTTTGCTTTTTGTGATGTATTTTGACCCCTTTGAGGGCTTGTGTTGTAAAAATGAACAAATTGTATTATTTCACCTTTGTAATATATTTGTGTTGGTTTCTATCTGGGTTCACTTCAAAAGCAACTTCAACAGCAGCATCTTCAAGGGTCTGGAAGGGTCAAAACTGAAGGCCAAACCGGATACCTTGAGAACAAATAAGCATAACTGCATTGCATGCTAACCCTTTTGTTTGTTTTGTAGGTTTTTGTTTTGTTGTTGCTAACCTCTGTTGTGATGTTCAGGAATTATTGCTCGCCGCCGGGTATTTCCTCTCAACAGGCCACACAGGTACCCAACTAGAAACAACCTTCCGGGAATCCAGATGGACCAAATGCAACAAGACCTTACGGAGGTCAGAAACCAGATGGCCAACGAAAGGCTGGAGATGAGAACCCAGATAACACAGTTCATGGAAGTGATGAACAACTTAGCTCAAAGCCAGGAGAGGCTCAGAACTTTGGTAGAAGGGAGGAATCAAGAGGAGCCCCATGTAGGGACTGCAGGCACAAGTAACAATGAACGGGTGCAACCACATGTTAACCCCCCTGTGTTTGGTCCACATCTACATCCTGAGGTTAATATTCCCGCAAACATCCAAGGAACAGCCACTGCAGCCAGAGTACTTCAAGAAGATCCTCAGGAGGACCAATTCACAGTAATGGGTGCTGGAGAGGAAACTTATGATAGACGATTGGAAGAAATAGCTGAGAAGTTAAGGTCCTTAGAATCTCAAAATTCTTTGGGTTTCGACGTCATAGACATGGGTTTGGTAGACGGGGTCAGGATCCCCCATAAGTTCAAGCCTCCTTGTTTCGAAAAGTATAATGGGACTTCATGCCCCCGGACTCATTTGCAATCATTTCTAGGAAGGCTGAAGGCCTATACAATGGATGAGAAACTCTGGATGTTCTACTTCGAAGATAGCTTGACTGGAGCATCAAGGGAATGGTATTCCCATCTGACAAGAGCAACTATAAGATGCTGGAAGGACCTGGCAGAAGCCTTCATCAGACAGTATCAGTATAATCTAGATATGGCACCCAACAGGACCCTCCTAATGGGAATGTCACAGTCTTCGAGGGAGAGTTTCCGAGAGTATGCCCAAAGGTGGAGGCAACTGGCTGCTGCTGTTCAACCACCAATGTCTGAGAGAGAAATGGCAGACATGTTTATGAACACTCTTCAGGGAACGTATATTGACAGGTTGGCTGCTTTCTCTTCCACTAGCTTCGCAGATGTTGTCATAGCTGGGGAGAGAATTGAAAGCCTGTTGAAAATGGGTAAGATCTCTGATAATGGTGCCAGTTCGTCCAGCAGTACAAGAAAGCCTTTTGCAGGCCCGAGAAGAGCTGGCGAGACTAATGTCATCCACACCAACAGGGGTAGGCCCCAATATGCTCAGAGGTCAATAGCAGCAGTCACTATCCCTGCTCCAGCTCATCCTCAGCCAGTCTATCAACCTCCTCAACAAAACTTCCAACAACAACCTCAGTATCAGCAGAATCAGTATCCTCCAAGGAACTTCAACAACAACTCCAACAACAACAATCAACAAAGGCCATTCCAACAAAGACCATCCCAAGCTAACCGAGTGATCGACCCGATCCCAATGCCGTATGCTGCCTTGCTGCCACAACTTCTGAAACTCAACCTGGTTGAGCTAAGAACGTTGGCACCTCCGGATCCCAACAGTCTACCAAGGAACTATGACTCCAATGCTAGGTGTGCTTTTCACTCGAACGCACCTGGTCACAGTACAGAAAAATGCAGAGCTCTGCATATGAAGGTACAAGACTTGGTAGACTCCAAGGCTCTGAATTTTGCACCTCCGCCCAATGTCAATAAAAACCCAATGCCAAATCATGGTGGTCCCCGAATTAACGCTATTGAAGAAGACCAACCGTCTTATTTAATAACAAGTGTGGATCAGATCCGGACGCCATTGGTGGAAATCAAAGCTCAACTCCGTGAAAACCAAATATTTCCGGGATGTGAACTAGGGTGTCCCTATTGCAATATTTCATGGAATGGGTGCGAGGACCTGAGGAATGGCATTGACAGCCTTATTCAGAGTGGCCTGCTACAGATCACTACATCATTCCCAACAAATCCGGCAACTTCATCAACAACGGTTTCAGAACCTCCTACAACTACAGCAACTATTGTTCCCGACAACTCACCAGCAACATCAACCAGTACTTCATCTGTCCTCCCAAATGATCAGTTTTCAACAGTTTCTCCTGCTACAACTTCAGCTTCATTCCATTTCGAATCTCCGTCAGCAACAACAACAGTCCTTCCAACAGTACCTCCTACAACACCAGCAATCAATCATGAAGATGTCTCTACCGTCACCATATTCTACGATCCTGAAAATAATTCTGCCTACCATTCAGAAGGTGCTGCTCCCGCCAGAGCACCAGTTACAATCTTTTATGATCCACAAACAATAACAGTCCCTTCAACAGCAGCAATCAGTCCGGTCACTGTCACGGTGCCTGGACCAGTACCATATGAAAGCAATAGGGCCATCCCCTGGCACTATGGCTCTGACTTGTATTGCGAAGGAAAAAGAATCACTCTGGAAACATCAACACCTGCACCACAAGTAGATAATGTGGGGGGAGGCGGAGGCTTCACTCGAAGCGGACGTCTCTTTGCTTCACAAGTTCAAAGACCTCCTGCCGAAGCAGAAACTGCTGCCAAGGCAAAGGGAAAAGGCCCGGTGCAGGAAGACCAAGTTGCCAAAGAAGCCCTGAAAACTCCATTTGATCAGGAAGTTGATGAGTTTATGCGAATCATCAAAAAGAGTGATTATAAAATTGTGGATCAGCTTCACCAGACGCCATCCAAAATCTCTATCCTCTCACTGCTTATGTGCTCCGAAGCCCATCGGAATGCACTACTTAAAGTCTTGCACGCAGCTTACGTGCCTGAGGAGATTACTGTCAACCAATTGGAAACCGTGGTTGGAAATGTTACTGCTAGCAATGGGCTAGGGTTTACCAATTCTGACTTGACAGCGGATGGCCGCAATCACAACAAAGCCTTGCACATAACCATGGAATGCAAAGGAGCTGTCCTTTCTCATGTGCTGGTGGACACAGGTTCTTCCCTGAATGTCTTACCAAAGAAGGCTCTGGTGAAGTTAGAATATGATGGTTTGGCATTGAGACCCAGCAACCTGGTAGTAAGAGCCTTTGACGGTTCTAAGAGATCGGTTCTGGGAGAGATTGAGCTGCCTGTGACAATTGGCCCACAGACCTTTAAAACTATCTTTTATGTGATGGACATTCAGCCCGCCTACAGCTGTTTGTTGGGTAGACCCTGGATTCACGCCGCCGGCGCAATAACGTCTACCCTTCACCAAAAGTTAAAATTTGAGTGGGAAGGCCAAGTTGTCACAATCTGTGGAGAGGAGGACATTTTTGTCAGCCACCTGGCAACCTATAAGTACATTGAAATGGATGGAGAGATCCATGAAACAATGAGCCAGGGGTTTGAAGCTTTGAATGTGAATGAAGCATCTGCTGTATCTGGTACTCCAATGTCATCATACCAACAAGCCCGGAAGGTTGTTGAAGAAGGAACTGCCCTAGGCTGGGGCAGGGTCTTAGCTGTGGAGGAGAAGAAGGACAAGTTTGGGTTGGGTTACAGACCAACTCAACATCAAGCAAAGGCTGCTGAGAAGCCTGGTTTCATCAGTGGGGGGATGCTTACCCCCGATGCTATCAACTGTCTGGAAGACGAGCTGGAAGAGGAGCGCAATCTGGAGAATTGGATTCGTCCAAAGATCCCGGGGAGCAGTGTCTCGAACTGGTCTTCCCAGGAAATTATAAGAGTTACTCGATCAGAGTAATTATTATTTCCTGTATTTTTCATAGCATGCATCAAAGTCTTGCATCTTGCCCAAGATGACAAGACTCATTTTGTAATCAGGGCCATCTGTACTTTTGTGCAAACAAGATTAAATTAATGAAATATCAGACATCTTTTTGCAAACAAGTCTTTTTCTTTTCTGCTCACTGTTTTTCCATTTCTCTTTTTGTACAAAAAAATAAATGGCGGTGTTTTCAAAATGATAACTTCATTTCACTTTTTTCTAAAGCAAGATTAAAATCAATCACTAAAATGAACGAACTTAACCCTTGCAGAGAGTGCCTTCCAGACTGCACCGACAACAGCACGGCTACGACATCGTATGACTTTGACAATCCAATCAATCAAGCTGATGAAGGGGTTGATGAAGAATATGAGCTTCCTGAAGAGCTAGCCAGGTTGTTGAGACAGGAGGAAAAGGTTATTGCTCCTCATCAGGAGGAGATTGAAGTGATTAATCTTGGTACTGACGAAGACGTGAAAGAAGTTAAAATCGGGGCCTGCCTGCAAGACTCAGTGAAGAGGCAACTGGTAGATCTGCTTCAGGAGTATGTTGATGTGTTTGCTTGGTCGTATCAAGATATGCCAGGGTTGGATACCGACATCGTTGTGCACAAGCTGCCTCTGAGGGAAGAATGCCCGCCAGTTAAACAGAAGTTGCGCCGAACCCGCCCAGACATGGCTATGAAAATCAAGGAAGAGGTACAAAGGCAATGGGACGCCGGGTTCCTTGCTGTGACTAGCTATCCGCCGTGGGTTGCTAACATAGTACCTGTGCCTAAGAAGGACGGCAAAGTAAGAATGTGTGTTGACTACCGGGATCTGAACAGAGCCAGCCCGAAGGATGACTTCCCATTACCTCACATTGATGTATTGGTGGATAATACGGCTCAGTTCTCGGTATTCTCCTTCATGGACGGATTTTCAGGATACAACCAGATCAAGATGGCACCTGAAGACATGGAGAAGACAACATTCATTACACCTTGGGGCACGTTCTGTTACAAAGTGATGCCATTCGGACTGAAGAATGCTGGTGCAACATACCAACGGGCTATGGTGACATTATTCCACGATATGATCCATAAGGAAATAGAGTGTTACGTGGATGATATGATCGCCAAGTCCCTCACAGAGGAAGATCACCTGGTAAATCTGCTGAAGTTGTTCAAGCGCCTGAGGAAGTACCAACTAAAGCTGAACCCCAACAAATGCACATTCGGGGTGCGATCCGGTAAGCTGCTGGGTTTTATTGTAAGCGAGAAAGGGATTGAAGTTGACCCTGATAAAGTCAAAGCTATTCAAGAAATGCCTGCGCCGAAAACTGAGAAAGAAGTTCGAGGGTTCTTAGGTCGATTGAACTATATTTCACGGTTCATATCTCACCTTACAGCAACCTGTGAACCCTTGTTCAAGCTGCTAAGAAAGGAACAAACGGTCAGGTGGAACGAAGACTGCCAGAAGGCTTTTGACAAGATCAAGGAGTATTTACAAGAACCTCCAATCCTCACGCCTCCAGTAGAAGGAAGACCTCTGATTATGTACTTGACAGTGTTAGAAGAGTCGATGGGATGTGTGCTGGGCCAGCATGACGAGTCTGGTCGAAAAGAGTATGCAATATACTACCTAAGCAAAAAGTTTACCGACTGTGAACAACGTTACTCACTGCTCGAGAAAACTTGCTGTGCTTTAGCGTGGGCTGCTCGCCGACTGAGACAGTATATGTTGACCCACACTACCTTATTAATCTCAAAAATGGATCCAGTTAAGTACATTTTCGAGAAGCCAGCCCTTACCGGACGGGTTGCAAGATGGCAGATGATTCTCACAGAATACGACATACAGTACACATCTCAGAAGGCCATCAAAGGCAGTGTACTATCTGAATATCTGGCTGAGCAACCCATTGATGACTACCAGCCTATGAGGTTTGACTTCCCTGATGAAGACATCATGTTCATTAAAGCAAAAGATCACGAAGAGCCTATTCACACTGAAGGGCCTGACCCGGGAGAAGAATGGACTATGATGTTTGATGGGGCTGTTAACATGAATGGTCGTGGTGTTGGTGCAGTACTCATTACACCAAAAGGAGTTCACATGCCTTTCTCGGCAAAACTCACTTTCAACTGCACTAACAACGAAGCTGAATACGAAGCTTGCATTATGGGTCTTGAGGAAGCCATTGACCTCAGGATAAAGACATTGACCGTATTCGGAGATTCAGCTTTGGTAGTTAATCAGACCAACGGGAAATGGTACACCCACCAAGATCATCTGATACCTTACAGGGATTATACAAGGAGGTTATTGACTTTCTTCACAACAGTCAAGCTTGAGTATATCCCTCGGGACGAGAATCAGTTTGCAGATGCTCTTGCTACCATTTCATCCATGATCAAAGTTCAAGCTGCTAACTTTGTACCTCAGATTTCAGTATCAAGACTCGATAGACCAGCATATGTGTTCGCAGCGGATGTTGTAAAAGATGATAAGCCTTGGTTCCATGACATTAAGTGCTTCTTGGAGGATCAGACATACCCACCTGGGGCATCTTCCAATGGTAAGAAGACTTTGAGAAGGCTTGCTGGTAGTTTCTTTCTGAACACTGATGGGTCTTTATACAAAAGGAACTTTGACATGGTACTCCTCAGATGTGTTGACAAGACGGAAGCAGATTTGTTGATGCATGAAGTGCACGAAGGATCTTTTGGTACCCACGCAGGATGGCATGCCATGGCTAAGAAATTGCTAAGATCAGGCTATTACTGGATCACAATGGATGCAGACTGTTGTGCTTACGCCAGAAAATGCCATAAATGCCAGATCTATGCAGATAAGGTGCATGTGCCTCCCAATCCTTTGAACATCATGTCTTCACCATGGCCCTTTGCTATGTGGGGTATTGATATGATTGGCAAGATTGAGCCGACTGCTTCAAATGGTCACAGATTCATCCTGGTCGCCATTGACTATTTCACCAAGTGGGTTGAAGCAGCCTCATATGCAAATGTTACTAGGCAAGTGGTAGCCCGATTCCTGAAGAGAGACATCATCTGTCGGTATGGAGTGCCCGAGCGAATCATTACTGATAATGGTTCCAATTTAAACAACAAAATGATGGCAGAGCTGTGCCGGGACTTCAAGATCCAACATCACAATTCTTCTCCTTACAGGCCAAAGATGAATGGCGCTGTTGAGGCAGCTAACAAGAATATCAAGAAGATTGTGCAGAAGATGGTAATCACCTACAAAGACTGGCATGAAATGCTACCGTTTGCCTTGCATGGGTACCGCACGTCAATCAGAACGTCCACTGGGGCAACACCTTATCAGCTTGTATATGGTATAGAAGCGGTCCTACCTGTTGAAGTTGAACTACCCTCGTTACGGGTATTAATGGATGTTAAACTAAGTGAAGCAGAATGGGTTCGGTCCCGATTCGAACAATTGAGTCTGATCGAAGAGAAAAGATTGGCTGCAATCTGCCATGGGCAGTTATATCAGAAGAGAATGAAGAAGGCCTTCGATCAGAAAGTCAGGCACCGAGAGTACCAAGTAGGGGATCTTGTGTTGAAAAGAATCCTCCCTCCTCATACAGACTACAGGGGAAAATGGACTCCAAATTATGAAGGACCATTCGTTGTAAAGAAAGTTTTCTCTGGTGGAGCACTGATGCTCAGCACCATGGATGGTGAAGATTTCCCATCCCCTGTGAATTCAGATGCAGTTAAAAAATACTTCGCATAAAATGACCCGCTGGACATAAAAACAGAATGTAAGTCCAGGCAAAAATAGGGCATCCCGGCGAGTCAAAAACAGAATAAAAGACTCGGGCAAAAATAAGGGAAATAAACAGAAAAATGCACACCCGTTGAGTTGAAAAGCCGCATTGGACAGCTCAGGCAAAAATGGGTATCCCGATGGATTGAAAACCCGAAAGGGCGATCCATGCAAAATAAGGGAATAAGCGAACAACTGCATTCTGAATTCGTCTGTATCACCTACAACTTGGTAAGTTTCAAAGGATCAAGCTTCAATCAGAATCAACTCTCTCCAGAAAGCAAGACGAGAAGAACGTCATTGTCATACGAGTCATAGCAGAAGAGGAAGCTCCATGAAAGCCTCGTCAACACCGCCAGCACTTTATTTCTCAATTTGTAACAATCTCCTCATTCCAGGAGATATGTTTCTTTGACTGTATTTTGCCAATTCAGGGCACAGGAATTAATAAAATCAGATTTTTAGTCATGTCTCGTTTTTACATTTATGTTTTGCAAAGAATTGTCTGATATATCTAAAAATACGATTGCATAAGTACAGATGCCTTTCTCTAAAAAATAAAAACACATGCTTGCAGGGAATATGATTACTCTCGAAAGTACTTAAACTCCTATGACGGAATCCGGTAGAGGATACCTCGGGACCTTTTGCGCGTTTCTTTATCTTTACAGGATTGCAGGTATCCAGAACGCAACTTGGGGCATGCAAGGTACATCCCAGCAAGCTGGCAAATCAACAAAAGATATCAGCATCTGAAATGCTCTATCCCCAGCCGAGTTGCCTCTCATTACTCTCCCCAGCTGAGTTACCAACAGCATTCCCCAGTTGAAGCACCAACCATTCTTCCTCAGGAGAATGCAAGAATCAGGGAATCATCTCCCCACAGAGCTTCAAGCCTCTATTCCGAAGAGCAACGCATGAAGAAGCCACAACAGAGAGGGAGAAAGCTTCTACAAACCCCAGCTGGGTCCCATATTATAAGGATATGTCTATCAGTGACCTATATCCCCAAGCAGATACATCATTAGGTCTACCAATGATCAACCAGAGATCTTCACAGCAATGGGATCCGAATCCCGGATCTGTGCCTTTTTGCATAATCATGGCATTTGCATCATACTATCCCCTCAGAGCGTAGCATTCCGTCTGATACGGAGCATTACGGCAAGAATCAAACGCATAGCATAATCATAAGCCATGTTCTGAAGTGGCACTTGTGAATAATAACCGTTCATCATCATTATACAAAAAAATTCCCATCAGAGTCCCAGCAAAAGTAGTTGCCTCGCAAATCACAAACACCAATATATACACCTTTTGGCACCCGTCCGTGTCATCACTCCCCAGTAAAGTCGCCTGAACACTCTTTACAAACAAGATCACCCGCATTACAGATGCCTCCTGACGCCCGTCCGTGTCATATCACCAGCAGAAAGCCAAAGACATCCTCTTTGCACTCACATATACTTATATATACACTTTCTTGACACCCGTCCGTGTCATGTTCCCAGCGCAGTCGCTCACTGTCATCAACCCATATACTTGTTAATATCGTACTTTTCTCTCTCGACACTCGTCCGTGTCACTCTCCCCAGCAGATAAACACTCATCAATACAATGCTCACTACTCATGGTACACTTATACAGATACTCGTCCGTATCTTGTATACATCATCACTCATATCCCCACAGATTCGACAGTAGTCCTTGTTCTTTGTTAACCAGTTGGTACTCGTCCGTACCATCATCTCAGAACATTGCGTCTAGTGTTTGTTTCTACATGATGCTCGTCCGTATCATAAGTCTTAAGGATGCTCGTCCGCATCTTTAATCCATACACCGTGTCAAACACTTGTGTCTTCTTGAATATAGATGCTCGTCCGTGTCTACTATTCCCCCAGAAGAGTCCTCTCAGATGCAACACTCGTCCGTGTTCCTTGTTAACCAGTTGATACTCGTCCGTATCATCATCTCTGAACATGTGTCAGTTTGTTTCTACATGAAACTCGTCCGTATCATAGTCTTAAGGATGCTCGTCCGCATCTTTAATCTATACACAATACCAAACACTTATACCTTTATTTCTTGGATGTAAACACTCGTCCGTGTTTACTATTCCCCGGTAGATCACCAACCAATTTTCTTTTTATCTAACACTCGTCCTGTGTTATGATACCTTTGAGAGCAGCCGTACCCTGCTGAGTGGTCGTCCTCCACTTCTTGATGGTCGTCCTCCATCATGCTCACCCGATGGCCGTCCCCATCGTTGATTTTAGCAGTCGTCCCCTGCTAGGTGGTCGTCCTCCACCTCTTGATGATCGTCCTTCATCAACTTTATCCAATGGCCGTCCCCATTGTTGATTTTGGTTATCTGACATTCGTCCTATGTCATGACAAACCTTGGGAGCAGCCGTCCCCTGCTAAGTGGTCGTCCTCCACTTCTTAGTGGTCGTCCTCCACTTCTTGACGGTCGTCCTCCATCATGCTCGTCCGATGGCCGTCCCCATCGTTGACCTTTTCTATCCGATGGCCGTCCCCATCGTTGATATTTTCGGCAGCCGTACCCTGCCAGGTGGTCGTCCTCCACCTTTGATGGCCGTCCCCATCATCTGTTTATTTCATTTATTCTTTAACCCGATGGCCGTCCCCATCGTGGTCCCTTTTCTTTTTAGCCCGATGGCCGTCCCCATCGTGGGTTACTTTACCTTTGTGAACTTGATGGCCGTCCCCGTCATTTTTCATCAATCCCCAGAAAATTTTACAGCTTTATCGTGATGGCCGTCCCCATCATAATATTTCATTTTCCCCCAGCCGGTCGGCCGTCCCCGTCTTGGCTTTACCTTTTATCCCCAGCATGTCGGCCGTCCCCGTCATTGCTTTATTTTCCGCACTTTTCCCAGCTAGTCGGCCGTCCCCGTCTTGGCTTTACTTTTTATCCCCGTCATTGCTTTTACCCAGCAGTCGTCCTCTGCTCGACGGTCGTCCTCCGTCGCCTACACTTTACAATATATTTTATTTCCCTTTACAATCTATATCCCTTTTCTTCTTCATTCCGTGAGTGCAAATTTTGGACTGTCTTTGGTATTCAATCACAAGTTATCTTGTTTGCCTGTTAAGCCGTTGCTTACATCCTGCACAGCTAACTCATGTTTGAATAGGGGCAGCTGTAAACACCCCAAATTTGCCCTCACCCATTCACACCATGGCTTGTAGCCATCCTCATATGCATAAACATAAACATATCATCTCATATCTCACTTTTGTTTCACTGCATAGTTTCTAAGGCATCTGCACCTAGGGTTTGTGATCTGAGCAACCTCAAGGCTTCTTGAGCCATTTCAAAGGCTACCAATCAACTCAAAGGGGTCCATGTGTGTATTTATATCACATTCCATCTCCTCAAAGTCAAAATTGCAGAGGAATCACAAGAACTAGGGTTTGAGGTGATGCAGAGCTAGTTTGAACTACACAGTTGACTGAAAATTAGGGTTTTGGTTTCAGAGGCCATAACTCCAAATTTTTTGGTCATTCTTGTTTCCATTGATCTCTATATGGTATAGGGAGTGTGCATATCAAGTTTCATGAAGAAGTTCCATGGGGAAGTCATCTGATCAAGAGTTGACTTTTCAGACAAGTCAGTGCAAAATCAGGGCATCTGAGGCCCCCAATGACCCAACCAATGGTTGATCTTCATCATTTTGAGTGTATATGATCTTTATTTGATCATGGAAGAAGGTTGAAGTCCACAAAAATCAAGAATTTGGAGTTTTTGCAAATGTTGACTTTTTGGGCATAGTTGACTTTTCAAGAATGCTCCATTTTAGGTCATTTTTCAAGCCTTGATTCTTGATCCAAAAATGCTTCAAATGGAAAAACTTTGGTCATGAAAGTTGTAGAACACATCTTTCCCTTTTCAAAAAGTACAAGAACATGATCAAACTCTTCTTGGATCAAAAGTTATGGTTTGACAAAGTTGGCAAAAATCATTGATTTTCAAGATGTGCACTAAAAGGAAATTTTGCAAAATCATGAACCAATGCCATTTGTAACTTCTAATTCACATCAAACCATGACACAAACATTCCATATGTCCCAAAAATCAGAATTGAACCAAGGTTTCACATGGTTATGGTTGTGTAACAAGACTTTTCCATGAAATTTCAAAAGTGTGCCAACTTGCAAAACCATCATTATGCTTCTCACCACTTGATGCATTGGCTGCTGAACCTTCCTAGCATCACACACACATCATGCTGCGCAGCCCATGCTTCTTGTACCAAGCTATAGCTCAAGCCATGCCTTCCTTACACAAAGTGGACTTTTTTGCAAAAGCAAACTTACCAATCAATAGGGGCCAGGTCACATCATCTGACCTATGGGATTAAAATATACTATCCTTTGGCAAGCCAAACATATGAAGAAGCAAGGCTGAAACACTCTCAAGGGACACATACACCAAAACACTCCATTTTGCATCTCTCTTCGAAACTCTCTGCCCAGCTCATAAACATTCAAACCATTTTCACCAATCAACTCACCATGCCTCATTGAGCCCAAAGCAACCAAGAACCAGGCCTGAAACAAGCCACAACTCCATTTCACCATTTTCACTCCAACTTGCAGCTTCTTTCGAAACTCTCTTCACAGCACACAAACATCAAAACCAACTCCACAAACCTTCTCCACTCATCATCTGGACCACAAAGAACCCTTCACCCTTGCCAGAAACAGCCTGAACCACCATTGCCATTTTCAACTGAGCTTGAGCAGAAGCTGCTCAAACTCTTCATCCAGCCAATATAAATTCCTCTTGAGCATTCAAGCATCACCAGAGGGTCAAGTGGAGGGGATTTCACCAAGAAGGGAGGCCTGAAAGTTGCTGGAGTGAAAGCTTCGAATCTCAGGTAACTCAAGAAATATTTTTCCAGAAATCATTTTTTATGTTCTAAACTTGTTCTCCATGCTTCACTGAATATCCTGATGCTTTTAGTTTCGAAAATGGTGATGAAATGAGGATTTAATTGCTTCCTGAAACTGTTTTGCCCTAGTTTTTGTTTGCTTCAATTCAGCCTTTCCATGAATGATAAATTTGTTTTGAGTGGGGGTTTTGAATCGTGAGCTTGTGGGAATCATTTCTGGGTTCTTAGAATTCATTTTAGATGCGTATGGAGTGAGTTAGAGATTTTGGTTGAACGGGGAAGATGACCGGAGCACTGTTCCGGTCATCTGAGTGTGTTTAACGGCGAGATTAGGGCATAAGCATTGATTAGCGAAATTTGAATTCTGGCCGTGAGATCTGGCGCCAAGTCTCTTCCCGCGCGTGTAGCTTTGAATCCAGGCCCTAGGATGTGTTGACTTTCATTTAATTCAGATTAAATTCATTTTAATTTCTTTTCTTCTCATTTTATTTGCATATTTAATTTAAAATAGTAAAAAATGTGTAAAAATTATGAAACTTTTTCTCATGAGTTTTATTAATTTTTATGACACAAAAATATTTTTGTTTTTATTTTTATCATTAAAAAAGCATTTTTAAATATTTAAAATATTATTTTTAATTGATTAATGGGAATTAATTTATTAAAAATACTTTTAGGTATTTAAAAATCACCAAAAAATTCATGAAATGTTCTAAGACATTTAGAAACATTGTCCAACCTTCAAACCAAATTTATTTTTTGATCTTGATGCATTTTGAGAATTTTTCTTTGAATTAAAATCATTTTTGTGCATTAATTTGATCCTAAGTTCAAAAAATCATTTCTGCCTACTCATGAGGAGTTGGACAGTGATTCTTCTTGCATTGTTTTGTGTTTAGCATGTAGTTTCTAGGATTAAATGGCCTTGATTTGATTCCTCATTTTCAATTTGTTTGGTATTTCTTTTGTTTAGGAACCCTAAAAACCCTAATAACTTGTAAAATTCATATCTTGAGATTGGGTAAGAGTTGAGATCTCCCCTTTGGACCTTGGTTTAGTATAGGTTTAGGGTTTCTTAGGTTGGCATTTTCCATTTTTTATCTTAGGGTTTGCTTCTGTTTTGGGTTTTTGTTTGATGTTTGATCCTTAAACCCTAATTTGAGCTTTCATATGCATCCATCTTGCATCTTCTTGCATAACATGACTTGCCATGACATTCCATGCTTCCATGTGATTCATTTGACATCATAAGACATATAGAAAGCATGTTTGATCATTGCATCATGAATTTGCCATGTTGTATGTCATGTGCACTTCATAACTTTTCATGTGTTTTCATGGTTCCTAACTTGCTTCATTTGCACTCATGAACTTGTATGATCATTTCCATGTGCTGCCTCATGTTTGTAGCACTTCATAGCATCATTATCATCATCAACATGCTTCTGGTTTTGTTTCTCATCATGTCATCTCATCTCATCTTGCATTGCATTGCATTTCTTTTCTAACCTTTTTCAGGTGGTAAGTGACTTGAGAAGTGAATTTGCCTTCACTTCTCATAACTTTTCTTTTCATCTCTCTTGCATCCCTTGCTGCATTTTTATATGTGTTTGAGTTTGAGCTTGCTCATTCTTTCTCCTCCCACTTTCTTTCTTCAAGTGACTTGACTTCTTGAATGAAGCAAGTTGCTTTGCTTCTCTTGATCTTGTTCATCTGCTTCTTGGTGGCTCCTTTGAAGATCTTCTTTTGTAAACCTCACAAACCTTAGGAACAACCAAGCATGACAATGATTAGGGTTTTGATTAGTCTCCCCTCTTAGTTTTACCTTTGTGTCTCTCTTTGAGTCTTCTCTTCTCATCTCATAATCAGGGACTAAACCCTAAAGGCTTTAAGGCTTTGTGATTAAGCTTATGTCTGCATCCTTCTCTTAGGATGGAGTGTATAACTTTAATCCTAAGTGTTAAACCCTTCA
Source organism: Lathyrus aphaca (assembly GCA_963966055.1). Classification (NCBI taxonomy): domain Eukaryota; kingdom Viridiplantae; phylum Streptophyta; class Magnoliopsida; order Fabales; family Fabaceae; genus Lathyrus; species Lathyrus aphaca. The sequence continues at coordinate 196,555,122 of OZ014519.1, read as the reverse complement.
TGTGTTTAAATCTCTTAATCAATCCACTTAATAATCATCAAGACATTACACTTGTAACTTGGGCCTTGCATTAGGGTTCTAATTCTTCCTTAATTGGTTAAGAAGGACTAACCCTAGTGTTAATGGACAAGTCCCCCTCAAGTTGTCTTACAAACCCTAAAATTCACTTCATCATCATATCATTAAATAAAATCCACTTAATCAAAGGCTTGTTTTGTCATGAGTTTAATCCTTAATCATGGATTAAGTTGAGGAGCTTTCCTCAGCTTAAACATTCTCATCTATTATCCTTCTATTAGGATGGTGTAATGAGTCTGTTTAATCCCTGATTATGGCTTAACCTCATTACTTAACACTAAACAAAAACACCCAAAAACATCTAATTGATCACAAGTAGGTTAATGATCTTAATCCTACACCAAAGGTGATTAAGTGTGAGAATCTGACTTCACACTTAAGGTATCCTCATTACCCCTAATCAGAGGGAAGATGTGATGAGTTTACTAACCCATTGGTTTAGGCTTAAGCTCATTAACTTATGACAAACACCCAAAAACAATAAAAGACTGAAAACTCAAAAACAAACAATAATCGTCTCCTCCGGGATTCCTTTCTCATCACCTTCACTCACAAACGAGAACTCGCTTCTTCCGTCTAATGCAAGACAGTTTGCACCTGAGCCAGACAGGTCATACACTTGAGCATGGACAAGTAATTAGTTCACAAGTCAATTTATCTTTCAGTCTCTTTGGGTCGAACTACGGTGTTCTGACTTCCTCATTGCACGAGAGGATACGTAGGCATAACTTAACGGTTATCGAACAAAAGTCTCTGTATATTCCCCCTCTTTCCAGCATCTTTCTCTTAGCCTCATTATCATGAGCAATTCATTCTCATTCTTACACTGACACATCATTATACACTTCACTTCACTTTACACTGACACCTGTACATCCTTTTCCAGCTCATTTATACACAAATTGCACTGACACTACCCCTTTAAAACACAAATCTTTTAAGCGTGGATCCCGTCGAGTACGACGGACAATCTGGGTGCTAATACCTTCCCAGGTTGTAACCAACCCCCTTTCTCAGTCTCTCTGGTTCGCAACCGTCTTATCCATCTTTTCCTAGGCCTATGCAGCATTGCCTTTCCTCCGGGATAAAAATGCCTAGCTGGCGACTCTATTCATTCTCCAGTGAGTTCACGGCTGTGTGTTCCCATTGTTCTTTTCGCCGACAGTTCGCGCTTGTACCGGGATGCAAATCTTTCGGGAGCGACACTTTGTTGATCTCAAAGATGGACCCAGTCAAGTACATATTTGAGAAGCCAGCGCTTACCGGACAGGTTGCAAGATGGGAAATGTTTCTCACAGAATATGACATCCAATACACATCTCAGAAAGTCATTAAAGGTAGTGTATTGTCTGACTATCTAGCTGAGCAACCCATTGGTGATTATCAGCCTATGAGATTTGACTTCCCTGATGAAGACATCATGTTCATAAAAGCAAAAGATCATGAAGAGCCTGTTCACACTGAAGGGCCTGACCCAGAAGAAGAATGGACAATGATGTTTGATGGGGCTGTTAATATGAATGGTCGTGGAGTTGGTGCAGTACTCATTACACCTAAAGGAGTTCACATGCCTTTCTCGGTAAAACTCACCTTTAACTGCACTAACAACGAAGCTGAATACGAAGCCTATATCATGGGTCTTGAGGAAGCCATTGACCTCAGGATCAAGACTTTAACTGTACTCGGAGATTCAGCTCCAGTAATCAATCAAACCAACGGCAAATGGTACACTCACCAAGAGCATCTGATTCCATACCGGGATTATACGAGGAGATTACTAACTTTCTTCACAACAGTCAGGCTTGAGTATATCCCTCGAGATGAAAATCAGTTTGAGGATGCTCTGGCTACCATTTCCTCCATGATCAAAGTTCAAGCTGCCAACTTTGTGCCTTGGATTTCAGTGTCCAGACTTGACAGGCCCGCATACGTATTTTCCTTGGACATTGCTAAGGATGACAAGCCTTGGTTCCATGACATCAAATGCTTCTTAGAGGATCAAACATACCCACCTGGGGCATCATCCAATGATAAGAAGACACTCAGAAGGCTAGTTGGTAGTTTCTTCCTGAATACTGATGGTTCCTTGTACAAGAGAAACTTTGACATGGTACTTCTCAGATGTGTTGATAAGACAGAGGCAGACTTGATGATGCACGAGGTGCATGAAGGATCTTTCGGTTCCCATGCTGGAGGACATGCAATGGCTAAGAAATTGTTAAGATCAGGTTATTATTGGATCACAATGGATGCAGACTGTTGTGCCTATGCCAGAAAGTGCCACAAATGCCAGATTTATGCGGATAAAGTGCATGTGCCTCCGAATCCTTTGAATGTCTTCGCCTTGCCCCTTTGCCATGTGGGGCATTGATATGATTGGAAAGATCGAGCCGACTGCTTCGAATGGCCACAGATTCATCCTGGTAGCCATTGATTACTTCACCGAATGGGTCGAAGCAACATCGTATGCAAATGTCACCAGGCAAGTGGTAGCCCGATTCCTGAAGAGAGACATCATCTGTCGATATGGATTTCCCGAGTGAATCATTACTGATCATGGTTCCAACTTGAACAACAAAATGATGGCAAAACTGTGTCGGGACTTCCAAATCCAACACCACAATTCTTCTCCTTACAGGCCAAAGATGAATGGCGCTGTTGAGGCAGCTAACAAGAATATTAAGAAGATTGTGCAAAAGATGGTGGTCACCTACAAAGACTAGCATGAAATGCTACCGTTTGCCTTGCATGGGTACCGTACCTCAATCAGAACATCCACTGGGGCAACACCGTATCAGCTTGTGTATGGTATGGAGGCAGTCCTACCTGTTGAAGTTGAATTACCCTCCCTACGGGTACTGATGGATGTCAAGTTGAATGAAGCAGAATGGGTCCGATCCCGGTGCAATCAACTGAATCTAATCGAAGAAAAGAGATTAGTTGCGATCTGTCATGGGCAGTTATACCAGAAGAGAATGAAGAAAGCCTTCGATCAGAAATTTAGGCTTCGAGAATACCAAGTAGGAGATCTTGTGCTGAAGAGACTCCTTCCTCCTCATACAGACCACAGGGGCAAGTGGACTCCGAACTACGATGGTCCGTTCATAGTGAAGAAAGTTTTCTCTAGTGGAGCACTGATGCTCGCTACTATGGATGGTGAAGATTTCATGTCCCCTGTGAATTCAGATGCAGTTAAAAAATACTTCGCATAAAATGACCCGCTGGACATAAAAACAGAATGTAAGTCCAGGCAAAAATAGGGCATCCCGGCGAGTCAAAAACAGAATAAAAGACTCGGGAAAAAATAAGGGAAAAAATTGAAAACAAAATGTACACCCGCTGAGTTGAAAAGCCACATTGGACAGCTCAGGCAAAAATGGGTATCCCGGTGGATTGAAAACCCGAAAGGACGATCCACGCAAAATAAGGGAATAAGCGAACAACTGCATTCTGAATTTGTCTGTATTACTCTCGACACGGCAAGCTTCGAAAGGATAAAGCATCGGTCAGAATCAACCTTCTTCAGAAAGCAATATGAGAAGAACGTCAAGGTCATACGGGTCATAGCAAAAAGGGAAGCACTGAAGTGTCTTCAACATTGCCAACACCTTTTTTGTTTCTCAATTTTGTAACAATCTCCTCATTTCAGGGGATTTGTGTCTTTGACTGTATTTGCCAATTCAGGGCACACAAATTAATAAAACCAGAATTTTCAGTCACACTCCGTCTTGTACATTTTATTTCACTTGCAAAAAATGTCTGATATCTTTGATATAATGTGTGCATAAAAAACAGATGTGCTTTTCTAATCACATGCTTGCAGGAAATATATTACTTACTCCCGGGAGTGTCTAAATTCCTATGATGGAATCCATCAAGGGATGCCTCAGAGTACTTGTGCGTTTCCTTGTCATAACAGGATTGAAGGTATTCAGAGTGCAACATGGGGCATGAAAGGTTTTCCCCAGCAAAGTTGCTAAATCATTATTTCCTCAGCACATCTTCCAAACGACACCAGAATTGTTTTCTCCCAATCAGAGCTACCAGGCATCACTTCTCCAGCACATCTTTCAGAGCAGCATTAAAAGGTGCTCATTCCCCCAGCTGAGTTGTCAAATATTATCATCCTCAGCAGGATCCCCACAAAAATCTCCAGGAAGATCGTTCAGTGATCTTTTCTTCTCCAAGCAGAATACTAGACAGGGAACCATCTCCCCACAAAGCTCCAGCCTCTCCCAGAAGAGCAATGTCTGAATTTCCCGCACAACAAAGTGACGGAAGCTTCCGCATCCCCAGCTGGGCTCCTCACTGCAAAGATAGGTCTATTAGTGACCTATTTCCCCAAGCAGAGCCGTACATCTTATCAGATCTACCAATGATCTCATCCCCAACTGGGATATTCTTTCAAGCAGATCAATCGGAGATCTTCACAGCAGCAGGATCCGAGTCCCGGATCGGTATCTTTTGCATAATCATAGCATTCACATCATATTTTCCCCTCAGAGCGTAGAATTTCGTCTAATACGGAGCATTACGGCAAAAATCAAACATACTGCATAATCACAACTCAGGTTCGAACCAGTCACCTGTAAACATACAAAATACATCCCTTGTACATAAAAGCAAAAGCGTCCCTTTACACTCCTAAAATACAGATACATGCTCCTTTTGACACTAGTCTGTGCCATCATTCCTCAGTGAAGTTTCCAGAACACTTTCTACAAACAGATACCTATATGCACTCCTGACACCCTTCAGTGTCACCACTCCCCAACATGGTTTCCAGACACTTGTTTATAATACACTCTTGTCGACACCCGTCCGTGTCATCTTATCCCCACGGATCACTAGATTACCTTTTACACTCAAGTTCATGATTTATACACTTTCTCTTTTGACACTCATCTGTGTCATACTCTCCCCAACAAGTTGAACACTCATCCGTGTCTCACTCAGGTTTACTTTTACTCATACAAATACTCGTCCGTATCTTGTATACACACTTATTTCCCCCTCAGATTCAACACTCGTTTGTGTTCTTTGTTTTACCAGTTGATACTCGTCCGTATCATCATCTCTGAACATGCGTCAGCGTTTGTTTCTACCGATACTCGTCCGTATCATAGCCTTAAGGATGCTCGCCCGCATCTTTAATCTATACACAGTGTCAAACACTTATGCATTTTATTTCTTGGATATAAACACTCGTCCGTGTTTACTATTCCCCAGTAAGTCCCCAGCAAAACTACTCTCTTATCCGACATGCGTCCTATGTCATGATACTTTCGGCAGCCGTACCCTGCCAGGTGATCGTCCTTCACCTTTGGATGACCGTCCCTCATCCACTTCCCCAACGGAGTCTCCATTATCAGAACCCCTTTGTTATCCGGCATTCGTCCTATGTCGTGATATTTAGCAGCCGTCCCCTGCTAGGTGATCGTCCTTCACCCTTTTGATGATCGTCCTTCGTCATTTTTATCTGATGGTCGTCCCCATCGTTGATCTTGTTATCTTACATTCGTCCTGTGTCATGATAAACCCCGAGAGCAGCCGTACCCTGCTAGGTGATCGTCCTTCACCCTTTTGATGATCGTCCTTCGTCATTTTTATCCGATGGTCGTCCCCATCGTTGATCTTGTTATCTGACATTCGTCCTGTGTCATGATAAACCCCGAGAGCAGCCGTACCCTGTTAGGTGATCGTCCTTCACCTCTTGATGATCGTCCTTCATCATGCCTACCTGATGGTCGTCCCCATCGTTGACCTTTTCTATCCGACATTCATCCTATGTCGTGATATTTTCGGCAGCCGTACCCTGCCAGGTGATCGTCCTTCACCTTGGATGACCGTCCCTCATCCTTATCCCCGATAGAGCAGCCGTCCCCTGCTAGGTGATCGTCCTTCACCTTTTGATGACCGTACCTCATCGTTTATTTCAGCTATTCGCCAAACCTGATGGTCATCCCCATCATTGACTTTACTTTTAATCCCCATAGAATCTTGATACTTTACTTGATGGACGTCCCCGTCATAATCTCTTTATTTCACCAGCATGTCGGCCCTCCCCATCATTGCTCTATCCCCAGCAGTCGTCCTCTGCTCGATGGTCGTCCTCCATCGCCCGCACTTTATAATCATATTATACTTTCATCTTACAATCTATATCCCTTTTCTTCTTCTCCCTAGTGAGTGAAAATTTTGGACTGTCTTTGGTATTCAACCACAAGTTATCTTGTTTGTCTGTCAAGCCAGGCGCTTACATCCTACATAGCTAACTCATGTTTGAATAGGGGCAGCTGTAAACACGCCAAATTTGCCCTCACTAAGTTCACACTATGGCTTGTGATCTTTCATACTTGCACTAGTTCAGGCATACCATCTCATGTTGCATTTTTGTTTCACTGCATAGTTCAAGTTCATCTGCATCTAGGGTTTGTGTTCTGAGCAATCCAGGGATCCATCTGAGCCACTCCAAAGGTCTCCAATCATTCCAAGAGGGTCCATGTGTGTTCTATCATCAATTTATACCCCTTAAGTACCAAGAAAGTCAAAGAATCACAAGAATTGAGAAAGCATGGAAGCAGAGCTAGGGTTTCATTGCACAGATGACCTGAAATTAGGGTTTTGGTTTCAGAGGCCATAACTCCAAATTTTTTGGTCATTATTGTTTCTAATGTTCTTGATATGTTATAAGGATCATGCATACCAAGTTTGATGAAGAAATTCATTGTGGAAGTCATCTGATCACTGGGTAACTTCTTGAGCAAGTCATAGCTAAATCAGGGCATCTGAGGCCCCCCAACATGGAACCAAAGTGGATTTTTCATCAAATTGAAGTTATATGGTCTTTATTTGATCATTGAAGTGCTTAGAAGTTCATGAAATTGAAGAGATATGAGCTAAACCAAAAGTTGCCAAAAATGGAAATGACTTGTAATGTAAACTTTCCATTTTGGGAAAGTTTTTCAACCTCCTCTTTCTCAACCAAAAATGCTTCAAATGAAAAATTATTGGTCATGAAAGTTGTAGATTGGATCATTCCCTTTTCAAAAAGTACAAGAACAAGATCTAATTCATTTTAGAACTCAAGTTATGGCTTGTCAAAGTTGGCAAAAATCACATAATTTTCAAGAATGCACCAAAGAGGGATTCTTTGCAAAATCACTTGCCAAAGCTTTTTATGACTTCAAACACACTTCTAAGCATCATACCAACATTGTGCAATGTCTAAAACTCAGAATTGCCCAAAGAATTTCAAATTTCATGCCTTGCCCATGAAGAAATCTCAAAGGGGCCAAACTTTCTCCAAATTGCAAAACCTCCCATAACTTTGTTTCAACATGCTGAATTGCCTCTAAATGAATTCCATGGCCATCCTTGATCCTTGTTGCACCAGACACCCCATTGTACCAAGCCTTCCACTTGCCCATACCTCAAGTACAACCAACCTTGACTTTTTGCAAATCACCCCATACCAATCAGCATAGCCCACACCAACTCCACAGACCTATCACAAACTTATATGTGGACTTTATGCAAGCCCTAACACACAAGAACTCAGCCTGAATCCTCAGCATTGCCCTAGTTCACAAAAATCACCTCTCTTGCATTTTCCTTAGAAACACACAGCACACTTGCTCAATCTTAAAACAAACATTGCCATTCAATTTCAAATCAATCACTGATCGTAAAACACCCACCAAAACAGCCAAGAACACCCCACAAACAAAACACGATATTTTGACCAGTGGAGTTAAAACTCACAAACCAGCCATCCTCAAAGCTCTCCAAGCATCAAAGCTTCTTCAGGGAGGCCATATGAGTCATTTTGCACCAAAGAAGCAGCCAGAAAGCTCAAGGGTTGAAAACTCCATCTCAAGTAGCCATCTCAAACTTTTTTTCCAGAAATCTCTTTTTAAGTTATAGAATTGTTCCTCTTGTTGTGCTGGTCATGCTGAACCTTTTATTTTTGAAAATGGTTGTGATTTGAGGATTTTATGAACTTCTGAAAGTTTCACCATTTTTGTTCATTGCTTCGAATCTTGAGATTGAGTGAAAAGAAATTGTTATTGAGGGAGGATTTGATCTTAGGGGAGTGAAAGGAATGAATTTGGAGCTTTAGAGCTCCAGAAATGACCTAGGGAGTGAGTTGCAAGTTTTCAGGTGAGGGGGTCACCGGAGAAGACGACCGGAGCTCTTCTCCGGTGACCTGAAAGTCATTAATTTGTTTAATTAGGGTTAGGGCAGAGTTTAAACCTGGACCGTTTGATTTAAGTTTGGCGCGTGTTCTGGATGGCTAGGATCAGATCATTAGTTTTAATTTTGGATTAAATAATTAATTAATTAGGTTTAGCTGGATTTGAATTTGGGCCATTAGATCTGGCGCGTGGTCAACCCTAGTTTCTCCACAATCAATCCAAGCCTTTGATTGTGCATACTTCTGTTTATTTAATTTTTCTTATCTATTTTGTATGAATTTTTAAAAATAGTAAAAACCATCAAAAAATTCTGAAAATTTTTATCAAACCTTTTATTAATTTTCAGAACCCAAAAATATTTTTATTTTTATTTTTTCCATTAAAAAAGTATTTTTAAATCATTTAAATGTTTTATTTAATTAGTTAATTGATTTTAATTAATTAAAAATACATTTAAAGTATTTAAAAATCACCAAAAAAATCAGAGAACATTCTTAGACATTTAGAAGCATTTACAAACTCACCATACAAATTTCATTTTTGTTTTGATAATACTTTGACATTTTTCAATGAATTAGGGTTCTTAAAATTGTTCATTTTCTAACCCTAACTTCAAAAATTCATAACTTTTAATCCAAGTTGAGTTTGTGAATGATTCTTTTTGCATTGTTCTATGCATGATTCCTAGTTTCTAAAAACATTTTTGTTTCATTTTTATCTTGCACTTTCAAATTATTTGGCATTTTACATTGAGGATCACCCAAAAAACCCTAGAAACTTAGGAAATTCATAACTCCTTCTAGGTTTAGTTGCTGACCTCACCCTTTGGATGGTAACCTAGTATAGGATTAGGGTTCCTTTGAGTGAATTTTCAATTTTTTATCTTGTCATTTGCTTCTGTTTTTGAGTTTTGCATTCCATGTTGCATGTAAACCCTAAGTTTGCATCTTCATTTGCATTCATCTTGCATATGCATCCATATGTGAACTTGCCATGACATTTCTTGCATTCACATAATATCTAAGACATCTTAGGACAAATTAGAATCATGTTTGATCATTGCATCATCCATTTGCCATGTCTTGCCTTCATTTCATTCCATGTACATTCATGATCTTTCATGCTTCTTTCAGGCTTCATTTGCATCTTCATTGCTTGTATGATCATTCACATATCTTGACATGTCTTTGCATCATCTCTTAGAATCATTTACATCATGTTTATTCTTCTGGTTTTGGTTTGCATCTTTGCATTTATTTCATTTTCATTTCATTTCATTTCTTTATGCTAACTTTTCAGGAGGTAAGTACTTTGAGAAGTGAATTTGCCTTCACTTCTCACAATCTTTTCTCATCTCTCTTATGCATCTTTTCTGCATTTTGTATTTGTCCTATAGTGAGCTTGCTCATTCATGTTCCTCCTCCACTTTCTTTCTTCAAATGACTTATCTTCTTAAGTGAAGTAAGTCAGCTTGTTTCTTCTGCTTCTCCTCCTTCCATCTACTTCTTCCTTGGTGGCTCTTCTTGGAGATCTCTTGCAAGCCTCATGAACCCTAGGAACACCCAAACATGTTAACAATTAGGGTTTGATTAGTCCCCCCATTAGTTGTACCTTTGTGTCATCTTTTGTGTCTCTCTTCTCATCTCTTAATCAGGGACTAAACCTCCAAGGTTTTAAGGCTTTGTGATTAAGATTATGCCTACATCTTTCTCTTAGGATGGAGTGTATAATTCTAATCCTAAGCGTTAAACCCTTAGTGTGTTTAAATCCTTTAATCAATTCATCAAATAATCAATAAGACATCAAGCTTGTAACTTGGGCCTTGCATTAGGGTTCTAATTCTTCCTTAATTGGTTAAGAAGGACTAACCCTAGTGTTAATGGACAAGTCCTCCTCAAGTTGTCTTACAAACCATAAAATTCACTTCTTAATCTTACCATTAACTAAAATCCACTCTAATAAAGGCTTTGTTTTGTCATGAGGTTAATCCCTAATCATGGATTAAGTTGAGGAGCCTTCCTCAACTTCAATGTTCTCATCTATTATCCTTCTTTTAGGATGGTGTAATGAGTCCATTAAATCCTTGATTATAGCTTAAACTCATTACTTAACACTAAACAAAAAAAAACTCAAAAGCATCTAAATAATCACAAGTAGGTTAATGATCTTAATCCTACATCATGGTAATTAAGTTTGAGATGTTTATCTCCTACTTAAGGTATTCTCATTATCCCTAATCAAAGGGAGGATATGATGAGTTTATTAACCCTTGGTTTAGGCTTAAGCTTATTAACTTATGACAAACACTAAAAAGCAATAAAAGATTGAAAACACAAAAACAAACAATAATCGTCTCCTTCGGGATTCTTTTCTCATCATCTTCATTCACAAGCGAGAATTTGCTTCTTCCGTCTAATGCAAGACAGTTTGCACCTGAGCCAGACATGTCATACACTTGAGCATAGAAAAGCAAGCAGTTCATCAGTCAATTCATCTTTCAGTCTCTTTGCGTCGAACTACGGTGTTCTGACTTCCTCATTGCACGAGAGGATACGTAGGCATAACTTAACTGTTATCGAACAAAAGTCTCTCTATATTCCCCCCTCTTCCAGCATTATTCTTTAAGCCTCATTCTTGAGCAATTTCATTTCACACTTCTTTTACACTGACACCTGTACATCCTTTTCCAGCTTTTGCACATAGATAGCACTGACACTACCCCTTTAAACACAAATCTTTCAAGCGTGGATCCCGTCGAGTACGGCGAACAATCTGGGTGCTAATACCTTCCCAGGTTGTAACCAACCCCCTTTCTCAGTTTCTCTGGTTCGCGACCGCTTTATCCATCTTTTCTTAGGTTTATGCAGCATTACCTTTCCTTCGGGATAAAAATGCCTAGTTGGCGACTCTTTTCAGTTCATCCTCATGTTCTCCTTTCGCCGACCGTTCGCGCTTGTACCGGGATGCAAATCTTTGGGAGCAACACTAAGCACATCACAAACAGAAGTAAGAAACATAAAAGAATAAGAAAGAAGAAAGTTGAGATGTGGAAGCAACATCCAGACCTCTCAAACATACCAAAGCCCCTAAAAAGTTAGAAGTATTCACATAAAGGAAAATGAATATAAAACAAGCACAAGACATGAAAGAACAAAGGTCTAAGCCCCCAAACCCACACAATTTATAACCTATAAGTAAAAAAAGACCTCTAAGGCTAGTCATGCAAACTCAAGCAAAGAGAAATGGGAGAAGTCCCACAAACATCAAACAATGCACTAAAGAAGAAGTGAGATGAAAAGAAGTGAACAAGTGAATAAAAACAAGTCAATATGCAACCACTAAGGTAAAATTCAGAAGATAAACACCCTAAACATGTTCCTAAACAAAGGATTCAAACATCATTCAAAGCATATAAGCATACATACAAGCAATTAGAGAAGATAGGAGAGGAAGTGAAGTGAACATGGTTCATACATGTGAAAGAAGTGACTTGTCATACAAGGTAAGCACAAAAAAAAAAGAGGATGAAGTTCAAATATCACAAGAAAAAGTCAAATGATATGTTAAGAAACCCCATACAAGTCCTCATATGATGACACAACTGCCTTCTTAAACAAGTAAGCAAGACATGATCAAAACATTCACAAAATAGGCTAGTAAACTTTCATGCATCAAAGAAATATCTAACATGCCTAAACAATTATGCAATTAAGTTCCAATGGATCTCAACTAGAGGTGATCAACATGTACAAGCCTCAAGCAAAAATTCAGAACACAAGTCATTCAAATAATCAAGCAAGGAAATCTAGGGTTTCACAAACTTAAGCTCAAAGAAAGCTCTCAACAATCAGCCAAACAAGACCTAAAAAATAGCTAAAAAAAGTTTTAATGCACCTTAACATGTTTGTAACACAATAAAAAAAGAATCAGGTTAATAGCTTTTATGAAACTCAAGATAGAAAATCAACAAGTTAGGGTGCACATGGAAGAGGAAAATTCAAAGGAAAATAATGTGAAAATTAATTCAGAGGCTAAAAAAATAATTAAAAATAAATAAAATTTGGGAAAATTTTATAAAATGATAAAGATCATTGAGAATTTATTTTTGGAATTTTTAGAAACTTAAAACTAATTTTAAGAAATAAAAATGAAACTAAAAGAAATAATAAAGATAAAATAAATTAAAGTGCCCGGGGTGCAGTCAGAAGCCCAAAATAGTTCATAATAGGGACGCAGGCCTAAGGAGGGTGTGAATATCACAAAATCCCAATGTGCTTATGTAAAGTCACAGTCAACAAGTCAAGGTAATCACATCACACGTGCCACAATCAGTCTCCTGAAAGTAATCAAATCTAAAGGTTATACACAAGGTCAAGTAATGGGAAAGTAAGCACACCCAATGCATGTGAATGAGTCAGATAAAAAGGTATACTAATCATGTGGTTCACAAGTGTTAGCCAAAAATAGAAGAGATCAACGCATCATAATGAAAATCAGCAGGCCAGGTCAAACCAATGTACACACAAAATCTAGGGACTCATCCAATTATCGTACACTTGCAAACAAAAATAATTAAATGAAATAAAAATAACGCATGCCAGCCATATGAATTTTTAATGTGTTGTCAAGCTCACAACCCTTGGATCCAAAATACGAATAACCTGGATTGCATCTTCTTCACAATTTCGTTCACCTGAGATTTCAAAATATAACGCTAGAGCCCTAGCTCGGTCATCTTCTCTGGTGATGCCAAATGGAGATCAACCACAAATTTTCCAGAAATAAAAAATAAGACCATAGTTCCATACAAAGTCACATACTGATCATGAATATCACATCCATTTTATCAAACAAAGCATAAATAAGCCAGATTGAAGCAAAACAACATGAATTGAAAATTTTCATATCTAAAATTAGGGCATGCTATACGTCCATTTCAAACACAAATCACACCAGAATGATCCTTAGAGCAAGATGAACACAAATCACACATTTAGAACTCACATAATGAGGATGAAATCAAAAGCTAACCTGAGATGGAAGTAAGTCAAAGAGAGGGGGATTTTTGGTGATTTATGAAGCTTATGGAGCTTTTGGATCATGAATATGTGAAGAGAATGCACTAAAACCCTATGGATTATAAGATTCAAGGAGAGGGAGATTTTTGGTGATTTTTTTTATCTGAGTGAATGAGAGTGCATGAGGCTCTATAATTTGTGTGGATGGCTTATATATGAGGTGTTTATGAAGATGATTAGGGTTTTAGAAGTGTGAGGACTCAGGATTAAATCCTTTGGATCAAAATGCAAAATTGCATAATTATGCACACCTCATGAATTGCTCGTGCATTCTTCCACCCATGTGCATGATCACTCTCCTTTTAAATCCCTAAATGCATTTGGATCAATCTTAGGGTTGGAAATGGCTTGAATCATGAGTTTTGTGTAATCTTGCAAAAATGCATAATGGGAAATATCTCATGTACATGACACAAATTTGGATGATTCTTTGGCCAAAAATGATTGTCATGAAGTGAATTTTGGTATTGTGATATGAATTGATCCATAAGAACTCATTACAAGTCAATTTGAGCCTTTATGCAAAAGGTTGTAAAACTTGAATATTTGAAAATCCATAAAACCATCCCAACTTCCATCAAACATAACTTTTGATCCAATAATTCTATGAAAGTGTTCTTTTACTTTTTGAAAATGGGAGAACAATCCCTAAAACTTTGATGCTTATGTAAAATTCATTTTGAGCTTCCTAGATCATGAAAGAATTGATTGAAGTTAGGGAAAAAATAGCCAAAACTCTTGATTCTTGACTTTTGACACCATTAATGCCATTTCTTGACCAAATCAAGGTCCACGAAGTTGATGATCATGATTGGAACCCTAAAAATCTCAGGTTAACTTTTCCTCTGCACAATTGACCTCTTTCTTCAAATACAAGTAACTGAGCCATTGTCTGACTTTCTCAATGAAATTTTGAACCAAATTTCATCCCTAGGCCTTATATAACATATAGAAGCCTTTGAACACAAGAATTGGTCAAAGCTATGAGGATAAATTTCCTTAAGACAAAACCCTAATCAGGGTTACCTGTGTTGGAGGATGATGCCGTGATAAATTCCTGATGAACCACACCCCTTCTAAGGCTTTGAGTAGAAGTTTGAGCTTGTGCAAGATATGATGATCCCTTGTAGGCTTGTTGAAATAATACATGGCTCTTATCTTGGATTTTAAGAATCATAACTTGATAGATCAATGATCACATGCCCTATGCTTCTAATCATGAATACTATACCTCATCCTTCTATGCAAAGATGCTAGGATATGTATGTTATATGCTATGATATATGACATGAAAATGAGAGGGAAAATTTTGGGGTGTTATAGCTGCCCCTATTCAATCATCTGTTAATCCGAAAAGGACGAGAGCACTGGATATCAGACGTTCGAGATAATCTGTGATTGAATACCAAAACCACCGAAAAATTTGCACTTTGCTGAAGAAGAAAGGGGATATTAACCCGACCAAGGAAAACTCTGCTTTGGGAACCCTAATGCAGTGAACAAAGATAAGAAACACAAAAGGAATGTATTTTGAACGACACTTGACGAATAATGGCTTGCCATAACGACGGTGGACTTGAAACCTGTCCTTTGTACGACGCCAAGAGACTACTGGCTTACCACAACGACATTGGACTGTGGAAGAATGGGTGATTCCTTGCGAATCTTATGTCTGTATACGTTTCCCATTGGTTCACTTAAGTCTGTGGGATAAACATGCATAAGATCATGCATCTAGAAATGCGCTAGAAGCCCGTCTTCAAGTACCCAAAAATAAACTGGATATATGGTGAACAAACAACGTCAGAATCCTGCATCTGGAAATGCGAAGGAAGATTCCTTTCACGTCTTCTACAACAGAATAAGTGACAAAATTGTAATGATTAGAACCCTACGTCTGAACACGTGTTGGAAGATTATCTTCACATGCTCTAAATTGTGTGATGTAGTAAACGGTACACTTGAACCCTGCGTTTAAACACGCGCTGGAAGATTCTTCGTACTATTTTGACGATTAAATCCCACCGTTAGGATCCTGCGTCTAGAAAGGCGCTAGAAAACCCTCTTCACATACCCAAAGCAGAGTAATGTGGGGGCAACATTGATTAGAATCATGCTTCTAAACACGCGCTGGAAGACTCTTCTCAAAGAATGTACTGCCTAAAAGCCTGCGTCTGGAAACGCGTTGGAAAGTTCTCCAAAGATATACTATCTCCAAAAGATAAGTAATCCAAGATTGGACCGATGACACTGGACCATGTGGTCATTTCAAAGTTAGTTCATTGACACGGGACAAAAGCGATGAAACCAAGATTAGATCGTTGACACGGGACAAAAGCGATAAAACCAAGACTAGTCCGTTGACACAGGACAAAAGCGATAACCAAGATTAGTCTGTTGACACGGGACAAAAGCGATGAAACGAAGATTAGTCCGTTGACATGGGACAAAAGCGATAAAACAAAGATTAGTCCATTGACACGGGACAAAAGCGATACCCAAAATTAGTCCGTTGACACGTGACAAAAGCGATGAAACATAGATTAGTCTCTTGACACGGAACAAAAGCGATAAAAACAAGAGTAGTCCATTGACACAAGACAAAAGCGATAAAACCAGGATTAGTCCATTGACACGGGACATAAGTGATAAAACTAGGATTAGTCCATTGACACGTGAAAAAAGCCATAAAACAAAGATTAGTCCGTTGACACGTGACAAAAGTGATAAAACCAAGATTACTTAATTTGAGAGGAGAGTAACAACTCTGTAGGGGAGAATACCATTTATAACTCCGTTGGGGACGAGAACGCTCTGATTAACATTCTGTTGAGGGACGAGATCAAGATACTCTGAAAATGCTTGACTCTGGCTGAGGAGTGAAATGTGAACAATTGTTTGCATTACTTGTCACACCGGAAAAAAATAAATTGGCGACCTTTCTGGGGAATATTTCAATTATAGGAGTGCACCCCTAATTTTGCAACTCTGTGGGGAAATGACAATCTTCCAACTCGGCTGGGGAGACATGCTTGGTCAATTACTCCTGCTGGGGAGAATACTCTGACAATTCTAACTCTATAGAGAAACAAGGCATCCAGCTTCCTGATGGGTGTTGCTCCCCGGACTTTCGTCCCTGATGCAAACACGAACTGTCGGCGAGAACGGTCGGATGATGAAGGTTGAAGTTGAATAGAGTCGCCAGCTAGGCATTTTTATCCCGAAGGAAAGGTAATGCTGCATAAACCTAGAAAGATATGGATAAGACGGTTGCGAACCAAAGAGACTGGGTAAGGGGGTTGGTTACGACCTGGGAAGGTACTAGCACCCAGATCGTCCGTCGTACTCGACGGGATCCATGCTTACCTGATTGTGTTTAAAAAGGGTGGAAGTGTATGTGCTAACAGTGTATAAAAGAGATGGATGAACAAAGTGACAGTGCAAGTAGAACGGGAGTTCAAACTGAGGTTAAGAAAAGAAATCTAGAAAGAGAAGAGGGGGGAGACCTGGGGACTTTTGTTCGATAACCGTTAAGTTATGCCTACGTATCCTTTCGTGCAATGAGGAAGTTAGAACACCGTAGTTCGACTCAAATAGACTTGGTGTTTTGGTGTGAACTGCTTGCTTGTCTATGCTCAAGTGTATGACTCGTCTGGCTCGAGTGCTTCCTGTCTTGCATTAGACGGAAGAAGCAAGTTCTCGTTTTCAGAGTGACTGTGAAGAGAAAAGAATCCCGGAGGAGACGTTTATTGTTTGTTTTTGTGTTTTCAGTTTTTTATTTGTTTTTGGTGTTTTGCATAGGATAATGAGCTTAAGCCTTAATCAAGGGTCATAAACTCATTATATCACCCCTGACTAGGGATAATGAGTCTACTTAAGTGTGAGATGAATATCCCAACTTAATTACCCTAATGATACAAGATTAAGATTATTAACCTACTTGTAAATATCAAGTGTTTTTAGGATTTTTGTTTTGTGTTAAGTAATAAGTTTAATCTCTAATCAGGGACTAGCGAACTCATTACACCATCCTAAGAGAAGGATGATAGATGAGGACACTTAAGATGAGGAAGATACCTCAACTTAATCCATGGTCAGGGATTAAAATCATTATATAACAAACCTTTATTAAAGTGGATTTTGATTAGAGGTTAGATTAAGAAGTGAATTTTATGTTTGTCAGACTAAACCTGGGGGGGACTTGTCCATTAAACACTAGGGTTAATCCCTCTGACCCAAAGGCTGAGATGTAACCCTAATATAAGGCCCAAGTTACAAGCTTAAATCTTGATAATTATTAGGTGTTTTTATTAGAAGGTTAAAACAACTTAAAGGTTTAACACTAAGTATTAAAGTTATACACTCCATCCTAAGATAAGGATACATGTATAACCCTAATTCAGAGCCCCAAAACTTTAATTGTTTAGCCTTTGTTATTGAGATGAGAAAGAGAGACTCAAGGAGACTCAAAAGGTGAAAATCTAGGGGAGACTATTTACAACCCTAAGGTTATCATGCTTGGATGTTCCTATGGTTTTTGAGGCTTAAAGAGAAATCTTCAGATGATTTTCAAAACCCTAATTCAAGATTAATTGCCAAAACCCTAAAATAAATTTGTGAAATGAGTTTGTATATTGATCTTAGTGTTCAAAGAGGTTCTCTGATTTTTTTGGTGATTTTTAAATACCTAAAAGTATTTTTAATTAATTAAAATGAATTAATTAATTAAATAATACAATTAAATGATTTAAAAATAATTTTTTAATGCAAAAATAAAAAATAAAAATGTTTTTTTGTTTTTAAAATTAATTAGAGTGAAAGTGTAAAAAATCAGAATTTTTGAAAATGTTTTGCTATTTTTAATAAATAAAAGAAAACAAAATGAAATAAATAAAAAATAAAATGAAAAGTAATTGAAATGGAAGGCTCAGATTGGGTGGAAGCAAGATCAAAGGCTGAGAGTGCAAGTCAGCTTGACTGAAGGTATGAAGATTCAATGGTCCTGGGTTAAATTCCTAATACGCGCACAATCCAAAGGCTCACATTCAATCTGAGTTAATTAATTATGATTTATTTTAATTAATTAAAATTAAGGCTAACAAATTATATGGGTCGTCCATCACTTAAACTAATCAATATCCAATGGCTCACAATCAATCTAGAAACCCTAAACCTAATTAACCCTAATTATTTGCAGGTGACTGGAACAGTGCTCCGGTTATCTTCTTCGGCCAACCAAAACCCTATCTTCTTCCCTAGGCTATCCCAAGACCTCTAACCTGTCCAGAATCCATCCCCACACTCCAAGGAACTCAAATTAACAATCAAATGACATTTATAACACTTGAATCAAGAGAATCGAAGCAAAAATCAAAACACGGACAAACTTTCAGAACAACATGAAATGGTCATGTCTTGCTCATTTTCAATTCTAAACATATCTAGATGATCAGTGCAACATGTAGATTCATCTTGTAACAAGAAAATGAAGTTTTGAGAAAAAAGTTCTTGAGCTATACCTGAGCTGGAGACCTTCAAAGATGAGCTTTCTGAGCCTTTCCTTTGTGCAAACCACCTCCACTAGTCCCCCTTGTGCTAATGGCAAGCTTGAATGGAGTTTAAATTGGCTTTTTTGAGAGGTTCAGTTCTGGTGTATCAGAAAATGAGGTGCTTGTGTGTTGTGTTTCAGGCCATTTTGATGGTTGATTCTTGCTCTATGATGATGTGTGGTTGATTGGTTGATTCTTGCTCTATCGAAGAGAGGATGTTTTTGGCCAATTTTTGCAATCTGATTGTGTGTATTATTTCAAGGCTTGAAGCTTGATCTTTTATGCTCCTTAGGGTTTGTATAAGCAAATGGAATGAGTCAGAAGAGCAGATATCCACGGTGGGATTGGCATGGCTCAATTGGCTAAAAAGACAAAAGTTGTGTACTTGAGGTATGGGCCATGGCAGAGCTGATTTGAGGGATTGAGCTGCTTCAGCTGGTTTCAAGGAGAACCCTAGGATCAATTGCTATGAGATGTATGGCTTGGATCAAGAGTTTGCATATGTTTTGCAATTTTGCAACTTTGTGATTTCTTGAGAAACAAGTCATGAAATCCTTTGGTTCAAGGCTCAAATCTGACTTTGGGATGTTTTTTAATCATGCCATGATGTATTTGAGTGGATTAGAAGTCATGTAGAGGCCTGAAATTCACTTTTGCATATTTCCCTCTTTGGCCTAAACTTGAAATTTACAAGATTTTTCCCAACTTTGATCCATCATATCTTGAGTTCTAGGATGAATCAAGATGAGTTCTTGTACTTTTTAGAAAGGGGAGGATCCAATCTACAACTTTCATGTTTGAAGAAAATTCATTTGAAACCTTTTTGATCAAGAAAGAGGAGGTTGAAAATCTTTCCCAAAATGGAAAGTTTTCATTACAAGTCATGTCCAAAAATGGAAAATTTTGCAATGGCTCAAAATTCTTCAATCTTGTGTTATTTCAAGCATTCCTAAGATCAAATAAAGGTCATAGGACCTCAAATTGATGATGATGACCCTTTGGAACCCTTGCTTGAGGCCTCAGATGCCCTAATCCTGACTTTTCTTACACAACAAGTTATCATTTGATCAAATGACTTCCACATTGAATTTTTTCATCAAACTTCATAAACACACTCCTTATATCATATAAACCCCATTTGAATCATGAATGACAAAAAAATTGGATGTAAGGGCCTCAAACCCAAAACCCTAATTTTAGGTAATTTGTTTAGGAGCCTTGAGCCTGCCTGGGTGGCTTTGCAATCTCTTGTGATTTTTTGACTTCCAAGAACCCTTGGGGGTACAATATGACCTTAGAACACTCAAGGACCTTCTTGTCATGCTTCATGGCCTCTGAGATACCTCATACTCTCTTCAAGATTCATCTGATCACAAACCCTAGCTGTGCAGAGATGCAATGTAATGTTAAAGGTGAATATGCAATGTAAGATGTAGTGATATGATATGCACTAAGTGTGATTATAAGCCAAGGCATGAGAAAGTGGGAGGGAAAATTTGGTGTGTTTACAGTTGCCCCTATTCAAGCATGAGTTAGCTGTGCAGGATGTAAGTGTCAGGCTTAGCAGACGAACAAGATAACTTGTGGTTGAATACCAAGACAATCCAAATTTTACGCTCTCTGGTATAAGAAGAAAAGGGATATAAATTGTTATTTACAAAACAAAACGATGTGGAGTGAACATCAAATGATAGCGATGGAGGATGACCATCGAGCAAATGGCGACTGCTAGGGGTTAAAAGGTGAGAGATGCACTGACGGGGCGGCCATCAGGCTAAAGAATAAAGAATACGCAACGGGGACAACCATCGGCCTAAAGAGTAGGAATCCACGATGGGGACACCATCGGATAAACTTATGAAATAATGATGAGGGACGGTCATCGAAAGGTGAAGGACGATCACCTAGCAGGGGACGGCTGCTGAAAATATCACGACATAGGACGAATGTCAGATAAAAAGATCAACGATGGGGATGGCCATCGGATAAATGATGAGGGACGGTCATCAAAAGGTGAAGGACGATCACCTAGCAGGGTACAACTACTGGAAATATCACGACATAGGACGAATGCCGGATAGAAAGATCAACGATGGGGACGGCCATCGGATAAAATGATGAGGGACGGTCATCAAAAGGTGAAGGACGATTACCGAGCAGGGACGACTGCCGAAAATATCACGACATAGGACGAATTCCGGATGGAAAGATCAACGATAGGGACGGCCATTGGATAAATGATGAGGGACGGTCATCAAAAGGTGAAGGACGATCACCTAGCAAGGGACGGCTGCTGAAAATATCACGACATAGGACTTATGTCAGATAGAAAGATAGTTTCGTTGTGAGAAGAGGTAAACATGGACGAGTGTTTAAGCCCAAAAATAAAATGGTATTAGTGTTTCGACAGTGTGTATAGACTAAAGATACAGACGAGTATCTTTAGGACCATGATACGGACGAGTATCGATAGAAACAAATGCCGACGGGTGTTTTGGGATGATGATACAGACGGGTATCAATTGGTTAAGCAAGGAACACTGACGAGTGTTTGGTCTGCTGGAGAGTAGTATAAGGGTATTTGTATTGAGAGTGCAAAAGGGTATTCTGGAGACTGCAAGGGAGAGGTGCTTTTGTATACTGTTGGGGAGTATAATGCGTAGGACACAGACGAGTGTCGAAAGAACTCTGTATAAGTATGAACAAGAGTGTAAAAGGTATTCTGGCGATTTTACTGGGAAGATGTTTTTGTTTGTACACTGCTGGAGGAGTGATTTTTTGTATATACAGGTGAATGGTTTGAACCTGACTTATGATCATGCAAATGCATGTTTGATTTTTACCGTAATGCTCCGTATTAGACGGAATGCTACACTCTGCTTGTAGAAGATGATGTGAATGCTATGATTATGCAACTGAGAGAACCGATCTGGGATCTGATCTATGCGGGGAGAAAGGATCTCTGGGCGATCTTTCCGGAGAACTCTATGGGGAAACTTAAGCTGGGGATGAGAGAAACCCCAAGGTGTTGGCAATTGTATCTGTTGGGGAAAAAATAAATTCAGTTATTGCTCGGGAGATCCCGCTTGGGGAGGAGAGAACTTCTGAGAAGTAATCTATTGTAATTCTTTCATTCAGGTTGTATCCTGGGGGAATGACGAGCTTCGTGGGGGATGCTTTTGTCAAGTGATCCTGCCGATGATGTGACTGCTGACTTGGCTGGGGATATAGTGCCTGATATGCCCCATGCTGCAAAAGATTATCTGCCTTGAGTACCTGCAACCTGTTTAAACAAAGGAAACATACAAGTGTCCTGAGGCATCCTCAACCGGATTCCGTCATAGTAGTTAGATTTCCTTAAGAGTACATATTTCCTGCAAGCATTTATTGAAAATGTCTTATATGTTTTCATACAAATGTTGTATTACGAACTTTGGACATTTTTGCAAACAAAACAAAAGGGTACAAAATAGAGTATGAGTGAATATTAATTTTATTGATTTGTGTGCCCTGGACAGTTGAGTACATTTGAAGAAGCTAATCCCTGAAATGAGGAGATTGCTATAAAATTAAGAAAATAAAAGTACTCTATTTGGCAATGCTGAAGTTGATGCTCCAATCTTCCTTTTGTTATGACCTGTATGACTTTGAACGCTCTTCTTATCTTTCTTTCTGAAGAAAGTTGATTCTGATCGACGCTTTGTCCTTTCGAAGCTTGCCAGTTTATGTAAGTGTGATACAAACGAATTCCAAGTGCAGTTGTTCACTTATTCCCTGATTTTGCGTGGATCGCCCTTTCGGGTTTTCAATCCACCAGGATACCCATTTTTGCCTGAGTTGTCCGATGTGGCTTTTCAACTTAGCGGGTGTACACATTTCTTTTTTCTATTTTCCCTTATTTTTGCCCGAGTCTTTTATTCTGTTTTTGACTCGCCGGGATGCCTTGTTTTTGCCTGGACTTACATTCTGTTTTTATGTCTAGCGGGTCATTTATGCGAAGTATTTTTTAACTGCATCTGAATTCACAAGAGATGGGAAATTTTCGCCATCCATGGTTGCGAGCATCAGTGCTCCGCCTGAGAAGACTTTAGTTACCACATAGGGACCTTCATAGTTTGGCGTCCACTTGCCCCTGTGGTCTGTATCAGGAGGAAGGATTATTTTCAGTACAAGCTCTCCCACTTGATATTCCCGAGATCTCACCTTTTGATCGAAGGCTCTTTTCATCCGTTTCTGATACAACTGACCATGACAAATAGCTGCTAATCTCTTTTCTTCAATCAGGCTCAGTTGATTATAACGTGATCTTAATTCAGTTTCACATCCATTATTACCCGCAAGGAGGGCAATTCAACTTCAACAGGTAGAACGACTTCCATACCATACACAAGTTGATAAGGCATTGCCCTGGTAGATGTTCTGATGGAAGTTTGGTACCCATGTAAGGCGACTGGTAACATTTTGTGCCAGTCTCTGTATGCGACTACCATCTTTTGCATAATCTTCTTAATGTTCTTGTTAGCTACCTCAACAACACCATTCATCTTTGGCCTGTAAGGAGAAGAGTTGTGATGTTGAATTTTGAAATCCCAACATAGTTCTATTATCATTTTGTTGTTAAGGTTTGAACCATTATCAGTAATGATTCGCTCGGGATTCCATATCGACAAATGATATTCTTTTTCAGAAATCGGGCTACCACTTGCTTAGTGACGTTTGCATATGAAGCTACTTCGACCCATTTGGTGAAGTAATCAATGGCTACCAGGATGAATTTGTGACCATTTGAAGCAGTTGGTTTTATCTTTCCAATCATATCAATGCCCTACATGGCGAAGGGCCAGGGTGAAGATAAGACATTCAAAGGATTTGGAGGCACATGCACTTTGTTTGCGTAGATCTGGAATTTATGGAATTTTCTGGCATAGGCACAACAGTCTGCATCCATTGTGATCCAATAGTAACCTGATATCAACAATTTCTTCGCCATTGCATGTCCTCCGGCATGGGTACTGAAAGAACCCTCGTGTACTTCGTGCATCAGCAGGTCTGCTTCCTTTTTGTCAACACATTTGAGCAAGACCATGTCGAAGTTTAGCGTGTATAAGGAGCCATCGGTATTGAGGAAGAAATTGCCGGCTAGCCTTCTTAATGTCTTCTTATCATTGGACGATGCCCCAGGTGGGTATGTCTGAGTCTCTAAGTAGCATTTGATGTCGTGGAACCAAGGTTTGGTGTCAGTGACAGTGTCCACAGAGAAGACATATGCCAGTCGGTCCAGTCTGGATACTAAAATCTGAGGCACATAGTTGGCAGTCTGTACTTTGATCATAGATGAAATAGTGGCCAAGGCGTCTGCAAACTGATTCTTATCTCGAGGGATGTATTCAAGCTTGGCCGTTTTAAAGAAAGTCAATAGTATCCTCGTATAGTCACGGTAGGGAACCAAATGCTCTTGATGAGTATACCACAATCCATTAGTTTGGTTGATCACCAAAGCCGAATCTCCAAATACATTCAAGGTTTTGATCCTGAGGTCAATGGCTTCCTCAAGACCCATGATACAAGCTTTATATTCTGCTTCATTGTTAGTGCAGGCAAAGGTGAGCTTTGCTGAGAATGGCAGATGGACTCCTTCGGGTGTAATAAGCACTGCACCAACCCCACGACCGTTACAATTAACTGCCCCATCGAACATCAAAGTCCACGCTCCTTCTGGATCCGGCCCTTCAGTGTGAATATGCTCTTCACAATCTTTTTATTTTAACAACATGATGTCTTCATCGGGAAAATCAAATCTCATAGGCTGGTAATCATCAATGGGTTGCCCAACCAGATAGTCAGACAATACACTGCCTTTGATGGCTTTTTGAGAGGTGTATTGAATATCATATTCTGTCATAATCATTTGCCACCTTGCAACCCTTCTGGTAAGTGCTGGCTTCTCAAATATGTACTTGACTGGGTCCATCTTTAAGATCAACAAGGTAGTATGAGTCAGCATGTACTGTCTTAGTCGGCGAGCAGCCCACGTTAAAGCACAACAAGTCTTCTCGAGCAGTGAATAATGTTGTTCACAGTCGGTAAAATTTTTGCTTAGGTAGTATATTGCATACTCTTTTCGACCATACTCGTCATGCTGGCCCAACACACACCCCATCGATTCATCTAATACTGTCAGGTACATTATTAGAGGTCTTCCTTCAACTGGAGGCATGAGAATTTGAGGTTCTTGCAGATACTCATTGATCTTGTCAAAAGCTTTCTGACAATCATTGTTCCACCTGACTGTTTGTTCATTTCTTAGCAGTTTGAACAAGGGCTCGCAGGTTGCAGTGAGGTGAGATATGATCCTTGAAATGTAGTTCAATCTACCCAAGAATCCTCAAACTTCTTTCTCAGTCTTAGGTGCAAGCATTTCCTGAATTGCTTTAACTTTATCGGGGTCAACCTCAATTCCTCTTTCGCTCACAATAAACCCCAGCATCTTACCAGAACGTACCCCGAATGTGCACTTGTTGGGATTTAACCTTAACTGATATTTCCTCAGACGCTTGAAAAGTTTCAATAGATTTACTAAATGCTCCTCTTCTGTGAGGGACTTGGCGATCATGTCATCCATGTAGCACTCAATTTCTTTATAGATCATGTTGTGGAATAATGTTACCATAGCCCGTTGATATGTTGCGCCGGCATTCTTCAAACCAAACGGAATTACTTTGTAGCAGAACGTGCCCCATGGTGTGATGAAGGTTGTCTTCTCCATGTCTTCAGGTGACATCTTGATCTGATTGTATCCAAAAAATCCGTCCATGTAGGAAAATACCGAAAACTGAGTTGTGTTGTCTACCAATACATCAATGTGAGATAATGGGAAGTCATCTTTCGGGCTTGCTCTGTTCAGATCCCAGTAATCGACGCACATACGCACCTTTCCATCCTTCTTAGGTACGGTTACAATGTTATCAACCCACGGCGAGTAACTAGTTACATCTATAAAACCGACGTCCCACTGCTTTTGTACTTCCTCTTTGATTTTATGGCCATGTCCGGGCGGGTACGGCGCAGTTTCTGTTTGACCGTCGGACAATCCTCCCTTAATGGTAGCCTATGCATGACAATATCTGTATCCAAACCTGGAATATCATGGTAAGACCAAGTGAAGACATCGACATATTCTCGCAGCTTACCGATAAGTTGTTCTTTTACCGGAGTTTGCAGACTGGCTCCAATCTTCACTTCTTTCACAACTTCCTCGGTACCAAGATTAATAGTCTCAACCTCCTCCTGATGAGGAGCAATCACCTTTTCCTCTTGTCTCAATAACCCGGCTAACTCTTCAGGTAAATCGTAGTCTTCTTCAACCCCTTCATCTGCTTGATTAATCGGATTGTCAAAGTCACACAAGTTTATAGCAGTGTTGTTGTCAGTGCAATCTGGAGGACTATTTCTGCAAGGGTTGAGATTTGGTTCATTTTAGTGATTGATTTTATCTTATTTTAGAAAAAAAGTAAGTGAATGAAGTTTTTATTCAGAAAAACATTGCCATTTATTGCTTTGTGCGAAAATAACAAAAATGAAAAGATAGTGAACGAAAAAGATTGTTTGCAAAAAGATGTCCATTGTTCATTAATATAAAATTTGCACAAATACATATGGCCCTATTACAAAATGAGTCTCAACATCTTGGGCAAGATGCAGGACTTTAATGCATGCTTAAAATAGGAAATAATAATTACTCTGCAGCAGTAACCCTTATAATTTCCTGGGAAGACCAGTTAAGGACTTGTCGGCCCGAGATTTTTGGACGGATCCAGATTTCCAGGTTGTAGTCGCTCTCAGCCTCGTCTTCCAGAGTGTTGATAGCATCAGGGGTCAGCATTCCCCCACTTATGAATTTTGGCCTTCCAGCAGTCTCCTCTTGAACTTGTCGGGATGGTCTATAACCCAAATCGAATTTGTCTTCTTTCATTTCCACCTTCAGCAGCTTGCCCCAGCCTTGGGCATTCCCTTCTTCCACAACCTTCAGATCCTGCTTGTAGGAAGCAATCGAGGTACCCATCCTCTCCTCTTGGGATGCAGCAGACACCTCAGATATAGCTTCGTTGACATTCAATGCTTCAAAACCTTGGCTCATGGTTTCATAGATTTCTCCGTCCATTTCTATGTACTTGTACGTAGCCAGGTGACTGACAAAGATATCTTCTTCTCCACAGATAGTGATAGTCTGACCTTCCCACTCATATTTTAACTTCTGGTGAAAGGTTGATGTTACTACACTGGCGGCGTGGATCCAAGGTCAACCCAACAAACAACTGTAGGCAGGCTGTATGTCCATCACGTAGAAGGTAGTTTCGAAAACTTGTGGGCCAATTATCACATGCAGCTCGACCTATCCGAGAACCGATCTCTTAGAACCATCAAAAGCTCTAACAACTAGATTGCTCGGACAGAGGGCTAGATCATCATACTCCAATTTGACTAAATCTTTCTTTGGCAGGACATTGAGTGATGATCCAGTGTCAACAAGGACGTGCGAGAGCATAACCCCTTTACATTCCAGAGTGATGTGTAATGCCTTGTTGTGGTTACGCCCCTCTGTAGTCAAATCAGCATCGGTAAAGCCTAGTCCATGACTAGTATTGACATTTGCGACTACTGATTCCAACTGATTGACGGTGATCTCTTCAGGCGCATAAGCTGCAAGCAGGACTTTGAGCAGTGCATTCCGGTGAGCCTCAGAACACATAAGTAGTGATAATATGGAGATCTTGGAGGGTGTTTGGTGGAGCTGGTCCACGATTTTGTAGTCACTTCTTTTGATAATCCTCATAAACTCGTCTACATCCTGATCAAAGGGTGTCTTCTTAGTTTCTTTTGCAGCAGGTTCTTCTGGTACCACAATTTTACCTTTAGCTTTGGCAGCCACTTCCGCCTCGGTATTAGTTCTGGGAATTTGTGAAGCAAAGAGACGTCCGCTTCTAATGAAGCCTCCGCCCCCCCTACATTGTCTACTTGTGGTGCAGATGTTGAGGAGTCAAAAGTGACCTTTCTTCCGTGGCAGTAAAGATCCGAACCATAATGCCAAGGCACGATACTGTTGTTATCATAACGAATTGGTCCAGGCACCGTGATGGTCACCAGACTAATTGCAGCAAAAGAAGGAGTCATGATTGTCTGCGGATTGTAATATATAGTAACAGGGGGTCTGACTGAAGGTGGCACAAATGCAGGAAGTTGACAAACTGATGAGAGAGTATTGCTGGGACGTTGTTGATGATAATGTTGGTGAGAATGTTGTTGGAAGTTGTTGTTGTGAGATTCTGGAACAGGGACCATTGTCGGGTCGTAGTAGATAGTAACTGTTGAAATATCAATGTTGGTGTTTGTTGTTGTTGTAGCCGATTCCGTTGAAATTATTTTTGATGTATTTGTAGAAGTGATTTCTGTTGTAGTTGTAGAAACTTGAACTATTGATGTTATCTGCAGGATGCCTTCCTTAATCAGACTGTTGATACCATTCTTCAAACTTGTGCAACCATTAGTAGTAACCTTACAAGCTTCGCAATAGGCTTCACAACCTGGAAACACTTGGCATTTTAAAAGTTGAGCTTTCACCTCGGCCAGAGGTGTTCGAACACTTGCAATATCATCAATCTGGATTGCTGGTTGGTCTTCCTTTATAACATTAATCCTTGGCCCACCGTGGTTAGGTATTGGAATTTTGGTGACACTCGGAGGAGGTGCGAAGTTTACAGCTTTGGAATCAATCAGGTCTTGGACCTTCATATGCAGAGCCCTACACTTTTATGTGGCATGGCCGGGAGCATTTGAGTGGAAGGCGTATCTTCCATTGACATCATAATTTCTTGGAAGGTTAAGAGGATCTGGTGGAGCCAAAGTCCTTAGTTCAACCAAGTTGAGTTTCAACAGTTGTGGGAGTAACACATCATAGGGCATTGGAATGGGATCGATTACCCTATTGATCTGAGAAGTTCTTTGTTGAAATGGACATTGTTGTTAATTATTGTTATTGTAAGATCTCTGTTGTTGTTGTGGGAACTGTTGTTGCTGAGATGCTGGAGTAGGAATGGTGACAACAGCCACTGACCTTTGCAAATACTGAGGCCTACCTCTGCCAATATGCATTTAATTAGTTTCCCCTGTCCTTCGGGGTCCGGAGAATGGTTTCTTTGTATTGCTGGAGCTGGCGCCATTATCAGAAATCTAGCCCATCTTCAACAAACTTTCAATTCTCTCTCCCGCTATGACCACATCAATAAAGCTAGTGGAAGAGAAAGCAGCAAATCTATCAATGTAAGTTCCTTGCAGGGTTATCATGAACATGTCAGCCATCTCCCTTTCTGACATTGGAGGTTGGACAGCAGCAGCTAACTGTCTCCACCTCTGAGCGTACTCACAAAAACTTTCCCTCGAAGATTGAGACATTCCCATTAGGAGAGTCATGTTAGGTGCCATGTCCAAGTTGTATTGATACTGGCGTATGAAGGCTTCAGCCAAATCTTTCCAATTTCTGAAGGTGGCCCTGGATAAGTGTGAGTACCATTCTCTGGATGCCCCGGTCAAGCTATCTTCAAAATAAAACATCCATAGCTTCTCATCCATAGTGTATGCCTTCAACCTTCCCAGAAAGGATCGTAAATGAGTGCGAGGATAGGAAGTTCCATTGTACTTCTCAAAACATGGGGGCTTGAATTTGTGGGGAATCCTTACCCCCTCAACCAGGCCCATGTCCATTACATCAAATCCCAAGGAGTTCTAGGATTCCAAGGATCTTAACTTTTCTGATATCTCGTCCAACCGACGGTCATAAGCTTCATCTGCCCAGGACTATAAATTGCTCATCTTGAGGATCATCCTGTAGAATACGATCTCCAGTGTTCCTTTGGCCATTCCCAATGATATTGGCTTCAGGATTGTTGTCGGGTCCAAACACCACCAGAGTCATTCGCGGCTGCTCGTGCTCGTTGTTACTAGTACCTCCAGTGCCTACGTGGTTATCTTCTGGGGTTTACCGCTCAACCAACTCCCTTAATCTTTCCTGGGTCTGTTCCAGTCCAGTCATCACAACCATAAATTAATTCATTTGAGTCCTCCCTTTTGTCCTCACATATGTCATTTGAGTCCTCACATCTGTCTGTTCCTGTTGTAGCTGATCCATTTGTAGACTCGGAAGGTTGTGTCGAGTTGGATATCTATGGACTCGGTTGACAGAAAAGACCCTTCTGCGAGCAATATTTCTCGAAACAATCAACATAGTGAGAAGACAGAAATAAAACTCCTGCAAAAACAAAAGGTATGTGGTTAGAATGCAATGCAATATGCCTATTTGTCTTTCGAGGGTATCCGACTTGGTTCTTGGTTTTGACCTTTCAGACCCCTTGGAGGAGATAAAGATGTTGGAGCAAACGGAACCCACAAAAACCAATAATAAATAGAATGTAAGTGGCATTGCCAAAATACAACAAGTTCATGAATACAACAAAACAAAAACTCCCATGTGTCGCTCCCAAAGATTTGCATCCCGGTACAAGCGCGAACGGTCGGCGAAAAGAATGAGAACACACGGCAGTGAACTTAGAAAAGAAAAGAGTCTCCAGCTAGGCATTTTTATCCCGGAGGAAAGGTAATGCTGCATGAACCTAGAAAGATACGGATAAGACGGTTGCGAACCAGAGAGACTGAGAAAGGGGGTTGGTTACAACCTGGGAAGGTATTAGCACCCAGATTGTCCGTCGTACTCGACGGGATCCACGCTTGAAAGATTTGTGTTTTAAAGGGGTAGTGTCAGTGCAATTTGTGCATCAAAGCTGGAAAGAATGCAAGTGTTAGTGTAAAAGAAAGTGTGAAGTGTAGTATGTACAGTGTCAGTGTAAGAACAGGAATGAAATGCTTAAGATTATGAGGCTTAAAGAATAGTGCTGGAAGAGGGGGGAATATACAAAGACTTTTGTTCGATAACTGTTAAGTTATGCCTACGTATCCTCTCGTGCAATGAGGAAGTCAGAACACCGTAGTTCGACCCAAAGAGACTGAAAGGTGCATTGACTGATGAACTGCTTACTTGTCCATGCTCAAGTGTATGACCTGTCTGGCTCAGGTGCTAACTGTCTTGCATTAGACGGAAGAAGCAAGTTCCCGCTTGTGAGTGAAGATGATGAGAAAAGAATCCCGGAGGAGACGATTATTGTTTGTTTTTGTGCTTTCAGTCTTTTATTGCTTTTTGGAGTTTGACATAAGTTGATGAGCATAAGCCTAAACCAATGGATTTAGTAGACTCATCACATTTTCCCTCTGATTAGGGGTAATGAGAATACCTTAAGTGTGAAGTCAGCTTCTCACACTTAATCACCCTAATGTAGGATTAAGATCATTAACCTACTTGTGATTATTTAGATGTTTTTGTTGTTTTTGTTTAGTGTTGAGTAATGAGGTTAAGCCTTAATCAGGGATTAAACAGACTCATTACACCATCCTAATAGAAGGATAATAGATGAGAGTGTTTAAGCTGAGGAAAGCTCCTCAACTTAATCCATGATTAGGGATTAAACTCATGACAAAACAAAGCCTTTATTAAGTGGATTTTAGTTAATGATAAGATGATGAAGTGAGTTTTAGGGTTTGTAAGACAACTTGAGTGGGACTTGTCCATTAACACTAGGGTTAGTCCTTCTTAACCAGTTAAGGAAGAATTAGAACCCTAATGCAAGGCCCAAGTTACAAGCTTGATGTCTTAGTGATTATTAGATGGATTAATTAAAGGATTTAAACACATTAAGGGTTTAACACTTAGGATTAAAGTTATACACTCCATCCTAATAGAAGGATGCAGGCATAAACTTAATCACAAATCCTTAAAGCCTTTAGGGTTTAGTCCCTGATTATGAGATGAGAAGAGAAGACTCAATGAGACACAAAGGTAAAAACTAAGTGGGGGACTAATCAAAACCCTAATCATTGTCATGCTTGGTTGTTCCTAAGGTTTGTGAGGTTTACAAGAAAGATCTTCAGAGAAACCACCAGGAAGCAGATGAAAGGAGCAAAGAAAAGCAAAGTAACTTGCTTCATTTAAGAAGACAAGTCACTTGGAGAAAGAAAGTAAGAAGAGGAAGAAAGAGCAAGCTCAGTCTCAAACACAAGACAAAATGCAACAATGATGCATAAGAGAGATGAAAAGAGTTGTGAGAAGTGAAGGCAAATTCACTTCTCAAAGTTACTTACCACCTGAAAAGTTAATGAAAGGAAATGCAATGCCATGCAAGATGAGATGAAATGGCATGATGCAAATCAAAACCAGAAGCATGTGTGTGATGATAATGATGCTATGAGATGATGCAAACATGAATCAAGGCATGAGGATGCTCATATGAACATATGGATGTAAGAGAAGCATGCTTAGAACCATGATCATACATGAAAAGTTATGAAATGCAAATGGCATACAACATGGCAAATGCAAGATGCAATGATCAAACATGATTCTAATATGTCCTAAGATTTAATATGAATCAAATGGATGCATAAAATGTCATAGCAAGTCATGGTATGCAAGCAAATGCAAGATGAATGCAAAGGGAAGCCTAAATTAGGGTTTATGATCAATGCACCAAACAAAAACCAAAACCAGAAGCAAACATCAAGATAAAAAATTGAAAACACATCCAAGGGAACCCTAAACCTATACAAACTCACTGCCCAAAGGAGGGGTTCTAACTCTTAACCTAGTTAGGGTTATGAATTTCTTAAGATTGCTAGGGTTTTAAGGTACCTTGTCAAGAAAAATGTCAAACAAATTGAAAATGCAAAATCAAATCATGCCAATTTAAACCTACAAACTACATGATATGCAAGACACAATGCAAAAAGAATCAAAGTCCAACTCTCAAAGACTAGGCAGGAATGAATTTTTGAACATTGGATCAAAATAATGCCTTGAAATGATTTTAATTCCATTGAAAATTGTCAAAAGACATCAAGATCAAAAAGGAAATTTGGTTTGAGGGTTGGACAATGTTTCTAAATGATTTTAAAGGTTTCATGAATTTTTTGGTGATTTTTAAATACCTAAAAGTATTTTTAATTAATTAATTCTCATTAATTAATTAAAAATAAACTTTTAAATGATTAAAAATATTTTTTAATGCAAAAAATAAAAATAAAAATGTTTTTGGTTTCTGAAAATTAATAAAAGTTTGCACAAAAATTTTCAGAATTTTTAAAGGTGTTTTGCTATTTTTTATAAAATGTAGAAAACAAATGCAATTAAATGAAAAATAAATAATTTAAACTGAAAAAAGGAAAAGTCAGCGCATCCAAAGGCTACGATTCAAACGAAAAGGGAGGGAATTGACCAGCGCGCGCATCTTGACGGCCCAAATTCAAACTTGCGTAATTAAGACTAAATCCTAATTAATTAACCCTAATGACTTTCAGACGACCGGAACACTGTTCCGGTCGTCTTCTCCGGCCAGCCATTCATGCTATCTCTCTTAATACGCATCCCCAGGCCCTGAAACTCTCCCG
The DNA here is from genome assembly GCA_963966055.1 of Lathyrus aphaca. Taxonomy (NCBI): domain Eukaryota; kingdom Viridiplantae; phylum Streptophyta; class Magnoliopsida; order Fabales; family Fabaceae; genus Lathyrus; species Lathyrus aphaca. The sequence goes on along the minus strand of OZ014519.1, from coordinate 196,521,675 downwards.
AAATGATCCTCTCCCAACCCCAACAAGAATCAGCCATCAAAATTCATTTATCCATCATCAAATCCATGAATCGAAGCAAAACGGAAAAGAACACAGAAATTTCAAAAGCTTGTGAAATACTCATTTCTCAACTATTTTCAAAACTAAACACATCATGGCAATCAGTGAAGCATGTAGAATCATTCTATAACATAAAATGAGAGTTCTGGAAAAATAAATGCCATGGCTACCTGAGTTTGAGCTTTCGAATCAGGGACTTTCTGGCCAGTTCTTTGCTTCAAATCCACTCCAATGATCCTCCTAAGAAGCTTGCAATGCTTGGTTGGAGTTTAAATAGCCTCTGGAGAGAGTTTGCAGAATCTCAGTTCATGAAATGTGAAAATCGTGTTTTTGATTGTGGAGGTTTTTGGGCAAAATGAGGGCAGGGAAATGATCAGCAAGGTTTATGGAGTTGAATGGTGAAAAAAGTTTGAAGGTTTGATAGCTGAATCAAGAGATTCGAAGGCTTTTGCAAATGAGAGGATTTTTGAGTATGCTGTCTTCTTGGAGCTTTCAGCCTTGTGTGTGTTATGTGTTGGGTTGCTTTTGGTACACATTTCAATCCTTGATAGGTCAGAGAGTTGTTGTGGAGCAGTGTGATTGGTATGGAGCAAAATGCACAAAGTCAACTTTTTGTGTAAGAGAGGTATGGGCCATTTATGTCAAGGTACAAAGCATGGCTTGGCTGCAGCTTGAAACAAGGAGAACCATGGAAGAGGTTTAGAGGCAATGCAGCAAGTTGAATGAAGTTTGTGATATGTTTTGCAATTTTCACAAGATTTGGCCCCTTTGGAAATTTATGAAGTTCAAAGCATCAAAATGCATACTTTTTTGGGCCAATTATGATTTTTAGAGGTCACATGATCATGTTGTAATGAGTTTGTGCACATTTGAGGCCTTTTGAACACTTGATCAAGTCATTTTGCAAAATGCCTCTTTGGTAGAAAACTTCAAATTTTGTGATTTTAGCCAACTTTGACAAGCCATAACTTTTGATCCAAAATGAATTAGGTCATGTTCTTGTACTTTTTGAAAACGGAATGATCCATTCTACAACTTTCATGACCAAAGTTTTTCCATTTGAAGCATTTTTGAATCAAAAAGTAAAGGTTGAAAAAGTTTCCTAAAATGGCAATTTCATTAAAAAGTCAACTTTCCCAAAAAGTCAACTTTGCAAAAGACTTGAAATTCTTCAATTTTGTGAACTTCCAACTTCTTCTATGATCAAATAAAGATCATATACAATCAAAATGATGAAGAACACCCTTTGGTTGGGTCATTGGGGGCCTCAGATGCCCTGATTTTGCACTGACTTGCCCAGAAAGTCAACTCTTGATCAGATGACTTCCCCATGGAATTTCTTCATGAAAATTGATATGCATGCTCCCTATACCATATAGAGACCAATAGAAACAAGAATGACCAAAAAAATTGGGGTTGTGGCCTCTGAAACCAAAACCCTAATTCTAGGTCATCTGTGCAGTTAAGCCTGGCTCTGCTTCCATACCATTCTCAGTTCTTGTGATTTTTTGACATTCTTGACTTTGAGGAGATATAATATGATGCTTGAACACACATGGACCCCTTTTAAGTGGTTGATGACCTTTGGAGTGGCTCAAGAAGCTCTTGGATTGCTCAGATCACAAACCCTAGATGCAGATGACTTTGAGACAATGCAGTGAAACAAAAATGTGGTATGAGATGCTATGATTGGATTTATGCATATGAAATGATCACAATCCATGGTGTGAATGGGTGAGGGCAAATTTGGGGTGTTTACAGCTGCCCCTATTCAAACATGAGTTAGCTGTGCAGGATGTAAGCAACGGCTTATCAGGCAAACAAGATAACTTGTGGTTGAATACCAAAGACAGTCCAAAATTTGCACTCACAGAATGAAGAAGAAAAGGGATATAGATTGTAAAGTAAAGTAAAGTATAATTATACAGTGTAGGCGACGGAGGACGACCGCCGAGCACAGGACGACTGCTAGGGAAAGAGCAATGACGGGGACGGCCGACATGCTGGAGAAAAATGCGGGAAATAAAGCAATGACGGGAACGACCGACATGCTGGGGATATGGGAGATAAAGCAAAGACGGGGACGCCCGACTAGCTGGGGGAAATAAGAGATTATGATGGGGACGGCCATCAAGTAAAGTTGTAAGATTCTCTGGGGAATATGAAAAAATGATGGGGACGGCCACCAGGTTCATAAGGTAATGCAAGCAACGATGGGGACGGCCATCGGGCTAAATTGATGAAGGACGATCATCAGGAAAAGGAAAAGGGACCACGACGGGGACGGCCATCGGGTTAAAGAATAAATGAAATAATGATGAGGGACGGTCATCAAAGGTGAAGGACGATCACCTAGCAGGGGACGGCTGCTCTGTTGGGGATAAGATGAGGGACGGACATCTAAGGTGAAGGACGATCACCTGGCAGGGTACGGCTGCCGAAAGTATCGCGACATAGGACGAATGCCGGATAAAAGGTCAACGATGGGGACGGCCATCGGATGAGCATGATGAAGGACGATCATCAAGAGGTGAAGGACGATCACCTAGCAGGGGACGACTGCTCTCAGGGTTTATCATGACATAGGACGAATGTCAGATAAAAAAAAGATCAACGATGGGGACGGCCATCGGATAAAATGATGAAGGACGATCATCAAGAGGTGAAGGACGATCACCTAGCAGGGGACGGCTGCTAAATATCACGACATAGGACGAATGCCGGATCAACGATGGGGATGGCCATCGAATGAGCATGATGAAGGACGTTCATCAAGAGGTGAAGGACGATCACCTAGCAGGGTACGGCTGCTCTCAGGGTTTATCATGACATAGGACGAATGTCAGATAGAAAAGGAATCTTGCTTTTGCTGGCGACTTACTGGGGGATAGTAAACACGGACGAGTGTTTATATCCAAGAAATACAAGGTATAAGTGTTGGGTGTTGTGTATAGATTAAAGATGAGGACGAGCATCCTTACGACTATGATACGGACGAGTATCAGGTAGAAACAAATACTGACACGTGCTCAGAGATGATGATACGGACGAGTATCAACTGGTTAACAATGAACACGGACGAGTGTTGATTCCGAGGGGACTCTTCTGGGGAATAGTAGACACAGACGAGCGTCTAATTCAAGAAGACATAAGTGTTTGACGAGGTGTATGGATTAAAGATGCGGACGAGCATCCTTAAGACTATGATACGGACGAGTATCAGGTAGAAACAAACGCTTGACGCATGCTCTGAGATGATGGTACGGACGAGTACCAACTGGTTAACAAAGAACACGGACGAGTGTCGAATCTGTGGGGATATAAATGGTGTATACAAGATACAGACGAGCGTCTGTATAAGTAACATAAGTATGAGTAGTGTATATTTGAGTGTTTAAACTTCTAGGGAGAGTGACACGGACAAGCGTCAAAAGGAGAACAATATAGTATAAACAAGTATATGATAAAGTGTTTGAGTAAATATGTAAATATGTGTTTGTGAGTGCAAAGGGGACACTTTGGCTTTTTGCTGGGGAATGATGACATGGACGGGTGTCAAAAGGGATGTGTATTGATGTTTGTGGGTGCAAGGTAACTGCTTTAGCTTTAGTTCTCCGTTGGGGATAGGGGGAGCATTCTGTGTATTGTTGATGAATTGCTAATATCCACAAGTGTTTGATTCAGACCAATGGCTTATGATTATGCAACATGTTTGATTTTGACGTAATGCTCCGTATTAGACGGAATGCTACACTTTGTGGGGTGAATATGATGCGAATGCTATGATTATGCAAAAGCTACCGATCTGGGACTCGGATCCCATTGCTGCGAAGATCTCTGGTCGATCTGTCTGAAGTGAGCATCCCAGCTGGGGATGAGGTCATTGGTAGATCTGACAAGATGTATCTTCTTGGAGAAATAGGTCACTGATAGACCCATTCTTGTGAATGAAGAACCCAGTTGGGGTTTGTAGAAACTTCCCTCACTTTGTTGTGATTCCTTTGCGTTGCTCTTCTGGATAGAGGCCAAAGCTCTGTGGGGAGATGGTTCCCTGACTTTTGTACTTGGCTGAGGAGGAAGATGATTGGCAGCTCGGCTGGGGAGAAATGGCAAGTGGCAACTCAGCTGGGGAGAAAACACCTCGGGTGCTAAGACTGAGTGAGTGTTGATTTGCCAGCTTGCTGGGGGTGAAGCTTATATGCCTCATGCTGCGTTTTTGAATACCTGCAATCCTGCAAAGACAGAGAAACGCACAAGTAATCCCGAGGTATCCCTTACCTGGTTCCGTCATAGGAGTTTAGACACCCCTGGGAGTAAGTATATTTCCTGCAAGCACGTATTTTTTAGAAAATAAGCATTTGTATTCATGCAATCAGTACCTTAGGGACATCGGACATTTTTGCAAATGAAAATAAAATGTACGAGACGAGACATGACTGAAAATCTGATTTTATTAATTCGTATGCCCTGAATTGGCAAGATACAGTCAAGGAAACAGATCCCCTAAAAGGAGGAGATTGTTACAAATTGAGAAAAAAGATGTTGGCAATGTTGACGACGCTTCAAGGAGCTTCCCTTTTGCTATGACTCGTATGACATTTGACGCTCTTCTCGTCTTGCTTTCTGAAGAAGGCTGATTCTGAAAGAAGCTTGATCCTTTCGAAGTTTATCAAGTTGTAAGCGATACAGACGAATTCAGAATGCAGTTGTTCGCTTACTCCCTTATTTTGCATGGATCGCCCTTTCGGGTTTTCAATCCATCGGGATACCCATTTTTGCCTGAGTTGTCCAATGCGGCTTTTCAACTCAGCGGGTGTACATCTTTTCGTTTATTTTCCCTTATTTTTGCCCGAGTCTTTTATTCTGTTTTTGACTCGCCGGGATGCCCTATTTTTGCCTGGACTTACATTCTGTTTTTATGTCCAGCGGGTCTTTTTATGCGGAGTATTTTTTGACTGCATCTGAATTCACAGGGGACGGGAAATCTTCACCATCCATAGTGCAGAGCATGAGTGCCCCACCGGAGAAAACTTTCTTTACCACGAATGGTCCTTCATAGTTCGGAGTCCACTTGCCCCTGTGGTCTGTATGAGGAGGGAAGAGTCTTTTCAGCACAAGATCTCCTACTTGGTACTCTCGGAGCCTGACTTTCTGATCGAAGGCTTTCTTCATTCTTTTCTGATACAACTGCCCATGACATATTGCAGCCAATCTTTTCTCTTCGATCAAACTCAGTTGTTCGTATCAGGATCGGACCCATTCTGCTTCTTTTAGCTTAACATCCATCAGTACCCGTAGGGAGGGTAGTTCGACTTCAACAGGTAGGACTGCTTCCATACCATACACAAGCTGATACGGTGTTGCCCCAGTGGATGTTCTGATTGACGTACGGTACCCATGCAAGGCAAATGGTAGCATCTCATGCCAATCTTTGTAGGTGACTACCATCTTTTGCACAATCTTCTTGATATTCTTATTAGCTGCCTCAACAGCGCCGTTCATCTTTGGCCTGTAAGGAGAAGAATTGTGGTGTTGGATCTTGAAGTCCTAGCATAGTTCTGCCATCATCTTGTTGTTCAAGTTAGAACCATTATCAGTAATGATTCGCTCGGGCACTCCATACCGACAGATGATATCCCTCTTCAGAAATCGGGCTACCACTTGCCTTGTAACGTTTGCGTAGGAAGCTGCTTCAACCCACTTGGTAAAGTAGTCAATGGCAACCAGGATGAATCTGTGGCCATTTGAAGCAGTCGGTTCAATCTTGCCAATCATGTCAATGCCCCACATAGCAAAGAGCCAGGGTGAAGACATCACATTCAGAGGATTGGGAGGCACATGCACCTTATCCGCATAAATCTGGCATTTATGGCATTTTCTGGCATAGGCACAACAGTCGGCATCCATTGTGATCCAGTAATATCCTGATATTAGCAACTTCTTAGCCATGGCATGCCCCCCTGCATGGGTACCAAAGGAGGCTTCGTGTACCTCGTGCATCAATAAGTCCGCTTCTGTTCTATCAACGCATCTGAGGAGTACCATATCAAAGTTTCTTTTGTACAGGGAACCATCAGTGTTCAGAAAGAAACTACCAGCAAGCCTTCTTAAAGTCTTTTTATCATTGGAAGATGCCCCAGGTGGGTATGTTTGATCCTCCAAGAAACACTTAATGTCATGGAACCAAGGCTTATCGTTTTTGACAACATCTGTCGCAAATACATATGCTGGTCTGTCAAGTCTGGACTCCGAAATTCGAGGTACAAAATTGGCAGTTTGAACTTTGATCATTGATGAAATGGTAGCCAGAGCATCTGCAAACTGATTCTCATCTCGAGGGATATACTCAAGCTTGACCGTTGTGAAGAAAGTCAATAACCTCCTTGTATAATCCCTGTAAGGTATCAGGTGATCCTGGTGTGTGTACCATTTGCCGTTGGTTTGATTAACTACCAGAGCTGAATCCCCGAATACAGTCAATGTCTTGATCCTGAGGTCAATGGCTTCCTCAAGACCCATAATGCAAGCTTCGTATTCAGCTTCGTTGTTAGTGCAGTTGAAAGTGAGTTTTGCCGAGAAAGGCATGTGAACTCCCTTAGGCATAATGAGTACTGCACCAACACCACGACCATTCGTATTAACAGCCCCATCAAACATCATAGTCCATTCTTCCTCCGGGTCAGGCCCTTCAGTGTGAATAGGCTCTTCGTGATCTTTTGCTTTTATGAACATGATGTTTTCATCAGGGAAGTCAAATCTCATAGGCTGGTAGTCATCAATGGGTTGCTCAGCAAGATAATCAGACAATACACTGCCCTTGATGGCTTTCTGAGATGTGTACTGGATGTCATATTCTGTGAGGATCATCTGCCATCTTGCAACCCGTCCGGTAAGAGCTGGCTTCTCGAAAATGTACTTAACTGGGTCCATCTTGGAAATCAATAAAGTAGTGTGGGTCAACATATACTGTCTCAGTCGGCGAGCAGCCCACGCTAAAGCACAACAAGTTTTCTCGAGCAGTGAATAACGTTGTTCACAGTCGGTAAACTTTTTGCTCAGGTAGTATATTGCATACTCTTTTCGACCAGACTCGTCATGCTGGCCCAACACACACCCCATTGACTCCTCTAGTACTGTTAAGTACATTATCAGAGGTCTTCCTTCAACTGGCGGCATGAGGATTGGAGGTTCTTGCAAGTACTCCTTGATCTTGTCAAAAGCCCTCTGGCAGTCTTCGTTCCACCTGACCGTCTGTTCTTTTCTTAACAGCTTGAACAAGGGTTCACAGGTCGCTGTAAGGTGAGATATGAACCTGGAAATGTAGTTCAATCTACCTAAGAACCCTCGAACTTCTTTTTCTGACTTCGGTGCAGGCATTTCTTGAATGGCTTTGACTTTATCAGGGTCAACTTCAATCCCTTTCTCGCTCACAATAAATCCTAGCAGCTTACCAGATCGCACCCCGAATGTGCACTTGCTGGGGTTCAATTTCAGTTGGTACTTCCTCAGACGCTTGAATAGCTTCAGCAGGTTTACCAGGTGGTCTTCTTCAGTGAGGGACTTGGCAATCATATCATCCACATAACACTCGATTTCTTTATGGATCATATCGTGGAATAATGTTACCATAGCCCGTTGATATGTTGCACCTGCATTCTTCAGTCCGAATGGCATCACCTTATAACAGAAAGTGCCCCAGGGTGTGATGAAAGTTGTCTTCTCCATGTCTTCAGGTGACATCTTGATCTGGTTGTATCCTGAAAATCCGTCCATGAAGGAGAACACCGAGAACTGAGCCGTATTATCAACCAATACATCAATGTGAGGTAATGGGAAATCATCTTTCGGGCTGGCTCTGTTCAGATCCCGGTAGTCAACACACATTCTCACTTTGCCGTCCTTCTTAGGCACAGGTACAATATTAGCAACCCACGACGGATAGCTAGTTACAGTAAGGAAACCGGCGTCCCACTGCTTTTGTACCTCTTCCTTTATCTTCATTGCCATATCTGGGCGAGTACGGCGTAGCTTCTGTTTTACTGGCGGGAAGTCCTCTTTCAAAGGCAGCTTGTGCATGACGATATCGGTGTCCAACCCTGGCATATCTTGGTAAGACCAAGCAAACACATATGCATACTCTCGAAGCAAATCAATCAGTTGTCTCTTCACTGAGTCTTGTAAGCAGGCCCCGATCTTAACCTCTTTCACGTTTTCATCCGTACCAAGATTAATTGTTTCAATCTCCTCCTGATGAGGAGTGATCACCTTCTCCTCTTGCCTTAACAACCTGGCTAGCTCTTCAGGAAGCTCAAAATCTTCTTCAACCCCTTCATCGGCTTGATTGATTGGATTGTCAAAGTCATACGAAGCCATAGCTGTGCTGTTGTCGGTGCAGTCTAGAAGACACTCTCTGCAAGGGTTTAGATTGTTCATTTTAGTGATTGATTTTAATCTTGTTTTAAAAATAGTGAAATGAAGTTGTCATTTTGAGAACATTTGCCATTTATTTTTGTACAAAAAGAAAAATCGAAAAACAGTGAGCGGAAAAGAAAAAGACTCATTTGCAAAAGATGTCTGATTATCATTGATTGATCTGTTTGCACAAAATTACAGATGGCCCGATTACAAAATGAGTCTTGTCATCTTGGGCAAGATGCAAGACTTGGTGCATGCTTAAAATATATAGGAAATAATAATTACTCTGTAGGAGTAACCCTTATAATTTCCTGGGAAGACCAGTTTGAGATACGGCTCCCCGGGATCCTTGGACGTATCCAGCTCTCCAGGTTGCGCTCATCTTCCGACTCATCTTCCAAGTTGTTTACAGCATCGGGGGTGAGCATCCCCCCACTGACAAAACTGGGCTTCTTAGCAGCCTCTGATGGATCTTGTTGAGTTGGTTTGTAACCCAACCCAAATCTGTCCTCTTTCTTTTCCACAGGCAACAGCTTGCCCCAGCCTTGAGCATTCCCCTCTTCAACAACCTTTCTGGCTTGCTGGTAGGATGTCATGGAAGTCCCAAGTACAACAGATGCTTCATTGATGTTCAGGGCTTCGAATCCCTGGCTCATGGTTTCGTGGATCTCCCCATCCATCTCAATGTATTTGTATGTAGCCAGATGGCTAACAAAAATATCTTCTTCTCCACAAATAGTAACGACTTGGCCCTCCCACTCAAATTTTAACTTTTGGTGAAGGGTTGATGTCACGGAGCCGGCGGCGTGTATCCATGGTCTACCCAATAGACAGCTGTAGGCTGGTTGTATATCCATCACGAAGAAGGTCGTTTTGAAAGTCTGTGGGCCAATCGTTATAGGCAACTCAATTTCTCCCAGAACTGATCTCTTAGAACCGTCAAAGGCTCTCACTACCAAGTTGCTGGGGCGTAATGCCAATCCTTCATACTCCAACTTCACAAGAGCTTTCTTAGGTAGGACATTGAGGGATGACCCTGTGTCTACCAATACATGAGAAAGAACTGCACCTTTACACTCCAAGGTAATGTGCAAAGCCTTGTTGTGATTGCGGCCTTCCGTTGTCAAATCAGTGTTGGTAAAACCTAGTCCATGACTAGCGTTAACATTTCCAACTACAGCTTCCAACTGATTGACGGTAATCTCCTCTGGCACATAAGCTGCGTGCAAGACTTTCAATAGTGTGTTCCGATGAGCCTCGGAGCACATTAGCAATGATAAAATGGAGATCTTGGAAGGTGTCTGGTGAAGCTGGTCCACTATCTTGTAATCACTTTTCTTGATGATTCTCATGAATTCATCAACCTCTTGATCAAAAGGGGTCTTTAAAGCTTCTCTAACAACTTGTTCTTCTTGCACCATGCTCTTCCCTTTTGCTTTGGCAGCAGCTTCTGCTTCAGCAATGGGTCTTGGAATTTGTGGGTCAAAAAGACGTCCGCTTCGAGTGAAGCCTCCACCTCCCCCCACATTGTCTATTTGTGGTGAAGAAGTTGATGATTCAAGAGTGATTTTCTGCCCTTCGCAGTATAGATCTGAGCCGTAATGCCAAGGGATGGCATTACTGCTTTCATATGGAACGGGCCCAGGTACCGTGATGGTAACCGGGCTGACTGCAGCAGTGGAGGGTGTTGCAATAGTATGTGGGTCATAGTAGATAGTGACCGGTGATATGGCAGGAGACGCTACTGCTTGTCGTTGAAAATTGCTGTTCGGAGGAATACTTGACGGATCATAATAAATAGTGACTGCTGAGATGTTTGCTGGTGTTGTAGGAGAAGATTCTGAATAGAGGGGTGCTGATGTTGTAGAAGAGATGTTTGCTGATGTCTGGTTTGTTGAAGTGATATTTGAAGCATTTGTTGATGAAATTGAAGAATTGTTTGGAATAATTGTTGTTGCAGTTGTAGGAGATTCTGGAACTGTTGTCGGAAAGATTGCCGGATTTGAAGGTATTGATGTTGTGATTTGAAGTAGACCATTCTGGATAAGACTGTCTATGCCGCTTCTCAAATTGTCACACCCATTTACCGAAATGTTGCAATAACCGCACCCGAGCTCACACCCAGGGAATATCTGGCATTCAAGGAGTTGAGCTTTAATCTCTACCAGGGGTGTCCGGATCTGCCCAATACTGGTTATCAAGAAAGACGGCTTATCTTCCTCAATAGCATTAATTCTGGGCCCTCCATGGTTGGGCATAGGGTTCTTGTTAACATTTGGCGGGGGTGCAAAGTTTAGAGCTTTAGAATCTACCAAGTCTTGCACCTTCATCTGTAAAGCTCTGCACTTTTCTGTACTGTGGCCAGGTGCGTTGGAATGGAATGCACATCTGGCGTTGGCGTCGTAATTTCTTGGCAAACTGGAAGGATCTGGTGGTGCCAACGTCCTTAACTCAACCAGGTTGAGCTTCAGGAGCTGTGGCAGTAAAGCGGCATAAGGCATAGGGATCGGATCGATCACCCTATTGGCCTGAGATGGTCTCTGTTGAAATGGCCTTTGCTGAATGTTGTTGTTGTTATTGTAGTTTCTCTGAAGAGGATACTGAGTTTGTTGCTGGTAATGGGGTTGTTGCTGTGGTTGATAAGCTGGTTGTTGAGGCATTGGAGAGGGAATGGTGACTGCTGCCACTGACCTATGAACATATTGTGGTCTGCCCCTGCTGGCCTGAATAGCATTAGTCTCACCGGTTCTTCTTGGACCTGCAAAAGGTTTTCTGGGGTTGCTGGACGAGCTTGCACCATTGTCAGAAATCTTGCCCATCTTTAATAGGCTCTCAATTCTTTCCCCAGCTATGACTACGTCAACGAAGCTGGTGTAAGAAAAGGCAGCTAGCCTGTCAATGTATGTCCCTTGGAGGGTGTTCATAAACATGTCGGCCATTTCCCTTTCCGACATGGGTGGCTGGACAGCAGCAGCAAGCTGTCTCCACCTCTGGGCGTATTCCCGGAAGCTTTCCCTGGATGATTGAGACATTCCCATCAGGAGGGTCCTGTTAGGAGCCATATCTAGGTTGTACTGGTACTGTCTAATGAAGGCCTCAGCCAGGTCTTTCCAGCATCTGATGGTTGCTCTGGTCAGGTGAGAGTACCATTCCCTTGAAGCTCCTGTTAAGCTATCTTCAAAATAAAACATCCACAGCTTTTCATCCATGGTATATGCCTTCAGCCTCCCCAGAAAGGATTGTAAATGGGTTCGGGGACAGGAAGTTCCGTTGTACTTCTCGAAGCACGGAGGTTTAAACTTATGGGGGATCCTTAACCCGTCCACTAGACCCATGTCCATAACATCAAAACCCAAAGAATTCTTGGACTCCAAGGATCTTAATTTCTCAGCAATCTCATCTAGCCTCCTGTCATAGGCTTCATCCCCAGCTCCCATCACAGTAAATTGATCTTCCTGGGGGTCTTCCTGTAATACTCTGCCTGCAGTGGCATTCCCTTGCACATTAGCAGGGATGTTGATCTCTGGATGAAGGTGAGGCCCATACACAGGTGGGTTGACATGAGGCTGAACCCTCTCATTATTGCTTGTTCCCCCAGTCCCTAGATGGGGTTCCTCCTGGGTCTGCCTCTCTACTAAGGCCCTTAATCTCTCTTGGCTCTGTGCCAATCCATTCATCACCTCCATAAACTGAGTCATCTGATTTCTCATTTCTAGCCTCTCGTTGGCCATTTGAGTCCTGACCTCTGTAAGGTCCTGCTGTACTTGGTCCATTTGTATACCCGGAAGGTTGTTGCGAGTGGGATATCTGTGTGGACGGTTGAGTGGGAACACCCGACGTCGAGCAATAGTTCCTGAATCACAACAGAGTTAGTAACAACAAAACAAAAACCTACAAAACAAAACAAAAGGTTAGTATGCAATGCAGTATGCTTATTTGTTTCCAAGGTATCCGACTTGGCATTTGGTTTTGACCTTTCCAGACCCCTGAAGAAGGTGCTCTTGATGTTGCTTGGGAGAAAGAGATTCAGATGAAACAAACTAATGAATATATTACAAATGGTGAATCAATACATAGTTTGTTCTTTACAATACATGCCCTCTGAGGGGTCAAAATACAACATAAGAAAAAGAAAAGTACATGAAATGAAAGCAACAACAAGCAAAAATCAGACACCAAGGCCAAACTCATCCTCCTGGACTTCCTTCAAGAGTGCTTCAGTCACAGGATTAGCTGGATGCTCCGTGAGGTTCCTGATGAGAAGATTCCTGATGGTGATAGCAGTGGTTAGCTTCTTGTGTCTGCTTTGGTCCTTTGACCTCTTCACACCAGCCCTGAGCTTCAATTCTGAGATCTCCCTCTGGGCTGCTGCTAGGGCTTCCTGCTGCTCCTTTGCATTAGCCTCCAACTGCTCAATCTTGTCCTGAGTTCTCTTATCCTCCTGAGTGCGAGCTTCAGTGATCCTGACCCACCTAGCTTGGCTCTCCTTCAGATAGAGATCAGTCCTAGCCTTTTGGAACTGAGCCTCTTTACAGGCATTCTTTAAAATCTGCTCTCCAGCCCTTGACTTCTTGATGTAGTCCTCTGATTTTTCAATCCTGGCTAGATGCTCCACCTTAAGCTTTTCTAACCTTTCAATGTCCAGACGACCATCACTCCTCTCCCAGAGGGTTCTTTTCAAGGCTTCAGACAAATTTTCATTCCTCTCTTTGAGCTTTTCAAACTCCTCCAGGCTGACAGTGGCTGGAGGTGGTGCTGTGGAAGGTCCAGGTACATCTTCAATGGTGAAGGGCATCCCAGAAATTTGAGCCCTGGCATGTGACCACTCATAATACTGAGCTGAGGCCAAATTGTTGCATCTCCCAAGAATGGTTACCCCTTTAGTCTGGACATTGTCCCAAGCCCAGGATGCTTTCCTGACAATAGCCAGACTAGGCTTGATCTCACAATAAAGGGTCTCAGCTAGATCTTGTACTCTAGGAGGGTGGACCAATGCATAGCCCAGTTGTCTTTTAAATAGAAGAGGGTTGTAGTTGATGCAACCCTTCACTCCTATCAGAGGTACATTGGGAAACTGACCACAACTAGTAATGATGTCCCTGCCCTTGGTGCTCTGAGTGCACCACCTGATATCATCTGAGGTCAAAGCAACAAGCCTCCTAGCCCAGTTCTTTTGTTGATGAGGATTCAAAAATGCATCAGTCTTGGGCAAGTGCTTGAGCAACCAGGTATGGAACAAGGGAGCACAGCACCTCACCAATCTTCCTCTTTGCTTTTCATTCCTTTGGTGAACAGAGTAGTAGAAATCTCCCAGTAAGGTGGGCACTGGGTTCCTCAGAATGAAAAGATGGATTGCATTCTTGCTAATAAACTTAGGCTCATCTGCAAATAATATGACCCCATATATGCTAAGGGCTAATAATGCGCAGACTGCCTTCCATTCTCCCAAGGAGGCTTTCAGGATAGCCTGAGAGGTCAAGAAATCCAAATGTAGACCAGAGATTCCAGCCTTTGCTGTCATGTTCTGCCCAATCAGAACTGGTTCCAGATATAATGCCTTTGCCACCTCTTCATTACTAGGAAAAGCCATCTCAGGGTTGAAGGGGACTCCACCCCTGATAGGTACACCAATTAGTGATGAATACTCTTCCAACAAAGGTCCCAACTGAAAATCCTGAAAAGTGAAACACCTCAAAGGAGGATCATAGAACTGCAGGCAAGTATGAATCAAGCTCCTCTGGGAAGGGTCCAAATCCATAACCACATCAAGGATGCCTCCATAATGTTCTCTAAATAGTGGTATATGGTCTGGAGTAATCAGGGCCTGGACCTTCCTGATACCAGCCAGCTCAGGCTCAAAGAAATGATAGGAGATGTTGCTCTTCTTGGGTGCCATGTTGCTGAAGAAAAGCTGAAACTGATGCTGATGGTGATGACTGATACTAGAAGATGGGCCACTGACAGGCTGGGACTGGTGATGCAGGTGACTGAAGCAGGTAGCTGATGAGGAATAGCTGAAGCAGATACTGGTGAAGATAGGTCTATGCAGATGAAGGGGTCAAAACCAAGCCAAAATATAGTATGGATACCCTGGAAAAAAAATAAGCAAATGTCAAATGATGCAATGATGATGTATGCAAATGATATGCAAGGGTTTGTGATCAAGCTGGATCTGATTACTGCCTTGGTATAAGTCCATGTATGTTCAAGAAATCCATATGGAGGTTCATAAGTCCAGTAACCAAGGTGGGGGACTCAAATAAAGAGTCACATATCCAGGGTTAAATCACATGAACTGTCCAAAGTGAAGCATTCTCAAACATAACAAAGTATCAGGGTATGCTGAGGTCCAGGGTACCTGCAAACCTGTAAACAGCCCAACCCCCTCACAGGTGATGTTCTAAAACAAGGATCCTCAGACTTGGATCAGTTTATGAGAAGTGTAAACACTTCTAACCCGGAGGTACAGTGTTTACAATAACCATAAAAGATCCTCCTCTAATTCACCTCAGTTTCTGAAGGTCAATACTAAAGGTCATCCAGACTTAGTAGGCTTCCCAGATAGCCCTAGCACTACAGGAAATCTGTAGCACAGAGTTCTCAAGAAGAAACCCATATCTGAACCGTGTTTCATATTCCCGCACCAGACCGAAATGGAATGGGAAAGAACATGAACCACTCTAGCCTAGGTGTCACTCAGGTCCCAGGTATAGGACCTTAAACTCTCAATAGAACACCCACCCACCAAAGCAACAAAAACAGATCCAGCCATGAACAGTATGACAGTATGATGTATATAAAGCCATAAAGAAAGCAATAAATGACTGTACATAAAGCAGTAAATAAAGAAAATATACAAACACAATTAGCACATAACACCCCAGTAAACACAAATCAAACAAGCGCTAGGAGGAACCCACAAAAAGAACCAGAAGCCCTGGTTACAGTATAAGGGTCCCCAGCAGAGTCGCCAAGCTGTCGCTCCCAAAGATTTGCATCCCCGGTACAAGCACGAACGGTCGGCGAAAAGAATGAGAACACACGACAGTGAACTCAGAAAAGAAAAGAGTCGCCAGCTAGGCATTTTTATCCCGGAGGAAAGGTAATGCTGCATGAACCTAGAAAGATACGGATAAGACGGTTGCGAACCAGAGAGACTGAGAAAGGGGGTTGGTTACAACCTCGGAAGGTATTAGCACCCAGATTGTCCGTCGTACTCGACGGGATCCACGCTTGAAAGATTTGTGTTTTAAAGGGGTAGTGTCAGTGCAATTTGTGCATCAAAGCTGGAAAGAATGCAAGTGTTAGTGTAAAAGAAAGTGTGAAGTGTAGTATGTACAGTGTCAGTGTAAGAACAGGAATGAAATGCTCAAGATTATGAGGCTTAAAGAATAGTGCTGGAAGAGGGGGGAATATACAAAGACTTTTGTTCGATAACTGTTAAGTTATGCCTACGTATCCTCTCGTGCAATGAGGAAGTCAGAACACCGTAGTTCGACCCAAAGAGACTGAAAGGTGCATTGACTGATGAACTGCTTACTTGTCCATGCTCAAGTGTATGACCTGTCTGGCTCAGGTGCTAACTGTCTTGCATTAGACGGAAGAAGCAAGTTCCCGCTTGTGAGTGAAGATGATGAGAAAAGAATCCCAGAGGAGACGATTATTGTTTGTTTTTGTGCTTTCAGTCTTTTATTGCTTTTTGGAGTTTGACATAAGTTGATGAGCTTAAGCCTAAACCAATGGATTTAGTAGACTCATCACATCTTCCCTCTGATTAGGGGTAATGAGAATACCTTAAGTGTGAAGTCAGCTTCTCACACTTAATCACCCTGATGTAGGATTAAGATCATTAACCTACTTGTGATTATTTAGATGTTTTTGTTGTTTTTGTTTAGTGTTGAGTAATGAGGTTAAGCCTTAATCAGGGATTAAACAGACTCATTACACCATCCTAATAGAAGGATAATAGATGAGAGTGTTTAAGCTGAGGAAAGCTCCTCAACTTAATCCATGATTAGGGATTAAACTCATGACAAAACAAAGCCTTTATTAAGTGGATTTTAGTTAATGATAAGATGATGAAGTGAGTTTTAGGGTTTGTAAGACAACTTGAGGGGGACTTGTCCATTAACACTAGGGTTAGTCCTTCTTAACCAGTTAAGGAAGAATTAGAACCCTAATGCAAGGCCCAAGTTACAAGCTTGATGTCTTAGTGATTATTAGATGGATTAATTAAAGGATTTAAACACATTAAGGGTTTAACACTTAGGATTAAAGTTATACACTCCATCCTAATAGAAGGATGCAGGCATAAACTTAATCACAAAGCCTTAAAGCCTTTAGGGTTTAGTCCCTGATTATGAGATGAGAAGAGAAGACTCAATGAGACACAAAGGTAAAAACTAAGTGGGGGACTAATCAAAACCCTAATCATTGTCATGCTTGGTTGTTCCTAAGGTTTGTGAGGTTTACAAGAAAGATCTTCAGAGAAACCACCAGGAAGCAGATGAAAGGAGCAAAGAAAAGCAAAGTAAATTGCTTCATTTAAGAAGACAAGTCACTTGGAGAAAGAAAGTAAGAAGAGGAAGAAAGAGCAAGCTCAGTCTCAAAGACAAGACAAAATGCATCAATGATGCATAAGAGAGATGAAAAGAGTTGTGAGAAGTGAAGGCAAATTCACTTCTCAAAGTTACTTACCACCTGAAAAGTTAATGAAAGGAAATGCAATGCCATGCAAGATGAGATGAAATGGCATGATGCAAATCAAAACCAGAAGCATGTGTGTGATGATAATGATGCTATGAGATGATTCAAACATGAATCAAGGCATGAGGATGCTCATATGAACATATGGATGTAAGAGAAGCATGCTTAGAACCATGATCATACATGAAAAGTTATGAAATGCAAATGGCATACAACATGGCAAATGCAAGATGCAATGATCAAACATGATTCTAATATGTCCTAAGATGTAATATGAATCAAATGGATGCATAAAATGTCATAGCAAGTCATGGTATGCAAGCAAATGCAAGATGAATGCAAAGGGAAGCCTAAATTAGGGTTTATGATCAATGCACCAAACAAAAACCAAAACCAGAAGCAAACATCAAGATAAAAAATTGAAAACACATCCAAGGGAACCCTAAACCTATACAAACTCACTGCCCAAAGGAGGGGTTCTAACTCTTAACCTAGTTAGGGTTATGAATTTCTTAAGATTGCTAGGGTTTTAAGGTACCTTGTCAAGAAAAATGTCAAACAAATTGAAAATGCAAAATCAAATCATGCCAATTTAAACCTACAAACTACATGATATGCAAGACACAATGCAAAAAGAATCAAAGTCCAACTCTCAAAGACTAGGCAGGAATGAATTTTTGAACATTGGATCAAAATAATGCCTTGAAATGATTTTAATTCCATTGAAAATTGTCAAAAGACATCAAGATCAAAAAGGAAATTTGGTTTGAGGGTTGGACAATGTTTCTAAATGATTTTAAAGGTTTCATGAATTTTTTGGTGATTTTTAAATACCTAAAAGTATTTTTAATTAATTAATTCTCATTAATTAATTAAAAATAAACTTTTAAATGATTTAAAAATATTTTTTAATGCAAAAAATAAAAATAAAAATATTTTTGGTTTCTGAAAATTAATAAAAGTTTGCACAAAAATTTTCAGAATTTTTAAAGGTGTTTTGCTATTTTTTATAAAATGTAGAAAACAAATGCAATTAAATGAAAAATAAATAATTTAAACTGAAAAAAGGAAAAGTCAGCGCATCCAAAGGCTACGATTCAAACGAAAAGGGAGGGAATTGACCAGTGCGCGCATCTGGACGGCCCAAATTCAAACTTGCGTAATTAAGACTAAACCCTAATTAATTAACCCTAATGACTTTCAGACGACCGGAACACTGTTCCGGTCGTCTTCTCCGGCCAGCCATTCATGCTATCTCTCTTAATACACATCCCTAGGCCCTGAAACTCTCCCGAAATGATCCTCTCCCCAACCCCAACAAGAATCAGCCATCAAAATTCATTTATCCATCATCAAATCCATGAATCGAAGCAAAACGGAAAAGAACACAGAAATTTCAAAAGCTTGTGAAATACTCATTTCTCAACTATTTTCAAAACTAAACACATCATGGCAATCAGTGAAGCATGTAGAATCATTCTATAACATAAAATGAGAGTTCTGGAAAAATAAATGCCATGGCTACCTGAGTTTGAGCTTTCGAATCAGGGACTTTCTGGCCAGTTCTTTGCTTCAAATCCACTCCAATGATCCTCCTAAGAAGCTTGCAATGCTTGGTTGGAGTTTAAATAGCCTCTGGAGAGAGTGCAGAATCTCAGTTCATGAAATGTGAAAATCGTGTTTTTGATTGTGGAGGTTTTAGGGCAAAATGAGGGCAGGGAAATGATCAGCAAGGTTTATGGAGTTGAATGGTGAAAAAAGTTTGAAGGTTTGATAGCTGAATCAAGAGATTCGAAGGCTTTTGCAAATGAGAGGATTTTTGAGTATGCTGTCTTCTTGGAGCTTTCAGCCTTGTGTGTGTTATGTGTTGGGTTGCTTTTGGTACACATTTCAATCCTTGATAGGTCAGAGAGTTGTTGTGGAGCAGTGTGATTGGTATGGAGCAAAATGCACAAAGTCAACTTTTTGTGTAAGAGAGGTATGGGCCATTTCTGTCAAGGTACAAAGCATGGCTTGGCTGCAGCTTGAAACAAGGAGAACCATGGAAGAGGTTTAGAGGCAATGCAGCAAGTTGAATGAAGTTTGTGATATGTTTTGCAATTTTCACAAGATTTGGCCCCTTTGGAAATTTATGAAGTTCAAAGCATCAAAATGCATAATGTTTTGGGCCAATTCTGATTTTTAGAGGTCACATGATCATGTTGTAATGAGTTTGTGCACATTTGAGGCCTTTTGAACACTTGATCAAGTCATTTTGCAAAATGCCTCTTTGGTAGAAAACTTCAAATTTTGTGATTTTAGCCAACTTTGACAAGCCATAACTTTTGATCCAAAATGAATTAGGTCATGTTATTGTACTTTTTGAAAAGGGAATGACCCATTCTACAACTTTCATGACCAAAGTTTTTCCATTTGAAGCATTTTTGAATCAAAAAGTAAAGGTTGAAAAAGTTTCCTAAAATGGCAATTTCATTAAAAAGTCAACTTTCCCAAAAAGTCAACTTTGCAAAAGACTTGAAATTCTTCAATTTTGTGAACTTCCAACTTCTTCTATGATCAAATAAAGATCATATACAATCAAAATGATGAAGAACACCCTTTGGTTGGGTCATTGGGGGCCTCAGATGCCCTGATTTTGCACTGACTTGCCCAGAAAGTCAACTCTTGATCAGATGACTTCCCCATGGAATTTCTTCATGAAAATTGATATGCATGCTCCCTATACCATATAGAGACCAATAGAAACAAGAATGACCAAAAAAATTGGGGTTGTGGCCTCTGAAACCAAAACCCTAATTCTAGGTCATCTGTGCAGTTAAGCCTGGCTCTGCTTCCATACCATTCTCAGTTCTTGTGATTTTTTGACATTCTTGACTTTGAGGAGATATAATATGATGCTTGAACACACATGGACCCCTTTTAAGTGGTTGATGACCTTTGGAGTGGCTCAAGAAGCTCTTGGATTGCTCAGATCACAAACCCTAGATGCAGATGACTTTGAGACAATGCAGTGAAACAAAAATGTGGTATGAGATGCTATGATTGGATTTATGCATATGAAATGATCACAAGCCATGGTGTGAATGGGTGAGGGCAAATTTGGGGTGTTTACACCATGGTGAGTCGAAATACAACAATAATACATAAACTAATACAATCAGTTCACGTATACAACAAAGTAAACTCCCATGGTGAGTCGAAATACAAAAACAAGTACAAAGAAAATCAAACATCCAATACATATGCATCCTCCCTGACTTCCTTCAGGAGAGCATCAGTCACAGATCCAACCGGGTGTTTTGTGATGGTCCTGATGAGAAGGTTTCTAGTTCCGATGGCATTCGTCATCTTCTGATATTTATCTTGCTCTTTGGATCTTTTTAACCCTGCCTGGAGTTTTAACTGAGATTTCCTTCTGAGCGGCTAGAAGTGCTTCTCAGATTTTTCTCTCACTGGACTCCAACTGCTCTATATTGGCTTGCATATTCTGGTTTTCTTCCAAACGAGCTTCAGTTATTCTGACCCATCTACCCTGACTATCTTCCAGATAATGCTCAGCTATTGCCTTCTGAATCTTTGCCTCTTTACATGCATTCTTTAACACAAGTTCTCCTGCTCGGGCTTTCCCGATGAAGTCTTCAGTCTTCTCAATCTTGGTTATATGCTCGATGTGTAGCTTCTCTAACCTCTCAATGTCTAAACGAGCATCATTTCTTTCCCAAAGGGACTTCTTTAAGGCTTCGCCGAGCTGGGTATTTCTTTCCTTCGACTTTTCAAACTCTTCTAGGCTTATTGTGGCTATGGGCTCAACTATTGATGGCCCCGGCACATCCTCTAGGGTGAATGGCATACGAGTAATATGTCCTCTGATGTGCGACCATTTGGTGTACTGAGCAGAGGTTATGTTATTGCACTTTCCCAGAATGGCGGTTCCTTTAGTCTGTATATTTTCCCAAGCCCAAGTTGCTTGTCGGACATATGCATGGTTGTTTTGAACATCATAATAAAGAGATTCTGCTAGGTCTTGCTCCCTAGGTGGATGTACCAAGGCATACCCCAACTGTCTTTTGAAAAGTAAAGGATTGTAATTCATGCAACCATTCACTCCAATGAGAGGCAAATTTGGGTATTGACCACAGCTGGTTACTATATCTCGACCCTTGGTGTTCAGAGTACACCACCTGATATCTTCTGAAGTAAGGGCAATAATTCTCTTAGCCCAATTCCTTGTCTGATGTGGGTTCAAGAAAGCTTTCGTCTTTGGCATGTGTTTCATCAACCAACTGTAGAAAAGAGGTGCACAAAGTCTTACCGGTCTTCCTCTCTATTTCTCATTCCTCTGATGAATTGGGTAATAAAAGTCTCCTAACAAGGCGGGAACCGGGTTCTTTAGCATGAAGATGTGGATGGCATTTTTTTCTTAAAAACTGTAGATGTTTAAGAATTGGCAGAATTTTTGACCAAACAAGAAATGTTAAATTCAGTTCAGAATGTCCTATCAGATGTTGGGACATTAGCAAACAGAGTATGTGAACTTGGTTCAGGATGTCCTACCAGATGTTGGGACATTGTATAAATGGCTAAGTTCAGTTTTGTCAGGATGTCCCAACAGATGTTGAGACATCTCAGACCTGCTACCAGAATTAATTATTGATTAACAGATCAGAGATATTTAAGGAGAATTATCTGGAATTAATTAATGATGGATATAAAACAGAACGAGGCGCATCTGTAGGGAGTTTTAAATTGAAGATTCAGATTAAAACAGAAGACCTAATGCACCTAGAATATAGGAGGTAACAAACCCTAAATTCAAGGTGACAGCTGCTGCACATTAGGGCTGGATCATTCTACAGAAAGCCCAAAATTCAGAACCTATTTAAACAACAGAATCTCATAGAATTGAGCACGAATTTCAGAAGACCAAATAGGGTGTCTAGTGTTTTAATAGCAGGTTGTGTTTTATGTACCACTTTATGAGCTTTTAAGCAAAAGTGCATTTGTGACTTGATTGAAACTGTGAAGTAAAATCAAGCTGTTATTGTTTGAAGGATGTCTTCAATTTCTGTAAACTTGTAAACTTGATCACTGGGTGATTGAGGGGGAGTGAGTAGGGTACTCTTATCTAAGTGAGTCTTAGGTAGAAATTGCATTGGGTAAGTATTAAGTGATAGATTAAACAGGGTGGTTTAAGTCTAGAATTAATATTACTAATAGTGGATTTCCTCCTGGCTTGGTAGCCTCCAGATGTAGGTGTGGTTATACACTGAACTGGGTTAACAAACTTCTGTGTTGTTTATTTTTCCTGCTGTTTAAGTTCTTGTTTAAATTTGTCAAATGTCCTATTAAGTGTTGGAACATCTCTTAGGACATCTCATTACAGAATTTCAATTGGCATCAGAGCAGGCACCCTGCCTGTTTATACTGGGTGAGATCTAGGGAAAACAAATTCTGTATCATGGACAGAGATATAGGGTCAGTAAATAGACCACCTATACTGGATGGTTCTAATTATGACTACTGGAAGCCAAGAATGATTGCATTCTTAAAGTCACTTGACAACAGGGCATGGAGAGCAGTAATTGTTGGATGGAAACATCCTGTTAAAGACACCAAAGATGGATCAATAGTTCTGAAACCTGAAGAAGAATGGAGTAAAGAGGAAGAAGATTCAGAACTAGGCAACTCAAAAGCCCTAAATGCTTTATTCAATGGCATTGATAGAAATATTTTCAGACTGGTGCATCATTGTGAGCTGGCCAAAGATGTGTGGGATACCCTCAAGACAACTCATGAAGGAACATCAAAAGTAAAAATGTCAAGACTTCAACTTCTCACCACCAAGTTTGAAAACTTGAGAATGAAGGAAGATGAATCAATTCATGAGTTCTACATGAACATCTTGGATATAGCCAATACTTCTGGAGCCTTGGGAGAAAAGATGACTGATGAAAAGCTTGTAAGGAAGATTCTCAGATCTTTGCCAAAAAGATTTGACATGAAAGTCACAGCAATAGAAGAAGCTCAAGACATATGCTCCATGAAAGCTGAAGAACTCATTGGTTCCCTTCAAACTTTTGAAATGGGAATGAATGACACACATGCTAAAAAGAACAAAAGCATTGCCTTGGTTTCAAATGCAGATGAAGAAGAAGATGATAAATCAGCATATGACAAAAGCTTATCAGAAAACCTTGCCTTGCTTGGAAGACAATTCAAACAGATTCTCAGAGGAATGGAAGGCCAATCCAAATCCAGTGAAAGAAACACAAACTCTGAGAACAGGAGAACATATGATGCTAACAGAAAGTCAAAGTTTGCTGAAAAGACCAGTCAAGATAAAGGAGTCAAATGCCATGAATGTGAAGGATATGGACACATCAAGTTTGAATGTCCTACTTACTTAAAGAGGCAAAAGAAAGGACTCTCTGTGACCTGGTCTGATGAAGACTCAGGAGAGTCAGAAGAAGAATCAGCTAAGCATATTACTGCTCTAGCTGGACTGTGTGAATATGATAGTGATTCCAGCTGTGGAGAGCTTACTTATGCAGATCTTGAGCAAGCCTTCAAGGATCTGTACAAGAGTAGTACTGAAGTATGCAGTGAGGTCATAAAGCTAAAGAAGCAGAATGAAGTACTAGAAGAAGAAAAAGCAAGTGATCAAGTAATCATTGATACCTTAAAAAGTGAAGTAACTCTTCTCAATTCTAAGCTGGAACATACGTCCAAATCTGTTAGAATGATGAACATCAGCTCAAATACACTGGATGCTATTCTCTGCAATAATAAACATTTAGGGGACAAAAGTGGACTGGGATATAACAGAGATGAAGCCAGCTCCAGCAAAGCTACTTCAAAAATTACACAGTCAAACAAGATGTCCCAACAGATGCTTCAACATCAGAACACAAAGACTAACTTAATGTTCCAACAGATGTCTCAACATTCTGGAAAGTACAAAATGAAGAAGAAGTATCAAAGATGGAGATGCCATCACTGTGGAAGATTTGGGCATATCAAACCTCACTGTTATAAGCTACATGGATATCCAAATCAGATGTATCAGCAACCCTCCAAACAGAAAGTAGAAGGTACCAAGAAAGTGCTTAGACATCAAAGGAATCAGCAACCTCCTAAGCAGAAGACAGAGGTCATCAAGAAGGTTTGGAGACCAAAAGCTGACACTCAGACTGATCAAAGCCACAGTCCCAAGAACCAGATCAACAATCAAGCTTGGAGATCAGCTGAACAACACTCAGAGCAGAGGCATCAAAAGAAATCTCAACTCATCTGGTCAAAGAAGAGTACTGCATACATAGCACATACATCATTGAAAGTATCAGCTAAGGAAGACTGGTACTTTGACAGTGGATGCTCAAGACACATGACTGGATTGAAGAATTTGCTAGTAAACTTAAAGCCACATTCATCCAGATATGTTACCTTTGGAGATGGAGCTAAAGGAGAGATCAAGGGAGTTGGAACCTTGGATTGTCAAGATGTTCCAAGATTAGATGATGTGCTGCTTGTTAAAGGTTTAACTGCCAACCTGATCAGTATAAGTCAACTATGTGATCAAGGATACAGTGTAAACTTTACAAAAACTGAATGCATAGTGACTAACCAAAAGCAAGAGGTTGTCATGAAAGGAGCCAGATCTAAAGACAATTGTTACATGTGGGAATCCCAAAATCTCAGTCTCACTTCAACCTGTTCTCTAGCTAAAGAAGAAGAAGTGAAACTATGGCACCAAAGGCTAGGTCATCTTCATTTCAGAGGCATAAAGAAGATCATATCTATGGATGCTGTAAGAGGTATCCCTAAACTGAAGATTGATGATGGAAAAATCTGTGGTGAATGTCAAATAGGCAAACAAACCAAGATGTCCCATCCAAAGCTCCAACATCTGACAACTTCCAAAGTTTTGGAATTGTTACATATGGATCTCATGGGACCTATGCAAGTTGAAAGCCTTGGTGGTAAGAGGTATGCATATGTGGTGGTTGATGACTTTTCAAGATATACATGGATAAATTTCATTAAAGAAAAGTCAGATGTCTTTGATGTATTCAAGGAATTATGTCAAAGATTACAAAGAGAAAAATCCAGCTGTGTGATCAGAATTAGAAGTGATCATGGAAAGGAATTTGAGAATCAAAAATTCTTAGATTTCTGTTCTTCAGAAGGAATCAATCATGAGTATTCTTCTCCTATCACTCCTCAACAGAATGGGATTGTTGAAAGAAAAAATAGAACTATTCAAGAATCAGCAAGAGCTATGATCCATGCTAAAAAGTTACCTCTGTATTTCTGGGCTGAAGCTATGAACACTGCCTGCTACATCCATAACAGAGTTACCTTGAGAAAAGGAACTTTGTCCACAATATATGAAGTCTGGAAGGGCAGAAAACCCACTGTGAAGTACTTTCATGTGTTTGGAAGTAAATGCTATATTCTGGCAGATAGGGAGCAAAGGAGAAAAATGGATCCTAGAAGTGATGAAGGAATTTTCCTTGGATACTCTATAAACAGCAGAGCTTATAGAGTATTTAACTACAGAACAAATGTTATCATGGAGTCCATAAATGTGATAATTGATGATGCTCCTACAGATGTCCCAGAAGATGTTGGAACATCTGCTGATATCAAGGTTGAAGCTGAAGAAAAGAATGATCAATATAACTTCACTCAAAATGATACAAGGTCAGAAGATTCAAGCAAACCTCCCTCCATCAGAATACAGAAGGATCATCCCAAAGATTTAATAATTGGTGATCCCAACAGAGGTGTGAGCACTAGATCAAGAGAAGTGATTTCAGGTTCTTGTTTTGTGTCCAAAATAGAACCTAAAAATGTCAAGGAAGCTCTCACTGATGAATACTGGATTTGTGCTATGCAAGAGGAATTAGGTCAATTCACAAGGAATGAAGTGTGGAATCTTGTTCCTAGACCTGATGACATAAATGTGATTGGTACAAAATGGGTGTATAAGAACAAGTCAAATGAACAAGGAATTGTTACAAAGAACAAAGCTAGACTTGTGGCTCAAGGATACACTCAAATTGAAGGAGTAGACTTTGATGAAACCTTTGCACCAGTAGCAAGGCTTGAATCAATAAGACTACTGTTGGGAATTGCTTGTATCTTAAAGTTCAAGTTATTTCAAATGGATGTGAAAAGTGCCTTTCTTAATGGTTATCTTAATGAGGAGGTTTATGTAGAACAGCCTAAAGGATTTGTTGATCCAAGCTGTCCAAATCATGTATACAAACTCAAGAAAGCACTTTATGGTCTGAAGCAAGCTCCAAGGGCATGGTATGAAAGACTTACCACATTTCTTATCAAGCAAGGATACAGAAAAGGTGGGATTGATAAAACCCTGTTTGTTAAAGATGAAGAAGGAAATGTCATGATTGCACAAATATATGTTGATGACATTGTGTTTGGTGGGATGTCTGATAAGATGGTCAAACATTTTGTCAAGCAGATGGAAGCTGAATTTGAAATGAGTCTAGTAGGTGAATTAACCTATTTTCTTGGTCTGCAAGTTAAGCAAATGGAAGACTCAATGTTCATCTCACAAAGCAAGTACTCCAAGAACATAGTGAAGAAATTTGGAATGGAAAATGCTTCTCATAAAAGAACTCCTGCTCCTACACATTTAAAGCTGACTAAAGATGAAAAGGGTGAGAAGGTAGATCAAAGTTTATATAGAAGCATGATTGGAAGCTTGTTATACTTGACTGCTAGCAGACCAGACATTGCATTTGCAGTAGGAGTTTGTGCAAGATATCAAGCTGATCCAAAAGTCAGTCATCTCAATCAAGTCAAGAGAATCCTTAAATATGTTAATGGTACTTGTGACTATGGCATAATGTACTTACATGGGTGCAAACCAATTCTCACTGGCTTCTGTGATGCTGATTGGGCAGGAAGTGCTGATGACAGAAAAAGCACTTCAGGAGGATGCTTCTTTCTAGGAAACAATCTGATTTCTTGGTTCAGTAAGAAACAGAATTGTGTATCCTTATCTACAGCTGAAGCTGAGTACATAGCAGCAGGTAGCAGTTGTTCTCAGTTGGTTTGGATGAAGCAGATGCTCACTGAGTACAATGTCCCACAGGATGTCATGACATTGTACTGTGACAACTTAAGTGCAATCAACATATCTAAAAATCCTATCCAACACAGCAGGACAAAGCATATTGATATCAGACATCATTTCATCAGAGATCTTGTAGAAGAAAAGGTGATTTCATTGGAGCATGTAGCTACAGATCTGCAGTTAGCTGATATCTTTACCAAGGCATTGGATGCTGCACAATTTGAGAACTTAAGGGGCAAACTTGGAATCTGTTTATGTGATATCTAGCAGTTAATGAGATGTGCCAACATGTCATATGACATTGCATGGCATAAGTTCCAGATGGCAAAGCTAGTCTGGACTAGATCCTTGGGAATTTCATTCCTAATCATCTGGACTGTAACGGCTACTTATTTAGTATTTCCTTATAAGCAGCTATCAAGAGTCTCATCACAT
The DNA here is from genome assembly GCA_963966055.1 of Lathyrus aphaca. Taxonomy (NCBI): domain Eukaryota; kingdom Viridiplantae; phylum Streptophyta; class Magnoliopsida; order Fabales; family Fabaceae; genus Lathyrus; species Lathyrus aphaca. The sequence goes on along the minus strand of OZ014519.1, from coordinate 196,493,954 downwards.
CATCACAAGCGAATCACATTGACTAGTAATCCTTCAGAAATCTTAAACCCTAAAGCTGCACATTCATCTTCCTCAACAATGTCTCAAAACCCTAAAACAGCTGAAGAAGTTCTCAACCAGGAAGACGTGGTTCATGCCATTCCTATTTCTATGGTGCCAATGCAATCAACACCATTAGACGAGCTCAAGGGAAATGCCTCTCACACTAAGAAGGCAAGAACACCAAAAAGAGGTAAAGATCAAATCAGAAGCAAAGCTAAAGAAATTCCTTCACATGTTAAATACTCCAAATATGTTGATGATTCCATCAAGGAGATTGTCAACCAAGTTTTCTCTGAACAAAGAGTAGTGAAAGGAATCTCTGTTCCCTTGAACACCATTCCTGCACCTCAAGAAGAACCTGCTCAAGATACAAAGAACACTGCTGCAGAACAAGATGTCCCAACGGATGTTGGAACATATGCAGATGAGAAAGCAAACTCATCTAATGCTGATACTGAACAGACTGAGGACAAGAAAGAGGTCTCAAGTGAAAGTGATAACGAAGTTTCTATGGAACAGGCTAAAGACTCAAATGAAGATCAATCTTCTACTGATCAACAAGCTGATGAGGAGACTGCTCAATCCCCTCCAATAGTCAATCTGGAACAGGATTCTGATGCAGAGATCATATCATCTGTGAATCCCAGCATTGCCAAAAGGCTAAGGTCCAGGAAAGGAAAGATGCAAGATGAACCTGTCATTCCTGAGAAGAAGAAGGCTAGTCCAAAGAAAGGCAAGGCTAAAGCCACTTTTGGTCCAGCAAAACCATGGAGCAAGGTTCAAACTCAGAAGAGAAAAGCTGCAACATCATCAGATTCAGATGTTGGATCAGATGTCCCAACATCTCCTCCCAAGAAGAAACCAGCTCCAGCTAGAGCTTCAACTGTTGTTCCAGAAGCTCCCTTGGACAATATATCCTTCCATCATGTCTCCAGTGTCAACAGATGGAAATATGTGTACCAAAGAAGGGTTGCTTTGGAAAGAGAACTGAGCAGCAATGCACTTGAGTGCACAGAACTCATTGACCTAATCTCTGCTGCAGGACTGTTCAAGACAGTCTCAGAGTTCTCTCCCTGCTATGAACTTCTTGTCAAAGAGTTCATTGTGAATCTTCAGGAGGATTGCTCAAATGGTAAGTCCTCTGAGTTTAGAAAAGTTTTTGTTAGAGGTAAATGTGTACAGTTTTCTCCTCAAATCATCAATGAGTATCTAGGAAGAGAGACAGATGGACCTAATGAGCTAGGGAAAACAGATAATCAAATCTGTAAGGTGATCACTGCAAACCAGGTGAAAGCTTGGCCTGTGAAGGGAAAGCTCTCTGTGAGCATGCTTACTAGAAAATATGCCATGCTTAACAGGATTGGAACTGCAAACTGGGTGCCTACCAATCACACTTCATCAATCTCAACTGGTCTGGCCAGATTCATCTTTGCTGTGGGGACTCAAACCAAGATGGATTATGGAGCATATATTTTTGATCAGACTATGAAGCATGCCATCTCTACTGCAACAAAGCTGCCAATAGCTTTTCCATCATTGCTGTGTGGTATTGTTCTAAGTCAATACCCTGGAATTTTAACTGAGAAGGACATTGTCTGCAAGAGAGAGAGCCCCCTGGCTTTTCACTACAAATTATTTCTCAGTCACCATGCTGCAGATGTTGAAGCTCCTTCTGGGACATCTGCTGGTCCCTCAACTGCTAAGTCTTCTATCTCCAAGAAAGAATTAATTGCTGAGCTAAAGTGCACCTGCAAAGAGCTTGAAGCTAGAAAGAAGAAGATGGAGGAAATGATTAAGAGGTTGGAAAGTGAAGAAGATCAGACAGCTGCATCTAATGAAGACAGTGAAGCTGAAAGTGAAGCTGATAAAGATGAAGACACTGAAGTGGAGGAAGCTACTGAGAGTGATGAATCTGAGTGATCTGTGTATGTGAGGCATTTGTAATGACAGCAATGATTTGTAATTCTGGATAATAGTTCTTTGGCCCCTAATTTTGTGCCTACCAAGGGGGAGAACAACATCAAATGTAATTGCTGTTTACATGAATGAAATCTGTTTGTTTGCTTCTGAACTGAATAAGTTTTTCTGTTGGAACAAGACTGGATAAAGACAGGACACATATATGTTTGAGGGGGAGTAATCTCAAATAAAATTCAACAGAAAAGTAATGATATACTCTGATAAAAAGAACTTCTGCTGCACTCTGAAAACCAGAAAAGATGTTAGCCAAAAATTAGCCAAAGGGGGAGTTTGTAGATGTTTAAGAATTGGCAGAATTTTTGACCAAACAAGAAATGTTAAATTCAGTTCAGAATGTCCTATCAGATGTTGGGACATTAGCAAACAGAGTATGTGAACTTGGTTCAGGATGTCCTACCAGATGTTGGGACATTGTATAAATGGCTAAGTTCAGTTTTGTCAGGATGTCCCAACAGATGTTGAGACATCTCAGACCTGCTACCAGAATTAATTATTGATTAACAGATCAGAGATATTTAAGGAGAATTATCTGGAATTAATTAATGATGGATATAAAACAGAACGAGGCGCATCTGTAGGGAGTTTTAAATTGAAGATTCAGATTAAAACAGAAGACCTAATGCACCTAGAATATAGGAGGTAACAAACCCTAAATTCAAGGTGACAGCTGCTGCACATTAGGGCTGGATCATTCTACAGAAAGCCCAAAATTCAGAACCTATTTAAACAACAGAATCTCATAGAATTGAGCACGAATTTCAGAAGACCAAATAGGGTGTCTAGTGTTTTAATAGCAGGTTGTGTTTTATGTACCACTTTATGAGCTTTTAAGCAAAAGTGCATTTGTGACTTGATTGAAACTGTGAAGTAAAATCAAGCTGTTATTGTTTGAAGGATGTCTTCAATTTCTGTAAACTTGTAAACTTGATCACTGGGTGATTGAGGGGGAGTGAGTAGGGTACTCTTATCTAAGTGAGTCTTAGGTAGAAATTGCATTGGGTAAGTATTAAGTGATAGATTAAACAGGGTGGTTTAAGTCTAGAATTAATATTACTAATAGTGGATTTCCTCCTGGCTTGGTAGCCTCCAGATGTAGGTGTGGTTATACACTGAACTGGGTTAACAAACTTCTGTGTTGTTTATTTTTCCTGCTGTTTAAGTTCTTGTTTAAATTTGTCAAATGTCCTATTAAGTGTTGGAACATCTCTTAGGACATCTCATTACAGAATTTCAAAAACTTAGGCTCGTCTGCAAACAAAATGATGCCATAAATGCTGAGAGCTAGGAGAGAACATACAGTTTCCCAATTCCCTTTTGCAACTTGCTTTGTAGCCTGAGTAATCAAGAAATCCAGATGAAGGCCTGGGATTCCAGCCTTGAAAGTCATGTGTTCATCAATGGTGGTTACATCCAGGTGTAGTGCCTTAGCTATGTCTTCATTCTTTGGAGGAGTCATTTCAGGATTGAAAGGAATTCCTCTTCGGATGGGGATATCCAACAACATGGAGTACTCTTCCAGCAACGGGCCCATTTGAAAGTCTAGGAAAGTGAAACAACGGGGGGGGGGGGGGGGGGGGGGGGTCATAAAACTGCAGACAAGTGTGAATCATGTTTCTTTGCACTGTATCCAGGTCCATGATTATGCCCAAGATTCCACCGTAACTTTCTCTGAACAGAGGTACATGATCGGGAGTAATGAGGGCTTGTATCTGTTTAATGCCTGCCAAACGATACTCGAAGAAATGATAGGTGATGTTGCTTTTCCTTGTTGAATCCATTCTGAAGATGTATGCTGGAGGAGATAACTAAAGAAGTGTTGTAGCAGATAGGCTGAGCAGAAGAACAATCAAAACTAAACCAAGAAAAGTGGATACCCTGTAAAACAAATACACAAATGTTAGAAATGATGCAATATGATGCATGATGATGATATGCAAGGGTTTGTGATCAAGTGCTGGATTATCAGTTGCCTTTGGTGGGATCCTTGAGTGTTCGAAGTTTCAGATGAAGGCTTTGAGAACCAGTAACCGGGTGAGGGACTCAAATAAAGAGTCAATAGTCCAGGGTTTCAAAGAATCAGTCCAAAATAGTACAACCTTATAGCTTTCTAGTAGCAAGGTATGATGAGGTCAAGGGTTCCTGCAAACCTGTAAACATCCCATCCCACTCACATGTATGTACTAGAACAAATATCCTCAGGTTTGGATCTATTATGAGAAGTGTAAACACATTCATCCTAGGGGATATAGTGCTTACACTAATCATAAAGAATCCTCCCCTAATTCACTTCAGATGCTGAAGGTCATCTAAAAAGGTCATCCAGACTTAGCAGACTTCCCAGATAGCTCTAGCACTACAGGAGATCTGTAGCACAGAGTTCTCAAAAGGAAACCCATGTCTGAACCGTGTTTTCATATTCCCGCACCAGACCGAAATGGAACGGGAAAGAATACGAAACCACTCTAATCATATGTGTCACTCAGGCCTTTGTATTGAGCATTTCTCACTGGAATACCCCACCCACCAAGGTGACAACAATCCAGCACAATGATAATAATAATGAAATGCAGAAAGCAGTAAATGAAAGTGATAAACGAAAGCAATAAATAAAGCTATACAGAAAGCGGTAAGTAAAACAAAAACACATAAACACATATAGCACATAACACCCCCATAAACACAAATCAAACAAGCACTAGGAGAAACCCTCAAGGACTCAAAAGCTCTGGTTACAAAGTCCCCAGCAGTGTCGCCAAGCTGTCGCTCTCCAGACTTTCGTCCCTGGTGCAAATGCGAACTGTCGGCGAGAACGATTGGATGGTGAAGGTTAAAGTTGATTAGAGTCGCCAGCTAGGCATTTTTATCCCGAAGGAAAGGTAATGCTGCATAAACCTAGAAAGATATGGATAAGACGGTTGCGAACCAAAGAGACTGGGTAAGGGGGTTGGTTATGACCTGGGAAGGTAATAGCACCCAGATCGTCTGTCGTACTCGACGGGATCCACGCTTACCTGATTGTGTTTAAAAAGGGGGGAAGTTTATGTGCTAACAATGTATAAAAGAGATGGATGAACAAAGTGACAGTGCAAGTAGAACGGGAGTTCAAACTGAGGTTAAGAAAAGAAATCTAGAAAGAGAAGAGGGGGGAGACCTGGGGACTTTTGTTCGATAACCGTTAAGTTATGCCTACGTATCCTCTCGTGCAATGAGGAAGTCAGAACACCGTAGTTCGACTCAAAGAGACTTGGTGTTTTGGTGTGAACCACTTGCTTGTCTATGCTCAAGTGTATGACTCGTCTGACTCAAGTGTTGTCTGCCTTGCATTAGACGGAAGAAGCGAGTTCTCGTTTTCAGAGTGAGTGTGATGAGAAAAGAATCCCGGAGGAGACGTTTATTGTTTGTTTTTGTGTTTTTAGTTTTTTTTTTTGGTGTTTTGAATAGGATAATGAGCTTAAGCCTTAATCAAGGATCATAAACTCATTATATCACCCCTGACTAGGGATAATGAGTCTACTTAAGTGTGATATGAATATCCCAACTTAATTACCCTAATGATACAGGATTATGATTATTAACCTACTTGTAATTATCAAGTGTTTTTAGGGTTTTTGTTTTGTGTTAAGTAATGAGTTTAATATCTAATCAGGGATTAGTGAACTCATTACACCATCCTAAGAGAAGGATGATAGATGAGGACACTTAAGATGAGGAAGATACCTCAACTTAATCCATGGCCAGGGATTAAAATCATGACATAACAAACCTTTATTAAAGTGGATTTTGATTAGAGGTTAGATTAATAAGTGAATTTTATGTTTGTGAGACTAAACCTGAGGGGGACTTGTCCATTAAACACTAGGGTTAATCCCTCTGACCCAAAGGCAGACATGTAACCCTAATATAAGGCCCAAGTTACAAGCTTAAGTCTTGATAATTATTAGGTGTTTTGATTAGAAGGTGAAAACAACTTAAAGGTTTAACACTAAGTATTAAAGTTATACACTCCATCCTAAGATAAGGATACATGCATAAACCTAATTCAGAGCCCCAAAACTTTAACTGTTTAGCCTTTGTTATTGAGATGAGAAAGAGAGACTCAAGGAGACTCAAAAGGTGAAAAACTAGGGGAGACTATTTACAACCCTAAAGTTATCATGCTTGGATGTTCCTATGGTTTGTGAGGCTTAAAGATAAATCTTTAGATGGCCACCAAGGAAGAAGCAGATGAAAGAGGAAGAGAGAGAAAGATAGGTTACTTACTTCCTGAAGAAGTTAAGTAACCTAGGTGTGGGAGAGAAACAAACACAAGTGAATCAAATTCACTTAAAACACAAATAAATAAGAGGGTGAGAAGAGATTGGATATGGATGCATATCCACATCCTAATTAACTTACCATTTTGCACCTGAAAAGTTAGTATGTACATACATAAAGTCCAGATCAAAATCAGAAGCAAATCACACAATAAAAAATTGAAATTGCATCCAAATAAACCCTAAACATACATGGGAACACCCTCCAAAGATGGAGGTCTAAAGCTAAACCAAAGTCAAGTTATGGTTTTCCTAAGTTTGGCTAGGGTTTTGGTTAGGCAGAAATGAATTTTTGAATCAGGGTTATAAAAAAAGGGATTTTCAAAACCCTAATTCAAGCTTAATTGCCAAAACATGATCAAACCCTAAAATAAATTTGTAAAATGAGTTTGTAAATGGATCTTAATGTTCAAAGAGGTTCTCTGATTTGTTTGGTGATTTTTAAATACCTAAAAGTATTTTTAATTAATTAAAATTAATTAATTAATTAAATAATACAATTAAATGATTTAAAAATAATTTTTTAATGCAAAAATAAAAAATAAAATGTTTTTGGGTTTTTAAAATTAATTAGAGTGAAAGTGTAAAAAATCAGAATTTTTGAAAATGTTTTGCTATTTTTAATAAATAACAGAAAACAAAATGAAATAAATAAAAAATAAAATGAAATGAAATTGAAATGGAAGACTCAGATTGCGTGGAAGCAAGATCAAAGGCTGAGGGTGCAAGTCAGCTTGACTGAAGGTATGAAGATCAAATGGTCCAAGTTTAAATTCCTAATACGCGCACAATCCAAAGGCTCACATTCAATCTGAGTTAAGTAATTATGATTTATTTTAATTAATTAAAATTAAGGCTAACAAATTATCTGGGCCATCCATCACTTAAACTAATCAATATCCAATGGCTCACAATCAATCTGGAAACCCTAAACCTAATTAACCCTAATTATTTTCAGGTGACCGGAATAGTGCTCCGGTCATCTTCTCCGGCCAACCAAAACCCTATCTTCTTCCCTAGGCTATCCCAAGACCTCTAACCTGCCCAGAATCCATCCCCACACTCCAAGGAACTCAAATCAACAATCAAATGACATTTATAACACTTGAATCAAGAGAATCGAAGCAAGAATCAAAACACGGACAAACTTTCAGAACAACATGAAATGGTCATTTCTTGTTCATTTTCAATTCTAAACATATCTAGATGATCAGTGCAACATGTAGATTCATCTTGTAACAAGAAAATGAAGTTCTGATAAAAAAATTCTTGAGCTATACCTGAGCTGGAAACCTTCAAAGATGAGCTTTCTAAGCCTTTTCTTTGTGTAAACCACCTCCACTTGTCCCCCTTGTGCTAATGGCAAGCTTGAATGGAATTTAAATTGGCTATTTTGAGAGGTTCAGTTCTGGTGTATCATAAAATGAGGTTCTTGTGTGTTGTGTTTCAGGCCATTTTGATGGTTGATTCTTGTTCTATGGATGATGTGTGGTTGATTGGTGAAAGAATTTTTGAAGTTTGATGGTTGGATTGGGAGAATCGAAGAGACGAAGTTTTTGGCCAATTTTTGCAATTTGATTGTGTGTGTTCTTTCAAGGCTTGAAGCTTGATCTTTTATGTTCCTTAGGGTTTGTATAAACAAATGGAATGAGTCAGAAGAGCAGATATCCACTATGGGATTGGCATGGCTCAATTGGCCAAAAAGTCAAAAGTTGTGTACTTGAGGTATGGGCCATGGTAGAGCTGATTTTAGGGCTTGAGTTGCTTCAGCTAGCTTCAAGGAGAACCCTAGGATCAATTGCTATGAGTTGTATGGCTTGGATCAAGAGTTTGCATATGTTTTGCAATTTTGCAACTTTGTGATTTCTTGAGAAACAAGTCATGAAATCCTTTGGTTCAAGGCTCAAATCTGACTTTAGGATCTTGTTTGATCATGGCATGATGTATTTGAGTGGATTAGAAGTCACGTAGAGGCCTGAAATTCACTTTTGCACATTTCCCTCTTTGGCCTAAACTTGAAATTTACAAGATTTTTCCCAACTTTGATCCATCATATCTTGAGTTGTAGGATGAATCAAAATGAGTTCTTGTACTTTTTAGAAATGGGAGGATCCAATCTACAACTTTCATGTTTGAAGAAAATTTATTTGAAACCTTTTTGATCAAGAAAGAGGAGGTTGAAAATCTTTCCCAAAATGGAAAGTTTTCATTACAAGTCATGTCCAAAAATGGCATCTTTTGCAATGGCTCAAAATTCTTCAATCTTTTGATATTTTAAGCATTACTAAGACCAAATAAAGGTCATATGACCTCAAATTGATGATTATGACCCTTTGGAACCCTTGGTTGAGGCCTCAGATGCCCTAATCCTGACTTTTCTTACACAACAAGTTATCATTTGATCAGATGACTTCCATATTGAATTTTTTCATCAAACTTCATCCACACACTCCTTATATCATATAAAGACCGTTTGAATCAAGAATGACCAAAAAATTTGGTTGTAAGGGCCTCAAACCCAAAACCCTAATTTTAGGTCATCTGTGTAGGAGCCTTGAGCCTGCATGGGTGGCTCTGCAATCTCTTGTGATTTTTTGACTTCCAAGAACCCTTAGGGGTACAATATGACCTTAGAACACTCAAGGACATTCTTGTCATGCTTCATGGCCTCTGAGATACCTCATACTCTCTTCAAGATTCATCTGATCACAAACCCTAGTTGTGCATAGATGCAATGTAATGTTAAAGGTGAATATGCAATGTAAGATGTAGTGATATGCTATGCACTAAGTGTGTTCATAAGCCAAGGCATGAGAAAGTGAGAGGGAAAATTTGGGGTGTTTACAATGGGAATGTTTTATTGTGATGACTCCTCTTGGGGATGAGAACTGTTCAACTGATCTTGAAGTTCTGCTGGGGATACCATCCCGCTCTGGCTCAGTTGGGGAAGATTCCATCTCGAACTCTACTAGGGATGCTGGGGATCACCCTTATGCTGGAGATAAGCGTTGTAAATTGTCTCACGCTGGGGAGAAGAATTTGCTTAGGGAATGTCACCTTGTAACATCTTTCTTTTCCATACTAGTTGATTGCTCTAAGATCAATTCAAGAGGATTTTACGGAAGAACTGGCATCCCGGATTCCCTGGCGTCTTCAAACTCTTGGAGAGATTCGTCGAATCTTGTCATATTTTCCCTCAATTTCTTAGCCTATGAAAGAACTTGTTTCAAGAAAATTCATGCCAGGACCCACGTTATCGTGAGATATTCTGCCCTAGTACCCTGAACCAAGGCTAGATTGATTAGTCGTCCATAGTGAGTCAGTTCACCTGCTCTTGGGATGGCCTTCCCCAATATAAGCCTTAAAGTGTTTTCCTCTAATTAACTATGCTCTGAAGTAAAGCCCAAACTGAATACTCTTTGAGAGATTTAAATCTCGAAGCGATGGCCCCAGCCTGAATTATGAGGAGGTTGCCAATGTGATTGCCCTGGACTGGCTGCATTTAACCCAACTAGTTGTAGAAAACCAATACTCAAGAGGGCTTCTTTGAAAAATTGTCCTTTGATATGATTGTCCTTTTGAAGTTTCAAACTTCTCAACTTGGCAAGGTTAAACTTCTGGACTGAAGTTCCACACGTGAACTCCTATGATGTCAAACAAATGTATGCAAGCAGAAAATTTTTTATTCTGAGATTGATTATTCTAACGCAACACACATGTTAATCTTGATGCTTTTATTGAAAGAATATGGAAAACCTTTGTGAGCGAATCACTAGTTAAAAAACAACACTAATTTTTTTTATGAAATAAAACATGCATATGCAATAACGACAAAGATCTTTTAGCACAACTCATATGAGCCAGGATCGTTGTCTCGTGGTAATACACTCTCGAATTACCCCTGTTTCAGTTAGGACTTTTGAGGGTTGTATTGTGGCATGGTTCACGATTTTAGAAACAAAGATTAAGGCTCAAAATTATTTGTGCCCACCCCCTTCGTGATTTTCTTCAATCCTATGTTCATCTAGCTTTCAGAAGCGTTCACCTCTCAAAAGGGTTTTGTATTGTTTAAGGAACCCATTGATGATAACGGTTTAAGTACCAATCAAGTTTTCATTTGGAGTCAGTCACCCCTTTTTTGTCTTCTATGTTTGTATCACATGACTTGTTTTTGCTTAAGGATATTTCTTGTGTAATCCTTTTCGTCTTTCACTTTTTCATTATTTTTCTTATCCCTAACTTTTTCCTGGACTGATTCTTTTGAATCTTTTGGAAATGGAGTCCAGCAGGATGCCCTAACTTTTTCCTAAGCTGCTTGTTTTCAAGTTTCAACTTAGCAGGCTTTTTCATTTCTTCTTTTTTTTTTTTAATTTCTTTTTCATTCTTTTTTCTCTTTTCGAACAAATCGCATGACACTGTTTGTATTGATTGCTTTTTAAGGATCGTGACTGCCTCACTTTTCAATAGATGAGGGATAATCGTTGTGGTTTTCAATCTTTGGACCTCTTCATGGTTATAATGATAGGTAACAAATCCTCAAATACACTCCTTTTGTGAAAGTTCGGGTTAAATGTAAGGGTTTTTTCATGCGGAAACAAACTCCTACTTCTAGGCTTAAATGGGTTGGCGAGGGTTTATCTCCCTTATATCTCCAGTGTTTGGGATTTTGAAACAATGCTTGTACATCGCAACAGGGTCTTATTCCAGAGCACATAATTATAGACTTTTGCGTTTTTGTTTCGTCATCCTCCCTCATAGAGTTTAAACATGATGGTAGGTATTGCAATGCGCATACATAAAATTAGGAGTGAATACCAATGGATTACTTCAAGAAAAACATGCGCGTTTGATTATGATTAACATTAAAAAATAAACAAGTTTCATGCATGCATACAAATGTTTAAACAAACAGATAAAAACTACAAATAGGAAATGCAGTAAAGAAGCTGAACATTGCCATCATTGAGGAGACTTGACTCCGTCTGGACTCATCAGTCTTGGATACTTTCAGTAGTCAGCAGCTCTCTGGTAGACTTGCAATCTTCAATCAAATGGTGACATGCTCAACACCATACTCCTTTCCCAATTATTCTGCACTTAAGCCTTCGACGTTGAACACTGACACTAGACGCCTGAAGGGAAGAGTAACACTAAGAAATAAAATTGGCACCCAAGGTTGCTCGCAAAGACCTAACTATCTTCTGCCTACATATCTCCATTAACCAAAGACCCATGAAGAATTAGAGCAACGTAGTTCTCCTAAATAAGGATGAAAATGCACTGAAGGAAACAAACATTTTCCATTACTGATAGTATTGGAATAATTCCGGCTTTATTGCTTCTGAAGATGCCCTTGCAAATAAGGTGTTCAAACTGATGATTTCAGCTTAACAGGAAACCCATCAAGTGCAATAACATTTGCATCAATTAAACCTTGCACCTCATGTTCGAACTCCCTAAAACTGTCAATCGTATGTCCAAACGTTCCTGAGTGGAACTCACACTGAGCAGTCATATCATAGTCTAGAGGGAAAGGGTATGGCACTGACATAACGTGACTCAACTTAATCGGAGAGCTTTATAGAAGACGAGCAAGCATCTGGCTTCAAGGAATTGGAACTTAAGCAGACACTCTTTCAAATATCTTAGGCCCTCGTCTATGTTGTTGACGATTCTGTGGATAATGTTGATTAAGGCCTCCAAACTGTACATGTACATTTCTTCCCGTATTAGGCACCGGTTGTTGATGTGAGGCCTTGGAAACCTCAAAGTGAGGGGTATACCCATGACTTGGGGTAACTCCTAGAGAAAAGGAAGCACCACCACATTATTTAGCAGTCCCTAAAGCAAAATTACCAGCCACCTTCACACTAGCTTGCCTAAACTCGATTACTCCCGAGTCAATTAGGTCTTGCACCCTATGCTGGAAGAATTTTCACCCTTCAATATCATGAAAAGGTGCCCCTGAATGAAAATCACAACGAGAATTAGCATTCCATCCCTTTGGAAGTGTAGCAGAATGTGGAGAAAACATGCGAAGTTCAATCACCCTCAGATGAAGCAAGCTTTGAAGTATGTCGACACGAACATATTTAAAGGGTCAAAAACTCTTCCTCGCTTCTACTGATGGTTAAGTGGTATGGCTGGGGAAGTCTCAGTCATGATCTACTGATGGGGCAGTTTCAGAACCCAAGGCTTACGTCCTGTAGATAATCCCTGAACCACGGGAGGAACATCCTTTCATTTTGTAGCGAGTGGAGGAACATTACATTGTTTGGCCTCTTCGACGGGTGCAAACCCGATCGCTCCTGAATCGACGACTTCTTAGACCTTATGCTTAAGCATCTTACAGTTCTCCGTATTATGCCCAAGTGCTCTTGAGTGGAATTCACACCTAGCATTGACATTAGAACCCATAGGGTACCGGGTGTTGAAGAAACTGCGTGTACGACATCGGGATCGGATCAAACTTCTTCTCATACTTCTCAACTTTGAACTCCTCCGAAGATGACAGATGATGAGAAAACTCTGTCTGTGGAGGAGATTTAGAAAACAAACCCTGATCCTTCACAGGTTCCACAAAAATGGGAGGAGTCAACACTTCAGTTACAATAGCAGACACTTGAATGTTTTCCTATTTCAATTTTGCTTCCAACATTTCTGTAATCCGACTCATTTGAACTTTCATATCATTTACCTCTTCCCTCAATAGTGTCTGAGCTTGGGACAACGCTCGAATGTCCCCAATAAAATTCCTAATTGGTCCTCCATCACAATCACTTCTTCCTGGAGTTGTTCCGTGATACAGGAGATGCTTTCTTTGACTAGATATAGTGCCTGAAAATTAGAGAAGTCAAAAGTATAGAATATGCACCTACAGAACAAACAAAAGGTGATATGTATGATATGTGAATGTTTGTATTTCACTCTCAAGGCCTTTAGTTCCCCAGTTCCGGTATTCAATCAAAGAAATCCAGATGGCTCTTGGACCCCAACTTTGAGAAGGAACCTCTGCATGATACTCAGATTCAGCTAGCTAGAGACCTAGTGCCTGTACATACAAGGATTAATAAGCTAAAAAAGACTGCATTAACATAAATCAGTCTACAAGGCAACAGTGGACAAAAATTCCACGAAGGGTTACAAGTCTTACAATGCATAAGAGAAAATAACAGTGAAAAATAAGCAAATATTCCTACCACAGGCCTGTAGGTAATCCAGATACAACAAAAAGAAGGAAAATAAATCCTAGGAAATTGTACATCATTCAAATTCCAACTAAGATGCTTGACAACTTCAAACAACTTGGCCACATATGGATGGGTGGGATCTACAATCATCTACTTGATCAGCAAGTCTATGTGCTCAAAAGATGCATGCAAGTCACTAATATGTTGAATGAAGACCTCTAAACCCTCTCAACTAGGCCCTTGCTCTGACCTTGCCTTCTTGGTTTCTTCCAGTATTGTGAGGTCTACTATCTCTTTTTGGGCTTCTTCTAATGCCTTCAGACTTAGCTCCAATTGCTGAGACTTCTCCCTACGCTTCTGATGGGCTAGGTCCAGCTCTTCCTTCTGATACCCCAATTGCAGCTGATAATTCTCTTCTTTTTCTTTATGCTCCTTCTGACTCTGATCCCATTTCTCCTGCCATAAGGTGATGGTTATATTAGCTTCCCTCAAGGACTCATTGATCCTTCTGCGCTCAGCATCTCTTCTGATATCCATTAAGCATTTTCTCTTGAAGTAAGCTTCCCTGTCAGTAAACTCTTTTTCTTTAGCTTCCCTCTCTTGTTGAATATTGAGAATCTTTTCCTCCAAAGTTTTGTTGGTATGCACCATATGCTGATACATCCTACGATTCTCAGAGTTCTCAATTCTAACTGCTTGGAGTTGGGCTTCCAGCTTCTTATAGTCTTCACGAGGAACAGTGGTCTATGGCATAACCACCTTTGGGTACAAAGGAGGTTCCACTGAGAAGTGGAGCAGTAGAACTTCTACACGATTCCTTAACCATGTAGCATAAGGGTCATATGTTTTCGGGTCTACTTTGCTAAACTTTTCCTTCCCCTTTTTCACCTTCAATTCCCAAGCCTGAGATGCCATGATAGTCAGTCCTTCATTTCCTTCCACGGGAAAATATAGAGATTCAGTCACCTCTTCAACAGATGGATGATTATTCAAGGGATATCCAAATTGTTTCCTTGCTAGCACGGGGTTATAGTTGACCACCCCTTTTCTTCCGAGTAAAGGCACATTTAGATACTCTCCGTAACTAGTAATTATCTCCTTCCCTACCAAGTCTTTGTTACAACACCAAGCTATGTCATCGGAAGTTAAGCCCATCAATCTCTTAGACCACTTCAAAAGTCAAAGCCTTTCAGCTCTATGAAAGGTTTTGACTTTGGAAGTTGTTTGGAAAACAAGGAAGCAAACAAGGGAGCACAACAATTCACATACCCACCTATCTTCTTCTCATTACTGTAGTGAACACCATAGAAGAAGTCTCCTAGTAGGGTAGGAACAAGGTTTCTCTTAACAAAGATGCAAATGGCTCCATACGTATGAGTCCTTTTTCCACTGGGAACAAATTAATCTTGTACACCATCAAAGATAATAAGGCACTGAAGTCCACCCATTTGTTTCCTAGAGCATAAACATGAGCTTCTACAAGGAGAAAATCCATATAGAGCCCTTTACCTTTGCCGACTCCTAAACCCTTCTTCACCTTAGCCAATGACAATTGACTGGCTCTGGCTATGTCTTCATCTGGAGGAACTCTTTTTGAAGCGTAGTACGGAAGACTATCCCTGATAGGAACTTTCAATATACTGGAGATTTCATCTAGAGTTGGAACCAAGATATAATTCGGGAACACGAAACATCACAGTTGAGGAACATAGAATTGCAGCAGGGTATGAAGACTATCTCTCTGCTCAATAGTAGGCTTGTCCATATAACACATGATTTGTCCATACTTCTTTCTGAACTCTTCTAACACCCTGTCATCCATTAAACCTATCAACTTATGAATAT
Source organism: Lathyrus aphaca (assembly GCA_963966055.1). Taxonomy (NCBI): domain Eukaryota; kingdom Viridiplantae; phylum Streptophyta; class Magnoliopsida; order Fabales; family Fabaceae; genus Lathyrus; species Lathyrus aphaca. The sequence continues at coordinate 196,478,584 of OZ014519.1, read as the reverse complement.
CCTTGGCTTCTGGTTGTGGAAATGTGTAGTGTATATTGTTCTACCTGGGAACTTCTCTAACTTCAGCCATCTAGATAGAGATAATACAAACAACTACCGGAACTGGGTGCAAATACAGATGAAAACCTGAGAAAGTGAAACACAAAAACTTAATGATGGTATGATATGGTGCAATGCAATACAGGGCATGTGATCAATGTATGGAATCCGTCTAGATACTGAACACGGAGCCAAAAACCAAGTGTCTGAAACCCAAAGGTCATATGAATAATAACCCTAGATAAAAACTCTGAACCAAAGTATCAATAATTCCATAACAATAACAACTAGATCAAAATATAGGGCCACACTGATAGTAAGGGTATGTTGAGATCAAAGGTTCCTGCAAACCTGTAAACCCCTCCCAATCTCACTGGTGTGCTCCGGGTCGACACCACAGACTCTCAAAGCCGAATAACAATAATATGTTAACGTCTCCGAGAAATGGCTCATGCCCAAATCAGGGAATCGGTTTAGCATTATATACCACTTAGGGAGGTCTCATCTGAGTCCGGGAAAAACAAGCATCCCATATAAGTCCCCAACTTCAAACGATGAAATTGAGAAACAATAGTACATTTAGCCTTTGGGATACAATACTATCGTCATACGACCAGGTGGTTTAACTGAGTTCTTATAAGAGAACCAGGCCATCCATGCGAGTTCCTAGTGGGCCCTCAGGTGCGAATGAGTTTTCCACAGAATGTGGTCTACCACTATCACCACTAGAGATAGATGTTTCCACAAAGGTCCTAAATGATCGGTCTCCAAATGCACATAACTATCAAGGTCGTGTACTGAATTAGGGGAGATCCCTATATCAAGACATTTACAAGACTGTCACAGTCTAGGTGTGTAACTCACTACTACCCTCATGACCAGATATCATGAGACCAAAGTGATTGTCCATGCTAAGTCCTAGGGTAAACTCGAGCCTTGGTAATGGGATCATCTCACAACTCACAGTAATCCCCATCCTGCCAAAAGAAAACCAGCACAGTCCAGTATAATATGATGCATGAAAATAAAATACTGAAAGCGATAAATAAAACTGTAAAGTAAAACTGTAAATAAAACAGTAAACTAACACATACTAGCAAACAAATAAGCACCCAATGAAACAAAAACAAACAAGCGTTAGGAGTGACTCGCACAGGGAACCAAAAATTCTGGGTTCGGTCCCTAACATAGTCGCCAGCTATCGCTCCCTGGATTTCCATCCTAGTACAAACGCGAAAGTGGCGCGGATAAGGTAGAGTCTCCAGCCAAGAATTTGTATCCTGAAGGAAAGGGAAAGGTAATGCTACACAAACTGGAAGAAAAGAAAGGTAAGTACAAAGGTCATGCGAACCAAAGAACTGGGTTCGGGAGTCGGTTACAAACTGGGAAGGTATTATCACGCCAGATCGTTCGTCGTACCCGACGGGATCTACGCTTGTAAAGAGACTGTTTCAAAGGGTAAAGGAATGAAGCTGCTGCAAAAACTGCGACTGGAACTGGAGCTTGATAAAAGAAAATATAATGTGGAAAATGTAGCGAAAATAAAAGAGTGCTCGAATGAGCTCTACCCCACTTCCTAGTTCCCCTAACTAGGGAGGAAAGTTCCTTGTGTTTTTTATAGCTTGAACTGCTTTGTCTATGCTCAGGTGTTGCAGGATCGTCTGGCACGAGTGCGTTACCGTCTTGCAAAGATACAAGTAGGAGCAAGTTCTTATGTTATAAGTGAAGGAGATGAGAAAAGAATTCCCGAAGGAAAGACGTTTATTCTTTGTTTAGTGTTTTTTAGAAGCTTTTTATTTGTGTTTTGTATGTGAAAGTGTATTCAAGTCCTTTTCCATGGAATGTATACACATTACTTCATTCCAAGATAGAGTGAAGAAGAAGAACACCTAAGTAAGGAGAAGATCCCCAAGACTTGGTTCCTAAGATTAGGGCCTAAGCACACTAACTCAATGACTTTATTTTTTGTGATTTGAAGTGAATAAGTGTTTTTTAGCTTTTCTTTGTGAAGGTGACCTCATGATTAGACTTGTACATCATGCTAGAAAATTTTTCACTATCCCAAGATGGGATGAATGCAAATACCCCATGGAATAAGTCCATACACACAACATTACCTCAACCATTATTAAGTGTTTTTTAGTTTTTTGTTTGAAGATAAGAAGGAGAGAGAACAAAAGGATCTCAAAGGTAAAAGACTAAAGGGGGACTAACAATCCTAAGTGTTATCATTAATGGGATTCCTGAGTTAATGTGGTTTGAGGTCTATCCTAATGAAGAAGAAGGAAAGAAAAGAAGAAGACGAAAGGAGCAAAGGATTCAACTTACTTCTTAAGAGAAGATAAGTTGATCCTAAAGGGGATGAAGAAGAATTAAAGAAAGGTGGCCTTAGCACATCACAAACACAAGTAAGAAACTTAAAAGAAGATGAAAGAAGAAAGTTGAGATGTGGAAGCAACATCCACACCTCTCAAACTTACCAAAGCCCCTGAAAAGTTAGAAGTATTCATACAAAGGAAAATGAAGTTCAAACAAGCACAAGACATGAAAGAACAAAGGTCTAAGCCCCAAATCCCACACAAGTCAAAGCCTATAATTCACAAAAGACCTCTAATGTTAGTCATGCAAACTCAAGCAAAGAGAAATGTGAGAAGTCCCACAAACATCAGACAATGCACTAGAGAATAAGTGAGATGAAAAGAAGTGAACAAGTGAAGCAAAACGAGTCAAAATGGAAGCACTAAGGTCAAATTCAGAAGCTAAACACCCTAAAAATGTTCCTAAGAAAAGGATTCAATCATCATGCAAAGGATATAAGCATACATCCAAGAAATTAGAGAAGATAGGAGAAGAAGTGAAGTGAAGTGAAAATGGTTCATAGATGTGAAAGAAGTGACTTGTCATACAAAGTAAGCACAAAATAAAAGAGGATAAAGTTCAAATATCACAAACAAAAGTCAAATGATATGTTAAGAAACTCCATACAAGTCCTCATATGATGGTACAAGTGTCTTCGTAAACAAGTAAGCAAGACATGATCAAAACATTCACAAAATAGGAAAGTAAACTTTCATGCATCAAAGAAATATCCAAAATGTCTAAAAAAATTATGCAATTAAGTCCCAAGGGACCTCAACCAGGGGTGATTAACATGTAAAAGCCTCAAGCAAAAATTCAGAACATAAGTCATTCAAATAATCAAGCAAGGCAATCTAGGGTTTCACAAACTTAAGCTCAAAGCAATCTCTCAACAATCAGCCAAACAAGACCTAAAAAATAGTTTTAAAAAAACTTTTAATGCACCTTAACATGTTCTTAACACATTGCAAACGAATCAGGTTCATATCTTTTATGGAACTCAAGATAGAAAATCAACAAGTTAGGGTGCACATGGAAGAAGAAAATTCAAAGGAAAATAATGTGAAAATTAATTCATAGGCTACAAAATAATAAAAAAATAAAATAAAATTTGGGAAAAATTTATAAAATGATAAAGATCATTAAGATTTTTTTCTGGACTTTTTAGAAACTTACAATAATTTAAAAAAATAAAAATGAAACTAAAAGAAATAATAAAAATAAAATAAATTAAAGTGCCAAGGGGTGCAATCAGAAGTCCAAAATAGTTCATAATAGGGAAGCAGACCTAAGGAGGGTGTGAATATCACAAAAGCCAAATGCGCTTATGTAAATTAAGAGTCAACAAGTCAAGTTAATCACATCATGTGTTCCACAATCAGTCTCTAGAAAGTAATCAAATCTAAAGGCTATGCACAAGGTCAACTAATGGGAAAGTAAGCACATCCAACACATGTTAATGAGTTAGCTCAAAAGGTATACCAATCCAGTGGTTCACGAGAGTCAGCTAAAGGTAAGAGAGATCAATGCATCACAATGAAAGTCAGCAGGCCATGTCAAACCAATGTACGTACAAGATCTAGGGACTCACACAATTATCATACATTGGCAAACAAAAATAATTAAATGAAATAAAAATAACGCATGCAAGCCACGTGAATTTTTAATGCATTGTCAAGTTGAAAACCCTTGGATCCAAAATACGAATGGCCTGGATTGAATCTTCTTCACAATTTCGTTCACCTAAGAGTTCAAAACCAGACGCCGGAGCCCTAGCTCTGGTCGTCTTCTTCGGGGATGCCAAATGGAGATCAACCACAAATTTTCCAGAAATAAAAAATAAGACCATAGTTCCACACAAAATCACATGTTGATCATGAATATCACATCCATTTTCTCAAACAAAGCATAAATAAGCCAGATCGAAGCAAAATAACATGAACTGAAAATTTTCAGATCTAAAATTAGGCCATGCTATACGTCCATTTCAAACACAAATCACACCAGAATGACCCTTAGATCATGATGAACACAAAACACACATTTAGAACTCACATAATGAGGATTAAATCAGAAGCTAACCTGAGATGGAAGTAAGTCGAAATCACTAAGAAAATCACTAAGAAGATGCAAATCAACTCCTCTTGAGCACTATTTGCAAAATAAATGCAAATAGGGGATTCAAAGTTATACCACCTTGAACTGTACTTAGTGAAATCCTTGCTTTCATGCCAAACCAATGGTTAATTTGTGATCTATGAAGGTTCTGGATCACCAATATGTGAAGAGAATGCAATAAAACCCTATGGATTATGAGATTCGAAGAGAGGAATATTTTTGGTGATTTTTTTGAATCTGAGTAAATGAGAGTGCATGAGGCTCTATAATTTGTGTGGATGGCTTATATATGAGGTGTTTATGAAGTTTATTAGGGTTTTAGAAGTGTGAGGACTCGGGATTAAATCCTTTGGATCAAAATGAAAAATTGCATTATTATGCAACCTCATGACTTGCTCGTGCATTCTTACCCCGTGTGCATGATCACTCTCCTTTTAAGTCCCTGAATGCATTTGGACCAATCTTAGGGATGGAAATGGCTTGAATCATGAGTTTTGTGTGATCTTGCAAAAATGAATAATAGGAAATATCTCATATACATGGCACGAATTTGGATGATTCTTTGGCTAAAAATGATTGTCATGAGGTGAATTTTGGTATTATGATGTGAATTGATCCATAAGAACTCATTACAAGTCAATTTGAGCCTTTATGCAAAAGGTGTAAAACTTTAATATTTGAAAATCCATAAAACCATCCCAACTTCCATCAAGCATAACTCTTGATCCAAGAATGATATGAAAGTGTTCTTGTAATTTTTGAAAATGGGAAGCCCTACAACTTTTATGTTTATGGAAAATTCATTTGGAGCTTCCTTGATCATCAAAGAATTGGTTAAAGTTAGGGCAAAAATTGCCAATAATAGAAAGTTTCATTATAGGTCACTTTCCAATTTTAGTAACTTTTCCCCATACTCTTAATTCTTGATTTTTGAGACAATTCATGCCATTTCTTGACCAAATAAAGGTCCATGAAGTTGATGATCATGATTGGAACCCTAAAACCCCAGGTTGACTTTTCCTCTGAATAGTTGACCACTTTCTTCAAGTACAAGTATCTGAGCCATTGCCTGACTTTCTCATTAAATTTTGAACCAAATTTCATCCCTAGGCCTTGTATAACATATAGAATCCTTTGACCACAAGAATTGTTCAAAGCCATGAGGATAGCTTTCCTTGAGACAAAACCCTAATTAGGGTTACCTGTGTAGGAGGATGATGCCTTGATAAATTCCTGATGAACCACACCCCTTCTAGGGCTTTGAGTAGAAGTTTGAGCTTTTGCAAGATATGAGGATCCCTTGTAGGCTTGTTGTAAGACCATTTGGCTCTTATCTTGGCTTTTAAGAATCACAACTTGACAGATCAATGATCACATTCCTTATGCTTCTAATCATGAATGTTATGCCTCAAATTTCTATGCAAAGATGCTAGGATATGTATGATATATGTTATGCTATATGACATAAAAATGAGATCAAATATTTTGGGGTGTTACAACAGCCACTTGTGAACCAATATTCAAATTGTTAAGAAAGGAACAAGCGGTCAGATGGAATGACAATTGCCAAAGGGCTTTCAAAAAGATAAAATAATATTTGCAAGAACCTCCTATTCTGATGCCGCTAGTTTCGGGGAGGTCGCTCATCATGTATCTGATTGTGCTTTAAGGATCCATGGGTTATGTTCTCAGTCAACACGACGAGACAGGTAGAAAAGAGCATGCCATCTACTACCTTAGCAAGAAATTCAATGATTTCGAATCAAGATACGCAATGCTTGAGAAGACATGTTGTGCAGTCGCATGGGATGCTAAGAGTTTGAGAGAATACATTCTCACACACATAACTTTGCTGATTTCAAAGATGAATCATGTCAAGTACATTTTCGAGAAACCAACATTAACCGGAAGGGTTGCCGATTGGTAGATGGTGCTGACTCAATACGACATTCAATACACTTCTCAAAAGGCCATCAAAGGAAGTGTTATTTCAGACTATCTTGCACAACAACCTTTGGATGATTATTAACCCATGCGTTTTGATTTCCCTGATGAAGACAACATGTACCTCAAAGCTAAAGACTTCGAGGAACCACTCCTGGAGGAGGGGCCAAACCCTGAATCTAAATGGAGTATGATGTTTGATGGGGCCGTTAATATGAATGGGCGCAGAGTTGGTGTTATGCTTATTACACCAGAAGGTGTTCACTTTCCCTTCACTGCCAAATTGGCATTTGGTTGCACCAACAATGAAGCGTAATAAGAGGCTTGTATCATGGGAATAAAGGAGGCTATTAATCTGCGGATTAAGACCCTCGATATATTTGGAGATTCAACTCTTATGATTAACCAGATCACCGACAAGTGGTATACATATCAACCTCACTTAATTCCATATCGGGATCATGCGAGAAGACTGTTGACGTTCTTCACAATAGTAAAGCTTCACTATATACCACGTGACGAGAATCAGTTTGTCGATGCGTTGGCTACACTTGTGAGACATTGAGGGTGTTTTGAATAATGTCAAAAGCTTGGGCATTTGAAATGGTGTGTGGTAAGACAAGCAAGAAGAAATGACTTCATGAAGAAAAGTTTTAATGAAATACTTGAATGCATGAGTCGACTCATGATCCATAATAGGTCGACTCAAACTGTAGAATTGATTTGAGTCAACTCATGTCTTGCTGTAGGTCGGCTCATTCAATGTTTTTCTCCTTCAAAACACTTGGGTCCCAACAGGCTGACTAAGCAAGGATTTTAGGTCGACTCATTGACCTGGTATAGGTCAACTCATCAATTTGGAGAGGTCTACGCATTATTGTATTATGCTTTTTTTTATTTTTTTTCCTAACTTTTACTTTCATTTTCTACTCTTTTCTAACCAATATAAATAGTTTTTTCATGTTTTATGACAGGTTAACAAGAAAAGTGAAATAGATACACATCATTCTCTTCATCTTCTCCTTCTTTGTGTCAATCAACAATCACACATAACAATCATTGTTGATCAAGGTGCAACTTAAGGTGATAACGTCCAATTGTGAGATCGAGTTTTCAGATTCGATAGAGAAGCTGTGGGTTTTTCTTGTAAAACCATAAGAGGTTTTCTCCGCCAGGATCGTAGAGGATTTGGGGGGTTTTGCATGAAATTATTGTTCGTAGATTCAGCCGAGTGTGGGTGTATGAAGATCAAGGGAATCGTTCATTTACATCATGTTAACCAGAGGCTTACGAAGATAGTTGCGGGTTCACAGGCATTGAAGAAAATCAGTCGTGCTCAAAGTTTGAAGGATTGAATATTCTTGCAAGAAGGGAGCTGTTAATCGGAGGTTTTCTCGATGCGCGTGAAGGACTTGATTCTTCTCAAATCAAGGGGAAAAAAGAAGTTATCGCAACAATCGCAATTTGGATTGGTCTGTTGTTCCAATTTTTCTCTTGTATAAACAATTGCAATATTAATGAAATATCCCAATTCGGTTGAGAATTACGGGTAGAATACTTCTAGCGAGGACACTGAAGGAACTCCCTAAACAAATTTCTTGTGTTCTTTATTCGTTTCATTCTAGTATTTTCTGCATTATTTGTATTTGTGTGGTTTGAAATAATTTTTTTTTTGGTTTAGTATGTGCACACCAACTATTTGATAAACTGTTGCTATCAATTTTGACAGCAACCTTGTAAAAATTCTGCACTACTTTAACATACACATAACACTTTGTGTGGGTGCACACCAAGTGTTTGAGAAATAGTCAAAACACACAAACTCATATCTTTTGTGCTTATTTCTCTTTTATAATTCATTGTTGAGAGTGGATTATCAAGTGTGCTGAATTTAAGTGGTTTAGTTGCATTGTCTTAATTCCTCTTATCATCTCTTATTTCCCATTCGGTTTCAAACGCATATCCGATCACCGGTGACTTTATTTTGTTTTTAGACGTGTTTTGTGAGGAACTTCCGTAAAGTATTTTTGAAAAGTTAAATTTTGAAAAGGATCTATTCACCCCCCACCCCGTCTAGATCCACGCCATCGTCTAACAAGTGGTATCACGAGCACTGGTTTATCTAGTGCTTCACATATAAGTTTTTAGAAAATGGATAACGATCCAACGGGGACGTATAATAGAGCACCTATTTTCACCAGAGAAAACTATAGTCACTGGAAGGATTATATGTGTATTCATATCACTCTGTTGATAGAAAAATATGGAAGGTTATTCAAGATGGTCCTATTCAAATAACCATGATCGGAGAGAATAACCTTGAAATACCTAAACCTGAAGCACAATGGGATTAAAAAGATGAAAATAACTATAGCTATGATCGGAAAGCTCGAAATATGATTATTGCTTCCTTGGGAGCGGATGAGTATTTCAAAGTTTCACATCATACTACGATAAAAGATATGTGGGAAGTGTTACAGGTTGCCCATGAGGGAACCAATGACGTGAAGCTTTCCATAATTAACACTTTGCAACATGAGTTTGATCGCTTTCACATGAACCAAGGGGAAACCATTGGTAAACTGGGAAAGAGATTCTCTCATTTATTAAATCGCTTAAATGCTCTTGGAAAAACCACTCCCAATGATGTAGCTACTAACAAAATTTTAAGGTGTCATAAGAGGGAATGGTTACCAAAGGTAATGGCAATCAAAGAAGCCAATGATGTAAGGACATTGGATTGAAAAAGTTGATTGGGAAGCTATAAGAGCATGACCAAGAGCTCTTAAATCTACACGATCATGAAGAGTATGAGAAGAAAAAAAAGAATGAAAAACCAAAGGACAATGAGAAGAAGAAGAATTTTATTGCATTGAATACTTCTACTTCAAAATCATCCACCAACAAAGATTGTGAGAGTGAATCAAGTGAGGAAGACGATGAATCCAATGAGGATATGGGGCTGTTTGTAAAAAGATACAATAGGTATCTTAGAAAGAATGAAATCTCGCATTCGGACAAGCGCCTTATCAACTATAGAAGGCAATCTAACCCCGCCAAGCAAGAACCAAACAAAAGTACCAAAGTTAAAGGATCATGTTATAATTGTGGAAAACCGGGTCACTACAAACCGGAATGCCCAATGTTAAAGAAAAACAAAGGGAAAGACAAATATCAAAAGAAAGGCAACAAAGTAAGAAGGGCATATATCGCATGGGAAAGTGATAGTGAATCTTCTAGAAAAGCAAGCTCAAGTGATGAGGATGAGAAAGTAAATCTTTGTCTTATGGCTCACACCAAGGGTTAAAAGCAAGTAAGTCATTCTAAATATGATAATGTTGAAAAATTGTCTTATCCTGAATTGCTTGGTAGTTTTAAGGTTCTCCACTATGAAGCTAAAAATGCTTTTAAGCGATTAGCCTCGGATAAGCTTATTTTTAAAAATTTGGAGAAAAAGGTATTTGATTCTCAAAAGGAATTGGAGGCTCTTAAAGCTTCTATGCTAGAATCAATTAAAGAAGACAAACAAGGATGGTCTAATTTTCATGGTTGTGAAACTTGTTGGATTTGGCAAAAAGAAGTTAGAGCACTTAAAGCCAAACTAGAAAAAGTATCACAACCCAAGATGACCTTTACTATTGATCATTCAAATTTTAGAGATTCTATGAACAATCCATATCAAAGATACACCTATATGGTGAAGGATCAAAATAGAAAATGGAATTCCAAACCAACCTTGGAATGTCTTTACTGTTGCAAGAGGGGTCACACTATTGCTAAATGTCGATGTAGGAGATTCTTGGTTCCTAAAGGCATTTTTCAATGGTTGCCTAAATGCAACAAAATTTTCACTCAAACACAAGTGAAACAAAGTAATGCAATGAACTTCTCAAAAGGTTTGATATGACAAATTCGAAACCTATCGATACACCAATGCCTAAGGCGGAAAGTCTTGATCGTGATGAAAATGGTAAGGATGTCGACATAAAAAATATTGAGGTATGATCAGATCTCTTCTCTATCTTACTGCATCTCGTCCCGATATAATGTTTAGTGTTTGCATGTGTGCTAGATTTCAATCTTGCCCTAAGGAATCACATCTAAAACCTGTTAAACGCATTCTTAGATATCTTTGTGGTACTTCTAAGTTTGGTCTTTGGTATCCTAAGGGTAGTGATTGTTTGTTGGTAGGTTTTTCCGATTCCGACATTGCCGGTTGCAAAGGGGATAGGAAAACAACGAGTGGGACTTGTCATTTTTTCTCTAAGTCTCTTATAAGTTGGCATAGCAAAAAGCAAGTTTTCGTTGCTTTGTCAACTGCGGAGGCAAAATATGTTGCAGTAGGAAATTGTTGTGCCCAAAATTTATGGCTAAACCTACAATTTCTTGACTTCAACATTGTTCTAAACAATATTTCAATCCTTTGTGACAACACTAGTGCAATAAGCCTTACCAAAAATCTGATCTTACACTTACGCACTAAGCATATTGAAATTCGACATCATTTTCTGCGAGATCATGTAGAGAAAGGAGATGTGGTATTTGAGCACATTGAAAATTCTAATCAACTTGCCGATATTCTTACAAAACCTCTTGCCACGGAGTCTTTCTTTCATATTCGCAGGGAACTTGGTGTACTCGACATTTCAGATCGGTCTTAACCTTAAATGAATGCATTATTTATTTTTGTTTGAATTATTATATTACTACACTAACCAATAGTATATTGAAGTGCTTTATTTGATCATTCATCTTACACATTCACATGCGAGAGGTAATATCATTTCCTCTATGAAAATCTCAATATGTGTCTCAATTATCTTGTTTGATATATGTATATTTGGTATAAAAGAAATAAGTGTGTGTATGCTTTTATATGTGTTCTTATTTATCCTTTATATTGTTCAAAATATCAAAATAGTAATGTGTATGTCATTTGGATGCATTGTGGTGTGATATTATGATGGATTTGTATGAGGTTGTTGAAAACTGTGGTGTATTTTTCATCTAAATGCTCTGGTCCCAAATGGTCGACCCACACATCGGCTCATGGACCTGTCTGTGTCGACCTATGGCTTTGAGGAGTCGACTCATTTCAAATTTTGAAATGCGTCGACTCACTAACATGTTTGAGTCGACTCATTATCGATTTAACTGCCCCATACGCGTTGAAACGTGCGTGTTTGCGTGTTTAATATTCCAAGGTCATCTCATCTTCTTTTTGACCAGAAATTTAATTGTGTTTTCAAAGTATTTATTCTCTTAATCAACTTAATTGCATAAAATACAATTTATTTCATATTCATTTCATCTTCATCATACATTTCTATTACTCTCTCTCAAGAACCCTAAGTCCCAAAATCTCATTCCATCTTCTTCAACTCTTCATCGATGGCATCAAGAGCAACTTGAAAAAGAACACAAAGGGCTCTTCATCTCAATCATCAATTTCGGTAACTGATTTATCTCTCCTTCCAACTGATCTTGCTGATACTTATGATAAGAAATTCAGAAATAGGAATATTATTCCACAATATGTGTACTCCAAGAGAACTGCTAATCAGATGTATATTCCTCTAATTGTTGAAATTATTGATTTTCAAGAAATCAATCTGTTTTTATCCTGTCAAGTAGAATACAATTAGGATATGATTAGGATGTTTTATATTGGTCTTGTTGGTAAATTCAAAGGTTTTGAGTTCAATTTCTGGATGGGTGAAAGAATGTTAGCAGTTACTGCACATGTTTGGAAAGATGTCTTTAGGATTGATCCTGAGGCTGCTGGTATTTTGATGACCGATACCACTCATGTTCCTCACTATGAATTTCGTAAGTGTAACACGGTGGGAGAACTGACTTGGGTGTTTTTGTTTTCACAAAAACTATGTTGTGGATAGCAAGAGTCACCACCGACTTTTATTTTATCCAATAAAGAAAAGGAATAAAAGAAAAGGGAAGACCTTTTTTTTAAAAGATTTGAGTTCGGGGGTAGGTTATACAAAGGGAAGGTGTTATAACCCTTTGTATCCATGGTTATCCATGGGCTCTTAAATGCTTAGCTCACTTTACTTTTGTTTTTAAAAATAGTGTAGTGTGTGATTAGAAAATATTTTCATAAGTCTTTAACTTTGTAATGATCCTCGTATGGATGTATGCAAAGTGTTTAGTTTGAAAGTATTTGAAAGTGTGAGGTGTGGAAAGTATTTTGAAAAAGGAGTGAGCAAGCACTTAAGAACTACTTACCCTAAGTTTGTAAGGTCTTTCTTGTCATTTCTTTCCTTTGAGGGTAGGATTGTCCTTACTATTAGTTAGTAAGTAGTCTTAACCTTGGATGTTAAAGGGACAGGCGTATGGTTATCATATGGTCATAGAAGGCAACCTTGTAGGGGTATCTTAGTAATTCGAAGGTACTATCATCATTTTTGTAGGGACTTGAAGGCACAATATCATTTATTCATTGGGACATGAAGGGACAACGAGGGACTATGATCATTTATCTGAAGAGACTTGATGATTTTAAACTCAAGCAACTTTACTAAGATACCCTCATGTTCGAGGGACTTGACCATATTTTGTAAGGCAACCAAGAAGTGAAACCCTAGGGGTGTAGATGGCAATCGTATGACGATCGACTTATGTGTGTGAATATTAATTTCAAATATTAATTTTAGAAGTTAGTGGGCTAGGTCCAATTAATTTTGCATACATTCTTTTCAAACTATAGATTTACTAACCACGCATTTTATATTTAACGGAAATTAAAAAGCAGAAAGTAAAACCCTTGACTATTACATCATGGGGAGGGATATACATTTGATTTTGTAGGGGATTGCGGAGAGTAAAGTGCGGAAATAAAAACCCTAATTAGCTATTACAAACTTGGGGCAATTACATGATTAAAGAAAATGCAAGAAGATAAACTACGTTATTACATTAATTAAACAATTTTCTAAAAATAATAAGAAAATTAATAAAGAACTTGATTAATTAAAATTTTATTCAGGAAAATTAATTTAGCTCAAAAATTCTAATTTAATTAGGATTAGGGTTAGAAACAAAAATTGATATTAAAATTGCTTAACTGAATTATTTAAAAAAAAGGTTTTGTGATTTTTTCTCAATAAAAAAAAGACTATTAATTTAATTAAATAAAAAATTTATATGAAAAATAATGAATATTAAATTTGTTAACTTAATGATTATTAAGAAAAATGTTTAATCTTTTTTTTATTAAATAAAATGTTTGATTTAATCCTAATTAACTAATTATTAATTAAAATAAAAAAGAAAATAAAAAAAACACAAGGAAAAACACCAAAACAAAGGGACTCGCCCCCCAGAAGTGATAGCCTGAACGCCTTGCCACTTGGTCATGCACCTGCGTGTGTTAATGAAGTGCAAATAAAAAAATATAATAAACTTAAATTTGAAAAATCCCAGCGTGCCAAAGGACCTTCTTCTTCGTTGATCCATCCGTTTAGCCTATGGCTACAGTTTATCTGTAGCAAAAGTTTTTAGTGACGGTTTTCGTCCGTCACTACATGACTTGCGAATTAAAAGCATCACTATACACACAATAAATTAATTCTAATGATAAAAATCAATCAAGTGTTGTCTTACGGGTCCATTAGAGTAATTGATTTCATGTGAAATCTTGTCTAGTCGTGGTTCCTAAAATTGGAGCTCGAAACCCTAACAATGGCATCATGTGATTCCTACATCGATTCTCGAATTAAAGCATCCAGAATCATTCTACACATTCAAACAAATAATAATATATGATCTATTAGTGTTTATCATTCATAAATAAGTGAAATCAAAAAATTAAAAAAGAAGAAGCAAGAACACGAATTCGATTTGGTCGAAATATGATGTGTTTGATGATGATGATGATTGGTATGCGTTCAGAATGCCTCAAGGAATCTAATGAAACCTTCAAAACCTTTTGAAAATGGCTGGAAGGATGAAACCAAATTGGAGTTTTGTTCTTGATTTGTGTGGTTGGTGAGCTCAACAATTCGTCCCATTGCCTTATGTTCTTGTTGTGTGTTTATAGGTGAATGAAATTAGGTCAAAACATTGGGCTTTTCGGATGGATTTGGAGTTGCTTGAGGATGAAGAAAAGTGATTTCTATTTTGGTCAAAAAATTAGATTAAATCATACCCTTTTGGTTTTGCACGAAATTGGAAACTTATAATGATCATAAACATCAAATATTTGATCATAGAATAGACCTAAGATCAAATATTTGATTTTTCAATATTTATCTTAATTAAAATTGAATTTAAATGAATTAAATCGAATATAATATAAAATAAATATTAAAAATCAGATATTATGATTTATCGGTCGTGCATGATCTTATAATTGAGTTTGGGTTAGAAAAATATGGGCCCATTTGGAAGAAACTTGAGTTTTGGCCATTTTTGCTTCATACACCTCCTCAAAATTGCCCAACTTCAACAATGCATAACTCTCTCAATTTTTATCCCATGTATGTGTTATTGGACTTTTTAGAAAGCTTAGAGTATCCTCTAACTACTCCTTTTTGTCCCATGTCCATTTGATCTTCCATGTTAAAGTTATGAGCTTTTGAAAAGGTTGACTTTTGAAAGGACCTGTAATGTCTTGGCTCATATCTTTCAAATGAAGCATTTCTGGCCTTGGCTTGTGAGACACAAAGTTGTAGGGAATTGAATTTCATTCAAAATGAGTTTTGAAAAGAAATTTTTTGATGAGGCATGTGAAAGTTATGACTGGTCAAAGTACAATTGACTTTTCCTGCACAAAACCCTAATTGAGTAACTCTTGATTCTTGATGATTATGAGGTTTCCTTGATGAATCATGATCAACCCTTGATCAAATGATGAATTTAACCTCATAATCTTGATGTTGACCAAAAATCTTGAAGTTTGACTTTGTGTTGACCACAGTTGACTTATTGACCAAGTTAATTGATTTTTGACTATCCGAGCATCTGACTGACCAAACTTGTAGGGAAAGCCTTGAAACTTGACATGATGATTCTTTAAAGTATGTGGGACACCATGAAGTCCACTTGAGGCTTTGGAAGTCCAATTTTATTTGAGAAATTCAAAACCCTGATTTAAGATCCCTTGCTTAGGAGGAGGTTTTGTCTGATGAAACCTTGAATCCTTTTGAGCAATTAAGAATCTTGTGACCATTAGGAGGCCTCTTGAGGTATATTATCTTAAATATATGAGGGATAATTTTGGGGTACAATAGTAAGAAATTAAATGGTATTTTAAAAGAACCTTTTATTGAGGCTGTTGTGAATTATGGATTGTTTCCGTCATCCACTACAATAGGAAAGGTTAAGCCTATCGATCGTATTCTCCATTGGATTGTCTCGCACAACCTTCAGCCTAAGAAAGGTAGTTTCCCCCATATTGACATGTCTAAGGTCCAAGACCTTAAGAGAACCATTCTATCGCATATCATTTTCATTAGCATTTTCGTTGTTTTTGTATTTTCTACATGACAATTATTACTATTTTCAGTATGTTTTTATTTGTCTTATTTATCATGCTATGGATAATGTTTACTTCAGTTTGTTTGTTACATTATCTTGTCGTGTTATTTTTTATTGGTGTTTTTTATTCATCCCCTATTTTGTGTTTGTGGATTATTGAATCTTATTGCACTTGTGGTTCTCATTATATGTTATTGGTTATTGGATTATTGGTTAATCCCCTTTCTCTCTCTTTGATGTTGTCAAACGGGGAAATGATGTTAAGATGTAGAATGTAAAGTATATATGTTGGTGGTGCACATTCAGGGGGAGCATGGAAATGAATATTCGTTACATTTTTCAACAAGTTTTTGCCATCATAAAAAAGGGGGAGTTTGTGAGACATTGAGGGTGTTTTGAATAATGTCAAAAACTTGGGCATTTGAAATGGTGTGTGGTAAGACAAACGAGAAGAGATGACTTCATGAAGAAAAGTTTTCATGAAATATTTGACTGCATGTGTTGACTCATGATCCTCAATAGGTCAACTCAAACTGTATAATTGATTTGAGTCGACTCATGGCTTGCTGTAGATCGACTCATTAAATGTGATTTTTTCCTTCAAAACTCTCGGGTACAAACAAGCTGACTGAGCAAGGATTTTAGGTCGACTCATCCATATGGAGAGGTCGACGCATTACTGTATTATGCATTTTTTTGTTATTTTTTCCCTTACTTTTACTTTAATTTTCTACTCTTTTCTAACCAATATAAATAGTTGCCTTACTTTTCTACTTTTGATCAAGGTGCAACTTAAGGTGATAATGTCCAATTGTGAGATCGAGTTTTCAGATTGGGTAGAGAAGCTGTGGGTTTTTCTTGTAAGAACCTAAGACGTTTTCTCCTCCAAGATCGTAGAGGATTTGGGGGTTTTGCACGCAATTATTGTTCGTAGATTCAGCCGAGTGAGGGTGTTTGAAGATCAAGGGAATCTTTCATTCACATCACGTTAACTGGAGGATTACAAAGATAATTGTGGGTTCATAAGCATTGAAGAAAATATATCATGCTCAAAGTTTGAAGGATTGAATATTCTTGCAAGAAGGGAGTTGTTAATCGGAGGGGCAAGAAGAAGTTACCGCAACAATTGCAATTTGGATTGGTTTGTTGTTCCAATTTTCTTCTTGTATAAACAATTGCAATATTAATGAAATATCCCAATTCGGTTGAGAATTGGGGGCAGAGTACTTCTAGCAAGGACGGTGAAGGAACTTCCTAAACAAATCTCTTGTGTCATTTATTCGTTTCATTCTAGTGTATTCTGCATTATTTGAATTTGTGTGGTTTGAAAAATTCTGTTTTGGTTTAGTATGTGCACACTAACTATTTGATAAATTGTTGCTATCAATTTTGACAGCAACCTTGTAAAAATTATGCACTACTTTAACATACACATAACACTTTGTGTGGGTGCACACCAAGTTTTTGAGAAAAGGTCAAAACACACAAACTCATATCTTTTGTGCTAATTTCTCTTTTATAATTCATTGTTGAGAGTGGATTATCAAGTGTGCTGAATTTAAGTGGTTTAGATGCATTGTCTTAATTCCTTTTATCATCTCTTATTTCCCATTCGGTTTCAAACGCATATCCGATCACCGGTGACTTCATTTTGTTTTTAGACGTGTTTTCCGGGGAACTTCCACAAAGTATTTTTCAAATTATTTTTGAAAAGTTAAATTTTGAAAATGATCTATTCAACCCCCCCCTCCCCCTTCTAGATCCACTCCATCGTCTAACAACACTTTCTTCAACAATCAAAGTGTTGTGTTGGAATTATGTTCCTAAGATTGATATAACACAACTTGACTTACCTGCATGTGTGTTTTCTATTGATGCAGTGTCTAATGAAAAGCTATGATATCATGATATCAAGTGTTTCCTGAAGAATCAGGAATACCCAGTTAGGGAATCTTCCAATGATAAGAAAACTTTGAGACGACTTGCTGCAAGTTTCTTCTTGAATGCTGATGGCGTGCTTTATAAGAGGAACTTTGACATGGTCTTGCTCAGATGTGTGGACAAGTAGGAAGCAGACATGTTGATGCAGTAAGTCCATGAAAGATATTTTGGTACCCATGTTGGAGGACATGCAATGGCAAAAAATTTGTTGAGATCGGGGTATTACTGGTTAACAATGGATTCAGATTGTTGTTCATATGCCCGAAAGTGCCACAAGTGCCAGATTTATGCAGACAAAGTGCATGTTCCTCCGAGCCCGCTGAACGTCATGTCATCTCCTTAGCCCTTTTCTATGTGGGGCATTAACATGATTGGGAAGATCGAGCCTACTACTTCAAATGGCCTTCGAATAATCTTGGTTGCAATTGATTATTTTACCAAATGGGTCGAAGAAGCATCTTTTTCCAATGTCACCAAGCAAGTGGTTGCTAGATTTCTAAAAAGAGACATCATATGCATATATGGAGTGCCCAAGAGAATCATTACTAATAATGGTTTTAACCTTTACAATAAGATGATGGATGAGTTGTGTCGGGACTTCAAAATACAACATCACAATTCTTCTCCTTACCGGCCAAAGATGAATGGTGCGGTCGAGGTGGCTAATAAGAACATGAAGAAGATTGTGCAGAAGATGGTTGTCACTTACAAAGATTGGCATGAGATGTTACCATTTGCTTTGCATGGGTACCGAACGTCGATAAGGACGTCTACTGGGGCAACACCTTTCTCTCTTGTGTATGGTATGGAATTCGTCCTACCTGTTAAAGTTGAGATCCCTTCCTTGAGGGTAATGATGGACGTCAAGCTAGACGAGGCTGAATGGGTATGCACCGGTATAACTAGTTGTGTTTTATTGAAGAGAAGAGATTGGAAATTGTATGCCATGGTCAACTTTATTAGAGGATAATAAAGCAAGCATTTGACCAAAGAGTGCATCCTCGAGATTATCAAGTTGGAGAGTTGGTACTCAAAAGAATTCTTCCTCCAAGTACAAATCATAGGGGAAAATGGACTCCAAACTATGAAGGTCCGTTCGTGGTTAAGAAGGTTTTCTCAGGCGGGGCCTGATGCTTACAACCATGGTGTCGCTCCCGACAAATGAGGCTAGGCTCAAATGAAGGTACAGACGCGAACGGTCGGTGAAAGGAACAATGAGAACACACAGCAGTGAACTCACTGGAAAAGAAAAGAGTCGCCAGCTAGGCATTTTTATCCCAGAGGAAAGGTAATGCTGCATAAACCTAGAAAAAGATGGATAAGACGGTTGCGAACCAGAGAGACTGAGAAAGGGGGTTGGTTACAACCTGGGAAGGTATTAGCACCCAGATTGTCCGTCGTACTCGACGGGATCCACGCTTAAAAGATTTGTGTTTTAAAGGGGTAGTGTCAGTGCAATCTGTGTATAAAGAGCTGGAAAAGAATGTACAGGGGTCAGTGTAAGAAGTGTGAAGTGCATAAATGAAGTGTCAGTGTAAGGACAAAAGTGAAATGCTCATGATAATGAGGCTAAAGAATAAGGCTAGAAGGAGGGGAAATAGACAGAGACTTTTGTTCGATAACAGTTAAGTTATGCCTACGTATCCTCTCGTGCAATGAGGAAGTCAGAACACCGTAGTTCGACCCAAAGAGACTGAAAGGTGAATTGACTTGTGAACTGCTTACTTGCCTATGCTCAAGTGTATGACCTGTCTGGCTCAGGTGCTTACTGTCTTGCATCAGACGGAAGAAGCAAGTTCTCGTTTGTGAGTGAATGAGATGAGAAAAGAATCCCGGAGGAGACGATTATTGTTTG
Organism: Lathyrus aphaca; assembly: GCA_963966055.1. Taxonomy (NCBI): domain Eukaryota; kingdom Viridiplantae; phylum Streptophyta; class Magnoliopsida; order Fabales; family Fabaceae; genus Lathyrus; species Lathyrus aphaca. Next base: position 196,458,834 of record OZ014519.1, on the reverse strand, counting down.
TTTTTTGTGTTTTCAGTCTTTTATTGCTTTTGAAAGTTTGTCATAAGTTAATGAGCTTAAGCCTAAACCAATGGGTTAGTAAACTCATCACATCTTCCCTCTGATTAGGGGTAATGAGAATACCTTAAGTGTGAAGTCAGATTCTCACACTTAATCACCTTTGATGCAGGATTAAGATCATTAACCTACTTGTGATTATTTAGATGTTTTTGGTGTTTTTGTTTAGTGTTAAGTAATGAGGTTAAGCCATAATCAAGGATTAAACAGACTCATTACACCATCCTAATAGAAGGATAATAGATGAGGGTGTTTAAGCTGAGGAAAGCTCCTCAACTTAATCCATGATTAGGGATTAAACCCATGACAAAACAAGCCCTTGATTAAGTGGATTTTATTTAATGATATGATGAAGAAGTGAGGTTTATGGTTTGTAAGACAACTTGAGGGGGACTTGTCCATTAACATCAGGGTTAGTCCTTCTTAACCATTTAAGGAAGAATTAGAACCCTAATGCAAGGCCCAAGTTACAAGTGTGATGTCTTGATGATTATTAAGTGAATTGATTAAGAGATTTAAACACATTAAGGGTTTAACACTTAGGATTAAAGTTATACACTCCATCCTAATAGAAGGATGCAGGCATAAGCTTAATCACAAAGCCTTAAAGCCTTTAGGGTTTAGTCCCTGATTATGAGATGAGAAGAGAAGACTCAAAAGAGACACAAAGGTAAAAGCTAAGTGGGGGATAATCAAAACCCTAATCATTGTCATGCTTGGTTGTTCCTAGGGTTTGTGAGGTTTACAAGAGCAATCTTCAATGGAACCACCAGGAAACAGATGAAAGGATCAGGAGAAGCAAAGTAACTTGCTTCATTCAAGAAGTCAAGTCACTTGAAGAAAGAAAGTAAGGAGAAGAAGGATGAGCAAGCTCAAACTCAAACACAAACAAAAATGCAGTATGGATGCATAAAAGAGATGAAGAGAAGTTATGAGAAGTGAAGGCAAATTCACTTCTCAAACAACTTACCACCTGAAATGTTAGTGAAAGAAATGAAATGCAATGCAACATGAGATGAAGTGGCATGATGAAAATCAAAACCAGAAGCACATTCATGATGATAATGATGTTATGAGATGATGCAAACATGAGACAACACATGGGGATGATCATACAAGCTCATGGATGCAGATGAAACAAGTTAAGACACATGAACATACATGAAAAGTTATGAAATGCAAATGACATACAATATGGAAAATGCAAGATGTAATGGTCAAACATGCTTTCAATATGTCTTATGATGTTAAATGAATCACATGGAGGCATAAAATGTCATGGCAAGTCAAGGTATGAATGCAAATGCAAGGTGGATGCATATGGAAGCCCAAATTAGGGTTTATGTTCAAAGCATCAAACAAAAAAACCAAAATCAGAAGCAAACATCAATATAAAAAATTGAAAATGCACTCAAAGAATCCCTAATCCTATACTAACTCACTGCCCAAAGGAGAAGTTCCAACTCTTAACCAAGTTCAAGTTATGATTTTCCTAAGTTTTCTAGGGTTTTAGGGTTCCTTAACAAGAAAAATGCAAAACAAATGGAAAATGAAAGATCAAATCATGGCCATTTAATCTCACAAACTACATGCTAAACACAATGAAATGCAAAAAGAATCAAGGTCCAACTCTTTGGGGTTAGGCAGAAATGATTTTTGGAAGTTTGGATCAAAATAATGCATCAAAATGATTTTAATTCCATGGAAAATTCTCAAAATGCATCAAGATCAAAAAAGAAATTTGGTTTGAGGGTTGGAAAATGTTTCTAAATGTTTTTAAAGGTTTCATGAATTTTTTGGTGATTTTTAAATACCTAAAAGTATTTTTAATTAATTAATTCTCATTAATTAATTAAAAAGAAACTTTTAAATATTTAAAAATACTTTTTTAATGCTAAAAATAAAAATAAAAATATTTTTGTGTTCTGAAATTAAATAACAACTTGTACAAAAAATTTCAGAATTTTTAAAGTGTTTTTGCTATTTTTAATAAATTGGGGAAAGAAATACAAAATATATGAAATAAAAATTAAAGAAAATGAAAAGTAAACGCAATGGGAGGCCAGGATTGAATCTGGGAAAGAAGCCATTGACTGCGCGCGCAATCCAAAGGTCCAAATTCAAACTTCCTAATTTTTGATTTATGAATTAATTAATCCAAATTAACAAAAGTCAACTAGGATTAGGGCAAAATGGGGTGATCTTGGACGTCCAAATGCGCGCGGGTCAACACATCCAAGGGACCAGATTCAAACTTCATTAAACACAGGGATTAGCCCTAATCATTTTCAGGTGGCCGGAGAAGACCTCCGGTCGTCTTCTCCGGTGGGAACCCCACCTGAAAATTCCTAAAATCCTCAAAACGTAACTAAAATGAAAACTAAAAGAACAGAAATCCTCCCCACACTTCACTGAATCAAAACCCTAAGCTAAAACTCATTTATATTTCATCAATCTCATGAATCGAAACAAAACAAATTTTAGGGCAAGACTTTCAGAACACGATTAAACTCTCATTTCTCCACCATTTTCAAAACCAAAGACATATTCATGATCAGGGAAACAAGTAGAAGCTATTGAGAACTTAAAAATTCATTTCTGGAAAAAATGTTCTTGAGCTACCTGAGTTTTGAAGCTTTCAGTTCACAGCTTTCTGACCTCTCCCCTTTGTGCAATCCACTCCCTTTGATCCCTTGATGATGTCTAGATGCTTAGAAGGAGTTTAAGTTGGCTGGTTTGAGAGTTTGAACAAGTTCTGTTCAGTGGAGTGAAGGAATCGTGTTTTTGATTCAATGGCTTTCAGGCTGTTTTGAGTGTTGGTTTGTGTTCAGTGATGCATGGTGAGATGATTGGTGAAGTTTGTTTGAGTGTTTATGGCTTGTAGCATGAGTTTCGAAAGAAAATGCAAGTTGGAGTGAGTTTGTGGATGCTGAGTTGTGGTGAGTTTCAGGCTGGCCTCTTGTGATGTTTAGCTTGCATTTGATTTGTATAAACTAATCCCATTGGTCAGATGACATGACATGTGCTTTATTGATTGGTATGGTGGCTTTTGCAAAATGTCAACTTTGTGTAAGAGGAAGCATGGGTCTTGTTCTAGCCAAGTACAAGGGCTGTGGGCTGCGCAGCATGGTGAGGGGAAAGGCTAGGGTGGTTCAGCATCCAAGGCAGCAAGTGGATGTGAAGTGATCATGAGCTTTTGCAACTTGACTTTGCTTTTGCTTTCCATGAAAATATCTTGCTCAAAAGGCCAAACAAATGAGAAACTCTTGGCCCATTCTGATTTTTAGGTCACATGTGATGTTTGTGTAATGGTTTGACATCAATTAGAAGTCACAAATTGCCTTGGTACAAGATTTTGCAAGTTTTCCATTTGGTGCATAACTTGAAATTTAGTGATTTTTGCCAACTTTGTCACACCATAACTTTTGATCCAAAATGAATTAGGTCATGTTCTTGTACTTTTTGAAAAGGGAAAGATCTAATCTACAACTTTCATGACCAAAGTTTTTCCATTTGAAGCATTTTTGGATCAAAAAGCAAGGGTTGAAAAGTTGCCTAAAATGACAAATTTCTTAAAAGTCAAACTTGCCCAAAAAGTCAACTTTGCAAAAACTTGTAATTATTGAATTTTGTGAACTTCCAACTTCTCTTATGATCAAATAAAGACCATATACACTCAAAATGATGAAGATCACCCCTTGGTTGGGTCATTGGGGGTCTCAGATGCCCTGATTTTGCACTGACTTGTCTAGAAAGTAAAATCTTGATCAGATGACTTCCCCATGGAATTTCTTCATGAAAATTGATATGCATACTCCCTATACCATATAGAGACCAATAGAAACAAGAATGACCAAAAAATTTGAAGTTATGGCCTCTGAAACCAAAACCCTAATTTCAGGTCATCTGTGCAGTCAAGCCTGGCTCTGCTTCCACACCAATCCCAGTTCTTGTGATTATTTGGCATTCTTGACTTTGAGAGGATGTAATATGATACTTGAACATACATGGACCCCTTTGAAGTGATTGGTGGCCTTTGGAGTGGCTCAAGAAGCTCTTGGATTGCTCAGATCACCAACCCTAGGTGCAGATGACTTTGAATCTATGCAGTGAAACAAAAATGTGATATGAGATGGTATGATTGGATTTATGCATATGAAAAGATCACAAGCCATGGTGTGAATGGGTGAGGGAAAATTTGGGGTGTTTACAGCTGCCCCTATTCAAACATGAGTTAGCTGTGCAGGATGTAAGCGACGGCTTATCAGGCAAACAAGATAACTTGTGGTTGAATACCAAAGACAGTCCAAAATTTGCACTCACAGAATGAAGAAGAAAAGGGATATAGATTGTGAAGGAAAAATAAAGTATATTGTAAAGTGTGGGCGACGGAGGACGACCGTCGAGCAGAAAACGACTGCTGGGTAAAGAGCAATGACGGGGACGGCCGACATGCTGGGGATGAAAGGTAAAGCAAAGACGGGGACGGCCGACTCGCTGGGAAAAAATAAGAGATTATGATGGGGACGGCCATCAAGTAAAGCTGTAAAGTTCTCTGGGGATCGAATGAAACATGACGGGGACGGCCATCAAGTTCATAAAGCAAAGGTAACCAACGATGGGGACGGCCATCGGGCTAAAAAGAAAAAGGGACCACGACGGGGACGACCATCGGGTTAAAGAATAAATGAAATAAACAGATGATGAGGTACGGTCATCAAAGGTGAAGGACGATCACCTAGCAGGGGACGGCTGCTCTGTTGGGGTTAAGATGAGGGACGGTCATCTAAGGTGGAGGACGACCACCTGGCAGGGTACGGCTGCCGAAAATATCGCGACATAGGACGAATGCCGGATAAAAGGTCAACGATAGGGACGGCCATCGGATGAGCATGATGGAGGACGACCATCAAGAGGTGGAGGACGACCACCTAGCAGGGGACGGCTGCTCTCAAGGTTTATCATGACATAGGACGAATGTCAGATAACCAAAATCAACAATGGGGACGACCATTGGATAAAATGATGAAGGAAAATCATCAAAAAGGTGAAGGACGATCACCTAGCAGGGGACGGCTGCTAAAAATCATCGATGGGGACGGCCATCGGGTGAGCATGATGGAGGACGACCATCAAGAGGTGGAGGACGACCACCTAGCAGGGTACGGCTGCTCTCAGGGTTTATCATGACGAATGTCAGATAAAAAAGAAATTTGTTTTGCTGGGGAATAGTAAACACGGACGAGTGTTTATATCCAAGAAAATAAAAGGTATAAGTGTTTTGGTATTGTGTATAGATTAAAGATGCGGACGAGCATCCTTAAGACTATGATACGGACGAGTATCAGGTAGAAACAAGCACTGACACATGTTCAGAGATGATGATACGGACGAGTATCAACGGGTTAACAACGAACACGGACGAGTGTTGAATCTGAAAGAATTCTTCTGGGAAATAGTAGACACAGACGAGTATCTATATTCAAGAAGACACAAGTGTTTGACGCAGTGTATGGATTAAAGATGCGGACGAGCATCCTTAAGATTATGATACGGACGAGTATCAGGTAGAAACAAACGCTTGACGCATGTTCTGAGATGATGATACGGACGAGTACCAACTGGTAACAAAGAACACGGACGAGTGTTGAATCTGCGGGGATATAAATGATGTATACAAGACACGGACGAGTGTCTGTATAAGTGAAATGAGAGTGAAAAGTATGAGTGATATATAGATGAGTGTTCAATCTGCTGAGGAGAGTGTGACACGGACGAGTGCCAAGAAGAGAAGAGTATAGTATGAACAAATATCTATAAAGTGTTTACATTACTGTACTGGGAAAGTGACATGGACGGATGTCAAGGAGATGTATATGTTTATAAGTACTTGTGAGTATAAAGAGAGTGTCTTTGGCTTTCTGCTGGGGATGTGACACGGACGGGTGTCAAAGGGAGTATATACTGGTGTTTGTGAATATGAGGCAACTGCTTTTGCTGGGGACTCTGGGGGGAAAGCTTTCTGTATACTGATGGATTTTTATTATTCACGAGTGTCCGCTTCAAAACATGGCTTATGATTATGCTATATGTTTGATTTTTGCCGTAATGCTCCGTACTTAAGACGGAATGATACGCTTTGTTTGGTGAATATGATGCAAATGCTATGATCGTGCAAAGATACCAAATCGGGATTCGGATCCCGATGCCGCGAAGATCTCTGGTCGATCTGTCTGAAGTGAATATCCCAGCTGGGGATGAGATCATTGGTAGATCTGATGAAATGACTCCGCTAGGGGAAATGGGCCAATGATAGACCTATTCCTGTAAGTTGGGGGACCCAGCTGGGGTTTGTAGAAGCTCTTCCTTTACTCTGTTATGACTCCTTCATGCGTTGCTCTTTTGAATAGAGGCTGAAATTCTGTGGGGAAGATGGTTCCCTGGCTTTTGTATTCTGCTGAGGGAGAATGATTGGCAACTCGGCTGGGAGAAGCAACAAGTGGTAACTCAGCTGGGGAGAAAGCACTTTGGGTGCTAGGGCTGAGTGAGTGTTGATTTGCTAGCTTGCCGGGATGAAGCTTTCATGCCCCATGTTGCGCTTTTGAATACCTACAATCCTGCAAAGACAAAGAAACGTACAAGTAACCCCGAGGTATCCCTTATCGGATTCCGTCATAGGAGTTAGACACTTCTGAGAGTAAGCATATTCCCTGCAAGCACGTGTTTTATTTTCTTTATTTTCAAAGATAAACATCTGTATTTATGCAATCAGTTTTTCTTAAGACATCAGACATTCTTTGCAAACAAAAATGTACAAGATGAAACATGACTGAAAAATCTGATTTTATTGATTCGAGAGCCCTGAATTGGCAATATACAGTCAAAGAAACAAATCCCCTGGAATGAGGAGATTGCTACAAATTGAGAAACAAAATGCTGGCAATGTTGATGACGCTTTGAAGGAGCTTCCTCTCTCGCTATGACTCGTATGACTTTTGACATTCTTCTCGTCTTGGTTTCTGAAGAAAGCCGATTCTGACAGAAGCTTGATCCTTTTGGAGCTTACCAAGTTGTAAGTGATACGGACGAATTCAGAATGCAGTTGTTCGCTTATTCCCTTATTTTGCATGGATCGCCCTTTCGGGTTTTCAATCCATCGGGATACCCATTTTTGCCTGAGTTGTCCGATGCGGCTTTTCAACTCAGCGGGTGTACATTTTTTTGTTTATTTTCCCTTATTTTTGCCCGAGTCTTTTATTCTGTTTTTGACTCGCCGGGATGCCCTATTTTTTCCTGGACTCTCATTCTGTTTTTATGTCCAGCGGGTCGTTTTTTATGCGAAGTATTTTTTAACTGCATCTGAATTCACAGGGGACGGGAAATCTTCACCATCCATGGTGCTGAGCATCAGTGCTCCACCAGAGAAATCTTTCTTTACCACGAATGGTCCTTCATAGTTTGGAGTCCATTTGCCCCTGTGGTCTGTATGAGGAGGGAGGATTCTCTTCAGCACAAGATCTCCTACTTGGTACTCTCGGTGCCTGACTTTCTGATCGAAGGCTCTCTTCATTCTTCTTTGATATAACTGCCCATGACAGATTGCAGCCAATCTTTTCTCTTCAATCAGACTCAGTTGCTCATATCGGGACCGGACCCATTCTGCTTCGTTTTGCTTAACATCCATCAATACCCGTAAGGAGGGTAATTCAACTTCAACAGGTAGGACTGCCTCCATACCGTACACAAGCTGATACGGTGTTGCCCCAGTGGATGTTCTGATTGACGTGCGGTACCCATGCAAGGCAAATGGTAGCATCTTGTCGCTCCCGAAGATTTGCATCCCGGTACAAGCGCGAACGGTCGGCGAAAGGAACAATGAGAACACACAGGAGTGAACTCACTGGAAAAGAAAAGAGTCGCCAGCTAGGCATTTTTATCCCGGAGGAAAGGCAATGCTGCATAGACCTAGAAAAGATGGATAAGACGGTTGCGAACCAGAGAGACTGAGAAAGGGGGTTGGTTACAACCTGGGAAGGTATTAGCACCCAGATTGTCCGTCGTACTCGACGGGATCCACGCTTAAAAGATTTGTGTTTTAAAGGGGTAGTGTCAGTGCAATCTGTGTATAAAAGAGTTCGAAAAGGATGTACAGGTGTTAGTGTAAAAGAAAGTGATGTGTGATATATACAGTGTCAGTGTGAGGCCAGGAATGAAATGCTCATGATAATGAGGCTAAAGAATAAGGCTAGAAGGAGGGGGAATATACAGAGACTTTTGTTCGATAACTGTTAAGTTATGCCTACGTATCCTCTCGTGCAATGAGGAAGTCAGAACACCGTAGTTCGACCCAAAGAGACTGAAAGGTGAATTGACTTGTGAACTGCTTGCTTGCCTATGCTCAAGTGTATGACCTGTCTGGCTCAGGTGCAAACTGTCTTGCACTAGACGGAAGAAGCAAGTTCTCGTTTATGAGTGAAGGTGATGAGAAAAGAATCCCGTAGGAGACGATTATTGTTTGTTTTTGTGTTTTCAGTCTTTTATTGTTTTTGAAGTTTGTCATAAGTTAATGAGCTTAAGTCTAAACCAATGGATTTAGTAAACTCATCACATCTTCCCTCTGATCAGGGGTAATTAGAATACCTTAAGTGTGAAGTCAGATTCTCACACTTAATCACCTTTGATGCAGGATTAAGATCATTGACCTACTTGTGATTATTTAGAAGTTTTTTTGTGATTTTTGTTTAGTGTTAAGTAATGAGGTTAAGCCATAATCAGGGATTAAACAGACTCATTACACCATCCTAATAGAAGGATAATAGATGAGAATGTTTAAGCTGAGGAAAGCTCCTCAACTTAATCCATGATTAGGGATTAAACTCATGACAAAACAAGCCTTTGATTAAGTGAATTTTATTTAATGATATGGTGATGAAGTGATTTTTAGGGTTTGTAAGACAACTTGAGGGGGACTTGTCCATTAACACTAGGGTTAGTCCTTCTTAACCAATTAAGGAAGAATTAGAACCCTAATGCAAGGCCCAAGTTACAAGCTTGATGTCTTGGTGATTATTATGTGAATTGATTAAGAGATTTAAACACATTAAGGGTTTAACACTTAGGATTAAAGTTATACACTCCATCCTAATAGAAGGATGCAGGCATAAGCTTAATCACAAAGCCTTAAAGCCTTTAGGGTTTAGTCCCTGATTGTGAGATGAGGAGAGAAGACTCAAAAGAGACACAAAGGTAAAACTAAATGGGGGACTAATCAAAGCCCTAATCATTGTCATGCTTGGTTGTTCCTAAGGTTTGTGAAGTTTACAAGAGAAGTCTTCAATGGAACCACCAGGAAGCAGATGAAAGGATCAGGAGAAGCAAAGTAACTTGCTTCATTCAAGAAGTCAAGTCACTTGAAGGAAGAAAGTAAGGAGAAGAAGGATGAGCAAGCTCAAACTCAAACACAAACAAAAATGCAGTAGGGATGCATAAAAGAGATGAAGAGAAGTTATGAGAAGTGAAGGCAAATCCACTTCTCAAAGTTACTTACCACCTGAAAAGTTAGAAAAGGAATGCAATGCAATTCCAAATGGAATGAAATGGCATGATGCAAACCAAAACCAGAAGCATATATGAGATGATAATGATGTTATGAGATGATGCAAACATGAGACAAAACATGAGAATGATCATACAAGTTCATGGATGCAAATGAAGCAAGTTAAGACACATGAACATACATGAAAAGTCATGTAATGCAAATAGCATACAACATGGGAAATGCAAGATGTAATGATCAAGCATGCTTTCAATATGTCTTAAGATGTTCCATGAATCACAAGAATGTATAAAATGCTATGGCAAGTCAAGGTATGAATGCAAATGCAAGATGGATGCATATGGAAGCCCAAATTAGGGTTTATGAACAATACAACAAACAAAAACCAAAATCAGAAGCAAACAACATTACAAAAAATTGAAAATGCACTCAAAGGATCCCTAAACCTATACTAACTCACTGCCCAAAGGAGAGGTCTCAACTCTTAACCTAATTCAAGATATGATTTTTCTAAGTTTTCTAGGGTTTTAGGGTTCCTTAACAAGAAAATTACCAAACAAATTGAAAATGAAAGATCAAATCATGGCCATTTAATCTCACAAACTACATGCTAAACACAATGCAATGCAAAAAGAATCAAGGTCCAACTCTTTGGGGTTAGGCAGAAATGATTTTTGGAAGTTTGGATCAAAATAATGCATCAAAATGATTTTAATTCCATGGAAAATTCTTAAAATGCATCAAGATCAAAAAATAAATTTGGTTTGAGGGTTGGACAATGTTTCTAAATGTTTTTAAATGTTTCATGAATTTTTTGGTGATTTTTAAATACCTAAAAGTATTTTTAATTAATTAATTCTCATTAATTAATTAAAAAGAAACTTTTAAATATTTAAAAATACTTTTTTAATGCTAAAAATAAAAATAAAAATATTTTCTGATTAAGAAAAATATTTAAAACAAAAATGCAAAGGGAAATATTTTTGGGATTTTTCTAACTATTTTAAAATAAATGAAGAAGTTAAATAAGAAAAATTGAAATAAAAATGAAATTAAATGGAAAGTATGACAATCCAAAGGCTGAGATTCAAAGTTGGGTGGAGGGAGTTGACTAGCGCGTAAAGGAGTGGTCCAGATGCGTTCTGCCTAATTAATCCAAATTAAGTTAATTAATTAATGGTTAGGGTTTAATGACTAATCTGGAACGTTCAAACACGCGCGGGAGAAGCAAATCAAAGGCCAGAATTCAAAGTTGGCTAATTAATGTGATTAGGGCTTAATGACCCTCAGGCGACCGGAACAGGGTTCCGGTCGTCTTCTCCGACGACTCAAAAACCTAGCTTCTTCTACAGGTCACCATTCCTCAAATTTCTTTCACCAAAATGACCCCCCAAACATTCTAAACCAAAACCCCCACTTAAAATCCATTTATCCATCATGAACAAAGAAGAACAAACTCAAACTCAAACACGGGCAAAATTTCAGAGAAGCATAAAATGGCCATTCCTTCACTATTTTCAAATCTAAGGACATCCCCATGATCAGCATAACACACACTTCCATTTTATAACAAGAAAAACAAGCTCTGAGAAAAAAGTTCTTGAACCATACCTGAGGGTGAAGCTTCTGATTCTGGGCTATCTGGGCTGTTCTTTGGTGCAGACTCACTCCAATGGTTCCCCTGGTGCTAATGGCAAGCTTGGATGGAGCTTAAATAAGCTATTTTTAGAGGCTCGAATCTGATATATCAGAAAATGGGGTCCTTATGTAGGCTGTTTCAGATCATTGTGAGGGGTGGTATTGGTTCTATGAATGTTTTCTAGTTGATTGGTGAAGATAGAATGAGTGTTTGATGACTGTGGAGGGTGATTCGAAGAGAGGAAAGTTTTGGCAGGTTTTGTGATATGCTGTGTTCTGGCTTGTCTCAAGGGCCAATGCTTTGCTATAATCCTCCCAAGTTGTGTGAATAGCCTGTGGAGCAGGTCAGTAGGGGTGGCTTCTTACTGTTCCACGAGTATGGGAGTTTTGGCCAAAAAGTCAATGTGATTGGTACTTGTAGCATGGGCTATGGCAGCAGCTGTTTGAGGTCATGTCTTGCTTCATCTTGGGTCAAGGATGACCCTTAGATTGCTTGAGAGTGACTGCAACATATGGATCATGAGCTATGCTAGCTTTTGCAACTTGCCCACTTGTGCTTTCTTGTGATTTTATGCTATGTACATGAGGCATTCCTTGCTGAATTTTGTCACATGATGTCTCAATTGGTCATGGCAATGCATAGAACTCAGTTGGTAATCACATAGCTCTTTGGAGAATGACTTTGCTAAAAATCCATCTTTTGCACTTGTAATGGAAAATGACTTAAGGATCTTTGAAAACCAAAGCAAACAATGCAAAATCCCTTGGGCCAATTATGTTTTTTAGGTTATGTATGATCATGTGATGAAGTTTTGAAGCCATTTTGAAGTCAATAGAATGCTTGGTACATGAATTTGCAAGTTTTCCATTTGGTGCCTAACTTGAATTTTAGTGATTTTTGCCAACTTTGACAAACCATAACTTTTGATCCAAAATGAATTAGGTCATGTTCTTGTACTTTTTGAAAAGGGAAAGATCTAATCTACAACTTTCATGACCAAAGTTTTTCCATTTGAAGCATTTTTGGATAAAAAAGTAAGGGTTGAAAAGTTGCCTAAAATGACAAATTCCTTAAAAGTCAAACTTGCCTCAAAAAGTCAACTTTGCAAAAACTTGTAATTCTTGAATTTTGTGAACTTCCAACCTCTTCCATGATCAAATAAAGATCATATACACTCAAAATGATGAAGAATGCCCTTTGGTTGGGTCATTGGGGGCCTCAGATGCCCTGATTTTGCACTGACTTGTCTAGAAAGTCAACTCTTGATCAGATGACTTCCCCATGGAATTTCTTCATGAAAATTGATATGCATACTCCCTATACCATATAGAGACCAATAGAAACAAGAATGACCAAAAAAATTGAAGTTATGGCCTCTGAAACCAAAACCCTAATTTTAGGTCATCTGTGCAGTCAAGCCTAGCTCTGCTTCCATACCAATCCCAGTTCTTGTGATTCTTTGGCATTCTTGACTTTGATAGGATATAATATGATATAAGAACACACATGGACCCCCTTGGAGTGATTGGTGGCCTTTGGAGTGGATCAAGAAGCTCTTGAATTGCTCAGATCACAACCCTAGGTGCAGATGACTTTGAATCTATGCAGTGAATCAAAAATGTGGTATGAGATGCTATGATTGTGTTCATGCATATGAAATGATCACAAGCCATGGTGTGGATGGGTGAGGGCAAATTTGGGGTGTTTACAGCTGCCCCTATTCAAACATGAGTTAGCTGTACAGGATGTAAGCGACGGCTTATCAGGCAAACAAGATAACTTGTGGTTGAATACCAAAGACAGTCCAAAATTTGCACTCACAGAATGAAGAAGAAAAGGGATATAGATTGTAAAAGAAAATAAAGTATATTGTAAAGTATGGGCGACGGAGGACGACCGTCGAGCAGAGGACGACTGCTGGGTAAAGAGCAATGACGGGGACGGCCGACATGCTCGGAAAAGTGCGGAAAATAAAGCAATGACGGGGACGGCCGACATGCTGGGGATAAAAGGTAAAGCCAAGACGGGGACGGCCGACTAGCTGGGAAAAATAAGAGATTATGATGGGGACGGCCATCAAGTAAAGCTGTAAAATTATCTGGGGATCAATGAAAAATGATGGGGACGGCCATCAAGTTCATAAAGTAAAGTAACCAACGATGGGGACGGCCATCGGGCTAAAACGAAAAGGGACCACGACGGGGACGGCCATCGGGTTAAAGAATAAATGAAATAAACAGGTGATGAGGTATGGTCATCAAAGGTGAAGGACGATCACCTAGCAGGGGACGGCTTCTCTGTTGGGGTTAAGATGAGGGACGGTCATCTAAGGTGGAGGACGACCACCTGGCAGGGTACGGCTGCCGAAAAATATCGCGACATAGGACGAATGCCGGATAAAAGGTCAACGATGGGGGCGGCCATCGGATGAGCATGATGGAGGACGACCATCAAGAGGTGGAGGACGACCACCTAGCAGGGGACGGCTGCTCTCAAGGTTTATCATGACATAGGACGAATGCCAGATAACCAAAATCAACAATGGGGACGGCCATTGGATAAAATGATGAAGGACGATCATCAAGAGGTGGAGGACGACCACCTAGCAGGGGACGGCTGCTAAATATCACGACATAGGACGAATGTCGGATAGAAAATCAACGATGGGGACGGCCATCGGATGAGCATGATGGAGGACGACCATCAAGAGGTGGAGGACGACCACCTAGAAGGGTACGGCTGCTCTCAGGGTTTATCATGACATAGGATGAATGTCAGATAAAAAGAAATCTTGCTTTGCTGGCGATCTACTGGGGATATAGTAAACACGGACGAGTGTTTACAACCAAGAAATGGAAGTATAAGTGTTTAGATGTTGTGTATAGATTAAAGACGCGGACGAGCGTCCTTAGGACCTACGATACGGACGAGTATCGGGTAGAAACAAACTGACACGTGCTCAGAGATGATGATACGGACGAGTATCAACTGGTTAACAAGGAACACGGATGAGTGTTGAATCTGAGGGGATTCTTCTGGGGAATAGTAGAAATAGACGAGTATCTATATTCAAGAAGACAAAAGTGTTTGACACAGTGTATGGATTAAAGATGCGGACGAGCATCCCTAAGACTTTGATACGGACGAGTATCAGGTAGAAACAAACGCTTGACGCATGTTCTGAGATGATGATACGGACGAGTACCAACGGGTTAACAAAGAACACGGACTAGTGTCGAATCTGCGGGGATATAAATGGTGTATACAAGATACGGATGAGTATCTGTATAAGAGTAACAAGTATGAGTGGTGTATAGATGAGTGTTTAACCGCTGGGGAGAGTGACACGGACGAGTGCCAAAAGATGAAGAGTATAATATAAACAAGTATCTGGTATAAAAAGTGTTTATGTTACTGTGCTGGGGAAAATGACATGGACGGATGTCAAGGGAATATAAATATACAAGTATATGTGAGTGCAAAAGAGGATGTCTTTGGCTTTCTGCTGGGGATATGACACGGACGGGTGTCAGGAAGTATCTGTAATACGAATGGCCTGTTTGTAAAGGGTGTTCGGGCGACTTTTACTGAGGAATGGTGACACGAACGGGTGCCAACAAGGAGTGCGTATACTGGTGTTTGTGAAGGTGAGGCAACTGTTCTTTGCTGGGGACTCTGGGGGAAAGCTTTCTGTGTACTGATGGATTTTTATTATTCACGAGTGTTCGATTCAAAACATGGCTTATGATTATGCTATATGTTTGATTTTTGCCGTAATGCTCCGTAAAAACGGAATGCTACGCTTTGTGGGTGAATATGATGCAAATGCCATGATTATGCAAAGACACTGATCCAGGATTCGGATCCCATTGCTATGAAGATCTCTGACTGATCTGTTTGAAGTAGGCATCCTAGCTGGGGGTGAGATCATTGATAGATCTGATGAGATGTATCTGCTTGGGATATATGTCAATGATAGACATATCCACGTAATGAGGGACCCAGCTGGGATTTGTAGAAGCTTTCGTCGCTCTGTTGTGATCCTTCACGCGTTGCTCTTCTGGATAGAGGCTGAAACTCTGTGGGGAGATGGTTCCCTGACTGTTGTATTCTGCTGAGGAAGAATGATTAGTAACTCGGCTGGGAGAAACAACAAGTGGTAACTCAGCTGGGGAGAAAGCACTTTGGGTGCTAGGGCTGAGTGAGTGTTGATTTGCTAGCTTGCCGGGATGAAGTTTTCATGCCCCATGTTGCGCTTTTGAATACCTACAATCCTGCAAAGACAAAGAAACGTACAAGTAACCCCGAGGTATCCCTTATCGGCTTCCGTCATAGGAGTTAGACACTTCTGAGAGTAAGCATATTCCCTGCAAGCACGTGTTTTATTTTCTTTATTTTCAAAGATAAACATCTGTATTTATGCAATCAGTTTTTCTTAACACATCAGACATTCTTTGCAAACAAAAATGTACAAGACGAAACATGACTGAAAAATCTGATTTTATTGATTTGAGAGCCCTGAATTGGCAATATACAGTCAAAGAAACAAATCCCCTGGAATGAGGAGATTGCTACAAATTGAGAAACAAAATGCTGGCAATGTTGATGACGCTTTGAAGGAGCTTCCTCTCTCGCTATGACTCGTATGACTTTTGACATTCTTCTCGTCTTGCTTTCTGAAGAAAGCCGATTCTGACAGAAGCTTGATCCTTTTGGAGCTTACCAGGTTGTAAGTGATACGGATGAATTCAGAATGCAGTTGTTCACTTATTCCCTTATTTTGCATGGATCGCCCTTTCGGGTTTTCAATCCATCGGGATACCCATTTTTGCCTGAGTTGTCCGATGCGGCTTTTCAACTCAGCGGGTGTACATTTTTTGTTTATTTTCCCTTATTTTTGCCCGAGTCTTTTATTCTGTTTTTGACTCGCCGGGATGCCCTATTTTTGCCTGGACTCTCATTCTGTTTTTATGTCCAGCGGGTCATTTTTATGCGAAGTATTTTTTAACTGCATCTGAATTCACAGGGGACGGGAAATCTTCACCATCCATGGTGCTGAGCATCAGTGCTCCACCAGAGAAAACTTTCTTTACAACAAATGGCCCTTCATAATTTGGAGTCCATTTGCCCCTGTGGTCTGTATGAGGAGGGAGGATTCTCTTCAGCACAAGATCTCCCACTTGGTACTCTCGGTGCCTGACTTTCTGATCGAAGGCTTTCTTCATTCTTTTCTGGTATAACTGCCCATGACAGATTGCAGCCAACCTTTTATCTTCAATCAGACTCAGTTGTTCGAATCGGGACCGGACCCATTCTGCTTCGTTTAGCTTAACATCCATCAATACCCGTAAGGAGGGTAATTCAACTTCAACAGGTAGGACTGCCTCCATACCGTACACAAGCTGATACGGTGTTGCCCCAGTGGATGTTCTGATTGACGTGCGGTACCCATGCAAGGAAAACGGTAGCATTTCATGCCAGTCTTTATAGGTGACTACCATCTTCTGCACAATCTTCTTGATATTTTTATTAGCTGCCTCGACAGCGCCGTTCATCTTTGGACTGTAAGGAGAAGAATTGTGATGTTGGATTTTGAAGTCCCGGCATAGCTCAGCCATCATTTTGTTGTTCAAGTTGGAACCATTATCAGTAATGATTCGCTCGGGAACTCCGTATCGACAGATGATATCTCTCTTCAGAAATCTGGCTACCACTTGCCTTGTAACATTTGCATATGAGGCTGCTTCAACCCACTTGGTGAAATAGTCAATGGCCACCAGGATGAATCTGTGTCCATTCGAAGCAGTTGGCTCAATCTTGCCAATCATATCAATGCCCCACATGGCAAAGGGCCAGGGTGAAGACATTATATTCAAAGGATTGGGAGGCACATGCACCTTATCCGCATAAATCTGGCATTTATGGCATTTTCTGGCATAGGCACAACAGTCAGCATCCATTGTGATCCAATAATAACCTGATCGTAGCAACTTCTTAGCCATGACATGCCCTCCTGCATGGGTACCAAAGGATCCTTCATGCACTTCGTGCATCAACAAGTCTGCTTCTGCTCTATCAACACATCTGAGAAGTACCATATCAAAGTTTCTTTTGTATAGGGACCCATCAACGTTCAGGAAGAAACTACCAGCAAGCCTTCTCAAGGTCTTCTTATCATTGGAAGATGCCCCAGGTGGGTAAGTCTGATCCTCCAAGAAGCATTTAATGTCATAGAACCAAGGCTTATCATCTTTGGCAATATCCGCTGTAAATACATATGCTGGTCTATCAAGTCTGGACACTGATATCTGGGGTACAAAGTTGGCAGCTTGAACTTTGATCATAGATGAAATGGTAGCTAAGGCATCTGCAAACTGGTTCTCGTCCCGAGGGATATACTCAAGCTTGACCGTTGTGAAGAAAGTCAATAGCCTCCTTGTATAATCCTTGTAAGGTATCAGATGATCCTGGTGGGTGTACCATTTGCCATTGGTTTGATTGACTACCAAAGCTGAATCTCCGAATACAGTCAATGTCTTGATCCTGAGGTCGATGGCTTCTTCAAGACCCATAATGCAAGCTTCGTATTCAGCTTCGTTGTTAGTGCAGTTAAAGGTGAGTTTTGCCGAGAAAGGCATGTGAACTCCTTTAGGTGTAATGAGTACTGCACCAACACCACGACCATTCATATTAACAGCCCCGTCAAACATCATAGTCCATTCTTCTTCCGGGTCAGGCCCTTCAGTGTGAACAGGCTCTTCATGATCTTTCGCTTTTATGAACATGATGTCTTCATCAGGGAAGTCAAATCTCATAGGCTGGTAGTCATCAATAGGCTGCTCAGCAAGATATTCGGATAGTACACTGCCCTTGATGGCTTTCTGAGAGGTGTACTGTATGTCATATTCAGTGAGAATCATTTTCCATCTTGCAACCCGTCCGGTAAGAGCTGGCTTCTCGAAAATGTACTTAACTGGGTCCATTTTGGATATCAATAAGGTGGTGTGGGTCAACATATACTGTCTCAGTCGGCGAGCAGCCCACGCTAAAGCACAACAAGTTTTCTCGAGCAGTGAATAACGTTGTTCACATTCGGTAAACTTTTTGCTCAGGTAGTATATTGCATACTCTTTTCGACCAGACTCGTCATGTTGGCCCAGCACACATCCCATTGACTCTTCTAATACGGTCAAGTACATGATCAGAGGTCTTCCTTCAACTGGAGGCATAAGGATTGGAGGTTCCTGCAAGTACTCTTTGATCTTGTCAAAAGCCCTCTGGCAGTCTTCATTCCACCTGACCGTCTGTTCTTTTCTTAAAAGCTTGAACAAGGGTTCACAGGTTGCCGTAAGGTGAGATATGAACCTTGAAATGTAGTTCAATCTACCTAGGAATCCTCGAACTTCTTTTTCAGACTTTGGTGCAGGCATTTCTTGAATGGCTTTGACTTTATCAGGGTCCACTTCAATCCCTTTCTCGCTTACAATAAAGCCCAGCAGCTTACCAGATTGCACCCCGAATGTGCATTTGTTGGGGTTCAGCTTCAATTGGTACTTCCTCAGACGTTTGAATAGCTTCAGCAGATTTACCAGGTGGTCTTCCTCTGTAAGGGACTTGGCAATCATGTCATCCACATAACACTTGATTTCCTTATGGATCATATCATGGAATAGTGTTACCATAGCCCGTTGATATGTTGCACCCGCGTTCTTCAACCCGAATGGCATCACCTTGTAACAGAACGTGCCCCAGGGTGTGATGAATATTGTCTTCTCCATGTCTTCAGGTGACATCTTAATCTGATTGTATCCTGAAAATCCGTCCATGAAGGAGAATACCGAGAACTGAGACGTATTATCAACCAATACATCAATGTGAGGTAATGGGAAATCATCTTTTGGGCTGGCTCTGTTCAGGTCCCGGTAATCAACACACATCCTTACTTTGCCGTCCTTCTTTGGCACAGGTACTATGTTAGCAACCCACGGTGGATAGCTAGTTACAGCGAGGAACCCGACGTCCCACTGCTTTTGTACCTCTTCCTTGATCTTCATTGCCATGTCTGGGCGAGTACGGCGCAGTTTCTGTTTAACTGGCGGGCATTCTTCTCTTAAAGGCAGCTTGTGCACAACGATGTCGGTGTCCAACCCTGGCATGTCTTGGAAAGACCAAGCAAACACATCCACATACTCTTGAAGCAGGTCAATCAGCTGTTTCTTCACTGAGTTTTGTAGGCCGGCCCCGATTTTAACTTCTTTCACATCTTCATCTGTACCAAGATTAATTGTTTCTACCTCCTCCTGATGAGGAGTGATAAACTTCTCCTCTTGTCTCAACAATCTGGATAGCTCTTCAGGAAGCTCGTAATCTTCTTCAACCCCTTCATCAGCTTGATTGATCGGATTGTCAAAGTCATACGAAGTCATAGCCGTGCTGTTGTCGGTGCTATCTGGAAGGCACTCTCTGCAAGGGTTCAGTTTGTTCATTTTAGTGATTGATTTTAATCTTGTTTAGAAAAGTGAAATAAAGTTGTCATTTTGAAAACATTGCCATTTATTTTTTTGTACAAAAAGAAAAACAGAAAAACAGTGAGCGGAAAAGAAAAAGACTCGTTTGCAAAAGATGTCTGATATTTCATTGATTAATCTTGTTTGCACAAAAATTACAGATGGCCCGATTAGAAAATGAGTCTTGTCATCTTGGGCAAGATGCAAGACTTGATGCATGCTTAAAATATACAGGAAATAATAATTACTCTGCAGGAGTAACCCTTATAATTTCCTGGGAAGACCAGTTTGAGATCCGGCTCCCCGGGATCCTTGGACGAATCCAGCTTTCCAGGTTGCGTTCATCTTCCGACTCATCTTCCAAGTTGTTGACAGCATCAGGGGTGAGCATCCCGCCACTAACAAAGTTGGGCTTCTGAGCAGCCTCTGCTTGATCTTGTTGAGTTGGTTTGTAACCCAACCCAAATCGGTCTTCTTTCTTCTCCACAGGCAACAATTTGCCCCAGCCTTGAGCGTTTCCTTCTTCCACCACCTTCTGGGCCTGTTGGTAGGATGTCATAGAGGTCCCAAGCACAGCAGAGGTTTCATTAATATTCAAGGCCTCAAACCCTTGACTCATCGTCTCGTGGATCTCCCCATCCATCTCAATATATTTGTAAGTAGCCAGATGGCTAACAAAAATATCCTCTTCTCCACAAATAGTAACGACTTGACCTTCCCACTCGAATTTTAACTTCTGGTGAAGGGTTGAGGTCACGGCGCCAGCGGCGTGAATCCATGGTCTACCCAACAAACAGCTGTAGGCAGGCTGAATGTCCATCACGTAGAAGGTCGTTTTGAAAGTTTGTGGGCCAATCGTTACAGGCAACTCAATTTCTCCCAGAACTGATCTTTTAGAGCCGTCAAAGGCTCTTACTACCAAGTTACTGGGTCGTAATGCCAATCCTTCATATTCCAGCTTCACAAGGGCCTTTTTAGGTAAGACGTTGAGGGATGATCCTGTGTCTACCAGCACATGGGAAAGAACTGCACCTTTACATTCCATGGTAATGTGCAAGGCCTTGTTATGATTACGGCCTTCCGAAGTCAAATCAGTGTTGGTGAACCCTAGTCCATTACTAGCATTAACATTCCCAACCACAGCTTCCAACTGATTGACGGTGATCTCTTCTGGCACATAAGCGGCGTGCAAGACCTTGAGTAGTGCGTTCCGATGAGCTTCGGAGCACATAAGCAATGATAGAATGGAGATCTTGGAAGGCGTCTGGTGAAGCTGGTCCACTATTTTGTAATCACTTTTCTTGATGATTCTCATGAACTCATCAACTTCCTGATCAAAAGGTGTTTTCAAAGCTTCTCTAACAACCTGTTCTTCTTGCACCGTACTCTTCCCTTTTGCCTTGGCAGCAGCTTCTGCTTCGGCAGCGGGTCTTTGAATTTGCGGGGCAAAGAGACGTCCGCTTCGAGTGAAGCCTCCGCCTCCTCCCACATTGTCTATTTGTGGTGCAGAAGTTGATGATTCAAAAGTGATCTTTTGTCCTTTGCAGTATAAATCAGAGCCGTAATGCCAAGGGATGGCATTACTGCTTTCATAAGGTACTGGCCCAGGCACTGTGACAGTGACTGGACTGATGGCAGCTGCAGAAGGGACTGTGATAGTCTGTGGATCATAATATATTGTGACTGGTGCTCTGATAGGAGTAGCACTTTGTGAGTTGTAGGCAGAGTCATTTTCAGGATCATAATAAATCGTAACTGTTGAGACATCTTCATGGTTTGCTGCTGATGTTGTAGGAGACATTGTTGGAAGGATGGGTGTTGCTTTTGTAGGAGATTCTGAATGAAGGGGTGCTGAAGTTGTAGAAGGGATGTTTGTTGATATCTGGTCCGTTGAAGTAACAGATGAAGCACTTGTTGATGAGATTGAAGAGTTGTTTGGAACAATGGTTGTTGCAGTTGTAGAAGATTCTGGAACTGTTGTTAAGGAGATTGCTGGATTGGTAGGTATTGATGTTGTAATCTGAAGCAGGCCACTCTGGATGAGGCCATCTATGCCATCTCTCAGGTTATCACAACCATTCACTGAAATGTTGCAATAAGCACACCCTAACTCACATCCTGGGAACATTTGACATTCTAGGAGTTGAGCTTTAATCTCTACCAAAGGCGTCCGAATCTGACCCACACTGGTTATCAAGTAAGACGGCTTGTCTTCTTCAATAGCATTGATTCGGGGACCACCATGGTGTGGCATAGGGTTCTTGTTGACATTTGGTGGTGGTGCAAAGTTTAAAGCCTTGGAATCCACTAGATCCTGCACTTTCATGTGCAAAGCTCTGCACTTTTCCGTACTATGACCAGGTGCATTTGAGTGAAAGGCACATCTGGCGCTGGCATCGTAATTTCTGGGCAGACTATTAGGATCTGGAGGGGCCAACGTCCTTAGCTCAACTAGGTTGAGTTTCAAGAGTTGTGGCAGCAATGTGGCATAGGGCATAGGGATCGGATCGATCACCCTAGTGGCCTGAGAGGGTCTTTGTTGAAATGGTCTCTGCTGACTATTGTTGTTGGTGTTGCTATTGTTGTAATTTCTCGGAGGATACTGAGTTTGTTGCTGGTACTGAGGTTGTTGCTGATAATTTTGTTGTGGTGGTTGATAAGCTGGTTGTGGATGAGCTGGAGCGGGAATGGTGACTGCTGCCACAGACCTATGAACATATTGAGGCCTGCCCCTGTTGGTGTGGATAGCATTGGTTTCACTAGTTCTTCTTGGGCCTGCAAAAGGCTTTCTTGCATTACTGGATGAGCATGCACCGTTGTCTGAGATCTTACCCATCTTCAATAGGCTTTCAATTCTCTCCCCGGCTATGACTACATCTGCAAAGCTGGTAGATGAGAAGGCAGCTAGCCTATCAATGTAAGTCCCCTGAAGGGTGTTCATAAACATATCAGCCATCTCCCTCTCTGACATAGGTGGCTGGACAGCAGCAGCAAGCTGTCTCCATCTTTGAGCGTACTCTCGGAAGCTTTCCCTGGATGACTGTGACATTCCCATTAGGAGGGTCCTGTTGGGTGCCATATCCAAATTATACTCGTATTGTCTAATGAAGGCTTCTGCCAAATCCTTCCAACACCTGATGGTTGCTCTTGTCAAGTGGGAGTACCATTCCCTTGATGCTCCAGTTAAGCTATCCTCAAAATAAAACATCCATAGATTTTCGTCCATGGTATAGGCCTTCAGCCTTCCCAGAAAGGATTGCAAATGGGTCCGGGGACAGGAAGTCCCGTTATACTTCTCAAAGCATGGTGGTTTAAATTTGTGGGGAATCCTGACCCCGTCTACCAAGCCCATGTCCATAACATCAAAACCCAAAGAGTTTTGAGACTCTAAGGATCTTAATTTCTCAGCTATCTCATCCAGCCTTCTGTCATAAGCCTCCTCCCCAGCTCCCATCACTGTGAACTGATCTTCCTGGGGGTCTTCTTGCAGCACTCTACCTGCAGTGGCAGTCCCTGGCACATTAGCAGGGATGTTGATTTCTGGATGCAGGTGGGGTCCAAAGACTGGGGGATTAACATGAGGTTGAACTCTCTCATTGTTGCTTGTCCCAGCAGTCCCTGGATGATGGTCTTCCTGATTCCTTCCTTCTACCAGTGCTCTTAACCTCTCCTGGCTTTGAGCCATGTTATTCATCACCTCCATAAACTGTGTCATCTGATTCCTCATTTCCAACCTCTCGTTGGTCATTTGATTCCTGACCTCTGTAAGGTCCTGCTGCATTTGGTCCATTTGTATACCCGGAAGGTTGTTGCGGGTGGGATATCTGTGTGGACGGTTGAGTGGAAACACCCGACGTCGAGCAATAGTTCCTGAGATCACAACAGAGTTAGTAATAACAAAACAAAACCTACAAAACAAAACAAAAGGTTAGTATGCAATGCAGTGTGTCTATTTGTTTCCAAGGTATCCGGCTTGGTACTTGGTTTTGACCTTTCCAGACCCCTTGAAGAAGATGCTTGTGATGTTGCTTGGAAGAAACTCAGATAAAAACAAACCAACACATATATTACAAATAGTAAATGATACATAGATTGTTTTCTTACAATACATGCCATCTGAGGGGTCAAAAATACAAAGAAAAGTACATAAAATGAAAGCAACAACAAGCAAAAGTCAAACACCCAGTCCAAACTCATCCTCCTGAACTTCCTTGAGAAGTGCTTCAGTCACAGGATCAGCTGGACGCTCTGTAAGGTTCCTGATAAGGAGATTCCTTGTGGCAACAGCAGCAGTTAGCTTCTTGTGCTGACTCTGGTCCTTTGACCTCTTCACTCCAGCTCTGATCTTCAACTCTGAGACCTCCCTCTGGGCTGCTGCCAGGGCTTCCTGTTGTTCTTTTGCACTAGCTTCCATCTGCTCAATCTTATCCTGAGTCCTCTTATCCTCTTGAGTACGGGCTTCGGTGATCCTGACCCACCTAGCCTGACTCTCCTTCAGATACAAATCAGTCCTAGCCTTCTGGAACTGAGCTTCCTTGCAGGCATTCTTCAAGATCTGTTCTCCAGCCCTAGACTTCTTAATGTAATCCTCTGACTTCTCAATTCTGGCTAGATGCTCCACCTTTAGCTTTTCTAACCTTTCAATGTCCAACCTACCATCACTTCTCTCCCAGAGGGTCTTCTGTAGAGCCTGAGTCAGCTTCTCATTTCTCTCCTTCAATTTTTCAAACTCCTCTAAGCTGAAAGTTGCTGGAGGTGGTGCTGTGGAGGGTCCAGGTATATCTTCAATAGTGAAGGGCATTCCAGAAATTTGAGCCCTGGCATGAGACCACTCATAGTACTGGGCTGAGGCTACATTATTGCATCTTCCAAGAATGGTTACCCCCTTAGTCTGCACATTGTCCCAGGCCCAGGATGCTTGCCTGACAATAGCCAGATTAGGCTTGATTTCAACATAAAGGGTCTCAGTCAGATCTTGTGCTCTAGGGGGATGGACCAATGCATAACCCAGTTGTCTTTTGAAAAGCAGAGGGTTGTAATTGATGCAACCCTTTACTCCAATCAGAGGTACATTGGGAAATTGCCCACAACTTGTAATGATGTCTCTGCCCTTGGTGCTCTGAGTGCACCATCTAATGTCATCTGAGGTTAGAGCAACAAGCCTCCTAGCCCAGTTCTTCTGCTGGTGAGGGTTCAAGAATGCATCAGTCTTTGGCAAATGCTTGAGCAGCCAAGTATGGAACAAAGGTGCACAACATCTCACTAATCTCCCCCTTTGCTTTTCATTCCTTTGATGAACTGAGTAGTAAAGATCTCCCAGTAAGGCAGGCACTGGGTTTCTCAGGATGAAAAGATGGACTGCATTCTTGCTAACAAACCTAGGCTCATCTGCAAAAAGTATGATCCCATATATGCTAAGGGCCAACAGAGCACAGACTGCCTTCCACTCCCCTAGGGAGGCCTTCAAACTAGCCTGAGAGGTCAAGAAATCCAGATGAAAACCAGAGATTCCAGCTTTAGATGTCAAATTCTGCCCAATCAAAACTGGTTCCAGATGTAATGCTTTGGCTATCTCCTCATTACTTGGGAAAGCCATCTCAGGGTTGAAAGGGATTCCACCCCTGATGGGTACACCAACCAATGATGAATACTCCTCCAGCAAAGGTCCCAACTGGAAATTCTGAAATGTGAAGCACCTCAGAGGGGGATCATAGAACTGCAGGCAAGTATGTATCAGGCTCCTCTGTGAAGGGTCCAAATCCATAACCATGTCAAGAATTCCTCCATAATGTTCTCTGAAAAGTGGTATATGGTCTGGAGTAACCAGGGTCTGAATCCTCCTGATGCTGGCTAGCTCAGGCTCAAAGAAATGATAGGAGATGTTACTCTTCTGAGGTGCCATATTGCTGAAGAACAGGTGCTGATGATGATGACTGAGGACAACACTGAAGATAGGCCACTGATAGGCTGAGACTGAGGATGCAAGTGACTGGAGCAAGTGGCTGATAGCTGAAGCAAGTGCTGATGAAGATAGGTCTAAGCTGAAGAAGGGGTCAAAACCAAGCCAAAATGATAGGATGGATACCCTGAAAAACAAATAAACACATGTTAGAATGATGCAATGAGGATGTATGCAAATGATATGCAAGGGTTTGTGACCGAGCTGGATCTGATCAAGTGCTCTGATATAGGTCCATATATGTTCAAGAAATCCAGATGGAGGTTCATAAGTCCAGTAACCAAGGTGGGGGACTCAAATAAAGAGTCACATATCCAGGGTTAAAATCACAAGAACTGTTCCAAAATGGAGTACTCTTAATCAAAACACAGTAACAGGGTATGTTGAGGTCAAAGGTACCTGCAAACCTGTAAACAGCCCAACCCCCTCACAGGTGATGTTCTAAAACAAGGATCCTCAGACTTGGATCAGTTATGAGGAGTGTAAACACTTCTAACCCGGAGGTACAGTGTTTACAATAACCATAAAAGATCCTCCTCTAATTCACCTCAGTTTCTGAAGGTCATAATAAAGGTCATCCAGACTTAGCAGGCTTCCTAGATAGCCCTAGCACTACAGGAAATCTGTAGCACAGAGTTCTCAAGAAGAAACCCATATCTGAACCGTGTTTCATATTCCCGCACCAGACCGAAATGGAATGGGAAATAATATGAACCACTCTAGCCTAGGTGTCACTCAGGTCCCAGGTATAGGACCTCAACTCTCAATGGAACACCCACCCACCAAAGCAAAACCAGATCCAGCCAGACAGCATGACAGTATGATATATGTAAAACTATAAAGAAAGCAATAAAACAACTGTACATAAAGCAAAAATAAAACAAATACATAAACACAAATAGCACATAACAACCCAGTAAACACAAATCAACCAAGCGCTAGGAGGAACCCACAAAAAGAACCAGAAGCCCTGGTTACAGTATAAGGGTCCCCAGCAGAGTCGCCAAGCTGTCGCTCCCGAAGATTTGCATCCCGGTACAAGCGCGAACGGTCGGCGAAAGGAACAATGAGAACACACAGGAGTGAACTCACTGGAAAAGAAAAGAGTCGCCAGCTAGGCATTTTTATCCCGGAGGAAAGGCAATGCTGCATAGACCTAGAAAAGATGGATAAGACGGTTGCGAACCAGAGAGACTGAGAAAGGGGGTTGGTTACAACCTGGGAAGGTATTAGCACCCAGATTGTCCGTCGTACTCGACGGGATCCACGCTTAAAAGATTTGTGTTTTAAAGGGGTAGTGTCAGTGCAATCTGTGTATAAAAGAGTTGGAAAAGGATGTACAGGTGTCAGTGTAAAAGAAAGTGATGTGTGATATATACAGTGTCAGTGTGAGGCCAGGAATGAAATGCTCATGATAATGAGGCTAAAGAATAAGGCTAGAAGGAGGGGGAATATACAGAGACTTTTGTTCGATAACTGTTAAGTTATGCCTACGTATCCTCTCGTGCAATGAGGAAGTCAGAACACCGTAGTTCGACCCAAAGAGACTGAAAGGTGAATTGACTTGTGAACCGCTTGCTTGCCTATGCTCAAGTGTATGACCTGTCTGGCTCAGGTGCAAACTGTCTTGCACTAGACGGAAGAAGAAAGTTCTCGTTTATGAGTGAAGGTGATGAGAAAAGAATCCCGTACGAGACGATTATTGTTTGTTTTTGTGTTTTCAGTCTTTTATTGTTTTTGAAGTTTGTCATAAGTTAATGAGCTTAAGCCTAAACCAATGGATTTAGTAAACTCATCACATCTTCCCTCTGATCAGGGGTAATGAGAATACCTTAAGTGTGAAGTCAGATTCTCACACTTAATCACCTTTGATGCAGGATTAAGATCATTGACCTACTTGTGATTATTTAGATGTTTTTTTATGATTTTTGTTTAGTGTTAAGTAATGAGGTTAAGCCATAATCAGGGATTAAACAGACTCATTACACCATCCTAATAGAAGGATAATAGATGAGAATGTTTAAGCTGAGGAAAGCTCCTCAACTTAATCCATGATTAGGGATTAAACTCATGACAAAACAAGCCTTTGATTAAGTGAATTTTATTTAATGATATGGTGATGAAGTGATTTTTAGGGTTTGTAAGACAACTTGAGGGGGACTTGTCCATTAACACTAGGGTTAGTCCTTCTTAACCAATTAAGGAAGAATTAGAACCCTAATGCAAGGCCCAAGTTACAAGCTTGATGTCTTGGTGATTATTATGTGAATTGATTAAGAGATTTAAACACATTAAGGGTTTAACACTTAGGATTAAAGTTATACACTCCATCCTAATAGAAGGATGCAGGCATAAGCTTAATCACAAAGCCTTAAAGCCTTTAGGGTTTAGTCCCTGATTGTGAGATGAGGAGAGAAGACTCAAAAGAGACACAAAGGTAAAACTAAATGGGGGACTAATCAAAGCCCTAATCATTGTCATGCTTGGTTGTTCCTAAGGTTTGTGAAGTTTACAAGAGAAGTCTTCAATGGAACCACCAGGAAGCAGATGAAAGGATCAGGAGAAGCAAAGTAACTTGCTTCATTCAAGAAGTCAAGTCACTTGAAGGAAGAAAGTAAGGAGAAGAAGGATGAGCAAGCTCAAACTCAAACACAAACAAAAATGCAGTAGGGATGCATAAAAGAGATGAAGAGAAGTTATGAGAAGTGAAGGCAAATCCACTTCTCAAAGTTACTTACCACCTGAAAAGTTAGAAAAGGAATGCAATGCAATGCCAAATGGAATGAAATGGCATGATGCAAACCAAAACCAGAAGCATATATGAGATGATAATGATGTTATGAGATGATGCAAACATGAGACAAAACATGAGAATGATCATACAAGTTCATGGATGCAAATGAAGCAAGTTAAGACACATGAACATACATGAAAAGTCATGTAATGCAAATAGCATACAACATGGGAAATGCAAGATGTAATGATCAAGCATGCTTTCAATATGTCTTAAGATGTTCCATGAATCACAATAATGTATAAAATGCTATGGCAAGTCAAGGTATGAATGCAAATGCAAGATGGATGCATATGGAAGCCCAAATTAGGGTTTATGAACAATACAACAAACAAAAACCAAAATCAGAAGCAAACTACATTACAAAAAATTGAAAATTCACTCAAAGGATCCCTAAACCTATACTAACTCACTGCCCAAAGGAGAGGTCTCAACTCTTAACCTAATTCAAGATATGATTTTTCTAAGTTTTCTAGGGTTTTAGGGTTCCTTAACAAGAAAATTTCCAAACAAATTGAAAATGAAAGATCAAATCATGGCCATTTAATCTCACAAACTACATGCTAAACACAATGCAATGCAAAAAGAATCAAGGTCCAACTCTTTGGGGTTAGGCAGAAATGATTTTTGGAAGTTTGGATCAAAATAATGCATCAAAATGATTTTAATTCCATGGAAAATTCTTAAAATGCATCAAGATCAAAAAAGAAATTTGGTTTGAGGGTTGGACAATGTTTCTAAATGTTTTTAAATGTTTCATGAATTTTTTGGTGATTTTTAAATACCTAAAAGTATTTTTAATTAATTAATTCTCATTAATTAATTAAAAAGAAACTTTTAAATATTTAAAAATACTTTTTTAATGCTAAAAATAAAAATAAAAATATTTTCTGATTAAGAAAAATATTTAAAACAAAAATGCAAAGGGAAATATTTTTGGGATTTTTCTAACTATTTTAAAATAAATGAAGAAGTTAAATAAGAAAAATTGAAATAAAAATGAAATTAAATGGAAAGTATAACAATCCAAAGGCTGAAATTCAAAGTTGGGTGGAGGGAGTTGACTAGCGCGTAAAGGAGTGGTCCAGATGCGTTCTGCCTAATTAATCCAAATTAAGTTAATTAATTAATGGTTAGGGTTTAATGACTAATCTGAAACGTTCAAACACGCGCGGGAGAAGCAAATCAAAGGCCAGAATTCAAAGTTGGCTAATTAATGTGATTAGGGCTTAATGACCCTCAGGCGACCGGAACAGGGTTCCGGTCGTCTTCTCCGACGACTCAAAAACCTAGCTTCTTCTACAGGTCACCATTCCTCAAATTTCTTTCACCAAAATGACCCCCCAAACATTCTAAACCAAAACCCCCACTTAAAATCCATTTATCCATCATGAACAAAGAAGAACAAACTCAAACTCAAACACGGGCAAAATTTCAGAGAAGCATAAAATGGCCATTCCTTCACTATTTTCAAATCTAAGGACATCCCCATGATCAGCATAACACACACTTCCATTTTATAACAAGAAAAGCAAGCTCTGAGAAAAAAGTTCTTGAACCATACCTGAGGGTGAAGCTTCTGATTCTGGGCTATCTGGGTTGTTCTTTGGTGCAGACTCACTCCAATGGTTCCCCTGGTGCTAATGGCAAGCTTGGATGGAGCTTAAATAAGCTATTTTGAGAGGCTTGAATCTGATATATCAGAAAATGGGGTCCTTATGTAGGCTGTTTCAGATCATTGTGAGGGGTGGTATTGGTTCTATGAATGTTTTCTAGTTGATTGGTGAAGATAGAATGAGTGTTTGATGACTGTGGAGGGTGATTCGAAGAGAGGAAAGTTTTGGCAGGTTTTGTGATATGCTGTGTTCTGGCTTGTCTCAAGGGCCAATGCTTTGCTATAATCCTCCCAAGTTGTGTGAATAGCATGTGGAGCAGGTCAGTAGGGGTGGCTTCTTACTGTTCCACGAGTATGGGAGTTTTGGCCAAAAAGTCAATGTGATTGGTACTTGCAGCATGGGCTATGGCAGCAGCTGTTTGAGGTCATGTCTTGCTTCAGCTTGGGTCAAGGATGACCCTTAGATTGCTTGAGAGTGACTGCAACATATGGATCATGAGCTATGCTAGCTTTTGCAACTTGCCCACTTGTGCTTTCTTGTGATTTTATGCTATGTACATGAGGCATTCCTTGCTGAATTTTGTCACATGATGTCTCAATTGGTCATGGCAATGCATAGAACTCAGTTGGTAATCACATAGCTCTTTGGAGAATGACTTTGCTAAAAATCCATCTTTTGCACTTGTAATGGAAAATGACTTAAGGATCTTTGAAAACCAAAGCAAACAATGCAAAATCCCTTGGGCCAATTATGTTTTTTAGGTTATGTATGATCATGTGATGAAGTTTTGAAGCCATTTTGAAGTCAATAGAATGCTTGGTACATGAATTTGCAAGTTTTCCATTTGGTGCCTAACTTGAATTTTAGTGATTTTTGCCAACTTTGACAAACCATAACTTTTGATCCAAAATGAATTAGGTCATGTTCTTGTACTTTTTGAAAAGGGAAAGATCTAATCTACAACTTTCATGACCAAAGTTTTTCCATTTGAAGCATTTTTGGATAAAAAAGTAAGGGTTGAAAAGTTGCCTAAAATGACAAATTCCTTAAAAGTCAAACTTGCCTCAAAAAGTCAACTTTGCAAAAACTTGTAATTCTTGAATTTTGTGAACTTCCAACCTCTTCCATGATCAAATAAAGATCATATACACTCAAAATGATGAAGAATTCCCTTTGGTTGGGTCATTGGGGGCCTCAGATGCCCTGATTTTGCACTGACTTGTCCAGAAAGTCAACTCTTGATCAGATGACTTCCCCATGGAATTTCTTCATGAAAATTGATATGCATACTCCCTATACCATATAGAGACCAATAGAAACAAGAATGACCAAAAAATTTGAAGTTATGGCCTCTGAAACCAAAACCCTAATTTTAGGTCATCTGTGCAGTCAAGCCTAGCTCTGCTTCCATACCAATCCCAGTTCTTGTGATTCTTTGGCATTCTTGACTTTGAGAGGATATAATATGATATAAGAACACACATGGACCCCCTTGGAGTGATTGGTGGCCTTTGGAGTGGCTCAAGAAGCTCTTGAATTGCTCAGATCACAACCCTAGGTGCAGATGACTTTGAATCTATGCAGTGAATCAAAAATGTGGTATGAGATGCTATGATTGTGTTCATGCATATGAAATGATCACAAGCCATGGTGTGGATGGGTGAGGGCAAATTTGGGGTGTTTACACATCTCATGCCAGTCTTTGTAGGTGACTACCATCTTCTGCACAATCTTCTTGATATTCTTATTAGCTGCCTCAACAGCGTCGTTCATCTTTGGCCTGTAAGGAGAAGAGTTGTGATGTTGGATCTTGAAGTCCCGGCATAGCTCTGCCATCATTTTGTTGTTCAGGTTGGAACCATTATCAGTAATGATTCGCTCGGGAACTCCGTATCGACAGATGATATCTCTCTTCAGAAATCTGGCTACCACCTGCCTTGTAACATTTGCATATGAGGCTGCTTCAACCCACTTGGTGAAATAGTCAATGGCGACCAGGATGAATCTGTGGCCGTTTGAAGCAGTCGGCTCGATCTTGCCAATCATATCAATTCCCCACATGGCAAAGGGCCATGGTGAAGACATTATATTCAAAGGATTGGGAGGCACATGCACCTTATCCGCATAAATCTGGCATTTATGGCATTTTCTGGCATAGGCACAACAGTCAGCATCCATTGTGATCCAATAATAACCTGATCGTAGCAACTTCTTAGCCATTGCATGTCCCCCAGCATGGGTACCAAAGGATCCTTCATGCACTTCATGCATCAACAAGTCTGCTTCTGCTTTATCAACGCATCTGAGGAGTACCATATCAAAGTTTCTCTTGTATAGGGACCCATCAGTGTTCAGGAAGAAACTACCAGCAAGCCTTCTCAAAGTCTTCTTATCATTGGAAGATGCTCCAGGTGGGTATGTTTGATCCTCCAAGAAGCACTTAATGTCATGGAACCAAGGCTTATCATCTTTGGAAATATCTGCTGCAAATACGTAGGCTGGTCTATCTAGTCTGGACACTGAAATCTGCGGTACAAAGTTGGCAGCTTGAACTTTGATCATTGATGAAATGGTAGCCAGAGCATCCGCAAACTGATTCTCGTCCCGAGGGATATACTCAAGCTTGACCGTTGTGAAGAAAGTCAATAATCTTCTCGTATAATCCCTGTAAGGTATCAGATGATCCTGGTGGGTGTACCATTTGCCATTGGTTTGATTTACTACCAAAGTTGAATCTCCGAATACGGTTAATGTCTTGATCCTGAGGTCAATGGCTTCCTCAAGACCCATAATGCAAGCTTCGTATTCAGCTTCGTTGTTAGTGCAGTTGAAAGTGAGTTTTGCCGAGAAAGGCATGTGAACTCCTTTAGGTGTAATGAGTACTGCACCAACACCACGACCATTCATATTAACAGCCCCATCAAACATCATAGTCCATTCTTCCTCCGGGTCAGGTCATGTTCTTGTACTTTTTGAAAAGGGAAAGATCTAATCTACAACTTTCATGACCAAAGTTTTTCCATTTGAAGCATTTTTGGATCAAAAAGCAAGGGTTGAAAAGTTGCCTAAAATGACAAATTTCTTAAAAGTCAAACTTGCCCAAAAAGTCAACTTTGCAAAAACTTGTAATTCTTGAATTTTGTGAACTTCCAACTTCTCTTATGATCAAATAAAGACCATATACACTCAAAATGATGAAGATCACCCCTTGGTTGGGTCATTGGGGGTCTCAGATGCCCTGATTTTGCACTGACTTGTCTAGAAAGTCAAATCTTGATCAGATGACTTCCCCATGGAATTTCTTCATGAAAATTGATATGCATACTCCCTATACCATATAGAGACCAATAGAAACAAGAATGACCAAAAAATTTGAAGTTATGGCCTCTGAAACCAAAACCCTAATTTCAGGTCATCTGTGCAGTCAAGCCTGGCTCTGCTTCCACACCAATCCCAGTTCTTGTGATTCTTTGGCATTCTTGACTTTGAGAGGATGTAATATGATACTTGAACATACATGGACCCCTTTGAAGTGATTGGTGGCCTTTGGAGTGGCTCAAGAAGCTCTTGGATTGCTCAGATCACCAACCCTAGGTGCAGATGACTTTGAATCTATGCAGTGAAACAAAAATGTGATATGAGATGGTATGATTGGATTTATGCATATGAAAAGATCACAAGCCATGGTGTGAATGGGTGAGGGAAAATTTGGGGTGTTTACACATGGATGGTGAAGATTTCTTGTCTCCTGTTAACTCAGATGTAGTTAAAAAATACTTCGCATGAAAGAGACCCGCTGGAAGAAAAAAACAGAATAAAGAGTCCAGGAAAAAAAGGGCATCCCGGCGAGCCAAAAATAGAATAAAAGGCCCAGGAAAAAATTAGGGATATAAATAAAAAAAATTGTACACCCGGTGATTTGAAAATCCACATTGGACAGCTCAGGCAAAAAAGAGTATCCTGGTAGATTGAAAACCCAAAAGAGTGATCAATGCAAAAGAAGGAATAAGTGAATGACCGTGATCTGAGTTATCTGTACTACGTCGTTGTGTCACTCAACCTGGAAATTCTTGAAGGATAGGAATCAGTCAAATCTTCCTCTTCAAAAAGCAAGATTAAACGGGAGTAATCTTGAATACATACTAGTCATAGCAGAATTGAAACTCAGTGAGATGTCGTTTCACATTGCCATTAGGATAATTTCTTTTCTCAATATATAATGATCATCTCTTTCCAAGTGGTTGCTTCCTTATGTATCTTTGCCTATTCACATGCCCATCAATAAAAGAATTATTCAGTCAAAAAGCTTCATCCTTGTTTTTATTTTTACGTGTTTTGTTTGCAAAAATGTCCTGAATTTTTGATAAAATAACAATGCATTTAAACAAGGTGGCTTTACGAATAACATGCAAAAGGAAAAATTTTAAAATCAGTTTGAATGTTGAGCAACATCGGGTGGTTGACTTATGTCATACAATTCTCCGGGGCATATGTGTGCAAGCTTTGTTGTTGCAGGTTTTGCAGCCAGAAAAGAAAGATGTCATAAGGTGATGTTTCCAAGCAGACTCTTCTCCCCAGCAAGAGATGCCTTACAATGTTTATCTCTAGCAGAAAGGGTGATCCCAGCACCATCCCCAATAGGGTTCAAGATGGGACCTTTCCCGACTGAGTCAGAGTAGGGTGGTATTCCCAGCTGAATTTCAAGATTAGTTGAACTGCTCTCATCCCCAGGCAAAGTCTTCATTCCTAGCAGGCAGTTGAATACCTTGTCTCCTCCACAAAGTTAGAAAGGTCATAATTCTCTCCCTCGCAAGAGTATGTGACCAAGTCTCCCCAGCCGAGTCGGAAGAACGTCATTTCCCTGTGAATTTTCATGATTGGGATTCATCTATCATTGAAATATTCCTCAGTGAAGTCACCAATTTATTTTTGGCCAATGTGACAAAGGATGTAAATAGTTGTTCACATCTCTTCCCCCAGCCAGAGTCAGATATTCATCATGGTAACTTTTTCTCTTTCTCGAGCAGAATGTCGGTCAAGATGTTCTTTTACTCAGCAAGGTTCTAAAACAAAATCTTTCCCTTGCAGAAATATTTCCTATGGGACTTTACCTTCTCAACACTTCAAGGCCCACATCCCTGTGGCAGGCCAGTAGTCATCCGGTTCTTTATAAAAGACAAAATTGTTAAGGCAT
This sequence comes from Lathyrus aphaca, assembly GCA_963966055.1. Classification (NCBI taxonomy): domain Eukaryota; kingdom Viridiplantae; phylum Streptophyta; class Magnoliopsida; order Fabales; family Fabaceae; genus Lathyrus; species Lathyrus aphaca. Next base: position 196,423,512 of record OZ014519.1, on the reverse strand, counting down.
GCATCCCCGTGGAGGGTCAATAGTCTCCTGGTTCATTACAAAAGACATTTCAAGGCCCACATCTCTGTGGCAGGCCAGCGGTCCCCTGGTTCATTATAATGGACAAAATCCAGTTTTTATGGATTATACCTTGAGAGGCATATCTGTTTGTTAGATGGATTTCCCATTTCAGGAAGAGGATTTCACAAAGCATCCTGATCAGCACTTGTTTGTTTTACAGACTTCGTTGCTAAAGCCCACATCTCTATGGCAGGCCAGTAGTCTCCTGGTTCATTATAAAATACATTCCTTTGAGTCTTAAATCCTATGATATTACATTCTCATGTCCCGAGTTATGGATCCTATGATGCCATTTCCTTGTTATTTTTGGTTGGTTTGTAAATCCTATGATATTACAACGCCATTCTAAGGCCCACATCCCTGTGGCAGGCTGTTGCACCCCAAAATTTACCCTTTGAATTTTCTAACTTTAATAGACTTTTTGTTTTGCATTCATTCGCATCTTCACTAGGTTATTAACTTTGCATTCATTCATTTAAATAATCTAATAAGACATGGTATCAAGAGTTTATGAGGAATTAGGATTTCACACCCTATTTTGTGGATTATCAAAAGAATTCGAAGGTTTTGGCTATGAAGCCACCAATGACATCATCTTCTTATGTTCTTGTCACTTAATTAGGGTTTATTTTCCTGATTAAGTGGTATTCAAGGATTTAAAGTATGAAGACTATTCAGTGATTCATCTAGTCCATCATTAGCGGTGAAATGTGAATGAAAGGATCAGGATAAGGGTATGCGCAATACAAGTGAGTTGTCTTTTGAGGCCCCAATTAGAGTTTTTGCACCAATTTGAGTTCATTTGGTAAAGGCAAAATTATAGAATTATTAAAGACCCAGAAAATTGGTATTGGTTATTGGTTTAATCATTCGTCGGGTTTATTGTTCAATAAAGATCATTTTTTAGACGGATTCATTGTTGTGATGCCATTCAGGACTAGTGGTAGATAGGTTCAATTGCGAAGGTTTCAAGTGTTGTTCAAGTGTAAAGGCACGTTGTATAAACCATTCCTTACCCATATCTATTTTCGTAACCATTTCATCCACTCTGTCAATTGTCCATATTTTAATTCCATTTCCTTATCCAATTTTCATTATCCATCTTATTCAAAAATAATAACCATTCCAATCCAATTTCCACATTATAAATCTCATTATTCCTGAAACCAATCATCCAAATTTAATACCATCCAAAAAAATCCATGTTACATATCTAATTTTCAATTCCAAATGTCAATTAAGATTTATAAACCATTTATATCAGAGCAAGAGTTAAAAAGGCCTTTGTTTTACAAGTCTATTACCACATTATTACAATACAAAATACAAAATTTATTCCAAGCCTTCCCATTTTGCAAGTTGAAACACGAGACTTCACACAAGACAAATATACAGAACCATACAAGCTTGCCTCCAAATTATGCATCATTGACCATAAAAATTCCACAACTAGAAATTTCGTAACAACCAAAATTGTACTCTCCTACAATAACTACACACTGCTACAAACCTATTCAAGGAACTCCAAAACCGTCCAAGACTCCAGGGCTCCGTAGCAAAATGACAATACTGCTACAAGCCCTGATGTTTGCACTCCAAGCCACTCCATATGTAACGCCCTTATTTAATTAATTAATTTAATTAAATATTATTGTGTATTTTTCCCGATTATTTGTTGTCGAGTTTCGTTTAGTCGTTGTGGCATTAATTTGTTTGAGTTGGTATATTGTGTCATTTGTGTTGATAAGTTGATAAAAGTTGTTTACGTTAATTTTATGTTACGGGTCAAGTTGTGTTTGAGTTGTTTACGTTGATTAAGTCGGATTAGTTAATTCGAATAAATAAAATAAGTGTTATTGAGAAACTATTTAGTTGGGCTTAGTTTTGTGGTGTGAGAGTAGTAAGTTGGGGGTGCTAAGTTAGACCCTTTAGTAATTAGGTTGATTAGTGAGAGTTTTGTAAAAACTAGTTGAAAACCTAATAAGGAGTTAATCATAATTTTTGTAAGAGAAGGAAGAACAAGTCTTAGAGGGAGATCAAGAAGAGGCTAGGTTGAGGATTTTCGCGGAGATTTCTATGGTGAATTCGAGCTGCCTCCAATCCAAGGTAAAGGTAGGGTTCGAATTCCATAACCGGGACTAGATGATCGTATGTAGGTTGGGGTTTTTCATGTAATTTTGTTGCTATGTTTTGTATGGATCGTTGTTGTTGATTTTGTGTTGATATCTGACGAAAAAACACGTGGTTCTTGTTGTATTGCTGGTATAATCGTTGTTGTATCTGTTGTCTGTGTCGCTGGACTGATTTTCTTGTTGCAGGAATTCGTGTAGAAAGAAGTTAGGGTTTGTAATACCAATCATAGGACTTGATAAATGAGTAGTTACAAAAGTTTTTTTAGAGTAAAATCGATGTAGAAACCCAATTAGGATTAAATAGAATGATGAAGTTGTGAGAAATCGTAGCAGGGTTGGAGTTGTATGCATTCTGGTGAAATTCATAACAGATCAGGTGTTACACGTAACGAGCAAGGCATTTCGTGTAACGTGTCCCCTTACGCGTAACATTCTTGGGCATTACGCGTATGGAGATGGGCAGTACATGTATGAGCAGAGTGAGTGCAGAAAAATGCAGTTTTTGGCGATTCGTCCTGTTTTCACATCCGTTTCGTGTTGGTTCGATCTGAGGCATTAACTAGAGATAAAAAGTAAGTTGATTATAGTAGATTTGGGAGTTTAAAATAATTAAATTAGTAATCTAGTCGATTAAGTCGTAAATTGACATTTCACGTTGAAGTCATACCAAAGTTGTTATAAGTCGTGTTGTCCCGCTTTTGTGAAAGATTATTAAGTTGCAGGTCTTTTGACCAACGTTGATTGATGTTGGTGAGTTGTTCAAGTTATTATGTTGCAAAGTTGTTGATTATGTCGTTGTTGTTGTATGCCATTCATAGTTGCATACATTTGCATATTTTTAAGTTGAAGCGAATGATCGATTCAAGTTGGCCTGGATTGGCAAATAAGTTGTTGATGCCTCGATAAACTGACAATGTTTCAAGTTGGGAGTTTACTCCAAATGGTACCACATGCATATATAAGTTGAGTCGCATTCAAGTTGCATTTTATTATGTTGATTTGCTGTTGTTGGATATAAGTCGTTTGTTGATGCTGTTTGTTGTGTGAAGTGGTGTGATTATACGATTATCTTGCTTACATATTGATTATCGTATCCTGTTTATGTTATTCGATATCTCACCCCTTCTGTTTGAATGTTACCCTCTATTGGTAACGTGCCGATAATCAAAATTCGAGTACCTAGTCGTCTAAAGTCGGTGTTTGTGACTTTGATATGTAGCACTTCGGGGGGATGAACACATGTTTTGTCTTTGTGACTTTTGTTTAAGTTTATGAACTAGTTTCAGTTGTTTTATGTTGAAAAACTAAGTTGAAGTGTTTTGATGTTGAATTTATTGAAGTTGTTTAAAGTTGAAACTTGTTGATCCGCTGCGTTGTTTTTCAAAGTTATTTCATTAATGAACTATGTTATTTGATTTTAAAGTTGGAAAATGTGATATCCCATATTTTGTTGAGGAAATTCTATAACTCTGATTTAAATTATAAAGTCGAGTAGAAATGGGGTGTTACATTAGTGGTATCAGAGCAGGTTGGTCTGTCTGATCAGGTTGTCGAGTCGTAGTTGTCTAACAATCGAGTATAGTTATGTGGTTATTACTGAAGGTTCATTGAAGGATTTTCCAAGTTGGCATTTCCGTTGAATCGGTTGACTTGTAAGAGTAAAGCTTTTGTGTGGGATGTCCAATGCGAAGAAATTTTTGCAGAGTTGAAGAAGAGACTGACGTCGGCTCCAGTTTTGATTTTACCGAATTCAGAGGAACCGTTTGTTGTGTATTGTGATGCTTCATTGATGGGTTTAGGAGGTGTTCTTATACAGAATGGTAAAGTGATTGCTTATGCATCGAGACAGTTGCGGGTTCATGAGAAGAACTATCCTACGCATTATTTGGAACTTGCTGCAGTTGTTTTTGTATTGAAGATCTGGCGGCATTATGTTTATTGTTCTAGATTCGAAGTATTTAGTGATCATAAGAGTTTAAGGTATTTGTTTGATCATAAATAGTTGAATATTAGGCAACGAATATGGTTATAACTATTGAAAGATTACGATTTTGGTTTGAATTACCTTCTGGGTAAAGCTACTGTTGTAGATAATGCTTTGAGTCGGAAGACGTTACATATGTCAGCAATGATGGTTAAGGAGTTAGAGTTGATTGAGCAATTTCGAGATATGAGTTTGGTTTGCGAAGTGACTCCGAAGAGTGTCATGTTTGGTATGCTGAAGATTAATAATGATTTTCTGGAAAATATTAGAGAAGCTCAGAAATTGGATGTGAAACTAGTGGATATAATAGTTGATTGTGGTGAATCTGAGAAGAATGGTTTTAAGTTGGTTGCGCATGGTGTTTTGAGATTTCAGGATAGGATTTGTATACCTGATGATGCTGATATGAAAAGAATGATTCTTGAGAAAAGTCTTAGAAGTAATTTGAGTACTCATCCAGGAGAGACTAAGATGTATCAAGATTTGAAGAAGTTGTTTTGGTGTCCTGGGATGAAGAATGATGTAGCACGTTTTCTGTTTGGTTGTTTGGTTTGTCAGAAGTCGAAAGTTGAACATCAGAAGCCTGCTGGTTTGATGCAACCGTTGGAAATTCCATAAGTGAAATGGGATAGCATTTCTATGGATTTTGTAACAGGATCGCCTAATACTTCAAGAGGACATGATTCGATTTGGGTTATTGTTGATAGGCTTACTAAGTCGGCTCATTTTATTCCTATTAACATTAGGTTTCCAGTATTGAAGTTGGCTGAGATTTATATCAGAGTAATTGTGAAGTTGCATGGTGTTCCTTTGTGTATCGTGTCGGATAGAGATCAGAGGTTTACGTCGGATTTTTGGAAGAGTCTTCAAGAAAAGTTGAGCTTGAGTTTAGCGTATCATCCTCATACAGATGGTCAAACGAAGAGGACGATTCAGTCGTTGGAGGATTTGTTGAGAGCTTGTGTACTTGAGCCGGGAGGTTCGTGGGATACTTATCTTCCATTGATAGAGTTCACATATAATAATAGTTATCATTCTAGTATCGGAATGGCACCATTTGAGGCGTTGTACGGTCGGAGATGTAGGACTCTACTGTATTGGTATGAATCTGGTGAGAGTGTGGTGCTCGGACCAGAGATAGTTCGAGAGACTACCGAGAAGGTGAAGTCGATTCGAGAAAAGATGAAAGCTTCTCAAAGTCGGCAGAAAAATTATCATGATAAGCGAAGGAAGATTTAGAATTTCAAGATTACTCCCCGTTTTATCGGTCTGTATCATATTTCGGATAGAATTGGGAATGTTACTTATAGAGGGGATTTACCGCCAAACTTGTCGAATTTGCACGAATTGTTCCACGTGTCACAACTCCGGAACTATATTTCAGATCCATCTCATGTCATTAGCATGGATGATGTGCAAACGGGATAATCTCATAGTGTAGAATATGCCAGTATGTATTGAGGGTCGTGAAATGAAGACTTTAAGAGCCAAAGAGATTGCTTTAGTGAAAGTTGTTTGGTTGGGCACTGCCGGAGAAAGTATGACTTGGGAGTTGGAAAGCAAGATGCTGGAATCAAATCCTGAGTTGTTTGAGCAAGCTAAGATTTTCGAGGACGAAAATGTTCTAAGTGGGGGAGAGTTGTAACACCCATATTTAATGAATTAATTTAATTAAATATTATTGCATATTTTTCCCGATTATTTGTTGTCGAGTGTCATTTAGTCATTGTGTTGTTAATTTGCTTGAGTTGGTATATTGTGTCATTTGTGTTGATAAGTTGATAAAAGCTATTTAAGTTGATTTTACGTTGTGAGTCAAGTTGTGTTTGAGGTGTTTACATTGATTAAGTCAGATTAGTTAAGTTGAATAAATAAAATAAGTGTTATCGAGAAAATATTAAGTTGGGCTTAGTTTTGTGGTGTAAGAGTAGTAAGTTGGGGGTGCTAAGTTAGACCCATTAGTAATTAGGTTGATTAGAGGGAGTTTAGTAAAACCAAGTTGAAAACCTAATTAGGAGTTAATAAAAAAATTTGTAAGAGAAGGAAGAACAAGTCTTAAAGGGAGGTCAAGAAGAGGCTAGGTTGAGAATTTTTGCAAAGATTTCTACGGTGAATATGAGTTGCCTTCAATCTAAAGTAAAGGTGGGGTTCGAATTCCATAACCGGGACTAGATGGTCATATGTAGAGTGGGTTTTGCATGTAATTTCATTGTTGTGTTTTGTATGGATCATTGTTGTTGATTTCATGTTAATATCTGATGAAAAAGCATGTTGTTCTTGTTGTATAGCTGGTATAATCGTTGTTGTATCTGTTGTCTGTGTCACTGGACTGGTTTTCTTGCTACAGGAATTCGTATAGAAAGAAGTTAGGGTTCATAAAACCAATCACAAGACTTGATAAATGATTAGATACAAAAGTTTTTAGAGTAAAATTGATGTAGAAACCCAGTTAGGATTGAATAGAATGATGAAGTTGTGAGAAATTGTAGCAGGGTTGGAATTGTATGCATTATGGTGAAATTCGTAACAGATTTGGTGTTATGCGTAACATGGCCCTTTATGTAAGGAATTACGCGTAACATTCTTGGTATACGCGTATGGAGATGGGCAGTATGTGTATGAGCAGAGTGAGTGCAAAAAAATGCAGTGTTTGGCGATTCGTCCTGTTTTCGCATCGTTTTCGAGTTGGTTCGATCATACACTTAAGTAGAGATAAAATAAGTTGATTGTAGTAGATATGAGAGTTTAGAAGAATTAACTTAGTAATTTAGTCGATTAAGCCGTAAATTTATGTTTCACGTTGAAGTCGTTCTAAAGTTGTTGTAAGTCGTGTTGTCCCGCTTTTGTGAAAGATTATTAAGTTGCAGGTCTTATGACCAACGTTGATTGATGTTGTTGAGTTGTTCAAGTTGTTATGTTGCGAATTTTTGGATTATGTCGTTTTTGTTGTATGCAATTCATAGTTGCATACATTTGCATATTTTTAAGTTGGAGCGAATGCTCGATTCAAGTTGGCCTGGATTGGTAAATAAGTTGTTGATGCCTCGATAAAGTGGCAATGTTTCAAGTTGGGAGTTTAGTCCAAATGGTACCATATGCATATATAAGTTGAGTCGCATTCAAGTTGCATTTTATTATGTTAATATGCCGTTGTTGGATATAAGTCGTATGTTGATGTTGTTTGTTGTGTGAAGTGGTGTGATTATATGATTATCTTACTTACATATTGATTATCGTATCCTGTTTATGTTATTCGATATCTCACCCCTTCTGTTTGAATGTTGCCATCTGTTGGTAACGTGCAGGTAATCAAGATTCGAGTACCTAGTCGTCTAAAGTCGGTGTTTGTCGCTCTGATACGTAGCACTTTGGGGGGATGAACGCATTTTTTGTCTTTGTGACTTTTGTTTAAGTTTATGAACTAGTTTCAGTTGTTTAAAGTTGAAACTTGTTAATCCGCTGTGTTGTTTTTCAAAGTAATTTCATTAATGACGTTTTTTATTTTATTTTAAAGTTGGAAAATGTGATATCCCATGTTTTGTTGAGGAAATCCTATAACTCTGATTTAAATTATAAAGTCGGATAAAAATTGGGTGTTACACCATACACAACACACCAAGAACCTACACACCTAAACGCCAAGCTTGCAGAAAACCTTTTACCAAAATACAAATTACAAGACCTACAGCAATTTTCACTAGGGCAACAATTTCCATAACCGTATTATAGATTGCACAAAAGCAACAACATATGGACAAAAACTGTAAATCAAAATGACTTAACAACAACAAGACAAAGGATTGGTTGTACTATAAACTTAGCAAACAAGTTTTGAAATTCAAAATTAATTTTTCCAACCTTAAATAAAGAGACAAAGAACGAAAAACCCTAGCAGCTAAAAGTAGAAAACGGCATAAGCAAAATTCTCAAGAAAACCTAAATCATTAAAGCTCTTTTGATGGTTCTTTTGAGCTCCACACTGTAGTTCATTCTGAACCGAGCTTAGCCACAAAAACACTCGTTCAACATAATAACACAACAAGCATCGAAAGAAAAAAGCAAGAAGGACGAAACAACAACAAGCGAAGGAGAACGAAATCCAGAAGAACAGAAGAACCAATCAAAGACGAAAGGAAGAGAGACAAAAAGAGAGGAAAGGGTGGGCCAAGAAAATGAACGTCAAAAGCATACCCCAACCAAAAACTCTTCCTTTGCTCGTTTTTCTTCGTATTATTGCTCGTAGTGTCATTTTGATTTCGAATCCTTGTTGATTTGCTTGTTTCCATTTGTTTGTGATGGCTAGGGTTTCACTGTTAGCGGAATCAAGATCATATTGAGATTAGGCTTTTTGCATGTTAACTTGTTTGATATTTAATGATACGATGAGGTCTGATTTTTGAAGAGAAATCATGGCTGAGTTGAAGAGAAACAGGTTGAGAAATCAATGAAGGTTTATGAGATTACTAATTGTTCATTTTGCTTTGCTAAGTATGGTTGAACTCGCACAAGAAGAGGAATACATTTTCAGTTCTTATTTTTTTTGTGTTTTGAGTTTATTTTAAAGAATGATAGTGCATCGGTGTCATTTCAAGTGATTTTATTGAGTTCTACTGGTGGCTATTATATTTTCAACATGATAAATGATGTTGTTGACACATGATACCTGCGTGTTGTTTTTTTTAAGTTGCTATAATGTTTTGTTGTCTTACCAATGTTATGACTATTAATGTTATTATTTTTTTCTTAATGTATTGCATTGAATGCTCTGTCCCTTTTTCACTACCCGATGTTGAACCATCAAAATGCCAACACATTTTTTCTATAAGTCATGTGCGGCTAGGGTTCTCCTTGAATGTTCTTTCAATAATGCTTTTTTGGTGATGGGCTAGGCAATGCAACCAGGTATTGGACCCAAAATTCATTATAGCCCAAGGTTGTTAGGTCAAGTGAGCTTATCATCAATATTGGCCCATGATCGTTTTTTGAGAAAGATGTATTAAGATCATAAAACCTTTTTATCATAATTTCTTGTAACTATTTGTTTGTTATTTTAATAAGGAAATTTTTTTTAGGGATAAAATAGGGATTTTATTCATGTATTAAGTTCATGCTAGAATTTAGATTAATATTCCCATTAGGTTATTTTAGTGATCCGTTCGATTTATTTGCTTGATTTTGGTTGTATGATTATTCGTTTGTTCTTAATATTGGGTGTTTTGCTTGGTTGTATAATGACCATATATCTTGTATGAATTTGTATGATTTTTTCTTGCGTTACGACCTTAATTTGTTAATTAAAATTACGATCACCATCAGACTAATTTCTCAAAGATAATTAAATTTCTTTGGTTCAATGTCAAATCGATGTTCACATACATACACACACGTAAACTTTTCTCAACATTTTAACTTAAACGAATACATCGCGATTGTTTTCCATATCAAGTCCACTTCAATTCCAAAACCCTACAAACTAATACGATTTTTATCAAATCTTTCAAAATCAAGTAACGAACGAAATGAGTTCTTAGAGTCTCGCATTCCTTTAATTCTTGAATGAACACTCTTGAGGCTCACTCCTTGAGTTGTGGTTAATTCACTATTTTGCTCCTAAAATACTTAATCTTTTCTTAATCAAACAACGAAAGAATGAGTTATTGGAGTCTAGCATTCCTTGAATTCTTAAATGAATGCTCTTGAGGCTCGCTCTTTGATTTGTGGTTCATTCTCTCTTTCATTTTTAAAATACTATCAACCATCAACCCTAAACCAATATGGATAACCCGTTCAAACTCAAACCCAACACGAATACTCAAACTATTTTCGTAAACAAATCGCGAAAGAACTGAGTTCTTGGAGTCTAGTATTCCTTGAATTCTTGAATGAATGCTCCTGAGGCTCGCTCTTTGTGTTATGATTCATTCAACCTTACGTATTTAAGACATCTAACTCTCACATATCAAATGACGAAAGAACTGAGTTCTTAGAGTCTAGCATTCCCTGAATTCTTGAATGAATACTCCTAAGGCTCGCTCTTTGGGTTGTAATTCATTCGCCCTTTCGTTCCTAAAACACTAAACAAGTTCAAACATATTTCTCTAAATGAACATTTTTTAAACCCCTTCTACCGTAAAAACAAGCTAGAGCTTCAGCCTCAGATCGCGAGCAGAAAAGTCAACATTTAGCCATTAGAGAGTGGTTTAAACACTCAAGCATTATTTAAGTCCCTTCTATATTACAAACAAGCTAGCATTTCAGCCTCCTATTGTGAGCAGACAAGCCACAACTTAGCATTTAGAGAGCGATTTAAACAATTGTTCATTAAAAAACACCAACCTACTCGTAGTTAGTCGAACTACGACGCTCTGATTCCTCGACGAGGATACGTATGCACGAGGATCTCATTCCTTGGCGAGTCTACTAACAACTAACTCCCTATTTTCTCTCGCCCCTGTTGCGATTGAGACTACTCAAACCATAGTATAAAGAACTACGAGGCTCTGACTTTCCCATTGCACAAGGGAATATGTAGGCACGAGAGTCATGATTCTTGCCAAGCGCCCAAGGAACAAAACCACCCATTCTCCATTTTGTTTACCTCTTAGGAAGAAGACATTATCATAAGTTAGCATTCAATCGCAAGATTAGACTAAGAGGTTCCTGTTGAGTACAACAGACGTAAGAGGTGCTAATACGTTCCTCTTGCGTAACCAACTCCCGAACCTAGAATTTGGTTCCGATGACCAAGTTCTTTCCTTTTAGGTTTTATCTATATCTCCCTTTTCTTTCGTTAGAATAAATAGAATTAGGTGGCAACTCTGTTGTTCGTTTTTCCACGTCCATCGCGAGGATCATATTTTTTGAGGTACGACACAGGCCAGTAGTCGTCTGGTTCATTATAAAAGACACTCATATGAGTCGTAAATCTTATGATATTACGTTCTCATGCTCGGGATGTAAGTCCTGTGATGTTGCAACGCCGTTAAGGCCCACATCTCTGTGGCAGGCCAATAGTCTCCTGGTTCATTATAAAAGACACTTCTCTGAGCCGTAAATCCTATGATCTTATGTTCTCATGTCCCAGGTTATGGATTCTATTATTCCATTTCCTTGTTATTTTGGTTGGTTTGTAAATCCAATGATATTACAACACCATCAAGGCCCACATCTCCGTGGAAGGCCAGTAGTCTCCTAGTTCATTATAAATGACAAATTCTTCATGGTTGCAGGTTTTTGTTTACTCCATTAAATTTTTCCCCAATCATAGTTTCCTTTAGTCGGATTTATACCACTTTTCTTCTTCATCAGAGTGCAAATTTTCTGGTTTATTTTCGTTATTTAATCACAGTTTATCTCGAACGGATGATAGTCAATGCTCTTATCCTTTTCAGATTAACAGATGATTGAATAGGGGAAGATGTAACACCATAAAATTCGCCCTCTCATTCATTGTCATATAGCATAACATATATCATACATATCATTGCATCTTTGCATAGAAAAATGAAGCATAAAACTCATGGTAAAAGGCATAGGGATGTGATCATTGGTATATCATTTTGTGATTCTTCAAAGCCAGAGATGAGAGCCAAGTTGTCTTTCAACAAGCCACAAGGGGTCCTCATATCTTATACAAGCTCATACATTGCCTCAAGTCTCTAGAATGGGAATGGTTCATCAGGAATTTCATTAGTGTATATTTCCTCTATAAGGAACCCTAATTAGGGAATTGTCCCAAAGCAAGTTATCCTCATGGATTTGATCATTATTGTTATCATAGGATTTTATATGTCATATATGGCCTAGAGTTACATTTTGGCTCAAGGAATCATTGAGGAAGTCAGGCAATAGCTCAATTACTTGTGGAACAAGAAAAAGTCAACAGTGTAGAAGAAAAGTCAACCAGGGGTTTTCAAAGGTTCCAATCATGATTGTCAAGCTTATGGACCCTTATATGAGCAAATGATATCATGAATTGTGTCATTCATCAAGAATGAAGAGTTTGGGAAAAAGTTGATAAAAATGGAAATGACCTATAATGTGTAACTTTCCATTTTTGAAAATTCTCACCTTAACTTCAACCGATCCTTTCATGACCAAATAAGCTTTAAATGAGTTTTCCTTGAACATAAAAGTTATAGGTTTTTCTCTCCCATTTTCAAAAAGTACAAGAACATTCTTATAGCCCTTATGAATCAAAAGTTATGGCTCATGGAAGTTAAGGCATTTTTGTGAATTCTCATGCATATCAAGTTTTCCACATTTTGCAAATTGATCCATAGTGATTTGTAATGACTTATAATCAGCTAATTCATGTTACCACATCATAATGCACATCATGAATACTATTTTTGGCCCTTGGAGCAAGCCAATTCATGCCATGATCATCACTTATTTTCAATAATTCATTTTAGCAAAACCAGTCAAAAATCAAAATGCAATGCCTTTCCCTCCAAGCAACCATCACACATGCACTCAGTGATTAAAATGTGAGAGTATCATGCCTATTTCATGGACAACACGCGTGTGAGCAAGGGTGCATACCACAATTGGCTTTTTTTCAAAACACCTCACAATTCTCTAATCAAGTGATTAACAAAGCTCTAATCCAAATCAGAATGATAGTCACTCATATATAAGTGGAATCACACGTTCAAAGTTCATTCATGCACTCTCATTCTCCCAATTTTTATAATTTTTCTCTCATATTCTCTTCTTCGATTCTCATATTTCATCAAGCTTTCTTCACTTTTCTTGATTGATATATGATCATGAAGTCCTAAGGAAGCTATTGCACCATTTGTTTGAGGTTCAAACTTCATTTTCACCATAACCGAATCTTGAAGCCACTTCATCAAAACTCAAGATCCATCCTAATTCAAGTTTCTATATGCATTTATTTTGCAAATAGAAGTCAAAAGAGGAAGATCTGCAACTTTAGGAAGGATTTCTGAAGGTTTTGTACTCAAGAACAATTTTCAGGTAAGCTTTAATTTGCATCCTATTTCTCTTCTTTTTTTTTGTGTTTATGTTGATCTCTGAACATCACTGAATGCATTGTTATGTTTAATTTGAAGTTTGGACGTGGATTATGGATGTGTTGTGAGATTTTAGTTTTTTAGATCTAGTTTTGTTGTCTTCGATTCTCACTGTATGTTTGTGATATGATGTTTTTGTTGATGGATTTATGTTACTGAGGTTGTTTAGAGTAGATTTGGGAAATTTGTTTTTGTTTCTGGACATTTTTCTGGTTTGGTATGAATTTTCTGGTGACCGGAGCTAGGGCTCCATCACCGGATGCTTGCAGGTTTCAGGTGAGGCTAGAGGTTGAAGACAACCTCCCTGCCGTTGGATCTCATGATTGTGTGGTTGTTATGCTAACAACACATTAAAATGCACATGACGTGCGCGTGCAATCTAATTCTCTATTAATTTTGTTTGCGTGCCAGATAACAATAAGTGTGTGTGTCTTTCAATCTCATGCATTCATTTTTATTACTTTTGGATCTGTTGAGTGGTAGCGTGCGTTGGATGAGGAGACCTTTAGTTGACTGGATTGTTTTCCCTGGATCTAAATACTTTCTATTTGGCTCAATGTGGTGCGTGGATATTGTTTACTTTTTTCCTTGTTTGAATGCATAAAAATCATTGGATTGATCTGATGGCAATGAGAGATTCAACAAAGTTGACTTTGAGCCTTTGTGTGCGTCCTTGGGCCTGGGTTGCTCTTTGCACCCTCTTTTCTTTGGTTTTTTTCCATTTCAACGTGTTTGGGCCTCTATTCACACCCCTAGATTCTTTATTTCATTTTTATTTTCATTATTTTTGTCAGTTTCATTTTAAATTTTTAAAAATAGTTTTAGGCTTATAAAAATTCCACAAAAATTCACAAATGATCTTTATGATTTTATAAAATTTTATAAAATTTTAGTTTTCATTTTTATTTTATTTTTGCCTTCTGAATTAATTTCCATTTTATTTTCCTTTTGGTTTATTCCTTTCATACACACCTTGCCTTGTTGATATAATTCTTGATATCCATGAATAGTTTGATCTTGGTTCTTTTTGCATCATTTCAGGATCATGTTAGAGCACCTCAAAACATGTTGTACTAATTTTTAGGTTGTGTTTTCTTGAGTGTTGAAGCCTTTCTTTGAGCCTAATTCTTTGAAACCCTAATTTTCTTTGCTTGATTGTTTGAATGACACATCTTCTGAATCTTTGCATGAGTCTTTGGCATATTGTTTTCCTCTGGTTGATGTCCTTTGTGACTTGATTTCATAGTTTTTGAAGCATTTTTTGTATTTCTTTGATGCATGAACTTTGGTTGCCTGTTTTGTGAAAGTTTTGATCATGATTTGATTACTTGTTTGATACGGCACTTGTGTCCTTGTATGAGAACTTGTGTGTGACTTCTTAACATGTTGTTTAGCTTCTGACTTTATATTTGATCATTCATATTCCATGTTTTTTTCTTACCTTGTATGAAAAGTAACTTTCATTACCATGTTTGAATTATGTTCAATTCACCTCACTTCTTCTCCTATCCACCCTGAATGCTTGGAATTGTGGTTATGTGTTTTGTATGACATTTGAATACCATATTTAGGAACATCCTTAGGTGGTTTGAATTCTGAATTTGACTTTGTTTGAATCATTCTTGCATGATCACTTTGCATATCCACCCATTCTTCTTCTTTTCCTTCTTTAAGAAACTTCTTTGGTATTTTTCCACTTGTGGGCATTCTATTTGCTTGAGTTTGCATGATAAATTTTATAGGTCACTTTTAAAGTGTACTTTCTGACTTTGTCGATTTTGGTTTTGTTTATGACCTTCCTCTTTAGTTTGTGACTTGTTTGAGTCTTCTTAGCTTCATCTTATGCTTTTGTGGTTAACTAACCTTTGTTTTGTATGGGGGTTATGGTAAGTCATGTGTGTGGGTATGCACCAACATACAACTTCTTCCTTCATCTCTTTTAAATACTTTCATGTTTTGATTGCCTTAGCTTTATGCTTTGCTTGCTTAACTCCATTACTTCCCCTTTAGAAACAACTGAACTTCTCTTAAGAAGTAAGTTGTCTTATAACTTCTTCTTCTCTTTCTTTTCTCCTTCTTTCTTTTCTCTCCTTCTTATTCATTAGGATAGAGTTTAAACCACACTAACTTAGGATTCCCATGCATGATAACTCTTAGGATTATTATTCCCCCTTTAGACTTTTGCATTTGGTTATTTTTGCTCTCTCTCTCTTCTCATCTCAAAATAACACTTAAAGTCACCTAATAAAGGACAAGTCTTCTCACGTGCCAATGGACTTTTCCATGGGGTACTTGCACACATTCCATATGGGGTTAAGTTGTAGGGTACCTATCATGATGAATATGTCTTAGCATGAGGATGTTTCACAAACAAAAAGCTAAAAAGCAATTCTTGATCAAAAAAACACAAAAACACTTAATAAAGTTCAATAGGTTAGTGTGTTTGAGCCTTATGTTTAGGGACTAGATTTGGGGATATCCTCCATATTTATGTGTGCTTCTTATCCATTCCATTTCGGGATGATGTAAGAAGTACACATCCCATTGAGTAAGACTCAGATACACTCTCATGGGTCTTGTCGGGTACAGCGGACGATATGGGGTGCTAATACCTTCCCAATTCGTAACCGACTCCCGGAACCAGTCTCTTTGGTTTGCAAGACCTTGTTCTTTACTTCTCTTCGGTTTGTGAAGCATTACCCTTCCTTCAGGATAAAAATGTCGAGTTGGAGAATCTACCTTTTCCACGCCACTTTTGCGTTTGTACCGGGATGGAAATCCGGGGAGAGACATCATGTCAGACCACCAATAATCTCTCTTCATGTCTTGATAAATCTTCAAAGAACCAAGATGTATCGTAAAAGTACCCTTATGAGCTTCATCTAAAATTTTCCTTTTTAATACCACATCATTCGGAACACAAACTCTTTGAACAAAAAGAATGATGTCATTCGTTGCCCGTAAGAAACCCGATTGAAGTAATACCTCTTGTAACTTCTCATCCAACATATGTCCTTGTTGAATTTCATCTCTTAAAGTAGATTTGACATTCAAATTTCACATAATCACACCATCAAGTGTCCAAACAAATTTAAGATTAAGATCCCAAAACCTTTCCAATAAGGTATACTCTAGCACCATTAATTTTGCACCATGAATCACCTTTCGGATTAAGGCATCTGCCACTTTATTTTCCTTCCCTAGATGGTACTTTAGTTGTAAATCATAATCCTTCAAGTACTCCACCCATCTTCTTGGTCTCATATTCAACTCCTTCTAATAAAATAAATATTTCAAACTTCTATAGTTGCTGAACTTTTCAAAACGTACACCATACAAATAATGCCGCTACACGTTCAAAGTAAAAATTACCACAGCTAGCTCCAAATCATGAGTTAGATAATTCTTCTCATGAACTTTTAACTGTCGAGAATTATATGCCACCACTTGACCATATTGCATTAAAACACCTCTTAATCGCATTTTCGATGCATCACAGAACACTTGGTATGACTTGTTGGGATCGGGAATAATAAAAATAGGAGCAGTTGTCAATATTTCTTTCAAGCTCTTGAAACTTTGTTCACAACCGGAATCCCACTCGTAGGAAATTTCTTTTCGAGTAAGTTTTGTCATCGGTAGTGCTAACTGAGAGAATCCTTTTATAGACTTTCTATAGTAACTAGCCAAACCAAGAAAACTTCTGAAGCATTCTTCGGTCTCTCCTAATTAATCACTGCTTCCACTTTCGAAGGGTCTACCATCACAACTCTTTGATATATAATGTGACCAAGGAACTTAACTTCAGACATCCAAAATTCACACTTGCTCAACTTAGCAAAAATTTGTTTTTCTTGCAACACCGACAAAACAATTCATAGATGTTCTTCGTGCTCATGTAAAGTACGAGAATAAATAAGGACGTCGTTTATAAATATCACAATGAATTGATCTAAGTGAGCTGGAAAAATCCTATTCATATATTCCATGAAAATAGTTGGATCATTCGTCACACCGGAATGCATTACTAAGAATTCATAATGACCATAACGGGTCCTAAATGCGGTCTTTGGTACATCCGCATTCTTCACACGAATCTGGTAATAACCCGAACATAAATCAATCTTTGAGAACACACATTCTCCTTCTAATTGATCCAAGAGGTCATATATCCTTGGTAAGGGGTATTTGTTGTTGATGGTTACCTTGTTCAACTAATGGTAGTCGATGCACAAATGCATCCCACCATCCTTCTTCATTACAAGTAACACCAGAACTCCCCACGGTAAAATACTAGGTCTAACAAAATGCTTAGCAATCAATTCTTCTAATAGATCCTTCAATTCTTTTAACTCAAATGGTGTCATCCGTTAAGGGGAAACGAATATAGGATTTGTTCCCGGTACCAGGTCAATTGAGAATTTTACCTCCCTTTCCGGAGGAAGAGAAATAACATCCTCGGGGAAAGACTTTCAAAAAATCACAAACAACTGGAATATTCATCACTTTCTGAACACTACCAAGTTTCTTAATTAATACCAAAAGAACATATTTCTCCTTCTCAAACAAGAAATTTATCATTCCAACTGTACCTTCTAAAATTGCTGTCAACACATCCTTCGGAGAAGCTTCGACAGATGGAATGATGATTAACTTTTCTTCGCACCCGATAAACACTGAATTAGCAGAGAGCTAATCCATTACCAAAACGAATCCACTTTCTTAAGTGGTAAACAAATAGGATCAATCTGAAAAATTCTACCATTCACGTATAGAACACAATTTTCACACATTAACGGTGTCTCGGCCATTTCATCCATGGAGGTAGTGACCACCATAGGAGGAAACAAGGGAATTTATTGCAACCCAAGTCGCTTCATGAAACTCACATACACAAAAGACTGTGTTTCTCCACAATCAAATAATACAAAGCAAGGATATCCATTAACTAAACACATACCATCAATTAAGGAATTACTACCTTTTGTATTCCTAGCATCCAGTGTGTAAATACTACCAGTGGTCTTTGCTTGAACTTGGTTTCTTCCCTGTGGACAATCTCTAGCCATGTGTCCTACTTTCGGACATTGATAGAACCTCATCCCGTCCAAGCTACACCTCCCAGTATGAACTTTATCACAGATGTGGCAAGCAAGAGGTGAACTAGCTCTAGGACTCTACACATGCTTTCCTTTGTGGTTGTGGTTGAGGCCTAAACTGTTGGCTTGATCTTCCACAATCATTCTGGTACATCTTGTTAGAATCCCCTTCAGCCTAAACTCACTTCAAACTATCTTCAGCCATATAACATTGCCTTAGCAATTCTTAATATGTAACAAACTCCCTTTGTGATACACTGTGAGAGATATCAACCCTTAAACCAAAAATAAATTGGTCCACCTTCCATTTCTCATCTGGAGCATACATAGCTTTCCTAGAGTAAGCAACCATGTTTTCAAACTTTTATGCATAACTGGCCACGGTCATGTTACCTTGCCTCAAATGTTGGAATTCAAACTCTTTCTAAGTCCTCAAAGAACTTGGAAAGTACTTCTCCATGAAAATACCCTTAGATTGATCCCACTCTTTAGGGATGTCCTAGATAGTCATCAAAGTTGATGCACTTTCCCACCACCTCATGGTCGAACCTTTTGGCATATGAGAAGCGAATACTACCTTGATCTCCTCACTTCAAGGAACGATCATGAAAATACGCTCCATACCAGATATCCACTATTGTGCCTTAATTGGATCCAAACTACCAAGAAACTCCAGAGGATTCATACGAATGAAGTCCAAAAATGTTCCACCCACATTCACAGTAACAACAACTGGAGTGTTAGCACCTCCTTCCAGGTTCTGCATCATCAGCTCCATAAAATGATTCTGGTGTTACTGCATCTGCTACATGAATTAGGGCCACGGAACACCATTGACACCACCAGGAGAATTAATTTAAGGTTGGGATCTACCACGTCCACCACAATTGCTTATGCGTCCGTCCTCCATGTTCCTAAACGTCATATAGATAGGATTAAGTTTATCATACTCAATACCATAATTATAACATATAAGGCCAAGGGCAACATGACACATATGAAGCGGAAAGATATACTCATTGTATTTCACGGCTAGGTCGAGGATACGACCTGCTCTTATACCAACTGTAACACCCATATATAACAACATACATTAAAGAATATATATATATATATATATATATATATATATATATATATATACATGAATCCAAGTTTGGATATTGAAATACAAATAAGTTCTTAGTCAACACATTACTTCCATTAAATGCCCGAATACAAAAGTATAAACTAAGACATAATGTATATAAGACGTTCAAAATAAAAAAGCTAAGAACTAGATTAATAATGACCTTAAAATAAACTCCATCAGCGGAAGCCATGCCATGCAAAAATATCAACTAGTAAGAATAAGTCAAACGATCTTATCCTTACCCTTCTTAGAACCTGTAGTACTTTAAACAATAATCAACAATGATGGGGTGAGATAACAAATCTCAGTGAGTCCCTATCTTATGGATTCTCTCGGTTTAATAAGGTTCTAAACAAAAAAACCTACTCCAGTTGGAAAGAACTAAGACCTTGAGTTCACAACACTCACACTCATATAGAAACATGTCTTGAGTTTAACAACTCGAAAGTATCACTAATCCGGAAACCACAAAGTCATCCCTTATTCCCGTCCTATCCTACGCCTAAGAGTCGACACGAATCATGGATCCTTGTATTTACTTGACATACGATATGGATTCAGATCCTAGGTCTGTTAACCTTGAATTGTCACTTCACATGTCCTGTTAACCATCTCAAGTCTCTACATATGAATGTGTTCCATTTGTACTAAACACAAGGATTAAACCTGCCAAGTAATGCATGCTTACATTCTAGAGGAAACCCTGGCTCGTGAGATGACATCTCAGGGAAAAACGGTTCTGATTACGTGATTTCAACACAACATGATCGCATATACCGTTCACAAGGCCACATTCGCCTTAACACAGAAATAACACACCCAAACGGGTTCACACATGTTCCATATAATGTATTCTCTCCACAAGACCTTTACATGACTAAGTTACACGTTGTATACCAAAAGTTCGGGCATCACCATCTAGTTCTAATAACTTCTTAGTCATGCCACTAAATCTCTACAAGGTAGTGTACGAGGTTTCCTCACTCACCCTAGTCTTTATGCTTTCATATAATTTAATTCCATAAAGCACATAATTCAAACAAACCGATTAAATAATTAAGTTCGTCGTCAAAAGTAATAATTTCCATTCCAAGAAATAGAATATCATTTCAACTTTGAATCGATATAAAATACGCATTAATCGGACACTCGAGTAAAAAGTTATACTATCTAGAAAATATTTTTGGAAATACAACATTGGTAACCGGTTACTACCAGGAGGATAACCGGTTACTCGACAAACAGAGGCTAAATGAGAGTTAGAGTCGCCTTTTGGGTAACCGGTTACTACCAAAAGAGTAACCGATTACCAGTGTAAAATTCTGTGTAAAACCCTAATTTTTCAAAGGTAATCGGTTACTACTAGATGGTTAACTAGTTACTTAGCGCGTAGAGGCAAAAATACTTGTTCTTTTCATACTGTTTCATTTTCCAATTTAATTAAAACCTCAATACACATTGCAACAAGCATCAATAGAGGATCCAACATACATAATGATCACATTCAAGAATTTAACCGACATTTTAACCGTTAGAAACTTTGATTTCATGATTTTATCAAAAATCTAACCTAAACTCTAAAACTCAAGAAAACTCTTAAAACAAAAGCTTCTAACTAGACTCACCTCTTAGAGATGAAGATAAAGATTGTGAGATGAATGATGAATGAAGAAGCTTGATGTTACAATGATATTTTTCTTCTTCTTCTTCTTCTTCAAGTTTATCCTATTTTCCTTCTTTTTCTTCACTTCTCTCTTCTTCCTCTCTCTTTGTTTCTATATTTGGCACAAATGAAAACAATACATATGTTATACTGATATAACATATATTGTGACATAATTGGTCCAAATAGAAGGTATCTAAAAATTTCTCTGAGTCACTTAATTAACAAAACCTCTAAGTCAGATAATATTAACTAATTAATTTGAGTCCGTCGGTTGCTTTAATTATTTAAGTTAAAAACTCTCAGAGCACACCGGAACCCCATTAATCTTAATTAATTTTATCCAGAGTGTTAATTAAATTTATGGAGTATTACATCAAGGATTTCCCAAGTTATGATTGATTATTATTCAAGGAATTCCAAGGTTCATGTGTTTGTTTCCATGCCTTCTTTAACAAGCAAAAGAATTGAGCCGGAGCCACATCAGTGCAAATAAAAGCAAATATTTTTCAAGTTTTACATGAGTAACCGGTTAAGGCCTTGGTAGTAACTGTTTACCAGTGTGCAAATTTGAAAAATGGGCAGCAAATATAAATATTTCAATTTTGGCACCAATTTCATTTTTGATCACATGTGGAATATTCTAGACCATCTCCATTAAATTCCCATACATCATCAAAATTATTCCCACCATGTACCTTCATTAATCACCACTCTTTTTCTAACTCCCTTCAAATTTAATTCCCAAGCTCAATCTTGATCTTCCAAACCTAGCTCCATTCCACCAAATTTACATACCTAACCTCTTTAAATAGCACCCTCATTTCACTTATTTTCTGAAGCATTAGAGAGCCAAAAAATCTCTTGCAAAATATATCCCTAACTACCAAAATTCACCAAAGCTCAATTTCTTCTTTTGAAAGTTATCAAGAATTCACATTGAATTGTTGATTAAAATTGAGGTAAGCCTTCATCCTTTTCATTTTTCTTCATCAATTTCAGTAGATCAAGCTTTCTTGTGGAGTAATTTGGAGTTGTACTAATCCTTGAAGTTGTAATTCATTTTACACCATTCTTACACCTTCATCTTCATCATCCAAAGTGTAGATCCTTGTTGATATTTGTTTGTGATCATTTGGATCTTGTGTTACCTTTTGATTACTGGTTTTTGTTGTAAAATTCGTGCAAGTTCAGATCTATGATCACAAGGTGTTTGAACAATGTTTTGAAAGGGGATCATGCTGAATTTTGCACTATTTTTTTATTATGCGTGCAGAGTAATCGGTTAACACCTATGCGTTAACTGGTTGCCACTGAGGAAGAATGAGTTTTTGCTTATTTTTGGGACAATTTTTCTTTCTTTTGCTTCTTTTTCCCTTCTTCTATTATTTTAACATTGGAAAACATTTTTTAGGATAATTCCTCTTTAATCTCAATGGACCAAGAATATTTGATTAGAGTTGATTAGTATTGATTGATTCAAATCGATCTCCAAATGGATTCTTGAATCTATAATAGGTGCTTTAGATTAGTGATACATTTTTTAATTTGAATCTATCAACTAAAGGTGATTGATATTAAAGATGGAAGGACCTCTAAATTGTGAGTCAATTTGGTTTTCTCCATTCCTCTCCCTTTAATTTCTTTTTTTCTTTTGATCGATGAAAGTCTCACGGATCTTGAAATCTCTTATTGGATTTTGATCGAGATGATATCGTTACCATTTTTCTTTTTGTGTGGCATGTTTTCGGAGGATGATTCATTATATCATTCCTGTAACATGTATTAACAAAAATAATATTTACCTTAATTAGTATTGACCGACCTCGTTGTAGGGTAACTTCTATATAAGTTACTTGGTGATTGCTTAACATAGCACTACATTGGTCCATATCAATCCTTATCAACATTTGTACTTTCATGGTCCAAACCTCGATTGGTTGCATAAGCCCAAGCATGGTCGGTCATTGTATTAAGTTCATAATTCTCAAACTTGTTGTTGTAAGGGATTTGAATCTATCAATCCTCAGACAAGTTTTGTTAACTAATGACTTGAATACACAAATCAACCATATAGTGCAAAACACGAGACGGAATTCGGATGTCACTTTGAGCTTTTAGCTTTGTTACTTTTGTAGTTGATTAAATTCTCTGCATTCTTGTATATTATTATATTGCTTTTATTTTACCTTTCGCTTCTAATCCTTTTTTATTTTATCTCATGCTCCCTTCTCTCTTTTACCTTTATTATACTTTATATCATCCATTATCATGTGTATGTTTATGTCATTATACCTTTGTGCTTTTCTTTTGTCCTTTAGACACCAAAAACATTAATAAAGGATTAAACCTACAAAAAAAACTTGTGATCCTAATCTTGGACTATGGTTACTATCCTTTGCATTCAAATTGGAGTTTTGGACTTAGGTTCTAGGACACTTTCCCTTTACTTTGATCATCATGTAGTTGGTACCTTAGCCTTTATTTGGTCACTTGCTAGCTTATGCTTATAAGGATGGAACTCTTTTGCTTTTTCTTGGAAGTATCATCAAGTTGGTTAGATATTTCCTACTTTATCTCTTTTATTTTAATTCTAGGTTAGCCTCTTCATCTCCTCCCTTTCTTTAATTTTCAAAACCTTCTCTCTTTTTCAAAGGATTCTTTTTTTAAAACCTTCACAACTTTAATAATTAAAACCTTGACTTTTATCAAGTGAGTTTTACTCCTTATTTTCTTTTAGTAAATTTCAAAACTTAATCATGTTGACTTCAATTCAAAAATAAAAAGAACCAAACTCACTCAAGTTGTTTTGTGCCATTGTGCACTCTTTTGTTTCTTTTAACAAGTTTAGACTATGAGTCATTTTTTCTAGTCAGGTGCAAGTCTCCCAATCTCCATGGTTGTGGTTTGATGTAATTGAGTCTCTCATCATTTGTGGGGGCTTAGTGGCATACTCATCGATTTTATCCGAGTTGACACCCTCCCCATAATGATGTATAAGTCCATACCCTCATTCTCATGGTAAATTTGTGAGGTTATCCACTTGAAAATGACAAATTGTCTTTACTTCTTAAAATCAATCAAAACCAACCAATTTTCACTATTTGTACCATGAACTACAGGGTTTTGATCTTACATTGCATATTGTGGATACGTAGGCATGAGGTGGTAAATCTCTCCAAACACAAAAGCATTAAAAACCAATTCTTTTCTCATACCCTCACTCTTATCTACCAAACCATTTTAAAACCAAAAGCATAAATATTTCAAAGGGCTCCCATGGAATACCACCGACACTTTGGATGCTAACACCTTCCCATTTTTAAACCAGCCCCTTACCCTTTCTTTGTTTGTTTCTTTATCTTTCTTGATTTTAGATTCATTTTAGGATTTATTCGCTCTTTTTTCCTTTTCCTTTTGGAATAAAATAAAAGCACGGTGTTGACTCTGTTTTACTTGAGTTAAGTTAATCAATAGCTTACACTCACGATATGTTTACCGCTACAATTACCATGGATGGTGAAGTGAACACGATATGGAAAATAATGTTAACATTGTGATACAAGAAAGCAATGACAGGGTGTATTTTGAACGAGTGTGTATTAGAGTTATGGTGGTGATGTTGTAACTAAATTAAGGGAAGCATAAATTGTAATCGTTCAATTGCGAGGATTCTAATAGTATGATGTAGAATGAGATAAGTTTACCTTAGTATTAAGGAATGTATAGTAGTAGCACCGTGATCACAAGGGGAAGGGATGGATTCTTAGTCTTGAAATGAATGTTGAATGATGTACCTTGTTGAGTAGTAAGTATTGTATTTAAAGAAGTGATTTCAATAAAACAACAAGAAGAAAATTAAGGCTTGTTATAGATTTAGTGTGAATAATTGAATGGTTAAACCAGAAGGGTCTTGTGTGTGGTTTGTGAGAATAGTCAGTTGCGAGGAATTCACTAAGTGACTTTGGTGTATGTATGGTATACGTTGGATAATGGAGACTAAGGAATTCCAGCTAATGCATACACAGAAAGGGTAAGGTTCTTCAGGAGGATGCAATGCCACGATCTTCCCAAGTGTTGGAAAACTTTGTAATTGTGAAAGATCGGAATATTAGGAATCAACCTCTTGTTGGACTAAGAAAGTTGTTGTTTTAAATTCCCACCAAGGAGTTCAAATAAGAGAACAAGTTGTATACTAGATAAGAGATGTACATTATTTTGTTTTACCCTGTAAGGAATCTGTGTCATTTTTTGCCTATGGACGAATCAAATGTTAGCTTGTGGCTACAACCCTTTGATGTCGTTGCAGCTCAATTTTTATGGTCATTAATGACTATCTCATTTTTGCTACTTTATGATTTGTTATTTTTTCTTGATGAAGTTGGTTATGGAAGGGAAAAGATATCTTAAACTCACCTCTCTTTGCATACAGTTGATTGACAGATGCCCACATGGTTTTGGATTCTTCCATAGATTATTTCCCCTAGATATAGGGCATATTTGTTGTTCTTGATATTAGTTAGGTCTCTTCAATTTGGGTATGGGAATAAGATGAGTGTTGGTAAGATATGATGAAATTAAGTTGTCGTGTTTTCAATTGTTTTATGTTTTGATAGGTCTGAGAACTTATTGTTGTTTTTTTGTTTGGCGTGCTTGCAAAGATCTTACGACCTTTTTCCTACATACCCCCAAAATGAGAATTGAGGGATCAGAGCATTGTAGTTCCTCCTAAAAGGCCAGAGCTAGGAGGAAAGGTTGATTTGTATCCTGGTTAAACACAGGATGATGATGCTCAAATTTTGTATTTATGTCTAGATCAAAGCCCAAGATTGAAGCTCAAAATTTGTTTGTGTCCTGATCAAAGCCCAGGATTGAAGCTGAAATGGTTTGTTGTAACTGATAGGGGTTCTTGAATTGCATGGACAAGGCATAAGCTAAATGCTATCTTGATTTGCATAGCTCAAGAAAGGCCGAATGGATACCCTGACTTTCATAGCTCATGGAAAATTTAATGGTTGAACTGAATTACATAGCTCAGGAAAGTTGAATTGTTGACCTGAATTGCATAGCTCAGGAAAGTTGAATTGGGTGAAAAACAATGACTGATGAAATGCAATATTAGTTATAGTCCAAGTGTATGACTAGTGGGAATTAGCTTAGTTAAAGTCCAATACTAAGATTATAATGAATTAACTGTAAGGTTTTTGACTTTTGTGCATTAATTGAAGCCCCAGTTGAAGCTAAAAGAAACTCAGTAGAGAGAATTTGTCATCTCTAAAGAGGGAAAATTTTGATTCATATGTGCCTTGATTAAAGCCCAAGATTGAAGCTAAACAAAGAAAACAGACTCTATGGGAAATTTTTATCTGTGTCCTGATTTGGAAGCCCAGGTGTGAAGCTTATTTGTGAGAGACTGACTCTTGGTTTATTTGTATCTTATATGAATCCTAAGATGGGAGGATAAAAATTTGATGGGAGACCGACTCTGTATGAATAGTGTTTTATATGTTTTGTTTGATAATTTTTTTTGAGGTCATCAGACATTCCATTGTCTGGGGAGGTTCAATTATACAAAGCCCAGGAGGAGGCTATCTTGGTTATCCATTAGGGAGAGGGAGACTACTGTATGTGTTCTATTCTCTAAGGATATGTTCCTATGCTTATAGGAAGCCTTTGAGGGTCCTTATGTTTAAGCTCAAGAGGAGGCTAAGTTACCTTTAAGAGGCCCATGGTTCCTTGAACAAAGCCCAAGAGAAGGCTGGGGATGGTTTACAAAGAAGCACTTCACCAAGAAACTTCTTATCTTTGTAAACCCCTAGTAAGTTGTAAAGAAAGATCCTAAGTATTTTAAATGGTGTATATGTATGGTTGAAGATAACCTAACTACTTAGAGATTCTAGAAGATGCAAATATATACATATGAAATGTATGCAGAAAAATAAAATGTCCCATTGAATGTATTGAACATTTTCTTAGTAAGTTATTGCTATGGTTTGAATATTCTTAAGTAATTTGTAAGAATGATATTGGGAGTTACACTGGGAAGTAGAGGCCCAAAATCCCGAGGGAGAAATATTACATATATATTTTATATTATATCCTCTTTGATGATTAAGAAGTGTTTTATTATCTTTGCTTTAGTATGAGATAAAGAAAGATAGATTTAAATAGAAAAGCCCTAATCTAACAAACAAACAAACAACAATTTAAGAAAACAGCGAGAAGTTAGAGGGAGAAGAGATGGCTAAAAATCCAATAATAGGGCTTAAACATAAGGATTCTTAAGGAATATGTTTTGTATTTTATTATCTTATGATTTCATACACATTGTAGGGCTTTTAAGGAATAACTTATCTACCGCCTAGAAAGTAACTCCACCTGGTTGTGAAGCTTAGTCTATTGTAGTTGTATTTGATCTTTAATTTGAAAGAGATGGGACTTTTAAACAAGTAGCCCAATATCGTTGTTAGGGAGATTGAAAACTATTAATAAAAACAGTTGGAGGATTCATGACTTATGCGGAATCCTGACGGAGTTTAAAACAGACCGAAAAAAGTTTAAAACAGTAAAAATGAGTCCTAAACACAAAGGATTCCCCATGACATATTTCCACAATTCAATTTGATTAAAAGAATGTTATGTATAAAGAAATTCATAGATGAAAATTCAATGCGGTGAAAAAGGCGATTGCGTCGGGTTTTTGAAAATGGATCAGATGAACCCTAATGGTTCACTTTTCAAAAAAGGGATGGATCTCACACTCTAATAAAGGCTCATGAGTGTCATAAAAATCAATTTGAGGATGATTAAATCAAAACCCTAATTTTTAATATTTTAAACATTAAAGAATATTTAAAACTTTGAGAAATTTAAAGCATAAGTGAAAAATAAGTTGAAACCTTGGATCAATGTTTGAAATTTTTTATTTTATCCATGAGATGACTTAAATATCATTTATGTTTGGAAAATCAAAAGAAAGAAACAATTTTCAAATGTTTAAAAACAAATAAAATTAATTATTTAAGAAAATATGAAATATATTAAAGGGTTAAATATCTTTTTTTTGGTCCCTATAAATATATAAATTTTCATTTTTAGTCCCTATTAAAAGAATAATAAATTTTAGTCCTTAAAAATTTTGTATGTATGCAATTTTAGTCCCTGTTGTTTTCTAAAATTTTTAAAACTCTTTAATTACCCATAAACTTTTAAATTTTTGAATAATTTTTTGCATGCATGTTTAGAATACTATAAAATATTTCTTTACTAAATTATAGAATTTTTTAAAGTGAGAAGAATTAAATATGAATTTTTTAATTTCAAAATATAATGATAAAAGTAGTGAAAACCTCAACTTAGAAATCATATATTGAGTTCTTGTTTTTCCAAGAAACTTTTTATAATATTCTAAATATGTCTGCAAAATAATCATTTAAAACTACACATTGGTTTAACAGGAGGGACTAAAACTACGTGCATAATAATTTTTTAAGGATTAAAATATCGTATTTTTTAGTAGGGACTAAAAATGAAAATTGAGATATTTATAAGGACTAAAAACATATTTAACCATATATTAAATAAATAATATTTTTATATTTTTTCCATGGAATAAAATATTTAAATGTTTTTTAGAATTGATGAAAAAAGAATCATTCAAAAACTCAAAAGAATAAGAGAATTATTATTTTTTTAATCAAATAAATAAAAACTTAAAAATTCCAAATTTGAAAAAGGGCGCAAAGAACACAAGAAGAACACGCACATGTTCTTCGTTTTGCCCAGAAATCTGACTTTTGCAAAATCCGTGTTATCTCACTGAATATGCAATGAAATTTAATAGAATAAAGACCAAACTTGTGTGATTTTAACCCAAGAACATGATGTTGACAATTAATTTCTTCTTGTTGCCCAGAAATCTGATTTTTGCAAAATCTATGCTCTCTCACTGAATATGCAATGAAATTTAATGAAATAAAGACCAAACTTGTGTGATTTTAACCCACGAACATGATGGTGACAATTAATTTCATTTTTGAAATATCATTGATGAACACTGAAGAATCCTAATTTGGCCTAAGCCTCCTGAAATTCTACATGATGATGATTTTGTGAAATTGATTGAAGGGAAACACTTAGAATATAATTACACACACATGGTAAAAAGATAGTGAGAGGAAATATGCATAGATTATGAAATAACCAAGTTTGAGGTTTTACCTGAACTTGGAGTTGCAACAACTGAGATGAGTTTGATATGGAGCTGTTATAGAAGACTTATGATGATCTGAATAGCTTCCTTGGATGATATGAAGTGTGTTTGAACCCTTGGACTTGATTACAAGTGGATGGATCAAGTTATGACCTTCAAGTTGTAGAAAGTAGCCCATTGATGACTATCTCAATAGATTCAGATTGCCAAAGGCAAGATGTTTCACACAGGTGCCAGAGAAAGAACTTGTCGAAATGGCTACGGGAGGTTTAGAATATTCCATAAGGAAGAAGCTAGACACCCAGTACTTAAGAGATATGGCACAACTGGAAGATAGGGTAAGGCAGATTGAAATATTAAAAGCTGAGAAGTATAGGGCTAACAAAAGCAAAAAAGAAAGGGTAGGCTATGTAGGAATGTGTCAAAATGATGACTATGACGAAGACGAATTAATCGTTTTCAACGAACAAGAAATTGACCAGGCAGAATTAAAACAAGGTCCCCCATATGCCTGCAAGATGTTAGCTCCGTTGAACGTGAAGAATCCTATCGAAACGGATAAGAACAACAAATTCCCTAAAAGAACATACACGTTTGACGTCACCAAGTGTGACGAAATATTCGATCTGTTGGTAAAAGATGGTCAACTAATAAAACGACCGGGCGTAAAAGAACCCCCTATTGACCAACAGAAAAAGAGAGGTTTTTGTAAGTAACATAATTTTCTAGGTCATAAAACTTCTCAATGTTTCCTTTTCAGGGACCTAGTTCAAAATGCAATCCAGGATGGAAGGCTGAATATTGGAGAGATAAGGTCGAGATAGAAAAAATGGCAGATCACAGTTTTGATTTGATTGAAGCCACTGAAGGTTTCGACAACGTTGTCAACATGGTGGGAGTCATTGAGGGTTCCCCCATTTGCCACAACATGGAGGAAGTATCAGGAGATGAATTGACTATGCCTGTTCTGATCAAGGTCACTGAGGATCTTGAAGAGAAAAGAAATGTCAAGGCTGGTGAAGGTTTCAACAACCAAAGTAAGGTTGAAACCACTGAGGGTTTCGACCATCAAGGTGCCCCCAGGGTCATTGAAGACGTTAAGCATCTAAGGAAGGGAGATACTGAAAGCCTCCACAAAAGAGTCAACAAATTAGCAGCAAATGGGGTAGTCTGGGATACCTTGGGAGATCCTAATGGAAAATTCGACTACTGGGTAAAATACGGTTCGCCTGCCAGCGCCAAGATCAACTTCAACGAAGTACAGCCAACAGGCTGAGGTGAAGATTTTGACAACAATGAGTAGAAAGTTGAGGTTTTCTCCAACACTGATGAGAAGGCCACTGAAGGCCTCAATAATGAAAATGAGGTCACTGAGAAAAATGTTCGTAGCCAGTCGAAGAAGGTCACTGAAGGCCTTAACAGTGACACTAGTAATCTCACCAGTATAGATAAGATTGCAAATGAAGACAATATGGAAATCACACTTGAGGCTGCAGAAGGCCCTCCACCAAAAATCACTTATGGGATACTTCGCAGAACTATGGAAGATCCTAAAGAGAAAGCAGCCCAAACCAAGAGTGTCCCGGCTTCAAAGGGACCTTGCGAAGTCGAAGAGGCTCTCATAAAGAAAATGGACAAATTAAGCCTTGCTGATAGGCAAGGGCTGGATATCAACATGGTCGAAGCTGCTCAGAAGAACAAAGGAAAAAATGAGATGGAATGTCTTCGAGAGGAGTGCCAAAGGGCAGCCTATCCAAAGGAATGTGAAAATCTGGCAGAGTTTATCCAAAGGTGCCAAAAGAAGAATACTGAAGTAATGTTATGTCCGTGCTGCAGCTCCATTTTCGATAGAAAGGCGGCAACAAACTTGGAAGAAGTAGAGAAATCAATGGCAAGGAGTAATTGGTTTAGAAAGCCAGCAGTCAAAGCCAGTGGATATGATCCGAGGAAAAGCAAATATCACTTCCAAAGCCCTGGGGGAAGATTCCACAATACCTACAAGCCATCAGGCAAAGTACCGAATGACAGATGGGTACAACCCATTAGGGATGCCCAGAGGCCTAGAGAATGGAAAGGTTTTGAAGTTCAAAGGGGATCCTCAGTAGAAATAAAAAAGGAAGCTGAAAAGCAGAGGCACAGGACATATCCTTCAGAGAACTATAAAGGGAAGAATTCCATGTTGAAATCTCAATGGAGGAGGTTCCAGAGGCAAAAAAGGATTGAGAAAGAAGCAACGAGCGGCCTAAAGGCCAAGGAGAAAAATGTTGGCAAAAACAAAGCAGAATCCAATAGAAACGCTCAAGTGGCAGAAAACGACAAGCTCCAATAAGGAAAAGACACCATCAACCGACTATCATTGTCAAAGCTTACCAGCACAGTGGCAGAAGCCGACGAAGCTACTGATAGTTTCGAGTCTGACGAAGAGGGCTCATTCGACGTGATTTCTAATGTAGTCTTCGTACTTCCTAGGGACTATAATATAGTAATGGAAGTAGAGGATGAAGAAGATGCCTTGATGGATAGTATAATAGGGCCAAGACCCGTATGCTACTATGTCATGAATAACAGGTGTGTCGAAGAACAAAATGCTTTCTTTGAAAAACCAGATGATTCAATGAAGGGACATCTGAAACCCCTGTTCATAAATGGAAAGGTCGAAGACACAGGCGTCAACAAAATCCTAGTAGATGGAGGGGCTGCTGTAAACCTAATGCCCCACTATATGTTCAAGAAGATTGGAAAAAATGACTCTGATGCAAAACCACACAACATGATCCTGTCGAACTATGAAGGAAAAGTGGGAACAACCATGGGTGTCATTCAAGTAGATCTAACAGTAGGCACCATCACCAGACCAACAATGTTCATAGTTATTGCATCAAGGGCGAATTATAACTTTCTTCTAGGTAGGGAGTGGATCCATGGAGTAGGAGCGGTGCCATCGTCGATGCACCAAAGGATAGTCATATGGCGTCCTGATGGGATTGTCGAAAATATTGAGGCAGATCAAAGTTATTTCATGACCGAAGTAAAAGGCATAACTAGTCGAAGCTTCGACAAGAACTTATCCCACATAGGTCCTTGCAACCCAGCTGACTTCGACCTAACAACTTCGGATAACGCCTATTGCTTTATGTACTTACATCCCACACATGGATTCCAATGGGACAAAGAGGTAATCGGTGAACCAAACCACGTTTGGGGAACTATTGACATAGAACCAACTGGTTGGGATAGTGAATTCGAAGGCAACTATGAGTGAAGTTACAACACTAACGAGATTAATGGCCTATATGGCCGAAAATAAACTAAAAGCGGCTCTTGAAGCCGAAGCAAAGTGTATGGCTGTCGAAGCCAAGGAAGAAAGTTCGCATCCACCGTGCCCTCACCAAGGCCTAGATGGAGAAAACAAAGATGAGCAGACAGGTGAATACCAGAATAACAAGTTGGATGCCATCTACGATGACGAACCCTTAGGATTTGAAAAAGACCCAACTTCAACCAACATGAAGATGGTGGCACAAGATCCTTTAGAAGAAATCAATCTAGGACTGGGGGCAGAGAGAAGGCCAACCTATATAAGGGAAACTATGGACCCCCATTTCAGAATCTAATTAGTTCAGTTGTTGAAAGAATTCAAGGACTGCTTCGCATGGGACTATGACGAAATGTCAGGCCTTGACAGGGGTCTGGTCAAACTGAAACTTTCTATAATTGAAGGAAGGAAGCCCGTGAAGCAAGCTCCAAGGCGTTTCGCACCAGAGGTTTTGTCGAAGATAAAAGAGGAAGTCGAAAGACTTCTCAAGTGTAAATTCATTCGTCCAACCAGGTATGTCGAATGGATTGCAAATATTGTACCAGTAATAAAGAAAAATGGCTATTTGAGGGTGTGCATTGATTTTCGAGACTTAAATTCTGCCATCCCAAAGGATGAATATCCTATGCCAGTAGCAGAAATGCTAGTAGACTCTGCAGCAGGACACAAATACCTAAGTATGCTAGATGGATATTCTGGCTACAACCAGATCTTCATTGCAGAGGAAGATGTTCCAAAAACAGCCTTTCAGTGTCCCGGAGCGATAGGGACGTACGAATGGGTAGTTATTCCCTTTGGTTTGAAAAACGCTGGGGCCACATACCAAAGGGCTATGAATTCCATATTTCATGACTTTATTGAAACATTCATGCAAGTATACATTGACGATATTGTAATAAAGTCTATTTCAAAAGCACATCATTTAAACCATCTTCGACAATCCTTTGAAAGGATGAGAAAACATGGCTTAAAGATGAACCCCCTTAAATGAGCGTTTGGTGTGCAGGCTGGAGATTTCCTAGGTTTTGTGGTCCACAAAAAGGGAATCGAAATAAACGCTAATAAATCTAAAGCAATAAGGGAGGTGAAAGCTCCTTCGACAAAGAAAGAACTGCAGTCACTGCTGGGGAAGATTAATTTCCTTAGAAGAGTTATTTCAAACCTCAGTGGGAAGACGCAAGCCTTCTCCCCCTTGCTTCGACTCAAAAATGAAAATTTCACATGGGGGAAGAAACAACAAGAAGCTTTTGACAAGATAAAAGGATACCTGGCAAGCCCTCCAGTCTTGACGTCACCTAATAGACGAAGAAGCATGGGGTTATATATCTCAGCATCTGATAAGACCCTTGGAAACATGCTTTGTCAGGAAGATGAAAATGGTGTTGAAAGAGCCATCTATTATCTCAGCAGAGTATTAAACGACGCTGAAACCAGATATAGTGTAGTAGAAAAGTTATGTCTTTGTGTATATTTCTCTTGTACAAAATTAAAACACTATATAAAACCAGTTGATGTATTTCTATCATCTCATTTCGACGTAATAAAATATATGCTTTCTAAATCTATTTTACTAAGTCGAATTGGGAGATGGGCTTTAGCATTAACTGAATATTCCTTAAGATATTTGCCTTTAAAAGCTGTAAAAGGGCAAGTGGTGGCTGACTTCATAGCCGACCATTCCATGGACGACAGTGAAATAAATTACGTCGAACTACAACCTTGTAAATTTTATTTCGACGTTTCCAGCCATAAGAATGGTGCAGGTATAGGTGTATTGATTATTTCTCCTGATAAAATTCCAACAAAATTCAAGTATAGGGTCAAAGACCCTTGTTCAAATAATGAAGCCGAGTACGAAGCTTTCATTGCTGGACTTGAAACTTTGTTAGAACTAGGGGCAACTCGAGTCGAAATAATGGGCGACTCAGAACTAGTAATAAAACAACTAACCAAAGAGTACAGATGTGTTAAAGAAAATCTGATCATGTACTTCGTCATAGCCAACAGGCTCCTAAAAGCATTCGACATTGTGACCCTCAAACATATCCCTAGAGTAAACAATCAAGAGGCCAATGATTTGGCTCAGATTGCATCAGGTTACAGGGTATCAAGGGAAAGTCTGGAGAAATCTATTGAAGTAAGGGGAAGGGTTGTATCGACCAAATTATCCCCATCAGATTTAGAATCAACGAAACTCGGTTACAGGGACGACGAAAGTTTCAAATATTTTAATATAGACAATTCAGACATGGATGACTGGAAAAAACCTATAAGAAGTTATCTACAAGATCCAAACAAAAGCGTAGAAAGGAAAATAAGATATAGAGCATTAAGCTACGTACTCTTTGGAAATGAATTGTTTAAAAAGACTGCAGAAGGAGTCTTACTAAAATGCTTAGGCGAAGAAGAGGCGTATATTGCACTGTCGAATGTACATAGTGGCACATGTGGTGCACACCAAGCAGGGCATAAGATGAAATGGCTACTATTTAGGCAGGGTTTATATTGGCCAACTATGCTCAAAGACTGTGTCGAATTCGCAAAGGGTTGCCAAGAATGCCAAATCCACGCAGGAATACCACATGTTCCTGCAAGCGATCTACATTCGATCATAAAACCTTGGCCATTCAGAGGATAGGCTTTGGATCTAATTGGAGAAATTCGACCTGCTTCATCAAAAGGGCAAAGGTACATTTTAGTAGGAGTGGATTACTTTACTAAATGGATCGAAGCCATACCACTAACTAATGTGGATCAGGAAGCTGTTATAGAATTCATCCAAAAATACATAATCTATAGGTTTGGGATACCAGAAACAATAACCACTGACCAGGGGTCTGTGTTTACTGGTAAAAATATGCAATCTTTTGCAAATGAAATGGGTTTTAAGTTATTAACGTCTACGCCCTATTACGCCCAAGCCAATGGACAAGTCGAAGCAACAAATAAAGTAATAATAAATCTGATCAAAAAACATGTAGGTAAGAACCCTAGAAATTGGCACAAAACCTTAGATCAAATTTTGTGGGCATGTCGAACGTCACCTAAAGAAGCTACTAATTCGACCCCATTTAAATTAACATACGGACATGAGGCAGTACTTCCAGTCGAAATCTATTTACAATCCGTACGTACCCAAAGACATCATGAAATTCCTTCAGATGTATATTGGAGCATGATGATGAATGAACTAGTGGATTTAGACGAAGAAAGATTACGCGCGTTGGACTTGATTAAAAGACAGAAGGTAAGAGTTGAGAAATATTATAATAAGAAAGTGAAGTCGAAAATCATTCTTGAAGGTGATTTAGTCTAGAAGGTAATACTTCCCATGGATCGAAAAGATAGAGTGATGGGGAAATGGTCCCCCAAGTGGGAAGGACCCTTTAAAGTTTTAAGTGTTTTCTCAAATGGCGCTTACGAAATTGAAGAAATAAACAAAGATGAGAGAATAATTAAAATAAATGGCAAGTACTTAAAGAAATATAAACCAATTCTGCATGAGGTAAAAATAAAGCTGGAATGATTATATTAATCACTTTGCCAAACAGTGGGCGGTAAATCATTACAAAGTTCGATCACAAAAAGTTAATAAAAGAACTAAGGAAAACAACACATACACCGCCCCCACCCTATTACAAATTTCTAAAGAAAAGATTTTTTAAGCTCCATGAATTTCTTCTTTTGAACAACAATTCGACATTCACACAGACTTTGGTTGAGAGAGATCTCTTCAGTTTCTTTGCCTAAAGCTTGAGCCATGTCCGCATGGTGAATTCCCACCTTTATTTCCTCATCGATCTCTGCAGCATTAGGTTGTTCAAGTTCGGCCATACGTTTCCGCTCTTGAGCAATTTTTTGAATATTATTCTTACAATCAGACACTTGTTGAGAGCAAGTGTCGGAGAGTTTTGACAGCTCAGAAACCTTGTCCGTCGAAGTTGCTGCAACATCCCATTCAGCGTTTTGAGTGTCCGTTTTGTTAGAAATCAGCTTGATGTACTCTCTTCGACGATTGAGATCTGCACAGGTTACATCAATGATCTAAGAAAGATCCAGCACCAGACGAGTTTTGTCAGTGATGGCCTCCAAAACGTTCACTTGTTTAAGGAGTTTCTTCATTTCGCATTGCTGAGTAGGGTCCTCCTCCAGAAGTCTGAACAGATCGACACTAAGCACTTTCAGATAGTCCAAATGTTCCAAAGAATGCTGAGGTTCTTCACTTCAGAAGTGGTTCTAGAGGTTGACGAACTGTTGGAGGAATCTTGGAAATTGTAACGTTGGCTGATCATGGCTTTCAGATAGTCCAAAGGCTTTCGTACCTTCAGGCTCTCAAGTTTCTCATGGGTAAAGGCAGTCGAACCTGAAGATAAAGATTTGTTCAGATTGGAGTCAGGGAGGGTCTGAACACTGGGCCCAGTGCATTGTTTCGACAGGTCTTGTTCTGCTGCAGTTTTGGTTTGAAGTTTCTCCTCCTAAGCGTCTGTAGTTTCGGGTGACTTCTCCTTCTCGTCAGTCACAGATTCGACGTCAGCTTTTTCACCTTTATCAGTTTCGGCAGGTCGATCGTCTTTGGTTTCGGTTTTTGGGTTGTCAGGGGAGTTATCCGCAGAATGCTCATCCATTATGGTGTCGAATGCATATCAGGTTTAGGGTTCAAATACATCACCCTTTGAGAGTTCTTTCTCTTGGATTTGTTTCTCCACATTCGTCTCACCAGCACTATAGGAAGGTTCACCAGGGTTGATTTCAACCTGAAGAAAAGAAAGAATATAAAAATATGCATACGAAGTTAAATTCAAAAGTCAGTCGAAAATAGTTACCTGAGGAATCTCAGTATGAAAACTGGAGTTCCCACTTTCTGCGTCCCGCGAGAGTTTAACCATCGGACGGATGGGAGATGTTTTCTTCGATGTGACGAGCGACCTTTCGGAAGCGATTGTTCTTATGTTGCTGGATTTCTTCCTTTTTAGGGGTTGTTGATCTGGAGATTCGTCACCAGAATCGTCAGAGATCTCCTTCACTATTTCTTTCTTCCTTTTCAGAGGAGTAGGTGGTTTTCGACTCACCTGAAAAATAACAAGATTTAAATAAGCCAAAGGCCAATGCAATTTCATAATTAACACAACTCCTTTAAAAAAGAAAGAGAAAAGATGAAACCTTTTTCACCGTCGAAGAAGTTTTCTTAACGGGCTTGACAAGTTGGTCTTCGACAGATGCCTTCTTGATTGGAATTTTGGTAGCTGGAAGGAAAGAATTGTTAAAAAAAAGAAATGAATAAAACATAAGAAATTAAAAACAATAAATTCGACTGGTGCAAACACCTTCAAGAATAGTAGATTCCACGCACACATGTTCTATTCCAACATGAAGGTGCCCAGGATAATCGTCCAGATGATATTTGGTCGGAACCACACGTTCGGCTAGCTTTTTTCGTGACTCTTTAAGCAATTTTAAATCTTCCCCACATACGAAACAATCTGGGAAATGAGGGCTGAGCGCCACACCAAAATCAACAGATGGCAGAGAGGGAAACTCTGGTGGATAACTAGAATACGCAAAATTATAACGCACTTCTGTTGGAATATACGAGGGTATTACCAGTTTCTCCATCCTTTCAGTGAATTTATGCTTTAGAGTCACAGTTGCTTCACCTATGGTTCGCCTAAGATCATCTGGCCTGTATGCCGTTTCAAAATACTTTTGAAACTTTTGAATCTCCTTAACATGCTGATCAATACCTTTTTTCGTTCTGGCCTGCACAAAAGCAAAAGCGTTCGTCAGAAGTTGGTTGAAGGTAGCCACATCATAAAATCTTGTAAGATAGTACTCCTTCCACCATGCGTCGAATTCTTGAGTGCAGAAGAACATGGGTCGGAAGATCACCGGTCGAACCTCCAGAGTAGCGTCGTTCAATTTCTCCATAATCTCAGTACTTTTATCCGCAGTCAGAAACGAGTTGTAAAAGAGAATAGCTCCTTTCTTGGGGTAAATCGACCTAGGCTTCAGCTGTATCAACCCAAACTGTCGAGCAACTAAGTTTGGTTGATAAGCTAGTAAGGCCACCTTAGAGTTACTCATGGTGGGGTAAGAGGGTAGAAGTCTTGGCGTCAGCAGCATTTTCCAAACAACCAAAAAATTGTCTTCATCCTTTTTGTGTTCGACAGGGAGCTGTCTGGTAAACCATTTGGGCCCTACAGTCCTATTTGCAAAGGGGGCCATGTTCGCAGTAAAATTATGGCTCTTGGCGAACATATTGATGTAACTGGTGAAAGAACGTTGAAGGCTTTGACCTTCTTCAGAAGGAGTTAGTTGAGCCAACCTGGCCATTCGACGTGCCTATCCTTGACATACTCTTCATCCACCACGCCTTTGTCGAAGATTCTGGATTCAAAGGTGGCATTGAGCCACAATTGAAGGAGCCAAAAGGGACCCGCCAGGATAAGTTTTCCCTTGTCCTTGATTTGTTTCAGGGTTTCGACTCCCTCACTCATAGATTCATAGAGGTTGGCCAAAATCATTTCGCCTAGTCGAAGGTTTCTACCAGCATGTAGTTGATTAGCGATAGTAATGTATTTTTTGGCTACCTGGAGGGATCTTGAGCAAAATACGAATTTTGACAGCCAAAGAGTCAAAAAGGCTATGTGTTCTGTGTCCGACACATCAGGGGAGTCTTTGTTGTGATAATGAGCAATGAAGGGAGAATATGAGGCAAAGCTAGTGTCGAAAGCGATGGTATTTTTATCTAATACGGTTGGGTCAAAATCCATACCTAGCGGGCTAAGACCTACTATAACAGCTAGGTCGAAAAGAGTGAGTGTTACCATTCTGCAAGGAAGGTGAAACGTATTATAAGTACTATCCCAAAAATAAAGGGAATCTAGAATCATGGTAGGGCAATAGTTTGGGCCCTCTTTCGACGGTTGAATTAGGTCATAAATTCCTATTTTCTTCCAAATCTTACCCTTGACTTTTTCAACCTTTTCTTCCCAGTCTAGGTACTCAGATGGGTCTTTCAACTAAGGGCAACTTCTAAAAATCCTAGTTTGATTTAAATAAGTTAAGTCTAAAGTTTCAGTTTCATTCTGGGTTTCTGGGGATTTATCACTATATGTTTTTACCTTTCCCGCTCCTATGGTTTTTGAGTGTGTATAAGTGGGGAAGAAATATGTGAGACGAGCTGGATCAGTATTTGGGTTAGGAAGGGGACCTAACATGGCATGATGTTTACCAGAAACAAGAATGGGAATGAGTACCTGGTGTAACACCCCAAATTTCCCCTCTTCATTTTAAGCATCATATCACATCATATTCATCATGAACATATCATTTTCTTAGCATCATATCATGGAAAGATGAAGCATAACATCCTTCATGTCCTAACATCAAGCATATGGTCATCTGTAGAGGTCCTTGAGGCATTTCAGGCCATGACAAGGGTCCCAATGGTTGTACACAAGTCTTATGGTGAGTCTACATTCCATTTACAAGTTCAAGTCCATTGGCAAAAGCTCAGAAGATTGCATGATCATCAGAGGTCTCAGGACAAGGCAAAGCTCCTATGCAAGGCACCCAAATTAGGGTTTGTGATTCAAGCACCAAGATCTCACAACTTTGGCCATTTCGTTTGGAAAAAGTCTTCTATATGT
The DNA here is from genome assembly GCA_963966055.1 of Lathyrus aphaca. Classification (NCBI taxonomy): domain Eukaryota; kingdom Viridiplantae; phylum Streptophyta; class Magnoliopsida; order Fabales; family Fabaceae; genus Lathyrus; species Lathyrus aphaca. The sequence goes on along the minus strand of OZ014519.1, from coordinate 196,383,227 downwards.
TAAGAGGATCCTAGGTGTCAATTTTCATGATAAAATTCCATGTGGAAGTCAGACAATGCCTCAGTTGCTTGCAGATGAAGTAAAAAGTCAACTGTGCCCTAAACAAGTCAACTGTGCAATTTCAAGGGGTCTAACCCAAATTGTTTTGCCAAGAGGGGTCCTTACAATGTTATAAGAGGTTTGGAATGCCTAAAGTTCAAGAATCATGGAGATTTGAAGGATTTTGCAAAAATGGTACAAAGTTGGTTTTAAGGAATTTCCAAATTTGGCAACTTTTGCCTTAATTTTCAAATGGCCTTAACATGATCAAAAATTCTTCAAATGGACCAAAGTCAAACATGAAAGTTGAAGAGTAAGGGATCCCATTTTAAAAAAGTACAAGTACATTTTCATAGGATTTGTGTATAATCCTATAGGTCCTTCGAAAATTCCATGTTTCTAGGGCAAATTTCAACTTTTCATGAAGGCACCAAAAGCAAAAGGCCTCAAAACTGAATTGTGTGACTTGGTATTGGTTCAATTGTGTTTCAAACTTAAAATGAATTGTATTATGACCAATTTTCTCCAAAGAAAATCACATTTTCGTGCACAATAAGAAAGTTGCTTACAAAGAGAATATTTTGCAAAAGTCATGAAATAAGTGTGAGGGCTTGATCTAAAGGCCAGGATTTGTTACATTCCAATCAAGGGTGGGAAATGCATGGCACATATGCTGAGAGGCCCAAGAGAGCATGAGCATAGCATGATTATTTCACAAAGTGTAAAATTGGCAAATTCACACTTTTCACATGACTCACTCGTGCATTTCATTTCATTCTTTCAGCATTGCCTTGTGAGGTCACACAAAAAAGCAATTAGGGTTTAGCCAGCCTCAAATCTCTCTCATTCTCTCATTCACAAACTTCATGCAACTTTGCATTTTCTCTCATATCTCTTCACACAAGCAAGCAAACTCCAAACCAATTGTGGATCTGTGATCTAGGCAAGCTCAGGATCCTTAAGCATACACTCATTGAAGCTTGTTCTCAAGTTTAGTGACATTGCCATTTCAGAGCAAGTGTGAAAGAAACCTCAGATCCAGCTTTTTTTAAGACCTTAGATACATTTATTTTGCATCTAGGGAGTAAGTGGAGTGATTTGCATCCATTCTTTGGTCTTATAGCTCATTATACCAAGATCTTCACCTCAGGTATGGCTCTAAATTTTGTGATCTGGAAATGAAATTAATGATGCATTTTGTGATCCTTGATCTTCACTGATGATTCTGCAATGTTTGGTTTCAAAAATGATGCATCATAGCATAAGTTATTTGAGTTCAAAGTTTGATGGTGCAACTTTATTTTCTTCGATCCGTTCAATTCATTGAGTTTTAGTTTTTTTTTATGTTATATTTGGAATCAGGGGGTTGATTTAGTGGATCTGCACCTTTTTGGAATCAGGGGGTTGTTGAGGATTCCGGTGCCGGAGCCCTAGCTCCGGTCACCGGAAAATTGCTTGTGTTCATCTTAGGGTTTTGTGAAGAAGATAAAGCCAGGGCCGTTAGATCTGAGCAGCCAGCGCTTGGGAAGCCTGCCACGTAGCCCTAGTCCTCCTTCCGTCTCATGTTTTTCTTCTATTTCTTTTTAATGCAGCGTGTGACACAACACACCATTGTTACTGTACGCTCACCAATCACAATCCAGCCAATTGCCAGCTCAATTAATGAATCCCCAAGCCCACACGTTAGATGCATCCTGCGTCTCTCCTTTTTCCATTTATTTTCACCAAATTTCCACCATAAACAACGTATACCAGCGCAGCAATTGGGCCCTCTGCCTTGCTATGCGCACCCCCATGTCCCCAAGCCCAATTGATCTACACGCAGCCTCCTTACTCTTTGCACCTCTCATCCAATTCTTTTAATTTCTCTTTTTTCTAATTTATTTCTCTTATTCAGTTTAGATTTTATTTTTTATAAAATACTTCCCTTCATCCAAAAAATCCCAAAAAAATCATGTGTATTATTTAATGTGTCTTTCGATTTTCTCATATTTTTATTTTATTTTTTTCCCATTTCCGCGTGTCTGAATTAAATCATTGTTTCCATTGACTTCTTTTTAAGTCCATTTTGACCACACTGCCTTGTATATTTTCCATAGACTTCAATATTTTGAATTTTGATCCCATTCTTTTTGATCTGGATTCTTAAGACATTGTACATCTCATGTGATGTTTCTTCTAATTTTTAGAATTTTATTTCTTGAGTCTTAGTCCTTTGACTTGTGATGGAAGTTTGTAACCCTAGCTTGTGTTCTTGCCTCCATTTGACCTAGTTTGATTCTGAATCTTTCCAAATCCTTTTGGCTAAATGTTACATTATGTTTGAAGATCATTTGGTTTCAATTGTGGAATTTTTAGATGCTTGGTTGATTTGTTTTGAATTTTACTTTGAACCTTGTCCCATTTTGCTTCCTTTGGACCTTTAGCTCTCATATAAGCTTAGAAGGGCACTTGTGCCAACTTCTTCTTCTCATTTAGGGTTCCTTTGGGGTGTGGTACCTTCCTGGTCCTAGCATAGGGTTTGAGTCTTAGGAATTTTTGTGTTTGCTTCTTCTTTAAGTCATTTATTTCCTTATGTGTTTCCATCTCACTTCATTGCTCCTTTCACTCCCATTTTGTATTTGTTTGGTGTTGTGTGACCTCTCTCTTCATCTTGTTGGCTTCTTAAGCCCTTCTTCATCTTGTTTTGGTTCTGGTTGTGAGCATTGTGTCCATATCTTGTGCATTTTTGCTTTGCATATTTCATAAGTGTGCATTTGTTTTCATATGTGTTCATGTTGCATCATTTTGATTTGTAAGCCTCACTCCTCATTCCTTTGAGTTGCATTTGCATTTGAATTGTGCATATGTTTGTACCATTTCACTTCTGATTGTGTGATGTTAGCATGTTATCTTTCTCATTTTGTTTCACTTGTATGCTTTACTAACCTTGCAGGGGCTATGGTAAGTGTGAGGTGTGGGAATTGAGTTCCACATCTCCAATTCTCATCTTCTCTTCTTATTTCTTTATTAAGCTAACTCTTTTGCTTGTTGGGCTTAGGCCTTTCTAATCTCTTCTTCTATCTTCTTCTTCTCTTCTTCTTCTCTTCTTCTTTCCTTCTTCAATAGGATAGAAACCTCACTAACCCTTAGGACATCCATCCATGTTAACACTTAGGATTATTTTAGTCCCCTTTTAGAAATTTTCCTTTGTGATCCTCTTGGCTCTTCTTCTCTTCTCATCTCATAACTCTTAAAACGCATCTTAATAAGTTTGAAGTGATGTTTTGATCCATAGCCTTATTCCATGAGGTATACTTGTAGTCTTCCCATCTTGGGATAGTACAAGTTTACCTTGTGATGTACAAGTCTGATCAAGGTATCTTCTTCATAAAAGAAAAGCATAAAAAACACTTCTTCATTTGTAAATACCAAAAACACTTAATAATTTAACAAGTTAGTGAGCTTAGGCCCTAATCTTTGGGTTCAAGTTTTGGGGATCTTCTCCTTACTTGAGTGTGCTTGTTCTATTATTCCATCTTGGAATGTAGTGACAAGTGCACATTCCATGGAAAAGAGCTTGAGTTCACTTCCCTGTGACATACTCATAAAAGCTTCATAAAAAACACAAACAAACAATAAGCGTCTTTCCTTCGGGAATTCTTTTCTCATCACCTTCACTCTCATCGTACGAACTTGCTCCTACTTGTCATTTTGCAAGACGGTAACGCACTCGTCGTCCGAGTCTGCAACACCTGAGCAGTGGACTAGGCCGTTCAAGCCTTAATTCACAAGCAATTTCCTTTTAGTACCCCTAGTTAGGGGAACTACAGCGTCTCTGATCCTCATTGTCCTGATGAGGTACGTAGGCAGTGGGGTAGGGCCCGTTCGAGCACAATCTTTATTTTCCCAACATTTTTTTCCTTTGTTTTCTTTTTTCACTTCTTTTCCAGTTCCAGTTTCTTTCCATTTTCATTTCTTTTGCTGCATCTTTCATACCCTCACCCTTTGAAACAATATTCTTTGCAAGCGTGGATCCCGTCGGGTACGGCGGACGATCTGGGTGCTAATACCTTCCCAGGTCATAAACGACTCCTGAACTCGGTCTCTTTGGTTCGCAGGACCCGTGTCCTTCCTTTCTTTTCTTCTGATTTGTGCAGCATTACCATTCTCATTCCTTCGGGATAAAAATGCCTGGCTGACGACTCTATTCTTTTCCGCGCCACTTTCGCGTTTGTACTAGGATGGAAATCCGGGGAGCGACACCTGGGAATAGTAAATGCTTTCTTTTTCTCTTTGATTCGGAGGCTCTGGGATGTATTGTTAGTTATCCACCACTTTTGGTCCAAGGATTATGTGCGCAGGAGGGAGAGTTTCTGTGTTCTTCTTGTCTTTTTGAGAGCTTGAGGCCGCCATTGTTAAACTTTGAAGGGGCTTGAGGAAATATGAAGATTTGGGTTTGAGAGAGGAAGAACTTTGAAAAATCTGAAGTTGAGAGTGTAAAAAAGTTTTTATGAGGAAAAAATGGATTATTTATACTAAAAAATTGAAGAAAGACGTTTGGCTCTTCAAGTTGTTAAGGTACGTGTCCATATGCCATTGGACATAAAAAGGGGCGTGGAAGTTAAAAAGGGTACAGTGGACCTAGTTCATAGAGTCATGGAGATCATGTCTGGGAACGTGGGTTGAAGGTGATGGGTTGAGGAAATCTAATGATTACTTAGATTTGATTTGACAAAGTGAGCTTTTTGGGAATCCGCGCATTTAATGCAAAAAAGCATGGAGTCGAAGTATAATTTGGCAGCAAAGTTGCTTTCTCCAGAAATTTAGTCGAAACACCTTTGCTGGGGGGAAATTTGTATACATAGGATTTTCGACAGCATGAGTTTGGTCCAGAAGAGTTTTAAATAACTTCTATAAAGATCTTTTGACGAATTTGATCACTCTTTCTTCCAAACATGTCCAGAATCTCGAGAAGGTTTATTTGTTTGGTAAGTCAAAAGTGGTTTGTCGAAAGAGGTGCTGGATTGTTGATTGGAAGTTCTTCACATCACTACGGATGAAAGTTTTGTTGTTATTTCGACAATAAAAGAGCTTCGACGAAGGAGAGTCTGATAGAAGGATGTTTGGATTTGAATTGGAAATCAATTTGATGTCACGAAGAGACACCTCGTTTCATCTGTCGAAGAGCAGTTTTCTGTACCAATAACTATTTTGTTGGTAAAGGGAGACGTGGAAGGTTTTTAGAAGATATTAGCATGCATAATGCCAAGTGGCATTCATTTAGGATTCTATCGTTGTTCGACGGTTATGATATTTTTATATAAATAGGATAATTTTTGCTTTGTAAAGTGTGAAATAGATTGTACAAATTCCTATAAATCCACTCAAGTACTCTTGTGTAAAGAGAAAAGAGAGATTATTCTGGAAATGTACATATTAACACCAATTTTATTTCAAGTTATAAAAGCTTTAAGTTTCTTCTTTAAATATTCACTCTTCGTTGGTTATTTACTTTTCATTCACGTTCTAACAATTTTATATTTTAGTTAGTTTATGCTTAAGTGATTCTTTATCTTCATGGCAAACTTCAAATGTAAAAACAACTTCAACTTTAATAAAAATAATAATAATTAGGTTATTCTAGAACACTTCGATAGAAATATATAAACACCATGTTTGGATTATCTTTCATTTGATTCTTAGCACGCGACGTCCTAGGACTTGTTTGGTTGGTCCTGTTAGTCACCCTTTTCTGACAGATTTGGTTAACCAGAGATTGTTCGCCAGAAATACCAGCGAACACCATGATGCAAACTTCATACCCGACCTTATTGTTTGTACATTTGAATGCCAATCTGGCAGTGAATGGAATGTGGGTTCCGTTTGGAGTGACAATGATTGCCACAATTTTGTTTCCATAAGCATTGACTGCCCCATCGAAGATGAGTCCCCATAGGGATCATGGCTTTGACCCTTTGTCTGGAAGTGGTTCTTCACAATATTTTATCTTAAGATACACGACGTCTTTGTTTGGGAAATCAAATATGACTGGTTCCTGATGACTGATGGGGTGATGAGCCAAATCAGCTAGGATACTTCCTTTGATAGATTTCAGAGTGTGATACTCAATTTCGTATTCTGAGATCAACATTTGCCAACGAGAAATTTGTCCCGTTAATTCAGGCTTTTCAAACACATATTTGATCCGATCTATTTCGATATGAGCCAAGTAGTATGACAGATCATATACTGACGAAGGTGTTTAGCAGTCGTAGCTAACGCGCAACAAGTTTTCTCATGCATTGTGTACTGAGTTTCACATTCAGTGAATTTCTTACTCAGATAGTAAATAGCATATTCTTTTCTTTTTGTTTCATCTTACTGGCCAAGTACATATTCCATGGAGTCTTCCAAAAGGCTGAGTTACATGATTAATGGAATGCATTCAATTAGAGGAGAAAAAATCGGTGGCTTCAACAAGTATTCTTTGATCTTTTCAAAGGCTCCCTGGATATCTTCTTTCCAGTCACGACTTTGATTCTTCCAGAGAAGTTTGAATATTGACGCGCATGTCTCGGTCATAAGAAATATGAACTTTGAGATGTAATTTAGACGTCCCAGGAATCCTCGTACTTGTTTTTCCATTTTCGGATCAGGCTTTTCTTGAATAGCCTTGAATTTATCAGGATCGACTTTGATTCCTTTCTGACTGACGATGAATCCCAGGAGCTTTCCTGATCAGACACCAAAGGTCCACGTGTTAGGATCCAGTCGTAGTTTATATTTTCTCAGACATTGGAACAATTTTTGTAGATGTTCAATGTGTTCCTCATTGGTCTTCAACTTGGCAATCATGTTATCAACGTATAATTCGATCTCTTTATGTATCATGTCATGAAAGAGAGTCATCATTGCCCTTTGATAGGTAGCACATGCGTTCATTAATCTGAATGACATTACTTTGTAGAAAAAGGTTCCTCATGGCATGATGAAGGAATTTTTCTCCATGTCTTCGGATGCCATTTTTATCTGGTTATAACCCAAAAATCCATTCATGAAGGAAATGATTTGTACTTTGTTATGTTGTCTACCAGCATGTCGATGTATGGTAAGGGAAGTCATCCTTTGTCTTGAATTGTTGAGATCCCTGTAGTCTACATACATTTTCATTTTCCCGTCCTTCTTTGGTATTGGCACAATGATTTCCAACCATTGAGGATATTCTAAAGTGGCGAGAAATCCTTCATTGATTTGCTTATGTACCTCTTCCTTGATTTTCATATCCATATATGGATGAGTTCTTCTCAATCTCTGCTTTACTGGCAAACATTCTATATTCAATGGTAGATGATGTTCCACGATGTCAGTATCCAACCCTGGCATGTCCTGGTAGGACCAAGCAAATACATCGGGAAATTCTTTGAGTAGTGAGATCAAGCTTTGCCTTTCAGCCAAACTGAGTAGTGCGCCGATATTGACTTCCTTTCTTTCCTATTCCGAACCTAAATTAACTGTTTCCAACGATTATTTGTAAGATTGAATGAAAATCCCCTCATTTCAGAGCAGTCTAGAGATCTCTCATGGAATTTCTTCGTCATCTTCCTCTTCAGCTTCGAATACTGGGAACTCAAAGTTGGGAGAAGGCATTGGATCAAGTGTTTCAATGGGGTTTAAAACAATTAATATGCACGATGATGATATCGAGAAAACACATTAAGAGAATGTAAAATAATGTTTATACAAATTAGATATGAAAAACATTTGTTATTATTTTTTGGTTATTTTTAGGGATTACCATTTTCTGAAAAAGCGAAAAGTGAAAACAACAACAAGTGCGGAAATACAGGATGACATTTTATTTATAATTTTTCGATTCCTAGAATACACAGCCCTATAAAACAAAACTTTGTCACTTTGGGCTAAGTGAAAAGGACATTTACAGCAAGTAATCCCTATAAAACATTCCTTGTCATTCGGGCAAGATGAAAGGCCAAAATAAATCTAAACAATTACTTTGGAATGTGAACAATGTTTTGGACATCAACAGTGACCCAATCGTAACAAACTCCGTGGGAGATGCAGAAGTCTATAACTTGTCTTCCCGGGGTAACTTTTGTAATGACATTGATTTCTGGTGATGGAGGATCCGCATAGTATTCTTGCCATGCAGCTTGATTGTGCGAGAAATTGTCAGTTGTTTCTTCATCGATGCTCTCAGGAGAGTCTCCCCATCCAGTTGACTGGATTTCTTTGATATCGATGCGATAACTTGTGGGAGCAATGTACTTTACGAGGTAATCCTATTTTCCACTTGGTTGTCCCAAGGTGTCCCACGTTTTTGTGGGAGTTGATGAGTCATCTTCAGTAATGAAATTCACTTATGGTAGTGCAAAGTTGAGGGAGGATTGTCCTGCAATCCTTGCAAATTCTTCGAGAGGACATTGTATGTCTCTCGGATTTTCTTGATAAGGTTCCCATATTGGTATATAGACCATTGAATCTTTGAAGGTACAATCAAAATTGTCTATCATTGGAGTGTCTTCCAATGAGTTGTGAGGAGCATGAGGTACTTTAGAGATTTCTCTGTCCTCAGTTTCTAGAATGTACTCCGCTATGGAGATCAGAAATTTGAATGGCTTGCGCGCTTCGTCTTGAAAAATGTATCCTTCGACATTGAAGTATGTTTTTCACTCGTCATCGGGATCTTTGGATCCTTATGAACTGTTTTACTCGCTGGTATGAACCTCTTGAGATATTGGGTGAAGGAAGCCTCCATTGTGGAAAAAGTTTTTAATAGGACCAAAGTTTATGTACTTTGCTGTAGGTTTTGTTGCTGCTGAAGAACAACCGAGACCTTTTCTTGATTCGTTGATGTAGCTCGATTTTTGTGGTCTTTAATCACTATCTCATTTTATCTACTTTCTGATTTCTTATTTTTTCCTGGTGAAGTTGGTTATGGAAGGGAAAATATATCTTAAACTCACCTCGCTTTGCATACAGTTATTTAACAGATACCCACATGGTTTTAGGTTCTTTTTTAGCTTATTTAAACTCTTGGATTAGGCACAATTTGTTCTTTTTTATATTGATGGGGGTTTCTATGATATGGGTCTGGGTATGAGATGAGTGTTGGTTAATAGGGTGATGTTGATGTTTTTGTGTTTCTATATCATCATTATTTTCCATATTTTTTCTTAGGCTTAGAAACCTAAGAGTCGTTTTTTGTTTGGTGTGCTAACAAAGATCTTACGACCTTTTGCATGTCTACCCCTAAAAAGAGAATTGAGGGATAAAATCATCGTAGTTCCTCCTAAAAGGCTAGAGATAGGAAGAAAGGTTGATTTGTACCCTAGTTAAAACACAAGATGTTGATGCTCAAATGTTTGATTTGTGTCTTGATCAAATCCCAAGATTGAAGCTGAAAAGTTTGTTTGTTTCCTGATCAAAGCCCAGGATTGAAGCTAAAACACACTTGTTTGTAACTGTTTGGTTGGTTAGTTGCTTGAATTGCATAGCTCAAGACATAAATTGTATGTTTTCTTGATTTTCATAGCTCAAGAAAGGTTGAATGGGTACCCTAAATTGCATAGCTCAAGGAGGACTGAACGGTTTGACAAGAATTGCATAGCTCAGGAAAGTTGAGTGGGTTATCTTGATTTGCATAGCTCAAGAAAACCTTAATTTTTAGCTTAGTTTGAGTCCAAGACTATGTATGTATTGTTATAAATTTAGATTAGTTAAAGTCCAAGACTATAACTGGTGTTAGCTTAGTTAAAGTCCAAGATTATGACTGGTGTTAGCTTAGTTAAAGTCCAAGACTATGACAAATTTTGAATGACTGTAAAGTGTTTTGACAATATGTGCCTTGATTGAAGCCCGAGGTTGAAGCTAAGAGGTGCTTAGTAGAGAGAGTTTGTCATCTCTAAAGAGGGAAGATTTGTTTTATATGTGCCTTGATTGAAGCCCAAGGTCAAAGCTCAAGGATGAAAATTGACTCTATTGGGAAAGTTTTATCTATGTCCTAATTTGGAAGCCCATGTGTGAAGCTTATTTGTGAGAAACTGAATCTTGATTGTTTGTATCTTAAATGAAGCCTAAGATGGGAGGCTGAAAAATGGTTGGAGAATGACTCTGTATGAAGAGTGTCTGTTTGTTGGTTTGATAAATGTTTTGAGGGTCATCAAACATTTCTTTGTCTGGGGGAATTCAATTGTACAAAGCCCTATATAAGGCTAGCTTGGTCATATATCGGGGAAGGGGAGACAACTGTATGGTGTTTGATTCTAAGTTATGTTCATATGCTTTTAGGAAGCCTGAGAGGGTCATTGTGTTTAAGCCCTAGAGGAGGCTAGGTTACGTGTATGAGGCCCATGGGTCCTTGGATAAAGCCCAAGAGGAGGCTGGGGAAGACTGAGAAACATCTAAGCATGTGAGAAGGCACCTTTAAGAGGCATGAGGGTCCTTGAATGAAGCCCAATAGGAGGCTATGTTTTTCCCTAGATTTTGTTATAGTTATTCAGAGGTTAAGTCTGGTGACAGTAACCCGATGGTTGAGATTATAGCAGAGATGCATATATAAGCAGTAAAGATGCATGCAGACAGATAAAAGGTGTTAGTGAATGTGTTTAATAGCTTTTAGTATTGACTTTTCTTTGGTTTGAGTATTCTTAAGTTGTTTTATTAAGAATGAAGCTAGGGGTTACACTAGGAAGCAGGGGCCCAAAACCCCGAGGGAGAAAGATTACAGATGTATTTTACATTGTATTCTCTTTGTCATTAAGAAGTATTTTATAAACTTTGCTTTAGTATGAGGTGAAGAAAGATAATTTTGGCAAACAATTCTATTCTAAGCAAGCACAATAGTTTAAGAAAACAACGAGAAGTTAGAAATAGGGAAGATGGCTCGGAAGCCAATAATAGGGCTTAAACATAAGGATGCCTATGGATTTAATTTTTTTATTAATTATCTGATGATTTCATACATAGAGTAGGACTTGGGTGTTGAAAAGCTTCCTACAGCCTAGAAAGCACTTCACCAGAGTGAAGCTCAGTCTAGTTGCTGGTGTATTAGATCTTTAGTGATAAAAATGAAAAAAGAAGAAAAGGAGATGAGATTTGTAATAAGAGATTGAAAATTGTTTAAGAAACATTTGGTGGGTTCAGGACTTATACGGAAGCCTGACAAAGTTTTAAAACAAACCGAATAAAGTTTAAAACAAAACAAATGAGTGCTAAACACAGGATTCCTTATGAAACATTTTGCCAATTCATTTTAGAAAATAAATGGTTATGTGTAAAGTATTCATAGAAAAAGATTCAAAATAAAAACTTAATGCGGTGAAAAAATACGATCGCGCCGAGTTTTTGAAAATGAATCAGATGAACCTGTAAACACCCCAAATTTGCCCTCTCTTTTTTCTCACACCTTGGCTTGTGGTCCTTCATATTGCATTACATAAGCATACCATCTCACACTGCATAGTTATTTCACTACATAAGTTGCATAACTAGGGTTTGTGATCAAATGAATCTTAGAAGTGGTTTGAGCTATCTCAGAGGCCATGAAGTATGCCAAGAGGGTCCATGAGTGTTCTATGATCATAAATCTCAGAGGATTGCACAACTACCCAGGCAGGCTTAGGGTTTCCTACACAAATGACCAGAAATTAGGGTTTTGGGTTTGAAGCCCTTACACTTAAAATTTGTGTCCATTATTGATTCTATTGGTTTATATATGTTATAAGGAGTATGTGTATCAAATTTGAAGCAAAAATTCATTGTGGAAGTCATCTGATCAAATGGTAACTTGTTGTGCAAGAAAAGTCAGAATCAGGGCATCTGAGGCCTCCATCAAGGGTACCAAAGGGTCATCTTCATCAATTTGAGGTCCTATGATCTTTATTTGATCTTGGGAATGGTTACAAGTTCACAAGATTGGAGAATTTTGAGCCATTTGCAAAGTTTCCATTTTTGGACATGACTTGTAAACTTTCCATTTTGGGAAAGATTTTCAACCTCCTCTTTTTTGATCAAAAAGGCTTCAAATGATTTTTCTTCAAACACAAAAGTTGTAGATTGGATCTTCCCATTTTTAAAAAGTACAAGAACTCCTCTTGATTCATCCTAGAACTCTAGTTATGATGGATCAAAGTTGGCAAAAATCACATAATTTTCAAGCTCATGCCAAAGAGGGAAATGTGCAATTTTGCTTTCCAAGCCTTCTCATGACCTATAATGCACTTCTACACAACATAGAAACATAATGCAACTTGTTTAGACCAGAATTGTGCAGAGAACCAAAGATTTTCATGACTTGCGTCTTAAGAATTCACAAAGTTGTGAAAATGCAAAATCACTTCTAACTCTTGATCCAAGTGTTACAGCTCATCAAAAATCCATTTATGATCAACCAAGATGAGTTTGCACATGGTTCTTTTTGCATTCTTTCATACATTGCATATATTATCTAGGGAATTTAACTCATATTTCTGCATTGTATTGTCTATTTGTTTGGCATTTTTCATGAAGAAGTACCCAAAACCCTAACCTAACTTAGAAAAACCATAACTTGACTTTGGTATAGCTTCTGACCTCCATCTTTGGGGAGTGATCTTATGTGTGTTTAAGGTTAATTTGGTTGCATTTTCAAATTTTTATCATGTGTTATCCTTCTATTGTGGACATGTGCATCTCATACTTTCTTAAAACCCTAATTTGCCATGTTCATTTGCATTCATCTTTGCATACCTTCATCATGTGAACTTGTCATGACATCTCATGCATTTGTATGTCATCTTAGATACATTAGGACATGTATGAACATTGGTTGATCATTGTTTCATCCATTTGGTATGCTTTGCATTCATTACTTCTTATGTGTATTCATGAGATATCAAGCTTCTAACATGCCTTCCTTTGCATCCCATCTCTTGTATGATCATGCATAAATATTGTACATGTATTTGCATCATTTCATAACACATTTGAATTGTGTTTGCACTTTTGGTCTTGATCATTGCATCTTCATTTGCCTTATTTCCTTTTGTTTCACATATTATGCATTCATACTAACCATTTCAGGGGCTTCAGGTAAGTTGTTTAGGATGTGGATTTGCCTCCACATCCAACTTCTTCTTATCTCTCCATTTGCATCTTTACTTGTCTTTGAAGTGATTTTGACTCACTTGTGCTCTCTCTTGCTCCCTTTCTTTCTCTTAGGTTACTTAACTTCTTCAGGAAGTAAGTAACCTATTCTCCTTTCTCTTCTCTTTTCATCTGCTTCTTCTTCCTTGGTGGCCATCTGAAGATCTTTCTCTAAGCCTCACAAACCATAGGAATATCCAAGCATGATAACTTTAGGGTTGTACATAGTCTCCCATAGTTTTTACCTTTGAGTCTCCTTGAGTCTCTGCCTCTCATCTCATAATCAAGGCTAAACAGTTAAAGTTTTAAGACTCTGAATTAGGGTTATGCATGTATCCTTATCTTAGGATGGAGTGTATAACTTTAACACTTAGTGTTAAATCTTTAAGTTGTTTAAACATCCTAATCAAAACACCTAATAATCATTAAGACTTAAGCTTGAAATTGGGCCTTATATTAGGGTTACATCTCTGCCTGTTGGTTCAGAGGGACTAACCCTAGTGTTCAATGGACAAGTCCCCCTCAGGTTTAGTCTTACAAACATAAAATCCATTTCTTAATCCCACCTTTAATTAAAATCCACTTTAATAAAGGCTTGTTATATAATGATTTTAATCCCTAACCATGGATTAAGTTGAGGAGTCTTCCTCATCTTAAGTGTTCTCATCTATTATCCTTCTCTTAGGATGGTGTAATGAGTTCACTAATCCCTGACTAGAGATTAAACTCATTACTTAACACAAAACAAAAATCCAAAAACCCTTAATAATCACAAGTAGGTTAATGATCTTAATCCTGCATCATTAGGGTAATTAATTTGAGATTTTCATCTCATACTTAAGTAGACTCATTATCCCTAATCAGGGGTGATATAATGAGTTTACGACCCTTAATTAAGGCATAAGCTCATTATCTTATGCAAAACACCAAAAACAATAAAAAAAACTGAAAACACAAAAACAAACAATAAACGTCTCCTCCGAGATTCTTTTCTCATAACATTCACTCTCAAAACGAGAACTCGCTTCTCCCGTCTAATGCAAGACAGTTAGCACTCGAGCCAGACGAGTCACACACTTGAGCATAGACAAGCAAGCAGTTCACAACAAAAACATCTAAGTCTCTTTGAGTCGAACTACGGTGTTCTGACATCCTCATTGCACGAGAGGATACGTAGGCATAACTTAACGGTTATCGAACAAAAGACTCTTTGTCTCCCCCCCTCTCCTCTTTCTAGCTTTCTTTTCTTAGCCTCAGTTTTGAGCACTCGCTTTCTTCTTGCACTGACACTATGTACATCCATTCCTCCTTAGCCTTTTATACACAGTTTAGCACATACACTACCCCCTTTCAAACACAAACAGGTATGCGTGGATCCCGACGAGTACGACAGACGATCTGGGTGCTAATACCTTCCTAGGTCGTAACCTATCCATATCTTTCTAGGTTTATGCAGCATTACCTTTCCTTCTGGTTCTCTTGTGGGTTTCTCCTAGCGCTTGTTTGTTTGTGTTTATTGGGGGTGTTATGTGCTATTTGTGTTTATGTTTTTGCTTTATTGCTTCCTGTACAACTTTATTTATTGCATTTACTTTATCGCTTTCATTTATTGCTTTATGCATTTCATTTATTATTATCATATCATTGTGCTGGATTTTTGGTTTGCTTTGGTGGGAGGGGTATTCCAGTGAGAAAGGTCCAACACAAAGGCCTGAATGACACATAGGATTAGAGTGATTTTGTATTCTTTCCCATTCCATTTCGGTCTGGTGCGGGAATATGAAAACACGGTTCAGACATGGGTTTCCTTTTGAGAACTCTGTGCTACGGATTTCCTGTAGTGCTAGGGCTATCTGGGAAGCCTTCTAAGTCTGGATGACCTTTTTAGATGACCTTCAGCATATGAGGTGAATTAGAGGAGGATCCTTTATGATTAAGGTAAACACTGTACCTCCGGGTTAGAAGTGTTTACACTTCTCATAATAGATCTGAACTTGAGGATCCTTGTTCTAGAACAATACCTGTGAGTGGGTTGGGTTGTTTACAGGTTTGCAGGAACCCTTGACCTCAACATACATTGCTAATGGAATTTGTTCTTAAGGTTGTACTATTTTGGACTAGTTATTTGAAACCCTGGATTATTGACTCTTTATTTGAGTCCCCCACCTGGTTACTGGTTCTCAAACCCTCATCCGAAACCCTGAACACTCAAGGATCCTATCAAAAGGCAACTGATAATCCAGCACATGATCACAAACCTTTGCATATCATAAGCATACATCATATTGCATCATTTAACATTTGTCTATTTTTTTTACAGGGTATCCATCTTCCCTTGGTTTGGTTTTGACCGTTCTTCTGCTCAGCTTATCTGCTTCAGCACTTCTTCAGCTATCTTCTTTAGCTATCTTCTTCAGTTATCCTCTTTAGTTATCTCCTTCAGCACACATCTTCAACATGGATTCAACCAGGAAAATAAACATCACCTATCACTTCTTTGAGTATCCTCTAGCAGGCATCAGGTAGATACAGGCTCTTATCACCCCTGATCATGTTCCCTTATTCAGAGAGCATTATGGTGGAATCCTGGACATGATCATGGACTTGGACACATTGCAGAGGAGTATGATTCACACCTGTCTTCAGTTTTATGATCCTCCTCTACATTACTTCACTTTCCTAGATTTTCAAATAGGTCCTTTGCTGGAAGAATACTCTATGCTATTGGGTGTCCCTATCAGAAGAGGAATTCCTTTCAATCCATAAATGACTCCTCCAAAGAATGAAGACATAGCCAAAGCATTACATCAGGAAGCAACTATCATTGATGAGCACATGACTTCCAAAGCTGGAATCCCAGGCCTTCATCTGGATTTCTTATTACTCAGGCTACAAAACAAGCTGTAGTAGGGAATTGAGAAACTGTGTGTGCTCTCCCGGGCCACGGCATTTATGGTATCATTTTGTTTGCAAACGAGCCTAGGTTTGTAAGAAAAAATGCCATCCGCATCTTCATGCTAAAGAACCCGGTTCCCACCTTATTGGGAGACTTCTACTACTCAGTTCATCAGAGGAATGAGAAACAAAGAGGAAGACTGGTAAGGTGTTGTGCCCCTCTCTTCTACAATTGGTTGATGAAGCATATGCCGAAGACGAAAGCTTTCCTAAACCCACATCAGTCAAGGAATTGGGATAAGAGGATGATTGCCCTTACTTCAGAAGATATCAGATGGTGTACTCAGAATACCAAGGGCCGAGACATAATAACAAGTTGTGGGCAATACCCAAATGTGCCACTTATCAAAGTAAATGGTTGCATCAATTACAATCCTTTACTTTTCAAAATATAGTTGGGGTATTCCTTGATACATCCACCTAGGGAGCAGGACTTAGCAGAGTCTCTTTATTGTGCTATTCAGAACAATCATGCCATCCGACAAGCAGCCTGGGCTTGGGACAATATACAGACTAAAGGAACCGCCATTCTAGGAAAGTGTAATAGCATAGCCTCTGCTCAGTACACTGAATGGTCGCGCATCAGAGAACAGATTACTCGTATACCATTAACCCTGGAGGATGTGCCAGGGCCATCGGCAGTTAAGCCCATAGCCACAGTTAGTTTGGAAGAATTTGAGAAGATGAAAGAAAGGAATGCCCAGCTGGCTGAAGCTTTGAAGAAGACCCTTTGGAAAAGGAACGATGGTCGTCTAGACATTGAGAGGTTAGAGAAGCTGCGCATCGAGCATGTAACCAAGATTGAGAAGACTGAAGACTTCATCAGGAAAGCCCGAGCAGGGGAACTTGTGTTGAAGAATGCATGTTGTCGCTCCCACCAAATGACACCTGGTCAGAAGGGGTACAGACGCGAACGGTCGGCGAAAGGAGAAGAATGAATAGAGTCGCCAGCTAGGCATTTTTATCCCGAAGGAAAGGTAATGCTGCATAAACCTAAGAAAAGATGGATAAGACGGTTGCGAACCAGAGAAACTGAGAAAGGGGGTTGGTTACAACCTAGGAAGATATTAGCACCCAGATTGTCCGCCGTACTCGACGGGATCCACGCTTGAAAGATTTGTGTTTTAAAGGGGTAGTGTCAGTGCAATCTGTGTGTCAAAGCTGGAAAAGAATGCAAGTGTCAGTGTAAAAGAAATGTGAAGTGTATAAGCGAAGTGTCAATGTGAGAACAAGAATGAAGTGCTCAAGACTATGAGGCTTAAAGAATGATGCTAGAAGGAGGGGGAATATACAGAGACTTTTGTTCGATAACTGTTAAGTTATGCCTATGTATCCTCTCGTGCAATGAGGAAGTCAGAACACCGTAGTTCGACCCAAAGAGACTGAAAGATAAATTGACTTGTGAACCGCTTACTTGTCTATGCTCAAGTGTATGACCTGTCTGGCTCAGGTGCTAACTGTCATGCATTAGACGGAAGAAGCGAGTTCTCGTTTGTGAGTGAATGAGATGAGAAAAGAATCCCGGAGGAGACGATTATTGTTTGTTTTTGAGTTTTCAATCTTTTATTGCTTTTTGGAGTTTGTCATAAGAAAATGAGCTTAAGCCTAAACCAAGGGTTAGTAAACTCATCACATCTTCCCTCTGATTAGGGGTAATGAGAATACCTTAAGTGTGAAGTAAACACCTCACACTTAATCACCATGATGTAGGATTAAGATCATTAACCTACTTGTATTTATTTAGATGTTTTTGTTGTTTTTGTTTAGTGTTAAGTAATGAGTTTAAGCCATAATCAAGGATTTAATGGACTCATTACACCATCCTAATAGAAGGATAATAGATGAGAACATTTAAGCTGAGGAAGGCTCCTCATCTTAACCCATGATTAGGGATTAACCTCATGACAAAACAAAACCTTTATTAAATGGATTTTAGTTAATGATAAGATGAAGAAATGGATTTTATGATTTATAAGACAACTTGAGGGGGACTTGTCCACTAATACTAGGGTTAGTCCTTCTTAACCAATTAAGGAAGAATTAGAACCCTAATGCAAGGCCCAAGTTACAAGTTTGATGTCTTGATGATTATTAGATGGATTGATTAAAGGATTTAAACACATTAAGGGTTTAACACTTAGGATTAAATTTATACACTCCATCCTAATAGAAGGATGCAGGCATAAGCTTAATCACAAAGCCCTAAAACCTTTAGGGTTTAGTCCTTGATTATGAGATGAGAAGAGAAGACTCAAAGATGACACAAAGGCAAAACTAAATGGGGGACTAATCAAACCCTAATTGTTATCATGCTTGGAAGTCCTAGGGTTTGTGAGGCTTAAGAGGAGAAATCTTCAAGGAAGCCACCAAGGAGAAGCAAGATAGAAAAGGGATGAGATGAGAAGAGAAAAGAGGTAAGAGAGGCACAAGTGAGAAAGCTCACTCAAAGACAAGTAAAAATGCAGCAAGGATGTAAAATGATGAGGTGAGAAGAAGTAGGAGGTGAAGGCAAATCCACCTCCCAAACAAACTTACCATTAACCCTGAAAAGTTAGTACAAGATGCATAAAGGAAGAAATGAGATGAAACAATGCATATGGATGGGCAAAGGCAAAAGTCAGAAACATACACATGATGCAAATGATGTCAATAGATGGTGCAAAGTCATACAAGATGCATATATGTGAGCATACAAGAGAATGGATGCATATGGAGCATGCCTCGAACCATGAAAGTTCATGAAAGCTTATGAAATGCAATGAAGATATGACATGTCAAATGAATGATGCAATGATCAAACATGATTCTAATATGTCCTAAGATGTATTATGGATCATGTGGATGCACAAAATGTCATGGCAAGTTCTTGTATGCAAGCAAATGAAAGAAGGATGCAAAGGAAGGCAAGAATTAGGGTTTACATACAATATGCAATGCAAAAATTCAAAATCAGAAGCAAATGACATGATAAAAAATTGAAAATGGGATCAAAGGAACCCTAACCCTACACAAGTTCACTGCCCAAAGGAGGGGACCTAAGTCTCAACCTAATGAGAGTTATGATTTTTCTAAGTCAACTAGGGTTTCAAGGTACCTCAAAAGGAAAAATGCTCATTAAATTGAAAATGAAAGATAAATTTAAACCAATTTTACCCTAAAAACTAAATGCTATGAAGGATGCAATGCAAGAAGAACCATTACCAAACTCTTCATGGTTAGGCATAATGAATTTTTCTAAGTTTGAACCAAAATATTGCCTTCAAATGAATTTAATTCCAATGAAAATTGTCAAAATACATCAAGAACCAAAAATAAATTTGTTTTGAGAGTCTGATAATGCTTCTAAATGTTTTGAAATGCAATGTGAATTTTTTGTGATTTTTAAATACCTAAATGCATTTTTAATTAATTAATTTCCATTAACTAATTAAATATAAACATTTAAATGATTTAAAAATAATTTTTAATGCAAAAAATAAAAATAAAAATATTTTTGGGTTCTGAAAATTAATAAAATGTTTGACAAAAAAAATCAGAATTTTTCAATGTATTTTCCTATTTTTAAAAATTCGTAGAAGTTAAATGAAATAAAAATTCAAATAAAAGAAAGTATGCAAATCCAATGGCTGGCATTCAAAGAGAAATTGAGGGAGTTGACCCGCGCGCATCTGGACGGTCTACATTTGAACTGACCTAATTAACTTAAACCCTAATCACAATTAAAGCCCTAATGA
Organism: Lathyrus aphaca; assembly: GCA_963966055.1. NCBI lineage: Eukaryota > Viridiplantae > Streptophyta > Magnoliopsida > Fabales > Fabaceae > Lathyrus > Lathyrus aphaca. The sequence goes on along the minus strand of OZ014519.1, from coordinate 196,363,374 downwards.
CTTTAAAAACAAGCACATATATGTATTGCAGAATCTGTTAGACAAATAACAGAAGAATGAATCGATTCAAGCTTGGATGAATCGATTCATACTGATCAATTTTGAGAAAACAGAATTAGTTAAACAGCATGAATCGATACATCAAAGGATGAATCGATTCATTTTGCGAAATCCAGGAACCACTCAACAGCATGCATCGATTCAAGCTAGAATGAATCGATTCATTATGCGTGATTTTCCAAAATTTCATAATCAAAAACAAGAGAACCAAAATGAAACAAGCATATTTCATAACATGGAACAAACACAAAACACTTAAAATTTATAATTGATCAAAAACTAAGGTTGCTCACATTTCAGGTGGCCGGAAATGACCTCCGGTTATCTTCTCCGGCCAACCAAAAATCAAACTCATTCCCTAGGCTGTTTCAAGTGCTCTAACTCTCCAGATTTCGTCCTCTACCCACCCCAAACATGAATCAATCACAAAATCACATTTACAATGCATCAACAACAAGATTCGAGCAAAATCAAGAAAACTGCAAAAATTTCAGAACATGCATACACACTCATTTCTCAACCATTTTCAGTGTTTCAAAGCTTAACATGATCAGTGAAACAAACTCTATCATCCTATAACAAGAGATTGCATTTCTGGAAAAAATGTTCTTGATGATACCTGAACTGGAGCTTTGAACTTTGGAGCTTTCTGGACTCAAACTTGGTGCAATCCCTCTCCTTTGAACACCCTGATGATGAAATGAAGCTTGGAGAGCTTTGAGAATGGCTAATTATGGCTGTTTTGTTCTGGTGTAGTAGAAATGGAGGTCTTTGTGTGTGATGTTTCAAGCTGTTTCAGGGGGTGATTCTTGTTCTATGGATGATTTGTGGTTTGTTGGTGAAGAAATTTTTGATGTTTGAAGGTCGTGTGAAGAAATTCGAAGAGAAGAAGTTTGGGACAGATTTTGTGCAAGCTGGATTATGGGAGATTTCTGGCTTGTGTGTGGCTTGCTTTATGATCCATAGCACATCCCTAAACTATTGGAAGAGGTCTGAGGAAGTGACTTGCACTGTGGGAATGGCATGGGGCAATTGGCCAAAAAGTCAATGTTAGGTGTACTTGAGGCATGGGCTGTGGCAGAGGCTATTTTAGGGTTGCTCTGGGCTCAGCTGCCTTCAAGGATGGCCATGGGATGAACTGATGTGAGCTGGAATGGATGAAAGGTGAGATCTCACATGTTTTGCAATTTTGCAACTTGTTACACTTTGTGATTTTTAGCCATGGACATGTGACATCTCTTGGGCAATATTCAGCAAAATGCACCATACAATGTTGCTATGATACTTTGATAATGATTAGAGACCAAACAAAACCAAAGGAACCCTTCTTGCAAGATTTCCCTCTTTGTGATTTTCATGAAAAATGGTTTATGATACTTGGACATCAAGGCATGAAAAATGAGAAATTTCTTGGGCCAATCTGAATTTTAGGCATTGCATTGTGTTTGTATGAAGATTAGAAGTCATTTTGAAGTCATGAGAATGCTTGGCATGTGAAATTGCAAGTTTCCCTCTTTGTGCAAAAGTGAAATTTCAATGATTTTATCCAACTTTGCAAGGCCATAACTTTTGATCCAAAATGAATTAGAAAGAGTTCTTGTACTTTTTGAAAAGGGAATGATCCAATCTACAACTTTCATGACCAAAGTTTTCTCATTTGAAGCATTTTTTAATCAAAAAGAGGAGGTTGAAAAACTTTCCCAAAATGGCAAGTTTACATTACAAGTCACTTTCCCAAAATGGCAACTTTGCAAATGGCTTGAAATTATTCAATTTTGTGAACTTCCAACATCTTCTATGATCAAATAAAGATCATACACATCCAAAATGATGGAGAATGCCCTTTGGTTGGGTCACTGGGGGCCTCAGATGCCCTGATTTTGCACTGACTTGCTCAAGAAGTTACCTCTTGATCAGATGCCTTCCCCATTGAATTTCTTCATGAAAATTGATATGAATTATCCTTATGACATATAGAGACCAATAGAAACAAGAATGACCAAAAAATTTGGAGTTATGGCCTTTGAAACCAAAACCCTAATTTTAGGTCATCTGTGCAGTTAAACCTGGCTCTGCTTCCATGCCTTGCTCAGTTCTTGTGATTCTTTGACTTTTTTGACCTTGTGAGGATATAATATGATGATTGAACATACATGGACCCCTTTGAGATGATTGAAGAACTTTGGAGTGGCTCAGATAGCTTAGGGATTGCTCAGATCACAAACCTTAGATGCAGATGACTTAGAAACAATGCAGTGAAGCAAAAATGCAATATGAGATGCTATGATTGAAAAGATCACAAGCCATGGTGAAATGTGTGAGGGAAAATTTGGGGTGTTTACAGCTGCCCCTATTCAAGCATGAGTTAGCTGTGCAGGATGTAAGCAACGGCTTAACAGGCAAACAAGATAACTTGTGGTTGAATACCAAAGACAGTTCAAAATTTGCACTCACTGAATGAAGAAGAAAAGGGATATAGATTGTAAAGGAAAATAAAGTATGTTTATAAAGTGCGGGTGACGGAGGACGACCGTCAAGCAGAGGACGACTGCTGGGGATGAAGCAATGACGGGGACGACCGACATGCTGGGGATATAAGAGATTATGATGGGGACGACCATCAGGTAAAGATATAAGACTCTCTAGGGATTATAGGTAAATGATGGGGACGACCATCAAGCTCAAGGCATAAATGAAAAAAATGATGAGGTATGGTCATCAAAGGTGAAGGACGATCACCTGGCAGGGTACGGCTGCTCTGTTGGGGATAAGATGAGGGACGGTCATCTAAGGTGAAGGACGATCACCTGGAAGGGTACGGCTGCCGAAAGTATCACGACATAGGACGAATATCGGATGAAAAGGTCGACGATGGGGACGGCCATCGGCTAAGCATGATGAAGGACGATCATCAAGAGGTGAAGGACGATCACCTAGCAGGGTACGGCTGCTCTCGTAGTTTATCATGACATAGGACGAATGTCAGATAACAAGATCAACGACGGGGACGACCATCGGATAAAATGATGAAGGACGATCATCAGGAGGTGAAGGACGATCACCTAGTAGGGGACAGCTGCTAAAAAATCACGACATAGGACGAATGTCGGATAGGAAGGGGTTCTAATGAATAGAGACTCCACTGGGGGTGATGAAGGACGATCATCAAAAAGGTGAAGGACGATCACCTGGAAGGGTACGGCTGCCGAAAAGGTATCATGACATAGGACGAATGTCAGATGAAAGGAAATAGTTCAACCAGATTTGTTGGGGACTCTTCTGGGGAATGGTAGACACAGACAAGTGTCTAACTTCAAGAAAATAAGTTTTTGACACGGTGTATAGATTAAAGATGCGGACGAGCATCCTTAAGACTATGATACGGACGAGTATCAGTAGAAACAAACGCTTGACGCATGTTCAGAGATGATGATATGGACGAGTACCAACTGGTTAACAAAGAACACGGATGAGTGTCGAGTCCGGGGGGATTCAAGTGGCGTATACAAGATACAGACGGGTATCTGAAATAAGTAAACACGAGTGAGACACGAACGAGTGTTCAACTTGTTAGGGAGAGCACGACACGGACGAGTGTCGGAATAAGTGTATTATAAACAAGTATATGGTTTACAAAGTGTTATGCAACTATGTTGGGGAGGATGACACAGACGGGTGTCAGGTAACTGTATAGATATATGTAACCATGTGTTTGTGAGTGCAAAGGGGACGCTTTGGCTTTCTGCTGGGGGATATGACACAGACGAGTGTCCAGAAGCATCTGTAACGTATAAGCATATGTTTGCTCGGGCAACTTTACTGGAGAATGATGACACGGGCGGGTGCCAAAAGGAGCATGTATCTGTATTTGTGAGGGTAAAGGGGAAATGCTTTGGCTCTCTGGTGAGGAATTAGGAAATATTCTGTATGTTGTTGATGGATTGTCAGTATTTATAAATGTTTGGTTTGACACATGGCTTATGATTATGCAATATGTTTGATTTTTTGCCGTAATGCTCCGTATTGGACGGGATGCTACGCTCTGGGGGAAAATATGATGCGAATGCTATGATTATGCAAAGATACCGATCCGGAATTCGGATCCCGTTGCTGTAGAGATCTCTGGATGATCTGCTTGAAGTAGATATCCCAGCTGGGGATGAGATCATTGGTAGATCTGACATATATGACTCTGCTTGGGGAAAAAGATCACTGATAGACCTATCTCGGTAATGAGGGACCCAACTAGGGTTTGTAGAAGCTTTCTTCACTCTGTTGTGAGATCTTCAGGCGTTGCTCTTCTGGATAGAGGCTGAAACTCTGCGGGGAGATAGTTCCCTGTCTAGCACTCGGCTGGGGAAGAAGAAAGATCACTGAAAGATCTTCCTAGAGATTTCTGTGGGGATCCTGCTGAGGATGATACTTGACAACTCAGTTGGGGACATGAACACCTTCTGGTGCTGCTCTTTGAAGGAAATGTTGGAGAAGTGATGCCTGGCAACTCTGGTGGGGAGAAAGCATCTCTGGTGCTGTTTGGAAGGTGTGTTGAGGAAACAATGATTTGGCAGCCTACTGGGGAGAAGCCTTCATGCCCCATGTTGCGCTTTGGATTCCTGCAATCCTGTAAAGACAAAGAAACACACAAGTACCCCGAGGTATCCCTTACTGGATTCCATCATAGGAGTTTAGACGCTCCCGGGAGTAAGTATATTTCCTGTAAGCACGTATTTTTAGAAGGGAAACATCTGTATTTATGCAATCAATATCTTAAGGACATCGGAAATTTTTGCAAAAAATAAAATGTACGAGACGAAACATGACTGAAAATCTGATTTTATTAATTTGTGTGCCCTGACTTGGCAAGATACAGTCAAAGAAACGGATCCCCTGAAATAAGGAAATCGTTACAAATTGAGAAACAAAAAGATGTTGGCAACGTTGATGACGCTTCAAGGAGCTTCCCTTTTGCTATGACTCGTATGACATTTGACGTTCTTCTCGTCTTGATTTCTGAAGAAGGCTGATTCTGACCGACGCTCGAACCTTTCGAAGCTTACCATGTTGTAAGTGATACAGATGAATTCGGAATGCAGTTGTTCGCTTATTCCCTTATTTTGCGTGGATCGCCCTTTCGGGTTTTCAATCCACCGGGATACCCATTTTTGTCTGAGTTGTCCAATGCGGCTTTTCAACTCAGCGGGTGTACATTTTCTATTCATTTTCCCTTATTTTTGCCCGAGTCTTTTATTCTGTTTTTGACTCGCCGGGATGCCCTATTTTTGCCTGGACTTGCATTCTGTTTTTATGTCCAGCGGGTCATTTTATGCGAAGTATTTTTTAACTGCATCTGAATTCACAGGGGACAGGAAGTCTTCACCATCCATAGTACTGAGCATCAGTGCTCCACCGGAGAAAACTTTCTTTACTATGAACGGGCCATCATAATTCGGAGTCCACTTGCCCCTGTGGTCTGTATGAGGAGGAAGGAGTCTTTTCAACACAAGATCTCCTACTTGGTACTCTCGAAGCCTGACTTTCTGATCGAAGGCTTTCTTCATTCTTTTCTGATATAGCTGCCCATGACAAATCGCAGCCAACCTCTTCTCTTCAATCAGATTCAGTTGTTCGTATCGGGATCGGACCCACTCTGCTTCATTTAGCTTAACATCCATTAGTACCCGCAGGGAGGGTAATTCAACTTCCACAGGTAGGACTGCTTCCATACCATACACAAGCTGATACGGTGTTGCCTCAGTGGATGTTCTGATTGACGTACGGTACCCATGCAAGGCAAATGGTAGCATTTCATGCCAATCCTTATAGGTGACCACCATCTTTTGCACAATCTTCTTGATATTCTTGTTAGCTGCCTCAACAGCGCCATTCATCTTTGGCCTGTAAGGAGAAGAATTGTGGTGTTGGATCTTGAAGTCCCGACATAGTTCTGCCATCATTTTATTGTTTAAGTTGGAACCATTATCAGTAATGATTCGCTCGGGAACCCCATACCGACAAATGATGTCTCTCTTCAGAAATCGGGCTACCACTTGCCTTGTAACGTTTGCATAGGAAGCTGCTTCAACCCACTTGGTAAAATAGTCAATGGCTACCAGGATGAATCTGTGGCCATTTGAAGTAGTCGGTTCAATCTTTCCAATCATATCAATGCCCCACATGACAAAGGGCCAGGGTGAAGACATCACATTCAAAGGATTTGGAGGCACATGCACTTTATCCGCATAGATCTGGCATTTGTGGCATTTTCTGGCATAAGCACAACAGTCTACATCCATTGTGATCCAGTAATAACCTGATCTTAGCAACTTTTTAGCCATAGCATGCCCTCCCGCATGGGTACCAAAAGATCCTTCGTGCACCTCGTGCATCAACAAGTATGCTTCTGCCCTATCAACGCATCTGAGGAGCACCGTATCAAAGTTTCTCTTATACAGGGAACCATCAGTATTCAGGAAGAAACTACCAGCTAGCCTTCTTAATGTCTTCTTGTCATTGGAAGATGCCCCAGGTGGGTATGTTTGATCCTCCAAGAAGCATTTGATATCATGGAACCAAGGCTTATCATCTTTAACAACATCTGTTGAAAATACGTATGCTGGTCTATCAAGTCTGGATACTGAAATCCGAGGCACAAAGTTGGCAGTTTGAACTTTGATCATGGATGAAATGGTAGCCAGAGCATCTGCAAACTGATTTTCATCTCGAGGGATAAACTCAAGTTTGACTGTTGTGAAGAAAGTCAATAACCTCCTTGTATAGTCCCGGTAAGGTATCAGATGATCTTGGTATGTGTACCATTTGCCGTTGGTTTGATTGATCACCAGAGCTGAATCTCCGAACACAGTCAAAGTCTTGATCCTGAGGTCAATGGCTTCCCCAAGACCCATAATACAAGCTTCGTATTCAGCTTCGTTGTTAGTGCAGTTGAAGGTGAGTTTTTCCGAGAAAGGCATGTGGACTCCCTTAGGTGTAATGAGTACTGCACCAACACCACGACCATTCATATTAACAGCCCCATCAAATATCATCGTCCACTCTTCTTCCGGGTCAGGCCCTTCAGTGTGAATAGGCTCTTCATGGTCTTTTTCTTTTATGAACATGATGTCTTCATCAGGGAAGTCAAATCTCATAGGCTGATAATCATCAATGGGTTGCTCAGCAAGATAATCAGACAATACACTGCCCTTGATGGCTTTCTGAGATGTGTACTGAATATCATATTCTGTGAGGATCATTTGCCATCTTGCAACCCGTCCGGTAAGTACTGGCTTCTCAAAAATGTACTTAACTGGATCCATCTTTGAGATCAATAAGGTAGTGTGGGTCAACATATACTGCCTTAGTCGGCGAGCAGCCAACGCTAAAGCACAACAAGTTTTCTCGAGCAGTGAATAACGTTGTTCACAGTCGGTAAATTTTTTGCTTAGGTAGTATATTGCATACTCTTTTCGACCAGACTCGTCATGCTGGCCCAACACACACCCCATTGATTCTTCTAATACTGTCAAGTACATTATTAGAGGTCTTCCTTCGACTGGAGGCATAAGGATTGGAGGTTCTTGCAAGTATTCCTTGATTTTGTCAAAAGCCCTCTGGCAGTCTTCATTCCACCTGACCGTTTGTTCTTTTCTCAACAGCTTGAACAAAGGCTCACAGGTTGCTGTAAGGTGAGATATGAACCGTGAAATGTAGTTCAATCTACCTAGAAAACCCGAACTTCTTTTTCTGACTTCGGTGCAGGCATTTCTTGAATGGCTTTAACTTTATCAGGGTCAACCTCAATCCGTTTCTCACTTACAATAAATCCCAGCAGCTTACCAGATCGCACCCCGAATGTGCACTTGTTGGGGTTTAACTTCAGCTGGTACTTCCTCAGACGCTTGAATAACTTCAGTAGATTTACCAGGTGGTCTTCTTCTGTGAAGGACTTGGCAATCATGTCATCCACATAACATTCAATTTCTTTGTGGATCATGTCATGGAATAATGTCACCATAGCCCATTGATACGTTGCACCAGCATTCTTCAGTCCGAATGGCATCACCTTATAACAGAATGTGCCCCAGGGTGTGATGAAAGTTGTCTTCTCCATGTCTTCAGGTGACATCTTGATCTGATTGTATCCTGAAAATCCGTCCATGAAGGAGAACATCGAGAACTGAGCCGTATTGTCGACCAATACATCAATGTGAGGTAAAGGGAAGTCATCTTTCAGGCTGGCTCTGTTCAGATCCCGGTAGTCCACACACATCCTCACCTTGTCGTCTTTCTTAGGCACAGGTACAATATTAGCAACCCACGACGGATAGCTAGTCACAGCAAGGAAACCGGCGTCCCACTGCTTTTGTACCTCTTCTTTTATCTTCATTGCCATATTTGGGCGAGTACGGCGAAGCTTTTGTTTTACTGGCGGGCAGTCTTCCTTCAGAGGCAGCTTGTGCATGACAATATCGGTGTCCAACCCTGGCATATCCTGATAAGACCAAGCGAAAACATCCACATATTCCCGAAGCATATCAATCAGTTGCTCTTTCACTGAATCTTGTAAGCAGGCCCCGATCTTAACTTCTTTCACGTCTTCTTCCGTACCAAGATTAACTGTTTCAATCTCCTCCTGATGAGGAGTGATAACCTTCTCCTCTTGTCTCAACAGCCTGGCTAGCTCTTCAGGTAGCTCACAATCTTCTTCAACCCCTTCATCAGCTTGATTGATTGGATTGTCAAAGTCATACGAAGTCATAGCAGTGTCGTTGTCGGTGCAGTCTGGAGGGCACTTTCTGCAAGGGTTTAGATTAGTTTATTTTAGTGATCAATTTTAATCTTGTTTAGAAAAAGGTTAAAATGAAGTTATTTATTTTGAAAACATTGCCATTTTATTGTTTTGTACAAAAGTGAAAAATGAAAAGACAGTGAGCGAAAAAAGAGACTCGTTTGCAAAAGATGTCTGATATTCATTGATTAATCCATTTGCACAAAATTACAAGATGACCCGATTACAAAATGAGTCTTGACATCTTGGGCAAGATGCAAGACTTGATGCATGCTTAAAAATACAGGAAATAATAATTACTCTGCAGGAGTAACCCTTATAATTTCCTGGGAAGACCAGTTAAGGACTTGGCTCCCCGGGATCCTTGGACGTATCCAGCTCTCCAGGTTGAGGTCGCTTTCCTCCTTGTCTTCCAAATTGTTCACCGCATTCGGGGTGAGCATTCCCCCGCTGACAAAATTGGGCTCTTTGGCAACCTCCGATTGATCTTGCTGAGTTGGTTTGTAACCTAACCCAAATTTGTCTTCTTTCTTTTCCACGGACAACAGCTTGCCCCAGCCTTGGGTAGTACCCTCTTCAACAACCTTCCGGGCTTGCTGATATGATGTTATGGAGGTCCCCAGTACAGCAGATGCTTCATTAATGTTCAGGGCCTCAAACCCCTGGCTCATGGTTTCATGGATTTCTCCATCGATTTCTATGTACTTATACGTTGCCAGATGGCTAACAAAAATGTCCTCCTCCCCACAGATAGTGATGATCTGGCCTTCCCACTCGAATTTCAACTTCTGGTGAAAGGTAGACGTAACAACGCCAGCGGCGTGGATCCAGGGTCTACCACACAGACAACTGTAGGCCGGCTGAATGTCCATCACATAGAAGGTAGTTTTGAAGGTCTGCGGGCCAATCATCACAGGCAGATGAATCTCCCCAAGCACTGATCTTTTAGAGCCATCAAATGCTCTCACCACCAAATTACTCGGACGCAGTGCCAAACCATCATACTCCAGCTTCACTAAGGCTTTCTTTGGTAGAACATTGAGTGATGACCCAGTGTCCACCAGTACATGAGATAGAACAGCACCCTTGCATTCCAAGGTGATATGTAAAGCCTTGTTGTGGTTACGTCCCTCCGTTGTTAAGTCAGCATTGGTGAAGCCCAGTCCATGATTGGTATTGACATTTGCCACCACAGTTTCTAGCTGATTAACGGTAATCTCCTCTGGCACGTATGCTGCGTGCAGGACTTTCAATAATGCATTCCTATGAGCTTCAGAACACATCAACAGGGATAATATGGAGATTTTTGAGGGAGTTTGGTGAAGCTGATCCACCACCTTGTAATCACTCCTTTTTATGATTCTCATGAACTCGTCTACATCTTGTTCAAAAGATGTCTTCTGAGTTTCCTTGGCAATTGGCTCTTCAGATACCACACTCTTCCCTTTTGCTTTGGCAGCAACTTCTGCTTCAACACTAGGCCTTTGTGTTTGTGAGGCAAAAAGGCGTCCGCTTCTGGTGAAGCCTCCGCCTCCCCCAACATTATCAATTTGTGGAGAAGAGGTTGATGAATCCAGAGTGATTTTCTCCCCGTTGCAGTAGAGATCAGAGCCATAATGCCAAGGTATGGCATTACTGCTTTCATAAGGAACGGGTCCAGGTACCGTAATGGTGACTGGATTGACTGCTGCAAAGGAGGGTACTGTGATGGTGTGCGGATCGTAGTAAATTGTGACTGGTGACCTGGCAGGGGGTGCCACTGTTTGTTGGAAACTGCTGCTGGGAGGAACACTTGATGGATCATAGTAGATTGTAACTGCTAAGACATCTTCATTAATTTTTGCTGGCGTTGTAGAAGATTCTGCCAATAAAATGGATGCTGATGTTGTAGAAGAAAGGGTTGTTGACATTTGACTTGTTGAAGTGATGGACGGAGCCATTGCTGATGATATTGATGAATCGGTAGGAATGATTGTTGCTGCATTTGTAGAAGAATCGGGAATTGTTGTTAAAGGAATTGCTGGGTTTGTAGGCGCCGTTGTTGAAATCTGAAGGATACCATCCTTGATAAGACCATCTATGCCGCTTCTCAAATTTCCACACCCGTTGACTGCAATGTTGCAATACCCACAACCGAGCTCACACCCGGGGAACACCTGGCACTCTAGAAGCTGAGCTTTAATTTCGACCAGAGGTGTTCGAATTTGTGCAACACTGGTGATCAAAGTAGATGGCTTATCTTCCTCAATGGCATTAATCCTCGGCCCACCATGATTAGGCATAGGATTTCTGTTGACATTCGGAGGAGGTGCGAAGTTGAGGGCTTTAGAATCCACCAGATCTTGGACTTTCATTTTCAAGGCCCTGCATTTTTCAGTATTGTGACCAGGTGCATTGGAGTGGAAAGCACACCTGGCGTTGACATTGTAATTCTTAGGGAGATTGGAGGGATCTGGAGGTGCCAATGTCCTTAACTCAACCAAGTTAAGCTTCAGGAGTTGTGGCAATAAGGCAGCATAAGGCATAGGGATAGGGTCAATCACCCTATTTGCTTGATCTGTGAACATACTGAGGTCTACCCCTGCTGGCATGAATGGCATTAGTCTCACCGGCTCTTCGAGGTCCCACAAAAGGCTTCCTGGGATTACTGGATGAACTTGCACCATTATCAGAAATTTTGCCCATCTTTAAAAGGCTCTCAATCCTTTCTCCAGCTATAACCACGTCTGCGAAGCTGGTAGAAGAAAAGGCAGCCAATCTATCAATATATGTTCCTTGCAGAGTATTCATGAACGTGTCGGCCATTTCTCTTTCCGACATGGGTGGTTGGACAGCAGCAACAAGCTGTCTCCACCTTTGGGCATATTCCCTAAAGCTTTCTCTGGAAGATTGAGACATTCCCATCAGAAGGGTCCTGTTAGGAGCCATATCCAGGTTATATTGATATTGTCTGATGAAGGCTTCAGCTAAGTCCTTCCAGCCTCTGATGGTAGCTCTGGTCAGGTGTGAATACCACTCTCTTGAAGCCCCAGTCAAACTGTCTTCAAAGTAGAACATCCACAGCTTTTCATCCATGGTATATGCTTTAAGTCTCCCCAGGAAAGACTGCAGGTGAGTTCGTGGACAGGAGGTTCCATTGTATTTCTCAAAGCACGGGGGTTTGAATTTGTGGGGAATTCTCACCCCATCCACTAACCCCATATCCATTACATCGAAACCCAAGGAGTTTTGAGACTCCAGAGATCTCAAATTCTCAGCAATTTCATCAAACCTCCTATCATAGACTTCGTCTCCAGCTCCCATGACAGTAAACTGCTCTTCTTGGGGATCTTCTTGCAAGATTCTCCCCCCATCAGTATTTCCTTGCACATTTCCCGGGATGTTGACTTCCGGATCTAGATGAGGTCCAAATACTGGTGGATTAACATGAGGCTGACCCCTCTCATTATTACTTGTTCCTCCAGTGCCAGGATGAGGTTCCTCGGGAGTTTGTCTTTCTACCAATGCCCTTAACCTTTCTTGGCTCTGGGCCAAGCCAGTCATTACAGCCATGAATTGGGTCATTTGGTTTCTCATCTCCACTCTTTCATTAGCCATCTGAGTTCTGACCTCAGTCAGGTCCTGCTGTACTTGCTCCATCTGGATACCAGGAAGGTTGTTGCGAGTAGGGTACCGGTGCGTACGGTTGACAGGGAACACTCTTCTGCGAGCAATATTTCCTGAACTGACAACAAGGTTAAGAAACAAAAATAATAACAAAACCTACAAAACAAAACAAAAGTTAGTATGCAATGCAGTATGCTTATTTGTTTTCCAAGGTACCCGGCTTGGTTCTTGGTCTTGACCTTTCCAGACCTCGAGGAAGATGCTTTGATGTTGCTTGAGAAAAGAACCCAAATGAAAACAAACTAAAAATATATTACAAAAGGTGATCAATACATAGTTTGTTTTTACAACATATGCCCCTGGAGGGTCAAAATACAACAAAAAGAAAAGTACATCAAATGGAAATAAACAACAAGCAAAGGATCAAACATCCAATCCAAACTCATCCTCCTTAACCTCCTTCAGAAGTGCCTCAGTCACTGGACCAGCTGGGTTCTCTGTAATGGTCCTAATGAGGAGGTTCCTGGTGGCAATGGCAGTGGTCAGCTTCTTGTGCCTGTCCTGATCCTTTGATCTTTTCAAACCAGCCCTAAGCTTCAACTCTGAAATCTCCTTCTGGGCTGCCAGCAAAGCTTCCTGCTGCTTCTTTTGATTAGCCTCTAACTGCTCAATCTTGGCTTGAGTTCTCTGATCCTCTTGTGTCCGGGCTTCAGTGATCCTGACCCACCTAGCCTGACTTTCTTGCAGATAGAGCTCAGTCCTAGCCTTCTGAATCTTGGCCTCTTTACAGGCATTCTTCAATATTTGTTCCCCAGCTCTTGACTTCTTGATGTAGTCCTCTGTCTTCTCAATCTTGGCCAGAGGCTCCACCCTAAGCTTCTCCAACCTTTCAATGTCCAGACGACCATCACTCCTTTCCCAAAGGGTCTTCTTCAGAGCTTGAGACAGATTCTCATTCCTTTCCTTTAGCTTCTCAAATTCTTCCAGGCTGACAGTGGCTACTGGCTGTACTGTAGATGGTCCAGGTGTGTCCTCCAAAGTGAAGGGCATTCCAGTAATCTGGGCTCTAGCATGGGACCAGTCATAGTACTGAGCTGAAGCAACATTATTACACCTCCCTAGAATAGCCATCCCTTTTGTCTGGGTGTTGTCCCAAGCCCAAGATGCTTGTCTGACAGCGGCTGAATGAGGCTTCACTTCACAATATAGGGTCTCAGCTAAATCTTGCACTCTGGGAGGGTGAACCAAAGCATAGCCCAGTTGTCTCTTAAACAGCAAAGGATTGTAGTTGATGCAACCCTTTACTCCTATCAGAGGTACATTTGGGTATTGCCCACAGCTGGTGATGATGTCCTTGCCTTTGGTGCTCTGAGTGCACCATCTGATATCATCTGAAGTTAAAGCAATGAGCCTCTTGGCCCAATTCTTTTGTTGGTGAGGATTCAGGAAGGCATCTGACTTAGGCAGGTATCTGAGCAGCCAGGTGTGAAACAAAGGAGCACAACATCTCACCAACTTCCCTCTTTGTTTCTCATTCCTCTGATGAATGGAGTAGTAAAAATCTCCCAGCAATGTGGGTACTGGGTTCCTCAGAAGAAAAAGATGGATGGCATTCTTGCTGACAAATTTGGGCTCATCTGCAAACAGTATAACCCCATATATGCTGAGAGCTAACAGTGCACAAACTGCCCTCCATTCTCCCAAAGAGGCCTTCAGGATGGCCTGAGAAACCAAAAAGTCCAAGTGCAAACCAGGGATCCCAGCTTTTGTTGTCATGCTTTGCTCAACTAAAGCAGGTTCTAGGTACAGTGCTTTTGCTACTTCCCCATTTCTGGGGGAAGTCATCTCTGGGTTGAAGGGGACTCCACCCCTGACAGGCACTCCAATCAATGATGAAAACTCCTCTAGCAGAGGTCCCAACTGAAAGTCTGGAAATGTGAAGCATCTCGAAGGAGGGTCATAAAACTGTAGGCAGGTGTGGATCATGCTCCTCTGAGAAGGGTCAAGGTCCATAACCATATCCAAGATACCTCCATAGTGTTCTCTAAACAAAGGGATGTGGTCTGGTGTGATAAGTGACTGGACCTGCCTGATGCCAGTCAACACAGGCTCAAAGAAATGGTAGGATATGTTGCTCTTCCTGGGAGTAGTCATAGATGCTGAAGAGGAGGAAGATAAATGCTGATGAAGATCAAGGATGATACTGGAGATGAGCCACTGATAGGCTAATGCTGGTGATGATGAAAATAGCTGAAGCAGGCAACTGATGAAGACAACTGAAGCAGAGGTCTATGCAGAAAAAGGGGTCAAAACCAAGCTAGATATAATGTGGATACCCTGAAAAGAAAATAAACAAATGTTAAATGATGCAATGATGAGTATGCAAATGATATGCAAGGGATTGTGATCAAGCCGGATCTGACTATCTGTCTTGATATAAGTCCATGTATGTTCAAAGAAGGTCCAGATGGAGGTTCAGAAATCCAGTAACCAAGGTGGGGGACTCAAATAAAGAGTCACATGTCCTGGGTTAATCACAAGAACTGTCCAAAATTAGGTACTCTTAAACAAAATAAGTAACAGGGTATGATGTGGCCAATGGTACCTGCAAACCTGCAAACAGCCCAACCCCCTCACAGGTAGTGTTCTAAAACAAGGATCCTCAGACTTGGATCAGTTATGAGAAGTGTAAACACTTCTAACCTGGAGGTACAGTGTTTACAATAACCATAAAAGACCCTCCTCTAATTCACCTCAGTTTCTGAAGGTCATAATAATGGTCTTCTAGACTTAGCAGGCTTCCCAGATAGCCCTAGCACTACAGGAAATCTGTAGCACAGAGTTCTCAAGATGAAACCCACATCTGAACCGTGTTTCATATTCCCGCACCAGACCGAGATAGAATGGGAAAGAACATGAACCACTCTAGCCTAGGTGTCACTCAGGTCCCAGGTATAGGACCTCAAACTCTCAATGAAACCCCACCCACCAAAACAGAAACCAGATCCAGCAATGATAATGACAGTATGAAATATGAAAGACTGTAAAGAAAGCAATAAATAAAGTTGTACATAAAGCAATAAATAAAGCAAATAAACACCATTTAGCACATAACACCCCAGTAAACACAAATCAAACAAGCGCTAGGAGGAACCCACAAAAAGAACCAGAAGCCCTGGTTACAGTATAAGGGTCCCCAGCAGAGTCGCCAAGCTGTCGCTCCCACCAAATGACACCTGGTCAGAAGGGGTACAGACGCGAACGGTCGGCGAAAGGAGAAGAATGAATAGAGTCGCCAGCTAGGCATTTTTATCCAGAAGGAAAGGTAATGCTGCATAAACCTAAGAAAAGATGGATAAGACGGTTGCGAACCAGAGAAACTGAGAAAGGGGGTTGGTTACAACCTGGGAAGGTATTAGCACCCAGATTGTCCGCCGTACTCGACGGGATCCACGCTTGAAAGATTTGTGTTTTAAAGGGGTAGTGTCAGTGCAATCTGTGTGTCAAAGCTGGAAAAGAATGCAAGTGTCAGTGTAAAAGAAATGTGAAGTGTATAAGCGAAGTGTCAGTGTGAGAACAAGAATGAAGTGCTCAAGACTATGAGGCTTAAAGAATGATGCTAGAAGGAGGGGGAATATACAGAGACTTTTGTTCGATAACTGTTAAGTTATGCCTACGTATCCTCTCGTGCAATGAGGAAGTCAAAACACCGTAGTTCGACCCAAAGAGACTGAAAGATAAATTGACTTGTGAACTGCTTACTTGTCTATGCTCAAGTGTATGACCTGTCTGGCTCAGGTGCTAACTGTCTTGCATTAGACGGAAGAAGCGAGTTCTCGTTTGTGAGTGAATGAGATGAGAAAAGAATCCCGGAGGAGACGATTATTGTTTGTTTTTGAGTTTTCAATCTTTTATTTCTTTTTGGAGTTTGTCATAAGAAAATGAGCTTAAGCCTAAACCAAGGGTTAGTAAACTCATCACATCTTCCCTCTGATTAGGAGTAATGAGAATACCTTAAGTGTGAAGTAAACACCTCACACTTAATCACCATGATGTAGGATTAAGATCATTAACCTACTTGTATTTATTTAGATGTTTTTGTTGTTTTTGTTTAGTGTTAAGTAATGAGTTTAAGCCATAATCAAGGATTTAATGGACTCATTACACCATCCTAATAGAAGGATAATAGATGAGAACATTTAAGCTGAGGAAGGCTCCTCAACTTAACCCGTGATTAGGGATTAACCTCATGACAAAACAAAACCTTTATTAAATGGATTTTAGTTAATGATAAGATGAAGAAATGGATTTTATGATTTGTAAGACAACTTGAGGGGGACTTGTCCATTAACACTAGGGTTAGTCCTTCTTAACCAATTAAGGAAGAATTAGAACCCTAATGCAAGGCCCAAGTTACAAGTTTGATGTCTTGATGATTATTATATGGATTGATTAAAGGATTTAAACACATTAAGGGTTTAACACTTAGGATTAAATTTATACACTCCATCCTAATAGATGGATGCAGGCATAAGCTTAATCATAAAGCCCTAAAACCTTTAGGGTTTAGTCCTTGATTATGAGATGAGAAGAGAAGACTCAAAGATGACACAAAGGCAAAACTAAATGGGGGAATAATCAAACCCTAATTGTTATCATGCTTGGAAGTCCTAGGGTTTGTGAGGCTTAAGAGGAGAAATCTTCAAGGAAGCCACCAAGGAGAAGCAAGATAGAAAAGGGATGAGATGAGAAGAGAAAAGAGGGAAGAGAGGCACAAGTGAGCAAGCTCACTCAAAGACAAGTAAAAATGCAGCAAGGATGTAAAATGATGAGGTGAGAAGAAGTAGGAGGTGAAGGCAAATCCACCTCCCAAACAAACTTACCATTAACCCTGAAAAGTTAGTACAAAATGCATAAAGGAAGAAATGAGATGAAACAATGCATATGGATGGGCAAAGGCCAAAGTCAGAAACATATACATGATGCAAATGATGTCAAGAGATGGTGCAAAGTCATACAAGATGCATATATGTGAGCATACAAGAGAATGGATGCATATGGAGCATGCCTCGAACCATGAAAGTTCATGAAAGCTTATGAAATGCAATGAAGATATGACATGTCAAATGAATGATGCAATGATCAAACATGATTCTAATATGTCCTAAGATGTCTTATGGATCATGTGGATGCACAAAATGTCATGGCAAGTTCTTGTATGCAAGCAAATGAAAGAAGGATGCAAAGGAAGGCAAGAATTAGGGTTTACATACAATATGCAATGCAAAAATTCAAAATCAGAAGCAAATGACATGATAAAAAATTGAAAATGGGATCAAAGGAACCCTAACCCTACACAAGTTCACTTCCCAAAGGAGGGGACCTAAGTCTCAACCTAATGAGAGTTATGATTTTTCTAAGTCAACTAGGGTTTCAAGGTACCTCAAAAGGAAAAATGCTCATTAAATTGAAAATGAAAGATAAATTCAAACCAATTTTACCCTAAAAACTACATGCTATGAAGGATGTAATGCAAGAAGAACCATTACCAAACTCTTCATGGTTAGGCAGAATGAATTTTCCTAAGTTTGAACCAAAATATTGCCTTCAAATGAATTTAATTCCAATGAAAATTGTCAAAATACATCAAGAACCAAAAATAAATTTATTTTGAGAGTTTGATAATGCTTCTAAATGTTTTGAAATGCAATGTGAATTTTTTGTGATTTTTAAATACCTAAATGCATTTTTAATTAATTAATTTCCATTAACTAATTAAAAATAAACATTTAAATGATTTAAAAATAATTTTTAATGCAAAAAATAAAAATAAAAATATTTTTGGGTTCTAAAAATTAATAAAATGTTTGAGAAAAAAAATCAGAATTTTTCAATGTATTTTCCTATTTTTAAAAATTCGTAGAAGTTAAATGAAAAAGAAATGAAATAAAAATTCAAATAAAAGAAAGTATGCAAATCCAATGGCTGGCATTCAAAGAGAAATGGAGGGAGTTGACCCGCGCGCATCTGGACGGTCTACATTTGAACTGACCTAATTAACTTAAACCCTAATCACAATTAAAGCCCTAATGACTTTAAAAACAAGCACATATATGTATTGCAGAATCTGTTAGACAAATAACAGAAGAATGAATCGATTCAAGCTTGGATGAATCGATTCATACTGATCAATTTTGAGAAAACAGAATTAGTTAAACAGCATGAATCGATACATCAAAGGATGAATCGATTCATTTTGCGAAATCCAGGAACCACTCAACAGCATGCATCGATTCAAGCTAGAATGAATCGATTCATTATGCGTGATTTTCCAAAATTTCATAATCAAAAACAAGAGAACCAAAATGAAACAAGCATATTTCATAACATGGAACAAACACAAAACACTTAAAATTTATAATTGATCAAAAACTAAGGTTGCTCACATTTCAGGTGGCCGGAAATGACCTCCGGTTATCTTCTCCGGCCAACCAAAAATCAAACTCATTCCCTAGGCTGTTTCAAGTGCTCTAACTCTCCAGATTTCGTCCTCTACCCACCCCAAACATGAATCAATCACAAAATCACATTTACAATGCATCAACAACAAGATTCGAGCAAAATCAAGAAAACTGCAAAAATTTCAGAACATGCATACACACTCATTTCTCAACCATTTTCAGTGTTTCAAAGCTTAACATGATCAGTGAAACAAACTCTATCATCCTATAACAAGAGATTGCATTTCTGGAAAAAATGTTCTTGATGATACCTGAACTGGAGCTTTGAACTTTGGAGCTTTCTGGACTCAAACTTGGTGCAATCCCTCTCCTTTGAACACCCTGATGATGAAATGAAGCTTGGAGAGCTTTGAGAATGGCTAATTATGGCTGTTTTGTTCTGGTGTAGCAGAAATGGAGGTCTTTGTGTGTGATGTTTCAAGCTGTTTCAGGGGGTGATTCTTGTTCTATGGATGATTTGTGGTTTGTTGGTGAAGAAATTTTTGATGTTTGAAGGCTGTGTGAAGAAATTCGAAGAGAAGAAGTTTGGGACAGATTTTGTGCAAGCTGGATTGTGGGAGATTTCTGGCTTGTGTGTGGCTTGCTTTATGATCCATAACACATCCCTAAACTATTGGAAGAGATCTGAGGAAGTGACTTGCACTGTGGGAATGGCATGGGGCAATTGGCCAAGAAGTCAATGTTAGGTGTACTTGAGGCATGGGCTATGGCAGAGGCTATTTTAGGGTTGCTCTGGGCTCAGCTGCCTTCAAGGATGGCCATGGGATGAACTGATGTGAGCTGGAATGGATGAAAGGTGAGATCTCACATGTTTTGCAATTTTGCAACTTATTACACTTTGTGATTTTTAGCCATGGACATGTGACATCTCTTGGGAAATATGCAGCAAAATGCACCATACAATGTTGCTATGATACTTTGATAATGATTAGAGACCAAACAAAACCAAAGGAACCCTTCTTGCAAGATTTCCCTCTTTGTGATTTTCATGAAAAATGGTTTATGATACTTGGATATCAAGGCATGAAAAATGAGAAATTTCTTGGGCCAATCTGAATTTTAGGCATTGAATTATGTTTGTATGAAGATTAGAAGTCATTTTGAAGTCATGAGAATGCTTGGCATGTGAAATTGCAAGTTTCCCTCTTTGTGCAAAAGTGAAATTTCAATGATTTTATCCAACTTTGCAAGGCCATAACTTTTGATCCAAAATGAATTATAAAAAGAGTTCTTGTACTTTTTGAAAAGGGAATGATCCAATCTACAACTTTCATGACCAAAGTTTTCTCATTTGAAGCATTTTTGAATCAAAAAGAGGAGGTTGAAAAACTTTCCCAAAATGGCAAGTTTACATTACAAGTCACTTTCCCAAAATGGCAACTTTGCAAATGGCTTGAAATTCTTCAATTTTGTGAACTTCCAACATCTTATATGATCAAATAAAGATCATACACATCCAAAATGATGGAGAATGCCCTTTGGTTGGGTCACTGGGGGCCTCAGATGCCCTGATTTTGCACTGACTTGCTCAAGAAGTTACCTCTTGATCAGATGCCTTCCCCATTGAATTTCTACATGAAAATTGATATGCACGATCCTTATGACATATAGAGACCAATAGAAACAAGAATGACCAAAAAATTTGGAGTTATGGCCTTTGAAACCAAAACCCTAATTTTAGGTCATCTGTGTAGTTAAACCTGGCTCTGCTTCCATGCCTTGCTCAGTTCTTGTGATTTTTTGACTTCCTTGACCTTGTGAGGATATAATATGATGATTGAACATACATGGACCCCTTTGAGATGATTGAAGACCTTTGGAGTGGCTCAGATAGCTCAGGGATTGCTCAGATCACAAACCTTAGATGCAGATGACTTAGAAACAATGCAGTGAAGCAAAAATGCAATATGAGATGCTATGATTGAAAAGATCACAAGCCATGGTGAAATGAGTGAGGGCAAATTTTGGGTGTTTACACATGTAAGGAAGCAAAGATTCAAAGGGAAAGAGCTGAGCATTATCTGGAGGAGAGTCAGGATAGATGGGTCAGGATAACTAAGTCCCGTCTGAAAGAAGACCAGAAGATGCAAGCCAAGATAGAGCAGTTAGAGTCTAATGAGAAAAGAAGCCAAGAAGCACTGCTAGAAGCTCAGAAGGAGATCTCAGAGTTGAAACTCCGGGCGGGGTTAAAGAGATCCAAAGAACAAGACAAGTATCAGAAGATGACAAATGCCATTGCAACCAGAAACCTTCTCATCAGAACCATTACAGAGCACCCAGTTGGACCGGTAACTAATGCTCTCCTAAAGGAAGTCAGGGAGGATGCTTTTGGACTGGATATCTGATTTTCTTTACTTATATCTATTTGATTGTACTTTATCTCACCATGGTAGTTTTGTTTGTTGTATTCTTGAATTTGATTGTATTTTGATTCACCATGGGAGTTTGTTTGGTTATAATTCATGAACTATTTATGTTTTGGCATTTCCACTTGTAGTTTTATGGTTATGTATTGGATTTTTTATGGACTTCGTTTGCTTCAACGTCTTCATCTCCCAGAGGTCTGGAAGGTCAAAACCAAGAACCAAACCGGATACCCTCTAAAGACAAATAGACATATTGCATTGCATGCTAACCTCATATCCTTTGTTTTGCAGGTGTTTTGTAGTTGTTTTCTCACTTGGTTGATTGTTTCAGGAAATATTGCTCGCAGAAGGGTCTTTTCCGTCAACCGAGTCCACAGATATCCAACTCGACACAACCTTCCGAGTCTACAAATGGATAAGCTACAACAGGAACTGACAGATGTGAGGACTCAAATGACAGATGTGAGGACAGAAGTGAGGACCCAAATGAATAAATTCATGGCTGTAATGACTGGACTGGCCCAGACCCAGGAAAGATTGAGGGAGTTGGTCGAGCGGCAAACCCCAGAAGATAACCACGCAAATACTGGAGGTACTAGTAACAATGAGCGCGAGCAGCCGCGAATGACTCCAGTAGTGTTCATACCCGACAACAATCCTGAAGCTAATATCCTTGGGCATGGCCAAACAAACACTGGAGATTGTATTCTAAAGGAAGATCCTCAAGATGAGCAGTTTGCAGTGTTAGGTGTTGGGGCAGATGAAGCTTATGACTGTCGGCTGGACGAGATCTCAGAGAAGCTAAGATCCTTGGAATCCCAGAACTCCTTGGGATTTGATGTGATGGATATGGACCTAGTTGAGGGAGTAAAAATTCCTCACAAGTTCAAACCCCCGTGTTTTGAGAAGTACAATGGAACTTCCTGCCCTCGCACTCATTTATAGTCTTTTCTGGGAAGGCTGAAGGCATACACCATGGACGAGAAACTGTGGATGTTTTACTTTGAAGACAATTTAACCGAGGCATCCAGAGAGTTGTATTAACACCTATCAAGGGCTACTGTCAGGAACTGGAAAGACTTAGCTGAGGCCTTTGTATGCCAATATCAGTACAACCTGGATATGGCACCCAATAGGACTCTCCTAATGGGAATGTCTCAATCTTCGAGGGAAATCTTCCGCGAATACGCTCAAAGGTGGAGACAACTTGCTGGCTGTCCAGCCACCTATGTCTGAAAGGGAAATGGCTGATATGTTTATGAATACCTTGCAAGGGACTTACATTGATATACTTTTTTCCTTCTCTTCTACCAGTTTTGCTGATGTGGTTATAGCAAGCAAGAGAATCGAAAGCCTATTGAAGATGGGTAAGACTTCTGATAATGGCTCTAGCTCCAGCAATGCAAAGAAACCCTTCTCAGGACCTAGAAGGACAAGGGAGACTAATGCAGTGCATGTTAGTAGAGGTATACCCCAGTACTTGCAAAGATAAGTGGCTGCAGTTACCATCCCTACTCCAGCACCTCAGCAACAACAATAACCTCAACAACAACAAAGATCATATAATAACAATAACCACCAACAACGTCCTTTCCAACAAAGGCCTTCTCAGATTAATAGGGTGATCGATCTCATCCCGATGCCCTATGCAGTTTTACTCCCACAACTATTGAAGCTTAACCTGATTGAACTGAGGACTTTGGCTCCACCAGATCCTCTGAATCTTCCAAGAAATTACAATGTCAACGCCAGATGTGATTTTCACTCCAATGCGCCCGGTCATTCAACAAAGAAGTGTAGGGCCCTGCACATGAAAGTCCAAGATTTGATTGACTCCAAAGCTTTGAATTTTGCACCTCCACCAAATGTCACAAGGAATCCAATACCAAATCATGGTGAGCCAAAGATCAATGCCATTGAGGAGGACCAACCATCAATTTTGATTGATGACATTGCAAGTATTCAAACACCACTGGCCGAAGTAAAAGCTCAGCTATTGAAGTGCCAAGTGTTTCTGGGTTGTAAGGCCCGTTGTGAAGCTTGCAAAGTTTCTACCAATGGTTATGCAAATATGAAGAATGGTATTAGCAGTCTTATCAGAGAATGCATCCTGCAAATCACATCAATAGTTCCATCCTCCACAAAGGCAACAAAAATCCCTCCTACAGCACCAACAAACATTATCTCAACAGAATCTTCTACAATGCCAGCAGAAGTCATTCCAACATAATCGACTACAATAACAACCAACACCAGTGACGACATCTGAACGGTTACCATCTATTATGATCCAGCAACCATCCATGTTTCGGATTCTCTCAACAACAACTTTCAGCAACACCCCCATCAACATCAACAACTTCCTGCACCTGCACCATCTTCAGTCAGACCTCCTGTCACCATCTACTATGATCCACAGACTATCACAACTCCTTCTTCTACTGCAATTAGTCCGATGACCATCACGTTGCCTGGACCAATTCCTTATAATAACAATAATGTCTTGCCTTGGCATTATGGTTCGGATCTTTACTACCACGGAAGGAAAGTTACCCTTGACTCTTCAACTTCTACACCACAAATTGACAATGTTGGGGGAGGCGGAGGCTTCACTCGGAGCAGACGTCTCTTCGCTTCATAGTTTCCAAGAATTAATGCTGAAGTAGAAACTGCTGCCAAAGCAAAAGGCAAAAGTGTGGTGCCAGAAGAATCAGCTGCAAAAGAAACTCAGAAGACGTCCTTTGATCTGGATGTGGACGAGTTCATGAGGATTATCAAGAAACGTGATTACAAAGTTGTGGATCAGCTCCACCAAACACCCTCCAAGATCTCCATACTATCTCTACTCATGTGTTACGAGGCTCACCAGAATGCACTACTCAAGGTCTTGCACGCAACTTATGTGCCGGAAGAAATCACGGTGAATCAGTTAGAAACGGTGGTCGAAAATGTCAATATTAGTCATGGACTAGGTTTCACCAATGCTAACTTGACTACGGAGGGGCGTAACCACAACAAGGCTTTGCATGTCACTTTGGAATGTAAAGGTGTTGTACTTTCTCATGTCCTTGTTGATACCGGATCATCACTCAATGTGTTGCCAAAGAAAGCTTTAGTCAAGCTGGAGTATGATGGTATCGCACTCCGTCTGAGCAACCTAGTTGTCAGAGCTTTTGATGGTTCTAAGAGATCGGTTCTCGGAGAGATTGAACTGCCCATGGTAATTGGCCCACATGTTTTCAAAACTACCTTCTATGTGATGGACATACATCCTGCCTACAGCTGTTTGTTGGGTCGACCCTGGATCCACGCCGCCGACGTGGTAACATCGACCTTTCACCAGAAGTTAAAATATGAGTGGGAAGGCCAAATTATCACCATCTGTGGAGAAGAAGACATCTTTGTCAGTCACCTGGATACATACAAGTACATAGAAATGGATGGGGAGATCCATGAAACCATGAGTCAGGGTTTTGAAGCCTTGAACGTCAACGAAGCTACAACTAAGGTGTTTGCTGCATCCTAAGAGGAAAGGATGGGCACCTCAATTGCTTCCTACAAACAAGCTCGGAAGGTTGTGGAAGAAGGGAATGCCCAAGGCTAGAGCAAGCTGCTGAAGGTTCAGATGAAAGAAGACAAATTCGGTTTGGGTTACAGACCATCCCGACAAGTTCCAGAGGAGGCTTCTGAAGCTCCCAAGTTCATAAGTGGGGGAATGCTGACCCCGGATGTTGTCAACACTCTGGAAGACGAGGCTGAGAGTGACTACAACCTAGAAAACTGGATCCCTCCAAGAGTCCCGGGCCAACAAGTCCTCAACTGGTCTTCCCAGGAAATTATAAGGGTTACTGCTGCAGAGTAATTATTATTTCCTGTTTTAAGCATGCATCAAAGTCCTGCATCTTGCCCAAGATGTCGGGACTCATTTTGTAATAGGGTGTAAGCACCCCAAATTTTCTCTCACTAAGTTCACACCATGGCTTGTGATCTTTCATATTTGCATTAGTTTAAGCATACCACATCATATTGCATTTTTGCTTCACTGCATTAGTTCTAGTTCATCTGCATCTAGGGTTTGTGATCTGAGCAATCCAGGTTCCATTTGAGCCACTCCAAAGGTCTTCAATCATCTCAAGAGGGTACATGTATTTTCAATCATCATATTATATCCTCCAAAGATCAAAAAGTCAAAAAATCACAAGAACTGGCAAAGCATGGAAGCAGAGCTAGGTTTAACTGCACAAATGACCTGAAATTAGGGTTTTGGTTTCAGAGGCCATAACTCCAAATGTTTTGGTCATTCTTGTTTCTAATGGTCTCAATATGTTATAAGGATCATGTGTGCCAAGTTTGATGAATAAATTCTTTGTGGAAGTCATCTGATCACTAGGTAACTTCTTGAGCAAGTCAGAGCAAAATCAGGGCATCTGAGGCCACCCAACATGGAACCAAAGTGGATTTGTCATCAAATTGAAGTTATATGATCTTTATTTGATCATTGAAGTGCTTAGAAGTTCGCAAAATTGAAGAAAAGTGAGCTAAACCAAAAGTTGCCAAAAATGGAAATGACTTGTATTTTAAACTTTCCATTTTGGGAAAGTTTTTCAACCTCCTCTTTCTCAACCAAAAATGCTTCAAATGAAAAATTATTGATCATGAAAGTTGTAGATTGGATCATTCCCTTTTCAAATAGTACAATAACAAGATCTAATTCATTTTGGAACTCAATTTATGGCTTGTCAAAGTTGGCAAAAATCACATAATTTTCAAGAATGCACCAAAGGGGATTTTTTGCAAAACCACTTGCCAAGGCTTTTTGTGACTTCAAACACACTTCAATACATCATAACATCATAGTGCATTTCCTCTAGATCAGAATTGCCCAAGGAATTGCAAGATTTCATGCCTTGAACATCAAGATTTCTCAAAGGGGCCAAAACTTCACATAATTGCAAAACACCCCATAACTTTATTCCCACATGCTGAATTGCCTCAAGATTGAATTTGTGGACATCCATGAAGTCAGCTGCGCATGGACATGCCCAAAGGCCAGTTGCATTCTTGCCCATACCTCAAGTACAAGAAATGTTGACTTTATGCAAATTCACCCATACCAATCAGCTGCAACCACCACCCACTCTCTGCCCAACCAGAACTCTACAAGCATGCCTCAAAGATCATTTTGCATAACACACACAAGCCTAACTCTCCAAGAACTCAGCATTCCACAAAATCATCCCTCTTGCATTTTCCTTTGAAACTCACTGAATACTAACTCAATCTTCAAACTTCTTTCACCATTCATCTCTAAATCACTCACTGATCACAAACCAACCATTGAAATAGCCAAAAACACTCCATAAACCAAACACGATTCTCATCCAGTTGAGGTGCAATCTCATAAACCAGCCACTCTCAAGGTCTTCCAAGCATCAAAGCTTCTTCAGGAAGGTCATTGGAGTCAGCTTGCACAGGAGAAGCAGCCTGAAAGCTCCAAACTGAGGAAGCTCAAGCTCAAGTAACTTCTTCAAACATTTTTTCTAGAAATGTGATTTTAGGTTATAGAAATGTTCCTCTTGATGTGCTGATCATGCTGATACTTATATTTTTGAAAATGGTTGCGATTTGAGGATTTTATGAACTTCTGAAAGTTTCACCATTTTTTATCTTTGCTTCAAATCTTGAGTTTGAGTGAGAATAAATGTGATTTGAGGGTAGATTTGAGCTTAGGGGAGTGAGGGGAGTTGATCTGGAGCTTTAGAGCTCCAGAAATTACCTAGGGAAGAAGTTAGAAGTTTTCAGGTGAGGGGGTCACCGGAGAAGACGATCGGAGCTCTTCTCCGGTGACCTGAAAGTCATTAATTGTTTTAATTAGGTTTAGGGTTTCATTTGAATTGAGGCCGTAGGATTTGAGTTTCCCGCGTGAGATGAGTGGTCCAGATGCCATCATTAAACCTTAATTGTTTTAATTAATTTAATTAACTGAAATTAGTGAAGATTGAATTTCGTCCATTGGATGTGGGGCCAGTCAACCCTAGAAACTCCAGATTCAATCTCAGCCTTTCTTTGCGTTTACTTTTATTAAATTCAGTTTTAATTCATATTTTTCTTATTTATTTTGCATGATTTATTTAAAATAGCTAGAAATTTCCAAAAATATTATTATTCTGCATTTCCATTTCAAATAATTTTCTCAACCCAAAAATATTTTAACTTTTATTTTTTGCATTAAAAAATCATTTTTAAAACATTTAAATGTTTATTTTAATTAATTAATGAAAATTAATTAATTAAAATATCATTTAGGTTTCTAAGAATCCCAAAAAAATTCAGGTTGCATCTTTAAACATTTAGAGACATTGTCATACCATCCACACAAATTTCTTTTTGGTTTTGAACCATATTTGACAATTTTCTTGAATTTAGGGTTCATAAAATTCACATTTTAGAACCCTAACTCAAGAATTATTTTCTGCCTAATCAATAATGGTATGACAATGGTTCTTTTTGCATTGATCTTAATTTGACATGTAGTATCTAGCATAATATTTTCACAAATTTCTTCTGCATTTTTTATTTGATTTGCATTTTCTCCCTTTAGGTGCCTTAAAACCCTAGATAACTTAGAAAAATCATAACTTTCATTAGGTTAAGAGTTAGGTCTCCTCCTTTGGGGTGTGATATCATATGGGGTTAGGGATCTTTTGATTGCATTTTCAATTTTTTATCTTGTAATTTGCTTCTGTTTTTGACTTTTGCATCTCATGTTGTATGAAAACCCTAATTTCTCATCTTCCTTTGCATACATCTTGCATATGCTTACATTCATGAACTTGCCATGACATTTCATGCATTCACATGACTTTTAAGACATCATAGGACACATTAGACTCATGCTTGATCATTTCTTCATCCTTTTGACATGCTATGCATTTATTACATTCCATGGACATTCATGAACTTTCATGCTTATTTCATGCTTCATTTGCATTCTCATCACTTGTATGAATATTCACAACTATTGACATACATTTGCATCATCTCTTAGCATCATTTACATCATGAACATGCTTCTGGTTTTGGTTTGCATCCTTGCATACATTGCATTTTCATTTCATTTCATTTTCCTTATGCTAACTTTTCAGGTGGTAAGTATTTGGGAAGTGAATTTGCCTTCACTTCTCACTTCTCTTCTCATCTCTCTTATGCATCCATTGCTTCATTTTGCTTTTTCTTTAGAGTGATCTTGCTCATTCATGTTCCTTCTTCACTTTCTTTCTTCAAGCAACTTATCTTCTTAAGTGAAGTAAGTTGACTTGCTTCTTCTGCTTCTCCTCCTTTCATATGCTTCTTCCTTGGTGGCTCTTCTTGAAGATCTCTTGCAAGCCTCATAAACCCTAGGAACACCCAAGCATGTTGACAATTAGGGTTTGATTAGTCACCCCATTAGTTTTACCTTTGTGTCATCTTTTGTGTCTCTTTTCTCATCTCATAATCAGGGACTAAACCTTCAAGGTTTTAAGGCTTTCTGATTAAGATTATGCCTGCATCCTTCTCTTAGGATGGAGTGTATAACTTTAATCCTAAGTGTTAAACCCTTAATGTGTTTAAATCCCTTAAATTAATTCATCTAATAATCACTAAGACATCAAGCTTGTAAGTTGGGCCTTGCATTAGGGTTCTAATTCTTCCTTAATTGGTTAAGAAGGACTAACCCTAGTGTTAATGGACAGGTCCCCCTCAAGTTGTCTTAAAAACAATAAAATCCACTTCTTAATCATACCATTAATTAAAATCCACTTTGATAAAGGTTTTGTTTTGTCATGAGGTTAATCCCTAATCATGGATTAAGTTGGGGTATCTTCCTCAGCTTAAATGTTCTCATCTATTATCCTTCTATTAGGATGGTGTAATGGGTCCATTAAATCCTTGATTATGGCTTAAACTCATTACTTAACACTAAAAAAAAAACCAAAAACATCTAAATAATCACAAGTAGGTTAATGATCTTAATCCTACATTATGGTGATTAAGTGTGAGGTGCTTACTTCATACTTATGGTATTCTTATTACCCCTAATCAGAGGGAGGATGTGATGAGTTTACTAACCCTTGGTTTAGGCTTAAGCTCATTATCTTATGACAAACACAAAAGCAATAAAAGATTGAAAACTCAAAAATAAACAATAATCGTCTCCTTCGGGATTCTCTTCTTACCTCATTCACTCACAAATGAGAACTTGCTTCTTCCGTCTAATGCAAGATAGTTAGCACTTGAGCCAGACAAGTCATACACTTGAGCATAGACAAGAAAGCAGTTCATAGTCAATTTATCTTTCAGTCTCTTTGAGTCGAACTACGGTGTTCTGACTTCCTCATTGCACGAGAGGATACGTAGGCATAACTTAACTGTTAACGAACAAAAG
The DNA here is from genome assembly GCA_963966055.1 of Lathyrus aphaca. Lineage (NCBI taxonomy): Eukaryota > Viridiplantae > Streptophyta > Magnoliopsida > Fabales > Fabaceae > Lathyrus > Lathyrus aphaca. Next base: position 196,333,608 of record OZ014519.1, on the reverse strand, counting down.
TCTCTGTATATTCCCCCTCTTCCAGCATTATTCCTTTAAGCCTCATTCCTAAGCAATTCATTTCACATCTCTTTTGCACTGACACCTGTACATCCTTTTCTAGCTTTTGCACACAGAATAGCACTGACACTACCCCCTTTAACACAAATCTTTCAAGTGTGGATCCCGTCGAGTACGACGGACAATCTGGGTGCTAATACCTTCCCAGGTTGTAACCAACCCCCTTTCTCAGTTTCTCTGGTTCGCGACCGTCTTATCCATTTCTTTCCTAGGTTTATGCATCATTACCTTTCCTTCGGGATAAAAATGCCTAGCTGGCGACTCTTTTTAGTTCATCTTCATGTTCTCTCCTTTCGTCGACCGTTCGCATTTGTACCCCTTCTGGCCCTGTGTCATTTGGCGGGAGCGACAGCTTGGCGACTCTGCTGGGGATGCGAGTTTTGCAACCAGGGCTTCTGGTTATTTTTGTGGGTTCCTCCTAGCGCTTGTTTGATTTGTGTTTTCTGGGGTGTTATGTGCTAATTGTGTTCATTTGTTTACTTTATTTATTGCTTTATGTACAGCTTTATTTACTGCTTTCTTTACAGTTTTTATACATCATGTTGTCATTATCATTGCTGGATCTGGTCTTCCTTGGTGAGTGGGGTTTCTCTGAGTGATTAAGGTCCTATACCTGGGACCTGAGTGACACCTAGGCTAGAGTGGTTCATATTCTTTCCCATTCCATTTCAGTCTGGTGCGGGAATATGAAACACGGTTCAGATGTGGGTTTCTTCTTGAGAACTATGTGCTACAGATTTCCTGTAGTGCTAGGGCTATCTAGGAAGCTTGCTAAGTCTGGATGACCTTTATTTTGACCTTCAGAATCTGGGGTGAATTAGAGGAGGATCTTTTATGGTTATTGTAAACACTGTACCTCCGGGTTAGAAGTGTTTACACTTCTCATAACTGATCTAAGTCTGAGGATCCTTGTTCTAGAACATTACATGTGAGGAGGTTGGGTTGTTTACAGGTTTGCAGGAACCCTTGGCCACATCATACCCTTTTACTGTATTGTTTAAGAATACTTCACTTTGGTCAGTTCTTGTGATTAACCCTGGACATGTGACTCTTTATTTGAGCCCCCCCTAGTTACTGGATTTTTTAACCTCCATCCGGACTTTTGAACATATATGGACCTTTACCAAGGCAGATAATCAGATCCAGCTTGATCATAAACCCTTGCATATCATTTGCATACATCATCATTGCATCATTTAACATTTGCTTATTTGTTTTTCAGGGTATCCATCATTTCATATTTGGTTTGGTTTTGACCCCTTCTATTGTTTGGACCTCTTCTTCAGCTATCCTCTTTAGCATTTGCTTCAGCTATCTCCTTTAGCACTTTCATCAGTCTGTCAGAGACTTACCTTCAGCTTATCAGCCTAGGATTTTCATCTGCAGTTGTCTTCAGTTTCTTCATCAGCACTCATGGATATTCCAAGGAAGAGCAACATATCTTACCACTTCTTTGAGCCCATCTTGACTGGTATCAGGCAGGTCCAGTCACTTATCGCACCTGACCATATCCCACTGTTTAGAGAGCACTATGGATGTATTTTGGACATGGTTATGGATCTTGATTCATCTCAGAGAAGCATGATCCACACATGCTTGCAGTTTTATGACCCTCCACTCAGATGCTTCACCTTTCCTGATTTCCAGATAGGGCCTCTGTTGGAAGAGTTTTCCTTGTTGATTGGAGTGCCTATCAGAAGAGGGATCCCCTTTAACCCAGAGATGACTACTCCCAAAAGAGAAGAGATAGCAAGGGCATTGTATTTGGAGCCTACCCTCATTGAGTAGAGCATGACAACCAAGGCTGGGGTTCCAGGCCTACACCTAGACTTCTTGATCTCCCAGGCCACCATGAAGGCTACAGTAGGGGAATGGAAGGCTGTCTGTGCACTTCTAGCCCTTAGTATATATGGGGTTATATTGTTTGCAGATGAGCCCAAATTTGTGAGTAAGAATGCCATCCACTTGTTCTTGCTGAAGAACCCAGTGCCTACATTGCTAGGAGATTTTTACTACTCCATCCATCAGAGAAATGAAAAGCAAAGGGGGAAGTTGGTTAGATGTTGTGCCCCTCTGTTCTATTCTTGGCTGCTCAGACACTTTCCTAAATCAGATACCTTCCTGAACCCTCATCAGCAGAAGAACTGGGCTAAGAGATTTATTGCCTTAACATCAGATGACATCAGGTGGTGCACTTAGAGCACCAAAGGCAAGGATATTATTACCAGCTGTGGTCAATACCCTAATGTGCCTCTGATAGGAGTAAAAGGTTGCATCAACTACAACCCTTTACTGTTTAAGAGACAATTGGGATATGCCTTGGTTCATCCTCCCAGAGGACAGGATTTAGCTGAGACCCTATACTGTGAAGTTCAACCTAACTCTGCTGTTGTCAGACAAGCTTCCTGGGCTTGGGACAACATCCAAACCAGAGGGACAGCCATCCTTGGAAGGTGCAACAATATTGCTTCAGCCCAGTACTCTGACTGGTCCTGTACTAGAGATCAGATCACCAGGATTCCTTTCACCTTGGAAGACACACCTAGACCTTCTATAGTACAGCCTGCAGCAACTGTTAGCCTGGAAGAGTTTGAAAAGCTGAAAGAGAGGAATAATCAGCTATCTGAAGCCCTGAAAGAGACTCTCTAGGAGAGAAATGACATTCGCCTGGACATTGAGAGATTGGAAAGACTCAAGACTGAGCATCTGACCAAGATTGAGAGGACAAATGACTACATTAGGAAAGCAAGAGCAGGAGAGTTGGTTTTGAAGAATGCCTGCGAGGAGGCCAAGATTCAGAAGGCTAGGGCTGAACAGTATTTGGAGGAAAGCCAGGCTAGGTGGATCAGGATCACCGAGGCCCGTGCACAAGAGGACCAGAGGACTCAGACCAAGATTGAGCAGCTAGAGGCCAATGAGAAGAAGCAACAGGAAGCTTTGTTGGCAGCTCAGAAGGAAATATCAGAGTTGAATCTCCGGGCGGGATTAAAGAGATCAAAGGATCAGGACAAGCATAAGAAGCAGACTAATGCCATTGCCACCAGGAACCTCCTCATCAGGACTATTACAGAGCACCCAGATGGTCCAGTGACGGAAGCCCTCCTGAAGGAAGTCAGGGAGGATGACTTTGGATTGGATGTCTGATCCTTTTGCTTGTATTTCTTTCTTTTTGATGTACTTTTCTTTTTTTGTATTTTGACCCACCATGGGCATGTATTGTAAACAAACTATGTATTTTTGTCATTTGTAATATATCAGTTTGTTTTATTTTGATGGGCTTCATTTCTCAACATCATCAAGCATCTCCTCGAGGTCTGGAAAGGTCAAAACCAAAGAACCAAACCGGATACCTTGGAAGACAAATACGCATATTACATTGCATACTAATATTTTCTTTGTTTTGCAGGTTTTTTGTTTTATTGTTGTTTCTCACTTTGTTGTGGTTTCAGGAAACATTGCTCGTCGCAGAGTGTTCCCTGTCAACCGTATACACCGGTACCTAACGAGGCATAACCTTCCGGGAATTCAGATGGATCAGGTACAACAGGACTTGAATAAAGTAAGAAACCAAATGGAAAATGAAAGGGTTGAAATGAGAAACCAAATGACCCAGTTTATGGCTGTGATGACTGGCTTAGCTCAGAGCCAGGAAAGGTTAAGAGAATTAGTGGAAAGGCAGACTCCTGGAGAGCCCCATCTTGGAACAGGAGGAACCAACAATAATGAACGCGGGCAGCCTCGCATCGACCCACCAGAATTTGGGCCTCATTTGAACCCAGATGTTAATGCCATAAGGAACCCTCAAGGTAACACTGCTGGAGGCGGGATCCTGCAAGAGGATCCTCAAGAAGAGCAGTTTACAGTTATTGGGGCTGGGGATGAAGTGTATGGCAGAAGGCTGGATGAGATTGCTGAAAAGCTGAGGTCTTTGGAATCCCAGAATTCTTTAGTCTTTGACGTAATGGATATGGGGCTGGTAGATGGGGTGAGGATTCCCCACAAATTCAAGCCCCCGTGCTTTGAAAAATATAATGGTACTTCCTGCCCGCGTACTCATCTGCAATCCTTCTTAGGGAGACTCAAGGCTTATACCATGGACGAGAAGTTATGGATGTTCTATTTTGAGGACAACCTGACTGGAGCATCAAGAGAATGGTATTCGCATCTGACCAGAGCCACTATAAGATGTTGGAAAGACTTGGCTGAAGCCTTCATCCGTCAGTACCAGTACAACCTAGACATGGCTCCCAATATAACTTTTCTAATGGGCATGTCTCAGCCTTCAAGGGAAAGCTTCCGCGATTATGCTCAGAGGTGGAGACAACTTGCTGCTGCTGTCCAGCCACCTATGTCTGAAAGAGAAATGACCGACATGTTTATGAACACTCTTCAAGGAACATATATTGATAGACTTGTTACTTTCTCCTCCACTAGTTTTGCTGATGTAGTTATAGCTGGTGAGAGAATTGAGAGTCTTTTGAAGATGGGCAAAATCTCTGACAATGGTGCAAGCTCTTCCAACAACCCCAGAAAACCTTTTTCAGGACCCCGAAGGGCAGGTGAAACAAATGCTATCCATGCAGGCCGGGGCAGCCGTTACTATCCCGGCTCCGGCTCCACAACAACCACTTTTTCCTCAACAACAACAACAACAACCTCATTATCAGCAACAACCACACTTTCAGCAACGAAGAACGTACAACAATAACAACAACAACCAACAGCAGCGCCCCTTTCAACAGAGGCCCTCTCAAGCAAATAGAGTGATTGACCCTATTCCTATGCATTATGCCACTCTACTGCCACAACTCTTGAAGCTTAACCTAGTTGAGTTAAGGACGTTGGCTCCACCAGATCCTCTCAATCTCCCGAAGAATTATGATGCCAATGCTAGGTGTGCCTTCCATTCCAACGCACCTTGGCACAATAATGAGAAGTGTAGAGCCTTGAAAATGAAGGTTCCAGATCTGGTCGATTCCAAAGCTCTCAACTTCGCACCTCCTCCAAATGTTACCATATATCCTATGCCTAGTCATGGTGGGCCCAGGATTAATGCCATAGAGTAAGATCAACCATTTGCACTGATTGATAATGTTGCACAAATTCAAACACTGCTGGCAGAAGTCAAAGCTCAGCTCTTAGAATGCCAGGTGTTCCCGGGCTGTGAGGCCTGCTGCGAATCATGCAAAATTGCTATTAATGGTTGTGAGAGGCTAAGGTTTGGCATAGATGGCCTTATCAGAGATGGAATTTTGCAAATTACCACAACGGCTCCTACAACATCAACAACTCTTCCTTAAGCAACAATAGATCCTGCAACAACTATCATTCCCACTGATTCATCCACAACTCTGGCAATCACTCCATCCATTATTTCAACAAATCAGAGTTCAGCAACATTTACTTCTACAACATCAACACCCATCTTATCAACGGAATCTCCTACAACGCCAACAAACGCTAATGAAGATGTCTCAACGGTCACAATCTATTATGACCCAGCAATTGTTCATCCCAACAACAATTTTCAACAACAAACTACAACACCTCCTGTCAGATCACTGATCACAATCTATTACGACCCGCCTATCATCACAGTTCCTTCCGCTGCAGCAGTCAGTCTGGTTACCATTACGGTGCCTGGACCTGTTCCTTATGAAAGTAGTAATGCCATACCTTGGCACTATGGATCTGATCTCTACTGCGACGGAAAGAGGTCACTCTAGATTCATCAACCTCTTCACCACATGTTGACAATGTTGGGGGAGGCGGAGGCTTCACCAGAAGTGGACGCCTTTTTGCCTCACAAACACCGAGACCCAATGCTGAAGCAGAAGCTGCTGCTAAGGCAAAAGGGAAGAATGTGGTACTTGAAGAGCCAACTGTTAAAGAAACTCCGAAGACGTCTTTTGAACAAGAGGTGGACAAGTTCATGAGAATAATCAAAAAGAGTGATTACAAAGTGGTGGACCAGCTTCATCAGACACCCTCCAAAATCTCTATATTATCATTGTTAATGTGCTCCGAAGCCCATAGGAATGCACTCTTGAAGGTCCTGCACGCAGCCTACGTGCCGGAAGAGATTACAGTTAATAAGCTAGAAACGGTAGTTGCAAATGTTAACACCAGTCATGGACTGGGCTTCACAGATGTTGATTTAACAACGGAGGGACGCAATCATAACAAGGCCTTACACATCACCTTGGAGTGCAAAGGTGATGTTCTTTCTCATGTGCTGGTAGACACTGGGTCCTCGCTCAATGTCCTCCCAAAGAAAGCCTTGGTGAAGTTGGAATATGATGGTTTGGCATTACGTCCGAGTAATCTGGTGGTGAGAGCATTTGATGGCTCTAAGAGATCAGTGCTTGGAGAGATTGATTTACCTGTGATGATTGGCCCACAAATCTTTAAAACTACTTGCTTCGTGATGGACATATAGCCGCCCAACAGCTGTTTGTTGGGTAGACCCTGGATTCACGCCGCTGGCGCTGCTACGTCTACCCTTCACCAGAAATTAAAATTTGAGTGGGAAGGCCAGATCATCACAATCTGTGGGGAGGAAGATATTTTCGTTAGCCAGCTGGCTACTTACAAGTATATAGAGATGGATGGGGAGATCCACGAGACTATGAGTCAGGGATTTGAAGCCCTTAACATCAATGAAGCAACTGCTGTGTCTGGAACTTCCATCACTTCATATCAACAAGCCCAAAAGGTTGTTGAAGAGGGTACCGCTCAAGGATGGGGCAAGTTGCTGCCAGTAGAAAAGAAAGAAGACAGATTCAGGTTGGGTTACAGACCAACTTGACAGGATCGACCAGAGGCAGCAACAGAGCCCAAATTCGTCAGCGGGGGAATGCTTACCCCGGATGCTGTGAACAGTCTGGAAGACGAGGAAGAAGACGAACGCAACCTGGAAAGCTGGATACGTCAAAGGATCCCAGGGAACCAAGTCTCTAACTGGTCTTCCTAGGAAATTATAAGAGTTACTCCTGCAGAGTAATTATTATTTCCTGTCTTTTAAGCATGCATCAAGTCCTGCATCTTGCCCAAGGTGTCAGGACTCATTTGTTAATCGGGTCATCTTGTATTTTGTGCAAACGATCAATTAATGAATATCAGGACATCTGTTGCAAACGAATCTTTTTCCGCTCACTATTTTTCATTTTTCATTTTTTGTACAAAATAATAAAATGGCAACGTTTTCAAAATAAACAACTTCATTTTCACTTTTCTAAACAAGATAAAACTGATCACTAAAATGAACAAATCTAAACCCTTGCAGAGAGTGCCCTCCAGACTGCACCGACAACGACACTGCTATGACTTCGTATGACTTCGACAATCCGATTAATCAAGCCGATGAAGGGGTTGAAGAAGATTATGAGCTACCTGAAGAACTAGCCAGACTGTTAAGGCAAGAGGAGAAGGTTATCACTCCTCATCAGGAGGAAGTTGAGACAGTTAATCTTGGTACAAAAGAGGACTTGAAAGAAGTGAAGATCGGGGCCCGTCTGCAAGATTCAGTGAAGGATCAACTTATTGACATGCTGCGAAAGTACGTCGATGTCTTTGCTTGATCCTATCAAGACATGCCAGGTCTGGATACTGACATTGTTATGCACAAGCTGCCTCTAAAAGAAGACTGTCCTCCAGTGAAACAGAAGTTGCGCCGTACTCGTCCGGATATGGCAATGAAGATTAAAGAAGAGGTACAAACACAGTGGGACGCCGGTTTCCTTGCTGTAACTAGTTACCCTCCGTGGGTCGCTAACATTGTACTGGTGCCTAAAAAGGATGGCAAAGTACGGATGTGTGTGGATTACCGGGATCTGAACAAAGCTAGCCCGAAGTATGACTTCCCTTTACCTCACATTGATGTATTGGTCGATAACACAACTCAGTTCTCGGTATTTTCCTTCATGGATGGATTTTTAGGATATAATCAGATCAAGATGTCACATGAAGACATGGAGAAGACTACCTTCATCACACCTTGGGGCACATTCTGTTACAAAGTAATTCCATTTGGACTGAAGAATGTCGGTGCAACTTATCAACGAGCTATGGTGACATTATTCATCAATATGATCCACAAAGAAATTGAATGTTACGTGGATGACATGATTGCCAAGTCCCTCACAGAAGAAGACCATCTGGTAAATCTGTTGAAGTTGTTCAAGCGTCTGAGAAAGTACCAGCTGAAGCTAAACCCCAACAAATGCACATTCGGGGTACGGTCCAGTAAACTGTTGGGTTTCATTGTAAGTGAAAAGGGGATAGATGTTGATCCTGACAAAATCAAATCCATTCAAGAGATGCCTGCACCTAGGACTAAAAAGGAAGTTCGGGGGTTCCTAGGTAGATTGAACAGGGGAAACACCGTATCAGCTTGTGTATGGTATGGAGGCAGTCCTACCTGTTGAAGTTGAATTACCCTCCTTACGGGTATTGATGGATGTCAAGTTGAACGAAGCAGAATGGGCCCGTTCTCGATACAATCAACTGAATTTGATCGAAGAAAAGAGATTAGCTGCAATATGTCAGGGGAAGCTATATCAGAAGAGAATGAAGAAAGCCTTCGATCAGAAAGTCAGACTTCGAGAATACCAAGTATGAGATCTTGTGCTGAAAAGACTCCTTCCTCCTCATACAGACCACAGGGGCAAGTGGACTCCAAACTACGATGGTCCATTCATAGTAAAGAAGGTTTTCTCTGGTGGAGTACTGATGCTCACTACTATGGATGGTGAAGATTTATTATCCCCTGTGAATTCGGATGCAGTTAAAAAATACTTCGCATAAATGACCCGCTGGACATAAAAACAGAATGTAAGTCCAGGAAAAAATAGGGCATCCCGGCGAGTCAAAAACAGAATAAAAGACTCGGGCAAAAATAAGGGAAAATCAAAAAAATGTACACCTGCTGAGTTGAAAAGCCGCATTGGACAGCTCAGGCAAAAATGGGTATCCTGGTGGATTGAAAACCCGAAAGGGCGATCCACGCAAAATAAGGGAATAAGCGAACAACTACATTCTGAATTCGTCTATATCACTTACAACACGACAAGCTTCGAAAGGTTAAAGCATCGGTCAGAATCAACTCTCTTCAGAAAGAAGGATGAGAAGAACGTCAAGGTCATACGGGTCATAGAAAAGGGAAGCTCACTAAAGCATCATCAACATTTCCAGCACCTTCATTTTTCTCAATTTGTAACAATCTCCTCATTTCAAGGGATTTGTTTCTTTTACTGTACTTGCCAATTCAGGGCACACGAATTAATAAAACCATAATTTTCAGTCACATTTCGTCTTGTACATTTTTGTTTCGTTTGCAAAATGTCCAATATTCATGATATGATACTTGCATAAAACAGATGTGCCTTTCTAATAAATCCATGATGGAATCCGGTAAGGGATACCTCGGGGCACTTGTGCGTTTCTTTGTCTTAACAGGATTGCAGGTATTCAAAGCGCAACATGGGGAATGCCACACATGTCTTCCCCCCAACGGTATCCAGAAATGTTTTCCCTAGCAAAGTTTCCAAATCATTGTTTCCTCAGCACATCCTCCAGACAGCACCGGAAATGCTTTCTCCAAATCAGAGGTGCCAGGCATCACTTACTCGACACATCATCTTCAAGCAACAACTAAAAAGAATTTCCCCAACCGAGCTGTCAAATCTCCTCACCTTAGCATGATCCTCACCAAAACCTCTAGGAAGATCGTCCAATGATCCTTCCATTCCCCAACTGAGTTGTCAAGTCTCCTCATCCTCAGCAGGATCCCCATAGAAATCCATAGGAAGATCGCTCAGTGATCTCCCCTCCCCCAGAGTGCCAGGCCTCTCATCTTCAGCAAAGACAGGGGACCATCTCCCCACAGAGCTCCAGCCTCTCCCAAGAAGAGCAATGTCTAAAATCCTCACACAGCAAAGTGACGAAAGCTTCCACATCCCCAACTGGGCTTCCCATTACAAAGACAGGTCTATCATTGACCTGTTTCCCCAAGCAAAACCATTTGAGTTCATCATATCTACCAATGATCTTATCCCCAGCTGGGATATAACTTCAAGCCATATCAGCCAGAGATCATCACAGCAGCGGGATCCGAATCCCGAACTAGTTTCTTTTGCATAATCATAGCATCCGCATCATAAATCACCACAAAAGCGTAGCATTCCGTCTAATACGGAGCATTACGGCAAAAAATCAAACATATTGCATGATCACAAGTCGGGTTCGAACCAGTCACCTGCAAACACCACCAGCATTCCATCAACAATATATATAAAGACTCACAGTCCCCACAGAAAGCCCAGGCGTCCCCTTTGCACTCTCAAACACACAATCATATACATTGTTTTCGACACCTGTCCGTGTCTTAACATCCCCTGCAGATATAAACCAAACAGATACTTATATACTCTTCAGACGCCCGTCTGTGTCACCACTCCCCAGCATGGTTACCCAAATACTTGTTCATAATATACTCCTTTTCGACACTCATCCATGTCATCCTATCCCCACAGATCGCTAGAATATCTTTTACACTTATAAGTTCATAACTTATACACTTTCTCTTTGGCACCCGTCCGTGTCACCTTTCCCCAGCAAGTTGAACACTCGTCTGTGTCTTGCTTACACTTCACGATACTTGTCTCATTTATACAGATGCTCGTCTGTATCTTGTATACGCACTTATTTACCCTCAGATTCGACACTCGTCTGTGTTCTTTGTTAACCAGTTGGTGCTCGTCTGTATCATCATCTCAGAACACGCGTCAGCGTTTGTTTCTACCGATACTCGTCCGTATCATGATCTTAAGGATGCGCGTCCGCATCTTTAATCTATACACAGCATCCAAACACTTATACCTTTTATTTCCTGGATGTAAACACTCGTCCGTGTTTACTATTCCCCAGCAAATCGCCAGTAAAGTAACCTTTCTTCTATTTGATATTCGTCCTGTGTCGTGATATTTTCGGCAGTCGTACCCTGCCGGGTGATCGTCCTTCACCTTTGGATGACCGTCCTTCATCCCTTCCCTCAGCGGAGTCTCCATTACTGGAACCCTTATTCGGCATTCGTCCTATGTCGTGATATTTTCTGCAGCCGTACCCTGCCAGGTGATCGTCCTTCACCTTGGATGATCGTCCCTCATCCTTATCCCCAACAGAGCAGCCGTCCCCTGCTAGGTGATCGTCCTTCACCTTTTTGATGATCGTCCTTCATCATTTTATCTGATGGTCGTCCCCATCGTTTATCTTGTTATCTGGCATTCGTCCTAAGTCATGATAAACCCCGAGAGCAACCGTACCCTGCTAGGTTATTGTCATTCACCTTTTGATGATCGTCCTTCATCATGCTTGTCCGATGGCCGTCTCCATCGTTGACTTTTTTCTATCCGACATTCGTCCTATGTCACGATAAAGAGCAGCCGTCCCCTGCTAGGTGATCGTCCTTCACCTTTGATGATCGTCCCTCATCATTTATTTCACTTATTCTCTGAACCGATGGTCGTCCCCATCGTTGTTTACCTTACTCTACAAACCAGATGGCCTTCCCCATCATTGCCTTTACTTTAATCCCTAGAGAACCCTGTTTCTTTACTTGATGGCCATCCCCATCATGATGTCTTTATCTCCCCAGCTTGTCGGCCGTCCCCGTCATTGCCTCGTTTACCACTGTTTCCCCAGCAGTCGTCCTCTGCTCGATGGTCGTCCTCCATCGCCCGAACTTTACAAACATACTATACTTTCTTTTACAATCTATATCCATTTTCTTCTTCTACCCAGCGAGTGCAAATTTTGGACTGTCTTTGGTATTCAACCACAAGTTATCTTGTTTGTCTATTAAGCCGTCGCTTACATCCTGCACAGCTAACTCATGTTTTAATAGGGGCAGCTGTAAGCACCCAAAATTTTCTCTCACTAAGTTCACACCATGGCTTGTGATCTTTCATATTTGCATTAGTTTAAGCATACCACATCATATTGCATTTTTTCTTCACTGCATTAGTTCAAGTTCATCTGCATCTAGGGTTTGTGTTCTGAGCAATCTAGGTTCCATCTGAGCCACTCCAAAGGTCTTCAATCATCTCAAGAGGGTCCATGTATGTTCAATCATCATATTATATCCTCCAAAGTCAAAGAAGTCAAAAAATCACAAGAACTGGCAAAGCATGGAAGCAGAGCTAGGGTTTAACTGCACAAATGACCTGAAATTAGGGTTTTGGTTTCAGAGGCCATAACTCCAAATTATTTGGTAATTCTTGTTTCTAATGGTCTCAATATGTTATAAGGATCATGTGTGCCAAGTTTGATGAAGAAATTCTTTGTGGAAGTCATCTGATCACTGGGTAACTTCTTGAGTAAGTCAGAGCAAAATCAGGGCATCTGAGGCCCCCCAACATGGAACCAAAGTGGATTTTTCATCAAATTGAAGTTATATGATCTTTATTTGATCATTGAAGTGCTTAGAATGTTTTGGGAAAGTTTTTCAACCTCCTCTTTCTCAACCAAAAATGCTTCAAATGAAAAATTCTTGGTCATGAAAGTTGTAGATTGGATCATTCCCTTTTCAAAAAGTTCAAGAACAAGATCTAATTCATTTTGGAACTCAAGTTATGGCTTGTCGAAATTGGCAAAAATCACATAATTTTCAAGAATGCACCAAAGGGGATTTTTTGCAAAACCACTTGCCAAGGCTTTTTGTGACTTCAAACACACTTCAATACATCATAACATCATAGTGCATTTCCTCTAGATCAGAATTGCCCAATGAATTGCAAGATTTCATGCCTTGAACATCAAGATTTCTCAAAGGGGTCAAAACTTCACATAATTGCAAAACACCCCATAACTTTATTCCCACATGCTGAATTGCCTCAAGATTGAATTTGTGGACATCCATGAAGTCAGCTGCACATGGACATGCCCAAAGGCCAGCTGCATTCTTGCCCATACCTCAAGTACAAGAAATGTTGACTTTATGCAAATTCACCCATACCAATCAGCTGCTGCCACCACCCACTCTCTGCCCAACCAGAACTCTACAAGCATGCCTCAAAGATCATTTTGCATAACACACACAATCCTAACTCTCCAAGAACTCAGCATTCCACAAAATCATCCCTCTTGCATTTTCCTTCGAAACTCACTGAATACTCACTCAATCTTCAAACTTCTTTCACCATTCATCTCTAAATCACTCACTGATCACAAACCAACCATTGAAACAGCCAAAACAACTCCATAAACCAAACATGATTCTCATCCAGTTGAGGTGCAATCTCATAAACCAGCCACTCTCAAGGTCTTCCAAGCATCAAAGCTTCTTCAGGAAGGTCATTGGAGTCAGCTTGCACAGGAGAAGCAGCCTGAAAGCTCCAAACTTAGGAAGCTCAAGCTCAGGTAACTTCTTTAAACATTTTTTCCAGAATGTGATTTTAGGTTATAGAAATGTTCCTCTTGATGTGCTGATCATGCTGATACTTTTATTTTTGAATATGGTTGCAATTTGAGGATTTTATGAACTTCTGAAAGTTTCACCATTTTTTATCTTTGCTTTGAATCTTGAATTTTAGTGAGAATAAATGTGATTTGAGGGTAGATTTGAGGTTAGGGGAGTGAGGGGAGTTGATCTGGAGCTTTAGAGCTCCAGAAATTACCTAGGGAAGAAGTTAGAAGATTTCAGGTGAGGGGGTCACCGGAGAAGACGACCGGAGCTCTTCTCCGGTGACCTGAAAGTTATTAATTGTTTTAATTAGGTTTAGGGTTTCATTTGAATTGTGGCCGTAGGATTTGAGTTTCCTGCGTGAGATGAGTGGTCCAGATGCCATCATTAAACCCTAATTGTTTTAATTAATTTAATAAACTGAAATTAGTGAAGTTTGAATTTCGTCCATTGGATGTGGCGCCAGTCAACCCTAGAAACTCCAGATTCAATCTCAGCCTTTCTTTGCGTTTTCTTTTATTAAATTCAGTTTTAATTCATATTTTTCTTATTTATTTTGCATGATTATTTAAAATAGCTAGAAATTTCCAAAAATATTTTTATTCTGCATTTCCATTTCAAATAATTTTCTCAACCCAAAAATATTTTTATTTTTATTTTTTGCATTAAAAAATCATTTTTAAAACATTTAAATGTTTATTTTAATTAATTAATGAAAATTAATTAATTAAAATATCATTTAGGTTTCTAAGAATCCCAAAAAAATTCAGGTTGCATCTTTAAACATTTAGAGACATTGTCATACCATCCACACAAATTTCTTTTTGGTTTTGAACCATATTTGACAATTTTCTTGAATTTAGGGTTCATAAAATTCACATTTTAGAACCCTAACACAAGAATTATTTTCTGCCTAACCAATAATGGTATGACAATGGTTCTTTTTGCATTGATCTTCATTTGACATGTAGTATCTAGAATAATGTTTTCACAAATTTCTTCTGCATTTTTGATTTGATTTGCATTTTTTCCCTTTAGGTGCCTTAAAACCCTAGATAAGTTAGAAAAATCATAACTTTCATTAGGTTAAGAGTTAGGTCTCATCCTTTGGGGTGTGATATCATATGGGGTTAGGGATCTTTTGATTGCATTTTCAATTTTTTATCTTGTCATTTGCTTCTGTTTTTGTCTTTTGCATCTAATGTTGTATGAAAACCCTAATTTCTCATCTTCCTTTGCATACATCTTGCATATGCTTACATTCATGAACTTTCCATGACATTTCATGCATTCACATGACTTCTAAGACATCATAGGACACATTAGACTCATTCTTGATCATTTCTTCATCCATTTTCCATGATATGCATTCATTACATTCCATGGACATTCATGAACTTTCATGCTTCTTTCATGTTTCATTTGCATCCTTATCACTTGTATGAACATTCACAACTCTTGACATACATTTGCATCATCTCTTGGCATCATTTACATCATATGACAGTAGCCTCGGAGAGAAAAAGATCGCAACATTCAACAATTTCCTTGAACGAAGTGAGAAAAGTCCCAGGAAGTTCATCAAAACAATGATAACTCTGTTACGGACATTCGACAGTAGCCTCGGAAAGGAAGGTAAATCATAACATCCAACAATAGCCTTGAATAAAATGAAGAAAGTCCTAGAAAGTACATCAGACAATGATGACTTTCACTTTGGACATCTGACAGTAGCCTCGGATAAAAAGGTGTAATATTTGAGAAAAACATCTACTAAGAAAAGATTTCAGAGAGACATTAGAACAAGGGTAGATCTAGATAAACATCAGAAAGACACAAAAAAGTTTTGGGAAAACATCAGAACAAACAAGGATATCCAGAATAACATCGGGTAAGAAGAGACAGACAAGTAATTTTGTAGGTGCCAAATAAGTTCTTTGATTACAAGGTAAGATGTTGAACACAACAGGACCTCGAGAAATGCATATGAGGACTAAAACACTCATCATGCGGATGAACACGAAAATGGGGACTAAAACACCTAAGAAAATGCATATGAGGACTAAAACACTCAAGTATGCAAACATAAACGAAAATGGGGACTAAAATACCCAAGAAGATAATATGATAGAAAATGATGACAACCAGTTTAGAATCTTAGGGGAGTGAAAAGATGGAAGACTGATTCCTTATCACGGATATCATTGCCATTTTGCTTGGAGATTAGAGTTTTTACTGTTGAAAATATTTTGAGAAAAGTCATGAAAAGCTGCTTGGAGATTCTTGAAGAAGATTGCCCCAAATTCAATGACTGATGATGATAAACTGATACGGATTCAGTTCCTGACTACTATCGGAGAAGATTAATCAAATATTGAAATAACTGTTGAGAAGATAAACCTAGTATGAATCCTGAAAAGATCTTCTGGTTAACCGAATTTGAGAAAAACTTTCACTGAGAAACAACTCTTGAATCATAGGATCTGGAAAGAACTTGCCCCTGATAAGATCACTAACCAAGTTTCTCAACTGTTTGAAAATTCCTTGATGAGGAAAGTTTGTTTTCAAGTAAAAATATTTGTACAAACCTGGTAATTTTAATGCAAAGTTCATGATAAATTTTGAAATCAAAAATCATTTTTGGAATGAAATTTATTGAGGTAAAGTAAATAAAAATATTGTCAAAACATGGCGGTTGAGACAAAAATGAAAGATAAATCAAAGTCAAGAAAACAAATGATTGGTAGCGAACTTCGGAGTAATTTTACGCAACCTCATTGTGGTATGCTTTTCAAAAGAAACCTGGACTCAATTAGGACTTTCGAAGGTTGTAACGTGGTCTGGTTCACGGTTTATGAAGCAAAGGATATAGGCTCAAATTTTATTTGTACCCAACCCAATCTCCGTGATTATCTCCAGTTCTATCATTCAGTTGATTCAGCCTATGCATTCAAGTTCCAAGATATTTGGTATTTCATAGATGAAGATGGTTCATAAGCCAAAGGATTTTGAGACAGTAGTCACATCCCCCTTTTGTTATTTCTGGTGAGGACATTGGTCAACTCGTCTTATTTTGCTGAGGAATTTGATGACCTCTTGATTGATCTTTCTTTTTTATTATCCCTAACTTTTGCCTGAATTGTGTTATTTGAACTTATAGTCAGTGGGATGCCCGGTTTTTTTTCCTAGGTCTCCTTTATAGATTTTGACTTAGCGGGCTTTCAGTTTTTCATTTTTCAATATCAATTTTTTTTAAAGATAATGATTGTATGGCTTAATGATTACGGTGAACCATCATTGGCTTTTGAATTGAGAGATATCTTTAACACTTCTTTGATGTGTGCGAAGGAAAGCTTGAGATTGAAATCTTTATTAAAAGGTGTCTTGAATGATTCACTTGTATTTTAATGCATATTCGAATTAATTGAGAACTACCCATCCCCAAGTTAAATTGTGGGTTTTTTCGAATAGAAAGAAATTCCAACTTCAATGCTCAAAGGGGTTGACAAGGGATTAACTTCCTTATTTCTCCAGTGTTTGGTATTTGAAGCAATGCTTGTATATCACCAGCCAAGTCTCAATTGAAAGCATACTAACAAAAATTATGGGTATCTCGTTTTCATTATCCTCCCTTCAATCATAGTAAAATCTTGATAGAAGAAAATGAATTTGAAATATAAAGCATAAAGATGCAAACAGTGAACGAAATTGAATCAAAACAATGCTCATTTCATTAAAATAAACACGAAAGTACAAACAAAATTTAAAAGCAAACAAGTCAATACAATTTAATAAACTTTGCAAATAGAAAGAAACAATGGCCTAGTGATCTATCAGTAACAAGGATGAGTTGTCTTGTCTGAAAATTGGCCTTGAAGATAATCTAACTTGCTGAAGTCGTTTGAAGATTCACTTCTCATGCTTTGGCAAAGGATTGTTGACAACATTAGAATTTTTATCATGAAGGGAAAGGATATTGTTTCTCATAAGCTCTTGCACTCTAGCTTTTAGTGAAAAGCAGTGTTCCAAGTCATGACCAGTTCCACCTTGATGAAACTCATAGTGAAGATCCGCTTTATAGCCAACCGGAAAAGGATCTGGAACATGAGGTCGAGGCCTAGTAGTAATCATACTACTTTTAATCAAGGAAGGATACAAATAAGTGAAGTCATCGGGATAGGATCATAGTGTGTCCTATTGTGATACTGATTTTGGTCTAGCAATAGGACGAGGAGCCTGAGCTTGAGCTGGTTGAGCCTTAACAACAGGAGCAACTACAGCTACATATGGTTGAACATATTGTTGTTGTTTGGGATAAGGCTTCCTTTCATTTGAAACAACATAAGTATCACCATCTTTTCTCTTTTGAAAGTTCCCATGAGACTTTCTTGCAGCATTAGAAGCTTCAGCATCGGTAATCTTGCCTTTCTTGATACCGTTTTCTAGTCTTTCTCCAACAGTGACTAGGTCAGCAAAACTAGATGAAACACTTCCTACCATTTTCTCCCAAAAGAAAGGTTGATGGGGTCCATGAACAAACCAGTTAATTCTTTTTCAGCCAAAGGTGGCTCCACTTGAGCAGCTAGCTCTCTCCAACGCTGAGCGTACTCTTTGAATGATTCTTTCTATTTCTGTGACATGTTTTGAAGTTGACGACGGTCAGGTGCCATTTCCAGATTGTACTTATACTGCTTTACGAAAGCATCAGATAAATATTTCCAACTCTAGATATGGTTCTTATATAGTCCCATATACCATTTCATAGAAGCACCACTCAAACTATCTTGAAAATAGTGAATAAGAAGTTTTTCATTCTTGGCATGTGCAGCCATTTTGCGACAATACATTAGAAGATGAATCTTAGGACAAGTATGCCCCTTGTATTTCTCAAAATTAGGAACCTTGAACTTATCAAGCATAACCAAGTCAGAAACCAAACACATGTCTATTGCAGCAACACCAAAGACATCTTTTCCTTCTAAACCTATCACCCTCTTCTCAAGAGACAAACATTCCTCTCTAACTTCATCCATTTATCCAGGTTCACCTTGACTTTCAGCTTGTGGACCAGAAGCATGGTACACGAAAGGAGAATTATGATAAGTATCTTGAGCAGCAGTGTGCACAACAGTTTGAGGTTTGACAAATGTCGGAGTTGAAAAGACTGACACAATAGATGGACCAACCATTTGAGTAGTTGCAGAGATTGGCACGTAATCCGGAGGTAACCCAAATTCTGGCCAAGTACAAGCTGGTTGCTGAATCACAGGAGGGTAAACAACAACAGTTGAAACTTCAGAAATCATAGTCCTTTGAGGTGGTTCACCTTGAGAAATCAGAACTTGCATCATTTCAGTGAGCTTGGTCATAATGGCCTTTAACTCATCAATATCCATTCTGACTTCCACGTTGTGTTTTTCTTGGTTTTCCATTCTCAATCAAATAGCAGCTCTAGTTTGGTATTTGTGTAGAGGAAACAGTTTGATGGATAGCAGACAACTTAAGAAGGAAACAACTGGGATGAGTTCCCACACAACTCAGATGAATGCAAGAATATGCGAGAATGCAATGATATGCAATGTTCACTTCCATTTTCAGAGAAACAACTCAATTATTGCAAACATGGTCAACATTAAGAATACGGTCATGAAAATCTTGACAAAAAGAAATATTTGCTTTGTTCAATATTTTCAATAATCTGAATTGTTTTCCTTGATAAATGGTTGTGATGATGATCATGATGAATGTGTGGATGCAACAACCACAAACAAGATCACGCAAAGCACACATGTTCAAAGGTTCAGAACACGAGCATGGAGTCAAGGGATAAGAACCAACAACCCATAAAGGAATTTACTAAGGTTTGTATTCATTGTACCTACAGAAAACCAAAAGGGTTCTAATAGAGGTTCTCGGAGCTAGCACCAATCTTTAGAATATTATCGGTATGTTGGACTATTCCCCTACCAATAACATTCTTAAGAAAGACCTCATCCGAGTGTAGTATCGCGTGAAAACCACCTCAGGTCTACACCTGGATAGCTTCCGCACTACGTTCCTAAATTGGCTTGGATGGGTTAAAGGTTTTACGGTCCTCGGTATGATCAGCTCAAGGCCGGAAAAGTAATTTCATGGTACGACTACTCGTCATGGTATCTGTAATCCGAGAGATCCTAACTGAGTGGAGATTATCGAATTGATATCGCTTTGGACTACTCCGTCACTTATCACTTCGAATATCGTCGTCCTATCATAAGATCACTCAGATATGGGTATAGAATCTATCTCATTCACAGAGGAACACCAAACCATAACAGAAAAAGCAAATAACAAACAAATCAAACAAAATCAGTAAATAAATCAAAGTAGGCTGAATCCACTTAGAGACTACTCCCCAGCAGAGTCGCCACTATTATGTAGCGGTAAAATCATGAGTGTAAGCTATTAGTTAACTTAACTCCAAGTAAATAGAGTCCCCACCGCGCCTTTATTTTATTCCAAATGGAAAAGGAAAAAAGAACGAATAAATCCTAATGAATCTAAAAGCAAAAAGCTAAAAGAATCGAGCAGAGAACGGGTAAGAGATAGGTTATAAATTGAGAAGGTTTTACGCACCCAAAATGTTTGTGGTACTCCACGGGAGCCTTTTGAAATATTTATTGCTTTTGGTTTGAAAATAGTTTGTTTACAAGAGATTGAAGAGATGAGAAGAGAAATTTTTTTAAAGATTTTTGTGTTTGACGAGACGCTCGTCTCATGCCTTCGTACCCACGACGTGCAATGTAAGATCAAAACCCGTAGTTCGTGGTACACAAAGGGAAAAATTAATGTGTTGGATTGATTTTGAAATGTAAATATAACTCCTCATTCTTTAGTGAATAATTCCGCTAAAAAAAATCATATTTAAACTTGTGAAAATTATTAAAAGGAAAAGTGCACAAAGGCACAAAAAAGATTGGATGAGTTTTGTATTTCTTTATGGTCTTTTGAAAAAAAAATTCTATATGCTTATGTGGTTTATCCTTTTATTAAGAAATAAAAGAAAAGGTAAAATCGCTTGACCTAAGTAAAGGTTTGATTATGAAAGAGGTTTAAAGTTTGAAAACAAAGAAGGTTTTGAAAAGAGGGAGAAGTTTTGAAAATTAAAGAAGTGGGAAGAGGTGAACAAAATAAAGGCTAAGGTCTTCAATCCATAATAAATCAAGCAAAGAAATGATCCTAAAATCTAAGTCCAAAACTCCAAGTCCAATGCTAAGGATAGTAGCCATAGTCCAAGATTAAAGTCAAAAGTCTTTTAGATGTGTAATCCTTTATTAATATTTTTGTGTCCAAATGGACAAAAGAAAAAGCACAAGAATATGATAATAAACATAAAAAAAAACATGATGAATGGTATAGCATAATTAAAGCATAATAAAAGAGATAAAGAGCTAGAGATAAAAATAAAGAGGATAAGCATAATTAAAGCATAATAATGGTATGGTGAACTTAATCATCCACAACCAAAAGAGTAACAAACACATTTAATACAAATATCGAAAGGCAATCAGTTTCGCTTAGTATCTTACACTATAATGATTAATCAAGGCGATTAGAACCAAATTCAATGAAGTTTGAAAGAAGATTAGGAGACCCAAAGCAACTACGCATCAAACTTCATAAGTCTTGGATCTTAACACAAAAAGATTAACCACTTTGGGATGACGCGACCAATGCTCTGGTCCACGAAAATGAAAATATCCAATTGGATTTTTATTCCGAATCCGGGACACATTTAGGTCTATGTTAAGCAATCGCCGAGTAATTTTCGGAGTAATTACCCTACAAATGAGGTCGGCCAACACCAATTAAAGTGAACGATATTTGTGTTAATGCATGCAAGATAACTGATATGTAAATCGCTATCCGAACGCAATGCTGCGCGGAACTAAAGATGAATACCAAATAGAATTCCACTTATGGTATTCTTTCATCTTTAAGTTCAATCACTCATCTTGGTGGATTCAAGTATGAAAATATCTCACTAATGCAAAGTACCTAAAGTGAATTAAATAATTCACTTAGAGGTAGATTTGGACTAATGAATATTAACCACTCTAATATACATCCAAAGTCCATTGAAATTAAAGAGAAATCAGTCCCAAAAATGTCTCCCAAGGTAAAAATAAGAAGGAGGAAGAAGAAGAAGAAATTGGAACCAACAACAAGTTCAAAATAAGCATAAAATAACTTCTACAGTAGTGATAATCGGTAAACCAATTGGTTAACACAACAAATTTTCAAATTCTGGCGCAAAAAAACATTGGTTAACCGTTTGACCATTTTGTAATGAGATATGTTAACCGGTTAACACTAAACCAATAGAAGATGAAGGCCCCCATTCATCTGGTGCATGATCTCCTGCAAAAACTGATGTTATTGTTGCATCTGTTGCACAAACTGGAATATAGGAGCATTCCCTTCACCGCCCGGCTGATCATTAAAAGGAGGAGTGACACTAGGTCGACCACGAGTTCTATGCTTACCAGCCATATACCTAAATGTCATCAAATTAGGATTAAGTTTATCAGGCTCAATACCATAAACATAACATTTAGTTCTACAGCGGGATTATGTATATGAACAGAAAGTATACTTATAATATTCCAAGGCTAGGTCGAGGATACGACCTGCTCTGATACCAACTATAATACCCATATATAAAAGACATACATCAAAGCATATTTTTCATATAAAAATTTAAGTTTGGTACTTAAATACAACAAGTTCTTAGTAAAACATTGCGTAAATATAGCCACTAAAACATAAGGTACTAATACAAAAGGCTATAAATAATGCAAGATGTTCACAAAAATAAAGTCTAAGAACTAGATCTGAAGATCACAAAAGTCCACAGCGGAAGAAACCATCAAACAAGCAAAGATAATCAAATCGCCTTATCTTTACCCATTGCGGAACCTGAAGTACCTGAAATATCAATATTAACATGGGGTGAGATAAAACATCTCAGTGAGTTCCCTATCTTAGAGTTCTCTTGGCTCTAAAAGGTTCAAACTATACAATACTCAAGTCGGGGAAAACCTAGACTTCGAGTTCACATAAAACTAGAGACACAAAGTAAAACAAAATGGAGCACACACAAGGTGCTTTGAGGCATCTTTCCCGGCCCATCCATAGCCATAACAGACGAGTATGGGTCACTCGACCCTCAATATATAGATAACTTTCCCCTCCCAGCCCCACAAGGGAACTACAACACGGGTCATTCGTTATCTACCTAAGGTACTTTCCCCGCCCAGCTACCCCAGGGCACTTCAGCACAAGTCACGGTACCTTGCCACAAAGTAACTTTCCCTGGACATCCCACACACAGAGATCTCGACACGGGTCACTCGTTACTTATTCTAATGGATAACTTTCCCCGCCCAGGCACACCAGGACGAGTACGGGTCACGGTCCATCCATTAAGGGATTCGAATCCACAGATTAACTATATCTCCCCAGCTGTCCCGCCTCGTGAGACCTCGACACGAGCTAGATATAATTAAATTAGGATTAACATAAAGGAACAAAATTCCATCCTATCAAAACTACCTAGCCCGAAGACATTATTCGAGTATCGACGCCTAAGTATTGGCATGTCTCTAAAACAGTTCCATAATAACCTAGGGTAACCCTAGCTACCTCACAAGTTATGCTTTTATTTCCTCTAACTCACAAATTCCCTAACTTAACATAATTACGGTTTATTCGAAAAGTCGGGAAAAAGTCGGGTAAAAATAATATTTTTAGGCATCATATGATAGTACATAATTTTAGCTTTCAAACGGTATAAAGAACCCTTAAATCGGATAACCGAGTAAAAATTTATGAATTTTCAAAGTTTGGAATAAAACAATTTTTCCCAAGGCTACAGTGTTAACCGGTTAACGCCCTGGGTTAACTGGTTAACCAACCCAAACCAGAAAACACAGAAGCAGAAAACACAGTAACCAAAACGCAAAGCGTTAACCGGTTAACGCTCTGGGTTAACCGGTTAACTAGAACCCAGAATCAGCAATAACACGTTTTTATGATAGCAGAGCTTACCAAATCAATTCCAAACATCACCAAACATCCCAAACAAGCCATAAATATGTTCCTATACCTAAAGACATCATATCCAATCATTTACATCGATTTCTAACCGTTTAATCTACCGATTCTAATATTTTTTTCCATAAAAACCCTAAAAGTCATAAGCTCTAAAAATCCAACCAAAACTAAAAGCAAAGGTTTCTAGCTATGAACCCACCTCTAGCAAGAAGATTGGAGAAGATTGAGTGATGAATGGATGGTGGAAGCTACAAGATCAAGAGCTCTCTTCTTCTTCTTCAAGACTTTATCTTCTTCTTTCTCTCCCTTTCTCTCTTCATCTTCTTTCTATATTTCTATTTTTAGAAAAATAAAAGAAAAGAAGACTTAGGTCTTAAAAGGAAAACATATTTTTCCTACCGACACGTCCAAATAGAGAGTATCCTAAAATGTCTCTTAATCCATAATTTTATAAAACCTCTGAGTCAGCTAATATTAGTTAATAAAATAAAATCCCGCAGATTGCTTTAATTATTATAAATCTCTTAGAGTAATCCGGAACCTTATTAATATCAAATAATATTATTCAGAGTGTTAAATAAATTACGGGGTATGACAGGAAGGATATTTTGCAAGAGATTTGTTGACTATCAAAATCTTGTGAATTGAATGAGAAAATGCCTCTATTTAAAGAGTTTATGTATGGGAATTTGGTGGAATGGAGCTTGCTTTTGAAATTCAAAAATTAGCTTTGGAAATTCAAATTTGGAGGGAAATGTAAAAGAGTGGTGATTAGTGGGGGTTTATGGTGGGAAATGATCAAAGTGATGTAGATAATTAAGAGGGAAATGGATCTAGAATATTCCAAATGATTTCAATGGCTAAAGTGTGTTGAAATTGAACAAAATATTAAAATTTCGCATTGGTTAATCGGTTAACACATTGGTTAACCGGTTAACCAAGTCAAATTTTGAATATTTTGTTTAATTTTGATTGCTTGAGTGTTTTCGGCCCGATTCTTTTGTGCATCGAAGAAGGCATGGAAATAAACACATAAACCTTGGAATTTCTTGAATAAACCAATTAAATCAGGCAATCCTTGATCAGATAAATTTGAATTATTTGCAGATCGACTTCGACTTTTATCTGTGAAATTCTTTCGAGTTGCGGGACTGCTATTTTTGGCAATTTTGACCCTGAAAAGGATTAACAAAAGAAAAAAAATGGATTTTAATTAATGGTTAGTAAACATAAACAAATAAAATAAAATAAAAGCAATGGTGATCCCCTATGAGGCATAAACCTGCGACCAAAAGGATAGATGAACCACTGTGTGATCTTGTTTGTATGCAAGATGCAGATGATATGCGAAAAATCTTATGGTCAAAAATTAGGGTATGAAATTTTGCAAGCTCTTACTTATCACTGTGTACACGAGCGTTAAAATATGTTGCCCATTTTAACCTTCTTTAGCAACACCAGAATATGAGGTTTGTAAGCTCCTTTTGAGTCTGATAAATCAAGTCAGAGGTTTGTAAGCTCAGCCTTAGACTTATGTTCAAGAAAGTTAAAATTATATGTCCGGGTGTAACACCCCAAAATTTTCCCTCCTACTTATAACCATTTATCTGGTTTTCGGTTCACATCCATCTGCCTATTCCATTAGGTTATAACTAACAAATCACTTGTTAGCAGGGAGCTACTAAGAAGTGGGATCAAGGCCCTGTGAGATTTAGGGTTTAATTTTGGTTCATGGTTTCCACTATATCATAGATTGTTCTAACTGGTTCGTTCAAGGATTAAGGAATTAGGGTTTAAGAATATCCTGGTGGTGGTACTTCTTTCTATGTTACATACCTCACATGCATCTTCAAGGTTTTCTCAAGGATTTGTTAAGATCATTGGACTTCAGAGGATGATACTTGTGTATTAAGTGGAAAGGCATTGGATTATAGTACAAGGGATCTAATGGTGCATTCATGTGATAATCAGGGCAGTGTGATCCCCTTAATAATTCATTTCCTTTAATTCAAGTTAACGAAGTTTGGGGTTGAAGTTGGGCTAAAAATTGAGGATTCATTAAGGATACGAGTTTGATTCGAATGGAAGGTTAGAGGTGAAACGAGCATGATAGGATTGGTCACATGGATTACTTGAATTTCATCGACCCTTTTTATATTAATATTCGTTTTAGTTCATTGCCCGCTTCAATTACGTTCTCAATATAATTATTAGAATTTTGTTGTCCAAAAATTAACTCTGTTGATTTAAGATCATTTGTCGATCCTCCTCTTTGCCATTTTTAAGACCAAAATTCTTAAATCCATTTCATGGTCCGTCTTCACCACCCAAGTGTTTGTATTTCATTTCTTTAAAAACCACATTCAAATCCACATCCATATCCCTATCCATTTTCATACTCAAATTAAATTTGATACATATTCATTTTATACAATTTTTCCATTTCATAATTTAATTCATGACTGGTGTCCAAATTCTATTCCCAATTCATTAAATCCATTTAAGATTGCTCATCCGTTTTCTTTATCAAATTCATTGAGTTTTTTCTATTTTTCAAATGAATCAAGACCTAACATGTCAAGCCCATTCTTAACTGATCATCTTCTTTCCGCATTTCGAGCCCATTTATAGATTACACAAAAATGATGAATACAGCCTCATGAGAAGCATGTAACTCCAGCCTAAGCTAGTTCAGCGGCTTCGATAAGCCATTATCAATAGAGGCTCTTAAAACACCTCAGGCTAAGCTTTACAAAAAACACACACATGACTTCCTCGATGACCAAAATGCAAAGTCTCCATGAACAAAACACGGAAGTGAACGAAAACGCGGGAAATAACAGGAAAATGTCAACAAAATTTTATTACAAAAAAATGACAGCATAATAAGAAGAAAAAGGCAAGAATTTCTTCAAGGGATAACTCGTAACGTTTATATCAAATTAGAAAGGAGGAGGATTCACAAAAAATTCAGTTACAAGTTATGGCAAGATTCAGTTATACATATCAGTTACGGTTACAAAAAACTGATCTTCGATCATCCTCTTCACAGACTCATCAAACTCAGAAAAAAATCTCCCAAATCCATTTTCTTCATCTTTTTAATACCTTGGCTACAAAGAAAAAGAAGGCATAGTAGAAAATAGTCAGAAAAAAGAGATAAACCAAAAACCATTTGGAACAGGAAATCAATTACAAAGTTGTAACAAACTCTAACTGAATTCAGAAGAAATTACCATGTGATCCCTTGAATCTTCATCTATAAGAATAGGTTGAAGCTGCAGATTGAAGGCTTCTCCGGATCCTTCCCCATTTTTTGATTGATTCCTTGCTCTTCAATCTTCTTCTTCACTCACCCTCTCTCTCTCATTCTTCTTCTGATTTTTCCAGAACTACATCACTATTTTTTTCATGCTGCATCCATCTTCTTCATCTTCATCTTCAAATCATTCAATAGCCATCCAATCCCTAACAACATTCCTGCATAATTTCCAGTTCTGGAATCACCTACAATTCATCAATACCAAACCTGCAAGAATCATCAAACATTCATCTTCACACATATCAACTACAACAACGACTTCAGATTTCGTAATCGAGAAGAAGAAGAAACTGCAGAATCCTAATGTAAATAAAAATATGCATTCAAGATCATACCTCTAATCCAGCGTCATCGATCTTCATCGTCTCCAATCTACAGCCTCCGCAAATGCGTCGCGTCTTCATCAACATCACAAAACCTTCATCGGTTTAAATGTGAATCCTCATCAATCCGCATCAAATTCTTCACCACAGAAGCCTCCTCAGTCTCTTCGAACCCGCTCTACACCACCAAGAATCTGCAAGGGGTGATAAAACTCAGCATCAACAGCAACATCTTAGAGGTAAAAAAAAAAGAAAAGGAAGTCAAGGAGCACGTACCTGAACGTTGTGCTTTAATCGTCATCAACCTGCTTCAACATCGCCAAGAACATACCAACCTCCAATCTTCATACTTTCTGCATCAATAACAATCGATACTTCCTCTACAACCTCATCGATCTTCAATATTTCATTACCCTTTGATTTCCTCTTCACGTCAATATCGTCACAAACAATTAGTCCTTCGACTAATCTTCATCAATCTCATCGATTCACCTTCGATCTGCGAGAATATGAAGCCAAAAAAAAGAATCAACACAACAATAGGACAACCTTTTTTCAAGAATTGCATAACAACGAAGAAGGCTTAGAAATGAAATTAAAGGCATGAATCGGAAGTTTGAACAAAGAGCATACAAATCGTTGCATACCTGAGTTGTTATCCTCTGGTTTTCCGTTCACTCTCGCCGACCTGAAGAAACGTCGGAAATTCTCCGGTAGAGCGAGAAATCAAGACGGAGAGGTCGTTGGATGGAGAACAAGTTCGAAGAGGGAGTGTGAGAGTTGGTGGCGGCGCCATGGAGATAAGAAGAAGATGACGATACAGCGACGGTGAAGAAAAGAGGAACCTAGGGTTTATCATTTCTCCCTTTTTGTGTTGATGGCCATTATTTATTTCTTTGTTGATTTATAAGTTTAATCAAATAAATTTGGAAACCTTAAGAACAATAATTTGTTATTAAGAGTAATAAAAGGAGTTAATCCACATTAAAATGTCATTAAGCCACCGTTACATTTTCTAAGAGATAAGTTTGGATGAGATTTTGGATTCTTCAGCCACACCGGCGGTGACACTTGTCACCGTTCGGTAGGCTCCTAGTACGGTAAATCACCTGCGTGCCAGCTTCCATAACTATCATATTCCCTCACCTTACAAACCGCATGATCAGATTATCCTAGGAGTCAGCAGGATCACATGGCTCAGATGAGGTCAATTATGTTGACCACGCACCCACCATATGTTTTCTCAAGGCCTGCGCTTTTGGGCCCAGGATCGCTTCTTTTTGCACCCTCCATTATAAGCCCATATATCCCTTTTAAATAGAAAATTTACTTCCTGCACCCCTCTCCTTATCCCTTTCTTTATTTAATTTTTGTTTTAGCTTAGTTTCATTTTAAATTCATTAAAAATACTAAAACACATAATAAAATTCTACAAAAATTATAGTTGTCTTTTAACTTATTTTAGAAATTTTCTACATTTTTACTTTCTGAATTTTGGTATTTTTCAATTTAATTTCGATTTTGCATTTAATTAGTTTTATTTTGATTTCTTTCATGAACACTTTATTTTGTACATTTTATTTCTCTCATCTCCTGTATGATTTCGATCCCATTCTTTTTTCTATGATTAGAGGATTAATAGCAGAACATGGAATATTTTTAGTATATTTTTTAGGCCATTTTATCCACTGTTTTGGTAGCTTAGCTTGTGTAAAATTGTGAATGGATCTTAGGTAGATTTAGGTGACCATTTGACATAGTTAGGTTATGAATTTTTAGGAGATTTTTTAACACAATATTAGATTCAGGTTAGAGACCCTAGGGAATTAGTTTCATATTTTTTTCCAGGACTTTTGCTATTTTTAGTGCCTTGATCTCGGTCAATTTTTCCCTTGCAAATCCACCTAGTTTTAGTTTAGGATTTTATGGTGCATTAGGACATAGATTAATTAGGCTTAATCTTAGAATATTAGAAGGCCTTTGTGTGGTTTAGCTACTGATTTTCGACGTGTTGTTGCATACTCATCTTCATTTCATTTACTAACATCTTCTTTTTGTGCAAGGTATTTTTCGAGGATTCGCTTATGGACTTGGATTATTTTTATTATGCCTCGATTATATTTTTGTGGTTTGTACTTTGTGATGTAATAGCTTAGAATTTTTATGCCTGTATAGTTCTCATAATTAGGCTAGAAAAGATAAAACGAATCGCTAGAAAACCAAATCTCAAAAATAAAATAAAGAAATACTCGATCCAACGTCGAGTAAATTTTCAAATAAATAAATAAATAAAGTTTCATGTGACTTTAGGATCCCACGATTACCATCGCTCCACTCCATTACACCAAAAGCAAGCCTTGTATGTTGCACACCATAAGTTGTGCATCTCAGCACCACGCAACCAACCCACCCAATCCATCGTTTCATCCCATTTACGATTTACGCACGTTCTCATCCACCATGACGTAGGAGGACCCTATTATTCACTATTACTTTTTGTACTCGCATTTCTAGTCCGATATCCTCTTAGGTAGCTTTAATCTTTAAAGCTTCACTAACCATAGGTCACCTTTAAACTCAATTAACTTAGGGTAAGTCTAGTTTCCCTTAGAGTTTTTCCTTTTACAATTTGAGTCTCATTTCTCACCTTTAAAGAAAAATCAAAAAAACATTCAAAAAGGAAAGTAGGTATAATACGCCACGAGCCTTAAGCTATATGGGAAATGATTAGTGGAGGTCTCCTCCATTCTTCTAGGGTACTTTACAAACGGTCCATTGGGGGCGATCTTGGAAAGTATTTGCTCCTGTATCATAGTCTTTAGTGTTGTACATACAATAAACACAAAATCAAGACATTTCTTCTAAAAGACAATAAACCAACAAGACATCATGTCTTCTCTTCCCATCTCATACTCTTTGCGGATGAATGCGACTTGCCTCAACAGTTCAAACAGCGATACGGTAAACACCCTCGAGTCAGAGCCGGTAACACCTGAGCTAGAGCTATGGCAACGTCATCCTAAAAAACATAAACAAGTTTCCGCCTTAGTTAGACGAACTACGGCGACTCTGATCCTCATTTTCTCGATGAGGTATGTAGGCAGTGGGGTAGGGCCCATTCGAGCACATTCTTTATTTTCCCTACATTTCCCTTTTCTTTCCATTTTCTTTTCCGGTTCCCTTTCTCATTTCGGTTCCAGTTCAAGTTAGCAATTCTTTTGTTCAAGACTAACAAGCGTGGATCCCACCGAGTACGGCGGACGGATTGGGGTGCTAATACCTTCCCAATTCGTAACTGACTTCCGGACCCAGATCTTTGGTTCGCAAGGCCTCGTCCTTTTCCTTCTTTCTTAGGTTTGTGCAACATTACCTTTCCCATTCATTCGGGATAAAAATGTCTGGCTGGCGACTCTACCTTTTCAGCGCCACTTTCGCGTTTATACTAGGATGAAAATCCCAGGAGCAACACCGGGCATGTGATCACAAAAATATAAAAGAAAATACATGACCATTATGTACAACTGAATAGGTATTCAATGGGTTCATTTTCCACTTAAATACTTACTATTTTCTCCCCCTTTTGTCAAATCAAAATGACTAAAAAAAGAAAGAAAAAAAAAAGAGAAAAAAAAAATAATTACTCAATTAATGAAATATAAAACATCATTACTGGATCAGTTTCTAAAGAGGAAGACTGACCAAGTAATAAGATTACGTCTACAGAAACAGAATCTTCAACTAATGAGCATCTTCCTTCAAACGAAGCTACGTCTGCAGAACCTGAACAATCTTTAGAAGAAGGTTCTTCTCATTCTGTTCTGAAGCCTCAAAAGAAGAAGATGATGAAGAAGAAAAGAAGAGTCAAGAAATTTGACTACTCCATCCCAGAACTAGAAGACAAAAAGGAACCTGTTTATACTAAGGATGAGGAGGTTGATTATGGAAACAGTGGAAAATGCTTCTATAGAGATGCACTAGCTAGGGATATAATCTAGACTAGTACATCTTGTATTAATTTGATGTAATCCTTTATTTTTCCTGCTTAATGAAAAAGTTTATTTACCTTAAACTGAGTTTTATTTGCATGCGTGTTTATCCAGTAATTAACCCTTACGATATTATGAAAAAACATTAATTAAATAAAAACGACACAAATTTGACAGTTAGAAATTGATCAAACATAAACTCATGGCTATTACAAGAATCATAAATAGGTAATATTTTTAGCTACAATATTCAAGAGTTATCATTAGAGTATTGATAAAATTTGACGAACACTTAAATAATATTAATCTAAGTACAATGTATTCAACACATCTATAAAAAGGACTCAAGTAAGCTTTTTTTCATCACCACTTAATACCTAGAA
Source organism: Lathyrus aphaca (assembly GCA_963966055.1). NCBI lineage: Eukaryota > Viridiplantae > Streptophyta > Magnoliopsida > Fabales > Fabaceae > Lathyrus > Lathyrus aphaca. The sequence continues at coordinate 196,301,980 of OZ014519.1, read as the reverse complement.
CACCAAGATGTATAAGTAGAAGCAAATTTGGGTTCTAAAGAGATATTTCAGAAAGGCAACAATATTGAATGCAACAGCTCAATCAAACAAAGGAAAAGTAACATCTAAAGAATCTGCAAACAACCAGACAACTTCAGAAGCAATCTCCTCTTCAGAATCCTTTGCGAAGATACACAGAAGAAAAAGATCTTCTGGGTCCAGATGCAGACACCAATTGAGGAAATAGGCCTTAGAATTTGATAGGGAAGAATGGCAAGATTTCCTAGATAATCTTGATATGACAGATGATCCTAGGGAGTTCTTTAGGGAAAATCTAACTAAGTAGAGAATCTTTTTTTTTTTTTTAATTCTACTTTCAAATTAATGAAAAGATTGTATTCAATGAGCTCTTTTCTCCTATTCCTTTAAGAAAATCCTTTTGAATAACATAGAATGAATATTCAATAGTTAAAAAGTCAACACAAGCATAAACTAAAAATGAATTAATAATAAGAAGCTTTATTCATTAATTTCAACAAAGATACAAATCATAACTAAGTAAATTCCTAGCATCATAATCTTTTATAGATAACTTCAAACTTATCTCTCCAAATCATGGATGAACTAGCCTCAAAACTTATGTTAACCCCCTGTTGAACAAGTAATTCATAAATAACTCGTCCATAAGGAATGAAGAAATTATTTCCCTCTTGAAAAGAAGAAAGATACTTCTTCAAACGATCAAACATAACTTGAGTAAAATCAATCTTCAAATTTTAATTATGAAGAAGAAGCAGATCTTTTTCTATAGGGTCCACAAGGTCTAGATCTTAATTCTTAGGAAGTATGTTTGAGTTCAGAATTTGATACCAAACAATAACTTCAAGAAGAAGATTTGAGACCTTTGATGCTTTGGAAGGATCTACAAAGATACACCAAGTAGGTAGATAGTAGTACCAAACAATAATTCCTAGAATCTCACCAATATCTTCATAATTAATTAAATTAGCAATAATTTTAGAAGATATTGTAATAGAAACACTAGTTACTCTAGACAGAATAACACACTATGAATTTAGGTCTTCAATGGAAGCATTAACCCAAAGCTCTTTGAAAAGACTTGGATAAGTGAAACCATAAAGAATCTCAAAGTAGCCATCGCAACCTTGTTCAAACACGGTCTTCCAGAAGTTGAACCCAATCTTAAGCAACTCATAAAAATCCACAAATTTTTCACTGATGATAACCAGTTGATAACACACTATGAATTTAGGTCTTCAATGGAAGCATTAACCCAAAGCTCTTTGACAAGACTTATATAAGTGAAACCACAACCAAAAGAGTAACCAAAAACGAAAGGCAACCAGATCCACTAAGTATCTTACATTATAGCGATTAATCAAGGAAAATAGAATCGAATTCAATGAAGTTTAAAAGGAGATTGGGAGACCCAAAGTACCTACGCATAAAACATTCATAAGTCTCGATTCTTAATGCAAAATGATCAAACAACTTGGGATTACGCGACCAACAAGAGGCCCAGTTCATGAAAGTGCAAGTATCCAATTGGATTTTTTATTCCGAATTCGGGACAAGTTTTCGGTCTATGTTAAGCAATCGCAGAGTAATTTACAAAGTAATTACCCAAAAAATGAGGCCGGCCAACACCAATTAAGGTGAAAAATATTTGTGCTAATACATGTTAGAGAAATGATATAATGGATCATTCTCCGAAAACATGTCACACTAAAAGAAAAAGTGATAACAGTCTAATCTTAATCGAGATTTAACATTGATTTATCAAAGGCAACCTATCACGATTCCAAAGTATTTAGAATGATCCAAATGATCATTCAACCATAGATTTTAAATAATGAATATTAAACATCTTTGAAAATAAACAATCTTCGAATCGGAGATCTCATCGACCAAAAGAAAAATAAGATGAAGAGAAATATGAATCAGATATCTCTTCAAATCGGACATCAAGAACATCGATCTTCAAAATTTTGAGCTCCGTCCAATCGGAGCGACGAAGCTCAAACCATATATTGTTGCAATCGTGAGACGAAGAGGATTTCAAATATGTGATTGGAATTAATAGAGGATGCAAGATCAAAGCGAAACAGAGCTCCGAATAACTGACGAAAATTTCCAACTACCTTCAAAAATTAAAGCAAGACTGCTCTTCAACTTCTAATCTATTCCTCTTGTTGTTTTATGGAGAATTTGATTATTAGGAGTGGTTTTTGGTGAAAAATTGGTGATGTTAGTGAAGCTTGAAATTGAAGCTTTAATGGAGTTTTTGGTTTTGGAGTGTGTTTTTGTAGAAGTTCAGGAGGCTCTAAAAGATTGATTTTGAATGAGAAATGGGCTCTATTTATAGAATAATTTGAGTGAATTGAACTGAATATTTTTGTGAGTCGTTTTGGTATTTTTCTTGCTTTTTGATTAACAAAGTTAATGTGCTAGCATGCTGAATTTTTGCACTGTGTTTTATTCCAATAGCATTTGCGTTTTGGTCATGAAAGTATGCGTGTGCAGAGTTTGTGTTTCATGTATTTTTTATGTGTTTTGAATAGTTTCGTGTGGCTGGTGTAATGACTTCATGTGGATTTTGGATGAGTCACGAGTGTGTTGTTCAGCTTGAGTTTGAGCATGAATTGTATATGCACAATAAAATAACTTCAAGTGCATCAAGTAGGGATGGACATGATATGTTACTATAGGCTGGGAGAAGCTGAATTTTTCTTTTTCTTTTATTTATTATTATTTCGTATATAAAAACAAGTAATGGGCCTATGTAATGTGGGCTTAAGTATTTCTATATTTTTTGTGGTAAAGAAAAGAAATACAAGAATGGGTAATAATAAAGTATAATGGAATTATAAAATGGATAGTGGTTTTTTTTAATATGATAATTGGAATATTGGAATTAAATGAATAAGAAAAATTGGATGAAAGAAATTGGATTATAAAAATGGATATTTGAATAAAAATGGAAAATTGGTGGAATATAGATATGATAGATAATTGGATTATGGAAATATGGATGAGGTAAATAAAGGTGACTAGAAAAAAAATATATGAATCGAATAATAGGTGAAATGATGATTTTTATTTTAAGCCCAGAACCAAATTTGAACTTTTCCACACGCCTGATGACTAAAATCAATTCCAAGCCACTGAATAATTTCCCCTGAAACAACGACCATCAACTTTTGATTTTCTGAATCTTTTCAAATGTATCTGAATCGATCTCTGGAAAATAAATTCACTGATGAACTCATGACCACTCAATCAAAATAATCTGGTTCAAACATCCCACAAACCATTGTTCGATAAACCAGAGAACTTTCACACACAACAAAACTTGACATTGAATACTCACTGCCTGAGAAATAACCAACGGCACAAACAATTTGCAGTTGAAAAAATTCTTCATAGTTTGACCAAGGTTAGGTCAAACTTCCATCTGAATCGAATCATAACTGAACAACCACATCTAAAGTGAAAACATTGCCCTGTCTTTGAAAAGCCTGCAACTCCTGAAAACACAGAGAAGAAGAAGAAGCGGACTACAACATATTTTTGGTATTTTGGTTAGTGATTAATAAACATAAACAAATATAAAGCAAATAAAAAACAATAGCAATGGTGATCCCCTGTGAGGCATAAACCTACGCCTGAGAAGAATCGAGGAACCAGTGTGATCTTGTTTGTATGTGAAATGCAGATGAAATGCGGAGAAATATTAGGGCAAAAATTAGGGTGTTACAGCTTCCCCTATTTAAGTTTTCTCAATCTGGAGATTTGAAGATTGACATCTACGTCTCTACAAGATGGGAGAGACTTAAATATAGAAAAACCCAATTTTTGTCCTAAGAGACCATAATATGATATGAATATGATATGATATGTAAACACAAGATCTTTGTGGGGAGAAAACGACCACCAGAGTAAAGCAAAAGCTTGGGGACACAAAAGACAAATCCCGCTGGGGAAAACAACATACACCAAAATAGTTTTCCAGGAAAATAAATTGCTGGATAGCTGACTCATTTTTGGAAATGATTGTGTATCACAACACAATCAGTAACAAGGCTCAACAGAGAAGGATATCACTTCACTAGAGAAAATATCAAATGAACAAAATGTTCGAATCCATAATAAATGGAAAGAAATATTACCCACTACCAGACAAGTGATAACTTAATTCCAAAGTAATCGATCAAAAGGAGGAGAAATATTACCCACTATTAAACAAGTGATAGCTTAAAAAGGTAACTAACCGAAGATAATGAGACATATTAGCTAACTATCAACCAAATTGATAGCTCAAAAAAAAGTAATAAGCTAAGAAGGAAAGATTACCAATTATCACGCAAGTGATAACCCAACAAGGTAACTAACCATAGATAACAAGACATATTACCTAACTATCAACCAAATTGATAGCTCAACAAAGTTAATATGCTAAGAAGGAAAGATTACCAATTACCACGCAAGTGATAACTCAACAAGGCAACTAACCAAAATATATTACCTAACTATCAACCAAGTGATAGCTCAACAAAGGTAATAAGCCAGAAAGGAAAGACTACCAATTATCACGCAAGTGATAACCCAATAAGGTATCTAACCAAAGACATCAAGACATATTACCTAACTATCAACCAAATTGATAGCTCAATAAAGGTAAAAAGCTAAGAAGGAAAGATTACCAATTATCACGCATGTGATAACCCAACAAGGTAACTAACCAAAGATAACAAGACATATTACCTAACTATCAACCAAATTGATAGCTATGCAAAGGTAATAAGCTAAGAAGGAAAGATTACAAATTATCACGCAAGTGATAACCCAATAAGGTAACTCACCAAAATATATTACCTAACTATCAACCAAGTGATAGCTCAACAAAGGTAATAAATCGGGGGACCAAAATTCAATCCAAGAATAAGTTGGAGAGAAAAGGTCAAACAAGACTCATCCCAATGAGGAAATATCTCAACTAGGAAAAACTCCATCCAGATAATGAACTGGAAAGGAAACTGAATCAAAATCATCCACGAGAAACAAACTCAGTGGGGAACTAGAAAGGATAAACACTTTCTGCTTAATGGTCAACACTCTAAACTTGAGGGAAGACAACACACACACTCTGTTGGGAAAATCACACCAAAGAGCAGGGAACAATGATATATCAAAGAATGCAAAAATACAAACATATGATGTTAGGCATAAAGAGAATGCATGAATATGCGTATGAATATGCTAACAAAACAGATATAAAGACAAGCTACGGGTGACATAAACACCACAACTACCGGATACTCGGCTAATCCCAAGACAACAAGGCTGGGGAATCCTGCTCGAAATTCAACTCGAAATCATGCAAAGGAACATCAAAAGCCATCAAAGGAATAAAATCCTACTATAAGGCTTAACTCATACTGAGGAAACATCTGTTAGGGATCCAATCCACAAAACAATCTTCAATAATCCGTAAAAGGATAACATCAGAAATTCCACTCTAAGAGGATAACATATCGGAGATACAACAACACAAAATCTTCCACTCTTTAAGGAAAGAGGGAAGTATCCCTGTTAAAATCTATGGGGATAAATATCTTCACAGCTCTGTTTGAGGAAACAAGTTAAAGATCTATCAGAGGTGCAAATAAAGCATAGCCCACTGGAGTATCAAACATCAACTCTGTGTTGGGTTATCACCATGCTGAGGAAAGGTAGCAATCTGTCGGGGATAGGGAAATGCTTCCACAATCTTTGCTAGGGATAAAAGTATTCTTGTTAAGAATCAATCTCTACAAGGAATAACCATCATACCACTCCTACTTCGCTTAGGTAGGGGTGAAAGATTTGCTGAGAATCACATAGGAACCTGCTGGCACCTATCACACACAGACCTACTGGGGATCCGTGGGAAAGATCTATGGAGATCATTCATCACTAAATATTTCGGACTTGCCGACCCCCACGGGGATACTAGAAGTTAACATTATAGTGTAACACCCCAAATTTTCCCTCTTTATTTTAAGCATCATATCACATCATATTCATCATGAACATATCATTTCCTTATCATCCTAGCATGGAAAGAGGAGGCATAACATTATGCATGTCCTAGCATTAGGCATGTGATCATCTGTGGAGGTTCTTGAGGCATCACAAGCTATGACAAGGGGCCCAATGGTTTTGTACAAGTACTATGATGAGTCTACATTGAATTTACAAGTTCAAGTTCATGTACAAAAGCTCATAAGGTTGTATGATCATCAGAGATTCCAGGATAGGGCAAAGCTCCTAAGCATTGGTCCTAAACTAGGGTTTGAGATTCAAGCATCAAAACTTCACAACTTTGGCCATTTAATTTGGGAAAATTCTTCTATATGTCAAGAGGATCCTAGGTACCAATTTTCATGAGAAAATTCCATGTGGAAGTCAAGAAATTCTTCAGTTGCTTGCAGATGAAGTAATTGGTCAACTGTGCCTTTAAAAAGTCAACTGTGTGATTCCAAGGGGTCCAATCCACTTTTTCTAGAAAAGGGATGTCCTTGCAATGTTATAAGAGGTTTTGAAAGTTCAAAGTTCAAGAATCATGAAGATTTGAGGGTTTTTGCAAAAATGGTGCAAAGTTGGTTTTTGGAAAATTCCATTTTTAGCAACTTTTGCCCTAAAATTCAAGTGAGCTTAACATGATCAAAAATTCTTCAAATGGACCAAATTCAAACATGAAAGTTGGAGATTAAGGTCTCCAATTTTCAAAAAGTACAAGTACTTTTTCATGGGATTCATGGTTTGTTCTATAAGGCCTTCGAAAATCTCACTTAAATTAGGGCAAAACCAAAAAAATCATGCATGCATCAAAAGCCAAAGGATGTGAAACTCAATTTCAAGGCTTGAAATGGATCAAGTTTGTTTACAAAGTTAAAATACATTGCATTTGGCATACTTTCTCAAGAGAATTCACAAAATTCATCATCTGGTCTTCTAGTACATTGTTTCAAGATCTGCAACTCAGGTAAGCTTCAAATTCTTCACCTCTGGAAATGAAATTAGTTGTGCATTTCTTGATCCTTGATGTACACTGATCATGCTGCAAGTTTTAGTTTCGAAATTGATGCATTATTGAGTGAGATATTTGAAGTTTAAGTTTCATGTTCAAACTTGTTTCTCTTCGATCCGGTTGATTCGTTGAGTTTTTGACTTTTTCAATGTCATTTTCGTGATCAGCATGCCTTGTTTAGTAAATCTGGAGGTCCTTGGTCTTTTATTTTTATTTTTGTTCATGTGTTGATGTTTCCGGTGCCGGAGCCCTAGCTCCGGTCACCAGAATCTGCGTTTATGGTGAACTAGGGTTTTAACGAAGAAGATGACTCTCTGGCCCTTGGATCTGTCCATCTCACGCTTCAGACTTTTCCACGTTTCAAGTACCACACCCTCCCTCTCACATGACTTTCTATTTTCATTTTAATTCAGTTTGTAGCGCACCATACCATAACAACCTTGTGTCCTCAGCTCACAACCAAACAAAATGCCACATCATTTAATAGGGTCCTTCTCCAGATTCGTTAGATCAATCTCCTGGCTCTCTCTTTTTCTTTTTTATTTCTGAATTTCCACCATATTTCCTATATTCCAGCGCAAGTGAGATGGGCCTGGTGCTACTGTTCGCACCCCCTCCTTGCTAAGCCCAACTCAATTCAACTGAAAACTTTCCTATTCTCACCCCAACCCAATTTCCATTTTATTTCTTTTTCTTATTTTTATTCTTTTAATCCGTTTTAATTTCTAATTATTAAAATTACTTCCAATTATCCAAAAATTCCAAAATAATTCATGAGTCTTCATTTGAGTTTTCTTTATTTTTCTATATTTTTATTTTCCATTTTTTTCCTATTATCCATGTGTCCATTAATTGTCCATTTCATTTAATTCATTTTAAATCCTTTTTATGCAATTTGTCTTGTCCAATTTCTCTAGGGTTCATATTTTTGAGTTTTGTATTGGTTCTTTTTTCTTTGAATTTCTAAGATGATTTACTTTATGGGTGATTTTTCCTCTGATTTTTGGAATTTTGTTCATTGGGTCTTGGTCCTTTGACTTGTGTAGGAAGTTATTAACCCTAGTTTGTATTCTTGCCTTTTCTTGACCTATCTAGCTTCTGAATTTCTCCCAATCCTTTTGGCTCATTGTTATACCATGTTTGAGGATCATTTATCCTAAGTTGTGGAATTTTTAGATGCATTGTTGAATTGATGTGGATTTTTGTTCTCACCTTGTCCCATTTTGCTTCCTTTTGATCTTAAGGTCTCTTATAAGCTTAGAAGGGCACTTGTGCCAACTTCTTCTTCTCATTTGGGGTCCCTTTGGGGTATGGGTTCCTTCCTGGTCTTAGCTTAGGGTTTGTGTCTTAGAAAGTTTTGTGTTTGGATTACCTTTTGAATTCTTCTTTTCTTAAGTGTATTCTTCATTTTCCTTATTTCTTTCATTCCATTTTGTGATTGTTTGGTCTTGTGTACCACTTCCCTTCATCTCTCTTGCTTCTTAAGAATATCTTTGACTTGTTTTGGTTCTGGTCTTGTGCATTGAGTCCATTGCTTTGTGCATTTTTGCTTTGCATTTCATTAAGTTTGCATTTGTTTTGTCATGTGTCTCATTATGCTTCATATTTGACTTGCCTGCTTCATCTCTCATTCTTATGACTTGCATTTGCATTGAGCATTTGCATATATGACTTCACTTCTATTTGTATGATGTTGGCATGTCATTTGTTTCATGTTGCTTTGCTTTTATGCTTATGTTACTAACCTTGCAGGGGCTAGGGTAAGTGTGAGGTGTGGAAGTGATTCCCACATCTCCAAATCTCATCTCTTCTTCTTCTTATTTCTTTATTGTGCTAACCCTTTGCTTGTTGGGCTTAGGCCTTTCTCATCTCATCTTTCTTCTTCTTCTCTTCTTCTTTCTTTCTTCTTTAGGATAGAATACCACACTAACCTTAGGATATCCATGCATGACAACATTTAGGATTTTTTTAGTCCCCCGCTTAGACTTTTACCTTTAGATCCTTTGGTGCTTTCTCTCCTTATCTTCAAACTTAATTCTAATTCACTTAATAAATGTTGAGTACTTTCATGTGACATGAGACTTTGCTATGAGATACTTGCACGCGTTCCGTTTCGGGGCGAGGTGTAAGTTATCCCTCGTGGTGGATAGGTCTTAGCATGAGTACCCCACAAAGAAAAGATAAAAAACACTTCTTAATCCAAAAAACCACAAAAACACTTAATAAATGCTAATAGGTCAGTGTGTCTGAGCCTTCACTCGTGGGACTAGCTTTGGGGATTTCCTCCATAGATAGGCGTGCCTCTTACGCATTCCATTTCGGGATGATGTGAGACGTACACATCCCAGTGAGTCAGACTTAGGTACACTTACCTATGCAAATTTCATTCATAAAAAGCTTCTAAAAAACACAAACAAATAATAAGCATCTTTCCTTCGGGAATTATTTTCTCATCTCCTTTGCTCCGTACGCGAACTTGCTCCTACTTGTCATTTTGCAAGACGGTTACGCACTCGTCGTCCGAGTCTGCAACACCTGAGCAATGGCATAGGCAGTTCAAGACTTAATTCACAAGCAATTTCCTTGTTACCCCTAGTTAGGGGAACTACGGCGTCTCTGATCCTCATTTTCCCGATGAGGTACGTAGGCAGCGGGGTAGGGCCCGTTCGAGCACAATCTTTATTTTCCCTACATTTTTCCTTTTCTTTTCTTCTTCAGTTCTTTTCTCAGTTTCTTTTCCAGTTCCTTTTCATTTCCTTTTCATTTGCAGCAGATTTCATACCCTCACCCTTTGAAACAGTCTCTTTTGCAAGCGTGGATCCCGTCGGGTACGACAGACGATCTGGGGTGCTAATACCTTCCCAGGTCGTAACCGACTCCCGAACTCAGTCTCTTTGGTTCGTAGGACCCGTGTCCTTCCTCTTCTTTCTTCTGGTTTGTGCAGCATTACCATTCCCATTCCTTCGGGATAAAAATGCCTGGCTGGAGAGTCTATTCTTTTTCCGCGCCACTTTCGCATTTGTACCAGGATGGAAATCCTGGGAGCGACAGCTTGGCGACTCTTCTGGGGATCGAACCCAGAATCTCTGGTTCCCCTGTGAGTCTCTCCTAGCGCTTGTTTGTTTCTGTTTCTTTGGGTGATGTGTGATTTTTGTGGCTTGTTGTATCTTTACTGTTTTTATTTACAGTTTTATTTACAGCTTTATCTAGACTGGTTTTCTGTTTGGTGGGCTCGGGTGATACTGTTACTGAGAGATAAGCCAAGTACCCGGCTTGAGTGCACTATAGGATTAGAGTGGACATATTGTACTCACATGTGACATGATGAGTGGCGATGTGTTTCACGCCCAGATTGCGACCGTCTTGGAAATATCTTGTGTGGGGATTTCCTCCACTTCGGGATAGGACCTTGATAGTTATGTGCATCTGGGGACCGATCATTGAGAACCTTTGTGGAAACAACCCTCTCCAGTGGTGGCAGTGGCAGACCACATTTGGTGGCAAACCCATTCGCACCCGAGGGTCCACTGGGGACTCGCATAGGATGGCCTGGTTCTCTTATAGGAACTCAGTTAAAGCATCTGGTCGTATGACATTAGTATTGTATCCTACGGGCTGAATGTACTATTGTTTCTCGATTTCAGCGCTCGAAGCTGGGGACGTATAAGGGATGCTTGTTCTTCCCGGACTCAGCTGGGGCATCCCTGTGTAGTACATAATGCCTAACCGATTCCCTTATTTGGTCAATGAGCCATTTCTCGGAAATGGTGAAAGTATTATTGCTATTCGGCTTTGAGAGTCCGTGATGTTTGACCCGGAGCACACCTGTGAGATTGGGAGGGGTTTACAGGTTTGCAGGAACCCTTGACCTCATCATACCCTTATTACCAGTGCAGTTTCATGTTCTGATACAGTTACTTTGGTTCCGGAGTTCTTGAGTTTATCTGGTCCTTGATTGGGAGTATCTGAGCTTATCTGAGTGTTTGAGGGTTGTTATCCAGAGGATTGGGGTTTCTGATCACTTGGTCTTGGTATCCAGATTCCAGGCAGTCCCAGATGGATCATATGTCTTTGCATTTGCATCTGCATTGCATCATTTCATCATTAATCATGTTTTGCTTTCATTCACAGGTTCATATCTTTGCTTCCAATTCCGGTATCCTCTTCAGAGATGGAAGATCCTCGCAAGCAGAATATTCATTTTAAGTTCTTTGACACTAAGGTTGGCCTGTTAAAGAAGATGGTGAAACTGATCACACCCAACCATGTAGAGAAGTTCAGGAAGGCTTATGGGAGTGTTCTGGATGTGGTGGTGGAGTTAGATCCTTCTGAGAGAAGTGCCATTCATACCCTGCTTCAGTATTATAATCCTCAGCTCCGTTGTTTCACTTTTCCTGATTTTCAGTTAGGTCCTTTGCTGGAGGAGTATGCTTTGATCTTGGGAGTTCCTGTTCGAGACCAGATTCCGTTCAATGCTGAGATGAGTAGACCTGCACCTGAGGCTATTGCTAAGGCTCTTTATTTGAGCACTTCTGCTGTGAATTCCTTGACCATCATTAAGGGAGGTGTACCTGGATTTTCTTTAGAGGCTCTGGTAAAGAAGGTGGAAGAGTTGGCTGTTGAGGAAGAATGGGATGCTGTCTGTGCTATCTTGGCTCTTTCTATCTATGGCATTATTTTATTTGCAGATATGGAGAAGTTCATAGATATGAATGCCATACATATCTTCTTGCTGAAGAATCCTGTGCCTACATTGCTCGGAGACTTGTATTACTCGGTGCACTATAAGACTGAGAAGAAAATTGGAGGTTTAGTTCGTTGTTGCGCTCCTTTATTTCATATATGGTTCATGAGGCATCTTCCTAGTACTGGAGTGTTTAGTGATCATACCTTGGTATGGGCTCAGAAGCTGGAAAAGTTGCTTGCCAAGGATGTCAGGTGGATTACTCAGAGGATTCAGGGTGCACGTTTCATCACTAGCTGTGGGAGTTATCTTAGTGTACCTTTATTGGGAGTAACTGGAGGGATCAATTATAATCCAATCTTGTTGAGAAGACAGTTGGGATATGCCTTGAGAGAGGTGCCAGAAGAATTGAAGTTGACCCCTATTTTCTACTTCCCAGTAATGGACAATATGCCTTTAGTGATGAAGGTTGCTGGAGCTTGGAAGTGCATTAAGGGAGAAGGGATAGCTAGTTTTGGAAAGTGCAACAATCAGACCTTCCCGGAGTATGAGGCTTGGCTGAAAGACAGAGCCAGAAGGGTATTGCTGCCATTCTCACCTCCAGTTCCTCCAGTTGCTGAGTCTACTGATACTGTGTCTTTAGAAGAGTTCAAGAAGTTGGAAGCCCAGCTGCATGAAGTCAGGGTGGAGAACACTGAAATGGTTAATCTGTATCATCTTGCCAACCGGGCCAAGAATGAAGCTAAAGAGAAGTTTCTAAAAATACAGACTATCTTGGAGGCTAAAGAGAAGGACTTTGCTGGAAGGGAAGCTCACTTTCACAGGTTGGGTATGATGGAAGCAAAAAAGAGAGGCTGAACGAAAAAATAATTCGAAGACTCTCAAGGAAGCTCGTCAGTCTATTGTCTGGTTGCAGGGAAAAAGAGAGCAAGAGTTGAAGAGCTATAAAGAAAAAGAAGAGTTCTTCGAAGTGCAAATGGCTTTCAAGAAGGAAGAGGTGGAACAAGCCCATCAGATTCGAAGGGAGAAGACTCAGCAGTTAGCAGATAGTCAACAAGCCTTATAAGCAGCACTTAAAGAGATTGAAGACCTCAAGTTGATTGCTGGAGTCAAGAAGGCTAGGTCTGATGTGGGGCTTAGTGAGGGAGGTTCAGGGTCCTCAGGCAGTGGTTTTGCTTCTTAGTTTGTTTCCCTTGTATTTGGATTACCTACAGACATGTTGTAGGAATCCTGGCTGTTTGCTTTTCTCCTTAGAAACTTGTACCCTACAGGGAATTCTGTTATGTTTGCCTTATAGGCTGATCTATGTTATGCAGTTTTTCAGTTCACCATTTCTTTGTGTGCCTGCTGTTATTGGTTTGAATGTAGTTGCTATGCGAAGGTTTCTGAAAGTCGAGGATCAGTATCCATCTGGTTTTCTTTGCTAAATGCCGGAAATGGGGCATGAATGACCTGGGATTGGAAACATAAACAACTGCATTGCATACATATCACCTGTTTTCTTGTTTTGCAGGCATGGCTACCAGTTCCTAATGTCTTTTGTGTTTCAGGCATTATAGCTCCCAGAAAAGTTCGAGAGCAACCAGTCGCACACAGATATCCAACAAAGGTCAACAGAGAGAGAATCATGGACCAGATGAAAGCTGACTTAGCTGACTTGAGGCTAAGGATGGACAACTTTATGACTCTGATGGCAGGCATGGGTCAGAATCAAGAGCGTCTGCGGGAATTGGTTAAGAACCAAGCCAGGAACAACACTGCTGCTGCTGATAATCGTAATGGTGCAGGCGCACGTCAAGTGGAAATCCCTGTAGCACAACCAGGGGTTACCATAATCAATGATGGGCTGAATAATGTTCAAATGGACGGACAAGACGAACAGTTCACTCTGCTGGATGAATTTGAAGGCCATGGGGCTGAAGTGAACAAGAGGTTTGAGGAAATGGCAGAGCAAATCAAGGCTATTCAATCCCAGAGTTCTTTGGGATTTGACATTATTGACTTGGGCTTGGTTCCCGGGGTGAGAATCCCTTACAAGTTCAAGGTTCCAACTTTTGAGAAATACAATGGCACGACATGCCCGAAGACCCATCTTCAGTCCTTTGTAGGGAGGATCGCTGCTCACACTGATGATGAAAAGTTATTGATGTACTATTTCCAGGACAGCCTGGCTGGGGCCTCCTTGGAATGGTATAAAAGCTTAGCAGAGTCAACATAAAAAGCTTGAAGGACCTGGCAGAAGCTTTTGTGAGACAATACCAGTATAATTTGGACATGGCTCCAAATCTCACTCAATTGCAACACATGTCTCAAACTGCTAAGGAGGGTTTCAAAGAATATGCTCAGAGGTGGCGTCAGCTCGCTGCCATAGTGCAACCTCCACTACTTGAGAATGAGATGGCTGATATGTTTATGGGGACGTTGCAAGGTGTGTTCCTTGAAAGATTGGCGTCCAGTTCTGCCACCAAATTCAACGATATAGTAATTGATGGAGAGAGGGTAGAGACCTTGTTGAAGATGGGAAAGATCCAAGATACAAGTGCAAGCAGCTCAAATGGAGCAAGAAAAGCTTTCAGTGGACCTCCTAGAAGAAGGGAAGGCGAGACCAATGCTGTGTTTGGCAGAGGATGAGGTCGAGGGTATAGAAGACCATATGAGCATGTGGCGGCTGTCACAATTCCTTCTAGTCCTGTGCAGCAGGCACCACCTCAACAACAACAACATCAACAGCAGCCGCAACGCAACAACTATCAGCAGAGACCTTATCAGCCAAGGCAGACTCACCCGGCTAATAGGGTGATTGTGGCAATTCCTATGACTTATGCTGCTTTGCTACCCAGATTGTTGGATCTGAATCTGATTCAATTGAGAACTTTGGCACCACCACCACCTGGAGAGCTTCCAGTGGGCTACGAGGTAAATGCCAGATGCGCTTTCCATTCTGGGGCACCCGGGCACTCAACTGAGAAGTGAAGGGTGCTACATCACAAGGTTCAGGATCTGATAGACTCCAAGGCGATTAATTTCCCACCACCGCCAAATGTTAATTCAAACCCTATTCCGAATCATGGAGGGGCTAGAATCGATGTTTTTGAAAGTGGTGAGAAGCTAAGTCTTATTCTGAGTGTAGAAGAAGTGAAGACTCCGCTATTGGTAGTGAAGTAGAGGTTGTTGAAAGGTCAAGTGTTTCCGGGTTGCAGTTCTGACTGTGAGGAATGTCTGAATTCAGAGAACGGTTGGGAGAATCTAAAGATGGGGCTGCAGAAATTGATTGATGAAGGATCTTTCCAGTTTAACAAAGTTGATGGTGGAGCTGATAATGTGTCCACCATTACTATTTTCTATGATGAAGCTGAAATGCCTGCTAGAAGAGAGTCGGTGACCATTCATGTTCCTGAAATTAGTCCCGTGACTATCACCGTGCCTGGGCCTATTCCTTATGCAGACGACAAGGCCATTCCCTAGCATTACGGCTCAGACGTGTATGTGGCTGGACAGAAAGTTGAGAGCAGGTCTGTTGTTGTTGACCCGACTGTAGTGAATGTCGGAGGAGTTGGAGGTTTTATAAGAAGTGGTCGTTTATTTGCTCCCCTAGTTCTGAGAGGGGATCCTGAGGCTGAGGCTTCGTCAAAAGCTAAAGGAAAGCAAGCTGTGACTGATGAGACAACTCCTGCTGCTGGGCAGGGTACTTTTGAAAACGAGGTCGAGGAATTCATGCGCATAATCAAAAAGAGTGATTACAAGGTGGTCGAGAAGTTGAACCAGACACCTTCCAAGATATCCATTCTATCTTTGCTGATGTGTTCTCCAGCACACAGAAAGGCCTTGTTGAAAGTGCTGCAGATGGCCTATGTTCCTCAAGAAATCACTGTCAATCAACTTGAAGCTGTAGTGGGCAGCGTGAATGCAAGCCACGGGCTGGGCTTCACAGATCGAGACCTGACGTCAGAGGGCCGTAACCATAACAAAGTGCTGCATATTACTATGGAGTGCAAGGGTGTTGTGTTGTCGCATGTTCTTGTAGACACAGGCTCTTCTCTTAATGTGCTTCTGAAGAAGGCATTAATGAAGCTCAATGTTGATGGGATAGTCCTCAGACCCAGTGATTTGATTGTCAAAGCTTTTGACGGGTCGAGAAGATCAGTGTTTGGAGAGGTTGAATTGCCTGTGAAGATAGGTTCTCAGGTTTTCAAGAGTGTCTTCTATGTCATGGAAATTCAGCCTGCATACAGCTGCTTGTTGGGACGCCCATGGATTCATGCTGTCAGCGCCGTAACTTCCATTCTGCATCAAAAGCTCAAATATGTGGTGGATGGCCAGGTAATCACAGTGTGCGGAGAGGAAGACATCTTCGTAAGCCACTTGTCAACGTTCAAGTATGTGGAGATGGATGGAGAGATCCATGAGACTCTATGTCAAGCCTTTGAAGCAGTTAACGTCAGCATTCTGACTCTTGTAGAGAGAAGTAGTGAGAAAGAAGGTACCTCCATTCATTCCTACAAGCAGGAAAAGGAGGTAGTTCAGTCAGGGAGTGCCCAAGGCTGAGGCAAGCTGCTGGAGCCTGAGAAGAAAGACGACAAGTTTGGTTTGGGATATCAGCCTGGTGGATCTACTCCAAGTGGTAAAGCCATTACCTTTACAAGTGTTGGATTGCTCGACCGCTACCAAATATGTGCAACCACTGAAGAGGGAGGCATTGGTGGTCACTGGGACAACTGGATTCATCCGTGTGCGCCCGGAGAGGAGCTGAGGAACTGGTCTGCTGAAGACATTGTTCAAGTTACCTGGCACTCAGAGTAATTTATTTGTTTCCTTTTATTATCATACTGCATTGTCAAATCCTGCATTCTGCCCAAGATGCTAGGATCCATTGTATTGGGCCACCATGTTTGTTATGCATTTATTTTACCATGAAATAAAGGACATTTTCAGACAAATTGCGTACTCTTTCTTTGTTTTAAATTTTTTCACAAAAATATAAAAATGGCAATGTGTTTTTCCTTTTTGCTTTTGTGTTAGCGTCTCTTTTTCAAAATAAGCAGATTCTGAAATAAGCACATCATCTATGTAGTGTTGATCATCCGGATTCCATTGATAGCGTTCCTGCTATGACCATGCATGACTTTGACAACCCTGTCTACCAAGCTGATGAAGGGGTTGAGGAAGACTGCGAGCTCCCTGAAGAATTGGTCAGATTGTTGAAACAAGAGGAACGTGTTATTCAGCCTCATCAGGAAGAAATTGAGATCATCAACATCAGCACTGAAGATGTGAAGAAAGAGATCAAGATTGGGGCCAGTCTGCAGGCCGATGTCAAGAAAGAGATAATCAGTATGCTGCGAGAGTATGTGGATATCTTTGCTTGGTCATATCAAGATATTCCAGGGTTGGATACCGACATCGTGATGCATAAGCTACCATTGAGAGAAGACTGTCCTCCTGTGAAACAAAAATTGAGAAGAACTCGTCCTGACATGGCGATGAAGATCAAAGAGGAGGTTTAGAAGCAATGGGATGTCGGTTTCCTTGCTGTAACTAGTTACCCATCTTGGGTAGCTAACATTGTACTTGTACCGAAGAAGGACGGAAAAGTCCAGATGTGCGTTGACTATCGGGATCTGAATAGAGCAAGCCCAAAAGATGACTTTTCGTTGCCACACATTGACGTGTTGGTAGACAATACTGCTCAATTCTCGGTATTTTCTTTCATGGTTGGCTTCTCCGGATATAATCAGATTAAGATGGCGCCGGAAGACATGGAGAAGACAACGTTCATTACCCCGTGGGGTACATTCTGCTATAAGGTCATGCCCTTTGGTTTGAAGAACGTCGGGGAAACTTATCAGCGGGCGATGGTCACATTGTTCCACGACATGATACACAAGGAGATTGAGTGTTATGTGGACGATATGATTGCTAAGTCCCGAGACGAAGAAGAGCATTTGGTCAACCTGAAAAAGCTGTTTGATAGACTGATCAAGTACAAGCTGAGGTTGAATCCTAACAAGTGCACTTTCGGAGTGCGTTCCGGGAAACTGTTGGGTTTAATCGTTAGTCAGAGAGGAATTGAGGTAGATCCTACAAAGGTAAAAGTTATTCAAGATATGCCTGCACCAAGAACAGAAAAAGAAGTGTGCGGGTTTTTAGGGAGGTTGAACTACATTTCTCGGTTCATATCTCATCTAACTTCCACGTGCGAACCAATATTCAAATTGCTAAGAAAAGATCAAACGGTCAGGTGGAACGAAGACTGCCAAAGAGCTTTCGACAAAATAAAAGAATATTTGTAGGAGCCTCCAATTCTAATGCCTCAAGTTGAAGGAAGACCTTTAATCATGTACTTGACCGTGCTAGAAGGGTCAATGGGGTGTGTCCTAGGCCAACATGACGAGTCTGGTCGAAAAGAGTATGCTATTTATTACCTTAGCAAAAAGTTTACCGACTGTGAATCCCGTTACTCACTGCTCGAGAAACTTGTTGCGCTTTGGTATGGGCTTCTCGCCGACTGAGGCAGTACATGTTGACTCATACCACACTGCTCGTTTCCAAAATGGATCCTGTCAAGTACATCTTTGAGAAACCAGCGTTAACCGGAAGGGTTGCTAGGTGGCAAATGATTTTAACAGAATATGACATCCAGTATACTTCTCAGAAAGCCACCAAAGGAAGTGTATTGTCAGATTACCTTGCACAACAACCTCTTGAAGATGATTATCAGCCAATGAAGTTTGATTTTCCTTATGAGGACATCATGTACCTCAAAGCAAACGATTGCGAGGAACCACTTCCGGAGGAGGGGCCAGACCCTGAATCCAAATGATGTTTGATGGGGCAGTCAATATCAATGGACGTGGAGTTGGTGTCGTTCTTATCACTCCCGAAGGTGTTCACTTTCCCTTTGCTGCCAGAATTACTTTTGGCTGCACCAACAATGAAGCAGAATACGAGGCATGTATAATGGGAATAGAGGAGGCTATTAATCTTCGGATTAAGAACCTCGATATATTCGGAGATTCAGCCCTCGTCATCAACCAAGTTACCGGCAAGTGGTATATGCATCAAGAGCATCTAATTCCATACAGGGATTATGCTAGAAAACGGTTGACGTTCTTCACGACAGTTAAGCTTCAGTACATACCACGCGATGAAATTCAATTTGCCGACGCATTGGCCACTCTTTCTTCGTCTATCAAAGTCTTGTGTTGGAACTATGTGCCCAGAATTGACATCTCTAGGCTTGACGCTCCAGCTCATGCCTTCTCTGTAGACACCGTGTCTGACAAGAAACCTTGGTATTTTGATATCAAGTTATTCCTGGAAAAGCAAGAATACCCAGTTGGGGCATCTTCCAATGACAAGAAGACCTTGAGGCGACTTGCTGCTAGCTTCTTCTTGAATACAGACGGGGTTTTGTACAAGAGAAACTTTGACATGGTCTTACTCAGATGCGTGGATAGACACAAAGCAAGCCTGTTAATGTAGGAAGTCCACGAGGGATCTTTCGGTACCCATGCAGGAGGGCATGCTATGGCTAAGAAATTATTGAGATCGGGGTATTATTGGATGACAATGGATGCAGATTGTTGTTCATTCACTCGTAAGTGCCACAAGTGCCAAATTTATGCACACAAAGTGCATGTCCCTCCAAGCCCGCTCAACGTCATGTCATCTCCTTGGCCCTTTTCTATGTGGGGCATTGACATGATCGGGAAGATAGAGCCTACTGCTTCGAATGGTCATCGCTTCATCTTGGTCGCGATTGATTACTTCACAAAATGGGTGGAAGCAGCATCATATGCCAACGTCACTCGTCAAGTGGTGGCAAGATTCCTGAAAAGGGATATCATATGCAGATACGGAGTACCCGAAAGAATCATTACTGACAATGGTTCTAATCTCAACAACAAGATGATGGCAGAGTTGTGTCGGGACTTCAAGATTCAGCATCACAATTCTTCTCCTTACCGACCAAAGATGAATGGTGCGGTAGAGGCTGCAAACAAGAATATCAAGAAGATTGTGCAGAAAATGGTTGTCACTTACAAAGATTGGCATGAAATGTTACCATTCGCGCTGCATGGATACCGAACGTCAGTCAGGACGTCTACTGGGGAAACTCCCTTCTCTCTGGTGTATGGCATGGAAGCAATCCTGCCTGTTGAAGTAGAGATTCCTTCATTGCGTGTGATGATGGATGTGAAGCTTGATGAGGCTGAATGGGTGTGTGCTCGTTACAATCAGCTATGTCTAATTGAGGAAAAGAGATTAGTGGCTATCTGTCATGGTCAGCTTTATCAGAGGAGAATGAAGCGTGCATTCGACCAACGAGTACGTACTCAGGAGTATCAAGTGGGAGTGCTTGTGCTGAAGAGGATCATTCCTCCAGGTTCAGATCACAGGGGCAAGTGGACCCCAAAATACGAAGGACCATTCATAGTGAAGAAAGTCTTCTAAGGAGGAGCACTGATGCTCACCACTATGGACGAAGATGACTTCCAGTCCCCTGTTAACTCGGACGCAGTTAAAAAATACTTCGCATAAAGAGACCCGCTGGACACAAAAACAGAATTAAATTCCAGGCAAGAAAAGGGCATCCCGGCGAGCTAAAAACAGAATAAAAAGCTCGGGAAAAAGTTAGGGAAATAAACAAAAAAATGTACACCCGCTGAGTTGAAAAGCCACATTGGACAGCTCAGGCAAAAAAAGGGTATCTCGGTGGATTGAAAACCCGAAAGGGCGATCCACACAAAACAAGGGAATAAGCGAACAACTGCGATCCGAGTAATCTGAACCACATCATCGTTTCATACAAGCTGACAATATCAGAAGGATAGGAAACAGTCCCCTCATCTTCTCAGAAAGCAAAGGCAAGAATGGAGAGTTTTGAAGATATGCTGGTCATAGCAGAAATGGAACTCATTGGGATGCCGTGCCCATTGCCATTAGGATAGTTTATTTTCTCAATCTTTATGGTAGCTACCTCTTTCCAGGTGGTTTCTTCCTAATGTAAAATCTTTGCCTATTCAGAGGCCTTTCAATAAAAAGAATATTCGGTCAAAAAGCTGTGTTGTGTTTATTTTTGTTTGCAAAATGTCCCGAATTTTTGGCAAAAATAGCATTGCATTTAAACATGGTGATAATTTGAAAGAAAATGACATTGCAGGGAAACACTGTAAACCCTCTTTGAGTGTCGGGTGACGATGGATGAATAGATCATACCATGCAAGTCCCCGGGGCACACTTGTTGTTTTCTGTTGTTGCAGGTTGCAGGATGGCGTCACATTCTCCCAAGCAAAAATTACTCCCCGCAGGTGGCCCAAGCAGTTTATTATTCCCCAGTGGAGTATGCCCCAACAGGTAGATGAATACCTGATACCCTCAGCAGAACTTCAAGGATAATTGAACAGTTCTTATCCCCAAGCGGAGTTATTCTTCCCCAGTGAAGTATTCCCAGCAGGCAGCTGAAGGCCATGCTCCCCACGGAGCTTAGAAATAGCAAAATGCTCTCCCCAACTAGAGTATTGTTGAAGCATCTTTCCCAGCCAAGTCTGAAGATGATCCTTCCCCACAGGTTCATGTTTGATTTTCACTCCCATCAGTGAAATATTCCCCAGAGAAGTTGCCAATTTATTTTTGGCCAGTGTGATGACACAGACAGTTGTTCATCTCCCCGATCAGAGTTAAGCATCATCCAAAACTCTTGACTTGGTTTCTCCCTGCAGAGTTGTGAACCTTTTTTGCCAGTCAGGGCACGTTGTTGTTGCTCGTCTGCAATTCCCAACACTCGTCTGTGCTAATACCTTATTACCACTCGTCTGCGTCTCTCAGCACTCGTTTGTGTTATCATTGTGGTATTGCTCGTTTGCTTTCCCAGCAGTGGCCCATGGTTGTGATTGTTGTTGCTCGTTCGCATCTTTCAACATTCGTCTGTGTTATCGCATTTTTGTTGATCGTCTGCAATTCCCATCACTCGTCTGTGCTCATACTTTATTACCGCTCGTCTGCGTTTTTTCAACACTCGTCTGTGTTATTCCAAGCAGAGTTTCCCCAGTAGTGGCCTATGATTACCTTGATATTGCTCGTCTGCAATTCCCAGCACTCGTCTGTGTTTGGCATGTAACCTTTGTTATTATTCGTTTGCAATTTCCAACACTCGTCTGTGTTTGGTATATGATTACTTTGTCATTGCTCGTATGCAGTTTCCAACACTCGTCTGTGTTTGGTATATGATTACTTTGTCATTGCTCGTATGCAGTTTCCAACACTCGTCTGCGTTTGGTATCCAGTATTTGCTGATTGCTCGTCTGCACTGCCCAGCACTCGTCTGTGCTTGATATCTATTTCTGATTGCTCGTCTGCAACTCCCAACACTCGTCTGTGTTTTAATACTTGATATCTATTTCCGTATATTCGTCTGTATCATCCAACGCTCGTCTGTGTTGATTCCCTATTTGAAGATCGTCTGCTTTGTCTGGATACTCGTCTATATCATCCCCATCACTCGTCTGTGTTTGTTATCTGTTTGAAGCTCGTCTGCTTTGTTTAGATACTCGTCTGTATCATCCTCAACACTCGTCTGTGTTAACTTACATCTGTATGTGTGAATTTGCTGATTATCCTGGTACTCTTTTGTATGCCTACTTCAAATGCTCGTCCGTGTTTGAATTTCTGGTATTCGTCTATACCAGTTGCTGATACTCTTCTGTATCATTTCCCGAAGCGCTCGTCTGTGTTTCGTAGATCATCGTCTGATACTCGTCTGTATCATTGAATTATGGCACTCGTATGTGTTATCTTGATGATCATCCAATACTCGCCTGTATTGAAGAGGTTTAAAATCCTGATTGTGGGAATAAATGTCAAAATGGTTACCGGTCCTAGCGTAACAGGAATATCCGAAAGAGGCTCGTCTGTCTTAAGTACCAGTTATTACTTTTGCACCTGGCGTAACAGGTTTGCTCGAAGAAGACTCGTCTGTCTTATACCATATATCCACGGATAATATATGAAGAAGGTTCGTCTACCTTGATTATGCATGTCTATCCCACAGACTTAAGTGCATCTCGGTCCTGGCGTAACAGGTATATCCGAAGGATACTCGTCTGTCTCAAGTTACATGTCTTGCAAAGAGTGAGGACTCGTATGTCCAGTTCCTGGCGTCACAGGATTGTTCGAAGAAGACTCGTCTGTCAAAGTCTTTTATTCCAGATAACAATTTCAACTTGGAAGAAGCTCGTCTGCTTTTTCTCCCATTCAGTCACCAAAGCGTCATTTGGTTGGGTTTATTTCCCAGTTCTTCATTCTTCGTCAGAGTTCAAATTTCAGGTCTTCTTGGTATTCAACCATAGTTTATCTTGAACGGTCGATAGCCCGTGCTACCGTCCTTTTCAGATTAACAGTTGTTTGAATAGGGGCAGCTGTAACACCCCAAATTTGCCCTCTTTATTTTAAGCATCATATCACATCATATTCATCATGAACATATCATTTCCTTAGCATCCTAGCATGGAAAGATGAGGCATAACATTCTTCATGTCCTAGCATTAGGCATATGATCATCTGTGGAGGTTCTTGAGGCATCACAAGCTATGACAAGGGGCCCAATGGTTTTGTACAAGTCCTATGATGAGTCTACATTGCATTTACAAGTTCAAGTTCATGTACAAAAGCTCAGAAGGTTGTATGATCATCAGAGATTCCAGGATAGGGCAAAGCTCCTAAGCATTGGTCCTAAACTAGGGTTTGAGATTCAAGCATCAAAACTTCACAACTTTGGCCATTTCATTTGGGAAAAGTCTTCTATATGTCAAGAGGATCCTAGGTACCAATTTTCGTGAGAAAATTCCATGTGGAAGTCAAGAAATTCTTCAGTTGCTTGCAGATGAAGTAATTGGTCAACTGTGCCTTTAAAAAGTCAACTGTGTGATTCCAAGGGGTCCAATCCACTTTTTCTAGACAAGGGATGTCCTTGCAATGTTATAAAAGGTTTGGAAAGTTCAAAGTTCAAGAATCATGAAGATTTGAGGGTTTTTGCAAAAATGGTGCAAAGTTGGTTTTTGGAAAATTCCATTTTTAGCAACTTTTGCCCTAAAATTCAAGTGAGCTTAACATGATCAAAAATTCTTCAAATGGACCAAAGTCAAACATGAAATTTGGAGATTAAGGTCTCCCATTTTCAAAAAGTACAAGTACTTTTTCATGGGATTCATGGTTTGTTCTATAAGGCCTTCGAAAATCTCACTGAAATTAGGGCAAAACCAAAAAAATCAGGCATGCATCAAAAGCCAAAGGATGTGAAACTCAATTTCAAGGCTTGAAATGGATCAAGTTTGTTTACAAAGTTAAAATACATTGAATTTGGCATACTTTGCTTAAGAGAATTCACAAAATTAGTGCACTACAAGGAAGTTGCTTCAAAATGGCAAAATTTGCATATTCATGAGGAAAGTGTGATAACTTGATCCAATGGCCAAGATCCTTTGTATTATGATTAAGGGTGCAGATTAGAATTCACATGGGGCTGAAGGCCAAGGAAATCATGAGCATGGCATGCTCTCACACCAAACTTGCAAGAATTGCAAATTCACAAATTCCCTTGATTCACACGTGCAAATGAGCTCATTTTTTCAGCATTGGTTTATGGCATGATATAAAACAAGGTAGGGTTTCAGAAAGCAACAACTCTCTCTCATTCTCTCATTCCAAAGTTTATGCACAAATTTCATTTTCTCTCATATCTCATCACATACTTACTCAATTCGAAAACCAGTGGTAGATCCTTGATCAGTGCAAGCTAAGGATCATTAACCATACACTTGTTCAAGCAATCTCTCAAGATCAACAACCTTGCCATTTCAGGGCAGGTGCTTGAAAATCTCAAGATCCAGCCATCTTCAAGGCTTTATATGCATTTATTTTGCATCTAGAGTGAGTGTAGAGTGATTTGCATCCATCATCTGGTCTTCTAGTACATTGTTTCAAGATCTGCAACTCAGGTAAGCTTCAAATTCTTCACCTCTGGAAATGAAATTAGTTGTGCATTTCTTGATCCTTGATGTACACTGATCATGCTGCAAGTTTTAGTTTCGAAATTGATGCATTATTGAGTGAGATATTTGAAGTTTAAGTTTCATGGTCAAACTTGTTTCTCTTCGATACGGTTGATTCATTGAGTTTTTGACTTTTTCAATGTCATATTCGTGATCAGCATGCCTTGTTTAGTAAATCTGGAGGTCCTTGGTCTTTTCTTTTGATTTTTGTTCATGTGTTGATGTTTCCGGTGCCGGAGCCCTAGCTCCGGTCACCGGAATCTGCGTTTATTGTGAACTAGGGTTTTAACGAAGAAGATGAGTCTTTGGCCCTTGGATTTGTCCATCTCACGCTTCAGACTTTGCCACGTTTCAACTACCACACCCTCCCTCTCACATGACTTTCTATTTTCATTTTAATTTAGTTTGTAGCGCACCATACCATAACAACCTTGTGTCCTCAGCTCACAAACAAGCAAAATGCCACATCATTTAATGAGGTCCTTCTCTAGATTCGTTAGATCAATCTCCTGGCTCTCTCTTTTTCTCTTTTATTTCTGAATTTCCACCTTATTTCCTATATTCCAGTGCAAGTGAGATGGGCCTGGTGCTACTGTTCGCACCCCCTCCTTGCTAAGCCCAACTCAATTCAACTGAAAACTTTCCTATTTTCACCCCCAACAAATTTCCATTTTATTTCTTTTTCTTATTTTTATTCTTTTAATCCGTTTTAGTTTCTAATTAATAAAATTACTTCCAATTATCCAAAAATTTCAAAATAATTCATGAGTCTTCATTTGAGTTTTCTTTATTTTTCTATATTTTTATTTTCCATTTTTTTCCTATTATCCACTTGTCCATTAATTTTCCATTTCATTTAATTCATTTTAAATCCTTTTTATGCAATCTGTCTTGTCCAATTTCTCTAGGGTTCATATTTTTGAGTTTTGTATTGGTTCTTTTTGCTTTGAATTCCTAAGATGATGTAATTTATGGGTGATTTTTCCTCTGATTTTTGGAATTTTGTTCATTGGGTCTTGGTCCTTTTACTTGTGAAGGAAGTTATTAACCCTAGTTTGTATTCTTGCCTTTTCTTGACCTATCTAGCTTCTGAATTTCTCCCAATCCTTTTGGCTCATTGTTATATCATGTTTGAGGATCATTTATCCTAAGTTGTGGAATTTTTAGATGCATTGTTGAATTGATGTGCATTTTTGTTCTCACCTTGTCCCATTTTGCTTCCTTTTGATCTTAAGGTCTCTTATAAGCCTAGAAGGGCACTTGTGCCAACTTCTTCTTCTCATTTGGGGTCCCTTTGGGGTATGGGTTCCTTCTTGGTCTTAGCTTAGGGTTTGTGTCTTAGAAAGTTTTGTGTTTGGCTTACATTTTGAATTCTTCTTTTCTTAAGTGTATTCTTCATCTTCCTTATTTCTTTCATTCCATTTTGTGATTGTTTGGTCTTGTGTACCTCTTCCCTTCATCTCTCTTGCTTCTTAAGCATATCTTTGACTTGTTTTGGTTCTGGCTTTGTGCATTGAGTCCATTTCTTTGTGCATTTTTGCTTTGCATTTCATTAAGTTTGCATTTGTTTTGTCATGTGTCTCATTATGCTTCATATTTGACTTGCCTGCTTCATCTCTCATTCTTATGACTTGCATTTTCATTGAGAATTTGCATATATGACTTCACTTCTGTTTGTATGATGTTGGCATGTCATTTGTTTCATGTTGCTTTGCTTTTGTGCTTATGTTACTAACCTTGCAGGGGCTAGGGTAAGTGTGAGGTGTGGAAGTGATTCCCACATCTCCAAATCTCATCTCTTATTCTTCTTATTTCTTTATTGTGCTATCCCTTTTCTTGTTGGGCTTAGGCCTTTCTCATCTCATCTTTCTTCTTCTTCTCTTCTTCTTTCTTTCTTCTTTAGGATAGAATACCACACTAACCTTAGGATATCCATGCATGACAACATTTAGGATTTTTTTAGTCCCCCACTTAGACTTTTACCTTTAGATCCTTTGGTGCTTTCTCTCCTCATCTTCAAACTTAATTCTAATTCACTTAATAAATGTTGAGTACTTTCATGTGACATGAGACTTTGCTATGAGATACTTGCACGCGTTCCGTTTCGGGGCGAGGTGTAAGTTATCCCTCGTGGTGGATAGGTCTTAGCATGAGTACCCCACAAAGAAAAGCTAAAAAACACTTCTTAATCCAAAAAAAACACAAAAACACTTAATAAATGTTAATAGGTCAGTGTGTCTGAGCCTTCACTCGTGGGACTAGCTTTGGGGATTTCCTCCATAGATAGGTGTGCCTCTTGCGCATTCCATTTCGGGGTGATGTGAGACGTACACATCCCAGTGAGTAAGACTTAGGTACACTTACCTATGCAAATTTCATTCATAAAAAGCTTCTGAAAAACACAAACAAACAATAAGCGTCTTTCCTTCGAGAATTCTTTTCTCATCTCCTTCGCTCCGTACGCGAACTTGCTCCTACTTGTCATTTTGCAAGACGGTTACGCACTCGTCGTCTGAGTCTGCAACACCTGAGCAATGGCATAGGCAGTTCAAGCCTTAATTCACAAGCAATTTCCTTGTTACCCCTAGTTAGGGGAACTACGGCGTCTCTGATCCTCATTTTCCCGATGAGGTACGTAGGCAGCGGGGTAGGGCCCGTTCGAGCAAAATCATTATTTTCCCTACATTTTTCCTTTTCTTTTCTTCTTCAGTTCTTTTCTCAGTTTCTTTTCCAGTTCCAGTTCCTTTTCATTTTCTTTTCATTTGCAGTAGCTTTCATACCCTCACCCTTTGAAACAGTCTCTTTTGCAAGCGTGGATCCCGTCGGGTACGGCGGACGATCTGGGGTGCTAATACCTTCCTAGGTCGTAACCGACTCCCGAACTCAGTCTCTTTGGTTCGCAGGACCCGTGTCCTTCCTCTTCTTTCTTCTGGTTTGTGCAGCATTACCATTCCCGTTCCTTCGGGATAAAAATGCCTGGCTGGCGACTCTATCCTTTTTCCGCGCCACTTTCGCGTTTGTACCAGGATGGAAATCCTGGGAGCGACACATATCCAAAACACAGTTACGAGGGATTTTAAATCAATACACACCATCAGGTGAAAGAAAACCTCTAAATTGACTGTTATATCAATACTTCTGCTAGGGGATACAACCAACTCAAGCTGAGGAAAAAGACTCGACTGAGGATTCCCAATGCTTGTCAAGTCAAAGATAATTTGTTGAGGAAAAGATCAAAACTCAGCTGGGGGATACTCGAGTGACAGGAGTATCACTCTCAACAACTCTTCTAGGGAAGAAAATGGAACTCAATTAGGAACGTTCATACAACAAACCATCCCCGCTCATACTTGATGTTGGGAAGAGAGACATCACTAATATCAAAATGCCAGGACTACTCAGGAATTTTGTGGAAACACAACCGGATCAAACCCTGCTTTGGGAGAGTCAAGTTACACACATCAAGACTTTACCATTCTTGACATAGCTTCTGTACCATACCACTTGGTCTACAAAGTA
This sequence comes from Lathyrus aphaca, assembly GCA_963966055.1. Taxonomy (NCBI): domain Eukaryota; kingdom Viridiplantae; phylum Streptophyta; class Magnoliopsida; order Fabales; family Fabaceae; genus Lathyrus; species Lathyrus aphaca. The sequence continues at coordinate 196,273,656 of OZ014519.1, read as the reverse complement.
TTTTACACTGAGAGGAAACTTTGTACCATGAAAACTTGAGATAACATGCCCCAGTGTCTTCAAACTCTTAGAGAGATTCATCAAATCTCGACGTAACTTCCCCAGATTTACTGAATTTGGTAATTCCTCTGACCAACAAAGTCTTCAAACATTTCCCCTGGTGAAATCATTAATTGGGAAAACAAACTTGCTCATACTCAACAAAGTCTTCAAGCAACATGCACATAGATATGGTCATTCTTGAGATAACTTTCCAATGACTCATTAGAGTTTTGGGCCTCAAAAGATTAAACTCATCACTGATGCTCATGTGTAAGCTTTCATATGTCAAACAAATGTATGAAAGCAGAAAATGTTGATTCTAAGAATGATAATTCTAATGCAACACATATGTTTATCTTGAAGTTTTTATAAAAAAAACATGTCGCAAAACCTTGTGAGTGAATCACTAGTTTGAATACGACATTTATTTTTGAATGCATATGCAATACCAACAAAGATCTTTTAAGCACAACTCATGGGAGTCAGGAACGCTATCTCGTTGAAGTACACTTTCAAAACAATCCCTGCTTCAATTGGTTCTTTTGAGGGTTATAACATGGCATGGTTCACGGTTTTCAGGAAAAAAAAATTTTAGGCTCAAAAATTTATTTGTACCCACCCAATCTTCGTGATGACCTTTGGTCCTATATTCAGCTAATTCAACACAAAGGTTCATCTCTCAAAAGGATTAAACTAACAGTTTAAGAACCCATGAGGTTGACAGTTTAAGATCCAATGAGAATTTTCAGGGAATAACAGTCAGTCTGTCAGCTTTTAATTTGGTAGTCACACAAATTTGTTCTTTTGATGAGGATTTTTCTTTGCGATCCTTTTATTTTCCCTAACTTTTGCCTGGACAATTTTTTTTTGAATTATTGATGTCCAGCGGGATGCCCCGATTTTTGCCTAAGTCATTTATTTTCAATTTTTTCAACTTAGCGGGCTTTTACTTTTTCTTTCTTTCTATCTCTTTTTTTTAACAAATCATGTGACATTGGCTTATTTGAATTTGTTAAACAAGGTTGTGATTGTCTCCTTCTTTCATGGATGAGGGATAACCATTGTCGTTTTCCTTAGACGCACATTCCTTTTGAAATTTGGACACTTTGGTCAAATTAACTGAAGACTACCCAACCCCAAGGTTAAATGTGAGGGTTTTTTTTATTTAGAAAAGAAACTCCTACTTCAAGGCTCACAGGGGTTAACAAGGGATTATCTTCCTCATATTTCCGGTGTTTGGGAATTTGAAACAATGCCTTACATCATCAGTAGGGTCTTATACAAAAGCACACAACCATAAATTTTGTGTTTTCACTTCATCCTCCCTCCAAGAGTTTAGATAAGAAGTTGGTATTGCAATGCAGAAAACAAATTAAATGAGCGAAAGCGAATGGATCACTTCAATATAAACATACTCATTGCATTATGATTAATATTCAAAACAAACAAGTTCTTACATGCAAACAAAGCATTAACAATCATGAAAGATTACAAATAAAGCTCTAGTAAATTAATTCAAGATCTGAAAGGACTATTTCAGTCTGAGATCTTGGCTTACACATTAAGTCCATTGTCCTCAAAAGACAGAACACCACTTTGCACTAACTTTTGTACTTCAGCCTTCAAAGGATAACAATGTTCAATACCATGACCAGGTGCCCCTTGATGGAACTCACAACAAAGATTAGGCTTATACCACCATGGAATTTCGTTGGAATAGCTGGTGGATCCCTAGTTTGAATCAAATCCTTCTCCATCAAGACTAGAATTAATCCCGCATAAGACACCGGAACTGGATCAAACTGGTCCACACGTTTTCGTTTCTCACTTGAGCTATGAGATCTTTCCCTCTTTTCTTGAAAACTAGCGTTAACATCTAATTCTTTCTTCTTGGACAAACTATTTTCATACCTCTTGAAACTGTTAGAAGAACTACTTCCTCCCACAAATTGTCCCCTTTTGACATATTCTTCAAAACCTCTTTTCACACTTCCTATCTTGGGATACATAATCTCAGAGATGGTGGCCTTTTGAGTAGACATCTGAGAAGAATAAATGAGAACTGGTAACTGCTTATGAGCAACTGCCACATGTTCCATCGAAACAGGGAACACATCTATATTGTAATTGTACTGTTTCACAAAAGCTACAGCTAAATCTTCCCAAGACTGAATATGATTCCTTTTGAGATTCATATACCACGTCAAATATATCTCATACAAGCTCTCTTGAAAGCAGTAAATCAACAACTTATCATCTTTGATGTAAGCGCCCATCTTCCGACAGAACATTGTCAAATGGTACTTCGGACAACTAGTTCCTTTATATAACTCAAAGACAGGCTTTATGAAATCCAGAGGAATGACCATATATGGTACCAAACACAAGTCATATGCCTTAATACCAGATGCATTGACTCCTTTCATCATTTCCATTGCTCCTCAAGATTGTGAAATTCTTTCTTCATTTCTGCAAATCTTGGATCATACATCTTTGCATCAAAGTGGACATTCTGATCAGCCATCAAACCTTTCATCAGAGCGGATAAACACTTTAACTCTTCTTTCAGAATTGTCATGCCATCATGAAATCCACAGTTCTCTTGTTGCAGAGGATCCATCTCCTTTCTTTGATTAGCTTGAGTATCGTACCGATGAGTCAGCTTGTCAAACACACTGGATGAAGACCAAGAGAAACACAATAAGACCCATGTTGAGCTCTCAGAAAGAAAGACCGATGCAAGAATGATGCATGATATGCGAAATGCAAATTCAAAGATTTCAAAGGGCTATAAGGTACATTGTAATATTTATAAAAATGATACTACATTTTGAAATTTTGAAAAACTTATTTTAATGTTTAAAGCCAAACACATCTGAAATATTTGCAAAAGTGCCTATGAGTCCCTTGAAATATTGAGAATAATGCACATGAATGCATGGGTGCATGTACGCAACAACTATAAACAAGATCACACAAAACACACGGGTCTAGGTTCCGAGTCACGAGCATGAAGTCAAGGTAACATAACACCCCCTAGACAGGTAAGTACTAAGGTTTTGTCTTCATTGTACCAGCAGAAAACCAAAAGGGTGCTAACAGAGGTGCCCGAAGTTTGCAGCCATCTTTAGAATATTTTCGGTATGTTGGACTACTACCTAACTAATAACATTTTTAAGATAGACCTCGTCCAAGTGTAGTATCGCGTGACAACCACCTCAGGTCTACACCTGGATAGTTTCCTCACTACGTTCCTAAATTGGCTTAGATGGGTTAAGGGTTCTACAATCCTCAGTATGATCAGCTCAAGGTCGGAAAATAATGCCATATTACGACTACTCGTTATGACATTAATAATTTAAGAGAGCCTAACTGAATGGCGATTATCGAATTGATATCACTTTGGACTACTCCTCCGCGTATCACTTTAAATATCGTCGTCCTATCATAAGTTCACTCAGATCCGGGTTAGAATCTATCTCACTCACAGAGGATCACCAAAACCGAAACAGAACAAAAAAATAACAAACAAATCAAACCAAAGCAATAAATAAATCAAAGTGGGCCGAATCCACTAAGAGACTACTCCCCAGCAGAGTCGCCACTTTTCTGTAGCGGTAAAAACATGAGTGTAAGCTATTAATTAACTTAACTCAATGTAAACAGAGACGCCACCGCGCTTTTATTTTATTCCAAGTGGAAAATAAAAAAAGAGCGAATAAATCCTAATGAATATAAAAGCAAAAAGAAACAAGAAACAAGAAAAGAAACCAGGTAAGGGGATAGGTTACAAAATGAAAAGGTTTTACGCACCCAAAATGTTTGTGGTACTCTACGAGAGCCCTTTTAAACATTTATTGCTTTTGGTTTGAAAATTGTTTGTAAAATAAGAGTGGAAGGATGAGAAAAGAATTATTTTTAATATTTTTGTGTTTGGAGAGGTTTACCACCTCATGCCTACGTACCCACAAAGTGCAATGCGAGATCAAAACCCCGTAGTTCGTGGTACAAATAGTGAAAAGGTTGGTTATGATTAATTTTATTAAGTGAAGAGAATTTGTCATTTTCAAGTGGATAGCCAAACAAATCTACCATGAGAATGAAGGCATGGACTCATACATCATTATGGGGAGGGAGCCAACTCGGATAAAATCGACGAGTATGCCACTAAACCCCCATGAATACCAAGAGACTCAATTACATCAAACTACAACCATGGAGATTGAGAGACTTGCACCCGACTAAAGAATAATGACTCATAATCGACACTTTCTTAAAGAAAAACAAACAAAAGTTCACAAAGGCACAAAACAATTTGAGTGAGTTTGGTTCTTTTTATTTTTTTGAATTAAAGTCAAAATGATTAAATTCATTGATTGTTAAAATAAAAGAAATAGTAAAATTCACTTGACAAAATTCAAAGTTTTATTTATTAAAGAAGTGATATTTTTTTATTTAAAAAAAGAATCCTTTGAAAACGGATGGAGATTTTAAAATTTAAAGAAGGGGAGGAGATGAAGAGACTATCCTAAGATTAAAGTAAAATTTAAAGGAAGAATAACCAAACCGTATGGAGAGCATTCTTCGAAACAATAGGACTTCATCTTTATAAACAAGTGAACCAAATCGAGGCCAAGATCTTCAATCCATAATAACTCAAGCAAATAGAATATCCTAGAATCTAAGTCTAAAACTCCAAGTCCAATGCTTAAGATAATAACCAATAGTCCAAGATTAAAGTCACACGTTTTTTAGAGATTTAATCCTTTATTAATGCTTTTGTATCCAAATGGACAAAAGGAAAATTCACACAATTAAAATAAGAACAAGAAACATAAACATGATAATGAATGAATAAAGCATAATAAATCATAATAAAATAAAAGCAATTAAAGTGCAAGAATCTAAAATATTAGTATTAGTAATAATATAATAATATTTACATAATAGTGGTATGGTGAATTTAATCAACCATAACCAAAAGAGTAACCAAAAACGAAAGGCAACCGGATCCGCTTAGTATCTTACACTATAGCGATTAATCAAGGCAAATAGAATCGAATTCAATGAAGTTTGAAAGGAGATTGGGAGACCCAAAGTACCTACACATCAAACATTCATAAGTCTCGATTCTTAATGCAAAATGATCAAGCGCTTTGGGATTACGCGACCAACAAGAGGTCCGGTCCACAAAAGTGCAAGTATCCAATTGGATTTTTTACTCCGAATTCGGGACAAGTTTAGGTCTATGTTAAGCAATCGACGAGTAATTTACGAAGTAATTATCCTACAAATGAGGCCAACCAACACCAACTAAGGTGAACAATATTTGTGCTAATACATGTTAGAGAAATGATATAATGGATCATTCTCTGAAAACATGTCACACTAAAAGAAAAAGTGATAACAGTCTAATCTTAATCGAGATTTAACATTGATTTATCAAAGGCAACCTATCACGATTCCAAATTATTTAGAATGATCCAAATGATCATTCAACCATAGATTTGAAATAATGAATATTAAACATCTTTGAAAATAAACAATCTTCGAATCGGAGATCTCATCGACCAAAAGAAAAATAAGATGAAGAGAAATATGGATTTAAAATTTATAATCCATCAACAACCAACAAATCAAAATAAAGCCATAAGATTTTTATTATTTCCTTTTAAAACAAATGGTATAAAACAAAATAAAAGAAAAAAAATTAAAGAAAATAAAGAAGAAGGTTAACGTTGAAAAATGAAGTGTGCATAGAGTAATTTGGATCCAACGATAATTCTAAGCCCCACCTCCATTTATTAAAACAAATTTTTATAAAAAAGCAACAAAAAAAAGATAACAAAACAAATTCACTCATCTTCTTCAATGCATACAGTTGCCACAGTTTACACATCAAGAACACCAATCTTCAAAATTTTGAGCTCCGTCAAATCGGAGCGACGGAGCTTAAACCATATACCATTGCAATCGTGAGAAAGAGAGGATTTCAAATATGTGATAGGAATTAACAGAGGATGCAAGATCAAAGTGAAACAGAGCTTCGAATAACCGACTAAAATTTCCAACTACCTTCAAAAATAAAGCAAGACTCCTCTTCAACTTCTAATCTCTTCTTTTTGTTGTTTTATGGAGAATTTAATGATTGGAAGTGGTTTTTGGTGAAAAAATATGTGATGTTAGTGAAGCTTGAAATTGAAGCTTTAATGGAGTTTTTGGTTTTGGAGTGTGTTTTTGCAGAGGTCCAGGAGGCTCTCAAAGCTTGATTTTGAATGAGAAATTGGCTCTATTTATAGAATAATTTTAGTGAATTGAACTGAATATTTTTGTGAGTCGTTTTGGTATTTTTCTTGCGTTTTGATTCACGAAGTTAATGTGCTAGCATGCTGAATTTTTGCATTGCGTTTTATTCAAATAGCATCCGCGTTTTGGTTATGAAAGTATGTGTGTAGAGTTTGTGTTTCATGTATTTTTTCTGCGTTTTGAACAATTTCCTATGGTTGGCGTAATGACTTCATGTGGATTTTGGCTGAGTCACATGTGTGTTGTTCAGCTTGAGTTTGAGCATGAATAGTATATGCACAATAAAATAGCTTCAAGTGCATCAAGTGGGGCTGGACATGACATGTTACTGTAGACCGGGAGAAGCTTTTCTTTTTCTTTTATTTATTATTATTTGGTATATAAAAACAAGGAATGGGCCTATGTAATGTGGGCTTAAGTATTTCTATATTTTTTGTGGTAAAGAAAAGAAATACAAGAATGGGTAATAATAAAATATAATGGAATTATAAAATGGATAATGGTTTTTTTTAATATGATAATTAGAATTAAATTAATAATAAAAATTGGATGAAATAAATTGGATTATAAAAATGGATATTTGAACAAAAATGGAAAATTGGTGGAATATGGATATGATAGATAATTGGATAATGGAAATATGGATGAGGTAAAAAAAGGTGACTAGAAAAAAAAATATATGAATCGAATAATAGGTGAAATGATGATTTTTATTTTAAGCCCGGAACCAAATTTGAAATTTTCCACACGCCTGATGACTGAAATCAATTCCAAGCCATTGAATAATTGCCACTGAAACAATGACCATCAACTTTTAATTTTCTGAATCTTTTCAAATGTATCTGAATCGATCTCTGGAAAATAAATCCACTGATGAACTAATGACCATTCAATCAAAATAATCTGGACCAAACTTTCAACAAACCACTGTTCGATAAAACAGAGAACTTTCGCACACAACACAACTTGATATTGAAATGCACTGCCTGAGAAATAACCACCGGCACAAATAATTTGCAGTTGAAAAAATTATTGATAGTTTGACCAAGATTATGTCAAACTTCCATCTGAATCGAATCATAACTGAACAGCCACATCTAGAGTAAAAACATTGCCCTGCCTTTGAAAACCCTGTAACTCCTGAAAACACAGAGAAGAAGAAGAAGAAGAAGCGAACTACAACATATTTTTGGTATTTTGGTTAGTGATTAATAAACATAAACAAATATAAAGCAAATAAAAAAAATATCAATGGTGATCCCCTGTGAGACATAAACCTAAAGCTTAGAAGAATCGAGGAACCAGTGTGATCTTGTTTGTATGCGAAATGCAGATGAAATGAGTAAAAATCTTAGGGCAAAAATTAGGGTGTTACAGGAAGCATTAACCCAAAGCTCTTTGACAAGACTTGGATAAGTGAAACCACAAAGCATCTCAAAGTAGCCATCGCAACCTTGTTCAAACACGGTCTTCCAGAAGTTGAACCCAATCTTAAGCAACTCATCAAAATCCACAAACTTTTCACTGATCATAACCAGTTAATTCAAAGGAGAATTATTTGAAGTACTCATCTTAAGTTTGGTTAGTTTAGCACACAACCAAGAAGAAAGAAAAGAAAAAAAATAGAAGAAGAAGAAGAAGAAAACAAAGAATTGAACATGATCCTTAAAAGAATAAGAAACTTATCAGAAAATGACACAATGATGTTTCACAAATCAGGGAATATTAATAGTGAATATCAAATGAGAGAACATCATTACCCAAGGGTTGTTATCCAATAAATATCTTAATTATACAAGATAAATTTCATCTCTATGAAAATTTAATTACAATAAAGATTTACAAGATATCTTTTACTTATTTTTCTATATCAGAAATAGAGAATCTTCTTCAAAATCTTAGAACCTAACAACATTCAGAACCAATAAACTATCAAAATCTAAATTGCTTTAGATTTAGAAAAATATATCTTTGTCAGTCATATGTCTCTAAGATTCTATTCAGAATTAGCAGTTCATCTTGGAACAAGAGTCATAATTGATAGATGAATATTGAATTGTCTTCAAAACTTCTGACAAGCAACAATATTAATACACATAGTGAGAAAACTATTTCCATAAATATGATCATCATCTGGTTTGATAAAACATTCATCATAGACAGATACAATATAGTTTCTTCTTAAAAATTTATGAAGTTCTTCTTTTCAAAAGAACTTCTCTAGGAATTTAACATAAACTTTGTATTTGTTTCCATGCAAATTCTTTAATGAATCAAAACACAATACTAGAAAAAAGAACAACATACCTTTTTTAATGTTTTCTTTGGCAGACTCGATTCAATATTCAGACTTGATCAATAGAGTCTGAATATAGATTTGAACAGATTTTGGTTCAATGCTTGTCCAACCGTTGATTCCACTACTCTCACCAAGCTCACTACCACCAGTTCTTGAATCTAGGTTGTTGTCTCTTCTTCCAGTAAAATTTGTAAACAACCTTAAGGATTATGCCTCTGCTTCTTTCATTGACATTAGCAACAAATACATCAAGACACTCATATTTCTATAATACCACACATATATGTACAAACAAACTCTTTCCTGACTTATGCCTTAGTCTAATCAGCATCATCAAAAATCACTCTAGAGTATGAGTCTAGAATAAAAAGTGATAAGAACAAAATCTTGTTCTAAGAAAAGTTACTAATATCATTATCTAAGATCAAATATTTTGACTATGAAATTATTAACAAGCTTAGGACCAGATAGTGTTAGCTATCAGACTTTGTCACAAAGAAGATCAAAGTACTATATCAGTACAAATGATAGAAACTCAAAGAGATATTGAAGACTTCTCATAGAAATGTATATTATAACAAATTCCATGATGATCCTCAATCAAGAAGAAAATTGAGTCTCTTAAGATATTATTTTGAAGAGCAAACTCCATATTATCAAGTATCTTAAAGTAAGATAGGTTTGATACCATGTCCTACCTTTCAATATAAGATATTTATTTCAGAATACAAATTCTTCTTTACATATGTATTTTGCACTAATATCTAATTCAAAGACTTGATCAATGAAGAGTATATGCCATTAGATCCTGGTAGTGTAACTTCTTGTCCTCATATTTTCATTCAGTTTGAAATATAAGTATTTCAAAAGCTATTAAGTCAACTCATCAATCAACAGAAGGCACAATCCATTCAGCTAGTGAGGAAGCACTTCAGATAAGAGACATAAGTTCCTTATCATTATTCCTTCCAAGAAACTAAGCTTTAGAGAAAGTATGATCTGTTGAATAGACTTTTATCATCTAACTCCATTTCCTTTCTTTGAAGACTTCAAAAAAAACCTTCAAATCATAGTAAATACAAGAAGTAAACTACTTGAAAAATTGTCACTTCAAATTTGAGTCAAGAAGTATCCTCTCAGAATTTGCTTGAAGAGACTAGATGAAGTGTAACTGTTCAAACTTCTGAAAACTAATCTCATCAAATCTGATCATAAGATTTAAAAGATACTCCCAACACCAGAAATATCAATGATGTTAATATTCTCAGAAGTGAGATATAGTACTTACCATAATGCAACTATCTTCAAGGGATATTCAATAAGCTTATTATGAGTTCATGAAAGAGATTTTCAACAATGATCCTCTCAATCATCATCAACTTCTATAGTAATACCTTTTGCAATGATATTATATAGACCTTCAGCAACCCTTTATCAGAACTAACGAGTTAAAAATATTTTTAACTTTTCCATCATTTAAATCCAGTGGAATCACCCTTTGGATATCGTAGGAAACCCTTATAATGTTTTTCATGTGGCATCTTATCCCTTCTTAAAGAAGAGATATACTTTTCTTATTCGATCATTATTTGCACCACTGTTAAGTGTTAAACACATAATATGCTCTAAAACCAATTGAAGATGTGAATAGTACACAAGAAAAGGGGGTCAAATTTGGTTTCGCTTTTCTTTAAATTAACTTCTGATCAGAGTTTCAGAATCTAAACTGATATTCATATTCAGTTTAGTTCATTTGACATCAGATACAAAATAGAAGTAAAGTAAATAATCAGTAGAAGACACAAAATATGTATCATGGTTCCTCCCTTAACTGAGAGTAATCCAGTCCCCTTGATTCACAAGAGCTTTTCATTATAATTACTCAGATTATAATCGCTTGTGCTTCTGCATAAGTCTTTTACAATTACTCATACCCACGGTCTAAGACTTCCATTGCTTAAAGCACATGTCTAAGACTTACTCTTTGCTCAAGCCTTCTGATCCAAGCTTGTTGCTTCAAGATCCTTTGGCTGAGACTTCCCTTTTCTTAGAGAACATGTCTATGACTTCCCTTGCCTATACTACATGTCCATGGCTAACTGCTCATTCTCTGACCAAGCCTCCTCTCCACTGGTCATCCAGACTGAGACTTAACCTGCTCAGGCCTCACCCTAAGACATCTTGCTCAATTAGACTAGCTCAATAAAAGTTTAACATCTTAATGCAATGAGACATTCGTGGCTTAAGCATCTTGGCTCAAGATTTGTTTCTTGAATCCCAATGAGATAATACTTCTTCTCAAGCACATAGCAAGAGACTTAAAGCTCTTAAGATTGGAAATCACCAGAATATATAATAAGGTGTGCATGATACAAGTATCAGAGGTATTGGAAATCACCATAACAAAGACCTAAAGCTCTTAAGATTTATAAGATATACAATGGTAAGAAATCTTAAGGGTTTTACAATTATAACTACCTACATAATTTCCGCATATTACAATAAGTTGATAATTGCTTGAACTTGTTACTCCTTCGCATCTAGAAACCTTGTTGAAAATCCAATTTTTGAATCTTCAGCATATTTATAGCAATATACAGAAACTAGTCAATGAGAAGATAACTTAACCAAGTGAATTTGCTTTTCCTCCATAGTAAAAAATTTGTTAAAGATAGATACTCAGCAAATTCAAAATCCAGTGGGTAACACGTTTAACCTTTGAGCCTTCAAAATGATCTGTACTAATAAAGTCGTTGAGAGCAGTCATCCGTAGAACATTTCAGGTTTTCTCGAGTCTTGCACAAAGTAGACTATAGTTGACATGCTGATAAGACAATACAACATGTTTTATAGTAGTACGAACAACCAAAGATTTACTACCAACTCTGAATGGTACCAGAAGCTAATATACAATAACCAACTATAATCACTCGTCTGAATGTTGAGGCCTTCAGTTCAGAGTCTACGTTAAATGACACTAGTAATTGTTCTTCAGATTCTACCACTAGAAGCTAGCAATGAAGCAACTCTCAAGTGTGTTCATATAGAACAAATTTCAATTATTTATGTACAATAATGTAGAACCTGCAAAAAATAAAACACACATCAAATAGACTATTGTTCTTTTAATACTTTGTTATCATCAAAACTAAAGAGAATTAAGTCAAGAATAAATATTGCTCTAATAAAACATACTTGTTTAGTTCTTGTGATAGTATCCTTTGTACGTGGTACTACATGAATTGATGGTTAGGGTGGGAGTTTGTGTCTCCATAAATCCTTTTTCATTTTTTTGATAACGTTTTTGGGGTAAGGTGTTGGTAAGAAGGCCAAATTAGGGTTTACGTTCATTTGCATGTTTTTGTGAGAGTGATTTAGAACTCACAATTATATAATTTCTATTGAGTATTTTGTAGATAAGGTGAAATTCTTATCTTGAAAATGGTTCCTTGATAAAAATCGTAGAAGCCCATACTATTTATATAAGTGGGAGGTGCAACCTATCATGTTCTATAATTAATAAGGACTTGTGGATGTATTGGAATTGGATCTCGATAGTTTCGGTCGACCTATTATCTATCTTGGATGCCTCTCCCTTATTTTTCTCTCTTCCTTACTCTTTTACTCTTGAGGTAAATGAGTTATCTATAGGGTTGCTATGAGATACCATATATTTGTTTTTTTTTATTGTAATTAAATGAACGTAATTATTTTACGTTAACAAACATATATTTTAAGATAAATTTTTTCTTATTGACACTAACAATCACTAATCCCGATAAGACAAGTTGACTCATAAATCAATTTTTGAGGACTTTATGTGTACTAGTGGCAAAAGGGTAATGACTGCTCCGTCTAATCTTGTCCCACAAAAAAAATGTGGTTGGGTAGGAAAGATATAATTGAGAATACATATATAAAATTTTGATTTGTCCCGCAAAAAAGTGAGGCTGAAACGAGTGAGCATTGTAATTTTTAAGTTTAAAAATATAAGAAATTTATGTTAATATTCGCACCTCCAAAAGTCTAGAAAAAAAACCGTATAACACATTAAAAGGTATGAGTCTAAAATCTTGAATTTTTTATTGTCTAAAAAAAGTGGGTATAAAATGGATATCTCTAATAGTTAAACCCATTTTATCAACCTTATTTATTCCTATTTATGTTTATGTGTACCCTCTAGCTGTTTTGTTTTCTTGAATGATTAAATATTGTACACAATTGTACATATATTGGGCACTCTCATGTCTCTAAGCAAAGTACTTGTATTGTTGCACTGTTGAGGCAGTAAATGTGCTCAAAGCATGTGGAGATAAGATAGCTATTAAACATAGCTCATTTACTCGCCGCAGTAGGATGAATAAATTGCTAGGTCCAAACGTGTTCAAACAAGTTGAAAAACATAGATATACTTATGTTGATGGCTTAAGCTACTAATAGTTAACTCTTTTGTAAGACTGTGGATTAATATCATATCACAGTGATCAGAAATTATGTTTCCTAGCAGAATTGAGGAGAGGATCTGCAAAATTAAAAAGTGTTGCTGTATTTTTATTTTTATTTTTAATGAAGTGTTGCTGTGTTAAACTAAATAATTATACTTTTAATTAGTCAGTAACATATATAGAAGAAAGAAATCAAATCAGTGACACATCTATATATTAGTTTTGGAAAACAAATGAACAGCTATAATTGGTTCAGCTATAATGTTACTAGAGACGGAAATAAGGTTATCCGGATTAGGTTTTATTAAGCCTAAATCTAAGTTTGGTCTATTAAAAATTTCGGGAATATTTTAATGCATCTTCTGGTCTTTTTAGACTTTATGTATATTTTCAAAAATGTCCCGATTTTTAGATATATATCTCCGAATGAATCACAATATATGCATTTTAATCGTTTTTTGAGTCAGATATCAATTGTATTAATAAATTTATTTCGAAAATGTATCTCCGAGAAAATTCCAAAAATATATTTATGGAATGTGTTAAATTAACCTAAACACTACTCATCTTCTTCAACCAAATTTTTTCTTTCTCAAATTCCTTCTTTTCCTCCTCTTTTAAACCGAATCAAATTCCTTTTCCTTATCAATATTTTCAAAAATTCCTCAGCATCATGATAAAGAAAAATCCCAAAATTTCCACTTCCAACATTAATCTTTTCACCAATTTCTTCCACCCCGTTTCCTCTAAATCTCACAACACCCTTCTCACCAACAAAATCTTAAAATATGACTCTTTTTATATATTAAAAACAAAAATTCTGAAAAGTGTTGTAATGTTTATTCATAGTAAATGCCTCTTTTTTTAGGGGTAAATTTTAAAATTTTAAAATAGCGTCTAGTTTTACATTCTTTGAAATATAATTATAATAAGAACTCTTTTTACTAAGTTCAATATTAAATGCCACATCTATAACATATACACCATGAAGGATATAATTACTAGAGCATTATTACACCATGCTTTAATAATGAGAGAGAGAGAGAGTTGTCTTCAGATTTCACAACATGATACAGAAAAGGAATTTGAGAAAATGAAAAGTGGGTTGAAAAAGATGAATAGGCCAATTTAACATATTTTGAAAATATATTTTTTGGAATTTTTCTGAAAATATATTTTCGGAATAAATTTATTAATACAATTGGAGTTTGACTCAAAAACCAATTAAAATGTGTATATTATGGTGCATTCGGAGATATATCTCCGAAAACAAAGGAAATTTTTAGAAATACGTGTGATATCTAAGAAGGTCATACGGTGCATTAAGATATTTCTAAATTTTCAAAGTCTAAATCTGACCTGACCTATAACCTATCGTAAACTTATTTTTAGGCTTGAGTCTAAACTTTTCTAAGGTATGTTTGACCTATTAGCCTACATAAAACTTATTGAATTTTAACATTTGTAAATTAAATAAACAATTATATTAATATTTAAATAGACTAACAAATTAAAAGATCAATAAGATTAAATATTTATTTGCATTGAATTATTCAAGTTTACCTATTAACATAAGTTTCATGATACTATTTGTTTGAGAGAACTTATGAAAATAACTTATACATTATTCATAAGTTTTTTAAAACTTATTTTCATAAATTATTTAAGATAATTAATTTTTTATTTTATTTTAATTCAAATAACAAATATAATAATAATAATAATAATAATAATAATAATAATAATAATAAAACCATTCACATTTATTTAAATAGACCAATCATATAGATTTAAAAGACTTTTTATGACATATGACCTAGTATTTTTAACTAAATAGGCATATAAAAAAAATCTAAGTCTTCTCTATTTGAAAAAAATTGATCTTACTTGAACTTGTGTAGACTAGACCGTAAATCTCGTTAATTGTCAAGGTCGTCCCCGAGATTTTGAGTGCCACGTCGAAATTATGAATTTGGTGTCTTTTTTCTTAATTCATAATTTCTTACCAGATTTATAAGTCATATAATTATAAATATATAATTATAAAAAAAATTACATTAATATTGAAAAGTTTACACTACAATAAAATTATGACATAGGTATAATGCATCTATCAATTTGAACATGTATCAATAGCATTCCAATTTTCACACTAGCTGCAAGCTCCGACTATTAATTTTTGAATATCATCCTCCTAACACTTTTTGCTGTAAAATCACCAATAATCTGATCAAAATCAAGATTCTTTAAAGAAATTCATCTTTTATTAAAATCAAAGTAAGACTATTTAATCTAATTTGCGACATTGTCTACCGCAAATAAGATTTCATCCATTTTAATTTAAAAAACTCCACTCAGCCGTTGGAACAATAACACGAGTAATTAATATTATTTTATAAGTTATGCATGCATTAGGAAACTAATTGAATGTCTTAAGAGAAATCAATATCATAATACTAGATTTTGATTAAACTTTTAAAATCTCTCTGATGACTTTTAATTCTTCATATAAAATTTCACTAACAAGATCATAAGAATTGTCATGTTTCAAATAATTTTCAAGATTTATGCAAGACAATTTCAATTTCTCATCAGAAAATTACTTAACTCTTTCAATATAAAACAAAAATAAAAAAATATTCTCATATGTGCTATATTGCTCAAATCTTATATTAAGTGGATCAATTGCTTGATCTATAATATATAAAAATAATGAATTAATTCTAAAGGACTCCTCAACAAACTCAAGCTTTGATTGTGTGCATTCAGATGGATTTTCATCATAATGTTTATTTCTACAAATTTGACGTTTTTTGAGTAAACACACATTCAATGTCCAATTCATTTGAAATTATTTCAGCACTCAGAATAGCCTTGACAAAACCAGATTCTCTATATTTTTTCAAGTGAGTAATTAATTTTTTTACTAACTATATATCCACATCAATTCGCATGTCTTTTTTTGTAAACTTTTGTTAATTTCATTTACAAATAATAACTCAAACTTGATAGTCATAGCTAGTAAAAACTCAAAGTTCTCAATTCCATGATGTGTCAAAGATTCAATTTCGCTCTTCTTTGGATCATTATCTTGCTCATCTAGTTGAAGTAAAACTTCTCTTATGTTTGAAGCTTGAGTTTTAATTGTATTTAAATTATTCACGTGTCTTTCTCAATGTGTTTGTGAAAATGATTTGAGACTCAAACCTTTCATTTTATCTGTTAAAAAATTTCAACGTTTTATAGAATGAGACAATATAGTGTAAATACAATGTAGTATAAAAAAATGTTATTAGTCAAAAATAAATTTATATATAGTAAAACAATATTTTTTTTGGTGTCCCTAAAAAATTGGTGCTATGTGTCACCTCTCCACCCAAACACTTTCGAAACCGTGGTTGATATGTCCTATTCTCACCCATAAATATCACTTTTACAAAAGATGTTAGTGTTATTTTATTTTATATTTAAATAATTAAATATATAAATAAAATTTTGTCATTAATAACCATCAAATGTAGCAATACAAGTTTTAAAACTATATTTCAATACTATTATTTTTCAACTTGTAATTGGTGGCATTGTGTCTGGTATGTTAAGAAAATTTATGTTTAAAAAATGAAGAGTCACTCTGTTATAATTTGAATTTTAAACATTAAATTCTTGTAAGCCATTTATAGTTTGATAATCACTTAAATCAATTTTTTGTATTAAAAAACTAGTCATTAAAAATCAATTTCACACAATTTTTATGAGTATATTTATCATTATACTTTGAATTAATATTGATTCTATAGAATTTTTATATCTTAAAGTCACTAAAACTTTAAAAAGCAAGTAATTATGTTGCATTAATGTGTCACGTACAAGTTTACACAATTTTTATGACTAATTAACAAACAGACAAATTTGTTAAAAATTCAAAATAGGTAGGACACATTCTTGCAAGTTACTAGCTGAATTTTGACACTACGTTATCATTTCATTTTCAATTATATGTGTGACCTCTTGAAGGACCAATACAATATGGGGTCTGACATTTTCGGACCGAAAGGAAATATTGGAGGGACCAATCCAATATTTGAGGGACCAAAGAAAAAACAGTCATCAGAAGGTGATTTTTCTATTAAACAAACTTCTGATAGAGAAGGTTATGGTTTATAAAGGCATAGAGAAAAGATAGTATACGATTACCTTCTTTTAACAAAATATAAATCTAAAGGAGATTAAAATATTATACATATTGTTGGATTTATATAAATGAGATTAGAATGTGGGAGAATGTCTTAATATCTTAAGTCATTGAGAAAATATATTTTGAGATTCTAAAAATTAGAAATTAGTTTGGAAAGACATCATAACATAGAGAGAGGCTTGGTGGAATCGACATGGCATAAGGCTGGAGGCGGCACGATAGTGGGTGTGAGTTCGGCTGGCACTTTGGTGTCGGAGCCCGGGTTCGATTTTCTCGCGTCTCATGTATTGGACTTCGTTGTTCAATTCGTTGATATGTTTGTTTATAGGTAATGTATTGTGCTTGTTATAGATCTACTAGATTTTAGTAGTTTTAAATATGTATTTCGTTCATGTTTGTCATCACAATTTTTAGAACTTTAGAGTATAAGACAAGGAGAATGGTTTGAGAGTCTTAATGGTAATTTTAGAGATGTAAGGGTAAACTCTTAAAAGTGTGCTCTTGGAATTTTTAAAACCTTTGAAGATATCTAAGGGGGATTAGGAAACACTTTTAAACACTTTAGGTTTATGTGATTTAAATATAGAGAGTTGTTGAGATTGAGAAATATTTGGGTAGAAACTAGGGTTTGTTTTTTAGAATTTGAGTTACTATTTTCTTATAATTTATTTGTAATCTTTTGTAACAATTTTTGGAAGTATAGTGAATCAGAGAATTGTTCTCTCCCCTATATTATATTGCTCGATCGAACTTTTTAACCAAATTATTGTGTTTATTATATTTACTTTATCGAGCTTTGGCTTTCTTTCTCCATGAGATTACGAATAATTAATTATGAAGTTTCTAGGACCTTTGCAATCATAGAAAATAAACTTTTGTTAGCTTCATTCTTTTCTAGGGGGTCTCTCTTGAGTAATTTTTAGGGAATAATTTCTTACTTTTGTTCCATAAATAATGAATATTTAGGGATATCAGAGAGAGTTCATAATCATCTAATGCTTCATTCATTTCATCAAAATCTTCACCATTTGAGTCTCCATCTTGTAGAGCCTTAACATTGGTTTTATAATCTTTAGGCAAATATATTTTGGATTTCTCTAGGGTTCATCTTTGTTGAGTTTAATATTATGAATTTGGATTATGCTAATGAAATCTTCAAGATAAGTCATTCAATTCATGTGTCTCTTGAATATATATAACACTACTACAAAACGCACAAATAATGTCAGACTTACAACAAATCCATTTACACTGTTGTAATAGGTTAAAAATTTCGCGTCCACTCAATTGTTGGATATATAAACAGTAATTTAATGACGGTTGACTTAAACCATCGTAGTAATAAATAAAATATAGCAAGCTTCAATTCTTTGCAACTACAATTTTCCATTTTTTTATAATACATTAAGTGGGTGTCACTTAAGTCTATTATTTAAAAAGTAATTTGTAAATGATTTTATAACAGTTAAATTAGACGACCGTTGTTATAGCTTATAGTTTAGTTTTAGGTTTTGCTCGTCAGAAAATCCGGTTTTCGGGGAAATCGTCTCCTTTTTTAAATCTGTTATGTGCATTTGAAGCAAAAAAATCGTGTGATCAACAGTCTCATACTACACTTATGGGACATCACCCTCAAAATCCCAAATTTATCTTCTTTTTTCCCCTATTTTAATGATTTTTTTACTGTTTTCATAGTCTTAAAAAATTCCAAAAAAAAAGTCAAAATTCTTATTTTACTTAATTAGATTAAATTTCATGTTTTTGTATTTTTCTGAATTTATTTTAATCATATTATCACATTTTTTTCAAAATGCTGACAGACCTTTCACCGCGGTTATTTAAAAAACTGTGGTTATAGATATCATTTTTTTACTTATTTTTTTCAAAATGCTAACAGACTTTTCACCATGGGTATATAAAATAACATTGATCATAGGTAGAGTTTGGTCATATCAATGTTAGTTGTTGGTGTTCTTTTATAATTATTGTTGTTCTTGTTGTTCTGTTTTATTATGTTGTTCTTGTTGTTGTTGTTGTTGTTCTTCTTCTTCTTCTTCTTCTTCTTCTTCTTCTTCTTCTTCTTCTTCTTCTTCTCGTTGTTGTTGTTGTTGTTGTTGTTGTTGTTGTTGTTGTTGTTCTTGTTATTGTTCTTGATGTTTTTGTCGTTCTTTTTATTGTAATTTTTTATTTTATTAAAAGACATACAACTACGGTTATTTAAAATAACCGTGATTATAGGTAGTTCTATACAATAACATATATTCAAAATAAGCGTTATGATATGCCGCACACTTTCTACAATACAACAACACTCTCAGGACCGTGATTGTAAGTACCACATATACAACAATACTTTACATAATAACACTCTTGCACGCGTCATTATATGACTTTCCCAACCGTTGTTAAATGAGTTTTCCACAATAGTGTAACATTTTGTCTCCATTTGGAAGACTCTTGAGAATTTTCTTCACATTATAAGAAGTAGTGTAATTTGTATTCAAAATTTTGAGTCACATAGTAGAGTTTGTAATTTATAAAATGTGGATGCCATGTCTTCACCATGGTCACATTTTCTTTACTAAGTTATCTTCCTCAAAATCTTTGAATTTCTTGTTTTCCCCATAGTTAATACATAAAGATTCTTATATAATCTTTGTTGTTTATTTATCAGAAAAAGTTTCAAACTCTTAGAAGGTAATAGCATCCATCAGAAAACTATTGGTCTTGTGATACAATTTGTATCACTTTCGATCCCCTCACTCTTGTATTGTTAAAGACATTTTTTTATAGTATTTTGTTGACTTCTCGGCAATGGTTGGTTATTGGGGCGAAGAGTTTGATTTCGTGCTTCTTATACGAGTAGTTCAAATTTTCTCTTGATTTCTTGTAATTTATTTTCTGATGAACTTTTGTTATTTCTTTTATAACTTTTAATTGGGGTCGAAGATCTCTTTAATTCCAATTAATTTCAATATTACTTATTAAAAAATTCCCTCACACTTAAAATATTTTCCACTATAAGTTAATTGATTAGAATCGAGCTAGAACGTATCCCTTCGAGAAAATACATTCAAATAAAATATAAGTGTTTATGTTTTCAATTTTCACACCAACAGAGGATGTAAACCAACTTTAGCACAAAACAAGTGTTTCAGTTTTCAACTAAAAGTATTTATACAATGTTATCACTTGATGTTTGGAATCTTTATTTATATCTTTGTGAGTAGAATAAAGATTTTTCTCTAAGTGTTGTTCGTGATAATTGTTTTCCTTATCATTTGTTTCTCATAGTTGATTTTCAATTCCACTATTGTGTGTAATTTAAGAGAATTGGAGAATATATAGAAGTTCCTTGATTAGATTGTTACAAGTGTAGAATATTAGGATTATATCTATTGTAGTTCACTGTAATAATGAGAAAGGATTAATAGTTACATGTCCTCTATCATATGGGCGCTTGATGAAAAATTCTCTGTAAAAAAAAAAAAATTGCATAAATTTCTCTAATATTTAAAAATTCTCACATCTTTAATCCTGAATTTTCTTTTTTTGTGAAATTTAATCCACAAGAGTAAGTTGATTGGGATCAATACCACTAATTCCTTTCTTGAGGCGGCGGAAACTTTTTTGGCGTGTCGGATGGAATCGAAAGAGTTCACCTTTCTTGGCATCTCTATAGGATCTAATCCTCGTAGAATATCAACATGGGCTCCGTTAATCTCTAAATTGAAGAAGAAGTTAAGTTGTTGGCATGGTTGATTTCTTAGTATAGGAGGAAGAACCACTCTTTTAAGATCGGTTCTTGGGAGCCTACCAATATTTTTTCTCTCATTTTACAAGGTTCCTAAGAAGGTTACGGCGGAGATTAATAAACTCTATAGTAGATTCTTTTGGGGGAGTACGGCGGTGAAGAGGAAGATTCATTGGGCAAGGTGGGATTGCCTTTGTTTGCCTTATGACAAAGGAGGTTTAAATTTTAAGAACATAGAAATATTCAACTTTTGTCTTCTTAGCAAGTGGAGATGGAGGATTTTCGAAGGCTCAGAGGATATTTGGTTTCAAATGTTGAGAGCTAGATATGGGGATATTTGTTTGCAAGTTGCGGGAAGTATTATTCTGAAGTCTCAAAGGAGTTCTTTTTCTAATTGGTGGAAGGATATCTTAAATATTTCTAGAAAAGTGGAAGATGACATTCTTTTGGATAATTGCAAATTCCAAGTTGGAAATGGTTTTCACACACCATTTTGGAGTAGTATTTGGAGAGGAGATAAGAGGTTGAAGGATTTATTTCCCGAGTTGTTCATTTTGTCGAACCTAAAACATATTTCGGTAGCCGCAATGGGATGATGGAGGGAAGGCTGGTGGACATGGAACGACTTTGGAATTTCTAATGTTTGTTCTATTTTTGAAGGTTCTTATACTAATTTGATGAGGTTGTGCAATAGTAACATACCTAGTTCATCTACTCCATCTATCGTTGCTGACTTTGGTCGGGCTGAAACTGTCATGGTAGGAATTAATTTATTTTTGCAACACTGTGTCTGGGCTAATGTTGTTAGTTCCACTCTAGCCGTAGATCAGCAGGAGGCAACGCTAACGACTGATGTTATGCCGTATGTTCCAATTGGTGGGCATGCTGCGGCGTTGGTCTTTAGTGGCTCCGAGGCCGCTCGTCGAACAAAATATGCAGAAGCTGACAACAGCACCAGCAGTTGCAGTGAGGAGGTTGCTGTCATCTTAAGCCCTCCAGCGCATGCGGATTCGGTTTATTGGCAGGAGGTTCAGTGCCTATGTATTGGCCTTATGGTTATTTTGTCGGGTTTCTCACAAAAGGAAGGAAGTGAGAATTTGGTCAGCTGGATGATGGAAGGGAACGAAAAATTCTCAGTTAAATCGCTTTACAGTAAGAGTTTTGCTTATAGCATTTCGGTAGGACCTTCGGAAAATATTCATGAGGTTTTTCATTTATTGTGGAAAGCAAAAGCTCCTATGAATATTTTGTTCTTTGGTTGGAGGTGCTTAGGTAACAAAATACCTACAAAAGAACAACTTATTCGTAGAGGAATTATCCAATCTCCTTCCAATCACAAATGCGTGTTTTGTAATTCCGAGGTGGAGTCTTTCAATCACTTGTTTTTGACTTGTTCAGTTTAGAAAGTGGTTCGGTTGGAAGTGGTCAATTGGGTAGGCGATTCGTTTGAAGGAGGTTCTAGTTGCAAAGAAGATTTCTTGGTGTGGCATTACTTTTGCAAGTCGAAAGGTTTTGTGGAAGCTAGACACGATTTTATGTGGTTGGCTTATTGTTGGGTTATTTGGTCCGTTAGAAACGATATTATATTTAGGAATTCTAATTGGAATATCGTAGATATTGTTTGGAGGATTAAAATTTTATTGTGGAGGTGGTTGCTAATAGGTGAAAATTCCTATACCAAATGCTCTTTATATGATATCAACAAAAACCCATTGTTGTATTTGATATAGAGGTATTTGGCGGGGAATTTATGTCTTATTTTGTCTGAGCTTGCTTTCGCTCTTTGTTGTATCATTTCGAGTTGTTTAGACTCGTTTATCAATATACTTCATGCTGATAAAAAAAACGAAAAATTTTGTTGTTTTAGACCCAATAAAATTATTTATTTCGTAAAACTAATCTTGTCATTTTCATACAGGGTTAATTTTACAAAGTTAGTTTTAAAAAAATAATAATTTTATAGGGTCCAAATAAAAATTATTTTCATATGGCAAAGTTAGTTTTACAAAAAAAAAAAATTTTACAGAGTAAAAAATGTGAGAATCTTTAAATATTAGGGAAATTTATGCAAGTTTTTTTTTACGGTGGATTTTCAAAAAGCGTCATATAGCAAGGGGTAAAATAATTATTAACCCTAATGAGAAAATTAATTTTAATAATTTTTTTACTCATAACATGAATTATCACACATTACTTACAATATTGTGTCATGCATAACTTTTATTATATTTTGTGTCCTGTTACTAACAAATTCTATGTTTTGAAATCTCTTGTTTTGGACTGGATCTCACGCCAGTCACGTCGAGCACGGTCTAATCCAGTGGATAATAATCCACCAAGGCCCACAAACTGATGGGTATGAGGGCACCTACCCCAAGTGCCCTTCGGTTACGCTCAGTCAACTTCTCCTCGGGATAATCTCCCACTTCCTAGATTCAATGGGCAGTTGAACCAGGATGAAGACCATGTGTTAGGTCTTCCTTGCTTCATCGCAGATCCAGGCAGTCCTCATCATGGGTTTTGCTGGTCCAACCCACAATGAGGACTTTGGCACAACGTTTGGGGCACATTATAAATACCCTTTTACATTAGAGGGTCAAGTATTCCAACTTTTATACCTTTTTCTCTGTACTTGGTCCTCCTTTGTTCCTATTCTCACTTTGGCATCAGAGTACCTTGTAGGTACACCCCCATTCTCTTCTCCAGCCACAGAAGTCGTGCTAGTCTAGAAGGTCCATTCTGATCAGGTGAGATCAGTGGCGCATTCTGTGGGAACATCAGTTCCCCCGTCTTTATCCCTTTGAAACAAAACACCAAAGAATCAATTCTTCATCAACAAACCATGATGACTAGCGAGCACGACGCCAACCACGACATAATTCTCGTCAACTACCCCACCGGCGACGAAGACATCCTCCATGTCGTCCACGAGGCCGACTCTAGAGACGGGAAGACCTCCACCCCTTCTCCCAAACTTGTGGCCAACGGGTCTGCCTAGTAGCACATTAATAGCCATGGTCCATACCCTCAAATGGTCAAAACTCATGTTGTTCCAACAGAATGAGAGAATCGCCCTACTGGAGACTCATCTTTACACCGACTTTCCTCAACAGAAACCTCGTCGTTCATGGTCCCCCTAGAGGAAGAACCGAGACATGTTCTACAGCCCGTCGCCCTAAGATCAAGGACGTAGACCTCGCCTTGAGAGGACAAAACTCATGGCTACCAAGAAGCACGGTGACTCCCATCCATGCAGGGGACGACGCTCCGTATACCCCAAGAAGAACATGGCCAGTGAACGCCCCGAACAACCCACTAGCCAACCTAGAGGATACCCCTTCCAAAGTAGAAGCCCCAGGGATGACCCTCTTTCGCCTATGAGAAGCGACGAGGATGATCCATGTTTTCCGTTATCTCGGGCCATCATAGAGACCCAGATCCCCATGGGCATGGAGAAACACCACAACCTCTCGATGTATGACGGAACCACCGACCCAGACGATCACGTTGAAAACAGAGTCGCCACCGCGCTTTTATTTTATTCCAAAAGGAAAAAAGAACGAATAAATCCTAAAATGAATCTAAAAGCAAAAAGCTAAAGAAACAAGAAGAGAATGGGTAAGGGGGTTGGTTACAAAATTGGAAGGTGTGAGCACCCGAAATGTCTGTGGTACTCTACGGGAGCCCTTTGAAATATTTATGCTTTTGGTTTGAAAATGGTTTGATAAATGAGAGTGAGTGGATGAAAAAAGAATTAATTTTTAATGTTTTTGTGTTTTGAGAGGTTTACCACCTCATTCCTACATACCTACAATGTGCAATGTAAGATCAAAACCCCGTGTTTCGTGGTACAAATAGGTAAAATTGGTTTGTTTTGATTGATTTTAATAAGTAAAGACAATTTGTCATTTCAAATGGATAACCTCAATAATATAACATGAGAATGAGGGCATGAACTCTTACATCATTAATGGGAGGGCGCCAACTCGAATAAAATCGACGAGTATGCCACTAAACCCCCACAAAATCACAAGAGACTAAATTACATCAAACTATAACCATGGAGATTGAGAAACTTGCACCCGACTTGAAAAAATGACGCATAGTCTAAACTTGCAAAGAAAACAAAAGGAGTGCACAAAGGCACAAGTAACTTGAGTGAGTTTGGTTATTTTTAATTTTTGAATGAGGTCAACATGATTAAGTTCATTGACAGTTATTAAAATAAAATAAGAAGTAAAAATCACTTGATAAAAGTCAAATTTTGATTTATTAAAGTGGTGATGTTTTAAAACAAGAATCATTTGAAAAAGGGAGAAGGTTTTGAAAATTAAAGAAGGGGAGGAGATGAAGAGATTATCCTAAAAAATAAAATAAAAGAGATAAGGGAAGAAAAATCTAACCAACTTGATGATACTTCCAAGCATAAAGAAAAAAGCTCCATCCTTATAAGCATAAGCTAGCAAGTGGCTAAATAAAGGCTAAGGTACCAATTCCATGATGATAAAAGCAAATGGAAGGTGTCCTAGAATATAAGTCCAAAACTCCAAGTTCCATGCAAAGGATAGTAACCATAGTCCAATATTAGAAGCACTAGAGGATTAAGCCTTTATTAATTTTTTTGTGTCCAAAGGACAAACAAAAGCAAAGCTCAAAGATATAATGACATAGACATGATAATGGATGATATAAAGCATAATAAAATAGAGAGAGAAGGGAGCCAAAGGTAAAATAAAAGGATAGGGAGCAAGAGATAAAATAAATGAAATATAATAATATATAAAATAAGATGAACTTAATCATACACAAAAGTAACAAAGCTAAAAGCTCAAAGCGACAACCGAATTTCATCTCGCATTTTTCATTATATAGTTAATTTATGCATTCAAGTCATTAGTTAACAAAATTTATCAGAAGATTGATAGAATCAATGCCTCTACAACAAAAAGTATGAGAATTATGAGCTTAATACAAAGACCAACCATGCTTGGGCTTACGCAACCAATCAAGGTTCGGGCCACGAAAGTACAAATGCTGATAAGGATTGAGAGGGACAAATGTAGCGATGTGTTAAGTAATTGCCAAGTAACTTATATAGAAGTTACACTACAACGAGGCCAGTCAATACTAATTAAGGTGACTATTATTTGTGATAAGGCATGTTAGATGAACAACATATAAGTTGTCATCTGAAAATAATGTCACACGAAAAGAAAAGGGGTAACAATCACATCTTGATCAAAATCCAAAAAGAGATTTCAAGATCCATGAGATTTTCATTGATCAAAGGAAAAAAAAGAAATTTAAGGGAGGGGATGAAGAAAAACCAAATTGAATCACAATTTAGAGGTCCTTCCATCTTTAATATCAATCACCTTTAATTGATAGATTCAAGTTACAAAATGTATCATTAATCTAAAGCACCTCTTATGAATTTTAAAATCCACTTGGAGATCGATTTGAATTAATGAACATTAGTCTACTATGATCAATATCCAAGGTCCATTGAGATTAAAGAGGAATTAGCCAAAAAAATTCTTTCCAAGGTTAAAATATGAAAGGAGGGGAAAAAGAAGTAAAAGAAGGCACAATAGTCCAAAAAATCAGGGAAAAATCACTTTTGGAATAGTGTTAATCGATTAACACTTTGGTTAATCGGTTAACACAATCAAAATTTAAAATCCCACGCTAAAAAACACTGGTTAATCGATTAACCAATTTGTACTTCAACTGGTTAATCGATATAAACTGCACCAGAAGTAGAAAAATAGCTAAAATTCAGCATGATCCTCTTTCAAAACATTTTCGAAACACCTTGTGAACATAGATCTGAACTTGCATGAATTTTAGAGTAAGAACACAACAAAAACCAACAATAAAAATATAGAGAGAGATCCAAAAGGATGTATAACAAGAGTCACCAAAGATATACATAGTGGATGATGAAAGTGAAGGTGTAACAATGGTGTGAGATGAATTACCACTTCAAGGATTACAAAAACTCCAAATTACTCCACAAGCAAGCTTGATCTACTGAAATTGATGAAGAAAAAAGGAAAGGATGAAGTTTTAGCTCAAAGTTAATCAAGAATTAAATGTGAATTCTTGATAACTTTCAAAAGAAGAAATTGAGCTTTGGTGAATTTTGGTAGTTGGGAATATATTTTGCAAGAGGTTTTTTGGCTCTCTAAAGCTTGTAAAATGAATGAAATGATGCCTCTATTTAAAGACTTTAGGCTTTGAAATTTGGTGGAATGTAATTAGGCCTGGGTAATCAAAATTATGCTTGAAATTCAAATTTGGAGGAAAGTTCATAAAAAATGTGTTGATTAATGATGGTGGGAAGTGATCAAAGTGATGTAGGGGAATTAAAATGATGTGGTCTAGAATATTTCAATTGAAATCAAGGGCTGAGATGAGGAAAAATTATGCATAATTGAAATCATTTTTTTAAAATTCACCCAGGTTAATCGATAAACACATTGGTTTATCGATTAACCAATCTAAAATCTGAATTTTCCTTCTTTTAAGATTGCATTATTGTTGCTTTGGCTTAATTCTTTTGTGCATCAAAGAAGGAATGAAAATAAACACATGAACCTTGGAATTCCTTGAATAGATCAATTAAAACTTGAGGAATCCTTGATCAGATAAATTGACATGATTGCGGATCAACTTCGTCTTTTAATCAGTAAAATTCATTCGAGTTGTGAGACTGCTATTTTTGGTATTTTTAACCTGTTCTTCCCCTGAAAATATTAATAAATGAAAACAAAATAGTTTTGGATTTTAATTAAAGGTTAGTAAACATAAACACATAAAAGGCAAACAAAAGCAATGGTGATCCCCTGTGAGGTATAAACGTACAACTGAGAAGGACATGAGATCCAATGCGTGATCTTGTTTGTATGCAAATGATGCAAAGGAAAAAAAAATCTTGGGGGCAAAAATTAGGGTGTCACAGTTGCCCCTATTTAAGCTTCTTCAATATGGTGGTATGAAGATTGACATCTTCGTTTCTACAAAATGGGAGAGACTTAAATATAAAAAACCCAATTTTTAGCCCTATGGGACCATGCCATGATATGAATATGAGACGACATGCAAACACAAGATCTTTGTGGAAAAATAGCACTTACAAGAGGCAAACAAAAGCTTGGTGGAACAAGAGAAAAATTTGGTTGGGGAAAAAACAAAAGACAACAAGAGAGTTTACCAGGAAAATAAATCACTGGATAGCCGACTCGACTTGGGGAATGATTTTGTATAAATCGAAATACAATTGAAAAAGAGGCTCAATAGGGAAGGATAAAACATCACTAGAGAAAGCATCAACCAAACAAAGTATTCAACTCAACAAAAATGGAAAGAAACAAAGTTGGGAACAAATTATCTACTACCAGTCACTAGGCAGAGATAAAGATAAAAAGGAGTTCAAATCCACCTGCTACATGTCACTAGATAGAGGAAAAGAGATTAGGAACAAAATTACCGGCTACCAACAAGGGTAGGCAAACCTAAATATATGAGGAACAACATTACTAACTACCAACAAGGGTAGGCGAACCGAAATATATGAGGAACAACATTACCGACTACCAACAAGGGTAGGAGAAACGAAATATATAAGCAACAACATTACCGACTACTAACAAGGGCAGGCGAACCAAAATATATGAGGAACAACATTACCGACTACCAACAAGGGTAGACGAATCGAAATATATGAGGAACAATATTACTGACTACCAACAAGGGTATGCGAATCAAAATATGTGAGGAACAACATTACCAATTACCTACAAGGGTAGAAGAGCTGAAATATATGATATTATCTGCTACCTGTCACTAGGTAGAAAATATGCAGATAATAGACTTGCCAAAATATCTCAACTACCAGACATTGGGTAGGAACAAATCAATAATCTTGAAAAGGAGGAATGTTACCTACTAACACCAAAGTGGAGTTTAAACCAAGGTAACCCATTCACAAGAAGATCAAAGTTCAATCCAAGAACAAATTAGAGAGAAACACAAATAAGACTCATCCCAAGGAGGAAACATCTCAACTAGGGAAAGTTCCATCCAGATAATGAACTCGGGAGGAAACTGAATCAAAATCATCCACGAGGAACAAACTCACTGGGGAATTAGAAAGGATAAACACTTTCTGATTATCAGAGATGAGTTTAAAGTTTTAAAGCCTGAAACTTTATGATAGATTTAACATCATGAAAGCTTACATGTGAAAGCTTACATCATGAAAACTTGTATCAAAGGTACCTTCCCCGCCCAATCATACTCCCAGATGACAAGCAAGCACGGGTCACGGTACCCTAAAACTGAGTAACTTTCCCCGCCCAGTCATACTCCCAGGTGACTAGCAAGCACGGGTCACGGTTACTCACCACAAAGTAACTTTCCCCGCCCAGTCATACTCCCAGATGACAAGCAAGCACGAGTCACGGTTACTTTCCTAATGGATAACTTTCCCCGCCCAGCCATACTCCCCGATGGAAAGCAAGTACGGGTCACGGTTATCCATTAAGGGATTCGAATCCACATATTAATTATGTTTCTCGGCCGTCCCACCTCGTGAGACTTCGACACGAGCAAAGCATAATTAAATTAGGATTATAACGCGAAGGAAGCAAACTTCCAACTTATTACAACTACCTAGCCCGAATATACTATTCGAGTATCAACGCCTAAGCATTGTCACGTCTCTAGTACAGTTTGTATCAAGCTAGGGTAATCCTACTTACCTCACAAGTCATACCATCTCTCAATTCCTAGTCACACTACTAGGCTATTCATTGGTTTAAGATAAGGTTTCCTCTGTCTTTCACTATTCTTGATACTTTTAATTTATATAGTTTTCAATTACATAATTCTAATATTTTAGTTCAATTACCACCATATCTCATTGTCTCTACTCCCATTTAATCCTCATGATTAAGCATACCTTTCACAATTCCCTAACTAACATAATCACGGTTAGTTAGAAAAGTTAGGAAAAAGTCGGGTAATAATAATAGTTTTTGGCATCATGTGGAAGTACATAATGTTAGCTTTCAAACGGTATAAAGAACACTTAAATCGGACAATCGAGTAAAAAGTTATGGATTTTCAAAGTTGGAAATAAAACTGTTTTCCCAAAGGCTACATCGTTAACCGGGTAACGCCTGGGGTTATCCGGTTAACCAAACCCGAACAAAACACAGAAGTGCAAAAACAGTTGCGTTAACTGGTTAACACCCTGGGTTAACCAGTTAACCAGAACCAGAAGCTGGAAAAACACGTTTTTACAAAACAGAAGCTTTCCAAAATCAATTCAAATCATCACCAAACTTCTAAACAACATAGAAACAAGGTTTCTACAGCTATGGTCATCATACTCAAGCATTTTCATCGATTTCTAACCGTTTAATTTACCGATTTTTAAGATTTTTATCATAAAAACCCTAAAACTTATCAACTCTAAAACTTAACCAAAACTAAAAATAAAAGTTTCTAGCTATAAACTTACCTCTACAACGAAGAGGATTTGATGAAGATGATGAAGAAGAATATTGGTTCTAGTTCTTGAGCTTCCATGAGTTTCCTTCTTCCTTCCCTATTTCTCTTCTTCTCCTTCATTTTTTTTCTTTCTTTCCAAAACCCTTGTTTTATATATAATGAGAACAGAAGAGAAACAAGATCTTATACCATTAGTTAGTAAGACTAACTAATGGGTCCAAAATTGAGAGTATTCAAAAAGTCTCTGAGTCGAATATTTAATAAAGCCCCTGAGTCAGATAATACTAATTATAATTAATATTATCCAGGTCATTTAATTAAATACGGGGTATTACATTAAAAAAATGTACGTAAGTAAAAAATGTTAATTCTGAGAATAATTATTATAATGCAACACATATGTTTATCTTTAAGTTCTTATTGAAAAGATGTCACAAAATCTTGCGAATGAATCACTAGTTTAGATACGACATTGATTTTTGGATGCATATGCAATACCAACAAAGATCTTTTAAGTTCAACTCATGGGAGTTAGGAATTCTATCTTATTTAAGTACGCTTTCAAAATAAACTCTGCTTCAATTGGGTCTTTTGAGGGTTATAACTTGACCTGGTTCACAGTTTTCAAAAAAAAGGATTTTTAGGCCCAAAATTTATTTGTACCCACATAACCTTCGTGATGTTCTTCAGTCCTATATTCAGCTAATTCAACACAAATGGTCATCTCTCGAAAGGATTAAACTAACAGTTTAAGAACCCATGAAGTTGACGGTTTAAGATCCAATGAGGATGTTTAGGGAATAACAGTCACCCTTTCCTCTTTTGACCTGGTAGTCACACATATTTGTTCTTTTGATGAGGATTTTTCTTGACAATCCTTTTTTTGTCTTTTTGCGATTCTCATTCTTTTTATTTTCCCTAACTTTTTCCTGCTCCAGTTTTTCCTAAGTCACTTGTCTTCAAGTTTTCGACTTAGGGGGCTTTTATTTCTTTTTTTCTTTCTATACTTTTTTTTAACAAATCATGTGACATTGACTTATCTGACATTATTTAAAAGGTTGTGATTGTCTCATTCCTTCATGGATGAGGGATAACCATGGTGGTTTCCTTAGATGCACAGTCCTTTGGAATTTGGACACTAGGTAAAATTAACTAAAGACTACCCTGCCCAGGTTTAAATGTGAGGGTTTTTTCGATTAGAAAATAAATTTCTAGTTCAAGGCTTAAAGGGGTTAACAAGAGATTATCTTCCTTATATCTCTGGTGTTTGGGAATTTGAAACAATGCCTCATATCATCATCATGGTCTTATTCAAAAGCACACAACCTTAAATTTTGCGCTTTCACATCATTATCCTCCCTCCAAGAGTTTAAACAAGAAGTTGGTATTGCAATGCAGAAAACAAATTAAATGAGAAAAAGAGAATGGACCACTTTAAGATAAACACACTCATTGCATTATGATTCATATTCAAAACAAACAAGTTCTCACATGAAAATAAAGCATTAACAATCATGAAAAATTACAAATAAAGATTGCAGTAAATGAACTAAATATTTGAGGAGACATTCCCAATCAGAGCTCTTGGCTATAAGTACATCTTTGACTCTCTTGATTGCATTGGATTGGAAAGGACCCTCTTGATTCTTCAGGATAAATGTGCTTCATTCACAAACAGGCTTCCTCCCTTGAAGGTGAACACTTCATTGTCGATCATCTCTTGAACCTGTTATGGGAAAACCTTGCATTCCTCAATCATATATCCCATTACCCCATCATGAAATTCACAACTGGTATCTGGATCATACCAAGGAGGAAGAGATCTCATAGCTATGGTCTTTCTGGGTGTCATTACTTAGTGTTGAGAAAAATAGGACCACAATTGATTGTAAGTCATTGGGATAGGGTCAAACTACATTTTCTCTTGAACAATGTACAACAAATGTTACTGACGCCGCTTGCTGATGACGTTGATTTTGCTCCCTTACGCTTTTCTTGGGATACAACATTGGCTTGTATCTTAGGTCCATTGTCTTCGAAATACAGAATACCACTTCGTGTTAACTTTTGCACTACTTATTTCAAAGGAAACAATTTTGAATTTCATGCCCTGGTGCATCTTGATGGAAAGCACGATGAGCTTCAGGTTTATATCACCATAGGAGATTTTTTGGAATAACTGGTGGATCCCTAGTTTGAATCAAATTCTTCTTCATCAAGACTAGAAATAATTCAACATAAGATACCGGAATCAGATCAAACTAATCCATATGTTGTTATTTCTTACTTGTGCTCCGAGATATTTCATGCTTTTCTTGTAAAATAGCATTAGTAGCTGGTTCTTTCTTCTTGGACAAACTATTTCCAAAACTCTTATAACTGCTAGAAGAACTAATTCCTTTCACGAATTGTCCCTTTTTGACACATTTTTGAAAACCTCTTTTCACATTTCCCATATTGGGAGCCACATAAATGAATGCTGAAACCCTCTCAAAGATAACGGTCATTTGAGCAGGCGTCTGAAGAGGAGGAGTAAGAATTGGTGGTTGATTCTGAGCGACCGAAACAGATTCCACCGAAACAGGGAGCATATCCATAATGTAATTGTAATGTTTCATAAAAGCTTCAGCTAGGTCTTCCCAAGACTGAATATGATTCCTTTCTAGTTTCATGTACCACATCAAGGATTCCTCATATAAACTCTCTTGAAAGCAGTGGATCATCAACTTATCATCTTTGATATGAGTGCCCATCTTCCGACAGAACATCGTCAAATTGTACTTTAGACAACTAGGTCCCTTGTATATTTCAAAGACATGCATTTTGAAATTCAGAGGAATAACTACATCCTATACCAAACAAAAGTCATGTGCCTTAAAATCATATGCATTGACTCCTTTCATCATTTTCCATTGTTCCCCAAGATTGTGAAGTGCTTCCTCAATTTTCCCAAATCTAGTATCATTCATCTTTGCAACATGGTGGACACTCTGATCAGCCACCAAATTTTTTATCATAGTAGGTAAACGCTCTAAATTATCTTTCAAAATTGTTATGTCATCATGAAATCCACAGTTCTCTTTTTGCAGAGGATCCATCTCCTTCTTCTGATTAGCTCAAGTTCAAAATCGGTGAGTCAGCTTGCCAAGGGAACACTGGATGAAGACCAAGAAACACATAAAAACCTTTTAGAACCCTTAGGAAGCAAGAACAATGCAGGCATGATGCATGATATGCAAATGTAAATGCAGATATTTAAAAGGACTATAAGGTAAATTGCAATATTTATAAAAGAAACATATTTTTGAAATACTGAAAAACTCATTCTCATTAATATCAAAAGAAAGGATTACAACTTTGAAGTATAAGTCTCAACAATCCTAATACATGAGAGAAAAGAAAACAAAGCCTATTGGATTATATATGAAGAAACCTCAAAACCAGGTTGGTACTTTATACGGATCCTTCTGATCTCTTTCTTGTAACGAATCTTCATGTCTTCCTTATCCTTCACAAGCTGATCCACAATAGCCTTGCAAGCACCAGAAGTGGGAGGAATAACAGATGAAGGGCTAGAGGGAAATAAATCCTCTTGCACTCTCGGATTCTTTGTGACATGTTGCTCAAGTAGCTCGATAAGATCATCTTTCTCTTTTGACTGCTCTTGCATAGTTGACTTCTCAAGTAACTAAGCTTCTTTATCTCGCTTTATCTTGTCCAACTCTCTGTGCAACCTTCTCATCAATAAGAGGAAGAAAAGCTGATAAAGGCAACATAGGAAACAAAGGTTCCTTAGGTGGATAAGGCATCTTGAGCTTGAAAACTCTAGATCGAACCCATTGAATATAACACTCAGAAATAGCATAATGTTGCCTTCCCAACTGCCCTTATCTTTCTTGTGAACCGAATGCCAATAATGTGCGATCCTTTTCTTCATCTCTAAGTGATCTACATCATTAAGAAAGAAGAAACTCGACAATGAAATATTGCTTGGTATTTCCTTCAAGAAATACCAAAAATGTCATCTAGCAAGAATATGGTTGTAACTAATTCCACCATGTGTACCAGGAAGAGGTACATTGGGAAATTCTCCACAACCATCAATAAGCACTTCGATATCGTAATATGAGCAATACCAATTTATATCAGCATGAGTAAGAGACATAAGTCTTTGAGACCATATTCACTTCTCTTTGTTCTCAGTGAATATGTTAGACTTTGGTAGGTAAGAAATACAGAAGAGGCGCATAAACAATCTCTCCATCACCCTTATAAGTCCTATGGTGAGTAGAATAATACATATCTCCAAGCAAAGTAGGCACCGGATTTATCTTCAAGAAAATATGAATAGCATGCTCGTCAATAACATCATATAGGTAGAGAAACAACACAATACCATAGATGAGCAAAGTGAGAGTGGCCTCGAATGAATCTCTATTACTCGTATTGAGATAAGTAGAAGATTTCCCCATTAAGAACCTAGAATTGATTCCACGAACATCCCCTTTAGGAACAAACCTTCCCTTAAGATTAGATTCTTAAGAAAAATATCCTTGAAAATAACTTTGGTTGTAAGCTCCTCCTTTAAAACACTGAAAAGAAACTCTTTATCCATAATTGGTAAACCCATCCAATAGGAATACTCCTCCAAGGTCAGCACAAGCTGATAATCGAGAAAGGTGAAACAATGATGCAACGAATCATAGAGCTGAACCAAAGTATTAAGAATTCCCTCTGGTACATCGGTCTTCAGTATGAACAAAAGCCTACCATAATGGTTTTGGAAATCATCAGTATGAATCACCAAATATTCGAGCTTTCTCAACTCTCCTAAATTAAGACTCTTGAAATTGCACTTCTGTGTGTTCCTTCTTCCGATATACAAAGTCAATGACAACTGAAATATTTGCAAAAGTGCCTATAAGTCCCTTGAAATCTTGAGAATAATGCTCATGAATGCATGAGTTCATGTATGCAACAAACACAAACAAGATCACACAAAGCATACAGGTCAAGGTTCCGAGTCACAAGCATGGAGTCAAAGGATAAGAACACCAACCTACAAAGGTATGTACAAGGTTTTTCTTCATTGTACCTGCAGAAAACCAAAAGAGTTCTAACAGAAGCTTTCGGAGTTAGCAACCATCTTTAGAATATTATCGGTACGTTGGACTACTCCCTAACCAATAATATTCTTAAGAAGAATTCGTCCGAGTGTAGTATCGCGTGACAATTACCTTAGGTCTACACTTGGATAACTTCCGCACAACATTCCTAAAATGGCCTAGATGGGTTAAGGGTTCTACAGTCCTCAATATGATAAACCCAAGGTCAAAAAAGTAATGACATGATACGACTACACGCCATGATATCAGTAATCTGAAGGAGCCAAACTGAGTGGTGATTCTCGAATGGATGTCGCATAGGACTATTCCACGCATATCTCCTCAAATATATCACCGTCCTATCATAATTTCACTCAGATCTGGTTACAGGATCTATCTCACTCATAGAGGATCACCAAACCATAATAGAACAAGAAATAACAAACAAATCAAACCAAAGCAATAAATAAATCAAATTAGGCCGAACCCACATAGAGATTACTCCATCAGAATCACCACTTTTCTGTAGCGGTAAATATCGTGAGTGTAAGTTATTAATTAACTTAACTCAAGGTAAACTGAGTCGCCACCGCGCTTTTATTTTATTCCAAAAGCAAAAGGACAAAAAGAACGAATAAATCCTAAAATGAATCTAAAAGCAAAAAGCTAAAGAAACAAGCTGAGAATGGGTTAGAGGTTGGTTACAAAATGGGAAGGTGTAAGCACCCAAAATGTCTATGGTACTCCATGGGAGCCCTTTGAAATATTTATGCTTTTGGTTTGAAAATGGTTTTGAAAATGAGAGTGAGGGGATGGGAAAAGAATTAATTTTTAATTTTTGTGTGTTTCGAGAGGTTTACCACCTCATGCCTACGTACCCACAATGTGCAATTTAAGATCAAAAATCCATAGTTCGTGGTACAAATAGTGAAAATTGGTTGGTCTGATGCAACTGTTGGAAATTCCAGAATGAAAATGGGATAACATTTCTATAGACTTTATAACGGGATTTCCTAATACACCAAAAGGAAATGAATCAATTTGGGTGATTGTTGATAGGCTTACTAAGTCGGTCATTTTATTCCTATTAACATCATTTTTCCAATATCGAAGTTGGTTGAGATCTATGTTAGAGTGATTGTAAAGTTGCATGGTATTCCTCTGTGTATCGTGTCAGATAGATATCCGATATTTACATCGGAATTTTGGAAAAGTTTGCAAGAAGAGTTGGGTTCTAAGTTGAGACTAAGTTCAACGTATCATCCTCAGACAGATGGTCAAACGGAGAGGACGATTCAGTCGTTGGAAGACTTGTTGAGAGCTTGCATACTTGAGCAGGGAGGTTCGTGGGATACTTATCTTCCATTGATCGAGTTCATATATGATAACAATTACCATTCTAGTATCAGAATGGTACCTTTTGGGGCGTTGTATGGTCGGAGATGTAGGACTCGAATGTGTTGGTATGAATCTGTAGAGAGTGTAGTGCTTGGACCAGAAATAAATCGGGAGACTACCTAGAAGGTGGAGTTGTTTAGAGAGAATATGAAGGCTTATCAACGTCGGCATAAAAGTTACCATGATAAGCGAAGGAAAGATTTAGAATTTCAAGTTGGTGATCATGTATTTTTTAGGGTTACGTCTGTGACAGGTGTTGGGAGAGCGTTGAAATCTAAGAAGCTTACTCCTTGTTTTATTGGCCCGTATCAGATTTCAGATAGATTTGGAAATGTTTCTTATAGAGTGTCCTTACCGCCAAACTTTTTGAATTTGCATGATGTGTTCCATGTGTCACAAATCCTGAAGTATGTTTCAGATCCTTCTCATGTGATTAGTATGGATGATGTGCAAGTACGAGATAATCTCACGGTGGAGACTATGCCGGTACAAATTGAGGGTTGTGAAATGAAAATTTTTAGAGGAAAAGAGATTGCATTAGTGAAGGTTTTTTGGTTGGGAGCTGTTAGAGAAAGTATAACTTGGGCGTTGGAAAGCAAGATACATGGATCGTATCTTGAGTTGTTTGAGCGAGGTAAGATTTTCGAGGAAGAAAACATTCTAAGTGGGGGAGAGTTGTAACACCCATATTTAATTAATTAATTTAATTAAATATTATTGAGTATTTTTCCCGATTATTTATGGTTGAGTGTTGTTGTGTTGTTTGTGTCGTCAAGTCGTTTAAGCCGTTTAGGTTGATTTGTATGTTGCGGGTTAAGTTGTGTGTGGGTGTTTCAATTAATTAAATTAAGTAAAATAAATAAAATAAGTGTTATTGAGATAATATTAAGTGGGTTTGGTTTTGTAGTGTAAGAATAGTAAGTTGGGGGTGCTGTTTTAGGCCCGTTAGTAATTAGGCTAATTAGTGAGGGTTTAGTAAAAATAAGATGAAAACCTAATTAGAGAGAAATAATCAGAATTTGTAAGAGAAGGATGAACAAGTCTTAGAGGGAGATCAAGAAGAGGCTAGGTTGAATATTTTCGCGGGAATTTTTGCGGTGAATTCGAGCTGCCTTCAATCCAAAGTAAGGGTGGGGTTCGAATTCCATAACCGCGACTAGATGATCGTATGTAGGTTAGCATTTTCGTGTAATTTCATTGCTGTTTTTTGTGATATGATTGTTGTTGTCGGTTTCGTGTTGATAATTGATGAAGAAGCGTGTTGTTCGTGTTGTATTGTTGATATGAATGTTGTTGTGTTCTGTTGTCTGTGTTGTGGATGAACTGGTTTGTGTTGCAAAATCCGTGTAGAAGGAATTAGGGTTCATAAAATCTATCATAGAATTAGATAGATGAATAAATACATGAATTGTTTAGAGTAAAATCGATCTAGAAACCAAATTAAGATTGAACAGAATGAAGAAAGTGTGAGAAATCGTAGCAGAGTTGGAATTTGAGGCATTCTGGTGTTACGCGTAACAGACAAGGCTATATGTGTAACAATCCCTATTACACAGGCCATACGCGTATCACTCAGGGTCAATACGCGTACCAAGGAGGCTATACGCATATGCGCAGGGCAAGTGCAGAAAAATACGGTTTTTGGCGATTCGACCTGTTTTCGCATCCGTTTCAAGTTGGATTGATCTTAGACTTAAATTAAAGATAAAATAAGTTGTTTATAGTAGATTTAAGAGTTTAAAATAACTAAATTAGTAATTTAGTCGATTTAGCCATAATTTTTGTCGTTTTCACATTGAAATTGTTATAAGTTGTGTTGTCCCAATTTTTTTGGGAAGATTAATATGTTATAGGTCCTATGACCAATGTTGATTCATGTTGCTGAGTTGTTCAAGTTGTTATGTTGTTAAGTTGATGATTATGTTGTTGTTGTTGTATGCCATTCATAGTTTCATACATGTGCATATTTCAAGTTGGAGCGTATGCTCGATTCAAGTTGGCCTGGATTGGCAAATAAGTTGATAATGCTTCGATAACCTGACAATGTTTTTAATTGGGAGTTTACTCCGAATGGTACCACATGCATATAAGTTGAGTCGCATCGAGTTGCATAAAAATTATGTTGTTTGTTGGTTGTAAGTTTCAATGTTGATGTTGTTGTTGTGTGAAGTGGTGTGATTATATGATTATCTTATTTACATATTGATTATTGTATCTTGTTTATGTTATTCGATATCTCACCCCTTTTGTTTGAACGTGCATGTAACAAAGAGTCCAGTACCTAGTAGCTTCGAGTCGGTGTTTGTCGCTCTGATACGTAGCACTTCGGGGGGGATGAACGCATGTTTTATCTTTGTGGATTTTGTTTAAGTTTATGAATTAGTTTTAAGTTGTTTTATGTTGAAGAACCAAGTTGAGATGTTTTGATGTTGATTTTATTTCAAGTTGAATTGAAGTTGAAACATGTTGATCCACTGTGTTGTTTTTCAATGTTTTTATATTTAAGAAATTTGTTATTTGGTTTTAAAGTTGGAAAATATGATATCTCATATTTGTAGATGAAATTTTATAACTCTGATTTAATTTATAAAGACGGGTAGAAATGGGGTGTTACAGAGACCGCCAAAGAAGTCAATGTCCAATTCCTGGTCACAGACTTCCCATCTCTGTACCAATGCACCATAGGACGACCAACACTAGCCAAGCTGACTGATGTACCCTCAATGGTCCACCTTAAAATGAAGTACTACACCAAATTGGGTCGTGTGGTCACACTTCACGGGGACATCGATGCGGCCAGAAGATGCTTTGACGCGACCACTGAAGGACAATTTGTGGTTAATATAAAACCCAAAGAAAACAAGAAAGCTCGAGTCGAGGAGTAGAAACAATCAAGTCGGATCAATTCCATCGACCTCGACTACAGCCTCAACAAAAAGTACACCAGGGAAAAGACTCTCCACACTCCCACTGACAAGCAAGAACCTGCTCACCTCATGCGCCCCATTCCATACAGGGAATTTGAGCTCATCCCTCTTGGAGACAACTCCGATAGAAGCGTGAAGATTAACATCAGACTACCAAAGCTGACGAAGGAACAACTCAAGACCTTCCTCTGAGAGCATGATGATTTGTTCGCGTAGAGCACTACCATGATGCCTGGACTCAATCCTGAGGTCGCCTGCCATGATCTTGCCATAGATCCAACCGCTAGGGAAATAGCACAGCGTAGGCGTAAGTAGTCTCCCGAGAAAGCGGAACCTGTCGAACATGATGTAAAAGATCTCTTAGAGGAAAATGTTATTTCTGAAGCCTAATACACAACTTTACTATCTAATTTTGTACTTTTTAACAAAAATAATGGAAAATGGCAAATGTGTGTTGACTAAACTAATCTTAATAGGCCATGTCCCAAAGATGTTAATCTCTTGCCTAACATTGACAAATTATTTGACAACTCTGAAGGTTTCAAAATTTTGTCCTTCATGGACGCATACAACAGGTACAATCAAATTCTCATGTCGGGGATAGACAAAAGGAACAAGACCTTCATGAACGAGTCGGGCAACTATTACTACAATGTAATGCCTTTTGGGATGAAGAACGTCATAACAACATATAAGTGTATGATGAACAAAGTCTTCCGGGAAAATATTAGGGATATGCTCGAGGTTTACTTGGATGACATGATCGTGAAATCCCCGGAGGAACCCGACCATGCCCTATAGTTTAGAAAGGTCTTCGACCAGGCTAGGAAATGACAAATAAGGTTCAACTCGGAAAAATTCACTTTCAGAGTACAAGCAGGGAAGTTCCTCAGTTTTTACCTAACTTAAAGAGGTATCGAAGCTAACCCCAACAAGTTTCGGGACTTCTCTGAATTCCCGACACCCAAATAAATAAAGCACATTCAATCTCTCAACGATATGCTCACTTCACTGTCTCGATTTGTCGTTAAGTCATTTCAACACGCGCTCCCATTTTTTCAAATTATTATGCAAAGAAGAGATCTTCGAGTGGACCGGGGATTGCGAGCAATCCCTGCTCCACCTTAAAAGGGGTCTCTCTGAGCCACCAGTCCTCTCCTGACCACAAGAAAGGGAGACAATCTACCTCTACATGTCCATCGCCATGGAGGCAGTCAGTGTGGCGCTCATCTACAAGACAACCAATGGACAGAAACCATATATTTCACGAGCAAAGCTTTACAGGGGGCCCGAGCTTTAATACCAACAGATCGAGAGAATGGAGAGATTTAACTCCTGGGAATTCCAACATGTCTCCCGTAAACACAACACACGGGCAGACATGCTGTCAAAACTGGTGAGCACACATAAAAAGGGAGGCAACAAGTTGGTCATCCAAGAGATCCTCCCCTGCTTGAGCAACGAAAAGCCAACCACACCTCTCGATGTGAACGCCATCGGCGATAGCAGCTATTGGATGACCCCAATATATAACTCCCTCACCACAGGTGAACTTCCCAATGATCATAAGGAGGACACAATAACCAAAAGAAGGGCCTACTCCTACGTCTTAATCGATGGCAAGCTCTATAGGTAGGGATTCTCCATTCCCCTTTTGAAATGTGTCTAGTAGACTAAGTTTTCCGACATCTTGAGATAAATCCATGAATGAATCAATGCCCAACATCTCGGGGGAAGATGCATTGTGCGAAAGGCCTTACGAGCAGGTTATTTCTGGTCGATGATGCAACACGATGCAAAAGAAAACATAAAGAAATGCGACATGTGTCAGAGCACAAGGACATGCACTTAACTCCCCTAATGAGCTCAATACCTTGTTATCCCCATGGTCATTCGCGTGGTAGGGTATGAACATCCTAGGAATCTTCACAACATGATCCTATTAGAACAAGTACTTGATTGTTGGTGTCACTACTTCACGAAGTGGATCGAGGCCAAAGCCCTTGCAAATATCATAACGCACAACATACCTCGTTTCTACCGGAAGAACATCCTTGCTCGCTTTGTCGTGCCTCAAGCACTTGTCACCGACAATGGGACACAATTCACCAAAGGGAAATTCCAAGACTTCATCGCCAAAATAGGAACGAATTAGCACATCATGTCCATCGAACACCCCCAGACAAACGAGTGTAGCAGTAAAATCATGAGTATAAGATATTAGTTAACTTAACTCAAAGTAAATAGAGTCTCCACCACACTTTTATTTTACTCCAAGAGGAAAAGGAAAAAATAGCCAATAAATCCTAATGAATCTAAAAGCAAAAACCTAAAGAAACAAACAAAGAACCAGGTAAGGGGATAAGTTACAAAATGGGAAGGTTTTACGCACCCAAAATGTTTGTGGTACTCCACGGGAATTCTTTGAAAAATTTATTGCTTTTAGTTTGAAAATGTTTGAAAATGAGTGTGGAGGGATGAGAAAAGAATTAATTTTTAATGTTTTTGTGTTTGGAGAGGTTTACCACCTCATGCCTACATACCCACAATGTGTAATGCGAGATCAAAACCCCGTAGTTCATGGTAAAAATAATGAAAAGGGTTGGTTATGATTGATTTTATTAAGTGAGGAGAATTTGTCATTTTCAAGTGGATATCCTAACAAATCTTCCATGAAAATGAGGGCATAGACTAATACATCATTATGGGGAGGGCGCCAACTCGGATAAAATCGACGAGTATGCCACTAAACCCCCACGAATGACAAGAGACTCAATTACATCAAACTACAATCATGGAGATTGAGAGACTTGCACCCGACTAAAGAATAATGACTCATAATCAACA
Organism: Lathyrus aphaca; assembly: GCA_963966055.1. Lineage (NCBI taxonomy): Eukaryota > Viridiplantae > Streptophyta > Magnoliopsida > Fabales > Fabaceae > Lathyrus > Lathyrus aphaca. The sequence continues at coordinate 196,230,819 of OZ014519.1, read as the reverse complement.
CTTGTAAATAAAATAAAAACGTGGAGAAAGGCACAAAACAACTTGAATGAGTTTGATTTTTTTTATATTTAAAGTCAAGATGATTAAGTTCATTGATTTTTTTTAAAAAAAGAAAGTAGTAAAATCCATTTGACAAAAGTCAATGTTTTATTTATTAAAGAGGTGATGGTTTTTTAAAACAAGAATCCTTTAGAAAAAGAGGAAAGTTTTAAAATTGAAGAAAGGGAGGAGATGAAGAGGCTATCCTATAAAATAATAAAAGAGATAAAGGAGGAAAGATCTAGCCAAACTTGATGATGCTTCCAATTATGAGCACAAGAGTTCCATACTTATAAGCTAGCAAATGGCCAAATAAAGGAAAAAACCCAACTCCATGAAGATCAAAGCAAAAGGGAATATGTCCTAGAATCTAAGTCCAAAAATCTAATTCCAATGTAAAGGATAGTAACCAATAGTCCAAGATGGGAACAATTAAGTTTTTTATGGTTTAAGTCTTTATTAATAATTTTGTGTCCAAGTGGACAAACGAAAAATCAACACAACAATATAATAGCAAGAATCTAAACATGATAATGGATGATAAAGCAATATAAAGCATAATAAACATAAAGGAGATAAATGTGCAAGAAGGAAATTAAAATGTTAGTATAGTACTCCCTCCGTCTCATAAAAAGTGTCTTATTTACACTTTTTATATGTCTTAAAATAAATATCTCTTTAGAATCCCAACACAACATTTATTATTGTTTTCCACTACTATACCCCTATTAATTAACATTCACATTTTCAATTATACTTTATTACTTACTTTTAATAGGGGTATTCTAGTAAATGATATTAGTTTTTTCACTAAAACCAACATATCCAATCATTTTCTTAAGAACCGCACATTGCTCAAATAGGACATTTTTTATGAGACAGAGGGAGTAATAATAATAATAATAAAAATAATAATAATATACACAATAGTGGTATGGTGAACTTAATCATCCATAACCAAAAGAGTAACCAAGGTACTTAGTACCAAAATCGAAAGGCAACCGGTTCCGCTTAGTATCTTACAGTATAATGATTAATCAAGGCGATTAAATCCAAATTCAATGAAGTTTGAAAGAAGATTGGGAGACCCAAAGAAACTACGCATCAAACTTCACAAGTCTTGGATCTTAACACAAAAAAATCAATCACTTTGGGATTACGCGACCAACACGAGGTCCGGTCCACGAAAGTTCAAGTATCTAATTGGATTTTTATTCCGAATTCAGGACACATTTAGGTCTATGTTAAACAATCGCCGAGTAATTTACAGAGTAATTACCCTACAAATGAGGCCGGCCAACACCAATTTAGGAGAACGATATTTTTGCTTATGCATGCGAGATAAATGATATGTAAATCACTATCCGAACGCAATGTCGTAAGAAACTAAAGATGAATACCAAATTGAGTTACACTTATGGTATTCTTTCATCTTTAAGTTCAATCACTCATCTTGGTAGATTCAAGTATGAAAATATCTCACTAATGCAAATTACCTAAAGTGAATTAAATAATTCACTTAGAGGTAAATTTGGACTAATGAATATTAACCACTCTAATCTACACCCAAAGTCCATTGAAATTAAAGAGAAATCATTCCCAAAAATGTCTCCCAAGGTAAAAATAAGAAGGAGGAAGAAGAAGAATAAAAAGGAACCAACATAAGTTCAGAAATAGCCAAAAACAGCTTCTAGTGCCGTGTTAATCGGTTAAACAATTGGTTAATTGGTTAACACAACAAATTTACAAATTCTGGCACAAAACAACACTAGTTAATCGGTTAATCATTCTGTACTGAAATTGGCTAACCAGTTAACACTGAACCAGTAGCAGAAAAATAGCCAAAATTCAGCATGATCCTCTTTCAAATACACTTCCAAAAACCATATGATTATGAACTGAATTGGAACGAATTTTAAAGTTAAAACCAATGAAATCCAAGCAATCAAACAATAATTTATGACCCAAAGGATCAACAACCAAAGTAACCAAAGATCTACATCTTGAATGTTGATGAAGGTAGAACCATGGAAAAAGTGAATTACCAAGAACACTCTTCAAATTGATCCAATATCAAGCTTGATCTACTGAAATTGATGAATAAAAATAATAGGATGAAGGTTTAGCTCAAAGTTGATAAAGAATTCAAGGTGTATTCTTGATAAATTTCAAAAGAGGAAAAATGAACTTTGGTGATTTTGGGGTTTTGAAGGATATTTTGCAAGAGATTTGTTGGCTATCAAAAGCTTCAGAAGTGAATGAGAAAATGTCTCTATTTAAAGAGTTTAGGTATTGGAAATTTGGTAGAATGGAACTTGCTTTGGAAATTAAAAAATTAGCTTTGGAAATTCAAATTTGGAGGGAAATTTAAAAGAGTGGTGATTAGTGAGGCTTTATGGTGGGAAATGATCAAAGTGATGTAGAGAATTAAGAGGGAAATGGATCTAGAATATTCCAATGAGATCAATGGCTAAACAGTGATGAAATTGAACAAAATTTCAAATATTTCACTGGTTAATCGGTTAACACAGTGGTTAATCAGTTAACCATGTTAAATTTTGAATATTTTGTTTAATTTTGATTGCTTAATTGCTTCGGCTCGATTCTTTCGAGCGTCGAAGAAGGCATGGAAATAAACACATGAACCTTGGAATTTATTGAATAAATAAATTAAATCAGGAAATCCTTGATCAGACAAATTTTAATTATTTGCAGATCGACTTCGAATTTTATCTGTGAAATTCATTCGAGCTATTTTTGGCATTTTTGACCTGAAAAAGGATTAACAAAAGAAAACAAAAATGTTTTGGATTTTAATTAATGGTTAGTAAACATAAACAAGTAAAAGAAAATAAAAGCAATGGTGATCCCTTGTGAGGCATAAACCTATACCCAAGAAGAATCGAGAAACTAGTGTGATCTATTTTGTATGCATAATGCATATGAAATGCAAAGAAATATTAGGGAAAAATTAGAGTGTTGCAATGGGGAGGAAGAAGCAACCAACAAAGTAATCCTAAGGGGCTTAAAACACAAGATGGGGAAAGCGAAAACGGGTTGGGTCGAGGAGTTACATTACTTACTTTGGCCTTACCTAATGACCCCTCATTCAACCACCGGCGAAAATGCAATGCACACACAATTAACCATGGAAGCATACCCATACAATCATTCAAAATCAAACCTAGGAAGAGAGAGATGAACGTGAGGAGCACCCTCCTCATTTATGCACTGGCTTCATCTAAACCATTCACACCACAAGATCTAATAGACACGTTATAAAGTTCAAACCCTACCTGAAACCTTTCACTGACCGGAGAAGGACCTCCGGTCATCTTCTCTAGCAATCTCAGGCCATCTGCAACTAAATTAATTTCCCAAAAATGCTCAAACCATATACCAAAATGAAGCTAAGCTCAAGGAGATCACAAATCTATCCTTTGAATTCATATATCATGCACACACAAAGAGAATCGAAGAGAGACAATTAGCCCTAAATTCTGCAACTAAGAACCTATGATTCCTATCAACTAGAAAGAGTTCCCACAACTTCTATTAAGCTTCAATATCAACAAAGACAAGCATAAATTGAATAAAATTGTAAAGAGAAGTTTGAGGAAGGAGCACCTGAACTTGATGAATTTTCACTTGTAAGAAAACCAGAGATGAAATGCTTGATTCTCGAGCATCAATAAAGCAAAATAAATGCTATTGATCTTCAATTCTTATGGAATTCAGTGAGATAACTTTGAAGACGATGAAAATTTAAGCTAGAATTCAATGCACTAATGCTTTGAGATTGATGAATGATGAAAATTGAAGAAGAAAATTGAAGAACTTGTGGCAATAAGAGAGAGAATTCGGAGATAAATTTCAGAGTGATTTTGTGAAAAGTGAACAAATTATGAAGCTCCCTCCAAATTATGTTATGTCTTGCTTTTATATGGATGGTTAAGTTCTAATTGTTAGAGTTAATAGTTATAACTATGGTTGAGTTAGTGATGATGCAGTGAGACATTAGAGGTGAATTAAGCAATGTTCAAATGAATCCAATCCATGTATGGTTATTGTGTATAAGTATAATGCAACTCATTGCTCTTATGATGAGGCCACACTGATGAAGGATGATGATGAAGTGATGTTGTAATGCTTTCTGCAACATTCATCTCAATGGCATTGGTTATCACTCTAATTTTTAATTTCTTCCATTATGGTGTATGTGAAGCATGTATGGCATGATCATGTAAGAGGATGTGTGTACCAAAAAAGCAATGGATGATGGGCTTAGGCTTCATGTGTGTGAATCCTTCTAAATTAGTACATAAGATCTCATAATTCCCTCCTTGCCAATCCAAAAGCAATGAAAAATATGATCTTTGGTGGTGATGTTCTCTCAAGTTATGACATGAAAATGGATTTTCTTAGAGGCAAAGGATCAAGGATATTTAATAGAACATGTTTGTAGTTGATTGCAACAAGAATAAAAGCCTCCAAGATGGTGAAAAGTGACTTAGAACACAAGTAAGCATAACTGGCCCATGGGTGTGTCAGGCCTAGCTCATGGCTAAGACAAAAACTCAGTGTGAATAACCTCTCTTTAAGCCACCATAACTATTGATCCTTTGGTCAGATGAAAATTCTTCCAACATCAAAGTTGAAGAGGAAATGAAATTGAACAACTTTGATGTTCAACAAAATTTCATTTGAAGCTTTCTTGATGGAGAAAATTGGCTTGAAATTCAGAACACCACTTGCTTGATGAAATTCAATGCACCTGGCACACCCATGCCTTGGCTTCTTGGCAAAGTTGCCCAGGTTTTGTCAAACTTTGATTGATCATATCTCTCTCAATTTTGACCCAATGGAGATGTTATTGTTATGGATTTAAAGCTCAGGATGTACTCTTTAATTGGCTCAACATAGGCCTAAAGTTTGGATCTTTATCTTGAAGAAAGAGGGCTTGAAAGTGAGGTGCAAATTTCAATGATTGACCATATTCAACTTGTGGATCATAATTTTGACCTCAAAAAGTCAGGAGTTAAGTTTTTCCTCTGCACAGTTGATTTTTCCCTATTTTCTTGATTTTCAAGTAACTAACCAATTGAAGACCTTCTGAAATGATTTAATGGACGATCTTTCATTATTAGATACTTGATATCATATGGAAAACATTGAAACCAAATTTGAGCCAAACTTTCATCTAGAAGTCCTTTGAATCAGAAACCCTAATTTTGGCCCTTTTTGTCAGGAGATGTTGCACTGCTTCAATTTCTTGATCAATCAACATCTTCCAATGGCTTTAGGAATCATTTGAGATTGTGTGGGATATTAAAGACCATTGAGGCTTGTTAATATACCCTTGGCTCTCCTTCTTTGACTTTAAATGGTCAAGCTTTGACAATCAACTGATCACATACCTCATGCTCCAAACTATGAATGTTATGCTTCCTCTTTTTATTTATTTAAATGCAATGCAATGTATGAGAATGGTATGTTAAATGGATTGAGAAAGGGAGGGAAAATTTTGGGGTATTACAGGTCTTTGTAAGTTCGATAATTCTATGATAATATGGAAACCATTGTTGTAATCCATGATGCGTGCCACATATCTCAACAGACATGCTTATGACGTTGTTGTAATCTATCAACAACAAATTTAGAAAAACAAAAATTACTTTTATCCTCGGTTAGAATAGATAATTGTCGTGAAAGGCCCATGGTTAATTATATTTTATATAAATTGCTTGTTTTCTATACCCCTCACTAAAGAAATACAAGGATTCAAATTGACGAAGAAGTATATAATCTAAAAAATTAAAATATTCTTGGAAACCAATTTAATCAAACCATTCTTGTTTTTGAATTTCATGCATCTTGTCATTTATTATACAATAATAAATGTAAACAACGTGAGATAAACGACGAGAAACATGCCAATCCAAAGACAACAATGGATTATTTAACTTAGTTTTCAAATATAACTTAATTTACATATTATAACTATCCACCTCAATTTAAATGAATGTATTTTAAGTGAGGTATATTAGTGAAACAAACAATCTATATAGAATATAATAAACTCAAACAACATCATACACCAGAACAAGATACTATAATTTATTATGCACCAGAACAAGATAGTATAATTTATCACAGACTATATTAAACTATTACAAGAGAACATACCTCTTAACCACAATGACTTCATACTTCTTATACTTATTTTTATTGTTTCTAAAACTAGGTAACAATTGTTGCCACAGTTGTTTCCTTATTTAATACACATAGTTGTACAAACAAGAATACGGATCCGAAAAAATGAGAACAATCAACAAAAACAACATGCAACAAACGAGAAAATGGGAAATATCTAACAAAAAAGATTGAAGTAGAAGAATAATTTATTTTCATATATATGTACCTCAACAACTCATACTGTAATCTTTCTACCACCACCATCATCCACCATGTGAAGCAAAACCCTAAGAAATGGGAAGCAATGAAGAAAATTAGTTAGTATTCAAAACAAAACAAGAAAAAGTTGAAACAAAATCCTTGAAGAATACCTTATTTTCCATAAACAATATGTACATTACGCTTGCTACCGACAACATCATCACCATGTTCATTTAGTTTTAGACTCTATAAAAAGTAATACTTGGATGAAGAAGCCTAAACAAAAAGCTTCATACTTGTATTACTTTTTGAAAATTCTATTAAAAAGATAAAGCCTTGTTGCCAAAAATGTAGAGGAAAAATGGGTGCTAGGCTTTTGATGTGAAGGAAACAACATTATTGTCAATAAGGGAAAGTTAATTCCCTTATATAGGTAAATATTTCACAACGGTTTTCTAAAAGAACCGTAATTATAAGTATATAATAAAAAAAGACCCAAATTACAAGTATTTATTAATAACAAATATATCACATTGGTTAACAAGGAAACCCGTAGTGATAACTCCTTTAAAAAAAATTAAGAAGAGAAACAAAAACATCAACATTGTAAAACAAACCCTAATTATTACATTTCATAACAAAGTAAAAATTAAAAATAAAGGATACTAAAAAACATAACATCTTGAGATTTCCATAAAATCTTTCTGATTTCAGTTTATTCTTCAAATTAATGTTCTTCTTCTTTGAATCCTCATACATAATCTTCAAATAACACACAACTTCCAGCTCTGACTTCATAATGCTCTTATCTTCATTTTTATCTCTTTATCCCATGTCTTCATCCCATATGAACAAGTTACAGGTTTCATCACTCCTCCAAAATGGACATCTCTAGAAAAGCTTTCCTTTATTTTATCCCTTCTTGCATTGATATGAAACCATACGACCATCACAACCACATAAATTTCCAGATTGAGATTTTTACTGCGGTAGAAGACATAGAAACGCCTTTGGATAAGTTTGTCTTCAGATGCGATATTGTTAAGCCTCAAAGTAGAACAAACGATATAATGGGAAATATGTTACACTGGATGGAAGAAGATGAATACCTAAATGTATGAAACACAAGATTCTAAGTATTATAAATATTATAAATAAATCACAATGATTTATAATGGTATCCGTAGTGATACCACTTTTTTTGGGTATTTTAAATAAATAAAAAAGAAAAAAGTGTGCCTTAATATTAAAGGGGTAAAATATATTAATGCGTTGAGGTTCAAACCGATAAAAGTTTAATTGTATCACAATGGTTGATTCTGAAACCGTTGTTATGTACAAATAATTTTAATTTTAAAAAAAGATAACGCCTTAGTTAAGATATGTCACTACGATCTAGGGAAAAATTGTGATGACCATGGCTTCATTAATTGCGTGTTTTGTAGTAGTGAAAGCACATAAATGTATGCTACTAGGATATTATGAATACTCTAAAGGCTACAGAATATACAACACAGAGACACAAATTATGGAGGAATCAATTCATGTCAGATTCGATGGTAAACCTGACCCTGAAAAGTCAGCGCCAACTGAAACGTTTGTAGATCTGAAGGTTAAGTTATCAGAACCCAAAGAGTGAGAAGAAGAAAAAGCTGCAGAAACTAAAGAGTTAGAGATTCCTTCACCAGAACAAATGATGAGTCCAACATAGAAGAAAAAAGGCTCAAAGATTCTCATTCTGAAGAACTGATCCTAGGAGATAAATCTGCTCCAATCAGAACCAGATCCGCTTTTAGACCTTCTGATGAAAACATTCATGGATTGGTGTCTCTTATAGAACCAAGTTATATAGAATAAGCTCTCAAAGACAGTGATTGAATCCTAGCTATGGAAGAAGAATTGAATCAGTTCACCAGGAACAATGTATGGGATCTTGTTCAGAAACCTAAAGGTGTCCATGTTATTGGAACCCAATGGGTGTTCAAAAACAAGCTGAATGAGAAAGGTGAAGTAGTTAGAAACAAGGCTCGACTAGTTGCACAAAGATATAATCAACAAGAAGGAATTGACTACACTGAGACCTTTTCTCCAGTCACGAGGTTTGAATCTATCTGACTATTAGTTTCTTTTGTTGCCAATCATAACATCATCCTTTACCAGATGGATGTTAAGAGTGCATTCTTAAATGGCTACATTTCTGAGGAAGTGTATATATATCAAACCCCTGGATTTGAGGATTCTAAAAATTAAGTTCTTGTATTTAAACTAAAGAAATCCTTGTATGGTCTAAAACAAGCTCCTGTTGCTTGATATGACAGACTTAGAACATTTCTTTTAAAAAATAATTTTACTAGAGGGAAGGTTGATACTACACTCCTTTGCAATAAATTTAAGAATGATATTCTTATTGTGAAAATTTATGTTGATGATATCATTTTTGGTTCTGCTAATCGTGCTCTGTGCAAGGAATTTTCAGAGTTGATGCAGGCATAATTCGAAATGAGTCTGATGTGAGAACTAAAATTTATGGGAATCCAGATTGAATAACATCCATATGCAACATATATTCATCAAAGAAAATATGCAAAAGAACTTTTGAAGAAGTTTGAGATGTCAGAAAGAAAACCTGCTAAAACCCCTATGCATTTAACATGTGTTCTGGAGAAAGAAGAAAGTTATAAAGTGTGTTAGAAGCTCTATCGTGGAATGATAGGTTCTCTTATGTACCTAACAACTTCTCAACCAGATATTTTGTTCAGTGTTTGCTTGTGTGCTTGATTCCAAACAGACCCAAGGGAAACTCATTTTATTGTTGTAAAAAGAATCCTAAGGTATATCAAGGGAACGAATAATCTGGGTCTGATCTACAAGAAGACTTCAGAGTACACACTTTCTGGTTATTGTGATGCAGACTATGCCGGAGATAGAATCGAAAGGAAAAGTACTTCTAGAAACTGTCAGTTTCTAGGAAACAATCTCATCTCGTGGGCTAGCCAAAGGCAATCAACAATAGCATTATCTATGGCAGAGGATATATCTCATCATCTTTGTGCAACACCCAAATGATCTAGATGAAGAATCAACTTGAGGATTTTTAGATAAATTAGGGTAATATTCATATCTTTTATGATAACACAACTACTATTTGTTTGAGTAAGAATCCTATTTTGCATTCAAGAGCTAAGCACATTGAAATAAAACATCATTTTATCAGAGACTATGTTCAGAAAGGAATTTTAAATTTTAAATTTATAGATACAGAAAATCAATGGGTTGATATCTTTAAAAAAACCTTGGCTGAAGATAGATTTCTCTTTATTCAGAAGAATTTAAATATGGGCAATTGTCCAGAATAAATTCTTTTCAGAACATGCTTAGTATCTTTGTGAAAAAATATGTTCTGACTCCAAGCAAATATGGAGTTATGGAAGTTCTGATAGAAAGGCTTCTAAAAGTTAGAAGATACTTTCTTTAATAACTCATCCAAGTCAGATACCAGATTAAGCGGTATTCTTGACATGAGGAAAAGCAAAGTGTTCACTAAGTAGATGAGCGTGATTCTTTAATCATGTTCATTCTTTAAAAGTGATACCTCGAGAATTGTGATTTTGTGAGGTTAGATTTTCAGAATAATCTTTGTCAATACTCTTACAAGTTTTCTTCAAAAGAAAATCTTTTTAAACTGATGTTTTTTAAATTGAACATATTGAAATATATTACGATGGAAACATCATTGTGTTCAAAGCTCACTCTATTTTCAACCTTGAAAACACTTGAGACTTTTCATAAAATTTCGTCGCCTATGTCTGGTTGAACTTTTTTAAACCTTTTTTATTATGACAAAAAGGGGGTATTAATTGGGATGTTATTTTGAAGCTTAATATCTAGACTCTGAATCATAACTCTGACATTCTAACATACTGAATATGCAATATTCTTTTAGTATGTCATCTTTTAGAAATGATATTGAATATCAGGCACTGGACACATTTTTTATCATCTAAGTTCTGATAGAAACCAAGACCTGAGATGAACACCAGTGTTCTAGTCAAACTCTGATGAGTCGATATAGGGAAGTATTCCTTCCCTATATTATGCTCTGGAAATTCAAAATTTATATTTTGTGAGTCTTGGGATGAGGGGGAGACTCTGAACAAGCATAAATAAAATCTTGGGATCATCAGAATGAGGGGGAGAGTATCTGGTAAATGGAAGATAATTCTGAACTCATCTTATGTCAATTCTGATTTATTACCTCTTACAAAATTGTCTCTTCAAAATACATTGTTCTGTCATTATCAAAATGGGGGAGATTGTGAGAACAATATTTGGTTCTACTCAATATCTTTATTTTTTGATAATAACAACAAAGTATTTGTGTGAAAGCAATTTTGATACTCTAACGTTTGTTATTATGTATGTCTTGATAAACAGGTTCTAACTCTGAGGGAGTTCTTACGAACTGAAGATCCTGACATGGTGATATCCGCTTATTCACTAAAAGGAAGCAAGACTGCTCATGTACCAACTCATCAGAAAGATATTGAGAAAATAAATATTGTAGTTGCAATGTTTTTTAGGATTCTGACTCTGAATGAGTAAGACTCTAATATGTTAGTTTTGAACACCGTGTGCTGAAGATTCCTATGAATTTAGGTTCTGAAGATAGAATGATCTGAAGACCAAGTGTAGAAATATTATGAAGACTTGAAGTTCTGAAGAATAAGGGTTTCAAAGATAAGTGTTGAAGTTCTGAAGACGTGGTTCTGAGTGAACAAAGTTCTAATGACTGAAGACGAGATTCTGAAGACCTAGCAATCCTTCCTCAACTCATGCTTCAATCATATTTAAACTAGAATCCCTTGAAGTTCAAAAGATAAGGATTAAGGATTAAGACACATCCTTTCATCTACTCATGCTTTAAACATCTATCAACCAGAAGCCTCTACTTATGCTTCAAACATCTATCAACCAGTAGACTCTGAAGTTCTGAAGAAAAGAAATAACGATCAAGACAATTATTATATCTTTGCTTATGCTTCATAAGCCTATCAACCAGAAGCCTTTGAATATCAGAAGATAAGGATTAACAGATATGAGGGAATAATACAATTCTAAATGCTCTTAAACTTCATTACACTAACAATTCCACTACCCTATTATCCTGATTTAGTTGTATGGAAGGATGATTGTGTGTACTATTTTTCACCCTCAGTAACGACAATCCTCTAGGTCAGCTGTGATGTAACAAATATTTTTCTATAGGGCCTATATAAGGATTGTCTCTCAAAGTAACAAGCACAACACATGACTACTTTAATTTGAAATGGAAATACAAAGCAAATTTTCTATCAGTAGTGTAAAGTTCCAATTGCTCTTAAACTGTGTTTACTCTACTTATTTTAGAAGCACTCTATTGTAAACAAACCTTGTAGCAAACTATTATTTGCATTCCTTAAAGGACCCACTGAAAGTCTGGAGCTTTAGAAAGACTAGGGTTGTGAGTATTAATGGTTGTTAGTCACAACAGTTGGTTGTGCATTGTGTAAGTCGCATTAATTGGTTGTAGTTGAATGTGTAGTTAGTCATATAGTTTTTATATGTTGAAATATGTTACAATTATAGTGGATTAAGTCCTTGTTGAAGGAAAATTCACCTTGGCGCGTGGATTGGAGGTAGCTTGTGGTTGGCAAGTGAACCATGATAAATATTTGTGTCCATTCTTTATTTTGTTGTTGATTTATTTGTTGGGGTTCCAAAAAAAGCTTTCATTTTTTAACACACCAATTCAAACCCCCATTTCTTGTGTTTTCTCACACCTTCAGATGCGTAAATAAGTCACTTGTTACATGCTCAATGATCACCTGTTCGACACGGCACTTAGCCCATTTCTTTGGGTCTTGTTCGACATCTTCAGGACACGTTCTTTGAGGGGGATGAGCACAACTACAAAAGAAAAACAACGTCAGTTATTGAGTAAGTGATTGGACATAAAATAGAGTCAAACAAACTTGCCTAGAAGCCTAAAAGCCTTATCGTCAGTCCCACACTCAAGCAACACCTTCGTATTAATCTGGAGAGCGTCATATGTAGGATCCCCGGACTCTGTCAAGATATGCTTGTCATCCTGATCCATGCATAGAGCTAAGTAGAAACCCTCGACGAAGGTCACCAATTTCCCATAAGCAGTCGTGTCATCAGCCCCTAAGTTCTCGGGCTTCATGATTTTGAGATAAGCCCAAAATTTTCCCTCACATCTTCAAGAAAATATGTCTCAAGAGGTCTCTTAATAGTTACAAGATTCTCAATTGCTCAAAGGGATTCAAGGTTTCATCAGAGAAAGCCTCCTCCTAAGCGATGGATCCTAAATTAGGGTTTTGAGTTTCCCAACGTAAATTGGACTTCCAAAGCCTCAAGTGGACTTCATGGTATCCTATATACCTCAAAGGATCCTCATGTCAAGTTTCAAGGCTTTCCCTACAATTTTGGTCAATCAGATGCTCAGATAATAAAAAATCGGTTAACTTGGTCAAAAGGTCAATTGTGGTCAACATACAGTCAAACTTCGAGATTTTTGGTCAACATCAAGATTATGAAGTAAGATTCATTATTTTATCAAGGGTTGATCATGATTCATCTAGGAAACCTCAAAGTCATTAAGAATCAGAAGTTACTAAATTAGGATTTTTGTAGGAAAAGTCAATTTTACTTTGTGTCTCACAAGCCAAGGCCAGAAATGCTTCATTTGAGAGATATGAGCCAAGACATTACAGGTCCTTCAAAAAGTCAACAAAAAGTCAACTTTTTCAAAAGCTCATAACTTGAACATGGAAGATTAAATGGACATGGTACTAAAAGGAGTAATTAGAGGACACAATAAGATTTCTATAAAGTCCAAGAACACATACATGAGATAAAAATTGAGAGAGTTATACATTGTTGAAGTTGGGTAAATTTAAGGTGTATAAGGCAAATAATGACCAAAACTTAAGTTTTTGCCAAATGGGCCCATATTTTTCTAACCCAAACTTAATCATGAGATAATCCATGACCCATAACTCATATATTTTGATTTTTTATGTTTATTTTATATTTTATTGGTTTAATTGATTTAAATTCAATTTTAATTAGAATAAAGAAAAATCAAATATTTGATCTTAGGATTATTTTAGGATCTGATTTTGATGTTTATGATCATAATATGGATCCCAAATTCGTGCACACCAAATGAGAAGGTCATAATATCAAATATTTCACCAAAATATAAAGTTTCTAACTTGATCCGAAAGCAACCAAATTTTCTTCACCCAAGCCCAAATTTTTTGACCTAAATTACACTTCTATATATACGCATTAGCTACACAAGTGAGGGACACAAAATTCTTACACAAAAGAGCCCTAAAATTTTTTCAAAAAAAAGACAAACTAGGGAAAGTCACAAAAACACTTCATAGCAAGCTTTCAACCTCCCTTCACATCCAATAATCATCAAGAAACTTCCAGGAGGTTGTCCCAATCGTTAGTGAAGGGTGAGGATGCGTGAAGCATGCCATCCATGAACATGGCCGCATACCACTTTTATCCTTTCCCAATCTTATATTTTATAATATTATAATGTTTTTCTTGTTCATATTCATGTTCATATGACTTAATAGATTTGTTTTGATGCATTTTTATTGAGCTTCCATGCAGGAATTGTAAGTCACCATGGCTAGGGCATAAAACGTCCTTTAATCGAAACTCTTAATCCAAGCACTTTTAGGACAAACAAACTCACCATTGAATTCCTGAGGCCAAAATTAGTAGGAATGGGTGATTTTTATGCGTTAATACTTGTGTTTTCTTGATGTTTAAATCGCAAGTCAATTAGCAACGAAAATATTGTAGCTAATTCGTAGCAGGTTTGAAGCAAAACCTTAAATAAAAACATGGGTGGGAGGTTGAAGACGATGGCGTGGCGGGCGCTGATTGGCCTGTTTTAGTTTTCTGTGATTGTTTAATATTTAATTGTTTGTTGTGGTTTCTTATCACACGCAGGTGCGTGACTCAGCTGGCAAGGCAATGCACCTTTGACCTTTGGGGGCCGGGTTTGAAAGCTAGCAGCCCCCCCCCCCCTTATTTTTTATTTTTTTTCTTATTTCTTTCCGTTTTCTTTTTTTATTTCTTTTATTTATTTTAAATCAATTAATTAATTTAATAAATGTTTTAACCAATAAAGAAATAGGAAAACTTAATTTTTTATTTATAAAATCATAAAATATCAATAAGAAAAAAAATTCTTATCTTAATAATCAAATTGAATTTATTTTCTTAAAATTAAATTTTCTTAAAAAAATCAATCATTAAGATTTATCTTTTCTAAAAAATCCCATTAATTGATTTTACACGAATTCTCGATATTTCTTTCTTCTCCATCCTTATTCTTCTTCGATTTTAATTTTCTTTTTTGCTATTTAATTTCATTAGAAAATTGTATAGGGTGTGAAAATTATGTAATAGTGTAGATTTATTTTCTTGCATGTTTTCTCAATTATGTATTTGCTCATGGATTGTAATAGTTTAATTAGGGTTTAAATTTCCGCACTTTTACTTTCCGCACTTTATTATGTAATTGCCCCAAATCCCTGTAATAGTCTTAGGATTTATTTTCCGCACTTTACTCTTTGCACCCTATAACCGCTAGATGCATGAATCATATGATTGTATGGCAAGATAAAATCAACTGTTAGATCACTAACTCCAAGATTAATATAATTATAATTAAAACACTCCTTCACACATACATCTCTAGGGTATCCCCTCTTGTTACCTTACGAAATATTGGTCAAGTTCCTCGAACGTAGAGGTGTCTTAGCAAAGTTGCCTAAATAAAAATCATCAAGTCCCTTCGATATAAAGATCATAGTCCCTCGATGACCCTTCGAGTTTCCTACGAAAAAATGATCTAGTCCCTCGATGACCCTATGGAAAATGATGATAGTCCCTTCAAATTACTAAAATACCTTTACAAGGTTGCTTTCTATGACCATACAATGACCCTACGCCTGTCTCTTACATCCAAGGATAAGACTACTTAATAACTAATAGTAAGGATAATTCTATCCCTAAGGAAAGAAAAATAACATGAATGACCTTGAGTAGGTGGGAAGCCCTTAACTGCTTGCTCACCATCAAAAGCAAAAAATACTCTTTACACCTCACACTTTCAATTTTTTTTCCCAAGAAAACCCCTTTGTATACATTCATACGAGAATCATTACAAAGGTGGATTTTTTTTTCTAAATACACCACCACTATTTTTTCCAAACAAAAGTAAAGCGAGTTAAGCAGTTAAGAGCCCATGGATAACAATGGATACAAAGGGTGCTAACACCTTCCCTTTGTATAACCTACCCCCCCCCCCCCCGAACTCAAAATCTAAAATCAAGGTCTTTCCTGTTCTTTTCCACCTTTCCTACTTGGATAAAAGAAAAATCAGTGACGACTCTTGCTATCCGCTACATAGTTTTTGTGGAAAAAAAAACGACAAAGGCAGTTCTCCCACCGTGTTACAACTGGTCAGTAGAACGATTGAAATGTCCTAGTTTCTATTTGAGCAACATGGTCGAAATAAGACGATCCATGTCGCTGACATCTCGCTGCTTCATGTATAGACTCTTAATGGCCTAGGGAGAGAGGGGTTTCACGGTGTACCACCTGACCATGAAACACTAGACAAAATTAACATAAGTCTTGAACAACCTCCTCGACAACTTGAAAAAAATCCAATTTTGCCTCCCCCGCACAAATGAGGGTTGCAGGTGAAAGACTTGGAAGAACAAGGCGTGTGTACAACCGATCTAGAGCTATTGGTACATCAACTCGAACACTTGAATAAATGAGATGGAATTGGGGTGTAGCTGTGAAAGAGCCAAGTCGAGTCATTAGAAGACACCCGCCTGGAACCTGTTGAAAGGAAGGCGGAGCCTGGCCTCCTTGAAGACGAGCTCATACATAGGAAAATGTGTTCCCTCAAACACTGAGCAGATCGCTGCTCAGGACGGGGAGCGATAATCCTAAATCTTAGGAGATCCTAGTTCCAAGTCATCCAAGACATCATAGGAACCCCGAGGATAATTCACAAAACGGGAACCCGTCTCTAACGCCTCCTCCCCAACCCAAGATAAGTCAACCGTAACATAGGTGACGATTAAAGAGTCCTGGATGTTGGCATCGAGCATATCATCGTCCACCATGCGCTAGTTCAGTTTTACTAGAAAGGCAGAAGGAAACAATGAATTCAATGTTGGTATGAAATCCACCATTCCACCACAGTTCAAGTGAAAAGGCGAGGAGCGGCGTCGGGTTAGGAGGTGCGCGACGAATAAAAGAAACATCAATAGGGCAGAGCATCCTAAAATTCCCCTAGAAAGAATCTTAAGCGCGAGGAGACCCCTCTTCGTCGCAATAACTAAGGGTCGCTAAAATGGAACACTCGAGGAGGCTTATCCCAACCTAGATCCGATGAATGTCCACTGGAAAATTCATAATTTGGAAAGGAAATTCATCGAAAATTTCATACCTAGTTTTGAGGAGGGACCTCTATGACTAGATTTAATGAATGTTCATCAGATAATTCATTTCTTGGTCGGGAAATGCATCGAAAAATCAATGTGATCGCTTGGAATTCGCACATTTCTTGGACGATGAAGAAAACCTACAATTGCAAGATGAAAGGAAATGGGACTTATTTTGAGGTCGTACGGAGGTTGAAAGGGTTTCTTATAGCGACAACGACTGACGAGAATGTTTTCTGGTGGAGGCAGAGTGTTTCCCATGAGAGCTTATGGGATTTAAGAAAGAGCGCCAAATGGAAAGTAAAAATGAATGTTCCCTCACAAGCTCCTCTTATAACCAACGCACGAGGAAACACGCCCTGGTTCATCATCGCCTAGGTTACCGAGATTTTCCTAGGCAATGATGACAATTAATGTGTCGTCACGCAGGAAATAAGGAGACATATATTAATTGCACCATCACACGAAAAACAAAGAGACAAACATATGTCATTATTGGGTTCCCCAAGCGTCAAGATTCTCTCATTCCCAATGCATTGAGCATGCCCCTCCTCGACTAGAAACCACCAAGAAGATACCGACGAGCACACGCAAGTGCCCGCAGTTTTAAAACTACACCCCACGACAAGCCTCGAGCATACTCCCTTCATCGGCATAAAAGTCGTCAGTTATATTTTCATATTCGATGCCGATGGACATCCACAATCAGCCCGCCTCACCGGGGATGATCTTGAAAACCTGACTCCCTTTTGCAACTAAAAACTCAAGGAATCGTTCCCGCTCCCAGCGCGTTCGACTACACCCTATCGGTCTAACACCGTTTAACCCTTAAGTCATCACCCCACATTGGAGTTGTGACTTGGGAGTCTCCTGTTCTGGACTAGGCCTCATGGCAGTCACCTCGACCACAACCCAATTCTGTGGGCAAGAATCCACAAAGACCCACAAACTGATGGGCATGGGGGCACCTTCCCCACGTTCCCTTCGGTTACGCTCAGTCAACTGGCCCCGGGATAATCTCCCACATCCTAGATTTAAGGGGAAGTTGGACCAGGATGAAGACCACGTGCTAGGTCGTCCCTACTTCTTTGTAGATCCTAACAATCTTCATCGTGAGCCTAGCTGGTCCAGCCCACAATGAGGACCATGGTCCAACGCTAGAGGCACATTATAAATACTCTTTTTCATTAGAGGGCCAGGTATTCTAACTCTTCTACCTTTTTCTCTATACTTGCTCCTCCTCCATTCCTATTCTCAATTTGGCATCGGAGTACCTTGCAGGTACACCCTCTTCTCTTCTCCAGTCACAAAAACAATGATAGTACAGAAGGTTCATTCTGATTAGGTGAGATCGATTGCATTAGTTGAAAACTTATCAATATTATTCTTCAAAAAATAATCATCTAAGCATTTGCTGACTACTCATTAGAGGGTGAATCTCTTTAAAGGATAACTAATTGGTCTTCTAAGCAAATAACTCAGATGTTGACTATGTAGCATTGATCTGACCAAAGTAATATGATAACTTAATTGAGTAGATAGATATTAAGCATATAGAAACAATAAAAGTACTAATAAGAGGATAATAAAGAAAAGTCTTTAGATACACATTGAAATGATGTTTTACCATATGCGTCCCATAGGTGTTTGATGATAAAAGTGGTTGATGACATCTTGCTAGATTCATCTTGAGTCCATATGATCATTTGGTATAGTACATTTGCACGCTTTTTTTAGATGATAATATAACATGTTACTGTAACACCCCAAATTTGCCCTCTTCTTTTTAAGCATCATCATCATACCATAATCATCATAAGCATATCATATCCTTGGCATGTTTACATGGAAAGATGAGGCATAGCATTCTCATAACCTAGCATTAGGCATATGATCATCTATGGAAGGATTTGAAACATTTCAAGCTATAACAAGAGGCCCAGTGGATTTTTCCAAGTCCTATGAGGAGTCTACATTGCATTCACAAGTTCAAGATCATTCACAAAAGCCCAGGAGGTTGGAAGATCACCAGTGAATTCAAGCTAGGGCAAGCTCCTACACAATGATCCTAAATTAGGGTTTGAGTTTCAAGGAGGAAAACTTTGTGACTTTGGCCATTTCATTTTGGCAAAGTCTTTCATATGATAAGAGGATCCTAGGGATGAAATTTGGTGGGGAAAATCCTTGTAGAAGTCAGGTATTTCTTCAGTTGCTTGTAAAGGAAGAAATTGGTCAACTGTGCATTTTAGAAGTCAACTGTGAAATTTCAAAGGGTCCAACCCTATTTTTCAAGTCAAGGGGTGTTCTTATAACCTTAGAATAGGTTTGTCAAGGTCAAAGATCAAGAATCAAAAGGTTTTGAGGAGTTTTCCATTTTTGGCATATGTTTGGTCATGAAATTTGCCATTTTTAGCAACCTTTTGCCCTAATTTTCAAAGTCACATAACTTGGTGGAAAAAGCTTCAAATGAATTGCCATCAAACATGAAAGTTGAAGATTAAGTTCTCCCATTTTTAAAAAGTACAAGTGCATTTTCATAGCCCTCATAGATTGGGAGATAAGCCCTTCGAAAGTTACTTGATTTTAGGGCATGGCATTAATTTCAAGTTTACTCCAAATGCAAAAGCTCATGAATATCATTTTCAAGTTGTTTCCTGAACCAAATAAGATCATACTCTTACAAGGCATTGCATAAAGTTTGTTTTGCTCCAAAAATACCATAAAATTCGTGCATGGGATGTGGTGTATTTCACAAAAGGCAAAAATGCATGATCATGAGAAAAGCATGACACCAACATTTGAGGGGCAGAATCATTCCATTATGAATCAAGGGCTTGGATGAGAGATCAGCATGTACAAGGGGGAATCAAATGCACGAGCAAATTGATCATTATCATTCTTCATGCAATTTTGCAAAACAACCCCTATCACACAACTCATGCTACCACTCACCACAAAACCCTAATCAGTGTGATATGTGCATGATATAAAAGCCAATCATACCCTAAATGCAAGCTAGCACTCTCTCATTTCTCAGATTCAAAGTTTCATGCAGAAGAGTAAAATTTTTCGAATCTCTCTCTCCAAGACACATCTCTCTCATTTCTCTTCATATTCTTCTTCTACAAGCTTCAAGGATCACATTTCTCTCATCAATCAAAGCTGAAAGTGAAGAAACAAGAAGTTGCAGTTTAGAGCAGGTTGCTTCGAAGCTTCAAATTCAGGCTCTCTCAAGCTTCCTCTTGCATTTATTTTGCAAGAGGAGATCAAAGTGCACAGATCTGCAGCATCTGAAGCTCTATTCTGGTGATTTTTAAGTGGTTCCATCTCAGGTATGACTTGAAATCCATAGATCTAGAACTTGTTTTTCTTATGTGCATTGTGATCTGTGAACTTTGCTGAGTACTCTGCACTCTTTGGATTTGATTTCGGTGCATTATTGAGTGAAATATGTGGATTCAAAGTTTGATGTATGATTTTGTTTTGCTTCGATCCGGTTTGTGTGGTAATCTAATGAGAAATCTAAGTTCATTTTTGGATTCAGTGAGGTTTGTTTACTTGATATGGACATTTTGAGTCATTTATGTGATGTTTTGTTCTTGATTTGAATTTTCCGGTGCCGGAGCCCTAGCTCCGGTCACCGGATTCTGGAAATGGTTCACCTGAGATTGAATGAAGAAGATGATGTTTCTGCCCTTGGATTTACGATCTGGACGGTTCCCATAGTGACAACATATTAAAAATGCACCCTCCCAGTCACGTGTTTTATATTTCAAATTATAATCTGAATAATGCTTCGTGTGTCTCACCTCACCATAGCTAGCGTGTTCTCATTGTCCTGGCCAATCATTGTGATTACTATGTTTAATGAATGACTTGATCTTGTGCGTTCATCTGATCCATTGGTTTGTCATTTTTCCTGAATTAACTGAATTTCCATAATAATTATTGTGAATTGCGCTGAACCATTGGGCTTTACAATTGCTATTCCCCCCCTGTGTTGAGGCCCATGTAAAATGAACTGAGTTTACTTACTGAATGCACCCCCTGGCCTGATTTCTTTTATTTTTATTTCTTTTTATTTTCATTTTATTTCCAGTTTGATTTTTAATTTTTAAAAATAGAATTAGGTCTCCAAAACTTATAAAAAAATTCATGAGTCATTCTTTTAGTTTACTTTAATTTTTGGCATTTTTATTTTTCATTTATTTTTAATTGTCACGTGGAAATTAATTGTTTCTTTTAATTAATTGTTTTTATTTCATTTTGAAGCATGCTTCCTTGTTCATTTTCTATATTGATCATTATTTTGAATTTTTAGATGATTCTTTTTGCTTCGGATTCATGATGAGGTGTAGTTTATTGATGATTTTTGTTCTGATTTTTAGAAGTTTTCTTAATTAAATTTGGTCTCTAACTTGTGCATGAAGCCTTCTAACCCTAATCCATGTTTGAACCCTCATTTGACTTGCTTAGCTTCTGATTCTCATTCTCTCCTTTTTGCATGTTGATATTGTATGATTGAAGATCATTTGTGCATGTTTGTGGAATATTTGGATGTGTATTTGAATTGATTTGAATTTTTGTTCCTTACTTGTTCCATTTTGCTTCTTTTGGGTCATATGGTCTCTCCTTAGGTTAGAAGGGCACTTGTGCCAACTTCTTTAAGTTGTTTAGAGCCTCTTTAGGATGTTGATACCTCTATGGTCTTGGGTTTGTGTTTGTACCTTGGAAACCTTTGTGTTTGGTTGCTCTTGAAGTTCATTCACACTTATGCATGCTCACTTCACCTCCTTAGCTTTCTTCTTCTCATGATGTGAATGCTTGACTTTGTGTGCTTCTTCTCTTCATCTCATGTGATCCTTAGGAACTTTCTTAACATGTTAGGGTTCTGGTCTTGAACTTTGTGGTGTTGCTTTGACTATTTTTCTTTGTATCTTCTCATGTTTACTTTGTTTTGTCATGGTGATTCATAATGCTTCATTGTGAGTTGTATAATTTTCTTCTCATCCTTGTGCTTTGAGTTTGCATTTGGCATTTATGTCTATGACTTCACTTCTGGTTATGTGGTTTTGGTTTGACATTATGTTCATTTTATGTTGCATTCATTCTTGTGTCACTAACCATTCCAGGGGCTTTGGTAAGTGAGAGGTGTGGATGTGATTCCCACATCTCCAATTCTTATCTCTTCTCTTTTCTTCATTGATACTATTATTGTGATTGTTGGGCTTAGGCCTTACTTCCTCCCTCTTCTATTCTTCATTCTTCTCTTCTTTCTTCTTTTCCTTTAGGATAGTAAACCTCACTAACCTAGGATTACCTTTGCATGATAACAATTAGGATTCATTAGTCCCCCATTAGACTCTTACCTTTGTGATCCTTTTGTTTCTCTTCTCTTCTCATCTCAAAACCTAAAGAAGACACTTAATAAGGATTGAAGTGATATCTTGAGCCATAGCCTTATCCCATGAGACACTTGTAGTCTTCCCATCTTGGGATAGTACAAGCTTGTCTTGTGATGCACAAGTCTGATCAGGATATCATCTTCACCAAGAAAGTCATAAAACACACTTCTTCATTGTAAGTACAAAAACACTTAATAAGTTTAATGAGTTAGTGTGCCTAGGCCCTAATCTCTGGATTCAAGTTTTGGGGATCTTCTCCTTACTTGAGTGTGCTTGTTCTATTATTCCATCTTGGAGTGTAGTGACAAGTACACATTCCATGGAAAAGAGCTTGAGTTCACTTCCTTGTGACACACTCATAAAAGCTTCTAAAAAACACAAACAAACAATAAACGTCTTTCCTTCGGGAATTCTTTTCTCATCTCCTTCGCTCCGTCCGCGAACTTGCTCCTACTTGTCATTTTGCAAGACGGTAACGCACTCGTCGTCAGAGCCTACAACACCTGAGCATTGACATAGGCAGTTCAAGCCTTAAGACACAAGCAATCTTTTCCACCCCTATTTAGGGGAACTACGGTGACTCTGATCCTCATTGTCTAGATGAGGTACGTAGGCAGCGGGGTAGGGCCCGTTCGAGCACAATCTTTATTTTCCCTACATTTTTTTTCCTTTTCATTTCTTTTTAAGTTTCCCTTTTCTTTTCTTTTATCCAGTTCAGTTCATTTTCTTTGTAGCAGCTTTCATTTCTTCACCCTTTGAAACAGTTTTCTTTGCAAGCGTGGATCCCGTCGGGTACGGCGGATGATCTGGGTGCTAATACCTGCCCAGGCCGTAACCGACTCCTGAACCCAGTCTCTTTGGTTCGCAGGACCTGTGTCCTTCCTTTTCCTTTCTTCTGGTTTGTGCAACATTACCATTCCCGTTCCTTCGGGATAAAATGCCTAGCTGGCGACGCTATTCTTTTGCGCGCCACTTTCGCGTTTGTACCAGGATGGAAATCCGGGGAGCGACAGCTGGCGACTCTGCTGGGGAATTCCTAACCAGAATCTCTGGTTCCCTTGAGAGTCTCTCCTAGCGCTTGCGTTTTTATGTTTCTTTGTGTGTTGATTGTTTGTTGTTGCTTGTTGTATTTTACTGTTGTTTATTTACAGTTTATTTACAGCTTTATTTACAGTTTTCGGTATTTATTTTCTGCATCATATATTATACTGGACTGTCTGGACTGGATTTTCTGTTTGGTGGGCTTGGGTGATATTGTTACTGTAAGATGAGCTCATTACCACGGCTCGAGTGCATCTTAGGACTTAGAGTGGTTCCACTTTGGCCTCATGAGATCTTGTCATGGGGGTAGTAGTGAATTCCACGCCCAGATTTGCGACCGTCTTGGAGATGACTTGATTTGGGGATCTTCCTCTCTCATTTCATAACCCTGACAATTATGTGCAGCTGGGGACCGATCATTGAGAACCTTGTGGAAACATCCCTCTCTAGTGATGATAGTGGCAGACCACATTTTGTGGCAAACCCATTCGCATCCGAGGGCCCACTTGGGACTTACATAGGATGAACTTGTTTTCCCGGACTCAGCTGAGGCCTCCCTGCGTAGTATATAATGCCAAACCAATTCCTTGATTTTGTCATGAGCCATTTCTCGGAAATGGTGAATGTATCATTGCTATTCGGCTTTGAGAGTCCGTGATGTTTGACCCGGAGCACACCAGTGAGATTGGGAGGGGTTTACAGGTTTGCAGGAACCCTTGGCCTCTACATACCCTCATTATCAGTGGTCCTTGTTATGATTTGGTCCTTATGGTTCTGGATTTCTTGGTCTTATGGTTCTGAGAGTTCCTATCAGAGGATTATGGCTCAGAGGATTTTGGTTTCCAATTATTAAGAGGGTCCTGATATTCAGTGTCCAGTATCCAGATGGTCCCAGATTGATCATATGCCTGCATTGCATTTGCATTGCATCATTCTTTCATTAACTATTTGTGTTTCCATTTTTCAGGTTATTGTTCACAGTTAGTGCCCAGTTCTGGTAATTACTAGCTCCCCAGATGGCAGAAATTAAGAGAATCACAAGGAAAAAGAATGTTCATTATACTTTTCTTCAACCAGAAGTCAAGAGTGTTCAGAAATTAGCAGGGCTAATGAATGACCAAGTCTTAGGGAATTTCAGAATGAGGTATGGTCCGATATTGAAGTACATGGATAAACCTATTGCAGACCAGAAGCATAGCTTGCACACTTTGTTTCAGTTTTATGATCCCTCGTTGCGGTGTTTTGTATTTCCTGATTACATCTTGGCTCCTACCTTGGAGGAGATTTCCAGCATTTTGAGTGTTCCAGTCAGAGATACTTTGCCTTACTATGGGTCTGAGGTGGTTCTTAAGGAAGAAGACATAGCCAGAGTCTGTCGTTTACCGGTTGCTAAGGTCAAGAAGGCTTTGAAGGACAGTGAAGGCAGTGGACTCCCTTGGAATGTGCTTATACCAGAGGCTGAAGAATATGCCAAAGAGGGTAAATGGGGATATTTTGGTGATGTGTTGGCTTTGATGGTGTATGGATCTAGTCTTTTCCCGGGAGAGAAAGAGTTTGTGAACTTGGAAGTCATCTCCATCTTTGCTAAAGGCAATCCTGTGCCAACTCTGTTGGGAGATTTCTACTACAACATTCACTACCAGAATGAAAAAGGAAGAGGTGGACCAGTGGGCTGTTGTGCTTCATTATTTGCTTAGTGGTTTGCTAGGCAATTGCCAAAGTCAGGCTCTTTCAAGGAGATGAGAGATGAGTGGAGGTGGTCTAGAAGGCTGATGGGGTTAACTTCTGAGGATATAGCTTAGGAATATGACAGAGATCTGCTGGGAAAGGAGTTGCTGGTCAGTTGTGGAAGATTTGCTGGAGTGCCTTTGCTAGGAAGAAAGGGTGTGATCAGTTATCATCCAACGTTAGCCAGGAAGCAATTTGGCTATCCTCTGAGAGATTCACCAAATATGGAAGAATTTGCTGAGTCTTTGTATTTTCCTGTGGAGGGAAACAAGGAGTTGGTCATACAAACATCTCAGGCTTGGGCTCACAGGGTAAGGAAAGGTAAGAAAGACTTTGGCAGAGTAGATCCCAAGACATATCCTCCTTTTGCTACATGGTTGCAGAAACGTGTAGAGGAAGTGCTCATGCCATTTTAAGTGGAAGCTCCATTATATCCTAAAGAAGTTCCATGTCAGAGTACTGTCTCTCTTGAAGAATATAAGAAGCTGAAAGTTCAGCTGCACGAAGTCCGGATAGAGAATGCTAAAATGGTTAACCTGTACCATCTTGCCAACCAGGCTAAAAATGAAGCATAGGGAAAGCTACAGAAGATGCAAGCCTCCTTGGAAGCTAAAGAGAAAGAGTTTGTTGGACGGGAAGCTCACTTTCAGAGATTAGGTCTGATGGAATCTAAAAGAGAAGCGGAGCGTAAGAAGACATTGAAGACTCTTAAAGAAGCTCATCAGTCCATTGTTTGGTTGCAAGGCAAAAGGGAATAGGAGCAGAAGAAGTATAAAGAAAAAGAAGATTTTTTCGAGGTACAAATGGCCTTCAAGAATGAGGAAGTGGAACAAGTCCATAACATACAAAGGGAAAAGACTCAACAGTTGGCATAGAGCCAGATGGCCTTGGAGGAGGCACTGAAGGAGATTGAAGAGCTCAAGCTGAGAGCAGGTGTGAAGAAGAGCAGGACAGCTGCAGAAGAATCTGGGTCTTTAGCTTAGATTTTATTTTATATTGTTCAGACTACCTACAGACTTATTGTAGGAGTTTTGCTTTATCTTTTGTCTTTTGTTCATGTATTGACTTGTACCCTTCGGAGAATTTTTGTTTGTGCTCTAACTTTTTGCCGGCAGTGGGTTATCCATGTTATGCGGTGTTAATATGAAAATTACCATTTATGAGTATGCAAAGCTTGATTGTTTGTCTAATAATGCTAAGATCTGAACACTCTTCAAAGGGAAATTTTGAAAATTAACACTCAAAGTGGTCATCTGGAGCAAATACCAGAACTGGGGCATATTAAATGCCTAAACTTGGAAGCATGAGTAGTTACATTGAATGCATATAACATGTTTGTTTGTTTTGTAGGTAGTTCTACAGTTTCTAATGTTTATGTCGTTTCAGGCACTATAGCTCTCCGGAAGGTTCAAGAACAGCCGATTGTACACAGATATCCCACAATAGTCAACAGAGAAAGAGTGATGGATCAAATGCAGGCTGATTTAGCTGACTTGAGGTTGAGGATGGACAATTTCATAACCCTTATGGCAGGGATGGGTCTGCTGATGGAGGTAATCGCAACGGTGTTGACGCCCATCAAGTTGAGATCCCTGTGGCTCAGCTAGGGGTCACCATTATCAATGATGGATTGAACAACATACAGATGGATGGTCAAGACGAACAGTTTACTTTGCTGGACGAAGCAGAAGGCCAAGGGGCTGATATGAACAGGAAGTTTGAAGAGATGGCTGAATAGATCAGGGCCATTCAGTCTCAGAGCTCTCTGGGATTTGATATTACTGACTTAGGCTTGGTTCCAGGGGTTAGAATCCCTTACAAGTTCAAGGTTCCTACTTTCGAGAAGTACAACAGCACAACGTGTCCAAAGACTCACCTTCAGTCCTTTGTAGGAAGAATTGCTGCCCATACTGACGACGAGAAGTTATGGATGTATTATTTCCAGGATAGCCTGGTTGGGGTTTCCTTGGAGTGGTATATGAAGCTGAGTAGGGTTAACATTAAGAGCTGGAAGGACTTAGCAGAAGCGTTCATGAAGCAATACCAGTATAATTTGGACATGGCTCCAAATCGCACTCAACTGCAAAACATGTCTCAAAATGCTAAGGAGGTGTTTAAGGAGTATGCTCAAAGGTGGCGTCAGCTTGCTGCCAGAGTACAACCCCCATTGCTGGAAAATGAGATGGCTGATATGTTCATGGGAACATTGCAAGGGGTTTTTATCGAAAGACTGGCGTCTTTTTCAGCTACTAAGTTCAATGATATAGTAATAGCAGGCGAGAGGGTCGAAACTTTACTAAAGATGGGGAAGATTCAGGACACCGGTGTGAGTAGCTTGAGCGGTGTAAGAAAAGCTTTTAATGGACCTCCGAGAAGGAGGGAAGGTGAAACCAATGTTGTGTATGGCCAAGGACGGGGCCGAGGATATAGAAGATCATATGAGCAAGTGGCAGCTGCCACTATCCCTTCAAGTCCTGTGCAGCAGGTACAGACTCCACAACAACAACAATAACAACAACAACAACAACCGCAACGTAAAAATTATCAACAAAGACCTTATCAACTAAGACAAGCTCGCCCGGCTAATAGGGTGCTTGAAGCAATTCCTATGACATATACTGCACTGTTGCAGAGATTGCTAGACCCGAACTTGATACAACTGAGGACATTAGCACCACCTCCACCTGGAGAGCTCCCAGTGGGGTACGATGCCAATGCTATATGTGCATTCCATTCAGGGGCACCCGGGCACTCAACTGAGAAGTGCAGGGTGCTACAACATAAAGTTCAAGATTTGATCGACTCAAAGGCGATTAACTTTGCACCATCGCATAATGTTACATCAAACCCTATTCCAAACCATGGAGGGACGAGAATAAATGCCGTTGACGGAGGTGAAAGGTTAAGCCTGATTCTGAGCGTAGAAGAAGTGAAGACTCCACTGCTGGTGGTGAAGGAAAGGCTGTTGAAAGGACAAGTATTTTCGGGATGTGGTTCTGATTGTGAAAAGTGTTTAAGTTCAGTGAACGGCTGTGAAGACCTGAAGGTGAGGCTGCAGTATCTGATTGATGAGGGGTCGTTGCAGTTCGATAAAGTTGATAACAAAGGTGATTGTGTGTCCACCATAACAATCTACTATGATCCAGTTGAAATGCCTGCCAGGAGGGAGCCTGTGACTATATATGCTCCAGAAGTTAGTCCTGTTACTATTACTGTTCCCGGGCCTGTTCCTTATGCTAATGATAAAGTTATCCCATGGCATTATGGCTCAGATGTGTATGTGGACGGACAGAAGATCGAGAGTAAGTCAGTAACAATTGACCCGACTATGGTGAATGTCGGAGGGGTTGGGGGTTTTACAAGAAGTGGTCGTCTTTTCGCTCCTCCAGTTCTGAGAGGAGATCCTGAAGTTGAGGCTGCTGCAAAAGCTAAAGGAAAGCAAATAGCGACTGAAGAAACGACAATTCCTGTTGCTGGACAAGGTACCTTTGAGAAAGAGGTTGAATAATTTATGAGAATAATAAAGAAGAGTGACTACAAGGTAGTTGAACAGTTGAATCAGACGCCGTCCAAAATATCAATTCTGTCTTTGCTGATGTGTTCTCCAGCTCACAGAGAAGCCTTGCTGAAAGTGTTGCAGATGGCATACGTTCCTCAGGAGATAACGGTTAATCAAATGGAAGCTGTAGTGGGCAGTGTGTATACGAGTCACGGGTTGGGCTTCAAAGATAGAGATCTCACTTTAGAAGGCCGAAATCACAACAAAGCACTGCATATAACCATGGAGTGTAAGGGTGTTGTTTTGTCACATGTCCTGGTGGACACTAGTTCTTCTCTCAACGTACTCCCGAAGAAAGCTTTTAAGAAATTGAATGTAGATGGCATCGTCTTGCGACCCAGTGATTTGATAGTGAAAGCTTTTGATGGGTCCAGAAGGTCTGTGTTCGGAGAAGTTGAGTTACCTGTGAAGATAGGGTCTCAAGTATTTAAGAGCACGTTTTATGTCATGGACATTTAGCCTGCATATAGTTGCTTGTTGGGACGTCCTTGGATTCATGCTGCAGGAGAAGTAACATCCACTTTGCATCAAAAGTTGAAGTACGTGGTTGATGGCCAAGTGATTACTGTGTGTGGGGAAGAAGATATCTTTGTGAGCCACCTATCAACTTTCAAATATGTGGAGATGGACGGAGAGATCCATGAAACGCTGTGTCAGGCCTTCGAAGCGGTTAATGTCAGCATTTTGACTCTGGTAGAGAGGAACAATGAGAAGGAAGGTACCTCCATTCACTCCTATAAGCAGGCCAAGGAAGTGGTTCAGTCTGGAAACGCCCAAGGCTGGGGAAAGTTGCTGGAATTAGAGAAGAAGGATGACAAGTTTGGGCTTGGTTATCAGCCTGATGGGTCCAACTGGCCTCCAAGTGGTAAAGCTATTACTTTCACAAGCTCCGGACTGCTCGATCACAACCATATCTATGCAACAAGTGAAGATGGAGACAATGAATGCAACTGGGATAACTGGATTCACCCGTGTGCACCCGGGGAGGAGCTCAAGAACTGGTCTGCTAAAGACATCGTCCAAGTTACCTGGCATTCAAAGTAATTTACTTGTTTCCTTTTTATCATGCTGCATGTCAATCCTGCACTCTGCCCAATGTGCACGGATCCATTTGTAGGGCCACCATGCTTTTAATTCATTCATTTTTCCATGAAATAAATGACATTATTCAAGCCAATTGCGTTCTCTTTCTTTCGTTTTAAAATTTTCACAAAAAATAAAATGGCAATGTGTTTTTCTTTTGTTTGTGTGTTTGCGTCTCTTTTGAAAGAAAACAGATTTTGAAATAAGCACATCATATGTGCAGTGTTGATCATCTGGATTCTAGTGATAACGTTCCTGCTATGGCCACGCATGACTTCGACAATCCTATCTAGCAAGCTGATGAAGGGGTTGAGTAAGACTATGAACTCCCCGAAGAATTGGTCAGGTTGTTGAAACAAGAGGAAAGGGTCATTCAGCCTCATCAGGAAGAAATAGAGATCATCGACATTGGGACAGAGGAATCAAAGAAAGAGATAAAGATTGGGGCCAGTCTGCAGGCCGAGGTAAAGAAAGAGTTGATTGGTATGCTACATGAATATGTGGAGATCTTCGCCTGGTCGTATCAAGATATGCCAAGGTTGGATATTGACATTGTTGTGCATAAGCTACCATTAAGAGAATACTGTCCTCTTGTGAAACAGAAGCTGAGAAGAACTCGTCTTGACATGGCGATGAAGATCAAGGAAGAAGTCCAGAAGCAGTGGGATGCCGGATTCTTTGCCGTAACTAGTTACCCACCTTGGGTAGCTAATATTGTGCCTGTACCAAAGAAAGACGGCAAAGTTCGGATGTGCGTTGATTATCAGGATCTAAACAGAGCAAGTCCAAAGGATGACTTTCCATTACCTCACATTGATGTGCTGGTAGATAACACCGCTCAGTTCTCGGTATTTTCCTTCATGGATGACTTCTCCGGGTATAATCAGATTAAAATGGCACCGGAGACATGGATAAAACAACGTTCATTACCCCGCGGGGTACATTCTGCTACAAGGTGATGCCCTTTGGGTTGAAGAACGCCGGGGCAACGTATCAGCGGGCTATGGTCACATTGTTCCACAACATGATACACAAGGAGATTGAGTGCTATATGGACGACATGATTGCCAAGTCCTGAGACGAAGAGGAGCATTTGGTCAACCTCAAGAAGCTGTTTGATAGATTGATAAAGTATAAGCTGAGGTTGAATCCAAACAAGTGCACTTTCGGAGTGCGTTCCGGGAAATTGCTAGGCTTTATTGTTAGCCAGAAAGGAATCGAGGTGGATCCTGCAAAAGTAAAAGCAATACAAGATATGCCTGCACCGAAAACAGAAAAAGAAGTGCGCGGGTTTTTAGGGAGGTTGAACTACATTTCACGGTTCATATCTCATCTAACTGCCACATGTGAGCCAATATTCAAATTGTTAAGAAAAGAACAAACGGTCAGGTGGAATGAGGACTGTCAAAGAGCCTTTGAAAAGATAAAAGAATATTTGCAGACACCTCCGATTCTAATGCCTCTAGTTCCAGGACGGCCACTTATCATGTACTTGATTATGCTAGAAGGGTCAATGGGGTGTGTTCTAGGCCAACATGACAAGTCTGGTCGAAAAGAGTACGCTATTTATTACCTTAGCAAAAAATTTACCGACTATGAATCCCGTTACTCACTGCTCGAGAAAACTTGTTGCGCTTTGGTATGGGCTGCTCGCCGACTGAGACAATATATGTTGACCCATACCACACTACTAATTTCAAAAATGGATCCTGTCAAGTATATCTTTGAGAAACCAGCGTTAATCGGAAGGGTTGCAAGGTGGCAAATGATCTTAACAGATTATGACATACAGTATACTTCTCAGAAAGCCATCAAAGGAAGTGTATTGTCGGATTACCTTGCACAACAACCACTTGAAGATGACTATCAACCAATGAAGTTTGATTTCCCCGATGAGGACATCATGTACCTCAAAGCAAATGATTGTGAGGAACCACTTCCGGAGGAGGGGCCAGACCCTGAATTCAAATGGAAGTTGATGTTTGATGGGGCAGTCAATATCAACGGACGTGGAGTTGGTGTTGTTCTTATCACTCCTAAAGGTGTTCACTTTCCCTTCACTGCCAGAATTACTTTTGGCTGCACCAACAATGAAGAGGAATACGAGGCATGCATAATGGGAATAGAGGAGGCTATTAATCTTCAGATTAAGACCCTCGATATATTCGGAGATTCAGCCCTCATCATCAATCAGGTTACTAGCAAGTGGTATACACATCAAGAACATTTAATTCCTAATAGGGATTATGCCATAAAACTGTTGACGTTCTTCACAACGGTTAAGCTTCAGTACATACCACGTGATGAGAATCAATTTTCCGACGCATTGGCTACTCTTTCTTCGTCCATCAAAGTCTTGTGTTGGAACTATGTGCCCAGGATTGACATTTCCAGGCTTGATGCACCAGCTTATGCTTTCTCTGTAGACGCAGTTTCTGAGGAGAAAACTTGGTATTATGATATCAAGCTATTCTTGGAAAAGCAAGAATACCCAGCTGGGGCATCATCCAACGACAAGAAGACCTTAAGACGACTTGCTGCTAGCTTCTTCTTGAATACAGATGGGGTTTTGTATAAGAGGAACTTTGACATGGTCTTGCTCAGATGCGTGGATAGACACGAAGCAAGCCTGTTAATGCAAGAAGTCCACGAGGGATCTTTCGGTACTCATGCAGGAGGGTATGCTATGGCTAAGAAGTTGTTGAGATCGGGGTACTACTGGATGACAATGGATGCAGACTGTTGTTCATACGCCCGTAAGTGCCACAAGTGCCAGATTTATGCAGACAAGGTGCATGTTCCTCCCAGCCCGCTCAACGTCATGTCATCTCCTTGGCCCTTTTCTATGTGGGGCATCGACATAATTGGGAAAATAGAGCCTACTGCTTCAAATGGTCATCGTTTCATTCTGGTTGCGATTGATTACTTCACTAAGTGGGTGGAAGCAACGTCTTATGCCAATGTCACTCGTCAGGTGGTAGCCAGGTTTTTGAAAAGATACATTATTTGCAGATACGGAGTACCCGAGTGAATCATTACTGACAATGGTTCTAACCTGAACAATAAGATGATGGCAGAATTGTGTCGGGACTTCCAGATCCAGCATCACAATTCTTCTCCTTACCGACCAAAGATGAATGGTACGGTAGAGGCAGTTAATAAGAATATCAAGAAGATTGTGCAAAAGATGGTTGTCACTTACAAAGATTAGCATGAGATGTTACCATTTGCGCTGCATGGGTACCGAACGTCAGTCAGGACGTCAACCGGGGCAACTCCCTTCTCATTGGTATATGGTATGGAGGCAGTCTTGCCTGTCGAGGTAGAAATTCCTTCATTGCGTGTGATGATGGATGTGAAGCTTGATGAGGCTGAGTGGGTACGTGCTCGATACAATCAGCTATGCTTAATTGAGGAAAAGAGATTAGCGGCTATCTGTCATGGTCAACTTTATCAGAGGAGAATGAAGAGAGCATTCGACCAACGAGTACGTACTCGGGAGTATCAAGTAGGAGAGCTTGTGCTCAAGAGGATCATTCCTCCAGGTTCAGATCACAGGGGCAAGTGGACCCCAAACTACGAAGGACCATTCATAGTGAAGAAAGTTTTCTCAGGAGGAGCACTGATGCTCACCACTATGGATGGAGAATATTTCCAATCCCCTGTTAACTCGGACGCAGTTAAAAAATACTTCGCATAAATAGACCCGCTGGACACAAAAACATAATTAAAGTCCAGGCAAGAAAAGGGCATCCCGGCGAGCTAAAAACAGAATAAAAAGCTCGGGCAAAAGTTAGGGAAAATAAATAAAAAAATGTACACCCGCTGAGTTGAAAAGCCACATCAGACAACTCTGGCAAAAAAAGGGTATCCCGATGGATTGAAAACCCGAAAGGGCGATCCACACAAAATAAGGGAATAAGCGAACAACTGCGATCCGAGTAATCTGAACCAAAGCATCGTTTCGTACAGCTTGACAATATCAGAAGGATAGGAATCAGTCCCCTCATCTTCTCAGAAAGCAAAGGCAAGAATGTAGAGTTTTGAAGACATGCTTATCATAGCAAGAAGGAAACTCATTGGGATGTCGTGCCCATTGCCATTAGGATAGTTTATTCAGAGGCCTCTTTCCAGGTGGTTGCTTCCTGATGTAAAAACTTCGCCTATTCAGAGGCCTTTCAATAAAAGAATATTCAGTCAAAAAGATGTGTTGTGTTTATCTTTTGTTTGTAAAAATGTCTTGAATTTTTGGCAAAAATAATAAGCATTGCATTTTTTAAACATGGTGATTATTTGAGAAAAAATGACATTGCAGGGAAACATTTGAAATCCTCTTTGAGTGTCGGGTGACGATGGATGAACAAATCATACCATGCAAGTCCCCGGGGCACATAGGTGTTTTCTGTTGTTACAGGTTTTGTAGGATGGCGTCACATTCTCCCAACAGATTTTCCCCAGCTAAGTCATGGCATGTGGGATCACCAAGAAGTTTATTTTCCCACAAGTAGAGTATGTCCAGCAAGCAGTGGGAGGCCCATTCCCCACAGAGTTTATAACTGTCAAAACTTTTCTTCCCAAGCAGGGGATAATTGAGGAAGCATCTCCTCAACCGTATTGGAAGATCTTAATTCCCCGCAGAGTTTCATGATTGGGATACAACCATCATTAAAATATTCCTCAGCACTCGTCTGTGTTTGATTTTGCTCGTCTGCATTCTCAACACTCGTCTGTGTTCATACTTTATTGCTGTTTGTCTGCATTTCTCAACACTCGTCTGTGTTCCCACTTTGTTAATGCTCATTTTCCCTCCCCAGCAGTTACTCATGGCTGTAATTGTTGTTGCTCGTCTGCACTTCCCAAAACTCGTATGTGATTGATATTTGCTTGTTGCTCGTCTGCATTTGTTATTTGTTTGAAGCTCGTTTGCATTGTTTGGATACTCGTCTGTATCATCCCTTACACTCGTCTGTGTTAGCTTATATCCATATGTGTTGAGTTGATAATCACTGGTACGCGTCTGTATTGCTACTCTAATTGCTCGTCTGGGTTGGATTTCTGGTATTCGTTTGTGCCAGTGGCTGATATTCGTCTGTATCATCGCCTGGGGAACTCGTCTGTGTTTCTTAGATCATCATATGATATTTCGTTTGTATCATGGTACTCGTCTGTGTTCTCTTGATGATCATCCAATGCTCGTCTGTGTTGAAGAGGTTTGAAGTCCTGACGGTGGGATTAAACGTCAAAATGGTTACCGGTCCTGGCGTAACAGGTATATCCGAAGGAGGTTCGTCTGTCTCAAATACCGCTTACTATTGTTGCACCTAGCGTAACAGGTTTTCTCGAAGAAGGCTCGTCTGTCTTAGACCATATATCCACGGAGAATATATGAAGAGGGTTTGTCTATCCTGATTATGCATGTCTATCCCACAGACTTGAATGTATCACCGGTCCTGGCGTACAGGTTTATCCGAAGGAGATTCGTCTGTCTAAAGTCGTATATTTTTGCAAAGGTGTAAAAGGGCTCGTATGTTCAGTTCTTGGCGTAACAGGATTGTTTGAAGAAGACTCGTCTGTCAGAGTATCTTTATCCAAAATAACAGTTTCAACTTGGAAGGAGCTCGTCTGCTTTTTTCTTCACTTCAGTCACCAAAGCGTCATTTGGTTGGGTTTATTTCTCAGTGCTTGCATTCTCCGACAGAGTGCAAATTTCAGGTTTTCTTGGTATTCAACCACAGTTCATCTTGAACGGACGATAGCCCGTGCTACAGTCCTTTTCAGATTAACAGTTGCTTAAATAGGGGCATTTGTAACACCCCAAATTTGCCCTCTTCTTTTTAAGAATCATCATCATACCATAATCATCATAAGCATATCATATCCTTGGCATCTTTACATGGAAAGATGAAGCATAACATTCTCATAACCTAGCATTAGGCATATGATCATCTGTGGAAGGATTTGAAACATTTCAAGCTATAACAAGAGGCCCAGTGGATTTGTCCAAGTCCTATGAGGAGTCTAAATTGCATTCACAAGTTCAAGATCATTCAAAAAAGCCTAGGAGGTTGGAAGATCACCAGTGAATTCAAGCTAGGGCAGGCTCCTACACAATGATCCTAAATTAGGGTTTGAGTTTCAAGGAGGAAAACTTTGTGACTTTGGCCATTTCATTTGGGCAAAGTCTTTCATATGATAAGAGGATCCTAGGGATGAAATTTGGTGTGGAAACTCCTTGTAGAAGTCAGGTATTTCTTCAGTTGCTTGTAAAGGAAGAAATTGGTCAACTGTGTATTCTAGAAGTCAACTGTGAAATTTCAAAGGGTCCAACCCTATTTTTCAATTCAATTGGTGTTCTTATAACCTTAGAAGAGGTTTGGCAAGGTCAAAGATCAAGAATCAAAAGGTTTTGAGGAGTTTTCCATTTTTGGCATATGTTTGGTCATGAAATTTGCCATTTTTAGCAACCTTTTGCCCTAATTTTCAAAGTCACATAACATGGTGGAAAAAGCTTCAAATGAATTGCCATCAAACATGAAAGTTGAAGATTAAGTTCTCCCATTTAAAAAAGTACAAGTGCATTTTCATAGCCCTCATGGATTGGGAGATAAGCCCTTCGTAATTACTTGAATTTTAGGGCATGACATGAATTTCAAATTTACTCCAAATGCAAAAGCTCATGAATATCATTTTCAAGTTGTTTCATGAACCAAATAAGATCATACTCTTACAAGGAATTGCATAAAGTTTGTTTTGCTCCAAAAATACCATAAAATTCGTGCATGGGATGTGGTGTATTTCACAAAAG
The DNA here is from genome assembly GCA_963966055.1 of Lathyrus aphaca. NCBI lineage: Eukaryota > Viridiplantae > Streptophyta > Magnoliopsida > Fabales > Fabaceae > Lathyrus > Lathyrus aphaca. The sequence continues at coordinate 196,194,207 of OZ014519.1, read as the reverse complement.
GCAAAAATGCATGATCATGAGAAAAGCATGACACCAACATCTGAGGGGCAGGATCATTCCAATATGAATCAAGGGCTGGGATGAGAGATCAGCATGTGCAAGGGGGAATCAAATGCACGAGCAAATTGATCATTATCCTTCTTCATGCAATTTTGCAAAACAACCCTTATCACACAACTAATGCTACCACTCACCACAAAACCCTAATCAATGTGATATGTGCATGATATAAAAGCCAATCATACCCTAAATGCAAGTTAGCACTCTCTCATTTCTCAGATTCAATGTTTCATGCACAAGAGCAAAAGTTTTCGAATCTCTCTCTCCAAGACACATCTCTCTCATTTCTCTTCATATTCTTCTTCTACAAGCTTCAAGGATCACATTTCTCTCATCAATCAAAGCTGAAAGTGAAGAAACAAGAAGTTGCAGTTCAGAGCAGTTTACTTCGAAGCTTCAAATTCAGGCTCTCTCAAGCATCCTGTTGCATTTATTTTGCAAGAGGAGATCAAAGTGCACGGATCTGCAGCATCTGAAGCTCTATTCTGGTGATTTTGAAGTGGTTCCATCTCAGGTATGACTTGAAATCCATAGATCTAGAACTTGTTTTTCTTATGTGCATTGTGATTGTCGCTCCCGACAAATGAAACAGGGTCATATGAGGGTACAGACGCGAACGGTCGGCGAGAGGGAACAGCGAGAACACACAGCCGTGAACTCACTGGAGATGAAAAGAGTCGCCAGCTAGGCATTTTTATCCCGGAGGAAAGGCAATGCTGCATAGGCCTAGAAAAAGATGGATAAGACGGTTTGCGAACCAGAGAGACTGAGAAAGGGGGTTGGTTACAACCTGGGAAGGTATTAGCACCCAGATTGTCCGCCGTACTCGACGGGATCCACGCTTAAAAGATTTGTGTTTTAAAGGGGTAGTGTCAGTGCAATTTGTGTATAAAATAGCTGGAAAAGATGTACAGGTGTCAGTGTAAAGTGTATAAGTGATGTGAAGTATGAAAGTGTCAGTGTAAGAACAAGAATAAGATGCTCAAGATCATGAGGCTAAGAATGAAGCTGGAAAGAAGGGGAATATACAGAGATTTTTTTTGTTCGATAACTGTTAAGTTATGCCTACGTATCCTCTCGTGCAATGAGGAAGTCAGAACACCGTAGTTCGACCCAAAGAGACTGAAAGATGAATTGACTTGTGAACTGCTTGCTTGCCTATGCTCAAGTGTATGATCTGTCTGGCACAGATGCAAACTGTCTTGCATTAGACGGAAGAAGCGAGTTCTCGTTTGTGAGTGAAGATGATGAGAAAAGAATCCCGGAGGAGACGATTATTGTTTGTTTTTGTGTTTTCAGTCTTTTATTTCTTTTTGGAGTTTGTCATAAGATAATGAGCTTAAACCTAAATCAATGGATTTGGTAAACTCATCACATCATCCCTCTGATTAGGGGTAATGAGAATTACCTTAAGTGTGAAGTCAGATTCTCACACTTAATCACCTTTGATGTAGGGTTAAGATTATTAACCTACTTGTGATTAATTAGATGTTTTTGTGATTTTTGTTTAGTGTTAAGTAATGAGGTTAAGCCATAATCAGGGATTTAACAGGCTCATTACACTATCCTAAAAGAAGGATAATAGATGAGGGTGTTTAAGCTGAGGAAGGATCCTCAGCTTAATCCATGATTAGGGATTAAACTCATGACAAAACAAGCCTTTGATTAAGTGGATTTTATTTAATGGCAAGATGATGAAGTGTTTTTTATGATTTGTAAGACAACTTGAGGGGGACTTGTCCATTAACTTTAGGGTTAGTCCTTCTTAACCAATTAAGGAAGAATTAGAACCCTAATGCAAGGCCCAAGTTACAAGTGTAATGTCTTGATGATTATTAGATGGATTAATTAAGAGGGTTCAACACCTTAAGGGTCCAAGACTTAGGATTAAAGTTATACACTCCATCCTAAAAGAAGGATGCAGGCATGATCTTAATCACAAAGTCTTAAAGCCTCGAGGGTTTAGTCCCTGATTATGAGGTGAGGAGAGAAGACTCAAAGAGAGACACAAAGGTAAAAACTATGGGGAGACTAATCAAAACCCTAATTCATTATCATGCTTGGTTGTTCCTAATGTTTGTGAGGTTTGCAAGAACAATCTTCAGAGGAGCCACCAGGAAGCAGATGAACAGGATCAAGAGGAGCAAAGTGACTTGCTTCATTCAAGAAGTCAAGTCACTTGAAGAAAGAAAGTGGGAGGAGGAAGAATGAGCAAGCTCAAACTCAAACACACATAAGAATGCAGCAATGGAGGCAAGAGAGATGAAAAGAAAAGTTATGAGAAGTGAAGGCAAATTCACCTCTCAAGTTTTACTTACCACCTGAAATGTTAGAAGCAAATGCAATACAATGCTAAATGAGATGAAATGATATGATAAGCAAAAACCAGAAGCATTTTGATGATTATGATGATGCTATGGAGTGCTATGAACATGAGACAAGACAATGAGATGTTCATACAAAGCCATGGATGCAAATGATGCAAGTTGAGGAGCATGGACAAACATGAAATGTTATGAAACATACAAGACAAATGACATGGCAAATATGTAATGCAATGGTCAAACATGCTTTCTATATGTCTTAAGATGTCAAATGGATCACAAGAATGCACAAAATGCAAAGACAAGTCATGTTATGTAAGGAAATGCAAGAGGGATGCAAATGAAAGCCCAAATTAGGGTTCATGGATCAAACATCACACATAAACCAAAAACAGAAGCAAACCTTAACATAAAAAATGGAAAATGGTACCCAAAGAAACCCTAGACCTATAATGAATCACTGCCCAAAGGAGGACTCTCAACTCTCAACCAAACTCAAGTTATGAATTTTGCAAGTTATTAGGGTTTTTTAGGGTTTGTAACAAAAGAAATGCCAATCAATTAGAAAATGCAAGATCAAATCATGGCCTTTTTATCCTTGAAAGTACATGTCAAATGGAAAACAATGCAAAAAGAATCAATATCTCAACCTTCACCAAAAGGCAGAAATGAATTTTTAAACTTGTGATCAAAATAATGCACAAAATATGATTTAATTCCATGAAAAATTCTTAAAATGCATCAAGATCAAAAAAGAAATTTGGTTTGAAGGTTGGACAATGTTTCTAAATGTCTTAGAACATTTCATGAATTTTTTTGTAATTTTTAAATACCTAAAAGTATTTTTAATTAATTAATTCTCATTAATCAATTAAAAATAATCTTTTAAATATTTAAAAATACTTTTTTAATGATAAAAAATAAAATAAAAATGTTTTTGTGTCATAAAAATTGATAAAACCTTAAAGAAAAAGTTTCATAATTTTTATGATTTTTTAACTATTTTAAATAAATTGTACAAGTTAATTGAGAATAAAATGAAATAAAATGAATTAAAATTAAATTAAATGAAAAGTAATCAAGATGAATGGCCAGGATGCGCTCTGGATTCAAAGGCATTGACTGCGCGCCAGAATGAGGGGCCAAGATTGCTTCAGATTAAATTAAATAAAACATGGATTAATTAACCCTAACACGTGGATTAGGGCTAATGGGACAGATCCTGGCCATCAAAAAGGGTGGGAAGTCAACCAGTCAACGCGTATCTACGGCCAGAATTCAAACTTGACTTAATTACGAAATTAGGGCACAAATGACTTTCAGGTGGCCGGAGAAGACTTCCGGTCGTCTTCTCCGGCCAGCTCTCACCTGAGAAACTTCCAACTCTCTCAAATCGTAACAAAAATGAAATCTATGAATTGGGAAATGATCCTAACACTCTCACGAATCAAACCCCTCTCTCAAAACAAATTTATATAACCTAAACAAGCTGAATCGAAAGGAACTAGTTCTAGGGTTCGTAAGCTTCAAACACGAATTAAATTCTTAAAACGCAACCATTTCAAAAACTAAAAGCATCAGGATGATCAGTGAATCACATAGAACAAGTTTGGAACAAAAGAAATGATTTCTGGAAAAATTATTTTCGAGCTACCTGAGATTTGGAGCTTTCAGTTTGAGAACTTTCTGGGCTCCTCTTTCAGTGTAAACCACTCCTCTTGATCCCCCAAGGGTGTTTGAATGCTCAATGAGAGTTTAAGTTTGCTGGATGATGAGTTTCGAAGGCTCCTGCTTCAGTTCAGTCAAAAATGGCCATGGAGTTTCAGGCAGTTTTAGGCTATGAGAAGAGTTTGTTTGTGATCCTGAGGGTTAATGGAGAAGGTCTATGGTGTTTGTTTGGGTATTTGTGGCTTGTGGGGAGAGATTCGATAGAATCTGCAGCTTGAGGTGAGAGATGGCAGCAAGAGTTTCTGGCTGTTTCAAGCTTGGGCTTTGGGTGCTTTGTGATCTATGAGGCCAGGTGAGATGAATGGTGAAGTTAGTTTGTGTGTTTTCAGGCTGTGTAGAGAGATTCGATAGAAGTTGCACAATGGAAGGTTTTCTTGTAAGTGATGAATGGTGTGGTTTTAGCCTTAGCTCTTGATATATTCAGCTTGCAAATTGATAACTTATTTTAATCCTATAGGTCAGATGATGTGACCTGGCCTATAGTGATTGGTAAGTTTACTTTTTGCAAAATGTCCATTTCTTTGTAAGAGAAAGCATGGCTTGATCTAGGCTGGGTACAAGGCTAGGGCTGGCGCAGCATGGGGTGGAGAGTGAGCTAGCAAGGTCAGCATCCAATGTTGCAAGTTGTGAGAGGTGATCATGAGTGTTTTGCAACTTGTTGTACCTTTGGTTCACATGTGACCTTTTTGGCTAATCAAGCATAAACCATGGGCATTCTTGGTCCAAAACTGATTTTCATGACTTAGGGAATGTTTACATGCTGGTTTGAGATGAACTAGAGGTCATTTAATGCATTGATTCAAAGTTTTGCAAAATTTCCACTTAGTGCACATCTTGAAAATAAGTGATTTTTGCCAACTTTGCATTGCCATAACTTTTGATCCAAGAAGAGTTTGATCATGTTCTTGTACTTTTTGAAAAGGGAAAGATGAGATCTACAACTTTCATGACCAAAGTTTTTTCATTTGAAGCCTTTTTGGATCATGAATCAAGGCTTGAAGATTGACCTAAAATGATGCATTCTTGAAAAGTCAACTAAACCCAAAAAAGTCAACATTTGCAAAAACCCAAAATTCTTGATTTTTATGAACTTCAATCTTCTTCCATGATCAAATAAAGATCATATACACTCAAAATGATGAAGATCACCCATTGGTTGGGTCATTGGGGGCCTCAGATGCCCTGATTTTGCACTGACTTGTCTGAAAAGTCAACTCTTGATCAGATGACTTCCCCATGGAATTTCTTCATGAAAATTGATATGCATACTCCCTATACCATATAGAGACCAATGGAAACAAGAATGACCAAAAAAATTGGAGTTATGGCCTCTGAAACCAAAACCCTAATTTTCAGTCAACTGTGCAGTTCATCCTGGCTTTGCATCCACTCAAACCCTAGTTCTTGTGATCCCTCTGCATTTTTGACTTTGAGGAGATGGAATATGATGTAAGAACACACATGGACCCCTTTGATTTGATTGGTGGCCTTTGGAATGGCTCAAGATGCTTTGGGATTGCTCAGATCACAAACCCTAGGTGCAGATGCCCTAGAAACTATCCAGTGAATCAACAGTGTACTGTGAGATGATATGTTTGTGTTTATGCATATGAGAATGATCACAAGCCATGGTGTGAATGGGTGAGGGCAAATTTGGGGTGTTTACAGCTGCCCCTATTCAAACATGAGTTAGCTGTGCAGGGTGTAAGCGACGGCTTAACAGGCAAACAAGATAACTTGTGGTTGAATACCAAAGACAGTCCAAAATTTGCACTCACAGAAATGAAAAAGAAAAGGGATATAGATTGTAAGAGCAAAACAAAGTATATCGTAAAGTATGGGCGACGGAGGACGACCGTCGAGCAGAGGACGACTGCTGGGTAAGGTGGTATGTGAAGCAAAGCGATGACGGGGACGGCCGACATGCTGGTAAAGTGTATAAAGCAATGACGGGGACGGCCGACATGCTGGGGATAAAAGGTAAAGCTAGGACGGGGACGGCCGACTAGCTGGGGAAAATAAAATATCATGATGGGGACGGCCATCAAGATAAAGTTGCAAAGTTCTCTGGGGATTAATGAACATGACGGGGACGGCCATCAAGTTCATAAAGGTAAAGTAACCAACGATGGGGACGGCCATCAGGCTAAAAAAGGAAAAGGGACCACGACAGGGACGGCCATCGGGTTAAAGAATGAATGAAATAAACAGATGATGGGGTACGGCCATCAAAGGTGAAGGACGATCACCTAGCAGGGGACGGCTGCTCTGTTGGGCATAAAAGAAATATGATGGGGACGACCATCAAAGGTGGAGGACGACCACCTGGCAGGGTACGGCTGCCAAAATATCAACGATGGGGACGGCCATCGGGTAGAAAAGGTCAACGATGGGGACGGCCATCGGACGAGCATGATGGAGGACGACCATCAAGAAGTGGAGGACGACCACTCAGCAGGGGACGGCTGCTCTCAAAGTTTATCATAACACAGGATGAGTGTTAGACAACTAAAATCAACAATGGGGACGGCCATTGGATAAAGTGATGAGGGACGATCATCAAAAGGTGGAGGACGACCACCTAGCAGGGGACGGCTGCTAAAATCAACGATGGGGACGGCCATCGGATGAGCATGATGGAGGACGACCATCAAGAAGTGGAGGACGACCACTCAGCAGGGTACGGCTGCTCTCAGAGGTATCATAACACAGGACGAGTGTTAGATAAAAAGAAAATTTGTTGGCAATCTACTGGGGAGATAGTAAACACGGACGAGCGTTTACATCCAAGAAACAAAAGGTATAAGTGTTTGGTATTGTGTATAGATTAAAGGTGCGGACGAGCATCCTTAAGACTATGATACGGACGAGTATCATGTAGAAACAAACTGACACGTGCTCAGAGCTGATGATACGGACGAGTATCAACTGGTTAACAAGGAACACGGACGAGTGTCGCATCTGAAAGTATCCTTCTGGGGAATAGTAGACACAGACAAGCATCTATATTCACGAAGACATAAGTGTTTGACACGGTGTATGGATTAAAGATGCGGACGAGCATCCTTAAGACTATGATACGGACGAGTATCATGTAGAAACAAACATTAGACGCAATGTTCTGAGATGATGGTACGGACGAGTACCAACTGGTTAACAAAGAACAAGGACTACTGTCGAATCTGCGGGGATATACATGGTGTATATAAGATACGGACGAGTATCTGAGTAGGTGTACCAATGAGTAGTGAGTATATAATGTATAGGTGAGTGTTTATCTGCTGGGGATATGACACGGACGGGTGTCAGGAAAGTGTATATACAAGTATAGGCGACCACGCTGGGGGTATGACACGGACGGGTGTCAAGAAAGTGTATAGGTATATGTAAGTGCAAAGAGGGTGTCTTTGGCTTTCTGCTGGTGACACGACGCGGACGAGTGTCAGGATGTATCTGCAATACTGGTGATCTTGGTTTGTAAAGTGTATTCAGGCAACCTGCTGGGAAATGATGATACGGACGGGTATCAAAAAGGAGATATGCACTGGTGTTTGTGATATGGGGCAACTGCTTTTGCTGGGACTCTGATGGGGATGTATTCTGTATGCCGACAGATTGTCAATATTTACAAGTGTTCAAATCACAACATGACTTATGATTATGCTATGCATTTGATTTTTTTGCCGTAATGCTCCGTATTAGACGGAATGCTACGCTCTGGGGGTGAATATGATGCGAATGCTATGATTATGCAAAGAGGCACCGATCCGGGATTCGGATCCCGTTGCTGCAAAGATCTCTGATCGATCTGCTTGAAGTGAACATCCCAGCTGGGGATGAGATCACTGATAGATCTATAGTTGTATCTGCTTGGGGACATACGTCATCGATTGACATATTCTCATAATATGGGACCCAGCTGGGGTTTGTAGAAGCTTTCTCCCTCTCTGTTGTGATCTCTTCATGCGTTGCTCTTCTGGATAAAGGCTTGAAGCTCTGTGGGGAGATGATCCCCTGATTTCTGTATTCTGTTGAGGAAGAATGGCAACCCGGCTGGGGGTAGCAACAAGAAGCAAACTCAGCTGGGGATAGAGCATTTCGGATGCCGATATCTTTTGTAGATTTGCCAGCTTGCTGAGACGTAACTTGTATGCCCCAAGTTGTGTTCTGGATACCTGCAATCCTGCAAAGATAAAGAAACGCACAAATGGTCCCGAGGTATCTTTTACTGAGATTCCGTCATAGGAAATAAGTACTTTCGAGAGTAAGTATATTCCCTGCAAGCATGTGTTTTATTTTTAGAGAGAGGCATCTGTACTTATGCAATTGTGTTTTTAGAGACATCAGACAAATCTTTGCAAAACATAAATGTAAAAAACGAGACATGACTGAAAATCTGATTATATTAATTCGTGTGCCCTGAATTGGCAAGATACAATCAGAGAAACATATCTCCTGAAATGAGGAGATTGTTACGAATTGAGAAATAAAGTGCTGGCGGTGCTGGCGATGCTTTCAAGGAGCTTCCTCTTCTGCTATGACTCGTATGACAATGACGTTCTTCTCGTCTTGCTTTCTGGAGAGAGTTGATTCTGATTGCAGCTTGATCCTTTGGGGCTTACCAAGTTGTAGGTGATACAGACGAATTCAGAATGCAGTTGTTCGCTTATTCCCTTATTTTGCATGGATCGCCCTTTCGGGTTTTCAATCCATCGGGATACCCATTTTTGCCTGAGCTGTCCAATGCGGCTTTTCAACTCAGCGGGTGTACAATTTTTTTATTTATTTTCCCTTATTTTTGCCCGAGTCTTTTATTCTGTTTTTGACTCGCCGGGATGCCCTATTTTTGCCTGGACTTACATTCTGTTTTTATGTCCAGCGGGTCATTTTATGCGAAGTATTTTTTAACTGCATCTGAATTCACAGGGGACGGGAAATCTTCACCATCCATGGTGCTGAGCATCAGTGCTCCACCAGAGAAGACTTTCTTGACGACGAATGGTCCTTCGTAATTTGGAGTCCATTTGCCCCTGTGGTCTGTATGAGGAGGGAGGATTCTTTTCAACACAAGATCTCCCACCCGGTACTCTCGGTGCCTGACTTTCTGATCGAAGGCTCTCTTCATTCTTTTCTGATATAGCTGCCCGTGACAGATTGCAGCCAATCTTTTCTCTTCGATCAGACTTAGTTGTTCGTATCGGGCCCGAACCCATTCTGCTTCGTTTAGCTTAACATCCATTAGTACCCGTAGGGAGGGTAGTTCAACTTCAACAGGTAGGACTGCTTCCATACCATACACAAGTTGATACGGTGTTGCCCCAGTGGATGTCCTGATTGATGTGCGGTACCCATGCAAGGAAAACGGTAGCATTTCATGCCAATCTTTGTAAGTGACTACCATCTTCTGCACAATCTTCTTGATATTCTTATTTGCTGCCTCAACAGCGCCGTTCATCTTTGGCCTGTAAGGAGAAGAATTGTGATGTTGGATCTTGAAGTCCCGGCACAGTTCTGCCATCATTTTGTTGTTCAAGTTGGAACCATTATCAGTAATGATTCGCTCGGGCACTCCATACCGACAGATGATATCTCTTTTCAGAAATCTGGCTACCACTTGCCTTGTGACATTTGCATATGAGGCTGCTTCAACCCACTTTGTAAAATAATCGATGGCGACCAGGATGAATCTGTGGCCGTTCGAAGCAGTTGGCTCAATTTTGCCAATCATGTCAATGCCCCACATAGCAAAGGGCCATGGTGAAGACATTATGTTCAGGGGATTTGGAGGCACATGCACTCTGTCTGCATAAATCTGGCACTTATGGCATTTTCTGGCGTAAGCACAACAGTCTGCATCCATTGTGATCCAGTAATAGCCTGATCTTAACAACTTTTTAGCCATGGCATGCCCTCCTGCATGGGTACCAAAGGATCCTTCGTGCACTTCATGCATCAACAAATCTGCTTCTGTCTTGTCAACACATCTGAGGAGTACCATATCAAAGTTCCTCTTGTATAAAGATCCATCAGTGTTCAGAAAGAAACTTCCAGCAAGTCTTCTTAAAGTCTTTTTATCATTGGAAGATGCCCCAGGTGGGTACGTTTGATCCTCCAAGAAGCACTTGATGTCATGGAACCAAGGCTTATCATCTTTAGCAATATCTGCTGCAAATACATATGCTGGTCTATCAAGTCTCGATACTGAAATCTGAGGTACAAAGTTAGCAGCTTGAACTTTGATCATGGATGAAATGGTAGCAAGAGCATCCGCAAACTGATTCTCGTCCCGAGGGATATACTCAAGCTTGACTGTTGTGAAGAAAGTCAATAACCTTCTTGTATAATCCCTGTAAGGTATCAGATGATCTTGGTGGGTGTACCATTTTCCGTTGGTCTGATTGACTACCAAAGCTGAATCTCCGAATACGGTCAATGTCTTGATCCTGAGGTCAATGGCTTCCTCAAGACCCATAATGCAAGCTTCGTATTCAGCTTCGTTGTTAGTGCAGTTGAAAGTGAGCTTTGCCGCGAAAGGCATGTGAACCCCTTTAGGTGTAATGAGTACTGCACCAACACCACGGCCATTCATGTTGACAGCCCCATCAAACATCATAGTCCATTCTTCTTCTGGGTCAGGCCCTTCAGTGTGAATAGGCTCTTCATGATCTTTTGCTTTAATGAACATGATGTCTTCATCGGGGAAGTCGAACCTCATAGGCTGGTAGTCATCAATGGGTTGCTCAGCAAGATATTCAGATAGTACACTGCCCTTGATGGCTTTCTGAGATGTGTATTGTATGTCGTATTCTGTGAGAATCATCTGCCATCTTGCAACCCGTCCGGTAAGAGCTGGCTTCTCGAAAATGTACTTAACTGGATCCATTTTTGAGATCAATAGAGTAGTATGGGTCAACATATACTGTCTCAGTCGGCGAGCAGCCCACGCTAAAGCACAGCAAGTTTTCTCGAGCAGTGAATAACGCTGTTCACAGTCGGTAAACTTTTTGCTTAGGTAGTATATCGCATACTCTTTTCGACCAGACTCGTCATGCTGACCTAGTACACACCCCATCGATTCTTCTAATACTGTCAAGTACATAATCAGAGGTCTTCCTTCAACTGGAGGCATAAGGATTGGAGGTTCTTGCAAATACTCCTTGATCTTGTCAAAAGCTTTCTGGCAGTCTTCGTTCCACCTGACCGTTTGCTCCTTTCTTAACAGCTTGAATAAGGGTTCACAAGTTGCTGTAAGGTGAGATATGAACCGTGAAATGTAGTTCAATCGACCTAAGAACCCTCGAACTTCTTTCTCAGTTTTCGGTGCAGGCATTTCTTGAATAGCTTTGACTTTATCGGGGTCAACTTCAATCCCTTTCTCACTTACAATAAAGCCCAGCAGCTTACCGGATCGCACCCCGAATGTGCATTTGTTGGGGTTTAACTTCAGTTGGTACTTCCTCAGACGCTTGAACAACTTTAGCAGATTTACCAGGTGGTCTTCTTCAGTAAGGGACTTGGCGATCATGTCATCCACATAACATTCGATTTCCTTATGGATCATGTCATGAAACAATGTTACCATAGCCCGTTGATACGTTGCACCAGCATTCTTCAGTCCGAATGGCATCACTTTATAACAGAACGTGCCCCAAGGTGTGATGAATGTTGTCTTCTCCATGTCTTCAGGTGACATCTTGATCTGATTGTATCCCGAAAATCCATCCATGAAGGAAAATACCGAGAACTGAGCCGTGTTATCCACCAATACATCAATGTGAGGTAATGGGAAGTCATCTTTCGGGCTGGCTCTGTTCAGATCCCGGTAATCAACACACATTCTTACTTTTCCGTCCTTCTTAGGCACAGGTACTATGTTAGCAACCCACGGAGGATAGCTAGTCACAGCAAGGAACCTGGCGTCCCATTGCTTTTGTACCTCTTCCTTGATTTTCATAGCCATGTCTGGGCGAGTTCGGCGCAACTTCTGTTTGACTGGTGGGCATTCTTCCCTCAAAGGCAGCTTATGCACAACAATATCGGTATCCAACCCTGGCATATCTTGGTAGGACCATGCAAACACATCAACATACTCTTGAAGCAGATCTATCAGCTGTCTCTTCACTGAGTCTTGCAGGCAGGCCCCGATTTTGACTTCTTTCACGTCTTCCTCTGTACCAAGATTAATCACTTCAATCTCCTCCTGATGAGGAGTAATAACTTTTTCCTCCTGTCTCAGCAACCTGGCTAGCTCTTCAGGAAGTTCATATTCTTCATCAACCCCTTCACCAGCTTGATTGATCGGATTGTCAAAGTCATACGATGTCATAGCTGTGCTGTTGTCGGTGCTGTCTGGAAGGCACTCTCTGCAAGGGTTAAGTCGGTTCATTTTAGTGATTGATTTTAATCTTTCTTTAGAAAAAAGTGAAATGAAGTTATCATTTTGAAAACACCGCCATTTATTTTTGTACAAAAAGAAAAATGGAAAAACAGTGAGCAGAAAAGAAAAAGACTCGTTTGCAAAAAGATTGTCTGATATTTCATTAATTTAATCTTGTTGCACAAAAAATACAGATGGCCCGATTACAAAATGAGTCTTGTCATCTTGGGCAAGATGCAAGACTTTGATGCATGCTATGAAAGATACAGGAAATAATAATTACTCTGCTCGAGTAACACTTATAATTCCCTGGGAAGACCAGTTCGAGACACTGCTCCCTGGGACCTTCGGACGAATCCAATTCTCCAGGTTGCGCTCCTCTTCCAGCTCGTCTTCCAGACAGTTGATAGCATCGGGGGTTAGCATTCCCCCACTGACAAATCCAGGCTCTCCAGCAGCCTTTGCTTGATGTTGAGTTGGTTTGTAACCCAACCCAAATTTGTCCTTCTTCTCCTCCACAGCTAAGACCTTGCCCCAGCCTTGGGCAGTTCCTTCTTCAACAACCTTCCGGGCTTGTTGATAAGACGACATTGGGGTACCAGATACAGCAGATGCTTCATTCACATTCAACGCTTCAAACCCCTGGCTCATTGTTTCATGGATCTCTCCATCCATTTCAATGTACTTGTAGGTTGCCAGGTGGCTGACAAAAATGTCCTCCTCTCCACAGATTGTGACAACTTGACCTTCCCACTCAAATTTTAACTTTTGGTGAAGGGTAGACGTTATAGCGCCAGCGGCGTGAATCCAGGGTCTACCCAACAAACAGCTGTAGGCGGGCTGAATGTCCATCACATAAAAGATAGTTTTAAAAGTCTGCGGGCCAATTGTCACGGGCAGCTCAATCTCTCCCAGAACCGATCTCTTCGAGCCATCAAAAGCTCTAACCACCAGGTTGCTGGGTCTCAATGCCAAACCATCATATTCAAGCTTCACCAGAGCCTTCTTTGGTAAGACATTCAGGGATGATCCTGTGTCCACCAGCACATGTGAAAGGACAGCTCCTTTGCATTCCATGGTTATGTGCAAGGCTTTGTTGTGATTGCGGCCATCCACTGTCAGGTCAGAATTGGTAAACCCTAGCCCATTGCTAGCAGTAACGTTTCCAACAACGGTTTCCAATTGGTTGACAGTAATCTCCTCGGGCACGTAAGCTGTGTGCAGTACCTTCAGTAGTGCATTCCGATGGGCTTCGGAGCACATAAGCAGAGAGAGGATGGAGATTTTGGATGGCGTCTGGTGAAGTTGATCCACAATTTTGTAATCACTCTTTTTGATGATCCTCATAAACTCATCAACTTCCTGATCGAATGGAGTCTTCAGGGCTTCTTTGGCAGCTGGATCTTCCTGCACCGGGCTCTTTCCTTTTGCCTTGGCAGCAGCTTCTGCTTCGGCAGTAGGTCTTTGAACTTGTGAAGCAAAGAGACGTCCGCTTCGGGTGAAGCCTCCGCCTCCGCCCACATTATCAATTTGTGGTGCAGGTGTTGATGTTTCAAGAGTGATTCTCTTTCCCTCGCAATACAAGTCAGAGCCATAGTGCCAAGGGATGGCCCTATTGCTTTCATATGGTACAGGTCCAGGTACCGTGACGGTGACTGGACTGATTGCTGCTGCTGAGGGGACTGTTATTGTCTGTGGATCATAAAAGATTGTAACTGGTGCTCTAGTGGGAGCAGCACCTTCTGAATGATAAGCGGAATTGTTTTCTGGATCGTAGAATATGGTAACAGTGGAGACATCTTCGTGATTGTTTGCTGGTGTTGTAGGAGGTTCTGTTGGAAGAACTGTTGTTGTTGTTGATGGGGAGTCGAAGTGGACTGAAGCTGAAGTTGTAGCAGGAGAAACTGTTGAAAACTGATCATTGGGTAGAACAGATGAAGTACTTGCTGATGTTGCTGATGAATTGTTGGGAACAATTGTTGCTGTATTTGTAGGAGGATCTGAAACCATTGCTGATGAAGTCGTCGGGTTGGCCGGGAATGATGTAGTGATCTGCAGTAAGCCACTCTGAATAAGGCTGTCAATGCCATTCCTCAAGTTTTCACACCCATTCCAAGAAATATTGCAGTATGGGCACCCTAGTTCACACCCCGGAAATATATTGCTTTCACGGAGTTGAGCCTTGATTTCCACCAATGGTGTCCTGATCTGATCCACACTGGTTATCAAATAAGACGGTTGGTCTTCTTCGATAGCATTAATTCGGGGACCACCATGGTGTGGCATTGGGTTTTTGTTGACGTTGGGCGGAGGTGCAAAGTTCAAAGCCTTGGAGTCTACTAAGTCTTGTACCTTCATATGCAGTGCCCTGCATTTTTCTGTACTGTGACCAGGCGCGTTTGAGTGAAAAGCACACCTAGCATTAGAGTCATAGTTTCTTGGTAGACTGTTTGGATCCGGAGGTGCCAACGTTCTTAGCTCAACCAGGTTGAGTTTCAGAAGCTGTGGCAGCAAAGCAGCATATGGCATTGGGATCGGGTCGATCACTCGATTAGCTTGAGAGGGCCTTTGTTGGAATGGCCTCTGTTGATTGTTGTTGTTGGAGTTGTTGTTGTTGAAGTTCCTTGGAGGATACTGATTCTGCTGATACTGGGGTTGTTGTTGGAAGTTTTGTTGCGGAGGTTGATAGACTGGCAGAGGATGTGCTGGAGCAGGGATAGTGACTGCTGCTATGGACCTTTGAACATATTGGGGCCTACCCCTGTTGGTATGAATGGCATTGGTCTCGCCAGCTCTTCTAGGGCCTGCAAAAGGCTTCCTTGTACTGCTGGACGAACTGGCGCCATTATCGGAAATTTTACCCATTTTTAACAGGCTTTCAATTCTCTCCCCAGCTATAACAACATCTGCGAAGCTAGTGGACGAGAAAGCAGCCAACCTGTCAATATACGTTCCCTGGAGAGTGTTCATAAACATGTCTGCCATTTCTCTCTCAGACATTGGTGGTTGAACAGCAGCAGCCAATTGCCTCCATCTCTGGGCATATTCTCGGAAACTTTCCCTTGACGACTGTGACATTCCCATTAGGAGAGTCCTGTTGGGTGCCATGTCTAAGTTGTATTGATACTGTCGGATGAAGGCCTCTGCCAGGTCCTTCCAGCATCTTACAGTTGCCCTTGTCAAGTGGGAATACCATTCCCTTGATGCTCCAGTCAAACTGTCTTCGAAGTAAAACATCCAGAGCTTCTCATCCATTGTATAGGCCTTCAGCCTTCCCAGAAACGATTGCAAATGAGTCCGGGGGCATGAAGTCCCATTATATCTTTCGAAACAAGGAGGCTTGAACTTATGAGGGATCCTGACCCCCTCTACTAAACCCATGTCCATGACATCGAACCCCAAAGAATTTTGGGATTCCAAAGACCTCAACTTCTCAGCCAACTCATCCAATCTCCTATCATAGGTTTCCTCTCCAGCACCCATGACTGTAAACTGATCCTCCTGAGGATCCTCTTGAAGTACTCTGGCTGCAGTGGCTGTTCCTTGAACGTTTGCAGGAATATGAATCTCAGGATGTAGATGTGGACCAAACACAGGGGGGTTGACATGTGGTTGCACCCTTTCATTGTTACTTGTGCCTGCAGTCCCCACATGAGGGTCATCTTGAGTTCTCCCCTCTACCAGAACTCTAAGTCTCTCCTGGCTTTGAGCTAAATTATTCATCACTTCCATGAACTGAGTTATTTGGGTTCTCATCTCCACCCTTTCATTAGCCATCTGGGTTCTGGCCTCATTGAGGTCTTGCTGCAACTGGTCCATCTGGATGCCCGGAAGGTTGTTTCTTGTAGGGTACCTGTGTGGCCTGTTGAGAGGGAATAGCCTGCGGCGAGCAATAATTCCTGAATGTCACAACAGAGGTTAGAAACAATAAAACAAAACCTACAAAACAAGCAAAAGGGTCAGTATGCAATGCAGTATGCTTATTTGCTATCAAAGTATCCGGCTTGGTCTTCAGTTTTGACCCGTCCAGACCCTTGAAGATGATGCTGTTGAAGTTGCTTTTGAAGTGAACCCAGATGGAAACAAACACAAATATATTACAAAGGTAAAATAATACAAATTGTTCATTTTTACAACACTAGCCCTCTAAGGGGTCAAAAATACATCACCAAAAAGCAAAAGTACATGGAAAAGGAAAGACAATCAAGCAAATAATCAGACTCCAAGGCCAAACTCATCCTCGCGAACTTCCTTAAGAAGTGCTTCGGTCACAGGATCAGCCGGATGCTCCGTAAGATTCCTAATGAGAAGGTTTCTTGTTGCAACAGCTGTAGTCAACTTCTTGTTCTGGCTTTGGTCTTTGGATTTCTTCACTCCAGCTTTGATTTTTAACTCTGAAATTTCCTCCTGGGCTGCTGCCAGGGCTTTTTCCATCTGCTCCATCTTATCTTGAACTCTCTTATCTTCTAGAGTACGGGCTTCAGTGATCCGGACCCACCTGGCCTGACTCTCTTTCAAGTACAAGTCTGTCCTTGCTCTTTGGAACTGGGCTTCTTTACAAGCATTTTTCAGAATCTGCTCACCAGCTTTAGACTTGTTGATATAGTCTCCAGACTTCTCAATCTTAGTCAAGTGCTCCACTCTCAGCTTCTCCAATCTCTCAATCTCCCTTACACCTTCACTCCTCTCCCTGAGGGTCTTCTGCAGGGCTTGGGATAGCTTCTCATTCCTTTCTTTCAAGCCTTCAAACTCTTCCAAACTGACAGTAGCAGGGGGTGGTGCTGATGATGACTCAGGCATGTCTTTGATGGTGAAGGGCAATCCTGAGATTTGGGCCCTAGCATAGGACCACTCATGATATTGGGCTGATGCCACATTATTGCACTTCCCCAGAATGGTGATTCCCTTGGTTTGAACATGATCCCAGGCCCAGGCAGCCTGCCTAACAACAGTCAAACTGACCTTGTTCTCACAGTAGAGGGTCTCAACCAGGTCTTGTTCCCTAGGAGCGTGAACTAGTGCATAGCCTAATTGCCTCCTGAACAGCAGGGGGTTGTAGTTGATACTTCCCTTAACTCCTACCAAAGGTACATTGGGAAAGTGCCCACAGCTTGTGATCATATCTCTGCCCTTGGTGCCTTGGGTGCACCATCTGATGTCTGCTGCAGTGAGAGTAGTGAGCCTCTTAGCCCAGTTGCTTTGCTGATGAGGATTCAGGAATGCATCTGTCCTGGGTAGATGTCTGAGAAGCCAAGCATGGAACAGTGGAGCACAACACCTCACTAACTTCCCCCTTTGCTTCTCATTCCTCTGATGTACTGAGTAATAGAGATCACCCAGTAAAGTTGGCACAGGGTTCTTCAGGATGAACAAGTGGATTGCATTCTTGCTGATGAATCGAGGCTCATCTGCAAACAGCACAATTCCATACACACTTAAGGCCAACAGAGCACAAACAGCTTTCCACTCCCCCAGGGAGGCCTTCAAACTAGCTTGAGAAATCAGGAAGTCCAGATGAAATCCAGGGATCCCAGCTTTAGAGGTCATATGCTGCTCAATCAAAGCAGGTTCCAGGTGCAAAGCTCTTGCTATCTCTCCATTGCTGGGAAAGACCATTTCAGGGTTAAAAGGAATTTCTCTCTTGATAGGCAAACCAACCAAAGATGCATATTCTTCTAAGAGAGGTCCCAACTGAAAGTCTTGAAAGGTGAAACACCTCAATGGGGGGTCATAGAACTGAATGCAGGTATGGATCAGGCTCCTTTGAGATGGGTCCATGTCTATAACCAAGTCAAGTATATCCCCATAATGCTCTCTGAACAGAGGTATGTGCTCTGGAGTGATCAGGGTTTGGATCCTCCTGATGTCTGACAAGTCTGGTTGGAAGAAATGATAGGTGATATTGCTTTTCTTTGGAGCCATGATGCTGAAGACTGGGTAGAGTGCTGATGACAATGCTGAAGTAGAGACAACCACTGACTGGCTGGTGCTGAAGCAGACAGCTAAACTGAAGCAGATGCTGGTGAAGATGGGTCAAAGCTGCAGATGGGGTCAAAACCAAAACCTGATGAAAATGGATACCCTGAAAAACAAATAAGCACATGTTAATATGATGCAATGAGGATGTATGCAAATGATATGCAAAGGGTTTGTGACTGAGCTGGATCTGGATAAACTGCCTTGGTATAGATCCATGGGTGTTCAAGAATTCCGGATGGAGGTCTATAAATCCAGTAACCAAGGTGGGGGACTCAAATAAAGAGCCACATGTCCAGGGTCTTAGAATCACAAGAACTATCCAACATGGAGCATTCTTAACAAAGTCAAGGTATTCTGAGGTCAAGGTACCTGCAAACCTGTAAACAGCCCAACCCCCTCACAGGTAGTGATCTAGAACAAGGATCCTCAGACTTGGATCAGTTATGAGAAGTGTAAACACTTCTAACCCGGAGATACAGTTTTTACAATAATCATAACAATTCCTCCTCTAATTCACCTCAACTTCTGAAGGTCAATACTAAAAGGTCATCCAGACTTAGCAGGCTTCCCAGATCCCCCTAGCACTACAGGAAATCCGTAGCACAGAGTTCTCAAGAAGAAACCCATATCTGAACCGTGTTTCATATTCCCGCACCAGACCGAAATGGAATGGGAAAGAATATGATTCACTCTAGCCTAGGTGTCACTCAGGTCCCAGGTATAGGACCTTGGCTCTCAATAGAACCCCACCCACCAAAACAAAACCAGATCCAGCCAGCAGCATGACAGTATGATATATATAAATGCAATAAAGAAAGCAGTAAAGTAACTGTACATAAAGCAATGAATAAAAATAAATTCAAGCACAAACAAGCACATAACACCCCTAATAAACACAAATCAAACAAGTGCTAGGAGGAACCCACAAAAAGAACCAGAAGCCCTGGTTGCAGTATAAGGGTCCCCAGCAGAGTCGCCAAGCTGTCGCTCCCGACAAATGAAACAGGGTCATATGAGGGTACAGACGCGAACGGTCGGCGAGAGGGAACAGCGAGAACACACAGCCGTGAACTCACTGGAGATGAAAAGAGTCGCCAGCTAGGCATTTTTATCCCGGAGGAAAGGCAATGCTGCATAGGCCTAGAAAAAGATGGATAAGACGGTTTGCGAACCAGAGAGACTGAGAAAGGGGGTTGGTTACAACCTGGGAAGGTATTAGCACCCAGATTGTCCGCCGTACTCGACGGGATCCACGCTTAAAAGATTTGTGTTTTAAAGGGGTAGTGTCAGTGCAATTTGTGTATAAAATAGCTGGAAAAGATGTACAGGTGTCAGTGTAAAGTGTATAAGTGATGTGAAGTATGAAAGTGTCAGTGTAAGAACAAGAATAAGATGCTCAAGATCATGAGGCTAAGAATGAAGCTGGAAAGAAGGGGAATATACAGAGATTTTTTTTGTTCGATAACTGTTAAGTTATGCCTACGTATCCTCTCGTGCAATGAGGAAGTCAGAACACCGTAGTTCGACCCAAAGAGACTGAAAGATGAATTGACTTGTGAACTGCTTGCTTGCCTATGCTCAAGTGTATGATCTGTCTGGCACAGATGCAAACTGTCTTGCATTAGACGGAAGAAGCGAGTTCTCGTTTGTGAGTGAAGATGATGAGAAAAGAATCCCGGAGGAGACGATTATTGTTTGTTTTTGTGTTTTCAGTCTTTTATTTCTTTTTGGAGTTTGTCATAAGATAATGAGCTTAAACCTAAATCAATGGATTTGGTAAACTCATCACATCATCCCTCTGATTAGGGGTAATGAGAATTACCTTAAGTGTGAAGTCAGATTCTCACACTTAATCACCTTTGATGTAGGGTTAAGATCATTAACCTACTTGTGATTAATTAGATGTTTTTGTGATTTTTGTTTAGTGTTAAGTAATGAGGTTAAGCCATAATCAGGGATTTAACAGGCTCATTACACTATCCTAAAAGAAGGATAATAGATGAGGGTGTTTAAGCTGAGGAAGGATCCTCAGCTTAATCCATGATTAGGGATTAAACTCATGACAAAACAAGCCTTTGATTAAGTGGATTTTATTTAATGGCAAGATGATGAAGTGTTTTTTATGATTTGTAAGACAACTTGAGGGGGACTTGTCCATTAACTTTAGGGTTAGTCCTTCTTAACCAATTAAGGAAGAATTAGAACCCTAATGCAAGGCCCAAGTTACAAGTGTAATGTCTTGATGATTATTAGATGGATTAATTAAGAGGGTTCAACACCTTAAGGGTCCAAGACTTAGGATTAAAGTTATACACTCCATCCTAAAAGAAGGATGCAGGCATGATCTTAATCACAAAGTCTTAAAGCCTCGAGGGTTTAGTCCCTGATTATGAGGTGAGGAGAGAAGACTCAAAGAGAGACACAAAGGTAAAAACTATGGGGAGACTAATCAAAACCCTAATTCATTATCATGCTTGGTTGTTCCTAATGTTTGTGAGGTTTGCAAGAACAATCTTCAGAGGAGCCACCAGGAAGCAGATGAACAGGATCAAGAGGAGCAAAGTGACTTGCTTCATTCAAGAAGTCAAGTCACTTGAAGAAAGAAAGTGGGAGGAGGAAGAATGAGCAAGCTCAAACTTAAACACACATAAGAATGCAGCAATGGAGGCAAGAGAGATGAAAAGAAAAGTTATGAGAAGTGAAGGCAAATTCACCTCTCAAGTTTTACTTACCACCTGAAATGTTAGAAGCAAATGCAATACAATGCTAAATGAGATGAAATGATATGATAAGCAAAAACCAGAAGCATGTTGATGATGATGATGATGCTATGTAGTGCTATGAACATGAGACAAGACAATGAGATGTTCATACAAAGCCATGGATGCAAATGATGCAAGTTGAGGAGCATGGACAAACATGAAATGTTATGAAACATACAAGACAAATGACATGGCAAATATGTAATGCAATGGTCAAACATGCTTTCTATATGTCTTAAGATGTCAAATGGATCACAAGAATGCACAAAATGCAAAGACAAGTCATGTTATGTAAGGAAATGCAAGAGGGATGCAAATGAAAGCCCAAATTAGGGTTCATGGATCAAACATCACACATAAACCAAAAACAGAAGCAAACCTTAACATAAAAAATGGAAAATGGTACCCAAAGAAACCCTAGACCTATAATGAATCACTGCCCAAAGGAGGACTCTCAACTCTCAACCAAACTCAAGTTATGAATTTTGCAAGTTATTAGGGTTTTTTAGGGTTTGTAACAAAAGAAATGCCAATCAATTAGAAAATGCAAGATCAAATCATGGCCTTTTTATCCTTGAAAGTACATGTCAAATGGAAAACAATGCAAAAAGAATCAATATCTCAACCTTCACCAAAAGGCAGAAATGAATTTTTAAACTTGTGATCAAAATAACGCACAAAATATGATTTAATTCCATGAAAAATTCTTAAAATGCATCAAGATCAAAAAAGAAATTTGGTTTGAAGGTTGGACAATGTTTCTAAATGTCTTAGAACATTTCATGAATTTTTTTGTAATTTTTAAATACCTAAAAGTATTTTTAATTAATTAATTCTCATTAATCAATTAAAAATAATCTTTTAAATATTTAAAAATACTTTTTTAATGATAAAAAATAAAATAAAAATGTTTTTGTGTCATAAAAATTGATAAAACCTTAAAGAAAAAGTTTCATAATTTTTATGATTTTTTAACTATTTTAAATAAATTATACAAGTTAATTGAGAATAAAATGAAATAAAATGAATTAAAATTAAATTAAATGAAAAGTAATCAAGATGAATGGCCAGGATGCGCTCTGGATTCAAAGGCATTGACTGCGCGCCAGAATGAGGGGCCAAGATTGCTTCAGATTAAATTAAATAAAACATGGATTAATTAACCCTAACACGTGGATTAGGGCTAATGGGACAGATCCTGGCCATCAAAAAGGGTGGGAAGTCAACCAGTCAACGCGTATCTACGGCCAGAATTCAAACTTGACTTAATTACGAAATTAGGGCACAAATGACTTTCAGGTGGCCGGAGAAGACTTCCGGTCGTCTTCTCCGGCCAGCTCTCACCTGAGAAACTTCCAACTCTCTCAAATCGTAACAAAAATGAAATCTATGAATTGGGAAATGATCCTAACACTCTCACGAATCAAACCCCTCTCTCAAAACAAATTTATATAACCTAAACAAGCTGAATCGAAAGGAACTAGTTCTAGGGTTCGTAAGCTTCAAACACGAATTAAATTCTTAAAACGCAACCATTTCAAAAACTAAAAGCATCAGGATGATCAGTGAATCACATAGAACAAGTTTGGAACAAAAGAAATGATTTCTGGAAAAATTATTTTCGAGCTACCTGAGATTTGGAGCTTTCAGTTTGAGAACTTTCTGGGCTCCTCTTTCAGTGTAAACCACTCCTCTTGATCCCCCAAGGGTGTTTGAATGCTCAATGAGAGTTTAAGTTTGCTGGATGATGAGTTTCGAAGGCTCCTGCTTCAGTTCAGTCAAAAATGGCCATGGAGTTTCAGGCAGTTTTAGGCTATGAGAAGAGTTTGTTTGTGATCCTGAGGGTTAATGGAGAAGGTCTATGGTGTTTGTTTGGGTATTTGTGGCTTGTGGGGAGAGATTCGATAGAATCTGCAGCTTGAGGTGAGAGATGGCAGCAAGAGTTTCTGGCTGTTTCAAGCTTGGGCTTTGGGTGCTTTGTGATCTATGAGGCCAGGTGAGATGAATGGTGAAGTTAGTTTGTGTGTTTTCAGGCTGTGTAGAGAGATTCGATAGAAGTTGCACAATGGAAGGTTTTCTTGTAAGTGATGAATGGTGTGGTTTTAGCCTTAGCTCTTGATATATTCAGCTTGCAAATTGATAACTTATTTTAATCCTATAGGTCAGATGATGTGACCTGGCCTATAGTGATTGGTAAGTTTACTTTTTGCAAAATGTCCATTTCTTTGTAAGAGAAAGCATGGCTTGATCTAGGCTGGGTACAAGGCTAGGGCTGGCGCAGCATGGGGTGGAGAGTGAGCTAGCAAGGTCAGCATCCAATGTTGCAAGTTGTGAGAGGTGATCATGAGTGTTTTGCAACTTGTTGTACCTTTGGTTCACATGTGACCTTTTTGGCTAATCAAGCATAAACCATGGGCATTCTTGGTCCAAAACTGATTTTCATGACTTAGGGAATGTTTACATGCTGGTTTGAGATGAACTAGAGGTCATTTAATGCATTGATTCAAAGTTTTGCAAAATTTCCACTTAGTGCACATCTTGAAAATAAGTGATTTTTGCCAACTTTGCATTGCCATAACTTTTGATCCAAGAAGAGTTTGATCATGTTCTTGTACTTTTTGAAAAGGGAAAGATGAGATCTACAACTTTCATGACCAAAGTTTTTTCATTTGAAGCCTTTTTGGATCATGAATCAAGGCTTGAAGATTGACCTAAAATGATGCATTCTTGAAAAGTCAACTAAACCCAAAAAAGTCAACATTTGCAAAAACCCAAAATTCTTGATTTTTATGAACTTCAATCTTCTTCCATGATCAAATAAAGATCATATACACTCAAAATGATGAAGATCACCCATTGGTTGGGTCATTGGGGGCCTCAGATGCCCTGATTTTGCACTGACTTGTCTGAAAAGTCAACTCTTGATCAGATGACTTCCCCATGGAATTTCTTCATGAAAATTGATATGCATACTCCCTATACCATATAGAGACCAATGGAAACAAGAATGACCAAAAAAATTGGAGTTATGGCCTCTGAAACCAAAACCCTAATTTTCAGTCAACTGTGCAGTTCATCCTGGCTTTGCATCCACTCAAACCCTAGTTCTTGTGATCCCTCTGCATTTTTGACTTTGAGGAGATGGAATATGATGTAAGAACACACATGGACCCCTTTGATTTGATTGGTGGCCTTTGGAATGGCTCAAGATGCTTTGGGATTGCTCAGATCACAAACCCTAGGTGCAGATGCCCTAGAAACTATCCAGTGAATCAACAGTGTACTGTGAGATGATATGTTTGTGTTTATGCATATGAGAATGATCACAAGCCATGGTGTGAATGGGTGAGGGCAAATTTGGGGTGTTTACAGTGATCTGTGAACTTTGCTGAGTACTCCGCACTCTTTGGATTTGATTTTGGTGCATTATTGAGTGAAATATGTGGATTCAAAGTTTGATGTATGATTTTGTTTTTCTTCGATCCGATTTGTGTGGTGATCTAATGAGAAATCTAAGTTCATTTTTGGATTCAGTGAGGTTTGTTTACTTGATATGGACATTTTGAGTCATTTATGTGATGTTTTGTTCTTGATTTGAATTTTCTGGTGCCGGAGCCCTAGCTCCGGTCACCGGATTCTGGAAATGGTTCACTTGAGATTGAATGAAGAAGATGATGTTTCTGCCCTTGGATTTACGATCTGGACGGTTCCCATAGTGACAGCACTTTAAAAGTGCACCCTCCCAGTCACGTGTTTTATATTTCAAATTATAATCTGAATAATGCTACGTGTGTCTCACCTCGCCATAGCTAGCGTGTTATCATGGTCCTGGCCAATCATTGTGATTACTATGTTTAATGAATGACTTGATCTTGTGCGTTCATCTGATCCATTGGTTTGTCATTTTTCCTGAATTAACTGAATTTCCACAATAATTGCTGTGAACTGCGCTGAACCATTGGGCTTTACAATTGCTATTCCCCCTACATTGAGGCCCATGTAAAATGAACTGAGTTTACTTGCTGAATGCACCCCCTGGCCTGATTTCTTTTATTTTTATTTCTTTTTATTTTCATTTTATTTCCAGTTTGATTTTTAATTTTTAAAAATAGAATTAGGTCTCCAAATATTATAAAAAAATTCATGAGTGATTCTTTTAGTTTTCTTTAATTTTTGGCATTTTTATTTTTCATTTATTTTTAATTGTCACGTGGAAATTAATTGTTTCTTTTAATTAATTGTTTTTATTTCATTTTGAAGCATGTTGCCTTGTTCATTTTCTATATTGATCATTATTTTGAATTTTTAGATGATTCTTTTTGCTCCGGATTCATGATGAGGTGTGGTTTATTGATGATTTTTGTTCTGATTTTTAGAAGTTTTCTTAATTAAGTTTGGTCTCTAACTTGTGCATGAAGCCTTCTAACCCTAATCCATGTTTGAACCCTCATTTGACTTGCTTAGCTTCTGATTCTCATTCTCTCCTTTTGGCATGTTAATATTGTATGATTGAAGATCATTTGTGCATGTTTGTGGAATTTTTGGATGTGTATTTGAATTGATTTGAATTTTTATTCCTTACTTGATCCATTTTGCTTCTTTTGGGTCATATGGTCTCTCCTTAGGTTAGAAGGGCACTTGCGCTAACTTCTTTAAGTTGTTTAGAGCCTCCTTAGGATGTTGATACCTCTCTGGTATTGAGTTTGGGTTTGTACCTTGGAAAAGTCTGTGTTTGGTTGCTCTTGATGTTCATTCACACTTATGCATGCTCACTTCACCTCCTTTGCTTCCTTCTTCTCATGATGTGAATGCTTGACTTTGTGTGCTTCTTCTCTTCATCTCATGTGATCCTTAGGAACTTTCTTAACATGTTAGGATTCTGGTCTTGAACTTTATGGTGTTGCTTTGACTATTTTGCTTTGTATCTTCTCATGTTTACTTTGTTTTGTCATGGTGATTCATAATGCTTCATTGTGATTTGTATAATTTTCTTCTCATCCTTGTGCTTTGAGTTTGCATTTGGCATTTATGTCTATGAGTTCACTTCTGGTTATGTGGTTTTGGTTTGACATTATGTTCATTTTATGTTGCATTTATGCTTGTGTCACTAACCATTTCAGGGGCTTTGGTAAGTGAGAGGTGTGGATGTGATTCCCACATCTCCAATTCTTATCTCTTTTCTTTTCTTCATTGATACTATTATTGTGATTGTTGGGCTTAGGCCTTACTTCCTCCCTCTTCTATTCTTCATTCTTCTCTTCTTTCTTATTTTCCTTTAGGATAGTAAACCTCACTAACCTAGGATTACCTTTGCATGATAACAATTAGGATTCATTAGTCCCCCATTAGACTTTTACCTTTGTGATCCTTTTGTTTCTCTTCTCTTCTCATCTCAAAACCTAAAGAAGACACTTAATAAGGATTGAAGTGATATCTTGAGCCATAGCCTTATCCCATGAGACACTTGTAGTCTTCCCATCTTGGGATAGTACAAGCTTGTCTTGTGATGCACAAGTCTGATCAGGATATCATCTTCACCAAGAAAGTCATAAAACACACTTCTTCATTGTAAGTACAAAAACACTTAATAAGTTTAATGAGTTAGTGAGCCTAGGCCCTAATCTCTGGATTCAAGTTTTGGGGATCTTCTCCTTACTTGAGTGTGCTTGTTCTATTATTCCATCTTGGAGTGTAGTGACAAGTACACATTCCATGGAAAAGAGCTTGATTTCACTTCCTTGTGACACACTCATAAAAGCTTCTAAAAAACACAAACAAACAATAAACATCTTTCCTTCGGGAATTCTTTTCTCATCTCCTTCGCTCCGTCCGCGAACTTGCTCCTACTTGTCATTTTGCAAGACGGTAACACACTAGTGTCTGAGCCTGCAACACCTGAGCATTGACATAGGTAGTTCAAGCCTTAAGACACAAGAAATCTTTTCCACCCCTAGTTAGGGGAACTACGGCGACTCTGATCCTCATTGTCTAGATGAGGTACGTAGGCAGCGGGGTAGGGTCCTTTCGAGCACAATTTTTATTTTCCCTACATTTTTTTTTCCTTTTCATTTCTTTTTCAGTTTCCCTTTTCTTTTCTTTTATCCAGTTCAGTTCATTTTCTTTGTAGCTACTTTCATTTCTTCATCCTTTGAAACAACTTTCTTAGCAAGCGTGGATCCCGTCGGGTACGGCGGACGATCTGGGTGCTAATACCTTCCCAGGTTGTAACCGACTCCTGAACCTAGTCTCTTTGGTTCGTAGGACCCGCGTTCTTCCTTTTCCTTTCTTCTGGTTTGTGCAGCATTACCATTCCCGTTCCTTCGGGATAAAAATGCCTGGCTGGCGACTCTATTCTTTTCTGCGCCACTTTCGCGTTTGTACCAGGATGGAATTCCGGGGAGCGACAATTACTTATAATATTTTCCATAATTTTCTACACACGCAATACACATTAGAGAATAAAATTCTTCGCTTACATCTTGTTATTATCAAAATTAAAATTAGTGTTAAAAATATCTTAAGGATGAGAGAACAAGTATTGTCCCGTTTAGCCTCAAACTCATTATATTGTTGAATCTGGTTGTGAACCATGAATTTAGTAATGTTAGAGAATCGTAGAGAGACTTGATACATGATATCGTGTATCTCCATATCAATTTGTTGTATAATAAAAATTGTTATTACAAATGGTGTTTAAGTGGATCAACATGTCTATCTTTATAAGAAATTAATGGAGTAAAAAATGTTGGAATTCCTAACATTTTGTGTAGGTTTATTAGGCCTTTTGGGCCATGACTGTTAATCAAGTGACTACAAACATAAAACAGGGTGAATTTTGATTCAATTTTTTTTTTCTTCCCATTGCTAAAGATTCATTTTAAAATGATTTTTACTTGCTTATTAAAAAGAGTAGAAGAAAGAAAACAAAACAAATAAATAAAACGAATAAGATAAGAATATAAAGGATACATAAGGAACAGACGGCATTATTCTTGGTTCAGCATTAAACCGCGAGGGCTATGCCCAGTCCTAAAGGTAGCACCTTACTATCAATTGAACCTTTAACACAAGTTAAACCTTCAATTTTTAAAGCAAGCTTTTATCATAGGGTTCACCTTGAAACCTTTAAGACTGAACTTAATTGTTGAAGATAACAATCTTTTCTTGGTTTTGCAATACATATCAAAATAACATAGGTAGATTACACAAATGTCTGTATAATGATTTCTTTCTCAATATTAGAATATAAAATACCATATCCGTTACCAAAATTTAACAACAAATTATTTTCGTAGTTAATTTCAATTTAGAGGACCACTTTAATTAAATATCATTTACACTTTTTAAAAATAAAGTAAATCATATTTTTTTACTCACGTATTATTGTCTTTTAAGAAGTCATTTTTTAATAAAAAAATAAAAAATCACCTAAATCCCTTTTTCTTCACATATCAAAATAGTTTTTTCTTCCACATATTAAAAATCACTTTTTCCTTCATCGAAATCACTTTCTCTTATCCTTCATCGAAATCGTTGTTTCCCCTTCATCGAAACCCTATTTCCCCTTCATCAAAATCACTGCTTCTCATTTATCAATCGAAACAACTAATTTTTCGTTATCGATCCAAATTGATGTGTTATCAATCAAAATTTCTACTTTTCGTTGGAAAATACTGCTTCAACTTTCTCTTCGTTCGAAATCGCTCACGCATTTCTCAAAACCTAATAATACTAATCGTGTTCCTTCATCTACTAAAACCACAAATTTGTGCGATTCTTCATCTACTTTTCCATAAGACTAATCATGTTCCTGGTCTTAATCTTCAGGTTGTATTGTTCTTGATTACAATGTCACTGTAGCTGAAATTCTAATTCCTGGCTGTGAACTGTCTCAACACATTAGGTAATAGATAAATTGTTTTTAACATGCTAAAACACATAAGGAATGAAAGAGCAGAGCGAAAGTAAGCTGAAACATTTTCAATATGCTAAAACACATAAGGTTGTATTTGTGTGATTCTTCATCTACCTTTCCCTCTGGTCTTGTTGAAAGGGTTTGAGCATGTTTTTATCCAATAGAGTTTTCTTATGTGTTACATATTGATATGAATGGTGAAAAGATTGATAATTTAGCTGTGTTGTTGTCCCCTTTTTTATTTTATTTTGATTTTAGTTTTAATTTAAAGGATTATTTTTCAATTATATTCAACATTTCATGGTTAATCAGCATGTTCCAAGTATGTAGGAATAAAGTGAGATCAATAAGATTGATATAACTTCTCTTATATATGTTTGTATGTGGTGCTTGCAGAGAAGCAGCTGTGGCAATCCCGAATCGATTGTGAAACTGCACCCTTCGAACCTTCTTGGTGAAATTGTCCCTGTAGTTTAGTAGTTGTTGTCTCAATCACTACATTTTTGTAAGGTTTTGGAAGTCTCTATTTTTTTTTACTTTTTCTGTATTTTCTCAAGTGTGTTATTATGGTTTTGTATTTTGCTCATCTTTCCCTTTCATTATTATATTTTAAATGATATTCGGCTAGTGACTCGTTTGCGACATAAAGCTACAGTAAAAGGTTCCATTCTAAAATCATTATATTTATATGAATGATTTAATGGGTAACATGTCTTTGTATTAAGAAATTATAGTCTTAAGTTCAATAAAGGAATTCTCTCATTTTATCTCTTTCTATGCATCAATTGTTGTGGTTCTTGATTTTTCGTGTTGTAAATAGTGCTAGTATAGGCTGAATGTTTTTGTGAAACATTGATTTTGTTTGTAGTGTTATAGAATATTTGATAGCATTTGATGAAGATGGATCTCCTTTGTAGAAAATGATTGAAATTCGAAGAAGCTATTGGTTTTATGAACAAGATAAATGTAATGTACTTGTTATTTTGAGGCATAGACTAGCAATTTATACTTGTTATTATGGAAACATTATGAAATTGGAATTAGTTTAGTTTAGTTTGCTTTAACGATCCCTGCATTTGTTTATTTCATGAAATGATTTAAGAGGAGATGAAAATGATGGAGGTATAACAATTGATTATGTGTTTTGAAAATATTGGTTAGATATTTGAATGTGGGTTGAGTTTTGTTTTATATTGAAGGATTTACAATTTGTTGTCTATTAAATCCAGTGGTTTTATTTGATCTTCTCAAGGACTTCATAATGTTGATTTTATATTGTTTTGCAGACTAAGAGAACAAAGAAGGCTGGAATTGTTGGCAAATATGGTGTGCTTTCTCACTTTAATTTCAGTTATAGTTATTTGCTTTTTATTACGCTCTTCAAGGTTTTGGATGATTTTATCATTATATGGGTGTGTTTATGATAGGATGATTAAAGATCTATGCATTTATGTTTAGATTTGAATGATTAATTGTATGGAAAGTTGTTAGCAAACATGCTATTTTGAATAATTTTGTTCAAGATATGATTAGTACGGTTTAACAATTTGGGAGAAATTTAATGTAATTTTTGACATCTTTGGATTTGCTTATTTCAACGTAGTTAAATATTTGGTATAACTTAGGGGAATTTGGACAAACCATTGTTTAGTTAAAAAATATTGTCAAATAGTTGGCTATAGTGGCGATATAGCACCATAGCTTATTGAAAAACTATTTTCATGATTGCAGGTAACTTGATCATGGAATCATTTTTCACTCATGTTGATTGAGCTCAATAGTAATATGAGATTGAGAGGTGTCAATGGCCATTTCCTAACACTGTTTTTCTGAATTGTGATAAATATTTTTTGAATAGGATACACTTTGCATGGAATTTGTATAATTTTAATTTTTTTATAAGATGTAATTACTTTCTTTGTGATATGTTGAATCTTCATTACATTTTTAATAAGTGATATGAAGTGTAAGCCAAAAAAAGTTAGAGAGAGAAATGTGTCTTTTTTAAGAGTCTTTGGTTGGATTATAAAATATTGGCTTGAATGGATCATGAAATGCTATTTTCTTCTATCTTCAATTGCAAACAGTGATTTATAAGTTCTTAAGAGCATATTTGTGGTGATATATGATAAGCTTTTTTTTATTATATCAAGTACCTGTTATGGTGCTAGTTTGCGAAAGCAGATTAAGAATGGAAATTAGTCAGCACAACAACTTTTTCTGTGAATTTTATGGAAAGGTACACCTTTTGTTATTTTTTTATTTTTTTAAGTGCATAATCTATGTCAACTGCTAAACCATTTACTTTAGTGGGTTAAATGTTATATTTTTGTAGTGTTGAGATTTGATGATTAATTACTTTTGCAGTATGCTATGAAGAGATAAGTTATAGGAATATAGGGATGAAATGATTATGGCAAAGTGAAAGCAGGAGGAGCTTACGCTTTGAAGTATGTTTTCTTATTCCCTTTTGAAAGACAACCCACATGACATTGTTATTTCTTTTTTGACAACATTGTTAGTGCCTTTACTGTTCGGAGCACCATCAGGAGGTTGAGGGAACAAACTGAAAGTTAAGCATTTAGCTTTTTCTTAATGCTCTAGTTTCTTTAAATTAAGTATAGTTGAATTTCTGAGGATTTACAATTTGTAGTCTATTAAATCCGATGGTAATCTTTGATCTTTTCATGGTAATTTTTGGAGTTGGTAAGCCTACTGAAGTTTCCTTTGCAGACTCCTTTGATGACTTGGAAGATGGTATTACGACATAGGTATATTTTTGGATCTCATTTCCTTACTTTGGTCAAGGGCAGAAGTATAGAACCTGCAAAATATGGCTCTTTGATCTCATTCAAGCATTTGGAAATGTTGACCATTGGTACCATTGGAAAAATATGTCATCACAAAGACATTGACTATACCACCTGAGGCATATCCTGATGCTAAAAACCAGCCACATGTTCTTGTGAGTACAAAATATGTTTGCATTGGGTATTTAATGTTTTGTCATATTAATTTTTGCTTCTATGTATTTTATTATTTTGTTCTTTGACTAGGGTGGTAGTTTAGGAAGTGGAATGAGAATTTCTTAACGTGCTAGACATTCCGACGAACTAAAACAAGAATAAGGGACATGGCTAATTGATATTGATTATTATTTTTCACAACATGTACTTTGTAGTATAGTACCTATTTTTTGTAAATAAAAATGATTATTGTACTAATCTGATTGAGTATCTTCTTCTATGTAGATTCATCCCGTGGTATCACGCCTTTGTGCATCAATTCAAGGCACAAGCCCTGAAAGACTAGTTGATTATTTAGGGCCTGACACATCAAAGGTAAACCTTCTTGGTTTTACATAAAATTATTTCTATTATGTACCATTCTTAATGCATATCTTTGTGCAGTTGTGTAATACGCAGATGACTCCCGAAGAAATTGCTAGTCTATCCCTCAAAATTCTCTCATGAATTTGAAGAAAGCAATGGTTTTGGATGGAGATATACTGAACCTAAGAATGAATGGATTTGTATCAACTTACTGGTATTACACAATCTATGTCGGTGTCAAGTTGATTGAAGGCCGTGAAAAGGTCGGATTATTCTATGGATATTAGATCCATTTATATTAGATAGGTTTATAATTGAAAAATCAAATTTTTTTGTGTTCCGACATTGCTTTTGTAATAATCTTCAGACTGTAGATCCTCACACAGTTGATGGGAAGTTATATTCTCAGCAAAACACATTTTAGTTTCAATTGGAGGTCGACTCTTCATTCCCGATATTCTTGAAAAGGAATTTGCGATAGATTCAGGCGATGCCCTTGATATACCATCAAAACCTCAGAAGATAGTTATTGTTGGTAGGGGTTACATTGCCTTGGAGTTTGCTGATATCTTTAATGGTTTGAGAAGTGAAGTTCATGTATTTATACAACAAAAATAGGTTTTGCAGGGATTTGATGAAGAGGTTAGCAATTATGGACAATACATATTACTGAATCGTTACTCCATGTTAACTGGTAACTCTTCCTTTACATTCAAATTGCGAATTATGTCTGCGGATTAGAGATTTTTTTGCAGAAAATATGGCTCTGAGAGGTATTGAATTCCATACTAAGGAGTCTCCTATAGCTATCACTTAGACAGCTGATGGTTCCCTCTATTTAAAGACCAACAAAGGTACCGAGGAAGGTTTCTCTCATATTACGTTTGCCACATGTAGCTCACCTAATACTAAGGTTAAAGTTTCAACATTTGGAAATTGTCATCAAATCTCGGATCCCAACCCGAATTGGAAAACCTATTGCTGTTGATAATAGAGTAAGACATTTCTTATCCATTTCTCTTTCTCCCTTTTACGTTTGAGGTTAAGTTTGTGTGGTTGTCTCTTTTAAACTTTGTGTCGTACCCTAAATTTTGACCTAGAATTTTATATATAGCCTAAACAAGTCAAATAGAGAATCTTTTGACTTTTTTAAGGCATTTTTCATTTTTAAGGTTTTTTGTGTTTTCATAAATTAAATAGGCATATTATTATTTTAAATAAATAAGGGGGTGAGGGTGAGAATGAAAATTACTTAAATAAATTTAATTTCTTTTACTTATTTTTATTTAAGGAAAAATTATTTTAATGGGATTTATTCTAAAAAAAATTATGTATAAAAATTATTTTAAGAAAAAGGGATTGTCATTAAAGGATGGAAGGGTATCAAACTTTACTACTATTATTTTTTAGATTTTTAGAATTTTATGTATATAAAAGAAAAGATCAATTTTATTGAAAGTTAGTTTGAATTTTTTAAAAATATATAAAAAAAAAGTGTTATTTTGTAGGGTGTGTGGGTGAGGAATATATATAAAAAAAAATTTATTATAAGATTTTTGGGGATTATATAAAAAAGAAAATAAAAAATAAATTAATGGGTTTATCAAAACTTAAGAATATTATTATTAATAATATTGTATTATTATTTTTATTCTTTATTATTATTATTTGTTTTTGGGTCAGATCCAAATTCCTAACCCTAATATATTCTATAAATAAGAACTCTGTCTCATATTTTTGGTCACCCGCAATTTACAAATTCTACTTTAAAATTGTTGTTCTTCACAATGCAGAACAACAACAACTAAATCCTAAAAAAAACTCCTATCGACATCTATTCTGACAAGGAAAAAGAGAAAGTAATTGATCAAGGATTGAAGGATATGAATCAACCGTGGAAAAAGGAAGAGCTTGAAAGATCGAAGGATAGGAATCAATCGTAGAAAAATAAAGAAAACGAGGAATAAAGGGGAGGAAAGCAACAGCTTAAGTGGGTCACGGTACTCCATGTTGGTATGTTTAATCTATTAGTTATCAAACTAATATATTTATTCTTGAAATTATGTTACTTGTTTGTTTCGATTGAGTAATATATATATTATTTCTTGTTGGTTGTTTAAATTATGGGTTTTAGAGTGTTAATATAAGTGCATGAGAAAAAATAACAGAAATAAAAATAGTTTTTTATATATAAGCCAATATCATGAATCTTTGTTTAAAATAAAATAATAAATAAAAAAATGAATCTAAAACTATTTTAAGAGAAAATATGATTCCACTTGCGACCGGTAGTGAGAATACAACATTAACAACACCATATACTAATAATCCTTTTACTATAACTGCATCGAATTTTTTTTTTTATTTAAAATTTTTAACCAAACCAATACTAATTTATATTCAAAATACAAACAATACCCCATTAAGCAGATCCAATATTTTTTTTGCATCATACTCTTTTTTAATCTTTAAGCCATGTAAAGTTATCATTATAATTTTTCACAACCTACATAAACTTTTTTTCAAAACTCATTCAAACCCATAAATCATAAAAAATAAATCCAACATAAACTGTGTAGCGAATTTGATGGAGATTTTACGAATTCAATGTCTTATGATACTTTCTTCCTAATGAAATTTCAAACGAAGGCTCATCACCAATTATAACCAAATCAATTTACAAATTAACACTAATTCTTTAATCATAAAACAATAATGAAAAATTCTCAAAGCATCATCCAAACAATTCAATTACATAACTCAATAACAAAACAATAAATATTGAAAATAAATAAAAAAATAAATGTTATAAAAGTTCAAAATATTAGGATCTTTAGAATTTAATGGGATATTGTTAATATAAGTAAAAAAGAAAATAAAACAGAAAATCGTGAGGTTTATAATTTGGTCTTTAATGATTAGATTTTTCTTTCCATTATATTTAATTTAGGTTAATTGATTCTAATTATTAAAAATACAAAAAAAATAGAAATAGGGTTCATTTTATAATTAAACTTAATTAGATTAGTCCTTAATTTTAATAATAAAATATTTCCCCTTTAATAAAATTCATACAAGGAGTAAAAATAAATTAAGTAAGGAATATTGATCAATTTTGGGTAATTTGGATTAATTAATAAAGATTTAGGTATAATTCAAGTAGATTAATATATTAATTTAATAATGAATCAATAAAAAATAATTAAATAATTATCTAGAATAATTATAATTTACTTGAAAAAATACAAATGAGTTGAGGGGTCTAATTTATTTAGGGATTATTAGGGTTAGTTTAATATTTTATAAATTTGTAGTTTTTGTTATTTTATATAATAATTTTAGGTTTGTTATAATAAAAATATATTAAATAAATAAGTTCATTTATTTATTTTTGGGTTTATTTATTTTTATATAAATGGCGTTTTATGAAATTTTATTTTCTATATTAATTTTTTTTTGGATTCAAATTATATTTTCAGTTATTATAATAAAAGGGGATTTATTTTTATAATTTAGGATTAATTTTATATTTCGGAGTATTATAACAATAGGGGTTTAATCCACAATCTAGGGGTTTATCATAACTTAATGAATTCTATAATTTATTTTTATAATTTAGGATTAATCTATATTTTGGGGTTATTAATATAAATTGGGGTTTATTTGGGATTATCTTATATTTTTGGATTTTTATAATCATTAATAAATTTGAATTATTCAACTTATTCAATTTAATTTTATCAAAATGTGGGCTTATTTATTTATCTATAAATAAGGATTTACTTACTTTTTTGGGTTATTTATGATTTTGGGTTTAATATTCAATTGGGATTTTATAATGAGTTATTTTGGTATATTTGGGTTTTAAAATTGGTAAACTTGGTTATTCATAATTTTTTGGATTTATTATAATGTTTACTATTTTTACATATGAGTTTATAATTTTTTAAATACGGGTTTTAGATTGGGGCTTTTTGTTTAGGAAAATTATTATCATAATACTTTATTTAATTTATTAAAAAGCATAATGGAATCAAATTATTTTTATTATTATTTATATTATATTAAGAATTTTAATTTGAAATAAGGGATAATAAAGAAGGAATATAAGGGATATTAGGGATAAAATTGGGATAAAAAAATATGGGGATAGAACTCTTAAAGGTCCGAGATTATAAACGAAGGATTAAGATTAAGGGATAGGGGTAATTACAACTTAAATATTAAGGGGATAAAAAATACCAACCAATTAGGGGATATGGAGAATCGAACTACGACGCTCTGATCCTTCTTTTGAAGATACATATGCATAGGGTTGTACAAACCCTAGCGAGTGCAATTAGGCTTTATTATATTTTTATTATTTCATTTATTTTATTTATTTTACACGAACAAAAATCTTAATTCTTGAAAAGGATCCTGTTAAGTATAGTAGAGGTGAGGGGTGCCTAACACCTTTCCCCCCACCTAATCGAGTGTATGATTGCACTATAGGAGATAAGTTATATTTTTTAGGTGGTTTCTAACTAAGATGTTCATGAGATATAAATACTTTGATGTTAGTGGTTTTGTTAAAACTAATGTGAGTACTTGAAAATGTAGAGCGAGTCAATCAATTGTGAAGTCATATAAATATGAATTGTTTTTTAGTTGTGTTATCATTCTAGTAATGAAATAATTTTTTTTATGTGATAAATTCTATAATATCTTAAAATTTTAATTTTGTTTATTTGAACAAAGGCTTAATTATTGACAATTACAATCCCACAGAAAATAGTTTTAATGAATTACAATCTAGTCTAATTAATTTTAAGAAAAATGCTTTAAAATTTAGCTTGAAATTTACTACGACATTTTCATGGCTAAATTTTAGCTGAATAGCTACACAAATAAACTCAAGACTGACATTCTACTATCTTTTAGCTTTGGTTTAGCTAGGGATTTTTATATTAGTCTGAATTTTGCTAGGAAAATTTTGCCAAGATAATTAGTGTAACACCCTAAAATTTTCCCTCTTATTTATAACTTAACTGGATTTTCGCTTCACATTCATATGCATTTCATAGTTGGTCATAACATTCATAATCATGCATTTCATTAAGTTTCTAAGACATGGGATCAATGACGTCTGAAGTTAGGGTTTCACAACTTACTCATGGTTATCAGGTGGATTCAAGGATTTGACTATGAAATCATCAAGAGCACCATCTTCTTAAATTCCTATCACTTGGGTTGTTTTTATTTCCCTGATCAAGTGGTTGGAAAGAGGGTCACTTATTCACTAGTGTATATAATTCATCATAAGGGTTTGGGATAATTGTTTTTAGAAGACCTAGTGTACTTATACAACTAGGGTTTGGGGGTTAAGATATCTCCAAAAGGTGGAAATCATATAAGGTCCCCGTTCCATATTTGCGACCCACGGGGATAACTTGTTACGGCCAAGAATTCGGCGTCAAACTGCTTTTGCACCTTCTCTTTAATTTTGATGGCCATGCCAGGGCATGTTCGTCTCAACTTTTTCTTTACAGGTGGGCACTCTTCCCTGAGAGGTAGCTTTTGCACCACGATGTTAGTGTCCAGTCCAAGCATGTCTTGATAAGACCAGGCAAAGACATCAACATACTCTCGAAGCATGGCAATTAGACGACTCTTGATAGATTCTTCTAACACAGCCCCTATCTTTACCTCTATCTTGTCTTCTTTAGTACCCAGATTTATCACTTCAATAGTTTCCTCATGTGGCTGAATCATCTTCTCCTCTTGTTTAAGCAACCTGGCTAGCTCTTCAGGCAATTCACAATCTTCCTCACGTTCCTCATCGGTTAGGTAGATCGGATTGTCGAAGTCATATTGAGTCATAACAAGGTCTTCGTTGATGAGACCCGATGAGGAGCATATGCATGAATGATGATTCATGCTAGATTTAGAAATGGTTTGAGGAAACATTGTCGTTTATTTTGTACGAAATTTGCATATTTTTTCTTTTCTAAAATAAAAACAACAATGAAAGACAAGGAGCAACATGTATGAATGCAAAAAAGTCCACTTTATTGATGATTATGAAATTATATCATGAATAAAAGAACCCTTATAATGAGTTGATATGCCCCGGGTAAGGTATAGAACTTGAATACAGGAAAGCAAAAACATAAATTATTACTCTTCAGGCTGAGTGACAGAAATGAGCTTTTCAGCCGACCAATTGTTGAGTTGTTTCCCCGAAGCACAAGGCTTAACCCACTCGTCAAGATCGCAGTCACTGTCAATCATATTGATCGTACATGGAGATCAGGATCCGATATGGCCACGTCGAGCGTGGATGAGTGTTGTTGATGATGAAGAAAAGATGGGGGTGTACCTGCAAAGGAACTCCGGTGCTAAAGTCAGAAAGCGAGCAACGAGTGGGCAAGTACAATTTTTTGGGTCAAGATTTGAAGCCTATAACATGGCTAGAGTTTACACTTGATACCACTGTTTCCAATTGATTTACTGATATATCATGCGGTGCATACGCATTGTTCAGAATCATCAACAGGGCTTTCCAATGCGAATCTGAGAACATCAATAAGGATAAGATCGAGATCTTGGAGGGAGTCTGCTGTAAGTGGTCTACGATCTTGTAGTCACTTTTCTTGATGATTCTTAGGAATTCCTCCGCTTCCTTATCAAAAGTGATGTCAGGATCTGTTGTTGGTGCAGGTATATTATTAGTCATGGGCTGTTTTCCCCTGACTTTCGCTTGAGCCTCGACAGTATCGTTTGGTGGCCAGGAATTACCTCTCAAAGTTTCTGGCACAAATAATCTACCGCTTCTGGTAAATCCCCCGACTCCAACATTTTCAATTTGGCACAGAGAGGAATTGGATGCAGTTAAGTCTTGTTTTTGGCCATTATAGTACACCTCACCTCCATAATTTCAGGGAATGGCTCTGTCACTCTGGTATGGGACAGGTCCTGAGGTAGTGATGGTTATTGGCGCCACCCTTGCTGCGGCAGGAACCTGTGTTAGGTTGTAATAAATTGTAACAGTTAATATATCATCATTCTTCACAACTTTATCAAATTGTATACTTCCTTCATTGATCATTTTATGTATCCCCGATCTCAACGGATCACAACCATCCGGGGAACTAACACAATCTGGACAATTTTCTCCGCAACCCGGGAACATGTTCCTTTTGGCCAAGCAAGCTTTTACTGCCATCAATAGAGTCTTCAGATCTTTGACATCAGATACCAAATTCAAACCTTCACCGCTACCAACATCCCCCACAGTCCTTTCATGAGGAGGCATAGGATTCTGGATTACATTTGGAGTAGGAGCAAATTGATGGCCTTGGAGTCTATTAAATCTTGGACAACGTGCTTCAAGGCTTGGAAGTTCTCAGTGCTATGCCCAGGAGCCCCAGAATGGAATTCACAGTGAGCATTAACATCATAACCTGTTGGGATCTGGGCTATCTTTGGAGGCTGCAGAGTCCATAACTGTATCATTTTCAATTGGAGGAGATTCTGTAATAATTGTGAGTATGACATTGGAGGCGTCTCAAAATGCCTTTCCTTCGGTCAAGGAGGATAATATAGTTGAGAAGCACTTTGTTGTTGATAGTTTGGTTGATGTTGTTGTTGTTGAACCCGTGGTTGGTTTGTTGGAGCAACAATGGTGACAGGAGCTTCCTGTTGATACACATTCTGGTTTCCTCTTCTGTTTTGGGTATATACAACCCCGGTCTCTCCTTCTCGGCGCTTCACAAAAGGCTTATTTACATTGGAGATTGATTCTCCGTTATTCTGAATTTTTCCTTGTTTCATCCAGTTTTCTATCCCTTCACCTGTCATAATGATGTCTAAAAACCCACTAGATGAACAACCTGCTAATATTTCCATGAAGTACCCTAGGAGGGTATCAATGAAGAGATCCACCATCTCTCTTTCCTGCAAAGTTGGTTGTACTCTGGCGGCAACCTCACACCATCTTTGAGCATAGTCCTTGAAGCTTTCTGAATTCTTCTGAGATAAACTATGAAGTTGAGTACAGCTGGGCGCCATATCAATATTGTACTAATACTGCTTAAGGAAGGCCTCCCCAAGCTCTTTCCAGTTTCGGACATAATTCTTTTCTAGCTTCATATACCACTTCGGTGAGCCCCCAGAGAGGCTCTCCTGGAAGTAATACATCCAGAGTTTTTCATCTTTAGTGTGAGCGGATGTCTTGCGGTAAAAAGCATGTAAGTGTGTCTTGGGGCAGGAATTGCCATTGTACTTATCAAATCCTGGAGGTCTGAATTTAGGAGGGATAACCACCTCGGAGACCAAACCTATATCAGATGCGTCAATTCCAAGAGTGTCCCTACATTCAAGGGCCTTAACCTTCTCGGCCAGCAACTGAAAATCCTGAAAGTTTCCACCCGTGCCAAACCCCATTTCATCATTGACAGGAGGGAACTGATCTTCCTGGCGATCTTCCACAGGGATAAGAGTAAGGGTACCAGTTTCTTGAACCGGAGGTCCATCTCCTCTGTTGTTGTTGGGTAGATTTCCCTGGGCATCCAGAGTAACCACCAGAGGGTCTGTCTGGAGAGGAGTAAGCCTCTGCATGGCATTTCTCAGCTCTTACTGCCCTAGGGCCATGCCCTGCATCATCGCCATAAACTCTCCCATTCAGGTGCGGAGTTCGTTGAGCTCTGTCTGCACAATATCCATGATGTTTCTTTTATTGTTGCGGGTAGCGTACTAGTGAGGAATACCTTGTTGGGGATGACGGGTCCTGGCTACTCTCGCAATATTTCCCTGAAAATGAAGTAGTTAAGTAACTTGAACAACCTGCAAAAGAAAGAAAATGAAAATGATATGCATGCAATGGTGTGTTCCTTTTATCCTCAAGGGTTTTGTTTTACTTTCCCGTTTCGGTATTAAGAGAATAGCCTTTGGAGGGAGACCTCGTGTGATATTCAGATGTGGAGAATTTGCGCTTATTACCCCTTGTCCGTGCAAAATATAAAAACCAAAGATTCAAGACAATTCAATTGTATAAACTGAAATATGAAACAACAAAGTCCTCGAAGGGTACCGGTTCATATATCAGAAAACAAAGTACATCAATAAAAGAGGAATCCCACAATAGGCCTGTGGGTAATCCAGATATGAGAGCATGTGACTAAACCCTAAGAAATTCTACATCTTGCAACCTCCAGCTAAGGCGCTTGACACCTTGGAGCAACTGGGCTATGTCTGGATTATCTGGCTCATGTATGAGCTTCTGGATTAGGATATCTCTAAGATCAAAAGAGGCATGCAACTCTTCAATCCGCAGTTGGAACACCTTCTCACTTTCTTTGCTTGCACTTGGCTTGGTATTGACTTTCTTAACATCTTCCTAAAGCTTTAACTCTTCCATTTCTTTCTGAGTGTCTTCAACTGTCTGTTGACTCTTTTCCATATCATAAAGGTGATCCTTTTGTTGGTCGTGGGCCTTTTGGATCAGCCCTCCTTGTTCATCTAGAGAGTCCTGAAGACTTTTGATCTCCAGTTTCTATTTAGTCTCCAACTCCTTCTATTTCTTCAGATTATCTTCTCACTTCTCCTGCACAAGGTTATAGCTTCATTATCCTCATTCAAAGCTTTCTTATCTTTTCGACGTTGATTCGCCTTATGGGTTTTAGCTAACCCTCTTTTCTTGAAGTAGAGTTCTCTCTCCTGGAAGTCATGCTGCTTGAGCCTGGCCATTTCTTCAGCCTGGTGAGCTCTTTCTTCTAACTTCTAATTCTGAATCATTAACTTTTGGCATGAATTGTTGGCCTCTTGATTTTCCATTCTAAGTTGTTTAACCAAGGCCTCCAAATTATGGTAATCTTTGAGAGGTACTGAATTCAAGGGTAACTTCTCATTAGGGTATAGAGGGGACTCCATAGAGAACTGGAGAAGTAAGACTTCTACACGATCTTTCAACCATGAAGCAAAATGATCATATGTTTTTGGGTCCACCTTCCCAAAATCTTTCTCTCCTTTCCTTATACTGACCTCCCAAGCTTGGGCTACCTGTATACAGAACTCCATATTTACTTGTATCAAGAAATACAATGACTCAACTACCTCTTCAACTGATGGTGGATCCTTCAGAGGAAAACCAAATTGTTTCCTGGACAACGAAGGATTATAGTTTATTCCCAATTTCCTTCCCAACAAGGGTACATTAAGGAAAGTTCCACAACTAGCAATAATCTCTTTGCCTATCAAGTCTCTATTGCACCCCCAAGATATGTTGTCTGAGGTTAAGCCCATCAATCTTTTGGACCACTTCCAATCTTGTTTCAAGTCTTGGAAAGGTCCTGATTTTGGGAGTTGCCTTACAAACCAGTCAACAAACAAAGGAACACAACAGTTCACATACCCTTTTATTTTCTCATTCCTATGATGGACCCCATAATAGAAATCACCTAGCAGTGTAGGTACTGGGTTTCTCTTGACAAAGATGGTAATAGCCTCCATGTTGATCAACCCTTTCTCTCCTGGATACAAACTTATCCCATATATCATCATAACTAACAGTGCCCTGAATTTTGCCCACTTGTTTCCCAATGCCATAACATGCGCTTCTGTGACGAGAAAATCCAAGGAAATCCTCTTACCCTTGTTAGCCTCTAACCCCATCTTGACTCTGAGCATACTTAAGTGACAGGCACCAGCTATGTCTTCATAGGGAGGGACCCTCTCTGAAGCATAATAAGGCATACCCTCTCTGATAGGAACCTTCAGGATGTTGGAGTCCTTTTCCAAAGTAGGTGCCAAGATATAATCTGGAAACACAAAGGCTCATAGCTGAGGGTCGTAAAATTGTAGCAAGGAGTGGAGGTTGTCCCTCTGATCAACCGTAGGCTTGTTCACATAACCCAGAATCCTCCCATACTCTCTCTTGAAATCATCTAGAACATGTTCGTTCATCAAACTGATCATCTTTTGAATACCCTCAGTTTCTGGTTGCGGGAAAGTGTAGTGAACATTCTTCTTCCTTAGAGTTTCCATCTTCAAGTAGCAATGCGACCGGTGTCGCTCCCACCAAATGACACCCGGTCAAGAGGGGTACAGACGCGAACGGTCGGCGAAAGGAGGTGAGAACACACAAGGGTGAACTCAGAAGACAAGAGTCGCCAGCTAGGCATTTTTATCCCGAAGGAAAGGTAATGCTGCATAGACCT
The DNA here is from genome assembly GCA_963966055.1 of Lathyrus aphaca. Taxonomy (NCBI): domain Eukaryota; kingdom Viridiplantae; phylum Streptophyta; class Magnoliopsida; order Fabales; family Fabaceae; genus Lathyrus; species Lathyrus aphaca. The sequence goes on along the minus strand of OZ014519.1, from coordinate 196,150,532 downwards.
AGAAAGACATGGATAAGACGGTTGCGAACCAGAGAGACTGAGAAAGGGGGTTGGTTACAACCTGGGAAGGTATTAGCACCCAGATTGTCCGTCGTACTCGACGGGATCCACGCTTAAAAGATTTGTGTTTTAAAGGGGTAGTGTCAGTGCAATCTGTGTATCAAAGCTGGAAAGAATGCGAGTGTCAGTGTAAAAGAAATGTGAAGTGTATAAGAGAAGTGTCAGTGTAAGAACAAGAGTGAAATGCTCAAGACTATGAGGCTTAAAAAAATAATGCTGGAAGGAGGGGGGAATATACAGAGACTTTTGTTCGATAACAGTTAAGTTATGCCTACGTATCCTCTCGTGCAATGAGGAAGTCAGAACACCGTAGTTCGACTCAAAGAGACTGAAAGGTAAATTGACTTGTGAACTGCTTACTTGTCTATGCTCAAGTGTATGACCTATCTGGCTCAGGTGCAAACTGTCTTGCATTAGACGGAAGAAGGTAGTTCTCGTTTGTGAGTGAATGAGGTGAGAAAAGAATCCCGGAGGAGACGATTATTGTTTGTTTTTGAGTTTTCAATCTTTTATTGCTTTTTGAAGTTTGTCATAGGAAAATGAGCTTAAGACTAAACAAAGGGTTAGTAAACTCATCACATCCTCCCTTTGATTAGGGGTAATGAGAATACCTTAAGTGTGAAGTCAGCATCTCACACTTAATCATCATGGTGTAGGATTAAGATCATTAACCTACTTGCAATTATTTAGATGTTTTTGTTGTTTTTGTTTAGTATTAAGTAATGAGATTAAGCCATAATTAAGGATTTAATGGACTCATTACACCATCCTAATAGAAGGATAATAGATGAGAACATTTAAGCTGGGGAAGATACCTCAACTTAATCCATGATTAGGGATTAACCTCATGACAAAACAAAACCTTTATTAGATGGATTTTAGTTAATGGTAAGATTAAGAAATGAATTTTATGGTTTGTAAGACAACTTGAGGGGGACTTGTCCATTAACACTAGGGTTAGTCCTTCTTAACCAGTTAAGGAAGAATTAGAACCCTAATGCAAGGCCCAAGTTACAAGCTTGATGTCTTGATGATTATTAGATGAATTGATTAAAGGATTTAAACACATTAAGGGTTTAACACTTAGGATTAAAGTTATACACTCCATCCTACTAGAAGGATGCAGGCATAAACTTAATCACAAAGCCTTAAAACCTTTAGGGTTTGGTCCTGGATTATGAAATGAGAAGAGAAGACTCAATGATGACATAAAGGTAAAACTAAATGGGGGACTAATCAATTCTAAAATGTTATCATGCTTGGAAGTCCTAGGGTTTGTGAGGCTTGCAAGAAGATCTTCAGAGAAACCACCAGGAAGGAAGCAGATGAAAGGAGCAAAGAGAAGCAAAACAACTTGCTTCACTTAAGAAGACAAGTTGCTTGAAGGAAGAAAGTAAGAGATGAACATGAATGAGCAAGCTCACTCTAGAACAAATACAAAATGCAGCAATGATGCAAGAAAGGGATGAGAAGGGATTGTGAGAAGTGAAGGCAAATTCACTTCTCTAAACAACTTACCACCTGAAAGGTTATCCAAAAGAAATGAAATGTAATGCAAATGAGATGCAATGCCATGATGCAAACCAAAACCAGAAGCACAAGCATGATGTTAATGATGCTAAGAGATGATACCAACATGAGGCAAGACATGAGAATGATCATACAAGGTAATGGATGCAGATGAAGCATGCTTTGAACCATGAATGCACATGAAAAGTTATGGAATGTGATGGACATATAACATGGCAAATGCAAGATGCAATGATCAAACATGATTCTAATATGTCCTAAGATGTATTATGAATCATGTGGATGCACAAAATGTCATGGCAAGTTATTGGATGCAAGTAAATGAGAAATGGACGCAAAGGAAAGCACAAATTAAGATTACATGCATCATGCAAAACAAAAATCCTAAACCAGAAACAAATGACATGATAAAAATTTGAAAATGCAATCAAAGATACCCTAAACCTATACAAACTCACTGCCCAAAGGAGGGGATCCAACTCTTAACCTAGTGTAAGTTATGGATTTCCTAAGATTGCTAGGGTTTTTGGGGTACTTCATCAAGAAAAATGCTAAACAAATTAAAAATGCAAGATCAAATCAAAACAAATTTATCCTATAAACTACATGCTATGCAAGATGCAATGCCAAAAGAATCATCATCCAACTCTCAATGGTTAGGCAGAAAGAAATTTTTGAAGTTTGAAACAAGATATTGCCTTAAAATGAAATTAAATCCAATGAAAATGATCAAAAGGCATCAAGAACAAAAAAGAAATTTGGTTTGAGAGTTGAACAATGTTTCTAAATGTTTCTAAATGCAATATGAATTTTTTTGTGATTTTTAAATACCTAAATGTATTTTTAATTAATTAATTTTCATTAACTAATTAAAAATAAACATTTAAATGATTTAAAAATAATTTTCAGTGCAAAAAATAAAAATAAAAATATTTTTTGATTAAGAAAAATATTTGAAACAAAAATGCAAAGGGAAATATTTTTGGGTTTTTTCTAACTATTTTAAAATAAATATGAAAGATAAATGAATAAAATGAAATAAAAAAGAAATTAAATGGAAAGTATGCAGGATCTAAGGCTGAGATTCAAAGTCAGGGGTCAATGGTTGACTGCGCGCGCTAATGGGTGGTCCAGATTGCTTCTGACTAATTAATTTTGATTAAACTAATTAATTGAAGATTAGGGTTTAATGAAAGATCCAGGCCCTCCATTCGCGCGGGAGTCAACAAAAGTCCACAAGATCAAAGGTCCACATTTAAACCTGGCTAAACCTAATTATCAAACCCTAATCATAAGCCCTAATGACTTTTAGATGACCGGAACAGTGTTCCGGTCATCTTCTCCGGCAAGGTGTTCATGCTATCTCACTCCCTACGCATTAAATCTTCACCAAAATCTCCAGAATCGTTCCTTAAACATCATTAAACCTAAACGCCACCCCAAAAATCATTTATTTTCACTGAATCACAAGAATCAAATCAAAACTCATTTCACGGGCAAAGTTTCAGAACAAGCATACATGGCCATTTTTCACTCATTTTCAAAACAAATCATATCATGATAATCAGTGAAGCATAAGGAAGCATTTAGAAACTAAAAATGGAAGTTCTGGAAAAATAAATGCCATGGCTACCTGAGCTTGAGCTTTCGAAACAAGGACTTTCTGGCTGCTTATTTGGTTCAAACAAACTCCAATGATCCTCCTTTGAAGCTTTTGACACTTAGCTGGAGTTTATATGGCCTCCAGAGGAAGTTTGCAGAAGCTCAGGTCAAGGGAGTGTTGAAATCGTGTTTTTGATTGTGGTGGTTTCAGGGACAAGTGAGGGGTGGGAAATGATCAGTGAGTCATGGTGAGTTGAATGGTGAAGTTTGTTTTGATGTTTGAAGGCTGTGTTGTGTGATTCGAAGCAAAATGCATAAGAGGGGAGTTTTGTGAACTATGGCTTGGAGGATGCTTCAGGCTTGTGTGTCTGGTGTGTTGTGTTGCATTTGGTCCACTTATCACTCTTGGATAGGTCAGAGGAGTTGGTCTGGCCTAGCTTGATTGGTATGGGTCTTTATGCAAAAAGTCAATGTTAGGTGTACTTGAGGTATGGGCACGTGTAAGGCTGTGATAGGGGCATGGTTGGGCTCAGCTGAGTTTAGGGAGAGCCATGGAAATGGTTTAGAGGCAAGGCAGCAAGTGGATTAGGGTTTGTCATAGGTTTTGCAACTTTGTGACTTTTGGCCCCCTTTGTGATTTCTTGATCCACAAGTCATGAAAATGGGCAAACTCTTGGTGCATTCTGAATTTTAGGCAATGGTTTATGTTTGTGCAAGGATTAGAAGTCACTTTGAGGTTTCATTTTGCCTTGGCAAGGGATTTTGCAACTTTGCCTCTTTGGTGCATAACATGAAATTATGTGATTTTTCCCAACTTTGACAAGCCATAACTTTTGATCCAAAATGAATTAGAATGAGTTCTTGTACTTTTTGAAAAGGGAATGATCCATTCTACAACTTTCATGACCAAAGTTTTCCCATTTGAAGCATTTTTGAACCAAAAAGAAAGGGTTGAAAAAGTTTCCCAAAATGGCAAGTTTACATTACAAGTCATTTTCCCAAAAAGGCAACTTTGCAAATGGCTTGAAAATCTTCAACTTTGTGAACTTATAACATCTTCTATGATCAAATAAAGATCATACACATTCAAAATGATGAAGAACACCCTTTGTTTGGGTCATTGGGGCCCTCAGATGCCCTGATTTTACACTGACTTGCTCAAGAAGCCAACTCTTGGTTAGATGCCTTCCCCATGGAATTTCTTCATGAAACTTGATATGCATGATCCTTATAACATATAGAGACCAATAGAAACAAGAATGACCAAAAAATTTGGAGTTATGGCCTTTGAAACCAAAACCCTAATTCTAGGTCATCTGTGCAGTTAAGCCTGGCTCTGCTTCCATGCCATTCTCAGTTCTTGTGATTCTTTGACTTTTTTGACTTTTTGGGGATATAATATGATGCTTGAACATACGTGGACCCCTTTGAAGTGATTGATGATCTTTGGAGTGGCTCATGTGGCTCAGGGATAGCTCAGATCACAAACCCTAGACGCATATGACTTAGAAACAATGCAGTGAAACAAATATGCAATATGAGATGGTATGACTGAACTTATGCATATGAAAAGATCACAAGCCATGGTGTGAATGGGTGAGGGCAAATTTGGGGTGTTTACAGCTGCCCCTATTCAAACATGAGTTAGCTGTGTAGGATGTATGCAACGGCTTAACAGGCAAACAAGATAACTTGTGGTTGAATACCAAAGACAGTCCAAAATTTGCACTCACAGAATGAAGAAGAAAAGGGATATAGATTGTAAAGGAAAATAAAGCATAATTATAAGGTGCGGGCGACGGAGGACGACCGTCGAGCAGAGGACGACTGCTGGGGAAAGAGCAATGACGGGGACGGCCGACATGCTGGGGATATAAGAGATTATGATGGGAACGGCCATCAAGTAAAGCCATAAGACTCTCTGGGGATTATAGGTAAATGAAATAAAATGATGAGGTACGGTCATCAATGGTGAAGGACGATCACCTAGCAGGGGACGGCTGCTCTGTTGGGGATAAGATGAGGGAAGGTCATCTAAGGTGAAGGACGATCACCTGGCAGGGTACGGCTGCCAAAAGTATCACGACATAGGACGAATGTCGGATAAAAAGGTCGACGATGGGGACGACCATCGGATAAGCATGATGAAGGACGATCATCAAGAGGTGAAGGACGATCACCTAGCAGGGTACGGCTGCTCTCAGGGTTTATCATGACATAGGACGAATGTCAGATAACAAGATCAACGATGGGGACGACCATCGGATAAAATGATGAAGGACGATCATCAAGAGGTGAAGGACGATCACCTAGTAGGGGGCGGCTACTGAAAACATCACGACATAGGACGAATGTCGGATAAGAAGGGGTTCTAATGAATAGAGACTCCACTGGGGGTTGATGAAGGACGATCATCAAAGAGGTGAAGGACGATCACCTGGCAGGGTACGGCTGCCGAAAAGGTATCATGACATAGGACGAATGTCAGATAGAAAGGTAATAATTTAACAAGTTTCGTTGGGGATTTTGCTGGGGAAAAAGTAAACACGGACGAGTGTCTACATCCAAGAAATGAGAGGTATAATTGTTTGGGTATTGTGTATAGACTAAAGATGCGGACGAGCATCCTTAAGACTATGATACAGACGAGTATCAGGTAGAAAAAAAAGCTGACACATGTTCAGAGATGATGATACAGACGAGTATCAACTGGTTAACAAAGAATACAGACGAGTATTGATTCTGCGGGGACTTTTCTGGGGAATAGTAGACACAGACGAGTGTCTAAATTCAAGAAGACATAAGTGTTTGACACGGTGTATAGATTAAAGATGCGTACGAGCATCCTTAAGACCATGATACGGACGAGTATCAGGTAGAAACAAACGCTTGACGCATGTTCTGAGATGATGATACGGACGAGTATCAACTAGTTAACAAAGAACACGGGTGAGTGTCGAATCTTTTAGGTAACTATGTTGGGGAGTGTGACACGGACGGGTGTCAGGGAACTGTATATATATGTATCTGTGAGTGCAAAGGGGACGCTTTGGCTTTCTACTGGGGATATGACACGGACGGGTGTCAAGAAGTATCTGTAATATAAGTGGTCTGTTTGTAAAGAATGCTCGGGCAACTTTACTGGGGAATGATGACACGGACGGGTGTCAGGGAATTTGTACTTGTATTTGTGAGTGTAAAGAAAATGCTTTGGCTCTCTGCCGGGGAATCTTTGGGGGGTATTCTGTATACCGCTGATGAATTGTCAGTATACAAGTGTTCAGTTCGACACATGGTTTATGATTATGCAATATGTTTGATTTTTGCCGTAATGCTCCGTATTAGACAGAATGCTACGCTCTGTGGGAAAATATGATGTGAATGCTATGATTATGCAATGATAACGACCCGGGATTCGGATCCCGTTGCTGCGAAGATCTCTGGCTGACTTGCTTGCAGTGGATATTCCAGCTGGGGACGAGATCACTGGTAGATCTGTCATGTATGACTCTGCTTGGGGGAATAGGTCACTGATAGACCTATCCTTGTAATGGGGGACCCAGCTGGGGTTTGTAGAAGATTCCTTCACTCTGTTGTGATTTCTTTACGCGTTGCCTTTCCGGATAGAGATTGAAACTCTGTGGGGAGATAGTTCCCTTGTTGGCACTTGGCTGAGGGGGAAATGACAAATGGCAACTCAGCTGGGGTGAAAACACCTCCGGTGCCAAGACTGAGTAGATAATGATTTGCCAGCTTGCTGGGGTGAAGCTTTCATGCCCCATGTTGTGCTTTGAATACCTGCAATCCTGAAAAGACAGAGAAACGCACAAGTAATCCCGAGGTATCCCTTACCGGATTCCATCATAGGAGTTTAGACACTCCCGGGAGTAAGTATATTTCCTGCAAGCACGTATTTTTTAGAAGAAAAGCATCTGCATTTATGCAATCAATATCTTAAAGACATCGGGCGTTTTTGCAAACGAAAATAAAATGTATAAGACGAAACATGACTGAAAATCTAATTTTATTAATTTGTGTGCCCTGAATTGGCAAGATACAGTCAGAGGAACGGATCCCCTGAAATGAGGAGATCGTTATAAATTGAAAAACAAAGGATGTTGGCAATGTTGATGACGCTTCAAGAAGCTTCCCTTTTGCTATGACTCGTATGACATTTGACGTTCTTCTTATCTTGCTTTCTGAGGAAGGTTGATTCTGAACGAAGCTTGAACCCTTCGAAGCTTGCCATGCTGTAGGCGATACAGACGAATTCAGAATGCAGTTGTTCGCTTATTCCCTTATTTTGCGTGTATCGCCTTTTCAGGTTTTCCATCCATCGGGATACCCATTTTTGCCTGAGTTGTCCAATGCGGCTTTTCAACTCAGCGGGTGTACATTTTTATTTATTTTCCCTTATTTTTGCCCGAGTCTTTTATTCTGTTTTTGACTCGCCGGGATGCCCTATTTTTGCCTGGACTTACATTCTGTTTTTATGTCCAGCGGGACATTTATGCGAAGTATTTTTTAACTGCATCTGAATTCACAGGGGACGGGAAGTCTTCACCATCCATAGTGCTGAGCATCAGCGCTCCACCAGAGAAAACTTTCTTTACTACGAATGGCCCTTCGTAGTTCGGGGTCCACTTGCCCATGTGGTCTGTATGAGGAGGGAGGAGTCTTTTCAGCACAAGATCTCCTACTTGGTATTCTCGAAGCCTGACTTTCTGATCGAAGGCTTTCTTCATTCTTTTCTGATACAGCTTCCCATGACAGATTGCAGCCAATCTCTTCTCTTCAATCAAATTCAGTTGTTCGTATCGGGATCGGACCCACTCTGCTTCATTCAACTTAACATCCATTAGTACCCGTAGGGAGGGTAATTCGACTTCAACCGGTAGGACTGCTTCCATACCATATACAAGCTGATACTGTGTTGCCCTAGTGGATGTTCTGATTGACGTACGATACCCATGCAAGGCAGACGGTAGCAATTCATGCCAGTCTTTATAGGTGACCACCATCTTCTGCACAATCTTCTTGATATTCTTATTAGCTGCCTCAACAGTGCCATTCATCTTTGGCCTGTAAGGAGAAGAATTGTGGTGTTGGATCTTGAAGTCCCGGCATAGTTCTGCCATCATTTTGTTGTTTAAGTTGAAACCATTGTTAGTAATGATTCGCTCGGGCACTCCATATCTACAAATGATGTCTCTCTTTAGGAATCTGGCTACCACTTGCCTGGTGACGTTGGCATATGAAGCTGCTTCAACCCACTTGGTAAAATAGTCAATAGCTACCAGGATGAACCTGTGGCCATTTGAAGTGGTTGGCTCAATCTTGCCAATCATATCAATGCCCCACATGGCGAAGGGCCAGGGTGAAGACATCACATTCAGAGGATTTGGAGTCACATGCACTTTATCCGCATAAATTTGGCATTTATGGCATTTCCTGGCATAGGCATAACAGTCAGCATCCATTGTGATCCAGTAATAACCTGATCTTAGCAACTTCTTGGCCATGGCATGCCCTCCTGCATGGGTACCAAAGGATCCTTCGTGCACTTCGTGCATCAACAAGTCTGCTTCTATCCTATCAACGCATCTGAGGAGTATCATATCAAAGTTTCTCTTATACAGGGAACCATCAGTATTCAAGAAGAAACTACCAGCTAGCCTTCTTAAAGTCTTCTTATCATTGAAAGATGCCCCAGGTGGGTATGTTTGATCCTCCAAGAAGCATTTGATATCATGGAACCAAGGCTTATCATCTTTAACAATATCTGCTGCAAATACATATGCCGGTCTATCAAGTCTGGATACTGAGATCTGAGGTACAAAGTTGGCAGCTTGAACTTTGATCATGGATGAAATGGTAGCCAGAGCATCTGCAAACTGATTCTCGTCCCGAGGGATATACTCAAGTTTGACCGTTGTAAAGAAAGTCAATAACCTCCTTGTATAATCCCTCTAAGGTATCAGATGATCCTGGTGCGTGTACCATTTGTCGTTGGTTTGATTGATTACCAAAGCTGAATCTCCGAACACAGTCAAAGTCTTGATCCTGAGGTCAATGGCTTCTTCAAGACCCATAATACAAGCTTCGTATTCAGCTTCGTTGTTAGTGCAGTTAAAGGTGAGCTTTACCGAGAAAGGCATGTGAACTCCCTTAGGTGTAATGAGTACTGCACCAACACCACGACCATTCATGTTAACAGCCCCATCAAACATCATAGTCCATTCTTCTTCCGGGTCAGGCCCTTCAGTGTGAACAGGCTCTTCATGATCTTTTGCTTTTATGAACATGATGTCTTCATCAGGGAAGTCAAATCTCATAGGCTGGTAATCATCAATGGGTTGCTCAGCAAGATAATCAGACAGTACACTGCCCTTGATGGCTTTCTGAGATGTGTACTGGATGTCATATTCTGTGAGGATCATTTTCCATCTTGCAACCCGTCCGGTAAGTGCTGGCTTCTCAAAAATGTACTTAACCGGGTCCATCTTGGAGATCAATAAAGTAGTGTGGGTCAACATATACTGCCTTAGTCGGCGAGCAGCCCACGCTAAAGCACATCAAATTTTCTCGAGCAGTGAATAACGTTGTTCACAGTCGGTAAACTTTTTGCTTAGGTAGTATATTGCATACTCTTTTCGACCAGACTCGTCATGCTGGCCCAGCACACACCCCATTGACTCTTCTAATACTGTCAAGTACATTATCAGAGGTCTTCCTTCAACTGGAGGCATAAGGATTGGAGGCTCTTGTAAATATTCCTTGATCTTGTCAAAAGCCTTCTGGTAGTCTTCATTCCACCTGACCGTTTGTTCTTTTCTTAACAGCTTGAATAAAGGTTCACAGGTCGCAGTAAGGTGAGATATGAACCGTGAAATGTAGTTCAATCTACCTAGAAAACCCCGAACTTCTTTCTCAGTTTCTGGTGCAGGCATTTCTTGAATGGCCTTGACTTTATCAGGGTCAACTTCAATCCCTTTCTCACTTACAATAAATCCCAGCAACTTACCAGATCGCACCCCGAATGTGCACTTGTTGGGGTTTAACTTCAATTGGTACTTCCTCAGGCGCTTGAATAGCTTCAACGGATTTATCAGGTGGTCTTCTTCTGTGAGGGACTTGGCAATCATGTCATCCACATAACATTCAATTTCTTTATGGATCATGTCGTGGAATAGTGTTACCATAGCCCGCTGATAAGTTGCACCAACATTCTTCAGTCCGAATGGCATTACTTTATAACAGAATGTGCCCCAGGGTGTGATGAAAGTTGTCTTCTCCATGTCTTCAGGTGACATTTTGATCTGATTGTATCCTGAAAATCCATCCATGAAGGAGAATACCGAGAACTGAGCCGTATTATCAACCAATACATCAACGTGAGGTAAAGGGAAGTCATCTTTCGGGCTGGCTCTATTCAGGTCCCGGTAATCCACACACATCCTCACCTTGCCGTCTTTCTTAGGTACCGGTACAATGTTAGCAACCCACGGCGGATAGCTAGTTACAGCAAGGAACCCGGTGTCCCACTGCTTTTGTACCTCTTCTTTGATCTTCATTGCCATATCTGGGCGAGTACGGCGCAGCTTCTGTTTTACTGGCGGGCAGTCTTCTTTTAAAGGCAGCTTGTGCATGACAATGTCGGTGTCCAACCCTGGCATGTCCTGATAAGACCAAGCAAAGACATCCACATACTCCCGAAGCATATCAATCAGTTTTTCTTTTACTGAATCTTGTAGGCAGGCCCCGATCTTAACCTCTTTCACGTCTTCTTCCGTACCAAGATTAACCGTTTCAATCTCCTCCTGATGAGGAGTGATAACCTTCTCCTCTTGCCTTAACAACCTGGCTAGCTCTTCAGGAAGCTCATAATCTTCTTCAACCCCTTCATCAGCTTGATTGATTGGATTGTCAAAGTCACACGGAGTCATAGCAGTGTTGTTGTCGGTGTAGTCTGAAAGGCACTCTCTGCAAGGGTTTAGATTGTTCATTTTAGTGATCGATTTTAATCTTGTTTAGAAAAAAGTGAAATGAAGTTGTCATTTTGGAAAACATTGCCATTTTATTTTTGTACAAAAAGAAAAATGAAAAATAGTGAGCGGAAAAGGAAAAGACTCATTTACAAAAGATGTCCGATATTCATTGATTGATCTGTTTGCACAAAATTACAAGATGGCCCGATTACAAAATGAGTCTTGTCATCTTGGGCAAGATGCAAGACTTGATGCATGCTTAAAAATACAGGAAATAATAATTACTCTGCAGGAGTAACCCTTATAATTTCCTGGGAAGACCAGTTAAGGACTTGGCTCCCCAGGATCTTTGGACGTATCCAGCTCTCCAGGTTGCGGTCGCTTTCATCCTCGTCTTCCAAGTTGTTCACTGCATCCGGGGTGAGCATTCCCCCGCTGACAAAATTGGGTTTCTTGGCAGCCTCTGATTGATCTTGCTGAGTTGGTTTGTAACCCAACCCAAACCTGTCTTCCTTCTTTTCCACGGGCAGCAGCTTGCCCCAGCCTTGGGCAGTACCCTCTTCAACAACCTTCCTGGCTTGCTGATATGACGTCATGGAGGTTCCCAGTACAACAGATGCCTCATTTATGTTCAGGGCCTCAAACCCCTGGCTCATGGTTTCATGGATCTCACCGTCCATTTCTATGTACTTGTATGTAGCCAGATGGCTAACAAAAATGTCTTCTTCACCATAGATGTAGGCAGATGTAACCTAACAAACAGTTGTAGGCCGGCTGAATGTCCATCACATAGAAGGTAATTTTAAAAGTCTGCGGGCCAATCATCACAGGCAGATCAATCTCCCCTAGCACTGATCTTTTAGAGCCATCAAATGCTCTTACCACCAAATTACTTGGACGCAATGCCAAGCCATCATACTCCAGCTTCACTAAGGCTTTCTTTGGCAAAACATTGAGTGAAGACCCAGTGTCCACCAGCATATGAGATAGAACAGCACCTTTGCATTCCAAGGTGATATGTAAGGCCTTGTTGTGGTTACGTCCCTCAGTTGTTAAGTCAGCATTGGTAAAGCCCAGTCCGTGACTGGTGTTGACATTTGCCACCACAATTTCTAGCTGATTAACAGTGATCTCCTCTGGCACATATGCTGCGTGCAAGACTTTCAATAATGCATTCCTGTGAGCTTCAGAACACATCAACAGGGATAATATGGAGATTTTTGAGGGAGTTTGGTGAAGCTGATCCACCACCTTGTAATCACTTCTCTTTATAATTCTCATGAACTCATCTACATCTTGCTCAAAAGATGTCTTCTGAGTTTCTTTGATAATTGGTTCTTCAGATATCACACTCTCCCCCTTTGCTTTTGCAACAACTTCTGCCTCGACACTAGGTCTTTGCAATTGTGAGGCAAAAAGGCGTCCGCTTCTGGTGAAGCCTCCGCCTCCCCCAACATTATCAATCTGTGGAGAAGAGTTTGAAGAATCCAAAGTGATTTTCTCCCCGTTGCAGTAGAGATCAGAGCCATAATGCCAAGGTATGGCATTACTGCTTTCATATGGAACTGGCCCAGGTACCGTGATGGTAACTGGACTGACTGCAGCAGAGGAGGGTACTGAAATGGTGTGCGGATCGTAGTAAATGGTGACTGGTGACCTGGCAGGAGGTGCCACTGTTTGTTGCTGAAAGTTGTTGTTTGGAGGACTATCTGATGGATCATAGTAAATGGTGACTGCTGAGATATCTCCATTAATTTCTGTTGGCGTTGTAGAAGATTCTGCTGAATAAATGGATGCTGATGTTGTAGAAGAAATGGTTGTTGACATCTGGTTTGCTGAAGTGATGGGCGGAGCCATTGTTGATGATATTGATGAATTGGTCGGAATGATTGTTGTTGCAGTTGTAGAAGAATCAGGAGTTGTTGTCAAAGGATTTGCTGGATTTGTAGGCACCGTTGTTGAGATCTGGAGTATACCACTTTTGATAAGACCATCTATGCCGCTTCTCAAGTTATCACACCTGTTGACCGAAATGTTGCAATAACCACAACCGAGCTCACACCCGGGGAACATCTGGCATTCTAGGAGCTGAGCTTTAATTTCGACCGGAGGCGTCCGAATCTGTCCAACACTGGTGATTAAGAAAGATGGTTTGTCTTCCTCAATGGCATTAATTCTTGGTCCTCCATGATTGGGCATGGGATTCTTGGTGACACTTGGAGGGGGTGCAAAGTTGAGGGCTTTAGAATCCATCAGGTCTTGGACTTTCATTTGCAAGGCCCTGCATTTCTCCGTATTGTGGCCAGGTGCATTGGAGTGGAAAGCACATCTGGCGTTGACATCATAATTTCTCAGGAGATTAGAGGGATCTGGTGGTGCCAATGTCCTTAATTCAACCAAGTTGAGTTTCAGGAGTTGTGGCAATAAGGCAGCATAAGGCATAGGGATAGGGTCAATTACCCTATTTGCCTGTGACGGTCTTTGCTGAAAAGGTCTTTGTTGTTGATTGTTGTTATTGTCGTTGTTATAGGCTCTTTGTGGCGGATACTGAACTTGTTGTTGATAGTGTGGTTGTTGTTGTTGATATGTTGGTTGCTGAGGAATCGGAGCTGGAATAGTGACAGCTACTACTGATCTGTGGACATACTGAGGTCTGCCCCTGTTGGCATGGATGGCATTTGTCTCACCGGTTCTTCTAGGTCCCACAAAAGGCTTCCTGGGGTTACTAGACGAACTTGCACCATTATCAGAAATCTTGCCCATTTTCAGAAGGCTTTCAATTCTTTCTCCAGCTATAACTACGTCAGCGAAACTGGTGGAAGAAAAGGCACCTAGCCTATCAATATATGTTCCTTGCAGTGTATTCATAAACATGTCGGCCATTTCTCTTTCCGACATGGGTGGCTGGACAGCAGCAGCAAGCTGTCTCCACCTCTGGGCATAATCCCTGAAGCTTTCCCTGGAGGATTGAGACATTCCCATCAAGAAGGTCCTGTTAGGAGCCATGTCCAGATTGTATTGGTACTGCCTGATGAAGGCTTCAGCTAGGTCCTTCCAGCATCTGATAGTAGCTTTGGTCAAGTGTGAATACCACTCCCTGGAAGCTGATAACGAGAAAACGTATCGATTATATTGCTAGGTTTCATTAACGTTTTATCGCATAATCACCGTTTTAACACTCGATTTCTCGAGTTTTTCTTACCATTTTGCAGGTACATCATTATATGGAGCTAAATCATGAATTAAGAGAAAAAGGAACAAAATCAATCATAAAAAGATGAAGAAATGAAGAAGCCTGCCAAACTGCATATTTTGCAGCAGCCACGATCGTCACAAGGGTGTCACGACCGTGACACCCCAAAATGAGCCATCACGACCGTAAGAGAGTGGTCACGACCGTGACACTAAAAAGCCACATGACACGAACGTGAAGACCTTGTCACGACCGTGACAAGGATAAAATTAGGTTTTTTGACTCAGACTACGTCAAAGCACTACGTGAAGATTGTTCCTCCTATTTTGTTGCCACGTACCTACATTTCCTCCACCAAATCAGCAAGGCCCAAGCAACAAAGGTCCAAAAATTCAGCCCATTAAGGATTCTATAAATAGTACAAGTTCTATGAACAATGTACAGAGCATTTTATTAATCAATTTCCTGCGGAAGCTCTGCCGATTTATTTTACGACCCTTTCTATTTCTGCTTTATTTTTAGTTTTCTGTTTCGTTCTTATTGTATCCAAACCCGCCATATAACAATTTCCAACATCAGGAAATTGTTATACATTTATTTTTTTTTCTAAACCTTCAGCCTTTGTTATTTTCGATTTCGCCAACTCCAAGCTTTCCGGTCTGTGGAAGAAGGAGTCTGCTCTAATATTTTTTAACCAGGTTTTTTTTATTATATTGCAATTTAATTATTTATAATGTTTATTTATTTTTCTGCCATGAGTATTTTATTATTTAGTTTTCTGTCTCTGTCTGGTTCAACATCGATGAGTAGCTAAGCACCTTAGGGCGGTATGTAGTTAGAACAAACTTAACCGGTAAAATATAACCATAGGCTAAAAATAATTAATCACTTAACATTCTGGCTGATACTTTTTAATTGAAATAGACCTTTTCGTTACGAGAGTAAGAAAAGAGTATTAGGTTAGGTCAAGACCACGAGAGTGTGAGATTTTAACCAGATAGCTAAAGTTAGGCATTTAAATTAAACACAACGAGAGCGCTTTAAAATAAATTAGAATTACTTAGTTTCCAAAAATTACCTCTAAACACTTATGGGCTAGCGAGAGCAGGCATAGGGCTTTAGGGATAAGATCTGACATAAGACCACGAGAGTGTGAGTTGAGGGTATTTAAACTGGTAACCTCTACCGAATAGATTAAGTAAACACCTTTATAAGCCTAGGTTAGATTGACCCATTTAAGTTAGTATAATTACATACCGACCGCCTTAGTATTACTTTATTAAAACTTAAATTTAATTCCGCCTTTAATAGTCTTAAAAATCAAAAAAAAAAAAAATCGTGACAACCATTCGCCTTAGCTAAACTAGAAGTTCATCTAGCACTAAGTAACCATAGAATCCCTGTGGATCGATAATCTTAAATATTACTTCGATAGGCTGTGCACTTGCAGTTAAGATACCGCTAGACAGATAATTAGACACGTCTTTAGCCCATCAAGTTTTTGGCGCCGTTGCCGGGGATTCCTTAATTTAGTTACTAGTGCATTTAGGTAGCATTGTCTAGACTAAGGTATCAACTATTTAATTTAATTTAATTTCCGAGTGTATGCCAAGTACTCGCTCTAAAAGCGAAGACTTGCAACCTCTAATCCCTGAATCGGAACGCTTCTTACACGTAAGAAGGCGTATATTCGATTACGAAAATAGTTACAATATTCCAGATCTTCAATTAGATCCGCCTAAACCAGTCGTAACATCAAAGGACGCAGAGATGGCTGAAGAACAGAATCATCCACTCAAGTATTACGCCAGTCCTTCGCAAGCTGAACCGCATTCAAGCATTGCCGCGCCGGCTATCAACCGAAATGATTTCGAACTAAAACCTTCGTTGATATCAGCCGTGCAACAAAATCAATTCGCCGGAAATCCTACCGAGGATCCGAATCTTCATCTTTCGATCTTTGTGCAATATGCAGATACCGTAAAAGCCAATGGAGTTACCCAAGAAGCTATTAGACTACGGTTATTTCCTTTTTCGCTTCGAGACAGAGCAAGAGTTTGGCTTCAATCTCTGCCTTCGAACTCAGTAACTACGTGGGAGGAACTTAAGAGAGTTTTCTTGAATAGGTATTTTCCACCTAGCAAGACAGCTATGCTGAGAGCTCAGATCAACGGATTTAAGCAAAGAGAAAGTGAATCATTATTCGAAGCTTGGGAACGCTATAAGGATCTGCTGAGACTTTGTCCACATCATGGATTAATAGAATGGATGGTCATCCATACCTTCTATAATGGACTCTTGTACAATACAAGAATGACAATTGACGCTGCCGCGGGCGGTGCATTGATGGACAAAGAATATAATGATGCTTATGCACTCATCGAGAGTATGGCTCAAAATCATTACCTTTGGGGAAGCGAGAGAGTCGCAACTGAGAAACCAACAAAGGGAGGTATGTACGAAGTAAGTAGTATGGACCAAGTCAATGCGAAGTTTGGGCAACTAAGCCAAAAGATCGACAACTTGGTCATAACACCAACAGCCAACGTGGCTGCAGTAACACCTAACTGTGAGTTATGTGGAGTTTCAGGACACGAAGTTTCTGATTGTCAACTATTGACAGGAACTCCCACTGATCAAGTGAATTATGCTCAAGGAAACCCTTACTCAAACACATATAACCCAGGTTGGAAGAATCATCCGAACTTCTCCTATAAGAATAACAATGCTTTGTACGCACCAGGTCAAGCACCAGCTACATCACCAGGATATCAAAAGACTGCTCCTAATATCCCTAGAAAATCGAACCTTGAATTGATGATGGAGAACTTTATAGCTAACCAATCTCAAACAAACAAGGACTTCTTAAACCAAAATATTCACACTAGTGAGCAGATTAAACAATTAGTGAGCAAAGTAGATGCATTAGCTACACATAACAAAATGCTAGAAACTCAGATTTCACAAGTAGCTCAACAACAAGCACCTACTGCTGCACCAGCTGGAGTATTCCCTGGACAACCTCAACCTAATCCGAAAGGACATGCTAACGCTGTAATATTAAGAAGTGGCAAGGAACTTGACGGACCTACCGATCCAAGACTTGACAATCCAGCCATGTACCAAAAACCGGATAAACCGACTGAAGTGGTGAATGATCCAGAAGAAAAGGAAGATGATAATCAATAGGTAGTGGAGAAAGAACAACCTTATGTGCCTCCACCACCCTATAAACCACCAATTCCGTACCCTCAAAGATTAATAAATTCCAAGACGACGGGTCAATTTAAGAAATTTGTCGAACTTCTGAAACAGTTGAATATCACTATTCCGTTTACAAAAGCTATCACCCAAATACCCTTGTATGCTAAGTTTTTAAAAGAAATCTTATCCAATAAGAAAAAGATAGAGGATAACGGAACAATTACACTTACTGCTGAGTGTAGCGCCATAATTCAGAATAAAATGCCTCCTAAGCTAAAAGATCCAGGAAGTTTCTCTATACCCTGTGTAATAGGAAAATTCGTCATTGACAAAGCTCTATGTGATTTGGGATCCAGTATCAGTGTTATGCCCTTAACGATTTGCAAAAGTCTAGACATGGGAGACCTAAGACCAACTAAAATGTCTGTTCAACTAGCCGATCGCTCTGTTAAATATCCTGTAGGCATACTAGAAAACGTCCCAGTACGTATAGGACAATTCTACATCCCTACTGATTTTATAATCATGGACATCTCTGAAGACTCCACTACACCTATCATACTAGGAAGACCATTCTTAGCTACCGCCGGAGCTATAATAGACGTGAAAAGAGGAAAGCTAACCTTTGAAGTAGGTGAAGAGAAAGTTGAATTTATTTTAACGCAATTCTTACAATCACCAGCTATAGAGGATACATGCTATCTATTGGACGTAATTGACGAATGTGTAAGAGAAATGGAACTAAAAGAGACCACCTATTCTGAAATAATGAAAATTCAAATCCCTCCGATTTTCGAAGACGATAATTGGCGAAAACCATATCAGGATGATAGTCTAAGAGAAAGTTTAGCACTTACACCGGATCCCATGCCAAGTAAAGATAAACCTACATTAGGATTAAAAACTTTACCTCATAACCTAAGGTACGAATTCTTAGACGTTGAATGTAAAAGACCAGTTATAATAAATTCCAGTTTAGGAACTATAGAAACAAAGAAACTTTTAGATGTCTTGAAGAAATATCCAACTGCATTAGGATATAACATATCTGATCTCAAAGGAATATGTCCTTCAGTTTGTATGCATCGTATTCTGCTAGAAGAAGATTGCAGAACCTCCAGAGAATCTCAAAGAAGAATTAACCCAACCCTTAGCACTGTAGTAAAAGAAGAAGTTAAAAAATTACTAGATGCCGGAATAATATATCCAATCTCCGATAGTGAATGGGTTAGTCCAATACATGTGGTGCCAAAGAAAGGAGGTATCACTGTTGTGAAAAACGCTCAAGGCGAATCGATATCGCAAAGAGTAGTGACGAGATATAGAGTATGCATAGATTATCGTAAATTAAATAAAGCTACTCGAAAAGATCATTTCCCACTACCTTTTATAGATCAAATGTTAGAACGATTAGCCAAGCATTCTTACTTCTGTTATCTTGACGGTTACTCAGGATTTTTCCAAATCCCTATCCATCCAGATGATCAAGAGAAGACTACATTCACATGCCCTTATGGAACGTTCGCTTATAGACGAATGCCCTTTGGATTATGCAACGCTCCTGCAACCTTTCAAAGATGTATGATGTCAATCTTCGCAGATTTTATAGACAACATCATGGAAGTGTTCATGGACGACTTCTCTGTATGCGGGCAAAGTTTTGAAGGATGCTTATCAAACTTAGAAATGGTGTTAGAAAGATGTGTAAAAGTAAACCTCGTGCTTAACTGGGAGAAATGTCATTTTATGGTCAACGAAGGAATCGTATTAGGTCATGTAATATCCGACAAGGGAATTGAAGTTGATAAGGCTAAGATTGAAGTAATAAAAGATCTTCAACCCCCTAAAACCGTTCGAGAAATACGAAGTTTTTTAGGACACGCCGGTTTTTACCGACGATTCATCAAAGATTTCTCGAAAATCACTAAACCTCTTACTGGTTTATTAATGAAAGACGCTGAGTTCATATTCAATGAAGATTGTCTTAAAGCATTCGAAACTCTAAAAACAGCCCTCATCACCGCACCAATCATGCAACCCCCTGACTGGAGATTACCTTTTGAAATCATGTGCGATGCGAGTGACTATGCTGTAGGCGTAGTTCTAGGCCAGAGAAAGGAAAAGAAACTTCATGCGATTTACTATGCCAGTAGAACCTTAGATTCTGCCCAGATGAACTACGCCACTACTGAAAAAGAATTGTTAGCAGTTGTCTTTGCGCTTGACAAATTCCGTTCTTACCTAGTTGGAGCGAAAATAATCATTTACACAGACCATGCTGCTATCCGATATTTATTAACTAAGAAAGATGCTAAACCAAGACTCTTAAGATGGATTTTACTCTTACAAGAGTTTGATCTAGAAATAAAAGATAAGAAAGGTACTAAGAACGTCGTAGCGGACCATTTATCTAGAATAGAAGGTATTAAACCCGAACAAGTGCCGATTAACGATGATTTTCCGTATGAATAGCTGATAGCACAATTAGGAAGCGACCTAGCTCAGTTAGATATAAATGAACCAGAATCCGTGGAAACAATCCAAACAACTGTAGGACTGCCATGGTACGCTGACATTGTCAACTACCTAGCCGTAGGAGCTCTTCCACCCGATCTAACCTATCAGCAGAAAAAGAAATTCTTTCATAATCTGAAACATTACTATTGGGATGAACCATTATTGTTCAAAAGAGGACCAGATGGAATCTTTCGCCGATGTATTCCCGAAGAAGAAATAGAAGATGTCATTGCTCAATGCCATTCATCTCCTTATGGTGGACATGCAAGCACGTCCAAGACTTGTGCAAAAATCTTGCAAGCCGGCCTATTCTGGCCTAATCTATGGAAGGATGTCCACATCGCTGTTATAAATTGCGATCGGTGTCAACGCACCGGCAATATTTCAAGAAGAGATGAAATGCCTCAAAAAGGAATATTAGAAGTAGAAATCTTTGACATCTGGGGAATAGATTTCATGGGACCATTCCCATCATCTTTCGGTAATAATTACATACTCGTAGCTGTTGATTATGTTTCGAAATGGATTGAAGCTATAGCTTCTCCTACAAACGATACACGAGTAGTAATAAAGCTTTTCAAAAATATAATCTTTCCCAGATTTGGTGTGCCTAGACTCGTCATAAGTGACGGTGGCTCGCACTTCATTTCAAAAATCTTTGACAAATTACTATCTAAGTATGGAGTAAGACACCGTGTGGCAACACCATATCATCCACAAACCAGTGGACAAGTCGAAGTCTCAAACAGAGAAATTAAACAAATCTTAGAAAAGACTGTCGCCATATCTCGGAAAGATTGGTCATCTAAACTTAATGAAGCTTTATGGGCTTATAGGACCGCTTACAAGACACCCATAGGTACTACGCCTTTCAAACTAGTTTATGAAAAATCTTGTCACCTCCCAGTAGAACTAGAACACAAAGCTTATTGGGCGATTAGAACTCTCAATATAAACTATAATGCTACAGGAGAAAAGCGAATCCTAGACATTAACGAATTAGAAGAATTAAGGTTAGATGCTTATGAGAGTGCTAAGATATATAAAGAAAGAACTAAGCGATGACATGATAAACGCCTATCTAGGAAAGAATTTAGTGTGGGAGACGTTGTACTCCTCTTTAATTCAAGACTTAGGCTCTTTCCTGGAAAATTAAAATCTAGATGGTCAGGACCCTTTGAAGTAATTAAAGTATTCCCGAGTGGAGCAATTGAAATTAAGGGTAGGAATAGTGAACCATTCATAGTAAATGGACAACGTTTAAAACATTATCATAAAGTTAAAAATAGAGATTATGCGAATAATCTAAAGCTTTTAGAGTTGTCCACTAATTCCCCTGATTAATCTAAACCTAAGCATTACGTCAGGCTTTTGACGATAAAAACAGCGCTTAGTGGGAGGCAACCCATTTACGTATTTAATTATTTAAGCTATTTCTTTAGCATATTGTTATTTATCGTTTTACTATTTGTTTATTTGTTTTGTCATTTTATAGTTTTATTTTACTATTATTGCGATTACATTATGCATTTCATTTTCTTATTTTTATCTTAAATCACTTTTTACAGATTTTCTAAAAGTCTTTTCCACTTTCCTTCTTCCCCCGATTTGTTTCCTCCATATTTGCACTGACCATGGCTAACCAACCAATTAACCATATGGAAACCAAATTTAGAGGTAGGAACCAAAGAATGAAATTTGAAGAGTTATCACAGAGGCAAATGGATTTGACCCTGTACCCGGATGATCGGACTATGGAAACCTTAGGTATACATGATAGTATCATGTACTTGTTTAACCGACTCGGATGGGAGAATGCATTGATCCAACATAAGTTTGTGACTTACCGCGAGCTCACCCTTGAGTTCCTTAGCTCCTTAATTTACCTACCTGAGCGCGGCTTTGGATTTAGGAAAGGATTTATCAGTTTCCGCCTGTTTGGAATCGAATAAGACTTTAACCATAAAGAACTAGCTGACCTGTTAGGATTCCCTAGTGGACCATTTGCTTTTACTACCACACAGGTAGAATTGATGGATATTGAGCTAGATTTCTTTTGGGGAACTTTAACCGGAAACTACCACCCTGAACCAAATAGCATGAATAATGATGAGATCCATAACCCTGCTCTCCGTTACTTCCATAAATTCCTTGCCCACACCTTCTTTGGAAAAGAAGAAAACATTACCGGAGTTTCTAAAGATGAAATATTTATTATGTCATGTTTCACTAATGGACAACCTGTTAATGGTGTACCTTTCATGATGCAAACCTTCACCCGTATCCAAGAAGAACCTGAATTACCTATATTAGTAGGAGGTCTTGTAACCATGATTGCTGATGCTTTAGGACTTAGGTACCAATTGCACAGGTGCAACCGTTTAGGTAACATCCGTCCTATGAATCTTAACTTCTGCTTTAATAGACATATCATAAGGAATTTAGGACATCCACCTTTTGAGTACCTAATCCGAAACGAAGTAGTGACCCTGTTCACATTGCCTAACCATGCTAGAGTAAGTGTTCACAATAAGGATAACTGGCTTTATGAGTTAACCCCACCTGATTATCCACCCACTCCTGAAACACCTCAGTCTTACAAGATAGAAGATGATACAATGACCGATGTCGAAACTGACCCTGAGACACCTCCTGGTTACCATGACATTGACCACACTGAACAAGTTTATGAAACCCCTGAGGTGAATCAAGGAGATTATGCTAACAACTTACAAAACATCATGAACACTCTCAATGCTTACCAAACTGACATTAACTTATTTAAAGAAGACATTAAGAGCATGCGATTGGACATTATAGGTTTGACTGACATAACCTGCGAACAATTCTATCACTTGAACTCCGCAATCGAAGACTTGAAGAAACGCTTTTGATAATGTTATAAGTGATTTAGTTTATTTTTCTCTTTGTTTTCGTTTCTAGTTAGATTTATTTTTCGCAAACAATTTCGTATCGTATTTTCATTTATGTAATTTCATTTTCAATTACTTTATGCAATGCACCTTTAATTCCAAAATTTCTCCATTTTTAGCAATTTATATATTTTTTCATTCTATGTACTGTTATGCTTGCATTTATTCATATTATATACAATCTCTCATGTCATGCAAGTTAGTGAAGTACTGTGTTGAAATTATATACTATATGGTGTTTAAAATTTAATATGAGTGATAAGTGAAGAAAATAAATTATTATAAAATATGTGAAGCATAAGAGAAAGTGTTTTCTGGAAATTATTCAACGAAGCAAGCCCTCACGGTCGTCATTCCCCTCTAACGATCGTGACGCCCTCATTTAGCGTGTCACGACCGTCGCACCCCTGTCACGACCGTGACAACCCCTATTACAGGAATCGTGAGAAACAGAACTGTTTCTCTTCGTGACCTCTTCTTCTTCTTCCTCCATAACTTCCAAAAACCACCCATCTTCTCCATAACCTCCGTAACCCCCCATTACCAACTTTAAACTCATTAACCCCCCATTATCACAACCTATCACATTCTCACTCTCCATTATTTATCCCGAATCAATATTTCTTTCATTTTACCATTTTTTTTCACAAAACATCAAAAATCTTCATTCTTCACCCTAAGCTCTCGCATGCAATGGATACTATTACTTTTAGAGAAGGTGATGCTGGAGAAACTCAGAGAGAACGATTTCTCCGATTCCAAAACCGCGGTGTGCAACCTACACGTTACATCGACACTGTCTGTTTGAGGGAACTCGGAATGCTTGTCAGTGTTACGAACCTGCTTCAAAAAGTCGGTCTGTGGGATCTTTGCAGTCAACCTCAGCCAACATTAGAGCTTCTGACACTGGAGTTCTTAAGCTCATTCAGTTACATCACCGGTACCGGTTCTCAGAGTCAGCTCACCGGTTTCGCAAAATTCAGATTGCATGGCCAAGAGTTCAACCTTTCGCAAGACAGGATCGCCGAGTTGTTAGGCTTCGATCACGGAACTGAAGCTCACCGTCGCGTGCCCGACAATTTTAGTGAACCAGCTTTCACTCTATGGCACGACTTAACCAATACCCGTGCATCCGCCTTCCAAAGCCTCAACGCTACGCACATTCACAACCCGGCAATCCGCTATTTCCACCGTGTCATTTGCAACACCATCTTCGCTCGAGAAAGCAACCATAAGCTCAATTCCAAGGAACTTCTATTCTTGCACTGCGCTCTTAATGACGAGCCGATCAACGCTGCCCCTTTCATGCTTTACCATATCCAGGCTATTGCACACAGAGGATCCACCCCGTTCTTCATAGGCGGCATTGTCACCACCCTTGCCATTCAGTTGGGGCTTGGTGACTTGGTCGTTAATCAGCCTCACCTAGCCGCAGAATTCCTCACCAAGAGTTATTGCAGGTCCGCTCACCTGATTGCGCAGCGAGAGGATGGCAGGTATAGCCCTGTTGTCCATGGCACCATATTTCACCATATCATTCTGCCGTCCCGCGACCGCATCGACCCATCCAGCCGAGCCAACTGGCTCTTTCTTTTACCAGATGCTGCCGACCACGCTCCTATTCATGATGATCAGGCAGATCCTCCAGCGGATGAGATGCAGGACGCTATGGATGCAGCTGAGCCTGTCCAGGATATACCAGAGACATCTACCCGATAGCCTCCTGCACAGGAATTCACTCTTGAGGACGTCCTCCGTGCGATTCATCAGCAGAACCAGATGAACGCCGCACTGGAGCGAAGGCAGAAGGAGCAGTATGATACTCTCCTCGGCACTATTGCAGCAAACCAGGCAGCTACTAATGAGAGGTTTGGAGAAATTTTCAGCGAGTTAGAAGCCTTGCGTATCGACATCACTGGGACCACCAGCACCGGTTCTGATCCTGAAGCGACTCCTTCCAGACGCCGCTCCCGCACCAGAAGCCGACCCCGCGGTCCTCAGCAGCCTTAGATCTAGTTTTACTTATGTTTGTTTTTCGTTTTTGTCGTTTGTACTGTACTTTTACCGCATTTATATCACAACATTGAGGACAATGTCTGATATAGTGTGGGAGAGGTACCTTTCATTTTCACACTTTTCCATTTCTTTGTATTTTCAATTCCGTTGTATTTCCTTTAGTAAGTTAATGAAGCGAGCAAATCTTTGAGCCATTTTCTTTAGTTTCAAACTTTCCCGTTTATTTAGCCATACCCGAAAAAATCTTTAATTATTCGCATTACCCGACTTACCTACGAAATCGTAATTAGGAAGCTGAGAACGATTAAACAAGACCAATACAATCTTGACACTTTTGACTTCCTACTTAAGCGATTCTATTCCGATTACCATTACGAGTGCATTTTTAGTTTCAGTTCAAAAGTAACCCCTAGTAGTTTATACTAGCAGTCAGCACCGTCTGAACACAAACCACGTGGGGAGCCGATGAATATAAGCGTTTGATGCCTAATCAATAATGATCCTTCATATCTCGATGTAAATGAAAAGAAATTGCACCAAAGTACACGGTCGCATATAAGAAACGAGAAATATGAGAAGGAGTCCATTGCAGGTTGGTTCAGAGGTACTGGTTCTGAACTTGGTAGGGCGTGCTACGGCTCGATCCCCCACAACCTCCAAATCGGATAATATATGTAGGGTTACCGCACTCGTGTACCAGACCCCGTGCTTAAAAAGGATCAAAGTCGCTAACCGGCTACTCCACTACGTGCGTGCTTAGGCAAAGGGCTTAATGTGATTGCGCTAGAATGAAACCGGGCGAAATAAGATCGAAAACTCTAGGTGAAATCGTAAAGTAATTGCCGATTGTTTCGTTTAACGGGAAGTCGACAACATAGCTTGTTGCTTGTGTCATTAGTGTATCGGTCGTGTTCTATCAAAGTACCAGATTATCCGACAAAACGATCCCTCGTATGATTTGTTATGAGTATGCGTGAATAAAATCTTGTCCGCCGATTTTCAACCGACTATTTGCTTGAGGACAAGCAAAGGTTTAAGTTTGGGGAAGTTTGATAACGAGAAAACGTATCGATTATATTGCTAGGTTTCATTAACGTTTTATCGCATAATCACCGTTTTAACACTCGATTTCTCGAGTTTTTCTTACCATTTTGCAGGTACATCATTATATGGAGCTAAATCATGAATTAAGAGAAAAAGGAACAAAATCAATCATAAAAAGATGAAGAAATGAAGAAGCCTGCCAAACTGCATATTTTGCAGCAGCCACGATCGTCACAAGGGTGTCACGACCGTGACACCCCAAAATGAGCCATCACGACCGTAAGAGAGTGGTCACGACCGTGACACTAAAAAGCCACATGACACGAACGTGAAGACCTTGTCACGACCGTGACAAGGATAAAATTAGGTTTTTTGACTCAGACTACGTCAAAGCACTACGTGAAGATTGTTCCTCCTATTTTGTTGCCACGTACCTACATTTCCTCCACCAAATCAGCAAGGCCCAAGCAACAAAGGTCCAAAAATTCAGCCCATTAAGGATTCTATAAATAGTACAAGTTCTATGAACAATGTACAAAGCATTTTATTAATCAATTTCCTGCGGAAGCTCTGCCGATTTATTTTACGACCCTTTCTATTTCTGCTTTATTTTTAGTTTTCTGTTTCGTTCTTATTGTATCCAAACCCGCCATATAACAATTTCCAACATCAGGAAATTGTTATACATTTATTTTTTTTTCTAAACCTTCAGCCTTTGTTATTTTCGATTTCGCCAACTCCAAGCTTTCCGGTCTGTGGAAGAAGGAGTCTGCTCTAATATTTGTTAACCAGGTTTTTTTATTATATTGCAATTTAATTATTTATAATGTTTATTTATTTTTCTGCCATGAGTATTTTATTATTTAGTTTTCTGTCTCTGTCTGGTTCAACATCGATGAGTAGCTAAGCACCTTAGGGCGGTATGTAGTTAGAACAAACTTAACCGGTAAAATATAACCATAGGCTAAAAATAATTAATCACTTAACATTCTGGCTGATACTTTTTAATTGAAATAGACCTTTTCGTTACGAGAGTAAGAAAAGAGTATTAGGTTAGGTCAAGACCACGAGAGTGTGAGGTTTTAACCAGATAGCTAAAGTTAGGCATTTAAATTAAACATAGCGAGAGCGCTTTAAAATAAATTAGAATTACTTAGTTTCCAAAAATTACCTCTAAACACTTATGGGCTAGCGAGAGCAGGCATAGGGCTTTAGGGATAAGATCTGATATAAGACCACGAGAGTGTGAGTTGAGGGTATTTAAACTGGTAACCTCTACCGAATAGATTAAGTAAACACCTTTATAAGCCTAGGTTAGATTGACCCATTTAAGTTAGTATAATTACATACCGACCGCCTTAGTATTACTTTATTAAAACTTAAATTTAATTCCGCCTTTAATAGTCTTAAAAATCAACAAAAAAAAATCGTGACAACCATTCGCCTTAGCTAAACTAGAAGTTCATCTAGCACTAAGTAACCATAGAATCCCTGTGGATCGATAATCTTAAATATTACTTCGATAGGCTGTGCACTTGCAGTTAAGATACCGCTAGACACATAATTAGACACGTCTTTAGCCCATCAGAAGCCCCAGTAAAACTGTCTTCAAAATAAAACATCCATAGTTTTTCATCCATGGTATATGCTTTAAGCCTTCCCAGAAATGACTGCAGGTGAGTTCGTGGACAAGAGGTTCCATTGTACTTCTCGAAGCACGGGGGTTTGAACTTGTGAGGGATCCTTACCCCATCCACTAACCCCATATCTATGACATCAAAACCTAGGGAATTTTGAGACTCCAGAGATCTCAACTTCTCAGCAATTTCATCAAATCTCCTATCATAGACTTCATCCCCAGCTCCCATTACAGTAAACTGCTCCTCTTGAGGATCTTCTTGCAAGATCCTGCCTGCAGTAGTATTTCCTTGCACATTACCCGGGATGTTGACCTCCGGGTGTAGATGAGGCCCATATACTGGTGGATTAACATGAGGCTGACCCCTTTCATTGTTACTTGTTCCTCCAGTTCCCAGATGGGGTTCTTCCGGGGTTTGTCTTTCTACCAATGCCCTCAACCTCTCTTGACTTTGGGCCAAGCCATTCATTACTTCCATGAATTGGGTCATTTGGTTTCTCATCTCCAGCCTTTCATTAGCCATCTGAGTTCTGACCTCTGTCAGATCTTGCTGTACTTGATCCATTTGGATACCAGGAAGATTGTTGCGAGTAGGATACCTGTGTGGACGGTTGAGAGGGAACACCCGACGACGAGCAATAATTCCTGAACCACAACAGAGTTAGTAACAAACAAAACAAAAACCTACAAAACAAAACAAAAGTTAGCATGCAATGCAGTATGCTTATTTATTTTCCAAGGTATCCGGCTTGGTTCTTGGTTTTGACCTTTCCAGACCCTGAGGAAGATGCTTTGGTGTTGCTTGAGAAAAGAAAACCCAAATGGAAACAAACTAACAAATATATTACACATGGTGGATCATGCATAGTTTGTTTTTACAACATATGCCCCTGAAGGGTCAAAATACAACATAAAAAGAAAAGTACATGAAATGGAAATAACAACAAGCAAAGAAGTCAAACATCTAATCCAAACTCATCCTCCTTAACCTCCTTCAAAAGTGCTTCAGTTACAGGAACAGCCGGATGCTCTGTAATGTTTCTGATAAGAAGGTTTCTGGTGGTAATAGCAGTGGTCAGCTTCTTGTGCTTGTCCTGGTCCTTTGACCTTTTCAAACCAACCCTAAGCTTCAACTCTAAGATCTCCTTCTGGGCTGCCAGCAAAGCTTCCTGTTGTTTCTTTTCATTGGCCTCTAACTGCTCAATCCTGGCTTGAGTTCTCTTATCTTCTTGAGTACGAGCTTCAGTGATCCTGACCCACCTAGCTTGACTTTCTTGCAGATAGAGATCGGTCCTAGCCTTCTGAAACTGGGCCTCTTTACAGGCATTCTTCAATATTTGCTCCCCAACTCTTGATTTCTTGATGTAGTCCTCTGCTTTCTCAAACTTGGCCAGATGCTCCACCTTAAGCTTCTCCAAACTCTCAATGTCTAGACGACCATCACTCCTCTCCCAGAGGGTCTTCTTCAGAGCTTGAGACAGATTCTCATTCCTTTCCTTCAGCTTCTCAAATTCTTCCAGGCTGACAGTGGCTGGAGGTGGTAATGTGGATGGTCCAGGTGCATCCTCAATGGTGAAAGGAATCCCAGAAATCTGAGCTCTAGCATGGGACCATTCATAGTATTGAGCTGAAGCCACATTATTGCACCTCCCTAGGATAGCCATCCCTTTTGTCTGGATGTTGTCCCAAGCCCAGGATGCTTGTCTGACAACAGCTAGATTAGGCTTTATCTCACAATACAGGGTTTCAGCCAAGTCTTGCACTCTAGGAGGGTGAACCAAAGCATAGCCCAATTGTCTCTTAAACAGCAAAGGATTGTAGTTGATGCAACCCTTCACTCCTACTAGAGGTACATTGGGGAACTGCCCACAACTAGTTATTATGTCCCTTCCTTTGGTGCTCTGGGTGCACCATCTGATGTCATCTGAAGTCAAAGCAATAAGTCTCTTAGCCCAATTCTTCTGTTGGTGAGGATTCAGGAAGGCATCAGTCCTAGGTAAGTGTTTAAGCAGCCAGGTGTGAAACAGAGGAGCACAGCATCTCACCAACTTTCCTCTTTGCTTCTCATTCCTCTGATGAATGGAATAATAGAAATCTCCCAGCAAGGTGGGTACTGGGTTCCTCAGAAGGAAACGATGAATGGCATTCTTGCTGATAAACTTAGGCTCATCTGCAAATAGTATAACCCCATATATACTGAGGGCTAATAATGCACAAACTGCCCTCCATTCTCCTAAGGAGGCCTTCAGGATGGCCTGAGAAGTCAGAAAGTCCAAGTGCAGACCAGGGATCCCAGCCTTTGTGGTCTTGTTCTGCTCAATCAAAATAGGTTCTAAATACAGTGCCTTTGCCACTTCTCCATTGCTGGGAGAAGTCATCTCAGGGTTGAAGGGGATACCACCCCTGACAGGTACTCCAATCAATGATGAGAACTCCTCCAGCAGAGGTCCCAACTGAAAGTTCTGGAAAGTGAAGCATCTCAAAGGAGGGTCATAAAACTGTAGGCAAGTGTGGATCAAACTCCTCTGAGAAGGGTCCAGGTCCATAACCATATCAAGGATGCCTCCATAATGCTCTCTGAATAATGGGATGTGGTCTGGAGTGATAAGTGCCTGGACCTGCCTGATGCCAGACAACACAGGCTCAAAGAAATGGTATGAAATGTTGCTCTTCTTGGGTGCCATGACTGCTGATGAAGAGCTGAAACAGATGCTGATGATGAAGACTGATACTGGAGATGAGCCACTGATATGCTGAGGCTGATGATGGAAGTAGCTGAAGCAGGCAACTGATGAACAGGGGTCTATGCAGATGAAGGGGTCAAAACCAAGCCAGATGCAATATGAATACCCTGAAAAACAAATAAACAAATGTTAAATGATGCAAATGATGAGTATGCAAATGATATACAAGGGTTTGTGATCAAGCTGGATCTGATTACTGCCTTGATATAAGTCCATGTATGTTTAAGAAGTCCAGATGGAAGTTCAGAAGTCCAATAACCA
Organism: Lathyrus aphaca; assembly: GCA_963966055.1. Classification (NCBI taxonomy): domain Eukaryota; kingdom Viridiplantae; phylum Streptophyta; class Magnoliopsida; order Fabales; family Fabaceae; genus Lathyrus; species Lathyrus aphaca. The sequence continues at coordinate 196,119,801 of OZ014519.1, read as the reverse complement.
AGGTGGGGGACTCAAATAAAGAGTCACATGTCCAAGGTTAAATCACAAGAACTGTCCCAAAATGGAGTATTCTTAATCAAAACAAAGTAACAAGGTATGATGTGGCCAGTGGTACCTGCAAACCTGTAAACAGCCCATCCCCCTCACAGGTAGTGCTCTAAAACAAGGATCCTCAGACTTGGATCAGTTATGAGAAGTGTAAACACTTCTAACCCGGAGGTACAGTGTTTACAATAACCATAAAAGATCCTCCTCTAATTCACCTCAGTTTCTGAAGGTCATAGTAAAGGTCATCCAGACTTAGCAGGCTTCCCAGATAGCCCTAGCACTACAGGAAATCTGTAGCACAGAGTTCTCAAGAAGAAACCCACATCTGAACCGTGTTTCATATTCCCGCACCAGACCGAAATGGAATGGGAAAGAACATGAACCACTCTAGCCTAGGTGTCACTCAGGTCCCAGGTATAGGACCTTAAACTCTCAATAGAACCCTACCCACCAAAACAAAAACCAGATCCAGCAAAATGACACTATGACAGTATGATGTATAAAACTGTAAAGAAAGCAATAAATAACTGTACATAAAGCAGTAAATAAAGCAAATATATAAACACAATTAGCACATAACACCCCAATAAAAACAAATCAAACAAGCGCTAGGAGGAACCCACAAAAAGAACCAGAAGCCCTGGTTACAGTATAAGATTCCCCAGCAGAGTCGCCAAGCTGTCGCTCCCACCAAATGACACTCGGTCAAGAGGGGTACAGACGCGAACGGTCGGCGAAAGGAGGTGAGAACACACAAGGGTGAACTCAGAAGACAAGAGTCGCCAGCTAGGCATTTTTATCCCGAAGGAAAGGTAATGCTGCATAGACCTAGAAAGACATGGATAAGACGGTTGCGAACCAGAGAGACTGAGAAAGGGGGTTGGTTACAACCTGGGAAGGTATTAGCACCCAGATTGTCCGTCGTACTCGACGGGATCCACGCTTAAAAGATTTGTGTTTTAAAGGGGTAGTGTCAGTGCAATCTGTGTATCAAAGCTGGAAAGAATGCGAGTGTCAGTGTAAAAGAAATGTGAAGTGTATAAGAGAAGTGTCAGTGTAAGAATAAGAGTGAAATGCTCAAGACTATGAGGCTTAAAAAAAATAATGCTGGAAGGAGGGGGGAATATACAGAGACTTTTGTTCGATAACAGTTAAGTTATGCCTACGTATCCTCTCGTGCAATGAGGAATTCAGAACACCGTAGTTCGACTCAAAGAGACTGAAAGGTAAATTTACTTGTGAACTGCTTACTTGTCTATGCTCAAGTGTATGACCTGTCTGGCTCAGGTGCAAACTGTCTTGCATTAGACGGAAGAAGCTAGTTCTCGTTTGTGATTGAATGAGGTGAGAAAAGAATCCCGGAGGAGACGATTATTGTTTGTTTTTGAGTTTTCAATCTTTTATTGCTTTTTGAAGTTTGTCATAGGAAAATGAGCTTAAGACTAAACCAAGGGTTAGTAAACTCATCACATCTTCCCTTTGATTAGGGTTAATGAGAATACCTTAAGTGTGAAGTCAGCATCTCACACTTAATCATCATGGTGTAGGATTAAGATCATTAACCTACTTGCAATTATTTAGATGCTTTTGTTGTTTTTGTTTAGTTTTAAGTAATGAGATTAAGCCATAATTAAGGATTTAATGGACTCATTACACCATCCTAATAGAAGGATAATAGATGAGAACATTTAAGCTGAGGAAGATACCTCAACTTAATCCATGATTAGGAATTAACCTCATGACAAAACAAAACCTTTATTAGATGGATTTTAGTTAATGGTAAGATTAAGAAATGAATTTTATGGTTTGTAAGACAACTTGAGGGGGACTTGTCCATTAACACTAGGGTTAGTCCTTCTTAACCAGTTAAGGAAGAATTAGAACCCTAATGCAAGGTCCAAGTTACAAGCTTGATGTCTTGATGATTATTAGATGAATTTATTAAAGGATTTAAACACATTAAGGGTTTAACACTTAGGATTAAAGTTATACACTCCATCCTAATAGAAGGATGCATGCATAAACTTAATCACAAAGCCTTAAAACCTTTAGGGTTTAGTCCTGGATTATGAAATGAGAAGAGAAGACTCAATGATGACATAAAGGTAAAACTAAATGGGGGACTAATCAATTCTAAAATGTTATCATACTTGGAAGTCCTAGGGTTTGTGAGGCTTGCAAGAAGATCTTCAGAGAAACCACCAGGAAGGAAGCAGATGAAAGGAGCAAAGAGAAGCAAAACAACTTGCTTCACTTAAGAAGACAAGTTGCTTGAGGGAAGAAAGTAAGAGATGAACATGAATGAGCAAGCTCACTCTAGAACAAATACAAAATTCAGCAATGATGCAAGAAAGGGATGAGAAGGGATTGTGAGAAGTGAAGGAAAATTCACTTCTCTAAACAACTTACCACCTGAAAGGTTAGCCAAAAGAAATGAAATGCAATGCAAATGAGATGCAATGCCATGATGAAAACCAAACCAGAAGCACAAGCATGATGTTAATGATGCTAAGAGATGATACCAACATGAGGCAAGACATGAGAATGATCATACAAGGTAATGGATGCAGATGAAGCATGCTTTGAACCATGAATGCACATGAAAAGTTATGGAATGTGATGGACATATAACATGGAAAATGCAAGATGCAATGATCAAACATGATTCTAATATGTCCTAAGATGTATTATGAATCATGTGGATGCACAAAATGTCATGGAAAGTTATATGATGCAAGTAAATGAGAAATGGATGCAAAGGAAAGCACAAATTAGGATTACATGCATCATGCAAAACAAAAATCCTAAACCAGAAACAAATGACATGATAAAAATTTGAAAATGCAATCAAAGATACCCTAAACCTATACAAACTCACTGCCCAAAGGAGGGGATCCAACTCTTAACCTAGTGTAAGTTATGGATTTCCTAAGATTGCTAGGGTTTTTGGGGTACTTCATCAAGAAAAATGCTAAACAAATTAAAAATGCAAGATCAAATCAAAACAAATTTATCCTATAAACTACATGCTATGCAAGATGCAATGCCAAAAGAATCATCATCCAACTCTCAATGGTTAGGCAGAAAGAAATTTTTGAAGTTTGAAACAAGATATTGCCTTAAAATGAAATTAAATCCAATGAAAATGATCAAAAGGCATCAAGAACAAAAAAGAAATTTGGTTTGAGAGTTGAACAATGTTTCTAAATGTTTCTAAATGCAATATGAATTTTTTTGTGATTTTTAAATACCTAAATGTATTTTTAATTAATTAATTTCCATTAACTAATTAAAAATAAAAATTTAAATGATTTAAAAATAATTTTCAGTGCAAAAAATAAAAATAAAAATATTTTCTGATTAAGAAAAATATTTGAAACAAAAATGCAAAGGGAAATATTTTTGGGTTTTTTCTAACTATTTTAAAATAAATATGAAAGATAAATGAATAAAATGAAATAAAAAAGAAATTAAATGGAAAGTATGCAGGATCTAAGGTTGAGATTCAAAGTCAGGGGTCAATGGTTGACTGCGCGCGCTAATGGGTGGTCCAGATTGCTTCTGACTAATTAATTTTGATTAAACTAATTAATTGAAGATTAGGGTTTAATGAAAGATCCAGGCCCTCCATTCGCGCGGGAGTCAACAAAAGTCCACAAGATCAAAGGTCCACATTTAAACCTGGCTAAACCTAATTATCAAACCCTAATCATAAGCCCTAATGACTTTCAGATGACCGGAACAGTGTTCCGGTCATCTTCTCCAGCAAGGTGTTCATGCTATCTCACTCCCTACGCATCAAATCTTCACCAAAATCTCCAGAATCGTTCCTTAAACATCATTAAACCTAAACCCCACCCCAAAAATCATTTATTTTCACTGAATCACAAGAATCAAATCAAAACTGATTTCACGGGCAAAGTTTCAGAACAAGCATATGGCCATTTTTCACTCATTTTCAAAACAAATCATATCATGATAATCAGTGAAGCATAAGGAAGCATTTAGAAACTAAAAATGGAAGTTCTGGAAAAATAAATGCCATGGCTACCTGAGCTTGAGCTTTCGAAACAGGGACTTTCTGGCTGCTTATTTGGTTCAAACAAACTCCAATGATCCTCCTTTGAAGCTTTTGACACTTAGCTGGAGTTTATATGGCCTCCAGAGGAAGTTTGCAGAAGCTCAGGTCAAGGGAGTGTTGAAATCGTGTTTTTGATTGTGGTGGTTTCAAGGACAAGTGAGGGGTGGGAAATGATCAGTGAGTCAATGGTGAGTTGAATGGTGAAGTTTGTTTTGATGTTTGAAGGCTGTGTTGTATGATTCGAAGCAAAATGCATAAGAGGGGAGTTTTGTGAACTATGGCTTGGAGGATGCTTCAGGCTTGTGTGTCTGGTGTGTTGTGTTGCATTTGGTCCACTTATCACTCTTGGATAGGTCAGAGGAGTTGGTCTGGCCTAGCTTGATTGGTATGGGTCTTTATGCAAAAAGTCAATGTTAGGTGTACTTGAGGTATGAGCAAGTGTAAGGCTGTGATAGGGGCATGGTTGGGCTCAGCTGAGTTTAGGAAGAGCCATGGAAATGGCTTAGAGGCAAGGCAGCAAGTGGATTAGGGTTTGTCATAGGTTTTGCAACTTTGTGACTTTTGGCCCCCTTTGTGATTTCTTGATCCACAAGTCATGAAAATGGGCAAACTCTTGGTGCATTCTGAATTTTAGGCAATGGTTTATGTTTGTGCAAGGATTAGAAGTCACTTTGAGGTCTCATTTTTCCTTGGCAAGGGATTTTGCAACTTTGCCTCTTTGGTGCATAACATGAAATTATGTGATTTTTCCCAACTTTGACAAGCCATAACTTTTGATCCAAAATGAATTAGAATGAGTTCTTGTACTTTTTTAAAAGGGAATGATCCATTCTACAACTTTAATGACCAAAGTTTTCCCATTTGAAGCATTTTTGAACCAAAGAGAAAGGGTTGAAAAAGTTTCCCAAAATGGCAAGTTTACATTACAAGTCATTTTCCCAAAAAGGCAACTTTGCAAATGGCTTGAAAATCTTCAACTTTGTGAACTTCTAACATCTTATATGATCAAATAAAGATCATACACATTCAAAATGATGAAGAACACACTTTGGTTGGGTCATTGGGGGCGTCAGATGCCCTGATTTTACACTGACTTGCTCAAGAAGCCAACTCTTGGTTAGATGCCTTCCCCATGGAATTTCTTCATGAAACTTGATATGCATGATCCTTATAACATATAGATACCAATAGAAATAATAATGACCAAAAAATTTGGAGTTATGGCCTTTGAAACCAAAACCCTAATTCTAGGTCATCTGTGCAATTAAGCCTGGCTCTACTTCCATGCCATTCTCAGTTCTTGTGATTCTTTGACTTTCTTGACTTTGTGGGGATATAATATGATGCTTGAACATGCATGGACCCCTTTGAAGTGATTGATGATCTTTGGAGTGGCTCATGTGGCTCAGGGATAGCTCAGATCACAAACCCTAGATGCAGATGACTTAGAAACAATGCAGTGAAACAAATATGCAATATGAGATGGTATGACTGAACTTATGCATATGAAAAGATCACAAGCCATGGTGTGAATGGGTGAGGGCAAATTTGGGGTGTTTACAACCGGGAATCGGGAGTAATATGAACCCTGAGAATAAAAAGAACATATATGATTAATGATGTCATGATGCTTATGCAAGGAGAGGCATGTGATCAGTGATGTGTCTGTGTAATGTCAATAATATAAGCAAGTATTTGTGCAGGGTCACAACATCATCCCATCATAATAATCATCTCTCTAATCAGAGGTTCAAATCTCAGAATCACTGTGTAGGAGAACATATCACAATATTGAACCATGCTGGCATAGTGGGTGTGTTGAAGGTCTTAAGGTTCCTGTAAACCTGTAAACCCCTACCATCTCATGGGTGTGTTACTCAGGTCAACATCACGGACTCTCAAAGCCGAATAGAAATAACACGTTCACCATTTCCGAGAAATGGCTCATGACCAAATCAGGGAATTGGTTTGGCATTATGTACTACTCAGGGAGGTCTCAGCTGAGTCCAAGGAAACAAGCATCCATCATAAGTCCCCAACTTTAAGCACTGAATCGAGAAACAATAGTACATTCATCCCGAAGGGTACAATACTATCGTCATACGAACAATTTGCTTTAACTGGATTCCTATGAGAGAACCGGGACATCCTATGCGAGTTCCCAGTGGGCCCTCAGTAATGGGCTATAATGAATGGGCTTTCTTATTTGGTATATAGACTTGGATAAAAAAAAGGTTTTTCAGTAAAGAAAAATAAATAAAAAAGATGATGGTTGGAAAAATTATTATTGAATGGGTGATAGATTTTTGGATGATGAGAGATAGATGATCGAAAATGGATTTACGGATATAAATTTGAAATATGGATAAAATCGAGTAAGAGAAAAAATGGATGATTATGGAGAAAATCGAAAGATGGGTGAATCGTTGCCACACCGGACATCCACTAATTTTTCAACAACACAAGCACACAATCTTACACAATCCCTTAACTTGGACACTAAAAGGAAATGACATATTTTTTTGGAAAATAAAATGGTATACAGGTAGGACAAATTTAAGGTATGACACTGTCGCTCCCACCAAATGACACCTAGTTAGATAGGGTACAGACGCGAACGGTCAGCGAAGAAAAAGATACGAAAAGAGTCGCCAACTAGTCATTTTTATCCCGCGGGAAAGGTAATGTTGCATAGACCTAAGAAGAGATGGATAAGACGGCTGCGAACCAGAGAAACTGAGAAAGGGGGTTGGTTACAATCCTGGGAAGGTATTAGCACCCAGATTTTCCGTCGTACTCGACGGGATCCACGCTTGAAAGATTTGTGCTTAAAAGGGGTAGTGTCAGTGCTATTTGTGTACCAAGGATGGAAAAGGATGCAAGTGTCAGTGTAAAAGAAAGATGAAGTGGATAAGAGAAGTGTTAGTGTAAGAACAGGAGTGAAATGCTCAAGACAATGAGGCTTAAAGAATAAAGCTGGAAGAGGGGGAAGAGACAGAGACTTTTGTTCGATAACGGTTAAGTTATGCCTACGTATCCTCTCGTGCAATGAGGAAGTCAGAACACCATAGTTCGACTCAAAGAGACTGAAAGCTGAATTGACTTTTGAACTGATTACTTATCTATGCTCAAGCGTATGACCTGTCTGGCTCAGGTGCAAACTGTCTTACATTAGACGGAAGAAGCGAGTTCTCTTTTATGAGTGAATGAGATGAGAAAAGAATCCCGGAGGAAACGATTATTATTTGTTTTTGTGTTTTTAATCTTTTATTGCTTTTTGTGTTTGTCATAAGAAAATGAGCTTAAGCCTAAACCAAGGGTTAATAAACTCATCACATCCTCCCTCTGATTAGGGGTAATGAGAATACCCTAAGTATGAGATAAACACCTCACACTTAACCACCTTGATGCAGGATTAAGATCATTAACCTACTTGAATTTATTTAGATGTTTTTGGTATTTTTGTTTAGTGTTAAGTAATGAGTTTAAGCCATAATCAAGGATTTAATGAACCCATTACACCATCCTAATAGAAGGATAATAGATGAGAACATTTAAGCTGAGGAAGATACCTCAACTTAATCCATGATTAGGGATTAACCTCATGGAAAAACAAAGCCTTTATTAAAGTGGATTTTAATTAATGGTAAGATTAAGAAGTGAATTTTATGGTTTGTAAGACAACTTGAGGGGGACTTGTCCATTAACACTAGGGTTAGTCCTTCTTAACCAATTAAGGAAGAATTAGAACCCTAATGCAAGGCCCAAGTTACAAGCTTGATGTCTTAGTGATTATTAAGTGGATTGATTAAAGGAATTAAACACATTAAGGGTTTAATAATTAGGATTAAAATTATACACTTCATCCTAATAGAAGGATACATGCATAACCCTAATCACAAAGCCTTAAAGCCTTAAGGGTTTAGTCCTTGATTATGAGGTGAGAAGAGAAGACTCAAAGGATGACACAAAGGTAAAACTAAATGGGGGACTAATCAAACTCTAATTGTTATCATGCTTGGGTATTCTTAGGGTTCATGAGGCTTGCAAGAGATCTTCAAGGGAAAAACCACCAAGGAAGAAGCAGGATGAAGGAAGGAGAATCAGAAAGAAGCAAGACAACTTACTTCACTTAAGAAGATAAGTTGCTCTAAGAAAGAGAGAGAGAGAGAGAGAGAGAGAGAGGAAGGAGCATGAATGAGCAAGCTCACTCTAATTCACAAGTGAAATGCAGCAATGATGCAAGAGAGAGATGAGAAGAGATTATGAGAAGTGAAGGCAAATTCACTTCTCAAACACTTACCACCTGAAAAGTTAGCAAATGGAAATGAAATGAAATGAAAATGAGATGAAATGCAAAGATGAAACCCAAAGTCAGAAGCATGTTCATGATGCTATGTATGCAAATAGATGATGCAAATGCATACCAAGAGATATGGATGATCATACAAAGGATGGGAATGCAAATGAGACATGTAAGAATCATGAAAGTTCATGGATGCATATGACATAAAAATGAAAACAAAAACATGGCAAATGGATGAGGAAATGATCAAGCATGAGTCTAATGTGTCCTAAGATGTCTTAGAAGTCATGTGAATGCACTAAATGTCATGGCAAGTTCATGTATGCAAGCATATGAAGAATGAATGCAAATGAAGGCAAAGATTAGGGTTTATGTACAAGATGCAATGCAAAATTCAAAATCAGAAGCAAAGCATGAGATAAAAAATTGAAAATGGCATCAAAGGGACCCTAAACCTATACAAGTTTACTACCCAAAGGGGAAGGTCAGAAGCTAAACCCTAAAGGACATATGATTTTTCTAGGTTTGCTAGGGATTTAAGGTACCTCACAAGGAAAAATGAAATAGAAATTAAAAATGAAAGATAAATTCATGCCAATTTTATCCTTGAAACTACATGATATGTGGAATGCAATTCAAAAATAATCATCATCAAACTCTTCATGGATAGGCAGAAAAGATTTTTCTAAGTTAGGGTTAAAAATATTGATTTTTAAGAACCCTAAATCCAAAGAAATCATCAAAATGGATCAAGAACCAAAAAGAAATTTGTATGAATGGTTTATTAATGTCTCTAAACATGTCAAGATGCAATGTGATTTTTTTGGTGATTTTTAGAAACTTAAATGGTATTTTAATTAATTAATTTCCATTAATTAATTAAAATAAACATTTAAATATTTTAAAAATACAAATTTTATGCAAGAAATAAAATAAATATTATTTTCAGAATGAGAAAAATATTTAAATTCATGGTGCAAAAAATGAAATTTTTTGGATGCATTTTTCTATTTTAAATAAAATGAACAAAGAAATGCAAATAAAATGAAAATAAAATCAATTTTAATGAGAAGTATGCAGATCCTAAGGCCAGGATTTAAACTGGGGACGCGGGAATTGACTGCCGCCTTATCCTATGGTCCACATTCAAACTGAGTTTTTGAATTTAATTAATTTTGATTAATCCTAATTAAATGAGATTAGGGCTAATGAGCTAATCCTGACCATTCAACCCGCGCGGGAAGCCCAGATCAAAGGGCTCAGATTTAAACTCAGCCTAATCACATAATTAGCCCTAATTGTGCCCTAAGCAGTCATCTTTTCCGGCCAGCCTCTCTTGCTAACTCACTCAAATCGTAAAATTAAACCACTAAACTCTCCAGAAATGATCCCCACCCTATTCTAAACAAGATTCAGCCATCAAACAACATTTATTTCACATGAACACACAAATTCGAAGCAAAACGGAAAATTGTTCAGAAAATTCAGAAGCTACATACATGCTTAAAACTCAATCATTTTCAAAACCAAAAGGTGCAGTGTGATCAGTGAAGCATGGAGAACAATTTAAGAACTTAAAAAATCATTTCTGGAAAATTTGTTCTTGATGTTACCTGAAATGGAGCTTTCGAAAATGGCACTGTCTGGACCTTTCCTTTGTGCTTTTCTCCTTCTTTTGACTCCCTCTTGCTTCTGGGATGCTTGGATGAAGCTTTTGTGGGCTCCTTTGGAATTTTGCTGAAGTTCAGTTCAAGGAGGGGCCAGAATCGTGTTTTTGATTTGGAGTGTTTCAGGTGGTTTCAAGGGGTGGGAAATGATCAGTGGATCATGGTGAGTTGTTATATGGAATTTGTTTTGATGTTTGTGGCTTGTATGATCAGTTTCGAAGAGAAATGCAAAGAGGGGAGTTTTGGTGAATGCTGAGTTGTGGGAGGATTCAGCTTGTGTTGTTGTGTGAAATGGCTTGCTTGAGGTCCACATAACATGTTCTGATTGGGCAGAGAGTTGTTGTGGAGTAGTGTGATTGGTATGGCTCATTTTGCATAAAGTCAACAAATTTGTCCTTGGAGGTATGGGCTCATGGCAGGCCAAGGACAAGGGCATGTCCTGCGCAGTTGGCTTTAGGAAGGTCCATGGAATTCAGATTTTGTAGCTAGCACAAGTGGATGTCAAGATTTGGGGCATTTTTCAATTTGTGAAGGTTTTGGCCCCTTTTGAAATACTTGATGATCAAGGCATGAAACTTGAGAATTCTTTGGGAAATTCTGAATTATAGGTCATGTATGATGTTTTTGTAATGGTTAGAAGTCACTTTGAGGCTACAAATTGGTTTGACATGAGTTTTTGCAAGTTTCCCTCTTTGGTACATAAGTGAAATTTAGTGATTTTTCCCAACTTTGCAAGGCCATAACTTGGGTTCTATGATGAATTAGATCAAGTTCTTGTAATTTTTTGGAAAGGGAATGATCCAATCTACAACTTTCATGACCAAGAATTTTTCATTTGAAGCATTTTTGAATCCAAAAGAGGAGGTTGAAAAACTTTCCCAAAATGGCAAGTTTTCATTACAAGTCACATTCCCAAAATGGAAACTTTTGCAAATGACTTGAAATTCTTCAATTTTGTGAACTTCTAACTTCTTCTAAGATCAAATAAAGATCATATACACCCAAAATGATGGAGAAGACCCTTTGGTTGGATGATTGAGGGCCTCAGATGCCCTGATTTTGCACTGACTTGCTCAAGAAGTCATCTATTGATCAGATGCCTTCCCCATTGAATTTATTCATGAAAATTGGTATGCATGATCCTTATATCATATATAGACCAATAGAAACAAGAATGATAAAAAAATTTGGAGTTGTGGCCTCTGAAACCAAAATCCTAATTTTAGGTCATCTGTGCAGTTAAACCTGGCTCTGCTTCCATACCTTTCTCAATTCTTGTGATTTTATGACTTCTTTGATCTTGGGAGGATACAAAATGATATTTGAACATACATGTACCATCTTGAGGTGATTGAAGACCTTTGGAGTGGCTCAGATGACCCTTGGTTTGCTCAGATCACAAACCCTAGATGCAAATGAACAACAACCAATGCAGTGAAGTAAAAATACAACATGAGATGATATGATTGAACTTATGCAAATGAAAAGATCATAAGCCATGGTGTGAACTTAGTGAGGGAAAATTTGGGGTGTTTACAGTTTCCCCTATTCAAACATGAGTTAGCTGTGCAGTATGTAAGCATCGGGCTTAACAGGCAAACAAGATAACTTTTGGTTGAATACCAAAGACAGTCCAAAATTTGCACTCACTGAATGAAGAAGAAAATGGATATAGATTGTAAAATGAGGTAAAGTATGATTATAAAGTGCGGGAAATGGAGGACGACCATCGAGCAGAGGACGACTGCTGGGGATAAAGCAATGACGGGGACGACCGACATGCTGGGGAAATAAAGAGATTATGATGGGGACGACCATCAAATACAGTAACAGGGTTCTTTGGGGTTTTAAGGATGAAGGTAATGATGGGACGGCCATCAGGTTAATGAAATAAGTGAAATAAATGATGAGGCACGGTCATCGAAGGTGATGGACGATCACCTAGCAGGGGACGGCTGCTCTGTTGGGGATAAGGATGAGGGACGATCATCCAAGGTAAAAGACGATCACCTGGAAAGGTACGGTTGCCGAAAGTATCACGACATAGGACGAATGCCGGATAGAAAGAGTCGACGATGGGGACGGCCATCGGATAAGCATGATGAAGGACGATCATCAAGAGGTGAAGGACGATCACCTAGTAGGGTACGGCTGCTCTCGGGGTTTATCATGACATAGGACGAATGTCAGATAACAAGATCAACGATGGGGACGACCATCGGATAAAAATGATGAAGGATGATCATCAAGGGGTGAAGGACGATCACCTAGCAGGGGGCGGCTGCTAAAACATCACGACATAGGACGAATGCCGGATAAGAAAGGGTTCCAATAATGGAGACCCCGCTGGGGATATGGATGAGGGACGATAATCAAAAGGTGAAGGACGATCACCTGGCAGGGTACGGCTGCCGAAGGTATCATGACATAGGACGAATGTCAGATAGAAAAGAGATAATTTACTGGGACTTATTCGGGACTCCTCTGGGGAACGGTGACACGGACGAGTGTTCACATTCAAGAAGTGAAAGGTATAAGTGTTTGACACTGTGTATAGATTAAATATGCGGACGAGCATCCTTAGGACCATGATACAGACGAGTATCGGTAGAAACAACCGCTGACGCATGTTCAGAGATGATGGTACGGACGAGTACCAACTGGTTAACAAAGAACACAGACGAGTGTTGAATCTGAGGGGAACTAAATACGTATACAAGATATGGACGAGTATCTGTATGAGTAAGATAAACATGAGTGAAACACAGACGAGTGTTCGACTTGCTGAGGAGAATGTGACACGGACGGGTGTCAAAAGAGAAAATGTATAAGTTATGAATCTTACAAGTGTAATAGATATTTTGGTGATCTGCGGGGACAGAATGACACGGACGGGTTATCAATGAGAGTATAAACAAGTGTTTAGTTTACAATAAGTGTGTCGGGAAAGTATAATAAGCAAGTGTTTAGGCAACTGTGTTGGGGATAGGTGACACGGATGGGTGTCAAGAGAGTGTGTATGTTTTTGTATTCAAAGAAGTAAACTTGTGGTTTACATCTGCAGGGGGTATGTATTTGTGAGTGCAAAGGTGACGCTTTGGTTTTCTGCTGGGAATATGACACAGACGAGTTTCAAGGAGTATCTGTTATGTACAAGTATCTGTTAGCGGAAAGTGTTCCGGCGACTTTTTTTTTGGGGAAAGAAAACATGGACGAGTGCCAAAAGAAGCATGTATCTGTATTTTTGGGAATGCAAAGAAGATGCTTTGACATTCTGCCGGGGAATTTGAGTGGTATTCGGTATGTTGTTGATGGTATGTCAGTATTCACAGGCGAATGTTCCAAAACATGGCTTGTGATTATGCAATATGTTTGATTTTTTCCATAATGCTCCATATTAGACGGAATGCTACGCTCTGGGGGAAAATATGATGCAAATGCTATGATTACGCAAAAGATACCGATCTGGGATTCGGATCCCGCTGTTGTGAAGATTTCCAATTGATCTGCTTGTAGTGGTATCCCAGCTGGGCATGAGATCATTGGTAGATCTGATATATGATTCAGCTTGGGGAAATAAGTCACTGATAGACCTATATTGGTAATGAGGAGCCCAGCTGGGGTCTGTGGAAGCTTTCGTCACTTTGTTGTGAGATCCTCAGACATTGTTCTCCTGGATAGAGGCTGGAGCTCTGCGGGGAGATGGTTCCCAGTCTTTGCACTTGGCTGGGGAGGAACAATCACTGAACGACCTTCCTAGTGATTTTGTAGAGGCCCGGCTGAGGATGATGGACTTAGATGGGGAAATGAGCCCCTCTTGATGTTGTCCTGGAGAAAGTGCTGAGGAGGTACTGATTTGGCATCCTGTTGGGGAGAAGCTTTCATGCCCCATGTTGCACTTTGAATACCTGCAATCCTGTTATGACAAAGAAATGTACAAGTATCCCGAGGTGTCCCTTACTGGATTCCATCATAGGAGTTTAGACACTCCTAGGAGTAAGAAATATATTTCCTGCAAGCATGTAATTTAGAAAAGACGCATCTGTATTTATGCAACCATTATATTAAGGACATCGGACATTTTTGCAAATAAAATAAAATGTACGAGACGAAATGTGACTGAAAATCTGATTTTATTAATTTGGGGTGCCCCGAATTGGCAAGTACAGTCAAAGAAACAAATCCCCTAAAATGAGGAGATTGTTACAAATTTGAGAAACAAAAGGGTGCTAGCAATGTTGATGACGCTTCAGTGTGCTTCCCTTACTATGACTTGTATGACATTGACGTTCTTCTCATATTGCTTTCTGAAGAAGGCTAATTCTGACCGATGCTTGAACCCTTCGAAGCTTACCATGCTGTAAGTGATACAGACGAATCCAGAACGCAGTTGTTCGCTTATTCCCTTATTTTGCATGGATCGCCCTATCGGGTTTTCAATCCACCGGGATACCCATTTTTCCTGAGCTGTCCAATGTGGCTTTTCAACTCAGCGGGTGTACATTTTTTTTTTGATTTTTCCCTTATTTTTGCCCGAGTCTTTTATTCTGTTTTTGACTCGCCGGGATGCCCTATTTTTGCCTGGACTTACATTCTGTTTTTATGTCCAGCGGGTCATTTATGCGAAGAATTTTTTAACTGCATCGGAATTCACAGGGGACAGGAAGTCTTCACCATCCATAGTACTGAGCATCAGTGCTCCACCAGAGAAAACTTTCTTTACTATGAACGGACCATCGTAGTTCGGAGTCCACTTGCCCCTGTGGTTTGTATGAGGAGGAAGAAGTCTTTTCAGCACAAGATCTCCTACTTGGTATTCCCAAAGCCTGACTTTCTGATCGAAGGCTTTCTTCATTCTTTTCTGGTATAGCTGCCCATGACAGATTGCAGCTAACCTCTTCTCTTTGATCAGACTCAATTGATTGTACCGAGAACGGACCCATTCTGCTTCATTCAACTTAACAATCATTAGTACCCGCAAGGAGGGTAATTCAACTTCAACAAGTAGGACTGCCTCCATACCATACTTAAGCTGATACGGTGTTGCCCCAGTGGATGTTCTGATTGAGGTACGGTACCCATGCAAGGCAAATGGTAGCATTTCATGCCAGTCTTTGTAGGTGACCACCATCTTCTGCACAATCTTATTGATATTCTTGTTAGCTGCCTCAACAGTGCCATTCATCTTTGGCCTGTAAGGAGAAGAATTATGGTGTTGGATCTTGAAGTCCCGGCACAAATCTTCCATCATTTTGTTGTTCAGATTGGAACCATTATCAGTAATGATTCGCTCAGGCACTCCATACCGACAAATGATGTCTCTCTTCAGGAATCTCGCTACCACTTGTCTGGTGACGTTTGCATAGGAAGTTGCTTCAACCCATTTGGTAAAATAGTCAATGGCTACCAGGATGAATCTGTGGCCATTTGAAGCAGTCGATTCGATCTTCCCAATCATATCAATGCCCCACATGGCAAAAGGCCAGGGTGAAGACATCACATTCAGAGGATTCTGAGGCACATGCACTTTATCTGCATAAATCTGGCATTTATGGCATTTCCTGGCATAAGCACAACAGTCTGCATCCATTGTGATCCAGTAATAGCCTGATCTTAACAACTTTTTAGCCATTGCATGCCCTCTAGCATGGGTACCAAAAGATCCTTCATGCACCTCGTGCATCAACAAGTCTGCTTCTGTCTTATCAACACATCTGATAAGTACCATATCAAAGTTTCTCTTGTACAAGGAACCATCATCATTCAGGAAGAAACTACCAGCCAGCCTTCTCAATGTCTTCTTGTCATTGGATGATGCCCCAGATGGGTATGTTTGATCCTCTAAGAAACATTTGATGTCGTGGAACCAAGGCTTATCATCTTTAGCAAGGTCTGCTGAGAATACATATGCTGGTCTATCAAGTCTGGATACTGAAATCCGAGGCACAAAGATGGCAGCTTGAACTTTGATCATGGATGAAATGGTAGCCAGAGCATCTGCAAACTGATTTTCATCTCGAGGGATATACTCAAGCTTGACTGTGGTGAAGAAAGTTAGTAATCTCCTCGTATAATCCTGATAAGGTATCAGATGCTCCTAGTGAGTATACCATTTACCGTTGGTTTGATTGATTACCAGAGCTGAATCTCCTAACACAGTTAAAGTCTTGATCCTAAGGTCAATGGCTTCCTCAAGGCCCATAATACAAGCTTCGTATTCAGCTTCGTTGTTAGTGCAGTTAAAGGTGAGTTTTGCCGAGAAAGGCATGTGAACTCCCTTAGGTGTAATGAGTACTGCACCAACACCACGACCATTCACATTAACAGCCCCATCAAACATCATAGTCCATTCCTCTTCTGGGTCAGGCCCTTCAGTGTGAATAGGCTCTTCATGATCTTTTGCTTTTATGAACATGATGTCTTCATCAGGGAAGTCAAATCTCATAGGCTGGTAATCATCAATGGGTTGCTCGGCAAGATAATCAGACAATACACTGCCTTTGATGGCTTTCTAAGATGTGTACTGAATGTTATATTCTGTGGAATCATCTGCCATCTTGTAACCCGTCCGGTAAGAGCTGGCTTCTCAAATATATACTTGACTGGATCCATCTTTGAGATCAGCAAGGTAGTGTGGGTCAACATATACTTCCTTAGTCGGCGAGCAACCCACGCTAAAGCACAACAAGTTTTCTCGAGCAGTGAATAACGTTGTTCACAGTCGGTAAACTTTTTTCTTAGGTAGTATATTGCGTACTCTTTTCGACCAGACTCGTCATGCTGGCCCAACACACACCCCATTGACTCTTCTAATACTGTCAAGTACATTATTAGAGGTCTGCCTTCAACTGGAGGCATAAGAATTGGAGGCTCCTGTAAGTATTCCTTGATCTTGTCAAAAGCCCTTTGGCAGTCTTCATTCCACCTGACCGTTTGTTCTTTTCTTAACAACTTGAACAAAGGTTCACAGGTTGCTGTAAGGTGAGATATGAACCTCGAAATGTAGTTCAATCTACCTAGGAACCCTCGAACTTCTTTTTCAGTCTTCGGTGCAGGCATTTCTTGAATGGCTTTAACTTTGTCAGGGTTAACTTCAATCCCTTTCTCACTTAAAATAAATCCCAGCAGTTTACCGGATCGCACCCCGAATGTGCATTTGTTGGGGTTTAACTTCAATTGGTACTTCCTCAGATGCTTGAATAGCTTCAACAGATTCACCAGGTGATCTTCTTCTGTGAGGGACTTGGCAATCATGTCATCCACATAACATTCAATTTCTTTATGGATCATGTCATGGAATAATGTTACCATAGCCCGTTGATAAGTGGCACCATCATTCTTCAGTCTGAACGGCATTACCTTATAACAGAATGTGCCCCAGGGTGTGATGAAGGTTGTCTTCTCCATGTCTTCAGGTGATATCTTGATCTGATTATATCCTGAAAGTCCATCCATGAAGGAGAATACCGAAAACTGAGCCGTATTGTCGACCAATACATCAATGTGAGGTAAAGGGAAGTCATCTTTCAGGCTGGCTCTATTCAGGTCCCGGTAATCCACACACATCCTCACTTTTCCATCCTTCTTAGGCACGGGTACAATGTTAGCGACCCACGGCGGGTAACTAGTTACAGCACGGTGTCGCTCCCACCAAATGACACCTGGTCAAACGGGGTACAAACGCGAACGGTCGGCGAAAGGAGAAGGGAATGAATAGGGGTGAACTCAGAAGACAAGAGTCGCCAGCTAGGAATTTTTATCCCGAAGGAAAGGTAATGCTGCATAAACCTGAGAAAAGATATGGATAAGACGGTTGCGAACCAGAGAGACTGAGAAAGGGGGTTGGTTACAACCTGGGAAGGAATTAGCACCCAGATTGTCCGTCGTACTCGACGGGATCCACGCTTAAAAGATTTATGTTTTAAAGGGGCAGTGTTAGTGCAATTTGTGTATCAAAGCTGGAAAGAAAGCAAGTGTCAGTGTAAAAGAAATGTGAAGTGTACAAAGGGAAGTGTCAGTATAAGAGCAAGAATGAAATGCTCAAGACTATGAGGCTCAGGGAATAATGCTGGAAGAGGGGGGAATATACAGAGACTTTTGTTCGATAACTGTTAAGTTATGCCTACGTATCCTCTCGTGCAATGAGGAAGTCAGAACACCGTAGTTCGACCCAAAGAGACTGAAAGATGAATTGACTTGTGAACTGCTTACTTGCCTATGCTCAAGTGTATGACCTGTCTGGCTCAGGTGCTTACTGTCTTGCATTAGACGGAAGAAGCAAGTTCTCGCTTGTGAGTGAATGAGGTGAGAAAAGAATCCCGGAGGAGACGATTTTTGTTTGTTTTTGTGTTTTCAATCTTTTATTGCTTTTGGAATTTGTCATAGGAAAATGAGCTTAAGCCTAAACCAAGGGGTTAGTAAACTCATCACATCCTCCCTCTGATTAGGGGTAATGAGAATACCTTAAGTATGAGGTAAGCACCTCACACTTAATCTCCATGATGTAGGATTAAGATCATTAACCTACTTGCAATTATTTAGATGTTTTTTGGAGTTTTGTGTTTAGTGTTAAGTAATGAGTTTAAGCCATAATCAAGGATTTAATGGACTCATTACACCATCCTAATAGAAGGATAATAGATGAGAGCACTTAAGTTGAGGAAGACTCCTCAACTTAATCCATGATTAGGGATTAACCTCATGACAAAACAAAGCCCTTATTAAATGGATTTTAGTTAATGATAAGATGAAGAAGTGATTTTTATGGTTTGCAAGACAACCTGAGGGGGACTTGTCCATTAACACTAGGGTTAGTCCTTCTTAACCAGTTAAGGAAGAATTAGAACCCTAATGCAAGGCCCAAGTTACAAGCTTGATGTCTTAGTGATTATTAGGTGAATTGATTAAAGGATTTAAACACATTAAGGGTTTAACCCTTCGGATTAAAGTTATACACTCCATCCTAATAGAAGGATGCAGGCATAAGCTTAATCACAGAGCCTTAAAACCTTTAGGGTTTAGTCCTAGATTATGAGATGAGAAGAGAAGACTCAATGATGACACAAAGGCAAAAACTAAATGGGGGACTAATCAAACCCTAATTGTTATCATGCTTGGTTGTTCCTAGGGTTAATGAGGCTTGCAAGAAGATCTTCAGAGAAACCACCAAGGAAGAAGCAGATGAAAGAAGCAGAGGGAATCAAGACAACTTGCTTCACTTAAGAAGACAAGTTGCCTGAAGAAAGAAAGTGGGAAAGATGAACATGAATGAGCAAGCTCACTCAAATACACCAGGTAAAATTTAGCAATGGTGCATAAGAGAGATGAAAAGAGATTGTGAGAAGTGAAGGCAAATTCACTTCCCAAAACAACTTACCACCTGAAAAGTTAGCAAAAGGAATGAAATGCAATGCAAATGAGATGAAATGTCATGATGCAAACCAAAGTCAGAAGCATAAACATGATGTTAATGATGCTAAGGGATGATGCAAACACATGTCAAGAGTTGTGGATGATCATACAAGGATGAGGATGCAAATGAAGCATGCTTTGAAACATAAAGATTCATGAAAGTTTATGGAATGGAATGAACATATAACATGGCAAATGAAAGATGCAATGACCAAACATGATTCTAAAATGTCCTAAGATGTATTATGAATCATGTGAATGCACAAAATATCATGGCAAGTTCTTGGATGCTAACAAATGAGAGATGGATGCAAAGGAAGGCTCAAATTAGGGTTTACATGCAACATGCAATACAAAAATTCAAAACCAGAAGCAAATGATGTGATAAAAAATTGCAAATGGGATCAAAGGAACCCTAACCCTACACAAGTTCACTGCCCAAAGGAGGGGACCTAAATCTAAACCTAATGGGAGTTGTGATTTTTCTAAGTCAACTAGGGTTTCAAGGTACCTTAAAAGGAAAAAGGCTCATTAAATTGAAAATGGAATATAAATTCAAACCAATTTTACCCTTAAAACTACATGCTATGAAGGATGCAATGCAAGAAGAACCATTATCAAACTCATCATGGTTAGGCAGAATGAATTTTTCAAAGTTTGAACAAAAATATTGCCTTAAAATGAATTTAATTCCAATGAAAAAGGTCAAAATAGTTCAAGAACCAAAAAGAAATTTGTTTTGAGAGTTGGATAATGTTTCTAAATGTTTTTAAATGCAATGTGAATTTTTTGGTGATTTTTAAATACCTAAATGCATTTTTAATTAATTAATTTCCATTAACTAATTAAAAATAAACATTTAAATGATTTAAAAATAATTTTTAATGCAAAAAATAAAAATAAAAATATTTTTGGGTTTTGAAAATTAATGAAATGTTTGACAAAAAGTTTCAGAATTTTTAAATGTGTTTTGCTATTTTAAATAATTCGTGGAAGTTAATTATTAAACAAATGAAATAAAATGAATTTAAAAAGAAAAAAGAGAAAGTCAAACAGATCAAAGGTTGTGGTTCAAACTTGGGGACGCGGGAATTGACCTGGCGCGCAAACGAACGGCCAGAATTCAAACTTGCCTAATTATGTCATTAGCCCTAATCCTGAGCCCTAATCACTTTCAAATGACCGGAACAGTGTTCCGGTCATCTTCTCCGGCTAACCATTTTCCCAATCTCACTCAATACGCATCAAAACCTCACAAAACTCTCCAGAATCAATTCTCAAACATCACTGAAACTAAACCCCCCAACAAAAATCATTTATTTTCCACGAATCAAGAGAATCAGATCAAAATGCATTTCACGGGCAAAATTTCAGACAATCAGTACATGCTTATTTCTTTACCATTTTCAAAACCACACACATCCAGATGATCAGTGCAACTCATAGAATCATTTTATAACAAGAAATTAAAGTTCTGGAAAAAAAGTTCTTGAGCTCACCTGAACTGGAGCTTTCGAAACAGGGACTTTCTGGCTGCTTCTTTGGTCCAAACAAGCTCCAATGATCCCCCTCAGAAGTTTGTGATGCTTAGCTGGAGTTTATATGGTCTCTAGAGGAAGTTTGCAGAAGCTCAGGTCAATGGAGGAGGGAAATCGTGTTTTTGATGTGGGAGGTTTCAGGCCAAAGCAATGGTTGGGAAATGATCAGAGGATCATGGTGAGTGATTCTATGAAGTTTGTTTGGAAGTTTGATGCTTGTGTGATGAGTTTCGAAACAAGATGCACAAGAGGTGAGTTTTGGGAACTATGGCTTATGAGAGGCTTCAGCTTCCAAGATTATGTGAAATGTAATCCATGAGGCATGTATGTGAAGCTGTGATTGGTCAGAGAGTTGTTGCTGGCCTAGCTTGATTGGTGTGGGCCATTTTGCATAAAGTCAACTTTTGTGTAAGAAGAGGTATGGTCTGGTTCAGTCTAGGTACAAAGGCATGGCTTGGCTCAGCATGCTTGAAGGAGAACCATGGAAATGAATTAGAGGCAATGCAACAAGTGGATAAGGGTTTAAGTGATGTTTTGCAATTTTCACAAAGTTTGGCCCTTTTGTGATTTCTTGAAGCATAAGTCATGAAACTTGGAGATTCTTTGGTGCATTCTGATTTTTAGGTCATGGTTTATGTTTGTGTAATGCATAGAAGTCCATTTGAAGTCACATTTTGCCTTGGCATGAGGTTTTGCAACTTTGCCTCTTTGGTACAAAACATGAAATTATGTGATTTTATCCAACTTTGACAAGCCATAACTTTTGATCCAAAATGAATTAGAATGAGTTCTTGTACTTTTTGAAAATGGGAGGATCCAGTCTACAACTTTCATGACCAAAGTTTTCTCATTTGAAGCATTTTTGAATCATAAAGAGAAGGTTGAAAGACTTTCCCAAAATGGCAAGTTTTCATTACAAGTGACTTTCCCAAAAAGACAATTTTGCAAATGGATTGAAATTCTTCAATTTTGTGAACTTATAACATCTTCTATGATCAAATAAAGATCATACATATTCAAAATGATGGAGAATGCCCTTTGGTTGGGTCATTGGGGGCCTCAGATGCCCTGATTTTGCACTGACTTGCTCAAGAAGTCATCCTGTGATCAGATGCCTTCCCCATGGAATTTCTTCATGAAAATTGATATGCATGATCCTTATAACATATAGAGACCAATAGAAACAAGAATGACCAAACAATTTGGAGCTATGACCTTTGAAACCAAAACCCTAATTTTAGGTCATCTGTGTAGTTAAGCCTGGCTCTGCTTCCATGCCTTTCTCAGTTCTTGTGATTTTTGACTTCATTGACCTTGGGAGGATATAATATGATGCTTGAACATATATGGACCCTCTTGACATGATTGATGACCTTTGAAGTGGCTCAGATGGCTCAGGAATAGCTCAGATCACAAACCCTAGATGCAGATGACTTAGAAACAATGCAGTGAAGCAAAAATGCAATATGAGATGCTATGATTGAACTTATGCACATGAAAAGATCACAAGCCATGATGTGAATGGGTGAGGGAAAATTTGGGGTGTTTACACACGGAAACCGGCGTCCCACTGTTTCTGTACCTCTTCTTTTATCTTCATGGCCATATCTGGAAGAGTACGGCGCAACTTCTGTTTTACTGGCGGACAATATTCTTTCAGAGGCAGCTTGTGCATAACAATGTCAGTGTCCAACCCTGGAATATCCTGATAAGACCAAGAAAAAACATCCACATACTCCCGAAGCATGTCAATAAGTTGCTTTTTTACTGAATCTTGCAGACAGGCCCCGATCTTAACTTCTTTCAGGTCTTCTTCTGTACCAAGATTAACCGTTTCAACCTCCTCCTGATGAGGAGTTATAACCTTCTCCTATTGTCTTAACAACCTGGCTAGTTCTTCAGGTAGCTCATAATCTTCTTCAACCTCTTCATCAGCTTGATTAATCGGATTGTCAAAGTCATACGAAGTCATAGCAGTGTTGTTGTCGGTGCACTCTCTGCAAGTGTTTAGATTTGTTCATTTTAGTGATCAGTTTTATCTTGCTTAAAAAAGTGAAAATGAAGTTATTATTTTGAAAAACATTGCCATTTTATTTTTGTACAAAAATGAAAAATGAAAAACAGTGAGCGGAAAAGAAAAGACTCATTTGCAAAAGATGTCCTGATATTCATTAATTGATCGTTTGTACAAAATACAAGATGGCCCGATTACAAAATGAGCCCTGGAATCTTGGGCAAGATGCAGGATTTGATGCATGCTTAAAGACAGGAAATAATAATTACTCTGCAGGAGTAACTCTTATAATTTCCTGGGAAGACCAGTTTGAGACCCGGTTCCCCGGGATCCTTGGACGTATCCAGTTTTCCAGGTTGCGCTCTTCTTCTGACTCATCTTCCAAACTATTCACAGCATACGCGGTAAGCATTCCCCCGCTGACAAACTTAGGCTCTGTTGCAGCCTCTGGTTGATCTTGTCGAGTTGGTCTATAACCCAACCCGAATCGGTCTTCTTTCTTCTCAACTGGCAGTAGCTTGCCCCAGCCTTGGGCAGTACCCTCCTCAACAACCTTCTGGGCTTATTGGTACAATGTGATGGAAGTCCCAGACACAGCAGAAGCTTCATTAATATTGAGGGCCTCAAACCTTTGACTCATGGTCTCATGGATTTCCCCATCCATTTCTATGTACTTATACGTAGCCAGCTGGCTAACAAAGATGTCCTCCTTCCCACAGATGGTGATGATTTGACCTTCCCACTCGAATTTTAACTTCTGGTGAAGGGTAGACGTAACAGCGCCAGCGGCGTGGATCCAGGGTCTACCCAACAGACAGCTGTAGGCCGGCTGTATGTCCATCACAAAGAAGGTAGTTTTGAAGGTCCGTGGGCCAATCAACACAGGAAGATAAATCTCCCCAAGCACTGATCTTTTAGAGCCATCAAAGGCTCTCACCACCAAATTACTCGGACGTAATGTCAGGCCATCATACTCCAGCTTCACTAAGGCTTTCTTTGGTAGAACATTGAGTGACGACCCAGTGTCCACCAGTACATGAGACATAACAGCACCCTTGCATTCCAAGGTGATATGAAAAGCCTTGTTGTGGTTGCGTCCCTCTGTTGTTAAGTCAGCATTGGTAAAGCCCAGTCCATGACTGATGTTGACATTTGCAACCACGGTCTCTAGCTGATTAACAGTAATCTCCTCCGGCACATATGTTGCATGCAAGACTTTCAATAATGCATTCTGGTGGGCTTTGGAACACATCAACAGTGATAATATGGAGATTTTGGAGGGTGTTTGGTGAAGCTGGTCCACCACCTTATAATCACTCATTTTTATGATTTTCATGAACTCGTCTACATCTTGCTCAAAAGATGTCTTCTGAGTTTCTTTGGCAGTTGGTTCTTCAGATACCACATTCTTTCCTTTTGCCTTGGCAGCAGCTTCTGCTTCAGCATTAGGTCTTTGTGTTTATGAGGCAAAAAGGCGTCCGCTTCTGGTGAAGCCTCCGCCTCCCCCAACATTATCAATTTGTGGTGAAGAGGTTGATGAATCCAAGGTGATTTTCTCCCCATTACAATAAAGATCAGAGCCATAATGCCAAGGTATGGCATTGGTGCTTTCATAAGGAACAGTTCCAGGTACCGTAATGGTAACTGGACTGATTGCTATAGAGGAAGGTACTGTAACGGTGTGCGGATCATAGTAGATGGTAACCGGAGATCTGGCAAGAGGTGCCACAGTTTGTTGTTGGAAATTGCTGCTGGGAGGAACATTTGATGGGTCATAGTAGATTGTAACTGTTGAAACATCTTCATTAATTTTTGCTGGCGTTGTAGAAGATTCCTTTGGTAAAAGGGATGTTGATGTTGTGGAAGAAACAGTTGTGGAAATTTGACTTGTCAAAATGATGGGCGGAGTAATTGCTGGTGATGTTGATGAATCTGTAGGAATGATCGTTGCTGCTGTTGTAGGAGAATTTCTTGCTGAAGGAATGATTGATGTTGTTGTAGGAGAAACAGTTGTGGAGACAAGAGTTGTTGCAGGAGTTGTTGAAGAAATTTGTAAAATCCCATCTTGGATAAGGCCATCTATGCCAATCCTTAACTTCTCACAGCCGTTACTAGCTGTTTTACACAATTCACAACAGGCCCCACAGCCTGGGAACACTTGGCATCTTAAAAGTTGAACTTTGACCTCAACCAGTGGTGTTTGAATCTGTGTAACACTATCAATCAATGTAGTTGGTTGGTCCTCCTCAATAGCATTAATCCTAGGCCCACCATGATTAGGCATAGGATTCCTGTTGACGTTCGGAGGAGGTGCGAAGTTGAGAGCTTTAGAATCAACCAAATCTTGAACCTTCATTTGTAAGGCCCTACACTTCTCAGTATTGTGACCAGGTGCGTTGGAGTGGAAAGCACACCTGGCATTGACATCATAATTCTTTGGGAGATTGAGGGGATCTGGGGGTGCCAACGTCCTTAACTCGACCAGGTTGAGCTTCAGGAGTTGTGGCAATAAGGCAGCATAAGGCATAGGGATAGGGTCAATCACCCTATTTGCCTGAGATGGTCTTTGTTGGAAGGGACGTTGCTGTTGGTTGCTATTGCTGTTGTTGTAAGTTCTCTGTTGCGGAAAATGAGATGGTTGTTGATAGTGATGCTGTTGTTGTTGAGGGTATGATGGTTGTTGTGGAACTGGAGCTAGGATGGTAACAGCTGCTACTGACCGGTGAGAATATTGGGGCCTGCCCATGCTTGCATGAATAGAATTAGTTTCACCTGCCCTTCGGGGTCCTGCAAAAGGTTTTCTTGGATTGCTGGAGAAACTTGCACCACTGTCGGAGATTTTGCTCATCTTCAATAGACTTTCAATTCTCTCACCAGCTATAACCACATCAGCAAAACTGGTAGAGGAAAAGCAGCCAGTCTATCAATATAAGTCCCTTGCAACATGTTCATGAACATGTCAGCCATTTCCCTTTCTGACATGGGTGGTTGGACATCAGCAGCAAGTTGTCTCCATCTTTGAGCATAATCCCGGAAGCTCTCTCTAGAAGACTGAGACATGCCCATTAGAAGAGTTCTATTGGGAGCCATGTCCAGGTTGTACTGATATTGCCGGATGAAAGCTTCGGCCAAATCCTTCCAACATCTTATGGTGGCTCTAGTCAGGTGTGAATACCATTCTCTTGAAGCTCCAGTCAAACTATCCTCAAAGTAGAACATCCATAAATTTTCATCCATGGTATAAGCCTTGAGCCTTCCCAAGAAAGATTGCAGGTGAGTACGTGGACAGGAGGTACCATTATACTTCTCAAAGCATGGGGGTTTGAATTTGTGGGGAATTCTCACCCCATCTACTAGGCCCATGTCCATCACATCGAAGCCCAAAGAATTCTAAGATTCCAAAGATCTTAACTTTTCAGCAATCTCATCCAATCTTCTATCATATACCTCATCTCCAGCCCCTATAACAGTAAATTGTTCTTCTTGGGGATCTTCTTGCAGGATTCTGCCCCCAACAGTATTACCTTGAACATTCCTCGGGATGTTAACTTCTGGATTCAGATGGGGGCCATATTCTGGTGGGTCAATACGAGGCTGCCCCTGTTCATTGTTGCTAGTTCCCCCTGTCCCATGATGAGGCTCCTCAGGTGTTTGTATTTCCACCAGCTCTCTTAACCTTTCTTGACTCTGGGCTAAGCCAGTCATTACTGCCATAAACTGAGACATCTGATTTCTCATTTCTACTCTCTCATTGGCCATCTGATTTCTGACCTCAGTCAGGTCCTGCTGTACCTGCTCCATTTGAATGCCAGGAAGGTTGTTACGAGTCGGGTACTGGTGCGTGTGATTGACAGGTAACACTCGGCGACGAGCAATGTTTCTTGAAATCACAACAAAGTTAGAAACAATAATAATAAACAAAACCTACAAAACAAAGAAAAGGTCAGTATGCAATGCAGTATGCTTATTTGTTTCCAAGGTATCCGGTTTGGTTCTTGGTTTTGACCTTTCCAGACCTCGAGGAAGATGCTTGATGTTGTTGAGAGAAAACCCAAATGAAAACATACCAAAATATATTACAAATGATGAACAATACATAGTTGTTTTACAATAAATGCCCATGGAGGGTCAAAAATACAACAAAAGGAAAAGTACATCAAAATGAAAGAACGACAAGCAAAGGGAAATCAAACATCCAATCCAAACGCATCTTCTCTGACCTCCTTCAGGAGTGCCTCAGTCACTGGACCAGCTGGTTGCTCTGTAATGGTCCTAATGAGGAGGTTCCTGGTAGTAATGGCAGTAGTCAGCTTCTTATGCCTGTCCTGATCCTTTGATCTCTTCAATCCTACTCTGAGCTTCAACTCTGATATCTCTTTCTGAGCTGCCAACAGAGCTTCCTGCTGCTTCTTCTCATTGGCCTCTAGCTGTTCAATCTTGGCTTGAGTCTTCTGGTCTTCTTGTGCGCGGGCTTCGGTGATCCTGACCCACCTAGCCTGACTCTCTTACAGGTAGTGCTCAGCCCTAGCTTTCTGAATCTTGGCCTCCTTGCAGGCATTCTTCAATATCTGTTCCCCAACCCTTGCCTTCCTTATGTAGTCCTCTGTCTTTTCAATTTTGGCCAGATGCTCAACTCTGAGCTTTTCCAATCTCTCAATGTCCAGACGACCATCACTCCTTTCCCAAAGAGTCTTCTTCAAGGCCTTGGATAGTTGCTTATTCCTTTCCTTCAACTTTTCAAATTCCTCCAGGCTAACTGTTGCTGTAGGCTGCACTGTAGATAGGCCAGGTATGTCTTCCAAGGTGAAAGGAATTCTGGTAATCTGAGCTCTGGTACGGGACTAGTCTGTATACTGAGCCGAAGCAACATTGTTACATCTTCCAAGAATAGCTATCCCTTTTGTCTGGATGTTGTCCCAAGCCCAGGATGCTTGTCTGACAACACCTGAATTAGGTTGAACTTCACAATATAAGGTCTCAGCTAAATCCTGTCCTCTGGGAGGGTGAACTAAGGCATAGCCCAGTTGTATCTTGAACAGTAAAAGATTGTAGTTGATGCAACCCTTTAATCATATCAGAGGCACATTTGGGTATTGTCCACAACTGGTGATAATGTCCTTGCCCTTGGTGCTCTGGGTGCACCATCTGATATCATCTGAAGTCAAGGCAATGGACCTCTTGGCCCAATTCTTCTGCTGATGTGGGATCAAGAAGGCATCTGAATTAGGCAGGTGTCTGAGCAGCCAAGAATAAAACAAAGGAGCACAACATCTTACCAGCTTCCCCCTTTGTTTCTCATTCCTCTGATGAATGGAGTAGTAAAAATCTCCTAGCAATGTAGGTATTGGGTTCTTCAGAAGAAACAGATGGATGGCATTCTTGCTGAAAAATTTTGGCTCATCTTCAAACAGTATAGCCCCATATATGCTGAGGGCTAACAGTGCACAGACTGCCCTCCACTCTCCCAATGAAGCCTTCAGGATGGCCTGAGAAATTAAGAAGTCCAAATGCAAACCAGGAATCCCAGCTTTTGTTGTCATACTTTGCTCAATAAGGGCAGGCTCCAAGTACAATGCCCTTGCTATCTCCTCACTTCTGGGAGCAGTCATCTCTGGGTTGAAGGGGATCCCACCCCTGACAGGCACTCCAATCAGCAAAGAAAACTCTTCCAACAGAGGTCCTAACTGAAAGTCTGGGAAGGTGAAACATCTCAATGGAGGGTCATAAAACTGCAAGCAAGTGTGGATCATGCACCTCTGAGAAGGATCAAGGTCCATGACCATATCCAAGATACCCCCATAGTGCTCTCTAAACAGTGGGATGTGGTCAGGTGTGATGAGTGACTAGACCTGCCTGATACCAGTCAAAACAGGCTCAAAAAAGTGGTAGGATATGTTGCTCTTCCTGGGAGTAGTCATGGGTGTTGCTGAAGAAACTGAAGACAAATGCTGATGAAGATCACAGACTGATGCTGAAGGTGGACCACTGACAGACTGATGCAGGTGGTGATGGAGATAACTGAAGCAGATAACTGATGAAGATAGCTGAAGCAGAGGTCTATGCGGAAGAAGGGGTCAAAACCAAAACCAAGATATAAGGTGGTGGATACCCTGAAAAGTAAATAAAAAAATGTCAAATGATGCAATGATGATATATGCAAATGATATGCAGGGGTTTGTGATCAAGCTGGATCTGATTATCTGTCTTGATATAAGGCCCATGTATGTTCAAAAAGTCCAGATGGAGGTTTAAGAATCCAGTAACCAGGGTGGGGGACTCAAATAAAGAGTCACATGTCCCGGGTTAATCACAAGAACTGTCCAAAGTGGGGTGTTCTTAATCAAAATAGTAACAGGGTATGATGTGGCCAAGGGTACCTGCAAACCTGTAAACAACCCATCCCCCTTACAGGTAATGTTCTAGAACAAGCATCCTCAGAATTGGATCAGTTATGAGAAGTGTAAACACTTCTAACCCGGAGGTCCAGTGTTTACAATAACCATAAAAGATCCTCCTCTAATTCACCTCAGTTTCTGAAGGTCATAATAAAAGGTCATCCAGACTTAGCAGGCTTCCCAGGTAGCCCTAGCACTACAGGAAATCTGTAGCACAAAGTTCTCAAGAAGAAACCCACATCTGAACCTTGTTTCATATTCCCGCACTAGACCGAAATGGAATGGGAAAGAGCATGAACCACTCTAGCCTAGGTGTCACTCAGGTCCCAGGTATAGGACCTTAAACTCTCAATGGAACCCCAGCAACCAAAACAGCAAACCAGATCCAGCAAATGACAGTATGAAATATGCATAAGACTGTAAAGAAAGAAAATGAATAAAGTTGTACACAAAGCAATAAATAAAGCACAATGCAATAAACACACATAGCACATAATACCCCAGTAAACACAAATCAAACAAGCGCTAGGAGGAACCCACGAAAAGAACCAGAAGCCCTGGTTGCAATATAAGGATCCCCAGCAGAGTCGCCAAGCTGTCGCTCCCACCAAATGACACCTGGTCAGATAGGATACAGACGCGAACGGTCGGCGAAGAAAAAGATACGAAAAGAGTCGCTAGCTAGGCATTTTTATCCCGCAGGAAAGGTAATGCTGCATAGACCTAAGAAGAGATGGATAAGACGGTTGCGAACCAGAGAAACTGAGAAAGGGGTTGGTTACAATCCTGGGAAGGTATTAGCACTCAGATTGTCCGTCGTACTCGACGGGATCCACGCTTGAAAGATTTGTTCTTAAAAGGGGTAGTGTCAGTGCTATTTGTGTACCAAGGCTGGAAAAGGATGCAAGTGTCAGTGTAAAAGAAAGATGAAGTGGATAAGAGAAGTGTTAGTGTAAGAACAGGAGTGAAATGCTCAAGACAATGAGGCATAAAGAATAAAGCTGGAAGAGGGGGAAGAGACAGAGACTTTTGTTCGATAACGGTTAAGTTATGCCTACGTATCCTCTCGTGCAATGAGGAAGTCAGAACACCGTAGTTCGACTCAAAGAGACTGAAAGCTGAATTCACTTGTGAATTGCTTACTTATCTATGCTCAAGCGTATGACCTGTCTGGCTCAGGTGCAAACTGTCTTACATTAGACGGAAGAAGCGAGTTCTCGTTTATGAGTGAATGAGATGAGAAAAGAATTCCAGAGGAAACAATTATTGTTTGTTTTTGTGTTTTTAATCTTTTATTGCTTTTTGTGTTTGTCATAAGAAAATGAGCTTAAGCCTAAACTAAGGGTTAATAAACTCATCACATCCTCCCTCTGATTAGGGGTAATGAGAATACCTTAAGTATGAGATAAACACCTCACACTTAACCACCTTGATGCAGGATTAAGATCATTAACCTACTTGAATTTATTTAGATGTTTTTGGTATTTTTGTTTAGTGTTAAGAAATGAGTTTAAGCCATAATCAAGGATTTAATGAACCACTTACACCATCCTAATAGAAGGATAATAGATGAGAACATTTAAGCTGAGGAAGATACCTCAACTTAATCCATGATTAGGGATTAACCTCATGGCAAAACAAAGCCTTTATTAAAGTGGATTTTAATTAATGGTAAGATTAAGAAGGAATTTTATGGTTTGTAAGACAACTTGAGGGGGACTTGTCCATTAACACTAGGGTTAGTCCTTCTTAACCAATTAAGGAAGAATTAGAACCCTAATGCAAGGCCCAAGTTACAAGCTTGATGTCTCAGTGATTATTAAGTGGATTGATTAAAGGAATTAAACACATTAAGGGTTTAATACTTAGGATTAAAATTCTACACTCCATCCTAATAGAAGGATACAGGCATAACCCTAATCACAAAGCCTTAAAGCCTTAAGGGTTTAGTCCTTGATTATGAGGTGAGAAGAGAAGACTCAAACGATGACACAAAGGTAAAACTAAATGGAGGACTAATCAAACCCTAATTGTTATCATGCTTGGGTATTCTTAGGGTTCATGAGGCTTGCAAGAGATCTTCATGGGAAAAACCACCAAGGAAGAAGCAGGATGAAGGAAGGAGAATCAGAAAGAAGCAAGACAACTTACTTCACTTAAGAAGATAAGTTGCTTAAAGAAAGAGAGAGAGGAAGGAGCATGAATGAGCAAGCTCACTCTAATTCACAAGTGAAATGCAGCAATGATGCAAGAGAGAGATGAGAAGAGATTATGAGAAGTGAAGGTAAATTCACTTCTCAAACACTTACCACCTGAAAAGTTAGCAAATGGAAATGAAATGAAATGAAAATGAGATGAAATGCAAAGATGAAAACCAAAGTCAGAAGCATGTTCATGATTCTATGGATGCAAAGATATGATGCAAATGCATACCAAGAGATGTGGATGATCATACAAAGGATGGGAATGCAAATGAGACATGTAAGAATCATGAAAGTTCATGGATGCATATGACATAAAAATGAAAACAAAAACATGGAAAATGGATGAGTAAATGATCAAGCATGAGTCTAATGTGTCCTAAGATGTCTTAGAAGTCATGTGAATGCACAAAATGTCATGGCAAGTTCATGTATGCAAGCATATGAATAATGAATGCAAATGAAGGCAAAGATTAGGGTTTATGTACAAGATGCAATGCAAAATTCAAAATCAGAAGCAAAGCATGAGATAAAAAATTGAAAATGGCATCAAAGGGACCCTAAACCTATACAAGTTCACTACCCAAAGGGGAAGGTCAGAAGCTAAACCCTAAAGGACTTATGATTTTTCTAGGTTTGCTAGGGTTTTAAGGTACCTCACAAGGAAAAATGCAAAAGAAATTAAAAATAAAAGATAAATTCATGTCAATTTTATCCTTGAAACTACATGATATGTGGAATGCAATGCAAAAAGAATCATCATCAAACTCTTCATGGATAGGCAGAAAAGATTTTCTAAGTTAGGGTTAAAAATATTGATTTTTAAGAACCCTAAATCCAAAGAAATCATCAAAATGGATCAAGAACCAAAAAGAAATTTGTATGAATGGTTTGATAATGTCTCTAAACATGTCAAACATTTAATTAATTAAAATAAACATTTAAATATTTTAATTAATTAATTTCCATTAATTAATTAAAATAAACATTTAAATATTTTAAAAATACAAATTTTATGCAAAAAATAAAATAAAAATTATTTTCAGAATGAGAAAAATATTTAAAGTCATGGTGCAAAAAATGAAATTTTTTGGATGCATTTTGCTATTTTAAATAAAATGAACAAAGAAATGCAAATAAAATGAAAATAAAATCAATTTTAATGAGAAGTATGCGGATCCTAAGGCCAGGATTTAAACTGGGGATGCGGGAATTGACTGGCGCCTTATCCTATGGTCCACATTCAAACTGAGTTTTTGAATTTAATTAATTTTAATTAATCCTAATTAAATGAGATTAGGGCTAATGAGCTAATCCTGACCATTCAACCCGCGCGGGAAGCCCAGATCAAAGGGCTCAGATTTAAACTCAGCCTAATCACACAATTAGCCCTAATTATGCCCTAACCACTCTCAGGTGACCGGAACAGTGTTCCAGTCATCTTTTCCGGCCAACCTCTCTTGCTAACTCACTCAAATCGTAAAATTAAACCACTAAACTCTCCAGAAATGATCCCCACCCTATTCTAAACAAGATTCAGCCATCAAACAACATTTATTTCACATGAACACACAGATTCGAAGCAAAACGGAAAATTGTTCAGAAAATTCAAAAGCTACATACATGCTTAAAACTCAATCGTTTTCAAAACCAAAAGGTGCAGTGTGATCAGTGAAGCATGGAGAACAATCTAAGAACTTAAAAAATCATTTCTGGAAAATTTGTTCTTGATGTTACCTGAAATGGAGCTTTCGAAAATGGCACCGTCTGGACCTTTCCTTTGTGCTTTTCTCCTTCTTTTGACTCCCTCTTGCTTCTGGGATGCTTGGATGAAGCTTTTGTGGGCTCCATTGGAAGTTTGCTGAAGTTCAGTTCAAGGAGAGGCCAGAATCGTGTTTTTGATTTGGAGTGTTTCAGGTTGTTTCAAGGGGTGGGAAATGATCAGTGGATCATGGTGAGTTGTTCTATGGAATTTGTTTTGATGGTTGTGGCTTGTATGATCAGTTTCTAAGAGAAATGCAAAGAGGGGAGTTTTGGTGAATGCTGAGTTGTGGGAGGATTCAGCTTGTGTTGTTGTGTGAAATGGCTTGCTTGAGGTCCACATAACATGTTCTGATTGGGCAGAGAGTTGTTGTGGAGCAGTGTGATTGGTATGGCTCATTTTGCATAAAGTCAACAAAGTTGTCCTTGGAGGTATGGTCTCATGGCAGGCCAAGGACAAGGGCATGTCCCGCGCAGCTGACTTTAGGGAGGTCTATGGAATTCAGATTTTGTATCTAGCACAAGTGGATGTCAAGATTTGGGGCATTTTGCAATTTGTGAAGGTTTTGGCCCCTTTTGAAATACTTGATGATCAAGGCATGAAACTTGAGAATTCTTTGGGCAATTCTTAATTATAGGTCATGTATGATGTTTTTGTAATGGTTAGAAGTCACTTTGAGGCTACAAATTGGTTTGACATGAGTTTTTGCAAGTTTCCCTCTTTGGTACATAAGTGAAATTTAGTGATTTTTCCCAACTTTGACAAGCCATAACTTGGGTTCTATGATGAATTAGATCAGGTTCTTGTACTTTTTTGGAAAGGGAATGATCCAATCTACAACTTTCATGACCAAGAATTTTTCATTTGAAGCATTTTTGAATCCAAAAGAGGAGGTTGAAAAACTTTCCCAAAATGGCAAGTTTTCATTACAAGTCACTTTCCCAAAATGGCAACTTTTGCAAATGTCTTGAAATTCTTCAATTTTGTGAACTTATAACTTCTTCTAAGATCAAATAAAGATCATATACACCCAAAATGATGGAGAAGACCCAAAAAGATCAAGAAGTCATCTATTGATCAGATGCCTTCCCCATTGAATTTCTTCATGAAAATTGGTATGCATGATCCTTATATCATATAGAGACCAATAGAAACAATAATGACCAAAAAATTTGGAGTTGTGGCCTCTGAAACCAAAACCCTAATTTTAGGTCATCTGTGCAGTTAAACCTGGCTCTGCTTCCATACCTTTCTCAATTCTTGTGATTTTCTGAATTATTTGATCTTGGGAGGATACAAAATGATATTTGAACATACATGGACCCTCTTGAGGTGATTGAAGACCTTTGGAGTGGCTCAGATGATCCTTGGTTTGCTCAAATCACAAACCCTATATGCAGATGAACATCAACCAATGCAGTGAAGTAAAAATGCAACATGAGATGATATGATTGAACTTGTGCAAATGAAAAGATCATAAGCCATGGTGTGAACTTAGTGAGGGAAAATTTGGGGTGTTTATAGACACCACCCTAAAGGATATTCTTCCCCAAAAGAATACAAATCACGATGAGGTGTTGAAACGGATGCAGCAATTTCACCCTCCTACCAAGGATTATTTTGAAGTTGGCCTGGTACCTTTGCTTGATTCTGAGGCTGATGCCTCTTTCGACGTTAAGTTGCATGAGCTTAAAGAGTTCCTGTTTCAAGAAGGATTTCTGGATGCCCTTGCCACCGACTTAGGGTTTTCCAGATACGTCTTCAAGATGATCGACGAACTATCTCTATACCATAATGTTGATCAAGGACCTATCGAGTTTTCATAATGCTGATCTCCAAATCAAAATAGCTATTAACGAGATGAACCTTGAGTGGGGCTTCATTTCTCAGTGTGAAGCTAAATTTAACTAGTTTGAACGTCAGAAAGAGGAAAGCTCCAACAAACTACATAACTTCGACTAGTATATTTCGGACTATCAGGCTCAAATAGCCAAATTGCATCGTAAGATTGTTGAGGACGAGGAACAAAAAGCCTCTCTAGATTCTGCTGAACCATTGACCTCTCAAGAAGACATCGAAAAAGAGGTAGCTCAAGGAATTTCTCATGTCGAAAAGGATATTGCTCTCAAAGACAGGATCAAACTTATGCGTGCAAGAAGATCTAGCATTTCTAGTAAACTCTTTCACGAGAAGGCTCTCTTTAAAAAAATTTAAGACTAGGTTTCTTGCTTAGGTTCCTTTGATTTTAGGGCTTTTCTTTAGCATCACTTTTCTCGAGACCATTTTCTAATGTATGGGATGTTGTCATTCAACCATTTTTATTTTTGATGTATGGGATATTCGCCTTTGGCCATTTGATTAAATAGAACTTTGTCTCTATGCTTCCAACTTTCGTTCTTTGCCGTATTTTTTTTTATATGTTTACAAGTTACTGCGCTGTGTCAAATTCACCTAGACAAATGTGCTAAGTAAAATAAAATGAGTCAAGTTATTTTAAACGTCAACAAACTTTGTATATTGCTTTAATTCTCAATAGATAACAATACAATCATAGGCATGACTCTAAGATCATAGTATACCTAGTTGTTTACATTTATCAACATTTTTCAAAGGTAATCAAAAAGTCTTTCGACACCAATATTGACCTATTGTGCTAATATATATTTTTATGGTCGTATTCGACACAATACTAAATGATCACATCTTATTCACCCTAAACAGCTAACAACAAAAGCTATGTCAGGTATTCTTTGAGGTTGTAAAAAGCCTCTTTTTTCCTTCCAACATGATTCATTATTCTTCTTGATTGCTAATGATGGCAAAAACTATTTTGTCCGGCCACTTGATCTGGATCTGAACCCTCTCAAGGATTTGATTTTCCATAACATAAGTTGATGTCTTCATTTGGCCAGATAGACCCTGTGTTCTGGCTTTGTTAGTTAGGATTTGACGCTTCCTATTCTCCATAGCCATTTCTTTTTGGTTTTCTGCCAAATAGGCCGAAATTTGAGTCATACTTTCTGACTCAGAGGTCATTTTTGTCGACCTCAGACTACCCAATAGGTGGCAGTTCATTTGGCTCCTCTGGTATGCCAGCATCATCCCAGACAAAACCATGATCCGGATCCAAGTTCAATATGCAGCCAGTTTCAACGGAGGTGTAAGAACCTGATCAATCATCACAAGGGGCCACATTTGCAAAATGTTGATCGAATGATCTCTTTGATCCTCTGGTGTCATCAACCTTATAGTAGCTTTGGTCGAATTTGATGTTCTCGATGATACCATCTTTTCTCCAAATACTAATTCTTCGGTGTAGGGTAGAAGGTACTGCCCCTATACCATGAATCCATTATCTACCTAATAATATGTAGAAGTTTGCTTTAGAGTTAATCACCTTGAATAATGTTGACCTTGTGGTTGTTTTTACAAAGAGTTCGACTTGGATTACCCCCAAAATGTCGCTGGTCCTGCCTTCATAATTGGACAAAACCATTTTGTGTTGTCAAAGGTCTTCATCGGTCTTTCCGATTTTCTTGAACAAAATGTAGGGCATTAAATTCGCCGCTGCCCCACCATCAACAAATACTTTGTTTACCGCCATTCCATGGACCTTTGCCTTTATGAAAATAGGCTTCAGATGATAACTCATATCAGTGCTAGGTTTTTCAAACAATGATCTATTTTATTCGACTACCTCGTCGTTTATGACATAGTAGCACAAGAGTTTATCTTCAGGAATTTCATTCGCCACAAAGCCTTCCTCTGTTTCAGACACTTCAGAGACAATGTCATATTCAGCTAACAACACAAATACGATGCCACAGTTGATGACAAAGTCTTCCTAATAGGTATCATTGTTGGTATCATCATACATGTCTTCGTCAAAGTCATCTTCTGGTGACGAGGTATACTCCTCGTCAGACTGAGGTGAATATGTAGGCTTTTCATCGTCAGATTGGGGAGTGTATTCAGGTTCCTTCCCCTTTTCGATAGCAAAAGTACATTCAGCCTTTTGTTTGGATATTACCTCTTTTCTCTCAGAGGTCCTAATAGTCAGTGTCTGGTTCTCCATAATATTTCCTTTCGCGACCCACCTTGCTTTTGGGTGTTGTTCTTTTGGTCTAGGGGTTTCACCCTGCCTTGGTCGAGATGTTGAGGCCCCTTTTCCAACCTTCTTATTTTTTTGATAGCGCCTCTATTGGGTCCTGATCATTGGATTATTCCCTTTGTAATTAGGAGTAACCAGATAACCCCTAGGCTCGTTTTTCTTCCCAATCTCTTTCTCTAAGTCAAGTACCTTCCATTTCGGCCTCTTGCTGCCCTTTTGATTGACTAGTTCGACCCACTTCTCGCGTGGGGTGTCAGATTACGGCACAAAAAGTTTAGGCATGGCTAAATTGGCTTGTCTTTGGAATTCCTGATTTCAACGAAGGTTACCACCCTAGTCAAACACAAACTTTGGGATATGGGACCCCTCAGCGGCTAAAGTGTCCCTTTTTCCAGTTTCATATTTTTCAGTTGCCTTCTCGTCGAACACAACAATGCACCTTGGGTATAATATTGCCCACGATCCACCCACTTGGCATTTATTTTGGAATTCATCTAAACTTTCATCAACCCTTGGGTAAACTGACTCCTGTTTCTCCTCGGTGTTCTTGTCGTCACCTTCAGTTGTGTCGACCATCATACAGTCCATGCTTTCGACATGTGGTATTTTGGGGAAATCCTCATTAACCTCTACCATCATATAATCATTTAACTCAGAATAATGTACTTTTTCGACTTTCAGAGGGTCGAAATCGACCTGCATCTTTGGCTTCTCACCAAATTGAAGCCTGCCATCCTTCAAAGTCTTTTGCACCAAATCCCTGAAAAGAACAAATTGAGAAGTTGTATGACCAAGATAATTATGAAACTTGCAAAATCCACTCTTTTTCTTTTGATCTAGAGGGGGATCTTTCTAACCGGATGGAACAACAATTTGACTATATTTTTCTAGCAAATAAAAAATTTCATCGCATTTAGACATATCAGAGGTATATGTCTTAGTGACATATTTGTCAGATGTCCTTGTTTCGACAGGTTCTTTTCCGTTCGATGGTTTCAACACATTACACATGTAGAGAGTTCTTGGCTTAAGTTCAACAACATGAAATTCATTTTCGTCGAAGAGTTCTCTGTCGTCGGACGAGAACTTGTCGGTTGTTAGATATACAACTTTCTTACGGAATCGACCAGCCTTAGACTTCTCACCTTTGAGGCTTTCGACCTATCAAAATCTATCTTCAAATTAAGCCATATCCCTAAGATATTGGGTATCAAACTTCTTTCTGATCGAATAGTCGAATCCGCCTGCGGCCATTTTGACTAACTCATGTTCAGGGACTTGAGTAAAGCACCTAGCTTTCAAAAGTATGAACATGTTTATATATTGTTTGACTGACTCACTCGTCTTTTGTTTCACACTAGTCAATTCCTTTAGGCTAATCTTGGATTGTCCCATTTTAAACTGTTTGTGGAACAATCTCTCGAGTAGAGTCCATGTGTGAATAAACTGAGACAGAAGTGTGTAAACCAGGTAAATGTAGAAGCAAGCCTCTCAAATCATATTTTGATGATAACAACAAATTTATCAAGTCTTGATAGAAAGCAAAAAGGATCGTTCAAAGCTCCATTCAAAAAGAGTTCGTAAAGTCAAAGTTTCGCACCGGAAGGTATATCTTATTTCTCATAAACCAATAATGATTATTAAGTGTTCAACTTAGGATGCACTCACATTGCCTATTTTCAAACAAGCCATTTCACATGCCTTTTGTTACTGATCAAAATTTTAAAACAAATTTTTCTGATTTTTGATCAAGTAACCAGTTACTGTGTAGGTAGTAACCGGTTACTTCATACCAGATTTGTAAAATGCTTTTAACGTTACAACATGTAACCGGTTACCCATTGGATAGTAACCGGTTACCACTGTTTAAAATCCAGAAATTGTTTTATTCAAATATTGAATTTTGTCTTATACTTTTTCAAATTGAAATGAGATATCCCTTCATTTTTTGTACCTTTTCCAAGAGGTATCTTATATCTTATTTAAACTTTTTTTGTGCAGATTTTTTAAACGACCTCCTAACAATCTTTCATAAAAACTCTTAGCAATCAAAGTCACTCTTTTGAAAATTTTCAAATATTTCAAAGTGTTCATATTGTTCATTTTTTTCATACACTTTAGTGAACACTAATATTCATTGTTTGTGAATGAGAAATATAAAAGGAGAAGATCAATATTGCTTGATATTACAAGTCTTCAACATTTCAACATTTCTACATTTCATTCAAAGATTAATTATTGTATCGACTTACGATCCAGGATTGTTGGACGTAATGGTTAATGCTTGCAAGAGGATTCTTCTTGTACATTATTGATGTATAGTTGTTAGATAGTAGGCCTCACCGGTTTTTGTTGCGATAGGTTGTACGATCTGAAACTATAGTGGAAATCTCTTTCGGTTTGGAAAGGAGACTAGATGTACCTTCGGATTGTGAAGGGAACCACGATAATTTCTTGTGTCTTTTTACTTTCCGCATTACTGCTTTCATTTCTTAAACACATAAAAGAAGAAAAATCCATCGACCGATAAATAACCGAGAAAATTTTATAAAGCCTAATTCACCCCCCTCTTAGGCTATCTCTGTAACTTCAATTGGAATCAGAGAAATTTATAGGTAACTTGTTCCTAGAAGATCCAGCATGGCTTCCGCAAGTACAAATCCGGTTTTCAAAGACGGTGGAAGTAACAACAAGTCCCCACTCTTCTCCGGCGAATATTTTGATTTTTGGAAAATCAGAATGTAAGCACATATTGAAGCCCAAGGAGAAGGTATATGGGAAGCAATCGAAGAAGGTCCACAAATTCCAGTGAATGTAATCAATCGTGTTGGAATGATAACGAGAAATCGTATCACTTTATTACTACGTTTTAAGTCCGTTTTATCGCACATTGATCCTATTAACTCCCGATTGTTCGAGTTTTTTATGTCACATTGCAGGTATAACATGTCTAGAGCCAAACTATGAGAAAAAGATCAAATGAACCAAATCTAGCATGAAAAGAAGATGAAGAGAACAATTCTGCTAAATCTGCAATTTTTGTTACACTCACGGTCGTCACAACATCCTCACGACCGTGACGCTCTACTTTGAGGTCTCACGAACGTTGCTCAAATGTCACGACCGTGACGCGTTTGAATTGAAGAATCTGACCGCTACGCCCTTGTCATGAACGTGACAAGGAAAGTGGGTTTAATTTATTTGAATTATTCATGAAGACGTGCAACGAGAGTCTTGGACGACTCCTATTTTTCCTCAACAGAAGAAAACCCCGTACGCTACTTTCTTGCTGGATTCTCTCGTTTTGGAACGAAGCCCACGCTCACCAATTCAACTGCCCAAAATCATGTTCTATAAATACCTAAGCTGCAAATTAAAAACTAAAGAGTATTTTTTTTTATTTTTCCGCGGAAGCTCTGCCGTAATTTTTCTTGAACCTTTTTTAATTTTCCAGCCTTGTTCTTGTTTTATTTTTCTGTTTCTATTTCCAACCCAAATTCAATAACAATTTCCAACATTAGGAAATTGTTATTTAAATTAATTTCTTTCTAGCTTCAGAATTCGTATTTTTATTTTGATTCCGATTCCGACACTCTGAGCTTGCCAATCTGTGGAAGAAGGAGTTTAAGAATTTAATTATCCAGGTTTTTATTTTTGCATTTATATTAAGTTTATTTATTCGTTTATGTTAAGATATTATTATTATTTTATAATGTATGCTTTAATTAATATTTATTTATTTCTGCATCTGTCTGTTGGTATAATAAAAATGAGTAGCTAAATTAATTAGACGGTATGTAATAAGCTAAACCAAAACGGTTAAATCGAATCTAAGCTAAAATAATTAAGAACTTATATTCTGGCTGTGGCTTTTTATAATTAAAATTAATCTTTTTGTTACGAGAGTAAGAAAAGTGTAATAGGTTAGGTCGAGACCACGAGAGTGTGAGATTTTAACTGGATAGCTAAAGCTAGTCATTTGATTTAAATACAGCGAGAGCGCTTTAAAATGAATTAGACTTATTAAGTTTTCAAAAATTATTTTCTAAACACTTATGGGCTAGCGAGAGCAGGCATACGGCTTTAGGAGTAAGATATGAGATAAGACCACGGGAGTGTGAGTCGAGGGTATTAAAACTGGTACTCTCTACAGAATCATTTAAGTGAACCATCCTTATAAGCTTAGGTTAGATTGACCCGCATAGGTTAATATAATTACATACCGACCGCCTTCTCATTATTTCCTTAAAACTAAATTTAATTCCCGTTTTTAATCCTTAAAACCAAAATCGTGACAAATATCCACCTTAGCTAAACTAGCAGACATTCTAGCACTAGAGTGATTACAAAGTCCCTGTGGGTTCGACAATCTTTTATATTACTTCGATAGGTTGTGCGCTTGCAGTTCAGATACCGCTAGACACATCTTGCGTCTTCGCCCCATCAAGTTTTTGGCGCCGTTGCCGGGGACCTTGATTTAGTCACTAGTGCACTATTAGAGTAACACTGTCTAGACTAAGGTAACAACTTATTCTTTTCCTAATCTAATTTCCCGAGTGTATGCCAAGTACTCGCTCTCAAGGCGAAGACTTGCAACCTCCAGTCCAAGAATTAGAACGTTTCTTACATTTAAGAAGACGAATATTCGAATACCAACAAAAATACAATATTCCAGATCTTCAAGTTGATCCACCTAAACCAGTTGGAACATCGAAGGACGCAAAGATGGCTGAAGAACCAAATCATCCACTAAGTATTACGCTAGTCCTTCACAAGCTGAGCCGCATTCCAGCATTGCTGCACCGGCTATCAACCGAAACGATTTCGAATTGAAACCTTCGCTGATATCAGCCGTGCAACAAAACCAATTCGCCGGAAATCCTACCGAGGATCCGAACCTTCATCTTTCGATATTTGTGCAGTACGTAGATACTGTAAAAGCTAATGGAGTTACCCAAGAAGCTATTAGATTACGCCTTTTTCCTTTCTCACTTCGAGACAGAGCGAGAGCCTGGCTTTAATCTCTACCCTCGAATTCAGTAACTACGTGGGAGGAACTAAAGAGAGTCTTCTTGACAAGATATTTCCCACCTAGTAAGACAGCTATGCTAAGAGCTCAAATCAACGGATTTAAGCAAAAGGAAAACGAGTCACTTTTCGAAGCTTGGGAACGCTACAAAGATATGCTGAGAC
Organism: Lathyrus aphaca; assembly: GCA_963966055.1. Lineage (NCBI taxonomy): Eukaryota > Viridiplantae > Streptophyta > Magnoliopsida > Fabales > Fabaceae > Lathyrus > Lathyrus aphaca. The sequence goes on along the minus strand of OZ014519.1, from coordinate 196,077,074 downwards.
TTTGTCCACATCACAGATTAGTAGAATGGATGGTCATCCATACTTTCTACAATGGACCCTTGTACAACACAAGAATGACGATTGACGCTGCCGCAGGCGGCGCACTAATAGACAAAGAATATAATGATGCTTATGCACTTATCGAGAGTATGGCTCATAATCATTACCAATGGGGAAGCGAGAGAGTCGCAACTGAGAAACCAACAAAAGGAGGTATGTACGAAGTGAGTAGTATGGACCAAGTCAATGCAAAGTTTGACCAACTTAACCAAAAGATCGACAACTTAGCCATAACACCAACAACCACCGTGGCTGCGGTAACACCTAACTGTGAGTTATGTGGAGTTCCAGGACATGCTGTCCCTGATTGTCAACTATTAGCAGGAATTCCCACAGATCAAGTGAATTATGCTCAAGGAAACCCGTACTCGAACACATACAACCCAGGATGGAAGAACCATCCGAACTTCTCTTATAAGAACAACAATGCTTTATACGCACCAGGTCAAGCACCAGCTACACCACCAGGATATCAAAAGACTGCTCCTAATGTTCATAGAAAATCAAACCTTGAGTTAATGATGGAGAACTTCATAGCTACTCAATCTCAAACAAACAAGGAATTTTTAAATCAAAACATACACACTAGTGAGCAGATTAAGCAATTAGTGAGCAAGGTAGATGCGTTAGCTACACATAACAAAATGCTTGAAACTCAGATTTCACAAGTGGCTCAACAACAAGCACCTACCGCTGCACCAGCTGGAGTATTTCCTGGACAACCCCAACCTAATCCAAAAGGACAGGCCAAAGTTGTGATACTAAGAAGTGGCAAGGAACTTGACGGACCTGCCGATCTAAGACTTGACAATCCAGCCATGTACCAAAAGCATGATAAGCCGACTGAAAAGGAGAATGAACCAGAAGAAAAGGAAGATAATAATCAAGAGGCAGTGGAGAAAGAAAAGCCTTATGTGCCTCCACCACCTTATAAACCATCAATTCCGTACCCTCAGAGATTAACCAATTCCAAGACGATGGGCCAGTTTAAGAAATTTGTTGAACTTCTGAAACAGTTGAATATTACTATTCCGTTTACAGAAGCTATCACTCAAATGCCCTCGTATGCTAAATTTCTAAAGGAAATCTTATCCAATAAGAAGAAGATAGAGGATAACGGAACCGTTACACTTACTGCTGAGTGTAGCGCAATAATTCAAAACAATATGCCTCCTAAGTTAAAAGAACCAGGTAGTTTCTCTATACCCTGTGTAATTGGAAAATTCGTCATTGACAAAGCTCTATGCGATTTAGGAGCCAGTATCAGTGTTATGCCCTTAACAATTTGCAAAAGGCCAGACATGGGAGACCTAAGACCAACTAAAATGTCTGTTCAACTAGCCGACCGCTCTATTAAATATCCTGTAGGCATACTAGAAAATGTCCCAGTACGTATAGGACAATTCTACATTCCTACTGATTTTATAATCATGGACATCTCTGAAGACTCCACTACACCTATCATACTAGGAAGACCATTCTTAGCTACCGCCGGAGCTATTATAGACGTAAAGAAAGGAAAGCTAACCTTTGAAGTAGGTGAAGAGAAAGTTGAATTTATTTTAACACAATTCTTACAATCACCAGCTATAGAGGACACATGCTATTTATTGGATGTAATTGGCGAATGTGTAAGAGAAATGGAAATGAAAGAAACTACTTATTCTGAAATTATGAAAATTCAAATCCCTCCGATTTTCGAAGATGACAATTGGCGTAAACCGTATAAGGATGATAGTCTAAGCGAAAGTTTAGCACTTACACCGGATCCCGTGCCAAGTAAGAAGAAACCTACATTAGAGTTAAAAACCTTACCTAAGAACCTAAGATACGAATTCCTAGACACTGAATGTACAAGACCAGTTATAATCAATTCCAATTTAGGAACAATTGAAACAAAGAAACTTTTAGATGTCTTAAAGAAATACCCAACTGCATTAGGATATAACATATCTGATCTCAAAGGAATATGTCCTTCAATCTGTATGCATCGTATTATGCTAGAAGAAGATTGTAAAACCTCCAGAGAATCTCAAAGAAGAATTAACCCAATCCTTAGCACTGTAGTAAAAGAAGAAGTTAAGAAACTACTAGACGCAGGAATAATATATCCAATCTCTGATAGTCAATGGGTTAGTCCAGTACATGTAGTACCAAAGAAAGGAGGTATCACTGTTGTGAAAAACGCTAAAGGAGAATCGATATCACAAAGAGTAGTGACCGGACATAGAGTGTGCATCGATTATCGAAAACTAAACAAAGCCACTTGAAAAGATCATTTCCCACTACCTTTTATAGATCAAATGTTAGAACGATTAGCCAAACACTCGTATTTCTGTTATCTAGATGGTTACTCAGGATTTTTCCAAATCCCGATTCACCCAGATGATCAAGAGAAGACTACATTCACATGCCCTTATGGAACGTTCGCTTATAGACGAATGCCCTTTGGATTATGCAACGCTCCTGCAACCTTTCAAAGATGTATGATGTCAATCTTCGCAGATTTCATAGATAACATCATGGAAGTGTTCATGGACGACTTCTCTGTATGCAGGTGTAAACGCCCCAAATTTGCCCTCACCCATTCACACCATGGCTTGTGATCATCTCATATGCATAAACACAATCACATCATCTCATGTCTCATTTGGTTTCACTGGATAGTCTCTAAGGCATCTGCACCTAGGGTTTGTGATCTGAGCAACCTCAGGTATCTTGGGCCATTCCAAAGGCCACTAATCAACTCAAAGGGGTCCATGTGTGTTCTTACATCATATTCCATCTCCTCAAAGTCAAAATTGTAGAGGGATCACAAGAACTAGGGTTTGAGTGGATGCAGAGCCAGGATGAACTGCACAGTTAACTGAAAATTAGGGTTTTGGTTTCAGAGGCCATAACTCCAATTTTTTTGGTCATTCTTGTTTCCATTGATCTCTATATGGTATAGGGAGTGTGCATATCAATTTTCATGAAGAAATTCCATGGGGAAGTCATCTGATCAAGAGTTGACTTTTCAGACAAGTCAGTGCAAAATCAGGGCATCTGAGGCCCCCAATGACCCAACCAATGGGTGATCTTCATCATTTTGAGTGTATATGATCTTTATTTGGTCATGGAAGAAGATTGAAGTTCATAAAAATCAGGAATTTAGGGTTTTTGCAAATGTTGACTTTTTAGGCATAGTTGACTTTTCAAGAATGCACCATTTTAGGTCAATTTTCAAGCCTTGATTCATGATCCAAAAAGGCTTCAAATGAAAAAACTTTGGTCATGAAAGTTGTAGATCTCATCTTTCCCTTTTCAAAAAGTACAAGAACATGATCAAACTCTTCTTGGATCAAAAGTTATGGCCATGCAAAGTTGGTTAAAATCATTAATTTTCAAGGCATGCCTCATATGGAAATTTTGCAAAACCTTGGATCAATGCATTATGTGACTTCTAATTCCTCTCAAACCAGTACACAAACATTTCTCTAAGTCATAAAATCAGAATTTGACTAAGTTTGCCCATGGTTTCATGCTTGGTTGGATAAAAAGTCACATGTGAACCATAAGCCAACCTACTTGCAAAAACCACTCATAACATTATGCCAACTTGCTGCATTGAGTGCTGAGCCAAGCTAGACCTTTCCCTCACCCATGCTGCACCAAAACCAACTTTGTACTTGGCTAGAGTTGAGCCATGCCCTATCTTACAAAAAGTTGACCTTTATGCAAAAGCAAACTCACCTATCATGGCAGGCCATGTCACATCAAACAACCAATCAGAATTGTTTATTGAATCATCTTGCAAGCCATAACACTAAGGAACCAAGGCTGAAACATAACATTGGATGACATTCACAAAAAACCTCCCAACTGCAATTGGCTTCGAATTTCCTCTTCACAGCAAGCAAACACTAAAACTCTCATCACTATCCAACTCAACACACTCCATTGAGTAGAAACCACCCAAAGCACCAGCCTGAAACACCCTGAATCCTCCATTGCCATTGTTCACCTTCATTCTGCAGATTCTATCGAATCTCTCATCCTAGCCCACAAACACCAAAACAAACCCTGCAAAGCAACTCAATACACTTCATAGATCACAAACCACCCCTTTTCACAGCCTGAAAGTGCCAAGATCACCATAGCCATTGTTGACTGAACCGAAGCAGTTCTCTTCGAAACTCGTCATCCAGCAAATCTAAACTCCATTTGAGCATCCAGACACACTTGGGGGATCAAGTAGAGCAGCTTGCATCAAGGGAAGTAGCCTGAAAGTTCCTAAATCAAAAACTGCAAAACTCAGGTAGCTCAAAAATAATTTTTCCAGAAATCTCTTTTTATGTTACAAACTTGATCTTCATGCTTGTCTGATCATTCTGGTACCTTTAGTTTTTGAAATGGTTGCGTTTTAGGGATTTAATTTGTGTTTGAAGCTTACGAACCCTAGAACTTTCCCTCTTCGATTCAGCTTATTTAGGTAAAATAAATTTGTTCTAGGTTAGGGGTTTGATTCGTGAGAGTGAGAAGAACATTCCCTTGGCTTTAGTTTTCATTTTTATTACGTTTTGAGGTAGTTGAGTGATTCTCAGGTGAGAGCTGGCCGGAGAAGACGACCGGAAGTCTTCTCCGGCCGCCTGAATGTAATTAGGGCTTAATCCAGTAATTAAATGCCATTTGAATCTGGAGCGTTTGATCAGTTGACTCCCTTGACTTCGCGCGTGTGTGGACGGCCCAGATGTGCTCATTTAGCCCTAATCTCTCTCTTTAGGTTAATTAATCTTTAATTAATTTAATTTAGCCAGAAGCAATCTGGGCCTTTCATCCTGGCGCGCAGTCAACGCTTTTGAAACCAGGGCCAATCCCAGCCTCTCATTCTGTTTACTTCCCATTTTACTTGATTTTTAATTCATTTTATTTCATTTATCTTGTACAATTTATTTAAAATAGTTAAAAAATCATAAAAATTATGAAACTTTTTCTTTAAGGTTTTATCAATTTTTATGACACAAAAACATTTTTATTTTATTTTTTATCATTAAAAAAGTATTTTTAAATATTTAAAAGATTATTTTTAATTGATTAATGAGAATTAATTAATTAAAAATACTTTTAGGTATTTAAAAATTACAAAAAAATTCATGAAGTGTTCTAAGACATTTAGAAACATTGTCCAACCTTCAAACCAAATTTCTTTTTTGATCTTGATGCATTTTAAGAATTTTTCATGGAATTAAATCATATTTTGTGCATTATTTTGATCACAAGTTTAAAAATTCATTTCTGCCTTTTGGTGAAGGTTGAGATATTGATTCTTTTTGCATTGTTTTCCATTTGACATGTACTTTCAAGGATAAAAAGGCCATGATTTGATCTTGCATTTTCTAATTGATTGGCATTTGTTTTGTTACAAACCCTAAAAAACCCTAATAACTTGCAAAATTCATAACTTGAGTTTGGTTGAGAGTTGAGAGCTCCCCTTTGGGCAATGGTTTATTATAGGTCTAGGGTTTCTTTGGGTACCATTTTCCATTTTTATGTTAAGGTTTGCTTCTGTTTTTGGTTTGTGTTTGATGTTTGATCCATAAACCCTAATTTGGGCTTTCATTTGCATCCTTCTTGCATTTCCTTGCATAACATGACTTGCCATTACATTTTGTGCATTCTCATGATCCATTTGACATCTTAAGACATGTAGAAAGCATCATTGATCATTGCATTGCATATTTGCCATGTCATTTATCTTGTATGTTTCATAACATCTCATGCTTGTCCATGCTCCTCAACTTGCATCATTTGCATCCATGACTTTGTATGAACATCTCCATTGTCTTGTCTCATGTTCATAGCACTCCATAGCATCATCATCATCATCAACATGCTTCTGGTTTTTGCTTATCATATCATTTCATCTCATTTAGCATTGTATTGCATTTGTTTCTAACATTTCAGGTGGTAAGTAACTGGAGAAGTGAATTTGCCTTCACTTCTCATAACCTTTTCTTTTCATCTTGCATACCATGCTGCATTTGTACTTGTGTTTGAGATTGAGTTTGTTCATTCTTCCTCCTCCCACTTTCTTTCTTCAAGTGACTTGGCTTCTTGAATGAAGCAAGTCACTTTGCTTCTCTTGATCTTGTTCATCTGCTTCCTGGTGGTTCATCTGAAGATTGTTCTTGAAAACCTCACAAACATTAGGACCAACCAAGCATGATAATGAATTAGGGTTTTGATTAGTCTCCCCATGGTTTTTTACCTTTGTGTCTCTCCTTGAGTCATCTCCCCTCACCTCATAATCAGGGACTAAGCCCTCAAGGCTTTAAGACTTTGTGATTAAGATCATGCCTGCATCCTTCTTTTAGGATGGAGTGTATAACTTTAATCCTAAGTCTTGGACCCTTAAGGTGTTGAACTCTCTTAATTAATCCATCTAATAATCATCAAGACATTACACTTGTAACTTGGGCCTTGCATTAGGGTTCTAATTCTTCCTTAATTGGTTAAGAAGGACTAACCCTAAAGTTAATGGACAAGTCCCCCTCAAGTTGTCTTACAAATCATAAAAAACACTTCATCATCATATCATTAAATAAAATCCTCTTAATCAAAGGCTTGTTTTGTCATGAATTTAATCCCTAATCATGGATTAAGCTGGGGATCCTTCCTCAGCTTAAACACCCTCATCTATTATCCTTCTTTTAGGATAGTGAAATGAGCCTGTTAAATCCCTGATTATGGCTTAACCTCATTACTTAACACTAAACAAAAATCACAAAAACATCTAATTAATCACAAGTAGGTTAATGATCTTAACCCCACATCAAAGGTGATTAAGTGTGAGAATCTGACTTCACACTTAAGGTAATTCTCATTACCCCTAATCAGAGGGATGATGTGATGAGTTTACCAAATCCATTGATTTAGGTTTAAGCTCATTATCTTATGACAAACTCCAAAAAGAAATAAAAGACTGAAAACACCAGAACAAACAATAATCGTCTCCTTCGGGATTCTTTTCTCATCATCTTCACTCACAACCGAGAACTTGCTTCTTCCGTCTAATGCAAGACAGTTTGCATCTGTGCCAGACAGATCATACACTTGAGCATAGACTGCAAGCAGTTCACCAGTCAATCCTTTCAGTCTCTTTGGGTCGAACTACGGTGTTCTGACTTCCTCATTGCACGAGAGGATACGTAGGCATAACTTAACAGTTATCGAACAAAAGTCTCTGTACATTCCCCCTCTTTCCAGCTTCATTCTTTAGCCTCATGGTCATGAGCATCTCATCTTTGTTCCTACACTGACACTGTATATATCACATTTCATACTTCTTTTACACTGACACCTGTACATCCTTTTCCAGCTATTTTATACACAGATTGCACTGACACTACCCCTTTAAAACACAAATCTTTTAAGCGTGGATCCCGTCGAGTACGACGGACAATCTGGGTGCTAATACCTTCCCAGGTTGTAACCAACCCCCTTTCTCAGTCTCTCTGGTTCGCAAACCGTCTTATCCATCTTTTTCTAGGTCTATGCAGCATTACCTTTCCTCCGGGATAAAAATGCCTAGCTGGCGACTCTATTCATCTCCAGTGAGTTCACGGCTGTGTGTTCTCATTGTTCTTTTCGCCGACCGTTCGCGTCTGTACCTTCATTTGATCCATTTTCATTTGTCGGGAGCGACAGCTTGGCGACTCTGCTGGGGATCCTTATGCTGCAACCAGGGCTTCTGGTTCTTTTCGTGGGTTCCTCCTAGCGCTTGATTGATTTGTGTTTACTGGGGTGTTATGTGCTTGTTTGTGCTTGTATTTATTTTTGTCTATTGCTTTATGTACAGTTACTTTACTGCTTTCTTTACTGCTTTTATATATCATACTGTCATACTGTGCTGGCTGGATCTGGTTTTTTTTCTTTGGTGGGTGGGTGTTCCATTGAAAGTTAAGGTCCTATACCTGGGACCTGAGTGACACCTAGGCTAGAGTGAATCATATTCTTTCCCATTCCATTTCGGTCTGGTGCGGGAATATGAAACACGGTTCAGATATGGGTTTCTTCTTGAGAACTCTGTGCTACGGATTTCCTGTAGTGCTAGGGGGATCTGGGAAGCCTGCTAAGTCTGGATGACCTTTTAGTATTGACCTTCAGAAATTGAGGTGAATTAGAGGAGGAATTGTTATGGTAAACACTGTACCTCCGGGTTAGAAGTGTTTACACTTCTCATAACTGATCCAAGTCTGAGGATCCTTGTTCTAGATCACTACCTGTGAGGGGGTTGGGCTGTTTACAGGTTTGCAGGTACCTTGACCTCAGAATACCCTGTTACTTTGACTTTGTTAAGAATGCTCCATGTTGGATAGTTCTTGTGATTCTAAAACCCTGGACATGTGGCTCTTTATTTGAGTCCCCCACCTTGGTTACTGGATTTATAGACCTCCATCCGGAATTCTTGAACACACATGGATCTATACCAAGGCAGTTTATCCAGATCCAGCTCAGTCACAAACCCTTTGCATATCATTTGCATACATCCTCATTGCATCATATTAACATGTGCTTGTTTGTTTTTCAGGGTATCCATTTTCATCAGGTTTTGGTTTTGACCCCGTCTGCAGCTTTGACCCATCTTCACCAGCATCTGCTTCAGTTTAGCTGTCTGCTTCAGCACCAGCCAGTCAGTGGTTTTCTCTACTTCAGCATTGTCATCAGCACTCTACCCAGTCTTCAGCATCATGGCTCCAAAGAAAAGCAATATCACCTATCATTTCTTCCAACCAGACTTGTCAGACATCAGGAGGGTCCAAACCCTGATGACCCCAGATCACATACCTCTGTTCAGGGAGCATTATGGGGATATACTTGACTTGGTTATAGACATGGACCCATCTCAGAGGAGCCTGATCCATACCTGCATCCAGTTCTATGACCCCCCATTGAGGTGTTTCACCTTTCAAGACTTTCAGTTGGGACCTCTCTTAGAAGAATATGCATCTTTGGTTGGTTTGCCTATCAAGAGAGAAATTCCTTTTAACCCTGAAATGGTCTTTCCCAGCAATGGAGAGATAGCAAGAGCTTTGCACCTGGAACCTGCTTTGATTGAGCAGCATATGACCTCTAAAGCTGGGATCCCTGGTTTTCATCTGGACTTCCTGATTTCTCAAGCTAGTTTGAAGGCCTCCCTGGGGGATTGGAAAGCTGTTTGTGCATTGTTGGCCTTGAGTGTATATGGAATTGTGTTGTTTGCAGATGAGCCCAGATTCATCAGCAAGAATGCCATCCACCTGTTCATCCTGAAGAACCCAGTGCCAACCTTGTTGGGTGACCTCTATTACTCAGTACATCAGAGGAATGAGAAACAGAGGGGTAAGCTAGTGAGGTGTTGTGCTCCACTATTCCATGCTTGGCTTCTCAAGCATCTACCCAGGACAGATGCATTCCTGAATCCTCATCAGCAAAGCAACTGGGCTAAGAGGCTCACTACTCTCACTGCAGCAGGCATCAGATGGTGCACCCAAGGCACCAAGGGCAGAGATATGATCACAAGCTGTGGGCACTTTCCCAATGTACCTTTGGTAGGAGTTAAGGGAAGTATCAACTACAACCCCCTGCTGTTCAAGAGGCAATTAGGCTATGCACTGGTTCATGCTCCTAGGGAACAAGACCTGGTTGAGACCCTCTACTGTGAGAACAAGGTCAGTTTGACTGTTGTTAGGCAGGCTGCCTGGGCCTGGGATCATGTTCAAACCAAGGGAATCACCATTCTGGGGAAGTGCAATAATGTGGCATCAGCCCAATATCATGAGTGGTCCTATGCTAGGGCCCAAATCTCAGGATTGCCCTTCACCATCAAAGACATGCCTGAGTCATCATCAGCACCACCCCCTGCTACTGTCAGTTTGGAAGAGTTTGAAGGCTTGAAAGAAAGGAATGAGAAGCTATCCCAAGCCCTGCAGAAGACCCTCAGGGAGAGGAGTGAAGGTGTAAGGGAGATTGAAAGATTGGAGAAGCTGAGAGTGGAACACTTGACTAAGATTGAGAAGTCTGGAGACTATATCAACAAGTCTAAAGCTGGTGAGCAGATTCTGAAAAATGCTTGTAAAGAAGCCCAGTTCCAAAGAGCAAGGACAGACTTGTACTTGAAAGAGAGTCAGGCCAGGTGGGTCCGGATCACTGAAGCCCGTACTCTAGAAGACAAGAGAGTTCAAGATAAGATGGAGCAGATGGAAAAAGCCCTGGCAGCAGCCCAGGAGGAAATTTCAGAGTTAAAAATCAAAGCTGGAGTGAAGAAATCCAAAGACCAAAGCCAGAACAAGAAGTTGACTACAGCTGTTGCAACAAGAAACCTTCTCATTAGGAATCTTACGGAGCATCCGGCTGATCCTGTGACCGAAGCACTTCTTAAGGAAGTTCGCGAGGATGAGTTTGGCCTTGGAGTCTGATTATTTGCTTGATTGTCTTTCCTTTTCCATGTACTTTTGCTTTTTGGTGATGTATTTTTGACCCCTTAGAGGGCTAGTGTTGTAAAAATGAACAATTTGTATTATTTTACCTTTGTAATATATTTGTGTTTGTTTCCATCTGGGTTCACTTCAAAAGCAACTTCAACAGCATCATCTTCAAGGGTCTGGACGGGTCAAAACTGAAGACCAAGCCGGATACCTTGATAGCAAATAAGCATACTGCATTGCATACTAACCCTTTTGTTTGTTTTGTAGGTTTTGTTTTATTGTTTCTAACCTCTGTTGTGACATTCAGGAATTATTGCTCGCCGCAGGCTATTCCCTCTCAACAGGCCACACAGGTACCCTACAAGAAACAACCTTCCGGGCATCCAGATGGACCAGTTGCAGCAAGACCTCAATGAGGCCAGAACCCAGATGGCTAATGAAAGGGTGGAGATGAGAACCCAAATAACTCAGTTCATGGAAGTGATGAATAATTTAGCTCAAAGCCAGGAGAGGCTCAGAGTTCTGGTAGAGGGGAGAACTCAAGATGACCCCCATGTGGGAACTGCTGGCACCAGTAACAATGAAAGGGTGCAACCACATGTTAACCCCCCTGTGTTTGGTCCGCATCTACATCCTGAGATTCATATTCCTGCAAACGTTCAAGGAACAGCTACTGCAGCCAGAGTACTTCAAGAGGATCCTCAGGAGGATCAGTTTACAGTCATGGGTGCTGGAGAGGAAACTTATGATAAGAGATTGGATGAGTTGGCTGAGAAGTTGAGGTCTTTGGAATCCCAAAATTCTTTGGGGTTCGATGTCATGGACATGGGTTTAGTAGAGGGGGTCAGGATCCCTCATAAGTTTAAGCCTCCTTGTTTCGAAAGATATAATGGGACTTCATGCCCCCGGACTCATTTGCAATCGTTTCTGGGAAGGCTGAAGGCCTATACAATGGATGAGAAGCTCTGGATGTTTTACTTTGAAGACAGTTTGACTGGAGCATCAAGGGAATGGTATTCCCACTTGACAAGGGCAACTGTAAGATGCTGGAAGGACCTGGCAGAGGCCTTCATCCGACAGTATCAATACAACTTAGACATGGCACCCAACAGGACTCTCCTAATGGGGATGTCACAGTCGTCAAGGGAAAGTTTCCGAGAATATGCCCAGAGATGGAGGCAATTGGCTGCTGCTGTTCAACCACCAATGTCTGAGAGAGAAATGGCAGACATGTTTATGAACACTCTCCAGGGAACGTATATTGACAGGTTGGCTGCTTTCTCGTCCACCAGCTTCGCAGATGTTGTTATAGCCGGGGAGAGAATTGAAAGCCTGCTAAAAATGGGTAAAATTTCCGATAATGGCGCCAGTTCGTCCAGCAGTACAAGGAAGCCTTTTGCAGGCCCTAGAAGAGCTGGCGAGACCAATGCCATTCATACCAACAGGGGTAGGCCCCAATATGTTCCGAGAACAATAGCAGCAGTCACCATCCCTGCTCCAGCTCATCCTCTGCCAGTCTATCAACCCCCGCAACAAAACTTCCAACAACAACCTCCGTATCAGCAGAACCAATATCCTCCAAGGAACTACAACAATAACAACTCCAACAACAACAATCAACAGAGGCCATTCCAACAAAGGCCCTCTCAAGCTAATCGAGTGATCGACCCGATTCCAATGCCGTATGCTGCTTTGCTGCCACAGCTTCTGAAACTCAACCTGGTTGAGCTAAGAACGTTGGCGCCTCCGGATCCAAACAGTCTACCAAGAAACTATGACTCTAATGCTAGGTGTGCTTTTCACTCAAACGCGCCTGGTCACAGTACAGAAAAATGCAGGGCACTGCATATGAAGGTACAAGACTTAGTAGACTCCAAGGCTCTGAATTTTGCACCTCCGCCCAATGTCAACAAAAACCCAATGCCAAACCATGGTGGTCCTCGAATTAACGCAATCGAAGAAGACACACCGTCTTATTTCATAACCAGTGTGGATCAGATCAGGACACCATTGGTGGAAATCAAAGCTCAACTCCGTGAAAACAATATATTTCCGGGGTGTGAACTAGGGTGCCCTTACTGCAATATTTCTTGGAATGGGTGTGAAGACTTGAGGAATGGCATTGACAGCCTTATTCAGAGTGGCTTACTGCAGATGACTACATCATTCCCGGCGAACCCGACGACTTCATCAGCAATGGTTTCAGATCCTCCTACAAATACAGCAACAATTGTTCCCAACAATTCATCAGCAACATCAGCAAGTACTTCATCTGTTCTACCCAATGATCAGTTTTCAACAGTTTCTCCTGCTACAACTTCAGCTTCAGTCCACTTCGACTCCCCATCAACAACAACAACAGTTCTTCCAACAGAACCTTCTACAACACCAGCAAACAATCACGAAGATGTCTCCACTATTACCATATTCTACGATCCAGAAAACAATTCCGCTTATCATTCAGAAGGTGCTGCTCCCACTAGAGCACCAGTTACAATCTTTTATGATCCACAGACAATAACAGTCCCCTCAGCAGCAGCAATCAGTCCAGTCACCGTCACGGTACCTGGACCTGTACCATATGAAAGCAATAGGGCCGTCCCTTGGCACTATGGCTCTGACTTGTATTGCGAGGGAAAGAGAATCACTCTTGAAACATCAACACCTGCACCACAAATTGATAATGTGGGCGGAGGCGGAGGCTTCACCCGAAGCGGACGTCTCTTTGCTTCACAAGTTCAAAGACCTACTGCCGAAGCAGAAGCTGCTGCCAAGGCAAAAGGAAAGAGCCCGGTGCAGGAAGATCCAGCTGCCAAAGAAGCCCTGAAGACTCCATTCGATCAGGAAGTTGATGAGTTTATGCGGATCATCAAGAAGAGTGACTACAAAATTGTGGATCAACTTCACCAGACGCCATCCAAAATCTCTATCCTCTCACTGCTTATGTGCTCCGAAGCCCATCGGAATGCACTACTTAAAGTCCTGCACGCAGCTTACGTGCCTGAGGAGATTACTGTCAACCAATTGGAAACCGTGGTTGGAAATGTTACTGCTAGCAATGGGCTAGGGTTTACCAATTCTGATTTGACAGTGGATGGTCGTAACCACAACAAAGCATTGCACATAACTATGGAATGCAAAGGAGCTGTCCTTTCTCATGTGCTGGTGGACACAGGTTCCTCCCTGAATGTCTTACCAAAGAAGGCTCTGGTGAAGTTAGAATATGATGGATTGGCATTGAGACCCAGCAACCTGGTGGTTAGAGCTTTTGATGGCTCAAAGAGATCGGTTCTGGGAGAGATTGAGCTGCCCGTGACAATTGGCCCGCAGACTTTTAAAACTATCTTTTATGTGATGGACATTCAGCCCGCCTACAGCTGTTTGTTGGGTAGACCCTGGATCCACGCCGCTGGCGCTATAACGTCTACCCTTCACCAAAAGTTAAAATTTGAGTGGGAGGGTCAAGTTGTCACAATCTGTGGAGAAGAGGACATCTTTGTTAGCCACCTGGCTACCTACAAGTACATTGAAATGGATGGAGAGATCCATGAAACGATGAGCCAAGGTTTTGAAGCCTTGAATGTCAATGAAGCATCTGCTGTTTCAGGAATCTCCATGTCGTCATATCAACAAGCCCGGAAGGTTGTTGAAGAAGGAACTGCCCTAGGCTGGGGCAAGGTCTTAGCTGTGGAGGAGAAGAAGGACAAATTTGGGTTGGGTTACAAACCAACTCAACGTCAAGCAAAGGCTGCTGCAGAGCCAGGATTTGTCAGTGGGGGAATGCTAACCCCCGATGCTATCAACTGTCTGGAAGACGAGCTGGAAGAAGAACGCAACCTGGAGAATTGGATTCGTCCAAAGGTCCCGGGGAGCAGTGTCTCGAACTGGTCTTCCCAGGGAATTATAAGTGTTACTCGAGCAGAGTAATTATTATTTCCTGTATCTTTTATAGCATGCATCAAAGTCTTGCATCTTGCCCAAGATGACAAGACTCATTTTGTAATCAGGGCCATCTGTACTTTTGTGCAAACAAGATTAAATTAATGAAATATCAGACAATCTTTTTGCAAACGAGTCCTTTTCTTTTATGCTCACTGTTTTTTCCATTTTTTCTTTTTGTACAAAAATAAATGGCGGTGTTTTCAAAATGATAACTTCATTTCACTTTTTTTTCTAAAGCAAGATTAAAATCAATCACTAAAATGAACCGACTTAACCCTTGCAGAGAGCGCCTTCCAGACAGCACCGACAACAGCACAGCTATGACATCGTATGACTTTGACAATCCAATCAATCAAGCTGATGAAGGGGTTGATGAAGAATATGAGCTTCCTGAGGAGCTAGTTAGGTTGTTGAGACAGGAGGAAAAGGTTATTACTCCTCACCAGGAGGAGATTGAAGTGATCAATCTTGGTACAGAAGAAAATGTGAAAGAAGTCAAAATCGGGGCCTGCCTGCAAGACTCAGTGAAGAGACAGCTGATAGATCTGCTTCAAGAGTATGTTGATGTGTTTGCTTGGTCCTACCAAGATATGCCAGGGTTGGATACCGATATTGTTGTGCATAAGCTGCCTTTGAGGGAAGAATGCCCACCAGTCAAACAGAAGCTGCGCCGAACTCGCCCAGACATGGCTATGAAAATCAAGGAAGAGGTACAAAAGCAATGGGACGCCGGGTTCCTTGCTGTGACTAGCTATCCGCCGTGGGTTGCTAACATAGTACCTGTGCCTAAGAAAGACGGAAAAGTAAGAATGTGTGTTGATTACCGGGATCTGAACAGAGCCAGCCCGAAAGATGACTTCCCATTACCTCACATTGATGTATTGGTGGATAACACGGCTCAGTTCTCGGTATTCTCCTTCATGGATGGATTTTCGGGATACAATCAGATCAAGATGTCACCTGAAGACATGGAGAAGACAACATTCATTACACCTTGGGGCACGTTCTGCTATAAGGTAATGCCTTTTGGGCTCAAGAACGCTGGTGCAACCTACCAACGGGCTATGGTGACATTGTTCCACGATATGATCCACAAAGAAATAGAATGTTATGTGGATGATATGATCGCCAAGTCCCTCACAGAGGAAGATCACCTGGTGAATCTGCTGAAGTTGTTCAAGCGTCTGAGGAAGTATCAATTGAAGCTGAACCCCAACAAATGCACATTCGGGGTGCGATCCGGTAAGCTGCTGGGCTTTATTGTAAGCGAGAAAGGGATTGAAGTTGACCCTGATAAAGTCAAAGCTATACAAGAAATGCCTGCACCGAAAACAGAGAAAGAGGTTCGAGGGTTCTTAGGTCGATTGAACTACATTTCAAGGTTCATATCTCACCTTACAGCAGCCTGTGAACCTTTGTTCAAGCTGTTAAGAAAAGAACAAACGGTCAGGTGGAACGAAGATTGCCAGAAGGCTTTTGACAAGATCAAAGAATACTTACAGGAACCTCCAATCCTCATGCCTCCAGTTGAAGGAAGACCTCTGATTATGTACTTGACAGTATTAGAAGAATCGATGGGGTGTGTACTAGGTCAGCATGACGAGTCTGGTCGAAAAGAGTATGCGATATACTACCTAAGCAAAAAGTTTACCGACTGTGAACAGCGTTATTCACTGCTCGAGAAAACTTGCTGTGCTTTAGCGTGGGCTGCTCGCCGACTGAGACAGTACATGTTGACCCATACTACTCTATTGATCTCAAAAATGGATCCAGTTAAGTACATTTTCGAGAAGCCAGCTCTTACCGGACGGGTTGCAAGATGGCAGATGATTCTCACAGAATACGACATACAGTACACATCTCAGAAAGCCATCAAGGGCAGTGTACTATCTGAATATCTTGCTGAGCAACCCATTGATGACTACCAGCCTATGAGGTTCGACTTCCCTGATGAAGACATCATGTTCATTAAAGCAAAAGATCATGAAGAGCCTATTCACACTGAAGGGCCTGACCCAGAAGAAGAATGGACTATGATGTTTGATGGGGCTGTCAACATGAATGGCCGTGGTGTTGGTGCAGTACTCATTACACCTAAAGGGGTTCACATGCCTTTCTCGGCAAAGCTCACTTTCAACTGCACTAACAACGAAGCTGAATACGAAGCTTGCATTATGGGTCTTGAGGAAGCCATTGACCTCAGGATCAAGACATTGACCGTATTCGGAGATTCAGCTTTGGTAGTCAATCAGACCAACGGAAAATGGTACACCCACCAAGATCATCTGATACCTTACAGGGATTATACAAGAAGGTTATTGACTTTCTTCACAACAGTCAAGCTTGAGTATATCCCTCGGGACGAGAATCAGTTTGCGGATGCTCTTGCTACCATTTCATCCATGATCAAAGTTCAAGCTGCTAATTTTGTACCTCAGATTTCAGTATCGAGACTTGATAGACCAGCATATGTATTTGCAGCAGATGTTGCTAAAGATGATAAGCCTTGGTTCCATGACATCAAGTGCTTCTTGGAGGATCAAACATACCCACCTGGGGCATCTTCCAATGATAAAAAGACTTTAAGAAGGCTTGCTGGAAGTTTCTTTCTGAACACTGATGGATCTTTATACAAAAGGAACTTTGATATGGTGCTTCTCAGATGTGTTGACAAGACGGAAGCGGATTTACTGATGCATGAAGTGCACGAAGGATCCTTTGGTACCCATGCAGGAGGGCATGCCATGGCTAAGAAATTGTTAAGATCAGGCTATTACTGGATCACAATGGATGCAGACTGTTGTGCCTACGCCAGAAAATGCCATAAATGCCAGATTTATGCAGACAAGGTGCATGTGCCTCCCAATCCCCTGAACATAATGTCTTCACCATGGCCCTTTGCTATGTGGGGCATTGACATGATTGGCAAAATTGAGCCAACTGCTTCGAACGGCCACAGATTCATCCTGGTCGCCATCGATTATTTTACAAAGTGGGTTGAAGCAGCCTCATATGCAAATGTCACAAGGCAAGTGGTAGCCAGATTCCTGAAAAGAGATATCATCTGTCGGTATGGAGTGCCCGAGCGAATCATTACTGATAATGGTTCCAACTTGAACAACAAAATGATGGCAGAGTTGTGCCGGGACTTCAGGATCCAACATCACAATTCTTCTCCTTACAGGCCAAAGATGAACGGCGCTGTTGAGGCAGCAAATAAGAATATCAAGAAGATTGTGCAGAAGATGGTAATCACCTACAAAGACTGGCATGAAATGCTACCGTTTGCCTTGCATGGGTACCGCACATCAATCAGGACATCCACTGGGGCAACACCGTATCAACTTGTGTATGGTATGGAAGCAGTCCTACCTGTTGAAGTTGAACTACCCTCCCTACGGGTACTAATGGATGTCAAACTGGGTGAAGCAGAATGGGTTCGGTCCCGATACGAGCAACTGAGTCTGATCGAAGAGAAGAGATTGGCTGCAATCTGCCATGGGCAGTTATATCAGAAGAGAATGAAGAGAGCTTTCGATCAGAAAGTCAGGCACCGAGAGTACCAAGTGGGAGATCTTGTGCTGAAAAGAATCCTCCCTCCTCATACAGACCACAGGGGCAAATGGACTCCAAATTACGAAGGACCATTCGTCGTCAAGAAAGTCTTCTCTGGTGGAGCACTGATGCTCAGTACCATGGATGGTGAAGATTTCCCGTCCCCTGTGAATTCAGATGCAGTTAAAAAATACTTCGCATAAAATGACCCGCTGGACATAAAAACAGAATGTAAGTCCAGGCAAAATAGGGCCTCCCGGCGAGTCAAAAACAGAATAAAAGACTCGGGCAAAAATAAGGGAAATAAGCAAAAATGTACACCCGCTGAGTTGAAAAGCCGCATTGGACAGCTCAGGCAAAAATGGGTATCCCGATGGATTGAAAACCCGAAAGGGCGATCCATGCAAAATAAGGGAATAAGCGAACGACTGCATTCTGAATTCGTCTGTATCACCTACAACTTGGTAAGCTCCAAGGGATCAAGCTGCAATCAGAATCAACTCTCTCCAGAAAGCAAGACGAGAAGAACGTCATCGTCATACGAGTCATAGCAGGAGAGGAAGCTCCTTGAAAGCATCGCCAGCACCGCCAGCACTTTATTTCTCAATTTGTAACAATCTCCTCATTTCAGGAGATATGTTTCTCTGACTGTATCTTGCCAATTCAGGGCACACGAATTAATATAATCAGATTTTCAGTCATGTCTCGTTTTACATTTATGTTTTGCAAAGAGTTGTCTGATGTCTCTAAAAACACAATTGCATAAGTACAGATGCCTCTCTCTAAAAATAAAACACATGCTTGCAGGGAATATACTTACTCTCGAAAGTACTTATTTTTCCTATGACGGAATCTCAGTAAAAGATACCTCAGGACCATTTGTGCGTTTCTTTATCTTTGCAGGATTGCAGGTATCCAGAACACAACTTGGGGCATACAAGTTACGTCTCAGCAAGCTGGCAAATCTACAAAAGATATCGGCGTCCGAAATGCTCTATCCCCAGCTGAGTTGCCTCTCCCAATTCCCCAGCGAAGTTGCCAAATCAACATACAGCATCTGAAATGTTCTATCCCCAGCTGAGTTGCCTCTCCCAATTCCCCAGCTGAGTTGCCTCTCACAATTCCCCAGCCGAGTAGCCATTATTCCTCAGCAGGATGCGAGAATCGAGGAATCATCTCCCCACAGAGCTTCAGCCTCTATTCAGAAGAGCAACGCACGAAGAGATCACAACAGAGAGAGGGAAGGCTTCTACAAACCCCAGCTGGGTCCCGTATTGTAAGAATATGTCAATCGATGCCGTATATCCCCAAGCAGATACAACTATAGATCTATCAATGATCTCATCCCCAGCTGGGATGTTCACTTCAAGCAGATCGATCAGAGATCTTTGCAGCAACGGGATCCGAATCCCGGATCGGTGCCTCTTTGCATAATCATAGCATTCGCATCATATTCACCCCCAGAGCGTAGCATTCCGTCTAATACGGAGCATTACGGCAAAAAAATCAAATGCATAGCATAATCATAAGTCATGTTGTGATTTGAACACTTGTAAATATTGACAATCTGTCGGCATACAGAATACATCCCCATCAGAGTCCCAGCAAAAGCAGTTGCCCCATATCACAAACACCAGTGCATATCTCCTTTTGATACCCGTCCGTATCATCATTTCCCAGCGGGTTGCCTGAATACACTTTACAAACCAAGACCACCAGTACTACAGATACTTCCTGGCACCCGTCCGTGTCATATCACCAGCAAAAGCCAAAGGCATCCTCTTTGCATTCACACATACCCGTACACCATCTTTGACACTCGTCCGTGTCGTATCCCCAGCGCGGTCGCCTATACTCACATATATACTTTTCTCGACACCCGTCCGTGTCATATCCCCAGCGCAGTCGCTTACGCTTTTACAACCCATATACTTGTTCATATTATACTTTTCTTTTTCAACACTCGTCCGTGTCACTCCCCCTAGCAGATAAACACTCATATACAATACTCACTACTCATTGGTACACTACTCAGATACTCGTCCGTATCTTATATACACCATGTATATCCCCGCAGATTCGACAAGTAGTCCTTGTTCTTTGTTAACCAGTTGGTACTCGTCCGTACCATCATCTCAGAACATTGTGTCTAATGTTTGTTTCTACATGATACTCGTCCGTATCATAGTCTTAAGGATGCTCGTCCGCATCTTTAATCCATACACCGTGTCAAACACTTATGTCTTCGTGAATATAGATGCTCGTCTGTGTCTACTATTCCCCAGAAGGATACTTTCAGATGCAACACTCGTCCGTGTTCCTTGTTAACCAGTTGATACTCGTCCGTATCATCAGCTCTGAGCACGTGTCAGTTTGTTTCTACATGATACTCGTCCGTATCATAGTCTTAAGGATGCTCGTCCGCATCTTTAATCTATACACAATACCAAACACTTATACCTTTTGTTTCTTGGATGTAAACGTTCGTCCGTGTTTACTCTCCCCAGTAAATTGCCAACAAATTTTCTTTTTTATCTAACACTCGTCCTGTGTTATGATACCTTTGAGAGCAGCCGTACCCTGCTGAGTGGTCGTCCTCCACTTCTTGATGGTCGTCCTCCATCATGCTCATCCGATGGCCGTCCCCATCGTTGATTTTAGCAGCCGTCCCCTGCTAGGTGGTCGTCCTCCACCTTTTGATGATCGTCCTTCATCACTTTATCCAATGGCCGCCCCCATTGTTGATTTTAGTTGTCTAACACTCATCCTGTGTTATGATAAACTTTGAGAGCAGCCGTCCCCTGCTGAGTGGTCGTCCTCCACTTCTTGATGGTCGTCCTCCATCAGGCTCGTCCGATGGCCGTCCCCATCGTTGACCTTTTCTATCCGATGGCCGTCCCCATCGTTGATATTTTGGCAGCCGTACCCTGCCAGGTGGTCGTCTTCCACCTTTGATGGTCGTCCCCATCATATTTCTTTTATGCCCAACAGAGCAGCCGTCCCCTGCTAGGTGATCGTCCTTCACCTTTGATGGCCGTACCCCATCATCTGTTTATTTCATTTATTCTTTAACCCGATGGCCGTCCCCGTCGTGGTCCCTTTTCTTTTTAACCCGATGGCCGTCCCCATCGTTGGTTACTTTACCTTTGTGAACTTGATGGCCGTCCCCGTCGTGTTTCACCAATCCCCAGAGAATGTTACTACTTTATCTTGATGGCCGTCCCCATCATACTATCTTAGTTTTCCCAGCTAGTCGGCCGTCCCCGTCTTAGCTTTATCTTTTATCCCCAGCATGTCGGTCGTCCCCGTCATCGCTTTATTTTACACACTTTACCAGCATGTCGGCCGTCCCCGTCATCGCTTTGCTTCACATACCACCTTACCCAGCAGTCGTCCTCCGCTCGACGGTCGTCCTCCGTCGCCCACACTTTACAATATACTTTATTTGCTTTTACAATCTATATCCCTTTTCTTCTTCATTTCTGTGAGTGCAAATTTTGGACTGTCTTTGGTATTCAACCACAAGTTATCTTGTTTGCCTGTTAAGCCGCCGCTTACAACCTGCACAGCTAACTCATGTTTGAATAGGGGCAGCTGTAAACGCCCCAAATTTGCCCTCACCCATTCACACCATGGCTTGTGATCATCTCATATGCATAAACACAATCACATCATCTCATGTCTCATTTGGTTTCACTGGATAGTCTCTAAGGCATCTGCACCTAGGGTTTGTGATCTGAGCAACCTCAGGTATCTTGGGCCATTCCAAAGGCCACTAATCAACTCAAAGGGGTCCATGTGTGTTCTTACATCATATTCCATCTCCTCAAAGTCAAAATTGTAGAGGGATCACAAGAACTAGGGTTTGAGTGGATGCAGAGCCAGGATGAACTGCACAGTTAACTGAAAATTAGGGTTTTGGTTTCAGAGGCCATAACTCCAATTTTTTTGGTCATTCTTGTTTCCATTGATCTCTATATGGTATAGGGAGTGTGCATATCAATTTTCATGAAGAAATTCCATGGGGAAGTCATCTGATCAAGAGTTGACTTTTCAGACAAGTCAGTGCAAAATCAGGGCATCTGAGGCCCCCAATGACCCAACCAATGGGTGATCTTCATCATTTTGAGTGTATATGATCTTTATTTGGTCATGGAAGAAGATTGAAGTTCATAAAAATCAGGAATTTAGGGTTTTTGCAAATGTTGACTTTTTAGGCATAGTTGACTTTTCAAGAATGCACCATTTTAGGTCAATTTTCAAGCCTTGATTCATGATCCAAAAAGGCTTCAAATGAAAAAACTTTGGTCATGAAAGTTGTAGATCTCATCTTTCCCTTTTCAAAAAGTACAAGAACATGATCAAACTCTTCTTGGATCAAAAGTTATGGCCATGCAAAGTTGGTTAAAATCATTAATTTTCAAGGCATGCCTCATATGGAAATTTTGCAAAACCTTGGATCAATGCATTATGTGACTTCTAATTCCTCTCAAACCAGTACACAAACATTTCTCTAAGTCATAAAATCAGAATTTGACTAAGTTTGCCCATGGTTTCATGCTTGGTTGGATAAAAAGTCACATGTGAACCATAAGCCAACCTACTTGCAAAAACCACTCATAACATTATGCCAACTTGCTGCATTGAGTGCTGAGCCAAGCTAGACCTTTCCCTCACCCATGCTGCACCAAAACCAACTTTGTACTTGGCTAGAGTTGAGCCATGCCCTATCTTACAAAAAGTTGACCTTTATGCAAAAGCAAACTCACCTATCATGGCAGGCCATGTCACATCAAACAACCAATCAGAATTGTTTATTGAATCATCTTGCAAGCCATAACACTAAGGAACCAAGGCTGAAACATAACATTGGATGACATTCACAAAAAACCTCCCAACTGCAATTGGCTTCGAATTTCCTCTTCACAGCAAGCAAACACTAAAACTCTCATCACTATCCAACTCAACACACTCCATTGAGTAGAAACCACCCAAAGCACCAGCCTGAAACACCCTGAATCCTCCATTGCCATTGTTCACCTTCATTCTGCAGATTCTATCGAATCTCTCATCCTAGCCCACAAACACCAAAACAAACCCTGCAAAGCAACTCAATACACTTCATAGATCACAAACCACCCCTTTTCACAGCCTGAAAGTGCCAAGATCACCATAGCCATTGTTGACTGAACCGAAGCAGTTCTCTTCGAAACTCGTCATCCAGCAAATCTAAACTCCATTTGAGCATCCAGACACACTTGGGGGATCAAGTAGAGCAGCTTGCATCAAGGGAAGTAGCCTGAAAGTTCCTAAATCAAAAACTGCAAAACTCAGGTAGCTCAAAAATAATTTTTCCAGAAATCTCTTTTTATGTTACAAACTTGATCTTCATGCTTGTCTGATCATTCTGGTACCTTTAGTTTTTGAAATGGTTGCGTTTTAGGGATTTAATTTGTGTTTGAAGCTTACGAACCCTAGAACTTTCCCTCTTCGATTCAGCTTATTTAGGTAAAATAAATTTGTTCTAGGTTAGGGGTTTGATTCGTGAGAGTGAGAAGAACATTCCCTTGGCTTTAGTTTTCATTTTTATTACGTTTTGAGGAAGTTGAGTGATTCTCAGGTGAGAGCTGGCCGGAGAAGACGACCGGAAGTCTTCTCCGGCCGCCTGAATGTAATTAGGGCTTAATCCAGTAATTAAATGCCATTTGAATCTGGAGCGTTTGATCAGTTGACTCCCTTGACTTCGCGCGTGTGTGGACGGCCCAGATGTGCTCATTTAGCCCTAATCTCTCTCTTTAGGTTAATTAATCTTTAATTAATTTAATTTAGCCAGAAGCAATCTGGGCCTTTCATCCTGGCGCGCAGTCAACGCTTTTGAAACCAGGGCCAATCCCAGCCTCTCATTCTGTTTACTTCCCATTTTACTTGATTTTTAATTCATTTTATTTCATTTATCTTGTACAATTTATTTAAAATAGTTAAAAAATCATAAAAATTATGAAACTTTTTCTTTAAGGTTTTATCAATTTTTATGACACAAAAACATTTTTATTTTATTTTTTATCATTAAAAAAGTATTTTTAAATATTTAAAAGATTATTTTTAATTGATTAATGAGAATTAATTAATTAAAAATACTTTTAGGTATTTAAAAATTACAAAAAAATTCATGAAGTGTTCTAAGACATTTAGAAACATTGTCCAACCTTCAAACCAAATTTCTTTTTTGATCTTGATGCATTTTAAGAATTTTTCATGGAATTAAATCATATTTTGTGCATTATTTTGATCACAAGTTTAAAAATTCATTTCTGCCTTTTGGTGAAGGTTGAGATATTGATTCTTTTTGCATTGTTTTCCATTTGACATGTACTTTCAAGGATAAAAAGGCCATGATTTGATCTTGCATTTTCTAATTGATTGGCATTTGTTTTGTTACAAACCCTAAAAAACCCTAATAACTTGCAAAATTCATAACTTGAGTTTGGTTGAGAGTTGAGAGCTCCCCTTTGGGCAATGGTTTATTATAGGTCTAGGGTTTCTTTGGGTACCATTTTCCATTTTTATGTTAAGGTTTGCTTCTGTTTTTGGTTTGTGTTTGATGTTTGATCCATAAACCCTAATTTGGGCTTTCATTTGCATCCTTCTTGCATTTCCTTGCATAACATGACTTGCCATTACATTTTGTGCATTCTCATGATCCATTTGACATCTTAAGACATGTAGAAAGCATCATTGATCATTGCATTGCATATTTGCCATGTCATTTATCTTGTATGTTTCATAACATCTCATGCTTGTCCATGCTCCTCAACTTGCATCATTTGCATCCATGACTTTGTATGAACATCTCCATTGTCTTGTCTCATGTTCATAGCACTCCATAGCATCATCATCATCATCAACATGCTTCTGGTTTTTGCTTATCATATCATTTCATCTCATTTAGCATTGTATTGCATTTGTTTCTAACATTTCAGGTGGTAAGTAACTGGAGAAGTGAATTTGCCTTCACTTCTCATAACCTTTTCTTTTCATCTTGCATACCATGCTGCATTTGTACTTGTGTTTGAGATTGAGTTTGTTCATTCTTCCTCCTCCCACTTTCTTTCTTCAAGTGACTTGGCTTCTTGAATGAAGCAAGTCACTTTGCTTCTCTTGATCTTGTTCATCTGCTTCCTGGTGGTTCATCTGAAGATTGTTCTTGAAAACCTCACAAACATTAGGACCAACCAAGCATGATAATGAATTAGGGTTTTGATTAGTCTCCCCATGGTTTTTTACCTTTGTGTCTCTCCTTGAGTCATCTCCCCTCACCTCATAATCAGGGACTAAGCCCTCAAGGCTTTAAGACTTTGTGATTAAGATCATGCCTGCATCCTTCTTTTAGGATGGAGTGTATAACTTTAATCCTAAGTCTTGGACCCTTAAGGTGTTGAACTCTCTTAATTAATCCATCTAATAATCATCAAGACATTACACTTGTAACTTGGGCCTTGCATTAGGGTTCTAATTCTTCCTTAATTGGTTAAGAAGGACTAACCCTAAAGTTAATGGACAAGTCCCCCTCAAGTTGTCTTACAAATCATAAAAAACACTTCATCATCATATCATTAAATAAAATCCTCTTAATCAAAGGCTTGTTTTGTCATGAATTTAATCCCTAATCATGGATTAAGCTGGGGATCCTTCCTCAGCTTAAACACCCTCATCTATTATCCTTCTTTTAGGATAGTGAAATGAGCCTGTTAAATCCCTGATTATGGCTTAACCTCATTACTTAACACTAAACAAAAATCACAAAAACATCTAATTAATCACAAGTAGGTTAATGATCTTAACCCCACATCAAAGGTGATTAAGTGTGAGAATCTGACTTCACACTTAAGGTAATTCTCATTACCCCTAATCAGAGGGATGATGTGATGAGTTTACCAAATCCATTGATTTAGGTTTAAGCTCATTATCTTATGACAAACTCCAAAAAGAAATAAAAGACTGAAAACACCAGAACAAACAATAATCGTCTCCTTCGGGATTCTTTTCTCATCATCTTCACTCACAACCGAGAACTTGCTTCTTCCGTCTAATGCAAGACAGTTTGCATCTGTGCCAGACAGATCATACACTTGAGCATAGACTGCAAGCAGTTCACCAGTCAATCCTTTCAGTCTCTTTGGGTCGAACTACGGTGTTCTGACTTCCTCATTGCACGAGAGGATACGTAGGCATAACTTAACAGTTATCGAACAAAAGTCTCTGTACATTCCCCCTCTTTCCAGCTTCATTCTTTAGCCTCATGGTCATGAGCATCTCATCTTTGTTCCTACACTGACACTGTATATATCACATTTCATACTTCTTTTACACTGACACCTGTACATCCTTTTCCAGCTATTTTATACACAGATTGCACTGACACTACCCCTTTAAAACACAAATCTTTTAAGCGTGGATCCCGTCGAGTACGACGGACAATCTGGGTGCTAATACCTTCCCAGGTTGTAACCAACCCCCTTTCTCAGTCTCTCTGGTTCGCAAACCGTCTTATCCATCTTTTTCTAGGTCTATGCAGCATTACCTTTCCTCCG
Source organism: Lathyrus aphaca (assembly GCA_963966055.1). NCBI lineage: Eukaryota > Viridiplantae > Streptophyta > Magnoliopsida > Fabales > Fabaceae > Lathyrus > Lathyrus aphaca. Next base: position 196,050,481 of record OZ014519.1, on the reverse strand, counting down.
GGATAAAAATGCCTAGCTGGCGACTCTATTCATCTCCAGTGAGTTCACGGCTGTGTGTTCTCATTGTTCTTTTCGCCGACCGTTCGCGTCTGTACCTTCATTTGATCCATTTTCATTTGTCGGGAGCGACAGCAGGCAAAGTTTTGAAGGATGTCTATCAAATTTAGAAATGGTGTTAGAAAGATGTGTAAAAGTAAACCTCGTACTTAACTGGGAGAAATGCCATTTTATGGTCAGAGAAGGAATCGTACTAGGACACGTTATATCTGATAAGGGAATTGAAGTTGATAAAGCTAAGATAGAAGTCATAAAAGATCTTCAACCCCCTAAGACCGTTCGAGAAATACGAAGCTTTTTAGGACATGCCGGTTTCTACCGACGATTCATCAAAGATTTCTCGAAAATCACTAAACCTCTTACCGGTTTATTAATGAAAGACGCTGAGTTCATATTCAATAAAGATTGTCTTAAAGCATTCGAAACTCTAAAAACAGCCCTCATCACCGCACCAATCATGCAACCACCTGACTGGAGATTACCTTTCGAAATCATGTGCGATGCGAGTGATTATGCTGTAGGCGCAGTTCTAGGACAAAGGAAGGACAAGAAACTTCACGCAATTTACTATGCCAGTAGAACTTTAGATTCTGCTCAGATGAACTACGCCACTACTAAAAAAGAATTGTTAGCAGTTGTCTTTGCGCTTGATAAATTCCGTTCCTACCTAGTGGGAGCAAAAATAATCATCTACACAGACCACGCTGCTATCAGATATCTATTAACCAAGAAAGATGCTAAACCAAGACTCTTGAGATGGATTTTACTCTTACAAGAGTTTGATCTCAAAATCAAGGATAAGAAAGGTACCGAAAACGTCGTAGCGAATCATTTATCTAGAATATAAGGTATTAAACCCGAACAAGTGCCGATTAATGACGATTTTCTGTATGAACAACTGATAGCATAAATAGGAAGCGACCCAGTTAAGTTAAACATAGATGAACCAAAAGCCGTGGAAACAATACAAACAACCGTAGGACTGCCATGGCACACTGACATTGTCAACTACTTAGCTGCAGGAGCACTTCCACCTGACTTAACCTATCAGCAGAAAATGAAATTCTTCCACAATCTCAAGCATTACTATTGGGACGAACCATTATTGTTTAAAAGAGGACCTGACGGAATCTTTCGTCGATATATTCCCAAAGAAGAAATAGAAGATGTCATTGCTCATTGTCATTCATCTCCTTATGGTGGACATGCAAGCACTTCCAAGACTTGTGCAAAAATCTTACAAGCCGGCCTATTTTGGCCTAATCTATGGAAAGATGTCCACATCGCTGTTATAAATTGCGATCGGTGTCAACGCACCGGTAATATTTCAAGAAGAGATGAAATGCCTCAAAGAGGAATATTAGAAGTAGAAGTCTTTGACGTCTGGGGAATAGATTTCATGGGACCATTCCCATCATCTTTCGGTAATAAGTACATACTCGTAGCTGTCGATTATGTTTCAAAATGGATTGAGGCTATAGCTTCTCCTACAAATGACACACGAGTAGTAAATAAGCTTTTCAAGAATATAATTTTTCCAAGATTTGGTGTGCCTAGAGTTGTCATTAGTGACGGTGGCTCGCATTTCATTTCGAAAATATTTGACAAATTACTATCTAAGTATGGAGTCATACATCGTGTAGCAACACCATATCATCCACAAACAAGTGGACAGGTCGAAGTCTCGAACAGAGAAATAAAACAAATCCTAGAAAAGACTGTCGCCATATCTAGGAAAGATTGGTCATCTAAACTTAATGAAGCTTTATGGGCTTATAGGACAGCCTACAAGACACCCATAGGAACTACACCTTTCAAACTAGTGTATGCGAAAGCTTGTCATCTCCCGGTAGAACTAGAACACAAAGCATATTGGGCAATTAAAACACTCAATATAAACTACAATGCCGCTGGAGAAAAACGAATCCTCGACATTAATGAACTAGAAGAATTAAGGTTAGACGCTTATGAGAATGCTAAGATATATAAAGAAAGAACCAAGCGATGGCACGATAAACGCCTATCTAGGAAAGAATTTAGTGTGGGAGACGTTGTACTCCTCTTTAATTCAAGACTTAGGCTCTTTCCTGGAAAACTAAAATCTAGATGGTCAGGACCCTTCAAAATAACTAGAGTGTTCCCGAGCGGAGCAATAGAAATTAAGGGTGGGAATAGTGAACCATTCACAGTAAACAGACAACGATTAAAACATTACCATAATATTGAAAATAGAGATTATGCGAATAATTTAAAGCTTTTAGAGTTGTCCACTAATTTCCCTGATTAATCTATCCCTAAGCATTACGTCAGGCTTATGACGATAAAAACAGCGCTTAGTGGGAGGCAACCCATTTTATCATTTTATTGTTTTATTTCATTATTATTATTATTATTGACTTTATTTATGTGTTTATTTTCTTATTTTCTTTATTTTAATTTTAATTTTCTAAATCACTTTTAAATTTACTTTGCTATAGATTTTCTAAAATCTTTTCTACCTTCCCTTTTCCCCCTGATTTGTTTCCTCCCCATTTACACTAACTATGGCTAACCAACCAAGAAACGTTATGGAAACCAAATTTAGAGGTAGAAACCAAAGAATGAAATTTGAGGAATTATCACAGAGACAAATGGATTTGACTCTGTACTATGATGAACAGACTATGGAAACTTTAGGTATACATGATAGCATCCTATACCTGTTTAACCAACTTGGATGGGAGAATGCCCTCATAAAACATAAGTATGTAACTTACCGCGAGCTCACCCTTGAGTTTTTAAGCTCCTTAGTTTACTTACCCGAGCGTGGATTTGGATTAAGGAAAGGATTCATTAGTTTCCAACTATTCGGTATCGAATATGACTTTAACCATAAGGAACTAGCTGACCTACTAGGATTCCCTAGTGGACCTTTTGCCTTTACTACCACCCAGGTAGAATTAATGAATATTGAGCTAGACTTCTTTTGGGGAACCTTAACCGGAAATTACCACCCTGAGCCGGATAACATGAACAATGATGAAATACATAACCCTGCTATCCGCTACTTTCATAAAATCCTTGCCCACACCTTCTTTGGAAAGGAAGAGAACCTCACTGGAGTATCTAAAGATGAGATATTCATAATGTCCTGTTTGACCGATGGAAAACCCATTAATGTTGTACCCTTTATGATGCAAACCTTTACCCGCATCCAAGAGGAACTTGATCTACCAATATTGGTAGGAGGCCTGGTCACCATGATTGCTGATGCCCTCGGACTTAGATACCAATTACACAAGTGCAACCGTTTAGGTACTGTCCGCTCTATGAATCTGATATTCTGCTTTAACCGTCAAATCATAAGAAACTTAGGACAACCACCATACGAGTACCTAATCAGAAATGAAATAGTAATCCTGTTCACATTACCGAACCATGCTAAAGTCAGTGTTCACAATAGAGATAATTGGCTTTATGAGCTTACCCCTCCTGACTATCCATTAACACCCGAAACACCACAATCCTACCAAATTAGGGATGACATAATGTCTGATGTAGAAAGTGACCCTGAGACACCTCCTGGTTACCATGACATCGACCACACTGATGAAGTTATTGAAACCCCTGAAATTAATCAAGTAGGATATGCTGACAATTTAAAGAAAATTCTGAACACTCTTGAAGTTTACCAAGCAGATATTAATGTTGTTAAGGATGAAGTTAAAAGCATGCGATTGGACGTTATAGGTTTAACTGACATAACATGTGAACAATTCTATCATATAAACTCCGCACTTGAAGATTTGAAGAAGCAACTTTGATAATATTGTAGTGATTTGATTTATCTTACTTTTCGTTTTTGTTTCTAGTTAGTTTTGATATTTTGCAACATTTCATAGCTTATTTTTATCACTGTAATTTCTTTCTATTATGTCAAAAACAAAGTACTTCTATTTATGCAATTTTCCAATTTAATCAATTTACATGCTTTTCATTATTTGTTGATACCTTTGAATTGCTAGATATATTCTGAACTTTCGTGTGATGAAATCCATTGCTTATATATATATATATTGATCCACTATTATGTGTTATGTTTATGTTGGAATTAAATGAAAGCGATAAGAATTGCAATTGAACTGAACTGAGGTAATCCATTTTGTGAAAATTCCATATTTTGTGATCATCACAGTCGTCACCATTCCCTCACGATCGTAACGAGCTATTTAGCGCGTCACGACCGTAAGACCCCCCTCACGACCGTGACAACCCTAATTCACGAACTCTGAAGTTACAGAGGCCGTTCTTCTTCGCAAAACCCCACTTCTATTTTCACAAAAACTCTAACCTCCCATTACCTCTTCTTCTCCCGTAACCACCCATTACTCTCAAATCAATTCCATTAATCCGTTCCACCTTTTCATTTAATCACAACTCCTCATATTCACTTCATTCCATTATAATCCGATAAATTTCTTCACATTTCCTCACCAAACCTCAAACACCCATCTCTCATTAACCTCATTTGCATGCAATGGAAAATATTCAGTTTAGAGATAGAGAACAAGGAGAAGCACAAAGAGAGAAGTTTGTACGGTTTCAAAACCGAGGCATCCAACCTACTCGGTACGTCGACCTCAACTGCTTGAGGGAGTTAGGATTGCTCGACGGAGTGAAGCTACTGCTTGAGCATGTTGGCTTGTGGGACTTATGCAGTCAACCGCAACCGACATTTGAAAACCTCACCTTGGAGTTTCTAAGTTCGTTTCAATATATCACACCATCCGGATCAACGAGTCAACTCACCGGCATTACAAAATTCCGATTGCTTGGAAGAGAGTTCCAAATCACTCAAACCAGGATCGCTGAACTGTTAGGCTTCAGTCACGACGACGGTGCTCATCTTCGCGTGCCCGACAACTTTAATGAAGCAGTTTTCGCTTTGTGGCACAACATCACAAACAGCTATGCTTCCGCCTACCAGAGTCTGAATGCCACTCATATCCATAATCCTGCAATTCAGTACTTCCATCGTATCATATGCAACACAATCTTTGCAAGAGAGAGCAACCACAAGCTCAATTCCAAAGAGCTCTTATTCTTGCATTGTGCCTTGAATGAAGAACGCATCAATGCCGCTCCGTTCCTTTTGGCCCACATTCAGTCTGTAGCGCATAGAGGCGTCACTCCCTTCTACATTGGCGGGATTGTCACTACCCTTGCCATACAGCTGGAGCTTGGTGACCACCTCACTCATCTGCCTCATAGAGCACCGGAGCTGCTTACCTTGAACTACTGCAAGTCAGCTCATATGATCTCTCAGCGAGAGGATGGAAGGTTCAACCCTGTGATCCAAGGCACCATCTATCACCATATCACTTTTCCTTGTAGGAACCGCATTGATCCATCGAACAGAGACAATTGGCTATTTGGATTGCCGGATGCCGCAGGCCATGTTCCGATTATTGACAAGCAGCCTGATGCACCTGTGGACAAGATGCAGGATGCGATGGATGTTGTTGAGCCAGTTTAGGACATCCCTGAGTCCTCCACCAGGCAGCCACCTTCAGCTGATGTCACCCTTGAAGAAATCCTCCGTGCTATTCATCAGCAGAATCAGATGAATGCCGCATTTGAGCGAAGGCAGACAGAGCAATACGATGCACTCCTTGCAACTGTTGTCAGTAACCAAAGGACAACAGATGAAAAGCTAGGAGATATTTTTAGCAAGCTGGAAGCTTTGCGTATCGACGTCACCGCTCTCACCACCACCGGTTCTGATGAGGAAGCCACTCCTACCAGACGCTCCCGCACCAGAAGCCGAGGCCGTGGTCGTCAGCAGCATTAGCTTATCTTTTTGTTTTTGCATTTCTGTTTTTGTATTGTATTTTCCCCGCTATTATATCACAACATTGAGGACAATGTCTGATATAGTGTGGGAGAGATACCTTTCCCTTTCCGCATTTTCCATTTCATTGTATTTCCCTTTCCGTATTTTAAATTAAACAAAGTAATATTTATGCTATTTCTTCAGTTTCAATTCTTCCCCGTTTATTTAGCCATACCGAAATTTTTTTTGCTTTATCTTCGCATTACTCGACTTACTTATGAAATCGTAGTTAGGAAGCTGAGAAAAAAATCCAACAAGATCAATACATTCTTGACACCTTAGACTCCCTACTTAAGCATTCCATTTCGATAATTATTACGACTACACCTTAAGTCTCAGTTCTAAAGTAACCCCTAGTAGTTTATACTAGAAGTCAGCACCGTCTGAACACAAACCACGTGGGGAGCCGATGAACATAAGTGTTTGATGCCTAATCTATAAACGATCCTTCATATCTCGATGCCATATAAAAAGAAATTGCACCAAAGTACACGGTCGCATATAAGAGATGAGAAATATAAGAAGGAGTCCATTGCGGGTTGGTTCAGAGGTACCTGGTTCTGAACTTGGTAGGGCGTGCTACGGCTCGATCCCCCACAACCTATAATTTGGATAATATGTAAAGGGTTGCCACATTCGTGTACCAGACCCCGTGCTAATAAAGGATCAAAGTCACTAACCGGCTACTCCACTACGTGCGTGCTAAGGCAAAAGGCTTAATGTGATTGCGCTAGAACGAAACCGGGTGAAATAAGATCGAAAGACTCTAGGTAGAATCATAACGCAATTACCGAATGTTTCGTTTAACGGGAAGTCGACGACTTAGCTTGTTGCTTGTGTCATTAGTGTATCGTTAGTGTTCTATTCTAGTACCGGTTTATCTAACTAAATGATTTCTCGTATGGTTTGTTATGTGTATGCGTCTGATGAAAATTGTCCGATCATTTTTCAATCGACTATATGCTTGAGGACAAGCAAAGGTTTAAGTTGGGGGGAGTTTGATAATGAGAAATCGTATCACTTTATTACTACGTTTTAAGTCCGTTTTATCGCACATTGATCCTATTAACTCCCGATTGTTCGAGTTTTTTATGTCACATTGCAGGTATAACATGTCTAGAGCCAAACTATGAGAAAAAGATCAAATGAACCAAATCTAGCATGAAAAGAAGATGAAGAGAACAATTATGCTAAATCTGCAATTTTTGTTACACTCACGGTCGTCACAACATCCTCACGACCGTGACGCTCTACTTTGAGGTCTCACGACCGTTGCTCAAATGTCACAATCGTGACGCGCTTGAATTGAAGAATCTGACCGTTACGCCCTTGTCACGAACGTGACAAGGAAAGTGGGTTTAATTTATTTGAATTATTCATGAAGACGTGCAACGAGAGTCTTGGACGACTCCTATTTTTCCTCAATAGAAGAAAACCCAGTACGCTACTTTCTTGCTGGATTCTCTCGTTTTGGAACGAAGCCCACGCTCACCAATTCAACTGCCCAAAATCATGTTCTATAAATACCTAAGCTGCAAATTAAAAACTACAGAGTATTTTTTTGATTTTTCCGCGGAAGTTCTGCCGTAATTTTTCTTGAACCTTTTTTAATTTTCCAGCCTTGTTCTTGTTTTATTTTTCTGTTTCTATTTCCAACCCAAATTCAATAACAATTTCCAACATTAGGAAATTGTTATTTAAATTAATTTCTTTCTAGCTTCAGAATTCGTATTTTTATTTTGATTCCGATTCCGACACTCCGAGCTTGCCAATCTGTGGAAGAAGGAGTTTAAGAATTTAATTATCCAGGTTTTTATTTTTGCATTTACATTAAGTTTATTTATTCGTTTATGTTAAGATATTATTATTATTTTATAATGTATGCTTTAATTACTATTTATTTATTTCTTCATCTGTCAGTTGGTATAATAAAAATGAGTAGCTAAATTAATTAGGCGGTATGTAATAAGCTAAACCAAAACGGTTAAATCGAATCTAAGCTAAAATAATTAAGAACTTATATTCTGGCTGTGGCTTTTTATAATTAAAATTAATCTTTTTGTTACAAGAGTAAGAAAAGTGTAATAGGTTAGGTCGAGACCACGAGAGTGTGAGATTTTAACCGGATAGCTAAAGCTAGGCATTTGATTTAAATACAGCGAGAGCGCTTTAAAATGAATTAGACTTATTATGTTTTCAAAAATTATTTTCTAAACACTTATGGGCTAGCGAGAGCAGGCATAGGGCTTTAGGAGTAAGATCTGAGATAAGACCACGAGAGTGTGTGTCGAGGGTATTAAAACTGGTAATCTCTACAGAATCATTTAAGTGAACCATCCTTATAAGCTTAGGTTAGATTGACCCGCATAGGTTAATATAATTACATACCGACCGCCTTCTCATTATTTCCTTAAAACTAAATTTAATTCCCATTTTTAATCCTTAAAACCAAAATCGTGACAAATTTCCACCTTAGCTAAACTAGCAGACCTTCTAGCACTAGAGTGATTACAAAGTCCCTGTGGGTTCGACAATCTTTTATATTACTTCGATAGGTTGTGCGCTTCCAGTTCAGATACCACTAGACACATATTGCGTCTTCGCCCCATCATGGAACCACGAAGTTGAAAAACACTTATGACGAAGATGATAAGAAAAAGATTCAAAATGAGAAAGAGGCAATCAACATACTCCAAAGTGCCCTCAGTATGGACGAGTTCTTTCGTGTATCACAATGTAAATCGACAAAAGAGATTTTGGACACCTTGGTAGAAACGCATGAAGGAACTACTGAAGTAAAGAGATCGAGGCTAAACACATTGAGTCAAGAATATGAGATGTTATGTATGCAGCCCGGTGAATCTATTATTGCCTTGCAGAAAAGATTTGTCCATCTAAGAAATCATTTGATTGCTCTCGGGAAAACCTTCACCAATGATGATCTCAACCTGAAGGTCCTAAGATCTTTGACAAGGGAATGGCAACCAAAAGTGACCGCTATTTCGTAAAAGAAGAGTCTCTCAACAATGACATCCGCGTCCTTATTTGGTAAACTTCAAGAGCACGAATTGGAACTTGGAAGGCTCGAGAAGCATGAAAGCCAAGAAAAGAAGTCCAAGGGAATTGCCTTGAAGGTTGATTCAAAAAATGACAAAGATGATGAGACGCCCGAAGATGAGAACTTTATGCTTCTTGTAAAGAAGCTTGGTATGTTTTTTAATAAAAATAAAAATTCCTCTTATCCTAACAAGAATAAACTTTTCAGGAAAAAGGAAACATCCACATCAATGCAAGACTTCACTTGTTACGAATGTGGAAAGCAAGGTCACATAAAGCCGGATTGCCCAAAACTTGCAAAGAAAGGAGGATTCAAAGGCAAGAAGGATTTCAAGAATAAGAAGGCTTATGTTTCTTGGGACAATAATGAGATAAGTTCCTCATCAGAATCGGAAAGCGATAAATGTGCGAATATGGCTCTTATGGCTTCACATCACTCCAATGGAGAAATCGATGAGGTTAGTAGCAATTTTTCAATTTATAAGAATGATGCACAAGAAGTTATAGATGAAATTCTAAAAGAATGCAAGACGTTGTATAAAAGCATCTCATCCCAAAAGAAACGAATTTCATCTTTAGAAGAACAAAATATCGCTTTTGAAAAATATATTGAAAGTGAAAAACAAAAATTGATGGATTAAAAACAAAGTCTTGTATGCAAAAATTGTGAATCCTTATCCTTTCAAATTGTTCAACTTAAAAGAGTTTTAGAAAGATATGAAAAAGGTCAAATTGGCTTGGAGGAAATTCTTAGACATCAAAGATATCCTAATGATAAACGTGGCTTAGGATATTCTAATTTTTTCAAACCAAACACAAATGAGACCATTTTTGTGAAATCAAATGAATAAGTTGTTAAGGAAAAGGCAACCAATTTTAAAAGTGTGCATCAAAGTCATAAAGAGAAAAGAAGTATTAAAAAAAAGAGTTATGTACCTAGATATAAAAGTCACTTTCAACCTACTTGTTTTTATTGTGGAATCAAATGGCACACACCTAATGCTTGCTATGTGCGCAATATTGGCATTGCTAAAGGGTATTATGTGTAGGTTGAAAAGGGTACTAACTATCAAGGACCTAAAGTAATTTGGGTACCTAACAATACTTTATTTTGTTTTGTAGGTATGCTTGAAGACACTTCTAATCAATGATATCTTGATAGCGGTTGTTCAAAGCATATGACGGGCGACATCAACAAATTTTCAAATCTATCTTTAAAGGCCAAAGGATACGTTACTTATGCTGATGATAATAAAGGAAAGATTCTTGGAGTAGGAACCGTTGGTGCATCTCCATTTACAATCATCGAAGAAGTTCTTTATGTTGAAGGCCTTAAACCCAACCTACTTAGCATAAGTCAATTGTGTGACAAAGGGTTCCAAATCAACTTCACAAAGGATGAATGTTTGATAGAACATGAAGTCACCCACGACATTTTGCTAAAAGGTAAAATGCCTATTGGCAAACAACAACGAGGTGTGGCTATGGCATAAAAGGTTCACTCACATTCACATGGAGCACTTAAACAAATTGATAAAGCATGACCTAGTTGTTGGTCTTCCAAAGATAAAGTTCATCAAGGATAAGCTTTGTGACGCATGTCAAAAGGGAAAGCAAACCAAGACAACTTTTAAGTCCAAGAAAGTGGTGTCCACATCAAGACCACTTCAATTGTTGCATATGGATCTCTTCGGTTCATCAAGAACGAAAAGCTTCAGAGGTAATCTTTATGCTTTAATTATTGTTGATGATTTCTCTCGATATACGTGGACATTGTTTTTAGTGCAGAAAAGTGATGCTTTAAGAGCATTCAAGAAGTACGTAAAGCAAATACAAAACGAGAAGTCACTCACTATAGCTTCCATTAGAAGTGATCTTGGTGGATAATTCCAAAACTCATCCTTTGAAGAATTTTGCGAAGAGCATGGAATCTCTCACAACTTTTCCGCACCAAGAACTCCTCAACAAAACGGTGTCATAGAAAGGAAGAATAGGTCACTGGTGGAGCTTGCAAGAACAATGCTTAGCGACTCAATTCTTCGTAAGTATTTTTGGGTGGATGCGGTTAGCACAACTTGTTTCATAAGCAACCGAGTCAACATTCGACCAATTCTCAAGAAGACTCCGTATGAGGTGTTCAAGGGTAGGAAACCGAACATATCATTCTTTCACATTTTCAGATGCAAATGTTTCATTCTCAACAACGACAAGGACAATCTCGGTAAGTTTGATGAGAAGTCCGACGAAGGTATATTCCTTGGTTATTCCCTCTCTAGTAGTGCTTTTAGAATTTTCAATAAACGAACAGTTACTATTGAAGAATCTATTCATGTTTCGTTTGATGAGACAACCCCTTGAAAGAGGATAATATTATTGTGGATGATGATGATATATTAGATACGCCACAACAACAAAATGAGATATCAAAGGATCATGAAATACCACAAGAAGATGACTCACCAATCATTGAAGAACATCAAGATCTTCCGAAGGAATGGAGAACTCATAGAGATCACCCGATAGATAAAGTTATTGGTTATATTAGCCAAGGCGTTGCAACTCAACTAAATCTCAAGGATGCTTGTCTCAACATGGCTTTTGTGTCTCAAATTGAACCAACCAAAACCTATGAAGCCTTAGGCGACAATCAATGGATAGTAGCAATGCAAGAAGAACTCAACCAATTCGAAAGGAATCAAGTTTGGAATCCTGTACCAAGACCAAACAACAAGCACATCATAGGAACAAGATGGGTGTTCAAGAACAAACTTGACGAGAATGGGATCATAGTTCGTAACAAAGCAAGATTGGTCGCATAAGGCTACAACCAAGAAGAAGGAATCGACTTTGATGAAACGTTCGCTTTGGTAGCAAGGTTAGAAGCAATTAGATTATTACTAGCTTACGCTTGTTCCATGAATTTTCACTTGTACCAGATGGATGTCAAAAGCGCCTTCTTGAATGGATACATCAATGAAGAAGTCTATGTCAAACAACCTCCGGGCTTTGAAGACTTCAAGAATCCCTCTTATGTTTACAATTTGAAGAAGGCTCTTTATGGCTTAAAGCAAGCACCAAGAGCGTTGTATGATCGCCTTAGCAACTTTTTATGTGAGAAAGGTTTTACAAAAGGAAAGGTTGACAAGACGTTGTTCATAAAGAATTTCAAGGGTAACACCTTATTGGTTCAAGTCTATGTTGATGACATCATCTTCGGTTCAACAAACAAAGATCTTTGCGAAGAGTTTTCACTTATGATGCAAGGAGAATTCGATATGCCCATGATGGGAAAAATGAACTATTTCCTTAGACTTCAAATCAAGCAAAAAAAGGATGGCATCTTCATCAACCAATCCAAGTATTGCAAGGAATTATTGAAAAGATTTGATATGGATAGTTGCAAGGTGATGTCCACTCCTATGGGACCCGGAACGTACGTTGATCAAGATGAATCCGACACTTCAATTGATATCACGAAGTAACAAGGTATGATCGGTTCATTATTATATTTGACGGCAAGTCGTCCTGACATTATGTTTAGTGTTTGTTTGTGTGCACGCTTTCAATTAAATCCGAAGGAATCGCATCTCACCGCCGTGAAGAGGATTATGAAGTATCTTAAAGGAACAACGAATGTCAGACTATGGTATCCAAAAGGTAGTACATGTTCTTTAATTGGTTATTCTGACGCTGATTATGCAGGATGTAAGACCGATAGAAAAAGCACAAATGGTACTTGTCACATTCTCGGGAATGCACTAGTGTCGTGGGCATGTAAAAAGCAAGCATGCGTTGCACTTAGCACGGCCGAAGCGGAGTACATCGCAGTAGGCAGTTGTTGTGCACAGATCTTGTGGCTTAAGCAACAACTCCATGATTTCAGTGTAGACCTTGGTTGCATTCCTCTCCGATGCGACAACACAAGTGCCATCAACGTCACAAAGAACCCGGTCATGCATTCAAGGACAAAGCACATAGACATCCGACATCACTTTCTTCGAGATCACGTGCTCAACGGAAATGTAGATGTTACTTTCGTGGATACACACAACCAACTTGCCGACATATTCACTAAAGCTTTGGCGAAAGAACCTTTCTTCAACATTCGGCGAGAACTTGGTATTCTCGATGAAAGTGACATCTAAAACTTAACTTAATCTTACTTGTTATATGGTTTAATTGCTTAAAATATAATTATTTGTTACTTGTATGTTACAAAATTCTAGCACTCCATTTTCCCCGTTTTTGATTTTTCTCTCTTTCGGATACTCGAAAATAATCAGTTTCAAAATATTTTTTGATCAAAAGTTGCGAAATATCATGTGCTAACACTTTGTGAAAAGTTTCTGTCAAAAATATTTACCATTTACTTTCTACATTGTTGTTGTTTTTTTTATTAATTTTTTTAAAAAAATTGAAGCAAGTAACCGGTTACCAAGTAGGTAGTAACCGGTTACCACTGCCATTTTCTGAATTTGTTTTTAAAACGCAGACTGCCTTATGAATGCTACTTGTTTTCTTTTCTTCTTTTCATATGTATCTTAAAAGTATATTTTGGGAACACTAAAGTCTTGCTCACTCCTTGGAAACTTAATCTCCATTTACTCTCTCATCTTCCCACCTTCCTCTCCTTAACACTCTTGACCAAAATTACTCTCATTTAAAACCCACTCATAATCTACCACATTATAACCCTACCTTCACAAGAACAAATCATCTTCACCTCTCTCCCTACCAAATCCGAAAATCCTCACCAAAACCCTAACTTTATCATCTCCTCCATGGCCACTTCAAAGAATAAGGGAAAGCAACAAATTGTGGATTCTGGCTCTGACTCTGACACTGGTAAGGAACAGTTCATGAAACCTCAGAAGCAAAGGAGAATTGACATTGACATTCTCTCCCAGAAGTTCATGAGCATCAAATATGTGAACTTTGAAGAGTTCCCTTCTCATAGCTTCATTTTTGAAGCTCTTCTGGATGCATCTGGTGTGAAAGAGCTGGTTGCTGACACTGAAAAAATTTACCCTGACTTGGTAAGAACTTTCTTCCACACTCTTTCTTTTGGAGAAGATGAATTTGGTGATGAACAATTTACTACTAAGGTCAATAAAAAGGAAATAGAGGTTACTAATGAAAAGCTAGGAACCATTCTTGATATACCATCTGAAGGATATGAGTTCAAAGTTGGTTTTACTCGGTAGGCAGGTTCAATCTTCCCGGATCATCAAATATGCAAAATCATTAACTGTTAGTGTCCGCATGCTTCATTACATTTTGGCTTATGTGTTGGTGCCAAAAAGTTCCAACTTTGCTCAAGTTAGTGAACTTGAGTTGATGTTGTTCCTTTCTTTGAAGGAGGATTGGCCAATCAACTAGGCCTATGTCATCTTTCACCATATGAAGCATTAAGTTCGTCTTGGTAGCGGTCTCCCGTACATCCGCTTCGTGTCAAAGATTTTGGAACATTTTGGTATCCCTAGTTCAAGAGAACCTCACTTTGAGATGACGGTCAAGCAAAATGAAATCAACTTGGTCACGGCTACTAAGAACACCGGTATAGTTTGTGGTCCAAATGGTTTGTATGGATATAAAGAAGACTTTGCCTCTCAAGCCGCTCCGGAAGGTGGTTATACAAATGAATTCCTCTACATTGAAATTGTGAGCCTCAAAACCACCATGAACCATAATCACCAAAAGACCACCCGTAGCCTCGGAAAATTGATGAAGATGTTTCGGAAATTCTCTCCTTTTCAACCTTCTAATGCGGGGAATTCGGATGGTGACGAAGAAGATATGGATGAAGATGGTTCCGGAAGTGAATAGGCTTTAGTGCATGTTTTCCTTATGTTTTTTAGTTTAAGATTTCTATTTAAGTCTTTATGTTGTTAGTTTACCGCTTACGTACCGTGTTGCTTCTTAGAATTCCGTTATGCTTATGTTCGTCAAAACTCATGTTTCGTATAATATATGTTTGTTTCTTGTTTCTACATGATTATCTATGTTATGGCTTATATTTCTTTTAAAGCTTTCATGTACTAACTTCTATTAATGTACTTTTCCCGTCCTTTTTGTGGATGACAAAGGGGGAGAAGTTTTTAGTGTGCATTCTTGTTTCTCTCATTATGCAGAATTTTTTTACAAACCTCCTAGTATCACTTTGAAGGGGATCAGCTTCAAAGGAGTAGTTTTTGGAGAAACCAAGAAGCTTCACTCATTTTCACTTTTGGTTGTCATCATCAAAAAGGGGGGGATTGTAGAAGCAAACCTCTCAAATCATATTTTGATGATAACAACAAATTTATCAAGTCTTGATAGCAAGCAAAAAGGATCCTTAAAAGCTCCATTCAAAAAGAGTTTGTAAAGTCAAAGTTTCGCACCGGAAGGTATATCTTATTTCTCATGAACCAATAATGTTTATTAAGTGTTCAACTTAGGATGCACTCACATTGCCTATTTTCAAACAAACCATTTCACATGCCTTTGTTACTAATCAAAATTTTAAAACAAATTTTTTTGATTTTTGATCAAGTAATCGATTACCGTGTAGGTAGTAACCGGTTACTTCAACCCAGATTTGAAAAATGCTTTTAACATTATAGCATGTAACCGGTTACCCATTGGGTAGTAACCGGTTACCACTGTTTAAAATCCAGAAATTGTTTTCTTCAAATTTTGAATTTTGTCTTATACTTTATCAAATTGAAATGAGATATCCCTTCATTTTTTGTACCTTTTCCAAGAGGTATCTTATATCTTATTTAAACTTTTTTTGTGCAGATTTTTTAAACGACCTCCTAACAATCTTTCATAAAAACTCTTAAGAATCAAAGTCACTCTTTTGAATATTTTCAAATATTTCAAAGTGTTCATATTGTTCATCTTTTTCATACACTTTAGTGAACACTAATATTCATTGTTTGTGAGTGAGAAATATAAAAGGAGAAGATCAACATTGTTTGATATTACAAGTCTTCAAAATTTCAACATTTCTACATTTCATTCAAAGATTAATTCTTGTATCAACTTACGATCCAGGATTGTTGGACGTAAGGGTTAATGCTTGCAAGAAGATTGTTCTCGTACATTATTGATGTATAGTTGTTAGATAGTAGGCCTCACCGGTTCTTGGTGCGATAAGTTGTACGATCTGGAACTATAGTGGAAATCTCTTTCTGTTTGGAAAGGGGACTGGATGTACCTTCCGATTGTGAAGGGAACCACGATAATTGTTTGTGTCTTTTTACTTTCCGCATTACCGTTTTCATTTCTTAAACACATAAAAGAAGAAAAATCCCTCCACCGATAAATAACCGAGAAAATTTTATAAAGCCTAATTCACCCACTCCCCTCTTAGGCTATCTCTGTAACTTCAGTAAACGCATTTTTGGTGAGGGAACTAGGGAAATATTTCGTTTTAAATCCTCATTATTTGCTATATCTCCAACCTCAGTCTGATAACGTGTCACATGTTCGAATGTGGACTTTTCGGTCTCACCATCGATCTTAGTGAACTTTCCATCCCCGGGGAAGTTTAGTTTGTAGCAAATAGTTAGGTAATGGAGACGTGTAAGTTGGCTGTCGAAGGCCTGGGTTGGCACCATTTAGGACCATAATCCTTTCTACTATAGTTTCATGGTTTGGCTATCTGGACATGGCATCTTGACGAACTTGTCCTACACATCTCCCTGGTCTTGATGTCGACGTAACATCACGAAAGAAGGCCTCTGGGCCACCTTGGGTATTTGTTCAACCTCTTCGTAAGGTTGTTCTAAAATCTCTTCATACTCCTCTTCCTGTCGGACTGGTGTCTCAGGACGAGGAGGTGGGGTTCGACGTCGTGGGGCAGTTGGTGCCCTCAAAAGTCCCATATTCAAGTAATCTGAGTTCCCAACTATTGGTAATTCTATGTCAAATCTTGTATTAAAGGTCTTAAAATGGACCATATTTGTTGTGTTAACATGTGGACCATCTCATGGTTACTCTCATCCATTTGTTTCCTTACGATGGTCACAGTGTTTGGAGTAAACGTTGACATCGACTGAGATAAAAAAAATTGTATCATATTGTTCGACCGTATTGGTTCATCAAAGGCCCAAGCCTTTAGTACAGGGAGAATGCTCATGACGAACTAATTGCAAATGTTGAGCCAGAATTGTGGGAACTTGGCATGAATTTGGGAGGCATGCCGAAGGTTCTAGAAAAAGGCATGGTGAAACTGGCCCCCGGTGGCCCCGAAGTTCAACCCACATTCGGCCTGATCAGTTCAGGTCGAATTGGAGCAGTGGTCGATCCACTGGTAGCAGTCGGTACTGCTGTCGTAACAGGTTCAATTGTGTTCGTAACAACTGGACTTTCCGTCGAAGACGGTTCTTCGTTCGAATGTGGCGTTACCATTCTGCCAATACACAAGTGCATATAACTAACCCAACGAGTCTCACTGGACGTGCCAATTTGTTCCCACGTGAATTTCGCACGAATAATTTGTGGTCTCCTCTGCGCGAGGTTTACTTGTGGGATCGATCAAACAAGTCGCAGGACTGCTATGTCCGATTAGTTATGATGCGAACTCTTGTAATTTAGAATGGTAATGAGGGTTCTTGTGTGTATTTTTGGTATTTTTTGTGTTTATAGAAAACGCACGTGGAATGCTTGAATGAAAAAGACAAGAAAAGCAAATAAAAGGAAGATAAAAAGGATAAAGACAAAAGGCAAGTATTTTAAATTGAATAGGAATTAAAATAACTTGAAATACATAAGTGTTTGGACGCTATCATACATTTGCGTAGGGGGTTAACTTGTTTCTCCGACACTTGGTCAAACCCTTCCTTCTGTCATTCTCATGATTTTGTTTCCAAACCTCCTTTTTTTGAATAAGTCGAAATCTCCGATCAACAGGTAGTAATATTTATCATAGGTATTACTAGTAATTTAAAAATTATCTTAAATTTTGAGGCAAACGTTTTTTCTAAAGAGGACTTATATATTTTGTATTGGTGGACTTGTACTTGAAATTAAGGTATATAATAAGTTTCAATATTCCAGCTAGTATGAATATAATATTAATTTGTAATGGGCCATTGTATTGAAAATCTATGTTGGATGTTAGGGATATCATGTGAGGATGAGAAAAGAAAACGCAGCAAATACTAGACTAGTTGTTGGGGGGAGATTAGAAAGGAATATTTGGGAGAATGAAAAGGAATTAAGAAACTAATAAAGGAATTTTATATTATTAGGGTTTACATTGACAAATATATAGAAGAAAACAAACAAGCCTTTAGGCCCTCATTCTCCATTTCTATGTGTCACTATGTCTATTCACACATTCTGGTCAATAGGTCCACACCACGAAAATCAACATTTCTTTATCACTATTATCACAACCACCGTTGATTTATTGCTAACGATAAAATTGCCTAATATTTGTTTATATTGTACTATTTTGAGTCGACAGCATGTATCATAATGTTAATCAGACATTTTAAAATATAGATTTTGTCTTTTAATTTATATTCATATTAAAAAAATCTAATAAACTTTATTATTATTTTTAGTGAAGGTAATATATTAAAAAGAAAATATAGTTACATGCCAAAACTCATTCAAAAAGTGGCGAATATAAAAAAAATTAAATATATTTTTAGTGCTTACAAATATCTCAATTTTTATTTTTAGTTCTTATTAAAAATATAATATATTTTAATCCCTACAAAATTATTATGTACGTAGTTTTAGTCTCTCTTGTAAAACTAATGTGTATTTTTAAATGATTATTTTGCAAACATCTTTAGAATATTATTAAAAGTTTCTAGGAAAAAAAACTCAAATTTGATTTCTATGTCGAGGTTTTCATTACTTTTATCATTATATTTTGAAATTTAAAAAATTTATATTTTATTCTTCTCATTTTAAAAATTTCTAAAATTTAGTAAATAAATATTTTATAGTATTCTAAACATGGATGAAAAAAATTATTCAAAAATTTAAAAATTTAAGGGTAATTAAACAGTTTTCAAAATTTTAGAAAACAACATGGACTAAAATTGCATGCATACAAAATTTTTAAGGACTAAAATATATTATTTTTTAATAGGGACTAAAAATGAAAATTGAGATATTTATAGGGGCCAAAAACATATTTAACACTATAAAAAATACCAAACTGTTATGAAATTAACCAAAATGATATATAGATCAAAGAGAGAAAAAGAATAGAGAAAGTAATTTTATATTATATTCTGAAAAAGTACACTTTACATTATAATGTGAAACTTATTTATAGTACATAGGAAATTAACTCATAGGAGTTAAGGAATATAGAAAGTTGGTAAATGAACATCCACATCTATTTACTATTATTCATAACACCCCCTGAATGTTCATTGAGGATATGCCTCATTAAAACCTTACTAGAAAATATCCAGTGGGAAAAAATCTAGTGAAGATAGAAAAAAGAGTACAATATCCTTTGAATGAGAATTGCCTCATTAAAAATCTTACTATGAAAACCCGGTCGAACAAAACCATGGTGATGGGAAAAAAAGTGCATAACATGTTTATTTATCCCCCTCATGCATACATTTATATGTGAGACGATATTCTTTGTAGTAGTTGCTTAAATTTTCTTCTAGGAAGTGACTTCATGTATTGTTGATAGTTATGAAGGATTTGACGAAGTTGTTGTCATGAGTTGTTTCTTAGATCTACATGAAATGGTTGTAGCTCCACAAGTAAACAAGTGACATATTTGTGATTTACCATTATAAGGATCTTATGTGCTACAAGGATAATTAAATATCAAAAATTGTGATTTACCATTTTGGAATCTCTTCAGAAGTTCTTGTAATTTTATGTGCTACAAGGATAATTAAATATAAAAAATTGAATTGTATTCACTACAAGTGGATATGTTTCATCAAAATAATTTTTAGGTCTTTGTGAAAATCATTGAACAACAAATCAAGCTTTATACCATTCTTGTTTTGCGTTTTCACAAAAACTCAATTATATCTCATTAATTTCACACTTTGAGGTGTTTGGACTACAGGTCAAAAATCGAGTCACTTTTGGAGTGAGTTTAATTCTTCTTCAATTGAATATATTCATTTTGGCCAATTCCCACTTTGTCTATAATCTTTGATAGACTTTTATTCATGATCCTCATTATCATTTATCATCTTTAGCGCAATAGTTTATCTGAAGACAGTGTCAATATTGACTTTATTTTAATTTCGGCTCCATCGCATTTCATTCATGACATAATTTATCGAGATCTCTTTATTTTCATGAGTTTCAGATACCTGATCAATCTCTTCTAGAGATAAATTGTTTATTATGTCTGATGCTTCTTTTAGATTTTCTATATCCTCACTTGGGCCATCTTTATTCTTAGCTCCCTTTTGTCGCTCCATGGATTTCCATCTTGGTACAAACGCGAAAGTGGCGCGGAAAGAGGTAGAGTCGCCAGCCAGACATTTTTATCCTGAAGGAACGGGAATGGTAATGCTGCACAAACCAGAAGAAAAGAAAAGGAAAGACAAATGTCCTGCGAACCAAAGAGACTGGGTTCGGGAGTCGGTTACGACCTGGGAAGGTATTAGCACCCAAGATCGTCCGCCGTACCTGACAGGATCCACGCTTGCAAAGAAACTGTTTCAAAGGGTGAAGAAATGAAAGTTGCTGCTAAAGAAAAGGAACTAAACTGGATAAAAAGAAAAGCAAAGGGGAAATGTAGGGAAAATAAAAGAGTGCTCGAATGGGCCCTACCTCGCTGCCTACGTACCTCATATGGACATGAGGATCAGAGTCGCCGTAGATCCCCTAACTAGGGGTGGAATAGATTGCTTGTGAATTAAGGCTTGAACTGCCTATGTGAATGCTCAGGTGTTGCATTCTCGGACGACGAGTGCGTAACCGTCTTGCAAAGTGAAAAGTAGGAGCAAATTCTTACTTAAAGAGTGAATGAGGTGAGAAGAGAATTCCCGAAGGAGAGACGCTTATTGTGTGTTTGTGTTTTTTAGAAGTCTATTAGGAGTGTGGCACAAGAGAGTGAACTCAAGCTCTTTTCCATGGAATGTGTACTTGCTACTACATTCCAAGATGGAATAATAGAACAAGCACACCAAGTAAGGAGAATTTATCCAAGACTTGTTTCCAAGGGGAAGGGCCTAAGCTCACTAACTTGTTGAACTTATTGGATGTTTTAGTGATTAAGAATGAAGAAGTATTTTTTATGGTTTTCTTGATGAATATGACCTCATGATCAGACTTGTGCATCGTGTTAAACAAGTGTACTATTCCAAGATGGAATGAATACATATGCCCCATGGAATAAGGCTATACACAAGAAGTCACTTTTTTCTTTATTAAAGTGTTTTTTTGGGTTTTTGTTTTGAGATGAGAAAGGAAAGAAACAAAAGAAGCAAAGGTAAAATAACTAAAGGGGTACTAATAAATTCTAATGTTGTCATGCATGGATGAACCTAGGTTAGTGTGGCATGAAGTCTATCCTAATGAAGAAGAAGGAAAGAAAAGAAAAGAAGAAGAAGAAAAGGAGAAGAAGATGGACATAAAAGACAACTTACTTCTATAAAGAAGATAAGTTGTTTCTAAAGCGGGAGGAAGAAGGATTGAAACACAAGATGGCATAAGGCTCATCAACAATCACAAAATAATAAGAAAAGTAAGAGAAGAGATGAAGAGTTGAAATGTGGATAACATCCACACTTCACTTACCATGAGCCCCTGAAGTGGTTAGTAGCATAAACAAATGGTAAGATAAAAGCAAGTAAAATCAAATGAGATATAAATGAACAAAAGATCATGCCAAGACATCACAACAAGAATTGAAATGTCACTCTCAAATGCCAAGGTCAAGCATACCACATAAGATGAGAAGTGGATCAATCAAATCACAACAAAACAACACAAGCTACCATGAAGGAAACAAAAACATACATGAAATTGGAAAGATCATACAAGCTACACATGCTTCACAATCACAAAAACCAGAATCACATCAATACAAGAATATGCACAAACAACTCAAGAGATCCAAGAAAGGTTCATACAAGTTCAAACACAAACAATATAAGAATGGAAGTGAAGTAAACATGTGCACAAGTGCAAGGACAAACAAACACAAACCAAATCAAGGCATAAGCATCATCTAAAAAACTAGGGATCTAATCATGTTAAAATGTGCCTAATAAACATGAACAAACATGGAGAAGAAGCATACAAACTCAAGCATAGGCATCATGGAGAGTAATTAGGAAAATAGGGTGAGTGGACATGCATACATTTGTGAGAAACTTCAAAGACAAGTAACACAAAACTTTGCAAAGAACAAACACCAATCAAGGACCAGGGATCAATCCTCATACAAAAGGAAATCTAAAAATCCTATAGGAGTTGACATAAGTGCCCTCATAGCCTAAGAAACAAGCATATGACCAAAAAGAAAGCAAAATAGGGTAAGCAAACAAGAAAACTCAAATCACAATCACAAACTCATGAAAAAATTATGCAAAATAAGCACAAGTTTTCATTAATCAAGTGATAACATCATGCCAAAGGAGCAAAGTCAGAATCATAAGAAAACTAGGTCAAAGGACCTCAAGAACACAAACTAGGGTTTTGAAACTTCAAGCTCAAGTCAACTACCAAAAATATTCATGCAAGCTTCTAAAAATCAGAAGAAAAATCATCCACAAACTAAACCTTAATATGAATCAAATGCAAAAAGAACCAATCTAAAATTCAAATTAATGATCAAGATATAAATTCCACAAGTCAGCATGCAATTAAAATGAATTAAAAACAAATAAAAAAAGTGAGAATTAATTCCTACGTGGAAAATAAAAATAAATGGAACATAAAAATTTCAAAAATTAAAGAAAATTAAAATGATCATTCATGAAGTTTTTGGTGAATTTTAGAAACTTCTAGCTATTTTTAAAAATTAGAAACCAAATTGAAAATAAAATAAAAGGCAAATAGGCCAGGGGTGAGAATAACAAGGAATTCAGTTCAAAACAAATGGGCTAGAAAGGGAGGGGGCGTGTATAGGAAGAAAGGCCCATTGGGTGTGCAGTCAACAAAAAATATAGTATGCTCATCCAATGACCAGAAATAAAA
The DNA here is from genome assembly GCA_963966055.1 of Lathyrus aphaca. NCBI lineage: Eukaryota > Viridiplantae > Streptophyta > Magnoliopsida > Fabales > Fabaceae > Lathyrus > Lathyrus aphaca. Next base: position 196,027,353 of record OZ014519.1, on the reverse strand, counting down.
GTCAACAAACAAAGTCCACACATCCAAAGGTCTAGGCACGCAGTCAATGAAGTCTTAGTCAACAATTCAGTGGCTCAGGCTTAGTCAAGTCAACACAAGGTATGTCAATCCAATGATCAATAAGCGCTAGCACAAAGTAATCAGGATCAAAGGCATATATGCAAAGTCAATCACTCAAGTCAACAAAAGGAAAGGTCCAGATTGAAGGTCCATACACTTAACACGCGCTGGCACACAAAACCATTATTCAGAAATAAAAACATAAAATCAAAACACGTGAGAGAGAGCATGTGATTTTAATAAGCTAGCCAAACCAAAACAATCCAGATCAAATATCCAACAGCCATGGCATCATCTTCTTCATTTGAAATTTTAAGAATCCGGTGACGGAGCCCTAGCTCCGTTCACCGGAAAATTCATACACAAGAACAAAACTACACATAAATGCATCACAAGCTCCAGATCCAAAGATTAAAACAAGGTGAATCCAAATATGCTAATGAAATTCACAAAAGATCAAAGATCAAGCCAGATCGAACAAAAATAAAATCATACATCAAACTGAAAATCCACATATCTCACTTAATTCTTAACCATTTTTAATTTCAACAAGCTCAGTGTACTCAGCATAGCATGTAGATTGATAAGCACACATGAAATCACAATTCCATATCCAAATATTTCAGAGCATACCTGAGATTGAAGATCTTGAAACAAGCTAAGAGAGAGCTCCTAAAGGTGCAGATCAACCCCTTTGAGCCTCTCCTTGCAAAATAAATGCAAGAGAGGACTTAAAAACCTCTAGATCTTGGAACCCGAGTGTATTTGCACTTGAATGGTGATGAAGCAAATCTTGCCATGCAGCTTAAACCAATGGTATATTCTTGCTCCTCATGCTTCCAGGGTTATGAATATACAAAGAAAACTTTAAATGAGTCAAAGGATTGAGTGATTCGAAGTAAATTGCAAAGGAAGCAAAAAAGTTTGAAGTGAGAGGATCAATGAGCATGAGGCTGCATCAAGGGAACAAATGACTTATATATGATGTACACACTAGGCTGATTAGGGTTTGTGAAATTGTTGTGGCAAGGAAAGTGTGAGAGGGATCATTTTGCAAAAAGAGCATGAACTTTGTAATGATGTGATTTTCTCGTGCAATCCCCTCCCTATGTGCACGTGCTGACTCCATTTCATCCCTTGATTATCCCTGAATCAATCTTGGTCATTGGATGTAAGTGAATCATGCTTTCCTCATGATTTTGCAAAAATTCATTTTGTGAAATATCCTTTAATCCATGCATGAATTTATTGAATTCTCTTGAGCCAAATGTGTTTCATGCAATGCAATAGGATACCATGACCTCATTTTGCTCATTGATCAGCTTGGAAAAGAATTACATGAGTTTTTGCAAATGGTAGAAACTTGGAAATATGGTAAAACCCTAAAAATAAGTGAACTTCAATTGGCCATAACTTTCAAACCATGAGGGCTATGATCATGTTCTTGTACTTTTTGAAAATGGGAGACAATTTCCTACAACTTTCATGTTCAAGGAAATTCCATTTGAAGTCATTTTGATTGTGAAAAAGAGCTTTGAAAACTAGGGCAAAAATTACTAAATTTGGAAAGTTAGTTACATGCCTTATTTCCAAAAATAGGAAGCTTTGAAATAACCCTATATTCTTGACTTTTGACTTTTCCAAACCTCTTATTTGACCTTAAAAACATCCCTTGGCTTGAAAAATGGGATTGGAACCCTTGAATTGCCACATTTGACTTTTCAAATAATCAGTTTGACCAATTTCTTCTTATGCAAGCAACTGATGAATTAATTGACTTCCTCAATGAATCTTCTCACCAAATTCCATCCATAGCATTCACATATCATATGAAGGACTTTTCCCACATGAAATGGCCAAAGTCTCAAAGAATTCATGCTTGAACATGAAACCCTGATTTGAAGACCCTTTGTGTAGGAGCTTGTCCTTTCTTGGATCATCTGATAATCTTCCAACCTCCTAGGCTCTTGTAGAGGATCTTGAGCTTGTATTGGGCCTATAGATACTTCATGGAACTTGGACAAGGTCACTTGACTTCTTGCTTTGACTTGTAAGGCTTTAAACGCACCAATGATTGATCATATGCCCAATGCTAGAACACGAGAATGTTATGCTTCATTTTTCTATGCAAAGATGCTAAAGACCATGGCATGTTTATGAAGATGATGATGCTAAAAGGAAGAGGGAAAATTTGGGGTGTTACAGCTGCCCCTATTCAAGCAACTGTTAATCTGAAAAGGACGATAACACGGGATATCGACCGTTCAAGATAAACTGTGATTGAATACCAAGAAAACCTGAAATTTGCACTCTGCTGGAGAATGCAAGCAATGGGAAATAAACCCAATCAAATAACGCTTTGGGTGACTGAAGTGAAGACAAAGCAGACGAGCTCCTTCCAAACTGAGTTGTTACGCTGGATAGGAAACCTAGACAGACGAGTCTTCTTCAAGCAAACTTGTTACGCCAGGAACTAGACATACGAGCCCTCTTCAAATAAACCTGCTACGCCAGGAACTGGACATACGAGCCCTCTTAATACATTTTACAAAAAAAAACAAAAAAAAATGACTTGAGACAAACGAACCTCCTTCGGATAAACCTGTTACGCCAGGACCAGTGATGCACTTAAGTATGTGGGATAAACATGCATAATCAGGGTAGATGAACCCTCTTCATATATCCTTCGTAAATATATGGTCTAAGACAAACGAGTCTTCTTCAGATAACCTGTTACGTTAGGTGCTACATTAGGATTGAACGAACCCTCTTCACAAATCTTGCGTAGATATGTGGTCTCTGAGACAGACGAACCTCCTTCGGATAAACCTGTTACACCAGGACCGGTAACCATTTTGACGTTTAATCCCATCGTCAGGATTTAAAAACTCTTCAATACAGACGAGCATTGGATGATCATCAAGAGAACATAGACGAGTGTCATGAGTCAATGATACAAACAAATATTAGAAGATGATATAAGAAACACAGACGAACGCTTCAGGGAATGATACAGACGAATATCAGCCACTGATACAGACGAATACCAGAAATCCTAACACATGAGAGCATTTGGAGTAGCAATATAGACGAGTACCATAGTGATTGTCAAATCAACACATATGGATATAAACCAACATAGATGAGTATGGAATATGATACAAACGAGTATCCAAACAAAGCAAACGAGCTTCAAACAGACAACAAACACAGACGAGTGTTGGGGAGTGCAGACGAGCAACAAGCAAATATCACACAGACGAGTGTTAGGAAATGCAGACGATCATCAAACAGCTATCAAACACAGATGAGTGTTGGGGGGTGCATACGAGCAACAAGCAAATAGCAAACACAAACGAGTGATGGGGAGTGCATACGAGCAAAAGCAAATGCCTGACTGGCAACAAGAATCACAACTCTACAGGGGAGAACCAGGTCAAGAGGCTTTGACACTTAGCTCTGGTTTAGGGATGAACAATTGTCTGTGTCATCACATTAACCAAAAATAAATTGGCAACTTATTTGGGGAATTTTTCAATGACGGATGTAAATCCCAGACATGAGCTCTGTGGGGAAATCAGGCGTTCAACTGCCTGCCGGGAATACTTCACTCGTGGAAAGATAATCTGCTTAGGGAAGCAACCTCTTCAATTAGCTTTATAGGTATGCTGGGGATTCCACTCAGCCGGGGATTCTCTGCTTGGGGAAACATGACACCATCCTTCAAAACCTGCAACAACAGTATACACACATGTGCCTCAGGGACTTGCATGGTATGATCCTTTCATCCATTGTCACCCGACACTCAAAGATAGTTTTAAATGTTTCCCTGCAATGTCATTTTTTTAAGAAAAATCATCATGTTTCAAATGCAATGTTAGTTTTGCCAAAAATTCAGGACATTTTTGAAAATAAAGTAAACAAAACACAACACAGCTTTTGACTGAATATTCGTTTATTGAGAGGCCTCTGAATAGGCAAAGTCTTACATCAAGATGCAACTACCTGGAAAGAGGTAGCTACAATAAAATTGAGAAAAGAAACTATCCTAATAGTAATGTACACGACATTCCAATGAGTTTCCTTCCTGCTATGACCAACATGTCTTCAAGACTTTCCATTCTTGCCTTTGCTTTCTGAAGAAGATGAGGGGACTGATTCCTACCCTTCTGATATTGCCAGACTGTGTGAATGATGACTTGGTTCAGATTACCCGAATCGTAGTTGTTTGCTTATTCCCTTGTTTTGCGTGGATCGCCCTTTCGGGTTTTCGATCCATTAGGATACCCTTTTTTTCCTGAGCTATCTGATGTGGCTTTTCAACTCAGCGGGTGTACATTTTTTTTATCTATTTCCCTAATTTTTGCCTGAGCTTTTTATTTTGTTTTTTAGCTCGCCGGGATTCCCTTTTCTTGCCTGGACTTTAATTCTGTTTTTGTGTCCAACATGTCTTTTTATGCGAAGTATTTTTTAACTGCGTCAAAATTAACAGGAGATTGGAAGTCTCCTCCATCCATAGTAGTGAGCATCAGTGCCCCACCTGAGAAAACTTTCTTTACTATTAATGGGCCTTCATAGTTCGGGGTCCACTTGCCCCTATGATTTATACCTGGAGGAAGTTTCCTCTTGAGTACAAGCTCGCCTACTTGTCACTCTCGAGTACGTACTCGTTGTTCGAAAGCTTGCTTCATTCTCCTTCGATAAAGTTGACCATGACAGATAGCCACTAATCTCTTTTCCTCAATTAGACACAACTGGTTATATTGAGCACGTACCCACTCAGCCTCATCAAGCTTCACATCCATCATTACACGTAAAGAAGGAATTTCCACCTTGTCGCTCCCGATAAGTGGGAATGGGCCCAAATAAAGGTACAGACGCGAACGGTCGGCGAGAGGGACAGTGAGAACACACAGCCGTGAACTCACTGGAGATGAATAGAGTCGCCAGCTAGGCATTTTTATCCCGGAGGAAAGGTAATGCTGCATAGACCTAGAAAGAAATGGATAAGACGGTTGCGAACCAGAGAGACTGAGAAAGGGGGTTGGTTACAACATGGGAAGGTATTAGCACCCAGATTGTCCGTCGTACTCGACGGGATCCACGCTTAAAAGATTTGTGTTTTAAAGGGGTAGTGTCAGTGCAATTTGTGTATAAAATAGCTGGAAAAAGATGTACAGGTGTCAGTGTAAAAGAAATGAAGTGTATAATGATGTGTCAGTGTAAGGATAAGAGTGAAATGCTCAAGATCGTGAGGCTAAAAGGATGAGGCTAGAAAGAGGGGGAATATACAGAGACTTTTGTTCGATAACTGTTAAGTTATGCCTACGTATCCTCTCGTGCAATGAGGAAGTCAGAACACCGTAGTTCGACCCAAAGAGACTGAAAGGTGAATTGACTGATGAACTGCTTGCTTGTCAATGCTCAAGTGTATGACCTGTCTGGCTCAGGTGCTCACTGTCTTGCATTAGACGGAAGAAGCAAGTTCTCGTTTGTGAGTGAATGAGATGAGAAAAGAATCCCGGAGGAGACGATTATTGTTTGTTTTTGAGTTTTCAGTCTTTTATTGCTTTTGAAAGTTTGTCATAAGTTAATGAGCTTAAGTCTAAACCAATGGATTTAGTAAACTCATCACATCTTCCCTCTGATTAGGGGTAATGAGAATACCTTAAGTGTGAAGTCAGATTCTCACACTTAATCACCTTTGATGTAGGATTAAGATCATTAACCTACTTGTGATTACTTAGATGTTTTTGGTGTTTTTGTTTAGTGTTTTGTCATGAGTTTAATCCCTAATCATGGATTAAGTTGAGGAGCTTTCCTCAGCTTAAACATAATCAAGGATAATAGATGAGAATGTTTAAGCTGAGGAAAGCTCCTCAACTTAATCCATGATTAGGGATTAAACTCATGACAAAACACTAAACAAAAACACCAAAAACATCTAAGTAATCACAAGTAGGTTAATGATCTTAATCCTACATCAAAGGTGATTAAGTGTGAGAATCTGACTTCACACTTAAGGTATTCTCATTACCCCTAATCAGAGGGAAGATGTGATGAGTTTACTAAATCCATTGGTTTAGACTTAAGCTCATTAACTTATGACAAACTTTCAAAAGCAATAAAAGACTGAAAACTCAAAAACAAACAATAATCGTCTCCTCCGGGATTCTTTTCTCATCTCATTCACTCACAAACGAGAACTTGCTTCTTCCGTCTAATGCAAGACAGTGAGCACCTGAGCCAGACAGGTCATACACTTGAGCATTGACAAGCAAGCAGTTCATCAGTCAATTCACCTTTCAGTCTCTTTGGGTCGAACTACGGTGTTCTGACTTCCTCATTGCACGAGAGGATACGTAGGCATAACTTAACAGTTATCGAACAAAAGTCTCTGTATATTCCCCCTCTTTCTAGCCTCATCCTTTTAGCCTCACGATCTTGAGCATTTCACTCTTATCCTTACACTGACACATCATTATACACTTCATTTCTTTTACACTGACACCTGTACATCTTTTTCCAGCTATTTTATACACAAATTGCACTGACACTACCCCTTTAAAACACAAATCTTTTAAGCGTGGATCCCGTCGAGTACGACGGACAATCTGGGTGCTAATACCTTCCCATGTTGTAACCAACCCCCTTTCTCAGTCTCTCTGGTTCGCAACCGTCTTATCCATTTCTTTCTAGGTCTATGCAGCATTACCTTTCCTCCGGGATAAAAATGCCTAGCTGGCGACTCTATTCATCTCCAGTGAGTTCACGGCTGTGTGTTCTCACTGTCCCTCTCGCCGACCGTTCGCGTCTGTACCTTTATTTGGGCCCATTCCCACTTATCGGGAGCGACAGCTTGGCGACTCTGCTGGGGAAGGTGGCACGGACGGGTGTCACAATGAGTATGTACTGGTGTTTGCGATTTGTGAGGCAGCTGCTTTTGCTGGGACTCTGGTGGGGACTCTGGGGAAAGTATTCTTCATTCTGATGAATGGTTACTGGTCACAAGTGCTGATTCAAAACATGGCTTATGATTATGCTATGTGTTGGATTTTTTTGCCGTAATGCTCCGTACTAGACGGAATGCTACGCTTTGTGGGTGAATATGATGCAAATGCTATGATTGTGCAAAGATACCAAACCGGGATCCGGGTCCCGTTGCCGCGAAGATCTTCGATCGATCCGTTTGAAGTAGACATCCCCAGCTGGGGATGAGATCATTGATAGATCTAATAAGATGATATCTGCTTGGGGATATGGGTCATTGATAGACCTATCCTTATAAATGAGAGACCCAGCTGGGGTTTGCAGAAGCTTTCTTCACTCTGTTGTGATTCTTCATGCGTTGCTCTTCTGGATAGAGGCTGGAACTCTGTGGGGAAATGGTTCCCTGACTTTTGAGCTTGGCTGAGGGCGAGATGGCAACTCGGCTGGGGAGAAAAAGAGATCAATGAGAGACCTTCCTGGGGATTCCGCTGAAGAGGATCCTTAACTCAGCCGGGGATATGGGCGCCTTTTGGCATTGCCCTGGCAATTCTGATGGGGAGAAGCAATAATTGGCAACTCAGCTGGGGAGGGAACACTCCGGGTGCTAACATTGAGTGTTGATTTGCCAGCTTGTTGGGATGAAGCTTACATGCCCCAAGTCGCATTCTGGATACCTGCAATCCTGAAAAAGATAGAGAAATGCACAAGGTAATCCCGAGGTATCCCTTACTGGATTCCGTCATAGGAGTTTAGAATACTTCTGAGAGTAAGCATATTTCCTGCAAGCATGTTTTTTTTTATTTGAAGATAAGCATCTGTATTCTTATGCAATCAGTTTTTTCTTTTTAAGACATCAGACATTTTTGCAAATAAAATGTACAAGACGAGACATGACTGAAAATCTGATTTTATAAATTCAAAAGCCCTGAAACGGCGAGATACAGTCAAAGAAACAAATCTCCTGAAATGAGGAGATTGTTACAAATTGAGAAACAAAATATTGGCAGTGTTGATGACGCTTTTAAGGAGCTTCCTCTTCACTATGACCTGTATGACTTTTGACGTTCTTCTCATCTTGCCCTTTGAAGAATGTTGATTCTGATTGAAGCTTGATCCTTTCGAAGCTTACCAAGTTGTAGATGATACAGACGAATTCAGAATGCAGTTGTTCGCTTGTTCCCTTATTTTGCATGGATTGCCCTTTCGGGTTTTCAATCCATCGGGATACCCATTTTTGCCTGAGTTGTCCAATGCGGCTTTTCAACTCAGCGGGTGTACATTTCTTTTGTTTATTTTCCCTTATTTTTGCCCGAGTCTTTTATTCTGTTTTTGACTCGCCGGGATGCCCTATTTTTGCCTGGACTTACATTCTGTTTTTGTGTCCAGCGGGTCTTTTTATGCGAAGTATTTTTTAACTGCATCTGAATTCACAGGGGACGGGAAATCTTCACCATCCATGGTGCTGAGCATCAGTGCTCCACCGGAGAAAACTTTCTTTACCACAAATGGTCCTTCGTAATTCGGAGTCCACTTGCCCCTGTGGTCTGTATGAGGAGGGAGGATTCTCTTCAGCACAAGATCTCCCACTTGGTACTCTCGGTGCCTGACTTTCTGATCGAAGGCTTTCTTCATTCTCTTCTGATACAACTGCCCATGACAGATTGCAGCCAATCTTTTCTCTTCAATCAGACTCAGTTGTTCGAATCGGGACCTAACCCATTCTGCTTCACTCAGTTTAACATCCATTAATACCCGCAGGGAGGGTAATTCAACTTCGACAGGTAGGACTGCTTCCATACCATACACAAGTTGATACGGTGTTGCCCCAGTGGACGTTCTGATAGACGTGCGGTACCCATGCAAGGCAAACGGTAGCATTTCATGCCAGTATTTGTAGGTGACTACCATCTTCTGCACAATCTTCTTGATATTTTTATTTGCTGCCTCAACAGCGCCGTTCATCTTTGGCCTGTAAGGAGAAGAATTGTGGTGTTGGATCTTGAAGTCCCGGCATAACTCTGCCATCATTTTGTTGTTTAGATTGGAACCATTATCAGTAATGATTCGCTCGGGAACTCCATATCGACAGATGATTTCTCTTTTCAGGAATCTGGCTACCACTTGCCTTGTGACGTTTGCATATGAGGCTGCTTCAACCCACTTGGTGAAATAATCAATGGCGACCAGGATGAATCTGTGGCCGTTTGAAGCAGTTGGCTCGATCTTACCAATCATATCAATGCCCCACATAGCAAAGGGCCAGGGTGAAGACATGATGTTCAAAGGATTGGGAGGCACATGCACCTTATCTGCGTAAATCTGGCATTTGTGGCATTTCCTGGCATAGGCACAACAGTCCGCATCCATTGTGATCCAGTAATAACCTGATCTTAGCAACTTTTTAGCCATGGCATGCCCTCCCGCGTGGGTACCAAAGGATCCTTCGTGCACTTCATGCATCAACAAGTCTGCTTCTGTCTTATCAACACATCTGAGGAGTACCATATCAAAGTTCCTCTTGTATAAAGACCCATCAGTGTTCAGAAAGAAACTACCAGCAAGCCTTCTTAAAGTCTTCTTATCATTGGAAGATGCCCCAGGTGGGTATGTTTGATCCTCCAAGAAGCACTTAATGTCATGAAACCAAGGCTTATTATCCTTGACAATATCTGCTGCAAATACATATGCCGGTCTGTCAAGTCTGGACACTGAAATCTGAGGTACAAAGTTGGCAGCTTGAACTTTGATCATGGATGAAATGGTGGCAAGAGCATCTGCGAACTGATTCTCGTCCCGAGGGATATACTCAAGCTTGACTGTTGTGAAGAAAGTCAATAACCTCCTTGTATAATCCCTGTAAGGTATCAGATGATCCTGGTGTGTATACCATTTGCCGTTGGTTTGATTGACTACCAAAGCTGAATCTCCGAACACGGTTAATGTCTTGATCCTGAGGTCAATGGCTTCCTCAAGACCCATAATGCAAGCTTCGTATTCAGCTTCGTTGTTAGTGCAGTTGAAAGTGAGTTTTGCCGAGAACGGCATGTGAACTCCTTTAGGTGTAATGAGTACTGCACCAACACCACGACCATTCATATTAACAGCCCCATCAAACATCATAGTCCATTCTTCTTCCGGGTCAGGCCCTTCAGTGTGAACAGGCTCTTCATGATCTTTTGCTTTTATGAACATGATGTCTTCATCAGGGAAGTCAAATCTCATAGGCTGGTAATCATCAATGGGTTGCTCAGCAAGATATTCAGACAATACACTGCCCTTGATGGCCTTCTGAGATGTGTATTGGATGTCATATTCCGTGAGAATCATTTGCCATCTTGCAACCCGTCCGGTAAGTGCTGGCTTCTCGAAAATGTACTTGACTGGGTCCATCTTTGAGATCAACAAAGTGGTGTGGGTCAGCATATACTGTCTCAGTCGGCGAGCAGCCCACGCTAAAGCACAGCAAGTTTTCTCGAGCAGTGAATAACGTTGTTCACAGTCGGTAAACTTTTTGCTTAGGTAGTATATTGCATACTCTTTTCGACCAGACTCGTCATGCTGGCCCAGCACGCACCCCATTGACTCTTCTAATACTGTCAAGTACATTATCAGAGGTCTTCCTTCAACTGGAGGCATAAGGATTGAAGGTTCTTGCAAATACTCTTTGATCTTGTCAAAAGCCTTCTGGCAGTCTCCGTTCCATCTGACCGTCTGTTCTTTTCTTAACAGTTTGAATAAGGGTTCACAGGTTGCTGTAAGGTGAGATATGAACCGTGAAATGTAGTTCAATCGACCTAAGAACCCTCGAACTTCTTTCTCGGTTTTCGGTGCAGGCATCTCTTGAATAGCTTTGACTTTATCAGGGTCAACTTCAATCCCTTTCTCACTTACAATAAATCCCAGCAGCTTACCAGATCTCACCCCGAACGTGCATTTGTTGGGGTTCAGCTTTAGTTGGTACTTCCTCAGACGCTTGAATAACTTCAGCAGATTCACCAGGTGGTCTTCTTCAGTGAGGGACTTGGCAATCATGTCATCCACATAACACTCTATCTCTTTATGAATCATATCGTGGAATAATGTTACCATAGCCCGTTGATACGTCGCACCGGCATTCTTGAGCCCAAATGGCATTACCTTGTAGCAGAACGTGCCCCAGGGTGTGATGAAAGTTGTCTTCTCCATGTCTTCAGGTGACATCTTAATCTGATTGTATCCTGAAAATCCATCCATGAAGGAGAATACCGAGAACTGAGCCGTATTATCAACCAATACGTCAATGTGAGGTAATGGGAAATCATCTTTCGGGCTAGCTCTGTTCAGATCCCGGTAGTCAACACACATTCTTACTTTGCCGTCTTTCTTAGGCACAGGTACTATGTTAGCCACCCACGGTGGATAGCTAGTTACAGCAAGGAACCCGGCGTCCCATTGCTTTTGTACCTCCTCCTTGATTTTCATTGCCATGTCTGGACGAGTACGGCGCAATTTCTGTTTGACCGGCGGGCATTCTTCTCTCAAAGGCAGCTTGTGCACAACAATATCGGTATCCAACCCTGGCATATCTTGATAAGACCAAGCGAACACGTCCACATATTCTTGAAGCAGGTCAATCAGTTGCCTCTTCACTGAGTCTTGTAGGCAGGCCCCGATTCTAACTTCTTTCACGTCTTCATCCGTACCAAGATTGATCACTTCAACCTCCTCCTGGTGAGGAGTAATAACCTTTTCCTCTTGTCTTAACAACCTGGCTAGCTCTTCAGGAAGCTCATATTCTTCTTCAACCCCTTCATCGGCTTGATTGATTGGATTGTCAAAGTCATACGAAGTCATAGCCGTGCTGTTGTCGGTGCAGTCTGGAAGGCACACTCTGCAAGGGTTCAGTTGTTCATTTTAGTGATTTGATTTTAGTCTTGCTTTAGAAAAGTGAAATAAAGTTGTCATTTTGAAAACACTGCCATTTATTTTTTTGTACAAAAAGAAAAATGGAAAAACAGTGAGCGAAAAGAAAAAGACTCATTTGCAAAAAGATGTCTGATATTTCGTTAATTAATCTTGTTTGCACAAAAAGTACAGATGGCCCGATTACAAAATGAGTCTTGTCATCTTGGGCAAGATGCAAGACTTTGATGCATGCTTATAAAAATACAGGAAAAAATAATTACTCTGCATGAGTAACTCTTATAATTTCCTGGGAAGACCAGTTTGAGATACTGCTCCCCGGGATCTTTGGACGAATCCAACTTTCCAGGTTGCGTTCTTCTTCCAGCTCGTCTTCCAGACAGTTGATAGCATCAGGGGTGAGCATCCCCCCACTCACAAAGTTGGGCTCTTTCGCAGCCTCTGCTTGATCTTGTTGAGTTGGTTTGTAACCCAACCCAAATCTATCCTCTTTCTTCTCCACCGATAGCAGTTTGCCCCAGCCTTGGGCATTTCCTCCCTCAACAACCTTCCGGGCTTGTTGGTACGATGATATAGAAGTTCCAGGCACAGCAGATGTTTCATTCACATTCAAGGCTTCAAACCCCTGGCTCATTGTTTCATGGATCTCCCCATCCATCTCAATGTACTTATAAGTAGCCAGGTGGCTGACAAAAATGTCCTCCTCTCCGCAGATTGTAACGATTTGACCCTCCCACTCATATTTTAACTTCTGGTGAAGGGTAGAGGTCACGGCGCCAGCGGCGTGGATCCATGGCCTACCCAATAGACAGCTGTAGGCAGGCTGTATATCCATCACGTAGAAGGTAGTTTTGAAGGTCTGCGGGCCAATCGTTATGGGTAACTCAATCTCTCCCAGAACCGATCTCTTTGAACCATCAAAGGCTCTTACCACCAGGTTGCTGGGTCTCAATGCCAACCCGTCATATTCTAGCTTCACCAGGGCCTTTTTAGGTAAGACATTGAGGGATGACCCCGTGTCTACCAGCACATGGGAAAGGACAGCACCTTTGCATTCCATGGTTATGTGCAAGGCCTTGTTATGGTTGCGGCCCTCCGTTGTCAAGTCAGTATTGGTGAACCCTAGTCCGTGACTAGCATTAACATTTCCAACTACTGCTTCCAGCTGATTGACAGTGATCTCTTCAGGCACGTAAGCTGCGTGCAAGACTTTGAGTAGTGCATTCCGATGGGCTTCGGAGCACATAAGCAATGATAGGATTGAGATCTTGGAAGGCGTCTGATGAAGTTGATCCACTATTTTATAATCACTCTTTTTGATGATTCGCATGAACTCATCAACCTCTTGATCGAACGGTGTCTTCAAAGCTTCTTTAACAGCTTGATCTTCCTGCACCGGGCTCTTCCCTTTTGCCTTGGCAGCAGCTTCTGCTTCGGCAGTGGGTCTCTGAATTTGTGGGGCGAAGAGACGTCCGCTTCGAGTGAAGCCTCCGCCTCCTCCCACATTGTCTACTTGTGGTGCAGGGGTTGATGATTCAAAAGTGATTCTTTGTCCTTCACAGTACAGGTCAGAGCCGTAATGCCACGGGATGGCATTGCTGCTTTCATAAGGCATTGGTCCAGGCACCGTGATAGTGACTGGGCTGACTGCAGCTGTAGAAGGAATTGTGATAGTCTGTGGATCGTAATAAATTGTGACTGGTGCTCTAGTGGGAGCAGCACTTTCTGAATTGTAGGCAGAGTTGTTTTCTGGATCATAAAATATGGTGACAGTAGAGACATCTTCATGATTTGTTGCTGGTGTTGCAGGAGATATTGGTGGAAGAATGGATGTTGTTGTTGTAGGAGATTCAAAATGGAATGAAGCTGAAGTTGTAGCAGGAAAATTTGTTGATAACTGGTCATTTGAGAAGACAGATGGAGTACTCGTTGATGAAGCCGAAGAATTGTCAGGAACAATGGTTGTTGCAGTTGTAGGAGGTTCTGGAGTTGTTGCTGATGAGGTTGCTGGATTTGTTGGAAATGATGTGGTGATCTGAAGCTGGCCACTCTGAATGAGGCCATCTATGCCATTCCTCAGGTTATCGCACCAATTGACTGAAATATTGCAGTAGGCACACCCTAACTCACACCCCGGGAACATTTGACATTCGAGGAGTTGAGCCTTAATTTCCACCAACGGTGTCCGGATCTGACCCACACTGGTTATTAAATAAGACGGCTTGTCTTCTTCAATAGCGTTAATTCTGGGACCACCGTGGTTTGGCATTGGATTCTTATTGACATTGGGTGGTGGTGCGAAATTCAGAGCTTTCGAGTCTACCAGGTCTTGTACCTTCATATGCAGGGCTCTGCACTTTTCTGTACTGTGGCCAGGTGCATTTGAATGAAAAGCACATCTGGCGTTGGAGTCATAATTCCTGGGTAGACTGTTGGGATCTGGAGGTGCTAACGTCCTTAGCTCAACTAGATTGAGTTTCAGGAGTTGTGGCAGCAATGTAGCATATGGCATAGGGATCGGATCGATTACCCTGTTAGCTTGAGATGGCCTCTGCTGGAATGGCCTTTGCTGATTGTTATTGTTGGTGTTGCTGTTGTTGTAATTTCTCGGAGGATACTGATTCTGTTGATGGTACTGGGGTTGTTGCTGATAGTTTTGTTGCGGAGGTTGATAAACTGGTTGAGGGTGAGCTGGAGCGGGAATGGTGACTGCTGCTACAGACCTGTGAACATATGGAGGCCTACCCCTGTTGGTGTGGATGGCATTGGTCTCGCCAGTTCTTCTCGGGCCTGCAAAAGGCTTTCTTGTACTACTGGACGAGCTTGCACCGTTGTCAGATATCTTACCCATTTTCAACAGGCTTTCAATTCTCTCTCCTGCTATGACAACATCCGCAAAGCTGGTGGATGAGAAGGCAGCCAGCCTGTCAATATATGTCCCCTGAAGGGTGTTCATAAACATGTCTGCCATTTCCCTTTCAGACATAGGTGGCTGAACAGCAGCAGCCAATTGCCTCCATCTCTGGGCATATTCTCGGAAACTTTCTCTTGACGACTGTGACATTCCCATTAGGAGGGTCCTGTTGGGCGCCATGTCTAAGTTGTATTGATATTGTCTGATAAAGGCCTCTGCCAGGTCCTTCCAGCATCTGATAGTTGCCCTTGTCAAGTGAGAGTACCATTCTCTTGACGCTCCAGTTAAGCTATCCTCGAAATAGAACATCCAGAGCTTCTCATCCATTGTATAGGCCTTCAGCCTTCCCAGAAATGATTGTAAGTGAGTCCGGGGGCATGAAGTCCCGTTGTATTTTTCAAAACAAGGAGGCTTGAACTTATGGGGAATCCTGACCCCGTCTACCAAGCCCATGTCCATGACGTCGAAGCCCAAAGAGTTTTGAGACTCTAAGGACCTTAATTTCTCGGCTATCTCATCCAACCTTCTATCATAAGCTTCTTCCCCAGCGCCCATTACTGTGAATTGGTCCTCCTGAGGATCTTCTTGTAGTACCCTGGCTGCGGTGGCAGTCCCTTGAACATTTGCTGGAATATTGACCTCAGGATGGAGGTGTGGTCCAAATACCGGAGGGTTGACATGAGGTTGTACCCTTTCATTGTTGCTGGTGCCGGCAGTCCCTATATGTGGGTCTTCCTGATTTTGCCTCTCCACCATGGCCCTCAATCTTTCCTGACTCTGAGCCATGTTGTTCATAACTTCCATGAACTGAGTCATCTGCGTTCTCATTTCCAATCTTTCGTTTGCCATTTGATTTCTAACCTCTGCCAGGTCCTGCTGTACCTGATCCATTTGAATCCCCGGAAGGTTGTTTCGGGTTGGATAACGGTGCAGACGGTTGAGGGGAAATACCCGGCGCCTAGCAATAGTTCCTGAACATCACAACAGAGTTAGTGGCAATAAATCAAAAACAAACAAAAGGTTAGCATGCAATGCAGTTATGCTTATTTGTTCTCAAGGTATCCGGCTTGGCATTCAGTTTTGACCCTTCCAGACCCTTGAAGATGCTGTTGATGTTGCTTTTGAAGTGAAACTCGGGTGGAACAAACTAAAACATATATTACAAAAAGCAAAATGGTACATAGTTTGTCTTACAAATACAAGCCCTCTGAGGGGTCAAAATATTACAGGAAAACAAAAGTACACGGAAAGAAAACAACAACAAACAAATGGTCAAACACCAAGACCAAACTCATCCTCACGAACTTCCTTAAGAAGTGCTTCGGTCACAGGATCAGCCGGACGCTCCGTGAGATTCCTGATGAGGAGATTCCGGGTTGTAACAGCTGTAGTGAGCTTCTTGTGCTGAGTTTGGTCCTTTGACCTCTTCACTCCTGCTTTGATCTTTAGCTCTGATATCTCCCTCTGGGCTGCTGCCAGGGCTTCTTGTTGTTCTTTTGCATTAGCTTCAAGTTGCTCCATCTTGTCTTGAACTCTCTTGTCTTCCAGGGTACGAGCCTCGGTGATCCTGACCCACCGGGCTTGACTCTCCTTCAAATACAAGTCTGTCATTGCTCTCTGGAACTGGGCTTCTTTGCAAGCATTCTTCAGAATTTGTTCTCCGGCCTTAGACTTCTTGATATAATCCCCAGACTTCTCAATCTTAGTCAGATGATCTACTCTCATCTTCTCCAACCTTTCAATCTCCCTCATACCTTCACTCCTCTCCCGGAGGGTCTTCTGCAAAGCCTGGGTTAGCTTCTCATTTCTTTTCTTCAAGCTCTCAAACTCCTCCAAATTGACAGTGGCAGGTGGTGCTGAAGATGATTCAGGCATATCTTCTATAGTAAAGGGCATCCCAGAGAATTGGGCCCTGGCACGGGACCATTCATAATATTGTGCTGATGCCACATTATTGCACTTCCCCAGAATGACTACTCCCTTGGTTTGAACATTATCCCAGGCCCAGGCAGCCTGCCTAACAGTAGCCAGATTAGTCTTGTTCTCACAGTAAAGAGTTCCAACCAAGTCCTGTGCCTTAGGAGTGTGGACCAGTGCATAGCCCAGTTGCCTTCTGAACAACAGAGGGTTGTAATTAATACTGCCCTTAACTCCTATTAGGGGCACATTGGGAAAATGCCCACAGCTGGTGATGATATCCCTGCCCTTGGTGCTCTGAGTGCACCATCTGATATCAGCTGAAGTTAGAGCAGTGAGTCTCTTAGCCCAGTTACTCTGCTGATGAGGGTTCAAAAATGCATCTGTCCTGGGTAGATGCCTGAGAAGCCAAGTATGGAACAATGGAGCACAACACCTTACTAACCTTCCCCTCTGCTTTTCATTCCTCTGATGTACTGAGTAGTAGAGATCCCCCAATAAAGTGGGCACTGGGTTCTTCAAGATGAACAAATGGATTGCATTCTTGCTAATGAATCGAGGCTCATCTGCAAACAACACAATTCCATATATACTCAAAGCCAACAAGGCATAGACAGCTTTCCATTCTCCTAAAGAAGCTTTCAGGGTAGCTTGAGATATCAAGAAATCCAGATGAAAACCAGGGATTCCAGCCTTAGAAGTCATATGCTGCCCAATCAGGACTGGTTCCAGATGCAGAGCCTTTCCTACTTCTCCATTACTAGGAAAGACCATCTCAGGGTTGAAAGGGATTCTAGCCCTGATAGGCATACCAACTAATGAGGAGTACTCTTCCAATAAGGGGCCCAACTGAAAGTCTTGGAAAGTGAAACATCTCAGTGGGGGATCATAAAACTGAAGGCAGGTGTGGATCAGGCTTCTCTGTGAAGGGTCCAGATCCATAACCATATCAAGTATATCTCCATGGTGTTCCCTGAACAATGGTACATGGTTTGGAGTGATCAGGGTCTGAATCCTCCTGATGTCAGATAGCTCTGGCTGGAAGAAGTGATAGGTGATGTTGCTCTTTTTAGGAGCCATGATGCTGAAGACTGAGTAGAGATAGGTGCTGATGATAATACTGAAGAAGTGGGCCACTGACTGGCTGGTGATAACTGAAGCAGATGCTGATGAAGATAGGTCAATACAGAGGATGGGGTCAAAACCAAAACCAGATGAAAATGGATACCCTGAAACACAAATAAGAAAATGTTAATATGATGCAATGATTATGTATGCAAATGATATGCAAGGGTTTGTGACTGAGCTGAATCTGATCAAAAGCTCAGATATAGGTCCAAGTATGTCCAAGAATTCCAGTTGGAGGTCTATAGATCCAGTAACCAAGGTGGGGGACTCAAATAAAGAGCCACATGTCCAGGGTTTTAGAATCACAAGAACTGTTCCAACATGGAGTACTCTTAATCTAATCAAAGTAACAGGGTATTCTGAGGTCAAGGTACCTGCAAACCTGTAAACAGCCCAACCCCCTCACAGGTGGTGTTCTAGAACAAGGATCCTCAGACTTGGATCAGTTATGAGAAGTGTAAACACTTCTAACCCGGAGGTACAGTGTTTACAATAACCATAACAATTCCTCCTCTAATTCACCTCAGTTTCTGAAGGTCAATACTAAAAGGTCATCCAGACTTAGCAGGCTTCCCAGATAGCCCTAGTATTGCAGGAAATCTGCAACACAGAGTTCTCAAGAAGAAACCCATATCTGAACCGTGTTTCATATTCCCGCACCAGACCGAAATGGAATGGGAAAGAATATGATTCACTCTAGCCTAGGTGTCACTCAGGTCCCAGGTATAGGACCTTAACTCTCAATGAATCACCCACCCACCAAAACAACAACCAGATCCAGCCAGCAGCATGACAGTATGAGATATACAAAAGCAGTAAAGAAAGTAAACAAACTGTACATAAAGCAAAAATAAAACATATACAAGCACAAATAAACACATAACACCCCAGTAAACACAAATCAATCAAGCGCTAGGAGGAACCCACAAAAAAGAACCAGAAGCTCTGGTTGCAGTATAAGGGTCCCCGGCAGAGTCGCCAAGTTGTCGCTCCCGATAAGTGGGAATGGGCCCAAATAAAGGTACAGACGCGAACGGTCGGCGAGAGGGACAGTGAGAACACACAGCCGTGAACTCACTGGAGATGAATAGAGTCGCCAGCTAGGCATTTTTATCCCGGAGGAAAGGTAATGCTGCATAGACCTAGAAAGAAATGGATAAGACGGTTGCGAACCAGAGAGACTGAGAAAGGGGGTTGGTTACAACATGGGAAGGTATTAGCACCCAGATTGTCCGTCGTACTCGACGGGATCCACGCTTAAAAGATTTGTGTTTTAAAGGGGTAGTGTCAGTGCAATTTGTGTATAAAATAGCTGGAAAAAGATGTACAGGTGTCAGTGTAAAAGAAATGAAGTGTATAATGATGTGTCAGTGTAAGGATAAGAGTGAAATGCTCAAGATCGTGAGGCTAAAAGGATGAGGCTAGAAAGAGGGGGAATATACAGAGACTTTTGTTCGATAACTGTTAAGTTATGCCTACGTATCCTCTCGTGCAATGAGGAAGTCAGAACACCGTAGTTCGACCCAAAGAGACTGAAAGGTGAATTGACTGATGAACTGCTTGCTTGTCAATGCTCAAGTGTATGACCTGTCTGGCTCAGGTGCTCACTGTCTTGCATTAGACGGAAGAAGCAAGTTCTCGTTTGTGAGTGAATGAGATGAGAAAAGAATCCCGGAGGAGACGATTATTGTTTGTTTTTGAGTTTTCAGTCTTTTATTGCTTTTGAAAGTTTGTCATAAGTTAATGAGCTTAAGTCTAAACCAATGGATTTAGTAAACTCATCACATCTTCCCTCTGATTAGGGGTAATGAGAATACCTTAAGTGTGAAGTCAGATTCTCACACTTAATCACCTTTGATGTAGGATTAAGATCATTAACCTAATTGTGATTACTTAGATGTTTTTGGTGTTTTTGTTTAGTGTTAAGTAATGAGATTAAGCCATAATCAAGGATTAAACAGACTCATTACACCATCCTAATAGAAGGATAATAGATGAGAATGTTTAAGCTGAGGAAAGCTCCTCAACTTAATCCATGATTAGGGATTAAACTCATGACAAAACAAGCCTTTGATTAAGTGGATTTTAGTTAATGATATGATGATGAAGTGAGTTTTAGGGTTTGTAAGACAACTTGAGGGGGACTTGTCCATTAACACTAGGGTTAGTCCTTCTTAACCATTTAAGGAAGAATTAGAACCCTAATGCAAGGCCCAAGTTACAAGTGTGATGTCTTGATGATTATTAAGTGAATTGATTAAGAGATTTAAACACATTAAGGGTTTAACACTTAGGATTAAAGTTATACACTCCATCCTAAGAGAAGGATGCAGGCATAAGCTTAATCACAAAGCCTTAAAGCCTTTAGGGTTTAGTCCCTGATTATGAGGTGAGAAGAGAAGACTCAATGAGACACAAAGGTAAAACTAAGAGGGGAACTAATCAAAATCCTAATCATTGTCATGCTTGGTTGTTCCTAAGGTTTGTGAGGTTTACAAGAGAAGTCTTCAATGGAACCACCAGGAAGCAGATGAAAGGATCAAGAGAAGCAAAGCAACTTGCTTCATTCAAGAAGTCAAGTCACTTGAAGAAAGAAAGTGGGAAGAAGAAGAATGAGCAAGCTCAATCTCAAACACAAACAAGAATGCAGCAATGGATGCAAGAGAGATGAAAAGAAAAGTTATGAGAAGTGAAGGCAAATTCACCTCTCAAAGTTACTTACCACCTGAAATGTTAGAAAAGAAATGCAATGCAATGCAAAATGGGATGAGATGACATGGTGAGAAACAAAACCAGAAGCAAATATATGATGCTAATGATGCTATGAAGTGATACAAGCATGAGGCAGCACATGGAAATGATCATACAAGTTCATGAATGCAAATGAAGCAAACTAGGAAGCATGGACATACATGAAAAGTTATGAAGTGCATATGACATACAACATGGCAAATACATGATGCAATGATCAAACATGCTTGCAATATGTCTTATGATGTCAAATGAATCACATGGAGGCATGGAATGTCATGGCAAGTCATGTTATGCAAGAGAATGCAAGATGAATGCATATGGAAGCCCAAATTAGGGTTTATGAACCAAACATCAAACAAAAACCAAAAACAGAAGCAAACCCTAAGATAAAAAATGGAAAATGCCACACAAAGGACCCCTAATCTTATACTAAACCAATGTCCAAAGGGAAGGTTTCAACTCTTAACCAATCTCAAGTTATGATTTTTACAAGTTATTAGGGTTTTTAGGGTTCCTAAACAAGAAAATTACCAAACAAATTGAAAATGAAAGATCAAATCATGGCCATTTAATCTCAAAAACTACATGCTAAACACAATGCAATGCAAGAAGAATCAATGTCCAACTCTTCATAGATAGGCAGAAATGATTTTTTGAACTTGGGATCAAAATAATGCACAAAAATGATTTTAATTCAAAGAAAAATTCTCAAAATGCATCAAGATCAAAAAAGAAATTTGGTTTGAAGGTTGGACAATGTTTCTAAATGTCTTAGAACATTTCATGAATTTTTTGGTGATTTTTAAATACCTAAAAGTATTTTTAATAAATTAATTTTCATTAATCAATTAAAAATAATCTTTTAAATATTTAAAAATACTTTTTTAATGCTAAAAATAAAATAAAAATATTTTTACTGTCTTAAAAATTAATAAAACTCATGAGAAAAAGTTTCATAATTTTTAAGCAATTTTTACTATTTTAAATTAAATATGCAAGTTAAATGAAAAGAAATGAAAATAAATAAAGAAAAAGGAAAAGTCAAACAGATGGAAGGCTGGGATGAGCCCTGGATTTGAATGCGTTGACTGGCGCGCTAGTGGAGGGCCAGGATTGCTTCTGAGTTAATTAGTTTAATTATAATTAATTAAAACTAATGAAAAAGATTAGGGCATAATGATTAGATCTGGGCCATCCATTCGCGCGGCAAGTCAAACAAGTCAGGCCATCCAACGCTCAATATTCAAATGAACTTAATTACAGGGATTAGGGCATAATGATTTTCAGGTGGCCGGAGAAGACCTCCGGTCGTCTTCTCCGGCCAGCTCCCTCCCTGAGAATCTCCAAAACTCTAAAAACCTAACTAAAACGAAATCTAAAAACAGGGAAATGATCCCCACTCACTCACGAACCAAAACCCCCAATCAAAACAAATTTATATTTCCTAACAAGGCTGAATCGAAACAAACAAGAACTAGGGCAAAAAAGTTTCAGAGAGTAATTAAATTCTCATTTCATCACCATTTGCAAAACCAAAGGCATATTCATGATCAGGAAGACACATAGAACAAGTTTAGAACTTAAAAATCCATTTCTGGAAGAAAAGTTCTTGAGCTACCTGAGATTCGAAGCTTTCACTCCAGCAACTTTCAGGCCTCCTCTCTTGGTGAAATCCACTCCACTTGACCCTCTGGTGATGCTTGAATGCTCAAGAGAAATTTATGTTGGCTGGATGAAGAGTTTGAGCAGCTTCTGCTCAAACTCAGTTAAAAATGGCAATGGAGATTCAGGCTGCTTCTGGCAATGGTGAAGGGTTGTTTGAGGTCCAGATGATGAATGGAGAAGGTCTATGGAGTTTGTTTTGATGTTTGTGAGCTGTGGAGAGAGTTTCGAAAGAAACTGCAAGTTGGGGTGAAAATGGTGAAATGGAGTTATGGCTTGTTTCAGGCCTGGTTCTTGGTTGCTTTGGGCTCAATGAAGCATGATGAGTTGATTGGTGAAAATGGTTTGAATGTTTTATGGCTGGGCAGAGAGATTCGAAACAATTTGCAAAATGGTGTGTTCTTGTGTATGTGATGGTGTGTCTTGTTTCAGCCTTGCTTCCTTTATGAAATGGCTTGCAAATGGATAGATATTTTAATCCTATAGGTCAGATGATTTGACATGGCCTACATTGATTGGTAAGTTTGCTTTTGCTCAAAGTCCACCTTTTGTGTAAGAGAAGTATGGCTTGGTTCTAGGCTAGTACAAGGCATGGGGTTGCGCAGCAAGGGTGAGGGGAAAGGCTAGCCAAAGTCAGCATCCAATGTTGCAAGTTGTAAGAAGTGTGATGAGTGGTTTTGCAAGTTGTTACTTTTGAAACTTCATGAGAAATGCCTTGTTACACAAACCATACACATGTGATCTTTGGTTCAATTCTTATTTTTAGGTCACATAGAATGTTCCTGTCATGGTTTGAAGTGAATTAGAAGTTACAAATGGCATTGGTTCATGATTTTGCAAAATTCTCATTTGGTGCACATCTTGAAAATCAATGATTTTTGCCAACCTTGTCACACCATAACTTTTGATCCAAGAAGAATTTGATCATGTTCTTGTACTTTTTGAAAAGGGAAAGATGTAATCTACAACTTTCATGACCAAAGTTTTTCCATTTGGAGCATTTTTGGACCAAGAATCAAGGCTTGAAAAATGACCTAAAATGAAGCATTCTTGAAAAGTCAACTATGCCCAAAAAGTCAACACTTGCAAAAACTCCAAATTCTTGATTTTTGTGGACTTCAACCTTCTTCCATGATCAAATAAAGATCATATACACTCAAAATGATGAAGATCACCCATTGGTTGAGTCATTGGGGGCCTCAGATGCCCTGATTTTACACTGACTTGTCCAGAAAGTCAACTCTTGATCAGATGACTTCCCCATGGAATTTCTTCATGAAACTTGATATGCATACTCCCTATACCATATAGAGACCAATGGAAACAAGAATGACCAAAAATTTTGAGGTTATGGCCTCTGAAACCAAAACCCTAATTTTAGGTCAACTGTGCAGTCTAGCCTGGCTCTGCACCCACACCAATCCCAGTTCTTGTGATTCTTTTGTATTTTTGAATTTAAGAGGATGTAATATGATACTTGAACACATACAGACCCCTTGAAGTGATTGTTGACCTTTGGAGTGGCTCAAGAAGCTCTTGGATTGCTCAGATCACAAACCCTAGATGCAGATGACTTAGAAACTATGCAGTGAATCAAAAATGAGATGTGAGATGATATGATTGTGTTTTTGCATATGAGATGATCACAAGCCATGGTGTGAATGGGTGAGGGCAAATTTGGGGTGTTTACACACCTCGACAGGCAAGACTGCCTCCATGCCATATACCAGGGAGAAAGGAGTTGCCCCGGTTGACGTCTTGATTGACGTTCGGTACCCATGCAACGCAAATGGTAACATCTCATGCCAATCTTTGTAAGTGACAACCATCTTCTGCATAATCTTCTTAATATTCTTGTTAGCTGCCTCTACCGCGCAATTCATCTTTGGCCGGTAAAGAGAAGAATTGTGATGTTGAATCTTGAAGTCCCGACACAGTTCTTCCATCATATTGTTGTTCAAATTGGAACCATTATCAGTAATGATTCGCTTGGGCACTCCGTATCTGCAAATGATGTCTCTCTTCAGAAATCTGGCTACCACTTGGCGAGTGACATTGGCATAAGATGCTGCTTCAACCCACTTGGTGAAATAATATATCGCAACCAAGATGAAACGATGAACGTTTGAAGCAGTAGGCTCTATTTTCCCGATCATGTCAATGCCCCACATAGAAAAGGGCCAAAGAAATGACATGACGTTGAGCGGGCTAGGAGAAACATGCACGTTTTCTGCATATTGTGGCACTTACGGGCGTGTGAACAACAGTCTGCATCCATTGTTAGCCAATAATACCCTGATCTCAATAACTTCTTAGCCATTGCATGTCCTCCTGCATGAGTACCGAAGGATCCCTCATGGACTTCTTTCATTAACAGGTCTGCTTCGTGTCTATCCACGCATCTGAGCAAGACCATGTCAAAGTTCCTCTTATACAGAACTCTGTCTGCATTCAAGAAGAAGCTAGCAGCAAGTCATCTCAAGGTCTTCTTGTCATTGGATGATGCCCCAGCTGGGTATTCTTGTTTTTCCAGGAAAAGCTTGATATCAAAGTACCAAGGTTTCTCATCAGACACTGCGTCTACAGAGAAAGCATAAGATGGTGCGTCAAACAAGAAAATGTCAATTATGAGCATATAGTTCCAACACAAAACTTTGATGGACGAAGAAAGAGTATCCAATACGTCAGCAAACTGGTTCTCATCTCGTGGTATATATTGTAGCTTAACTGTTGTGAAGAACGTCAATAGTCTTCTGGCATAATCCCTATAAGGAATTAAGTGTTCTTAATGTGTATACCACTTGTCGGTAATCTAATTGATAAAGAGGGCTGAATCTCTGAATATATCGAGGGTCTTAATCCGAAGATTAATAGACTCATCTATTCCCATTATGCACGTCTCGTATTCCGCTTTATTGTTGGTAAAGCCAAAAGTAATTCTGGCAACGAAGGGAAAGTGAACACCTTCGGGAGTGATAAGAACAACACCAACTCCGCGTCCATTGACATTGACTGCCCCATCAAACATCAACTTCCATTTGGATTCAGGGTCGGGCCCCTCCTCCGGAAGTGGTTTCTCGCAATCTCTTTCCTTGAGGTACATGATGTCCTCATCAGGGAAGTCAAACTTCATTGGCTGATAGTCGTCTTCAAGTGGTTTTTGTGCAAGATAATCTGAGAATACGCTTCCTTTGATGGCTTTCTGGGAAGTATATTGTATGTCATACTCTGTCAAGATCATTTGCCACCTTGCAACCCTTCTGGTTAATGCTGGTTTCTCGAAAATATACTTGACAGGGTCCATTTTTGAGATTAGCAATGTGTCGCTCCCAAAGATTTGCATCCAGGTACAAGCGCGAACGGTCGGAGAAAAGCGAAATGAAAATGAACTTAATAGAGTCGCCAACTAGGCATTTTTATCCCTAAGGAAAGGGAATGCTGCATAAACCTGGAAAGAAATGGATAAGACGGTTGCGAACCAGAGAAACCGAGAAAGGGGGTTGGTTACAACCTGGGAAGATATTAGCACCCAGATTGTCCGTCGTACTCGACGGGATCCACGCTTACAAGATTGTGTTAAAAGGGGTAGTGTGTGTTCTATCTATGTGCAAAAGCTAGGAATGAATGTACACGTGTCAGTGCAAAATGGTGTGAATTGCTCGGGAACTGAAGCTTAGAAAAAGAATGCTGAAAGAGGGGGATGACAAAGAGACTTTTGTTCGATAACTGTCAAGTTATGCCTACGTATATTCACGTGCAATGAGGAAGTCAGAACACCATAGTTCGACTCAAAGAGACTGAAAATGAATTGACTGTGAACTGCTTACTTGCATATGCTCAAGTGTATGACTCGTCTGGCTCGAGTGCTAATTGTCTTGCATTAGACGGAAGAAGCAATTTCTAGTTTGTGAATGAGTGTGATGAGAAAAGAATCCTGGAGGGGACAATTATTGTTTGTTTTTTGATGTTTTCAGTTTTGTTATTGTTTTTGGTGTTTTGCATAGGATTATGAGCTTAAGCCTGATTCAAGGGTTGTAAACTCATTATATCCTCCCTGATTAGGGATAATGAGCCTACTTATGTATGAGATAAGCATCTCAACTTAATTACCATGATGATGTAGGATTAAGATCATTAACCTACTTGTGATTAATTAGATGTTTTTGGTTTTTGTTTAGTGTTAAGTAATGAGTTTAATCTCTAATCACATATTAGTGAACTCATTACACCATCCTAATAGAAGGATAATAGATGAGAACACTTAAGATGAGGAAGGGACCTCAACTTAATCCATGGTTAGGGATTAAATTCATTATATAACAAACCGTTATTAAATGGATTTTAATTAAAGGGATGAGATTAAGAAGTGGATTTTATGGTTTGTAAGACAACTTGAGGGGGACTTGTCCATTAAACACTAGGGTTAGTCCCTCTTAACCATAAGAAAGAGATAGAACCCTAATGTAAGGCCCAAGTTACAAGCTAAAGTCTTGGTGGTTATTAATGTGTTTTGATTAAGAGTTGTAAAAAATTAAAGGTTTAACACTAAGGATTAAAGTTATACACTCCATCCTAAGATAAGGATGCAGGCATAACCCTAATTCCAAAGTCCTAAAGCTTTAAGAGTTTAGTCTCTGATTATTGAGATGAGAAAAGAGACTCAAGGAGACTCAAAGGTAAAAGACTAAGGGGGACTATACACAACCCTAAAAGTTATCATGCTTGGGTATCCTATGGTTTTTTAGGCTTAAGAGAAAAGATCTTCAAGGCCACCAATGAAAGAAGCAGATGAAAAGAGAAGGAGAAAGAAGAACAAGTTACTTACTTCCTGAAGAAGATAAGTAACTTAAAGAAAGAAAGTGAGAAGGATGGAACACAAGTGAATTAGATTCACTTCAAAGACATGTAAGAATGCATATGAATGAGATAAGAAGAGGTGGGAAGTGAAGGCAAATCCACCTCCCAAATAACTTACCCAAGGTACCTGAAATGTTAATATGAATGCATAAGACATAAAGCATAAAGAAATGAATTGAAATGAGATGCAAAGACCAAAGTCAGAAGTGATTGTGCAATGCAAATGGAATATGAGATGATGCAAAGTCACACAATGTGCATGTGAGTGTTCATACAAAGATGAGATGCAAAGGAAGCATGCTTAGAAGCTTGAAAACACATGGATGTTTATGAAATGTAATGAATGCAAGGCATAGAAAATAAATGAAGAAATGATCAAGCAATGTTCTAACATGTCCTAAGATGTCTAATATGTCATACAAATTCTTGAAATGTCATGGCAAGTTCACATGATGATGATATGCAAAGGTGAATGCAAATGAACATGAGAAATTAGGGTTTTATGAATACATGAGATGCAAATGACCAAAATAGAAGCATTCAACATGATAAAAAATGGAAATTAAGCTCAATCAAACTCTAATCCCTATATACGATCACACCCCAAAGGACAAGGTCAAAAGCTAATCCTATTGAAAGTTATGATTTTTCTAAATTTGCTAGACTTTTTGGGTGATTCTTAAGAGAAAATGCAAATAAAATTGAAAATGCAAGATAAATTCATGAAGAAAATAACCTAGAAACTACATGCAATATGTGAAACAATGCAAAAATAATCAAGTTCAAACTCTTCATGGTTAGGCAGAAATGAATTTTTCAAATTAGGGTTAGAAATGTGATTTTTAAGAATCCTAATTCAAAGAAAATTGTGAAATTATGATCAAACCTAAAAAGAAATTTGTATGAAGAGTTTGAAAATGTTTCTAAATGTATTGGAATGGTTCATGAATTTTTTGGTGATTTTTAGAAACCTAAATGTAATTTTAATTAATTAAAATCCATTAATTAATTAAAAATATCATTTAAATATTTTTAAAATACTTTTTTAATGCAAAAAATAAAATAAAAATCATTTTTGGGTTGAGGAAAATATTTGGATCTGAAATGCAAAAGGTCATATTTTTGTGATGTTTTTAACTATTTTAAATAAATTATGAAAAACAAATAAAGAAAAATGAAATAAAATGCAATTAAAATGGAAGTCAGCACATCCAGTGGTCCAGATTTGAATGAAAAAGGGAGGGAATTGACTAGTGTGCAATCCTATGGTCAGGATTCAAACTGGCTAATTTTTAATTAAAACCTAATTAATTAAATTAATTAAAGATTAAGGTTTTAAGTAAACTAATCCTGGCCCTCTATTCACGCACTAAACCTAATCAAACGGCCCACATTTAAACTGAACCCCTAAACCCTAATTAAGAGCCCTAAGCATTTTCAGGTGACCGGAGCTAGCTCCGGTCATCTTCTCCGGCACACCCTCCCCTGAGTTCACTCCAAACCTCAAATTAATGCCTCAAACTCTCCAGAAATTATCCATAAGCAACATTAAACAAGAATCCAAGCATCAAATTCATTTATATTGCATCAAAAACAAGAATCGAAGTAAACAAAATTTTCAGGCAAATTTTCAGAGGGTTCATACATTCTTAAATCTTAACCATTTTTAAAAGTAAACATATCAGAATGATCAGTGCATCATGTAGAAGCATTTAAGAACTTAAAATAGGAGTTCTGGAAAAATTGTTCTTCATGGTTACCTGAGATGAAGCTTTCACTCCCTTAGCTTTCTGGCCTTTTTCTTGGTTCAATCCACCTCCAATGAACCTCCTGATGATGTTGCAATGCTTAGAACAAGTTTGTATGGCCTAGTTTATGAGTTTCAGTTCTGAGAGGTGAGAAATCGTGTTTTTGATTCAGAGACTTTTAGGTCATTGTGAGGGTTGCTTTGTGATTCTGAAGGTGTGTATGATTGAATGGTGCAAAGAGTTTTGAGGTTTGTGGTTTGTGTTGAGAGAATCAAAGAAGTGGAGGTTTTTGGTGGATTTTGTGAATTCTGTCTTGTGTTGTGTTTCAAGCTCCAAGATGATATGAAATGAGGTCCATGAGGCATGTATGTGAAGTCTTGATTGGTCATAAGAGTTGTTGTGTCTCAGCTTGATTGGTATGGGAGGTTTTGCCAAAAAG
Source organism: Lathyrus aphaca (assembly GCA_963966055.1). Lineage (NCBI taxonomy): Eukaryota > Viridiplantae > Streptophyta > Magnoliopsida > Fabales > Fabaceae > Lathyrus > Lathyrus aphaca. The sequence continues at coordinate 195,997,982 of OZ014519.1, read as the reverse complement.
TCAAATTTGTGTACTTGGAGGTATGGGCCATGGCAGAGCTGGCTTTCTGGGGTGTCTGGCCTCAACTTGCATCAAGGAGAACCATAAAATCAACTTTCATGAGCTGGTACAAGTGGATGAAGAGTTTCATAGCATTTTGCAATTTTCCCTCTTTGAACTTTCTTGAGAAGCAAGGCATGAAAACTTGTGATTTTTGGTGAAAGCTTGATCAAAATGTGTTGCATTATGTAGGTATGATGTTTAAAAGTTGATTAGAGGTCATGAAATGGTTTGAAACTTGAATTTGCAAAAAATCCTCTTTGGCATGAACTTGAAAATTATAGGATTTTTGCCAACTTTGAAAAGCCATATCTTGAGTTCTAGGATGAATCAAGACATGTTCTAGTACTTTTTGAAAAGGGAAAGACCTAATCTACAACTTTCATGCCCAAGAATTTTTCATTTGAATCATTTTTGGTCATGAAAGAGGAGGTTGAAAATCTTTCCCAAAATGGAAAGTTTCCATTACAAGTCATTTCCAAAAATGGCAAGTTTGCATTTGGCTCAAAATTATTCAATATTGTGAACTTCCAAACACTTCTAAGATCAACTAAAGATCATATAACCTCAATTTGATTAAAATGATCCTTTGGTTCCATTGTTGGGGGCCTCAGATGCCCTGATTTTGACTTTACTTGCTCAAGAAGTTACCCAATGATCAGATGATTTTCACAGTGAATATCTTCATCAAACTTGGTACACATGATCCTTATAACATATTAAGAACATTAGAAAAAAGAATGTCCAAAAAAATTGGAGTTAAGGCCTCTGAAACCAAAACCCTAATTTTGGTCATCTATGTAGGAAAACCCTAGCTCTGCTTCCATGCCTTTGCCAATTTTGTGATCCCTTGACTTTCATGATCTTTGGGGAGCATAATATGATTATAGAACAAACATGGACCCTCTTGGAAAGCTTCAAGACCAAATGGGATGGCTCAGATTGATTCTTGGATTGCTCAGATCACAAACCTTAGATGCAGATTAAATGAAACTATGCAGATGAAACAAATATGCAATATAAGATGGTATGCTTATGCTAATGCAAAAATGAAATATCACAAGCCATGGTGTGAGAAAAAGTGAGGGAAAATTTGGGGTGTTTACATAATGTGGTGTGGGTCAACATGTACAATCTCAGTCGGCGAGCAGCCCATGCCAAATCGCAGCTAGTTTTCTCGAGCAATGAATAACATGATTCCCAGTCGGTAACCGTTTTGATAAGGTAATAAATAGCATGCTCTTTTTGACCAGACTCATCATGTTGGCCTAACACATACCCCATCGACCCTTCTAACACAGTCAAGTACATGATAAGTGGTTGTCTTGGAACTGGGGGCATTAGAATCGGAGGCTCTTGCAAATATTCTTTTATCTTTTCAAAGTCTCTTTGACAGTTCTCATTCCACCTGACCATTTGTTATTTTCTTAACAATTTGAAAATTGGCTCGCATGTGGCAGTCAGATGAGATATAAACCGAGAAATGTAGTTTAATCTCCCTAAAAACCCACGCACTTCTTTTTCTATTTTCGGTGCAGGCATGTCTTGTATTGCTTTTACTTTTGTAGGATCTACCTTGATCCCCCTTTGGCTAACAATGAAACCCAACAATTTACCGGAACGAACTCCGAAAGTGCACTTGTTTGGATTCAACCTCAATCTATACTTTATCAATCTGTTAAACAACTTTTTGAGATTGACCAGGTGTTCTTCTTCATCCCAGGACTTGGCAATCATATCGTCCACATAGCACTCAATTTCCTTGTGTATCATATCGTGGAACAAAGTTAGCATGGCCCGTTGATACGTTGCCCCAGCATTCTTCAACCCAAAGGGCATAACTTTATAACAGAATGTACCCCACGGGGTAATGAACTTCGTTTTCTCCATGTCTTCCGGTGCCATCTTAATCTGATTGTACCCGGAGAAGCCATCCAGGAAAGAAAATACCGAGAATTGAGTGGTGTTATCTACTAGCACATCAATGTAAGATAATGGAAATTCATCCTTTGGACTAGCTCTGTTTAGGTCCCGATAATCGACGCACATCCGGACCTTAACATCCTTTTTTGGTACAGGCACAATGTTAGCTACCTAAGGTGGGTAACTAGTCACAACAAGGAACCCGACATCCCACTGTTTTTGAACTTCCTCCTTGATCTTCATTGCCATATTAGGGAGAGTTATTCTCAAATTTTGCTTTACCGGCGGACAATCTTCATTTAGTGGCAGCTTGTGTACAACAATGTCAGTACCTAACCCCGACATATCTTGATACGACTAGGAAAAGATATCCACATATTCACGTAGCATACCAATCAATTCCTTCTTTACCTCGGCCTGCAGACTGGCCCCAATCTTTATCTCTTTCTTTACATCCTCAGACCCGATATTAATGATCTCTATTTCTTCCTGATGAGGCTGAATGACCCTTTCCTCTTATTTCAATAATCTAGACAATTCTTCTAGGAGTTCACAGTCTTCCTCATCCCCTTCATCAGCTTTGTAGATAGGATTGTCGAAGTCATGCATAGTCATAGCAGGAACATTATCACAGGAATCCAAATTATCAACACTGCACAAATGATGTGCTTATTTCAGAATCCGTTCTTTTCAAAAGAGACGCAAACACATAATTTTCTTGAAAAATGTCCTTTATTTCATGGAAAAAGTAAATGCATTAAAAGAATGGTGGCCCTACAAATGGACCCATGCACCTTGGGCAGAGTGCAGGATTTGACATGCAGCATGATAAAATGGAAACAAAAAAATTACTTTGACTGCCAAGTAACTTGAACAAAATCTTCAGCAGACCAGTGCCGGAGCTCCTCCCCAGGTACACATGGGTGAATCCAATTATCCAAGTCGCAGTCATTATCCCCATCTTCATTTGTTGCACAAATGTTGTTGTAGTCGAGCATTCCAGCACTAGTGAATGTTATGGACTTACTGCCCTGAGACCAGCTAGACCCACCAGGTTGATATCCAAGCCCAAACTTGTCATCCTTCTTTTCCACTTCTAACAACTTGCCCCATCCTTGGGCATTTACGGATTGGACTACTTCCTTAGCTTGCTTATAGGAGTAGATAGGAGTCCCTTCCTTCTCATGACTTTGAACTGCAGCAACCAGAGACAAAGTACTAACATTAACTGTCTCAAAAGCTTGGCAAAGTGTCTCATGAATCTCCCTGTCCATTTCCACGTACTTGAAGGTCGACAGATGGGTTACAAAAATATATTCTTCCCCGCATACAGTAACAACCTGTCCGTCTACTGCATACTTTAACTTTTGATGCAACGTGGATGTTACTGCGCCAGCAGCATGAATTCAGGGACGTCCTAGCAAACAGCTATAAGCGGGTTGGATATCCATAACATAGAATGTGCTCTTGAATACCTGAGACAAAATCTTTACCGGTAGCTCCACCTCCCCAAACACAGACCTCCGTGACCTGTCAAAGGCTTTTACAATCAAATCACTGGGTCGTAAGACAATGCCATCAACATTCAGCTTCATTAAGGCCTTTTTAGGGAGCACATTGAGAGAAGAGATTGTATCTACAAAGACATGTGATATAACAGCACCCTTACATGGTAATGTGTAAGGCCTTGTTGTGATTACGTCCCTCGGAAGTGAGATCTCTATCTGTGAATCCCAACCCATGGTTGACGTTCACACTGGCTACTACAGCTTCTAACTAGTTAACAGATATCTCTTGTGGTACATAGGCCATTTGCAAAACTTTTAGCAGAGCCTCCTGGTGAGCCTGGGAACACATTAACAACGACAAAATGGATATCTTGGACGGGGTCTGATTCAACTGCTCAACCACCTTATAGTCACTTTTCTTAATTATTCTCATGAATTCCTCAACTTCTTTTTCAAAAGTGCCCTGACTAGCAGCAGGAGTTGTCACCTCTTCATTCACTATTTGTTTACCCTTAGCCTTTGCAGCAACTTCAGCTTCGGGATCACCTCTAAGAGTTTGAGGAGCAAAGAGACGCCCACTCCGAGTAAACCCACCAACTCCTCCGACATTCACAACAGTTGGGTCAATTGTCACTACTTTACTTTCCACCTTTTGACCTTCTACGTACACGTTTGAGCCATAGTGCCAAGGAATGGCCTTGTCATCAACATAGGGAACTGGTCCCGGAACAGTAATGATAACTGGACTCACTTCTGGAACATAGATAGTCACCGGCTCTCTCCGGGTAGGAACTTCAGCAAGATCAAAATAAATTGTCATTGTAGACACACAATAACTTCTATTATCGACCTTGTCAAACTGTAGCGACCCCTCATGAATCAAACACTGCAACCCAGCTTTCAACTCTCCACAACCATTAACTGAATTCAAACAACCCTCACAGTCAAAATCAAAACCTGGAAAAACTTGTCCTTTCAGCAATCTATCTTTCACCACTAACAAAAAAGTATTTACTTCTTCTACATTCAAAATCAAGTTCAACCTCTCGCCACCATCAACAGCGTTTATCATGGCCCCTCCATGATTTGGAATGGGGTTTGATGTAACATTTGGAGGCGGTGCAAAGTTAATTTCTTTCGAGTCAATCAAGTCTTGGACCTTATGTTGTAATGCCCTGCACTTCTCTGTTGAGTGCCCGGAGCTCCTGAATGAAATGCACATCTTGCATTAGCATCATACCCCACTCGAAGTTCTCCAGGTGGTGGTGGTGCCAATGTCCTCAACTGAACCAAATTCAAATCTAACAATCTCTGGAGTAGTGATGTGTATGTCATAGGGATTGCTATAAGCACCCTGTTAGCTGGACGAGCTTGTCTCTGTTGATAGGGTCTTTGCTGATAGTTATTACGATGCGGCTGTTGCTGTTGTTGTTAATATACACATCATTAGTTTCTCCCTCCCTTCTTGGAGGTCCATTAAAAGCTTTTCGAACACCACTTGAGCTACCTGCACCACTGTCTGGAATTTTCCCCATTTTCAGAAGAGTTTCAACCTTTTCTCCAGCTATTACAATATCATTAAACTTTGTTGCTGAACAAGACACCAGTCTCTCAATAAACACACCCTGCAGTGTTCCCATAAACATGTTTTCCATTTCATTTTCTAACAAGGGAGGTTGTACTCGAGCAGTAAGCTGACGCCACCTCTGGGCATACTATTTGAACCCTTCCTTAGCACTCAGAGACATTGTCTGCAATTGGGTATTATTTGGAGCCATATCCAAATTATACTGATACTATTTCACAAACGCCTCAGCTAAATCCTTTCAGCTTCGAATATTGACCCTACTCAGCTTCATGTACCATTCCAAGGAAGCTCCTACAAGACTATCCTGGAAGTAATACATCCACAACTTCTCATCATCTGTATGCGCAACAATCCTTCCCACAAAAGACTGAAGGTGAGTTTTCGGGAAAGCCGTGTCGTTATACTTATCAAAAGTAGGTACCTTGAACTTGTAGGAAATTCTCACCCATGGCACTAAGCCCAGATCAGTGATGTCAAAGCCTAAAGAACTCTGAGATTGAATGGCGCGAATTTGCTTAGCCATTTCTTCAAACCTCCTATTCATGTCAATCCCCTGGCCTTCTGCCTCATCCAGTAAAGTGAATTGTTCATCCTGCCCATCCATCTGCATGTTATGCACTCCATCATTGATAATAGTGACCCCGGGTTGCACTGATAACACTAAAATTCACTGTATTTCTAGCTCCGATTTCGCATGCATTCTTAGCTTTTATTGTTATTTTGTTATGTTATTAGTTTGTTTTTCTTTATTTTCAGGATTTCTATGCAATCAGGGCTTAAATCGAGAAGAGGAGCGAAAAAGGAGTGGTAACGGACGAAAACCAAGAAATTCAGCTTTTTACACTTACGGCATCCGCCATGGCTGGCACCACGGGGTATGCCATGTCGTGGCCACCTATCAAGACCACTCCACAACTGCCAACACCCACGATCCCCACTTTCTTCTTCCATTTTCTCTCATGGCGGGCGCCATGGCCTTGTGGCGGGCGCCATGGCCTTGTGGCGGGCGCCATGGCCTTGTGGCGGGCGCCATGGCCTTGTGGCGGGCGCCATAAGTCAAAAGTGGTTCCCTCCACTTTTTAGTGGAGGGGGCATCCTGGTCATTTCCCATTTAAGATTTGCCTATAAATAGGACTTTAGAATTTCGTTTTCTTCATCCAAACTTATAATCTTTTAGGCATATATCAGTTTTAAAGTAGTTATCATTCCACATCAGGGTGTTACTGCAATCGAGGGATCGAGTCTGTATACGTCTGTGTGATCGAGTTTTGGAGCACTCTGGGAGGAAGTTAATCCTGCCGCCATTTTAATTTCAGTTCGTATTTTATCTTTCTGCATTGCTTTACTTTATTTATTATCTACACTCGCACTTTATTTTATTTATTTCCCGCACTTGCTTTACTTTCGTTTATTTTCCGCACTCGCTTTACTTTCTTTATTTCCCGCACTCGCACTACTTTTATTTATTTCCCGCACTCACACTACTTTTATTTACTTTCCGCACTCGCACTACTTTTATTTACTTTCCGCACTCGCACTAATTACTATGAAAAATTATAAAAAGAACTTTTACTTTACCATGTCTAACTAAATCCATAAAGGTTAGAATGTAAGGATCGTAATTAAACCAGTAATCCGTACAATCGTTCGTAGAAACAATTAAGGGCTATTTTATCTTTCAATTTAAGTTTAATTGCTTTTAACTATTTCAAAAACAGCCAAAAGCGCTTTGTCTAGTTCATTAGGAGTTTTTAGATTAAAAAGAAAAGAGATTTTAAAACGATTTTCGGACGCGTTAAGAAGTTTAGAGTCTGGTTCGTGAGAACCTCTTTTTGCTAAGAAATCCAGGGTAAAGTACTTTTCAACTTAGTCAAGATACTATATTTCTTAAAAATAGGTTTACTACTCTAACGCAGTACGCACGTTTTTATCCGTGACAATAGGAGGGGTTGATTAGAGAGTACAACTCGGTTCTGAATACGCTAAGGCGACAGTTCCTGTTAAATTAGTTCTTTTCAAAGTGGAAAACATTGCCCATAAGTAGTTCTATTAACATGTACCAGATTATCTATTGATTATGTGAATTACATTCGAGCCTGTCTTTTATTAATTGTTTAAAATTATTATTTTATTTACCATTGCGCACTCCTTAAAACCATTATATTCAGTTGCCTTAGATACACACCATAACAACAGGTACAATAGATTGACACTAGGTCTCTGTGGATTCGACAATCTTTTATATTACTCTGACGTGTTCGTACACTTGCGAAAAACACGCATCAAGTTTTTGGCGCCATTGCCGGGGACCAATTTCGTCAAATTTCATACCCTGTAGTTATACCGTTTAGACTAAGGTTATTACCTGCCGGTCAATGCGAAAGTATCGCAGTGCCGAAAGCTTAGTAGACCCTCTAGTTGAACCTGAACGTTACGCTCGCGCACGTTTGTTTTTCCATAGGAATAGGAGAGCTATGGCCAAAGATCAAAACCGAAGACCTCTTAAGGACTTTGTCCAACCATCAAACGAGGAACCTAGTTCTAGTATAGTAAACCCCGCTATCCCAGCCAATAATTTTGAACTTAAACCATCCCTGATGCAATTAGTGCAACAGAGACAATTCGCAGTTCTTGCTACTGAGAACCCAAACCAACATTTAAAAAAATTTCTCTAGTTAGCAGATACCTTTAAAACCAATGGAGCTCCTCCTGAGGTGATACTCATAAGATTATTTCCCTTTTCCCTCAAAGATAAAGCTCTATCATGGTTAGATTCCATTCCACCCAATTCCATAACAACTTGGGAAGACCTTAGAAAAGTTTTCCTTGCTAGATATTTTCCCCCAAGTAAGACCGCTCTTCTTCGAAACCTAATAACCAGATTTACCCAACACCAAGGAGAGTCGTTGTTCGAAGCCTGGGAGAGATATAAGGAGCTATTAAGAGCATGCCCACATCATGGCTTAGAGAATTGGCTGATCATTCAAACCTTCTATAATGGACTTCATTATAACACTAAGATGACCATCGACGATGCTGCTGGTGGCGCACTGATGAATAAACCTTACCCTGAAGCTAGTGCCCTTATCGAAGATATGGCCCAAAACCATCAATCATGGGGAGTAGAACGAGCAACAGTGGAAAAGAAGGAAGCCCAAGGAGGAATATATGAGCTAAGCTCTATGGACAGAATGCAAGCTAAAATGGACGCATTGGCCCTTAGAGTCGAACATATGTGTACAACCCCGAATACTGTAGTCGCAGTTTCGCCGAATTGTGAGATATGTGGGACACAAGGACACCAATCCGCCGAATGCAATCTGTTAAATGAGACCAACCCTGAGCAAGTGAACTACACCCAAGGAAACCCATTTTCAAACACATATAACCCTGGATGGAGGAATCACCCAAACTTATCCTATAAAAATAACAACCATATCCAAAATACCGTACCTCCGAGACAACAAGGTTACCAAGCCCCAAGAACAAATTAACCTGTGCAACTTCTACCACCAAGTCCGAGCCTTGAGAAAATTATGGAAAATTTTATCACCGCTCAAACACAACAAAACAAAGAGTTCATGAACCAAAACATCCATGTTAATGAACTAATTACCCAGTTAGGAACCAAGGTTGATCAAATTATTACTCATAATAAGATGCTTGAAACCCAGATCTCTCAGGTAGCTTTAAACCAAGCCCCTCAAACTACACCTGAAGGACAGTTCCCTGGACAACCTCAACAAAACCCAAAAGGGCAAGCAAATGCCATTACTCTACAAAGTGGAACTGCTTATAAGGAACCTTCAAACCCTAGATTAAGTGAGCCCGAAACTTCTGAGAGAAATGAGGAAAAGGAACCAGAGGAATCTGAAAACCCGAATAGTCAAGAAAAAGGAGAAGAACCTAAAAACAAAACCTATGTACCACCACCGCCATACAAACCACCAATACCATACCCTCAAAGATTAAAGAAAACCCAAATCGATAATAGGTATCAAAAATCCGTTAAGGTTATAGAAAAACTTCATGTAGAAATCCCCTTTACAGAAGCCATCACCCAAATACCCTCTTACGTTAAGTTTCTCAAAGATATACTTACAAATAAACGTAGACTTGAAGATCCGAAACCCGTGGAATATAATTCTATTTCCGAAAATAGGTTAGCAAAGAAAGATAAAGATCCCGGAAATGTTTCCATTCCTTGTATTTTGGGGAATCATGTCATCGAAAAAGCTTTTCTAGACTTAGGAGCTAGTGTGAGCTTAATGCCTTTAGCAGTTTGTGAGATATTAAACTTAGGAGAATTACAGCCTACTAAGATTTCACTTCAATTATCCAATAGATCCGTTAAATACCCTATAGGCATACTTGAAGACGTCCCTGTTAGGATAGGTCAGCGGTTTATACCTACTGATTTTGTTGTCATGGACATTAAAGAAGATGACGACATACCAATCCTCCTAGGTAGACCGTTCTTATCTATTGCTGGAGCCGTAATAGATGTTAAAAAAGGGAAACTAACCTTTGAGGTAGGTGACGAGAAGATAGAATTTGTACACTCGAAATTTCTTATGGCACCTGTAATAGGAGATGCTTGTTATGCCTTAAATATCATTGATGAATGCATTAGGGAATTAGAACAAGAAGAAGAAATTGAATCTATAAAATTGCCATCAACCCTTATTTGGGAAGATGATAGTTATAAAAAACCCTACATTGATGATAACCTTCACGAATGTTTATCTCTTACCCCAGATCCTATGCCTTGCCCTATGAAACCAACCGTAAAACTTAAGGAACTACCTAAAAACCTGAGATATGAATTTCTTGATGAAGAAATGAACCGTCCAGTTATAGTCAGTGCTACCTTAAACCAAGAGGAAACCAACCAATTGTTAGATTTTTTACGAAGGTACCCCTCAGCCTTAGGATAAAAGATCTCAAATCTAAAAGGAATAAGCCCATCCGTATGCATGCATCGGATTTTGCTTGAAGAAGATTCAAAACCCTCTAGAGAACACCAACGAAGAATAAATCCTATGATGAGTGAAGTAGTTAAGACTGAAGGTCTTAAGTTACTAGAGGCAGGTATAATATATCAGATCTCAGACAGTAAATGGGTGAGTCCTGTGCATGTAGTACCTAAAAAGGAAGGCATCACAATCGTGCAAAACGAGAAGGGCGAACCTGTAGCAAAAAGAACCGATGGAGGTTGGCGTATGTGCATAGACTATAGAAAATTAAATAAAGCAACTAGGAAGGACCATTTCCCATTACCATTCATAGACCAAATGTTGGAGCGCCTAGCCAGACACTTTTACTTTTGTTACCTAGATGGATATTCAGGATTCTTCCAAATACCTATTCACCCCGAAGATCAAGAAAAAACTACCTTTACATGCCCTGTTGGAACTTTTGCCTACAGAAGAATGCCTTTTGGACTTTGTAAGGACCCTGCCACTTTCCAATGCTGCATGATGTCTATCTTTGCAGACTATTTAGATGGAGTCATGGAAGTATTTATGGACGATTTCTCAGTTTGTGGATCTGATTTCAAAAATTGTCTTATCAACCTTGAGAAAATCCTGGAAAGATGTGTGGAGGTAAACCTTGTGCTAAATTGGGAAAAATGTCATTTCATGGTCACCGAAGGGATTGTTTTAGGACATATAGTTTCCGAAAAAGGTATAGAGGTAGACAAAGCTAAAATAGAAGTCATAGAGAATCTAAAACCGCCAAAGACTATCAGGGAGATAAGAAGTTTTCTTGGACATGCCGGACTTTACCGACGTTTTATCAAGGACTTCTCCAAAATAACAAAGCCCTTAACTGGTCTTTTAATGAAAGATGCTGAATTCATCTTCGATGAAAAATGTACTGAAGCATTTAATCCTCTGAAGTAAGCTCTGATTTCAGCACCTATAATGAAACCCCCTGATTGGTCGGAACCATTTGAGATAATGTGTGACGCTAGTGACTATGCTGTAGGAGTCGTTCTAGGTCAGAGAAAAGATAAAAAGTTACACGTAATTTATTATGCCAGTAGAACCCTAGACGTTGCACAACTCAACTACGCAACAACCGAAAAAGAGCTCCTAGCTGTAGTTTTCGCCATAGACAAATTTATATCTTATCTAGTAGGAGCCAAAATTATAGTTTACACCGACCATGCTGCCATTCGTTACTTACTAAGTAAAAAGGATGCCAAATGCAAGTTACTTCGATGGATTCTATTACTGCAAGAGTTTGATTTAGATATCCGTGATAAGAAAGGCACAGATAATGTAGTAGTTGATCACCTTTCTAGGCTAGAATACCTGAAACCTGATTCAGTGCCCATAAATGACGATTTTGCCTATGATAGACTGATAGCCCAATTAGAAACTATTGAAGATGATAACCCAGACCCACATGAGTGTTCTCACAAATCCTTAGCCATGAGTAATGTACCTTGGTATGCAGACTTTGTTAATTACCTAGCCGCTGACATCATACCCCCTGATCTAAATTACCACCGGAAGAAGAAGTTCTATAGTGATGTGAGAAACTTCTATTGGGACGAACCATTTCTTTTCAAGAGAGGTAAAGATGGCATTTTCTGCCGTTGCGTTCCAGAAGAAGAGGTACATAATATAATTGAGCATTGTCACTCTGCACCCTATGATAGACATGCAAGCACATCTAAGAGCTACGCCGAGATTCTTCAAGCTGGCCTATTTTGGCCTACTATGTGGCGTGATGTCCAATGTTTCATTGTCAAGTGTGACAGATGCCAACGCACGGGAAATATTTCAAGACGTAATGAAATGCCTCTAAGAAATATCCAAGAAGTAGAACTCTTCGACGTATGGGGTATAGACTTTATGGGACCGTTCCCACCATCTTTAGGAAATCAGTATATCTTAGTAGCTATTGACTATGTGTCTAAATGGATTGAAGCTATCGCCGCACCCACGAATGACACCAGAGTAGTCATAAAATTATTCAAAAACTATATATTTCCCAGGTTTGGAATCCCCCGTTTAGTCATAAGTGATGGAGGATCACACTTCATATCGAGAATATTTGATAAACTTTTAAGCAAGTATGGAGTTAAGCATAGAGTAGAAACACCATACCACCCACAGACTAATGGACAAGTGGAATTATCTAATAGGGAGATCAAACAAATTCTTGAGAAGACTGTCTCTATATCTAGAAAAGATTGGTCGCAGAAACTTCAAGAAGCATTATGGGCCTATAGAACCGCTTTCAAAACCCCTATAGGAACAACCCCTTATCAACTGGTCTATGGAAAATCATGTCACTTACCTTTTGAGTTGGAGCATAAGGCCTATCGGGCCATCAAGACTTTGAATTTGGATTACTTAACTACTGGTGAAAAACGTATCCTTGATATCCACAAATTAGAAGAGCTCAGACAATCTGCCTACGAAAATGCCATCATATACAAAGAAATAACTAAAGCTTGACATGACAAAAGGATCATAAGAAAAGACTTCAAAATAGGCGATCATGTTCTTTTGTTCGACTCTAGGTTACGATCTTTTCTAGGGAAGCTTCGTTCGAGATGGACTGGCCCTTTCGAAGTATCTAAGATTCTAAGATCTGGTGCTATTGAAATCAAGAACCAAACATGTAAACCGTTCATCATCAATGGACAGAGGTTGAAGCCCTACGAAGGAGGTAACATCCCAACAAAATACACCTGCCATACTCTGAGTGATCCACCATATCCTTCAAATGATTTATAAAATTCGGTCGTCGAGCTAATGACGTTAAACAAGCGCTACATGGGAGGCAACCCATGGTTTTCTTATTTACATACTTTTGATTTATTTTTTACTTTATTTTAATTTGTTTACTTTATTATTATGTCAGGACTAACGATTGAATGTTTTATGTGATTTCAGGACTAGTTTTGCTAACCTTGTGCAGAATACAGAACCCCGATGACATGCACGTGGCCTTTAGAGACGACGCACAGAGAGAGCGTTACTATGTCCACATGAGACGCCCTATGGCACCTACCAGGTACCCAGACCAAGATTGCATGGATGCCTTGGGGATAGAGCCAAGCGTCAGATTCTTCTGCCACCGACTCCAGTGGGACCAGTTTGACGATATGAACAACACTTACAGGAACTTGACTCTAGAGTTCCTTAGCTCGTTTCACTATGATCCTTGGGCTGGGCCCGATGGACATGCTATTTTCAGGTTTTTCGGGACTGACTACTCTTTCTCTCACAAAGAGTTTGGTGATTTACTAGGTTTTCAGACTACTCCTGATACTATTTCAGAGACACCGATGGGGTATTTTATGAGCAGAGAAGTGGAAAAGTTTTGGTCTAACATCTCAGGTGGAGGGAGCCAAGATCCTTCCACTCAGTTTTCTCAGGTAATCCACAACCCTGCGTTAAGGTACTTCTAGATGAATCTAGCACACTCTTTCCTCGGTTTGCCAAATACACAGACTCTGATGAGTGAAGAGGAGATCTTCCTACTGTTTTGTGCGACTCAGTCTCGCCCAGTTGCTTGTGGCAACTACCTGTTGAAGGGCCTTGCCAGTGTCGCCAGATCATCTATAGGCATTATACATGTCGGTGGGATTGTTACACAGATAACTACTGCATTGGGTTTGTCTCGCAAATTATTGCACCTCAGGACCTTCTGCTGCTACACCACCCTGGATGTTGACTTTTGTCTTGATAGAGGATTGATGAGGAGGGCCTCTTTTGAGCCCAACACGTTTAGATTACTGATCGACGACGAAGTGATACATTACTTTACATTACCAGACCCGCTGATGACCAGTGTCCATGACCCTGCTAATTGGAGTTATGATTTAGAGGGTTATGGAGAGACTGTCGAAGAGCCAAAATCACCTCCCGCCGCTGAGTACACTCCACTCCTACACCTCTTTCTCCCCGAATCACTGTTATGTCTAACAATATGTCTTTGTAGCCGCATGATCTATAAAATCAGATTTATGAGCTCCGCAAGGAGACTGCCCTGCTCAAGCAGGAAGTAGCGGACATGGAATTACTGATCCAGGTATCTGATCTCACTCATGCCTCAGAGGCCGATGCTCTATATCAGGAGATTGAAGAGCTTCGGAGGGAGATAGCTGAGATTTGTGGATCAAACCAGGAAGAAAAGCCTACCACATGACTCGTTTTACACTGACGTTATTACTCTAGTATTTAATTTCTTTTTCATGCTTTATTTTATTTCTCGCATCTCCAGACATATTTTATATTATTGCATCTATTACATTTTCTTTTCATGTACTTTGATTTTATCTTATATATTATTTCATGCACTAATCTCATTTTTTCTCTTTTCTTTTGATTTATTTTATTTTATTTATGTCGAGTAAGAAAAAAAAATATAAAGACAAAAATATTTTCATTTTTGTCTTCATAAAAAAAAATATGCAAGCTTCATGCCTTAGAAGAGAGAAGAAAATGCTATCCGGACCCCCCGAAGACCGAAGGTGCAAGAGGGCCCAAAAGAAGAATTGAAAATCCAAGGCCCAACAGGAATTGGCCTTATGGCGGGCTCCATACCCCCTGTGGCGGGCGCCACACCGTCCTACAACAAATACGGGGTTGATTCCCCATTTCCACCATTTTCACACCTTCAAACCTCAAAAACCCATTTTTCCAACTTCCAAAAACCCCATTGAACCCCATTAAAGCTCCCTCATTTCCAAAACATTCACCATTTATAAAACCCATCCAAAATCCATTTTCATTTTCATCCACCACAAACCATAAAAATCAAACCATTATAATTTCTCTCATAAACCATTTTTCACCACTTTTCACTTCTCAAGGAGCAAAAACAATGGAGTTCAATGGATATCTTCTTCGCGATGGAAGACCGGGTGATAGGAAAAGGAAAATTATTCAAAGGCTTCAGAGTCAAGAAATTCTCTCGACTAGGTACGTCGATGATAATTGTCTTTATGCTTTGGGTCTGTATCATAGTGTTTTTCATTTATTAGATTTTTTAGGCTTGCATGATATTTTTGTTAACCAGGAACCTACCTATGAGAGGCTGACAGTTGAGTTTTTAAGTTCATTGATATACACTATCATTCCTAACACTGCTAACACAATCGGTACTGTTAATTTTAGACTATTTGGAATTGAATACGAATACAGTACCGACGAACTAACAGGCTTGTTAGGAATCCCTCATAGGGAAGGTGCGATATGTGAGACACCTTTGGATGCGGAATGGTCGGCCGAGGTATTTTCCTTCTGGCAGAGGCTGTCAAGTACTTTAATAAATTCTTTTGAAGGAATACTTGTGTCGACCATCCATAACCCGGTCATAAGAGTTTTCAGATATCTTTTGGCATGTACTATCTTTGGCCGGGAGAGTCCAAAAAAGGTAAACGCTAAAGAGCTCCTATTTTTGCAAGGATGCCTCACTACCCCTATCAATCCGGTCCCGTTTATGCTTGCACACATGGCTTTAACTACTAATAAAACAGGACCGATTGTTTTTGGAGGACTTGTTACGTCTATTGCTCGGGCTCTTGACCTGAACAATGAGATAGCTACACTCGAACCACTACCTCCTCGCACAATTAATTTAAAATTTCTAAAAGACATGAAATTGTGCCGAACGAGGAGAGAAGGTGGTTATGAACTGATGGTTCATGGGGTAGCTATCCCATCTGTTGCTTTACCTTGCAGTAGACGTACTGATGTACGTAATGAAAGGAACTGGATCTATGATCTGAATGCTCCACCTGTTTTAGGTCCACTTCCTCCTAATATTCCTGATGGGGAGGCACATGACACTGATGAAGAATATGACCGGAGAGATCAATCTCCCGTACCTCACATGTCCCCCCATCGTCCTTCACAGTCAAACGCCGCACCATCTTCCTCTAACCCTGCTGCAGGTGTTGCTCCTGGATTCTATGTCACTGAGGAGATGTGGCATGATATGACGGCTAGAGAGGAAAGGCGAGACAACCTACTTTTTACTATTTCACAACAACTTACGGATAACATGAGCTTCATGCAACAATGGCGATCGGTTTCGGATCCTGCCTACAGTAACGTTTGCCGTGCCATGACCGACATCACATCAGAGCAGGCCCGTCAGTGAGAAGTCAACCGCCGGCACTACCAGCTTATGGAGGCCACTCAGGGTTCCATCATAGGTAACCTTCGAGAGGTCCGGGGTGCCCAGGCTGCCTTATCGGCACGACATGACCGGAGGGGCCAGCAGCGCAGTAGATCCCGTCGTTCCAGACCATCACAGCAGGACGGCGAGGGCACCAGTACTCCTCCGCAATAGTTTTTCAGATTACCCTCCTTATCTTATTTCGAAACATTGGGGACAATGTTCGATTTAAGTGTGGGAGGAGATTTTATTGCTTTCTGTCATTTCCCTTTCTAGTTATTTATTTGCTTTCTGTTATTTCCCTTTCCAGTAAGTTATCTAATGAGGGACTAATAAATCCTAATTGTTATCATGCATAGAAATTCTTAGGTTAGTGAGGTTTGTTATCCTAAAGAAGGAGAAGAAAGAAAAAGAGAAAGAGAAGGAAGAAGAAAAAGAAGAAGAAGAGGAGAAGAAGTAAGGCCTAAGCCCAACAATCACAAGATTAGCATTAATGAATAAAGAAGAAGAGATAAGAATTGGAGATGTGGGAATCACATCCACACCTCTCACTTACCAAAGCCCCTGAAATGGTTAGTGACACAAGCATAATGGCAACACAAAGTGGACATAGTGTCAAACCAAAGTCACATAACCAGAAGTGAAGTCATAAACACAAATACCAAATGCAAACTCAAAGCACAAGAATGAGAAAAGAACTACACAACTCAACATGAAGCATTAGGAATCACTATGACAAAACAAAATGAACATGAGAGAATACAAAGTGAGATAGTCAAAGAAACATCACAAAGTGCCAAACCAGAACCCTAACATGTTAAGAAAGTGCCTAAGGATCACATGAGATGAAGAGAAGAAGTGCACATTGTCAAATATTTACATCATGAGAAGAAAGAAGCAAAGGAAGTGAGGTGGATATGCATAGAAGTAAATGAACTTCAAAGGCAAACAAACACAAAATTTCCCAAGGTACAAACACAAACCCAAAACCAGAGGGGTATCAAAAACCTAAGATGGCCCTAAACAACTTGAAGAAGTTGGCACAAGTGCCCTTCTAAGCTAAGGAGTGAACATATGACTCAAAAGATGCAAAAAGGGACAAGTGAAGAACAAAAATTCAAATTAATTCAAGTAAGCATCCAAAAATTTCACAAACTTGCACAAATGATCTTCAATCATAACATATCAACATGCCAAAAGGAGGGAATGAGAATCAGAATCTAAGCAAGTCAAATGAGGGTTCAAACATGGATTAGGGTTAGAAGGCTTCATGCACAAGTTATAGACCAAAATCAACTAAACAAAATTCTAAAAATCAGAAAAAAAATCACCAATAAACTACATCTCATCATGAATCCAGAGCAAAAAGAATCATCTAAAAATTCAAAATAATGATCAAGATGGAAAATGAACAAGTCAGCATGGTTCAAAATGAAATAAAACCAATTAATTAAAAGAAACAATTAATTTCCACGTGCCAATTAAAAATAAATGAAGAATAAAAATACCAAAAATTAAAGAAAACTAAAAGGCTCATTCCTGAATTTTTTAGAATTTTTGAAGACCTATTACTATTTTTTAAAATTAAAAAGCAAACTGAAATAAAATGAAAACAAAAAGTAAAAAGAAATAAAGAAATAATGGCCAAGGGGTGCGTATAGAAAGCAATTCCAGTTCATACTCAATGGGCTTTAAAACAAGGGGGGGTGAATAGCAAGGGGAGGCCCACTTAGTGTTCAGTCAACTTAGATGATAGTATGTCAATCCAATGGTTGCAAACAAAAGTCAATAAGAAAAGTCCACACCATCCAAGGTCCATGCGCAGTCAAACAAAATTCAGTCATTTAATCCACTGGCCAGGGTGAGGTCAAGTCAACATGAGGTAATCCAATCCAAAGGTACACATCAATTATCTCAAAGTAATCACAAACAACGCACCAGATTCAAAGTCAAAACCCTAGGTCAACTAAAGGCAAGGCTCAGATCAAGTTGTACACACACTACCATGCGCTGGCAAATAAAAATAATTAAACAGAATTTAAAAAGCACGTGAGAGGGAACAAGGTTTTTTAATGTGCTGGCAACATGTGTAGCGTCCAGATTGTGGATCTAACGGCTATGTGTTCATCTTCTTCATTCAACTCAGGCGAAACATAAATCCAGAATCCGGTGACCGGAGCTAGGGCTCCGGCACCGAAAAATTCAAACTAAGAACAAAACATCACATAAATGCATCAAAACCTCCAGATCAAGTCATTAAGCTACACTAAATCCAAATATAGCAACCAAATTCACAATGGATCAAAGCATAAGCTGGATCGAAGAAAAACATATTTATGCATCAAATTTCAGATCAACAATACAACCTCAATATTCATCCATTTTTAAATCTAATCATCACAGAATCATCAGCATATCACACAGATCACAATGCACACAACTAAAACCATTTCTAGATCCATGAATTCAGTGAGTTACCTGAACTTATAGAGCACGAATTAGGTCAAGATAAGCGTCCAAATGCTGCAGATCTACCTTCTTTAAACCTCTCCTTGCAAAATAAATGCAAGAGAGAGCTTGAATTGCTCTAGATCTTGAAATTTGAACCGAAATGCACTTGAACTGCACCTTTTGAAATCTTGAGCTTCAGCTTGAATCAATGGTGGATTGATGATCCTTAAGATTCAAGGAAGAAAAATATGAAGTTTGTTTGGTGAATGAGTGAGAGAATCAGAGGATTCGAAGAGAAATGCAAAAGAAGCCAAAACTTGAGAGTGATGAAATTGTGATGAATCTGAGCACAAAGTAAACCCTAGCTGCTTATATATGATGTTAACTAATCACTGATGAAAAATAAGAGGGAATGCATGTGAGGAATGAGTGGGAGGAAGAAATTGAAAAATTGGCATGAAGAGTGCGATGAGTTGATTTGCTCGTGCATCCTTCTCATCCTTTGCACATGTTCAATCACAATCCAGCCCTTGGTTCAAAACAGGAAGTATCCTGGCCCTCGGATGTGAGAGTCATGCATTTTGAGTGATCATGCAATTTTGCACCTTATGGAATATCTCTCATCTCATGCACGAATTTGTGTGTTTCCTTGGGATAAAAATATTCTCATACATTTCCTTGAAGCACTATAATCTTATTTGGCCCACAACATCACTTAAAAAAAAGTTTCATGAGGTTTTGCATTTGGAGGAGGCTTAAAATTCATGCCATGCCCTAGAATTCAAGAGATTTTCGAAGGGCATATCTCTCAAACCATGAGGGCTATGAAAAAGTACTTGTACTTTTCAAAAATGTGAGGCTTTAATCTTCAATTTTCATGTTTGGTGGCAATTCATTTGAAGCTTTTTTCACCAAGTTATGTACACTTGAAAATTAGGGCAAAAGGTTACTAAAAATGGCAAGTTTCATGACCAATCACATGCCAAAAATGCAAAACACCTCAAAACCTCTTGATTCTTGATCTTTGGCTTTGCCAAACCTCTTCTAATGTTATGAGAACATCTCTTGGCTAGAAAAATAGGGTTGGACCCTTTGAAATTTCACAGTTGACTTCTAGAATGCACAGTTGACCAATTTCTTCATTTACAAGCAACTGAAGAAATACCTGACTTCCACAAGGAATTTTCTCACCAAATTTCATCCCTAGGATCTTCTTAACATATGAAAGACTTTTCCCAAATGAAATGGAAAAGTCACAAAGTTTTCATTCTTGAAACTCAAACCCTAATTTGAGATCATTGTGTAGGAGCTTTGCCCTAGCTTGAATTCCCTAATGATCCTCCAACCTCCTGGGCTTTTGTGAATGATCTTAAGCTTGTGAGTGCAATGTAGACTCCCCATAGGACTTGAATAAATCAATTGGACCTCTTGTTATAGCTTGAAATGCTTCAAAACCCTCCACAAATGATCATATGCCTAATGCTAAGTCATGAGAATGTTATGTCTCATCTTGCCATGCAAAGATGCCAAGAATATGATATGCTTATGATGAATATGATATGCTTATGATGAATATGATATAGTGATGTTGCTTAAAAAGAAGAAGGCAAATTTAGGGTGTTACATCTACTATTTCACAACAACTGACGGACAACATGAGCTTCATGCAACAATCGCGATCGGTTTCAGATCGTTCCGACAGTAACGTTTGTCGTGCCTTGACCAACATCACATCAGAGCAGGCCCGTCAGCGATAAGTCAACCGCTGGCACTACCAGCTTATGGAGGCCACTCAGGGTTCCATCCTAGGTAACCTTCGAGAGGTCCGGGGTGCCCAGGATGCCTTATCGGCACGACTTGACCGGAGGGACCAGCAGCGCAGTAGATCCCGTTGTTCCAGACCATCACAGCAGGACGGCGAGGGCACCAGTGCTCCTCCACAGTAGTTTTTCAGATTACCCTCCTTATCTTATTTCGAAACATTGGGGACAATGTTTGATTTAAGTGTGGGAGGGGATTTTATTGCTTTCTGTCATTTCCCTTTCTAGTTATTTATTTGCTTTCTGTTATTTCTCTTTCCAATTAGTTATCTAGTTTAACTTTTCTTAGATAATGCACGTGTCTGACGAGTCACCAGTATAGTGCATCTTTAGTACATCCTCATTTTTTCCCATTTCCTTAGCCTTACCAAACAAATTTAAAAAGAAAACAATGTTGTTTCACATGTTTTTTTGGCTTTAAGACAGGTTTGGATTAGGATATGGTGACTTAGGTCAACTTTTTGAAACATCAATACCATTGTAGCACCATAGACCTCTTGAATATAGGAATAACTCCTAAACCCCACACCATGGCCTTTATTATCATTCAAAAAATTGTCCTAAGTAGTTTATTCTAGCAGTCAGCTCCGGCCTAAGCATGCTCTACGTAGGGGGTCGATGAACATAAGTGAATGATCCAGTACTAATAAAAAAGAAAAAAGGAAAACTCTGGGATATGTGACCCTCACAAAGTCATTTAAACCGAAAAAAGAGAAGAATTTTTTTTTGCCACAAAACGAAAAAAATTGCAATCACCTATTGTTAGTTGGTTCAGAGGTATCTGGCACTGAACTTGGTAGGGCGGATTACAATCCGATCCCCCACAATTACATTTAGGAAAAATAAAACGGGTTTACACATGCTTATGTGCCAGAAACCTTATGTTATGGATCAGAATCACTAACCGGTCACTCTACTATGAAGCATGTACGGATAACGGGCTTAATGTGATTGCGCCTGAATGAAAAGGACCCAAGAAGAGATGAGAAGATAGGCCTAGGTATTGTGGGATGACATGGGGTGGTTAATATAGGATTGAAGTTTGTGTCTGTGTTATTATGGTACCCTTGGTTCACTTAGTTAGTATCTGTCACTGCATCCTGACTTGAACTTAGAAGCCCTTTAGCCCAAATCACGTGTTGACACCAGTTTTCTTCACTTTTGAGCTTTTGATGTTTGCTTGAGGACAAGCAAAGGTCTAAGTGTGGGAGGATTTGATAACACTAAAATTCATCGTATTTTTGGCTCCGATTTCGCATGCATTCTTAGCTTTTATTGCTATTTTGTTATGTTATTACTTTTTTTTCTCTTTATATTCAGGTTTTCTATGCAATCAGGGCTTAAATCAAGAAGAGGAGCGAAAAAGGAGTGGAAACGGACGAAAACCAAGAAATTCAGCTTTTTACACTTACGGCATCCGTCATAGCTGGCGCCATGGGGTCTGCCATGACATGGCCACGTCTCAAGACCACTCCATAACTGCCAAGACCCACGATCCCCACTTTCTTCTTCCATTTGCTCTTATGGCAGGCGCCACAAGGCAAAAGTGGTTCCCTCCACTTTTTAGTGGAGGGGGGCATATTGGTCATTTCCCATTTAAGATTTGCCTATAAATAGGACTTTAGACATTGTCTGCAATTGGGTATTATTTGGAGCCATATCCAAATTATACTGATACTATTTCACAAACGCCTCATCTAAATCCTTTCAGCTTCGAATATTGACCCTACTCAGCTTCATGTACCATTCCAAGGAAGCTCCTACAAGACTATCCTGGAAGTAATACATCCACAACTTCTCATCAGCTATATGCGCAGCAATCCTTCCCGCAAAAGACTGAAGGTGGGTTTTCGGGCAAGCCGTGCCGTTGTACTTATCAAAAGTAGGGACCTTGAACTTGTAGGGAATTCTCACCCATGGCACTAAGCCCAGATCAGTGATGTCAAAGCATAAAGAACTCTGAGATTGAATGGCCCGAATTTGCTTAGCCATTTCTTCAAACCTCCTATTCATGTCAATACCCTGGCCTTCTGCCTCATCCAGTAAAGTGAATTGTTCATCCTGCCCATCCATCTGCATGTTATGCACTCCATCATTGATAATAGTGACCCCGGGTTGCACTGATAACACTAAAATTCACTGTATTTCTAGCTCCGATTTCGCATGCATTCTTAGCTTTTATTGTTATTTTGTTATGTTATTACTTTTTTTTCTTTATTTTCAGGTTTTCTATGCAATCAGGGCTTAAATGGAGAAGAGGAGCCAAAAAGGAGTGGAAACAGACGAAAATCAAGAAATTCAGCTTTTTACACTTACGGCATCCGCCATGGCTGGCGCCATGGGGTCTGCCACGACATGGCCACGTCTCAAGATCACTCCACAACTGCCAAGACCCACGATCCCCACTTTCTTCTTCCATTTGCTCTCATGGCGGGCGCCATGGCCTTGTGGCGGGCGCCACAAGGCAAAAGTGGTTCCCTCCACTTTTTAGTGGAGGGGGCATCCTGGTCTATTCCCATTTATGATTTGCCTATAAATAGGACTTTAGAATTTCGTTTTCTTCATCCAAACTTAGAATCTCTTAGCCATATATCAGTTTTAAAGTAGTTATAATTCCACATCGGGGTGTTACTGCAATCGAGTGACCGAGTTTGTATACGTCTGTGTGATCGAGTTTTGGAGCACTCTGGGAGGAAGTTAATCCTGCCGCCATTTTAATTTCAGTTCGTATTTTATCCTTCCGCATTGCTTTACTTTATTTATTATCCGCACTCGCACTTTATTTTATTTATTTCCCGCACTCGCTTTACTTTCGTTTATTTTCCGCACTCGCTTTACTTACTTTATTTCCCGCACTCGCACTACTTTTATTTATTTCCCGCACTCGCACTACTTTTATTTACTTTCCGCACTCGCACTACTTTTATTTACTTTCTGCACTCGCACTAATTACTTTTATAAAAAATTATAAAATGAACTTTTACTTTACCATGTCTAACTAAATCCATAAAGGTTAGAATGTAAGGATCGTAATTAAACCAGTAATCCATACAATTGTTCGTAGAAACACTTAAGGGCTATTTTATCTTTCAATTTAAGTTTAATTGTTTTTAACTATTTCAAAAACAACCAAAAGAGCTTTGTCTAGTTCATTAGGAGCTTTGTCTGGTTCGTGAGAACCTCTTTTTGCTAAGAAATCCAGGATAAAGTACTTTTCAACTTAGTCAAGATACTATATTTCTTAAAAATAGGTTTACTACTCTAACGCAGTACGCACCTTTTTATCCGTGACAATATGAGGGGTTGATTAGAGAGTACAACTCGGTTCTGAATACGCGAAAGCGACAGTTCCTGTTAAATTAGTTCTTTTCAAAGTGGAAAACATTGCCCATAAGTAGTTCTATTAACAAGTACCAGATTATCTATTGATTATGTGAATTACATTCGAGCCTGTCTTTTATTAATTGGTTAAAATTATTATTTTATTTACCATTGCGCACTCCTTAAAACCATTATATTTAGTTGCCTTAGATAGACACCATAACAACATGTACGATAGATTGACACTTGGTCTCTGTGGATTCGACAATCTTATATATTACTCTGATGTGTTCATACACTTGCGAAAAACACGCATCATGTTTTTGGCGCCGTTGCCGGGGACACATTTCGTCAAATTTCATACCCTGTAGTTATACCGTTTAGACTAAGGTTGTTACCTTCCGGTCAATGCGAAAGACTCGCAGTGCCGGAAGCTTAGTAGACCCTCTAGCTGAACCTGAACGTTACGCTCGCGCACGTTTGTTTTCCATAGGAATAGGAGAGCTATGGCCGAAGATCAAAACCGAAGACCTCTTAAGGACTTCGCCCAACCATCAAACAAGGAACCTAGTTCTAGTATAGTAAACCCCGCTATCCCAGCCAATAATTTTGAACTTAAACCATCCCTGCTGCAATTAGTGCAACAGAGACAATTCGCAGGTCTTGCTACTGAGAACCCAAACCAACATTTAAAAAACTTTCTCCAGTTAGCAGACACCTTTAAAACCAATGGATCTCCTCCTGAGGCGATACGCTTAAGATTATTTCCCTTTTCCCTCAAAGATAAAGCTCTATCATAGTTAGATTCCCTTCCACCCAATTCCATAACAACTTGGGAAGACCTTAGAAAAGTTTTCCTTGCTAGATATTTTCCCCCAAGTAAGACCGTTCTTCTTCGAAACCTAATAACCAGATTTACCCAACACCAAGGAGAGTCGTTGCTCGAAGCCTGGGAGATATATAAGGAGCTATTAAGAGCATGCCCACATCATGGTTTAGAGAATTGGCTGATCATTCAAACCTTCTACAATGGACTTCATTATAACACTAAGATGACCATCGACGCTGCCGCTGGTGGCGCACTGATGAATAAACCTTACCCTGAAGCTAGTGCCCTTATCGAAGATATGGCCCAAAACCATCAATCATGGGGAGTAGAACGAGCAAAAGTGGAAAAGAAGGAAGCCCAAGGAGGAATACATGCGCTAAGCTCTATGGACAGAATGCAAGCTAAAATGGACGCATTGGCCCTTAAAGTCGAACATATGTGTACAACCCCGAATATTGTAGTCGTAGTTTCTCCGAATTGTGAGATATGTGGGACACAAGGACACCAATCCGCCGAATGCAATCTGTTAAATGAGACCAACCCTGAGCAAGTGAACTACACCCAAGGAAACCCATTTTCAAACACATACAACCCTGGATGGAGGAATCACCCAAACTTCTCCTATAAAAATAACAACCCTATCCAAAATACCGCACCTCCGAGACAACAAGGTTACCAAGCCCCAAGAACAAATCAACCTATGCAACCTGTACCACCAAGTCTGAGCCTTGAGAAAATTATGGAAAATTTTATCACCGCTCAAACACAACAAAACAAAGAGTTCATGAACCAAAATGTCCATGTTAACGAACTAATTACCCAGTTAGGAACCAAGGTTGATCAAATTATTACTCATAATAAGATGCTTGAAACCCAGATCTCTCAGGTAGATTTAAACCAAGCCCCTCAGACTACACCTGGAGGACAATTCCTTGGACAACCTCAACAAAACCCAAAAGGGCAAGAAAATGCCATTACTCTACGAAGTGGAACCGCTTATAAGGAACCTTAAAACCATAAATTAAGTGAGCCCGAAACATCTGAGAGAAATGAGGAAAAGGAACCAGAGGAATCTGAAAACCCGAAAAGTCAAGAAAAAGGAGAAGAACCTAAAAACAAAACCTATGTACCACCACCACCATATAAACCACCAATACCATACCCTCAAAGATTAAAGAAAACCCAAATCGATAATCAATATCAAAAATCCGTTAAGGTTATAGAAAAACTTCACGTAGAAATCCCCTTTACAGAAGCCATCACCCAAATACCCTCTTACGCTAAGATTCTCAAAGATATACTTACAAATAAACGTAGACTTGAAGATCCGAAACCCATGAAATATAATTCTATTTCCGAAAATAGGTTAGCAAAGAAAGATAAAAATGCCGGAAATTTTTCCATTCCTTGTATATTGGGGAATCATGTCATCGAAAAAGCTTTTCTAGACTTAGGAGCTAGTGTGAGCTTAATGCCTTTAGCAGTTTGTGAGAGATTAAACTTAGGAGAATTACAACCTACTAAGATGTCACTTCAATTAGCCGATAGATCCGTTAAATACCCTATAGGCATACTTGAAGACGTCCCTGTTAGGATAGGTCAGCTGTTTATACCTACTGATTTTGTTGTCATGGACATTAAAGAAGATGACGACATACCAATCCTCCTAGGTAGACCGTTCTTATCGACTGTTGGAGCCATAATAGATGTTAAAAAAGGGAAACTAACGTTTGAGGTGGGTGACGAGAAGATAGAATTTGTACTCTCGAAATTTCTTATGGCATCTGTAATATGAGATGCTTGTTATGCCTTAGATATCATTGATGAATGCATTAGGGAATTAGAACAAGAAGAAGAAATTGAATCTATAAAATTGCCATCAACCCTTATTTGGGAAGATGACAGTTATAAAAAACCCTACATTGATGATAACCTTCACGAATGTTTATCTCTTACCCCAGATCGTATGCCTTGCCCTATGAAACCAACCGTAAAATATAAGGAACTACCTAAAAACCTGAGATATCAATTTCTTGATGAAGAAATGAACCGTCCAGTTATAGTCAGTGCTACCTTAAACCAAGAGGAACCCAACCAATTGTTAGATGTTTTACGAAGGTACCCCTCAGCCTTAGGATATAAGATCTCAGATCTAATAGGAATAAGCCCATCTGTATGCATGCATCAGATTTTGCTTGAAGAAGATTCAAAACCCTCTAGAGAACACCAACGAAGAATAAATCCTATGATGAGTGAAGTAGTTAAGACTGAAGGTCTTATGTTACTAGAGGCAGGTATAATATATCAGATCTCGGACAGTAAATGGGTGAGTCATGTGCATGTAGTACCTAAAAAGGGAGGCATCACAGTCGTGCAAAACGAGAAGGGCGAACCTGTAGCAAAAAGAACCGATGGAGGTTGGCGTATGTGCATAGACTATAGAAAATTAAATAAAACAACTAGGAAGGACCATTTCCCATTACCATTCATAGACCAAATGTTGGAGCGCCTAGCAGACACTCTTACTTTTGTTACCTAGATGGATATTCAGGATTCTTCCAAATACCTATTCACCCCGAAGATCAAGAAAAAACTACCTTTACATGCCCTGTTGGAACTTTTGCCTACAGAAGAATGCCTTTTGGACTCTATAATGCCCCTGCCACTTTCCAACGCTGCATGATGTCTATCTTTGCAGACTATTTAGATGGAATCATGGAAGTATTTATGGACGATTTCTCAGTTTGTGGATCTGATTTCAAAAATTGTCTTATCAACCTTGAGAAAATCCTGGAAAGATGCGTGGAGGTAAACCTTGTGCTAAATTGGGAAAAATGTCATTTCATGGTCACCGAAGGGATATTTTTAGGACATATAGTTTCTGAAAAAGGTATAGAGGTAGACAAAGCTAAAATAGAAGTCATAGAGAATCTAAAACCGCCGAAGACTATCAGGGAGATAAGAAGTTTTCTTGGACATGCCGGATTTTACCGACGTTTTATCAAGGACTTCTCCAAAATGACAAAGCCCTTAACTGGTCTTTTAATGAAAGATGCTGAATTCATCTTCGATGAAAAATGTACTGAAGCATTTAATCCTCTGAAACCCCCTGTTTGGTCGGAACCGTTTGAGATAATGTGTGACGCTAGTGACAATGCTGTAGGAGTCGTTCTAGGTCAGAGAAAAGATAAAAAGTTACACATAATTTATTATGCCAGTAGAACCCTAGACGCTGCATAGCTCAACAACGCATCAATCGAAAAAGAGCTCCTAGCTGTAGTTTTCGCCATAGACAAATTTAGATCTTATCTAGTAGGAGCCAAAATTATAGTTTACACCGACCATGTTGTCGCTCCCCGAATTTCCATCCTGGTACAAACGCGAAAGTGGCGCGGAAAAGAATTGAGTCGCCAGCTAGGCATTTTTATCCCGAAGGAACGGGAATGGTAATGTTGCACAAACCAGAAGAAAAGAAAAGGAAGGACACGGGTCCTGCGAACCAAAGAGACTGAGTTCGGGAGTCGGTTACGACCTGGGAAGGTATTAGCACCCAGATCGTCCGCCGTACCTGACGGGATCCACGCTTGCAAAGAAATCTGTTACAAAGGGTGAAGGAATGAAAGCTGTTGCAAAAGAAACTGAAACTGGATAAAAGAAAAGGGAACTGAAAAAAGAAAAAAAAAAGAAAAAATGTAGGGAAAATAAAGATTGTGCTCGAACGGGCCATACCCCGCTGCCTACGTACCTCATCTGGACAATGAGAATCAGAGTCGCCGTAGTTCCCCTAACTAGGGGTGGAATGGATTTCTTGTGAATTAAGGCTTGAACTGCCTATGTCAATGCTCAGGTGTTGCAGGCTCGGACGACGAGTGCGTAACCGTCTTGCAAAGTGACAAGTAGGAGCAAGTTCGCGTACGGAGCGAAGGAGATGAGAAAAGAATTCCCGAAGGAAAGACGCTTATTGTTGGTTTGTGTTTTTTTATGAGTTTTCTGTTTTGAAGTTTGCATAGGTAAGTGTATCTAAGTCTTACTCACTGGGATGTGTACGTCTCACATCATCCCGAAATGGAATGCGCAAGAGGTACACCTATCTATGGAGGAAATCCCTAAATCTAGTCCCATAAGTGAAGGCTCAACCACACTAACCTACTAACATTTATTAAGTGTTTTTGTGATTTTTTGGTTATGAAATGTTTTTTTATATTTTCTTTGTGAAGTAATCTCATGCTAAGACCTATCCACCACGAGGGATATCCTACACCTCGCCCCGAAACGGAACGCGTGCAAGTATCTCATAGCAAATTCTCGTGTCACATGAGAAGACTCAACCTTTATCAAAGTGACTTAAAGTTAAGTTTGAAGATGAGAAGAGAGAGAGAGCACCAAAAGGATCTCAAAGGTAAAGAATCTAAGGGGGACTAATGAATCCTAATTGTTGTCATGCATGGTATTCCTAGGTTAGTGAGGTTTGAACTCTATCCTAATGAAGAAGAAGGAAAGAAAAGAAGAAGAAGAAGAAGAAGAAGAAGAAGAGAAGAAGAAGAGAAGAAGTAAGGCCTAAGCCCAACAATGACAGGATTAGCATTAATGAAGAAGGAAGAAGAGATAAGAATTGGAGATGTGGGAATCACATCCACACCTCTCAATTACCAAAGCCCCTGAAATGGTTAATAGCATAAGAATAAATGCAATACAAAATGGTCATAAGATCAAAACAAAATCACACAACCAGAAGTGAAGTCATAAGCACAAAGGCCAAATGCAAACTTAAATCACAAGAATGAGGATAGAATCACACAACTCAACATGAGGCAATATGAACCACTATGACAAAACAAAATGAACATGAGAGAATGCAAAACAAAATAGTCAAAGCAACATCACAAAGTTCAAGACCAGAACCCTAACATGTTAGAAAAGTGCCTAAGGATCACATGAGATGAAGACAAGAAGTGCCCATAGTCAAACATTCACATCATGAGAAGAAGGAAGCAAAAGAAGTGAAGTGAGCATGCATAAGTGTGGAAGAAATTCAAGAGAAACCAAACACAAACTTTTCCAAGGTGCAAATCACACCTCAAGACCAGAGGGGCATCAACAACCTAATGAGGCTCTAAACAACCTAGAGAAGTTGGCACCAGTGCCCTTCTAGGCTAAGGAGAGAACATATGATCCAAAAAGAAGCAAAAAGGGACAAGTGAAGAACAAAAATTCAAATTAATTCAAGTAAGCATCCAAAAATTCCACAAATTTGCACAAATGATCTTCAATCATACAATATCAACATACCCAAAGGATGGAATCAAATTCAGAAGCTAAACAAGTCAAATGAGAGTTCAATCATGGATTAGGGTTAGAATTCCTCATGCACAAGTTAGAGATAAAAATAAATTAAACAAGATCCTAAAAATCAGAACAAAAATTACCAATAAACTACATCTCATCATGAATCCATAGCAAAAAGAATCATCGCCAAATTCAAAATAATGACCAAGATAGAAAATGGACAAGTCAGCATGGTTCAAAATGAAATAAAATGAATTAATTAAAAGGAACAATTAATTTCCACGTGCCAATTAAAAATAAAAATATCAAAAATTAAAGAAAACTAAAAGAAACATCCCTGAATTGTTTTATAATTTTTGGAGACCTAAAACTATTTTTAAAAATTAAAAACAAAAATGAAAATAAAATGAAAACAAAAAGAAATAAAAATAAAGAAAAATGGCTAGGGGTGCATTCAGCAAGAAATTCCAGTTCATTTAATTGGGCTCATACGCAGGAGGGGGGTGAATAACAGTCAAGGCATAGTCAGAGTCAGCGCAGGACATAATAATTATGATGGAAATTCATTAATTCAGGAAAAACGTGAACCATTAGATCAAGTGTACGCACAGGATTAGTCAACTCATTAAAACAAAGTATGCAAAATGATTGGCCAGAAGTGAGAGAACATGATAGCTATGGTGTGTGCAAAATAAAGTGATTTATTCAGAAAACAAAATGAAAAAGAAAACACGTGAGAGGGAGCACACATTTTTAATGCGCTGGCATGTTGTCCTCCGTCCAGATCCCGGATCCAATGGTCATACACTCGTCTTCTTCCTTCAACTCAGATGAGACAAATTCCAGAATATGGTGACCGGAGCTAGGGCTCCGGCACCGGAAAATTCAAATTATGAACAAAGCACAAAAGAAATACATCAAAATGTCCAGATCAAACAATTAAACCACACTGAATCAAAAATGCTCATGAAAATCACAATGGATCAAAGAATAGCCTGGATCGAAGATAAACAGCTCTGACCATAAAATTTCAAATCAACAATACAACCTCAATATTCATCTATTTTCAAATCCAATCATCACAGAATCATCAGTATATCACACAGATCACAATGCATACAACTAAAACCATTTCTAGATCCATGAATTCAGTGAGTTACCTGAACTTGCAGAGCACAAATTAGGTCAAGACAAGCCTCCAATCACTGCAGATTGTCGCTCCCAAAGATTTGCATCCTAGTATAAGCGCGAACGGTCGGCGAAAGAGAGAACACAAGGGTGAACAGAAAAGAGTCGCCAGCTAGGCATTTTTATCCCGAAGGAAAGGTAATGCTGCATAAACCTTGAAAGATATGGATAAGACAGTCGCGAACCAGAGAAACTGAGAAAGGGGGTTGGTTACAACCTGGGAAGGTATTAGCACCCAGATTGTCCGTCGTACTCGACGGGATCCACGCTTAAAAGATTTGTGTTTAAAGGGGTAGTGTCAGTGCTATTTTGTGTGCAAAAGCTGGAAAAGAATGCAAGTGTCAGTGCAAAAGAAGTGTGAAGTGAAATAAAGGTGTGTCAGTGTAAGAAAAGAATGCAAAGCTCAAGACAATGAGGCCTAAAGAATAAAGCTGGAGGAGGGGGAATGGCCAGAGACTTTTGTTCGATAACTATTAAGTTATGCCTACGTATCCTCTCGTGCAATGAGGAAGTCAGAACACCGTAGTTCGACTCAAAGAGACCGAAAGATAAATTGACTGATGAACTGCTTACTTGTCTATGCTCAAGTGTATGACCTGTCTAGCTCAGGTGCTAACTGTCTTGCATTAGACGGAAGAAGCGAGTTCTTATTTATGAGTGAATGAGGTGAAGAAAGAATCCCGGAGGAGACGATTATTGTTTGTTTTTGATATTTTCAATCTTTTATTGCTTTTTTTGTTTGTCATAAGAAAATGAGCATAAGCCTAAACCAAGGGTTAGCAAA
Organism: Lathyrus aphaca; assembly: GCA_963966055.1. Lineage (NCBI taxonomy): Eukaryota > Viridiplantae > Streptophyta > Magnoliopsida > Fabales > Fabaceae > Lathyrus > Lathyrus aphaca. The sequence continues at coordinate 195,966,094 of OZ014519.1, read as the reverse complement.
CTCATCACATCCTCCCTCTGATTAGGGGTAATGAGAATACCTTAAGTATGAAGTAAACACCTCACACTTAATCACCATGATGTAGGATTAAGATAATTAACCTACTTGCATTTACTTAGATGTTTTTTGGAGTTTTTGTTTAGTGTTAAGTAATGAGTTTAAGCCATAATCAAGGATTTAATGGACCCATTACACCATCCTAATAGAAGGATAATAGATGAGAACATTTAAGATGAGAAAGGCTCCTCAACTTAATCCATGATTAGGGATTAACCTCATGACAAACAAAACCTTTATTAAAGTGGATTTTAGTTAATGGTAGGATTAAGAAGTGGATTTTAGTTAATGGTAGGATTAAGAAGTGGATTTTATGGTTTGTAAGACAACTTGAGGGGGACTTGTCCATTAACACTAGGGTTAGTCCTTCTTAACCAATTAAGGAAGAATTAGAACCCTAATGCAAGGCCCAAGTTACAAGGTTGATGTCTTAGTGATTATTAGATGGATTGATTAAGAGATTTAAACACATTAAGGGTTTAACACTTAGGATTAAAGTTATACACTCCATCCTAAGAGAAGGATGCGGGCATAACCCTAATCACAAAGCCTTAAAACCTTTAAGGTTTAATCCCTGATTAAGAGATGAGAAAAGAAGACACAAAGGTAAAAACTAATGGGGGACTAATCAAACCCTAATTGTGATCATGCTTGGGTGTTCCTAGGGTTTATGAGGCTTGCAAGAGATCTTTAAGAGAGCCACCAAGGAAGAAGCAGATGAAAGGAAGAGAAGAAGAAGAAGCAAGTCAACTTACTTCACTTAAAAAGATAAGTTGCTTAAAGAAAGAAAGTGAGGAGGGAACATGAATGAGCAAGCTCACTCTAATACAAATTCAAAATGCAGCAATGAATTCATAAGAGAGATGAGAAGAGATTGTGAGATGTGAAGGCAAATTCACTTCTCAAACACTTACCACCTGAAAAGTTAGCAAAAGGAAATGAAATGAATGCAATGAGGCAAACCAAAACCAGAAGCATGTTCATAATTCTAATGATGCAAAGAGATGATGCAAATGTATGTCATGAGATGTGGATGATCATACAAGAGATGGGAATGCAAATGAAGCATATAAGAAGCATGAAAGTTCATGAATGCACATGAAATGAAATGAAAGCATAACATGGCAAATGGATGATGCAATGATCAAACATGGTTCTAATGTGTCCTAAGATGTCTTATATGTCATGTGAATTCACAAAATGTCATGGCAAGTTCATGAATGCAAGCATATGTAAGATGAATGCAAATGGAGATGAGAAATTAGGGTTATATGAACATGTGAGATGAAAAACTCAAAAACAGAAGCAAGTCATAAGATAAAAAATTGAAAATGCACCCAAAGAAACCCTAAACCTATACTAAGTTCCTAGGGTCTTAAGGGTGATTCTCAAGATAAAATGCCAAAAAATTGAAAATGAAAGATAAAAATGAAACAAAAATGTTTTTAGAAACTAGAAGTCATGCATAGAACAATACAAAAAGAATCATTCACAAACTCAACTTGGTCTAAAAGTTATGAATTTTTGAAGTTAGGGTTAAAAATGTATGAATTTAAGAACCCTAATTCATTGAAAAATGTCAAAGTGTGATCAAAACCAAAAAGAAATTTATGTGGTGAATTTGTAAATACTTCTAAATGTTTGAAAATATTCTCTGAATTTTTTTGTGATTTTTAAATACTTAAATGCATTTTTGAATTAATTAATTTCCATTAATTAATTAAATAAAACATTTAAATGATTTAAAAATATTTTTTTAATGCAAAAAATAAAAATAAAAATATTTTTGGGTTCTGAAAATTAATAAAAGGTTTGATAAAAATTTTCAGAATTTTTTGACTATTTTGACTATTTTTAAAAATTCGTACAAATAAAACAGAAAAAATGAAATAAAAATTAATTAAATTGAAAGTATGCAGGATGGAGAGCCAGGATTGATTCTGGGCTTGTGAGAGTTGACTAGGCGCGCATCTGGACGGCCCAAGTTCAAACTTCATTAATTCAGATTAATTAAATAAATAAACCTAATTAAAAACTAATGATTCAATCCTCACAGCACAAACACGCGCGGGAACTCTCATCTAACGACCCACATTTAAAATATGCCCTAACCCTAATTAATTAACTTAATGACTTTCAGGTGGCCGGAAATGACCTCCGGTCATCTTCTTCGGCCACACTCTCCCCTGAAAATCTCTATCTCACTCCCTAGGCTACAAAATCATGCCAACATCTCCAGAACTCATCTCCTAACATCAAATAACAAGAATCCAGCATCATAACCAATTTATTTCACTCACACAAAGAGAATCGAAGAAGAATAGATTTAGGGAAAAAGTTTCAGAGCAACATAAAATGCTTGTTTCTGGCTCATTTTCGAAAATAAATACATCCCCATGATCAGGGCAACACATAGAACAATATTTTAACAAGAAATCAAGGTTCTGGAAAAATTGTTCATCATGTTACCTGAGGTTGAGCTTTCGAATTCTGGGTTCTCTGACCTTCTTCCTTGTGCTTTTCCACTCTAATGAACTCCCTGATGCTTCTGGTAAGCTTGAAATAAGTTTGTATGGAGTGTTTTGAAACTTTCAATTCAGGGGTGGTGAAAATCGTATTTTGGTTGGAGGTGGTTTCAGGCTGTTTTGAGGGGTGGGAAATGATCAGTGATGAATTTGGAGATGAATGGTGGAAGAAGTTTTAAGTTTGAGTGGCTGAGTTGTGAAATTCGATAGAAAATGCAAGAGGGAGAGTTTTTGTGAACTATGGCAATGCTGTAGTTTCAGGCTTGCTTCTTGTGTGAAATGAGTTGCCTTTTGCCCATGTATCAAGCTGTGATAGGTCTATGGAGTTGGTGTGGGCTATGCTGATTGGTATGGCTTGTTTTGCAAAAAGTCAAGATTTGTTGTCCTTTGAGGTATGGGCTGGTTCAGGCATGGTACAAAGGGGTGTCTGGTGCAACAAGATTCAAGGATAGCCATGGAAATCATTTAGAGGCAATTCAGCAAGTTTGTGAGAAGTTGTGGGAGGTTTTGCAAATTTGTGAACTTTTGGCCCTTTTGAAATTTCTTCATGTGCAAGTAATGAAATCTTGGGATTCTTGGGCCAATTATCAGTTTTAATTCATGCACTATGATGTTATGATGTGTAGAAGTCAATTTGAAGTCACAAAATAGCTTGGCATGAGGTTTTGCAAAAATCCCTCTTTGGCATGAAACATGAAATTATGTGATTTTTGCCAACTTTGGAAAGCCATAACTTGAGTTCCAAAATGAATTAGATCTTGTTCTTGTACTTTTTGAAAAGGGAATGATCCAGTTTACAACTTTCATGGCCAACAATTTTCATTTGAAGCATTTTTGGTTAAGAAAGAGGAGGTTGAAAAACTTTCCCAAAATGGAAAGTTTACATTACAAGTCATTTCCATTTTTGGCAACTTTTGGTTTAGCCCACTTTTCTTCAAATTTTTGAACTTATAAGCACTTCAATTATCAAATAAAGACTATATAACTTCAATTTGATGAAAATCCACTTTGGGTCCAATGATGGGGGCCTCAGATGCCCTAATTTTGCTCTGACTTGCTCAGGAAGTTACCCAATGATCAGATGACTTCCACAATGAATGTTTCCATCAAACTTGGTATGTATGATCCTTATAACATATTGAGACCAATAGAAACAAGAATGACCAAAATTTTTGGAGTTATGGCCTCTAAAACCAAAACCCTAATTTCAGGTCATTTGTGCAGTTAAACCTGGCTCTGCTTCCATGCCTTGCCAGTTCTTGTGATTTTCTGACTTCCTTGATCTTGGGAGGATAAAATATGATGATTGAACATACATGGACCTCATTGAGATGATTGATGCCCTTTGGATTGGCCCAGATGGCTCATGGATTTCTCAGATCACAAACCCTAGATGCAGATGACTTTGAACCAATGTAGTGAAGTAAAAATGCAATATAAGATGATATGACTGAACTTATGCAAATGAAAAGATCACAAGCCATGGTGTGAAATTAGTGAGGGAAAATTTGGGGTGTTTACACAGATCTACCTCTTTTAACCTCTCCTTTCAAAATAAATGCAAGAGAGAGCTTGAATTGCTCTAGATCTTGAAGTTTGAGAGCAACTGCACTTGAATGGTACCTCTTGAAATATGGAGTTTCAACTTGAATGAGTGGTGGATAAATGATCCTTATGCTTAAAGGATTCAGAATATGCAATTTGTTTTGACAATGAGTGAGTGTAGAGAGTGATTCGAAGAGAAATGCAGAAATGGCAAAAACTTGAGAGTGAACAAATGTGATGGATCTGAGCACAAAGTAAACCCTAGCTGCTTATATATCATGCCAAATGATCACTGATGAAAAATAAGAGGGAATGCACGTGAGAGGAGAGTGTGAGGATGATTTTGCAAAATTGGAAAGATTGGTGTGAAGTCATGAAACACTCGTGCATCCTTCTCATCCTTTGCACATGTTCAATCACAATCTAGCCCTTGGTTCAAAACAAGAAGTATCTTGGCCCTTGGATGTGAGGGTCATGCATTTTTCATGATCATGCAAATTTGCACCTTATGGAATATTTCTCTTCTCATGCATGAATTTGTTGATATTTTTGGAGCAAACCAATTCTTATGTAATGCCTTGTGACAATGTGATCATATTTGGTCCATAACAACACTTGAAAATAAGTTTCATGAGGTTTTGCATTTGGAGTAAACTTGAAATTCATGCCATGCCCTAAAACTCAAGCAATTTTTGAAGGGCTTTTCTCTCAAACCATGAGGGATATGAAAATGCTCTTGTACTTTTTAAAAATGGGAGACCTTATTCTTCTACTTTCATGTTTGGTTGCAATCCATTTGAAGCTTTTTTCACCAAGTTATGCCCACTTGAAAATTAGGGCAAAAGGTTACTAAAAATGGAAAATTCCATGACCAATCTTATGCCAAAAATGCAAAACACCTCAAAACATCTTGATTCTTGATATTTGATCTTGCCAAACCTCTTATAAGGTTATAAGAACATCCCTTGGCTTGAAAAATGAGGTTGGACTTTTTGAAATCTCACAGTTGACTTCTAGAATGCACAGTTGACCAATTTCTTCATTTACAAGCAACTGATGAAAATACTTGACTTCCACAAGGAATTTTCTCACTAAATTTCATCCCTAGGATCCTCTTAACGTATGAAAGACTTTGCCCAAATGAAATGGCCAAAGTCACCAAGTTTTCATGCTTGAAACTCAAACCCTAATTTGGGATCATTGTGTAGGAGCTTTGCCCTAGCTTGAATTCCCTGATGATCCTCCCACCTCCTGGGCTTTTGTGAATGATCTTAAGCTTGTAAATGCAATGTAGACTCCTCATAGGACTTGAGCAAATCCATTGGACCCGTTGTTATAGCTTGAAATACTTCAAATCCCTCCACAGATGATCATATGCCTAATGCTAGGTCATGAGAATGTTATGCCTCATCTTTCCATGCTAAGATGCCAAGAATATGATATGCTTATGATGACTATGGTAAGATATGATGCTTAAAAAGAAGAGGGCAAATTTGGGGTGTTACAACTGCCTCTATTCAAACAATTGTTAATCTGAAAAGGACGGTAGCACGGGCTATCAACCGTTCAAGATAAACTGTGGTTGAATACCAAGAAAACCTGAAATTTTCACTCTGATGGAGAATGAAAAAAACTGGGAAATAAACCCAACCAAATGATGCTTTGGTGACTGAAGGGGAGAGAAAGCCAAACGAGCTCCTTCCAAGTTGAAACTGTTATTTGGAATAAGAATACTTTGACAGACGAGTCTTCTTCGAACAATCCTGTTACGCCAGGAACTGGACATACGAGTCCTCACATACTTTGCAAAACATATGACTTGAGACAGAAGAATCTCCTTCGGATATACCTGTTACGCCAGGACCAGTGATGAACTTAAGTCTGTGGGATAGACATGCATAATCAAGGTAGACGAACCCTCCTCATATATTATCCGTGGATATATGGTCTAAGACAAACGAGCCTTCTTCGAGCAAACCTGTTACGCCAGGTGCAACATTATTAAGTGGTCTTTGAGACAAACGAGCCTCCTTCGGATAAACCTGTTACGCCAGGACCGGTGACCATTTTGACGTTTAATCCCACCGTCAGGACTTCAAACCTCTTCAACACAGACGAGTATTGGATGATCATCAAGAGAACACAAAAAAGTGCCATAAGTCAATGATACAAACGAATATCAAACGATGATCTAAGAAACACAGACGATCGCTTCAGGCGATGATATGGACGAATATTAGACACTGGTACAGACGAATGCCAGAAATCCAACACAGACGAGCAATTGGAGTAGCAATACAGACGAGTACCGGAAATCCAATACAGGCGAGCAATTGGAGTAACAATACAGACGAGTACCAGGGTAATTATCAAATCAACCCATACGGATATAAGCTAACACAGACGAGTGTGAGGAATGATACAGACAAGTATCCAAACAATACAGACGACCTTCAAACAGATAACAAACATAGACGAGTGTTGGGGAATGCAGACGAGCAATAAGCAAATACCAAACATCAAACACAGACGAGTGTTGGGAAGGGCATACAAGCAATAACAAATGTCAAACACAGACGAGTGTTGGGAAGTGCAGACGAGCAACAACAAATGTCAAACATGGGCAACTGCTGGGGAAAGCAAACGAGCGATACCAAAGTGATAACACAGACGAGCATTGAGAAATGCAGACGAGCAACAACAAAGTATGAACACAGACGAGTGCTGGAGAATATTTCCATGATGGTTCTATCTCAATCACGGAACTCTGTGGGGAAATAACAATCTTCCAACATGACTGGGGAGATGCTTCCTCAAATATCCTATGTTGGTGAAAAAAGTTTTTACAGATAAACTTTGTGGGGCCACTGCCTGCTGGGCATACTCCACTGGTGAAAAATAATCTGCTTAGGGATCCCACCTGCCAGGACTTAGCTGGGGAAAGTTCTTTTTGGGAGAATGTGACGCCATTCTGCAAAACCTGCAACAACAGAAAACACATATGTGCCCCGGGGACCTGCATGGTATGATTTATTCATCCATCGTCACCCGACACTCAAAGAAGGTTTCAAATATTTCCCTGCAATGTCATTTTTCTTTTAGAAAACAAATCACCATGTTTTAAATGCAATGCTATTTTTGCCAAAAATTCAGGATATTTTTGCAAGCAAAAGATAAACACAACACAACTTTTGACTGAATATTCTTTTTTATTGAAATGCCTCTGAATAGGAAAAGTTTTTTTACATCAGGAAGTAACCACCTGGAAAGAGGTAGCTACCATAAAATTGGGAAAATAAACTATCCTAATGGCAATGGACACGGTATCCCAATGAGTTCCCTTTCTGCTATGACCAGCATGTCTTCAAAACTCTCCATTCTTGCCTTTGCTTTCTGAGAAGATGATGGGACTGATTCCTATCCTTCTGATATTGTCAAGCTGTACGAAACGATGATTTGGTTCAGATTACTCGGATCACAGTTGTTTGCTTATTCCCTTATTTTGCATGGATTGCTTATTCCCTTATTTTGCCTGAGCTGTCCGATGTGGCTTTTCAACTAAGCGGGTGAACATTTTTTTTTTATTTTCCCTAACTTTTGCCCAAGCTTTTTATTTTGTTTTTAGCTCGCCGGGATGCCCTTTTCTTGCCTGGACTTTAATTCTGTTTTTGTGTCCAACGGGTCTTTTTATGCGAAGTATTTTTTAACTGCGTCCGAGTTAACAGGGGATTGGAAATCTTCTCCATCCATAGTGGTGAGCATCAGCGCTCCACCTGAGAAAACTTTCTTCACTATGAATGGTCCTTCGTAGTTTGGGGTCCACTTGCCCCTATGATCTGAACCTGGAGGAACGATCCTCTTGAGCACAAGCTCTCCTACTTGATACTCCCGAGTACGTACTCGTTGGTCGAATGCTCGCTTCATTCTCCTCTGATAAAGCTGACCATGACAGATAGCCGCTAATCTCTTTTCCTCAATTAGACATAGCGTATTGTATCGAGCACGTACCCATTCAGCCTCCTCAAGCTTCACATCCATCATCACCCGCAATGAAGGAATCTCTACCTCAACAGGCAAGACTGCCTCCATACCTTATACCAATGAGAAAGGAGTTGCCCCAGTCGACGTCCTGACTAACGTTCGGTACCCATGCAACGCAAACAGTAACATCTCATGCCAATCTTTGTAAGTGACAACCATCTTTTGCACAATCTTCTTGATATTCTTATTTGCTGCTTCTACCGCACCATTCATCTTTGGTCGGTAAGGATAAGAATTGTGATGCTGGATCTTGAAGTCCCGACATAACTTTGCCATCATCTTGTTGTTTAAGTTAGAACCATTGTCAGTAATGATCCTTTCGGGCACTCCGTATCTGCAAATAATGTCTCTTTTCAAAAATCTGGCTACCACTTGGCGAGTGACATTGGCGTAAGATGTTGCTTCAACCCACTTAGTGAAGTAATCGATCGCGACCAAGATGAAGCGATGACCATTTGAAGCAGTAGGCTCTATTTTCCCGATCATGTCAATGCCCTATATAGAAAAGGGCCAAGGAGATGACATGGCGTTGAGCGGGCTTGGAGGAACATGCACTTTGTCTGCATAAATCTGGCACTTGTGGCATTTACGGGCGTATGAACAACAGTTTGCATCCATTGCCATCCAATAGTACCCCGATCTCAACAATTTCTTAGCCATAGCATGTCCTCCTGCATGAGTACCGAAAGATCCCTCGTGGACTTCCTGCCTTAACAGGCTTGCTTCGTGTCTATCCACACATCTGAGCAAGACCATGTCAAATTTCCTCTTATACAAAACCCCGTATGTAATCAAGAAGAAACTAGCAGCAAGTCGCCTTAAGGTCTTCTTGTCATTGGATGATGCCCCAGCTGGGTATTCTTGCTTTTCCAGGAAGAGCTTGATATCAAAGTACCAAGGTTTCTCATCAGACACTGCGTCCACAGAGAAAGCATGAGCTGGTGCGTCAAGCCTGGAAATGTCAATCCTGGGCACATAATTCCAACACAAGACTTTGATGGACGAAGAAAGAGTAGCCAATGCATCGGCAAATTGATTCTCATCACGTGGTATGTACTGAAGCTTAACTGTCGTGAAGAACGTCAACAGTTTTCTGGCATAATCCCTGTATGGAATTAAGTGCTCTTGATGCGTATACCACTTGCCGGTAACCTAATTGATAATGAGGGCTGAATCTCCGAATATATCAAGGGTCTTAATCCGAAGATTAATAGCCTCCTCTATTCCCATTATGCACGCCTCGTATTCCGCTTCATTGTTGCTGCAACCAAAAGTAATTCTGGCAGCGAAGGGAAAGTGAACACCTTCAGGAGTGATAAGAACAACACCAACTCCACGTCCGTTGATATCGACTGCCCCATCAGACATCAACTTCCATTTAGATTCAGGGTCTGGCCCCTCCTCCGGAAGTGGTTCCTCGCAATCTTTTGCTTTGAGGTACATGATGTCCTCATCAGGGAAATCAAACTTCATTGGCTGATAGTCATATTCAAGAGGTTGTTGTGAAAGGTAATCTGACAATACACTTCCTTTGATGGCTTTCTGAGAAGTATATTGTATGTCATACTCTGTTAAGATCATTTGCCACCTAGCAACCCTTCCGGTTAACGATGGTTTCTCAAAGATATACTTGACAGGATCCATTTTGGAAATTAGCAGTGTGGTATGGGTCAACATGTACTTTCTCAGTCGGCGAGCAGCCCATACCAAAGCGCATCAAGTTTTCTCGAGCAGTGAGTAACGGGATTCACAGTCGGTAAACTTTTTGCTAAGGTAATAAATAGCGTACTCTTTTCGACCAGACTCATCATGTTGGCCTAGTACATGATAAACGGCCGTCCTGGAACTGGAGGCATTAGAATCGGAGGTGTCTGCAAATATTCTTTTATCTTTTCAAAGGCTCTTTGGCAGTCCTCATTCCACCTAACCGTTTGCTCTTTTCTTAGCAATTTGAATATTGGTTCGCACGTGGCAGTTAGATGAGATATGAACCGTGAAATGTAGTTCAACCTCCCTAAAAACCCAAGCACATCTTTTTCTGTTTTTGGTGCAGGCATATCTTGTATTTCTTTTTTACTTTTGCAGGATCCACCTCGATTCCTTTCTGGCTAACAATGAAACCCAGCAGTTTCCCGGAACGCACTCCGAAAGAGCACTTGTTTGGATTCAATCTCAACTTATACTTTATCAGTCTATTAAACAGCTTCTTGAGATTGACCAGATGCTCCTCTTCGTCTCGAGACTTAGCAATCATATCGTCCACATCGCACTCTATCTCCTTGTGTATCATGTCGTGGAACAATGTAACCATAGCCCGCTGATACATTGCCCCAACGTTCTTCAAACCAAAGGGCATGACCTTGTAGCAGAATGTACCCCACGGGGTAATGAATGTTGTTTTCTCCATGTCTTCCGGTGCCATCTTAATCTGATTATAACCGGAGAAGCCATCCATGAAGGAAAATACCGAGAATTGAGCAGTGTTATCCACCAACACATCAATGTGAGGTAATGGAAAATCATCTTTTGGGCTTGCTCTATTTAGATCTTGGTAATCAATGCACATCTGGACTTTGCCGTCCTTCTTTGGTACAAGCACAATGTTAGCTACCCAAGGTGGGTAACTAGTTATGGTGAGGAATCCGGCATCCCACTGTTTCTTAACTTCCTCCTTGATCTTCATCGCCATGTCAGGACGAGTTCTTCTCAGCTTTTGTTTCACAGGAGGACAATCCTCTCTCAATGGTAGCTTATGCATAACGATGCCAGTATCCAACCCTGGCATATCTTGATACGACCAGGCGAAGATATCCACATATTCACGCAGCATACCAATCAACTCTTTCTTTACCTCGGCCTACAGACTGGCCCTAATCTTTATCTCTTTCTTCACATCTTCAGTGCCGATGTTGATGATCTCAATTTCTTCCTGATGAGGCTGAATGACCCTTTCCTCTTGTTTCAACAATCTGACCAATTCTTCAAGGAGTTCACAGTCTTCCTCAACCCCTTCATCAGCTTGGTAGATAGGATTGTCAAAGTCATGTGTGGTCATAGCAGGAACCTTATCAGTAGAATCCGGATGATCAACACTGCACAAACGATGTGCTTATTTCAGAATCTGCTTTGTTTTTTTTTTCAAAAGAGACGCAAACACAAAAACAAAAAGGAAAAACACATTTCCATTTTATTTTATTTTATTGTGAAAAATTTAAAACGAAAGAAAGAGAACACAATTTTCTTGAAAATGTCCTTTATTTCATGGTAAAATAAGTGCATAACAAACATGGTGGCCCTACAAATGGATCCGTGCACCTTGGGCAGAGTGCAGGATTGACAATGCAGCAAGATAAGAAAAGGAAACAAATAAATTACTCTGATTGCCAGGTAACATGGACGATGTCTTCAGCAGACCAGTTCTTGAGCTCCTCTCCGGGTGCACAAGGATGAATCCAATTGTCCCAGTTGCCATCATTGTCTTCTTCTTCTCTTGTGGCACAGATATGGTTGCGGTCGAGCATCCCAGCGCTTGTGAAAGTAATAGCTTTACCACTCTGAGGCCAGTTAGACCCACCAAGCTGATAACCAAGCCCAAACTTGTCATCTTTCTTCTCTAATTCCAGCAATTTTCCCTAACCTTGGGCGCTTCCCGACTGAACCACTTCCTTAGCCTTCTTGTAGGAGTGAATGGAGGTCCCTTCTTTCTCACTTTTCCTCTCTACCGGAGCCAAAATGCTGACATTAACCGCTTCGAAGGCCTGACACAGCGTTTCATGGATCTCTCCGTCCATCTCCACATATTTGAAAGTTGATAAGTGGCTCACAAAGATATCTTCCTCTCTGCACACAGTGATTACTTGGCCATCAACCACGTATTTTAGCTTTTGATGCAAAGTGGAAGTTACAGCTCCGGCAGCGTGAATCCAAGGACGTCCCAGCAAGCAACTGTATGCGGGCTGAATATCCATGACGTAAAATGTGCTCTTGAATACTTGAGACCCTATTTTCACAGGTAACTCAACTTCTCCAAACATTGACCTTCTGGACCCATCAAAAGCTTTAACTATCAAATCACTGGGTCGCATGACGATACCATCGACATTCAACTTCATTAAGGCTTTCTTCGGGAGTACATTAAGAGAAGAGCCTGTATCAACCAGGACATGCGACAAAACAGCACCCTTGCACTCCATAGTAATATGCAGTGCTTTGTTGTGGTTACGGCCCTCTGAAGTAAGGTCTCTATCTGTGAAGCCAACCCGTGGCTTGCATTCACACTGCCCACTACAGCTTCCAGTTAATTAACGGTTATCTCTTGAGGAACGTATGCCATTTGCAACACTTTCAGCAAGGCTTCTCTATGTGCTAGAGAACACATCAGCAAAGACAGAATTGATATTTTGGATGGCGTCTGGTTGAACTGTTCAACCACCTTATAATCACTCTTCTTAATTATTCGCATAAATTCTTCCACTTCCTTCTCAAAGGTACCCTGTCCAGCAGCAGGAGTTGTCGTTTCTTCAGTTGCTGTTTGCTTTCCTTTAGCCTTTGCCGCAACTTCAGCCTCAGATCTCCTCTCAGAACTGGGGGAGCAAAAAGACGACCACTTCTCGTAAAACCTCCAACCCCTCCGACGTTCACTACAGTCGGGTCAATAGCTACTGACTTACTCTCCACTTTCTGTCCTTCCACGTACACATCTGAGCCGTAATGCCATGGAATGGCTTTATCATCTGTATAAGGAACGAGCCCAGGAACAGTGATAGTCACAGGACTGACTTCAGGAGCATAAATGGTCACAGGTTCTCTTCTAGCAGGCATCTCAGCTGGATCATAGTAGATGGTTATAGTGGACACATAATCACCTTCATTATCAACTTTATCAAACTACAATGACCCTTCATTAATCAAATTCTGCAACCCCACCTTCAGGTCTTCACAACCGTTCACTAAATTCAAACACTTTTCACAATCGGAACCACATCCCGGAAACACTTGTCCTTTTAGCAGCCTCTCTTTCACTACCAACAACGGAGTCTTCACTTCATCTATGCTCAGAATCAGACTTAACTTCTCACCATTATCAACAGCATTTATTCTAGCCCCTCCATGGTTCAGAATAGGGTTTGAAGTAACATTCGGCGGTGGTGCGAAGTTAATCGCCTTGGAGTCGATCAAATCTTGAACTTTATGCTGTAGCGCCCTGCACTTCTTAGTTGAGTGCCCGGGTGCCCCTGAATGGAAAGCGCATCTAGCATTTGCATCGTACCCCACTGGAAGCTCTCCAGGTGGTGGTGGTGCTAATGTCCTCAGTTGTATCAAATTCAGGTCTAGCAATCTCTACAGCAATGCAGTGTATGTCATGGGAATTGCTTCAAGCACCCTATTAGCCGGACGAGCTTGTCTCGGCTGATAAGGTCTTTGTTGATAGTTATTACGTTGTGGTTGTTGTTGTTATTGTTGTTGAGGTTGAGTCTGTACCTGCTGCACAGGACTGGAAGGGATAGTGACAGCTGTCACTTGCTCATATGATCTTCTATATCCTCGGCCCCGTCCTTGGCCATACACAGCATCGATTTCCCCTTCCCTCCTTCTCAGGGGTCCGTTGAAAGATTTTCTTACGCCACTCGAGCTGCTCGCACTAGTATCCTGAATCTTTCGCATCTTTAACAGAGTCTCAACCCTCTCGCCTGCAATTACTATATCATTGAACTTGGTTGCCGAACAGGACGCCAACCTTTCGATAAACACTCCTTGCAATGTTCCCATGAACATATTAGCCATATCATTCTCCAACAATGGTCGTTGCACACTGGCAGCGAGCTGACGCCACCTTTGAGCATACTCTTTAAACCCCTCTTTAGCAGTTTGAGACATATTTTGCAGTTGAGTGCGATTTGGAGCCATGTCCAAATTGTACTGGTATTGCTTCACGAACGCCTCTGCTAAGTCCTTCCAGCTCTTAATGTTGACCCTACTTAACTTCATATACCATTCCAAGGAGGCCCCAACTAGGTTGTCCTAGAAATAGTACATCTATAGCTTCTCATCTTCAGTATGGGCAGCAATCCTTCCTACAAAGGACTGGAGGTGAGTCTTTGGACACGATGTGCTATTGTACTTCTAGAAAGTCGGGACCTTGAACTTTTAAGGGATTCTAACCTCTGGAACCAAGCCCAAGTCAGTAATGTCGAACCCCAGAGAGTTCTGAGATTGAATGGCCCTGATCTGTTCAGCCATCTCTTCAAATTTTATGTTCATTTCAGCCCCTTGGCCTTCCGTTTCATCCAGCAAAGTAAACTGTTCGTCTTGACCGTCCATCTGTACATTGTTCAGTCCATCATTGATAATGGTGACCCCTGGCTGTGCTACAGGGATTTCAACTTGACCCCTGGATCCGCACCGTTACGATTACCTCCATCAGCAGTACCGTTGTTCCTGGCTTGACTATTTTCTACCAGCTCATGTAGACGTTCCTGATTCTGACCCATTCCTAACACAAGGGTCATAAAATTGTCCATTCTCAATCTCAAGTCAGCTAAATCAGCCTGCATTTGATCCATGACTCTTTCTCTGTTGACTCTTGTGGGATATTTGTGTATGATCGGCTGTTCTCGAACCTTCCTGGGAGCTATAGTGCCTGAAACAGAAAAGACATTAGAAACCTGTGGTCATACCTGCAAAACAAGAAGAAAGGTGATATGTATGCAATGCAATTGTTTATGCTTTCAAACTACAGGTCATTCATGCCCCGGTTCCGGTATTTAACAAAGATAACCAGATGGCTGATGATCCTCGACTTTCAGAAACCTGTGCATGGAAATCAAATCCAGACCAAAACAGCATGCACATAGAATATAGAACTGAATAAAACTGCATAACATAAATCAGCCTGTCAGGCAAAAAATAACAGAATTCCCCGTAGGGTACAAGTTTTCTAAATAGAAAAACAACCAACCAAGATTCCTACAACATGTCTGTAGGTAATCCAAATACTAGGAAAACAAACTAAAGAGCAAGGTTGCTGCCTGAAGACCCTGATCCTCCCTCACTAAGTCCCAGCTCAGACCTAGCCTTCTTGACTCCAGCCATCAACTTGAGGTCTTAAATCTCCTTAAATGCTTCTTCTAAGGCTTCCTGACTCTCTGCCAACTGCTGAGTCTTCTCCCTTCGAATCTGGTGGGCTTGTTCCACTTCTTCTTTCTTGAAAGTCATTTGCACTTCGAAAAACTATTATTTTTCTTTATACCTCTTCTGCTCCTGTTCCCTCTGGCCCTGCAACAAGAAAATGGACTGACGAGCTTCCTTGAGAGTCTTCGAATTCTTCTTTCGTTCTTCTTCTCTTTTTGATTCCATCATACCTAGTCTTTGAAAGTGAGCTTCCCTTCCAGCAAACTCTTTCTCTTTAGCCTCCAAGGTGATCTGCATCTTCTGTAATTTCTCTTCTGCCTCATTCTTGGCATGGTTGGCAAGGTGATACAGATTAACCATTTCAGCATTCTCCACCTTGATCTCATGCAACTGTGTTTCAAACTTCTTGAATTCTTCTAAAGACACAGCAGCATTAGACTCAGCAGTTGGAGGAACTGGAGGTGAGAATGGCAGCAATACCCTTCTGGCTCTATCCTTCAGCCAAGCCTCATACTCTGGGAAAGTTTGATTGTTACACTTCCCAAAACTAGCCACTCCTTCTCCTTGATGCACTTCCAAGCTCCAACAGCTTTCCTCACTAAAGTCATATTGTCCTTCACCGGGAAATAGAAAATAGGGGTCAATTTCAACTCTTCTGGTACCTCTCTCAAGGCATATCCCAATTGTCTCCTCAACAAGATAGGGTTGTAATTGATCCCTCCAGTCACTCCCAATAAAGTTACACTAAGGTAACTCCCACAACTGGTGATGAAACGTGCACCCTGAAGCCTCTGAGTAATCCATCTGACATCCTTGGCAAACAACTTCTCCAGCTTCTGAGCCCATACCAAGGTATGGTCACTAAACACACCAGTACTAGGCAAGTGTCTCATGAACCACATATGGAATAAAGGAGCGCAACAATGAACTAAACCTCCCATTTTCTTTTCAGTCTTGTAGTGCACCGAGTAATACAAATCTCCGAGCAACGTAGGCACAGGATTCTTCAGCAAGAATAGATGGATGGCATTCATGTCTATGAACTTCTCCATATCTGCAAACAAAATGATGCCATAGATAGAAAGAGCCAGAATGGCACACACAGAATCCCACTCCTCTTTAATAGCCAGCTCTTCCACCTTCTTTACTAAAGCCTCTAGAGAAAACCCAGATACACCTCCTTTAATGATAGTCAGAGAATTCACAGCAGAAGTGCTCAAATAAAGAGCCTTGGCAATTGCCTCAGGTGCATGTCTAACCATCTCAGCATTGAACGGAATCTGGTCTCGAACAGGAACTCCCAAGATCAAATCATACTCCTCCAGCAAAGGACCTAACTGAAAATCAGGAAAAGTGAAACATCGAAGCTGAGGATCATAGTACTGAAGCAGGGTGTGAATGGCACTTCTCTCAGAGGGATCTAACTCTACCACCACAATTAGAATACTCCCATAAGCCTTCCTGAATCTCTCCACATGATAGGGCGTGATCAGCTTCACCATCTTCTTTAATAGGCCAACCTTAGTGTCGAAAAACTTGAAATGAATGTTCTGCTTGCGAGGATCTTCCATCTCTGAACAGGATACCAGAACCGGAAGCAATGATATGAACCTGTGAATGAAAACAAAACATGATTAATGATGAAATGATGCAATGCAAATGCAAAGACATATGATCAATCTGGGACTGTCTGGATTCTGGATGTCATAGCCAAGTGATCAGAAACCCAAATCCTCTGAATAACAACCCATAAACACTCAGGTAGTCTCAGATAAACCCAATCAAGAACCAGATAAACTCAAGAACTCTGGAATCAAAGTAACTGTATCAGATCATAAGACTGCACTGGTAACAAGGGTATGATGAGGTCAAGGGTTCCTGCAAACCAGTAAACCCCTCCCAATCTCACAGGTGTGCTCCGGGTCAAACATCACGGACTCTCAAAGCCGGATAGCAATAATACTTTCACCATTTCCGAGAAATGGCTCATGACCAAATCAGGGAATCGGTTTGGCATTATGTACTACGCAGGGATGCCTCAGCTGAGTCCGGGAAAAACAAGCATCCCTTATAAGTCCCCAGCTTCGAGCGCTGTAATCGAGAAACAATAGTACATTCAGCCCATAGGATACAATACTATTGTCATACGACCAGATGCTTTGACTGAGTTCCTATAAGAGAACCAGGCCATCCTATGCGAGTCCCCAGTGGACCCTCGAGTGCGAATGGGTTTGCCACAAAATGTGGTCTGCCACTGCCACCACTGGAGAGGGTTGTTTCCACAAAGGTTCTCAATGATCGGTCCCCAGATGCACATAACTATCAAGGTCCTATCCCGAAGTGGAGGAATTCCCCACACAAGATATTTCCAAGACAGTCGCAATCTGGGCGTGAAACACATCGCCACTCATCATGTCACATGTGAGTATAATATGTCCACTCTAATCCTATAGTGCACTCAAGCCAGGTATATGGCTTATCTCTCAGAAACAGTATCACCCGAACCCACCAAACAAAAAACGAGTCTAGACAGTCCAGTATGATATATGATGCGGAAAATAAATACTGAAAACTGTAAATAAAGCTGTAAATAAAACTGTAAATAAACAACACTAAAGTACAACACACAATAGCAAACAGGCAACACCCAAAGAAATAGAAACACGCAAGCGCTATGATTGACTCTCAAGGGAACCAAAGACTCTGGTTAGGAAGTCCCCAGCAGAGTCGCCAGTTGTCGCTCCCCGGATTTCCATCCTGGTACAAACGCGAAAGTGGCGCGGAAAAGAATAGAGTCGCCAGCCAGGCATTTTTATCCCGAAGGAACGGGAATGGTAATGTTGCACAAACCAGAAGAAAAGAAAAGGAAGGACACGGGTCCTGCGAACCAAAGAGACTGAGTTCGGGAGTCAGTTACGACCTGGGAAGGTATTAGCACCCAGATCGTCCGCCGTACCCGACGGGATCCACGCTTGCAAAGAAATCTGTTACAAAGGGTGAAGGAATGAAAGCTGCTGCAAAAGCAACTGAAACTGGGTAAAAGAAAAGGGAACTGAAAAAAAGAAAAAAAAAAGGAAAAATGTAGGGAAAATAAAGATTGTGCTCGAACGGGCCATACCCCACTGCCTACGTACCTCATCTGGACAATGAGAATCAGAGTCGCCGTAGTTCCACTAACTAGGGGTGGAATTGATTGCTTGTGAATTAAGGCTTGAACTGCCTATGTCAATGCTTAGGTGTTGTAGGCTCGGACGACGAGTGTGTAACCGTCTTGCAAAGTGACAAGTAGGAGCTAGTTCGCGTACGGAGCGAAGGAGATGAGAAAAGAATTCCCGAAGGAAAGACGCTTATTGTTGGTTTGTGTTTTTTTATGAGTTTTTTGTTTTGAAGTTTGCATAGGTAAGTGTATCTAAGTCTTACTCACTGGGATGTGTACGTCTCACATCATCCCAAAATGGAATGCGCAAGAGGCACACCTATCTATGGAGGAAATCCCCAAATCTAGTCCCACAAGTGAAGGCTCAGCCACACTGACCTACTAACATTTATTAAGTGTTTTTGTGATTTTTTGGTTAAGAAGTGTTTTTTTTATATTTTCTTTGTGAAGTAATCTCATGCTAAGACCTATCCACCACGAGGGATATCCTACACCTCGCTCCGAAACGGAACGCGTGCAAGTATCTCATAGCAAAGTCTCGTGTCACATGAGAAGACTCAACCTTTATTAAAGTGACTTAAAGTTAAGTTTGAAGATGAGAAGAGAGAGAGAGCACCAAAAGGATCTCAAAGGTAAAGAATCTAAGGGGGACTAATGAATCCTAATTGTTGTCATGCATGGTATTCCTAGGTTAGTGAGGTTTGAACTCTATCCTAATGAAGAAGAAGGAAAGAAAATAAGAAGAAGAAGAAGAAGAAGAGAAGAAGTAAAACCTAAGCCCAACAATGACAGGATTAGCATTAATGAAGAAGCAAGAAGAGATAAGAATTGGAGATGTGGGAATCACATCCACACCTCTCACTTACCAAAGCCCCTGAAATGGTTAGTAGCATAAGAATAAATGCAATACAAAATGCTCATAAGATCAAAACAAAATCACACAACCAGAAGTGAAGTCATAAGCACAAATGCCAAATGCAAACTTAAATCACAAGAATGAGGAGAGAATCACACAACTCAACATGAAGCAATATGAACCACTATGATAAAACAAAATGAACATGAGAGAATGCAAAACAAAATAGTCAAAGCAACATCATAAAGTTCAAGACCATAACCCTAACATGTTAGAAAAGTTCCTAAGGATCACATGAGATGAAGAGAAGAAGTGCCCATAGTCAAACATTCACATCATGAGAAGAAGGAAGCAAAGGAAGTGAAGTGAGCATGCATAAGTGTGGAAGAAATTCAAGAGCAACCAAACACAAACTTTTCCAAGGTGCAAATCACAACTCAAGACCAGAGGGGCATCAACAACCTAATTAGGCTCTAAACAACCTAGAGAAGTTGGCACAAGTGCCCTTCTAAGCTAAGGAGAGAACATATATTCCAAAAAGAAGCAAAAAGGGACAAGTGAAGAACAAAAATTCAAATTAATTCAAGTAAGCATCCAAAAATTCCACAAATTTGCACAAATGATCTTCAATCATACAATATCAACATACCAAAAGGATAGAATCACATTCAGAAGCTAAACAAGTCAAATGAGGGTTCAAACATGGATTAGGGTTAGAATGCCTCATGCACAAGTTAGAGATCAAAATCAATTAAAAAAGATCCTAAAAATCAGAACAAAAATCACCAATAAACTACATCTCATCATAAATCCAGAGCAAAATGAATCATCACCAAATTCAAAATAATGACCAAGATAGAAAATGGACATGTCAGCATGGTTCAAAATGAAATAAAATGAATTAATTAAAAGGAACAATTAATTTCCACGTGCCAATTAAAAATAAATGAAAAATAAAAATATCAAAAATTAAAGAAAACTAAAAGAAACATCCCTGAATTTTTTTTATAATTTTTGGAGACCTAAAACTATTTTTAAAAATTAAAAACCAAAATGAAAATAAAATAAAAATAAAAATAAAGAAAAATAAAGAAAAATGGCCAGGGGTGCATTCAGCAAGAAATTCTAGTTCATTTAATTGGGCTCATACGCAGGAGGGGTGAATAGCAGTCAAGGCCCAGTCAGAGTCAGTGCAGGACATAATAATTATGATGGAAATTCATTAATTCAGGAAAAACGTGAACCATTAGATCAAGTGTACGCACAAGATTAGTCAACTCATTAAAACAAAGTATGCAAAATGATTGGCCAGTAGTGAGAGAACATGATAGCTATGGTGTGTGCAAAATAAAATGATTTATTCAGAAAACAAAATGAAAAAGAAAACACTTGAGAGGGAGCACGCATTTTTAATGCGCTGGCATGTTGTCCTCCGTCCAGATCCAGGATCCAATGGTCATACACTCGTCTTCTTCCTTCAACTCAGAGGAGACAAATTCCAGAATCCGGTGACAAGAGCTAGGGCTCTGGCACCGGAAAATTAAAATTATGAACAAAACACAACAGAAATACATCAAAATGTCCAGATCAAACAATTAAACCACACTGAATCCAAAAATGCTCATGAAAATCACAATGGACCAAAGAATAGCCTGGATCGAAGACAACCAACTCTGACCATCAAATTTCAAATCAACAATACAACCTCAATATTCATCCATTTTCAAATCCAATCATCACAGAATCATCAGCATATCACACAGATCACAATGCATACAACTAAAACTATTTCTAGATCCATGAATTCAGTGAATTACCTGAACTTGCAGAGCACAAATTAGGTCAAGACAAGCCTCCAATCACTGCAGATCTACCTCTTTTAACCTCTCCTTGCAAAATAAATTCAAGAGAGCGCTTGAATTGCTCTAGATCTTGAAGTTTGATAGCAACTGCACGTGAATGACACCTCTTGAAATATGGAGTTTCAACTTGAATGAGTGGTGGATAAATGATCCTTATGCTTCAAGGATTTAGAATATGCAATTTGTTTTTACAATGAGTGAGTGTAGAGAGTGATTTGAAGAAAAATGCAGAAATGGCAAAAACCTGAGAGTGAACAAATGTGATGGATCTGAGCACAAAGTAAACCCTAGCTGCTTATATATCATGCCAAATGATCACTGATGAAAAATAAGAGGGAATGCACGTGAGAGGAGAGTGTGAGGATGATTTTGAAAAATTGGCAAGATTGGTGTGAAGTCATGAAACACTCGTGCATCCTTCTCATCCTTTGCACATGTTCAATCACAATCCATCCCTTGGTTCAAAACAAGAAGTATCTTGGCCCTTGGATGTGAGGGTCATGCATTTTTCATGATCATGCAAATTTGCACCTTATGGAATATTTCTCTTCTCATGCACGGATTTGTTGATATTTTTGGAGAAAACCAATTCTTATGTAATGCCTTATGACAATGTGATCATATTTGGTCCATAACAACACTTGAAAATAAGTTTCATGAGGTTTTGCATTTGGAGTAAACTTGAAATTCATGCCATGCCCTAAAAATCAAGCAATTTTCGAAGGGCTTTTCTCTCAAACCATGAAGGCTATGAGAATTATCTTGTACTTTTTAAAAATGGGAGACCTTAATCTTCAACTTTCATGTTTGATGGCAATCCATTTGAAGCTTTTTTCACCAAGTTATGCACACTTGAAAATTAGGGCAAAAGGTTACTAAAAATGGAAAATTCCATGACCAATCTTATGCCAAAAATGCAAAACACCTAAAAACCTCTTGATTCTTGATCTTTGATCTTGCCAAACCTCTTCTAAGGTTATAAGAACATCCCTTGGATTGAAAAATGAGGTTGGACTTTTTGAAATCTCACAGTTGACTTCTAGAATGCACAGTTGACCAATTTCTTCATTTACAAGCAACTGATGAAAATACTTGACTTCCACAAGGAATTTTCTCACTAAATTTCATCCCTAGGATCCTCTTAACGTATGAAATACTTTGCCCAAATTAAATGGCCAAAGTCACCAAGTTTTCATGCTTGAAACTCAAACCCTAATTTGGGATCATTGTGTAGGAGCTTTGCCCTAGCTTGAATTCCCTGATGATCCTCCCACCTCCTGGGCTTTTGTGAATGATCTTAAGCTTGTGAATGCAATGTAGACTCCTCATAAGACTTGATCAAATCCATTGGACCCCTTGTTATAGCTTGAAATGCTTCAAATCCTTCCACAGATGATCATATGCCTAATGTTAGGTCATGAGAATGTTATGCCTCATCTTTCCATGCTAAGATGCCAAGAATATGATATGCTTATGATGACTATGGTATGATATGATGCTTAAAAAGAAGAGGGCAAATTTGGGGTGTTACACATGTTGTCATTCGTTACTTACTATGTAAAAAGGATGCCAAACCTAGGTTACTTCGATGGATTCTATTACTGCAAGAGTTTGATTTAGATATCCGTGATAAGAAAGGCACATATAATGTAGTAGCTGATCACCTTTCTAGGCTAGAATACCTGAAACCTGACTAAGTGCCCATAAATGACGATTTTGCCTATGAAAGACTGATAGCCCAATTAGAAACTTTTGAAGATGATAACCCAGACCCACATGAGCATTCTCACAAATCCTTAGCCATGAGTAATGTACCTTGGTATGCAGACTTTGTTAATTACCTAGCCGCTGACATCATACCCGCTATTGGGCCATCAAAACTTTGAATTTGGATTACTTAAATGCTGATGAAAAACGTATCCTTGATATCCACACATTAGAAGAGCTCAGACAATCTGCCTACGAAAATGCCATCATATACAAAGAAAGAACTAAAGCTTGGCATGACAAAAGGATCATAAGAAAAGACTTCAAAATAGGCAATCCTGTTCTTTTGTTTGATTCTAGGTTACGACTTTTTCTAGGGAAGCTTCGTTCGAGATGGACTGGCCCTTTCGAAGTATCTAAGTTTCTAAGATCTGGTGCTATTGAAATCAAGAACCAAACATGTAAATTGTTCATCGTCAACAGACAGAGGTTGAAGCCCTACGAAGGAGGTGACATCCCAACAACATACACTTGCCATACTATGAGTGATCCACCATATCCTTCGAATGATGTATAAAATCCGGTCGTCGAGCTAATGACGTTAAACAAGCGCTACATGGGAGGCAACCCATGGTTTTCTTATTTACGTACTTTTTATTTATTTTTACTTTATTTTAATTTGTTTACTTTATTATTATGTCAGGACTGATGATTGAATGTTTTATGTGATTTCAGGAATTGTTTTGCTAACCTTGTGCAGAATGCAGAACCCCGATGACATGCACGTGGCCTTTAGAGACGACGCAAAGAGAGAGTGTTACTATGTCCACATGAGAGGCCCTATGGCACCTACCAGGTACCCAGACCAAGATTGCATGGATGCCTTGGGGATAGAGCCAAGCGTCAGATTCTTATGCCACCAACTCCAGTGGGACCGGTTTGACGATATGAACAACACTTACAAGAACTTGACTCTAGAGTTCCTCAGCTCGTTTCACTATGATCCTTGGGCTGGACCCGATGGACATGCTGTTTTCAGGTTGTTCGGGACTGACTACTCTTTCTCTCACAAAGAGTTTGGTGATTTACTAGGTTTTCAGACTACTACTGATGCTATTCCAGAGACACAGATGGGGTATTTTATGAGCAGAGAAGTGCAAAAGTTTTGGTCTAACATCTCAGGTGGAGGGAGCCAAGATCCTTCCACTCAGTTTTCTCAGGTAATCCACAACCTTGCGTTAAGGTACTTCCAGATGATTCTAGCACACTCTTTCCTCGGTTTGCCAGATACAAAGACTCTGATGAGTGAAGAGGAGATCTTCCTACTGTTTTGTGCGACTCAGTCTCGCCCAGTTGCTTGTGGCAACTTCCTGTTGAAGGGCCTTTCTAGTGTCGTCAGATCATCTATAGGCATTATACATGTCGGTGGGATGGTTACACAGATAGCTATTGCATTGGGTTTGTCTCGCAAATTATTGCACCTCAGGACCTTCTGCTGCTACACCACCCTGGGTGTTGACATTTGTCTTGATAGAGGATTGATGAGGAGGGCCTCTTTTGAGCCCAACACGTTTAGATTACTGATCGACGACGAAGTGATACATTACATTACATTACCAGACCCGCTGATGACCAGTGTCCATGACCCTGCTAATTGGAGTTATGCTTTAGAGGGTTATGAAGAGATTGTCAAAGAGCCAAAATCAACTCCCGCCGCTGAGTACACTCCTACACCTCTTTCTCCCCGAATCACTGTTATGTCTAACAATATGTCTTTGCAGCCGCCTGATCTACAAAATCAGATTTATGAGCTCCGCAAGGAGACTGCCCTACTCAAGTAGGAAGTAGCGGACTTGGAATTACAGATCCAGGTATCTGATCTCACTCATGCCTCAGAGGCCAATGCTCTATATCAGGAGATTGAAGAGCTTCAGAGGGAGATAGGTGAGATTCGTGGATCAAACTAGGAAGAGAAGCCTACCACATGACTCGTTTTACACTGACGATATTACCCTAGTATTTAATTTCTTTTTCATGCTTTATTTTATTTCTCGCATCTCCAGACATATTTTATATTATTGCATCTATTACATTTTCTTTTCATGTACTTTGATTTTATCTTATATATTATTTCATGCACTAATCGCATTTTTCTCTTTTCTTTTGATTTATTTTATTTTATTTTTGTCGAGTAAGAAAAAAAATATAAAGACAAAAATATTTTCATTTTTGTCTTCATAAAAAAAATATGCAAGCTTCATGCCTTAGAAGAGAGAAGAAAACGCTATCCGGACCCCCCCCCCCCCCCCCCCCGAAGACCGAAGGTGCAAGAGGGCCCAAAAGAAGAATTGAAAATCCAAGGCCCAACAGGAATTGCCTTATGGCGGGCGCCATACCCCCTGTGGCAGGCACCACACCGTCCTATAACAAATACGGGGCTGATTCCCCATTTCCACCATTTTCACACCTTCAAACCTCAAAAACCCATTTTTCCAACTTCCAAAAACCCCATTGAACCCCATTAAAGCTCCCTCATTTCCAAAACATTCACCATCTATAAAACCCATCCAAAATCCATTTTCATTTTCATCCACCACAAACCATAAAAATCAAACCTTTATCATTTCTCTCATAAACCATTTTTCACCACTTTTCACTTCTCAAGGAGCAACAATAATGGAGTTCAATGGATATCTTCTTCGCGATGGAAGACCGGGTGGTAGGAAAAGGAAAACTATTCAAAGGCTTCAGGGTCGAGAAATTCTCTCGACTAGGTACGTCGATGATAATTGTCTTTATCCTTTGGGTCTGTATCATAGTGTTTTTCATTTATTAGATTTTTTAGGCTTGCATGATATTTTTGTTAACCAGGAACCTACCTATGAGAGGCTGACCGTTGAGTTTTTAAGTTCATTGATATACACTATCAGTCCTAACACTGCTAGCACAGTCGGTACTGTTAATTTTAGACTGTTTGGAATTGAATACGAATACAGTACCGACGAACTAACAGGCTTGTTAGGAATCCCTCAAAGGGAAGGTGCGATATGTGAGGCACCTTTGGATGCAGAATGGTCGGCCGAGGTATTTTCCTTCTAGCAGAGGCTGTTAAGTACTTCAATAAATTCTTTTGAAGGAATACTTGCGTCGACCATCCATAACCCGACCATAAGAGTTTTCAGATATCTTTTGGCATGTACTATCTTTGGCCGGGAGAGTCCAAATAAGGTAAACACTAAAGAGCTCCTATTTTTGCAAGGATGCCTCACTAGTACCCCTATCAATCCGGTCCCGTTTATGCTTGCACATATGGCTTTAACTACTAATAAAACATGACCAATTGTTTTTGGAGGACTTGTTACGTCTATTGCTCGGGCTCTTGACCTGAACAATGAGATAGCTACACTCGAACCACTACCTCCTCGCACAATTAATTTAAAATTTCTAGAAGACATGAAATTGTGCCGAACGAGGAGAGCAGGTGGTTATGAGTTGATGGTTCATGGGGTAGCTATCCCATCTGTTGCTTTACCTTGCAGTAGACGTACTGATGTACGTAATGAAAGGAACTGGACCTATGATCTGAATGCTCCACCTGTTTTAGGTCCACTTCCATCTAATATTCCTGATGGGGAGGCACATGACACTGATGAAGAATATGACCGGAGAGATCAATCTCTCGTACCTCACATGTCCCCCCATCGTCCTTCACAGTCACACACCACACCATTTTCCTCTAACCCTGTTGCAGGTGCTGCTCCTGGATTCTATGTCACTAAGGAGATGTGGCATGATATGACGGCTAGAGAGGAAAGGCGAGACAACCTACTATCTACTATTTCACAACAACTGACGGACAACATGAGCTTCATGCAACAATCGCGATCGGTTTTGGATCCTGCCTACAGTAACGTTTGTCGTGCCTTGACTGACATCACATCAGAGCAGGCCCGTCAGCGAGAAGTCAACCGCCGGCACTACCAACTTATGGAGGCCACTCAGGGTTCTATCCTAGGTAACCTTCGAGAGGTCCGGGGTGCCCAGGCTGCCTTATCGACACCACTTGACTGGAAGGACCAGCAGCGCAGTAGATCCCGTCGTTCCAGACCATCACAGCAGGACGGCGAGGGCACCAGTACTCCTCCGCAATAGTTTTTCAGATTACCCTCCTTATCTTATTTCGAAACATTGGGGACAATGTTCGATTTAAGTGTGGGAGGAGATTTTATTGCTTTCTGTCATTTCCCTTT
The DNA here is from genome assembly GCA_963966055.1 of Lathyrus aphaca. Classification (NCBI taxonomy): domain Eukaryota; kingdom Viridiplantae; phylum Streptophyta; class Magnoliopsida; order Fabales; family Fabaceae; genus Lathyrus; species Lathyrus aphaca. The sequence goes on along the minus strand of OZ014519.1, from coordinate 195,938,963 downwards.
CTAGTTATTTATTTTCTTTCTGTTATTTCCCTTTCCAGTAAGTTATCTAGTTTAACTTTTCTTAGATAATGCATTTGTCTGACGAGTCACCAGTATAGTGCATCTTTAGTACATCCTCATTTTTTCCCATTTCCTTAGCCTGACCAAAAAAATTTAAAAAGAAAACAATGTTGTTTCACATGTTTTTTGGGCTTTGAGACAGGTTTGGATTAGGATGTGGTGACTTAGGTCAACATTTTGAAACATCAGTACCATTGTAGCACCATAGACCTCTTGAATATAGGAATCACTCCTAAACCCCACACCATGGCCTTTATTATCATTCAAAAAATTGTCCTAAGTAGTTTATTCTAGTAGTCAGCTCCGGCCTAAGCATGCTCTACGTAGGGGGTCGATGAACATAAGTGAATGATCCAGTACTAATAAAAAAGAAAAAAGGCAAACTCTGGGATAGGTGACCCTCACAAAGTCATTTAAACCGAAAAAAGAGAAGAAAATTTTTTTTGCCACAAAAACAAAAAAAATTGCAATCACCTATTGTTAGTTGGTTCAGAGGTATCTGGCACTGAACTTGGTAGGGCGGATTACGATCCGATCCCCCACAGCTACATTTAGGCAAAATAAAACGGGTTTACACATGCTTATGTGCCAGAAACCTTATGTTATGGATCAGAATCACTAACCGGTCACTCTACTATGAAGCATGTACGGATAACGGGCTTAATGTGATTGCGCCTGAATGAAAAGGACCTAAGAAGAGATGAGAAGATAGGCCTAGGTATTGTGGGATGTCATGGGGTGGTTAATATAGGATTGAAGTTTGTGTCTGTGTTATTATGGTACCCTTGGTTCAATTAGTTAGTACCTGTCACTGCATCCTGACTTGAACTTAGAAGCCCTTTAGCCCAAATCACGTGTTAACACCAGTTTTCTTCACTTTTGAGCTGTTACTGTTTGCTTGAGGACAAGCAAAGGTCTAAGTGTGGGAGGATTTGATAACACTAAAATTCACCGTATTTCTGGCTCCGATTTCGCATGCATTCTTAGCTTTTATTGTTATTTTGTTATGTTATTAATTTGTTTTTCTTTATTTTCAGGTTTTCTATGCAATCAGGGCTTAAATCGAGAAGAGGAGCGAAAAAGGAGTGGAAACGGACAAAAACACAGAAATTCAGCTTTTTACACTTACGGCATCCGCCATAACTGGCGCCATGGGGTCTGCCATGACGTGGCCACGTCTCAAGACCACTCCACAACTGCCAAGACCCACGATCCCCACTTTCTTCTTCAATTTGTTCTCATGGCGGGCGCCATGGCCTTGTGGCGGGAGCCACAAGGCAAAAGTGGTTCCCTCCTTTAGAATTTTGTTTTCTTCATCCAAACTTAGAATCTCTTAGGCATATATCAGTTTTAAAGTAGTTATCATTCCACATCGGGGTGTAACTACAATCGAGTGATCGAGTCTGTATACGTCTGTGTGATCGAGTTTTAGAGCACTCTGGGAGGAAGTTAATCCTGCCGCCATTTTAATTCCAGTTCGTATTTTATCTTTCCGCATTTCTTTACTTTATTTATTATCCGCACTCGCAATTTATTTTATTTATTTTCCGCACTCGCTTTACTTTCGTTTATTTTCCGCACTCGCTTTACTTTCTTTATTTCCCACACTCGCACTACTTTTATTTATTTCCCGCATTCGCACTACTTTTATTTACTTTCCACACTCGCACTACTTTTATTTACTTTCCGCACTCGCACTAATTACTTTTATGAAGAATTATAAAAAGAACTTTTACTTTACCATGTCTAACTAAATCCATAAAGGTTAGAATGTAAGGATCATAATTAAACCAGTAATCCATACAACTGTTCGTAGAAACACTTAAGGGCTATTTTATCTTTCAATTTAAGTTTAATTGTTTTTAACTATTTCAAAAATAGCCAAAAGCGCTTTGTCTAGTTCATTAGGAGTTTTTAGATTAAAAAGAAAAGAGATTTTAAAACGATTTTCGGACGCGTTAAGAAGTTTAAAGTCTGGTTCGTGAGAACCTCGTTTTGCTAAGAAATCCAGGGTAAAGTACTTTTCAACTTAGTCAAGATACTATATTTCTTAAGAATAGGTTTACTACTCTAATGCAGTACACACCTTTTTATCCGTGACAATAGGAGGGGTTGATTAGAGAGTACAACTCGGTTCTGAATACGCGAAAGCGACAATTCCTGTTAAATTAGTTCTTTTCAAAGTGGAAAACATTGCCCATAAGTAGTTCTATTAACAAGTACCAGATTATCTATTGATTATGTGAATTACATTCGAGCCTGTCTTTTATTAAATTTTTAAAATTATTATTTTATTTACCATTGTGCACTCCTTAAAACTATTATATTCAGTTGCCTTAGATACACACTATAACAACAGGTACGATAGATTGACACTTGGTCTCTGTGGATTCGACAATCTTTTATATTACTCTGACGTGTTCGTACACTTGCGAAAAACACGCATCATGCACCACAGGGATTTCAACGTGACGGGCGCCAGCCCCGTTGCAATTACCTCCATCTGTTGTCCCATTGTTCCTGGCTTGATTATTCTCACCCATTTCGCGCAAGCGCTCTTGAGTTTGACCCATACCAACGATGAGGGTCACGAAGTTGTCCATTCTGGTCCTTAAAACAGCCAGATCTGCTTGCATCTGATCCATTGCTCTCTCTCTGTTCACCTTTGTAGGGTATATGTGTACAGTTGACTGTCTCTGAACCTTCTTGGGAGCTATAGTGCCTGAAAGTGACATAAACGTCATAAAACTGATGAATTACCTGCAAAATAACAAACACGTTATATGCATGCCATGTAATTATTCATGTTTCCACGTTCAGGCATTAGTATGCCCCAATCATGGTATTTTTGACAGAGAATAATCCAGATGTCTCTAGCTTTTCAAACTCTTTTGAGGAGTATTCAGACCCTGATGGCTTCGGACAAACAACTTTGCTCATTCAGAAATGGTAATTGGAAATCATCATTGTATAACACGAACAAACTACCAACAACCAGAGTTACAAACATAAACAGAATTCCCAAAGGGTTACAATTCAATACAAAAACAAAAAGCTAAAGCAATACTCCTACAACAAGCCTATAGGTAGTCTAGATACAAATAACAATAAACTAAAACTATAGGCTAAAGGATGATTCAGGTTCCTCTTCTGCAACCACCACCCTTGTCCGTTTCTTCTTGACGCCTGCTCTCAGCTTAAGATCTGCAATCTCCTTCATTGCTTCCTCCAAGGCTAGCTGGCTCTGTACCAATTACTGAGCCTTTTTCCTTCGTATTTTGTGAACTTGCTCTACTTCTTCTTTCTTGAATACCATCTGCCCTTCAAAGAACTCTTCCTTTTCTTTGTACTTCTTCTGCTCCTTTTCCCTTTGCCCCTGTAACCAAGTAATGGATTGACGAGCTTCTCTAAGAGTCTTCAAAGTTTTCTTACGCTCCGTGTAACACCCTAATTTTCGTAACTAGTTATTTATTAATTAATTGTGTGATTTTGTGACTAATAGATTTAATTAATTATTTCGATTAATATGAATTAATTAATTTAATTAAATTATGTGATTTAATTTATTTAATAGATTTATTTGGTTTGTATGGAATAGTTTAATTATTTGATTAAATTGAATTATTTAATTTATTAGATTTATTTTATTTAGTGGAATAAAATAGATTTAGTATATTTGACTAATTAGGCTATTGTGAGTGTGTAATAAGTAAGTTAGTGAGTGGGTTAGAAAGCCCAATAAGAGAATGAGTGTTTATGAGTATATGTTAGGGTTTTAACAAAGATAGAAAGAGTAGAAAGATAGAAGAGGCTAAGAGAGTAGGAAGAGAAGAGAAACTCAAGAACAAATTAGAAAGCTCAAGAAATCCAAGGTAAGGGTGGGTTTTCATTAATTATTTGAGATTGTTGGATAATATGTAATGGGTAGAAATATGATTAGGTAAAAACCCCTATTTGTTTTCTATGATTTTAATAAATTTAGGTTTTACTAATAAACTTTGATTTGTGATGAAATATTGTATTTGAAATTGGTATATTGATATAGTTTAAGGACCCATTATGAATTAGAAATGAAATAGGATTTACAATTACAATGTACAATAGCGCAAACCTAGAAATGAATTAGAAATGAAATAGGATTTACCATTACAATTACAATTCACTGTAACAATGAATTTTCTTTAAGTGGATTAAATGATGATGATGTTTTGAATATATCCCATTGTATAGATTTATTCGGGATGCATTAATAGGTGAGAAATTAAATAGAATTAGGATAGAATTATAGTTTATTTAATTAATGAAACAACAGTCTGTACATAGTGCAGAAGTGAATTTATCCTTATACTGTGTGACTACCTACTACCTTTTCCCCTTGCCTTGATTTATCCGCATGAGATGGTGATGACTAGGTGTAGGAAATACAGACTAATAGGAGAACATTAGCTACTTGTGGTAGCCATTTGGAGAATAGAAAATGTGATCAACTTTATATTCAATTGAAAGAAAAGAGAATGGGTATTATTAAGTGAATTCATATATATATATATATATATATATATATATATATATATATATATATATATATATATATATATATATATATATATATATATTCTAGACCATGTAAGATCCTATTTCTTATAAAATGATAACATTATGTTATTAATTGAGAAATAAATTAATAAAGTGATAGTAATATTGATTGATATGGAATCTTGTGGTAACTGTAGAAGCTGTACACTAATGGATGGACACAGGGTGAATTTTACTGAATGGATGAGAATATAATGGTATTTAGTTATGTATAGGAAGTAGTAATTATTAAATGGAAACGATAGTAAGGAGAACACATAATGTAGTCAGGAAAAGAGGGTGGTAGAGATGATTAATTGAAGTAAATAGTGAGGCACTTAAATACTATGTAGTATAATATATATATATATATATATATATATATATATATATTTTTTTTTTTTGATAATGTATATTAGATGATGAAATCAGCGCATAAGAGTGATCAATTGGTAATAGTTTTATTAATTATGGATAGTATTAACACCCCATTTGGAAAACATCGTACTTCTTTTCAACTATGGGTACTGTAGCTATATTAAACTTAAGGATTTATTTAGTAATCAAATTCATGTGAAGGTTACTTAATAATAATAATCTCTATTTAATTATTGAATGGTCTTACCTTTAATTGGTATATGAATATTGTATTTAACTATTAATAATGAATTGATTAGTTAATATTTAATCGGTATCAGATATTTTGAGAATTGTGGTGGAATTGTGTTGATTTTTGTGAATTATTTGCTAGGTGTAGTAGTAATGTTTGAAGTAAGAATACATTGAGTTGTAAGAATATGTTTGTATGTGCAATTGTGTGATAATTCAAGTGTGATGAATTATTGAGATACACATGAATATTAAGATTAGGGAGCGGTCTTAATTGCATATGGTTGTTGTAATTGCACATGCATCATTTTGTCAAGAGGCAATGCTTGCTAGTTCCGTGGGAGCTAGTGACTTGTCCTTAACCTAGGGGATGGGTTTGAAAGCTTAGGGAACGGGCTTTTTGTGAGTTATCGTTCTAGGGAATGGACCCGGTTTAAATATAAAACCGAAAAATAATAACAAGTGATTGGTACCACGTGCATGAGTTGCATTTGATTCTTGCATTGAGTCTCATTGTGTTTATGGTTGAAATATGAGATTATATGTATTTTGTGAATTGTTGAATTGGTGAATTATGACTTTGTGCGGATATACTTGTGAATAGTATGGATACTTGAGTAATGTCATGTTGATGAAAATTTTAAAGTGTGGGAATAAATGAGATTATGCTTGTATGTCTTAAATTGTATATTTTCTTATGATTTCGATAATTATATGAATTCTCACCCTTCTGTTGGAATGATGTTTTATACGACATCGCTCAGGTACCAAGAAGTATAATTGCTTCTAGCGCGAGGTAGACGTTGGAGTAGCTTGTCTTAATTGCGTATTTATTTTGGGTCGAGTCGTGCTCTGATTAAGTAACACCGTGGAACGTTTTCATTTCATGTTTTAAGAGTTCTGATTGTATACTCTATTTATTTTGTTAATTGGATTTGAATTTTATGGTGAATTGGCTTTTTATGCCATGTTTATTTAATTAATGAAGTTTTATTTGAGACTTGAATGTTATGAGATTATTAATGAAAAAGATTCGTTGCTACATGCTAAGTGAAAGTATATGAAAAGGATGAATTTATTTCAAGTGTTATTGAGCATGACAGATATTTGAATGATGTTTTAAATTATGTGTGACACCCTTATTTGAGATGCATGATAAATTACTCTGATTATGTATAAATTTTCTGCGGGGTTTAGAAGGGTGTTACATTAGTTGTATCAGAGCCTTGTTGGTCAGTTGACCAAGTTGTCTGTGTGTTTATTTTGTGTTGTAGTGTCGGTATTGTTGTTCTAATGAGTACTTTATTGTGGAATATAGAACAATGGCTGCAGGTAGGAATGATAGAGCACTTGCTGAAGCTTTGGCGTTGTTGGCTGGAGCGATTGGGCAGATGCCTCAAGTCAATGTGAATGGTGTGAACAACACTGATGATGAGTTTCGTGCTTTGGGAAAGTTTCAGAGGAACAATCAACCAAAGTTCATGGGAAGGTATGAACCTGAAAAAGCACAAGAATGGTTGGATGCAATTGAAAAGATATTTCGAGTGATGAACTGTTCAGATGCGCAGAAGGTGCAGTTTGGCACCCATATGCTTGAGAAGGAAGCTGAGCACTGGTGGGGTAACACTCGTCGGAGATTTGAATAAGACGAAGTTGAGATTACTTGGGCTGTTTTTAGAGAGGTATTTCTGGAGAAGTACTTTCTGGAAGATGTACGTGGAAAGAAGGAAATTGAGTTTCTTGAATTGAACAAGGTAACTTAAATGTGGCTGAGTATGCAGTAAGATTTGAAGAGTTGATTCAGTTTTGTCCTCACTACAACACTACTAATGCTGAGAGATCAAAATTTCTTAAGTATGTGAATGGTTTGAGACCTGAAATCAAGAAAGCCATTGGTTATCAAGAGATTAGGCAATATTCTGAGTTGGTGAACAGAAGTAGGATTTATGATGAAGATAGTAGGGCTCGATCAGCTCACTATAAAAGTATGGGTGATAAGAAAGGAAAAGGCCAATTCAGAGGGAAACCGTATGTAACTTCTGGTGACAAAGGGAAACAAAAAGCTGGTTATGGCAAGAAGCCGAGTGGGGGAGGAGTTTCCACCCTGGTGAAGTGTTTTAGGTGTGGTGAGGAAGGACATCGTGCTTCTGAGTGCACAAGTGTGGAGAAGAAATGTTTCAAGTGTGGCAAGCCTGGCCACTAGGCTTTAGAGTGCAGGAGTGGTGCGAGTGTGACTTGCTACAACTGTGGCGAGCAATGGCACATTAGTACCAAGTGTGACAAACCAAAAAAGGCTCAAACGAAAGGGAAAGTGTTTGCTCTATCTGGATCTGAGACGACTAGTGAAGATCGATTAATCAGAGGTACGTGTTTCATTAATGGTATACCTTTGATAGCTATAATTGATACTGGAGCTACACATTCTTTTATTTCTTTGGATTGTGTTAAAAGATTGAATCTTGAGTTGTTTGTTATGGGTGGTAGTATGGTTATTGATACTCCTGCTATGGGTTCAGTAACTACCCCATATGTGTGTTTGAATTGTCCATTGAGTATTTTTGGTAAAGACTTTGGTGTTGATTTAGTGTGTCTTCAGTTAGATCAACTTGATGTTATTCTTGGGATGAATTGGTTGGAGTTCAACCATGTCTCTATTAATTGTTTTGATAAGTCAATTATTTTTCTTAAACCTGGGGACGAAGGAAACTTATTTATGTCTGCCAAGCAAGTGAATGAGTTAGTGCAAGATGGTGTCGAGATGTTTATGTTGTTGGCAACTTTGAGTATTGAGGAAAGTAAAGCAGTTGGTGATTTTCCAATTGTTTGTGATTTTCCAGAAGTTTTTCCTGATGAGATAAGTGATTTACCGCCGGAACGCGAGGTGGAGTTTACGATCGACTTAGTTCCTGGAACTAGTCTGGTATCGATGGCTCCATATCGTATGTCCGCATCGGAGTTGAAAGAGTTGAAGAGTCAACTTGAAGACCTACTTGAGAAGAGGTTTATTCGTCCGAGTGTATCACCATGGGGTGCACCTGTTTTGTTGGTTAAGAAGAAAGAAGGTACTATGAGGCTTTGTGTGGATTACCGACAATTGAACAAAGTGACTATCAAGAATAAATATCCACTTCCGAGAATTGATGATTTGATGGATCAGTTGGTTGGTGCGAGTGTGTTTAGTAAGATTGATTTGAGATCTGGGTATCATCAGATTCGTGTGAAAGCTGGAGATATTCAGAAGACTGCTTTTCGGACGAGATATGGTCATTATGAGTATTCTGTGATGCCATTTGGTGTGACTAATGCACCAGGTGTATTTATGGAGTACATGAATAGGATTTTCCATCCGTATTTGGACAATTTTGTGGTTGTATTCATTGATGATATTTTGATTTATTCCAAGAGTGAAGAGGATCATGTTGAACATCTAAAGATTGTGTTATCTGTGTTGAAGGAGAAACAATTATATGCTAAATTTTCTAAGTGCGAGTTCTGGTTGAAGAAAGTGAGTTTCCTCTGTCATGTGATTTCAAGTAAAGGAATTGCAGTTGATCCGTCGAAGGTTGAAGCTGTATCGCAATGGGAAACTCCAAAATCAGTTTTGGAGATTCGAAGTTTTCTTGGTTTGGCAGGTTATTATCGGAAATTTATTGAAGGATTTTCAAAGTTGTCTTTGCCATTGACGCAGTTGACTAGAAAGGTTCAAGTTTTTGTTTGGGATACAAAGTGTGAAGAAAGTTTCCAAGAGCTTAAGAGAAGATTGACGACAGCTCCTGTTTTGATTTTGCCGAATCCGACAGAACCGTTTGTTGTGTATTGTGACGCTTCATTGATGGGTTTAGGAAGTGTATTGATGCAAAATCAACAAGTTGTAGCTTATGCTTCAAGGCAACTTAAAGTGCATGAGAGAAATTATCTGACGCATGACTTAGAGTTGGCCGCCGTTGTGTTTGTGTTGAAACTTTGGAGACATTACTTGTTTGGATTGAGGTTTGAAGTCTTTAGTGATCATAAAAGTTTGAAGTATCTCTTTGATCAGAAAGAATTGAATGCGAGGCAAAGGAGATGGTTAGATATTTTGAAGGATTGTGATTTTGGTTTGAATTATCATCCGGGTAAGGCAAACATGGTAGTTGATGCATTAAGTCGTAAATCCTTGCATATGTCGATGATGATGGTTAAGGAGTTGGAAATGATTCAACAATTTTGACACATGAGTTTGGTTTGTGAAGAGACTTCTTATGGAGTTAAGCTTGGTATGCTGAAGCTTACAAGTGGTATTCTTGACGAGATTCGAGAAGGTCAGAAATCTGATTTGGGTTTGGTAGATCGATTAACTTTGATCAATCAAAGCCGAGGAGGTGATTTCCGGATTGATGTGAATGGTATCATGAAGTGTCGTGATCGAGTTTGCGTTCCGGATATTGCAGAATTGAAGAAAAGTATTCTTGAAGAAGGTCATCGTAGTGGATTGAGTATTCATCCGGGTGCGACTAAGATGTATCAAGATTTGAGGAAAGTGTTTTGGTGGCCTTGTATGAAGAAGGATATTGCAGAGTTTGTGTATTCTTGTTTGACTTGTCAGAAGTCAAAGATTGAGCATCAGAAACCGTCGGGTTTAATGAAACCATTAGCTATTCCTGAGTGGAAATGGGATAGCATATCTATGGATTTTGTATCTGGTTTACCTAGGACACCGAGTAATTTTGAGGCTATTTTGGGTTATTGTGGACAGGTTGACGAAATCTGCTCACTTTATTCCGATAAGGATGGATTACCCGTTGGAAAAGTTAGTAAAGTTGTATATCGAGAGGATTGTCAGTTTGCATGGTATTCCGTCTAGCATTGTATCAGATAGAGATCCAAGGTTCACATCAAGATTTTGGGAGAGTTTACAATGTGCTTTGGGTACTAAGTTGCGTTTGAGTTCTACTTATCATCCGCAGACTGATGGTCAGACGGAGAGGACGATTCAATCACTTGAGGATCTTTTGAGAGCTTGTGTTTTAGAAAAGGGGGGAACTTGGTATAACTACTTATCTTTGATTGAGTTTACTTACAATAACAATTTTCATTCGAGTATTGGTATGGCACCGTTTGAAGAATTGTATGGTAGGAAGTGTAGGACGCCATTATGTTGGTATGAGGCTGGAGAGAGTGCGGTGGTTGGACTTGAGATAGTTCAACAAACTACGGATAAGATTAAGATGATTCAGGAGAAGATGAAGATTTCTCAAAGTCGTCAAAAGAGTTATCATGACAAGAGGAGGAAAGCACTTGAGTTTCAAGAGGGAGATCATGTGTTTCTTCAAGTTACTCTGATAACTGGTGTTGGTAGGGCATTAAAGTCGCGCAAGTTGACACCGCGTTTTATTGGTCCTTATCAGATATTGCAGAGAATAGGAGAGGTAGCCTATCAGATTGCTTTACCGCCGTTGCTTACTAATCTCCATGACGTGTTCCATGTATCTCAGTTGAGGAAATACATTGCAGATCTGTCTCATATAGTCCAAGTAGATGATGTACAGGTGAGAGATAACCTGATTGTGGCGACATGACTGAAAATCTGATTTTATTAATTTGATAGTTAAAGCAACTTCGAGGTAAAGAGATTGCTTTGGTGAAGGTCGCTTGGGGAAGACCAACTGGTGGAAATGTGACTTGGGAACTCGAGAGTCAGATGAGGGAGTCTTATCCCGAGTTATTCGTTTGAGGTAATTTTCGAGGGTGAAAATCTTTGAGTGGGGGAGAGTTATAACACCCCAATTTTCGTAACTAGTTATTTATTAATTAATTGTGTGATTTTGTGACTAATAGATTTAATTAATTATTTCAATTAATATGAATTAATTAATTTAATTAAATTATGTGATTTAATTTAGTTAATAGATTTATTTGGTTTGTATGGAATAGTTTAATTATTTGATTAAATTGAATTATTTTATTTATTAGATTTATTTTATTTAGTGGAATAAAATAGATTTAGTATATTTGACTAATTAGGCTATTGTGGGTGTGTAATAAGTAAGTTAGTGAGTGGATTAGAAAGCCCAATAAGAGATTGAGTGTTTATGAGTATATGTTAGGGTTTTAACAAAGATAGAAAGAGTAGAAAGATAGAAGAGGCTAAGAGAGGAGGAAGAGAAGAGAAACTCAAGAACAACTTAGAAAGCTCAAGAAATCCAAGGTAAGGGTGGGTTTTCATTAATTATTTGAGATTGTTGGATAATATGTAATGGGTAGAAATATGATTAGGTAAAAACCCCTATTTGTTTTCTATGATTTTAATAAATTTAGGTTTTACTAATAAACTTTGATTTGTGATGAAATATTGTATTTGAAATTGGTATATTGATATAGTTTAAGGACACATTATGAATAAGAAATGAAATAGGATTTACAATTACAATGTACAGTAGCGCAAACCTAGAAATGAATTTGAAATGAAATAGGATTTACCATTACAATTACAATTCACTGTAACAATGAATTTTCTTTAAGTGGATTAAATGATGATGATGTTTTGAATATATCCCATTGTATAGATTTTTTTGGGATGCATTAAGAGGTGAGAAATTAAATAGAATTAGGATAGAATTATAGTTTATTTAATTAATGAAACAACAGTCTGTACATAGTGCAGAAGTGAATTTATCCTTATACTGTGTGACTACCTACTACCGTTTCCCCTTGCCTTGATTTATCCGCATGAGATGGTGATGACTAGGTGTAGGAAATACAGACTAATAGGAGAACATTAGCTACTTGTGGTAGCCATTTGGAGAATAGAAAATGTGATCAACTTTATATTCAATTGAAAGAAAAGAGAATGGGTATTATGAAGTGAATTCATATATATATATATATATATATATATATATATATATATATATATATATATATATATTCTAGACCCTGTAAGATCCTATTTCTTATAAAATGATAACATTATATTATTAATTGAGAAATAAATTAATAAAGTGATAGTAATATTGATTGATATGGAATCTTGTGGTAACTGTAGAAGCAGTACACTAATGGATGGACACAGGGTAAATTGTACTGAATGGATGAGAATATAATGGTATTTAGTTATGTATAGGAAGTAGTAATTATTAAATGGAAATGATAGTAAGGGTATTTTGTTGAATTGGTGAATTATGACTTTGTGCGAATATACTTGTGAATAGTATGGATACTTGAGTAATGTCATGTTGATGAAAATTTTAAAGTGTGGGAATAAATGAGATTATGCTTGTTTGTCTTGAATTGTATATTTTCTTATGATTTTGATAATTATATGAATTCTCACCCTTCTGTTAGAATGATGTTTTATACGACATCGCTCATGTACCAAGAAGTAGAGTTGCTTCTAGCGCGAGGTAGACGTTGGAGTAGTTGTCTTAATTGCGTATTTATTTTGGGTCGAGTCGTGCTCTGATTAAGTAACATCGGGGAACGTTTTCATTTCATGTTTTAAGAGTTCTGATTGTATACTCTATTTATTTTGTTAATTGGATTTGAATTTTATGGTGAATTGGCTTTTTATGCCATGTTTATTTAATTAATGAAGTTTTATTTGAGACTTGAATGTTATGAGATTATTAATGAAAAAGATTCGATGCTACATGATAAGTAAAAGTATATGAAAAGGATGAATTTATTTCAAGTGTTATTGAGCATGACAGATATTTGAATGATGTTTTGAATTATGTGTGATACCCTTATTTGAGATGCATGATAAATTACTCTGATTATGTATAAATTTTCTGCGGGGTTTAGAAGGGTGTTACACTCCGCTTCTCTTTTTGATTTTGTTAAACCCAACCTCTGAAAATGAGCTTCTCTCCCAGCAAACTCCTTTTCCTTAGCTTCTAAGATAACATGCATCCTCTGTAGCTTTTCTTCTACTTCTCTTTTAGCATGATTGGCATAGTGATACAAGCTAGTCATTTCAGAACTCTCTACCCGAACCTCGTGCAACTGAGCTTCCAACTTCTTATAATCTTCAAGAGAAACAGTGGTTTGCACAGTTACCTCCTTTGGATATAGTGGAGCCTCAGCTAATAATGGAAGGAAGAAGGTGTCAACCCTACCTTGTATCCAAGCATCAAAAGGGGGATAAGTCTTAGGGTCCACCTTTCCAAGTTCTTTCTTACCCTCTCTAACCTTTGTTTTCCAAGCTTGAGATACTTGGATAATCAACTGCTCATTATCTTCAGTTGGAAGATACAAAGTCTTTGCTATTTCCTCATCTGATGTGGGATCCTTTAGTGGGTAGCCAAATTGTTTTCTAGACAGAACAGGGTTATGACTTATTACTCCTTTCCTACCTAACAAAGGCACATAGGGAAATTCACCACATCTTGTAATAAACTCCTTCCCCACCAAGTTTCTGCTACATCCCCAAGCTATATCATAAAATGTTAACCCCATCAATCTTCTAGCCCACTTCCAATCTTGCTTAAGATCCTTGAACGGTCCTGACTTTGGAAGCTTCTTAGCAAACCACTCAGCGAATACGGGAGCACAACAATTCACGTACCCTTTTCTTTTCTCATTTATGTGATGGACACCATAATAGAAATCCCCTAACAATGTGGGCATTGGGTTACCTTTGATGAAAATAGTGATGGCCTCCATACTAACCTATCCCTTTTCTCCAGGAAACAGACTTGTCCCATACACCAACAAGGCCAACAATGCCCTGAATTCTGACCATTTATTTCCCAAGGCAAAAACATGAGCTTCTATGATGAGAAAATGCAGAGCAAATCCCTTCCCCTTACTAGCTTCCAACTCCATCTTTACTCTAAGCATACTCAAATGACAGGCACCTGCTATGTCTTTGTACGGGGGACACTTCTTTGTAGCATAATAGGGAGCTCCATTCCTGATAGGAATCTTCAGGATGTCAGAAATCTCTTCCATAGTAGGAGCCAAAACATAGTCAACAAACACAAAAATTCTCAATTGAGGATCATAAAACTGCAACAAAGAGTGAAGGCTATCCCTCTGATAAATAGTAAGCTTGTTCATGTAACCCAAGATCTTCCCATACCGGCTTCTGAAATCATCTGAAACCTTGTCACTCATCAAGCCCGCCAGTTTCTAAATACCCTCAATTTCTGGTTGCGGGAAAGTGTAATGAGCATTCCTTTCCTGGGTATCTCTTGGACTTATGCCATCTGGAGAAACAATGAATACCAGAACTGGGTATAGGGGATAAATGATAACTTGAAATGGAAACACAAACAGTTAATGCAAGTATGATGCGATGCAAATGCAATGCAGGCATATGATCAACAACTGAGACTGTCTGGATATAGAATACTGGACCCAAGTGACCAAGAACCAAAATCCTCTGAATAAAGCCCCATGAACAAGAACTCGGTCTCAAATAAGCCCCAAATCAGATATCAGATGACTTAAGAAATCCAAAATCCATGTAGCCATATCAAATCATAGGATTGTACTAGTAATGAGGTATGATGAGGATAAGGGTTCCTGCAAACCTATAAACCCCTCCCAATCTCACGGGTGTGTTCCGGGTCAAACATCACGGACTCTTAAAGCCGAATAGCAATAATACGTTCACCATCTCCAAGGAATGGCTCATGACCAAACCAGAGAATAGGTTCGGCATTATGTACTACCCAGGGAGGTCTCAGCGTGAGTCCGAGAAAAACAAGCATCCTTTATAAGTTCTCAGCTTCGAGCGCTGAAATCGAGAAACAATAGTACATTCATCCTGAAGGGTACAATACTATCGTCATACGACCGAATGCTTTGACTGAGTTCCTATAAAAGAACCAGGCCATCCTATGCAAGTTCCGAGTGGGCCCTCAGGTGCGAATGGGTTTGCCACAAAATGTGGTCTGCCACTGTCACCACTGGAGAGGGATGTTTCCACGAAGGTCCTCAATGATCCGTCCCCAGATGCACATAACTATCGAGGTCACGTAATCATCCTGGAAATATTCCTGCATCAAAACATTTCCAAGATAGTCGCAAGTCTGGGTGTGGAACTCACTACTACCAACACAGCAAGATGCCATGAAGCCAAAGTGACTGTCCACTCTAAGTCCTAGGGTGCACTCGAGCCCTAATTACGAGCTCATCTCACAGTAACAGTTCCCCATCCCACCAAATAGAACACCAGTACAACCAGACAGTCCAGTAATAATATATGATGCATGAATATAAATATTGAAAACTATAAATAAAGCTGTAAATAAAACTGTAAATAGACAAGTAAAAATAAACATGAAACAGCAAACAATCAAACATGCAAAGAAACAGAAACACGCAAGCGCTAGGATTGACTCTCAAGGGGAAACCAGAGATTCTGAGTTCGATCCCCAGCAGAGTCGCCAGCTGTCACTACCTGGATTTCCATCCTGGTACAAACACGAAAGTGGCGCGGAAAGAGGTAAAGTCGACAGCCAGGCATTTTTATCCCGAAGGAACGGGAATAGTAATGCTACACAAACCAGAATAAAATAAAAGGAAGGACAAAGGTCATGCGAACCAAAGAGACTGGGTTCGGGAGTCGGTTATGACCTGGGAAGGTATTAGCACCCCAGATCGTCCGCCGTACCCGACGGGATCCACGCTTGCAAATAAATTGTTTTAAAGGGTGAAGAAATTAAAGTTCCTACAAAAGAAAAGGAACTGAACTGGATTAAAAGAAAAGAAAGGGGGAAAATGTAGGGAAAATAAAAGAGTGCTCGAACGGGCCCTACCCCGCTGCCTACGTACCTCATTTGGACATGAGGATATGAGTCGCCGTAGTTCCCCTAACTAGGGGTGGAAAAGATTGCTTGTGAATTAAGGCTTGAACTACCTATGTCAATACTCAGGTGTTACAGGCTCGAACGACGAGTGTGTAACCGTCTTGCAAAGTGACAAGTAGGAGCAAGTTCTTACGTAAAGAGTGAATGAGGTGAGAAGAGAATTCCCGAAGGAGAGACGCTTATTGTTTGTTTTTGTTTTTTAAAAGTCTATTAGGAGTGTGGCACAAGAGAGTGAACTCAAGCTCTTTTCCATGGAATGTGTACTTGCTACTACATTCCAATATGGAATAATAGAACAAGCACACCAAGTAAGGAGAATTTATCTAAGACTTGTTTCCAAGGGCAAGGATCTAAGCTTACTAACTTGTTGAACTTATTAGATGTTTTAGTGATTAAGAATGAAGAAGTATTTTTTATGGTTTTCTTGATGAAGATGACCTCATGATCAGACTTGTGCATCATGCTAAACAAGTGTACTACTCCAAGATGGAATGAATACATATGCCCCATGGAATAAGGCTATACACAAGAAGTCACTTCTTTCTTTATTAAAGTGTTTTTTTTGGGTTTTTGTTTTGAGATGAGAAAGGAAAGAAATAAAAGAAGCAAAGGTAAAATAAATAAAGGGGGACTAACAAATCCTAATGTTATCATGCATGGATGGACCTAGATTAGTGTGGCTTGAAGTCTATCCTAATGAAGAAGAAGGAAAGAAAAGAAAAGAAGAAGAAGAAAAGGATAAGAAGATGGACATAAAAGACAACTTACTTCTCTAAAGAAGATAAGTTGTTTCTAAAGCGGGAGGAAGAAGGATTGAAACACAAGATCACATAAGGCTCATCAACAATCACAAAATAATAAGCAAAGTAAGAGAAGAGATGAAGAGTTGAAATGTGGATACAAATGAACAAAAGCAAGTAAAATCAAATGAGATACAGATGAACAAAAGATCATGCCAAGACATCACAACCAGAATTGAAATGTCACTCTCAAATGCCAAGGTCAAGCATACCACATAAGATTAGAAGTGGATCAATCAAATAACAACAAAACAACACAAGCTACCATGAAGGAAACAAAAGCATACATGAAATAGGAAAGATCATACAATCTACACATGTTTCACAATCACCAAGACCAGAATCACATCAATATAAGAATATGCACAAACAACTCAAGAGGCCCAAGAAAGGTTCATACAAGTTCAAACACAAATAATATAAGAATGGGAAGTGAAGTAAACATGTGCACAAGTGCAAGGACAAACAAACACAAACCAAATCAAGGCATAAGCATCATCTATAAAAAACCAGGGACCTAATCATGTTAAAATGTGCCTAAGAAACATGAAAAAACATGGAGAAGAAGCATAAAAACTCAAGCATAGGCATCATGGAGAGTAATTAAGCAAAGAGGGTTAGTGGACATGCATACATTTGTGAGAAACTTCAAAGACAAGTAACACAAAACTTTGCAAAGAACAAACACCAATCAAGGACCAGTGATCAATCTTTATACAAAAGGAACTCTAAAAATCCTATAGGAGTTGGCACAAGTGCCCTCCTAGCCTAAAAAACAAGCATATGACCAAAACAAAAGCAAAATAGGGTAAGCAAACAAGAAAACTCAAATCAAAATCACAAACTCATGAAAAAATTATGAAAATAAGCACAAGTTTTCATTAATCAAGTTATAACATCATGCCAAAAGAGAAAAGTCAGAATCATAAGAAAACTAGGTCAAAGGACCTCAAGAACACAAACTAGGGTTTTGAAACTTCAAGCTCATGTCAACTACCAAAAATATTTATGCAAGCTTCTAAAAATCAGAAGAAAAATCATCCACAAACTAAACCTTAATATGAATCAAATGCAAAAAGAACCAATCTAAAATTCAAATTAATGATCAAGATATAAATTCCACAAGTCAGCATGCAATTAAAATGAATTAAAAACAAATAAAAAAAGTGAGAATTAATTCCTATGTGGAAAATAAAAATAAATGGAAAATAAAAATGTCAAAAATTAAATAAAATTAAAATGATCATTCATGAATTTTTTGGTGAATTTTAGAAACTTCTAGCTATTTTTAAAAATTAGAAACCAAATTGAAAATAAAATAAAAGGCAAATAGGCCAGGGGTGAGAATATCAAGGAATTCAGTTCAAAACAAATGGGCTAGAAAGGGAGGGGGAGTGTATAGCAAGAAAGGCCCACTAGGCGCCCAATCAAAAAAAAATATAGTATACTCATCCAATGGCCAGAAATAAAAGTCAACAAACAAAGTCCACACATCCAAAGGGCTAGGCACGCAATCAATGAAGTCTTAGTCAACAATTCAGTGGCTCAGGCTTAGTCAAGTCAACACAAGGTATGTCAATCCAATGATCAATAAACACTAGCACAAAGTAAACAGGATCAAAGGCCTATATGCAAAGTCAATCACTCAAGTCAACCAAAGGAAAGGTCCAGATTTAAGGTACATACACTTAACACGCGCTGGCACACAAAACCATTATTCAGAAATAAAAACATAAAATCAAAACACGTGAGAGAGAGCATGTGATTTTAATGCGTTGGCTTAACCACATCCATCTAGATCAAATATCCAATAGCCATGGAATCATCTTCTTCATTTGAAGTTTCCAGAATCCGGTGACGAAGCCCTAGCTTCGGTCACCGGAAAATTCATACACAAGAACAAAACTACACAGAAATGCATCACAACCTCCAGATCCAAAGATTAAAACAAGGCGAATCCAAATATGCTAATGAAATTCACAAAAGATCAAAGATCAAGCCAGATCGAACAAAAATAAAATCATACATCAAACTAAAAATCCACATATCTCACTTAATTCTTAACCATTTTTAATTTCAACAAGTTCAGTGTACTCAGCATAGCATGTAGATTAATAAGAACACATGAAATCACAATTCCAGATCCAAATATTTCAGAGTATACCTGAGATTGAAGATCTTGAAACAAGCTAAGAGAGAGCTCATAAAGGTGCAGATCA
The DNA here is from genome assembly GCA_963966055.1 of Lathyrus aphaca. Lineage (NCBI taxonomy): Eukaryota > Viridiplantae > Streptophyta > Magnoliopsida > Fabales > Fabaceae > Lathyrus > Lathyrus aphaca. Next base: position 195,919,904 of record OZ014519.1, on the reverse strand, counting down.
ACCCTTTTGAGCTTCTCCTTGCAAAATAAATGCAAGAGAGGACTTGAAAACCTCTAGATCTTGGAACCCGAGTGTATTTGAACTTGAATGGTGATGAAGCAAATCTTGCCTTGCAGCTAAAACCAATGGTATATTCTTGCTCCTCATGCTTCCAGGGTTATGAATATACAAAGAAAACTTGAAATAAGTCAAAGGATTGAGTGATTCGAAGGAAATTGCAAAGGAAGCAAAAAAGTTTGAAATGAGAGGATCAATGAGCATGAGGCTGCATCAAGGGCACAAATGACTTATATAAGATGTACACACTAGGCTGATTAGGGTTTGTGAAATTGTTATGGCAAGGAAAGTGTGAGAGGGATCATTTTGAAAAAAGAGCATGAACTTCGTAATGATGTGATTTGCTCGTGCAATCCCCTCCCCATGTGCACATGCTGACTCCATTTCATCCCTTGATTATCCCCGAATCAATATTGGCCATTGGATGTAAGTGAATCATGCTTTCCTCATGATTTTACAAAAATGCATTTTGTGAAATATCCTTTAATCCATGCATGAAGTTATTGAATTCTCTTGAGCCAAATGTGTTTCATGAAATGCAATAGGATACCATGACCTCATTTTCCTCATTTATCAGCTTGGAAATGAATTACATGAGTTTTTGCAAATGGTAGAAACTTGGAAATATGGTAAAACCCTAAAAATAAGTGAACTTCAATTGGCCATAACTTTCAAACCATGAGGGCTATGATCATGTCTTGTACTTTTTGAAAATGGGAGACAATTTCCTACAACTTTCATGTTCAAGGAAATTCCATTTGAAGTCATTTTGATTGTGAAAGAGAGCTTTGAAAACTAGGGCAAAAATTACTAAATTTGGAAAGTTAGATACATGCCTTATTTCCAAAAATAGGAAGCTTTGCAAAAACCTTAGATTCTTGACTTTTGACTTTGCCAAACCACTTATTTGACCTTAAAAACATCCCTTGGCTTGAAAAATGGGATTGGAACCCTTGAATTGCCACAATTGACTTTTCAAATAATCATTTTGACCAATTTCTTCTTATGCAAGCAACTGATGAATTGACTGCCTTCCTCAATGAATCTTCTCACCAAATTACATCCATAACATTTACATATCATATGAAGGACTTTTCCCACATGAAATGGCCAAAGTCTCAAAGAATCCCTGCTTGAACATGAAACCCTGATTTGAAGACCCTTTGTGTAGGAGCTTGTCCTTTCTTGGATCATCTGATAATCACCCAAACTCTTGGGCTCTTGTAGAGGATCCTGAGCTTGTATTGGGCCTAGAGATACTTCATGGAACTTGGACAAGGTCACTTGACTTCTTGCTTTGACTTTTAAGGCTTTAAACGCACCAATAATTGATCATATGCCCAATGCTAGAACATGAGAATGTTATGATTCATTTTTCTATGCAAAGATGCTAAAGACCATGACATGCTTATGATGATGATGATGCTAAAAGGAAGAGGGTAAATTTGGGGAGTTACACCTTTCTTGTTCATTTTTATCTTTGGAACCGATTGGCCTGCCATGCTTCACGCGTGGTTGAGACTCATTGAATTGTCCAATAGGGATATCAATTTTTATTGGAGCATTTGCAGCTAGTATATATGATTTAGTCACACCTTTTGGATCAGTGAATGCATTTGGTAATTGATATGCTATGTTTTACCGCTGAATTATCTTTTAAACTTCTAGTTCACATTGTTTTGATCGAGGATCAAAATGAGATAATGATGATTCATTCCAACTGGTATATTGTCGCTCCCCGGATTTCTATCCTGGTACAAACGCGAAAGTGGCGCAGAAAAGAATAGAGTCGCCAGCCAAGCATATTTATCCCAAGGAACGGGAATGGTAATACTGCACAAACCAGAAGAAAAGAAAAGGAAGGACACGGTGTCGCTCCCACCAAATGACACCTGGTCAGATAGGGTACAGATGCGAACGGTCGGCGAAGGAGAAGAATGAAAAGAGTCACCAGCTAGGCATTTTTATCCCGAAGGAAAGGTAATGCTGCATAAACCTAAGAAGGGATGGATAAGACGGTTGCGAACCAGAGAAACTGAGAAAGGGGGTTAGTTACAACCTGGGAAGGTATTAGCACCCAGATTGTCCGCCGTACTCGACGGGATCCATGCTTGGAAGTTTGTGTTTTAAAGGGGCAGTGTCAGTGCTATTTTGTGTGCAAAAGCTGGAAAAGAACGCAAGTGTCAGTGTAAAAGAAATGTGAAGTGAAGTAAAGGAGTGTCAGTGTAAGGAAAGAGTGTAAAGCTCAAGACTATGAGGCTTAAAAGAATAAAGCTGGAAGAAGGGGAATATACAGATACTTTTGTTCGATAACCGTTAAGTTATGCCTACGTATCCTCTCATGCAATGAGGAAGTCAGAACACCGTAGTTCGACTCAAGGAGGCTGAGAGATAAATTGACTGATGAACTGCTTACTTGTCTATGCTCAAGTGTGTGACCTATCTGGCTCAGGTGCAAACTGTCTTGCATTAGACGGAAGAAGCGAGTTCTCGTTTATGAGTGAATGAGGTGAGAAAAGAATCCCGGAGGAGACGATTATTGTTTGTTTTTGAGTTTTTAATCTTTTATTGCTTTTTGTGTTTGTCATAAGAAAATGAGCTTAAGCCTAAACCAAGGGTTAGTAAACTCATCACATCCTCCCTCTGATTAGGGGTAACGAGAATACCTTAAGTATGAAGTAAACACCTCACACTTAATCACCCTGATTCAGGATTAAGATCATTAACCTACTTGCAATTATTTAAATGTTTTTTTGGAGTTTTTGTTTAGTGTTAAGTAATGAGTTTAAGCCATAATCAAAGATTTAATGGACCCATTACACCATCCTAATAGAAGGATAATAGATGAGAACATTTAAGCTGAGAAAGGCTTCTCAACATAATCTATGATTAGGGATTAACCTCATGACAAAACAAAGCCTTTATTAAAGTGGATTTTAGCTAATGGTAAGATCAAGAAGTGGATTTTATGGTTTGTAAGACAACTTGAGGGGGACTTGTCCATTAACACTAGGGTTAGTCCTTCTTAACCAATTACGGAAGAATTAGAACCCTAATGCAAGGCCCAAGTTACAAGCTTGATGTCGTAGTGATTATTAGATGGATTGATTAAAGGATTTAAACACATTAAGGGTTTAACACTTAGGATTAAAGTTATACACTCCATCCTAATAGAAGGATACAGGCATAACCCTAATCATAAAGCCTTAAAACCTTTAAGGTTTAGTCCTTGATTAAGAGATGAGAACAGAAGACACAAAGATGACATAAAGGTAAAACTAATGGGGGGACTAATCAAACCCTAATTGTGATCATGCTTGGATATTCCTAGGGTTTATGAGGCTTGCAAGAGATCTTCAAGGAAGAGCCACCAAGGAAGAAGCAGATGAAAGGAGGAGAAGCAAAAGAGGCAAGTCAACTTACTTCACTTAAGAAGATAAGTTGCTTGAAGAAAGAGAGAGAGGAAGGAGCATGAATGAGCAAGCTCACTCTAATTCACAAGTAAAATGCAGCAATGATGCATAAGAGAGATGATAAGAGATTATGAGAAGTGAAGGCAAATTCACTTCTCAAACACTTACCACCTGAAAAGTTAGCAAAAGGAAATGAAATGAATTGAAAAATGAGATGAAATGCAAAGAGGCAAACCAAAGTCAGAAGCATGTTCGTGATGCTAATGATGCAAAGAGATGATGCAAATTCATGTCAAGGGATGAGGATGGTCATACAAAGGATGGGAATGCAAATGGAGCATATAAGAAGCATGAAAGTTCATGAATGCACATGGAATGAAATGGATGTCAAAACATGGCAAATGAATGATGAAATGATCAAACATGATTCTAATATGTCCTAATATGTCTTATATGTTATATGGATGCACAAAATGTCATGGCAAGTTCATGTATGCAAGCTTATACAAGATGAATGCAAATGAAGATGCGAATTAGGGTTTATGTACAACATGAGATGCAAAATCCAAAATCAGAAGCAAAGCATGAGATAAAAAATTGAAAATGGCATCAAAGGGACCCTAAACCTATACAAGTTCACTGCCCAAAGGGAAAGTTCAGAAGCTAAACCCTAAGGGACTTATGATTTTCCTAAATTTCTAGAGTTTTAAGGGTGATCCTAAAGGTAAAATGCCAAACAAATTGAAGATGCAAGGTAAAAATGAAACAAAAATGTTTTTAGATGCTTGAAAGGATGCATAACACAATTCAAAAAGAACCATTCACAAACTCCACTTGGATCAAAAGTTATGAATTTTTGAAGTTAGGGTTAAAAATATTCAAATTGAAGAACCCTAATTAAAATGAAAATTGTCAAAGTATGATCAAAACCAAAAAGAAATTTGTGTTGTGAGTTTGTAAATGTTTGTAAATGTTTGAAAATGCTCTCTGAATTTTCTTGGGATTTTTAAATATCTAAATGTATTTTTAATTAATTAATTCTCATTAACTAATTAAAAATAATCATTTAAATGGTTTAAAAATATTTTTAAATGCAAAAAATAAAATAAAAATTGTTTTTATGTCAAGAAAATTAATTAGAGTCAGCATGCAAAAAATAAATATGTTTGAGATTTTCTAGCTATTTTAAAATAAATATGCAAAACAAATAAGAAAAATATGAATTAAAATTGGATTTAATGGAAAGTCAACAGATCAAAGGGCCAGCATTTAAATGGAACGCGCGGGAGTTGACTGGCGCGTGTTTGGAGGGCTGGGATCAAACCTAGCAATTTGAATTTCACTAATCTTAATTAACCTAATTAAACAGGATTAGGGCACAAATCATGAAATCTGGGACGTTGGTTGCGCGCGGGAAAGAGGATCCAAGGGCTCTCATTCAAACTGGCCTAAACCCTAACCCTAATCTAATCACTTTCAGATGACCAGAACAGTGGTTCCGGTCATCTTCTCCGGCGAGTTCAAAAAGCTAACTCCTTCCCTAGGCAATTTTAAGCCCTCTAAAACTCCAGATCACATCTTCTAAACACCCTAAGCAAGAATCAAGCACAAAAACTCATTTATATTTCAACATAAACAAGAATCGAATCAAACAAGATTTTAGGTCAAACTTTCAGAGACACGGTTCAGGCTCAAAACTCAATCATTTTCAAAACCAACAAGCACAGCATGATCAGTGAAGCATAAGCAACATTTCTATGGCATAAAAAACGATTTTTGGAAAAAATGTTCTTGGTGGTACCTGAACTGGAGCTTTCACCTTTGGAGCTTTCTGAACAGTTCTTTGCTTCAAATCACCTCCAATGATCCCCCTAGAGAGTTTGCAATGCTTGGTTGGATTTTATATGGCCTCTATGTGAAGTTTGCTGAAGCTCAGGTCAAGAGAGGTGAAAATCGTATTTTTGATGTGGTTGTGTTTAGGGCAAGATGAAGGGTGGGAAATGATCAGAGGTTCATGGTGAGTTGTTCTATGGAATTTGTTTGAAGGTTTGTGGCTTGAGTGCCGAGTTTCGAAGAAAAATGCATAAGAGGGAGTTTTGGTGTGTGCTGAGTTGTGGGAGGATTCAGCCTTGCTTGTTGTATGTGTTGAGTTGCTTTTGGTCCATGTATCAATCTTGATAGGTCAGAGAGTTGTTGTGGAGCAGTTTGATTGGTATGGCTCAAATTGCATAAAGTCAAGAAAGTTGTCCTTTGAGGTATGGGCTCATGGCAGGCTGGTTGTGAGGCATGGCTCAAGTCAGCTGGCTTTAGGGAGGTCCATGGAATCTGATTTGAGGAGCTGGCACAAGTGGATGTCAAGATTTGGGGCATTTTGCAATTTGTGAAGGTTTTGGCCCCTTTTGAAATACTTGATGATCAAGGCATGAAAATGAGTGATTCCTTGGGCAATTCTGAATTATAGGTCATGTATCATGTTTTTATAATGGTTAGAAGTCAATTAAAGGTCACATTTTTCCTTGGTATGAGTTTTTGAAAGTTTCCCTCTTTGGCGCATAAGTGAAATTTAGTGATTTTCCCCAACTTTGCAAGGCCATAACTTGAGTTCTATGATGAATTAGATCAAGTTCTTGTACTTTTTGAAAAGGGAATGATCCAATATACAACTTTCATGACAAAGAATTTTTCATTTGAAGCATTTTTGAATCAAAAAGAGGAGGTTGAAAAACTTTCCCAAAATGGCAATTTTGCATTACAAGTCACTTTCCCAAAATGACAACTTTGCAAATGGCTTGAAATTATTCAATTTTGTGAACTTCTAACTTCTTCTAAGATCAAATAAAGATCATATACACCCAAAATGATGGAGAAGAACCTTTGGTTGGATGATTGGGGGCCTCAGATGCCCTGATTTTGCACTGACTTGCTCAAGAAGTCATTTATTGATCAGATGCCTTCCCCATTGAATTTCTTCATGAAAATTGGTGCGTAGGATCCTTATAACATATAGACACCAATAGAAATAAGAATGACCAAAAATTTGGAGTTATGGCCTCTGAAACCAAAACCCTAATTTTCGGTCATCTGTGTAGTTAAGCTTGGCTCTGCTTCCATGCCTTTCTCAGTTCTTGTGATTTTATGACTTCCTTGATATTGGGAGGATATAATATGATGCTTGAACATACATGGACCCTCTTGAGATGATTGAAGACCTTTGGAGTGGCTCAGATAGCTCAGGGAAAGCTCAGATCACAAACCCTAGATGCAGATGACCTTGGACCAATGCAGTGAAGCAAAAATGCAACATGATATGATATGTTTGAACTAATGTAAATATGAAAGATCAAAAGCCATGGTGTGAACTTAGTGAGGGCAAATTTGGGGTGTTTACAGCTGCCCCTATTCAAGCATGAGTTAGTTGTGCAGGATGTAATCATCGGGCTTAACAGGCAAACAAGATAACTTGTGGTTGAATACCTAAGACAGTCCAAAATTTGCACTCACTGAATGAAGAAGAAAAGGGATATAGATTGTGAAAGGAAGTAAAGTATGATTAAAAAGTGCGGGCGGCGGAGGACGACCGTCGAGCAGAGGACGAATGCTGGGGATAAAGCAATGATGGGGACGACCGACATGCCGGGAAAATAAAGAGATTATGATGGGGACGGCCATCAAGCAAAGTAACAAGGTTCTCCGGGGATTGAGGTAAAGAAAATGATGGGGACGACCATCAGGTTTGTGAAATAAATGAAATAAATGATGAGGTACGGTCATCAAAGGTGAAGGACGATCACCTAGAAGGGGACAGCTGCTCTGTTGGGGATAAGGATGAGGGACGGTCATCAAAGGCGAAAGAAGATCACCTGGCAGGGTACGGCTGCCGAAGATATCATGACATAGGACGAATGCCGGATAGAAAAGGTCGACGATGGGGACGGCCATCGGATAAGCATGATGAAGGACGATCATCAAGAGGTGAAGGACGATCACCTAGCAGGGGACGGCTGCTCTCGGTGTTTATCATGACATAGGACGAATGTCAGATAAGAAGGGGTTCCAATAATGGAGACACCACTAGGGATACGGATGAGGGACGGTCATCCAAAGGTGAAGGGCGATCGCCTGGCAGGGTACGGCTGCTGAAGATATCACGACATAGGACGAATGCCGGATAGAAAAGGTCGACGATGGGGAAGGCCATCGGATAAGCATGATGAAGGACGATCATCAAGAGGTGAAGGACGATCACCTAGCAGGGGACGGCTGCTCTCGGGGTTTATCATGACATAGGACGAATGTCAGATAAGAAGGGGTTCCAATAATGCAGACACCACTGGGGATACGGATGAAGGACGGTCATCCAAAGGTGAAGGACGATCACCTGGCAGGGTACGGCTGCCAAAAGTATCATGACATAGGACGAATGTCAGATAGAAAAGAAGTTTTGCTAAGGATTTGCTGGGAACTCTTCTGGGGAATGGTAGATACAGACGAGTGTCTATATTCAATAAAAGAAAGGTATAAGTGTCTGACGTTGTGTAAAGATTAAAGATGCGGACGAGCATCCTTAAGACTATGATACGGACGAGTATCGGTAGAAACAAACGCTGACGCATGTTCAAAGATGATTATACGGACGAGTACCAACTGGTTAACAAAGAACACAGACGAATGTTGAATCTGGAAAAGATAAGTGGTGTATACAAGATACGGACAAGTATCTGTATGAGTAAAAAGTAAACATGAGAGAAACACAGCCGAGTGTTCAACATGTTGAGAAGAAATATGACACAGACGAGTATCATAAGAGGAAGCGTATAAGTTATGGACTTATGAGTGTGAAAGATGACACGGACGGATGTCAGGAGAAGTGTACTATAAACAAGTGTTTGATTTACAATAAGTGTTTAGGTAACCATGCTGGGGAAGGGTGACACAGACGAGTGTCAAAGGAGGAATACATATATATATTAGTGAGTGCAAAGGGGATGCTTTGGCTTTCTGCTGGGGATATGAGACGCTACGAACAAGTGTCAAGAAGGACATGTTATGGATAACGATTCGAGCGAAAGCTGCTTTTTGGTGCCTTTTCGGGGCGCAGTGGTACGTGCAGGAAATTTCACAACAAAATGTCTGCATTCATCATGATACCCAATACTAGTGTTTGGCTACGCGAAACATAACTACATATCAGAGTGCGAAATATGGCCCAAAAAATCCACTCTTTCATTTCAGCGCTGCCACAGCAAGATAGTGTCCCAAATCCTTCGTTGCCTTTTAGCAGCAAAGTCGCTTAGAAGGCGAATCAGAATTGCCCGCTGGAGCATAAAACTGCCTGGCTTCAGATTTTCTACAGCAATGATGACATTCCAAGCAAGCTGCACTTTGGTAAATATGAGTGGAGCCACGGAGAGAGGGGAGTGAAAAGTGTGGTTAGGGTTAACACCAAATACCTCTTTTTCTTTCTTTCAACTCTCCTTCCCCCCCCCCCTTCTTTTTTTATTCTTTTCCAAAAGGGGTGCACTGGGTGATTTTGTTGATGAGGTACTTGGGACTTGCCGGAGACCGGTTCGAACCTAACTCGTATTATGCAATATGTTTGATTTTTGCCGTAATGCTCCGTATTAGATAGAATGCTACGCTCTAAGGGACGATATGATGCAAATGCTATGATTATGCAAAGATACTGATCCAGGGTTTAGATCCCACTGTTGTAGAGATCTCTGACTGATCTTGCTTGAAAGAATATCCCAGCTGGGGATGAGATTACTGGTAGATCTGATAAGAGGTATGACTCTGCTTGGAGAAATAGGTCACTGATAGGCCTATCTTTGTAATGAGGAGCCCAGCTGGGGTCTATGGAAGCTTCCGTCACTTTGTTGTGAGATCTTTAGACATTGCTCTTCTGAATAGAGGCTGGAGCTCTGCGGGGAGATGGTTCCCCGTTTTTGCACTTGGCTGGGGAGGAACGATCACTGAACGACCTTCCTAGTGATTTTTGTGGGGATCCTGCTGAGGATGATGTACTTAGCTGGGGAAATGAGCATCTTTTGGTGTTGTTTGGAAGATGTGCTAAGGAAATAATGTTTTGGCAGCTTGCTGGGGAGAGGCTTTAATGCTCCATGTTGCACTTTGAATACCTGCAATCCTGTTATGACAAAGAAACGTACAAGTACCCCGAGGTATCCCTTACTAGGTTCCAACATAGGAGTTTAGACACTCCCGGGAGCAAATATATTTCCTGTAAACATGTGATTTAGAAAAGGCGCATCTGTATTTATGCAACTATTGTATCAAAGACATCGGACATTTTTGCAAATGAGATAAAAATGTACAAGACAAAGTGTAACTGAAAAACTTATTTTATTAATTTGTGTGCCATGAATTGGCAAGTACAGTCAAAGAAACAGATCCCCTGAAATGAGGAGATTGTTACAAAATTGAAAAACAAAAGGTGCTGGCAATGTTGATGACGCTTCAGTGTGCTTCCCTTTTGCTATGACTTGTATGACATTGACGTTCTTCTCATCTTGCTTTCTGAAGAAGGTTTATTCTGACCGATGCTTTAACCCTTCGAAGTTTGCCATGTTGTAAGTGATACAGACGAATTCAGAATGCAGTTGTTCGCTTATTCCCTTATTTTGCGTGGATCGCCCTTTCGGGTTTTCAATCCACCGGGACACCCATTTTTGCCTGAGCTGTCCAATGCGGCTTTTCAACTCATCGGGTGTACATTATATATATATTTTTATTTTCCCTTATTTCTGCCCAAGTCTTTTATTCTGTTTCTTTGACTCGCGCGGGATGCCCAATTTTTTCCTGGACTTACATTCTGTTTTTATGTCCAGCGGGTTATTTTATGCGAAGTATTTTTTAACTGCATCTGAATTCACAGGGGATAGGAAGTCTTCACCATCCATAGTACTGAGCATCAGTGCTCCACTAGAGAAAACTTTCTTTACTATGAATGGACCATCATAATTCGGAGTCCACTTGCCCCTGTAGTCTGTATGAGGAGGAAGGAGTCTTTTCAGCACAAGATTTCCTACTTGGTATTCCCGAAGCCTGACTTTCTGATCGAAGGCTTTCTTCATTCTCTTCTGATACAACTTCCCATGACAGATTGCAGCTAACCTCTTCTCTTCGATCAGACTCAGTTGATTGTAACGAGATCGGACCCATTCTGCTTTGTTCAATTTGACATCCATCAATACCCGCAAGGAGGGCAATTCAACTTCAACAGGTAGGACTGCCTCCATGCCATACATAAGCTGATATGGTGTTGCCCTAGTGGATGTTCTGATTGATGTACGGTACCCATGCAAAGTAAATGGTAGCATTTCATGCCAGTCTTTGTAGGTGACCACCATCTTCTGCACAATCTTCTTGATATTCTTGTTAGTTGCCTCTACAACGCCATTCATCTTTGGTCTGTAAGGAGAAGAATTGTGGTGTTGGATCTTGAAGTCCCGGAACAGTTCTGCCATCATTTTGTTGTTTAAGTTGGAACCATTATCATTAATGATTCGCTCGGGCACTCCATACCGACAGATGATGTCTCTCTTCAGGAATCGGGCTACCACTTGCCTGATGACATTTGCATATGAAGCTGCTTCAACCCACTTGGTAAAATAGTCAATGGCTACCAGGATGAATCTGTGGCCATTTGAAGCAGTCGGTTCAATCTTACCAATCATATCAATGTCCCACATGGCAAAGGGCCAAGGTGAAGACATCACATTCAGAGGATTTGGAGGCACATGCACCTTATCCGCATAAATCTGGCATTTATGGCACTTCCTGGCATAAGCACAACAGTCTGCATCCATTGTGATCCAGTAATAGCCTGATCTTAACAACTTCTTAGCCATTGCATGCCCTCCAGCATGGGTACCAAAAGATCCTTCATGTACGTCGTGCATTAACAAGTCTGCTTCTGTCTTATCAACACATCTGAGAAGTACCATATCAAAGTTTCTCTTGTACAAGAAACCATCAGCATTCAGGAAGAAACTACCAGCTAGCCTTCTTAATGTCTTCTTGTCATTGGAATATGCTCCAAGTGGGTATGTCTGATCCTCCAAGAAGCATTTGATGTCGTAGAACCAAGGCTTATCATCCTTAGCAAGGTCTGCTGAGAATAACTATGATGGTCTGTCAAGTCTGGATACTGAAATCCGAGGTACAAAGTTGGCAGCTTGAACTTTGATCATGGAAGAAATGGTAGCCAGAGCATCTGCAAACTGATTTTCATCTTGAGGGATATACTCAAGCTTGACTGTCGTGAAAAATGTGAGTAATCTCCTTGTATAATCCCGGTAAGGAATCAGATGCTCCTGGTGAGTATACCATTTGTCGTTGGTTTGATTGATTACCAAAGCTGAATCTCCGAATACAGTTAAAGTCTTTATCCTGAGGTCAATGACTTCTTCAAGACCCATGATGCAAGCTTCGTATTCAGCTTCGTTGTTAGTGCAGTTAAAGGTGAGTTTTGCCGAGAAAGGCATGTGAACTCCTTTAGGTGTAATGAGTATTGCACCAATACATCGACCATTCATATTAACAGCCACATCAAACATCATTGTCCATTCTTCTTCTGGGTCAGGCCCTTCAGTGTGAATAGGCTCTTCATGATCTTTTGCTTTTATGAACATGATGTCTTCATCAGGGAAGTCAAATCTCATAGGCTGGTAATCATCAATGGGTTGCTCAGCAAGATAGTCAGACAATACACTGCCTTTGATGGCTTTTTGAGATGTGTACTGAATGTCATATTCTGTAAGAATCATTTGCCATCTTGCAACCCTTCCGGTAAGTGCTGGCTTCTCAAATATGTACTTGACTGGGTCCATCTTTGAGATCAATAAAGTAGTGTGGGTCAACATATACTGCCTTAGTCGGCGAGCAGCCCACGCTAAAGAACAGCAAGTTTCCTCGAGCAGTGAATAACGTTGTTCACAGTCGGTAAACGTTTTGCTTAGGTAGTAAATTGCATACTCTTTTCGACCAGACTCGTCATGCTGGCCCAACACACACCCCATTGACTCTTCTAATACTGTCAAGTACATGATTAGAGGTCTTCCTTCAACTGGAGGCATAAGGATTGGAGGCTCTTGCAAGTACTCCTTGATTTTGTCAAAAGCCCTCTGGCAGTCTTCATTCCACCTGTAAGGTGAGATATGAACCGCGAAATGTAGTTCAATCTACCTAGGAACCCCCGAACTTCTTTTTCAGTTTTTGGTGCAGGCATCTCTTGGATGGCTTTGACTTTGTCAGGGTCAACTTCAATCCCCTTCTCACTTACAATAAATCCCAGCAGTTTACCGGATCGCACCCCGAATGTGCATTTGTTGGGGTTTAGCTTCAATTGGTACTTCCTCAGACGCTTGAATAGTTTCAACAGATTTACCAGGTGGTCTTCTTCTGTGAGGGACATGGCAATCATATCATCCACATAACATTCGATTTCTTTATGGATCATGTCATGGAATAATGTTACCATAGCCCGTTGATAAGTGGCACCAGCATTCTTCAGTCCGAACGACATTACCTTATACCAGAATGTGTCCTAGGATGTGATGAAATTTGTCTTCTCCATGTCTTCAGGTGACATCTTGATCTGATTATATCCTGAAAATCCATCCATGAAGGAAAACACCGAGAACTGAGCCGTATTATCAACCAATACATCAATGTGAGGTAATGGGAAGTCATCTTTCGGGCTGGCTCTGTTCAGATCCCGGTAATCCACACACATTGGTACTTTACCATCTTTCTTAGGCACATGTACGATGTTAGCAACCCACGGCGGATATCTAGTTACAGCAAGGGAACCGGCGTCCCACTATTTTTGTACCTCTTCTTTTATCTTCATGGCCATATCCAGGCGGGTACGGCGCAACTTCTGTTTTACTGGCGGACAGTCCTCTTTTAGAGGCAGCTTGTGCATAACAATGTCGGTGTCTAACCCTGGCATATCCTGATAAGACCAGGAAAAAACATCCACATATTCCCGAAGCATGTTGATAAGTTGCTCCTTCACTAAATCTTGCAGACGGGCCCCGATTTTCACTTCTTTTAAATCTTCTTCGGTACCAAGATTAACTGTCTCAACTTCCTCCTGATGAGGAGTGATAAACTTCTCCTCTTGTCTCAACAATCTGGCTAGTTCTTCAGGTAGCTCATAATCTTCTTCAACCCCTTCATCGGCTTGATTAATCGGATTGTCAAAGTCATACGAAGTCATAGCGGTGTTGTTGTCGGTGCAGTCTGGAGGGCACTCTCTGCAAGGGTTTAGATTTGTTCATTTTATTGATCAGTTTTATCTTGCTTAGAAAAAGTGAAAATGAAGTTATTATTTTGAAAAAACATTGCCATTTTATTTTTGTACAAAAAATGAAAAATGAAAAACAGTGAGCGGAGAAAGAAAAAGACTCGTTTGCAAAAGATGTTTTGATATTCATTAATTGATCGTTTGCACAAAATACAAGATGACCTGATTACAAAATGAGCCCTGACATCTTGGGCAAGATGCAGGACTTGATGCATGCTTAAAGATAGGAAATAATAATTACTCTGCAGGAGTAACTCTTATAATTTCCTGGGAAGACCAGTTTGAGACTTGGTTCCCCGGGATCCTTGGACGTATCCAGTTTTCCAGGTTGCGCTCGTCTTCTGACTCATCTTCCAAACTATTCACAGCATCCGGGGTGAGCATCCCCCCGCTGAGAAACTTGGGCTCCGTTGTAGCCTCTGGTTGATCTTGTCGAGTTGGTCTGTAACCCAACCCGAATCAGTCTTCTTTCTTTTCAACTGGCAGCAGCTTGCCCCAGCCTTGAGCGGTACCTTCCTCAACAACTTTCCGGGCCTGTTGATATGATGTGATGGAAGTCCCAAGCACAAAAGATGCTTCATTAATATTAAGGGCCTCAAATCCCTGACTCATGGTCTCATGGATCTCCCCATCCATTTCTATGTATTTATACGTAGCCAGCTGGCTAACGAAAATATCCTCCTCCCCACAAATGGTGATGATTTGGCCTTCCCACTCGAATTTTAACTTCTGGTGAATGGTAGACGTAACAGCGCCAGCGGCGTGGATCCAGGGTCTACCCAATAGACAGCTGTAGGTCGGCTGTATGTCCATCACAAAGAAGGTAGTTTTGAAGGTTTGCGGGCCAATCAACACATGCAGATCAATCTCCCCAAGCACTGATCTTTTAGAGCCATCAAAGGCTCTCACCAACAAATTACTCGGACGCAATGCTAAGCCATCATATTCCAGCTTCACTAAGGCTTTCTTTGGTAGGACATTGAGTGACGACCCAGTATCCACCAGTACATGAGACAGAACAGCACCCTTGCATTCCAAGGTGATATGCAAAGCCTTGTTGTGGTTGCGTCCCTCTGTTGTTAAGTCAGCATTGGTAAAGCCCAGTCCATGACTGGTGTTAACATTTGCAACCACGGTCTCTAGCTGATTAACAGTGATCTCCTTCGGCACATATGTTGCATGCAAGACTTTCAATAATGCATTCCGGTGGGCTTCGGAACACATCAACAGTGATAATATGGAGATTTTGGAGGGTGTCTGGTGAAGCTGGTCCACCACCTTGTAATCACTCCTTTTTATGATTCTCATGAACTCGTCTACATCTTGTTCAAAAGATGTCTTCTGAGTTTCTTTGGCAGTTGGCTCTTCAGATACCACATTCTTTCCTTTTGCCCTGGCAGCAGCTTCTGCTTCAGCATTAGGTCTTTGTGTTTGTGAAGCAAAAAGGCGTCCGCTTCTGGTGAAGCCTCCGCCTCCCCTAACATTATCAATTTGTGGTAAAGAGGTTGATGAATCCAGGGTGATCTTCTCCCCATTGCAGTAGAGATCAGAGCCGTAGTGCCAAGGAATGGCATTACTACTTTCATAAGGAACAGGCCCGGGTACCGTGATGGTAACTGGGCTGATTGTTGCAGAGGAAGGTACCGTAATGGTGTGAGGATCATAGTAGATAGTGACTGGAGATCTGGCAGGAGGTGCCACAATTTGTTGTTGGAAATTGCTGCTGGGTGGAACATCTGATGGGTCATAGTAGATTGTAACTGTTGAGACATCTTCATTAATTTTTGCTGGCGTAGTAGAAGATTCCTTTGGTAAAATGGATGCTGATGTTGTAGAAGAAACAGTTGGTGAAATTTGACCTGTTGAAATGGTGGATGGAGTAATTGCTGGTGATATTGATGAATCAGTAGGAATGATTGTTGTTGCTGTTGTAGGAGAATTTGTTGTTGCTGGAGGAATGATTGTTGATGTTGTAGGAGATTCCGTTGTTGTGGGGACAATAGTTGCTGCAAGAGCTGTTGAAGTAATTTGTAAAATCCCATTTTGGATAAGGCCATCTATGCCAATCCTTAGCTTCTCACAACCATTACTAGCTATCTTACACAATTCACAGCAGGCCCCACAGCCTGGGAACACTTGGCATCTTAAAAGTTGAACTTTAACCTCAGCCAGTGGTGTTCGAATCTGTGAAACATTATCAATCAATATAGATGGTTGGTCCTCCTCAATGGCATTAATCCTAGGCCCACCATGATTAGGCATAGGATTTCTGTTGACGTTCGGAGGAGGTGCGAAGTTGAGGGCTTTAGAATTAACCAAATCCTGAACCTTCATCTATAATGCTCTGCACTTCTCAGTATTGTGACTAGGTGCATTGGAGTGGAAGGCACACCTGGCGTTGACATCATAATTCTTAGGGAGATTGAGAGGATATGGTGGTGCCAACGTCCTTAACTCAACCAAGTTAAGCTTCAGGAGTTGCGACAATAAGGCAGCATAAGGCATAGGGATGGGGTCAATCACCCTATTTGCCTGAGATGGTCTCTGTTGGAAGGGACGCAGATGTTGGTTCCCATTGTTGTTGTTGTAGGTTCTTTGTTGTGGAAAATGAGATTGTTGCTGTTGATAGTGAGGTTGTTGTTTTTGTTGGGGATACAATGGTTGTTGTGGAACTAGAGCTGGGATGGTAACAACTGCTACTGACCTGTGAGTATACTTAGGCCTGCCCCTGCTTGCATAAATAGAATTGGTTTCTCCTGCCCTTCGGGGTCCAGTAAAGGGTTTTCTGGGGTTGCTGGAGGAACTTGCACCATTGTCGGAGATTTTTCCCATCTTTAAGTGACTCTCAATTCTCTCACCAGCTATGACCACATCAGCAAAACTGGTAGAGGAGAAGGCAGCAAGTCTATTAATATAAGTCCATTGCAATGTGTTCATGAACATGTCAGCCATCTCCCTTTCTGACATGGGTGGTTGGACAGCAGCAGCAAGCTGTCTCCATCTCTGAGCATAATCCCGGAAGCTTTCTCTAGAAGACTGAGACATGCCCATTAGAAGAGTTCTATTGGGAGCCATGTCCAGGTTGTACTGATATTGCCGGATGAAAGCTTCGGCCAAATCCTTCCAACATCTTATGGTGGCTCCAGTCAGGTGCGAATACCATTCTCTCGAAGCTCCAGTCAGACTGTCCTCAAAGTAGAACATCCATAACTTTTCATCCATGGTATAAGCTTTGAGCCTTCCCAAGAAAGATTACAGGTGAGTACGTGGACAGGAGGTACCATTATACTTCTCAAAGCATGGGGGTTTGAATTTGTGAGGAATTCTCACCCCATCTACTAGGCCCATGTCCATCACATCGAAGCCCAAAGAATTATGAGATTCCAAGGATCTTAACTTTTCAGCAATCTCATCCAATCTTCTATCATATACCTCATCTCCAGCCCCTATAACAGTAAATTGTTCTTCTTGGGGATCCTCCTGCAGGATCCTTCCCCCAGCAGTATTACCTTGAACATTCGTCGGGATGTTAACTTCTGGATTCAGATGGGGTCCATATTCTGGTGGGTCAATACGAGGTTGCCCCCGTTCATTGTTGCTAGTTCCCCCTGTTCCAAGGTGAGGCTCCTCAGGTGTTTGTCTCTCTACCAGTTCCCTCAGTCTTTCTTGGCTTTGGGCTAAGCCAGTCATGAAAGCCATGAATTGAGACATCTGGTTTCTCATTTCTACTCTCTCATCGGCCATCTGATTTCTGACCTCAGTCAGGTCCTGCGGTACCTGCTCCATTTGAATGTCGGGAAGGTTGTTACGAGTCGGGTACCGGTGCGTGCGGTTGACAGGGAACACTCGGCGACGAGCAATGTTTCCTGAGATCACAACAAAGTTAGAAACAAGATAAAAGACAAAACCTACAAAACAAGGAAAAAGTTAGTATGCAATGCAATATGCTCATTTGTTTTCCAAGGTATCCGATTTGGTTCTTGGTTTTGACCTTTCCAGACCTCGAGGAAGATGCTTGATGTTGTTGAGAGAAAGCCCAAATGAAAACAAACTAACATATATATTACAACTGATGAACAATACATAGTTTGTTTTACAATACATGCCCATGAAGGGTCAAAATACAACAAAAGGAAAAGTACATCAAAAGGAAAGAACAACAAGCAAAGAAAAATCAGACATCCAATCCAAACTCATCTTCTCTGACCTCCTTCAGGAGTGCCTCAGTCACCGGACCAGCTGGATGCTCTGTAATGGTCCTAATGAGGAGATTCCTAGTAGCAATGGAATTAGTCAGCTTCTTATGCTTGTCCTGGTCTTTTGATCTCTTCAATCCTGCTCTGAGCTTCAATTCTGAAATCTCCCTCTGTGCAGCCAACAGAGCTTCCTGCTGCTTCTTCTCATTGGCCTCCAACTGATCAATCTTATCCTGAGTCCTCTGGTCTTCTTGTGTACGGGCTTCGGTAATCCTGACCCACCTAGCCTGACTCTCTTGCAGGTAGTGTTCAGCTCTAGCTTTCTGAATCTTGGCCTCCTTGCAGGCATTCTTCAATATTTGTTCCCCAGCCCTTGCTTTCCTTATGTAGTCTTCTGTCTTTTCAATTTTGGCCAGATGCTCAACCCTGAGCTTCTCCAATCTCTCAATGTCCAGGCGACCATCACTTCTTTCCCAAAGAGTTTTCTTCAAGGCTTGAGATAACTGCTCATTCCTTTCTTTCAACTATTCAAATTCCTCCAGGCTAACTGTTGTTGTAGGCTGTACTGTAGATGGTCCAGGTATATCTTCCAAGGTGAAAGGCATTCTGGTAATCTGAGCTCTAGCACGAGACCAGTCTATGTATTGAGCTGAAGCAACATTTTTTACATCTTCCAAGAATAGCTATCCCTTTTGTTTTGATGTTGTCCCAAGCCCAGGATGCTTGTCTGACAACAGCTGAATTAGGTTGCGCTTCACAATATAAGGTCTCAGCTAAATCCTGTCCTCTGGGAGGGTGAACCAAGGCATATCCCAATTGTCTCTTAAATAGTAAAGGGTTATAGTTGATGCAACCTTTTACTCCTATGAGAGGCACATTTGGGTATTGTCCACAGCTGGTGATAATGTCCTTGCCTTTGGTGCTCTGGGTGCACCATCTAATATCATCTGAAGTTAAGGCAATGAACCTCTTGGCCCAATTCTTCTGCTGGCGAGGGTTCAAGAAAGCATCTGATTTAGGCAGGTGTCTGAGCAGCCAGGTGTAAAACAAAGGAGCACAACATCTAACCAACTTCCCCCTTTGTTTCTCACTCCTCTGGTGAATGGAGTAGTAAGAGTCTCCTAGAAGTGTAGGGACTGGGTTCTTCAGAAGAAACAAATGGATGGCATTCTTGCTGAAAAATTTAGGCTCATCTGCAAATAGTATAGCCTCATATATGCTGAGGGCTAACAGTGCACAGACTGCCCTCCACTCTCCCAATAAAGCCTTCAGGATAGCCTGAGAAATCAAGAAGTCCAAATGCAAGCCAGGAATCCCAGCTTTTGTTGTCATGCTTTGCTCAATAAGGGCAGGCTCCAAGTACAGTGCCCTTGCTATCTTTTCACTTCCAGGAGCAGTCATCTCTGGGTTGAAGGGGATTCCCCCTCTGATAGCTACTCCAATCAATAAAGAAAATTCTTCTAGCAGAGGCCCTAACTGAAAGTCTGGAAAGGTGAAGCATCTCAATGGAGGGTCATAAAACTGCAAGCATGTGTGGATCATGCTTCTCTAAGAAGGGTCAAGGTCCATAACTATATCCAAGATACCCCCATAGTGCTCTCTAAACAGAGGGATGTGGTCAGGTGTGATGAGTGACTGGACCTGCCTGATACCAGTCAACACAGGCTCAAAAAAGTGGTAGGATATGTTGCCCTTCCTGGGAGTAGCCATGAGTGCTGCTGAAGAAGCTGAAGACAAATGTTGATGAAGATCACAGACTGATGCTGAAGGTGGACCACTGACAGACTGGTGCTGGTGGTGATGGGGATAACTGAAGCATATAACTGATGAAGGCAGCTGAAGTAGAGGTCTATGCAGAAGAAGGGGTCAAAACCAAAACCAAGATACAATGAAATGGATACCCTGAAAAACAAATAAGCAAATGTCAAATGATGCAATGATGATATATGCAAATGATATGCAAGGGTTTGTGATCAAGCTGGATCTGATTATCTGTCTTGATATAAGGCCCATGTATGTTCAAAAGTCCAGGTGGAAGTTCAGAAATCCAGTAACCAGGGTGGGGGACTCAAATAAAGAGTCACATGTCCAGGGTTAATCACAAGAATTGTCCAAAAGGAGGTACTCTTAAACAAGATAGTAACAGGGTATGATGTGGCCAAGGGTTCCTGCAAACCTGTAAACAACCCAACCCCCCTCACAGGTAATGTTCTAGAACAAGGATCCTCAGACTTGGATCAGTTATGAGAAGTGTAAACACTTCTAACCCGGAGGTACAGTGTTTACAATAACCATAAAAGATCCTCCTCTAATTCACCCCAGATTCTGAAGGTCATAATAAAGGTCATCCAGACTTAGCAGGCTTCCCAAATAGCCCTAGCACAAGAAATCTGTAGCACAAAGTTCTCAAGAAGAAACCCACATCTGAACCGTGTTTCATATTCCCGCACTAGACCAAAATGGAATGGGAAAGAACATGAACCACTCTAGCCTAGGTGTCACTCAGGTCCCAGGTTTAGGACCTTAATCTCTCAATGGAACTCCACCCACCAAAGAAAACCAGATCCAGCAATGACAGTATGAAATATGCAAAAACTGTAAAGAAAGCAATAAATAAAGCTGTACATAAAGCAATAAACAAAATAAATAAACACACATAGCACATAACACCCCCAGTAAACACAAATCAAACAAGCGCTAGGAGGAACCCACAAAAAGAACCAGAAGCCCTGGTTGCAGTATAAGGGTCCCCAGCAGAGTCGCCAAGTTTTCGCTCCCACCAAATGACACCTGGTCAGATAGGGTACAGACGCGAACGGTCTGCGAAGGAGAAGAATGAAAAGAGTCGCCAGTTAGGCATTTTTATCCCGAAGTAAAGGTAATGCTCCATAAACCTAAGAAGGGATGGATAAGACGGTTGTGAACCAGAGAAACTGAGAAAGGGGGTTAGTTACAACCTGGGAAGGTATTAGCACCCAGATTGTCCGCCGTACTCGACAGGATCCACTCTTGAAATTTTGTGTTTTAAAGGGGTAGAGTTAGTGCTATTTTGTGTGTAAAAGCTGGAAAAGAACGCAAGTGTCAATGTAAAAGAAATATGAAGTGAAGTAAAGGAGTGTCAGTGTAAGGAAAGAGTGTAAAGCTCAAGACTATGAGGCTTAAAAGAATAAAGCTGGAAGAGGGGGAATATACAGAGACTTTTGTTCGAAAACCGTTAAGTTATGCCTACGTATCCTCTCGTGCAATGAGGAAGTCAGAACACCGTAGTTCGACTCAAGGAGGCTGAGAGATAAATTGACTGATGAACTGCTTACTTGTCTATGCTCAAGTGTGTGACCTGTCTGGCTCAGGTGCAAACTGTCTTGCATTAGACGGAAGAAGCGAGTTCTCGTTTATGAGTGAATGAGGTGAGAAAAGAATCCCGGAGGAGACGATTATTGTTTGTTTTTGAATTCTTAATCTTTTATTGCTTTTTGTGTTTGTCATAAGAAAATGAGCTTAAGCCTAAACCAAGGGTCAGTAAACTCATCACATCCTCCCTCTGATTAGGGGTAACGAGAATACCTTAAGTATGAAGTAAACACCTCACACTTAATCACCCTGATGCAGGATTAAGATCATTAACCTACTTGCCATTATTTAGATGTTTTTTGGAGTTTTTGTTTAGTGTTAAGTAATGAGTTTAAGCCATAATCAAAGATTTAATGGACCCATTACACCATCCTAATAGAAGGATAATAGATGAGAACATTTAAGCTGAGAAAGGCTTCTCAACTTAATATATGATTAGGGATTAACCTCATGACAAAACAAAGCCTTTATTAAAGTGGATTTTAGCTAATGGTAAGATCAAGAAGTGGATTTTATGGTTTGTAATACAACTTGAGGGGGACTTGTCCATTAACACTAGGGTTAGTCCTTCTTAACAAATTAAGGAAGAATTAGAACCCTAATGCAAGAACCAAGTTACAAGCTTGATGTCGTAGTGATTATTAGATGGATTGATTAAAGGATTTAAACACATTAAGGGTTTAACACTTAGGATTAAAGTTATACACTCCATCCTAATAGAAGGATACAGGCATAACCCTAATCACAAAGCCTTAAAACCTTTAAGGTTTAGTCCTTGATTAAGAGATGAGAAGAGAAGACACAAAGATGACACAAAGGTAAAACTAATGGGGGGACTAATCAAACCCTAAATGTGATCATGCTTGGATATTCCTAGGGTTTATGAGGCTTGCAAGAGATCTTCAAGGAAGAGCCACCAAGGAAGAAGCAGATGAAAGGAGGAGGAGCAAAAGAGGCAAGTCAACTTACTTCAATTAAGAAGATAAGTTGCTTGAAGAAAGAGAGAGAGGAAGGAGCATGAATGAGCAAGCTCACTCTAATTCACAAGTAAAATTCAGCAATGATGCATAAGAGAGATGAGAAGAGATTATGAGAAGTGAAGGCAAATTCACTTCTCAAACACTTACCACCTGAAAAGTTAGCAAAAGGAAATGAAATGAATTGAAAAATGAGATGAAATGCAAAGAGGCAAACCAAAGTCAGAAGAATGTTCATGATGCTAATGATGCAAAGGCATGTAAAGGGATGAGTATGGTCATACAAAGGATGGGTATGCAAATGAAGCATATAAGAAGCATGAAAGTTCATGAATGCACATGGAATGAAATGGATGTCAAAACATGGAAAATGAATGATGCAATGATCTAACATGATTCTAATATGTCCTAAGATATCTTATATGTCATGTGGATGCACAAAATGTCATGGCAAGTTCATGTATGCAAGCTTATATAAGATGAATGCAAATGAAGATGCAAATTAGGGTTTATGTACAACATGAGATGCAAAATACAAAATCAGAAGCAAAGCATGAGATAAAAAATTGAAAATGGCATCAAAGGGACCCTAAACCTATACAAGTTCACTGCCCAAAGGGGGAGGTCAGAAGCTAAACCCTAAGGGACTTATGATTTTCCTAAATTTCTAGGGTTTTAAGGGTGATCCTAAAGGTAAAATTCCAAACAAATTGAAGATGCAAGGTAAAAATGAAACAAAAATGTTTTTAGATGCTTGAAAGAATGCATAACACAATTCAAAAAGAACCATTCACAAACTCCACTTGGATCAAAAGTTATGAATTTTTGAAGTTAGGGTTAAAAATATTCAAATTGAAGAACCCTAATTCAAATGAAAATTGTCAAAGTATGATCAAAACCAAAAAGAAATTTGTGTTGTGAGTTTGTAAATGTTTGTAAATGTTTGAAAATGCTCTCTGAATTTTCTTGGGATTTTTAAATACCTAAATGTATTTTTAATTAATTAATTCTCATTAACTAATTAAAAATAATCATTTAAATGGTTTAAAAATATTTTCAAATGAAAAAAATAAAACAAAAATTGTTTTTATGTGAAGAAAATTAATTAAAGTCAGCATGCAAAAAATAAATATTTTTGAGATTTTCTAGCTATTTTAAAATAAATATGCAAAACAAATAAGAAAAATATGAATTAAAATTGGATTTAATGGAAAGTCAACAGATCAAAGGGCCAGCATTTAAATGGAACGCGCGGGAGTTGACAGGCGCGTGTTTGGAGGGCTGGGATCAAACCTGGCAATTTGAATTTCACTAATCTTAATTAACCTAATTAAACAGGATTAGGGCACAAATCATGAAATCTGGGACGTTGGTTGCGCGTGGAAAAGAGGATCCAAGGGCTCTCATTCAAACTGGCCTAAACCCTAACCCTAATCTAATCACTTTCAGATGACCGGAACAGTGGTTCCGGTCATCTTCTCCGGCGAGTTCAAAAAGCTAACTCCTTCCCTAGGCAATTTTAAACCCTCTAAAACT
Source organism: Lathyrus aphaca (assembly GCA_963966055.1). NCBI lineage: Eukaryota > Viridiplantae > Streptophyta > Magnoliopsida > Fabales > Fabaceae > Lathyrus > Lathyrus aphaca. Next base: position 195,896,044 of record OZ014519.1, on the reverse strand, counting down.
CCATATCACATCTTCTAAACACCCTAAGCAAGAATCAAGCACAAAAACTCATTTATATTTCAACATAAACAAGAATCGAATCAAACAAGTTTTCAGGTCAAACTTTCAGAGACACGGTTCAGGCTCAAAACTCAATCATTTTCAAAACCAACAAGCACAGCATGATCAGTGAAGCATAAGCAACATTTCTATGGCATAAAAAACGATTTCTGGAAAAAATGTTCTTGGTGGTACCTGAACTGGAGCTTTCACCTTTGGAGATTTCTGAACAGTTCTTTGCTTCAAATCACCTCCAATGATCCCCCTGAAGAGTTTGCAATGCTTGGTTGGAGTTTATATGGCCTCTATGTGAAGTTTGCTGAAGCTCAGGTCAAGAGAGGTGAAAATTGTATTTTTGATGTGGCTGTGTTTAGGACAAGATGAAGGGTGGGAAATGATCAGAGGTTCATGGTGAGTTGTTCTATGGAATTTGTTTGAAGGTTTGTGGCTTGAAAATGCATAAGAGGGAGTTTTGGTGTGTGCTGAGTTGTGGGAGGATTCAACCTTGCTTGTTGTTTGTGTTGAGTTGCTTTTGGTCCATGTATCAATCCTTGATAGGTCAGAGAGTTATTGTGGAGCAGTTTGATTGGTATGGCTCAAATTGCATAAAGTCAAGAAAGTTGTCCTTTGAGGTATGGGCTCATGGCAGGCTGGTTGTGAGGCATGGCTCGAGTCAGCTGGCTTTAGGGAGGTCCATGGAAACTGATTTGAGGAGCTGGCACAAGTGGATGTCAAGATTTGGGGCATTTTGCAATTTGTGAAGGTTTTGGCCCCTTTTGAAATACTTGATGATCAAGGCATGAAAATGAGTGATTCCTTGGGCAATTCTGAATTATAGGTCATGTATCATGTTTGTATAATGGTTAGAAGTCAATTAGAGGTCACATTTTGCCTTGGTATGAGTTTTTGCAAGTTTCCCTCTTTGGTGCATAAGTGAAATTTAGTGATTTTTCCCATCTTTGCAAGGCCATAACTTGAGTTCTATGATGAATTAGATCAAGTTCTTGTACTTTTTGAAAAGGGAATGATCCAATCTACAACTTTCATGACCAAGAATTTTTCATTTGAAGCATTTTTGAATCAAAATGAGGAGGTTGAAAAACTTTCCCAAAATGGCAAGTTTGCATTACAAGTCACTTTCCTAAAATGGCAACTTTGCAAATGGCTTGAAATTCTTCAATTTTGTGAACTTATAACTTCTTCTAAGATCAAATAAAGATCATATACACCAAAAATGATGGAGAAAACCCTTTGGTTGGATGATTGGCGGCCTCAGATGCCCTTATTTTGCACTGACTTGCTCAAGAAGTCATCTATTGATCAGATGTCTTCCCCATTGAATTTCTTCATGAAAATTGGTGTGTAGGAACCTTATAACATATAGAGATCAATAGAATCAAGAATGACCAAAAAAATTGGAGTCATGGCCTCTGAAATCAAAACCCTAATTTCAGGTCATCTGTAGTTAAAGTTGGCTCTGCCTCCATGCCTTGCTAGTTCTTGTGATTTTCTGATTTCCTTGGTCTTGGGGGGATATAATATGTTACTTGAACATACATGGACCCTCTTGAGATGATTGAAGACCTTTGGAGTGGCTCAGATGGCTCAGGGATTGCTAAGATCACAAACCCTAGATGCAGATGACTATGAACCAATGCAGTGAAGCAAAAATGCCATGAGAGATGCTATGATTGAACCTATGCAAATGAAAAGATCACAAGCCATGGTGTGAACTTAGTGAGGGCAAATTTGGGGTGTTTACAACATCTCATGCCAATCTTTGTAAGTGACAACCATCTTTTGCACAATCTTCATTACTGACAACCATCTACCGCACCATTCATCTTTGGTCGGTAAGGAGAAGAATTGTGATGTTGAACCTTGAAGTCCCGACACAACTCTGCCATCATCTTGTTGTTGAGGTTAGAACCATTGTCAGTAATGATCCTTTCAGGCACTCCATATCTGCATATGATATCCCTTTTCAGAAATCTTGCCACCACTTGACGAGTGAAGTTGGCATAAGATGTTGCTTCCACCCATTTTGTGAAGTAATCAATCGCGACCAAGATGAAGCGATGACCGTTTGAAGCAGTAGGCTCTGTCTTTCCGATCATGTCAATTCCCCACATGGAAAAGGGCCAAGTAGATGACATGATGTTGAGCAGGCTAGGAGGAATATGCACCTTGTCTGCATATATCTGGCACTTGTGGCACTTGCGAGCGAATAAGCAACAGTCTGCATCCATTGTCATCCAGTAATACCCCGATCTCAGCAATTTCTTAGCCATAACATGCCATCCTGCATGGGTACCGAAAGATCCCTCGTGGACTTCCTGCATTAATAGGCTTGCTTCGTGTCTATCTACGCATCTGAGCAAGACCATGTCAAAATTTCTCTTGTACAAAACCCCGTCAGTATTCAAGAAGAAGCTAGCAGCAAGTCGCCTTAAGGTCTTCTTGTCATTGGAAGATGCCCCAACTGGGTATTCCTGCTTTTCCAAGAATAGCTTGACATCAAAATACCAAGGTTTCTCGTCAAACATGGCGTCTATAGAGAAGGCATGAGCTGGAGCGTCAAGCCTAGAAATGTCAATTCTGGGCACATAATTCCAACACAAGACTTTGATAGACGAAGAAAGAGTGGCTAATGCGTCGGCAAACTGATTTTCATCACGTGGTATGTACTGAAGCTTAATTGTGGTGAAGAACGTTAACAGTTTTCTAGCATAATCCATGTAAGGAATTAGATGCTCTTGATGCGTATACCACTTGCCGGTAACCTGGTTAATAACGAGGGCTGAATCTCCGAATATATCGAGGGTCTTAATCCGAAATTTAATAGCCTCCTCTATTCCCATTATGCACGCCTCGTAGTCTGCTTCATTGTTGGTGCAGCCAAAAGTAATTTTGGCAGCGAAGGGAAAATGAACATCTTCGGGAGTGATAAGAATGGCACCAACTCCTCGTCCATTGATATTGACTGCCCCATCAAACATCAACTTCCATTTGGAGTCAGGGTCTAGCCCCTCTTCCGGAAGTGGTTCCTCGCAATCGTTTGCTTTGAGGTACATGATGTCCTCATCAGGGAAATCAAACTTCATTGGCTGATAATCATCTTCAAGAGGTTGCTGTTCAAGGTAATCTGACAATACACTTCCCTTGACGGCTTTCTAAGAAGTATACTGGATGTCGTATTCAGTTAAAATCATTTGCCATCTAGCAACCCTTCCGGTTAACGCTGGTTTCTCAAAGATGTACTTGACAGGATCCATTTTGGAAATTAGCAGTGTGGTATGAGTCAACATGTACTGTCTCAGTCGGCGAGCAGCCCATACCAAAGCACAACAAGATTTCTCGAGCAGTGAGTAACGAGATTCACAGTCGGTAAACTTTTTGCTAAGGTAATAAATAACATACTCTTTTCGACCAGACTCGTCATGTTGGCCTAGAACACACCCCATTGACCCTTCTAGCACGGTCAAGTACATGATTAAAGGTCTTCCTTCCACTGGAGGCATTAGAATTGGAGGCTCCTGCAAATATTCTTTTATCTTGTCGAAAGCTCTTTGGCAGTCCTCATTCCACTTGATCGTTTGCTCTTTTCTTAGCAATTTGAATATTGGCTCGCACGTGGCCGTTAGATGAGATATGAACCGAGAAATGTAGTTCAACCTCCCTAAAAACCCGCACACTTCTTTTTCTGTTCTCGGTGCAGGCATATCTTGAATTGCTTTTACTTTTGCAGGATCTACCTCAATTCCTTTCTGACTAACAATGAAACCCAGCAGTTTCTCGAAACGCACTCCGAAAGTGCACTTGTTTGGATTCAACCTCAACTTATACTTTATTAGTCTATCAAACAGCTTCTTGAGATTGACCAGATGCTCTTCTTCGTCTCGGGACTTAGCAATCATATCGTCCACATAACACTCAATCTCCTTGTGTATCATGTCGTGGAACAGTGTGACCATGGCCCGCTGATAAGTTGCCCCGGCGTTCTTCAAACCAAAGGGCATGACCTTGTAGCAGAATGTACCCCACGGAGTAATGAACGTTGTCTTCTCCATGTCTTCCGGTGCCATCTTAATCTGGTTATACCCGGAGAAGTCATCCATGAAGGAAAATACCGATAATTGAGTAGTATTATCTACCAACACATCAATGTGAGGTAACGGAAAGTCATCTTTTGGGCTTGCTCTATTCAAATCCCGGTAGTCAACGCACATCCGGACCTTGCCGTCCTTCTTTGGTACAGGTAAAATGTTAGCTACCCAAGGTGGGTAACTAGTTACAGCAAGGAACCCGGCATCCCATTGCTTCTGAACCTCCTCTTTGATCTTCATTGCCATGTCAGGACGAGTTCTTATCAACTTCTGTTTCACCGGAGGACAGTCTTCTCTCAATGGTAGCTTATGCACAACGATGTCGGTATCCAACTCTGGCATGTCTTGATACGACCAGGCAAAGATGTCCACATACTCTCGCAGCATACCAATCAGCTCTTTCTTGACTTCGGCCTGCAGACTGGCCCCAATTTGGATCTCTTTCTTCACATCTTCAGTGCCGATGTTGATGATCTCAATTTCTTCTTAATGAGGCTGAATAACCCGTTCCTCTTGTTTCAACAATCTGACCAATTCTTCAGGGAGTTCACAGTCTTCCTCAACCCCTTCATCAGCTTGGTAGATAGGATTGTCAAAGTCATGCATGGTCATAGCAGGAATGTTATCAATAGAATCTGGATGATCAACACTGCACAGATGATGTGCTTATCTCAGAATCTGCTTATTTTGGAAAAGAGACGCAAACACAAAAACAAAAAGGAAAAAACACATTGCCATTTTTTTAATATTTTTTTGTGAAAAATTTAAAACAAAGAAAGAGAACACAATTTGTCTGAAAATGTCCTTTATTTCATGGTAAAATAAGTGCATAACAAACATGGTGGCCCATACAATAGATCCTAACATCTTGGGCAGAATGCTGGATTTGACAATGCGGCATGATAAGAAAAAGAAACAAATAAATTACTCTGAATGTCAGGTAACTTGGACGATGTCTTCAGCAGACCAATTCTTCAGCTCCTCTCCGGGCGCACACGGATGAATCCAGTTACCATCATTGTCTCCATCTTCAGTAGTCGCATAGATTTGGTTGCGGTCGAGCATCCCAGCACTTGTAAAAGTAATGACTTTACCACTTGGAGTAGACCCACCTGGCTGATAACCCAAACCAAACTTGTCATCCTTCTTCTCTAGCTCCAACGGCTTGCCCCAGCCTTGGGCGCTTCCTGACTGATCCACCTCCTTCGCCTGCTTGTAGGAGTGAATGGAGGTACCTTCTTTCTCACTGCTTCTCTCTACAAGAGTCAAGATGTTATTAACTGCTTCGAAGGCCTGACACAGAGTCTCGTGGATCTCCCCGTCCATCTCCACATATTTGAAAGTTGATAAGTGGCTCAAAAAGATGTCTTCCTCTCCGCACACTGTAATTACCTGGCCATCCACCACATATTTGAGCTTTTGGTGAAGAGTGGATGTTACAGCTCCAGCAACATGAATCCATGGGCGTCCCAACAAACAACTGTACGCGGGCTGAATGTCCATGACGTAGAAAGTGCTTTTGAATACTTGAGACCCTATTTTCACAGGTAACTCAACTTCTCCAAACAATGATCTTCTGGACCCGTCAAATGCTTTGACAATCAAATCACTGGGTCTTAGGACAATACCTTCAACATTGAGCTTCATTAATGCTTTCTTCAGAAGTGCATTAAGAGAAGAGCCTGTGTCAACAAGGACATGCGACAACATAGCACCCTTGCACTCCATAATAATATGCAGAGCTTTGTTATGGTTACGGCCCTCTGACGTAAGGTCTCTGTCTGTAAAGCTCGGCCCATGGCTTGCATTCACACTGCCCACTACAGCTTCCAGTTGATTGACAGTTATTTCTTGAGGAACGTAGGCCATCTACAGCACTTTCAACAAGGCTTCTCTATGTGCAGGAGAACACATCAACAATGAGAGAATGGATATCTTGGAAGGTGTCTGGTTCAACTGCTCGACCACCTTACAATCACTCTTTTTAATTATGCGCATAAATTCCTCGACCTCCTTCTCAAAGGTACCCTGTCCAGCAGTAGGAGTTGTTGTTTCTTCAGTCACAGTTTGCTTTCCTTTAGCCTTTGCCGAAGCCTCAGCCTCAGGATCTCCTCTCAGAACTAGGGGAGCAAATAGAAGACCACTTCTTGTAAAGCCTCCAACCCCTCTGACGTTCACTACAGTCGGGTCAACAACAACTGACTTACTCTCCACTTTCTGTCCTTCCACATACACATCTGAGCCGTAATGCCATGGGATGGCTTTATCGTCTGTATAAGGAACAGGCCCAGGCACAGTGATAGTCATAGGACTAACTTCAGGAGCATAAATGGTCACAGGCTCTCTTCTAGCAGGCATCTCAGCTTCATCATAGAAAATGGTTATAGTGGACACATCATCAGCTTCATTACCAACCTTGTTAAACTGCAAAGATCCTTCATCAATCCGATTCTGCAATCCTCTCTTTAGGTCTTCACAACCATTCTCTGAATTGCAACACTTCTCACAATCAGAACTGCATCCCGGAAACACTTGTCCTTTCAACAGCCTCTCCTTCACTACAAACAGCGGAGTCTTCACTTCTTCTACACTCAGAATCAGACTTAACTTCTCACCCCCTTCAACATCATTTATTCTATCCCCTCCATGATTCGGAATAGGGTTTGAATTAACATTCGGCGGTGGTGCGAAGTTAATCGCCTTGGAGTCTATCAGATCTTGAACTTTGTGCTGTAGCGCCCTGCACTTCTCAGTTGAGTGCCCGGGTGCCCCTGAATGGAAAGCGCATCTAGCATTAACATCATACCCAACTGGAAGCTCTCTAGGTGGTGGTGGTGCCAAAGTTCTCAATTGTATCAAATTCAGGTCCAGCAATCTTGGTAACAAAGCAGCATATTTCATGGGAATTACCTCAAGCACCCTATTAGCCGGGCGAGTCTGACTTAGCTGATAAGGTCTTTGTTGATAGTAGTTACGTTGTGGTTGTTGTTGTTGTTGTGGTTGTACCTGTTGCACGGGACTAGAAGGAATTGTGACAACTGCCACTTGCTCGTATGACCTTCTATATCCTCGGCCCCATCCTCCGCCAAACACAACATTGGTCTCACCTTCCCTTCTTCTCGGGGGTCCGTTGAAAGTTTTTCTTGCTCCATTTGAGCTGCTCGCACTTGTATCCTGAATCTTTCCCATCTTTAACAAGGTCTCTACCCTCTCTCCAGCAATTACTATATCGTTGAACTTAGTAGCCGAACAAGACGCCAATCTTTTGATAAACACACCTTGCAATGTCCCCATGAACATATCAGCCATCTCATTCTCCAACAGCGGTGGTTGCACTCTGGCAGCGAGCTGACGCCACCTCTGAGCATATTCTTTGAAACCCTCCTTAGCAGTTTGAGACATGTGTTGCAATTGAGTGCGATTTGGAGCCATGTCCAAATTATACTGGTATTGTCTCACAAAAGCCTCTGCCAGGTCTTTCCAGCTCTTAATGTTGACTCTACTTAGTTTCATATACCATTCCAAAGAGGCCCCAACTAGGTTGTCCTGGAAATAGTACATCTATGGCTTTTTATCATCAGTGTGGGCAGCAATCCTTCCTACAAAGGACTGAAGATGAGTCTTTGGACACGCTGTACCATTATATTTCTCAAAAGTCGGGACCTTGAACTTGTAAGGGATTCTAACCCCTGGAACCAAGCCCAAGTCAGTAATGTCGAACCCCAAAGAGCTCTGGGATTGAATAGCCTTGATCTGTTCTGCCATTTCCTCAAACTTCTTGTTCATCTCAGCCCCCTGGCCTTCAGTTTCATCCAGCAGAGTGAACTGTTCGTCTTGTCCGTCCATCTGGACATTATTCATCCCATCATTGATTATGGTAATCCCTGGTTGTGCTACAGGGATTTCCACCTGACGTGCGCCCGCACCGTTACGATTACCTCCTTCAGCAGTACCGTTATTTCTGGCTTGATTATTCTCAACCAACTCCCACAAACGCTCCTGATTCTGACCCATGCCTGCCATAAGGGTCATAAAATTGTCCATCCTCAGCCTCAAGTCAGCTAAATCAGCTTGCATTTGATCCATGACTCTTTCTTTGTTGACCTTTGTCGGATATCTGTGTGCGACTGGCTGTTCTCGAACTTTCCTGGGAGCTATAGTGCCTGAAACAAAAAAGACATTAGGAACTGGTGGCCATACCTGCAAAACAAGAAAACAGGTCATATGCAATGCAATGTAACTGCTCATGTTCCCAAGTTTTTAGACATTTGCATGCCCCAGTTCTGGCATCTACTCCAGACAGTCACTTTCAGCATTAACTTTCAGACTTTCTCTTTGAAGAATGTTCAGATATTAGCAGTATCAGACAAACGAGCCTTGCACATTCAGAAATGATAATTTGCACATTAACACTGTATATCATGGACAAACCACTACCGGCCAAAAATTAGAGCAACAACAGAAATATTCCCCGAAGGGTTACAAGCCATTACATGAATAAAAGACAAAACAAATAAAGCAATACTCCTACAGCAAGCCTGTGGGTAGTCTGAAAAAAATAAACTAAACTAGAGACCCAGGCTCCTCTGCAGCCACCTCTGCTCTGCTCTTCTTGACACCTTCTCTCAACCTGAGCTCTTCAATCTCTTTTCGTGCCTCCTCCAAGGCTAACTGGCTTTGTGCTAACTGCTGAGTCTTTTCCCTTCAGATGTTATGGACTTGCTCCACCTCTTCCTTCTTGAAGGCCATTTGCACCTCAAAGAACTCTTCTTTCTCTTTTAACTTCTTTTTCTCTTCCTCCCTTTGGCCTTGCAACCAAACAATGGATTGGCGAGCTTCCTTGAGAGTTTTCAAATTCTTTTTGCGTTCAGCTTCTCTTTTTGCCTCCATCAGACCCATCCTTTGAAAGTGAGATTCCCTTCCAGCAAAGTCTTTCTCTTTAGCTTCCAAAGAGGCTTGGATCTTCTGCAGCTTACCTTCTGCTTCATGCTTGGCCCTGTTGGCAAGATGGTCCAAGCTTACGATTTCAGCATTCTCCACTCTAACTTCATGCAGCTGAGCTTCCAATTTCTTGTACTCTTCAAGGGAGACAGTACTCTGACTTGGAACTTCTTTGGGATAAAGTGGAGCTTCTATTGAGAAAGGCATGAGAATTTCTTCTACATGTTTTTGCAACCATGCAGCAAACGGAGGATACATCCTGGGATCTACTCTGCCAAAGTCTTTCTTACCCTTCCTTTTCCTGTGAGCCCAAGCTTGGGAGGCTTGTAAAACTAACTCCTTGTTTCCTTCCACAGGAAAATACAAAGACTCAGCACACTCTTCCATCTGTGGTGGATCTCTCAAAGGGTAACCAAATTGTTTCCTGGCTAATGTTGGATGATAACTGATCACACCCTTCCTTCCCAGCAAAGGCACTCCAACAAATCTTCCACAACTGACCAGCAACTCATCCCTCATCTCCTTGAAGGCACCTGATTTTGGCAGTTGTCTGGCAAACCATTCAGCAAACAATGAAACACAATAGGTTACTGGTGGACCCCTACCCTTCTCATTCCTGTAATGAACGTTGTAGTAGAAATCACCCAAAAGAGTTGGCATAGGATTGCCTTTAGCAAAGATAGAGATCACTTCCAAGATTACAAATTCCTTCTCTCCCGGGAACAAGCTGGACCCATACACCATCAAAGCCAGCAAAGCACCAAAATCACCCCAACTACCCTCTTTAGCATACTTCTCAGCCTCTGGTATGAGCACACTCCAAGGGAGTCCTTTGACTTTACTATCCTTCAGAGCCTTCTTGACTGTAGCAGCTAGCAAACGACAAACTTTGGCTATGTCTTCTTCTTTAAGCACCACATCAGACCCATAGAAGGGCAAGGTCTCCCTGACTGGAACATTTAGAATGCTGGCAATCTCCTCCAAGGTAGGAGCTAAGATGTAATCTGGAAACACAAAGCAACGCAGCAGGGGATCATAAAACTGAAGCAAGGTATGCAAACTGTCCTTCTGGTCTGTAGTGGGCTTGCCCACATACTTCAATATCTGGCCATATCTCCTTCTGAAATTTCCCAAGACTTAGTCATTCATCAGACCTACTAATTTCTGAACACTTCTGACTTCAGGTTGAAGAAAAGTATAATGAACATTCTTTTTCCTTGTAATTTTTCTGACTTCTGCCATCTGGAGATAAGATTTACCAAAACTGGGAGCTGACTATGAACAATGACCTGAAAAATGGAAACAAAAACAGTCAATGCAAGAATGATGCAAATGCAAATGCAATGCAGGCATATGATCAACTGGGACCATCTGGATACTGGACACTGAACATAAGGACCCTCTGATCAACTGCAAACCAAAATCTTCTGAATCACAAATCTCTGATAGAAATAATCACAACTCTCTGATAGAAGATCTCAAGACCATAGTACCAAGAAAACCAGAACACCAGAACCATAGGACCAAAGATCATCATAAGGACCACTGATAATGAGGGTATGTAGAGGCCAAGGGTTCCTACAAGCCTGTAAACCCCTCCCAATCTCATTGGTAGGCTCCGGGTCAGACATCACAGACTCTCAAAGCCGAATAGCAATAATACTTTCACCATTTCCGAGAAATGGCTCATGACCAAATCAGGGAACCAGTTTGGCATTATATACTACGCATGGAGGCCTCAGCTGAGTCCGGGAAACAAGGTTATCCTATGTAAGTCCCAGGTGGGCCCTCGGATGCGAATGGGTTTGCCACACAATGTGGTTTGCCACTGTCATCACTAAAGAGGGATGTTTCCACAAGGTTCTCAATGATCGGTCCCCAGCTGCACATAACTGTCAAGGCTATGAAATGAGAGAGGAAGATCCCCAAATCAAAACATTTCCAAGACAATCGCAAATCTGGGCGTGGAACTCACTACTACCCCCATGACAAGATCTCATGAGGCCAAAGTGGAACCACTCTAAGTCCTAAGGTGCACTCGAGCCGTGGTAATGAGTTCATCTCTCAGGAACAGTATCACCCACACCCACCAAACATAAAATCCAGTCCAGACAGTCCAGTATATAATATATGCAGAAAATAAATACTGAAAACTGTAAATAAAGCTGTAAATAAACTGTAAACAAACAACAGTAAAATACAACAAGCAACAGCAAACAGTCAACACCCAATGAAACAGAAACAAACAAGCGCTAGGAGAGACTCACAAGGGAACCAGAGATTCTAGGAAAGGATGTTCCCCAGCAGAGTCGCCAGCTGTCGCTCCCCGGATTTCCATCCTGGTACAAACGCGAAAGTGGCGCGAAAAAGATTAGAGTCGCCAGCTAGGCATTTTTATCCCGAAAGAACGAGAATGGTAATTCTGCACAAACCAGAAGAAAAGAAAAGGAAGGACACGGGTCCTGCGAACCAAAGAGACTGAGTTCGGGAGTCGGTTACGACCTGGGAAGGTATTAGCACCCCAGATCGTCCGCCGTACCCGACGGGATCCACACTTGCAAAGAAACTGTTTCAAAGGGCGAGGAAATGAAAGCTGCTGCAAAACTGAAACTGAAACTGGATGAAAGAAAAGAAAAGGGAAATGAAAAATAAAAGAAAAGGAAAAAATGTAGGGAAAATAAAGATTATGCTCGAACGAGCCCTACCCCGCTGCCTACGTACCTCATATGGACAATGAGGATCAGAGTCACCGTAGTTCCCCTAACTAGGGGGGAAAAAGAAATTGCTTGTGAATTAAGGCTTGAACTGCCTATGCCAATGCTCAGGTGTTGCAGACTCGGACGACGAGTGCGTAACCGTCTTGCAAAATGACAAGTAGGAGCAAGTTCGCGTACGGAGCGAAGGAGATGAGAAAAGAATTCCTGAAGGAGAGACGCTTATTGTTTTTTTGTGTTTTTTATGAAGCTTTTTACGAGTGCATCACAGGGAAGTGAACTCAAGCTCTTTTCCATAGAATGTGCACTTGTCACTACATTCCAAGATGGAATAATAGAACAAGCACACTCAAGTAAGGAGAAGATCCCCAAAACTTGAATCCAGAGATTAGGGCTTAAGCTCACTAACTCATTAACTTATTAAGTGTTTTTGGCATTTACAATGAAGAAGTGTTTTTTATGCTTTTCTTGGTGAAGAAGATACCTTGATCAAACTTGTGCATCACAAGATAAACTTGTACTATCCCAAGATGGGAAGACTACAAGCATCTCATGGGATAAGGTTATTGTTCAAGGCATAATTTCAAACTTTATTAAGTGTTTTTTTAGGGTTTTTGAGATGAGAAGAGAAGAAAACAAGAGGATCTAAAGGAAAAATTCTAATGGGGGACTAAAGAAGCCTAAGTGTTGTCATGCATGGATATCCTAGGTTAGTGAGGTTTTCTATCTTAAAGAAGAAAGAAGAAGAAAAGAAGAAGAAGAAAGAGGAAGAGAGATGAGTAAGGCCTAAGCCCAACAAACAAAGGGTTAGCAAAAGTAAGAATAAGAAGAGAAGAGATGAGATTTGGAGATGCGGGAATCACTTCCACACCTCTCACTTACCATAGCCCCTGAAATTGTTAGTGACATAAACATACAAGTGAAGCAAAAAAAATGAACACTATGACATGCCAACATCATACAAACAAAAGTGAAGTCATGAATACAAATGCTCAATGCAAATTCAAGCCACAAGAATGATAAAAGAAGCATACAAGTTAATTATGAAGCAACATGAAACACATGGCAAAACAAAATGAACTTAAGAAGATGCAAAACAACAATGCACAAAACAAGAACTCAAGGCACAAGACCAGAACCAAATCAAGTCAAAGAAGTGCTTAAGAGGAAAGAGAGATGAAGAGAAGAGAGGCACAAGACCAAAAAATCAACTTATGAGATGGAAAGGAGCAAAGAAGTGAGATAAATACACTTAAGAAAGGATGAACTCAAAAGGTAAGCCAAACACAAAATATTCTAAGACATAAACCCTAAGCCAAGATCAGAAAGGTACCCATACCCCAAAGAGACCCCAAATGAGAAGAAGAAGTTGGCACAAGTGTCCTTCTAGGCTAATGAGAGAGCTTATGATCAAAAGGAGGCAACATGGGACAAGGTATGAACCAAAATTCAAAACAAATCAACAATGCACCCAAGAATTCCACAACTTAGGATAAATGATCTTCAAACATGATATAACAATGAGCCAAAAGGATTGGAAGAAATTCAGAAGCCAAGTAGGTCAAATGAGGACATGAACATGAACTAGGGTTAAGAAACTTCTCTTACAAGTCAAGGATCAAAACCAAATGAGCAAACTCCTAAAATTCAGGGCAAAAATCACACATGAACTAAATCCTCTTAGGAATTCATAGCAAAAATAACCAACATAAAACTCAAAAAGATGAACACTATGGAAATTGGACAAGGAAACATGCTTTAAAAAGAATAAAAAAAGAAATAATTAAGATGCACAATTAATTGACACGTGGATATTGAAAATAAATGGAAAAGAAAAATATAGAAAATTAGAGAAAACTCAATTGATCATCCATGAATTATTTTGGAAGTTTTTGATGATTAGAAGTATTTTTAATAATTGAAAATCAAAATGGTATGAAAATGAAATAAAGAAAAAGAAATAAAAATGAAGAACAAAATCTGGGGGTGAGAATAGAAGAAATTTCAGTTAAAAACAAATGGGCTTAAGGATATGGGGGGTGCGAATAGAAGCTTGGGCCCAATGGATCCAGTGCTGGTATACAAAATATATGGTGGAAATTCAGGAAAAATGAGGAAAATCACAAGCCAACAGATGAAATGGACGCATCCTGGAGACAGCCTCATTAAATGACGTGGCAGTTTGATAGGACCAGAGGTGAGGAGCACGCTTGTTATTGTGGTGTGCAAAACACAAATAATAAAAACAGAAATAGAAGCTCATGTGAATGGGAGCAAGCCTCATTTATGAGGTGGCAAGATCCTGGGCATTGAGGGGGAGGATCTGATGGTGGAGGACTCGTCTTCTACCTTGGAAACCCTAGCTCAAACATTTTCCAGATTCCGGTGACAGAAGCTAGGGCTCCGGCACTAGAAATTGCAAGACATGAACAAAACACCATAAAAATAAACAAGGAGCTCCAGATTGAATAAACACACCACCTTGAGATCAAAAATGAGCATGAAAACAACAATAGATCAATGGATTCTCTGGATCGAAGAAAAACAGTTGTGACCAAGAAATTTCAAATTCACATTACACACTCAATAATGCACCAATTTCGAAACTAAACATAGAAGAATGATCAACATACATCAAAGATCCAAAAGCACACCTCAAAAATCATTTCTAGATCTGAAGATTTAGAAGCTCACCTGAACTTGCAGTGCTTGGAAAAGCTTGTGATAATCCAGAATAAAGAAGCCAATCCACTCCAAATGCTCTCTAGTTGCAAAATAAATGCAAATAGAGTCTTGAATCTTGCTGGATCTTCGATTTTGCAGCCAACTGCCCTGAAATGGCAAGGTTGTGATTCTTGAGAGATAGCTTGAACAATGGTGAGATTAATGATCCTGAGCTCCCTAGGATGAAGGATCTATGATTTGTTTTTGGAGAGAGAAAGTGTGTGATGAGATTTGTGAGAAAATGCAAATTGTGCAAGAGTTTGGAAACTGAGAAATGAGAGAGAACTGAGCCCTAGTAAAACCCTAATTTGTTTTATATCATCTCATGACTCAATGCTAAAAGAATGGGATGATTTGCATGTGAGAATCAAAAGTTTGAGTGATTTTGCAATTTTGGCCAATTTGGTGTGATATCATGGAATCCTCATGCACTCTCTTTCCTCTTGCCCATGTGCACTCTAAATCTGATCCTTGATTTCAAACAAGCAAAATCTTGGCCATTGGATATAAGTGTCACACTCTTTTCATGAATATGCAAAAATTGTACTTTTGGAATAACATTCTTGTTATGCACGGATTTGGTGCATTTCTTTGAGAAAAGTGATCCATTTGCATTGCATTTTAATGTTACAACATTATTTGGTATGTACCAATACACAAAAATGAGATTCAAACCTTTTGGCTTTGGTGCATGCATGAAATTTTAAGTTATGCCCTAGTTTTGCAAGGATTTTCGAGGGCCATAACTTCTCAACCAAGAATGCTATGAAAAAGTACTTGTACTTTTTGAAAATAGGAGGCCTTAATCTCAAACTTTCATGTTTGACTTTGGTCCATTTGAAGAATTTTTCACCAAGTTATGCTCACTTGAATTTTAGGGCAAAACTTGCCAAAAATGGCATTTTCTCAAAACCAACTTTGCACCAATTTTGCAAAAGACCTCAAAACCTCATGATTCTTGATATTTGAACTTGACAAACCTCTTCTAACATTGCAAGAACATACCTTGGCTAGAAAAATTGGGTTGGACCCCTTGAAATCACACAGTTGACTTTTTTAAGGCACAGTTGACCAATTACTTCATTTGCAAGCAACTGAAGAAATGCTTGACTTCCACAAGGAATTTTCTAACCAAAATTTGTACCTAGGATCCTCTTGAAATGTAAAAGACTTTGCCCAAATGAAATGGCCAAAGTTTTGAGGTTTTCATGCTTGAATCTCAAACCCTAGTTAAGGACCAATGTGTAGGAGCTTTGCCCTAGCCTGGATAACCTGATGATCCTCCAACCTTCTAAGCTTTTGTAAATGAACTTGAGCTTGTAAATATAATGTAGACCCCTTATAGGACTTGTACAAATCCATTGGGACCCTTGTCATGGCTTGTGGTGCTTCAAAATCTTCCACAGATGATCATATGCCTAATGCTAGGTCATGAGAAATGTCATGCCTCATCTTTCCATGCTAGGATGCTAAGAATATGATATGTTCATGATGAATATGATGTGATATGATGCTTAAAATGAAGAGGGAAAATTTGGGGTGTTACACACTCCGTATCTGCAAATAATGTCTCTTTTCAAAAATCTGGCTACCACTTGACGAGTCACATTGGCATAAGATGTTGCTTCAACCCACCTAGTGAAGTAATCAATCGCGACCAAAATGAAGCGATGACCACTTGAAGTAATAGGCTCTATTTTCCCGATCATGTCAATGCCCCACATAGAAAATGGCCAAGGAGATGACATGACGTTGAGCAGGCTTGGAGGAACATGCACCTTGTCTGCATAAATCTGGCACTTGTGGCACTTACGGGCGTACGAATAACAATCTGCATCCATTGTCAGCCAATAATACCCAGACCTTAACAACCTCTTAGCCATAGCATGTCCTCCTACATGACTCCCGAAAGATCCCTCGTGGACTTCTTGCATTAACAGGCTTGCTTCGTGTCTATCCACGCATCTGAGCAAGACCATGTCAAAGTTCCTCTTATACAAAACCCCATCTATATTCAAGAAGAAACTAGCAGCAAGTCGTCTTAAGGTCTTCTTGTCGTTGGATGATGCCCCAGCTGGGTATTCCTGTCTTTCCAGGAAAAGCTTAATATAAAAGTACCAAGGTTTCTCATCAGACACTACCTCTACAGAGAAAGCATATGTTGGTGCGTTAATTCGGGAAATGTCAATCCTAGGCACGTAGTTCCAACACAAGACTTTGATGGATGAAGAGAGAGTAGCCAACGCATCGGCAAATTGATTCTCATCTCGTGGTATATATTGAAGCTTAACCGTTGTGAAGAACGTCAACAGTCTTCTGGCATAATCCCTACAAGGAACTAAGTGTTCTTGATGTGTATACCACTTGCCTGTAATCTGATTGATAACGAGGGCTGAATCTCCGAATATATCGAGGGTCTTAATCCGAAGATTAATAGCTTCCTCTATTCCCATTATGCACACCTCGTATTCCGCTTCATTGTTGGTGCAGCCAAAAGTAATTTTGGCAGCGAAGGGAAAGTGAACACCTTCAGGAGTGATAAGAACAACACCAACTCCACGTCCATTGATATTGACTGCCCCATCAAACATCAACTTCCATTTGTATTCAGGGTTTGGCCCCTCCTCTGGAAGTGGTTCCTCGCAATCTTTTTCTTTGAGGTACATGATGTCTCATCAGGGAAATCAAATTTCATTGGCTGATAGTCGTCTTCCAGTGGCTGCTGTGCAAGATAATCTGACAATACACTTCCTTTGATGGCTTTCTGAGAAGTATATTGTATGTCATACTCTTCCGGTTAACGCTGGTTTCTCGAAAATATACTTGACAGGGTCCATTTTTGAGATTAGCAGTGTGGTATGGGTCAACATATACTGTCTCAGTCGGCGAGCAACCCATACCAAAGCGCAACAAGTTTTCTCGAGCAGTGAGTAACGAGATTCACAGTCGGTAAACTTTTTGCTAAGGTAATAAATAGCATACTCTTTTCGACCAGACTCGTCATGTTGGCCTAGAACACACCCCATTGACCCTTCTAGCACAGTCAAGTACATGATAGGTGGCCGTCCTGGAACTGGAGGCATTAGAATCGGAGGTGTCTGCAAATATTCTTTTATCTTTTCAAAGGCTTTTTGACAGTCCTCATCCCACCTGACTGTTTGTTCTTTTCTCAACAATTTGAATATTGGCTCACACGTGGCAGTTAGATGAGATATAAACCGTGAAATGTAGTTCAATCTCCCTAAAAACCCGCGCACTTCTTTTTCTGTTTTCGGTGCAGGCATATCTTGTATTGCTTTTACTTTTGCAGGATCCACCTCGATTCCTTTTTGGCTAACAATAAAACCCAGCAATTTTCCGGAACGCACTCCGAAAGTACACTTGTTTGGATTCAACCTCAACTTATACTTTATCAATCTATCAAATAGCTTTTTGAGATTGACCAGATGCTCTTCTTAGTCTCGGGACTTGGCAATCATGTCGTCCACATAACATTCAATTTCTTTGTGTATCATGTCGTGGAACAATGTGACCATAGCCCGCTGGTACGTTGCCCCGACGTTTTTCAACCCAAAGGGCATCACCTTGTAACAGAATGTATCCCACAGGGTAATGAACGTTGTTTTCTCCATGTCTTCTGGTGCCATTTTGATCTGATTATACCCGGAGAAGCCATCCATTAAAGAAAATACCAAGAACTGAGCGGTGTTATCTACCGGCACATCAATGTGAGGTAACGGAAAGTCATCCTTCGGACTTGCTCTGTTTAGATCTCGATAATCAACGCACATCCTAACTTTTCCGTCTTTCTTTGGTACAGGCACAATATTAGCTACCCAAGGTGGGTAACTAGTTACGACAAGGAATCCGACATCCCACTGCTTTTGGACTTCTTCCTTGATCTTCATCGCCATATCAGGACGAGTTCTTCTCAGCTTTTGTTTTACTGGAGGACATTCTTTTCTTAGTGGCAGTTTATGCACAATAATGTCAGTATCTAGTCCTAGCATATCTTGATACGACCAGGCGAAGATATCCACATATTCACGTAGAATACCAATCAACTCCTTCTTTACCTCGGCCTGCAGACTGGCCCCAATCTTTATCTCCTTCTTTACATCTTCAGTCCCGATGTTGATGATCTCTAATTCTTCCTGATGAGGCTGAATGACCCTTTTCTCTTGTTTCAACAACCTGACCAATTCTTCGGGGAGTTCACGGTCTTCCTCAACCCCTTCATCAGCTTAGTAGATAGGATTGTCGAAGTCATGCATGGTCATAGCAGGAACATTATCACTAGAATTCGGATGATCAACACTGCACAGATGATGTGCTTATTTCAGAATCTGTTTTTTTTTTCTCAAAAGAGACGCAAACACGCAAACACAAGAAAAGGAAAAAACATTGCCATTTTATTTGTTTGTGAAAAATTTTAAAACGAAAGAAGAGAACAAAAATTTTCTTGAAAAATGTCCTTTATTTCATGGAAAAATAAATGCATTAAAAGCATGGTGGCCCTACAAATGGATTTGTGCACCTTGGGCAGAGTGCAGGATTGACATGCAGCATGATAAAAAGAAACAAGTAAATTACTTTGATGGCCAGGTAACTTGAACGAAATCCTCGGCAGACCAGTTCTGGAGCTCCTCCCCAGGTGCACACGGGTGAATCCATCTATCCCAGTCGCAGTCACTGTCCCCTTCTTCACTTGTTGCACAGATGTTGTTGCAATCGAGCATTCCGACGCTCGTGGAAGTTATGGCCTTATTGTCGCTCCCAAAGATTTGCATCCCCGATACAAGCGTGAACGGTCGGCGAAATGAGAAATGAAATGAAGGTGAAAAGAGTCGCCAGCTAGGCATTTTTATCCCGAAGGAAAGTTAATGCTACATAAACCTGGAAAGAAATGGACAAGACGGTCGTAAACCAGAGAAACTGAGAAAGGGGGATGGTTACAACCTGGGAAGGTATTAGCACCCAGATTGTCCGTCGTACTCGACGGGATCCACGCTTAAAAGATTTGTGTTTAAAGGGGTAGTGTCAGTGCTATCTGTGTGAAAAAGATGGAAAAGGAATGTACAAGTGTCAGTGCAAAAGAGATGTGAAATGAATTGCTCAGGGATGAGGCTTAAAGAATAATGCTGGAAGAGGGGGAAGAGAAAGATACTTTTGTTAGATAACAGTTAAGTTATGCCTACGTATCCTCTCGTACAATGAGGAAGTCAGAACACCGTAGTTCGACTCAAAGAGACTGAAAGATAAATTGATTGGTGAACTTCCTGCTTGTCTATGCTCAAGTGTATGACCTGTCTGGCTCAGGTGCTAACTGTCTTGCATTAGACGGAAGAAGCAAGTTCTCGTTTGTGAGTGAATGAGATGAGAAAAGAATACCGAAGGAGACGATTATGGTTTGTTTTTGTGTTTTCAATCTTTTATTGCTTTTTTGGTGTTTTTCATAAGTTAATGAGCTTAAGCCTAAACCAAGGGTTAGTAAACTCATCACATCTTCCCTCTGATTAGGGGTAATGAAGATACCTTAAGTATGAAGTAAGCACCTCACACTTAATCACCATGATGTAAGATTAAGATCATTAACCTACTTGTGATTATTTAGATGTTTTTTGGTATTTTTGTTTAGTATTGAGTAATGAGTTTAAACCATAATCAAGGATTTAATGGACTCATTACACCATCCTAATAGAAGGATAATAGATGAGAGCACTTAAGCTGAGGAAGATACCTCAACTTAATCCATGATTAGGGATTAACCTCATGAGAAAACAAACCTTTATTAAAGTGGATTTAAATTAATGGTAAGATTAAGAAGTGAATTTTATGGTTTGTAAGACAACTTGAGGAGGACTTGTCCATTAACACTAGGGTTAGTCCTTCTTAACCAATTAAGGAAGAATTAGAACCCTAATGCAAGACCCAAGTTACAAGCTTATTGTCTTAGTGATTATTAAGATGGATTGATTAGAAGATTTAAACACATTAAGGGTTTAACACTTAGGATTAAAGTTATACACTCCATCCTAAGAGAAGGATGCAGGCATAATCTTAATCACAAAGCCTTAAAACCTTAAAGGTTTAGTCTCTGAATATGAGATGAGATGAGAGACACAAAAGAAGACACAAAGGTAAAACTAATGGGGGACTAATAAAAACCCTAATTGTTGTCATTCTTGGGTGTTCCTAGGGTTTATGAGGCTTGCAAGAGATCTTCAAGAATAGCCACCAAGGAAGAAGCAGAAGAAAGAAGGAGAAGCAGAAGAAACAAGTTAACTTACTTCACTTAAGAAGATAAGTTACTTGAAGAAAGAAAGTGGAGGAGGAACATGAATGAGCAAGCTCATTCTAAAGCAAAATCAAAATGCAGCAATGAATGTATAAGAGATAATGAGAAGAGGGATGAGAAGTGAAGGCAAATTCACTTCTCAATTACTTACCACCTGAAATGGTTAGTATAAAGAAAGAGATGAGATGAAAATGAAATGAATGTAAGGATGCAAACCAAAACCAGAAGCATATTCCTGATGTAAATGATGCTAAGAGATGATGCAAATGTATGTCAATAGCTATGAATGATCATACAAAGGATGAGAATGCAAATGAAGCATAAAGGAAGCATGAAAGTTCATGAATGTCCATGGAATGTAATGAATGCATAACATGGAAAATGAATGAAGAAATGATCAAGCATGATTCTAATGTGTCGTAGGATGTCTTAGAAGTCATGTGAATGTATGGAATGTCATGGCAAGTTCTTGAATGAATGCATATGCAAGATGTATGCAAATGAAGATGAGAAATTAGGGTTTCCATGCAACATGAAATGCAAAAGTAAAAAACATAAGCAAATCACAAGATAAAAAATTGAAAATGGACTTAAAGGAACCCTAACCACATATGATATCACACCCCAAAGGAGAAGACCTAACTCTTAACCTAATGAAAGTTATGATTTTTCTAAGTTATCTAGGGTTTTAAGGCACCTAAAGGTAAAAAATGAAAATCAAATCAAAAATTCAGAAGAAATTTGTGACAAAATTATGCTAGAAACTACATGTTAAATTAAAATCAATTCAAAAAGAATCATTGTCATACCACTCATGGTTAGGCCGAAAAGAATTCTTGAAGTTAGGGTTCAAAAATAGGAATTTTATGAACCCTAAATTCAAGAAAATTATCAAAGATAGTTCAAAACCAAAAAGAAATTTGTATGGATAGTATGAAAATGTTTCTAAATGTCCTAAGATGCAATGTGAATTTTTTTGGAATTTTTAGAAACCTAAATGATATTTTAATTAATTAATTTCCATTAATTAATTAAAATAAATATTTAAATGTTTTAAAAATGATTTTTTTAATGCAAAAAATGAAAATAAAAATATTTTTGGGTTAAAAAAATTATTTGAAGTTAAAATGTAAAAGGAAATATTTTTTAGGATTTTTTAACTATTTTAAATAAATGCTGCAAAATAAAATGAGAAAAATGAAATAAAAATTAAAATAAACAGAAGTATGCTGATCCAAGGGCTTGGATTGAAACTGGGAAAATAATAGTTGACTGCGCGCCATATCTGATGGTCCATATTCAAATCCACTTAATCCTAATTAATTAAATATTTAATCCATAATTAAAGTTAATGAATTGATCCTGGGCATCCATCACACGCGGGAAGCTGAAATCTAAGGGTCCACGTTCAAACACTGCACTAACCCTAATTAGCACTTTAATGACTTTCAGGTCACCGGAGAAGAGCTTCGGTCGTCTTCTCCGACTTCCCTCTCCCCTGAAAATCCCCAACTTTCACCCTAGGTTATTTCTAGAGCTCTAAAGCTCCAGATCAAACCCTCTCACTCTCCTAAACTCAAATCCACCCTTAAAACAGATTTATAATTGGTCATGAACAAATTCGAAGGAAAGATCAAAAATGAAAAAAATTTCAGAACATTCATACAAACTCATTTCTTAACCATTTTCGAAAATACAAAGCTCAGTGTCACCAGTGAAGCATGCTCTTTCACATTGTAACATAAAAAAGGAGTTCTGGAAAAATGATTTGAGATGACTACCTGAAATGAAGCTTTTCAAACTTGAGCTTTCTGGCCATTTTCTTTGTGCAAAATGACCCCCTTTAACCTCCTGATGAAGCTTTGATGCTTGAAAGGCCTTGAGAGTGGTTGGTTTGTGTTGTAGCAACTGAACTGGCCAAGAATCGTGTTTTGTGTATGAGGTGTTTTTGGTTGTTCTAATGGTTGCTTTGTGTTCAGTTTATGATTCTAAGATGAATGGTGAAGGAAGTGTAAAGATTGAGTGAGTGAGCTGAGAGATTCGAAGGCTTTTGCAAGTGGGAGTGATTTTTGCTATGTTGAGTTCTTGGAGTGTTAGGCTTGTGTGTGTTATGAAAATGAACCCTTAGAGCATGCTTGTAAGGTCTGGATTGGGCAGATAGTGGGTGGTGGACTGTTGTGATTAGTATGGGTGTTTTTGCCAAAACGTCAAAAGTGTTGTACTTGAGGTATGGGCAATGATGTAGCTGGCTCATTGGCTTGTCCATGCGCAACATGGATCAAGGATGTCCATAGAATCAG
The DNA here is from genome assembly GCA_963966055.1 of Lathyrus aphaca. Taxonomy (NCBI): domain Eukaryota; kingdom Viridiplantae; phylum Streptophyta; class Magnoliopsida; order Fabales; family Fabaceae; genus Lathyrus; species Lathyrus aphaca. The sequence goes on along the minus strand of OZ014519.1, from coordinate 195,872,922 downwards.
TCTTGAGGCAATGCAGCAAGTGGATAGAAGTTTATGTGGTGTTTTGCAAATTCATGAAGCTTTGGCCCTTTTGTAATTTCTTGATGTTCAAGGCATGGGATGATGCAATTCTTTGGGCAATTCTTATCTTTATGCAATGTATTATGATGTTATGATACATAGAAGTGTGTTGGAAGTCACAGAATGCTTTGGCAAGTGGTTTTGCAAGAATTCCTCTTTGGTGCATTCTTGAAAATTATGGGATTTTTTCCAACTTTGACAAGACATATCTTGAGTTCTAAAATGAATTAGGTCTTGTTCTTGTACTTTTTGAAAAGGGAATGATCCAATCTACAAATTTCATGACCAACAATTTTTCATTTGAAGCATTTTTGGTTGAGAAAGATGAGGTTGAAAAACGTTCCCAAAATGGAAAGTTTACATTACAAGTCATTTCTATTTTTGGCAACTTTTAGTTTAGCCTACTTTTCTTCAATTTTGTGAACTTCCAAGCACTTCAATGATCAAATAAAGATCAGATAACTCCAATTTGATGAAAAATCCACTTTGGTTCCATGTTGGGGGGCCTCAGATGCCCTGATTTTGCTCTGACTTGCTCAAGAAGTTACCCAGTGAACAGATGACTTCCACAATGAATTTCTTCATCAAACTTGGTACACATGATCTTTATAACATATTGAGACCAATAGAAACAAGAATGACCAAAAAATTTGGAGTTATGGCCTCTGAAACCAAAACCCTAATTTCAGGTCATTTGTTTAGTGAAACCCTAGCTCAGCTTCCATGCTTTGCCAGTTCTTGTGATTCTTTGACTTCCTTGATCTTTGGGGGATATAATATGATTATTAAACATGCATGGACCCTCTTGTAATGATTGATGGCGTTGTAGTGGCTCAGATGAATCTTTGGTTGCTCAGATCACAAACCCTAGATGCAGATGAATTTGGAACAATGCGGATGAAACAAAAATGCAATATGAGATGATATGATTAAACTAATGTAAATATGAAAGATCACAATCCATGGTGTGAACTTAGTGAGGGAAAATTTGGGGTGTTTACACTTATTATTCTGAGACCAGTTGGAACCCCTAGGCTGGTAACCAAGACCGAACTTGTCATCCTTCTTTTCCATCTCCAGCAACTTGCCCCAGCCCTGGGCGCTTCCAGATTGGACCACTTCTTTGGCTTGCTTATAGGAGTAGATAGAGGTCCCTTACTTCTCGTTGTTCCGATCTGGTGGAGCCAAAGTACTAACATTGACCACTTCAAAAGCTTGACACAACGTTTCATGAATTTCTCCGTCCATTTCCACGTACTTGAAAGTTGACAGATGACTCACAAAAATATCCTCTTCTCTACATACAGTGATCACCTGACCATCTACCACGTACTTCAGCTTCTGATGCAACGTGGATGTCACTGCACCTGCAGCATGGATCCAGGGACGTCCTAGCAAGCAACTGTAAGCAGGTTGAATATCCATGACATAGAACGTGCTCTTGAACACTTGAGATCCTATCTTCGTAGGTAGCTCAACCTCCCCGAACACAGACCTCCGGGACCCATCAAAGGCTTTCACAATTAGATCACTGGGTTGCAAAACAATGCCATCAATATTGAACTTCATCAAGGCCTTCTTAGGAAGCACATTGAGAGAAGAGCCGGTATCTACTAAGACATGTGACAGGACAACGCCCTTACACTCCATGGTGATGTGCAGGGCCTTGTCGTGATTGCGGCCTTCAGAAGTAAGATCTCCATCCGTGAAACCCAACCCATGGATGGCATTCACGCTGCCTACTACAGCCTCCAACTGGTTAACCGTTATCTCCCGTGGTACATACACCATCTGCAAGACTTTCAATAGAGCTTCTCTATGAGCTGGAGAACATATCAAAAATGACAGGATAGATATCTTGGACGGAGTTTGATTCAGCTGTTCAACTACTTTATAGTTGCTCTTCTTTATTATCCTCATAAACTCCTCGACTTCCTTTTCAAAAGTGCCTTTCCCGGCAGCAGGAGTTGTCACCTCTTCGATTGCTATTTGTTTTCCTTTAGCCTTTGCAGCAACTTCAGCTTCAGGATCCCCTCTAAGAACTTGAGGAGCAAAAGGACACCCGCTTCTTGTAAATCCACCAACCCCTCCGACATTCACCACAGTCGGGTCAATTGTCACTGCTTTACTTTCCACCTTCTGACCTTCTACATACACGTCCGAGCCATAGTTGTCGCTCCCACCAAATGACACCCGGTCAAGAGGGGTACAGACGCGAACAGTCGGCGAAAGGAGAAGGAATGAATAGAGTCGCCAGCTAGGCATTTTTATCCCGAAGGAAAGGTAATGCTGCATAAACCTAAGAAAAGATGGATAATACGGTTGCGAACCAGAGAGACTGAGAAAGGGGGTTGGTTACAACCTGGGAAGGTATTAGCACCCAGATTGTCTGTCGTACTCGACGGGATCAACGCTTGAAAGATTTGTGTTTAAAGGGGTAGTGTAAGTGCTATCTGTGTATCAAAGCTGGAAAAGAATGCAAGTGTCAGTGCAAAAGAAATGTGAAGTGAAATAAAGGAGAGTCAGTGCAAAGGAAAAGAGTGTGAAGCTCAAGACAATGAGGCTTAAAGGATAATGCTGGAAGAGGGGGAATATACTGAGATTTTTGTTCGATAACTGTTAGGTTATGCCTACATATCCTCTCGTGCAATGAGGAAGTCAGAACACCGTAGTTCGACTCAAAGAGACTGAAAGATAAATTCACTTGTGAACTTCTTACTTGTCTATGCTCAAGTGTATGACCTGTTTGGCTCAGGTGTTAACTGTCTTGCATTAGACGGAAGAAGCGAGTTCTCGTTTGTGAGTGAATGAGGTGAGAAAAGAATCCCGAAGGAGACAATTATTGTTTGTTTTTGTGTTTTCAATCTTTTATTGCTTTTTGGAGTTTGTCATAAGAAAATGAGCTTAAGCCTAAACCAAGGGTTAGTAAACTCATCACATCCTCCCTCTGATTAGGGGTAATGAAAATACCTTAAGTATGAAGTATACACCTCACACTTAATCACCATGATGTAGGATTAAGATCATTAACCTACTTGCAATTATTTAGATGTTTTTGGAGTTTTTTGTTTGGTGTTAAGTAATGAGTTTAAGCCATAATCAAGGATTTAATGGACTCATTACACCATCCTAGTAGAATGATAATAGATGAGAATATTTAAGCTGAGGAAGATACCTCAACTTAATCCGTGATTAGGGATTAACCTCATGACAAAAAAAAGCCTTTATTAAAGTGGATTTTAGTTAGTGACAAGATTAAGAAGTGATTTTTATGATTTGTAAGACAACTTGAGGGGGACTTGTCCATTAACACTAGGGTTAGTCCTTCTTAACCAATTAAGGAAGAATTAGAACCCTAATGCAAGGCCCAAGTTACAAGCTTGATGTCTTAGTGATTATTAGGTGAATTGATTAAAGGATTTAAACACATTAAGGGTTTAACACTTAGGATTAAAGTTATACACTCCATCCTAATAGAAGGATACAGGCATTACCTTAATCACAAAGCCTTAAAACCTTTAAGGTTTAGTCCTTGATTAAGAGATGAGAAGAGAAGACTCAAAGATGACACAAAGGTAAAACTAATAGGGAGACTAATCAAACCCTAATTGTGATCATGCTTGGGTCTTCCTAGGGTTTATTAGGCTTGCAAGAAGATATTCAAGAGAGCCACCAAGGAAGGAACAGGATGGAAGGAAAAGAAGCAGTAAGAAGCAAGACAACTTACTTCATTTAAGAAGATAAGTTGCTTGAAGAAATAAAGAGGAGAAGGAGCATGAATTAGCAAGCTCACTCTAATTCACAAGTAAAAATGCAGCAATGATGCATAAAAGGGATGGGAAGAGGTTATGAGAAGTGAAGGCAAATTCACTTCTCAAACACTTACCACCTGAAAAGTTAGCAACAAGAAATGAAATGAAATGAAAATGAGATGAAATGCAAAGATGAAAACCAAAGTCAAAAGCATAATCATGATGCAAATAATTCTATGAGATGTTATGAAAGCATGTCAAGAAATGAGGATGATCATACAAGGAATGAAGATGCAAATGAGACTTGAAAGGAAGCATGAAAGTTCATGAAAACTTATGAAATGCAATGGATGCATAACATGGAAAATGGATGATGCAATGACCAAACATGATTCTAATGTGTCCTAAGATGTCTTATATGTCATGTGGATGCACATAATGTCATGGCAAGTTCATGTAGGCAAGCATATGAAGAATGAATGCAAATGAAGACAAAAATTAGGGTTTATGTACAAGATGCAATGCAAAATTCAAAATCAGAAGCAAAGCATGAGATAAAAAATTGAAAATGGGATCAAAGGTACCCTAAACCTATATGATATCACACCCCAAAGGAGGAGACCTAACTCTTATCCTAACGGAAGTTATGAATTTTCTAAGTTTGCTAGGGTTTTAAGGCACCTCACAAGGCAAAATGCAAAAAAAATTAAAAATGAAAGATAAATTCATGCCAATTTTATCCTAGAAACTAAATGATATGTGGAAAGCAATGCAAAAAGAAACATCATCAAACTCTTCATGGATAGGCAGAAAAGATTTTTCTAAGTTAGGGTCAAAACATTGATTTTTAAGGACCCTAAATCCAAAGAAATTGTCAAAAATGGATCAAGAACCAAAAAGAAATGTGTATGAATGGTTTAATAATGTCTCTAATCATGTCAAGATGCAATGTGATTTTTTGGTGATTTTTAGAAACTTAAATGGTATTTTAATTAATTAATTTCCATTAATTAATTAAAATAAACTTTTAAATATTTTAAAAATACAAATTTTATGCAAAAAATAAAATAAAAATTATTTTCAGAATGAAAAAAATATTTAAAGTCATGATGCACAAAATAAAATTTTTTGAAAGTGTTTTGCTATTTTAAATAAAATGAACAAGAAAAATGCAAGAAAATGAAATAAAATTAATTTAAATGGAAAAGTAAACCAATCTGAAGGCCAGGATTTAAATGAAATGTGCGGGAATTGACTGGCGCGTGTTTGGAGGGCTGGGATTCACTCTGAGATTTTTTAATTTTTAAACATAATTAATTAAGTTAATGACTGGATTAGGGTTTTAACACGTGATCTGGACCACTCATCTCACGCGGGAAGGACAAATCCAAGGGCCATCATTCAAAGTTCACTAATTACGCAGATTAGGGCTAATGAGTTTCAGGTGACCGGAACAGTGTTCCGGTCATCTTCTCCGGCGAACCGAAAACCTAAAATCTTCTACAGGTTTCTAGACTCCAAATTTCTTGCCCAGAAATGATCCCCACACATCACTGATCCTAAATCCCCAAACAAAATCCATTTTTCATCCATCAAAAATCCAAATCGAAGCAAAACATCTCTAGGGTTAAAACTTTCAGAGACTTCATACATGCTCAATATTCCACCATTTTGAAAAATAAATACATCAGAATCATCAGCACAACATAAGGATTCGATTAAGAACTTAAAAATAAGGTTCTGAGAAAAAAGTTCTTGAGCTATACCTGAGATTGAACCTTCTGATTCTGGGCTTTCTGGCTCTTCCCTTGATGCAAGTCCACTCCTCTAAACCTCCTGATGATGAAATGAAGCTTAGAAAACCTTGAGAGTGGCTAGTTTTGAGATTCCAACTCTGATGTAGCAGATTTTGAGGTTTGTGTATGTGATGTTTCAGGCTGTTTTGGTGGTTGATTATTGTTCCTTGGATGATATGTAACTCATTGGTGAAGAAAAAATGGAAGTTTGATGGCTGTGGAAGAAGTTTCGAAGAGGTGAAGATTTTGGCAGTTTTTGTGAAATCTGATTGTGTGTCCCTTCTGAGCTCATGTGAAGCTTGTTTTATGATCCATAAACCATTCCTAAACTATTGGAAAGAGTCAGAGGAATTGACATGTACTGTGGGAATGGCATGGGGAAATTGGCCAAAAATCCAATGGTTGGTGTACCTCAAGTATGGGATGTGACAGAAGCTATCCTAGGGCTGCTCTGAGTTCTGCTGGCATTAAGGATGGCCATGGGATGCTTTGGAATGATCAGAAGTGGATGAATGGTGAGACGTCACATGTTTTGCCTTTTTCACAATTTGTTGCATTTTGAAGTTTTGGTCATGGACATGTGACATTCCTTGGGCAATTTGCAGCAAAATGGACCATATAATGTTGTTATGATACTTTGAGATTGATTAGAAACCAAACAAACCCCTAAGAATCATTCTTGCAAAAATTTCCTCTTTGTGATTTTCATGATGAATGGCTTATGATACTTGTGATCCAAGGCATGAAACTTGAGATTTCTTTGGGCAATCATGAATTATAGGTCATGTATGATGCTTGTGTAATGGTTAGAAGTCACTTTGAAGTCATAAATTTCTTTGTCATGAGTTTTTGCAAGTTTCCCTCTTTGGTACATAAGTGAAATTTTGTGATTTTTCCCAACTTTGCAAGGCCATAACTTGAGTTCTATGATGAATTAGATCAAGTTCTTGTACTCTTTGAAAAGGGAATGATCCAATCTACAACTTTCATGACCAAAATGTTTTCATTTGAAGCATTTTTGAATCAAAAAGAGGAGGTTGAAAAACTTTCCCAAAATGGCAAGTTTGCATTACAAGTCACTTTCCCAAAATGACATCTTTGCAAATGACTTGAAATTCTTCAATTTTGTGAACTTCTAACTTCTTCTAAGATCAAATAAATATCATATACACCCAACATGATGGAGAAGACCTTATGCTTGGATGATTGGGGGCCACAGATGCCCTGATTTTGCACTGACTTGTTCAAGAAGTCATCTTTTGATCAAATGCCTTCCCCATTGAATTTCTTCATGAAAATTGGTATGCATGATCCTTATATCATATAGAGACCAATAGAAACAAGAATGACAAAAAACTATGGAGTTATGGCCTCTGAAACCAAAACCCTAATTTTAGGTCATCTGTGCAGTCAAACCTGGCTCTGCTTCCATGCCTTCCTCAGTTCTTGTGATTTTCTGACTTCTTTGATCTTGGGAGGATATAATATGGTATTTGAACATACATGGACCCTCTTGAGATGATTGAAGACCTTTGGAATTGCTCAGATAGCTCAGGGATTGCTCAGATCACCAACCCTAGATGCAAATGACTTTGAACCAATGCAGTGAAGCAAATATGCAATATGCGATGCTATGATTGAACTTATGCAAATGAAAAGATCACAAGCCATGGTGTGAACTTAGTAAGGGCAAATTTGGGGTGTTTACAGCTGCCCCTATTCAAACATGAGTTGGTTGTGCAGGATGTAAGCATCGGGCTTAACAGGCAAACAAGATAACTTGTGGTTGAATACCAAAGACAGTCCAAAATTTGCACTCACTGAATGAAGAAGAAAAGGGATATAGATCGTAAAAGAAAGTAAATTATGATTATAAAGTGCGGGCGACGGAGGACGACCGTCGAGCAGAGGACGACTGCTGGGGATAAGCAAAGACGGGGACGGCTGACATGCTGGGGAAATAAAGTGGTAAATGAAATTATTGATGAGGTACGGTCATCATAGGTGAAGGACGATCACCTAGAAGTGGACAGCTGCTCTGTTGGGGAGAAAGATGAGGGACGGTCCTCTAAGGTGAAGGACGATCACCTAGCAGGGGACGGCTGCCGAAAATATCACGACATAGGACGAATGCCGGATAGAAAAGGTCGACGATGGGGACGGCCATCAGATAAGCATGATGAAGGACGATCATCAGGAGGTGAAGGACGATCACCTAGTAGGGTACGGCTGCTCTCAGGGTTTATCATGACATAAGATGGATGCCAGATAACAAGATCAACGATGGGGACGGCCATCAGATAAAATGATGAAGGACGATCATCGAGGGGTGAAGGACGATCACCTAGCAGGGGACGGCTGCTAAAATATCACGACATAGGACGAATGCCGGATAGAAAGGGGTTCCAATAATGGAGACTCCGCTGGGGGAATGGATGAGGGACGGTCATCCAAGGTGAAGGATGATCACCTAGCAGGGTACGGCTGCCGAAAATATCGTGACATAGGACGAATGCCAGATAGAAAGGAAGTTTTGTCAAGAATTTGTTGGGGAGAGCTTTCTGGGGAATGGTAGACACAGACAGGTGTCTAAATTCAATGAAAGAAAAGGTATAAGTGTTTGACACTGTGTATAGATTAAAGATGCGGACGAGCATCCTTAAGACTATGATACGGACGAGTATCGGTAGAAACAAACGCTGACGCATGTTCAGAGCTGATGGTACGGACGAGTACCAACTGGTTAACAAAGAACACTAACGAGTGTCGAATTTGGGGAAGATAAGTGGTGTATACAAGATACAGACGAGTATCTGTATGAGTAAAGTAAACCTGAGTGAGACACGAACAAATGTTCAATTTGCCGAGGAGAGTGTGACATGGACGGGTGTCAAAAGAGAAAATGTATAAGTTATGAACTTATAAGTGTAAAAGGTGTTTGATGACCTATGGGGATAGGATGACACAGACGGGTGTCGAAAGAAGTGTATTATAAACAAGTGTTTAGTTTACAATAAATGTTTAGGTAACCATGCTGGGGGAGTGGTGACACGGACGTGTGTCGGGAAAGTGTGTAGACATATGTAAACATGTATTTGTGAGTGCAAAGAGGACGCTTTGGCTTTCTGCTGGGAATATGACACAAACGAGTGTCAAGGAGTATCTGTGATGTACAAGTATCTGTTTGCGGAAAGTGTTCCGGCGACTTTCTGGGGAAAGAAAACATGGACGAGTGCCAAAAGAAGCATGTATCTGTATTTTTGTGAATGTAAAAAAAGATGCTTTGACATTCTGCCGGGGAATTTGAGAGGTATTCTGTATGTTGTTGATGGTATGTCAGTATTCACAGGTGACTGATTCAAAACATAGCTTGTGATTATGCAATATGTTTGATTTTTGCCGTAATGCTCCGTATTAGACGGAATGCTACGCTCTGAGGGGAAGTATGATGTAAATGCTATGATTATGAAAAAGATACCGGTCCGGGATTCGGATCCCGTTGCCGTGAAGATCTCTGGTTGATCTGCTTTGAAAGAATGTCCCAGCTGGGGATGAGATCATTGGTAGATCTGATATATAGCTTTGCTTGGGGAGATAGTTCCCTATCTAGCACTCGGCTCGGGGATGAAGAAGATCACTGAAAGATCTTCCTAGAGCTTTCTGCGGCGATCCTGCTGAGGATGACGGACTCAGTTGGGGAAATGAGCCCCTTATGATGCTGCTTTTAGAGAGAGTGCTGGAGAAGTGGTGTCCAACAACTCTTGATGGAGAAAGCATCTCTGGTGTTGTTTGGAAGACGTGTCGAGGAGATAATGATTTGACGGCTTTGCTGGGGAGAAGCTTTCATGCCCCGTGCTGCGCTTTGAATACCTGCCATCCTGTTATGACAAAGAAACATACAAGCACCCCGAGGTATCCTTTACTGGATTCCATCATAGGAATTTAAACACTCCCGGGAGTAAGTAATATATATTTCCTGCAAGCACGTAATTTAGAAGAGACGCATTCGTATTTATGCAATCGATATTTTAAGGACATCAGACATTTTTGCAAATGAAATAAAAATGTACGAGGTGGAGTATGACTGAAAATCTGATTTTATTAATTTGTGTGCCCTGAATTGGCAAGTACAGTCAAAGAAACAGATCCCCTGAAATGAGGAGATTGTTACAAATTGAGAAACAAAAAAGATGTTGGCAATGTTGATGACGCTTCAGTGTGCTTCCCTTTTGCTATGACTCGTATGACATTGACGTTCTTCTCATCTTGCTTTTGAAGAGGGTTGATTCTGACTGATGCTTTAACCTTTTGAAGCTTGCCGTGTTGTGAGTGATACAGACGAATTCAGAATGCAGTTGTTCGCTTATTCCCTTATTTTGCGTGGATCGCCCTTTCGGGTTTTCAATCCACCGGGATACCCATTTTTGCCTGAGCTGTCCAATGCGGCTTTTCAACTTAGCGGGTGTACATTTTTTCAATTTTCCCTTATTTTTGCCCGAGTCTTTTGTTCTGTTTTTTACTCTCCAGGATGCCCTATTTTTGCCTGGACTCACATTCTGTTTTTATGTCCAGCGGGTCATTTTATGCGAAGTGTTTTTTAACTGCATCTGAATTCACAGGGGACAGGAAGTCTTCACCATCCATAGTACTGAGCATCAGTGCTCCACCAGAGAAGACTTTCTTTACTATGAATGAACCATCGTAATTCGGAGTCCACTTGCCCCTATGGTCTGTATGAGGAGGGAGGAGTCTTTTCAACACAAGATCTCCTACTTTGTATTCCCGAAGTCTGACTTTCTGATCGAAGGCTTTCATCATTCTTTTCTGATATAACTTCCTATGACAGATTGCAGCTAATCTCTTCTCTTCGATCAGACTCAGTTGTGCGTACCGGGATCGCACCCATTCTGCCTCATCCAGTTTGACATCCATTAGTACCCGCAAGGAGGGTAATTCAACTTCAATAGGTAGGACTGCCTCCATACCATACACAAGTTGATACGGTGTTGCCCCAGTGGATGTTCTGATTGATGTACGGTACCCATGCAAGGCAAATGGTAGCATTTCATGCCAGTCTTTGTAGGTGACCACCATCTTCTGCACAATCTTCTTGATATTCTTGTTAGCTGCCTCTTCAGCGCCATTCATCTTTGGCCTGTAAGGAGAAGAGTTGTGATGTTGGATCTTGAAGTCCCGGCACAGTTCTGCCATCATTTTTTTGTTTAAGTTGGAACCATTATCAGTAATGATTCGCTCGGGCACTCTATACCGACAAATGATGTCTCTCTTCAGGAATCAGGCTACCACTTGCCTGGTGACATTTGCATATGAAGCTGCTTCAACCCACTTGGTAAAATAGTCAATGGCTACCAGGATGAATTTGTGGCCATTTGAAGCAATCGGTTCAATCTTGCCAATCATGTCAATGCCCCACATGGCAAAGGGCCAAGGTGAAGACATCACATTCAAAGGATTCGGAGGCACATGCACTTTATCTGCATAAATCTGGCATTTATGGCATTTCCTGGCATAGGCACAACAGTCTGCATCCATTGTGATCCAATAGTAACCTGATCTTAGCAACTTTTTAGCCATAGCATGCCCTCCAGCATGTGTACCAAAAGATCCTTCGTGCACCTCGTGCATCAGCAAGTCTGCTTCTGCCTTATCAACACATCTGAGAAGTACCATATCAAAGTTTCTCTTGTACAAGGAATCATCAGCATTCAGGAATAAACTACCAGCTAGCCTTCTTAGTGTCTTCTTATCATTGGAAGATGCCCCAGGTGGGTATGTTTGATCCTCCAAGAAGCACTTGATGTCATGGAACCAAGGCTTATCATCTTTAGTGAGGTCTGCAGAGAATACGTATGTCGGTCTGTCAAGTCTGGATACTGAAATCCGAGGCACAAAGTTGGCAGCTTGAACTTTGATCATGGATGAAATGGTAGCCAGAGCATCTGCAAACTGATTTTCATCTCGAGGGATATACTCAAGCTTGACTATGGTGAAGAAAGTCAATAATCTCCTCGTATAGTCGCGGTATGGAATCAGATGCTCCTTGTGAGTATACCATTTACCATTGGTCTGATTGATTACCAGAGTTGAATCTCCGAATACAGTTAAAGTCTTGATCCTGAGGTCAATGGCTTCCTCAAGACCCATGATACAGGCTTCGTATTCAGCCTCATTGTTAGTGCAGTTAAAGGTGAGTTTTTCCGAGAAAGGCATGTGAACTCCCTTAGGTGTAATGAGTACTGCACCAACACCACGACCATTCATATTAACGGCCCCATCAAACATCATAGTCCATTCTTCTTCTGGGTCAGGCCCTTCAGTGTGAATAGGCTCTTCATGATCTCTTGCTTTTATGAACATGATGTCTTCATCAGGGAAGTCAAATCTCATAGGCTGGTAATCATCAATGGGTTGTCCAGCAAGATAGTCAGACAATACACTGCCTTTGATGGCTTTTTGAGATGTGTATTGAATGTCATATTCTGTGAGAATCATTTTCCATCTTGCAACCCGTCCGATAAGAGCTGGCTTCTCAAATATGTACTTGACTGGGTCCATATTTGAGATCAATAAGGTAGTGTGGGTCAACATATATTGCCTTAGTCGGCGAGCAGCCCACGCTAAAGCACAACAAGTTTTCTCGAGCAGTGAATAACGTTGTTCACAGTCTGTAAACTTTTTGCTTAGGTAGTATATTGCATACTCTTTTCGACCAGACTCGTCATGCTGGCTCAGCACACACCCCATTGACTCTTCTAATACTGTTAAGTACATGATTAGAGGTCTTCCTTCAACTGGAGGCATAAGGATCAGAGGCTCTTGTAAGTATTCCTTGATTTTGTCAAAAGCCTTCTGGCAGTCTTCATTCCACCGGACCATTTGTTCTTTTCTTAACAACTTGAATAAGGGTTCACAGGTTTCTGTAAGGTGAGATATGAACCTTGAAATGTAGTTCAATCTACCTAGGAACCCTCGAACTTCTTTCTCAGTCTTTGGTGCAGGCATCTCTTGAATGGCTTTGACTTTGTCAGGGTCAACTTCAATCCCTTTCTCGCTTACAATAAATCCCAGCAGCTTACCAGATCGCACCCCGAATGTGCATTTGTTGGGGTTTAACTTCAATTGGTATTTCCTCAGACGCTTGAACAACTTCAACAGGTTCACCAGGTGGTCTTCTTCTGTGAGGGGCTTGGCAATCTTGTCATCCACATAACATTCAATTTCTTTATGGATCATGTCATGGAATAACGTTACCATAGCCCGTTGATAGGTGGCACCATCATTCTTCAGTTCGAACGACATTACCTTATAACAGAATGTGCCCCAGGGTGTGATGAAAGTTGTCTTCTCCATGTCTTCAGGTGACATCTTGATCTGATTATATCCTGAAAATCCATCCATGAAGGAGAACACCGAGACCTGAGCCGTATTGTCGACCAATACATCAATGTGAGGTAATGGGAAGTCATCTTTCGGGCTGGCTCTGTTCAGGTCCCGGTAATCCACACACATCCTCACTTTTCCATCTTTCTTAGGCATAGGTACAATGTTAGCAACCCACGGCGGGTAACTAGTCACAGCAAGGAAACCGGCGTCCCACTGTTTTTGTACCTCTTCTTTTATCTTCATGGCCATATCCGGGCGAGTACGAAGCAACTTCTGTTTTACTGGCGGACAGTCTTCTTTCAGAGGCAGCTTGTGCACAACAATGTTGGTCTCCAACCCTGGAATATCCTGATAAGACCAAGCAAAAACATCCACATACTCCCGAAGCATGTCAATAAGTTTCTCTTTTACTGAATCTTGCAGACAGGCCCCGATTTTAACTTCTTTCAAGTCTTCTTCCGTACCAAGATTAACCGTCTCAACCTCCTCCTGATGAGGAGTAATAACCTTCTCCTCTTGTCTTAACAACCTGGCTAGTTCTTCAGGTAGCTCATAATCTTCTTCAACCCCTTCATCAGCTTGATTAATTGGATTGTCAAAGTCATACGAAGTCATAGCAGTTTCGTTGTCGGTGCAGTCTGGAGGGCACTCTCTGCGAGGATTTAGATTTGTTCATTTTAGTGATCAGTTTTATCTTGTTTAGAAAAAGAAGTAAAAATGAAGTTATCATTTTGAAAAACATTGCCATTTTATTTTTGTACAAAAAATGAAAAATGAAAAACAGTGAGCGGAAAAGAAAAGATTCATTTGCAAAAGATGTCCTGATATTCATTAATTGATCGTTTGCACAAAATACAAGATGACCCGATTACAAAATGAGTCCTGACATCTTGGGCAAGATGCAGGACTTGATGCATGCTAAAAGACATGAAATAATAATTACTCTGCAGGAGTAACTCTTATAATTTCTTGGGAAGACCAGTTTGAGACTTGGTTCCCCGGGATTCTTGGACATATCCAGTTTTCCAGGTTGCGCTCATCTTCTTCCTCGTCTTCCAGACTGTTCACAGCATCCGGGGTAAGCATTCCCCCGCTGACAAATTTGGGCTCCGTTGCAGCCTCTGGTTGATCTTGTCGAGTTGGTCTGTAACCCAACCCGAATCGGTCTTCTTTCTTTTCTACTGGCAGCAGCTTGCCCCAGCCTTGAGCGGTACCCTCCTCAACAACCTTCCGGGCTTGTTGATATGATGTGATGGAAGTCCCAGACACAGCAGATGCTTCATTGATATTAAGGGCTTCAAACCCTTGACTCATGGTCTCATGGATCTCCCCATCCATTTCAATGTATTTGAAAGTAGCCAGCTGGCTAATGAAGATATCCTCTTCCCCACAAATGGTAATGACTTGACCCTACCACTCAAATTTTAACTTCTGGTGAAGGTTTGACGTCACGGCTCCAGCGGCGTGTATCCATGGTCTACCCAATAGACAGCTGTAGGCAGGCTGTATATCCATCACAAAGAAGGTCGTTTTGAAAACCTGTGGGCCAATCATTATTGGCAACTCTATCTCTCCCAGAAATGATCTTCTAGAACCGTCAAAGGCTCTCACTACCAAGTTGCTTGGGCGTAGTGCCAATCCATCATGTTCCAGCTTCAAAAGGGCTTTCTTGGGTAGGACATTGAGTGATGACCCTGTGTCCACCAACACGTGAGAAAGAACTACACCCTTACACTCCAAGGTAATGTGCAAAGCCTCGTTGTGATTGTGACCTTCCGTTGTCAGATCAGCGTTGATAAATCCTAGTCCATGACTAGCGTTGACATTTCCAACCACAGCCTCTAACTGATTGACAGTAATCTCCTCCGGCACATAAGCTGCGTGCAGGACTTTTAATAGTGCGTTCCGATGAGCCTTGGAGCACATTAGCAATGATAGTATGGAGATTTTGGAAGGTGTCTGGTGAAGCTGGTCCACCACCTTATAATCACTTTTCTTGATTATCCTCATGAATTCATCAACCTCTTGATCAAAAGGAGACTTCAAAGTTTCTTTAGCAATTGGTTCTTCTTGGACCATGTTCTTCCCTTTTGCCTTAGCAGCAGCTTCTGCTTCAGCAATGGGTCTTGGTATTTGCGAGGCAAAGAGACGTCCGCTTATAGTAAAGCCTCCGCCTCCCCCCACATTGTCTATCTGAGGTGAAGAAATTGATGACTCTAAAGTGATTTTCTGCCCCTCGCAGTATAGATCTGAGCCATAATGCCAAGGGATGGCATTATTGCTTTCGTAAGGAACTGGTCCAGGCATTGTGATAGTGACCGGACTGATAGCAGCTGTAGAGGGGACCACAATGGTGTGTGGATCATAATATATGGTAACTGGCGTTCTGACAGGAGTAGTATTTTGTTGTGAGTTATTGGAAGGAACATTTGCGGGATCGTAGTATATCGTAACCGTTGAGACGCTTTCATTAATTGTTGCTGATGTTGTAGACGGTACTGTTGACTGGACGAGTGTTGAAGTTGTAGTAGGAGCTGATGAAGTAAGGGGTGTTGTTGTTGTAGAAGGAATTGTGACTGAACTTGTATCTGTTGAAGTGATTGATAGAGTAATCGTTGGAGTTGTAGCAGAATCTGTTGGAACAAGGGTTGCTGACGTTGTAGGAGTATCTGTGATTGTTGATGAAGGAATTGTTGGAGTTGTAGTCGTGGTTGTTGTAATCTGAAGAGTTCCATCTCTAATGAGGCCATCTATGCCGTTTCTCAGTCTCTCACATCCATTAACGGCAATATTGCAATATCCACAGCCGACTTCACACCCGGGGAACACTTGGCATTCTAACAACTGAGCTTTGATTTCAACCAATGGTGTTCGGATATGTGCAACACTACTAATTAATGTGGATGGTTTACCCTCCTCAATATCATTAATCCTAGGCCCGTTGTGACCAGGCATTGGATTTCTTGTGACGTTCGGAGGAGGCGCAAAATTGAGGGCTTTTGAGTCCACCAAATCCTGGACTTTCATCTGTAAGGCCCTGCATTTTTTAGTATTATGCCCCGGTGCGTTTGAGTGGAATGCACACCTGGCATTTGTATCATAGTTCTTTGGCAGATTAAGAGGATCTGGAGGAGCCAACGTCCTTAACTCAACTAGGTTGAGCTTTAGGAGTTGTGGAAAGAGTGCAACATAAGGCATTGGGATTGGGTCAATTACCCTGTTCGCTTGTGATGGCCTCTGTCTGAAGGGGCGCTGTTGTTGGTTACCGTTGTTGTTTCTATACGACCTTTGTTGCAGATAATGAGCTTGTTGTTGATACTGTGGTTGTTGTTGTTGAGGATATGATTATTGTTGTGGAACTGGAGCTGGGATGGTAACAGCTGCTACTGACCGGTGAGCATATTGAGGCCTGCCCCTACTTGTATGAATGGAATTTGTTTCACCGGCCCTTCGAGGTCCCACAAATTTTTTTCTGGGATTGCTGGAGGAACTTGCACCACTGTCGGAGATTTTGCCCATCTTCAATAGACTTTCAATTCTCTCACCAGCTATAACCACATCAGCAAAACTGGTAGAGGAGAAAGCAGCCAGTCTATCAATATAAGTCACTTGCAACGTGTTCATGAACATGTCATCCATTTCCCTCTCTGACATGGGTGGTTGGACAGCAGCAGCAAGCTATCTCCATCTTTGAGCATAATCTCGGAAGCTCTCTCTAGAAGACTGAGACATGCCCATTAGAAGAGTTCTATTGGGAGCCATGTCCAGGTTGTACTGATATTGTCGGATGAACGCTTCGGCCAAATCATTCCAACATCTTATGGTGGCCCTAGTCAAATGCGAATACCATTCTCTCGAAGCTCCAGTCGGACTGTCCTCAAAGTAGAACATCCATAACTTTTCATCCATTGTATAAGCCTTGAGCCTTCCCAAGAAAGATTGCAAATGAGTGCGTGGACAGGAGGTACCGTTATACTTCTCAAAGCATGGGGGTTTGAATTTGTGGGGAATTCTCACCCCATCTACTAGGCCCATGTCCATCACATCGAAGCCTAAAGAATTCTGAGATTCCAAAGATCTTAATTTTTCAGCAATCTCATCCAATCTCCTGTCATATACCTCATCTCCAGCCCCTATAACAGTAAACTGTTCCTCCTGGGGATCCTCTTGCAGGATTCTGCCCCCAGCAGTATTACCTTGAACATTCCTCGGGATGTTAACTTCTGGATTCAGATGGGGTCCATACTCTGGTGGATCAATACGAGGCTGGCCCCGTTCATTGTTGCTAGTTCCCCCTGTTCCCAGATGAGGCTCTTCAGGAGTTTGTCTTTCCACCAGCTCTCTTAACCTTTCTTGGCTCTGGGCCAAGCCAGTCATCACTGCCATAAACTGAGACATCTGATTTCTCATCTCCACTCTCACATTGCCATCTGATTTCTGACCTCAGTCAGGTCCTGCTATACTTGTTCCATTTGAATATTGGGAAGGTTGTTACGAGTCGGGTACTGGTGCGTGCGGTTGACAGGGAACACTCGGCGACGAGCAATGTTTCCTGAGATCACAACAAAGTTAGAGACAAAAATTATAATAAAACCTACAAAACAAAAACAAAGTTAGTATGCAATGTAGTATGCTTATTTGTTTTCTAAGGTATCCGGTTTGGTTCTTGGTTTTAACCTTTCCATACCTCGAGGAAGATGCTTGATGTTGTTGAGAGAAAGCCCAAATGAAAACAAACTAAAATATATTACAAATGGTGAACAATACATAGTTTGTTTTACAATACATGCCCATGAAGGGTCAAAATACAACAAAAGGAAAAGTACATCAAATGGAAACAAACAACAAGCAAAGAATCAGACATCCCGTCCAAATTCATCTTCTCTGACCTCCTTCAGGAGTGCCTCAGTCACTGGGCCAGCTGGGTGCTCTGTAATGGTCCTAATGAGGAGGTTCCTAGTAGCAATGGCAGTAGTCAACTTCTTATGCTTGTCCTGGTCTTTTGATCTCTTCAATCCTGCTCTGAGCTTCAACTCTAATATCTCTCTCTGAGCTGCCAACAAAGCCTCCTGCTGCTTCTTCTCATTGGCCTCTAGCTGTTCAATCTTGGCTTGAGTATTCTGGTCTTCTTGTGCACGGGCTTCGGTGATCCTGATCCACCTAACCTGACTCTCTTGCAGATAGTGCTCAGCCCTAGCTTTCTGAATCTTGGCCTCCTTGCAGGCATTCTTCAATATATGTTCTCCAGCCCTTGCTCTCCTTATGTAGTCTTCTGTTTTTTCAATTTTGGCCAGATGCTTAACTCTGAGCTTTTCCAATCTCTCAATGTCCAGGCGACCATCACTTCTTTCCCGAAGAGTCTTCTTCAAGGCTTGAGATAGCTGCTCATTCCTTTCCTTCGAATTTTCAAATTCCTCCAGGCTAACTGTTGCTGCAGGCTGTACTGTGGATGGTCCAGGTGTGTCTTCCAAGGTGAAAGGCATTCTGGTAATCTGAGCTCTAGTACGGGACCAGTCTGAGTACTGAGCTGAAGCAACATTGTTGCATCTTCCAAGAATAGCTATCCCTTTTGTCTGGATGTGGTCCCAAGCCCAGGATGCTTGTCTGACGACAGCTGAATTAGGTTGCACTTCACAATATAGGGTCTTAGCTAAATCCTGTCCTCTGGGAGGGTGAACCAAGGCATAGCCTAACTGTCTCTTAAACAGTAAAGGGTTGTAGTTGATGCAACCTTTTACTCTTATGAGAGGCACATTTGGGTATTGTCCACAGTTGGTGATAATGTCCTTGCCTTTGGTGCTCTGGGTGCACCATCTGATATCATCTGAAGTCAAGGCAATGAACCTCTTGGCTCAATTCTTCTGCTGATGTGGGTTCAAGAAGGCATCTGACTTAGGCAGGTGTCTGAGCAGCCAGGTGTAAAACAAAGGAGCACAACATCTTACCAACTTCCCCCTCTGTTTCTCATTCCTCTGATGAATGGAGTAGTAAAAATCCCCTAGCAATGTAGGTACTGGGTTCTTTATGAGAAACAGATGGATGGCATTCTTGCTGACAAATTTGGGCTCATCTGCAAACAGTATAGCCCCATATATGCTGAGGGCTAACAGTGCACAGACTTCCCTCCACTCTCCCAATGAAGCCTTCAGGATGGCTTGAGAAATCAAGAAGTCCAGATGTAAACCAGGAATCCCAGCCTTTGTTGTCATACTTTGCTCAATAAGGGCAGGCTCCAAGTACAATGCCCTTTCTACCTCTTCATTTCTGGGAGCAGTCACTTCTGGGTTGAAGGGGATTCCACCTCTGATAGGTACTCTAATCAATAAAGAAAACTCTTCCAGCAGAGGCCCAACTGGAAGTTTGGAAATGTGAAGCATCTCAGTGGTGGGTCATAAAAATACAAGCATGTGTGGATCATGCTCCTCTGAGAAGGATCAAGGTCCATAACCATATCCAAGATACCTCCATAGTGCTATCTAAACAGTGGGATGTGGTCAGGTGTTATGAGTGACTGGACCTGCCTGATACCAGTCAAAGATGGATCTAAGAAGTGATAGGATATGTTGCTCTTCCTGGGAGTAGTCATGAGTGCTGCTGAAGAAACTGAAGATAAGTGCTGATGAAGATCACAGACTGAGATGCTGAAGGTACGTTTCTGACAGACTGATGCAGGTGGTGATGGAGATAACTGAAGCAGATAACTGATGAAGACAGCTGATGCAAAGGTCTATGCAGAGAAGGGGTCAAAACCAAAACCAAGATACAATGAAATGGATACCCTGAAAAGCAAATAAACAAATGTTAAATGATGCGATGATGATATATGCAAATGATATGCAAGGGTTTGTGATCAAGCTAGATCTGATTATCTGTCTTGATACAAGGTCCATATATGTCCAATGGTTCAGGATGAGGGCTCAGAAATCCAGTAACCAGGGTGGGGGACTCAAATAAAGAGTCACATGTCCGGGGTTAATCACAAGAACTGTCCAAAGTGGAGTATTCTTAAACAAAACAGTAACATGGTATGCTGTGGTCAAGGGCTCCTGCAAACCTGTAAACAACCCATCCCCCTCACATGTAGTGTTCTAGAACAAGGATCCTCAGACTTGGATCGGTTATGAGAAGTGTAAACACTTCTAACCCGGAGGTACAGTGTTTACAATAACCATAAAAGATCCTCCTCTAATTCACCTCAGTTTCTGAAGGTCATAATAAAGGTCATCCAGACTTAGCAGGCTTCCCAGATAGCCCTAGTACTACAGGAAATCTGTAGCACAGAGTTCTCAAGAAGAAACCCATATATGAACCGTGTTTCATATTCCCGCACCAGACCGAAAGAGAATGGGAAAGAACATGAACCACTCTAGCCTAGGTGTCACTCAGGTCCCAGGTATAGGACCTTAAACTCTCAATGGAACCCCACCCACCAAAACAGAAAACCAGATCCAGCAAATGACAGTATGAAATATGCAAAACTGTAAAGAAAGTAGTAAATAAAGTTGTACATAAAGAAATAAATAAAGAAAATAAATAAACAAAATTAGCACATAACACCCCAGTAAACACAAATCAAACAAGTTCTAGGAGGAACCCACAAAAAGAAACAGAAGCCCTGGTTGCAATATAAGGGTCCCCAGCAGAGTCGCCAAGCTGTCGCTCCCACCAAATGACACCCGGTCAAGAGGGGTACAGACGTGAACGGTCGGCGAAAGGAGAAGGAATGAATAGAGTCGCCAGCTAAGCATTTTTATCCCGAAGGAAAGGTAATGCTGCATAAACCTAAGAAAAGATGGATAAGACGGTTGCGAACCAGAGAGACTGAGAAAGGGGGTTGGTTACAACCTGGGAAGGTATTAGCACCCAGATTGTCCGTCGTACTCGACGGGATCCACGCTTGAAAGATTTGTGTTTAAAGGGGTAGTGTCAGTGCTATCTGTGTATCAAAGCTGGAAAAGAATGCAAGTGTCAGTGCAAAAGAAATGTGAAGTGAAATAAAGGAGAGTCAGTGCAAAGGAAAAGAGTGTGAAGCTCAAGACAATGAGGCTTAAAGGATAATGCTGGAAGAGGGGGAATATACTGAGATTTTTGTTCGATAACTGTTAGGTTATGCCTACGTATCCTCTCGTGCAATGAGGAAGTCAGAACACCGTAGTTCGACTCAAAGAGACTGAAAGATAAATTGACTTGTGAACTGCTTACTTGTCTATGCTCAAGTGTATGACCTGTCTGGCTCAGGTGTTAACTGTCTTGCATTAGACGGAAGAAGTGAGTTCTCGTTTGTGAGTGAATGAGGTGAGAAAAGAATCCCGAAGGAGACGATTATTGTTTGTTTTTGTGTTTTCAATCTTTTATTGCTTTTTGGAGTTTGTCATAAGAAAATGAGCTTAAGCCTAAACCAAGGGTTAGTAAACTCATCACATCCTCCCTCTGATTAGGGGTAATGAGAATAGCTTAAGTATGAAGTAAACATCTCACACTTAATCACCATGATGTAGGATTAAGATCATTAACCTACTTGAAATTATTTAGATGTTTTTGGAGTTTTTTGTTTGGTGTTAAGTAATGAGTTTAAGCCATAATCAAGGATTTAATGGACTCATTACACCATCCTAATAGAAGGATAATATATGAGAACATTTAAGCTGAGGAAGATACCTCAACTTAATCCATGATTAGGGATTAACCTCATGACAAAACAAAGCCTTTATTAAAGTGGATTTTAGTTAGTGACAAGATTAAGAAGTGATTTTTATGATTTGTAAGACAACTTGAGGGGGACTTGTCCATTAACACTAGGGTTAGTCCTTCTTAACCAATTAAGGAAGAATTAGAACCCTAATGCAAGGCCCAAGTTACAAGCTTGATGTCTTAGTGATTATTAGGTGAATTGATTAAAGGATTTAAACACATTAAGGGTTTAACACTTAGGATTAAAGTTATACACTCCATCATAATAGAAGGATACAGGAATAACCTTAATCACAAAGCCTTAAAACCTTTAAGATTTAGTCCTTGATTAAGAGATGAGAAAAGAAGACTCAAAGATGAAACAAAGGTAAAACTAATGGGGAGACTAATCAAACCCTAATTGTGATCATGCTTGGGTGTTCCTAAGGTTTATGAGGCTTGCAAGAAGATATTCAAGAGAGCCACCAAGGAAGGAACAGGATGGAAGGAAAAGAAGCAGCAAGAAGCAAGACAACTTACTTCACTTAAGAAGATAAGTTGCTTGAAGAAAGAAAGAGGAGAAGGAGCATGAATGAGCAAGCTCACTCTAATTCACAAGTAAAAATGCAGCAATGATGCATAAAAGGGATGAGAAGAGGTTATAAGAAGTGAAGGCAAATTCACTTCTCAAACACTTACCACCTGAAAAGTTAGCAACAAGAAATGAAATGAAATGAAAATGAGATGAAATGCAAAGATGAAAACCAAAGTCAGAAGCATAATCATGATGCAAATAATGCTATGAGATGGTATGAAAGCATGTCAAGAAATGAGGATGATCATACAAGGAATGAAGATGCAAATGAGACTTGAAAGGAAGCATGAAAGTTCATGAAAACTTATGAAATGCAATGGATGCATAACATGGAAAATGGATGATGCAATGACCAAACATGATTCTAATGTGTCCTAAGATGTCTTATATGTAATATGGATGCACAAAATGTCATGGCAAGTTCATGTAGGCAAGCATATGAAGAATGAATGCAAATGAAGACAAAGATTAGGGTTTATGTACAAGATGCAATGCAAAATTCAAAATCAGAAGCAAAGCATGAGATAAAAAATTGAAAATGGGATCAAAGGTACTCTAAACCCATATGATATCACACCCCAAAGGATGAGATCTAACTTTTATCCTAATGGAAGTTATGAATTTTCTAAGTTTGCTAGGGTTTTTAAGGCACCTCACAAGGAAAAATGCAAAAAAAATTAAAAATAAAAGATAAATTCATGCCAATTTTATCCTAGAAACTACATGATATGTGGAAAGCAATGCAAAAAGAAACATCATCAAACTCTTCATGGATAGGCAGAAAATAATTTTCTAAGTTAGGGTCAAAACATTGATTTTTAAGGACCCTAAATCCAAAGAAATTGTCAAAAATGGATCAAGAACCAAAAAGAAATTTGTATGAATGGTTTGATAATGTCTTTAAACATGTCAAGATGCAATGTGATTTTTTTGGTGATTTTTAGAAACTTAAATGGTATTTTAATTAATTAATTTCCATTAATTAATTAAAATAAACATTTAAATAATTTAAAAATACAAATTTTATGCAAAAAATAAAATAAAAATTATTTTCAGAATGCGAAAAATATTTAAAGTCATGATGCACAAAATAAAAATTTTTGAAAGTGTTTTGCTATTTTAAATAAAATGTACAAGAAAAATGCAAGAAAATGAAATAAAATTAAATTAAATGGAAAAGTAAAACAATCTGAAGTCCAGGATTTAAATGAAACGCGCGGGAGTTGACTGCCGCGTGTTTGGAGGGCTGGGATTCACTCTGAGATTTTTGAATTTTTAAACATAATTAATTAAGTTAAAGACTGGATTAGGGTTTTAACACGTGATCTGGACCACTCATCTCACGCGGGAAGGACAAATCCAAGGGCCATCATTCAAAGTTCACTAATTACGCAGATTAGGGCTAATGAGTTTCAGGTGACCGGAACAGTGTTTCGGTCATCTTCTCCGGCGAACCGAAAACCTAAAATCTTCTACAGGTTTCTAAACTCCAAATTTCTTGCCCAAAAATGATCCCCACACATCACTGATCCTAAATCCCCAAACAAAATCCATTTTTCATCTATCAAAAATCCAAATCGAAGCAAAACATCTCTAGGGTTAAAACTTTCAGAGACTTCATACATGCTCAATATTCCACCATTTTGAAAAATAAATACATCAGAATCATCAGCAAAACATAAGGATTCGATTAAGAACTTAAAAATAAGGTTCTGAGAAAAAAGTTCTTGAGCTATACCTGAGATTGAACCTTCTGATTTTGGGCTTTCTGGCTCTTCCCTTGATGCAAGTCCACTCCTCTAAACCTCCTGATGATGAAATGAAGCTTAGAAAACCTTGAGAGTGGCTAGTTTTGAGATTCCAGCTCTAATGTAGCAGATTTTGAGGTTTGTGTATGTGATGTTTCAGGCTGTTTTGGTGGTTGATTATTGTTCCTTGGATGATATGTAACTCATTGGTGAAGAAAAAATGGAAGTTTGATGGTTGTGGAAGAAGTTTCGAAGAGGTGAAGATTTTGGCAGTTTTTGTGAAATCTGATTGTGTGTCCCTTCTGAGCTCATGTGAAGCTTGTTTTATGATCCATAAACCATTCCTAAACTATTGGAAAGAGTCAGAGGAATTGACATGTACTGTGGGAATGGCATGGGGCAATTGGCCAAAAAGTCAATGGTTGGTGTACCTCAAGTATGGGCTGTGATAGAAGCTATCATAGGGCTGCTCTGAGTTCTGCTGGCTTTAAGGATGGCCATGGGATGCTTTGGAATGATCAGAAGTGGATGAATGGTGAGATGTCACATGTTTTGCCTTTTTCACAATTTGTTGCATTTTGAAGTTTTGGTCATGGACATGTGACATTCCTTGGGCAATTTGCAGCAAAATGGACCATATAATGTTGTTATGATACTTTGAGATTGATTAGAAACCAAACAAACCCCTAAGAATCATTCTTGCAAAAATTTCCTCTTTGTGATTTTCATGATGAATGGCTTATGATACTTGTGATCCAAGGCATGAAACTTGAGATTTCTTTGGGCAATTCTGGATTATAGGTCATGTATGATGTTTGTGTAATGGTTAGAAGTCAATTTGAAGTCATAAATTTCTTTTTCATGAGTTTTTGCAAGTTTCCCTCTTTGGCACATAAGTGAAATTTTGTGATTTTTCCCAACTTTGCAAGGCCGTAACTTGAGTTCTATGAAGAATTAGATCAAGTTCTTGTACTTTTTGAAAAGGGAATGATCCAATCTACAACTTTCATGACCAAGAATTTTTCATTTGAAGCATTTTTGAATCAAAAAGAGGAGGTTGAAATACTTTCCCAAAATGGCAAGTTTGCATTACAAGTCACTTTCCCAAAATGGAATCTTTGCAAATGACTTGAAATTCTTCAATTTTGTGAACTTATAACTTCTTCTAAGATCAAATAAAGATCATATACACCCAACATGATGGAGAAGACCCTTTGGTTGGATGATTGGGGGCCTCAGATGCCCTGATTTTGCACTGACTTGTTCAAGAAGTCATCTATTGGTATGCATGATCCTTATATCATATAGAGACCAATAGAAATAAGAATGACCAAAAAATTTGGAGTTATGGCCTTTGAAACCAAAACCCTAATTTTAGGTCATCTGTGTAGTCAAACCTGGCTCTGCTTCCATGCCTTCCTCAGTTCTTGTGATTTTCTGACTTCTTTGATCTTGGGAGGATATAATATGATATTTGAACATACATGGACCCTCTTGATATGATTGAAGACCTTTGGAATTGCTCAGATAGCTCAGGGATTGCTCAGATCACCAACCCTAGATGCAGATGACTTTGAACCAATGCAGTGAAGCAAAAATGCAATATGAGATGCTATGATTGAATTTATTCAAATGAAAAGATCATAAGCCATGGTGTGAACTTAGTAAGGGAAAATTTGGGGTGTTTACAATAGTGACACGAGATGGCTTTGTCATCAGCATAAGGAACTGGCCCTGGAACAGTAATAGTCACTGGACTCACCTCTGGAACATAGATAGTCACAGGTTCCCTCCGGACAGGAACTTCAGCAGGATCAAAGTAAATTGTTATGGTAGACACACAATTGCCTCTATCATCAACCCTATCAAACTATAACGACCCCTCATCAATCAAATATTGCAGTCCAACCTTCAAGTCCTCACAACCATTAACTGAACTCAAACACCCTTCACAGTCATAACCACACCCTGGGAATACTTGCCCTTTCAGCAATCTATCTTTCACCACTAGCAATGAAGTCTTCACTTTCTCTACATTCAAAATCAAGCTTAACCTTTCACCAACGTCCACAACATTTATCCTTGCCCCGCCATGGTTTGGAATGGGATTTGATGTAACATTAGGGGGCGGTGCAAAGTTAATCGCCTTTTAATCGATCAAGTCTTGAACCTTATGCTGCAAAGCCCTGCACTTCTATGTTGAGCTCCTGCATGAAACACGCATCTTGTGTTAGCATCATACCCCACTAGAAGCTCGCCAGGTGGAGGTGGTGCTAATGTCCTTAATTGGACCAAGTTCAAGTATAACAACCTTTGCAGCAGTGCCGTATATGTCATTGGAATGGCTTCAAGCACCCTGTTAGTTGGACGAGCTTGTCTCTGTTGATAGGGTCTTTGCTGATAATTATTGCGTTGCGGCTGTTGTTGTTGTTGCTGTTGGGGTTGAGTTTGTTGTATATGACTTGATGGAATAGTGACAACTGCAACTTGCTCATATGATCCTCTGTATCCCCAGCCCCGACCTCGGCCGTACACAGCATTAGCTTCTCCCCCCCTTCTTCTCGGAGGTCCATTAAAAGCTTTCCTCACACCGCTTGAGCTACCTGCACCGGGGTCTTGAATCTTCCCCATCTTTAGAAGAGTTTCAACCCTCTCTCCTGCTATCACAATGTCATTGAACTTTGTTTCCGAACAAGATGCCATCCTCTCAATAAACACCCCTGATAGTGTTCCCATGAACATGTCCGCCATTTCATTTTCCAACAAGGGGGGTTGTACTCTAGCAGCAAGCTGACGCCACCTCTGAGCGTACTCCTTGAACTCTTCTTTAGCATTCTGAGACATGGTCTGCAACTGGGTACGATTTGGGGCCATATCCAAATTGTACTGATACTGTTTCACAAATGCCTCTGCTAAATCCTTCCAGCTTCGAATATTAACCCTGCTCAGCTTCATGTACCACTCCAAGGAGGTCCCCACAAGGCTATCCTGGAAGTAATACATCCACAACTTCTCGTCATCTGTATGTGCAGCAATTCTTCCGACAAAAGACTGGAGGTGAGTCTTCGGGCACGCCGTGCCGTTGTACTTATCGAAAGTAGGGACCTTGAACTTGTAGGGAATTCTAACCCCTGGCACAGAGCCCAAGTCAGTGATATCAAACCCCAAAGAGCTCTGAGATTGAATGGCACGAATCTGCTCAACCATCTCTTCAAACTTTCTATTCATGTCAGCCCCTTGGCCTTCTGTCTCATCCAGCAAAGTGAATTGTTCGTCCTGCCCATCCATCTGCAAGTTATTTACTCCATCATTGACAATAGTAACCCTTGGTTGCACCACAGGGATTTCAACTTGACGGGCGCCATCCCCATTGCGATTACCTCCATCTGCTGCCCCATTGTTCCTGGCCTGATTGTTTTCCACCATCTCGCGCAAGCACTCCTGAGTTTGACCCATCCCAGCCATGAGGGTCATGAAGTTGTCCATTCTTGTTCTTAAGTCAGCCAGATCTTCTTGCATCTGTTCCATTGCTCTCTGTCTGTTCACTTTTGTAGGGTATCTATGCACGGTTGGCTGTTCTCGAACCTTCCTAGGAGCTATAGTGCCTGAAAGGACATAAACGTTAGAAAACAGATGAACCACCTGCAAAACAACAAACACGTTATATGCATTCAATGAAACTGTTCATGTTTCCATGTTTAGGCATTCATATGTCCCCAATTCTGCTATTTGCTACAGATAGCCCCTTTGAGCATTAATTTTCAAATTCTTCCTTCGAAGAGTGTTCAGATCTCAGCAGTCTCAGACAAACAAGCTTTGCATACTCAGAAATGGTAATTTAACATTACATAACATGGATAACCCACTAGCAGCCAAAGTTAGGGCACAAACAAATTCCCCAGAGGGTTACAAGTCAATACATGAACAAAAAGATACGGCAAGACTCCTACAACAATCTTGTAGGTAGTCTGAACAACAATAAATTAAAATCCTAGACTAAAGGAAAGACTCAGGTTCTTCTTATGTAGCCATCACTTCTGTCTGGTTCTTCTTCACGCCTGCTCTCAGCTTAAGTTCTGCAATCTCTTTCAATGCCTCCTCCAAGGCCATCTGGCTCTGTGGCAATTGTTGAGTCTTTTATCTTCGTATTTTGTGAACTTGTTCTACTTCTTCTTTCTTGAAGGCCATTTGTACCTCGAAAAACTCTTCCTTTTCTTTATACTTCTTCTGCTCCTGTTCCCTTTGGCCCTGTAACCAAACAATGGACTGGCGAGCTTCTTTAAGAGTCTTCAAAGTCTTCTTACGCTTCGCTTCTCTTTTTGATTCCATCAGACCCAATCTCTGAAAATGAGCTTCTCTTCCAGCAAATTCCTTTTCTGTAGCTTCTAAGGAGACCTGCATCTTCTGTAGCTTTTCCTCTGCTTCATTCTTTGCACGATTGGCAAGGTGGTACAAGTTAAGCATTTCAGCATTCTCTACCCGGACCTCGCGCAACTGAGCTTCCAACTTCTTATATTCTTCAAGAGAAACAGTATTCTGACATGGCACCTCTTTGGGATACAATGGAGCCTCCACTGAAAATGGCATGAGCACTTCCTCTACACGCTTCTGCAACCATGTAGCAAAAGGAGGATATGTCTTGGGATCCACCCTTCCAAAATCTTTTTTTCCTTTCTTCACCCTGTGAGCCCAAGCCTGAGATGCTTGTATGACCAACTATTTGTTTCCCTCCACAGAAAAGTACAAAGACCCAGCTAATTCTTCCATACCTGGTGGATTCCTCAGAGGATAACCAAATTGTTTCCTGGCTAAGACTGGATGGTAACTGATCACACCCTTTCTCCCTAGCAAGGGCACATTAGCAAAACTCCCACAACTAACCAGTAACTCCTTTCCCAACAAATCCCTATTATAACCCCAAGCTATATCCTCAGAAGTTAGTCCCATTAGCCTCCTGGACCACCTTCATTCATCTCTCATCTCTTTGAAAGGGCCTGACTTTGGAAATTGCTTCGCAAACCAATCAGCAAATAATGGAGCACAACAACCCACTGGTCAACCGCTGCCTTTCTCATTCCGGTAATGAACATTGTAGTAGAAATCTCCCAACAAAGTTGGTACAAGATTACGTTTAGCAAAAATGGAGATCACCTCCAAAGTCACAAACTCCTTCTCTCTCGGGAAAAGACTAGATCCATATAACATCAAGGCCACCAAAGCACCAAAATCTCCCCAGTTACTCTCTTTGGCATACTTTTCAGCTTCTGGTATAAGCACATCCCAAGGAAGTCCTCTGTCCTCATTGTCCTTCAAAGCTTTCTTGACCTTAGCAGCTGGTATACGACAGACTCTGGATAGGTCTTCTTCCTTGAGAACTACCTCTGACCCATAGTAAGGCAAAGTATCTCTGACAAGAACACCCAAAATGCTAGAAATCTCCTCCAAGGTAGGAGCCTAAATAGAATCTGGGAATACAAAACACCGCAACAAGGGATCATAGAACTGAAGCAAAGTATGCAAGCTATCCTTCTGGTCTGCAGTAGGTTTATCCATGTACTTCAAAATCTGACCATACCTCTTTCTGAATTTCCCTAAAACTTGATCATTCATCAGCCCTGCTAATCTCTGAACACTCTTGAATTCTGGTTGGAGAAAAGTGTAATGGACATTCTTCTTTCTTGTAATTTTCTTAACTTCTGCCATCTGGAAAGCTTACAATTACCAGAACTGGGTGCTAAACTGTAAACAAGACCTGAAAATGGAAACACAAACAGTTAATGCGAGTATGATGCGATGCAAATGCAATGCAGGCATATGATCAATTCAGGACCATTTGGGTACTGGATATTGGGACCCCCAATTAACTAAAAACCAGAATTCTCTGAACCATAACCATTTGATAGAAACCATAATGACCAAATCATAACAGAGACCATATTGATAATGAGGGTATGTAGAGGCCAAGGGTTCCTGCAAAATTGTAAACCCCTCCCAATCTCACGGGTGTGCTCCGGGTCAAACATCACAGACTCTCAAAGCCGAATAGCAATAATACGTTCACCATTTCCGAGAAATGGCTCATGACCAAATCAGGGAATCGGTTTGGCATTATGTACTACTCAGGGAGGCCTCAGCTGAGTCCGGGAAAACAAGGTCATCCTATGTGAGTTCCAGGTGGGCCCTCGGATGCGAATGGGTTTGCCACACAATGTGGTCTGCCACTGTCACCACTGAAGAGGGATGTTTCCACAAGGTTCTCAATGATCGCTCCCCAGCTGCACATAACTATCAAGGTTATGAAATTAAAGAGGAAGATCCCCAAATCAAGACATTTCTAAGACGGTCGCAAATCTGGGCGTGGAACTCACTACTACCCCCATGACAAGATCTCATGAGGCCAAAGTGGAACCACTCTAAGTCCTAACGTGCACTCGAGCCTTGGTAATGAGCTCATCTCACAGTAACAGTATCACCCAAGTCCCACCAAACAGAAAAAATCCAGTCCAGACAGTCCAGTAATAATATGATGCATGAAAATAAATACTGAAAACTGTAAATAAGGCTGTAAATAAATTGTAAATAAAACAACAGTAAAATAAACACGCAACAACAAACAATCAACACACAAAGAAACAGAAACACGCAAGCGCTAGGAGAGACTCTCAAGGGAACTAGAGATTCTGGGTTTGGTCCCCAGCAGAGTCGTCAGTTGTCGCTCCCCGGATTTTCATCCTGGTACAAACGCGAAAGTGGCGCGGAAGAAGGTAGAGTCGCCAGCCAGGCATTTTTATCCTGAAGGAATGGGAATGGTAATGCTACACAAGCCAGAGGAAAAGAAAAGGAAGGACACGGGTCCTACGAACCAAAGAGACTGAGTTCGGGAGTCGGTTATGACTTGGGAAGGTATTAGCACCCCAGATCGTCCGTCGTACCCGGCGGGATCCACGCTTGCAAAGAAACTGTTCCAAAGGGTGTAGGAAAGAAAGCTGATGTGAAAGAAAATGAATTAGAACTGGAAAAGGAACTGAGAAAGAAAACAAAGGGAAAATGTAGGGAAAATAAAGATTGTGCTCGAACGGGCCCTACCCCGCTGCCTACGTACCTCATCTGGACAATGAGGATCATAGTCGTCGTAGTTCCCCTAACTTGGGGTGGAAAAGATTGCTTGTGAATTAAGGCTTGAACTGCCTATGCCAATGCTTAGGTGTTGCAGGCTCGGACACGAGTGCGTAACCGTCTTGCAAAATGACAAGTAGGAGCAAGTTCGTATGATGAGAGTGAAGGTGATGAGAAAAGAAGTCCCGAAGGAGAGACGTTTATTGCTTGTTTGTGTTTTTTAAAAGCTTTTTATGAGTGTGGCACAAGGAAGTGAACTCAAGCTCTTTTCCATGGAATGTGTACTTGCTACTACATTCCAAGATGGAATAATAGAACAAGCACACTCAAGTAAGGAGAAGATCCCCAAAACTTGGTTCAAGAGATTAGGGCCTAAGCTCACTAACTCATTGAATTTATTAAGTGTTTTTGTGATTAAAATGAAGAAGTGTGTTTTATGATTTTCTTGATGAAGATGGTCTCATGATTAGACTTGTGTATCATGATGAACAAGCTTGTACTATCTCAAGATGGGAAAACTACAAGTGTTTCATGGAATAAGGCTATTGCACAGGAGCCCACTTCAATCCTTATTAAATGTTTTTATGCTTTTTATTTTAAGATGAGAAGAGAAGAGAATCAAAGATCTTAAAGGTAAAAAAAATCTAATGGGGGGACTAACGAATCCTAATGTTAGCATGCAAAGGATTCCTAAGGTTAGTGAGGCTTCAACTATCCTAAGAGAAAGGATGATCAAAAGAGAAGCAAAAAGAAAGGAGAAGAAATCTAGATAGGGGAAAGAGAACCACATGATGGCACAAAGCACATCAAACATCACAAAGAAAAAGCAAGGCAAAAGAGGAAAGATGAAGAGTTGAAATGTGGATAAACATCCACACTTCTCTTACCATAAGCCCCTGCAATGTTAGCAAAATTCCAGCAAATTGATCAACACAATCATGGAACCAGCGTGTTCAAAGGGTCTAGCAAACAAGGATCAAACAACATGCCAATCATTGCAAATACACGACTTACGCGTCGAAAACATGAAAGCATACATCAACCAGCAAGCAAATCACCCTAAAATAGCTTGTTCAATGATCATACAATGATCCATGGCAATTAAAACAAGCAAGGGGATCAAACAAGCTCAAAACAACCCCAAAAAGTCATTCTGCCTCAGTGTTAACCGGTTAACCAAATGCGTTAACCGGTTAACTAGTTCAAACCTGCACAAAATACGCATAAAACAGGTGCGTTAACCGGTTAACCAAAAGCGTTAACCGGTTAACACTGTCAAAACAGCAGCAAATCCTGCAGAAACAGCAGCTCAAACTAGCTTATTCAAATAATCTTACACCAGACCAGCAATCAATTATACATGGAGTAAATAGATCAATTCACATTAATCCATATCATTAAGCTCATGAACATTACCACACGGATTCGTTTACAAATCAACCAATCAATTCATGCAACACAAGCAAATACGCTAGCACATGGTGGATCTAAAGCACAAGCATGCAAATAAGCTAAAAACAGTGCTAGATCTGAAATTAACCAACCTACAAAGCTGAGATATGCTTTGATAAATGTTGTTTGAGCTGGAAATGAGAGATATCGCGGAAAACTTAGAAGATCTGGTGCTACACTTCACACTCCATGCAAAATAAATGCAAGCAAAAGGTCTTGATGCAGAATTTTGACTCCACAAGCACTTCTAATCTCCAAACTAGATCTGAACCAAGTAATAAACCAGCAAAATGATGCAAAGAAGCTATGGATGGAGGTCTAGTTCCAAGATCTACACACTTTAATGCAAAGTTATGTGATCTTCAAAGAGGAACTTTGAGTGATTTGGAAAAATGGGGAGAAAAAAGTGAGAGAGCTCAAAATTCAGAAAATGAGAAGTGGAAATTGTGAGAGTTTTTTTTCTTGGTTTGGAGGGAAATGGAATAAATATGGTTTAGGTTTGGGGCCCAAATTTTTGGCTTGGGATCCAAAAAAATATGGCTTGGCATTGGCTTAGAAAGTGATTAGGATTTAGCATTGGAATTAGGCTTGGACAAATGCTCTAGATCCTTCTCCATAATTCCCAATTAATTCAAATGAATAAAAATTGGAAAATTGGAAAATGGAGCCAAAACACACATGCTGAACTTGCTGCTGGAATTCAAATTTCGCAACTGTTAACCGGTTAACCAAATGCGTTAACCGGTTAACGCAGGGAAAATTTGAATTTCCCTCTTTTGGTGGGAAACCTCAAGAATAACCCGATGCCAACCGTTTCAAGCTGATTTTGATCCTCATCTTTTTTAGGGTCTTGAAGATGATACATAGCTTGTGCAAAATGATCCTGTGAGATTCTTGCCAGGTCACCATGCTCTTGATTTTGACTTGCAGTGCTTCAAATTTCCCGGATGGTTGATCATATGCCTTATGCTAGAACATGTGAGTGTTATGCTTCATTTTTCTATGCAAAATGCTAAGGATATGACATGCTTATGATGATTATGATATGATAATGATGCTAAACAGTAGAGGGCAAATTTGGGGTGTTACACATACGTATTCTATGTGGACATTGCTAAAGTTGACAAGCCTTGGTTCCATGATATCAAATGTTTCTTAGAAGATCAAACATACCCACCTGGGGCATCATCCAATGACAAGAAGACACTAAGAAGGCTGGCCGGTAGCTTCTTCCTTAATACTGATGGTTCACTATACAAGCGGAACTTTGACATGGTTCTTCTCAGTTGTGTTGATAAGAAAGAAGTAGACTTGCTGATGCACAAGGTGCACGAAGGATCTTTCGGTACCCATGCTGGAGGGCATGAAATGGCTAAGAAACTATTAAGATCAGGTTACTACTAGATCACAATGGATGCAGACTGTTGTGCCTATGCCAGAAAGTGCCATAAATGCCAGATCTACGCAGACAAAGTGCATGTGCCTCCAAATCCTTTGAACGTGATGTCTTCACCTTGGCCCTTTGCCCTGTGGGGCATTGACATGATTGGAAAGATCGAACCAACTGCTTCAAATGGCCACAGATTCATCCTCGTAGCCATTGATTACTTCACCAAATGGGTTGAAGCAGCTTCATATGCAAACGTCACCAGACAAGTGGTAGCCAGATTTCTGAAAAGAGACATCATCTGTCGATACGGAGTTCCCGAGCGAATCATTACTGATAATGGTTCCAATTTGAACAACAAAATGATGGCAGAACTGTGCCGGGACTTCAAAATTCAACATCACAACTCTTCTCCTTACAGGACAAAGATGAATGGCGTTGTTGAGGAAGCTAACAAAAACATCAAGAAGATTGTGCAGAAGATGGTGGTTACTTACAATGACTGGCATGAAATGCTACCATTTTCCTTGCATGGGTATCGAACCTCAATCAGAACGTCTACTGGGGAAACAACTTGTCAGCTTGTGTATGGTATGGAAGCTGTCCTACCTGTTGAAGTTGAGCTACCCTCCTTACGGGTACTAATGGATGTAAAGCTGGACGAAGCAGAATGGGTCCGATCTCGATATAATCAACTGAATCTGATTGAAGAAAAGAGATTAACTGCAATTTGTCATGGGCAGTTATATCAGAAAAGGATGAAGAAAGCCTTCGATCAGAAAGTCAGGCTTCGGGAATACCAAGTGGGAGATCTTGTGCTGAAAAGACTTATTCCTCCTCATACAGACCATAGGGGCAGGTGGACTCCAAATTACGATGGTCCATTCATAGTAAAGAAGGTCTTCTCTGGTAGAGCACTGATGCTCTCTACTATGGATGGTGAAGATTTCTTATCCCCTGTGAATTCAGATGCAGTTAAAAAATACTTCGCATAAAATGACCCGTTGGACATAAAAACAGAATGTAAGTCCAGGCAAAAATAGGGCATCCCGGCGAGTCAAAAACAGAATAAAAGACTCGGGCAAAAATAAGGGAAAATTAAAATATAAAAAAATGTATACCTGCTGAGTTGAAAAGCCACATTGGACAGCTCAGGCAAAAATGTGTATCCCGGTGGATTGAAAACCTGAAAGGGCGATCCACGCAAAATCAGGGAATAAGCGAATAACTGCATTCTGAATTCGTCTATATCACTCGCAACACGACGAGCTTCGAAAGGATAAAGCATCAGTCAAAATCAACCTTCTTCAGAAAGCAAGATAAGAAGAACGTCAAGGTCATATAGGTCATAGCAAAGGAAGTTCACTAGAGCATCGTCAGCATTGCCAACACTTTTTCTCAGTTTATAGCAATCTCCTCATTTCAGGGGATTTGTTTTTTTTTATTGTATTTGCCAATTCAGGGCACCCAGATTAATAAAATCAGAGTTTTCAGTCACACCTCGTTTTGTACATTTTTATTTCGTCTGCAAAATGTCCAATATTCATGATATAATACTTGCATAAAACAAATGAGCCATTTTTAATAAATGCTTGTGGGAAATATATTTACTTTCAGGAAAATCTAAGTCCAATGACGGAATCCGGTATGGGATACCTTAGGATACTTGTGCGTTTCTGTCTTAGCAGGTTGCAGGTATTCAATACGCAGCAGGGGGCATGCCAAGCATCACTTCCCAAGCATACCTCCTCCCCAGGCAATATCTGAAATGCTTTTCCCCAACGGAGTTGTCAAAGCCTCCTCATCCCCAGCTTCTCCCCAGAAGAGAAATGCCTGAAACTCTTACACAACAAAGTGACGAAAGTTTCCTTCTACCCAGCTGAGTTCTCCATACGGATAGGTCTATCAACGATTTATTTCCCCAAGAAGAGCTATATCTACTAACAGATCTACCAATGATCTCTTCCCCAGCTGGGATATCCCTTTAAGCAGATCAGCTAGAGATCTATTCTTTAGCGGGATCTGAATCCCGGACCGGTCTCTCTTTTGCATAATCATAGCATTTGCATCATATTCACCAAATAAGCGTAGCATTCCGTCTAATACGGAGCATTACGGCAAAAATCAAACATTTGCATGATCACAAGTCAGGATCAAGCCAGTCACCTGCAAATACCATCAGTATTTCATCAGCAATGAATATAAAAACTCACATCCCCTGCAAATAAAAGCCAAAGCGTCCCCTTTGCACTCTCCAACACAAATGCATGTTCATATATACCCTTTTTGACACTCGTCTGTGTCGTATTATTCCCTACAGATATAAGCAAAAGCATCTCCTTTGCACTCTCAAATATAGGTATACATGCTCTTTTGACACTCGTCTGTGTCATACACCCCCAACATGATTGCCAAAACACTTGTTGCAAACCAAACACTTATTCATAACACACTCTTTTCGGCACCCGTCAGTGTCATCCTATCCCCACAGGTTGCCAAAATACCTTTTACACTCTCACATACAAATTTTTGTTCATAACTTATACATATTTGACACTCGTCCGTGTCATTCATTCCCCAGCAAGTTGAACACTCGTTCGTGTCTTACTCATACTTCACCAACAAACCAATACTCACTCATACTTATACAGAAGTCTTTGATACTCGTTCGTATCTTGTATGTATATCACTCTTCAAACAGATTCAACACTCGTCAGTGTTCTTTGTTAACCAGGTGGTACTCGTCCGTATCATCATCTCTGAACACGCGATCAACATTGGTTTCTACTGATACTCGTCTGTATCATGGTCCTAAGGATGCTCGTCCGCATCTTTAATCTATACACATCGTCAAACACTTAAACCTTTTATTTCTTGAGCATGAACACTCGTCAGTGTTTACCATTCCCTGGCAGGTCACCAACAAAGCAACCTTCTTTTATCCGACATTCGTCCTATGTCGTGAAACTTTCGGCAGTCGTCCCTTGCCAGGTGATCGTCCTTCACCTTTGGATGACCGTCCCTCATCCTTTCCCCAACGGAGTCCCCATTAGTGGAGCCCTTTTCTATCTGACATTAGTCTAATGTCGAGATATTTAACAGTCGTCCCCTGCTAGGTGGTCGTCCTTCACCTTTTGATGACCGTCCCTCATCATTTTATCCGATGGCCGTCCCCATCGTTGATAAACCCCGAGAGCAGCCGTACCCTACTAGGTGATCGTCCTTCACCTCTTAATGATCGTCCTTCAACATTTTGTCCGATGGTCGTCCCCATCATTGACCTCTCCTATCCGACATTCGTCCTATGTCGTGATAAAGAGCAGTCGTCCCCTGCTAGGTGATCGTCCTTCACCTTTGGTGACCGTCCCTCATCACTATTTCATTTATTATTTAAACTGATGGCCGTCCCCATCGTTATTTACTTTACTTTGCATACCTGATAGTCGTCCCCATCATTGCCTTTACTTTAATCCCCAGGGAATCTTGTTTCTTTACCCGATGGCCGTCCCCATCATGATCCTTTTATTGCCCCAGCTTGTCGGCTGTCCCCGTCATTGCTTTATCCCCAGCAGTCGTCCTCTGCTCGATGGTCGTCCTCCATCGCCTTCATTTGATAATCATACTATACTGTCTTTTACAATTTATATCCCTTTTCTTCTTATCCCCAGTGAGTGAAAATTTCGGCCTGTCTTTGGTATTCAACCACGAGTTATCTTGTTTGACTGTTAAGCCAGGCGCTTACACCCTGCACAGCTAACTCATGTTTGAATAGGGGCAGCTGTAAACACCCCAAATTTTCCCTCACCTCATATCACACCATGGCTTGTGATCTTTCATCTTTGCATAAGCATAAGCATACTATCTCATATTGCATTTTTGCTCCACTGCATAAGTTCAAGTTCATCTGCATCTAGGGTTTGTGATCTGAGCAATCCAAGTTTCCATATGAGCCATCCCAAAGGCCTCAATGCTTTCCAAGAGGGTCCATGTGTGTTCTATCATCATGATATGTCCCTCAAAGTTCATAGAAGTCAAGAAATCACAAGAACTGGCAAGGCATGGAGGCAGAGCCAAGGTTTTCACTACACAGATGACCAAAATTAGGGTTTTGGTTTCAGAGGCATTAACTCCAAATTTTTTGGTCATTCTTGTTTCTAATGTTCTTAAGATGCTATAAGGATCATGTGTACCAAGTTTGATGAAGAAATTCATTGTGGAAGTCATTTTTCACTGGGTAAATTCTTGAGCAAGTTAAGTCAAAATCAGGGCATCTGAGGCCCCCAACAATGGAACTAAAGGGTTATTTTCATCAAATTGAAGTTTAATGATCTTTATTTGATCTTAGAAGTGGTTGGAAGTTCACAATATTGAAGAATTTTGAGCCAATTGCAAAGTTGCAAAAAATGGAAATGACTTGTAATGGAAACTTTCCATTTTGGGATAGTTTTTCAACCAAAAATGCTTCAAATGAAAAATTATTGGTCATAAAAGTTGTAGATTAGGTCTTTCCCTTTTCAAAAAGTACAAGAACGTTTCTTGATTCATTATAGAACTGAAATTATTATCTTTCAAAGTTGGCAAAAATCCTATAATTTTCAAGAATGCACCAAAGAGGGATTTTTGCAAAACCACTTGCCAAGGCTTCTAATGACCTCTAACGTTCCCAAATGTGATATACCATGATCAAACAACTTCAAAGCATCAAAATTGGGCCCTTGACCTGGGGTTTTTATGGCTTGTGAATCAAGAAATATCAAAGAGGGAAAATATGCAAAACTCATAGAAACCCTAGCTCCATGTGTTCCAGCTCATCAAATCTGATCCATATACTTTCCTTGATCTCAGCTGAGGCCAGACAAGCCCAAATCCAGCCCTGACCCGTGCCCATGCCTCAAGTACAACCAATGTTGACTTTTTGCATTTTACCCCATATCAATCAAGCAAGGCCACCACCCACTCTCTGATCAATCAAGACATTATATGCAAATATTATGGAACACAAACACACAATGCTTGAAGCCTGAAACACACCCAAGCTCAGATTACACAAAATCCCTCTCAAACTTCATCTCTTCGAATCTCTAAACTTAGCCAACAAAAATCAAAAATTCTTTCACCAATCATCTCCATATAACCCCAGGATCATTTCCACCCTTCACATTAGCCTGAAGCCATCTCAAACAAAAACATGATTTCAGCTTGCTCTGAACTGAAACCTCAAAAACAGCCAACATAAACTTATTTCAAGCTTTCCAGAAGCATCAAGGGGTTCATTGGAGTGGAAAAGCACCAAGGAGGTGGCCAGAAAGCTCCAGATAGCAAAGCTTCATCTCAGGTAACCTCAAGAACATTTTTTCCAGAAATGCATTTTTAAGTTCTTAGATGAATCTTCATGATGTGCTGATGATCCTGATGTGTTTAGTTTTGAAAATGATTGAGTATTAAGCATGTATGAGTTCTCTGAAAGTTTTTGACCTAAAAGCAATTTGATTCGATTCAGCCTTAATACGTGAAATAAATGTGTTTTGTTGGGTGATTCTTGTTGTATGATGTTTGGGGGTTGATTTTGGGCAGAGAGATTGAGTTTTAGAGGCCTAAGGAGAGAGTTGAGGTTTTTGCTCGTCGGAGAAGATGACCGGAGCACTGTTCCGGTCATCTGAAAGTGGTTAGGGTTTAATCAATGTAATTAGTAAAGTTTGAATATTGGCCCTTGGATTTGAGTTCCCGCGCGTGTTTCAGTGGTCCAGATCATCTCATTAACCCTAAACCTGTTTAATTAATTTAATTAAATATAATTTAATCAGGTCAAATCTCAGCCACCCATTCACGCGCCAGTCAACCCTTTCCCTCTGACTTTGAATCCTGGCCTTTGGATCTGATTACTTTCCCTTTATTTTATTTTTATTTCATTTTCTTTGTATTTTGTTTCATATATTTATTAAAAATAGCAAAATTCATTTAAAAATTCTGAAATTTTTTATCATGACTTTTATTAATTTTCAGAAACCAAAAATATTTTTATTTTTATATTTTGCATTAAAAAATTATTTTTAAATCATTTAAATATTTTATTTAATTCATTCATTCATTTTAATTAATTAAAAATACATTTAAGTATTTAAAAATCACAAACAAATTCAGAGAGCATTTATAAATATTTACAAACATTTACAAACCCATCATACAAATTTCTTTTTGGTTTTGATCACACTTTGACATTTTTCATTGAATTAGGGTTCCTAAAATGACTTATTTTCTAACCCTGACTTCAAAAATTCATAACTTTTAAGTTACTTTTTGGTTTTGCTGGTTTTTGAAGTGAATTTGATTCACTTATGTTCCATCTCTCTCTCACTTTATTTCTTTAAGTTACTTATCTTCTTCAATGAAGTAAGTAACTTATTCTTCATTCTCATCCTCCTTTCATCTGCTTCTTCCATTGGTGGCTTCCTTGAAGATCTTTCTTAAGCCTTACAAACCATAGGAACATCCAAGCATGATAATAATTAGGGTTGTGATTAGTCCCCCTTATATTTTTACCTTTGAGTCTCCTTGAGTCTTTCTTCTCATCTCAATATTCAGAGACTAAACTCTTAAAGTGTTAGGACTTTGGAATTAGGGTTATGCCTGCATCCTTCTCTTAGGATGGAGTGTATAACTTTAATCCTAAGTGTTAAACCTTTAATTTGTTTAAACCTCTTAATCAAATCATCTTAATAATCACTAAGACTTCATCTTGTAACTTGGGCCTTACATTAGGGTTCTAATTCTTCCTTTATGGTTAAGAAGGACTAACCCTAGTGTTTAATAGACAAGTCCCCCTCAAGTTGTCTTACAAACTATAAAATTCACTTCTTAATCTCATCCCTTAATTAAAATCCACTTAATAAAGGCCTTTTTATATAATGAATTTAATCCCTAACCACGGATTAAGTTGAGGTATCTTCCTCAGCTTAAGTGTTCTCATCTATTATCCTTCTATTAGGATGGTGTAATGAGTCCACTAATCTGTGATTAGAGATTAAACTCATTACTTGACACTAAACAAAAAAAACAAAAACATCTAATTAATCACAAGTAGGTTAATGATCTTAATCATACATCATAATGGTAATTAAGTTGAGATGCTTATCTCATACTTAAGTATTCTCATTATCCCTAATCAGGGAGGATGTAATGAGTTTATAACCCTTGATTTAGGCTTAAGCTCATTAACTTATGCAAAACACCAAAAACAATAAAAAACTGAAAACACAAAAACAAACAATAATCCTCTCCTTCAGGATTCTTTTCTCATCTTACTCACTCACAAATGAGAACTTGCTTCTTCTGTATAATGCAAGACAGTTAGCA
This sequence comes from Lathyrus aphaca, assembly GCA_963966055.1. Taxonomy (NCBI): domain Eukaryota; kingdom Viridiplantae; phylum Streptophyta; class Magnoliopsida; order Fabales; family Fabaceae; genus Lathyrus; species Lathyrus aphaca. The sequence goes on along the minus strand of OZ014519.1, from coordinate 195,831,589 downwards.
CTTGAGCCAGACGAGTCATACACTTGAGCATAGACAAGTAAGTAGTTCACAGTCAATTTATCCTTCAGTCTCTTTGAGTCGAACTACGTTGTTCTGACTTCCTCATTGCACGAGAGGAAACGTAGGCATAACTTAATTGTTATCGAACAAAAGTCTTTTTGTCTTCCCCTTCTTTCAGCATTCTTTTTTAAGCCTCATTTCCTGAGTATTCACCATTTTTCACTTACACTTGTATATTCTTTTCCAACTTTTTGCACACAGATAGCACATACACTACCCCTTTAAACACAATCTTTTAAGCGTGGATCCCGTCGGGTACGACGGACAATCTAGGTGCTAATACCTTCCCAGGTTGTAACCAACCCCCTTTCTCAGTTTCTCTAGTTCGCGACCGTCTTATCCATCTCTTTCTAGGTTTATGCAGCATTACCTTTATTTCGGGATAAAAATGCCTAGCTGGCGACTCTATTAAGTTCATTTCATTTTCTCCTATCGCCGACCGTTCGCGTCTGTACCCTATCTGACCTGGGGTCTTTTCGGGGGAGCGACACCCTACTAGGTGATTGTCCTTCACCCTTTGATGACAGTCCCTCATCATTTTATCCGATGGTCGTCCCCATCGTTGATCTTGTTATCCGACATTCGTCCTATGTCGTGATAAACCCCAAGAGTAGCCGTACCCTGCTAGGTCATTCGTCCTTCACCACTTGATGATCGTCCTTCATCATCCGATGGTCGTCCCCATCGTTGACCTTATCTATCTGGCATTCGTCCTATGTCGTGATAAAGAGCAGTCGTCCCCTGCTAGGTGATTGTCCTTCACCTTTGATGATTGTCCCTCATCATTATTTCATTTATTCTTTAAACCAATGGTCATCCCCATCATTGTTTACTTTACTTTCCAAAGCCCGGTGGCCGTCCCTATTATTGCTTTTCTCATTACTTTAATCCCCAGAGAGTTTTATTTTATTACCCGATGGATGTCCCCGTCGCGGTTTCTTTATTCCCCCAGCTTGTCGATCGTCCCCGTCATTGCTTTGCTTACCACTTTATCCCCAGTAGTCGTCCTCTGCTCTATGGTCGTCCTCCATCGCCTTCATTTGATAATCATGCTATACTATCTTTTACAATTTATATCCCTTTTCTTCTTCTCCTCAGCGAGTGCAAATTTTGGATTGTCTTTGGTATTCAACCACAAGTTATCTTGTTTGTCTGTTAAGCCAGGCACTTACACCCTGCACAGCTAACTCGTGTTTGAATAGGTGCAGTTGTAAACACCCCAAATTTTCCCTCACTCTTTATCACACCATGGCTAGTGATCTTTCTTTTTTTTAACATAAGCATTACCTCTCATATTGCATGTTTGTTTCATCTACATAGTTCAATTTCATATGCATCTAGGGTTTGTGATCTGAGCAATCCAAGAATCAATCTAAGCCATCCCAATGGTCTTGAAGATATCCAAAAGGGTCCATGTGTGTTCTATGATCATATTATGCTCCCCAAAGTTCATGAAAGTCAAGGGATCAGAAGAATTGGCAAAGGCATGGAAGCAGAGTTATGGTTTACACTGCACAGATGACCAAAATTAGGGTTTTGGTTTCAGAGGCCTTAACTCCAAATTATTTGGTCATTCTTGTTTCTAATGTTCTTAAGATGCTATAAGGATCATGTGTACCAAGTTTGATGAAGAAATTCATTGTGGAAGTCATTTTTCACTGGGTAAATTCTTGAGCAAGTTAAGTCAAAATCAGGGCATCTGAGGCCCCCAACAATGGAACTAAAGGGTTATTTTCATAAAATTGAAGTTTAATGATCTTTATTTGATCTTAGAAGTGGTTGGAAGTTCACAAGATTGAAGAATTTTGAGCCAATTGCAAAGTTGCCAAAAATGGAAATGACTTGTAATGGAAACTTTCCATTTTGGGATAGTTTTTCAACCAAAAATGCTTCAAATGAAAAATTATTGGTCATGAAAGTTGTAGATTAGGTCTTTCCCTTTTCAAAAAGTACAAGAACGTGTCTTGATTCATTATAGAACTCAAATTATTATCTTTCAAAGTTGGCAAAAATCCTATAATTTTCAAGAATGCACCAAAGAGGGATTTTTGCAAAACCACTTGCCAAGGCTTCTAATGACCTCTAATGTTCCCAAATGTGATATACCATGATCAACCAACTTCAAAGCATCAAAATTGGGCCCTTGACCTGGGGTTTTTATGGCTTGTGAATCAAGAAATATCAAAGAGGGAAAATATGCAAAACTCCTAGAAACCCTAGCTCCATGTGTTCCAGCTCATCAAATCTGATCCATATACTTTCCTTGATCTCAGCTGAGGCCAGACAAGCCCAAATCCAGCCCTGACCCGTGCCCATGCCTCAAGTACAACCAATGTTGACTTTTTGCATTTTACCCCATACCAATCAAGCAAGGCCACCATCCACTCTCTGACCAATCAAGACATTATATGCAAACATTATGGAACACAAACACACAATGCTTGAAGCCTGAAATACACCCAAGCTCAGATTACAAAAAATCCCTCTCAAACTTCATCTCTTCGAATCTCTCAACTTAGCCAACAAAAATAAAAAATTCTTTCACCAATCATCTCCATATAACCCCAGGATCATTTCCACCCTTCACATTAGCCTGAAGCCATCTCAAACAAAAACATGATTTCAGCTTGCTCTGAACTGAAACCTCAAAAACAGCCAACATAAACTTATTTCAAGCTTGCCAGAAGCTTCAAGGGGTTCATTGGAGTGGAAAAGCACAAAGGAGGTGGCCAGAAAGCTCCAGATAGCAAAGCTTCATCTCAGGTAACCTCAAGAACATTTTTTCCAGAAATGCATTTTTATGTTCTTAGATGAATCTTCATGATGTGCTGATGATCCTGATGTGTTTAGTTTTGAAAATTATTGAGTATTAAGCATGTATGAGTTCTCTGAAAGTTTTTGACCTAAAAACAATTTGATTCGATTCAGTTAATACGTGAAATAAATGTGTTTTGTTTGGTGATTCTTGTTGTATGATGTTTGGGGGTTGATTCTGGGCAGAGAGATTGAGTTTTAGAGGCCTAGGGAGAGAGTTGAGGTTTTTGCTCGTCGGAGAAGATGACCGGAGCACTGTTCCGGTCATCTGAAAGTGGTTAGGGTTTAATCAGTGTAATTAATGAAGTTTGAATATTGGCCATTGGATTTGAGTTCCCGCGTGTGTTTCAGTGGTCCAGATCATCTCATTAACCCTAAACCTGTTTAATTAATTTAATTAAATATAATTTTATCAGGACAAATCTCAGCCACCCATTCATGCGCCAGTCAACCCTTTCCCTCTGACTTTGAATCCTGGCCTTTGGATCTAATTACTTTCCCTTTATTTTATTTTTATTTCATTTTCTTTGTATTTTGTTTCATATATTTATTAAAAATAGCAAAATTCATTTAAAAATTCTGAAATTTTTTATCATGACTTTTATTAATTTTCAGAAACCAAAAATATTTTTATTTTTATTTTTTTCATTAAAAAAGTATTTTTAAATCATTTAAATGTTTTATTTAATTAATTAATTCATTTTAATTAATTAAAAATACATTTAAGTATTTAAAAACCACAAACAAATTCAGAGAGCATTTATAAACATTTACAAACATTTACAAACTCATCATACAAATTTATTTTTGGTTTTGATCACACTTTGACATTTTTCATTGAATTAGGGTTCCTAAAATGACTTATTTTCTAACCCTAACTTCAAAAATTCATAACTTTTAAACCAAGTTGAGTTTGTGAATGGTTCTTTTTGCATTGTTCTATGAATGTCTTCTAGCATCCAAAAAAATTATTGTTTCATTTTAATCTTGCATTTTTAAATATTTTGGCATTTTACATTGAAGATCACCCAAAAACCTTAGTAAACTTAGGAAATTCACGACTTCTTCTAGGTTTAGCTTCTGACCTCCCCCATTGGATGGTAACCTAGTATAGGTTTAGGGTTCCTTTGAGTGTATTTTCAATTTTTTATCTTGTGCATTGCTTCTGTTTTGCTCATGTGCATCTAATACTTCCATAAAACCCTAAGTTTACATGTTCATTTGCATTCATCTTGCATATGCATCCATACATGAACTTTCCATGACATTTCGTGCATTCATATGTAATCTTAAACATATTAGGACATGTTATAACTTTTCTCAATCATTTCTTCATTCATTTGCCATGTTTAGCATTCATTTCCTTTCATAAACTTTCATGTGTTTTCAAACTTCAAAGCATACTTACATGACATCTCATTCTTGTATGATCATTCATATGCATTTTGTATGCCTTTTCATCATCTTACATGACATTTAAATTGCATAAACACTTCTGACTTTGGTCATTTCATCTCATTTCATTTCATGTCATTTCACTTCATTTCTTTATGCTTTATACCTTATGCACCCATGCTATCTTTTCAGGTTTTGGTAAGTTGTTTTGGGAGGTGAATTTTCCTTCACCTCTCACTCCTCCTTATCTCTTTCATATGCATCTTGCTGGTTTTTGAAGTGAATTTGATTCACTTATGTTCCATCTCTCTCTCACTTTCTTTCTTTAAGTTACTTATCTTCTTCAATGAAGTAAGTAACTTATTCTTCATTCTCATCCTCCTTTCATCTGCTTCTTCCATTGGTGACTTCCTTGAAGATCTTTCTTAAGCCTTACAAACCATAGGAACATCCAAGCATGATAATAATTAGGGTTGTGATTAGTCCCCCTTAGATTTTTACCTTTGAGTCTCCTTGAGTCTCTATTCTCATCTCAATAATCAGAGACTAAACTCTTAAAGTGTTAGGACTTTGGAATTAGGGTTATGCCTGCATCCTTCTCTTAGGATGGAGTGTATAACTTTAATCCTAAGTGTTAAACCTTTAATTTGTTTAAACCTCTTAATCAAATCATCTTAATAATCACTAAGACTTCATCTTGTAACTTGGGCCTTACATTAGGGTTCTAATTCTTCCTTTATGGTTAAGAAGGACTAACCCTAGTGTTTAATAGACAAGTCCCCCTCAAGTTGTCTTACAAACTATACAATTCACTTCTTAATCTCATCCCTTAATTAAAATCCACTTAATAAAGGCCTTTTTATATAATGAATTTAATCCCTAACCACGGATTAAGTTGAGGTATCTTCCTCAGCTTAAGTGTTCTCATCTATTATCCTTCTATTAGGATGGTGTAATGAGTCCACTAATCTGTGATTAGAGATTAAACTCATTACTTGACACTAAACAAAAAAACCAAAAACATCTAAATAATCACAAGTAGGTTAATGATCTTAATCATACATCATCATGGTAATTAAGTTGAGATGCTTATCTCATACTTAAGTATTCTCATTATCCCTAATCAGGGAGGATGTAATGAGTTTATAACCCTTGATTTAGGCTTAAGCTCATTAACTTATGCAAAACACGAAAAACAATAAAAAACTGAAAACACAAAAACAAACAATAATCGTCTCCTTCAGGTTTCTTTTCTCATCTTACTCACTCACAAACGAGAACTTGCTTCTTCCGTCTAATGCAAGACAGTTAGCACTCGAGCCAGACGAGTCATACACTTGAGCATAGACAAGTAAGCAGTCCACAGTCAATTTATCCTTCAGTCTCTTTGGGTCGAACTACGGTGTTCTGACTTCCTCATTGCACGAGAGGATACGTAGGCATAACTTAACTTTTATCGAACAAAAGTCTTTTTGTCTTCCCCTTCTTTCAGCATTCTTTTCTAAGCCTCAGTTCCTGAGCATTCACCATTTTGCACTGACACTTGTATATTCTTTTCCAGCTTTTTGCACACAGATAGCACATACACTACCCCTTTAAACACAATCTTTTAAGCGTGGATCCCGTCGGGTACGACGGACAATCTGGGTGCTAATACCTTCCCATTTTGTAACCAACCCCCTTTCTCAGTTTCTCTAGTTCGCGACCGTCTTATCCATCTCTTTCTAGGTTTATACAGCATTACCTTTCCTTCGGGATAAAAATGCCTAGCTGGAGACTCTATTAAGTTCATTTCATTTTCTCCTTTCGCCGACCATTCACGTCTGTACCCTATCTGACCTGGGGTCTTTTCGGGGGAGCGACACCCTGCTAGGTGATCGTCCTTCACCCTTTGATGACAGTCCCTCATCATTTTATCTGATGGTCGTCCCCATCGTTGATCTTGTTATCCTACATTCGTCCTATGTCGTGATAAACCCCAAGAGTAGTCGTACCCTGATAGGTAATCGTCATTCACCTCTTGATGATCGTCCTTCATCATCCGATGGTCATCCCCATCGTTGACCTTATCTATGCGGCATTCGTCCTATGTCGTGATAAACCCCAAGAGTAGTCGTACCCTGATAGGTAATCGTCATTCACCTCTTGATGATCTTCCTTCATCATCCGATGGTCGTCCTCATCGTTGACCTTATCTATGCGGCATTCGTCCTAAGTCGTGATAAAGAGCAGTCGTCCCCTGCTAGGTGATCGTCCCTCACCTTTGATGATTGTCCCTCATCATTATTTCATTTATTATTTAAACCAATGGTCGTCCCCATCATTGTTTACTTTACTTTCCAAAGCCTGGTGGTCGTCCCTATTATTGCTTTTCTCATTACTTTAATCCCCAGAGAGTTTTATTTTATTACCCGATGGTTGTCCCCGTCGCGGTTTCCTTATTACCCCAGCTTGTCGGCCGTCCCCGTCATTGCTTTGCTTACCACTTTATCCCCATTAGTCGTCCTCTGCTGGATGGTCTTCCTCCATCTCCTTCATTCGATAATCATGCTATACTATCTTTTACAATTTATATCCCTTTTCTTCTTCTCCCCAGCGAGTGCAAATTTTGGATTGTCTTTGGTATTCAATCACAAGTTATCTTGTTTGTCTGTTAAGCCAGGCGCTTACACCCTGCACAGCTAACTCGTGTTTGAATAGGGGCAGTTGTAAACACCCCAAATTTTCCCTCACTCTTTATCACACCATGGCTTATGATCTTTCATTTTTGTTTTAGCATAAGCGTTACCTCTCATATTGCATGTTTGTTTCATCTGCATAGTTCAATTTCATCTGCATCTAGGGTTTGTGATCTGAGCAATCCAAGAATCAATCTAAGCCATCCCAATGGTCTTGAAATATCTAAAAGGGTCCATGTGTGTTCTATGATCATATTATGCTCCCGAAAGTTCATGAAAGTCAAGGGATCACAAGAATTGGCAAAGGCATGGAAGCAGAGTTATGGTTTACACTACACAGATGACCAAAATTAGGGTTTTGGTTTCAGAGGCCTTAACTCCAAATTTTTTGGTCATTGTTGTTTCTAATGTTCTTAATATGTTATAAGGATCATATTTACCAAGTTTGATGAAGAAATTCATTGTAGAAGTCATCTGATCATTGGGTAACTTCTTGAGCAAGCTAAGGCAAAATCAGGGCATCTGAGGCCCCCAACAATGGAACCAAAGGGTTATTTTCATCAAATTGAAGTTCAATGATCTTTATTTGATCTTAGAAATGGTTGGAAGTTCACAAGATTGAATAATTTTGAGCCAATTGCAAACTTGCCATTTTTGGAAATGACTTGAAATGCAAACTTTCCAATTTGTTAAAGATTTTCAACCTCCTCTTTCATGACCAAAAATGCTTCAAATGAAAAATTCTTGGGGATGGAAGTTGTAGATTAGGTCTTTCCCTTTTCAAAAAGTACAAGAACATGTCTTGATTCATTCTAGAACTCCAGATATGGCCTTTCAAAGTTGGCAAAAATCACATAATTTTCATGTTCGTGTCAAAGAGGGAATTTTGCAGTTTCACTTGCCAAGCATTCTAATGACCTCTAATCAACTTCTATGCATCATAATATGTCGAAGCAACTTCTAAACATCAGAATTGGCCCAAGTTTGCATTGTTTTCATGACTTGATCTTCAAGAAATCTCAAAAGGGCCAAAACTCTCAAAATTTGCAAAATGCCTTGGATCCTTCCATCCACTTGTGTCAGCTGCATCAAACTCATTCTATGGCTCTCCATGAATCTTGCTGAGGCCAGACACCCCAAAAATCCAGCTCTGCCATGGCCCATACCTCCAAGTACACAAATTTGACTTTTGAGAAAAACCTCACATACCTATCAAGCTGAGCCACAACCACTCTTCTGACCAATCAAGACTTCACATACATGCCTCATAGACCCCATTTCATAACATCTTGGAGCCTGAATCATCCCACAAGTCAGATTGCACAAAATCACCTTAGAACTTCACTTCTTCGAATCTCCCTGCACAAGCCTCAAACTTCAAATATTTTTCCACCAATCAACTCAAAATCATCCATAGATCACAAAGCACCCACTCCCATAAACTTGTTCTAAGCTTCACATCATCCTCAGGGGGTCCATTGAAGTTGATTTGCACAAGGGAGAAGGCCAGAAAGCTCAAAACTGCAAAGCTTCATCCCAGATATACCTCAAGAACATTTTTTCCAGAACTTGCTAATTAAGTTAAAATATCAATCTTAATATTCCCCTGATCACTCTGATGTGTTTAGTTTTGAAAATGATTGAGAAATGAGCATGTATGGTTGTTCTGAAAGTTTGCCCGAAAATTTTATTTGATTCGATTCTTGCTTTTGATGAAAAATAAATGTTATATGATGATGGATTCTTACTTAGGGAGGGTAGTAGATCATTTCTGGAGCTTTAGAGCTTTTAATTTGACCTAGGGAAGAAGTTAGGATTTTGAGTGACCGGAGAAGATGACCGGAGCTAGCTCCGGTCACCTGAAAATCATTAAAATCCTAATTAGGGTTAGCTGCCCAGAACGAATTTCCACCCTTGGATCGTGTTTAGGTTAGTGAGCGAATGGCCAGGATTAGTTCATTTAAGTTAATTCTGATTAATTAATTTAATTAAAATCAATTTAGTCAGAGTTGATCTGGACCATTGATAAATGCGAGCAGTTAACCCCATCCCCTTAAGTTTAAATCTGGACCACAGGATTTGATTACTTCTCATTTTATTTCATTTTCTTTTCTTTTCTTTTCATTTTTCTTGCATATTTATTTTAAAATGCCAAAACTCATCACAAAAATATGAAACTTTTTATTTCTGTTTTAAATATTTTTGTCAACCTAAAAATGATTTTTATTTTATTTTTTGCATATAAAAAGTATTTTTAAAATATTTAAATGTTATTTTTAATTAATTAAAGTATTTTAATTAATTAAAAATGCATTTAGGTTTCTAAAAATCACCAAAAAAATCATGAACCAGTCCAATGCATTTAGAAACATTTTCAAACTCTTCATACAAATTTCTTGTTAGGTTTGATCATAATTTCACAATTTTTCTTTTAATTAGGGTTCTTTAAAATCACAATTTTTAACCCTAACTTTGAAAAATCATTTCTGCCTAACCAAGAAAAGTTTGAACTTGATTCTTTTTGCATTGTTTCACATATTGCATGTGGTTTCTAGGTTATTTCCCTTTTGAATCACCCAAAAACCCTAGCAAACTTAGGAAAATCATAACTTTCAATAGGTTTAGCTCCTGACTCTCTCTTTTGGGGTGTGACCTAATATGGGATTAGGGTTTGTTTGAGCTTGATTTCAAATTTTTATCATGTTGAATGCTTCTGTTTTGTTCATTTGCATCTTACATGACAATAAAACCCTAATTTCTCATGTTCATTTGCATTCACCTTGCATATTCATCATCACATGAACCTACTGTAACATCCCAAAATTTTCCCACTTAATGTATGACCATCTAAGTGGCATTTTGTTTCGTATTCATTTACGTTTCCCATTAGTTCGTAACTAACAAATCACTTGTTAGCGTGGGGGTACTAAAACATGGGATCCATTCCATATGAAGTCAGAGTCTCACACCTTATATGTAATTATCAAATGAGATCGATGGTCTAGTTACATGTCCATCAATAACATCTTCATATTTTCTTGTTGCTTGATTAGAGTTTATTTCTCTAAATTAAGTGATCTTCGAGAATTTCACTTGCCAATACTATTCACTAATACATCTGGTCCGCCATCGGTTTTCAATTCATATTTGCTTGGGACTAGAGTTTCATAGTGGTTTGAAGTGTATATCATTAAGACTGATCTTTTTGGCCTGTTCAGGGGTGAAATGTATATTCAGGTTTTTGTCCTAAAGGATCTTTTCTCTCTTTTTTTTAAGCAAAGTTACGAGGGTATTCTCATCATTCTCAAGTCATCGGCGTCATGAGTCATACGGAAGATAAGAGTGTGCTTAAAGATACTTTGCGTGCGAAGATCCAAATTAGGGTGTTATGAAAAGTTTGTGTTTCAAGTCAAGGGCCAATTTCAGTTACAGCTCTCAAGGTTAATTGATTTCAATTTGGGGTTCAAGTGGCTCATTGTTTGAAGAAAAGATTATGGCCCAAGTTTGGTTAAGACATATCATTCATACAAGATGCGGATAAAAACTGGGCCAAATTGTGAATTAAAATTCAAGCCCATTTGCCTATGTTCAGATTCAAGCCCATTTGCCTATGTTCAGATTCAAGCCCAGTTGACCGTTTTTTCTGTTTTCCTATCACTAGTTGACTACGACCATGAACCAAAAACATAGCTCTATCACTACTGAACTTCTTACGAAGGGACAAAAGAACGCATGGAAAGGATATATGTTCTTTGATATTCTTAGGAACATTTTGTTGATTAGAGTTTAGTAACGCAGTTCTCATCCTCATAATATATGCCAAAGAAAATGAAGGAACAAAAACAAGGCAATTTTTCTTTTAGGCCTTCACTCAATAAAGAAACCAATAACGGCAAGAGACCCAAAGAAACTATAAGAGAATAAAGAGGTCATTTGGAAGGAAGTTTATTACAATGATTATTTCATACATAACCTCAAAAGTTCAAAACAAATGGAAATTTACAAATTCTTTCTTGTTACATAAATTTCGTGAGAACAAGTTCATCAATAACACCATAATTACAAAGGAACTACAGCAGATTGAAGCAATAGCAAACGGGTATCGGTTGCGATGTTCATAACAAAAAGTGCCGGAAGAAGCATAAATACAAAAGTCTAATGCAAAACTCGGGAAAAAAAAGATCTTCTTGAAAGATCTTCAAGTATTCACTCACGACTCTGACTTGAGGCAATCGCTCCAACCTTCATAGGAGTGTGACAGAAAAAGAAACTGAAAACCAAGGAGAAGAGAAAATTCAGTGATGGAAAAAATAACAGAAAACTTCTAAATAAAATCAACTGACTCCAAAAGAATCATAACAGAATTTCTAACTAACTTACCTGAAATTCCCATTGAACCCTTCGATCCATCTTCTATAATACCAGAAACTGGCTGCAGATTGAGCTCTGGGAATTTTTCGATTTTTTTCTCAGATTCCACATTCTTCTTCAATCCCTCATTCTTCATCCATCTCTCTCTAAAAACTTCTTCTTCATTCTGATTCTTCATTGACTCCCTCCAACATCTTCATTCTCCAACTCCATTCTCCTCACCAATCAATCTCCATAGCTTCCCTTCCGATCTTCATTCAGCCACCCAGGAAACTTTCGATTCCTGGATCTTTTCCTCAACCTTTATCACACACCTTCAACTCTTCATCAAGCAATCCAACTTCAAGAATCTTAACTAACCTACAATCAAAAACCGAAAAGCTCAGAGTTGCAGCGAAGAAGAAAGATTCGAAAGTTGCAAAAAGAAGCAGAAAAGTATCAAGAACGCCTCACCATCACCAATCTTCATACAGTTCAACAGCCTTCTAACCGCTGCAATCACCGCTTCAAGCACCATCATCAACACTTCTGCAATGAGTTCAAGACAATCAACAACTCAGAATCGCAGGGCGTAAACAAGAATTATAAATCCAACAACCATTTCAGGAGGAAAATAGAAGAATTAGAAAACAAAATCAAGGAAAACCGCGAAATGATACATATACCTGACATCGAGAATTTCGATTCATCTTCGAAAGCGCCATTAAAGCGACTCCAACAGGTATCAAATTCCTTTCCCCCAACCCGCGTCTGAATGTAGTGTCTCAAGAGAGTCACAATAACTCGAAGCCGGTCACTTTCTATCGTTGCCATCTTCACGGCGCCTCCTTCATCCTCGTCAACATCAACATCCATCTTCAACTTTGCAAATCTCCAGCAAAACCTTCTTCAATTTCTACATTGCCATCTTCATCGCTCTGTCAAGAAGCCTAAGAAGATCAAGAACCACAACCGACTCAGAGACTAAATCAAGGAGATGAGAAGAATGGAATTGTGAGAAGAGGCTTACCGGGATCGCGTTTTCATTGGCAAAGACGATAATCGTTGTTTCCCTTCTTCAAAGTTCAGCGTACTCCCGAGCGATTGAAGGTACGATGTCCTTTGAGGCTGTTTGCTCTGCTTTCGACGTACTATGGTCTGTAGATTTGGGGTTTTTTAGTCAAAGTTTTTTAGGATTGAAGATCGGAGAAGAAGATTGATGAAGCTTTATTCGTGTTGTTGGTAGATTAGAAAGGGGGTGAAGAGGTTGCCAAGGCGGCGATTAGGGGGGTGAAGAGGTTGCCACGGCAGCGGTGAAGAGGTGAGCTTGTTCAGAGAGAGGGAAGTGTAGGGTTTGTGAGAAGGCAAGAAAGGGGCTAGGGTTTATGTTATCCATCCCTTTTGTTCTTCTTCTTTCTTTCTTTTTTGTTTTATAAAGATTAATTGTTAAGTTATTTTGGGTTTAATGAGGGAATATTAGTAATATTAATAGGAATTAAGTATGATTAATAGTAATATTAATAAGAATTAACAACCATAAACATCATTCAAATCCACCGATTCTGATTCTCAAGAGATAAGATTCTCTTTTAGGGGTCCATTCCGGCGGTGACCCTTGTCACAGTCCAGTTGGACCTCCCCTTCACAATCCCACGCGCGTGCACCCCAGCTTAGTAACCATGTGCCTTCTATCAAGACCATAGGATTATTCTCCACATTGATCGGATGGATAGGATTGCTTCCGCAGGTCAACAAAGTTGACCGAAGGGTGTACTATGCTCCACCAGGCTTGGCACGAATTGGGCCTAGCGCAATTGATATTTGCAACCCCCCAATTTTAAGCCCATCAGCTTTTAACTATAAACATTTTTACTGCACCCCCCTTCTTATTCTTTATATTCTTATTTTTTCTGTTTTTATACTTGTTCAATTTAATTCACAAAAAATATTAAGACTAATAATAAAATTCCACAAAAATTCTTGTAAGTTAATAATTCAATTTAGAACTTTTCTAAATTTTTACTTTCTGAATTTAATCATTTTTCAATTTTATTTCGATTTTTTATTTAATTGATTTTATATTGAATTCTCACATGAACACATAAATTTGTACATTTTATTTCTACTACTTCCTATAACCTTTTTGGCCCATTCATTTTGCTATGATTAGAGGAAAAATAATTGTACCTAGAATATTTTTGGTAGAATTTTTAGGCCATTTTATCCACTGTTTTGGTAATGTGATTTGTGTAAAATTATGATTGAATCTTAGATAAGTTTAAGTGACCATTTGACATAGTTAGACTTTGAATTTTTAGGATATTTTTTAACACAATGTTATAATCAGGTTAAAGACCCTAGGGAATTAATTTCATATTTTTTCCATGACTTTTGGTATTTTTTGTCATCTTAATTCATTTCCATCATATTGTTGCATATTCATTTTCATTTCATTTACTAATAATTTTCCTTTTGTGCAAGGTATGTTTCGAGGATTTACTTATGGACTTGGATTATTATTATGCCTCGATTATATGTTTGTGATTTGTACTTTATGATGTAATATCTTAGAACTTGTGTACTTGTATAGTTCCTATAATTAGGATAGAAAAGATAAAACAAATCGATAGAAAACAAAAATCTCAAAAAATAAAAACAAAATAAAGACTCAATCCAACGTCGAGTAAATTTTCAAATAAATAAATAAAGTTTCATGTGACTTTAGGATTCCTCGATTACCATCGTTCCATTCCATTACACCAAAAGCAAGCCTTGTATGTTGCACACCATAAGTCGTGCGTCTCAGCACCACGCAATCGACCCACCCGATCCATTGTTCCATCTCATTTACATTTTATACACGTTTTTACCCACCATGACTTAGGAGGACCATATTGTTCATTATCATTTATTGTACTTGCATTTCTAGTTTAGTATCTCTTAGTTAGATTTAATCTTTCAAATCTCACTAACCATAGGTCATCCTTAAACTCAATTAACTTAGGGTAAGTCTAGTTTCCCTTAGAGTTTTCCTTTTATAACTTGAGTCTCACTTCTCACCTTTAAGAAAAATTAAAACTCTTAGTAAAGGAAAAGGTGTACAATGCGCCACGAGCCTTAAGCTATACGGGAAACGATTAGTGGAGGTCTCCTTCACTCTTCTAGAATGCTTTACAAACGTTCCATTGGGGGAGATCTTGGAAAGTATTCGCTCCTGTATCATATTCTTTAGTGTTGTACATACGAAAAACACAAATTCAAAACACTTCTTCTAAAAAACAACAAACCAAGACATCACGTCTTCTCTTCTCATCTCATACTTCTTTGTGGACGAACATGACTTGCCTCGAAAGTTCAAACAGCGATACGGTAAACACCCTCGAGTTAGAGCCGGTAACACCTGAGCTAGAGCTATGGCAGCGTCATCCTAAAAACACGAACAAGTTCCTGCCTTAGTTAGACAAACTACTGCGTCTCTGATCCTCATTTATCCCGATGAGGTACGTAGGCAGTGGGGTAGGGCCCATTCGAGCACAATCTTTATTTTCCCTACATTTTCCCTTTTCTTTCCATTTTTCAATTCCATTTCTTTTCTCATTTCCATTCCATTCCAGATAGCCATTCTTTCATTCAAACAACATATTATTTTTCACCCTTTGAAACAGATTAACAAGCGTGGATCCCGTCAGGTACGGCGGGCGAATTGGAGTGCTAATACCTTCCTAATTCGTAACCGACTTCCGGACCTAGGTCTTTGGTTCGTAAGGCCTCGTCCTTTTCCTTCTTCCTTAGGTTTATGCAACATTACCTTTCCCATTCCTTCGGGATAAAAATGTCTGGCTGGCGACTCTAACTTTTCCGCGCCACTTTCGCGTTTGTACTAGGATGAAAATCCTGGGAGCGACAGCTGGCGACTCTACTGGGGATCTGGAATCTCTGGTTTCCCCTTTGAGAGTCAATCCTAGTGCTTGTCTGTTTCTGTTTTCGTTGGGTGTTTATTCATTCACTGTTGTGCTTTAGTTTAGCTTTACTGTTTTATTTACAATTTATCGCTTTCCATTACGACTTTATTTACAGCTTTCTGCACTTTACTTTATTGTTGCATATACTGGCATATACTGTACTGGCTGTTCTGGTTTTCCTTGGCGGGATGGGATTATTGTGAGATAAGCCAAATACCCAGCTTGAGTATACACATAGGATTTAGAGTTGGCAGTCGTGTGGCTTGCGTGGTTTTGAGCACGTTTAGTTTTCACGAGTCCCACACCCAGATCAGGCTCTCTTGTGATATATTCTATACTGCCTAGGCTGACCATAGAATGTTATCACCTGAGCTGCTAACACGGGGAACCGATCATCAAGGACCTTAGTGGAAACAACCCTCTCCAGTGGTGATAGTGGAAGACCATATTTTGTGGCAAACCCATTCGCACCCGAGGGCCCACTAGGAAATCGCATAGGATGACCTTGTTCTCTCATAGGAACCCAGTTAAAGCGACTGGTCGTATGACGGTAGTATTGTACCCTTCGGGATGAATGTACTATTGTTTCTCGACTTCAGTGCTTGAAGCCGGGAACTTATGAGGGATGCTCGTTTTCCTGGACTCAGCTGAGGCCTCCCTGGGTAGTATATAATGCCAAACCGATTCCCTGATTTGGTCATGAGCCATTTCTCGGAAATGGTGAACGTATTATTTCTACTCGGCTTTGAGAGTCCGTGATGTTGACCCATAGTAGCACACCCGTCAGATTGGGAGGGGTTTACAGGTTTAAAGGAACCCTAAAACTTCCAACATACCCGCTTTTGCCAGTGTTACTCCATGATATGATCCGGTCCTATATGATACTTGGTTGAGAATTCTGGAATTTCTGCACAGAGATAATGATATTATGATTCTTCACCAACACTTGGTTATCTGATCCACACCAGCGTCGGACCGCTGACCACATGCTAGTTGCATACATGACATCATGGCATCTTAGCATACATGTTTAGTTACTTCCAAGTATCACATATCTGAATTAAATCGTCGGATTTTTTCTACATTAAAACTTGTATCAAAACAGATATATTCCTTGGAAATAACCGAACATGGCATTTGCATACATCCTTGCATTTTTTACAGGTGTTTAGGGACAAATTCTTATCCTGACTTTGTTTTCTCTCCAGAATGGCCAATTTGAATCACGATTGTCAAGGTTTAGACATGGAACAACTTCGAGCGGAGGTGATTGAGATGAAGGCCCAACTGAGGCATTTTATAGTGGACATTCGAGCATTGTCCCAGGATCAGAAATTGCTGAGAGAAGAATTCAATTTGATGAAGACTCAGATAAAGCTGCTTACAGGAATCATGAATGCTATGTCGAAAAAGGAAAATAGTCGTGTGTCTGCTTTTCAAACAGAAGGTCATGTTTCTCCCATCTCTTTGGGATGTCCACTAAATCAAGGTTTGTTAGGTGGTTTTCCGCTACAGTTTGAGTCCCTTCCCCAGAAATCACCACTTGGCAGTCAGGAAGAGCATCAGATAGGAACCAACTCCACATGTGAGCTAAATGATCCTGCACCAATCGTTACCAAAGAAATGAGCACTTTCTTTCCTTATCAGGGATCATCCTCAACTGCTACGCCTTGGTTTCTAGGAGAAAAGCTTCAACAGGTTTCGTCTATAGCTCCTCCATTGTTAGCAACCCGTCATCAACAGGAGCAAGAGAGGGTTATTGATCCGATACCCATGTCTTATTCTGAATTATGCCCACAACTACTCAAAATGGGGTTGATTGAGTGTCACGAGCTAACTCCTCCTTCCGGTAAACTTCAGCAAAGTTGGAATCCATATGCCTACTGTGTTTTTCATTCTGGAGCTCCTGGACATGATGTTAATGATTGCAAGGCATTTAAACATCAAGTACAAGACTTAATTGACGAAGGCGTAATCACTTTTGGACTGACCGGGCCAGAAGTTCCGCAAGATAAAGCATGCAGGAATATAAAAGAGATGGTCAAGTTTCCTTCTTCTAGAATCATTACTCAGGCCAAGTCTTCAAAGGGGATACATCAACAACCTTCATTCGCTCCTCGGCCGAGTATGAGTAAAAGAGTATAGGGACATGTCAGGCGCCCAACGCAATTCCAACAACGAAATGTTCAATCACAATCTCAGGGTCAGCAACAACAGGCACAGAAACCATTTCAGGAAAGAACAAGAGCGAGGAACCGCAGACTTGATCCTATCCCATGTCCATATGTTGTATTGCTTCCATAGCTGCTGAAGTTGAACCTGGTTGAGCTCCGTACCATGAGGGCTCCTTCTGCTGATAATCTACCACCAAATTTTGATCCAAATGCCAGGTGCGAGTTCCATTCGGGTGCCCAGGGGCACAGTATTGAGAAATGTTGTGCATTTCAGAACAAGGTAAAAGACCTAATTGAGTCCAAGGCAATCAATTTTTCTCCTCATCCAAAGGTACTCCAGAATTCGATGCCTAGTCACAATGGAACCGGTGTCACGGTTGTTCTACCAGATGGTCCACGTTAAGCTGAAGTCTTCGAGTTAATCACCCAGGACGTCGGGGTATTCATGAAGTAAATAAAACCAGCAGTATTCAGATACTCTCAGTGATGGCATTTATGTGTTTACCTTTCTTCATTGTTCATTTTCATCCCTATTGAGGGGAACTACGTCGCTCTGATTTTTCATTGGTCATCAGTCAATGGAGATACGTAGGAAGAAGATCGTCAGGTCTTTCTGAGCAACCTTATGGGGCAACTTTACACCCCAACTTTACACCCCAACTTCACTCTTTCCTTCAGATATCTCGTGTCAGAGTCAGAATAGCTAGAAGAAGAAGTATGACTGCTATGGTTAGGTATACGGCTGCAAATTGAACATTACAGGTCTGTGAAAAGAGCTATAGATCACTGAAAGTATCCAAGACTGACAGGTCCAGACGGAGCCAAGC
Organism: Lathyrus aphaca; assembly: GCA_963966055.1. Taxonomy (NCBI): domain Eukaryota; kingdom Viridiplantae; phylum Streptophyta; class Magnoliopsida; order Fabales; family Fabaceae; genus Lathyrus; species Lathyrus aphaca. The sequence goes on along the minus strand of OZ014519.1, from coordinate 195,813,329 downwards.
CTCCTCAACTACGACAATATTTAGTTTCTTTACTGCATTTCCATTTGTAGTTTCTTTTATGTGTTAAACATTTGTCTACATGTATGAAATTTGTTTGCTTTTGAATGTTAACAATAATAAAACTCACATGTTTTTCTTGAAGTAATTCATTCGCATTCACTTATAAATTTTGCATGTGTACATCGCAATACCAATTATCGTGCTTAAATTCTATGAAGGAGAATGACGAAACAAAAACACAAAATCTCTAATTGTGTGCTCTCGAGTAAGGCCCTGTTGACGATGTACATGCCTTGTTTCAAATCCCTAAACACTGGAGATATAAGGAAGATAAACCCTTGCTAACCCCTTCGAGCCTTGAAGTAGGAGTTTCTTTTCACATGAAAAACCCTCACATGTAACCCAGGGGGAGGGTAGATGTCAACTAGTCGGACCAAGCGTTCAGGCTTTTATAAAGGAGTGTATTTGAAGATCCATTGCATTCTACTATGCTAATCAAGAGGTCCAAAGACCCGAAACCACAATGGTTATCCAAGTAAAAAGGTCCAAAGATTGAAAACCACAACGGTTATCCTTCTTCGATCAAAGAATGAGGCAGTCACAACACTCGTAAAGCAATCAAGACAAACAGTGTCATACGACTTGTTCAAAAAAAAAAGAAATGAAAAGCGCGCTAAGTTGAAACTTGAAAACAAGCGACTTAGGCAAAAGTTAGGGCATCCCACTGGACTTTACAATCAAAGAATCACAAGAATCAGTCCAGGCAAAAGTTAGGGATAAGCAAAATAACGCAAAAGCAAAAGACGGGAAGGATTACACAAGAAAGATCCTTAAGCAAGAACAAAGTCGTGTGGCACAGACACGAAAGGTAGAGGAGTGACTGACTCTCAACAATAACCTGATTGGTGGTTGAACCGATAGCAGCAATGGTTTCTCAATCAACACGAAACCATTATGAAGGGTGAATGCTTATGAAAACTAGCTGAACATAGGAATGGAGAACATCACAAAGAGTGGGTGGGCACAAATAAACTTCGAGCCTATATCCTTTGTTTCTGTAACCGTGAACCAGGCCCCGATACAACCCTCAAAAGTCCTAACTGAAATAGGGTTAATTTGAGAACGTACTACTATGAGACCGCGTTCCTGACTCCTATGAGTTATGCTAAATGACATTTGTTGGTATTGCATGTACATACTTTCATAAAAATAATGTTGTATCTTAACCAGTGATCCGCTCACAGAGGTTTGCGAGACCCTTTTTAATAAAGACTTTAAGATTATCATGTGTGTTGCATTAGAATTTTCATTCTAAGAATAAACATTTTTTGCTTGCATACATTTGTTTGGCATCATATTTGGTTCACTTGCGGAAATTCAGTCCAGAAGCTTAAGCTTGCCAAGTTGAGAAGTCTAAAACTTCTGAAAGACAGTCACGTTGAGGTGCACTTTTCCGAGAAAAGCTCCATTGAGTGAAGACTTCCCCAACTATTCATGGTAAGATCTAGCCAATCCGGGGCAGTTACGTCGAGCAATCTCTTCAAAATTAAAGAGCTAACCCATTCGGGACAGTTACGTCGAGCAATCTCTTCAAAATTCAGCCAAACTGGGGCAATCACTTCGAGATTCAAATCTCTCTAAGAGCGAAGATTAGTCAGTTAAGTGTAAAACTATTCAAGTACTCGTACTGGGGAAGGCCATCCCAATAGCACGAGATTTCATTCTTTCCCGAAGACAAACAATCGGAAGCACCTATCTGAAGTACCAGTACAGCTACACTCTCAAAGAGTTTCTATGGCACCCTCTTGTCATAACTCTTACTAATTGGGTCCATTACCCATCTAGCGGTCGCTCATCAAGCCAATTATCTCATTCAGCGTTTCTTACAGCTCTTAGCTCATCTGCATTGACAAAGGTTACCTCCTCAGCAAGGTTATTACGCTGATTCATGCAGTCGTTACGATACCTAAGAGTTTAAAGACACCCAGTCTTTTGTAAAATCCTCTTGAGGTAAAATCCATACAGAAGCAAATGATCCCCAGCACAAGACAACTTTAAATATTTCCTCCTCAGCAGGACGTGTCTCGGTTTTGTCATCCCCAACAGACGAATGGAAGTTATCCTCAGTAAAGTCACCAAGTTTTTCCTTCATCTGGTTTCCTTGATCTTGGTTCCTCAACAGATCTAAGGTAACTCCTAACAGATTTCAGATAAATCATTATTTTCCCCAGCAGATCCATAAGAGTGGATAATCCTCAATAGTCGAGATATCCTGGCACGGTCCTCAAATCTAAAGTCCAATTTATTTTTGGCAAAGGTGATAATTCGGGACAGATGAATTATTCACGCTCTTCTCCAACAGAGATGTTATCCCCACAGGGCTTCTTTCGATCGAATTCGCGATCATTATGTTTCCCCACAGAGTCGACAGGAACTTGTCATTTCCGCTCAGGAACTCCTTTTACACTCACACCAGTTCATTAACAATACTCAAGAATAACATCCCCAGTGTCATGGGGCATCATGCCATGTAATTCAGCATATGCGTACCCAGTATAGTCCAAGGTTGATATCTTGCAAAAGCCCAGCCATAGACTGGCCCAAGTCCATCTTCGGGTGTCAAATTTCAAAAGTCTCCCACAGCGAGCAAAAGTCCTGCCACAGACTTGCCAAAGTCCATCTTCGGGTGGCAAATTTCAGAAGTCTCCCACAGTGAACAAAAGTCCAGCCACTGACTGGCTAAAGTCCATCTTCGGGTGGCAAGTTTCAAAAGTCCCCCACAGTGGGCAAAAGTCTCCCGCAGTGAGCAAAAGTCCAACCACAGACTGGCCAAAGTCCATCTTCGGGTGGCAAGTTTCAAAATTCTCCCACAGCAAGCAAACGTCCAGCCACAGACTGGCCAAAGTCCATCTTCGGGTGGCAAGTTTCAAAAGTCTCCCACAGAGAGAAAAATTCCAGCCACAGACTGGCCAAAGTCCATCTTCGGGTGGAAGGTTTAAAAAGTCTCCCACAGCGAGCAAAAGTCCAGCCAGAGACTGGCCAAAGTCCATCTTCGGGTGGCAAGTTTCAAAAGTCTCCCAAAGCGAGCAAAAGTCCAGCCATAGACTGGCCAAAGACCATCTTTGGGTGGCAAGTTTCAAAAGTCTCCCACAACAAGCAAAAGTCCTGCCACAGACTGGCCAAAGTCCATCTTCGGGTGGCAAATTTCAAAAGTCTCCCACAGCGAGCAAAAGTCCAGCCACAGACTGGCCAAAGTCCATCTTCGGGTGGCAAATTTCAAAAGTCTCCCTCAGTGAGCAAAAGTACAGCCACAGACTGGCCAAAGTCCATCTTCGGGTGGTCAGTTTCAAAAGTTCCCCATAGTGGGCAAAAGTCTCCCACAGTGAGCAAAAGTCCAGCCACAGACTGGCAAAAGTCCATCTTCGTGTGGCAAGTTTCAAAAGTCTCCCACAGCGAGCTAAAGTCCAGCCACAGACTGGCCAAAGTCCATCTTCGGGTGGCAAGTTTCAAAAGTCTCCCACAGCGAGCAAAAGTACAGCCACAGACTGGCCAAAGTCTATCTTCGCGTGGAAAATTTCAAAAGTCTCCCACAGCGAGCAAAAGTCCAGCCACAGACTGGCCAAAGTCCATCTTCGGGTGGCAAATTTCAAAAGTCTCCCACAACGAGCAAAATTCCAGCCACAGACTGGCTAAAGTCCATCTTCGGGTGGCAAGTTTCAAAAGTATCCCACAACGAGCAAAAGTCCAGCCACAGACTGGCCAAAGTCCATCTTCGGGTGGCAAGTTTCAAAAGTCTCCCACAGCGAGCAAAAGTCCAGCCACAGACTGGCCAAAGTCCATCTTCGGGTGGCAAATTTCAAAAGTCTCCCACAGCGAGCAAAAGTCCAGCCGCAGACTGGCAGAAGTCCACCCGCAGTGTGGCAAATTTCTAAAGTCTCTCGCAGTGAGCAGAAGTCCACCCGCAGTGTGGCAAATTTCTAAAGTCCCCCGCAGTGGGCACAAGTCTCCCGCAGTGAGCAGAAGTCCACCCGCATTGTGGCAAATCTCTAAAGTCCCCCGCACTGGGCAAAAGTCTCCTGCAGTGAGCAAAGCTCCACCCGCAGTGTGGCAGAATACCCAAAGTCCACCCGCAGTGTGGAAAAGTACATGAGTTCCAACCGCAGATTGGAAAAAGTCCATCCTCGGGGTAGCAAGGTATCTTGAAATTCAACTGTAAATTGGTAAAGGTCCACCCACAGCGTGGCAAGTCAGTAGCCATCTGATATCACTCAAAAGGCATCCCCTGTTTACTACTCCTCCCATCATATTATATCCAAGCAAAGTTCATTCGGTTGAGTTTATTTCCCTGTACTTCTGCCATAAAGTGCAAATTTTCTGGTTATTTCTTGTATTCAATCCCTGCATACCTCAAATGTCTGAAAGCAACTACTATCACCCATTTAGGTCTACAGTGATTGAATAGGGGCAGCTGTAACATCCCAAAATTTGCCCTCTTAATTTATGACCATCTAAGTGGATTTTTGTTTCGTATTCATTTACGTTTCCCATTTGGTCGTAACTAACAAATCACTTGTTAGCGTGGGGGTACTAAAACATGGGATCCATTCCATATGAAGTCAGAGTCTCACACTTTATATGTAATTATCAAATGAGCTCGATGGTCTAGTTACATGGCCATCAATAACATCTTCATATTTTCTTGTTGCTTGATTAGAGTTTATTTCTCTAAATTAAGTGATCTTCGAGGATTTCACTTGCCAATACTATTCACTAATACATCTGGTCCGCCATCGGTTTTCAATTCATATTTGCTTGGGACTAGAGTTTCATAGTGGTTTGAAGTGTATATCATTAAGACTGATCTTTTTGGCCTGTTCAGGGGTGAAATGTATATTCAGGTTTTTGTCCTAAATGATCTTTTCTCTTTTTATTTTATTTTATTTTAAACAGATTTACAAGGGTATTCTCATCATTCTCAAGTCATCGGTGTCATGAGTCATACGGAAGATAAGAGTGTGCTTAAAGATACTTTGTGTGCAAAGATCCAAATTAGGGTGTTATGAAAAGTTCGTGTTTCAAGTCAAGGGCCAATTTCAGTTACAGCTCTCAAGGTTAATTGATTTCAATTTCGGGTTCAAGTGGCTCATTGTTTGAAGCAAAGATTATGGCCCAAGTTTGGTTAAGACATATCATTGATACAAGATGCGGATAAAAACAGGGCCAAATTGTGAATTAAAATTCAAGCCCATTTTCCTATGTTCAGATTCAAGCCCATTTGCCTATGTTTCAGATTCACGCCCAGTTGACCGTTGTTTCTGTTTTCCTATCACTAGTTGACTATGACCATGAACGAAAAACATAGATCTATCACTACTGATCATCTTACGAAGGGACAAAAGAGCGCATGGAAAGGATATGTGTTCTTTGATATTCTTAGGAACATTTTGTTGATTAGAGTTTAGTAACGCAGTTCTCATCCTCATAATATATGCCAAAGAAAATGAAGGAACAAAAACAAGGCAATTTTTCTTTTTGGCCTTCACTCAATAAAGAAACCAATAACGGCAAAAGAACAAAAGAAACTATAAGAGAATAAAGAGGTCATTTGGCAGGAAGTTTATTACAATGATTATTTCATACATAATCTCAAAAGTACAAAACAAATGGAAATTTACAAAGTCTTTCTTGTTACATAAATTTCGTGAGAACAAGTTCATCAATAACACCGTAATTACAAAGGAACTATAGCAGATTGAAGCAATAGCAAACGGGTATCGGTTGCGATGTTCATAACAGAAAGTGTCGGAAGAAGCATAAATACAAAAGACTAATGCAAAACTCGAAAAAAAAATATCTTCTTGAAAGATCTTCAAGTATTCACTCATGACTCCGACTTGAGGCAATCGCTCCAACCTTCATAGGAGTATGACAGAAAAAGAAACTGAAAACCAAGGAGAAGAGAAAATTCAGTGATGGAAAAAATAACAGAAAACTTCTAAATAAAATCAACTAACTCCAACAGAATCATAATAGAATTTCTAACTAACTTACCTCAAATTCCCATTGAACCCTTCGATCCATCTTCTATATAACCAGAAACTGGTTGCAGATTGAGCTCTGGGAATTTTTCGATTTTTTTCTCAAATTCATCATTCTTCTTCAATCCCTCATTCTTCATCCATCTCTCTCTAAAAAATTCTTCTTCATTCTGATTCTTCATTGACTCCCTCCAATATCTTCATTCTCCAACTCCATTCTCCTCACCAATCCATCTTCATAGCTTCCCTTCCGATCTTCATTCAGCCACCCAGGAAACTTTCGATTCCTGGATCTTTTCCTCAACCTTTATCACACACCTTCAACTCTTCATCAAGCAATCCAACTTCAAGAATCTCAACTAACCTGCAATCAAAAACCGACAAGCTCAGAGTTGCAACAAAGAAGAAAGATTCGAAAGTTGCGAAAAGAAGCAGAAGAGTATCAAGAACGCCTCACCATCACCAATCTTCATACAGTTCAACAACCTTCTATCCGCTGCAATCACTGCTTCAAGCACCATTGTAAACACCCCAAATTTGCCCTCACTAAGTTCACACCATGGCTTGTGATCTTTTCATTTGCATAAGTTCAATCATCTCACATCATGTTGCATTTTTGCTTCACTGCATTGGTTCAAAGTCATCTGCATCTAGGGTTTGTGAACTGACCAATCCATGAGCCATCTGAGCCACTCCAAAGGTCTCCAATCATCTCAATAGGGTCCATGTATGTTCAATCATCATATTTTAACCTCCCAAGGTCGAGGAAGTCAAATAATCACAAGAACTTGCAAGGCATGGAAGCAGAGCCAGGTTTAACTACACAGATGACCTAAAATTAGGGTTTTGGTTTCAGAGGCCATAACTCCAAATTTTTTGGTCATTCTTGTTTCTATTGGTCTCAATATGATATAGGGATCATACATACCAAGTTTGATGAATAAATTCATTGTGGAAGTCATTTGATCACTGGGGGTAACTTCTTGAGCAAGTTAGAGCAAAATCAGGGCATCTGAGGCTCCCAACAATGGAACCAAAGTGGATTTTTCATCTAATTGAAGTTATATGGTCTTTATTTGATCATTGAAGTGCTTAGAAGTTCACAAATTTGAAGAAAAGTGGGCTAAACCAAAAGTTGCCAAATATGGAAATGACTTGTAATGTAAACTTTCCATTTTGGGAAAGTATTTCAACCTCCTCTTTCTCAACCAAAAATGCTTCAAATGAAAAATTGTTGGTCATGAAAGTTGTAGATTGGATCATTCCCTTTTCAGAAAGTACAAGAACAAGATCTAATTCATTTTTGAACTCAAGTTATGGCTTTCCAAAGTTGGCAAAAATCACATAATTTCATGTTTCATGCCAAAGAGGCATTTTTGCAAAACCTCATGCCAAGCCATTTTATGACTTCAAATTGACTTCTACACATCATAACATCATAGTACATGACTTAAAACTCAGAATTGCCCAAAGAATTTCACATTTCCATGGCTTGCACATGAAGAAATTTCAAAGGGGCCAAAAGTTCATGAATTTGCAAAACCTCCCACAACTTCTCACAAACTTGCTGATTTTCCTCAAAGTAGTTTCTATGGACATCCTTGAATCAAGTTGCGCCAGACACCTCCTTGTCCTTGGCCTGAAACAGCCCATACCTCAAAGGACAACAAACCTTGACTTTTTGCATTTTGCACCATACCAATCACACTATGCCATTACCAACTTTCTGATCAATCACAATACCTTATACTAATCAAAAGCAAGCCAAACATAACAAGAACACAACCTGAACTCTCCCATAACTCAGCATACACAAAAACCTCCCTCTTTGCATTTTCTATCGAAACACACAACTCAGCCATTCATTCTTCAAACCAACACCACCATTCATCTCAGCATCACTCACTGATCATTTCCCACCCTTCACTTTGCCCTAAAAGCCACCACACACAAAACACGATTTTTCCCCCCTTTGAACTGATTATCATCAAAATTCAAGGGGAAGCCACATACACTTCAACAAAGCATTCCAGAAGCATAAGGGGGTCAATGGGAGTGGAAAAGCACCAAAGAAGAGCCCAGATAGTGCCATTTTCGAAAGCTTCATTTCAGGTAACCTCAAGAATAAATTTTCCAGAAGCTTGATTTTAGGTTATAGAATTGTTCCTCATGTTATGCTGATCATGGTCATGCTTTTCTTTTTGAAAATGGTTGAGTTTTAAGGATTTTATGAACCTCTGAAACTTTGCCCGTGAAATATGTTTTGATTCGATTTGCATGATCACGAAATATAAATGAGTTTTGTTGTGTGGTTTGTGTTTAGTGATGTTCAACGATTGATTCTGGAGAGTTTAGTGAGTTTTTATGGCGTTTTGAGAGAGATTGAGTGAGAGAGCTGCCGGAGAAGATGACCGGAACACTGTTCCGGTCATCTGAAAGTCATTAGGGTTCAGATTAGGGCTTAATCATGTAATTATTGCAGTTTGAATTTCAGCCGTCCAGATGCGCGAGGGGTCAATTCCCTCTAATCCAGCTTTGAACCTCAACCCTAGGATTAGCTGACTTTTCCTTTTTTCTCATTTAATTAATTTTTATTTCATTTGTTTCTATTTAATTTGTACGAATTTTTAAAAATAGGAAAAAACATCAAAATATTCTGAAATGTTTTATCCAACCTTTTATTAATTTTCAAAACCCAAAAATATTTTTATTTTTATTTTTTGCATTAAAAATATATTTTTAAATCATTTAAATGTTATTTTTAATTAGTTAATTGATTTTAATTAATTAAAAATACATTTAAGTATTTAAAAATCACAAAAAAAATCAGAGAACATTCTTAGTCATTTAGAAACATTTACAAACTCACCACAAAAATTTCTTTTTGGTTTTGATCATACTTTGACAATTTTCAAGTGAATTAGGGTTCTTAAACTTGAATATTCTTAACCCTAACTTCAAAGATTCATAACTTTTGATCCAAGCTGAGTTTGTGAATGATTCTTTTTGCATTGTGCTATACATGGTTTCAAGCATCTAAAAACATTTTTGTTTCATTTTTATATTTCATTTTCAATTTGTTTGGCATTTTACCTTTAGGATCACCCTTTAAACCCTAGAAACTTAGGAAATTCATAACTTCCTTTAGGTTTAGCTTCTGACCTCCCCCTTTGGATAGTGAGATAGTATAGGTTTAGGGTTCCTTTGATTGAATTTTCAATTTTTTATCTTGTCATTTGCTTCTGTTTTTGAGTTTTGCATCTCACATGTTCATATAACCCTAATTTTGCATCCCATTTGCATCCATCTTGTATAAGCTTGCATACATGAACTTTCCATGACATTTTGTGCACCCACATGACATATAAGACATCTTAGGACACATTAGAATCATGTTTGATCATTGCATCATCCATTTGCCATGTTATGCTTTCATTTCATTCCATGTGCATTCATGAACTTTCATGCTTCCTTTATGCTTCATTTGCATTCCCATCCTGTGTATGATCATCTTCATCTCATGACATACATTTGTATCATCTCTTTGCATCATTAGCATCATGAAAATGCTTCTGGTTTTGGTTTCCATCTTTGCATTGCAATTCATTTTCATTTCATTTCATTTCCTTTTGCTAACTTTTCAGGTGGTAAGTGTTTGAGAAGTGAATTTGCCTTCACTTCTCATTATCTCTTCTCATCTCTCTTATGCATTCATTGCTGCATTTTGTATTTGTATTAGAGTGAGCTTGCTCATTCATGCTCCTTCCTCACTTTATTTCTTCAAGCAACTTATCTTCTTAAGTGAAGTAAGCTTGCTTGCTTCTTTTGCTTCTCCTCCTCTCTTTGCTTCTTCCTTGGTGGATTTTTTCTTGAAGATCTCTTGCAATCCTCATAAACCCTAGGAACACCCAAGCATGATCACAATTAGGGTTTGATTAGTCCCCCATTAGTTTTACCTTTGTGTCATCTTTTGTGTCTTCTCTTCTCATCTCATAATCAGGGCCTAAACCTTTAAGGTTTCAAGGCTTTATGATTAAGGTTATGCTTGCATCCTTCTCTTAGGATGGAGTGTATAACTTTAATCCCAAGTGTTAAACCCTTAATGTGTTTAAATCTCTTAATCAATCCATCTAATAATCACTAGGACATCAAGCTTATAACTTAGGCCTTGCATTAGGGTTCTAATTCTTCCTTAATTGGTTAAGAAGGACTAACCCTAGTGTTAATGGACAAGTCCTCCTCAAGTTGTCTTACAAACCATAGAACTCACTTCTTAATCTCACCATTAACTAAAATCCACTTAAATAAAGGCTTTGTTTTGTCATGAGATTAATCCCTAATCAGGGATTAAGTTGAGGAGCCTTCCTCAGCTTAAATGTTCTCATCTATTATCCTTCTATTAGGATGGTGTAATGGGTCCGTTAAATCCTTGATTATGGCTTAAACTCATTACTTAACACTAAACAAAAAAAAACTCCAAAAACATCTAAATAAATGCAAGTAGGTTAATGATCTTAATCCTACATCATGGTGATTAAGTGTGAGGTGCTTACTTCATACTTAAGATATTCTCATTACCCCGAATCAGAGGGAATATGTGATGAGTTTACTGACCCTTGGTTTAGGCTTAAGCTCATTTTCTTATGACAAACTTCAAAGGCAATAAAAGATTGAAAATACCAAACCAAACAATAATCGTCTCCCCGAGATTCTTTTCTCATCACACTCACTCACAAACGAGAACTTGCTTCTTCCGTCTAATGCAAGACAGTTTGCACCTAAGTCAGACAGGTCATACACTTGAGCATTGACAAGCAAGCAGTTCACAGTCAATTTATCTTTCAGTCTCTTTGAGTCGAACTACGGTGTTCTGACTTCCTCATTGCACGAGAGGATACGTAGGCATAACTTAACAGTTATCGAACAAAATTCTCTGCATATTCCCCCCCCCCTTCCAGCATTATTCTTTAAGCCTCATTGTCTTGAGCTTTGTACTCTTTTCTTACACTGACACTTCTTTTATTTCACTTCACATTTCTTTTACACTGACACTTGTATTCTTTTCCAGCTTTGTACACAAAATAGCACTGACACTACCCCTTTAAACACAAACTTTCAAGCGTGGATCCCGTCGAGTACGACGGACAATCTGGGTGCTAATACCTTCCCAGGTTGTAACCAACCCCCTTTCTCAGTTTCTCTGGTTCGCGACCGTCTTATCCAACTTTTCTTAGGTTTATGCAGCATTACCTTTCCTTCGGGATAAAAATGCCTAGCTGGCGACTCTTTTCAGTTCACCTTCATTTCATTCCTCTTTTCGCCGACCATTCGCGTTTGTACCCCTCTTAACCCGGGTGTCATTTGGTGGGAGCGACAACCATCATCAACACTTCTGCAATGAGTTCAAGACAATCACCAACTCAGAATTGCAGGGCGTAAACAAGAATTACAAATCCAACAACCATTTCAGGAGGAAAATAGAAGAATTGGAAAACGAAATCAAGGAAAACCAGGAAATAATACATATACCTGACATCGAGAATTCCGATTTATCTTCGAAAGCGCCATTAAAGCGACTCCAACAGGTGTCCAATTCCTTTCCCCCAACCCGCGTCTGAATGTAGTGTCTCAAGAGAGTCACAGCAACTTGAAGCCGGTCACTTTCGATCGTTGCCATCTTCGCGGCGCTTCCTTTATCCTCGTCAACATCAACGACCATCTTCAACTTTGTAAATCTCCAGCAAAACCTTCTTCAATTTCTACATCACCATCTTCATCGCTCCAACAAGAAGCCTAAGAAGATCAAGAACCACAACCGACTCAGAGACTAAATCAAGGAGATGAGAAGAATGGACTTATGAAAAGAGGCTTATCGGGATCGCGTTTTCATTGGCAAAGAATATAATCGTTGTTTCCCTTCTTCAAAGTTCAGCGTACTCCCGAGCGATTGAAGGTACGATGTCATTTGAGGCTGTTTGCTTTGCTTTCGACATACTTCGGTCTGTAGATTTGGGGTTTTTTAGTCGAAGTTGTTTAGGATTGAAGATCGGAGAAGAAGATTGATGAAGCTTTATTCATGTTGTTGGTAGATTAGAAAGGGGGTGAAGAGGTTGCCACGGCGGCGATTAGGGGGGTGAAGAGGTTGCCACGGCGGCGGTGAAGAGGTGAGCTTGTTCAGAGAGAGGGAAGTGTAGGGTTTGTGAGAAGGCAAGAAAGGGGCTAGGGTTTACGTTATCCATCCCTTTTGTTCTTCTTCTTTCTTTCTTTTTTGTTTTATAAAGATTAATTGTTAAGTTATTTTGGGTTTAATGAGGGAATATTAGTAATATTAATAGGAATTAAGTATGATTAATAGTAATATTAATAAGAATTAACAACCATAAATGTAACACCCTTCTACCCCAAAACATAATATTTAAATAATATTAGAGTAATCATCTAAAAGGGTAATACATATCATCATAAATCAACACAACAGTGTCTTGTCCCGTAACACGGGTTAATCAACATCAAAATATCATAAATCATTTCACAGCGGAATTTAACTTCATAATTCAAAACTTCATAAAAATCATTTTCACCATCCTGAATTTAACATCATAAAAATGGAAAACATTATCCAGATAACAACATACTGAAAACAGTTTAACAAAGAAACCCATCCCAGTGTTACATGACACAGAGCAGGACACATAAACCAGAGCCATTCCTAAGGAACACTAAAGCATGCTCCGAGACTCATGAATTAATCCTATTGCACTGCAGGACTATTCTTCGACATCTGCAAGTTACCCACGAAAGAGGCAACATTTCCAAGCAGTCAGGGTGAGTAATCATAATATATCATAAACGTACAAGAATATAGAATCATAATAAATTAGTACACATATCATGACATCGTCAACTTCAAAATTCAGCAACGACCACAACACTATCATGAAATCAATTAACACCAACACAGTCATGAAATTCATCCGAAATATGCAATTCTAACATCCTGATATGCAATATGCATGTGGTACCATTTTCATCGTGAGTTAGATACATGACCATCAACCCTCCACAAAGGAGCACATCGTAAATCATCGAGACACTTCAATCCACACAATGGGATTGAAGCAAATAAATAGGCCGAAGCCCCATCGTGAATGTTATGAAATGCAATGATGCGCTACATCGAAAAATTCATCAAAACAATTCTTATCATTCATTTCAATCAGCAGAACAACCATCAAATAATCATACATATCATCATGACATTACACCCTGAACACTGGTTCTCTAACCACTCTGACACCAAAGATTAACCTGTACCCGGTAATTTATAAGGGAATTATAAGGTTATTTCACAAATTCATTTATAAAAAATTATTGCATTTTTCTCGTTTCTATTCATCAAAATAAAGTTCAATTTGTGCTCTTTCCGACGCTTCAAACGGAATGCGAATCGGACATACGGTTTGAAAGATATGAATTTTTAAAGAAATAAAATTTACTATCCCAACAGTGTTAACCGGTTAACGTCTGCGTAATTTCAGAAAAATATTAAAAGTTTTCAATGGTTAATCGGTTAACCAAAGTGTTAACCGGTTAATGTCTACTTTCCAGCAATCCTCTGCTACACAATTGCAGACTGTTCCAATTCCAAAAATCCCCAAACCCCATTACGGGTTTCACATCATGACACTCAAAAACCATTCAAAAACATCAATTAAACCTCAACAACATCCAGAAAACAATTATACAAACAAATATACAATTATAACTCATTCTAAACACTCTAATTCATCAAGATTTCTCATAAAACTCAACCTAACTCAAACCCCAAAAACCCCTAAAACTCATACCATCCTAATCCATTCATATTCCAATTCCTATACAATTGTCATAGATTATAAAAACTCCCCATACCTTAGAGAATTTTCGTCGCTTTACACTCTTCTCTGGGGTTCTCCACAGCCTCCTTACTCTGAGTTTTCTCCTTTCTTCAGAGTACTTCTCCAAACACGATAGAAAACCAAAAAAAATGAGAAACTGATCGTATTCTCTTCTTTGGATATATTATCCCAGTTTAGCCTTTTCCCACCTTACCCTCATAATTTCACAAAAGGACCACCTTACCCTTTTCTTTAAAATATTTTTAATAATAATAATAAAATAGCATAATAAAACACTATTTATCCTTATTATATATAAATACTCATTTTCTTCGAAATTCTCAAAATAACTCAAACTCTCCAACTTTTCTAAATTAATTAAATAAATGATTAAATAATTAAATTTAGATTTTTCGGGGCGTTACAATAAACATCATTCAAATCCACCGATTCTGATTCTCAAGAGAAAAGATTCTCTTTTAGGGGTCCATTCCGACGGTGACACTTGTTACCGTCCGGTTGGACCACCCCTTCACAATCCCACGCGCGTGCACCCCAGCTTAGTAACCATGTGCCTTCAATCAAGACCATAGGATTATTCTCCACATTGATCAGATGGATAGGATTGCTTCCGCAGGTCAACAAAGTTGACCGAAGGGTGTACTATGCTCCACCAGGCTTGGCACGAATTGGGCCTAGCGCAATTGCTATTTGCAACCCCCCAATTTTAAGCCCATCAGCTTTTAACTATAAACATTTCTACTGCACCCCCCTTCTTATTCTTTATATTCTTATTTTTTATGTTTTTATACTTGTTCAATTTAATTCACAAAAAATATTAAAACTAATAATAAAATTCCACAAAAATTCTTGTAAGTTAATAATTCAATTTAGAACTTTTCTATATTTTTACTTTCTGAATTTAATCATTTTTCAATTTAATTTCGATTTTTTATTTAATTGATTTTATATTGAATTCTCACATGAACACATAAATTTGTACATTTTATTTCTACTACTTCCTATAACCTTTTTGGCCCATTCATTTTTCTATGATTATAGGTAAAATAATAGTACCTAGAATATTTTTGGTAGAATTTTTAGACCATTTTATCCACTGTTTTGGTAGTGTGATTTGTGTAAACTTATGATTGAATCTTAGATAAGTTTAAGTGACCATTTGACATAGTTAGACTTTGAATTCTTAGGATATTTTTTAACACAATGTTATAATCAGGTTAAAGACCCTAGGGAAATAATTTCATATTTTTTCCATGAATTTTGGAATTTTTTGTCATATTAATTCATTTCCATCATATTGTTGCATATTCATTTTCACTTCATTTACTAACAATTTTCCTTTTGTGCAAGGTATGTTTCGAGGATTTTCTTATGTACTTGGATTATTATTATACCTCGATTATATATTTGTGATTTGTACTTTATGATGTAATATCTTAGAACTTGTATACTTGTATAGTTCCTATAATTAGGATAGAAAAGATAAAACAAATCGATAGAAAACAAAAATCTCAAAAAATAAAAACAAAATAAAGACTCAATCCAACGTCGAGTAAATTTTCAAATAAATAAATAAAGTTTCATGTGACTTTAGGATTCCTCGATTACCATCGTTCCATTCCATTACACCAAAAGCAAGCCTTGTATGTTGCACACCATAATTCGTGCGTCTCAGCACCACATAATCGACCCACCCGATCCATTGTTCCATCTCATTTACATTTTATACACGTTTTTACCCACCATGACTTAGGAGGACCATATTGTTCATTATCATTTATTGTACTTGCATTTCTAGTTTAATATCTCTTAGTTAGATTTAATCTTTCAAATCTCACTAACCATAGGTCATCCTTAAACTCAATTAACTTAGGGTAAGTCTAGTTTCCCTTAGAGTTTTCCTTTTATAACTTGAGTCTCACTTCTCACCTTTAAGAAAAATCAAAACTCTTAATAAAGGAAAAGGTGTACAATGCGCCATGAGCCTTAAGCTATACGGGAAATGATTAGTGGAGGTCTCCTTCACTCTTCTAGGATGCTTTACAAACGTTCCATTGGGGGCGATCTTGGAAAGTATTCTCTCTTGTATCATAGTCTTTAGTGTTGTACATACGAAAAACACAAATTCAAAACACTTCTTCTAAAAAACAACAAACCAAGATATCACGTCTTCTCTTCTCATCTCATACTTCTTTGCGAACGAACATGACTTGCCTCGACAGTTCAAACAGCGATACGGTAAACACCCTCGAGTCAGAGCCGATAACACCTGAGTTAGAGCTATGACAGCGTCATCCTAAAAACACGAACAAGTTCCCGCCTTAGTTAGACGAACTAAGGCGTCTCTGATCCTCATTTATCCTGATGAGGTACGTAGGCAGTGGGGTAGGGCCCATTCGAGCACAATCTTTATTTTCCCTACATTTTCCCTTTTCTTTCCATTTTTCAATTCCATTTCTTTTCTCATTTCCATTCCATTCCAGATAGCCATTCTTTCATTCAAACAACATATTATTTTTTACCCTTTGAAACAGATTAACAAGCTTGGATCCCGTCGGGTACGGCGGACGAATTGGGGTGCTAATACCTTCCTAATTCGTAACCGACTTCCGGACTCAGATCTTTGGTTCGCAAGGCCTCGTCCTTTTCCTTCTTCCTTAGGTTTGTGCAACATTACCTTTCCCATTCCTTCGGGATAAAAATGTATGGCTTGCGACTCTAACTTTTCCGCGCCACTTTCGCGTTTGTACTAGGATGAAAATCCCGGGAGCGACATTTGCCATGACATCTCAAGCATTCATATGTCATCTTAGACATCTTAGGACATGTTAGAACCTTGCTTGATCATTTCTTCATTCATTTTCCATATGTTACATTTGATTCATTTCATAAACATCCATGTGTTTCCAAGCTTCCAAGCATGCTTTCATGACATCCCATCTTTGTATGATCATTCATATGCACATTTTATGATATTGCATCATCTCATATGCCATTTTCATTGCATAATCACTTCTGACTTTGGTCATTTCATCTCATTTCAATTCATTTCTTTATGCTTTATGTCTTATGCATTCTGTCACACCCCAAATTTTACCCCTAACTGCTCGCATCATACATTCATCGCATTTAACAGAGGAATTACGAGATTTAATTTTCTGTTGCTTTCAACTCATTTTCAAGCTATTTATTAATTTAATTTTAATTTCTTTTCACTTCCAAGCTTCCATTTTAAATTTAATTTCTATTTCTCATTTCTAACTTTTTAATTCATTTTCGTGTTTTTAATTTTTTAATTTTAATTTCTATTTCTATTTTATTTATTTTTTTCAAGTTCCTTTTTTTTTTTAAATTAAAAAAAATTAATTATTTCAAATTCTATTTCAAAATTTTAATTCATTCCTAAATTTTTAAAACTTAAATTTTATTTCCATTTATTTTCGGAGTTTTGCTAAAAAAAATATAATTTTATTTCAAGTTTTCAAGTTTTATTTCTAAATGTAATTTTATTTCTATTTTCAATTTTTAAAGTTTTATTTCTTAATGTAATTTTATTTTTTTTAACTTTTATTTTTAATTCACTTTGTTTTAGTTTCCATTTCTAATTTAATTGTAATCTCCAATTTTTATTTTTTTTAATCCATTTTCAAGTTTCTATTTCTAATTTGATTTCAATTTCTAATTTTATTTTTAATTTACTTTTTTTAAGATTCTATTCCTGACTTAATTCCAATTTCCAATTTTTTATTTTAATTCATTTTAAATTTTAATTCCAAGATCCTTTTTCCATTTTCATTTTATTCCAATTCTAATTTCAATTTCTAAACTTCTATTTCAAGTTGTTAGTTTCAAGTTCTTTCCTAATGGCGAACTCATGTCAAAGTTACCATATCATTTCCAATTTGCCATTTCATGGCAATTCATTCATCCAAACTTTTTTTCAAATCATGATCAATTCATTACATAATCCATGACAAAGAAATTCAACTTTTCTTCAAGACTCTAAATTCAATTTTCCAAAGTATTTCTAACACCATTCAAATTTAAGTTCTATTTCACATTTCCAAATTTAAATAAACGGCATTTCATGTCTAATTTCATTTTGAATTCATGTCCATGATTTTCAAATACCAATTCATTCCAAGTTGTTTTCAAAGATTACTACAAGAAGAGTTTACATCCTACAAGGCTTTAAACTACATGTGTTAGTGTGTAAGTGTTAGATTTTTTTTTCTCTTTAAGCATCTTCAGGCTTTTCCTTGCATAGTCCATGTTGCATCAACCTACAAAGAAGCAACCACCAATGTCAAAGCATGTTCATACATTTGATTCAAAACATATTCATTTTCAAGTATTATCATTCCAACTTCATGTTAATTCAAAACAGCCCCATATATGTTACATAAGATTTCAAGCCAATTTCATTCACATATATCATTCATATCATTTTACTTTTTTCTGTTTGTTTATAACTCTACAAAATTAGTACAAAAATCAGCAAGACCACATGGCTCACTAGCAGACAAAAAAAGGCAGAATAATAGCAAGACAGAGCAGTTTGACAGCACAAAAAAAATAGTCTGCTCCACCTCCCCACTACTACACACAAACTCAGATTTTGTCTCCCTTGTCCCAACCCTTCATCAACAAGCAATGGGGTACAGAATTCAAACCAAAAAACCCTAATTTCATCCTACATATATGGGACTGTTTCATTCATCAAAAAACAGCACAGTAAAAAACCAGCAGCAACCTCATACTGCATAACTCAGCAAAGATCATCACATAAACCAGCCACATTCTCACAACAAAAAACCACAAGAGAGGAGAGATTGACACAAAGCAAACAAAAAATTCAGCAACATCAAAAATCAAAAACCACTGCCAACCAATAATAACACCAGCAGTAGCAAGGAGTAGGGAGAAGCTACACAAAAGAGGAATAACAGAAGTGAAGCTTACCATTGCGGATTCTCCACCCCGATAACTTTTGGGTCGGTAATGTTCTCCTTTTCCTCCACCTCTTTTCAGCATATTGTTCATCTTACTTGATTCCTCCTTTAGCCATGTTTATGTTTACAGCTTGATTTCGATTCCGAATAGCTAGGTTTCTTTTTCAGTTTCATTTCAAATCCAAATCTGCACAACACAAAGAACAAAAACAGAAATATGAGATAAATAATGTTTGAGAATCAAAACCAGAAAGTAAATAAAAATCAAACCTGAGTCCAGCTGAAAACAGCTCAACAAAGTTCCATCACTCTCACCGAATCGGCAGCACAGTTTCACAACGAACTCACCATCAAAACTAGGCAATCACCACCGAACACCTCTTTACGGAATTGATAACAAGCAGCTAACCTGTGAAGAACAAGATGAAAACCAAGGTTCATTTACCGCTCACAAAACAATAACAATACCTTTTCAAAACTGCAAACCAAACACAGCCCAAAGTAAGTCCAGAAATACTCACCTGTTTCCAAACACAGTTCAAAATAAACCCAAAAAAACCATCTTCCACAAAACCCTTCCCTCAACAAACCTTACAACAACCTTCAATCTCTATTTTACACAAAACAGAACCTTCCTTGAAATCCAATTCGAACCACCCTTAATTTGCTCTCATTCTCTCCTCAATTTCTCACATCCTTCTGCTATAACTCATACCTTCATAAACTCGGATCATACCACACACAAATGCCCTATTTTTATTCTTCTTCGACAACACAACCAAAACCTTTCTCGGCCTTCTTCAAACCTGCAAGGAAAAAAACAGAACATAAGTTTTCACACAAACTCTTCGCATTTTTTAATTTGAAACTCAACTTCATTCTCAGCAAACTCTACAAACTATCATTACCATTTCAGCTCTTCGACAACCTCCGCTGAAACAAATCACTCACTGCTCCTTCATCATTTTTCAATTTCTTGTTCGCATAAACCAAACATCCACCTTCAACCCTAGCCTTCACTCTGCAGAAAAAAGAACCTCACAACAAATCTACCTCACCAAAAAACTCTTCAACCATTTGCGATTTTAGGAAGCAACAACACATAAACCCAAATCAAATTGAAACAGAACCAAAACAAAGAAAAGAGATTGCCGCCACCTTCATCATTGCCGCGACACAAAGGCACCAAAACAAATCTGAAACAGAGGAAAACAAAGAAGAGAGATGAGGCCGAGATCGACGCAAAAGAGTGAAAAGAGTTGAGACAATATAAACCAGAACAAGGCATATCTCTGAGATGAATCGAAAACGAAAAAGTGAGAGAAAAACCACTTACCACCTCTGTTCGGAATTGAAATCCACCGTAAGCCGCAGACTCTTCAAACCATCAACCGAAGCTCAAATCCGCTGTTCACCGCTCAACTTCACCCAAAACTGCTGCGGACCCTCCAATCACCATCCTCACGGCGAACCGCCGCCATTAACAAGCCACCGAAATCAATAGTCAAATGCGGTTGAGCGAAGAGAAGAGGGGCTGTGAGAGAGAGAGATTTGAGAGAGTTGGAGCGTGAGAGATGATGAGCGAGAGAGAGAGAGCTTCGTGAGAGAGAGAACAGAGAAAGAGAAAGAAATCTGACGATGAGGGAGTGAGACGGACAATGGGGGTTTCCTCCCCATTTCGCAACGGCGCCGTTTTTGCCTAGGGTTTGCTTTACCCCTTTTGGCATTAACTTGGAGCGGGTCACGGGTTGGACCCGACCCGCTTATCCCCAGCGCCCATGGGCCTCTTTAGTTCCTCACCCCCTCTGTTTACTTATTCAGCCCATTACCTTTTTCTTTTTTTTCATAAAAAAAAAATCTAAAAAATATTCTATAATTCAATTAAATCTTTATATTTAATTTTAACTAATTAGGTTAATTTTTATTAAATATTTAGTTAATTTATTATTTTCTCATTTAAATGTATATACAAATAAATAAATAAACATTTTAATTTTAATATTTTCTTTTCTATTATTATTATTATATTTAGTTAGAAATCTATATACATATAAAATAAATAAAAAAACATTTTAATTTCAAAATTTTCTTTTCTATTTTATTTTTATTATTATATTTAGTTAGATATTTATATATACATATAAAAAAAATATATACAACAAAAATATATTTCGAATTCAATTTCTTCTTTTCTATCTTATTTTTTAGTACATATTTAATTAGTCATTTATTTATTTTTTATATAAAAATCCAAAAATATTTGTTTAGTTCTTCTTCGTTTAAGATAGAGATTATTTAGCATAGTTTTAAATCCTATTAGTGTGAGAGGTTTAGATTTAGGTTTATCTCTTAGTGTAAGGTTTTAATTTAATCTTTTGGTGTTTTGGTTGTATATATGCCATGAATTTTTATTTTATTTTGCATCAAGACCATAAAATGCTAAGATAAAATTTGAAGCGCCACACCATTTAAGACTTTAATTCTTCAAAGATAATAATTCTTGGTCCAACGCCAAGTTGAGTTCACATACACTTCACTCACACACGTAAGTCGGTCATTTTACGATCGCCATCTGCACAGTCGTTACACTTCATAGCTTTCTAACTTAAAACAAATTGACGCACCGCGTTTGTCTTCCACCCCCGCATTCTCGATCCATATATCGAGCCATAGCCCCGTTTCTAAACCTTTTACCTTGCATTTCCATTTACTTCATTCAGCTCATTTTTGCAAGTAGCAACCTATTCCTTAGACTTAGGAGCTTGCACCCTCATTTATTTACTTTCGTTTATGCTTTTCAATCCAAAAGGGAAAGAACTCCTGCAGTTGACTCAATGTCATAGGAAGTTTAGCCATCCCTAGTTCCTTTTCAACCCTAACCATTAGGAATTTTTATTTTACAACTTTTGGTGACTTTGCTAAAGTCACGTGAGTGTTTGCCATAACACTTACCTTCCCCCGCGAACCTTGAGCGTAACCAAGTGTTCGTTAATCCTTAGCAGAACTACGAGTGCTCTGATTCTATACCCGATACGTAGGCATCGATGCGATGTTGTGCGAGCACCATTAGAAATAAAAACCTTAGGTTCCCTTAGTTTTAGCAGGCAATAAATAACAAAAACACAAATATTAACAAGAGGTTCCCGTAGGATACTACGGATGCTTAGGATGCTAACACCTTCCCTAGGTATAATCAACCCCCGAACCTAGTTTCTCCTCATTTAGGGTTTTTACGATCTTTTTCCCTTTTCCCTTTGGATTAAATTAAAGTCGGTGGTGAATATTTAATAATTGCGATTCAAGCTTAATCAATAGCTTGGTATCCGATTCTCACCGCGACACATTCATACTAACTTTTCAGGTGCTTTTGGTAAGTTTTATGGGAGGTGGATTTGCCTTCACCTCTCACTTCTTCTTATCTCATTCAAATGCATATTTACTTGTATTTGAAGTGAACTTGTTCACTTATGTTCCATCTTTCTCACTTTCTTCCTTTAAGTTACCTATCTTCTTAGGAAGTAAGTAACTTATTCTTCTGCTTCCTCCTCTTTTCATCTGCTTCTTCCATTGGTAGCTTCCTTGAAGATTCCTTCTCTTAAGCCTCACAAACCATAGGATGCCTAGGCATGATAACTTTTTAGGGTTGTGTATAGTCCCCCTTAGCTTTCTCCCTTTGAGTCTCCTTGAGTCTCTCTTCTCATCTCAATAATCAGAGACTAAACTCTTAAAGTGTTAGGACATTGGAATTAGGGTTATGCATGCATCCTTCTCTTAGGATGGAGTGTATAACTTTAATCCTAAGTGTTAAACCTTTAATTTGTTTAAACCTCTTAATCAAATCACATTAATAAATCACTAAGACTTTATCTTGTAACTTGGGTCTTACATTAGGGTTCTAACTCTTCCTTATGGTTAAAAGGTGTCGCTCCCACTAAGAGACACCCGAGTCAGATAGGGTACAGATGTGAACGGTCGGAGAAAGGAGGAGATGAAGATGAAGATGAATAGAGTCGCCAGCTAGGCATTTTTATCCCGAAGTAAAGGTAATGCTGCATAAACCTAGGAAAGATATGGATAAGACGGTCGTGAACCAGAGAAACTGAGAAAAAGGGTTGGTTACAACCTGGGAAGGTATTAGCACCCAGATTGTCCGTCGTACTCGACGGGATCCACGCTTACAAGATTGTGTTTTAAAGGGGTAGTGTCAGTGCTATCTGTGTGCAAAAGCTGGAAAAGAATATACAAGTGTCAGTGCAAGAAAGTGATGTGAAATGCTCATAAATGAGGCTTAGAAAGAATGCTGGAAGAGGGGGAATATACAGAGACTTTTGTTCGATAACTGTTAAGTCATGCCTACGTATCCTCTCGTGCAATGAGGAAGTCAGAACACCATAGTTCGACTCAAAGAGACTGAAAAATGAATTGACTGATGAACTGCTTGCTTGTCTATGCTCAACTGTACGACTTGTCTGGCTCAAGTGCTAACTGTCTTGCATTAGACGGAAAAAGCAAGTTCTCATTTGTGAGTGAAGATGATGAGAAAATAATCCCGAGGGAGACGATTATTGTTTGTTTTTGTGTTTTCAATCTTTTATTGACTTTTGGTGTTTGTCATAAGTTAATGAGCTTAAGCCTAAACCAAGGGTTAGTAAACTCACCATATCCACCCTTTGATTAGGGATAATGAGAATATCTTAAGTATGAGATAAACATCTCAACTTAATTACCATGATGGTGTAGGATTAAGATCATTAACCTACTTGTGATTATTTAGATGTTTTTGGTGTTTTTGTTTAGTGTTAACTAATGAGTTTAAGCCATAATCAAGGATTAGTGAACCCATTACACCATCCTAATAGAAGGATAATAGATGAGAACACTTAAGTTGAGGAAGATTCCTCAACTTAATCCATGATTAGGGATTAACCTCATGACAAAACAAACCTTGATTAAAGTGGATTTTAATTAAGGGTGAGATTAAGAAGTGAATTTTATGATTTGTAAGACAACTTGAGGGGGACTTGTCCATTAACACTAGGGTTAGTCCTTCTTAACCAATAAAGGAAGAATTAGAACCCTAATGCAAGGCCCAAGTTACAAGCTATTGTCTTAGTGATTATTAAGATGGATTGATTAAGAGGTTTAAACACATTAAGGGTTTAACACTTAGGATTAAAGTTATACACTCCATCCTAAGAGAAGGATGCAGGCATAACCCTAATCACAAAGTCTTAAAACCTTAAAGGTTTAGTCTCTGATTATGAGATGAGAAGTGAGACACAAAGAAGATTCAAAGGTAAAGCTAAAGGGGTATTAATCAAAACCCTAATTATTGTCATGCTTGGATGTTCCTATGGTTTGTAAGTCTTAAAAGAGATCATGAAAGAAGCCACCAATGGAAGAAGCAGATGAAAGGAGGAGAAGCAGAAGAAACAAGTTAACTTACTTCCCTGAAGAAGATAAGTTACTTGAAGAAAGAAAGTGAAGGATGAACATGAATGAGCAAAGCCCACTCTAAAGCAAATGAAAATGCAACAAGGATGCATAAGAAGAATGGGAAGATAAATGAGAAGTGAAGGCAAATTCACTTCTCAAGTTACTTACCACCTGAAAATGTTAGCATAAAAGAAAGTAATGACATGAAAATGAAATGTATGCAAAGGTAAAACCAAAACCAGAAGCATAGACATGATGCAAATGATGCTATGATATGATGCAAAGACATGTCAAGTGTTATGAATGTTCATACAAAGGATGGAATGCAATGGAAGCATGCTTTGAAGTTTGAAAGTTCATGAAAGTTTATGAAATGAAATGAATGCACATCATGGCAAGAGGATGAAGAAATGATCAAGCATGATTCTAATATTTCCTTAGATGTCTAAGATGACATGTGAATGCATGAAATGTCATGGAAAGTTCATGAATGGATGCATATGCAAGATGTATGCAAATGAACATGAGAAATTAGGGTTTTAAGGCAACATGGGATGCAAAAGTGAAAAACAGAAGAAAATCAAAAGATAAAAAATTGCAAATGAACTCAAAGTAACCCTAACCCCATATGATATCACACCCCAAAGGAGGAGTTCTAACACTTAACCTAAAGAAAGTTGTGATTTTTCTAAGTTATCTAGGGTTTTAAGGTACCTTAAGAGGGAAAATGCAAATCAAATGGAAAATTCAAGATAAATTTATGACAAAATTATGCTAGACACTACATGCTATATGAAGATCAATGCAAAAAGAACCAATGTCAAACCCTTCATGGTTAGGCAAAAAAGAATTCTTGAAGTTAGGGTTCAAAAATGGGATTTTTATGAACCCTAAATTCAAAAAAAAATGTTAAGATTGAATCAAAATCAAAAATAAATTTGTATGAATGGTTTGACAATGTTTCTAAATGTCCTAAGATGCAATGTGAATTTTTTTGGAATTTTTAGAAACCTAAATGGTATTTTAATTAATTAATTTCCATTAATTAATTAAAATAAACATTTAAATATTTTTAAAATGTTTTTTTATTGAAAAAAATAAAAATAAAAATGTTTTTAGGTGAAGAGAAATATTTGAATTAAAAATGCATAAGGAAAATATTTTTGGAAATTTTTAAGAATTTTAAATAAATTATGCAAAACAAATGATAAAAAATGAAATAAAAATATGAATTAAGTGAAAGTAGGCTGATCCAAGGGACAGGATTCAAAGTTGAGGGGGAGGGAGTTGATTGGCGCCATATCCAAGGGCTGGAATTCAAATCAGGCTTAATTAATCAACTAAACCTAATTAATTAAATTAAATGGAAATTAAAAGTTAATGAGATGATCTGGTCCATTGGTTCACGCGCGCGAAACCTAATCTAAGGGCTGAGATTCAAAATCACACTAATCACTCAGCTAACCCTAATTAGGGAAAACAAACCTCAGACACCCGGAACAGTGGTTCCGGTCGTCTTCTCCAGCTAACCCTCAAGAACAAAATCTTCCCTATGTCTTTTCTGGAGCTCTAAAGCTCTAGATCAACTTCTCTCACCTTCCTAAACCTAAATCTACCCTCAAAAAGCATTTCTCATGGCTAAAAATCAAGATTCGAAGAAGAACTCAAAAATGATGAAACTTTCAGACAGTCAGTACATGCTCATTTCGCAACCATTTTCAAAAATATATACATCATGGTGATCAGCAAAGCATGAAGAACAATCTAAGAACTTAAAATTTCATTTCTGGAAAAAAGTTTGAAGAGGTTACCTGAGCTTGAGCTTTCTCAGTTTGGAGCTTTTGGGCCTCCTCTCTTGTGCAAAAACACTCCAATGATCCCTCTGATGAAGCTTTGATGCTTGGAAGGAGTTTGTAATGGCTGAAATGAGAGCTTGCACTCTTGCTGGACAGAAATCGTGTTTTGTGTAGGGGTGTTTTTAGGCTGCAATGAAGGGTGGGAAATGGTCTTTTTATGAAGCTGAGTTGATTGATGAAAAGCGTTTGAAGTTTGAGTGAGTGTGTTGTGTGTTTCGAAAGTTTTTGCAAATGGGGTGATTTTTGAGAGCTTGAGGATTCTAAACATTCAGGCTTGTGTGTTGTGTGTTATGAGCTGTGTTTGATCCACATAACAAGTCTTGATAGGTCAGAGAAGTGGTTGTGGCCTTTGGTGATTGGTATAGGCTCTCTTGCAAAAAGTCAAAAAATCTTGTACTTGAGGTATGGACTTTCTTGCAACTGGCTTTTTGGCTTGTCCTGGCTCAGCAGAGATCAAGGAGAGCCATGGAATTGGTTTTGTGGTGATTCAGCAAGTTTGTGAAAGGCTTTGTGCTCATTTGCAAATTGGAAGAAGTTTGGCCCCTTTTGAATTTCTTGATGTTCAAGGCATCGAATGACATGATTCTTTGGGCAATTCTGATTCTTAGGCAATTCACTATGTTGTTATGATGCATAGAAGTGTATTAGAAGTCACAAAATGGCTTGGTATGTGAATTTGCACAAAATCCTCTTTGGCATGAAAGTGAAAATTATGTGATTTTTGCCAACTTTGACAAGCCATAACTTGAGTTCCATAATGAATTAGAACTTGTTCTTGTACTTTTTGAAAAGGGAATGATCCAATCTACAACTTTCATGGCCAAAATTTTTTCATTTGAAGTATTTTTGGTTGAGAAAGAGGAGGTTGAAAAACTTTCCCAAAATGGAAAGTTTACATTACAAGTCATTTCCATTTTTGGTAACTTTTGGTTTAGCTCAATTTTCTTCAATTTTGTGAACTTCCAAGCACTTCAATGATCAAATAAAGATCATATAACTTCAAATTGATGAAAAATCCACTTTGGTTCCATTGTTGGGGGCCTCAGATGCCCTGATTTTGCTCTGACTTGTTCAAGAAGTTACCCAGTGAACAGATGACTTCCACAATGAATTTTTTCATCAAATTTGGTACACATGATCCTTATAACATTTTGAGACTATTAGAAACAAGAATGACCCAAAAATTTGGAGTTATGGCCTCTGAATCCAAAACCCTAATTTCAGGTCATCTGTGTAGTGAACCCCTAGCCCTACTTCCATGCTTTCCATGTTCTTGTGATTTTTTGACTTCCTTGATCTTTGAGGGATATAATATGATGATATAACACACATGGACCCTCTTGGAATGCTTGGAGGCCTTTGGAGTGGCTCAAATGGATCCTTGGATTGCTCAGATCACAAACCCTAGATGCAGATGAACTTGAACTAATGCAATGAAAATGCAATATGAGGTGATATGCTTATACTAATGCAAATATGAAAGATCACAAGCCATGGTGTGAACCTATTGAGGGCAAATTTGGGGTGTTTACAGCTGCCCCTATTCGAGCATGAGTTAGCTATGCAGGATGTAAGTGACGGGCTTAACAGACAAACAAGATAACTTGGGGTTGAATACCAAAGACAGTCCGAAATTTGCACTCACTGGGGAGAAGAAGAAAAAGGATATAAATTGTGAAAGGGAGTATAGTATGATTATCAAAATGCGGGTGATGGAGGACGACCATCGAGCAGAGGACGACTGTTGGGGATAAAGCGATGACGGGGACGACCGACATGCTGGGGAAAGAGACCATGACGGGGACGACCATCATGCTCGGAAAGTAAAGTAAACAACGATGGGGACAACCATCGGTTCAAAGAATAAATGAAATAATGATGAGGGACGGTCATCAAAGGTGAAGGACGATCACCTAGCAGGGGACGGCTGCTCTCTACCACGACATAGGACGAATGTCGGATAGAAAAGGTCGACGATGGGGACGGCCATCGGATAAGCATGATGAAGGACGATCATCAAGAGGTGAAGGACGATCACCTAGCAGGGTACGGCTGCTCTCAGGATTTATCAGGACATAGGACGAATGTCAGATAACAAGATCAATGATGGGCACGACCATCAGATAAAATGATGAAGGACGGTCATCAAAAGGTGAAGGACGATCACCTAGCAGGGGACGACTGCTAAATATCACGACATAGGACGAATGTCGGATAGAAAAGGGTCCCAATAATGGATACTCTGCTGGGGAAAGGGGTGAGGGACGATCATCCAAAGGTGAAGGACGATCACCTGGCAGGGTACGGCTGCCGAAAGTATCACGACATAGGACGAATGTCGGATAGAAGAAAAGTTGCTTTGCTGGGGAATGGTAAACATGGACGAGTGTTTACGCTTAAGAAGTAAAAGGTATAAGTGTTTGATGCTGTGTATAGATTAAAGATGCAGACGAGCATCCTTAAGACTATGATACGGACGAGTATCGGTAGAAACAAACGATGACGCATGTTCAGAGATGATGATACGGACGAGTACCAACTGGTTAACAAAGAACACGGACAAGTGTCGAATCTGTGGGGAATGATATATATATATATATATATATATATATATATATATATATATATATATATATATATATATACGAGATACAGACGAGTATCTGTATAAGTATGGATGAGTATTGTGAAGCATGAGCAAGACACGGACGAGTGTTCAACTTGTTGGGGGAAGAGTGTGACACGGACGGGTGTCAGAAGGGAAAGTGTATAAGTTATGAACTTATATATATGAGAGTGTAAAAGGTATTATGGCGACCTGTGGGGATAGGATGACACGGACGAGTGTCAACAAGAGTGTATTATGAAGATGTGTTTGGTTTTCAGCAAGTAATTTGGCAACCGTGTTGGGGAGACACAGACGAGTGTCAAGAGAGTGTATATAGGTTTCTGTATTCAAAGAGGATATTTGTGGCTTATCTGTGGGGAATGATATGACATAGACGAGTGTCAAAAGGTTCATACGAGAATGCATCTGTGGGAGAGTGCAAAGGGGACGCCTCGGCTTTTATTATATATATTGCTGATAAGGTACTGTTGGTATTTACAGGTGACTGGTTCGAACCTGACTTGTGATCATGCAAATTTTTTATTTTTGCCGTAATGCTCCGCATTAAACGGAATGCTACGCTTTGTGGAAAAATGATGCGAATGCTATGATTATGCAAAGAAACCGATTCGGGATCCGGATCCTGTTGTTGGAGATCTCTGGCAGATCTGCGTGGAAGGATATCCCAGCTGGGGATGAGATCATTGGTAGATCTGATAAAACATATAGTTCTGCTTGGGGGACTAGATCACTGATAGATCTATCCGGTAAGGAGATATCCCAGATGGGGATGAGGAAGCTTCTGTCACTTTGTTGTGTGAGAATTCAGACATTGCTCTTTTGAGGACAGGCTGGAACTCTGTGGGGAGATAGTTCTTTTATCTTTGAGAGCCCTGGTACTTTTCTTAGGGGAGGAAAGATCACTGAACGATCTTCCTAAAGTTTTCTGTGGAGATCACGGTTAGGGATGAGGAGGCTTTGACAACTCTATTGGGAAAAGTATTCCAGATACTTCTTGGAGGCGGTGCGTTGGGGAAATGAAGCTTGGCGTGCCCCATGTTACGTATTTGAATGCCTGCGACCTGTTAAGACAAAGAAACGCACAAGTATCCTGAGGTATCCCTTATCGGATTCCTTCATAGGAGTTAGATATTCCTGAGAGTAAATACATTTTCTGCAAGCATTTATAAATAATGGCTCATTTATTTTATGCAAACATTATATCATGGATACTGGACATTTTGCAAACGAAACAACAATGTACAAGACGAAGTGTGACTAAAAACTCTGATTTTATTAATCTGGGTGCCCTGAATTGGCAAATACAGTCAAAGAAACAAATCTCCTGGAATGAGGAGATTGTTATAAATTGAAAAAGTAAAAGTGTTGGCAATGTTGATGACGCTTTGGAGAGCTTCCTTTGCTATGACCTGTATGACCTTGACGTTCTTCTTATCTTGCTTTCTGAAGAAGGTTGATTCTGACCGATGCTTTAACCTTTCGAAGCTTGTCGTGTTATAAGTGATATAGACGAATTTAGAATGCAGTTGTTCGCTTATTACCTTATTTTGCGTAGACCACCCTTTCGGGTTTTCAATCCACCGGGATACCCATTTTTGCCTGAGCTGTCCAATGCGGCTTTTCAACTCAGCGGGTGTACGTTTTTCTTAATTTTCCCTTATTTTGCCCGAGTCTTTTATTCTGTTTTTGACTCGCCGGGATGCCCTATTTTTCCCTGGACTTACATTCTGTTTTTATGTCCAGCGGGTCATTTTATGCGAAGTATTTTTTAACTGCATATGAATATACAGGGGATAAGAAATCTTCACCATCCATAGTAGTGAGCATCAGTGCTCCTCCAGAGAAAACCTTCTTTACCATTAATGGACCATCATAGTTTGGAGTCCCTTTTCCCATGTGGTCTGTATGAGGAGGAAGAAGTCTTTTCAGCACAAGATCTCCTAATTGGTATTCCCGAAGCCTGACTTTCTGATCGAAGGCTTTCTTCATCCTTTTCTGATATAGCTTCCCATGACAAATTGCAGCTAACCTCTTTTCTTCGATCAGATTCAGTTGATTGTACCGAGAACGGACCCATTCTGCTTCATTCAACTTTACATCCATCAGTACCCATAAGGAGGGTAATTAAAATTCAACAGGTAGGACTGCCTCCATACCATACACAAGATGATACAGTGTTGCCCCAGTGGATGTTCTAATTGAGGTACGATACCCATGCAAGGCAAATGGTAGCATTTCATACCAGTCTTTGTAAGTGACCACCATCTTCTGCACAATCTTCTTGATGTTTTTGTTAGCTGCTTCAACAGCGCCATCCATCTTTGGCCTGTAAGGAGAAGAGTTGTGATGTTGGATCTTGAAATCCCGGCACAGTTCTGCCATCATC
Organism: Lathyrus aphaca; assembly: GCA_963966055.1. Classification (NCBI taxonomy): domain Eukaryota; kingdom Viridiplantae; phylum Streptophyta; class Magnoliopsida; order Fabales; family Fabaceae; genus Lathyrus; species Lathyrus aphaca. Next base: position 195,782,134 of record OZ014519.1, on the reverse strand, counting down.
TTGTTATTCAAATTGGAACCATTATCAGTAATGATTCGCTCGGGTACCCCATATCGACAGATGATGTCTCTTTTTAGAAATCTGGCTACCACTTGTCTGGTGACGTTTGCATATGAAGCTGCTTCAACCCATTTGGTGAAGTAATTAATGGCTACCAGGATGAATCTGTGGCCATTTGAAGCAATCGGTTCAATCTTTCCAATCATGTTAATGCCCCACATGGCAAAGGGCCAAGGTGAAGACATTACATTCAAAGGATTCAGAGGCACATGCACTTTGTCTGCATATATCTGGCATTTGTGGCACTTTTTAGCATAGGCACAACAGTCTGTATCCATTGTGATCCAATAATAACCCGACCTTACCAATTTCTTAGCCATTGCATGTCCTCCAGCATGGGTACCAAAAGATCCTTCATGCACCTCGTGCATCAGCAAGTCTGCTTCTTTCTTATCAACACATCTGAGAAGAACCATATCAAAGTTTCGCTTGTACAAGGAACCATCAGCATTAAGGAAGAAACTACCAGCCAGCCTTCTTAATGTCTTCTTATCATTGGATGATGCCCCAGGTGGGTATGTTTGATCCTCTAAGAAGCACTTGATGTCATGGAACCAAGGCTTGTTATCTTTAGCAATGTCCACGGAGAATACGTACGCTGGTCGGTCTAGTCTGGATACTGAGATCCGGGGTACATAATTTGCAGTTTGAACCTTGATCATGGAGGAAATGGTAGCTAAAGCATCTGCCAACTGATTTTTGTCTCGAGGGATGTACTCAAGTTTGACTGTTGTGAAGAAAGTCAATAATCTTCTCGTATAGTCACGGTATGGGATCAGATGCTCCTGGTGAGTGTACCATTTGCCGTTGGTCTGATTGATTACCAGTGCTGAATCCCCGAATACAGTTAAAGTCTTGATCCTGAGGTAAACGGCTTCCTCAAGCACCATGATATAGGCTTCGTATTCAGCTTCTTTGTTAGTGCATGCAAAGGTGAGTTTTGCCGAGAAAGGCATATGAACTCCTTTAGGTGTAATAAGAACTGCACCAACTCCACGACCATTCATATTAACAGCCCCATCAAACATCATTATCCATTCTTCTTCTGGGTCAGGCCCTTCAGTGTGAACAGGCTCTTCATGATCTTTTGCTTTTAGGAACATGATGTCTTCATCAGGTAAGTCAAATCTCATTTGTTGGTAATCATTAATGGTTTGCTCAGCTAGATAGGCAGACAGTACACTGCCTTTGATGGCTTTTTGAGATGTCTACTGAATGTCATACTCTGTCAGAATCATTTGCCATCTTGCAAATCTTCCAGTAAGTGATGGCTTCTCAAATATGTACTTGACGGGGTCCATCTTTGAGATCAACAAAGTAGTGTGAGTCAACATATAATGCCTCAGTCGGCGAGCAGCCGATACTAAAGCACAGCAAGTTTTCTTGAGCAGTGAATAGCGTTGTTCACAGTCGGTAAACGTTTTGCTTAGGTAGTATATTGCATACTCTTTTCGACCAGACTCGTCATGCTGGCCCAGCACGCACCCCATTGACCCTTCTAATACTGTCAGGTACATTATTAGAGGTCTTCCTTCAACTGGAGGCATAAGAATTGGAGGTTCTTGTAGGTATTCCTTGATTTTGTCAAAAGCCTTCGGACAATCTTCATTCCACCTGACTATTTGTTCCTTTCTTAACAATTTGAACAAGGGTTCACAGGTTGTCGTGAGGTGAGATATGAACCTTGAAATGTAGTTCAATCTACCTAAGAACCCCCGAACTTCTTTTTCAGTCCTAGGTGCAGGCATCTCCTGAATGGCTTTGACTTTGTCAGGATCAACTTCAATTCCTCTTTCACTTACAATGAATCCCAGCAATTTACCGGAACGTACCCCGAATGTGCATTTATTGGGGTTCAACTTCAACTGATACTTTCTCAGACGCTTGAACAACTTCAGTAGGTTTACCAGATAGTCTTCTTCTGTGAGGGACTTAGCAATCATGTCATCCACATAGCATTCAATTTCTTTGTGGATCATGTCGTGGAATAATGTTACCATAGCCCGTTGATAGGTCGCACCGGCATTCTTTAATCCAAAAGGCATTACCTTATAACAAAATGTGCCTCAGCTATGATGAAGGTTGTCTTTTCCATGTCTTCGGGTGACATCCTGATCTGATTATACCCAGAAAATCCATCCATGAAAGAGAATACCGAGAACTGAGTTGTGTTGTCGACCAATACATCAATGTGAGGTAATAGGAAATCATCCTTCGGGCTAGCTCTATTCAGATCCCGGTAATCTACACACATCCGTAATTTGCCATCCTTCTTAGGCACTGGTACAAGTTAGCAACCCACGGCGGGTAACTAGTTACCGCAAGGAAACTGGTGTCCCATTGTTTCTATACTTCTTCTTTAATCTTCATTTCCATATCCGGATGAGTACGGCGAAGCTTCTGTTTCACTGGAGGACAATCTTCTTTCAAAGGCATCTTGTGCATAACAATGTCCGTATCCAGACCTGGCATGTCTTTATAGGACCAAGCAAAGACGTCAACATACTCTCGAAGCATGTCAATAAGTTGTTCTTTCACTGAATCTTGCAAACTGGCCCCGATCTTCACTTCCTTCAAGTATTCTTCGGTACCTAGATTAACTATTTCAACCTCCTCCTGATGAGGGGTGATCACTTTCTCTTCTTGCCTCAACAACCTAGCTAACTCTTCAGGTAACTCATAGTCTTCTTCAATCCCTTCATCGGCTTGATTAATTGGATTGTCGAAGTCACACAAGGTCATAGCAGTGTTGTTGTCGGTGCAATCTAGAGGATAATCTCTGCAAGGGTTGAGATTGGTTCGTTTTAGTGGTCAGTTTTAATCTTGTTTAGAAAAAGTGAAAATGAAGTTATTTATTTTGAAAACATTGCCATTTTATTATTTTGTACAAAAGTGAAAAATGAAAAGATAGTGAGCGAAAAAAAATACTCGTTTGCAAAAGATGTCCTGATATTCATTGATTAATCCTTTGCACAAAATACAATATGGCCCTATTACTAAATGAGTCCTGACACCTTGGGCAAGATGCAGGACTTGATGCATGCTAAAAAGACAGAAAATAATAATTACTCTGTCGGAGTAACCCTTATAATATCCTGGGAAGACCAGTTAGAGACTTGGTTCCCCGGGATCCTTGGACGTATCCAGCTCTCCAGGTTGCGGTCGCTTTCCTCCTCGTCTTCCAGATTATTAACAGCATCCGGGGTGAGCATCCCTCCACTGACAAATTTGGGCTCCTTGGCAGCCTCTAATTGATCTTGTCGGAATGGTCTGTAACCCAAACCGAATCTATCTTCCTTTTTTTCCACTGGCAGCAGCTTGCCCCAGCCTTGAGCATTACTGTCTTCAACAACCTTTCGGGCTTGCTGATAAGAGATGATTTAGGTTCCCATCCCGTCTTCCTGGGATGCAGCCAAAACTCCAGTAGCCTCATTAACATTTAGGGCCTCAAACCCTTGGCTCATCGTCTCATGGATTTCTCCATCCATCTCAATATATTTGTAAGTAGCCAGATGGCTAACAAATATATCTTCCTCACCACAGATAGTGATAATTTGTCCTTCCCATTCGTACTTCAGTTTCTGGTGAAGGGTCGACATTACTGCACCTGCGGCGTGAATCCAGGGTCTACCTAGCAAACAGTTGTATGTCGGCTGTATGTCCATCACATAGAAAACAGTCTTAAAAACTTGTGGACCGATTACCACTGGTAGCTCCACTTCTCCCAGAACAGATCTTTTAGAGCCATCAAAAGCCAGAACCACAAGATTACTTGGCCGGAGAGCCATCCCGTCATATTCTAGCTTGACAAGGGCTTTCTTGGGTAAGACATTGAGTGAGGACCCAGTGTCTACGAGAACATGAGATAAGACAGCTCCTTTGCACTCCAAAGTTATATGCAAAGCTTTGTTCTGGAGACGTCCTTCTATTGTTAAATCAGCATCAGTAAAACCTAGCCCATGGCTAGTATTGACATTTGATACCACTGTTTCCAGCTGATTTACAGTAATCTCTTCGTGTACGTAGGCAGTGTGCAGAACTTTGAGAAGTGCATCCCGATGGGCTTCGGAACACAACAGCAGTGATAGGATTGAGATCTTTGAAGGAGTTTGGTGGAGCTGGTCCACAACTTTATAGTCACTTCTTTTAATGATTCTCATAAACTCATCCACATCTTGATCGAAGGATGATTTGTGAGTTTCTTTGGGTGCAGATTCTTCCGGTATCACACTCTTCCCTTTGGCTCTGGCAGCAGCCTCTGCCTCAGTGTTGGTTCTAGGGACTTGTGATGCGAAGAGACGTCCGCTTCGGGTGAAGCCTCTTCCTCCCCCAACATTGTCCACTTGGGGAGTGAGAACTGGAGAATCAAGAAGGACTTTCTCTCCATTGCAGTATAGATCAGCACCATAATGCCATGGTATAGCACTGTCTTTGTCATATGGGATCGGCCCGGGCACCGTAATGGTGACTGGGCTCACTGCAGCAGATGTTGGGACTGTAATGGTTTGTGGATCATAAAAGATTGTTATAGGACCTCTGGTGGATGTAGGTGAAGGTGAATTGAAGCTTTGTTGAGAGTGTTGTTGAGGTTGTTGGAAGTTGTTGGAACTCAGGACCGTTGTCGGGTCAAAATAAATTGTGACAGTGGAAACATCATTGTTAATTGTTGAAGTTGTAGTAGCCGGTGCAAATGAATTATTGTGTGTTGAAGTGATGGATGGAATGATTGCTGAAGTTGTAGTTGAATCGGTTGGAACAATGGTTGTTACAGTTGTAGAAGAAACACTCGGAAAGATGGTTGTTGCATTTGTAGAAGATTCACTCGTTGTGGACAGAAGAGTTGTTGGTGTTGTAGAAGCTGTGGTTGTAATTTGTAGAATTCCTTCCTTAATCAAGTCATTGATGCCTTTCCTCAAGCTGGCACACCCATTCTCATAAAGTTTGCATGATTCGCAACAGGCCTCACAACCTGGAAACCCTTGGCACTTTAAAATTTGGGCTTTAACCTCTGCCAGAGGTGTCTGAATACATGCAATGTCTTCTATCAAACTCAGGGGTGATCCCTCCTCTACAGCATTAATCCTTGGCCCACTGTGGCATGGCATAGGATTCTTCATCACATTTGGAGAAGGTGCAAAGTTCAGGGCTTTTGAATCTACCAGATCCTGAACCTTAATATGCAGAGCTCTGCATTTTTCCGTAGAGTGGCCAGGTGCGTTGGAATGAAAAGCATACCTAACGTTGGCATCATAGTTTCTAGGAAGGTTTTGAGGATCAGGCGGAGCCAATGCTTTAGGAGTTGTGGCAGCAGTGTAGCATATGACATAGGAATGGGGTCAATCACCCGGTTGACCTGAGATGGTCGCTGTTGAAACGGGTGTTGTTGTTGATTGTTGTTATTGAATGATCTCTGTTGAGGAAATTTTTGTTGTGGTGGGAAGTGTTGTGGTTGTTGAGCATACTGAGGAGGTGGAGCAGGGATAGTAACAGCAATAACTGTTTTGGGCAAGTATTGGGGTCTCCCTCTTCCCATGTGCACAGAGTTTGTCTCACCAGATCTACGGGGCCCAGCAAATGGTTTTCTTGTACTGCTTGAACTGGCACCGTTATCGGAGATCTTTCCCATCTTCAATAGGCTCTCTATTATTTCCCCAGCTATCACCACATCTGCAAAGCTGGTAGAGGAAAATGCAGCCAATCTGTCAATGTATGTTCCTTGAAGAGTATTCATGAACATGTCTGCCATTTCCCTTTCAGACATAGGGGGTTGTACTGCATAAGAGATTTGCCTCCACCTTTGGGCATATTCCCTAAAGCTTTCACGGGAAGATTGAAACATTCCCATTAGAAGGGTTCTATTTGGAGCCATGTCCAAGTTGTACTGATACTGCCGGATAAAAGCTTCAGCCAAGTCCTTCTAACTTCTTACTGTGGCTCTGGTCAGGTGAGAATACCATTCTCGGGATGCCCCTGTTAGACTATCCTCGAAGTAAAACATCCACATCTTTCCGTCCATGGTGTATGCTTTTAACCTTCCCAAGAATAATTGAAGGTGGGTGCGTGGGCAGGATGTGCCATTATACCTTTCAAAACACGGGGGTTTGAACTTGTGAGGAATTCTCACCCCTTCCACCAGTCCCATGTCCATTACATCAAACCCTAGGGAATTCTGGGATTCAAGAGACCTCAGCTTCTCAGCAATTTCATCCAGCCTACGGTCGTAAGCTTCATCCCCAGCCCCAACAACTGTAAACTGCTCTTCTTGAGGATCCTCTTGTAGGATCCTACCTCCAGCAGTGTTACCCTGATTATTTCTTATGGCATTAACTTCTGGGTTTAGATGAGGCCCAAACTCTGGTGGATCAGTGAGAGGTTGCACGTGATCATTGTTACTGGTACCTCCTGTACCTGGATGGTGTTCTTTAGGAGTTTGTCTTTCAACCAACTCCCTTAGTCTTTCCTGGCTCTGAGCTAAGCCAGTCATTACAGTCATGAATTGGGTCATCTGATTCCTCATATCAACCCTCTCATTAGCCATTTAGGTCCTTACTTCATTCAAGTCTTGCTGAACTTGATCCATCTGGAGTCCCGGAAGGTTGTTTCTTGTCGGGTACCGGTGTATTCTGTTGACAGGGAACACTCTTCTGCGAGCAATGTTTCCTGAAACCACAACAAAGTGAGAAACAGCAATAAAAACAAAAACCTAAAAAACAAAGAAGATGTTAGTATGCAATTCAATATGCTTATTTGTCTTCCAAGGGTATCCGGTTTGGTTCTTTGGTTTTGACCTTTCCAGACCTCGAGGAAATGCTGATGATGAAGAGAGATGAAGCCCACCAATAAATAATACAAAATGATATATTACAAAGAGTAAAAATATATAGTTTGATTACAATACATCCCCATGGTGGGTCAAAATACAACAAAAGAAAAGTACAACAAAAGAAAAAGTTCAAGCAAAAGAATCAAACATCCAATCCAAAGTCATCCTCCCTGACTTCCTTCAGGAGGGCCTCAGTCACTGGACCTATTGGGTGCTCTGTAATAGTCCTGATGAGGAGGTTCCTGGTAGCAATGGCACTGGTCAACCTCTTATGCTTATCCTGATCCTTTGATCTCTTTAACCCCGCACAGAGTTTCAATTCAAATATCTCCCTCTGAGCTGCCAATAAAGCCTCCTGATGCTTCTTCTCACTAGCCTCCAATTGTTCTATCTTAGCCTGGGTCCTTTGGTCTTCTTGTGCACGGGCTTCAGTGATCCTGATCCACCTAGCCTGGCTTTCCTCCAGATAATGCTCTTCCCTAGCCTTCTGAGTATTTGCTTCCTTGCAAGCATTCTTCAATACTAACTCCCCTGCCCTTGCCTTCCTGATGTAGTCATCCGTCTTCTCAATCTTGGTCAAGTGCTCAATTCTGAGCCTTTCCAATCTCTCATTATCCAGACGGCTGTCATTTCTCTCCTACAGAGTCTTCTTCAAGGCTTCAGCTAGCTGAGTATTCCTCTCTTTCAGCTTTTCAAACTCTTCCAAACTGACAGTAGCTGCAGGTTGTACTGTAGAAGGTCCAGGTGTATCTTCTAAGGTAAATGGCATCCGGGTGATCTGAGCTCTGGTACAGGACCAATCAGAATACTGCACTGATGCAATGTTGTTGCACTTGCCAAGGATGGCTGTTCCCTTGGTCTGAATGTTATCCCAAGCCCATGCAGCTTGTCTGACAACAGCAGAGTTAGGTTGGATCTCACAATAGAGGGTCTCAGCCAAATCTTGTCCTCTGGGAGGATGAACCAAAGCATACCCCAATTGTCTTTTAAATAGTAAAGGGTTGTAGTTGATGCAACCTTTCACTCCTATCAAAGGCACATTAGGATATTGCCCACAGCTAGTAATGATGTCCTTGCCCTTGGTGCTCTGAGTGCACCACCTGATGTCATCTGATGTCAAGGCAATAAATCTTTTAGCCCAATTCTTCTGCTGATGGGGGTTCAGGAAGGTATCCGTCTTTGGCAAGTGTCTTAGCAGCCAAGAATAGTAAAGAGGAGCACAACATCTGACTAGTCTTCCTCTTTGCTTCTCATTCCTCTGATGGACTGAGTAGTAGAAGTCTCCCAGCAAGGTAGGAACTGGGTTCCTCAATAAGAACAAGTGAATGGCATTCTTGCTCACAAACTTTGGCTCATCTGCAAACAAGATAACCCCATATCGTGAGCAACTCTTTAGTTTTGCATGATAATAAATTTTATGTGTTTGTGCTTTTATCATATGCTTTATATTGATACACTTTGTATGCATTGCTATCCTTTAACACATGTCTCATTTTAAACAAATAATGACCTTGAAATTCTGAAATTCGTAAAATGAATCGATTCATTCACATCATGCATCGATTCATGCTGTAGAAATGATTCTGGAATTTCTACTATGAATCGATACATTCGCAACATGCATCGATTCATACTGTAGAAATGATTCTGGAATTTATGTTATGAATCGATACATACGTAACATGCATCGATTCATTGTATTTTCATTTCTCTGTTTTTTTTCATTGGATCTGTATGAATCGATTCATTATATTATGCATTGATACATAACAGTATAAAAACCATCATGCATCGATTCATTCACATCTTGTATCGATTCATTTTTCTGTTTTATTTCTAACAGAGTCTGTCAAGTATATGTTTGGTTTTTGTTGTTAGTGCAGGGTCATGAGACAGAAATTGCTAGCGAATTTGGAAGTCAGAAGAATTGAAGAACACATTAAGAAAAGTAGTTTTGTGTGTGCAATTCAATGTTGAGCAGGATTGAAACCTAAGAAGCAAATTCATCTTCATCATCTTCTCAAATACCTTGATTCAAGAACATCAACAATGAATCAGTGTTGTTCTGTGAATTAGAGGTTTATGAGATAACGTTCAGTGGTACGATCGGTGATCCAGCTGAGTTGAAGAGTGAAAGAAGGTTTCAAGGAAAAACCATCTGGGTTTTCCTTCGAGAACAGGCGTGTTCTTGAGGGTTTGTCAGTCACGTTTACAAAACAGATTCAGCCGCATCGTAAGGTTTGGAAATTGGGAGATTTCGCAAATAGATCGTGGAACCGATGAATTGTTTGTATTACTTGCAGGGAATCTTGATTTGGCTCAGATCAAGTGAAGGTTGATACAATAGGAAGATCTAGGTGTATATATTTCTGGTGTTTGTATAGCAACCTTGTAAACGACGATTTCAACAATATCGATATAAAAGTTCTCAATTTTGGTTTGAAATTGAGAGGGAGACGTACCCACACGCAAGGACGAACATGGGGAACTTCCTTACCAAATCTCTGTGTATTGTATTCCTTCTCCATCTCTATTTACGTTTTTAATCGGTTTTGATTCATTGGAAATAGTTTCTGTGATAGGTGCATTCAATACTTTTACAGCTTGTGTGTTTAAATCTTTATCATCTCAATTGTAAATCCAGCACTTTATCACATGTCCGGTCTTCTAGTGGCTGGTCCAGAATAGATGCAAGTATATTAGGGACCGTGTTTTCCGCTAATCTTTAAAAACTCTGAAAAATCTTTTAAATCCTTGTAAACAAGGAGGTGATCCATCCACCCCCCCCCCCTCTAGATCACTAGCCACAGCGTCTAACAAGTGGTATCAAAGCACCAGTTCGCTGGTGCTTTGTGGCTGCCTGTAACGAAATGGATTCTGAACCAAAGGGGGCGTATAATAGAGCTCCTGTTTTCAATGCTGAAAATTATGGCTACTGGAAAGACTGCATGCGAGTTCACATAAATTCTGTGGATAGGCGCGTATGGACTGCCATTCAAAATGGTCCTTTTCAAATCACCATGATGAATGAGGCAGGTGCAATAGTACCTAAACCAGAAGATGATTGGGATGAGAGAGATGAGAAAAAGTGGTCAAGTGATTGGAGAGCTCGAAATATGCTAATTTCAGCACTTAGTACAGATGAGTATTATCGAGTATCCCATTGCTCGACAGCTAAAGAAATGTGGGACGCTTTAGAAATTGCACATGAAGGTACAACTGAAGTAAAACAGTCTCGCATTAACACACTTAATCAAGATTTCGAACTCTTTCGCATGAAACAAGGAGAATCTATTCCCGACATGCAAAAGATATTTGTTCATCTCATTAATCGTTTGAATGCACTTGGAAAACCTGTTTCCAATGAAATTGCTACTAATAAAATTCTGAGATGTCTTAGCAGGGAATGGCAACCTAAAGTAACAGCTATCAAGGAAGCCAACGATCTAACGACACTCTCAATGACTACTTTGTTTGGAAAGTTGGAGGAACATCAGCAAGAACTAGAAAGTCTAGAAAAGTTTGAGAACAAGAGTAAAAAGGGAAAGGAGAAGAATAAAGACAAAGAGGGTGAGAAGAGGCCTATAGCTCTTGTGGCTTCTAACTCAAAGTCCTCACAAAAAGAGCTAAGCAACAATGAGTCAAGTAGTGACGAAGACTCCGGTGACGAAGAAATGGGACTTTTTGTTAGGAGATATAATAGATTCATTCGAAAGAATGGAATCAAGCATTCCGACAAAAATCTCATAAAGTTTAGAAGACAATCTATAGATTCAAAACAGGAAGAGATTAAGAAGAATAGAGAAAGAGGGTCTTGCTTTAATTGTGGTAAGTCCGGATATTATAAGACGGATTGTCCTTTAAAGAAAAAGGATAAAGGAAAAGTTCCACCAAAAAGGTATAGTAAGCTAAGAAGAGCTTACATTGCTTGGGAAAGTGATAGTGATTCATCAAGTACACAATGCTCAAGTGATAGCGATGAAACCGCAAATTTGTGTCTTATGGCTCACACCAAAAATCAGTCCCACCGCAAGAAGAAAAGTGATGATAAAAAGGTAAAACAAGCTTACTATAACAATTTCTCTTCTATGTCCTTTTCTGAATTGAAAATAGCTTTTGAAAATCTGCATAATGAAGCTATAGAAGCATTTAAAAGATTATCTTCCGATAAACAAATTTTTTCATACTTGGAAGGTAAAGTACAACATGCTGAAAAAGATTTAGAGTACTTGAAAGCTAGCATTGCAGAAAATACAAAAGCTATTGATATTGATGGTTGTAGTAAAATAAGGCATTGTGAAGCTTGTCACATTTGGAAACAAGAGGTTATTTCTCTTAAGGTCAAATTGGAAAAAGCTTTACAACCTAAGATTACTTATGCTATTGATACTAGGTTGTTTAAAAAGTCATTAAATCCTCCATATGCAAGATACTCTTTTATTCCAAAGGATTTAAGGACCAAACATAAACAACAACATTGTCGTAGTGTATGCCATTATTGTTGTCATGCTGGCCATACCATTGAAAAATGCAAATTTAGAAGATTTCTAGTGCCTAAAGGTATTTATCAATGGAAGCCTAAAGACAACCATGTTACCACTTACCCACTTGGACCCAATAAAAATTGGGTACCTACCTCTCTCTTTTGATATTGTAGGATGAGTGTCTTGCATCCGTGGAAAGAAGATGGTTTCTGGACAGCGGGTGTTCAAGGCACATGACGGGTGACATATCACTTTTTATTGACTTCAAAGCAAAGAAGAAGGGGTATGTTACCTATGGAGACAATAACAAAGGAGCTATACTTGGTAAAGGAAGTGTAGGTAATCCCTCTACCACTACTATTTCTGATGTCCATCTTGTAGAGGGACTTAAACACAATTTGTTGAGTATAAGTCAATTATGCGACAAAGGTTATAAAGTTTCTTTCACAAAAACGTGTTGCAAAATTGAACATACCGAACATAATGTTGTGTTTAAAGGTGTAAGAGTAAACAACATATATATGCTTGATCTTTTGAGTGTATCTTTAACAAGCACTAAATGTCTAGTAGCCCTAAATGATGATTCATGGCTGTGGCATAGACGCTTAGCGCATGTTAATTTCGATTTGCTTAATAAGGTTGTATCTAAGGATCTAGTAGTAGGTCTTCCAAAAATAAAATTTTCAAAACACCACCTATGTGATGCTTGCCAAATGGGGAAACAAACAAGGGTCTCCTTTAAATCTAAAAACATAATTCCAACTTCAAGACCCATTGAGCTTCTCCATATGGACCTCTTTGGACCATCTAGGACAAAAAGCTTAGGTGGAAACTATTATGGTTTCGTAATAGTAGATGACTACTCTAGATTCACTTGGACTATATTCCTTCATAGCAAAGATGAAACTTTTTCTGCTTTTAAAAGTTTTGCAAAGTTGTCCCAAAAAAACTGAATTCTAAAATAGTTACAATCCGAAGCGATCATGGAGGTGAATTTCAAAACCATCTCTTTGATAAGTATTGTGACAAGTATGGCATTGAGCACAACTTTTCAGCTTCTCGAACTCCACAACAAAACGGTGTTGTGGAGCGCAAAAATAGAGTTTTAGAGGAATTGGCAAGAACAATGCTCAATGAGGTGGATTACCAAAATATTTTTGGGCTGATGCAATTAGCAAAGCTTGTTATGTTCTGAACAGGATTTTAATTCGTCCTATTTTGAATAAAACCCCTTATGAAATTTTAAAAGGTAGAAAGCCAAACTTGTCTCATCTTCATGTGTTCGGTTGTAAGTGTTTTGTTTTAAATAACAGTAAGGAAAATCTTGGGAAGTTTGATGCCAAAGCTGATGAAGGTATTTTTCTTGGATACTCTCAATCAAGCAAAGCATATAGAGTGTATAATAGGCGTTTACTTTCTGTTGAAGAATCTGTCCATGTTTCTTTTGATGAGTCTTACCCAAAAATTGTCGGAAAAGGTATCTCTTTTGATGATGTAGGTGTATTGACAGAAGACATACTCAAAGAAGTTGTTTCGGAAATTGATCAATCTGAAACTGCTGAAAATGAGAAGGAGGAAGATACTAGTCATGAAAAAGATAAAGAGGAAGGAACATCTGAAGTGAAGGAACTTCCACCAGCTTGGAAATCCTCTAAAGACCACCCTATAGACAATATATTGGGAGATATTTCAAAAGGAGTGTTGACTCGTTCTAAGATAAGTAACTTTTGTTCTCACTTCGCTTTTGTATCACAAGTGGAACCTAAAAATGCTAAAGAGGCCTTGATTGATGAATTTTGGCTAATGGCCATGCAAGAAGAGCTTAATCAATTTAAAAGAAATGACATTTGGGAACTTGTCCCTCGTCCGCGAGATCATCATATCATAGGTACTAAATGGGTGTTTAGGAATAAACTTGATGAAAGCGGAGTGATAACTAGGAACAAGGCACGCTTGGTAGCACAAGGGTATAACCAAGAGGAGGGCATAGATTATGAGGAGACTTATGCTCCAGTGTCTCGCCTTGAAGCTATACGTCTTTTGCTTGCTTATGCATGTTCTATGAATTTCAAGCTTTACCAAATGGACATAAAGAGTGCGTTTTTAAATGGTGTCATAAATGAAGAAGTATATGTTTCACAACCTCCCGGTTTTGAAAATTCTGAATATCTAGATCATGTTTACAAATTAAAGCGTGCTTTATATGGTCTTAAGCAAGCACCTCGTGTGTGGTACGAAATACTTAGCAAATTTCTAATTGATCATGGATATTCTAGAGGTAAAGTGGATAATACACTCTTCATTAGACATAAAGGAAAGCACATTCTTTTAGTTCAAGTTTATGTAGACGATATAATTTTTGGTTCAACTAACATACACTTGGTCGAAGAGTTTTCTAATGTTATGCAGGGTGAGTTTGAGATGAGTCTCATGGGGGAGTTGAACTACTTCTTAGGCCTCCAAATAAAGCAACTCGATGAAGGTACAGCAGTATGTCAAACAAAATACTACAGAGAGCTGCTCAAGCGTTTTAGAATGAATAATTCAAAATCAATTGACACTCCCATGCCTACCAACGGAAACTTGGACAAAGATGAACATGGTAAGTGTGTTGATGTCAAAAGGTATTGAGGTATGATTGGGTCTCTCTTGTATCTTACTGCTTTTAGACCAGACATCATATTTAGTGTTTGTATGTGTGCACGATATCAATCAAACCCTATGGAATCTCACTTAAAATCAGTCAAGCGTATATTTAGGTATCTTCATGGAACACCTAAATACGGGCTTTGGTATTCCAAAGGGAGTGATTGCAGCTTAGTAGGTTACTCTGATTCTGATTTTGTTGGCTGCAAATCAGGTAGGAAACGCACTAGTGGTATATGTCATCTATTTTCAAATTCTTTAATAAGTTGGCATAGCAAAAAGCAAGTATCCGTAGCGTTGTCTACTGCAGAGGCTGAGTATGTTGCAGCCGGTAGCTGTTGTGCTCAAATTTTGTGGCTAAGACAACAACCACAAGATTTTGATATTGAACTTAAACGTATTCCAATAAAGTGTGACAACACTAGTGCCATTAATCTCACTAAGAATCCTGTTTTACACTCACGCACCAAACATATAGAGATTAGACATCACTTTCTTCGCGATCATGTTGAAAAAGGAGATGTTGTTTTTGAGCATGTTGATACTAAAAATCAACTTGCTGACATTTTCACTAAACCATTGGCAACTGAACCATTCTTCAACATTCGTCGTGAACTAGGGATTCTTGATCTCTCCGCATTGGTGTCTTAAGTTTGTTTGATTTAGTTTATAATTATCTCATAGTGTTTACTAAGATCTGAATGTAGACTTCACTTGTACCTCATGAGATTACTACGACGGAGGTAATATTGTTCCTCTCTACACCGTGTTGATATTGTGTGATAAATGTATGTTTGAAAAATTATTTCTCGCTTACATGTACTTCTTTACATATGAATGTTTGAGCGTTAATAATTAGTTTGTAAAGTATTCTTAAGCATCATTACAATGTTATGATTCATTCTGCATTCTGTATAATTTTTTGTTTTGCATATCCATTTTGTGTCAATTCATGCTAAATTCCTTTTATCACTGTAAAATTTATTACAGTATGTATCGATCCCAACCATCTTGTGTCGATTCAAGTTCACTTTCTTTTATATCTGTAAAAATTGTTACAGTATGTATCGATACATTTGTGGTTTGTATCGATACATAGCCACTTGAAAATTTAAAAATTTCGCAACATGTATCGATCACATTCATCTTGAATCGATTCCTGTTCATTTTTCTTTTAAATCTGTCAAAATTGTTACAGTATGTATCGATACATTCGTGGTTTGTATCGATACATAACTGTCGCTCCCGATAAATGGGACTGGCCCAAAATAAAGGTACAAACGCGAACGGTCGGCGAAAGGAGGATGTGAGAACACACAGGAGTGAACTCACAGGGAATGAATAGAGTCGCCAGCTAGGCATTTTTATCCCGGAGGAAAGGTAATGCTGCATAGACCTAGAAAGATATGGATAAGACGGTTGCGAACCAGAGAGACTGAGAAAGGGGGTTGGTTACAACCTGGGAAGGTATTAGCACCCAGATTGTCCGCCGTATTCGACGGGATCCATGCTTAAAAGATTTGTGTTTAAAAGGGGTAGTGTCAGTGCAATCTGTGTATAAAAGAGATGGAAAAGGATGTACAGGTGTCTGTGTAAGGGAAGTGAAGTGTAATATGTATAGTGTCAGTGTAAGAACAAAGATGAAATGCCCATGATAATGAGGCTAAAGAATAAGGCTAGAAGGAGGGGGAATATACAGAGACTTTTGTTCGATAACTGTTAAGTTATGCCTACGTATCCTTTCGTGCAATGAGGAAGTCAGAACACCGTAGTTCGACCCAAAGAGACTGAAAGATGAATTGACTTGTAAACTGCTTGCTTGTCTATGCTCAAGTGTATGACCTGTCTGGCTCAGGTGCAAACTGTCTTGCATTAGACGGAAGAAACAAGTTCTCGTTTGTGAGTGAATAAGATGAGAAGAGAATCCTGGAGGAGACGATTATTGTTTGTTTTTTGAGTTTTCAGTCTTTTATTGCTTTTGGATGTTTGTCATAAGTTAATGAGCTTAAGCCTAAACCAATGGGTTAGTAAACTCATCACATCTTCCCTCTGATTAGGGGTAATGAGAATACCTTAAGTGTGAAGTCAGATTCTCACACTTAATCACCCTTGATGCAGGATTAAGATCATTAACCTACTTGTGATTATTTAGATGTTTTTGGTGTTTTTGTTTAGTGTTAAGTAATGAGATTAAGCCACAATCAGGGATTAAACAGACTCATTATATCATCCTAATAGAAGGATAATAGATGAGGATGTTTAAGTTGAGGAAGGCTCCTCAACTTAATCCATGATTAGGGATTAAACTCATGACAAAACAAGCCTTTTGTTAAGTGGGTTTTATTTAATGATATGATGATGAAGTGATTTTTAGGGTTTGTAAGACAACTTGAGGAGGACTTGTCCATTAACACTAGGGTTAGTCCTTCTTAACCAGTCAAGGAAGAATTAGAACCCTAATGCAAGGCCCAAGTTACAAGCTTGATGTCTTGATGGTTATTATGTGAATTGATTAGAGGATTTAAACACATTAAGGGTTTAACACTTAGGATTAAAGTTATACACTCCATCCTAATAGAAGGATGCAGGCATAAGCTTAATCACAAAGCCTTAAAACCTTTAGGGTTTAGTCCCTGATTATGAGGTGAGAAGAGAAGACTCAAAGAGACACAAAGGTAAGAAACTAAGTGGGGGGACTAATCAAAACCCTAATCAATGTCATGCTTGGTTGTTCCTAAGGTTTGTGAGGTTTAAGAAAGAAATCTTCAATGGAACCACCAGGAAGCAGATGAAAGGAGCAAAGAGAAAGCAAAGTAACTTGCTTCATTCAAGGAGTCAAGTCACTTGAGGAAAGAAAGTAAGAAGAAGAAGAAAGAGCAAGCTCAATCTCAAACACAAGATAAAATGCAGCAATGATGCATAAGAGAGATGAAAATAAATTGTGAGAAGTGAAGGCAAATTCACTTCTCAAAGTTACTTACCACCTGAAAAGTTAGGAAAGGAATGCAATGCAATGCAAAATGAGATGAAATGACATGGTACAAACCAAAACCAGAAGCATATACATGATGATAATGATGCTATGGGATGATGCAAACATGAAACAACACATGGGGATGATCATACAAACTTATGGATGCAAATGAAGCAAGTTAAGAACCATGATCATACATGAAAAGTTATGGAATGCAAATGACATACAACATGGCAAATGAAAGATGCAATGATCAAACATGTTTACAATATGTCTTAAGATGTCAAATGAATCAAATGGATGCACAAAATGCTATGGCAAGTCAAGGTATGCAAGCAAATGCAAGATGGATGCATATGGAAGCCCAAATTAGGGTTTATGATCAATGCATCAAACAAAAACCAAAATCAGAAGCAAACATCAAGATAAAAAATTGAAAATGCACTCAAAGGGACCCTAACCCTACACAAACTCACTGCCCAAAGGAGGGGTCCTAACTCTTAACCTAATTAGGGTTATGAATTTCCTAAAATTTCTAGGGTTTTAGGGTACCTTAACAAGAAAAATACCAAACAAATTGAAAATGAAAGATTAAATCATGCCAATTTAATCTTACAAACTACATGATATGCTAAACACAATGCAAAAAGAATCAAAGTCCAACTCTCAATGGTTAGGAAGAAATGATTTTTTGAAGTTTGGATCAAAATAATGCTTTGAAAATGAATTAATTCCATGGAAAATTGTCAAAATGCATCGAGATCAAAAACGAAATTTGGTTTGAGGGTTGGACAATTTTCTAAATGATTTTAAAGGTTTCATGAATTTTTTGGTGATTTTTAAATACCTAAAAGTATTTTTAATTAATTAATTCTCATTAATTAATTAAAAATAAACTTTTAAATGATTTAAAAATATTTTTTTAATGCAAAAAATAAAAATAAAAATGTTTTTGGTTTCTGAAAATTAATAAAAGTTTGTACAAAAATTTTCAGAATTTTAAAAATTGTTTTACTATTTTAAATAAAATGCACAAATTAAAATAAAAGAAATGAATTAAAAATGAAATAAAAAGAAAGTATGCGCAATGGAGAGCCATGATTGATTCTGGGGAAGGACCTGTTGACTGCGCGCGCAATCTAAAGGCTGAAATTCAAACTGAGTTAAATCCTATTTTAATTAATTAAACTGAATTAAATATGATAATGACGTGGATTAGGGTTAAGTGGGTGGATCCAGGCCCTTGAACACGCGCGGGAATTGACCAAGTCAGCTCATCCAACGCTCAGAATTCAAACTCTCATTAATTACAGGGATTAGCCCTAATTGTTTTCAGGTGGCCGGAGAAGACTTCCGGTCGTCTTCTCCGGTGGGACTCCCACCTGAAAATCTCTAAAATCCACAAAACTTCATGAAAATGAAAACTAACTATCCAGAAATCATCCCCATGCCAAACTAAATCAAAACCCCCATTCAAACATCATTTATTCTTCATCAATCAAACGAATCGAAGCCAAACATGTTTAGGGCAAAAAAATTTCAGAACAAGATTAAATACTTATTTCTCAACCATTTTCAAAACTAAGAACATCAGAGTGATCAGCAAAGCATGAGGAACAAATTAGAAACCTAAAAACTCATTTCTGGAAAAAAAGTTCTTGGTATACCTGAGCTTTGAGCTTTCTTATTTTGCAGCTTTGTGACCCTCTCTCTTCGTGCAATCCACTCCTTTTAGACCCCTGATGAAGTCTTGATGCTTAGAAGAAGTTTGTGATGGCTGGTTTGGAAGATGGCAGAGGTTCTGCTCAAGGTGAGGTGAGAATCGTATTTGTGATTCTGGGAGTTTAAGGCAATGGTGATGGGTGCTTTGTGATCAGGAAAGAGTGTTGAGTTGATTTGTGAAGTTGGTTTTTGTGTTTGAGGCCTATGCTGACTGTTTCGAAGGCTCTTGCAAAATGAGGAGATTTTGATAACTATGGCTGTGGGCAAGATCAGAGTGTGTTGTTATGTGCTTTGGCTTGCCTTTGATGTGTATAAACAATTGTGATAGGTCAGAGAGTTGGTGTTGGCCTATTGTGATTGGTATGGGCAAGTTGCCAAAATGTCAACTTGACTTGTACTTGAGGTATGGGCTATGGTACCACTTGCTTCTTGGCATGCTTGGGCTCAGCTTGAATCAAGGGATGCTGTGAAAAGAGTTTAGAGGCTAGGCAGCAAGTGGTTCATAACTTATGATGAGTTTTGCAAGTTGGTTCAAGTTTGGTTCCTTTGAGATTTCATGAGTTTCAATGCATCAAAGTGCAAACTTCTTTGGCCCATTCTGAATTTTAGAAGCCATATGATCATGTTGTGAAGTTTAGAAGTCCATTTGGTATCTTTAGAACACTTGATCAAGTCATTTTGCAAAATGCCTCTTTGGTAGAAAACTTCAAATTTTGTGATTTTTACCAACTTTGACAAGCCATAACTTTTGATCCATAATGACTTAGGTCATGTTATTGTACTTTTTGAAAAGGGAATGGTCCATTCTACAACTTTCATGACCAAAGTTTTTCATTTGAAGCTTTTTTGAATCAAAAAGTAAAGGTTGAAAAAGTTGCCTAAGATGGCAATTTCATTAAAAGTCAAACTTTCCCAAAAAGTCAACTTTGCAAAAGACTTGAAATTTTTCAATTTTGTGAACTTCCAACATCTTCCATGATCAAATAAAGATCATACACAATCAAAATGATGAATAACACCCTTGGGTTGGGTCATTGGGGGCCTCAGATGCCCTGATTTTGCACTGACTTGCTTGAAAAGTCAACTCTTGATCAGATGACTTCCCCCATGGAATTTCTTCATGAAAATTGATATGCATACTCCCTATACCATATAGAGACCAATAGAAACAAGAATGACCAAAAAAATTGGAGTTATGGCCTCTGAAACCAAAACCCTAATTCTAGGTCATCTGTGCAGTTAAACCTGGCTCTGCCTCCATACCATTCTCAGTTCTTGTGATTTTTTGACATTCTTGACTTTGAGAGGATATAATATGATGCTTGAACATACATGGACCCCTTTGAAGTGATTGATGGCCTTTGGAGTGGCACAAGAAGCTCTTGGATTGCTCAGATCACAAACCCTAGATGCAGATGACTTAGAATCTATGCAGTGAATCAGAATTGTGAATTGAAATGCCATGATTGAGTTTATGCATATGAGATGATCACAAGCCATGGTGTGAATGGGTGAGGGCAAATTTGGGGTGTTTACAGCTGCCCCTATTCAAACATGAGTTAGCTGTGCAGGATGTAAGCGACGGCTTAACAAGCAAACAAGATAACTTGTGGTTGAATACCAAAGACAGTCCAAAATTTGCACTCACAGAATGAAGGAGAAAAGGGATATAGATTGTAAAAGAAAGTAAAGTATATTGTAAAGTGTGGGCGACGGAGGACGACCGTCGAGCAGAGGACGACATGCTGGGAAAAGTGCGGGAAATAAAGCAATGACGAGGACGGCCGACATGCTGGGGATAAAAAGAATTATGATGGGGACGGCCATCAAGTAAAGCTGTAAGATTCTCTGGGGATTAATGAAAAATGATGGGGACGGCCATCAAGTTCATAAAGTAAAGTAATCAACGATGGGGACGGCCATCGGGCTAAAAAGAAAAGGGACCACGACGGGGACGGCCATCGGGTTAAAGAATAAATGAAATAAACAGATGATGAGGTACGGTCATCAAAGGTGAAGGAAGCTCACCTAGCAGGGGACGGCTGCTCTGTTGGGGATAAGATGAGGGACGGTCATCTAAGGTGGAGGACGACCACCTGGCAGGGTACGGCTGCCGAAAGTATCACGACATAGGACGAATGCCGGATAAAAAGTCAACGATGGGGACGGCTATCGGATGAGCATGATGGAGGACGACCATCAAGAGGTGGAGGACGACCACCTAGCAGGGGACGGCTGCTCTCAAGGCTTATCATGACATAGGACGAATGTCAGATAACTAAAATCAACAATGGGGACGGCCATTGGATAAAACGATGAAGGACGATCATCAAGAGGTGGAGGACGACCACCTAGCAGGGGACGGCTGCTAAATATCACGACATAAGACGAATGCCGGATAAAGGTGTCGCTCCCGATAAGTGGGACCGGCCCAAATAAAGGTACAGACGCGAACGGTCGGCGAGGGGGACAATGAGAACACACGGCCGTGAACTCACTGGAGATGAATAGAGTCGCCAGCTAGGCATTTTTATCCTGGAGGAAAGGCAATGCTGCATAGACCTAGAAAAGGATGGATAAGACGGTTGCGAACCAGAGAGACTGAGAAAGGGGTTGGTTACAACCTGGGAAGGTATTAGCACCCAGATTGTCCGCCGTACTCGACGGGATCCACGCTTAAAAGATTTGTGTTTTAAAGGGGTAGTGTCAGTGCTATTTGTGTATCAAAGAGCTGGAAAAGGACGTACAGGTGTCAGTGTAAGAGAAGTGTGAAGTGTATAAATGATGTGTCAGTGCAGGAACAAGAATGAAATGCTCAAGAATATGAGGCTTAAAAGAATGAGGTTAGAAAGAGGGGGAATATACAGAGACTTTTGTTCGATAACTGTTAAGTTATGCCTACGTATCCTCTCGTGCAATGAGGAAGTCAGAACACCGTAGTTCGACCCAAAGAGACTGAAAGATGAATTGACTTGTGAACTGCTTACTTGTCTATGCTCAAGTGTATGACCTGTCTGGCTCAGGTGCAAACTGTCTTGCATTAGACGGAAGAAGCAAGTTCTCGTTTGTGAGTGAATGAGATGAGAAAAGAATCCCGAAGGAGACGATTATTGTTTGTTTTGAGTTTTCAGACTTTTATTGCTTTTGAGAGTTTGTCATAAATTAATGAGCTTAAGCCTAGACCAATGGGTTAGTAAACTCATCACATCTTCCCTCTGATTAGGGGTAATGAGAATACCTTAAGTGTGAAGTCATCTTCTCACACTTAATCACCCTTGATGCAGGATTAAGATCATTAACCTACTTGTGATTATTTAGATGTTTTTGTTGTTTTTGTTTAGTGTTAAGTAATGAGATTAAGCCATAATCAGGGATTAAACAGACTCATTACACCATCCTAATAGAAGGATAATAGATGAGAATGTTTAAGTTGAGGAAAGCTCCTCAACTTAATCCATGATTAGGGATTAAACTCATGACAAAACAAGCCTTTGGTTAAGTGGATTTTAGTTAATGATATGATGATGAAGTGAGTTTTATGATTTGTAAGACAACTTGAGGGGGACTTGTCCATTAACACTAGGGTTAGTCCTTCTTAACCAATTAAGGAAGAATTAGAACCCTAATGCAAGGCCCAAGTTACAAGTGTGATGTCTTGATGATTATAATGTGAATTGATTAAAGGAGTTAAACACATTAAGGGTTTAACACTTAGGATTAAAGTTATACACTCCATCCTAAGAGAAGGATGCAGGCATAAGCTTAATCACAAAGCCTTAAAGCCTTTAGGGTTTAGTCCCTGATTATGAGATGAGAAGAGATGACTCAATGAGACACAAAGGTAAAACTAAGAAGGGGAACTAATCAAAACCCTAATCATTGTCATGCTTGGTTGTTCCTAAGGTTTGTGAGGTTTTCAAGAGAAGTCTTCAATGGAAACACCAGGAAGCAGAGGAAAGGATCAAGAGAAGCAAGGCAACTTGCTTCATTCAAGAAGTCAAGTCATTTGAAGAAAGAAAGTGGGAAGAGGAAGAATGAGCAAGCTCAATCTCAAACACAAAGAAAAATGCAGCAATGGATGCAAGAGATATGAAAAGAAAAGTTATGAGAAGTGAAGGCAAATTCACCTCTCAAAGTTACTTACCACCTGAAAGGTTAGAAAAGAAATGCAATGCAATGCAAAATGGGATGGAATGGCATGATGAGAGACAAAACCAGAAGCATATATGGGATGATAATGATGCTATGAGATGATGCAAACATGAGACAACACATGGGGATGATCATACAAGTTTATGAATGCAAATGAAGCAAGCTAGGAACCATGATCATACATGAAAAGTTATGAAGTGCATATGGCATACAACATGACAAATACATGATGCAATGGTTAAACATGCTTTCAATATGTCTTATGATGTCAAATGAATCACATGGATGCTTGAAATGTCATGGAAAGTCATGTTATGCAAGAGAATGCAAGATGGATGCAAATGGAAGCCCAAATTAGGGTTTATGAACCAAACATCAAACAAAAGTCAAAATCAGAAGCAAACCCTAAGATAAAAAATGGAAAATGCCACACAAAGGACCCCTAATCCTATACTAAACCAATGCCCAAAGGAGAAGTTTCAACTCTTAACCAATTTCAAGTTATGATTTTTACAAGTATGCTAGGGTTTTAGGGTTCCTAAACAAAAGAAATGTCAAACAAATTGAAAATGAGGAATTAAATCATGGCCATTTAAACTCAAATACTACATGCTAAACACAATGCAATGCAAGAAGAACCAATGTCCAACTCTTCATGGATAGGCAGAAATGATTTTTTGAACTTTGGATCAAAACAATGCACAGAAATGATTTTAATTCAATGAAAAATTCTCAAAATGCATCAAGATCAAGAAAGAAATTTGGTTTGAAGGTTGGACAATATTTCTAAATGTCTTAGAACAATTCATGAATTTTTTTGGTGATTTTTAGATACTTAAAAGTATTTTTAATAAATTAATTCTCATTAATCAATTAAAAAATAATCTTTTAAATATTTAAAAATACTTTTTTAATGCTAAAAATAAAAATAAAAATATTTTTGTGTCATAAAAATTAATGAAATTCAGGATAAAAAATTTCATAATTTTTAGACAAGTTTTGCTATTTTTATTAAATTGTGCAAATTAAATGAAAAGAAATGAAATAAAAATGAATTTAAACTGAATTAAGTGAAAGTATGCTGATCCAACGCGTGAGATTTAAAGTGGCCAGGGCGGGAATTGACTTGGCGCCAGATCTCACGGTCCAAATTCAAAAATGACTAATTAATGCTTAAACCCTAATTACGCCGTTAATCACTCTCAGATGACCGGAACAGTGTTCCGGTCATCTTCTCCGTTCACCCCAAAAATCAATCTCCCTCCCCAGGCCATTTTAGGAGCCCTAACTCTCCAGAAACCATCTACCAACTATCCTAAACACGAATCCAGCATCAAATCATGTTAAAACTCAAACACAAACAGAAATCGAAGCAAAGAAAATTCTAGGTCAAACTTTCAGAACACCATAAAATACTCATTTCTTGCTCATTTTCAAAAGTAAATAGGTCCCAATAATCAGTGCAACATACACAACAAGATTCTAACAAGAAAAAGGAGTTCTGGAAAAAAAGTTCATGGTGTCACCTGAGATGGAGCTTTTGATTCAGGAGCTTTCTGGATGGTTCTTTGGCTCAAACAGGTCCCAATGATCCCCCTTTGAAGCTTTAGAAGCTTAGTTGGAGTTTAAACAGCCTCTTGAGTGAGTTTGCAGGAGCTCTGACCAAGGGAGTGTGAAAATCGTGTTTGTGATATGGAGGGTCTCAGGCCAAAACAAGGGTTGGTTTCTGGTCCATGAAGCAAGGTGAGTTGATTGGTGAAACTTGTTTGGATGTTTGTGAGTTGAGCAGAGAGATTCGAATGGTTTTGCTCTTGGGAGTGAAAATGGGGAAATGGTGTTCTTGTGTGTTTCTGGCTTGTTTCTTTGTTGGTTTATGTTCAGTGTGACAAGGTGAGGATGATGGTGAGACTTGCTTGAATGTTTGTGAGGGGAGGAGGCAGATTCGAAGGAAAATGCCAATGAGGGTGATTTGGTGAATGTGATGTTATGGTGTGTTTCAGCTTGGCTTGGTGTTATGTTTGGCTAGCAAATGGAAAGTATAAACAATCCCAATTGGCCAGAGGATGTGACATGGCCTGCTGTGATTGGGATGTTTGCTTTTGCCAAAAGTCAACTTTGTGTAAGGAAAGGCATGGCTTGGTTCTAGGCTTGGTACAAGGGCTAGGGCTGGCGCAGCATGGTGAGGTGAGATGCTATGGCTGGTTCAGCATCCAAGAAATCAAGTGGGTGAAGTGTCATGAGTGATTTTGCAAGTTGGCTTCTTTTGAAACTTCATGAAAATGCCTTGTTACACAAACCATGAACATGAGAAACTTTGGTCCAATTCTGATTTTTAGAACTCATGTGATGTTTGTACATTGGTTTGAAGTGAACTAGAAGTTACAAATGGCCTTGGTTCATGGTTTTGCAAATTTGTCATTTGAGGCATGTCTTGAAAATTAGTGATTTTGGCCAACTTTGTCACACCATAACTTTTGATCCAAGAAGAATTAGATCATGTTCTTGTACTTTTTGAAAAGGGAAAAATGTGATCTACAACTTTCATGACCAAGGTTTTTTCATTTGAAGCTTTCTTGGATCAAAAATCAAGGCTTGAAAAATGACCTAAAATGACATATTCTTGAAAAGTCAACCATGCCCTAAAAAGTCAACATTGCAAAAACTTCAAATTCTTGATTTTTGTGAACTTCAATCTTCTTCCATGATCAAATAAAGATCATATACATTCAAAATGATGAAGATCACCCCTTGGTTGGGTCATTGGGGGCCTCAGATGCCCTGATTTTGCACTGACTTGTCTGAAAAGTCAACTCTTGATCAGATGACTTCCCCATGAAATTTCTTCATGAAAATTGATATGCATACTCCCTATACCATATAGAGACCAATAGAAACAAGAATGACCAAAAAATTTGGAGTTATGGCCTCTGAAACCAAAACCCTAATTTTAGGTCATCTGTGCAGTTAAACCTGGCTCTGCACCCACACCAATCCCAGTTCTTGTGATTCTTTTGTATTTTTGACTTTGAGAGGATGTAATATGATACTTGAACACACATGGGTCCCTTTGAAGTGATTGATGGCCTTTGGAGTGGCTCAAGAAGCTCTGGGATTGCTCAAATCACAAACCCTAGGTGCAGATGACTTAGAAACTATGCAGTGGATCAAAAATGTGGTATGAGATGATATGATTGTGTTTATGCATATGAAATGATCACAAGCCATGGTGTGAATGGGTGAGGGCAAATTTGGGGTGTTTACAAAAGGTTAACGATGGGGACGGCCATCGGACGAGCATGATGAAGGACGATCATCAAGAGGTGGAGGACGACCACCTAGCAGGGTATGGCTGCTCTCAGGGTTTATCATGACATAGGACAAATGTCAGATAAAAAAGAAAATTGCTTTACTGAGGAAAGGTAAACACGGACGAGTGTTTACATCCAAGAAATAAAAGGTATAAGTGTTTGGATGTGTATAGATTAAAGATGCGGACGAGCATCCTTAAGACTATGATACGGACGAGTATCAGGTAGAAACAAATACCGTCACGTGTTCAGAGATGATGATACGGACGAGTATCAACTAGTTAACAAGGAACACAGACGAGTGTTGAATCTGAGGGGACTCTTCTGGGGAATAGTAGACACAGACAAATGTCTATATTCAAGAAGACAAAAGTGTTTGACACGGTGTATAGATTAAAGATGCGGACGAGCATCCTTAAGACTACGATACGGACGAGTATCGGGTAGAAACAAACGCTTGACACATGTTCCGAGATGATGATACGGACGAGTACCAACTGGTTAACAAAGAACAAGGACCAGTGTTGAATCTGCGGGGATATAAATGGTGTATATAAGATACGGACGAGTATCTGTATAAGTAAAATAAGTATGAGTAGTGTATATTTGAGTGTTCCACCTGCTGGGGAGAGTGATACGGACGAGTGTCAAAAGGAGAAGAGTATAGTATAAACAAGTATCTGGTATACAAAGTGTTTCAGGTTACTGTGCTGGGGAAAATGACATGGACGGATGTCCAGGAATTATACATATAAGTATTTGTGAGTGCAAAGGGGACGTTTTGGCTTTCTGCTGGGGATATGACACGGACGGGTGTCGAGAAGTGTCTGTAATATACAAGTGTTTGTTTGTAAAGAAAAGCTCGGGCGACTTTACTGGGGAATCATGACACGGACGGGTGCCAGGAAGTATCTGTATTTGTTAGTGGAAATGCCTTAACTCTCTGTTGGGGAATCTGGGGAGCATTCCGTATACTGTTGGCGGGTTGTCATCATTCACAAGTGTTTGATTCAGACCATGACTTATGATTATGCTACATGTTTGATTTTTGCCGTAATGCTCCGTATTAAACGGAATGCTACGCTTTGTGGGGTGAATATGATGCGAATGCTATGATTATGCAAAAGATACCGACCCGGGATTCGGATCTCTGGTCGATCTGTTTGAAGTGGACATCCCAGCTGGGGATGAGATCATTGGCAGATCTGATGAGATGTATCTGCTTGGGGGACTAGGTCACTGATAGACCCATTCCTGTAAATGAAGGACCCAGCTGGGGTTTGTAGAAACTTCCATTACTCTGTTGTGATTCCTTCGCGCGTTGCCCTTCGGGATAGAGGCTGAGGCTCTGTGGGGAGATGGTTCCCTGGCTTTTGCACTTGGCTGTGGAAGGAAGAATGATTGGTACCCTGGCTGGGGAGAAAATAACAAGTGGCAACTCAGCTGGGGAGCAAGCACTTGGGTGCCAAGACTGAGTGAGTGTTGATTTGCCAGCTTGCTGGGATGAAGCTTTCATGCCACATGCTGCGCTTTTGAATACCTGCAATCCTGCAAAGACAGAGAAACGCACAAGTAATCCTGAGGCATCCCTTACCAGGTTCCGTCATAGGAGTGAGACACTCCCGAGAGTAAGCATATTTCTTGCAAGCACGTAGTTTTTATTTTTGAGGATAAGCATCTGTATTCATGCAACCAGTATTTTAAAGATATCAGACATTCTTTGCAAATAAAATGAAGCGTACGAGGTGAAACTTGACTGAAAATCTGTTTTTATTAATTCATATGCCCTGAATTGGCAAGATACAGTCAAAGAAACAAATCTCCTGAAATGAAGAGATTGTTACAAATTAAGAAACAAAATGCTGGCAATGTTGACAACGCTTCAAGGAACTTCCCTTGGCTATGACTCGTATGACATTTGACGTTCTTCTCGTCTTGCTTTTTGAAAAAGGCTGATTCTGGTAGAAGCTTGGTCCTTTCGAGGTCTACCAAGTTGTAAGTGATACAGACAAATTCAGAATGCAGTTGTTCGCCTATTCCCTTATTTTGCATGGATCGCCCTTTCGGGTTTTCAATCCATCGGGATACCCATTTTTGCCTGAGTTGTCCAATGTGGCTTTTCAACTCAGCGGGTGTACATTTTTGTTTATTTTCCCTTATTTTTTCCCGAGTCTTTTATTCTGTTTTTGACTTGCCAGGATGCCCTGTTTTTGCCTGGACTTACATTCTGTTTTTATGTCCAGCGGGTCACTTTTTATGCGAAGTATTTTTTAACTGCATCTGAATTTACAGGGGACGGGAAACCTTCACCATCCATGGTGCTGAGCATCAGTGCTCCACCGGAGAAAACTTTCTTTACCACGAATGGTCCTTCATAGTTTGGAGTCCACTTGCCCCTGTGGTCTGTATGCGGAGGGAGGATTCTTTTTAGCACAAGATCTCCTACTTGGTACTCTCGGTGCCTGACTTTCTGATCGAAGGCTCTCTTCATTCTTTTCTGATACAACTGCCCATGACAGATTGCAGCCAATCTTTTCTCTTCAATCAGACTCAGTTGTTCGTATCGGGACCGAACCCACTCTGCTTCGTTCAGCTTAACATCCATCAGTACCCGTAGGGAGGGTAGTTCAACTTCAACCGGTAGGACTGCTTCCATACCATACACAAGCTGATACGGTGTTGCCCCAGTGGATCTTCTGATTGATGTGCGGTACCCATGCAAGGCAAATGGTAGCATTTCATGCCAGTCTTTGTAAGTGACTACCATCTTCTGCACAATCTTCTTAATATTCTTGTTAGCCGCCTCAACAGCGCCATTCATCTTTGGCCTGTAAGGAGAAGAATTGTGGTGTTGGATCTTGAAATCCCGGCATAGCTCAGCCATCATTTTGTTGTTTAAGTTGGAACCATTATCAGTAATGATTCACTCGGGCACTCCATACCGACAGATGATATCTCTCTTCAGGAATCGGGCTACCACTTGTCTTGTAACATTGGCATAGGAAGCTGCTTCGACCCACTTGGTGAAGTAGTCAATGGCGACCAGGATGAATCTGTGGCCATTTGAAGCAGTCGGTTCAATCTTGCCAATCATATCAATGCCCCACATGGCAAAGGGCCAGGGTGAAGACATTATATTCAAAGGATTGGGAGGCACATGCACCTTATCCGCATAAATCTGGCATTTATGGCATTTTCTGGCGTAGGCACAACAGTCTGCATCCATTGAGATCCAGTAATAACCTGATCTTAGCAATTTCTTAGCCATGGCATGCCCTCCTGCATGGGTACCAAAGGATCCTTCGTGCACCTCGTGCATTAACAAGTCTGCTTCTGCCCTATCAACGCATCTGAGGAGTACCATATCAAAGTTTCTCTTGTACAGGGAACCATCAGTGTTCAGAAAGAAACTAACAGCAAGCCTTCTCAAAGTCTTCTTATCATTGGAAGATGCCCCAGATGGGTATGTTTGATCCTCCAAGAAGCACTTAATGTCATGGAACCAAGGCTTGTCATCTTTGACAATATCTGCTGCAAATACATAGGCTGGTCTGCAAGTCTGGACACTGAAATCTGCGGTACAAAGTTGGCAGCTTGAACTTTGATCATAGATGAAATGGTAGCCAGAGCATCTGCAAACTGATTCTCGTCCCGAGGGATATACTCAAGCTTGACCGTTGTGAAGAAAGTCAATAGCCTCCTTGTATAATCCCTGTAAGGTATCAGATGATCCTGGTGTGTGTACCATTTGCCGTTGGTTTGATTAACTACCAGAGCTGAATCTCCGAATACAGTCAATGTCTTGATTCTGAGGTCAATAGCTTCCTCAAGACCCATAATGCAAGCTTCGTATTCAGCTTCGTTGTTAGTGCAGTTAAAGGTGAGTTTTGCCGAGAAAGGCATGTGAACTCCTTTAGGTGTAATGAGTACTGCACCAACACCACGACCATTCATATTAACAGCCCCATCAAACATCATAGTCCATTCTTCTTCCGGGTCAGGCCCTTCAGTGTGAATAGGCTCTTCATGATCTTTTGCTTTTATGAACATGATGTCTTCATCTGGGAAGTCAAATCTCATAGGCTGGTAATCATCAGTGGGTTGCTCAGCGAGATATTCAGACAATACACTGCCCTTGATGGCTTTCTAAGATGTGTACTGAATGTCATATTCCGTGAGAATCATTTGCCATCTTGCAACCCGTCCGGTAAGAGCTGGCTTCTCAAAAATGTACTTAACTGGGTCCATCTTTGAAATCAATAAAGTAGTGTGGGTCAACATATACTGCCTTAGTCGGCGAGCAGCCCACGCTAAAGCACAGCAAGTTTTCTCGAGCAGTGAATAACGTTGTTCACAGTCGGTAAACTTTTTGCTCAGGTAGTAAATTGCATACTCTTTTCGACCAGACTTGTCATGCTGGCCCAGCACACACCCCATTGACTCTTCTAATACTGTCAAGTACATTATCAGAGGTCTTCCTTCAACTGGAGGCATAAGGATTGGAGGTTCTTGCAGGTACTCTTTGATCTTGTCAAAAGCCCTCTGGCAGTCTTCGTTCCACCTGACCGTCTGTTCTTTTCTTAACAGCTTGAACAAGGGTTCACAGGTTGCTGTAAGGTGAGATATGAACCTTGAGATGTAGTTCAATCTACCTAGAAACCCTCGAACTTCTTTTTCATACTTCGGTGCAGGCATTTCTTGAATGGCTTTGACTTTATCAGGGTCAACCTCAATCCCTTTCTCGCTTACAATAAAACCCAGCAGCTTACCAGATCACACCCCGAACGTGCACTTGTTGGGGTTCAGCTTCAGTTGGTACTTCCTCAGACGCTTGAATAGTTTCAGCAGATTTACCAAGTGGTCTTCTTCTGTGAGGGACTTGACAATCATGTCATCCACATAACACTCGATTTCTTTATGGATCATATCGTGGAATAATGTTACCATAGCCCGTTGATATGTTGCACCAGCATTCTTCAATCCGAATGGCATCACCTTTAACAGAACGTGCCCCAGGGTGTGATGAAGGTTGTCTTCTCCATGTCTTCAGGTGACATCTTGATCTGATTGTATCCTGAAAATCCGTCCATGAAGGAGAATACCGAGAACTGAGCCGTATTATCAACCAATACATCGATGTGAGGTAATGGGAAGTCATCTTTTGGGCTGGCTCTGTTCAGATCCCGGTAGTCAACACACATCCTCACTTTGCCGTCTTTCTTAGGCACAGGTACTATATTAGCAACCCACGGCGGATAGCTAGTTACAGCAAGGAACCTGGCGTCCCACTACTTTTGCACCTCTTCCTTAATCTTCATTGCCATGTCTGGGCGAGTACGGCGCAGTTTCTGTTTAACCGGTGGGCAATCTTCTCTTAAAGGCAGCTTGTGCATAACTATGTCGGTATCCAACCCTGGCATATCTTGATAAGACCAAGCAAACACATCCACATATTCCCGAAGCAGGTCAATCAGTTGCTTCTTCACTGAGTCTTGTAAGCAGGCCCCGATTTTAACTTCTTTCACATCTTCATCTGCACCAAGATTGATCGTTTCTACCTCCTCCTGATGAGGAGTGATAACCTTTTCCTCTTGTCTTAACAACCTGGCTAGCTCTTCAGGAAGCTCGTAATCTTCTTCAACCCCTTCATCAGCTTGATTGATCGGATTGTCAAAGTCATACGAAGTCATAGCCGTGCTGTTGTCGGTGCTGTCTGGAAGGCACTCTCTGCAAGGGTTCAGTTTATTCATTTTAGTGATTGATTTTAATCTTGTTTAGAAAAGTGAAATAAAGTTGTCATTTTGAAAACATTGCCATTTATTTTTTGTACAAAAAGAAAAATGGAAAAACAGTGAGCGGAAAAAAAGACTCATTTGCAAAAGATGTCTGATATTTCATTGATTAATCTTGTTGCACAAAATTACAGATGGCCCGATTACAAAATGAGTCTTGTCATCTTGGGCAAGATGCAAGACTTGATGCATGCTTAAAATATACAGGAAATAATAATTAATCTGCAGGAGTAACCCTTATAATTTCCTGGGAAGACCAGTTTGAGATACGGCTCCCCGGGATCCTTGGACGTATCCAGCTCTCCAGGTTGCGCTCATCTTCCGACTCATCTTCCAAGTTGTTGACAGCATCAGGGGTGAGCATTCCCCCACTAACAAAGTTGGGATTCTTAGCAGCCTCTGCTTGATCTTGTTGAGTTGGTTTGTAACCCAACCCAAATCTATCCTCTTTCTTCTCCACAGGCAACAGTTTGCCCCAGCCTTGAGCATTTCCTTCCTCAACAACCTTCCTGGCTTGCTGGTAGGATGTCATGGAGGTCCCAAGTACAGCAGATGTTTCATTAATATTCAGGGCCTCAAACCCTTGACTCATGGTTTCGTGGATCTCCCCATCCATCTCAATATATTTGTATGTAGCCAGATGGCTAACAAAAATATCTTCCTCTCCACAAATAGTAACGACTTGGCCCTTCCACTCGAATTTTAACTTCTGGTGAAGGGTTGAGGTCACGGCGCCAGCGGCGTGTATCCATGGCCTACCCAATAGACAGCTGTAGGCAGGCTGTATATCCATCACGAAGAAGGTCGTTTTGAAAGTCTGCGGGCCAATCGTTATAGGCAACTCAATTTCTCCCAGAACTGATCTCTTAGAGCCGTCAAAGGATCTTACTACCAAGTTGCTGGGACTTAATGCCAGTCCTTCATACTCCAGCTTTACAAGGGCTTTTTTAGGTAAGACATTGAGGGACGACCCTGTGTCTACCAGCACATGAGAAAGAACTGCATCCTTACACTCCATGGTAATGTGCAAAGCCTTGTTGTGATTGCGGCCTTCCGTCGTCAAATCAGTGTTGATAAATCCTAGTCCATGACTAGCGTTAACATTTCCAACTACAGCTTCCAACTGATTGACGGTAATCTCTTCTGGCACATAAGCTGCGTGCAAGACTTTTAATAGTGCGTTCCGATGAGCCTCGGAGCACATTAGCAATGATAAAATGGAGATCTTGGAAGGTGTCTGGTGAAGCTGGTCCACTATCTTGTAATCACTTTTCTTGATGATTCTCATGAATTCATCAACTTCTTGATCAAAAGGGGTTTTCACAGCTTCTTTAACTACTTGATCTTCTTGCACCATGCTCTTCCCTTTTGCCTTGGCAGCAGCTTCTGCTTCGGCAATGGGTCTTGGAATTTGCGGGGCAAAGAGACGTCCGCTTCGAGTGAAGCCTCCGCCTCCTCCCACATTGTCTATTTGTGGTGGAGAAGTTGATGATTTGAGAGTGATTTTTTGTCCTTCGCAGTATAGATCGGAGCCGTAATGCCAAGGGATGGCATTACTGCTTTCATAAGGCACTGGCCCAGGCACTGTGATAGTGATTGGACTGATGGAAGCTGCAGAAGGGACCATGATAGTATGTGGATCATAGTATATTGTGACTGGTGCTCTGATAGGAGTGGCATTTTGTGAGTTGTAGGCAGAATCATTTGCAGGATCATAATAAATTGTAACCGTTGAGACATCCTCATTGTTTGCTGTTGATGTTGTAGGAGATAATGTTGATTGGATGGATGTTATTGTTGTAGGAGACTCTGAATGAAGGGGTGCTGAAGTTGTAGAAGGGATGTTTGTTGATATTTGGTCCGTTGAAGTAACAGATGAAGCATTTGTTGATGAGATTGAAGAGTTGTTTGGAACAATGGTTGTTGCAGTTGTAGAAGATTCTGGAACTGTTGTTAAGGAGATTGCTGGATTGGTAGGTATTGATGTTGTGATTTGAAGCAGGCCACTCTGGATGAGACCATTTATGCCATCTCTCAAGTTATCACACCCATTCACCGAAATGTTGCAATAAGCACATCCTAGCTCACATCCAGGGAACATTTGACATTCAAGGAGTTGGGCTTTAATCTCCACCAAGGGTGTCCGAATCTGACCCACACTAGTTATCAAGTAAGACGGCTTGTCCTCCTCAATAGCATTGATTCTGGGGCCACCGTGGTGTGGCATAAGGTTCTTGTTAACATTTGGTGGTGGTGCAAAGTTTAGAGCTTTAGAATCTACCAAGTCCTGTACTTTCATGTGCAAAGCTCTGCACTTCTCTGTACTGTGGCCAGGTGCATTTGAGTGAAAAGCACATCTGGCGCTGGCGTCATAATTTCTGGGCAGACTGGTAGGATCTGGAGGTGCCAATGTCCTTAGCTCAACCAGGTTGAGTTTTAGGAGTTGTGGCAATAATGTGGCATAGGGCATAGGGATCGGATCGATCACCCTATTGGCCTGAGAAGGTCTCTGTTGGAATGGTCTTTGCTGATTGTTGTTGCTGGTGTTGTTGTTGTTATAATTTCTCTGAGGTGGATATTGAGATTGTTGCTGGTAGTTTTGTTGTTGTGGTTGATAAGCTGATTGTGGATGAATTGGAGCGGGAATGGTGATTGCTGCCACAGACCTATGAACATATTGGGGTCTGCCCCTGTTGGTATGGATAGCATTGGTCTCACCAGCTCTTCTTGGGCCCACAAAAGGCTTTCTTGTGTTGCTGGATGAGCTCGCACCGTTGTCAGAAATCTTACCCATTTTTAATAGGCTCTCAATTCTTTCCCCAGCTATAACGACATCTGCAAAGCTGGTAGAAGAAAAGGCAGCTAGCCTATCAATGTATGTCCCTTGGAGGGTGTTCATAAACATATCAGCCATCTCCCTTTATGACATGGGTGGCTGGACAGCAGCAGCAAGCTGTCTCCACCTCTGAGCGTACTCCCGGAAGCTTTCCCTGGATGATTGAGACATTCCCATCAAGAGGGTCCTGTTGGGAGCCATATCCAAGTTGTACTGATATTGTCTGATAAAGGCCTCAGCCAAGTCCTTCCAGCACCTGATGGTTGCTCTAGTCAAATGAGAGTACCATTCCCTTGAAGCTCCTGTTAAGCTATCCTCAAAATAAAACATCCATAGCTTTTCATCCATGGTATATGCCTTCAGCCTCCCCAGAAAGGATTGCAAGTGGGTCCGTGGACAGGAGGTTCGGTTGTACTTCTCAAAGCACGGTGGTTTAAATTTGTGGGGAATCCTGACCCCGTCCACTAAGCCCATGTCCATAACATCAAAACCCAAAGAATTCTGGGACTCCAAGGATCTTAATTTTTCAGCAATTTCATCTAGCCTTCTGTCATAGGCTTCCTCCCCAGCTCCCATCACTGTGAACTGATCTTCCTGGGGGTCTTCTTGCAGCACTCTGCCTGCAGTGGCAGTCCCTTGCACATTAACAGGGATGTTGATCTCTGGATGAAGGTGGGGTCCATAGACTGGAGGATTAACATGAGGTTGGACTCTCTCATTATTGCTTGTCCCAGCAGTCCCTAGATGGGGGTCTTCCTGATTCTGCCTCTCTACCAATGCTCTTAATCTCTCTTGGCTTTGAGCCATATTATTCATCACCTCCATAAATTGTGTCATCTGATTCCTCATTTCTAGTCTCTCATTGGCCATTTGGGTCCTGACCTCTGTAAGGTCCTGCTGTACTTGGTCCATCTGTATGCCTGGAAGGTTGTTGCGGGTTGGATATTTGTGTGGACGGTTGAGTGGAAACACCCGACGTCGAGCAATAGTTCCTGAGATCACAACAGAGTTAGTAACAAAAACAAAACAAACCTACAAAACAAACAAAGGTTAGTATGCAATGCAGTATGCTTATTTGTATCCAAGGTATCCGGCTTGGCGCTTGGTTTTGACCTTTCCAGACCCCTGAGGAAGATGCTTTTGATGTTGCTTGAAGAATTCAGATAAAACAAACCAACACATATATTACAAAAAGTAAATGATACATAGTTTGTTTCTTTTTACAATATATGCCCTCTGAGGGGTCAAAAATTCAACATAAAAAAAGGAAAAGTACAATGAAATGAAAGCAACAACAAGCAAAAAGTCAGACACTAAGACCAAACTCATCCTCCTGAACTTCCTTTAGAAGTGCTTTAGTCACAGGGTCAGCTGGATGCTCTGTGAGATTCCTGATGAGAAGATTCCTGGTGGCAATAGCCGCAGTTAGCTTCTTGTGTCTGCCCTGGTCCTTTGACCTCTTCACACCAACTCTAATCTTCAACTCTGAGATCTCCCTCTGGGCTGCTACCAGGGCTTCCTGTTGCTCCTTTGCATTAGCCTCCAACTGCTCAATCTTGTCCTGAGTTCTCTTATCCTCCTGAGTGCGAGCTTCAGTGATCCTGACCCACCTAGCTTGGCTCTCCTTCAGATAAAGATCAGTCCTGGCCTTCTGGAATTGAGCCTCCTTGCAGGCATTCTTCAAGATCAGCTCTCCAGCTCTTGACTTCTTAATGTAGTCCTCTGACTTTTCAATCCTGGCTAGATGCTCCACCTTTAGCTTTTCCAACCTTTCAATGTCCAGCCAACCATCACTCCTCTCCCAGAGGGTCTTTTGTAGAGCCTGAGTCAGATTCTCATTTCTCTCTTTCAATTTCTCAAACTCCTCCAGGTTGACAGTAGCTGGAGGTGGTGCTGTGGATGGCCCAGGCACATCTTCAATGGTAAAGGGCATCCCAGAAATTTGAGCCCTGGCATGAGACCACTCATAGTACTGAGCTGAGGCCACATTGTTGCATCTCCCAAGAATGGTTACCCCTTTAGTCTGGACATTGTCCCAAGCCCAGGATGCTTTCCTGACAATAGCCAGATTAGGCTTGATCTCACAATAAAGGGTCTCAGCTAGATCCTGTACTCTAGGAGGGTGGACTAATGCATAGCCCAGTTGTCTTTTGAATAGCAGAGGGTTGTAGTTGATTCAACCTTTCACTCCTATCAGAGGTACATTGGGAAATTGCCCACAACTAGTAATGATGTCTCTGCCCTTAGTGCTCTGAGTGCACCACCTGATGTCATCTGAGGTTAGAGCAACAAGCCTCCTAGCCCAATTTTTCTGCTGGTGAGGGTTCAAGAATGCATCAGTCTTTGGCAAATGTTTGAGCAGCCAAGTATGGAACAAAGGAGCACAGCATCTCACTAATCTTCCCCTTTGCTTTTCATTCCTTTGGTGAACAGAGTAGTAGAGATCTCCCAGTAAGGTGGGCACTGGGTTCCTCAGGATGAAAAGATGGATTGCATTCTTGCTAATAAGCTTAGGCTCGTCTGCAAATAATATGACCCCATATATGCTAAGGGCTAATAATGCACAGACTGCCTTCCACTCTCCCAAGGAGGCTTTCAGAATAGCCTGAGAGGTCAAGAAATCCAAGTGGAGACCAGAGATTCCAGCCTTTGCTGTCATATTCTGCCCAATCAGAGCTGGTTCTAGATACAATGCCTTTGCCACCTCTTCATTACTAGGGAAAGCCATCTCAGGGTTGAAGGGAACTCCACCCCTGATAGGTACACCAATCAGTGATGAATACTCTTCCAACAAGGGTCCCAACTGAAAATTCTGGAAGGTGAAGCACCTCAGAGGGGGATCATAGAACTGCAGGCAAGTATGAATCAAGCTCCTCTGTGAAGGGTCCAAATCCATAACCACATCAAGGATTCCTCCATAATGTTCTCTGAATAGTGGTATATGGTTTGGAGTAATCAGGGTCTGGACCTTCCTGATGCTAGCTAGCTCAGGCTCAAAGAAATGATAGGAGATGTTGCTCTTCTTAGGTGCCATGTTGCTGAAGAACAGGTGCTGACTGATACTAGAAGATGGGCCACTGACAGGCTGAGACTGGTGATGCAGGTGACTGAGGTAGGTAGCTGATGAGGAATAGCTGAAGCAGATACTGGTGAAGATAGGTTTATGCAGATGAAGGGGTAAAAACCAAGCCAAAATGTATGATGGATACCCTGAAAAACAAATAAACAAATGTTAAAATGATGCAATGATGATGTATGCAAATGTTATGCAAGGGTTTGTGATCAAGCTGGATCTGATTAACTGCCTTGATATAGGTCCATGTATGTTCAAGAAATCCAGATGGAGGTTCATAAGTCCGGTAACCAAGGTGGGGGACTCAAATAAAGAGTCACATGTCCAGGTTTAAAAATCACAAGAACTGTTCCAAAATGGAGTACTCTTAATCAAAACACAGTAACAGGGTATGATGAGGTCAAGGGTACCTGCAAACCTGTAAACATCCCAACCCCCTCACAGGTGATGTTCTAAAACAAGGATCCTCAGACTTGGATCAGTTATGAGAAGTGTAAACACTTCTAACCCGGAGGTGCAGTGTTTACAATAACCATAAAAGATCCTCCTCTAATTCACCTCAGTTTCTGAAGGTCAATACTAAAGGTCATCCAGACTTAGCAGGCTTCCCAGATAGCCCTAGCACTACAGGAAATCTGTAGCACAGAGTTCTCAAGAAGAAACCCATATCTGAACCATGTTTCATATTCCCACACCAGACCGAAATGGAATGGGAAAGAACATGAACCACTCTAGCCTAGGTGTCACTCAGGTCCCAGGTATAGGACCTTAACTCTCAATAGAACCCCACCCACCAAAGCAACAAAACCAGATCCAGCCAGAACAGTATGACAGTATGATATATGTAAAGCTATAAAGAAAGCAATAAATAACTGTACATAAAGCAATAAATAAAACAAATATACAAACACAAATAGCACATAACACCCCAGTAAACACAAATCAAACAAGCGCTAGGAGGAACCCACAAAAAGAACCAGAAGCCCTGGTTACAGTATAAGTATCCCCAGCAGAGTCGCCAAGCTGTCGCTCCCGATAAATGGGACTGGCCCAAAATAAAGGTACAGACGCGAACGGTCGGCGAAAGGAGGATGTGAGAACACACAGGAGTGAACTCACAGGGAATGAATAGAGTCGCCAGCTAGGCATTTTTATCCCGGAGGAAAGGTAATGCTGCATAGACCTAGAAAGATATGGATAAGACGGTTGCGAACCAGATAGACTGAGAAAGGGGGTTGGTTACAACCTGGGAAGGTATTAGCACCCAGATTGTCCGCCGTATTCGACGGGATCCACGCTTAAAAGATTTGTGTTTAAAAGGGGTAGTGTCAGTGCAATCTGTGTATAAAAGAGCTGGAAAAGGATGTACAGGTGTCTGTGTAAGGGAAGTGAAGTGTAATATGTATAGTGTCAGTGTAAGAACAAAGATGAAATACCCATGATAATGAGGCTAAAGAATAAGGCTAGAAGGAGGGGGAATATACAGAGACTTTTGTTCGATAACTGTTAAGTTATGCCTACGTATCCTCTCGTGCAATGAGGAAGTCAGAACACCGTAGTTCGACCCAAAGAGACTGAAAGATGAATTGACTTGTGAACTGCTTGCTTGTCTATGCTCAAGTGTATGACCTGTCTGGCTCAGGTGCAAACTGTCTTGCATTAGACGGAAGAAGCAAGTTCTCGTTTGTGAGTGAATAAGATGAGAAGAGAATCCCGGAGGAGACAATTATTGTTTGTTTTTTGAGTTTTCAGTCTTTTATTGCTTTTGGATGTTTGTCATAAGTTAATGAGCTTAAGCCTAAACCAATGGGTTAGTAAACTCATCACATCTTCCCTCTGATTAGGGGTAATGAGAATACCTTAAGTGTGAAGTCAGATTCTCACACTTAATCACCCTTGATGCAGGATTAAGATCATTAACCTACTTGTGATTATTTAGATGTTTTTGGTGTTTTTGTTTAGTGTTAAGTAATGAGATTAAGCCATAATCAGGGATTAAACAGACTCATTACATCATCCTAATAGAAGGATAATAGATGAGGATGTTTAAGTTGAGGAAGGCTCCTCAACTTAATCCATGATTAGGGATTAAACTCATGACAAAACAAGCCTTTGGTTAAGTGGGTTTTATTTAATGATATGATGATGAAGTGATTTTTAGGGTTTGTAAGACAACTTGAGGAGGACTTGTCCATTAACACTAGGGTTAGTCCTTCTTAACCAGTCAAGGAAGAATTAGAACCCTAATGCAAGGCCCAAGTTACAAGCTTGATGTCTTGATGGTTATTATGTGAATTGATTAGAGGATTTAAACACATTAAGGGTTTAACACTTAGGATTAAAGTTATACACTCCATCCTAATAGAAGGATGCAGGCATAAGCTTAATCACAAAGCCTTAAAACCTTTAGGGTTTAGTCCCTGATTATGAGGTGAGAAGAGAAGACTCAAAGAGACACAAAGGTAAGAAACTAAGTGGGGGGACTAATCAAAACCCTAATCATTGTCATGCTTGGTTGTTCCTAAGGTTTGTGAGGTTTAAGAAAGAAATCTTCAATGGAACCACCAGGAAGCAGATGAAAGGAGCAAAGAGAAAGCAAAGTAACTTGCTTCATTCAAGGAGTCAAGTCACTTGAGGAAAGAAAGTAAGAAGAAGAAGAAAGAGCAAGCTCAATCTCAAACACAAGATAAAATTCAGCAATGATGCATAAGAGAGATGAAAATAAATTGTGAGAAGTGAAGGCAAATTCACTTCTCAAAGTTACTTACCACCTGAAAAGTTAGGAAAGGAATGCAATGCAATGCAAAATGAGATGAAATGACATGGTACAAACCAAAACCAGAAGCATATACATGATGATAATGATGCTATGGGATGATGCAAACATGAAACAACACATGGGGATGATCATACAAACTTATGGATGCAAATGAAGCAAGTTAAGAACCATGATCATACATGAAAAGTTATGGAATGCAAATGACATACAACATGGCAAATGAAAGATGCAATGATCAAACATGTTTACAATATGTCTTAAGATGTCAAATGAATCAAATGGATGCACAAAATGCTATGGCAAGTCAAGGAATGCAAGCAAATGCAAGATGGATGCATATGGAAGCCCAAATTAGGGTTTATGATCAATGCATCAAACAAAAACCAAAATCAGAAGCAAACATCAAGATAAAAAATTGAAAATGCACTCAAAGGAACCCTAACCCTACACAAACTCACTGCCCAAAGGAGGGGTCCTAACTCTTAACCTAATTAGGGTTATGAATTTCCTAAAATTTCTAGGGTTTTAGGGTACCTTAACAAGAAAAATACCAAACAAATTGAAAATGAAAGATCAAATCATGCCAATTTAATCTTACAAACTACATGATATGCTAAACACAATGCAAAAAGAATCAAAGTCCAACTCTCAATGGTTAGGCAGAAATGATTTTTTGAAGTTTGGATCAAAATAATGCTTTGAAAATGAATTAATTCCATGGAAAATTGTCAAAATGCATCGAGATCAAAAAAGAAATTTGGTTTGAGGGTTGGACAATGTTTCTAAATGATTTTAAAGGTTTCATGAATTTTTTGGTGATTTTTAAATACCTAAAAGTATTTTTAATTAATTAATTCTCATTAATTAATTAAAAATAAACTCTTAAATGATTTAAAAATATTTTTTTAATGCAAAAAATAAAAATAAAAATGTTTTTGGTTTCTGAAAATTAATAAAAGTTTGTACAAAAATTTTCAGAATTTTAAAAATTGTTTTACTATTTTAAATAAAATGCACAAATTAAAATAAAAGAAATGAATTAAAAATGAAATAAAAAGAAAGTATGCGCAATGGAGAGCCAGGATTGATTCTGGGGAAGGACCAGTTGACTGCGCGCGCAATCTAAAGGCTGAAATTCAAACTGAGTTAAATCCTATTTTAATTAATTAAACTGAATTAAATATGATAATGACGTGGATTAGGGTTAAGTGGGTGGATCCAGGCCCTTGAACACGCGCGGGAATTGACCAAGTCAGCTCATCCAACGCTCAGAATTCAAACTCTCATTAATTACAGGGATTAGCCCTGATTGTTTTCAGGTGGCCGGAGAAGACTTCCGGTCGTCTTCTCCGGTGGGACTCCCACCTGAAAATCTCTAAAATCCACAAAACTTCATGAAAATGAAAACTAACTATCCAGAAATCATCCCCATGCCAAACTAAATCAAAACCCCCATTCAAACATCATTTATTCTTCATCAATCAAACGAATCGAAGCCAAACATGTTTAGGGCAAAAAAATTTCAGAACAAGATTAAATACTTATTTCTCAACCATTTTCAAAACTAAGAACATCAGAGTGATCAGCAAAGCATGAGGAACAAATTAGAAACCTAAAAACTCATTTCTGGAAAAAAAGTTCTTGGTATACCTGAGCTTTGAGCTTTCTCAGTTTGCAGCTTTGTGACCCTCTCTCTTCGTGCAATCCACTCCTTTTAGACCCCTGATGAAGTCTTGATGCTTAGAAGAAGTTTGTGATGGCTGGTTTGGAAGATGGCAGAGGTTCTGCTCAAGGTGAGGTGAGAATCGTATTTGTGATTCTGGGAGTTTAAGGCAATGGTGATGGGTGCTTTGTGATCAGGAAAGAGTGTTGAGTTGATTTGTGAAGTTGGTTTTTGTGTTTGAGGCCTATGCTGACTGTTTCGAAGGCTCTTGCAAAATGAGGAGATTTTGATAACTATGGATGTGGGCAAGATCAGAGTGTGTTGTTATGTGCTTTGGCTTGCCTTTGATGTGTATAAACAATTGTGATAGGTCAGAGAGTTGGTGCTGGCCTATTGTGATTGGTATGGGCAAGTTGCCAAAATGTCAACTTGACTTGTACTTGAGGTATGGGCTATGGTACCACTTGCTTCTTGGCATGCTTGGGCTCAGCTTGAATCAAGGGATGCTGTGAAAAGAGTTTAGAGGCTAGGCAGCAAGTGGTTCATAACTTATGATGAGTTTTGCAAGTTGGTTCAAGTTTGGTTCCTTTGAGATTTCATGAGTTTCAATGCATCAAAGTGCAAACTTCTTTGGCCCATTCTGAATTTTAGAAGCCATATGATCATGTTGTGAAGTTTAGAAGTCCATTTGGTATCTTTAGAACACTTGATCAAGTCATTTTGCAAAATGCCTCTTTGGTAGAAAACTTCAAATTTTGTGATTTTTACCAACTTTGACAAGCCATAACTTTTGATCCATAATGACTTAGGTCATGTTCTTGTACTTTTTGAAAAGGGAATGGTCCATTCTACAACTTTCATGACCAAAGTTTTTCATTTGAAGCTTTTTTGAATCAAAAAGTAAAGGTTGAAAAAGTTGCCTAAGATGGCAATTTCATTAAAAGTCAAACTTTCCCAAAAAGTCAACTTTGCAAAAGACTTGAAATTCTTCAATTTTGTGAACTTACAACATCTTCCATGATCAAATAAAGATCATACACAATCAAAATGATGAAGAACACCCTTGGGTTGGGTCATTGGGGGCCTCAGATGCCCTGATTTTGCACTGACTTGCTTGAAAAGTCAACTCTTGATCAGATGACTTCCCCATGGAATTTCTTCATGAAAATTGATATGCATACTCCCTATACCATATAGAGACCAATAGAAACAAGAATGACCAAAAATATTGGAGTTATGGCCTCTGAAACCAAAACCCTAATTCTAGGTCATCTGTGCAGTTAAACCTGGCTCTGCCTCCATACCATTCTCAGTTCTTGTGATTTTTTGACATTCTTGACTTTGAGAGGATATAATATGATGCTTGAACATACATGGACCCCTTTGAAGTGATTGATGGCCTTTGGAGTGGCACAAGAAGCTCTTGGATTGCTCAGATCACAAACCCTAGATGCAGATGACTTAGAATCTATGCAGTGAATCAGAATTGTGAATTGAAATGCCATGATTGAGTTTATGCATATGAGATGATCACAAGCCATGGTGTGAATGGGTGAGGGAAAATTTGGGGTGTTTACAATAGCAACCTGAATTTCCAAAAATTTCGTCACATGAATCGATTCATAAGGTCATGTATCGATGCATACTGTTTTAAAATCAGTTTCTTTTTTTATGTATTGACACATCAGCATCAGTTATGACATGTACATCAGTTATAAACTCTATTCTATCTCCTTCTTCATTCCATTTGCATCATTTACGGTTTCCTAACCCTAACACCACAAAACCCCTTTTCTCTCAAAACCCTAACTTCATCATCATGCCTCCAAGAGTCATGCTTCCTAGAGCAAAAGGTAAAGGGAAAGGGAAAGAACCTGTTGAGGCTTCACATCAAGCCCCTCCTGTTCCAGATATTCCTCCCTCTGGGTCATCCATTCTCCATCCTACCATTGCTGAAGAGTTTGAGGTTTCCTTCAAGACAAGGTTAGTCATGAAACCTCATGTTTTCAATACTCAAGATGTGCGTACTCTTTGTTTAGAAGAAGTTGCTGATTTGATTGACGCACAAAAACTTGGGTCCTTTTTAACTCTTAATGATGAATATCATGAGGACTTTATTCGTGCTTTTTATGCGGGTGTGAAATATGGTAAAGGTTACATGTTCAAGTGCTCCATTGGAACAAGAACTTACCGTTTTGAGGCTGATGACTGACCCAAAGTGTTCAAACTGCCATCCCTGTCGCCTGAGTTGCAGATATGGCATGATCAGAATTTTGAACCTCAGTTCAAACTAAAGGAATATTGTGCATCTATTTCAAAATCGGAAAGGCCTCCCGGTGATGATGAGCATTTAACTTCTGGGATGATTAAGAGTACCCCCAGAATTCTGCATTGGATTCTCTCGCATATCTTACGTCTGAGGTCCGGTGGGCACTCTAGATTGGATAAGCCA
Organism: Lathyrus aphaca; assembly: GCA_963966055.1. Taxonomy (NCBI): domain Eukaryota; kingdom Viridiplantae; phylum Streptophyta; class Magnoliopsida; order Fabales; family Fabaceae; genus Lathyrus; species Lathyrus aphaca. The sequence goes on along the minus strand of OZ014519.1, from coordinate 195,737,370 downwards.
GACATCCATCTCTTGTATATTCTGCAGAAGAAGATTCCTTTAAATTAGCCCAACTATTTTGTAAAGCATATTTTTCTTACAAGAAATAGCTCAAAGAATATCACTCTTGCTTATGCCGCACAGATTATGAGGATTCTTAAGTTCTGGAAGGTGGTCTTACCCCCTATTCCTCTCGTATCTTCATCTAGTGTTCAGCACTTCAATAGTGCTACTCTTTCTCATATGGGATATAGGTGGGACACCGAGCGTCGATGCTATTACTTCTTTGAACGCAGCTCTAGAACCAGAATTTACAACTTTGATGATCCTTCTGAACAGATTTTTGTTGCTGAAGAACAAAGAGATGAAGATATGGAGGATGTAAATGCAGAAAATCCTCCTGAGGAAAATGTCAACACTACTTGGGGTGAGTGGCTGCCACAAAGGTGGTCTCCTACTAACTATGAACCGGTTCCTCCATCTGTTCCACCGACATCATCTACTACTGCTCCTGCATATCTCACTCAAATGTTTGAGCAAATGGAACTTGCCAATCATGCCCGACATGAAGAAGCCCGTGCGTGGCATGTACAACAAACAGAGTGGCACAAAGAGCATCGAGAATGGCATGATGAACACACTAGGATGTATCATAACCAACACTCATGGCATACAGACTTGGTCAAGTGGCATCAAGTGTTCTACAATGAGATGTCTGGTTTCATGGATGATTGTCGTGCGCATCCGAGTATCATGGAAAGATTCAAAAGCACCGAGGTTCAGAATCGGTTCAGGCATTACAACTTCATGGGGCAAAATCCTGATGAGATGCCTCATCCACCTCCTCCTCCAACTTTCCGAGATCCTGATAGAGATGATGCGGAGTCTTGTGGTGGCTACTTTCCTCACTAAGGATGCATTTCATTTTTCATTACATCATTGTTTTTGCTTAAGTTTCTTTGCATTTTATGTTTAAACATTGTATGCATTTGGTTTGCTTTTGTAATCCTCAACTCTAATAGACAATTACAATGCCTATGCTTGTTTGTTGTTTTCGATTAATTGGTTTGCCCTTTATGTTTCATTCTTTGTGAGTGATTAGCTTATATATCTTGGTATTGCTGAATTTTGCTTCACCTATACATTCTTTTTTGATGTTGACAAAGGGGGAGAAAGGATAGAGTGTGAAAAATGACAGGCATGCACAAACTCAGGGGGAGTGGTTCTCACACTTCTGCAAAAATTTGCCATCATCAAAAAGGGGGAGTTTGTGAGCAACTCTTTAGTTTTGCATGATAATAAATTTTATGCGTTTGTGCTTTTATCATATGCTTTATATTGATACACTTTGTATGCATTGCTAGCCTTTAACACATGTCTCATTTTAAACAAATAATGACCTTGAAATTCGTAAAATGAATCGATTCATTCACATCATGCATCGATTCATGCTGTAGAAATGATTCTGGAATTTCTACTATGAATCGATACATTCGCAACATGCATCGATTCATACTGTAGAAATGATTCTGGAATTTATGCTATGAATCGATACATACGCAACATGCATCGATTCATTGTATTTTCATTTCTCTATTTTTTTCATTGGATCAGTATGAATCGATTCATTACATTATGCATTGATACATAACAGTATAAAAACCATCATGCATCGATTCATTCGCATCTTGTATCGATTCATTTTTCTGTTTTATTTCTAACAGAGTCTGTCAAGTATATGTTTGATTTTTGCTGTTAGTGCAGGGTCATGAGACAGAAATTGCTAGCGAATTTGGAAGTCAGAAGAATTGAAGAACACATCAAGAAAAGTAGTTTTGTGTGTGCAATTCAATGTTGAGCAGGATTGAAACCTAAGAAGCAAATTCATCTTCATCATCTTCTCAAATACCTTGATTCAAGAACATCAACAATGAATCAGTGATGTTCTGTGAATTAGAGGTTTATGAGATAACGTTCAGTGGTACGATCGGTGATCTAGCTGAGTTGAAGAGTGAAAGAAGGTTTCAAGGAAAAACCATCTGGGTTTTCCTTCAAGAATGGGCGTGTTCTTGAGGGTTTGTCAGTCACGTTTACAAAACAGATTCAGCCGCAGCGTAAGGTTTGGAAATTGGGAGATTTCGCAAAGAGATCGTGGAACCGGTGAATTGTTTGTATTACTTGAAGGGAATCTTGATTTGGCTCAGATCAAGTGAAGGTTGATACAATAGGAAGATCTAGCTGTATATATTTCTGGTGTTTGTATAGCAACCTTGTAAACGACGATTTCAGCAATATCGATATAAAAGTTCTCAATTTCGGTTTGAAATTGAGAGGGAGACATACCCACACGCGAGGACGAACGTGGGGAACTTCCTTACCAAATCTCTGTGTATTGTATTCCTTCTCCATCTCTATTTACGTTTTTAATCGGTTTTGATTCATTGGAAATAGTTTCTGTGATAGGTGCATTCAATACTTTTACAGCTTGTGTGTTTAAATCTTTATCATCTCAATTATAAATCCAGCACTTTATCACATGTCTGGTCTTCTAGTGGCTGGTCCAGAATAGACGCAAGTATATTAGGGACCGTGTTTTCCGCTAATCTTTAAAAACCCGGAAAAATCTTTTAAATCCTTGTAAACAAGGAGGTGATCCATTCACCCCCCCCTCTAGATCACTAGCCACAGCGTCTAACACATATATACTGAGGGCTAGAAGTGCACAGACAGCCTTCCATTATCCTATTGTAGCATGCAGAGTAGCCCGGGAGATCAAGAAGTCTAGGTGGAGGCCTGGAACTCCAGCCTTGGTTGTCATGTTCTGATCAATGAGGGTAGGCTCCAAATGCAATGCCCTGGCTATGTCTTCATTTCTGGGAGCAGTCATCTCAGGGTTGAAAGGAATCCTTCTCCTGATAGGAACTCCTAACAACAAGGAAAAATTTTCTAGCAAAGGTCCCGACTGGAAATCAGGAAATGTGAAACATCTGAGTAAGGGATCATAGAACTGCAAGAAAGTATAGATCATGCTCCTCTGAGATGCATCAAGATCCATGACCATGTCTAATATGCCTCCATAATGCTCTCTGAATAGTGTGACATGATCAGGGGTAATGAGGGACTGGATCTGCCTGATGCCAGTCAGGGTGGGCTCAAAGAAGTGGTAAGTGATGTTGCTCTTTCTTGAAGTGTCCATGGGTGCTGGTGAAGAAGCTGAGAGCAACTGCTGATGAAGATCAATGACTGAGATGTTGGAGATGGGTCTCTGATGCAGATAGTTGGAGGTGAATCTCTGACAAACTGATGAAAGTGCTAGAGAAGATATTTGAAGCAATCTGAGCAGCAGAAGGGGTCAAAACCAAACCAAAGATAAAGATGGATAAACTGTAAAACAAATAAGCAAATGTTAAATGATGCAAAAATGATGTATGCAAATGATATGCAAAGGGTTTGTGATCAAGTGATGGATAAACAGGGTATGATGTGGCCAAGGGTTCCTGCAAAACCTATAAACATCCCAACCCCCTCACATGTAATGTTCTAGAACAAGGATCCTCAGACTTGGATCAGTTATGAGAAGTGTAAACACTTCTAACCCGGAGGTACAGTGTTTAAAATAACCATTAAGGATCCTCCTCTAATTCACCTCAGATGCTGAAGGTCATATAAAGGTCATCCAGACTTAGCAGGCTTCCCAGATAGCCCTAGTACTACAGGAAATCTATAGCACAGAGTTCTCAAGAAGAAACCCATGTCTGAACCGTGTTCATATTCCCGCACCAGACCGAAATGGAATGGGAAAGAATACAAAGCCACTCTAGCCTATGTGTCACTCAGGTCCCAGGTATAGGACCTTAATCACTCAATGAACCCCACCCACCAAGGAAGAATACAGATCCAACACATGATAATGACAGTATGAAATATAAAAAAACTATAAATGAAAGCAATAAATAAAGTTGTACATAAAGCAAAAAATAAAGCAAATAAATAAGCACAAGTAGCACATAACACCCCTGTAAACACAAATCAAACAAACGCTAGGAGGAACCTACAAAAAGAACCAGAAGCCCTGGTTGCAATATAAGGGTCCCCAGTAGAGTCGCCAAGCTGTCGCTCCCACTAAGAGACACCCGGGTCAGATAGGGTACAGACGCGAACGGTCGGCGAAAGGAGGAAATGAAGATGAAGATGAATAGAGTCGCCAGCTAGGCATTTTTATCCCGAAGGAAAGGTAATGCTGCATAAACCTAGGAAAGATATGGATAAGACGGTCGTGAACCAGAGAAACCGAGAAAGGGTGTTGGTTACAACCTGGGAAGGTATTAGCACCCAGATTAACCGTCGTACTCAACGGGATCCACGCTTACAAGATTGTGTTTTAAAGAGTTAGTGTCAGTGCTATCTGTGTGCAAAAGCTGGAAATGAATATACAAGTGTCAGTGCAAGAAAGTGAAGTGAAATGCTCAGGAATGAGGCTTAGAAAGAATGCTGAAAGAGGGGGAATATACAGAGACTTTTGTTCGATAACTGTTAAGTCATGCCTACGTATCCTCTCCTGCAATGAGGAAGTCAGAACACCGTAGTTCGACTCAAAGAGACTGAAAAATGAATTGACTGATGAACTGCTTGCTTGTCTATGCTCAAGTGTACGACTTGTCTGGCTCATGTGCTAACTGTCTTGCATTAGACGGAAGAAGCAAGTTCTCATTTGTGAGTGAAGATGATGATAAAATAATCCCGAAGGAGACGATTATTGTTTGTTTTTGTGTTTTCAATCTTTTATTGACTTTTGATGTTTGTCATAAGTTAATGAGCTTAATCCTAAACCAAGGGTTAGTAAACTCACCATATCCTCCCTTTGATTAGGGATAATGAGAATACATTAAGTATGAGATAAACATCTCAACTTAATTACCATGATGGTGTAGGATTAAAATCATTAACCTACTTGTGATTATTTAGATGTTTTTGGTGTTTTTGTTTAGTGTTAAGTAATGAGTTTAAGCCATAATCAAGGATTAGTGAACCCATTACACCATCCTAATAGAAGGATAATAGATGAGCACACTTAAGTTGAGGAAGATACCTCAACTTAATCCATGATTAGGGATTAACCTCATGACAAAAAAAACCTTGATTAAAGTGGATTTTAATTAAGGGTAAGATTAAGAAGTGAATTTTATGATTTGTAAGACAACTTGAGGGGGACTTGTCCATTAACACTAGGGTTAGTCCTTCTTAACCAATAAAGGAAGAATTAGAAACCTAATGCAAGGCCCAAGTTACAAGCTATTGTCTTAGTGATTATTAAGATGGATTGATTAAGAGGTTTAAACACATTAAGGGTTTAACACTTAGGATTAAAGTTATACACCCCATCCTAAGAGAAGGATGCAGGCATAACCCTAATCACAAAGTCTTAAAACCTTAAAGGTTTAGTCTCTGATTATGAGATGAAAAGTGAGACACAAATAAGACACAAAGGTAAAGCTAAAGGGGGACTAATCAAAACCCTAATTATTGTCATTCTTGGATGTTCCTATGGTTTGTAAGGTTTAAAAGAGATCTTCAAAGAAGCCACCAATGGAAGAAGCAGATGAAAGGAGGAGAAGCAGAAGAAACAAGTTAACTTACTTCACTGAAGAAGATAAGTTACTTGAAGAAAGAAAGTGAAGGATGAACATGAATTAGCAAAGCCCACTCTAAAGCAAATGAAAATGCAACAAGGATGCATAAGAAGAATTGGAAGAGAAATGAGAAGAGAAGGCAAATTCACTTCTCAAGTTACTTACCACCTGAAAATGTTAGCATAAAAGAAAGCAATGACATGAAAATGAAATGTATGCAAAGGTAAAACCAAAACCAGAAGCATAAACATGATGCAAATGATGCTATGAGATGATGCAAAGACATGTCAAGTGTTATGAATGTTCATACAAAGTATGGAATGCAATGGAAGCATGCTTTGAAGTTTGAAAGTTCATGAAAGTTTATGAAATGAAATGAATGCACATCATGGAAAGAGGATGAAGAAATGATCAATCATGATTCTAATATGTCCTAATATGTCTAAGATGACATGTGAATGCATGAAATGTCATGGCAAGTTCATGAATGGATGCATATGCAAGATGTATGCAAATGAATATGAGAAATTAGGGTTTTGAAGAAAATCACAAGATAAAAAATTTCAAATGAACTCAAAGGAACCCTAACCCCATATGATATCACACCCCAAAGGAGGAGTTCTAACTCTTAACCTAAAGAAAGTTGTGATTTTTCTAAGTTATCTAGGGTTTTAAGGTACCTTAAGAGGGAAAATGCAAATCAAATGGAAAATGCAAGATAAATTTATGACAAAAATATGCTAGACACAACATGCTATAAGAATATCAATGCAAAAAAAACCAATGTCAAACCCTTCATGGTTAGGCAGAAAAGAATTCTTGAATTTAGGGTTCAAAAATGGGATTTTTATGAACCCTAAATTCAAGAAAAATGTTAAGATTGAATCAAAACCAAAAAGAAATTTGTATGAATGGTTTGACAATGTTTCTAAATGTCCTAAGATGCAATGTGAAATTTTTTGGAATTTTTAGAAACCTAAATGGTATTTTAATTAATTAATTTCCGTTAATTAATTAAAATAAACATTTAAATATTTTTAAAATGGTTTTTTAATGCAAAAAATAAAAATAAAAATTTTTTTGGTTGAAGAAAAATATTTGAATTAAAATGCAGAAGGAAAATATTTTTGGAAATTTTTAAGTATTTTAAATAAATTATGCAAAACAAATGATAAAAAATGAAATAAAAATATGAATTAAGTGAAAGTAGGCTGATCCAAGGGACAGGATTCAAAGTTGAGGGGGCGGGAGTTGACTGGCGCCATATCCAAGGGCTGGAATTCAAATCAGGCTTAATTAATCAACTAAACCTAATTAATTAAATTAAATGGAAATTAAAAGTTAATGAGGTGATCTGGTCCATTGGTTCACGCGCGCGAAACCTAATCTAAGGGCTGAGATTCAAAATCACACTAATCACTCAGCTAACCCTAATTAGGGCAAACAAACCTCAGACGGCCAGAATAATGGTTCCGGTCGTCTTCTCCGGCGAACCCTCAAGAACAAAATCTTCCCTAGGTCTTTTCCGGAGCTCTAAAGCTCCAGATCAACTCCTCTCACCCTCCTAAACCTAAATCTACCCTCAAAACAAATTTCTCATGGCTAAAAATCAAGATTCGAAGAAGAACTCAAAAATGGTGAAACTTTCAGACAGTCAGTACATGCTCATTTCGCAACCATTTTCAAAAATAAATACATCATGGTGATCAGCAAAGCATGAAGAACAATCTAAGAACTTAAAATTTCATTTTGGAAAAAAGTTTGAAGAGGTTACCTGAGCTTGAGCTTTCTCAGTTTGGAGCTTTTAGGCCTCCTCTCTTGTGCAAAAACATTCCAATGATCCCTCTAATGAAGCTTTGATGCTTGGAAGGAGTTTGTAATGGCTGAAATGAGAGCTTGCACTCTTTCTGGCCAGAAATTGTGTTTTGTGTAGGGGTGTTTTTAGGCTACAATGAAGGGTGGGAAATGGTCTTTTGATGAAGCTGAGTTGATTGATGAAAAGAGTTTGAAGTTTGAGTGAGTGTGTTATGTGTTTCGAAAGTTTTTGCAAATGGGGTGATTTTTTAGAGCTTGAGGATTCTGAACATTCAGGCTTGTGTGTTGTGTGTTATGAGCTATGTTTGATCCACATAACAAGTCTTGATAGGTCAGAGAAGTGGTTGTGGCCTATGGTGATTGGTATGGGCTCTCTTGCAAAAAGTCAACAAATCTTGTACTTGAGGTATGGGCTCTCTTGAAGCTGGATTTTTGGCTTGTCCTGGCTCAGCAGAGATCAATGAGAGCCATGGAATTGGTTTTGTGGTGATTCAGCAAGTTTGTGAAAGGTTTTGTGCTCTTTTGCAAATTGGAAGAAGTTTGGCCCCTTTTGAATTTCTTGATGTTCAAGGCATGGAATGACATGATTCTTTGGGCAATTCTGATTTTTAGGCAATTCACTATGTTGTTATGATGCATAGAAGTGTATTAGAAGTCACAAAATTGCTTGGTATGTGAATTTGCACAAAATCCTCTTTGGCATGAAAGTGAAAATTATGTGATTTTTGCCAACTTTGACAAGCCATAACTTGAGTTCCATAATGAATTAGAACTTGTTCTTGTACTTTTTGAAAAGGGAATGATCCAATCTACAACTTTCATGGCCAACAATTTTTCATTTGAAGCATTTTTGGTTGAGAAAGAGGAGGTTGAAAAACTTTCCCAAAATGGAAAGTTTACATTACAAGTCATTTCCATTTTTGGTAACTTTTGGTTTAGCTCAATTTTCTTCAATTTTGTGAACTTCCAAGCACTTCAATGATCAAATAAAGATCATATAACTTCAAATTGATGAAAAATCCACTTTGGTTCCATTGTTGGGGGCCTCAGATGCCCTGATTTTGCTCTGACTTGTTCAAGAAGTTACCCAGTGAACAGATGACTTCCACAATGAATTTTTTCATCAAATTTGGTACACATGATCCTTATAACATTTTGAGACTATTAGAAACAAGAATGACCCAAAAATTTGGAGTTATGGCCTCTGAATCCAAAACCCTAATTTCAGGTCATCTGTGCAGTGAACCCCTAGCCCTACTTCCATGCTTTCCAAGTTCTTGTGATTTTTTGACTTCCTTGATCTTTGAGGGATATAATATGATGATATAACACACATGGACCCTCTTGGAATGCTTGGAGGCCTTTGGAGTGGCTCAAATGGATCCTTGGATTGCTCAGATCACAAACCCTAGATGCAGATGAACTTGAACTAATGCAGTGAAAATGCAATATGAGATGATATGCTTATACTAATGCAAATATGAAAGATCACAAGCCATGGTGTGAACCTAGTGAGGTCAAATTTGGGGTGTTTACAAGAGGGACTAACCCTAGTGTTTAATGGACAAGTCCCCCTCAAGTTGTCTTACAAACTTTAAATCCACGTCTTAATCTCATCCCTTAATTTAAATCCACTTAATAAATGTTTGTTATATAATGAATTTAATCCCTAACCATGGATTAAGTTGAGGTATCTTCCTCAGCTGAAGTGTTCTCATCTATTATCCTTCTATTAGGATGGTGTAATGAGTTCACTAATATGTGATTAGAGATTAAACTCATTACTTAACACTAAATAAAAACCCAAAAACATCTAATTAATCACAAGTAGGTTAATGATCTTAATCCTACATCATCATGGAAATTAAGTTGAGATGCTTATCTTATACTTAAGTAGGCTCATTATCCCTAATCAGAGAGGATATAATGAGTTTACAAGCCCTTGATTTATGCTTAAGCTCATTTACCTATGAAAAAAACACCAATAACAATAACAAAACTGAAAACACAAAAAATAAACAATAATCGTCTCCTTCGGGATTCTTTTCTCATCACACTCATTCATAAACGAGAACTTGCCTCTTCCGTCTAATGCAAGAAAGTTAGCACTCGAGCCAGACGAGTCATACACTTGAGCATAGACATGTAGGCAGTTCATAGTTAACTTATTTTCCAGTCTTTTTGAGTCGAACTATGGTGTTCTGACTTCCTCATTGCACGAGAGGATACGTAGGCATAACTTAACGGTTATCGAACAAAAGTCTCATTGTCTTCCCCCTCTTTCAGCATTCTTTAAAAACCTCAGTCCTGAGCATTCCACTCCCTTTTGCACTGACATATGTACATTCATTCTTAGCTTTTGGACATAGATAGCACATACACTACCCATTTTAAACATAATCTTGTAAGCGTGGATCCCGTCGAGTACGACGGACAATCTGGGTGCTAATACATTCACAGGTTGTAACCAACCCCCTTTCTCAGTTTCTCTGGTTCGCAACCGTCTTATCCATCTTTTTCCAGGTTTATGCAGCATTACCTTTCCTTCGGGATTAAAATGCCTAGCTGGAGACTCTACTCACTTCCTTTTCATTTCTCTTTTCGCCGACCGTTCGCGTTTGCACCCTGGGACCCTAGTGTCTTTTCAGGGGAGCGACAGCAGGGACATGATTACAAGTTGTGGGCAGTATCCCAATGTACCTCTTATTGGAATAAAGGGTTGCATCAACTACAATTCTTTGCTTTTCAAAAGGCAACTAGGGTATGCCTTAGTACATCCACCAAGAGAGCAGGATTTAGTAGAGACCCTTTACTGTGATGTTCAGAATAATCATGCCATCATCCAACAAGCAGCCTGGGCTTGGGATAACATAGAGACAAAAGGAAATGCTATTCTTGGCAAGTGCAACAACATAGCTTCAGCTCAGTACATTTATTGGTCTCGCATCAGAGGACAGATCACCCGCATGCCATTCACCCTGGAGGATGTGCCAGGGCCATCAACAGTAGAGCCTGTAGCTACAGTCAGTTTGGAGGAATTTGATAAGCTGAAAGAGAGGAATGCTCAGCTTTCTAAAGCTCTAAAGAAGACCCTTTGGGAGAGGAATGATGGTCGTCCGGACAATGAGAGGTTAGAGAAGCTCCAGATCGAGCATATGACCAAGATAGAGAAGAATAACGATTACATCAGAAAAGCCCGAGCAGGGGAGTTGGTGTTGAAGAATGCTTGCAAAGAAGCTAAGATTCAGAAAGCCAGAGCTGAGCACTATTTGGAAGAGAGTCAGGCTAGATGGATCAGGATCACTGAAGGTCATTTGCAAGAAGATTAGAAGACACAATCTAAGATAGAGCAGTTGGAAGCTAATGAGAAGAAGAGTTAGGAAGCCTTGTTAGCAGCACAGAAGGAAATCTCCGAGTTGAAACTCCGGGCGGGGTTGAAGAGATCAAAAGACCAAGACAAGTACCAGAAGTTGACAAGTGCCATTGCCACCAGGAACCTTCTTATCGGGACCATCACAGAGCATCCAATTCGACTAGTGATTGATGCTCTCCTGAAGGAAGTCAAGGAGGATGACTTTAGGCTGGATGTTTGATTTCTTTGTATTTTTATTTTATTTTGATTGTACTTTATGATGATTTTGTTGTATTTTGATCCACCATGGGAACTTGTTGTAATCATAAACTATGTATCTTTTTCATTTGTAATATATGGTTTATGTATTACTTGGATTTTCTCTTGGGCTTCATTTCTCTTCATCATCTTCATTCCTAGTGGTCTGGAAGGTCAAAACCAAAGAACCAAACCAGATACCCTTGGAAAACAAATAGACATACTGCATTGCATACTTACCTCATTCTTTGTTTTGTAGGTGTTTTTGTTGTTGTTTTCTCACTTTGCTGTGTGTTTGAGGAAACATTGCTCGTAGGAGGGTTTTCCCCATCAACATAGTTCACCGGTATCCTACAAGAGACAACCTTCCGAGCTTACAGATGGACCAAGTTCAGCAAGATTTGACTGACGTAAGAATTCAGATGGCTAATGAGAGGACTGATATGAGGGCTCAGATGAACCAGTTTATGGCAGTAATGATTGGGTTGTCCCAAAGCCAAGAAAGATTAAGAGAGTTGGTCGAGCGACAAACTCCAGAAGAGAATCATCCAAGTACAAGAGGTACTAGTAACAATGATCACGGGCAGCCACGAATAGATGCGCCAGAGTTTGGGCCTCACCTCAATCCTGAAGTCAATGCTATCAGAAATACTCAAGGAAACACTGGAGGTTGTGCCTTGCAAGAGGACCCTCAAGAGGAACAATTTACAGTAATTGGTGTTGGGGATGAAGTCTATGATCGTCGTCTAGACGAAATAGCGGAGAAGCTGAGATCTTTGGAGTCCCAAAACTCTTTGGGATTTGATGTAATGGACATGGGACTAGTTGAGAGAGTCAGGATTCCTCACAAATTCAAGCCTCCTTGCTTTGAAAAATATAATGGAACCTCTTGTCCACGTACTCACCTGCAGTCCTTTCTGGGGAGACTGAAAGCTTATACCATGGACGAAAAGTTGTGGATGTTCTACTTTGAAGACAGTCTGACCGGGGCATCCCGTGAATGGTATTTTCACCTGTCCAGAGCAACAGTCAGACACTGGAAGGATTTGGCTGAAGCTTTCATACGCCAGTATCAATATAACTTAGACATGGCTCCCAACAGGACTCTCCTAATGGATATGTCTCAATCTTCAAGAGAAAGCTTCAGGGAATATGCCCAAAGGTGGAGACAACTTGTTGCTACTATCCAGCCTCTGATGTCTGAGAGAGAAATGGCCGACATGTTTATGAACACGTTGCAAGGAACTTACATTAACAGACTTGCTGCTTTCTCTTCCACTAGCTTTGCTGATGTAGTTATAGCTGGTGAGAGAATTGAGAGTCTTTTGAAGATGGGCAAATTTCAGATAATGGAGCTAGTTCCAGCAATACAAGAAAACCTTTCTCGGGACCTTGCAGGACAGGTGAGACCAACTCAGTACATATGGGCAGAGGTAGGCCTCAGTACATGCCAAGATCAGTAGTTGTTGTCACCATTCCAGCTCCAGCACCCCAACAACAGTATACTCCACAACCACAACACTTCCCACCGCAACAACAATTTCCTCAACAGAGATCCTATAACAACAATAACAATCAGCAACAATGTCCGTTTCAGCAAAGGACTTCACAAATCAACAGGGTTATCGATCCCATTCCGATGCCCTATGCTGCCTTACTTCCACAATTGTTAAAGCTCAACCTGATCGAATTGAGGACTCTGGCCCCACCAGATCCCCAAAATCTTTCAAGAAACTATGATGTTAATGCCCGGTGTGCCTTCCACTCCAATGCACCTGGCCATGCAACAAAGAAGTGTAGAGCCTTACACATGAAAGTTCAGGACTTAGTTGATTCCAAAGCTCTAAACTTTGCACCCCCTCCAAGTGTTACCAAGAATCCTATGCCTAGCCATGGTGGGCCTAGGATAAATGCCATTGAGGAGGATCAACCAATGAACCTAATTGACAGTGTTGCAAGTATTCAGACACCTTTGGCCGAGGTTAAAGTCTAGCTTTTAAAGTGCCAAGTGTTCCCGGGTTGTGAAGCCCATTGCGAAACTTGCAAGACTTCTATCAATGGTTGTGCAAAATTGAAGATCGGTATCAACAAATATTATCAAAGAAGGCACTTTACAGATCACTTCAACAGTCCCAACTCCTACAAAATCAACAACCATCACTCCTACAACTTCAGCAACAAACATTCCAACAGATTCTTCTACAACATCAACAACCATCCCTTCTTCAACTCCAACAAACATCAGTTCAACACATCCTTCTACAACAACAACAACCATCAATAAAGACATTTCCACAGTTACCATTTACTATGATCCGGCAACAATCCACGTTCCAGATTCTTTCAACGACTCGCATTAATATCTCCATCAACATCAGCAACCTTCATCACCAGCACCATATCCGGTCAGACCTCCCATCACAATTTATTATGAACCTCAGACTGTCTCAATTCCTTCTTCCGCGGCAATCAGTCTGGTTACTAACATAGTACCAGGACCAGTTCCATATGACAGCAGCAGTGTCGTGCCTTGGCACTATGGCTCAGATTTGTATTGCGACGGAAAGAAAGTCACTCTTGACACTTCTACACCATAGATTGATAATGTATGGGGGAGGCGGAGGCTTCACTCGAAGCGGACGTCTCTTTGCCTCACAATTCCCAAGAACTAATGTTGAAGCAGAAGCTGCTGCCAAGGCTAAGGGCAAGAGTGTGGTACCTGAAGAGCCTATTGCCAAGGAAACTCAGAAGCCATCCTTTGACCAGGATGTAGACGAGTTCATGTGAATAATCAAGAAGAGTGACTATAAGGTTGTAGACCAGCTCCATCAAACACCCTCCAAAATCTCTAGTTTATCACTACTAATGTGTTCCGAAGCTCACAGGAATGCACTGCTCAAAGTCCTGCACGCAACTTACGTGCCAGAAGAGATTACAGTTAATCAGCTAGAGATGGTGGTTTCTAATGTCAATACCAGTCATGGACTGGGGTTCACCGATGTTGATCTAACTACGGAGGGTCGTAACCATAATAAGGCTTTGCATATCACCTTGGAGTGTAAAGGTGTTGTTCTTTCTCATGTCTTGGTTGACACTGCGTCTTCGCTCAATGTTCTTCCAATGAAAGCCTTGGTCAAGATGAAATATGATGGTCTTGCACTGCATCCAAGTAACCTGGTAGTGAGAGCCTTTGACGGTTCTAAAAGATTGGTTCTTGGGGAAATTGAGTTACCTGTGGTGATTGGCCCACAGATCTTCAAAACTATCTTCTACGTGATGGACATTCAGCCTGACTATAGCTGTTTGTTAGGTAGGCCATGGATTCATGCCGCTGGCACTGTAACGTCGACCATTCACCAGAAGTTAAAATACGAATGGGAGGGACAAGTCATCACAATCTTCAGGGAGGAGGATATCTTCGTTAGTCATCTAGCTACTTACAAGTATATTGAGATGGACGGAGAGATCCATGAGACAATGAGCCAAGGGTTTGAGGCCCTCAATGTCAATGAAGCAACAGCTGAAGTGTCTGGTACTTCAATCTCCTCTTATAAGCAAGCTCGGAAGGTTGTTGAAGACGGGAACACCCAGGGCTGGGGCAAGCTGCTGTAAGTTCAGATCAAGGAAGACAAGTTCGGGTTGGGTTACAAACCATCCCGACAGGCCAAAGAGGAGGCTGCTGAAGCTCCCAAGTTTATCAGTGGGGGAATGCTAACCCCGGATGCAATCAACAATGTGGAAGACGAGGCTGAAAGTGACTTCAACCTGGAAAGTTGAATTCGTCCAAGGGTCCCAGGCCAGCAAGTCCTCAACTAGTCTTCCCAGAAAATTATAAGGATTACTTCTGTAGAGTAATTATTATTTCCTGTTTAAGCATGCATCAAGTCCTACATCTTTCCCAAGGTGTCAGGACTCATTTTGTAACGGGCCATTTTTGTATTTTGTGCAAATGAATGATTAATGAATAAATGGACATCTTTTGCAAACGATCTTTTTTCGCTCACTGTCTTTCATTTTTGTTATTTTCGCACAAAACAATAAATGGCAATGTTTTTAATAATAACTTCATTCACCTTTTCCAAAACAAGAATAAAATCAATCACTAAAATGAACAAATCTCAACCCTTACAGAGATAATCCTCCAGATTGCACCGACAACGACACTGCTATAACCTTGTATGACTTCGTCAATCCAATTAATCAAGAAGATGAATGGGTTGATGAAGACTATGATTTTCCTGAAGAGTTGGCTAGGTTGTTGAGACAAGAGGAAAAAGTGATTGCTCCTCATCAGGAGGAGGTTGAGACCATCAATCTTGGTACTGAGGAAGATGTGAAAGAAGTGAAGATCAGGGCCAGTCTGCAAGCTCCAATGAAAGAACAACTCATCAGTATGCTTCGGGAATATGTTGACGTCTTTGCTTGGTCCTATCAAGATATGCCAGGTGTGGATACGGATATTGTCATGCACAGATTGCCACTGAAAGAAGATTGTCCGCCAGTTAAACAGAAGTTGTGCCGTACTCGCCCGGATAAGGCCATGAAAATTAAAGAGGAAGTACAAAAGCAGTGGGATGCCGGTTTTCTCGCTGTCACTAGTTACCCGCCGTGGGTTGCTAACATTGTACCCGTACCTAAGAAGGATGGCAAGGTGCGTATGTGTGTGGATTACCAGGATCTGAACAGAGCAAGACCGAAAGATGATTTCACATTACCTCACATTGATGTATTGTTGGATAACACAACTCAGTTCTCGGTATTTTCTTTCATGGATGGAATTTCTAGATATAATCAGATTAAGATGTCACCAAAATACATGGAGAAAACAACTTTCATCACACCCAGGGGCACATTCTGCTACAAAGTAATGTCGTTTGGTCTGAAGAATGTCGATGCAACATATCAACGGGTTATGGTAACATTATTCCATGATATGATCCATAAAGAAATTGAGTGTTATGTGGATGATATGATTGCCAAGTCCCTCACAGAGGAAGATCATCTGGTGAATCTGCTGAAATTGTTCAAGCGCCTGAGGAAGTATCAGTTGAAGTTAAACCTCAACAAGTGCACATTCAGGGTGCGTTCTGGTAAGCTGTTGGGTTTTATTGTAAGTGTAAAGGGAATTGAGGTTGATCCCGATAAAGGCAAAGAAATTCAGGAAATGCCTGCACCTAAGACTGAGAAAGAAGTTTGAGGGTTCTTAGGTAGATTGAACTACATCTCAAGGTTCATATCTCATCTCACTGCAACCTGCGAACCCTTATTCAAGCTGTTAAGAAAAAAGCAAATAGTCAGGTGGAATGATGATTGTCAGAGAGCTTTTGACAAGATCAAAGAATATCTGCAAGAACCTCCATTCTCATGCCTCCAGTCGAAGGAAGACCTCTAATGATGTACCTGACAGTATTAGAAGAATCAATGGGGTGTGTGTTCGACCAGCATGACAAGTTTGGTCGAAAAGAGTATGCAATATACTACCTAAGCAAAATGTTTACTGACTGTGAACAACGTTATTCACTGCTCTAGAAAACTTGCTATGCTTTAGCGTGGGCTGCTCGCCGACTAAGACAGTATATGTTGACTCATACTACCTTATTGATCTCAAATATGGATCCAATCAAGTACATATTTGAGAAGCCAGCACTTACCGAAAGGGTTGCAAGGTTGCAAATGATTCTAACAGAATATGACATTCAGTACACTTCTTAAAAGGCCATCAAAGGCAGTGTATTGTCTGACTATCTGGCTGAGCAACCAATTGATGACTACCAGCCTATGAGATTTGACTTCCCTGATGAAGACATCATGTTCTTGAAAGAAAAAGATTTTGAAGAGCCTATTCACACTGAAGGGACTGACCCAGAAGAAGCATGGACTATGATGTTTGACGGGGCAGTTAATTGCAATGGTCGTGGGGTTGGTGCAGTACTTATCACACCCAAGGGAGTTCATATGCCTTTCTCAGCAAAGCTCACCTTTGCCTGCACTAACAATGAAGCAAAATACGAAGCTTGTATCATGGGTCTTGAGGAAGCCATTGACCTCAGGATCAAAACCTTGAATGTATTCGGAGATTCAGCTTTGGTAATCAACCAGACCAACGGCAAGTGGTACACTCATCAGGAGCATCTGATCCCCTACCGTGACTATACGAGGAGATTGTTGACCTTCTTCACAATAGTTAAGCTTGAATACATCCCTCGAGACGAGAATCAGTTTGCAAATGCTTTGGCTACCATTTCAGCCATGATCAAAGTACAGACTGCCAATTATGTACCTCAGATTTTGGTATCCAGACTGGATAGACCGACATATGTATTCTCTGTGGACACTGTCACTGATAACAAGCCTTGGTTCCATGACATCAAATGCTTCTTGGAGACTCAGACATACCTACCTGGGGCATCGTCTAATGATAGGAAGACATTAAGAAGGCTAGCCGGCAGTTTCTTCCTCAATACTGATGGTTCTTTGTACAAACGAAACTTCGACATGGTCTTGCTCAGATGTGTTGACAAGAAGGAAGCAGACCTCCTAATGCACGAATTACATGAAGGTTCTTTCGGTACCCATGCCGGAGGACATGCAATGGCAAAGAAGTTGTTAAGATCGGGTTACTATTGGATCATAATGGATGCAAACTATTGTGCTTATGCCAAAAAATGCCACAAATGCCAGATCTATGCAGATAAAATGCATGTGCCTCCGAATCCTTTGAATGTGATGTCTTCACCTTGGCCCTTCGCCATGTGGGGCATTGATATGATTTGAAAGATTGAACCGACTGCTTCGAATGGTCACAGATTCATCCTGGTAGCCATTGATTACTTCACCAAATGGGTTGAAGCAGCTTCATATGCAAATGTCACCAGACAAGTGGTAGCTAGATTTCTGAAAAGAGATATCATCTGTCGATATGGAGTTCCCGAGCGAATCATTACTGATAATGGTTCCAATTTAAACAACAAGATGATGGCAGAGCTTTGCCGGGACTTCAAAATTCAACATCACAACTCTTCTCCTTACAGAACAAAGATGAATGGCGTTGTTGAGGCCGCTAACAAGAACATCAAGAAGATTGTGCAGAAGATGTTAGTCACCTACAAGGACTGGCATGAGATGCTACCATTTGCCTTGCATGGGTACCGAACCTCTATCAGAACATCTACTGGGGAAACACCTTATCAACTTGTGTATGGAATGGAAGTTGTCCTACCTGTTGAAGTTGAACTACCCTCCTTACGGGTAATGATGGATGTGAAACAAGATTAAGCAGAATGGGTCCGATCTCGATATAATCAACTAAGTCTGATTGAAGAAAAGAGATTAGCAGCCATTTGTCATGGGCAGTTATATCAAAAGAGAATGAAGAAAGCCTTTGATCAGAAAGTCAGACCTTGGGAATACTGAGTGGGAGAGCTTGTTTTGAAAAGACTTATTCCTTCTCATTCAGACCACAGGGGCAAATGGACGCAAAACTACGAAGGCCCATTCATAGTAAAAAAAGGTTTTCTCCGGTGGAGCACTGATGCTCACTACTATGGATGGAGAGGATTTCTTATCTCCTGTGAATTCAGATGCAGTTAAAAAATACTTCGCATAAAATGACCCGCTGGACATAAAAACAGAATGTAAGTCCAGGCAAAAATAGGGCATCTCGGCGAGTCAAAAACAGAATAAAAGACTCGGGCAAAAATAAGGGAAAATTGAAAAAATGTACACCTGCTGAGTTGAAAAGCCACATCGAACAACTCAGGCAAAAATGGGTATCCCGGTGGATTGAAAACCCGAAAGGGAGATCCACGCAAAATCAGGGAATAAGCGAACAACTGCATTCTGAATCCGTCTATATCACTCACAACATGGCAAGCTTCGAAAGGATAAAGCGTCGGTCAGAATCAACCTCCTTCAGAAAGCAAGATAAGAAGGACGTCAAGGTCATACGGGTCATAGCAAGGAAGCTCACTGGAGCGTCATCTTCAACATTGTCAACACTTTTATTATCTCAATTTACAGCAATCTCCTCATTTCAGGGGATTCACTTCTTTGATTGTACTTTCCTATTCAGGGTACACACATCAATAAAATCAGAATTTTCAGTCACACTTCGTTTTATACATTTTTGTTTCGTTTGCAAAATGTCCAAAGTTCATAATACAATACTTGCATAAAACATATGAGCCATTTTAAACAAAAGCTTGCAGGAAATATGTTGCTCTCATACAAATCTAACTCCTATGACGGAATCCGGTTAAGGATACCTCGGGACACTTGTGTGTTTCCTTTGTTTAACAGGTTGCAGGTACTCAAGGCAGACAATCTTTCACAGCCTGGGGCATATCAGGAATTTTCCCCAGCCAAGCCAGCAATCATCTCATCAACATGGTTACTTGACAGAAGTACTCCCCCACAAAGTTGTTATCCCCTCAGAGGATCCTTCTAGGAACTTATTAAATCCCCAGCATGTCACTTGGACGAAGGAGTAGCAACAGATTACTTCCCAGAAGTTATCTCCTCCCCAACCAGGATCTCCCGAGCAATGCCTGACGGCTTTTCCCCAGCAAAGTGGTTAGGTTTTTCTATTACCCATCAGAGTTGCCAGGATTCTCTCATCCTTAGCAGAGTCGGTGAAATTGCTTCCCCACAGAGTTTCCATTCTCTCCCCAGTAGAGCAATACATTGAAATACTTCCCCGGCGGAGTTTCTGAAACTTCCTCGTCCCCGGCGGAGTTTTCCCTCCAGACAGATAAACCGAAGATCTTTATCTCCGCCGGATCCGGATCTCGGGTCGGGTTTTCTCATTTCTATAATCATAGCATTCGCATCAATTTTCCCCAAAATAAGCGTAGCATTCCGTCTAATACGGAGTATTACAACAAAAATCAAACATTTGCATGATCATAAGCCAGATTCGAGCCAATCACCTGCAAATATCAATATCACTTCACCAGCAATATACAAAACGTTTCCCCTACAGATAAAAGACAAAGCATCCCCTTTGCACTCCCAAACACAAATGCATGTCCATATTTATACATGCTCTTTTCGACACTCGTCCGTGTCATCTTTCCCCAGTAAAGTCGCTAGAATACCTTCTGCATTCTCAATATAGATATTTGTTCACACTTGTACATATTCTTTCTTTAACACTCGCCCGTGTCATACTTCCCCAACAAGTAAAACACTCGTCCGTCTCCCTTGCCCAATCTTTTTGATACTCGTCCGTGTCTTACACATATTTCACCAGCAGATCATACTTGTACAAAAGTCTTTGATACTCGTCTGTATCTTGTATATATCACCCCTCAACAGATTCAACACTCGTCCGTGTTCTTTGCTCAATCGATTGATACTCGTCCGTATCATCACCCTTAAACACGTGTCAACGTTTGTTTCTACCGATACTCGTCCGTATCATGGTTCTAAGGATTCTCGTCCGCATCTTTGGTCTATACACACTGTTAAACACTTATACCTTTTATTTTTAAGCGTAAGCACTCGTCCGTGTTTACATCCCCACTGAAACAAAAACAACTTTTTCTATCCGACATTCGTCCTATGTCGTGATACTTTCGGCAGCCGTCCCCTACCAGGTGATCGTCCTTCACCTTTGGATGACCGTCCCTCATCCTTTTCCCAGTGGAATCCCAATTGTTGGAACCTTCTATCCGGCATTCATCCTATGTCGTGATAAAAAGCAGTTGTCCCCTTCTAGGTGATCGTCCTTCACCTTTTGAAGACTGTCCCTCATCATTTATCCAATGGTCGTCCCCATCGTTGATCTTGTTATCCAACATTTGTCCAATGTCGCGATAATCTCCAAGAGCAGCCGTACCCTGCTAGGTGATCGTCCTTCACCTCTTGATGATTGTCCTTCATCAAGCTTATCCGATGGCCGTCCCTATCATTCATCTTTTCTATCCGACATTCGTCTTATGTCGAGATAAAGAGCAGCCATCCCCTGCTAGGTGATCATCCTTCTCATTTGATGACCGTCCCTCATCAGATATTTCATTCATTCTTTAACCCGATGGTCGTCCTCGTCGTGGCCCCTTTTCCTTTTCCTAATGATCGTCCTTCATCCGTTTAGCAAAATGGTCGTCCCCGTCGTTGTTTACTTTACTTTCCAAGCCTGATGGCCGTCCCCATCAATGCGTTTCTCAATCCCCAGAGAATTTTACCCGATGGCCGTCCCCGTCGCGGTTTCTTTATTTCCCAGCATGATGGTCGTCCCCGTCATTGCTTTGCTTACCGTTTACCCCCAGCAGTCGTCCTCTACTCGATGTTCATCCTCCATCGCTTTCACTTGATACTCATACTATACTATCTTTTACAATTTATATCCCTTTTCTTCTTCTCCCCAGTGAGTGCAAATTTCGGACTGTCTTTGTTAAGCCAGACGCTTACATCCTGCACAGCTAACTCATGCTTGAATAGGGGCAGTTGTAAACACCCCAAATTTGCCCTCACTTTTTTTCTCACACCATGTCTTGTGATCTTTCATTTTTTTCATAAGCATATCATATCCCACTGCATAGTTCATTTCATCTGCATCTAGGGTTTGTGATCTGAGCAATCCAAGAATTGATCTGAGCCATCCCAAAGGTCTTGAAGCTTACCAATAGGGTCCATGTGTGTTCCATGATCATAATATGCTCCCCAAAGTTCATAAAAGTTAAGGGATCACAAGGCATGGCAAAGGCATAGAGGCAGACTGAAGTTTTCCTGCACAGATGACCTAAAATTAGGGTTTTTGTTTCAGAGGCCTTAATCCCAAATTTTTTGGTCATTCTTGTTTCTAATGGTCTCAATATGTTATAAGGATCATATGTACCAAATTTGATGAAGAAATTCACTGTGGAAGTCATCTGATCATTGGGTAACTTCTTGAGCAAGTAAAGTCAAAATCAGGGAATCTGAGGCCCCTAACAATGGTACCAAAGGGTCATCATCATCATTTTGAGTCTCTATAATCTTTATTTGATATTAGAAGTGGTTAGAAGTTCACAAAGTTGGATAATTTTGAGCCAAATGCAAACTTGCTATTTTTGGAAAGGACTTGTAATGGAAACTTTCCATTTTGGGAAAGATATTCAACCTATTCTTTCATGACCAAAAATGCTTCAAATGAAAAATTCTTGGGCATGAAAGTTGTAGTTTATGTCTTCCCATTTTCAAAAATTACAAGAACATGTCTTGATTCATTCTAGAACTCAAGATATGGCCTTTCAAAGTTGGCAAAAATCCTATAATTTTCAAGT
Organism: Lathyrus aphaca; assembly: GCA_963966055.1. Classification (NCBI taxonomy): domain Eukaryota; kingdom Viridiplantae; phylum Streptophyta; class Magnoliopsida; order Fabales; family Fabaceae; genus Lathyrus; species Lathyrus aphaca. The sequence goes on along the minus strand of OZ014519.1, from coordinate 195,715,072 downwards.
GTGCACCAAAGAGGGATTTTTGCAAATTCAAGTTCTAAGCCATTTCATGACCTCTAATTGACTCTAAGCATCATAACAACATCACATGACTTACCTTGATCAGAATTGTGCCTTGAATTGTGTCGCTCCCGATAAATGGGGAATGGCCCAGATAAAGGTACAGACGCGAACGGTCGGCGAAGGGAACAGTGAGAACACACAGCCGTGAACTCACTGGAGATGAATAGAGTCGCCAGCTAGGCATTTTTATCCCGGAGGAAAGGCAATGCTGCATAGACCTAGAAAAGATATGGATAAGACGGTTGCGAACCAGAGAGACTGAGAAAGGGGGTTGGTTACAACCTGGGAAGGTATTAGCACCCAGATTGTCCGTCGTACTCGACGGGATCCACGCTTAAAAGATTTGTGTTTTAAAGGGGGTAGTGTCAGTGCAATCTGTGCATAAATAGCTGGAAAAGAATGTACAGGTGTCAGTGTATAGTGTATAAGTGATATGAAGTATGAAAGTGTCAGTGTAAGGACAGGAATGAAATGCTCATGATCATGAGGCTTAGAGAATAAAGCTAGAAGGAGGGGGAATATACAGAGACTTTTGTTCGATAACTGTTAAGTTATGCCTACGTATCCTCTCATGCAATGAGGAAGTCAGAACACCGTAGTTCGACCCAAAGAGACTGAAAGATGAATTGACTTGTGAACTGCTTACTTGCCTATGCTCAAGTGTATGACCTGTCTGGCTCAGGTGCTAACTGTCTTGCATTAGACGGAAGAAGCGAGTTCTCGTTTATGAGTGAGGGTAATGAGAAAAGAATCCCGAAGGAGACGATTATTGTTTGTTTTTGGGTTTTCAGTCTTTTATTGCTTTTGAAAGTTTGTCATAAGTTAATGAGCTTAAGCCTAAACCAATGGATTTAGTAAACTCATCACATCTTCCCTCTGATTAGGGGTAATGAGAATTACCTTAAGTGTGAAGTCAGATTCTCACACTTAATTACCTTTGGGGTAGGGTTAAGATCATTAACCTACTTGTGATTATTTAGATGTTTTTGTGGTTTTGTTTAGTGTTAAGTAATGAGATTAAGCCATAATCAGGGATTAAACAGACTCATTACACCATCCTAATAGAAGGATAATAGATGAGGATGTTTAAGCTGAGGAAAGCTCCTCAACTTAATCCATGATTAGGGATTAAACTCATGACAAAACAAGCCTTTGATTAAGTGGATTTTATTTAATGATATGATGATGAAGTGAGTTTTATGATTTGTAAGACAACTTGAGGGGGACTTGTCCATTAACACTAGGGTTAGTCCTTCTTAACCAATTAAGGAAGAATTAGAACCCTAATGCAAGGCCCAAGTTACAAGTTTGATGTCTTGATGATTACTAAATTAATTGATTAAAGGATTTAAACACATTAAGGGTTTAACACTTAGGATTAAAGTTATACACTCCATCCTAATAGAAGGGTGCAGGCACAAACTTAATCACAAAGCCTTAAAGCCTTTAGGGTTTAATCCCCGATTATGAGATGAGAAGAGAAGACTCAAAAGAGACACAAAGGTAAAACTATGAGGGGAGACTAATCAAAACCCTAATTCATTGTCATGCTTGGTTGTTCCTAAGGTTTGTGAGGTTTAAACAAGAACAATCTTCAAAGGAGCCACCAGGAAGCAGATGAACAGGATCAAGAGAAACAAAGCAACTTGCTTCATTCAAGAAGTCAAGTCGCTTGAAGAAAGAAAGTGGGAGAAACAAGAATGAGCAAGCTCAATCTCAAACACATATAGAAATGCAGCAATGGATGCAAGAGAGATGAAAAGAAAAGTTATGAGAAGTGAAGGCAAATTCACTTCTCAAGTTTACTTACCACCTGAAATGTTAGAAAGAAATGCAGTGCAATGCCAAATGAAATGAAATGGTATGATGTTAAACAAAACCAGAAGCATGTTGATGATGGAAATGATGTTATGAGATGCTGCAAACATGAGGCAAGGCATGGAGATGTTCATACAAGATCATGGATGCAAATGATGCAAGCTTAGAAGCATGGATACACATGAAAAGTTATGAAACATACAAAGCAAATGACATGGCAAATATGATATGCAATGATCAAACATACTTTCTATATGTCTTATGATGTCAAATGGATCACATGAATGCTTGAAATGTCATGGCAAGTCAAGTTATGCAAGAGAATGCAAGGAGGGTGCAAATGGAAGCCCAAATTAGGGTTTATGGATCAAACAACAAACAAAAACCAAAAACAGAAGCAAACCCTAAGATAAAAAATGGAAAATGCCACTCAAAGAAACCCTAAACCTATACTAAACCAAGGTCCAAAGGGGAGGTCTCAACTCTTAACCAATCCTAAGTTATGATTTTTCTAAGTTATTAGGGTTTTTAGGGTTCCTAACAAAAGAAATGCCAAACAAATTGAAAAGGAGGAAACAAATCATGGCCATTTTACCCTAGAAACTACATGCCAAGCACAAAACAAAGCAAAAAGAATCAATGTCCAACTCTTCTCAAATAGGCAGAAATGATTTTTTGAACTTATGATCAAAATAATGCACAAAATATGATTTAATTCAATGAAAAATTCTTAAAATGCATCAAGATCAAAAAAGAAATTTGGTTTGAAGGTTGGACAATGTTTCTAAATGTCTTAGAACATTTCATGAATTTTTTGGTGATTTTTAAATACCTGAAAGTATTTTTAATAAATTAATTTCCATTAATCAATTAAAAATAATCTTTTAAATATTTAAAAATACTTTCTTAATGATAAAAAATAAAATAAAAATATTTTTAGGTCATAAAAATTAATAAAACTCAGAAGAAAAAGTTTCATAATTTTTATGCATTTTTTACTATTTTTAATTAATTGTGCAAATAAAAGGAAATAAAATGAAATTAAAACGAATTTTTAATGAATTAATGAGAAGTAATCAGATCCTAAGGTGGAGATTCAAACTCACACGCGCGGGAGTTGACTGCGCGCCACATCTCACGGCTCAGATTCAAATTTGCTAATTAATGCTTAAAACCCTAACCCTGCCGTTAATCACTCTCAGATGACCGGAACAGTGTTCCGGTCATCTTCTCCGTTCAGCTCAAAATGCTATCTCTCTCCCCAGGCCATTTTAGAAGCTCTAACTCTCCAGAAATCATCTACTAACTACCCTAAGCACGAATCCAGCATCAAATCACATTTAAACTCACACACAAACATGAATCGAAGCAAAGAAATTTCTAGGTCAAACTTTCAGAACACCATAACATACTCATTTCTGGCTTATTTTCAAAAGTAAATAGATCCCAATGATCAGTGCAACATGCTAAACAAGATTCTAACAAGAAAATGGAGTTCTGGAAAAAAAGTTCATGGTGTCACCTGAGATGGAGCTTTTGATTTAGGAGCTTTCTGGATGATTCTTTGGCTCAATCAAGTCCCAATGATCCACCTTTGAAGCTTTGGATGCTTAGTTGGAGTTTAAACAACCTCTGGAGTGAGTTTGCAGAAGCTCTGACCAAGGGCATGTGAAAATCGTATTTGAGACATGGGGTGTTTCAGGCCAAAACAATGGTTGGTTTCTGGTCAGTGAGGTGAGTAGAGATTGTTGGTAGAGTTTGTTCTTGTGTTTGAGGTTTGTGGAGAGAGATTCGAAGGAAAATGCAGGCTGAGGTGAAGAATGGCAATGGGGTGTTCTTGCTCAAATCAAGCCTGGCTCTTGGTGCTTTGAGGTCTATGAAGTATGGTGAGTTGAAGTGTGGAAATGGTTTGAGTGTTCTGAGCTTGTGGAGGCAGATTCGAAGGCTTATGCCAAAAGGAGAGTTTTTGTGAATGTCTTGGTGTGAAGTGTTTCAGCCTTGCTAGATGTATGGAATGGCTTGCAAATGAAAAGTATAAACTAATCCCATTGGCTGGATGATGTGACATGGCCTGCAGTGATAGGTAAGTTTGCTTTTGCAAAAAGTCAAATTTTGTGTAAGGAAAGTATGGCTTGATCTATAGCTAGTACAAGGCATGGTTCTGCGCAGCAAGGGTGAGGGGAAAGGCTAGCCAAAGTCAGCATCCAATGTCACAAGTTGTAGGAAGCATGATGAGTGGTTTTGCAAGTTGTTGCAACTTTGGTTCACATGTGATTTCCTTGTCCAACAAACCATAAACCATGGGCATTCTTGGTTCAATTCTGATTTTTATGGCTTAGAGAATGTTTGTGTGCTGGTTTGAAGTGAACTAGAGGTTACAAAAGGCATTGGTTCATGGTTTTGCAAAATTCACATTTGAGGCATGCCTTGAAAATCAATGATTTTAGCCAACTTTGTCACACCATAACTTTTGATCCAAGAAGAGTTTGATCATGTTCTTGTACTTTTTGAAAAGGGAAAAATGTGTTCTACAACTTTCATGACCAAAGTTTTTCCATTTGAAGCATTTTTGGATCAAGAATCAAGGCTTGAAAAAAATGACCTAAAATGAAGCATACTTGAAAAAGTCAACTATGCCCAAAAAGTCAACACTTGCAAAAACTCCAAATTCTTGATTTTTGTGAGTTTCAACCTTCTTCCATGATCAAATAAAGACCATATACACTCAAAATGATGAAGATCACCCATTGGTTGGGTCATTGGGGGCCTCAGATGCCCTGATTTTACACTGACTTGTCTGAAAAGTCAACTCTTGATCAGATGACTTCCCCATGGAATTCCTTCATGAAAATTGATATGCATACTCCCTATACCATATAGAGACCAATGGAAACAAGAATGACCAAAAAATTTGGAGTTATGGCCTTTGAAACCAAAACCCTAATTTTAGGTCAACTGTGCAGTCAAACTTGGCTCTGCATCCACACCAATCCCAGTTCTTGTGATTCTTTGGAATTCTTGACTTTGAGAGGATGTAATATGATACTTGAACACATGTAGACCCCTTTGAAGTGATTGATGACCTTTGGAGTGGCTCAAGAGGCTCTTGGATTGCTCAGATCACAAACCCTAGATGCAGATGACTTAGAATCTATGCAGTGACTCAAAAATGAGATGTGAGATGATATGATTGAGCTTATGCATATGAAATGATCACAAGCCATGGTGTGAATGGGTGAGGGAAAATTTGGGGTGTTTACAGCTGCCCCTATTCAAACATGAGTTAGCTGTGCAGGATGTAAGCAACGGCTTAACAGGCAAGCGAGATAACTTGTGGTTGAATACCAAAGACAGTCCAAAATTTGCACTCACAGAATGAAGAAGAAAAGGGATATAGATTGTAAAGAAAATAAAGTATATTGTAAAGTGTAGGCGACGGAAGACGACCGTCGAGCAGAGGACGACTGCTGGGTAAAGAGCAATGACGGGGACGGCCGACATGCTGGGAAGGTGCTGAAAATAAAGCAATGACGGGGACGGCCGACATGCTGGGGATAAAAGGTAAAGCCAAGACGGGGACGGCCGACTAGATGGGAAAATAGGATTATGATGGGGACGGCCATCAAGATAAAGTAAGATTCTCTGGAAATTAATGAAACATGACGGGGACGGCCATCAAGTTCACAAAGGTAAAGTAACCAACGATGGGGACGGCCATTGGGCTAAAAAGGAAAAGGGACCACGACGGGGACGGCCATCGGGTTAAAGAATAAATGAAATAAACAGATGATGGGGTACGGCCATCAAAGGTGAAGGACGATCACCTAGCAGGGGACGGCTGCTCTGTTGGGGGTAAAAGAAATATGATGGGGACGGCCATCAAAGGTGGAGGACGACCACCTGGCAGGGTACGACTGCCGAAGATATCAACGATGGGGACGGCCATCGGATAGAAAAGGTCAACGATGGGGACGGCCATCGGACGAGCATGATGGAGGACGACCATCAAGAAGTGGAGGACGACCACTCAGCAGGGGACGGCTGCTCTCAAGGTTTATCACAACACAGGACGAGTGTCAGATAACCAAAATCAACAATGGGGACGGCCATTGGATAAAATGATGAAGGACGATCATCAAAAGGTGGAGGACGACCACCTTGCAGGGGACGGCTGCTAAAAAGATCAACGATGGGGACGGCCATCGGGCGAGCATGATGGAGGACGACCATCAAGAAGTGGAGGACGACCACTCAGCAGGGGACGGCTGCTCTGTTAAAAGAAATATGATTTGCTTTGTTGGCGATCTACTGGGGATAGTAAACACGGACGAGCGTTTACAACCAAGAAAAGAAAGTATAAGTGTTTAGATGTTCGTGTATAGATTAAAGATGCGGACGAGCATTCTTATGACTACGATACGGACGAGTATCGGGTAGAAACAAACGCTTGACGCATGTTCAAAGATGATGATACGGACGAGTATCAACTGGTTAACAAGGAACACGGACGAGTGTTGAATCTGAAGGGACTCTTCTGGGGAATGGTAGACACAGACGAGTGTCTATATTTAAAAAGACATAAGTGTTTTACACAGTGTATGGATTAAAGATGCGGACGAGCATCCTTAAGACTATGATACGGACGAGTATCATGTAGAAACAAACATTAGACGCGATGTTCTGAGATGATGATACGGACGAGTACCAACTGGTTAACAAAGAACAAGGACTACTGTCGAATCTGTGGGGAGATAAGTGATGGTGTATACAAGATACGGACGAGTATCTGTATAAGTGTATCGTGAGTAGTGAGCATATATAGATGAGTGTTTTAACTGCTGGGGAGAATGACACAGACGAGTGTCAAAAGGAGAAAAGTAATATGAACAAGTGTCTGCTATACAAAGTCTAGGTGACTGCGCTGGGGATATGACACGGACGGGTGTCAAAGGATTATATGGGTATGTGTGAGTGCAAAGGGGATGTCTTTGGCTTTCTGCTGGGAGTTATGACACGGACGGGTGCCAGAAAGTATCTGTATTACGGGTGATTTTGTTGTAAGGAGTGTTCAGGCGGCTTTACTGGGGAAAGATGGCACGGACGGGTGCCAAAAGGAGTATATGATAGTGTTTGTGATTTGTAAGGCAACTGCTTTTGCTGGGGACTCTGGGGGATTTTTCTTCTGTATGTTGATGAACTGCTATTATTCACAAGTGTTAATTCAGAACATGGCTTATGATTATGCTATGCGTTTGATTTTTGCCGTAATGCTCCGTATTAGACGGAATGCTACGCTCTGAGGGGATAATATGATGAAAATGCCATGATTATGCAAAGATATCAAACCAAGATTCGGATCTCGTTGCCGCGAAGATCTCTGGCTGATCTGTTCGAAATGGACCTCCCAGCTGGGGATGAGATCATTGATAGACCTGGAGATATGATATTTGCTTGGGGATATAGGTCACCGATTGACATATCCTTTGACATGAGAGACCCAGCTGGGGTTTGTAGAAGCTTTCTTCACTCTGTTGTGATTCCTTCGTGCGTTGCTCTTCTGAATAGAGGCTGAGGATTCTGCGGGGATATGATTCCCTGATTCTTGCATTCTGCTGAGGAGGAATGATTGGTACTACGGCTGGGAGAGTTGTTGGCCACTCAGCCGGGGAGAGTAATGAGGGGCAACTCAGCTGGGGATAGAGCATTTCAGATGCTGAGATTGAGTGTATGTTGATTTGGCAACTTCGCTGGGGAAATGGGCACCTTCCAGCGCCACATGGAAGATAGACCGAGTTGATAATGATCTGCCAGCTTGCTGAGGGTGAAGCTTTCATGCCCCAAGTTGCGTTCCGGATACCTGCAATCCTGAAAAAGATAGAAAAACGCACAAGGTAATCCCGAGGTATCCCTTACTGGATTCCGTCATAGGAGTTAGGATACTTCTGAGAGTAAGTATATTCCCTGCAAGCATGTTTCTTTATTTTCTTAGAGAAGAACATCTGTACTTATGCAATCAGTTTTTTTTTCTTTTAAGACATCAGACATTTTTTGCAAATAAAATGTACAAAACGAGACATGACTGAAAATCTGATTTTTATTAATTCATATGCCCTGAATTGGCGAGATACAGTCAAAGGAACAAATCTCCTAAAATGAAGAGATTGTTACAAATTGAGAAACAAAGTGCTGGCGACGTTGACGACGCTTTAGGGAGCTTCCCCTTCTGCTATGACTCGTATGACAATTGACGTTCTTCTCACCTTGCTTTCTGAAGAAGGCTGATTCTGATCGAAGCTTGATCCCGTTGAAGCTTACCAAGTTGCAGATGATACAGACGAACTCAGAATGCAGTTGTTCGCTTATTCCCTTATTTTGCATGGATCGCCCTTTCGGGTTTTCAATCCATCGGGATACCCATTTTTGCCTGAGTTGTCCAATGCGGCTTTTCAACTCAGCGGGTGTACATTTTTTCATTTATTTCCCTTATTTTTGCCCGAGTCTTTTATTCTGTTTCTGACTCGCCGGGATGCCCTATTTTTGCCTGGACTTACATTCTGTTTTTACGTCCAGCGGGTCATTTTATGCGAAGTATTTTTTAACTGCATCTGAATTCACAGGGGACGGGAAATCTTCACCATCCATGGTGCTGAGCATCAGTGCTCTACCAGAGAAAACTTTCTTTACCACGAATGGTCCTTCATAGTTTGGAGTCCATTTGCCCCTGTGGTCTGTATGAGGAGGAAGGATTCTTTTCAGCACAAGATCTCCCACTTGGTACTCTCGGTGCCTGACTTTCTGATCGAAGGCTTTCTTCATTCTCTTCTGATATAACTGCCCATGACAGATTGCAGCCAACCTTTTCTCTTCGATCAGACTCAGTTGTTCGTATCGGGACCTAACCCATTCTGCTTCGCTCAGTTTGACATCCATTAATACCCGTAACGAGGGTAATTCAACTTCAACCGGTAGGACTGCTTCCATACCATAGACAAGTTGATACGGTGTTGCCCCAGTGGATGTTCTGATTGACGTGCGGTACCCATGCAAGGCAAACGGTAGCATTTCATGCCAGTCTTTGTAAGTGACTACCATCTTCTGCACAATCTTCTTGATGTTCTTATTTGCTGCCTCAACAGCGCCGTTCATCTTTGGCCTGTAAGGAGAAGAGTTGTGATGTTGGATCTTGAAGTCCCGGCATAATTCAGCCATCATCTTGTTGTTCAAGTTGGAACCATTATCAGTAATGATTCGCTCGGGCACTCCATACCGACAGATGATATCTCTTTTCAAAAATCTGGCTACCACTTGTCTTGTGACGTTTGCATATGAGGCTGCTTCAACCCACTTGGTAAAATAGTCGATGGCGACCAGGATGAATCGGTGGCCATTCGAAGCAGTTGGCTCAATCTTGCCAATCATATCAATGCCCCACATAGCAAAGGGCCATGGTGAAGACATGATGTTCAAAGGGTTGGGAGGCACATGCACCTTATCTGCATAGATCTGGCATTTATGGCACTTCCTGGCATAGGCACAACAGTCTGCATCCATTGTGATCCAGTAATAGCCTGATCTTAACAACTTCTTAGCCATGGCATGTCCTCCAGCATGGGTACCAAAGGAGCCTTCGTGCACTTCAGGCATCAACAAATCTGCTTCTGTCCTATCAACGCATCTGAGGAGTACCATATCAAAGTTCCTTTTGTATAAAGACCCATCAGTGTTCAGAAAGAAACTTCCAGCAAGCCTTCTCAAAGTCTTCTTATCATTGGAAGATGCCCCAGGTGGGTATGTTTGATCCTCCAAGAAGCATTTAATATCGTGGAACCAAGGCTTATCATCTTTGACAACTTCCGCTGCAAATACATATGCTGGTCTATCAAGTCTGGACACTGAAATCTGAGGTACAAAGTTAGCAGCTTGAACTTTGATCATGGATGAAATGGTAGCCAAGGCATCCGCAAACTGATTCTCGTCCCGAGGGATATACTCAAGCTTGACTGTTGTGAAGAAAGTTAGTAACCTTCTTGTATAATCCCTATACGGTATCAGATGATCTTGGTGTGTATACCATTTTCCGTTGGTCTGATTGACTACCAAAGCTGAATCTCCGAATACGGTCAATGTCTTGATCCTGAGGTCAATGGCTTCCTCAAGACCCATAATGCAAGCTTCGTATTCAGCTTCGTTGTTAGTGCAGTTGAAAGTGAGTTTTGCCGAGAAAGGCATGTGAACTCCTTTGGGTGTAATGAGTACTGCACCAACACCACGGCCATTCATGTTAACAGCCCCATCAAACATCATAATCCATTCTTCCTCCGGGTCAGGCCCTTCAGTGTGAATAGGCTCTTCATGATCTTTTGTTTTAATGAACATGATGTCTTCATCAGGGAAGTCAAACCTCATAGGCTGGTAATCATCAATGGGTTGCTCTGCAAGATATTCAGATAGTACACTGCCCTTGATGGCTTTCTGAGAAGTGTATTGGATGTCGTATTCAGTGAGAATCATTTGCCATCTTGCAACCCGTCCGGTAAGAGCTGGCTTCTCGAAAATGTACTTAACTGGGTCCATTTTGGAGATCAATAAAGTAGTGTGGGTCAACATATACTGCCTTAGTCGGCGAGCAGCCCACGCTAAAGCACAGCAAGTTTTCTCGAGCAGTGAATAACGTTGTTCACAGTCGGTAAACTTTTTGCTTAGGTAGTATATTGCATGCTCTTTTCGACCAGACTCGTCATGCTGGCCCAGCACACACCCCATTGACTCTTCTAATACTGTCAAGTACATGATTAGAGGTCTTCCTTCAACTGGCGGCATAAGGATTGGAGGTTCTTGCAGATATTCTTTGATCTTGTCAAAAGCCTTCTGGCAGTCTTCATTCCACCTGACCGTCTGTTCTTTTCTTAACAACTTGAACAAGGGCTCACAGGTTGCTGTAAGGTGAGATATGAACCGTGAAATGTAGTTCAATCGACCTAAGAACCCTCGAACTTCCTTCTCTGTTTTCGGTGCAGGCATCTCTTGGATGGCTTTGACTTTATCAGGGTCAACTTCAATCCCTTTCTCGCTTACAATAAATCCCAGCAGTTTACCGGATCGCACCCCGAATGTGCATTTGTTGGGGTTCAACTTCAGTTGGTACTTTCTCAGACGCTTGAACAACTTGAGTAGGTTCACCAGATGATCTTCTTCAGTAAGGGACTTGGCAATCATATCATCCACATAACATTCTATTTCTTTGTGGATCATATCGTGGAATAATGTTACCATAGCCCGTTGATACGTTGCACCGGCATTCTTGAGCCCAAATGGCATTACCTTGTAGCAGAACGTGCCCCAGGGTGTGATGAATGTTGTCTTCTCCATGTCTTCAGGTGACATTTTAATCTGGTTGTATCCTGAAAATCCATCCATGAAGGAGAATACCGAGAACTGAGCCGTATTATCAACCAATACATCAATGTGAGGTAATGGGAAATCATCTTTCGGGCTAGCTCTGTTCAGATCCCGGTAGTCAACACACATTCTTACTTTGCCGTCCTTTTTAGGCACAGGTACTATATTAGCAACCCACGGCGGATAGCTAGTTACAGCAAGGAACCCGGCGTCCCATTGCTTTTGTACCTCCTCCTTGATCTTTATTGCCATGTCTGGACGAGTACGGCGTAGCTTCTGTTTGACCGGAGGGCATTCTTCTCTCAAAGGCAGCTTGTGCATGACAATATCGGTATCCAACCCTGGCATATCTTGGTAAGACCAAGCAAACACGTCCACATACTCTTGAAGCAGGTCAATCAGTTGTCTCTTCACTGAGTCTTGCAGGCAGGCCCCGATTCTAACCTCTTTCACGTCTTCATCTGTACCAAGATTGATCACCTCAACCTCCTCCTGGTGAGGAGTAATAACCTTTTCCTCTTGTCTTAACAACCTGGCTAGCTCTTCAGGAAGCTCATATTCTTCATCAACCCCTTCATCAGCTTGATTGATTGGATTGTCAAAGTCATACGACGTCGTAGCCGTGCTGTTGTCGGTGCTGTCTGGAAGGCACTCTCTGCAAGGGTTTAATTGGTTCATTTTAGTGATCTGATTTTAGTCTTATTTAGAAAAGTGAAATGAAGTTGTCATTTTGAAAACACTGCCATTTATTTTTTGTACAAAAAAGAAAAATGGAAAAACAGTGAGCAGAAAAGGAAAAGACTCGTTTGCAAAAAGATGTCTGATATTTCAATAATTGATCTTGTTTGCACAAAAAAAGTACAGATGGCCCGATTACAAAATGAGTCTTGTCATCTTGGGCAAGATGCAAGACTTTGATGCATGCTTATAAAATACAGGAAATAATAATTACTCTGATCGAGTAACTCTTATAATTTCCTGGGAAGACCAGTTCGAGACACTGCTCCCCGGGATCTTTGGACGAATCCAGCTTTCCAGGTTGCGTTCCTCTTCTAGCTCGTCTTCCAGACAGTTGATAGCATCGGGGGTAAGCATCCCCCCACTGACAAAACCAGGCTCTCCAGCAGCCTTTGCTTGATGTTGAGTTGGTCTGTAACCCAACCCAAATTTGTCCTTCTTCTCCTCCACAACTAAAACTTTGCCCCAGCCTAGGGCAGTTCCTTCCTCAACAACCTTCCGGGCTTGTTGGTAAGATGACATGGAGGTCCCAGATACAGCAGATGCTTCATTCACATTCAAGGCTTCAAATCCTTAGCTCATTGTTTCATGGATCTCCCCATCCATTTCAATATACTTATAAGTAGCCAGATGGCTAACAAATATATCCTCCTCCCCACAGATTGTAACAACTTGGCCTTCCCACTCATATTTTAACTTTTGGTGAAGGGTAGACGTTATTGCGCCGGCGGCGTGAATCCAGGGTCTACCCAACAAACAGCTGTAGGCGGGCTGAATGTCCATCACATAAAAGATAGTTTTAAAGGTCTGTGGGCCAATTGTCACAGGTAGCTCAATCTCTCCCAGAACCGATCTCTTAGAACCATCAAAGGCTCTTACCACCAGGTTGCTGGGTCTCAATGCCAATCCATCATATTCTAACTTCACCAGAGCCTTCTTTGGTAAAACATTCAGGGATGACCCTGTATCTACCAGCACATGAGAAAGGACAGCTCCTTTGCATTCCATGGTTATGTGCAAGGCTTTGTTGTGGTTGCGGCCATCCGCTGTCAGGTCAGTATTGGTGAACCCTAGCCCATTGCTAGCAGTAACATTTCCAACCACGGTTTCCAACTGGTTGACAGTAATCTCTTCGGGCACGTAAGCTGCGTGCAAGACTTTAAGTAGTGCATTCCGATGGGCTTCGGAGCACATAAGCAGTGAGAGGATAGAGATCTTGGATGGCGTCTGATGAAGCTGATCCACTATTTTATAATCACTTTTTTTGATGATTCGCATGAACTCATCAACCTCTTGATCGAAGGGTGTTTTCAAGGCTTTTTTAACAGCTTGATCTTCCTGCACCGGGCTCTTTCCTTTTGCCTTGGCAGCAGCTTCTGCTTCGGCAGTAGGTTTTGGAATTGGTGGGGCGAAGAGACGTCCGCTTCGAGTGAAGCCTCCGCCTCCCCCCACATTATCTACTTGTGGTGCAGGTGTTGATGTTTCAAGGGTGATTCTTTTTCCTTCGCAGTACACGTCAGAGCCATAGTGCCAAGGGATGGCCCTATTGCTTTCATATGGTACTGGTCCAGGCACCGTGACAGTGACCGGACTGATTGCTGCTGCTGAAGGGACTGTAATTGTTTGTGGATCATAATAGATTGTAACTGGTGCTCTGATGGGAGCAGCACCTTCTGAATGGTAGGCAGAGTTGTTCTCAGGATCATAAAATATGGTGATAGTAGAGACATCTTCATGATTGATTGCTGGAGTTGTAGGAGACATCGTTGGAAGAATGGATGTTGTCGATGTAGGAGGTTCAAAATGGAGTGAAGCTGAAGTTGTAGCAGGAAAATTTGTTGTAAACTGATCAGTTGAGATGATGGACGAAGTACTTGTTGATGAAACCGAAGAATTGTCAGGAACAATAGTTGCTGCAGTTGTAGGAGGTTCTGAAACCGTTGCTGATGATATTGCTGGATTTATTGGAAATGATGTGGTGATCTGAAGTTGGCCACTCTGAATTAGGCTGTCTATACCGTCCCTCAAATTATCGCACCCATTCACAGAGATATTGCAGTAAGCACAGCCTAATTCACACCCTGGGAACATCTGACATTCCAAGAGCTGAGCCTTGATTTCTACCAATGGTGTCCTGATCTGTCCCACACTGGTTAGTAAATAAGACGGTTTGTCTTCTTCAATAGCGTTAATCCGGGGACCACCATGGTTTGGCATCGGGTTCTTATTGACATTGGGTGGTGGTGCGAAATTCAGAGCCTTGGAGTCCACCAGGTCTTGTACCTTCATATGCAGAGCCCTGCATTTTTCTGTACTGTGGCCAGGTGCGTTTGAATGGAAAGCACACCTAGCATTGGAGTCATAGTTCCTGGGTAGATTGTTGGGATCCGGAGGTGCCAACGTTCTTAGCTCAACCAGGTTGAGTTTCAGAAGTTGTGGCAGCAAGGTAGCATATGGCATTGGGATTGGATCGATCACTCTGTTAGCTTGAGAAGGCCTCTGCTGAAATGGCCTCTGTTGACTGTTGTTGTTGGTGTTGCTGTTGTTGTAATTCCTCGGAGGATACTGACTTTGCTGGTGGTACTGAGGTTGTGGTTGATAGTTTTGTTGAGGAGGTTGATAGACTGGCTGAGGATGAGCTGGAGCAGGGATGGTGACTGCTGCTATTGACCTTTGAGCATATTGGGGCCTGCCCCTGTTGGTGTGGATGGCATTGGTCTCGCCAGTTCTTCTCGGGCCTGCAAAAGGCTTTCTTGCATTACTGGACGAGCTTGCACCATTGTCTGAGATCTTACCCATTTTCAATAGGCTTTCAATTCTCTCCCCTGCTATGACAACATCTGCAAAGCTGGTGGAGGAGAAGGCAGCTAGCCTATCAATATAGGTTCCCTGAAGGGTATTCATGAACATATCAGCCATTTCCCGTTCAGACATAGGTGGTTGGACAGCAGCAGCGAGCTGTCTCCATCTTTGAGCATATTCTCTGAAGCTCTCTCTAGATGATTGTGACATCCCCATTAGGAGGGTCCTATTGGGTGCCATATCCAGATTGTACTGATACTGTCTGATGAAGGCCTCTGCCAGGTCCTTCCAGCATCTTACAGTTGCTCTTGTCAGATGGGAATACCATTCCCTAGAAGCTCCAGTCAGGCTATCTTCGAAGTAGAACATCCACAATTTCTCATCCATGGTATAAGCTTTTAGTCTCCCGAGAAAAGATTGCAGATGAGTCCGAGGACAGGAAGTCCCATTATACTTTTCAAAGCAGGGTGGCTTAAACTTGTGGGGAATCCTGACCCCGTCTACCAAGCCCATATCCATGACATCGAACCCCAGAGAGTTTTGAGACTCTAAGGATCTTAACTTCTCAGCTATTTCATCCAATCTTCTATCATAAGCCTCTTCCCCGGCTCCCATTACTGTGAACTGGTCTTCTTGAGGATCTTCTTGCAGTACCCTCCCGGCTGTAGCAGTTCCTGGTATATTGACTGGAATGTTGGCCTCTGGATGGAGGTGAGGACCAAAGACAGGGGGATTGACATGTGGCTGGACTCTTTCATTGTTACTAGTCCCAGCAGTCCCCGGATGATGATCCTCTTGATTCCTCCCTTCTACCAAAGCTCTGAGCCTCTCCTGGCTTTGAGCTAAGTTGTTCATCACTTCCATGAACTGTGTTATCTGAGTTCTCATCTCCAACCTTTCGTTGGCCATCTGGTTTCTGACCTCCGTAAGGTCCTGCTGCATCTGATCCATCTGGATGCCCGGAAGATTGTTTCTAGTTGGGTACCTGTGTGGCCTGTTGAGAGGGAACCCTCGTCGCCGAGCAATAATTCCTGAGCACCACAACAGAGTTAGCAACAACAAAAACAAAACCTACAAAACAAACAAAGTGTTAGCATGCAATGCAGTATGCTTATTTGTTCTCAAGGTATCCTGGCTTGGTATTCAGTTTTGACCCTTCCAGACCCTTGAAGATGCTGTTGATGTTGCTTTTTTTTGAAGGAAACTCAGATGGAACAAACTAACACAAATATATTACAGAAGGTGAAATAATACAACTTGTTCATTTTACAACACAAGCCCCTAAAGGGGTCAAAATACATTACAAAAAGATAAAAGTACATGGAAAGCAAACAACAACAAGCAAATGGTCAAACACCAAGTCCAAACTCATCCTCCCGAACTTCCTTGAGAAGTGCTTCGGTCACAGGATCAGCCGGACGCTCCGTAAGATTCCGGATGAGGAGGTTCCGGGTAGCAACAGCTGTAGTCAATTTCTTGTTCTGACTTTGGTCCTTAGACCTCTTCACTCCAGCTCTGATCTTTAGTTCTGATATCTCCCTCTGGGCTGCTGCCAAGGCTTCTTGTTGTTCTTTTGCACTAGCTTCCAGTTGCTCCATCTTGTCTTGAACTCTCTTGTCCTCCAGGGTACGAGTCTCGGTGATCCTGACCCACCGGGCTTGACTCTCTTTCAAATACAAGTCTGTCCTGGCTCTTTGGAACTGGGCTTCTTTGCAAGCATTCTTCAGAATTTGTTCACCAGCCTTAAACTTTTTGATATAATCCCCAGACTTCTCAATCTTAGTCAGGTGCTCCACTCTCAACTTCTCCAATCTCTCAATCTCCCTCATACCTTCACTCCTCTCCCGGAGGGTCTTCTGCAAAGCCTGGGTTAGCTTCTCATTTCTTTCCTTCAAGCTCTCAAACTCCTCCAAACTGATAGTGGCAGGGGGTGGTGCTGAAGATGACTCAGGCATGTCTTCTATGGTGAAGGGCATTCCAGAGAATTGAGCCCTGGCACGGGACCACTCATAATATTGTGCTGATGCCACATTATTGCACTTCCCTAGAATGGTGACTCCCTTGGTTTGAACATTATCCCAGGCCCAGGCAGCCTGCCTAACAATAACCAAATCAATCTTGTTCTCACAATAGAGAGTCTCAACCAAGTCTTGTGCCCTAGGAGTATGGACTAATGCATAGCCCAGTTGCCTCCTGAACAGCAGGGGATTGTAATTGATACTTCCCTTAACTCCTATTAAGGGCACATTAGGAAAATGCCCACAGCTGGTGATGATATCTCTGCCCTTGGTGTTTTGAGTGCACCATCTGATATCTGCTGAAGTTAGAACAGTGAGTCTTTTAGCCCAGTTGCTTGGTTGATGAGGGTTCAAAAATGTATCTGTCCTGGGTAGATGCCCGAGAAGCCAAGTGTGGAACAATGGAACACAACACCTCACTAACCTCCCCCTCTGCTTTTCATTCCTCTGATGCACTGAATAGTAAAGATCCCCCAATAAAGTTGGCACTGGGTTCTTCAGGATGAACAAATGGATGGCATTCTTGCTAATGAATCGAGGCTCATCTGCAAACAATACAATTCCATATACACTCAAAGCCAACAAGGCACAGACAGCCTTCCATTCCCCCAGGGAAGCCTTCAGACTAGCTTGAGAAATTAAGAAGTCCAGATGAAAACCAGGGATCCCAGCCTTAGAGGTCATATGCTGCTCAATCAGGACAGGTTCCAGATGCAAAGCTTTTGCTACTTCTCCATTAGCAGGAAAGACCATCTCAGGGTTGAAGGGGATTCCACCCTTGATAGGTATGCCAACTAATGAGGAGTACTCTTCCAACAGAGGGCCCAACTGAAAGTCTTGAAAGGTGAAACATCTCAGTGGGGGATCATAAAACTGAATGCAGGTGTGGATCAGGCTTCTTTGTGATGGGTCCAGATCCATAACCATGTCCAGTATATCTCCATAACTCTCCCTGAACAAAGGTATGTGATCTGGAGTGATCAGGGTCTGAATCCTCCTGATGTCTGATAACTCTGGCTGGAAGAAGTGATAGGTGATGTTGCTCTTTTTAGGATCCATGATGCTGAAGACTGAGTAGAGACAGGTGCTGATGAAGATACTGAAGAGTGGGCCACTGACTGGCTGGTGCATGATATAGCTGAAACAGATGCTGGTGAAGATAGGTCAATACTGAAGATGGGGTCAAAACCAAAACCAGATGAAAATGGATACCCTGAAACACAAATAAGCAAATGTCAATATGATGCAATGATTATGTATGCAAATGAAATGCAAAGGGTTTGTGACTGAGCTGGATCCGATCAAAATGCCCTGATATAGGTCCAAGTGTGCTCAAGAATTCCAGATGAGGTCTATAAATCCAGTAAACAAGGTGGGGGGCTCAAATAAAGAGCCACATGTCCAGGGTTTAGAATCACAAGAACTGTCCAACATGGAGTACTCTTAACAAACAAAGTAACAGGGTATTCTGAGGTCAAGGTACCTGCAAACCTGTAAACAACCCAACCCCCTCACAGGTGGTGTTCTAGAACAAGGATCCTCAGACTTGGATCAGTTATGAGAAGTGTAAACACTTCTAACCCGGAGGTACATTGTTTACAATAATCATAACAATTCCTCCTCTAATTCACCTCAGTTTCTGAAGGTCAGTACTAAAAGGTCATCCAGACTTAGCAGGCTTCCCAGATAGCCCTAGTACTGCAGGAAATCTGCAACACAGAGTTCTCAAGAAGAAACCCATATCTGAACCGTGTTTCATATTCCCGCACCAGACCGAAATGGAATGGGAAAGAATATGATTCACTCTAGCCTAGGTGTCACTCAGGTCCCAGGTATAGGACCTTAACTCTCAATGAATCAACCACCCACCAAAACAAAAACCAGATCCAGCCAGCAGCATGACAGTATGATATATACAAAAGCGATAAAGAAAGCAGTAAACAACTGTACATAAAGCAAAAATAAAACATATATAAGCACAAATAAACACATAACACCCCAGTAAACACAAATCAATCAAACGCTAGGAGGAACCCACAAAAAGAACTAGAAGCCCTGGTTACAGTATAAGGGTCCCCAGCAGAGTCGCCAAGCTGTCGCTCCCGATAAATGGGGAATGGCCCAGATAAAGGTACAGACGCGAACGGTCGGCGAAGGGAACAGTGAGAACACACAGTCGTGAACTCACTGGAGATGAATAGAGTCGCCAGCTAGGCATTTTTATCCCGGAGGAAAGGCAATGCTGCATAGACCTAGAAAAGATATGGATAAGACGGTTGCGAACCAGAGAGACTGAGAAAGGGGGTTGGTTACAACCTGGGAAGGTATTAGCACCCAGATTGTCCGTCGTACTCGACGGGATCCACGCTTAAAAGATTTGTGTTTTAAAGGGGGTAGTGTCAGTGCAATCTGTGCATAAATAGCTGGAAAAGAATGTACAGGTGTCAGTGTATAGTGTATAAGTGATATGAAGTATGAAAGTGTCAGTGTAAGGACATGAATGAAATGCTCATGATCATGAGGCTTAGAGAATAAAGCTAGAAGGAGGGGGAATATACAGAGACTTTTGTTCGATAACTGTTAAGTTATGCCTACGTATCCTCTCGTGCAATGAGGAAGTCAGAACACCGTAGTTCGACCCAAAGAGACTGAAAGATGAATTGACTTGTGAACTGCTTACTTGCCTATGCTCAAGTGTATGACCTGTCTGGCTCAGGTGCTAACTGTCTTGCATTAGACGGAAGAAGCGAGTTCTCGTTTATGAGTGAGGGTAATGAGAAAAGAATCCCGAAGGAGACGATTATTGTTTGTTTTTGGGTTTTCAGTCTTTTATTGCTTTTGAAAGTTTGTCATAAGTTAATGAGCTTAAGCCTAAACCAATGGATTTAGTAAACTCATCACATCTTCCCTCTGATTAGGGGTAATGAGAATTACCTTAAGTGTGAAGTCAGATTCTCACACTTAATTACCTTTGGGGTAGGGTTAAGATCATTAACCTACTTGTGATTATTTATATGTTTTTGTGGTTTTGTTTAGTGTTAAGTAATGAGATTAAGCCATAATCAGGGATTAAACAGACTCATTACACCATCCTAATAGAAGGATAATAGATGAGGATGTTTAAGCTGAGGAAAGCTCCTCAACTTAATCCATGATTAGGGATTAAACTCATGACAAAACAAGCCTTTGATTAAGTGGATTTTATTTAATGATATGATGATGAAGTGAGTTTTATGATTTGTAAGACAACTTGAGGGGGACTTGTCCATTAACACTAGGGTTAGTCCTTCTTAACCAATTAAGGAAGAATTAGAACCCTAATGCAAGGCCCAAGTTACAAGTTTGATGTCTTGATGATTACTAAATGAATTGATTAAAGGATTTAAACACATTAAGGGTTTAACACTTAGGATTAAAGTTATACACTCCATCCTAATAGAAGGGTGCAGGCACAAACTTAATCACAAAGCCTTAAAGCCTTTAGGGTTTAATCCCCGATTATGAGATGAGAAGAGAAGACTCAAAAGAGACACAAAGGTAAAACTATGAGGGGAGACTAATCAAAACCCTAATTCATTGTCATGCTTGGTTGTTCCTAAGGTTTGTGAGGTTTAAACAAGAACAATCTTCAAAGGAGCCACCAGGAAGCAGATGAACAGGATCAAGAGAAACAAAGCAACTTGCTTCATTCAAGAAGTCAAGTCGCTTGAAGAAAGAAAGTGGGAGAAACAAGAATGAGCAAGCTCAATCTCAAACACATATAGAAATGCAGCAATGGATGCAAGAGAGATGAAAAGAAAAGTTATGAGAAGTGAAGGCAAATTCACTTCTCAAGTTTACTTACCACCTGAAATGTTAGAAAGAAATGCAGTGCAATGCCAAATGAAATGAAATGGTATGATGTTAAACAAAACCAGAAGCATGTTGATGATGGAAATGATGTTATGAGATGCTGCAAACATGAGGCAAGGCATGGAGATGTTCATACAAGATCATGGATGCAAATGATGCAAGCTTAGAAGCATGGATACACATGAAAAGTTATGAAACATACAAAGCAAATGACATGGCAAATATGAGATGCAATGATAAAACATACTTTCTATATGTCTTATGATGTCAAATGGATCACATGAATGCTTGAAATGTCATGGCAAGTCAAGTTATGCAAGAGAATGCAAGGAGGGTGCAAATGGAAGCCCAAATTAGGGTTTATGGATCAAACAACAAACAAAAACCAAAAACAGAAGCAAACCCTAAGATAAAAAATGGAAAATGCCACTCAAAGAAACCCTAAACCTATACTAAACCAAGGTCCAAAGGGGAGGTCTCAACTCTTAACCAATCCTAAGTTATGATTTTTCTAAGTTATTAGGGTTTTTAGGGTTCCTAACAAAAGAAATGCCAAACAAATTGAAAAGGAGGAAACAAATCATGGCCATTTTACCCTAGAAACTACATGCCAAGCACAAAACAAAGCAAAAAGAATCAATGTCCAACTCTTCTCAAATAGGCAGAAATGATTTTTTGAACTTATGATCAAAATAATGCACAAAATATGATTTAATTCAATGAAAAATTCTTAAAATGCATCAAGATCAAAAAAGAAATTTGGTTTGAAGGTTGGACAATGTTTCTAAATGTCTTAGAACATTTCATGAATTTTTTGGTGATTTTTAAATACCTGAAAGTATTTTTAATAAATTAATTTCCATTAATCAATTAAAAATAATCTTTTAAATATTTAAAAATACTTTCTTAATGATAAAAAATAAAATAAAAATATTTTTAGGTCATAAAAATTAATAAAACTCAGAAGAAAAAGTTTCATAATTTTTATGCATTTTTTACTATTTTTAATTAATTGTGCAAATAAAAGGAAATAAAATGAAATTAAAACGAATTTTTAATGAATTAATGAGAAGTAATCAGATCCTAAGGTGGAGATTCAAACTCACACGCGCGGGAGTTGACTGCGCGCCACATCTCACGGCTCAGATTCAAATTTGCTAATTAATGCTTAAAACCCTAACCCTGCCGTTAATCACTCTCAGATGACCGGAACAGTGTTCCGGTCATCTTCTCCGTTCAGCTCAAAATGCTATCTCTCTCCCCAGGCCATTTTAGAAGCTCTAACTCTCCAGAAATCATCTACTAACTACCCTAAGCACGAATCCAGCATCAAATCACATTTAAACTCACACACAAACATGAATCGAAGCAAAGAAATTTCTAGGTCAAACTTTCAGAACACCATAACATACTCATTTCTGGCTTATTTTCAAAAGTAAATAGATCCCAATGATCAGTGCAACATGCTAAACAAGATTCTAACAAGAAAATGGAGTTCTGGAAAAAAAGTTCATGGTGTCACCTGAGATGGAGCTTTTGATTTAGGAGCTTTCTGGATGATTCTTTGGCTCAATCAAGTCCCAATGATCCACCTTTGAAGCTTTGGATGCTTAGTTGGAGTTTAAACAACCTCTGGAGTGAGTTTGCAGAAGCTCTGACCAAGGGCATGTGAAAATCGTATTTGAGACATGGGGTGTTTCAGGCCAAAACAATGGTTGGTTTCTGGTCAGTGAGGTGAGTAGAGATTGTTGGTAGAGTTTGTTCTTGTGTTTGAGGTTTGTGGAGAGAGATTCGAAGGAAAATGCAGGCTGAGGTGAAGAATGGCAATGAGGTGTTCTTGCTCAAATCAAGCCTGGCTCTTGGTGCTTTGAGGTCTATGAAGTATGGTGAGTTGAAGTGTGGAAATGGTTTGAGTGTTCTGAGCTTGTGGAGGCAGATTCGAAGGCTTATGCCAAAAGGAGAGTTTTTGTGAATGTCTTGGTGTGAAGTGTTTCAGCCTTGCTAGATGTATGGAATGGCTTGCAAATGAAAAGTATAAACTAATCCCATTGGCTGGATGATGTGACATGGCCTGCAGTGATAGGTAAGTTTGCTTTTGCAAAAAGTCAAATTTTGTGTAAGGAAAGTATGGCTTGA
The DNA here is from genome assembly GCA_963966055.1 of Lathyrus aphaca. Classification (NCBI taxonomy): domain Eukaryota; kingdom Viridiplantae; phylum Streptophyta; class Magnoliopsida; order Fabales; family Fabaceae; genus Lathyrus; species Lathyrus aphaca. Next base: position 195,692,249 of record OZ014519.1, on the reverse strand, counting down.
TCTATAGCTAGTACAAGGCATGGTTCTGCGCAGCAAGGGTGAGGGGAAAGGCTAGCCAAAGTCAGCATCCAATGTCACAAGTTGTAGGAAGCATGATGAGTGGTTTTGCAAGTTGTTGCAACTTTGGTTCACATGTGATTTCCTTGTCCAACAAACCATAAACCATGGGCATTCTTGGTTCAATTCTGATTTTTATGGCTTAGAGAATGTTTGTGTGCTGGTTTGAAGTGAACTAGAGGTTACAAAAGGCATTGGTTCATGGTTTTGCAAAATTCACATTTGAGGCATGCCTTGAAAATCAATGATTTTAGCCAACTTTGTCACACCATAACTTTTGATCCAAGAAGAGTTTGATCATGTTCTTGTACTTTTTAAAAAGGGAAAAATGTGTTCTACAACTTTCATGACCAAAGTTTTTCCATTTGAAGCATTTTTGGATCAAGAATCAAGGCTTGAAAAAAATGACCTAAAATGAAGCATACTTGAAAAAGTCAACTATGCCCAAAAAGTCAACACTTGCAAAAACTCCAAATTCTTGATTTTTGTGAGTTTCAACCTTCTTCCATGATCAAATAAAGACCATATACACTCAAAATGATGAAGATCACCCATTGGTTGGGTCATTGGGGGCCTCAGATGCCCTGATTTTACACTGACTTGTCTGAAAAGTCAACTCTTGATCAGATGACTTCCCCATGGAATTCCTTCATGAAAATTGATATGCATACTCCCTATACCATATATAGACCAATGGAAACAAGAATGACCAAAAAATTTGGAGTTATGGCCTTTGAAACCAAAACCCTAATTTTAGGTCAACTGTGCAGTCAAACTTGGCTCTGCATCCACACCAATCCCAGTTCTTGTGATTCTTTGGAATTCTTGACTTTGAGAGGATGTAATATGATACTTGAACACATGTAGACCCCTTTGAAGTGATTGATGACCTTTGTAGTGGCTCAAGAGGCTCTTGGATTGCTCAGATCACAAACCCTAGATGCAGATGACTTAGAATCTATGCAGTGACTCAAAAATGAGATGTGAGATGATATGATTGAGCTTATGCATATGAAATGATCACAAGCCATGGTGTGAATGGGTGAGGGCAAATTTGGGGTGTTTACAAATTGCAAGTTTCATTAAGCCATTTTCACAAAATCTTCAAAGTTGGAAATTTGCAAAACACATGACATCTCTTGATCCAAGTGTTCCAGCTGCATAAACTTCATCCTAGGGCCATCCATGAATCAAGCTGAGGCCAAGACACCCCTAAAGCCAGCTCTGGACCATGCCCATACCTCAAGTACAATGTTGACATTTTTGCAACTTGGCCCATACAAATCACATTATGCCACCACCCACTTTCTGATCACTCTCATTAGCCTATACTAACCTTATGGACCTCATTTCATACAACACATAAGCCTGAATCCTCCCACAACTCAGAATCACCAAAAATTCCATAAAACTTCATTCCTTTGAAACTCACTCCACAACCAACAAAAATCACTGATTCTTTCACCAGTCATCTCAACATCACTCAAGGATCATTTCCCACCCTTTGCCATGGCCTAAAAACCTCTCAATCAGAAACACGATTTTTGAGTTATCAGAACTAAAACACTAAAACCAAGCCATTTAAACTTTTTCTAAGCCTTTCAGAATCATCAGGGAGTTCATTGGGGTGGATTAGCATCAAGGAGAGGTCCAGAAAACTCAGATTGAGAAAGCTTCTTCTCAGGTATCATCAAGAACAATTTTTCCAGAACCTTTCTTTTAAGTTCTTAAATGATTCTATGTGTCTCCCTGATCATGCTGATATGATTATTTTTTAAAATGGTTGAGAAACCATGATGTATTGATGTTCTGAAACTTTTTGATCGGAAAATGTTTTTGTTCGATTCATGAGTTTGATGCAAAATAAATGTTGTTTGGGGCATGATTCTTGTTTAGAATGGTTTGGGGATTGATTCTGGAGAGTTTGAGAGTTTGGGGTAGCCTAGGGAGAGAGATAGCATGAAGTGCTCGCCGGAGAAGATGACCGGAGCTTGCTCCGGTCACCTGAAAGTGCTTAGGGTTAGGATTAGGGCTAATCTTCCCAGTTTGAATGTAGGCCATTAGATTGTGTTTACCGCGTGTTTGGAGGGCCAGGATGCATCCACTTAAACCCTAATTATAATTAATTAAATTAATTAGTTTAATTAGCCAGATTGAATCTTAGCCTTAGGATTACGTGCGCAGTCAACACCTTTTCCCTCAGTTTAAATCCTGACCATCAGATCATCATACTTTGCATTTTATTTGTTTTTATTTCATTTTATTAAAAATAGCAAAATCCATCAAAAAAATTCTCAAACTTTGCATTTCTGTTTTAAATATTTTTCTTAACCTAAAAACCTTTTTTATTTTATTTTTTACATTAAAAAAGTATTTTTAAAATATTTAAATGTTTTATTTAATTAATTAATTGATTTTAATTAATTAAATATGCATATAGGTTTCTAAAAATCACCAAAAAATTCATGAAGCATTCCAAAAATTTAGAAACATTTTCAAACTCACCATACAAATTTCTTTTTAGGTTTGATCATATTTTCACAATTTTCTTTGAATTAGGGTTCTTAAAATTCACATTTTTTTAACCCTAACTTGAAAAATTCATTTCTGCCTAACCATGATGAGTTTGAACTTGGTTCTTCTTGAATTGTTTCAAATATTGCATATAGTTTCTAGGTTATTTACCTCATATTTTTATCTTGCATTTTCAATTTGATTTGCATTTTCCCTTTAGAAGCACCCAAAAACCCTAGTTAACTTAGAAATTTCATAACTTTCACTAGTTTAAGCTTCTGACTTTCTCCTTTGGGGTGTGATCTTGTATAGGTTTAGGGTTTGTTTGAGCTCAATTTCAATTTTTTATCATGATGTATGCTTCTATTTTGGTCATATGCATCTCATGTTGCTTAAACCCTAATTTTGCATCTTCATTTGCATTCTTCTTTGCATTTCATGAACTTGTGAACTTTCCATGCCATTCCATTCTTTTGAATGTCATCTTAGACATCTTAGGACATGTTTGAAACATTTCCTGATCATTTCTTCATTCATTTTTTATGCTTTGCATCAATTTCATTTCATGAAGATCCATGTGTTTTCATGCTTCTAAACATCCTTCCATTGCATCTCATCCTTGTATGATCATTCATATGCATCTTGTATGACTTTGCATCATCTCATATGCCATTTACATTGCATATTCACTTCTGAATTTGATCTTTTCACCTTTTGGTAAGTTATTTGGGAGGTGGATTTGCCTTCACCTCCCACCTCTTATTTCCTTTGCATTTGCATACTTTATTTGTCTTTGAAGTGAACTTGATTCACTTGTGCTTTTCTTGCTCCTTTCTTTTCTTCTAAGTTACTTATCTTCTTTAGGAAGTAAGTAACTTATTCTTCTTCCTCCTTCTCTTTTCATTTGCTTCTTCCATGGTGGCCTTCTTGAAGATCTTTTCTCTTAAGCCTCATAAACCATAGGATGTCCAAGCATGATAAATTTTAGGGTTGTATATAGTCCCCCTCTAGCTTTTTACCTTTGAGTCTCCTTTAGTCTCTCTTCTAATCTCCTACTCAGGGGCTAAACACTTAAAGCTTTGGGACTTTGGAATTAGGGTTATGCCTACATCATTATCTTAGGATGGAGTGTATAACTTTAATCCTTAGTGTTAAACCTTTAATTTTTTTACACCTCTTAATCAAAACACATTAATAATTACTAAGAGTTTATCTTGTAACTTGGGCCTTACATTAGGGTTCTATCTCTTCCTTATGGTTAAGAGGGACTAACCCTAGTGTTTAATGGAAAAGTCCCCCTCAAGTTGTCTTACAAACCATAAAATTCACTTCTTAATCTCATCCTTTAATTAAAATCCATTTAATAAAGGCTTGTTATATAATGAATTTAATCCCTAACCATGGATTAAGTTGAGGTGTCTTCCTCAGCTTAAGTGTTCTCATCTATCATCCTTCAATTAGGATGGTGTAATGAGCTCACTAATCTGTGATTAGAGATTAAACTCATTACTTAACACTAAACAAAATCCCAAAAACATATGAATAATCACAAGTAGGTTAATTATCTTAATCCTACATCATCATGGTAATTAAGTTGTGATGCTTATCCCATACTTAAGTAGGATCGTTATCCCTAATCATGGAGGATATAATGAGTTTACAAGCCCTTGATTTAGGCTTAAGCTCATAATCCTATGCAAAACACCAAAAACAATTAAAAGTTGAAAACATAAAAAACAAATAATAATCGTCTCCTCCGGGATTATTTTCTCATCACACTCATTCACAAACGAGAACTTGCTTCTTCCGTCTAATGCAAGACAGTTAGCACTCGAGCCAAACGAGTCATACACATGAGCATAGGCAAGCAGGAAGTTCACAGTCAATTTTTTTCCAGTCTCTTTGAGTCGAACTATGGTGTTCTGACTTCCTCATTGCACGAGAGGATATGTAGGCATAACTTAACAGTTATCGAACAAAAGTCTCTGTGTCTTTCCTCCTCTTTCAGCATTCCTTTCTAAGCCTCAATTCATGAGCAATTCACCTTTTTGCACTGACACCTGTACACTCATTCCTAGATTTTGCACACAGATAGCACATACACTTACCCCTTTTAAACACAATCTTGTAAGCATGGATCCCGTCGAGTACGACGAACGATCTGGGTGCTAATACCTTCCTAGGTCATAACCAACCCCCTTTCTCAGTTTCTCTGGTTCGCAACCGTCTTATCCATCTCTTTCCAGGTTTATGCAGCATTACCTTTCCTTCGGGATAAAAATGCCTAGCTGGCGACTCTATTCAATTCAACCCTCTCTCTTCGCCGATGGTTCGCGTTTGAACCGGGATGATAATCCGGGGAGCGACACACACACAAGGCTGAATCATTTCACAAGCTCAGATTGCCAAAAATCCCCAAAACCTTCAAGCTTTCAAATCTCTCAACATAGCCATCAAAACTCTAAACTTTCTTCATCAATCATCTCCACATAACCTATAGAACACAAACCAACCATTGAAATGGCCTGAAAACCCCTCAATCTCAAACACGATTGTTGCCTTAGCAGAATTGGAACACACAAACTAGCCACCATAAACTTTTTCTAAGCTCCTCAATAGCATCAGGGTGACCATTGGAGTTGATTTGCACAAGGGAGGAGGCTAGAAAGCTCAAAACTACAAAGCTTCATCTCAGGTAACAACCTTCAAACATTTTTCCAGAACTCCCTTTTTAAGATACAATATCAATCTACATGCTTCCCTGATCATGTTAATGTCTTTACTTTTGAAAATGATTGAGAAATGAGTGTGTATGCTTGCTCTGAAACTTTGCCTGTATTTTGTTGTTTGCTTCGATTCAGTTGATTCATGAAAAATAGATAAGTTTTGATGTTTGATTTGTGTTATGTGATGTTCAATGATCATTTCTGGAGATTTTGGTGCATTTTCATGGCCCGGGAAGGGAGTTAGGGTGAGAGAGCTGCCGGAGAAGATGATCGGCCACTTGTAAGTCATTAGGGCTAAAACCTAATTAATTCCTCAGTTTGAATGTGGACCCTTTGATCTTGTGTTAGCGCGTTTTTGGACGGCTCAAATTACTTCATTAAACCCTAATCCATTTTTATTAAATTAATTCTACCAGATTGGATCCTGACCATTAGATCACCCGTACAGTGTAACGCCCGTTTATTTAATTAATTTATTTAATTAAAAATAAGTGAATTACGTTGTGTTGATTTGTGATGTTTTGTGTATTCGAAGTTGATTTAAGTTGGTTTCCAAAATATCGGAATAATTCGTGGATGTTTATAAGTTGATTCAAGTTGAATTTATTATATAAGTTGATTTAAGTTGTAGATAATAATATTGAATATTTTTCATTTATAGTTGATTATGTTGATTTGGTAGTTTGGGCGATTTAATTGAATGTTGGAAATTAGTCGGTTTAGTCGGGAGAAATAATATTCGAATTAATATTACGGAATTATGAGAGTATTTATTTAAGTGGGCCTAATTGTGGTGTGGATGGTAGATGTTGTGGGGGTACGGATTAGAAAGTCTAATTAAGATTGAATTATTATTATAATAATTATAATAAAAAGAAAAATAAAAGGAGAATTAGTCAAGATGAGAAGTAGTATCAGTGGAAGTAGAGAAAAAGTGGAACGTGAAATTGGAGAACAAGGAAAAGTGGAGAAAACGGTTACGAGAAGTCGCCGTCGGAAACCAAATCGGAAAGTCAATCGGAGGTTCGAAGCGGCCACCGATTAAGGTAAGGGTGGGGTTCGAATTATATAACCTGGATTATGATTATTAATATGTGGTATTGGGGTTATATGATTTTTGTATTCTCTGTCGTTGAGTTCCGTGGTATAATAGTACAATTGATTCATGAATTTCGTTGTGGAAAAATCAGTTGCTGGAAAACAAATTAATTTGGGGACGGACCCCTAAACAAAGGGTAGCGCATGCCACCCATGTAAGAAGCAGCTAGGTGGCGCAGGCCACAGCTAGGTGGTGCAGGCCACTTCCCTTGTGGATGGCGTAGGCCATACTCCTACGGCCCATGTCGTGGTTTCATGGCAAGGGCCATGATTTTAGTAGTTAGTATTATATTTTTTTTTAAAGTTAGTTTGAAAGAAATAAATATATATATTTAATAAAGTCATACAAATTTTATAATAAGAAAATAAATAAAGGATTATTTATCTTTTTATTCTTAATAAAATTAACATAAATGTTTATTATAATTAAATAATTATGTTAATTAGTTTGTAAGAGGTGAAGTATAGAAGTAGCATATTCTAGCAGATCCTTAAGAGAGACAGAAGTAAGAAATCAGTAACATGAGATTTAGAAGGTGTTGGCAATTTGGTATTGTGGCTGAATTCTTATGATAGCATAATTGGCAGTATGATTTGTTGGTATCAGTAAGTTGGAAATTGAACATAATTTGTAAAATTGATTAGTAATAGCCGTGGAGTATAAAATAATGCAGTTTGTCTGTTTAGCCGAATAAGTGAATTTAAGCGGAGAAATTAGTTGTCCAGAATTTAACGAAAATTTTCGAGTTAGTTCGGAATAATAAATAGGTGATCTTAGTCGGTGTATTTTGTTAATTAGTGTTGAACGTGTGAATTTTCTAGTATAGTTGCTTAGGTCGTTTTGTCCCGGTATTTGGGTATTTTTAAGTTGAAGGTCGAAGGACCCATGTTGATTATTTGAGTTGTAGGTCGCAAGACCAATGTTGATGTTCAAGTTGTAGGTCGTATGACCAACGTTGAAAGTTGTAGGCCTATGGCCAAAGTTGAATCGGTGTTGAATTAAATTTGCAATGTTATTTGTTGTATGTTGTTGGAGTTGATTGTTGTGATGTGTTGAGTCGTTGTATCATGGAATACACTGCATTTCTAAGTTGGAGCGGATGCTCACCACGTTGGCCTGGATTGGCAAATTTATTAAGTTGAAGGCTTATACCTTGCAGATACCTCGATAACCTGGTATATTTTAAGTTGAGAGTTTAACTCCAATGGTACCACATGCATATGCACAGTCGAGTCACATTCTGTGTCACATTAATTATGTTGTTTGTGTTGTTTATGTTGCCGAGTTGATAAAGTTGTTCTTGTTGCTTTTATTGATAAAGTTGTGTACGTTGCTCAAGTTGAATAAGTGGTTTATGTATACTTAAGTGGATTATGTGGTTTAAGTTGATTATGTCGAGTAAGTGGTTCATGTTAAGTTGATTATATTATTATGTTGGACAAGTTGATTATGTTGCTAAGTTGATTATATTATTATGTTGGACAAGTTGATTATGTTGCTAAGTTGATTATATTATTATGTTGGACAAGTTGATTATGTTGCCAAGTTGATTATATTATTATGATGAATGAGTTGACTATGGGATTATGTTGCCTGAGTTGTTTATATATTTATGTTTGTAATGTCGATTATGCTGATATTGAAGGAGTTGAATATGTTGTAAACGTTCGTCGAAGTTGATGAAGGTGTGTATGCTAAGGTTATAGTTGGAATTGATTATGTTGATGTGTGAATTAAGATGATAAAATATGTTGGTTGTTTGGGGTGTTTACTAAGACGTTGTTGTGGATAGTGTGAAAATTGTATGATTCTATCTAGCGTATTAATTATCATACTCTTGTTTATATGGTTCGATATCTCACCCCTATCTATTGTTGAATGTTACCTTGATTGGTAACGTGCAGGTATTCCAGTTTAGAGTTGCTTACTTTCGTAATCAAGTCGGTGTCGTTGCTCTGATACGTAACACTCGGGGGGGATGAACGCTTAGTTGTTTTGTTATTATATTATGTTGTTGTTGAGTTAAGTTGTTTTAATGCGAAATGTGTTATTACCAAGTTGATAGGTTGAATAAGATGTTAACTGATGCAAAGTTGAATATTGTGAATCTGCTTCCTATTTATAAAAGTTGCTTTATTTTAAAGAAATGAATAAGAGAGTTGACGTTATGGTTTCATCCTGATTGAAAGTGTTATGTATCGATGTTTACGAAATTAAATGAATCTGTTAAAGTTGAAAAATGTAGCATCTTGTTTTGTTGTTGAAATTTTTGAAACTCTGAATTATGATTTTCCGCCAGGTAGATTTGGGGTGTTACATTAGTGGTATCAGAGCAGGTCGGTCCGTCCGGCCAATGTTGTCTAGTGTTGTTAATTCCTTAGTACGCGGCATGTGTGTGAAACACTGTCGGTACTTGTTGTTAGTTTCTAGTCGATGTCTGTAGGTGTTGGTTGGAATTAAGTGGGGGAGAAGGTGACTCTCGGACTGTGGTTGGAACGTCGAAGTTGGTTCGAAGTTGATGTTGATTGCAAGAGTGCAAGGTTGTTGAAGAGACGTCGTTGCGGACCGACGAGAGCATGGATTCATGAATTCGTGTCGGTCGGGTTGAGAAGTGCGTGTATTTTGGATGGAGATTGTTTAAGAAGAAGGATTTATTCCAATTAAAAAGACAAGTTGATTGATCAAGTTGAAGGATCAAGTCGATAGATTGCTATGCCTTGAGTTTAGTTGGATTAAAGTCGATTAAATTTTGAAGTTGGATGTAGAGCAAGATTTTTGGTAGAACTTAGAAGTACGATGAAGAAAGGTGGAATTTATATTCATCAATCTCAAACATTCTGGTTTTTGCAACCTTGGGACAGCTGTCACGAGAAGTGGCATAACTTTTTAACCGTGATTCGGATTGAAGCGGTTCTAGAATTTTTGGAAAGCTTACGAAATTCCCAACAGTTTGTATATAATATATGCATTCAGGAGGTTTATAATGAGGGAGATAAGTGTATTTTAATAGTTGGGTCTGCTGCTGATTTTTGGAATATTCTGTATACGGGAATTATTGACCAGTCCCATTGCAAGGAGGATAACTTTTTACTCGTGAGTCGGATTCAAGCGATTTTTGAAGTTATGGGATCTGCACAAAATTCTCTTCAAGTTAGAATATAATTTTGTAATTTGGAGGTCTTTATTGGAAGAGATAATTGTGTCCGAAGTTGAGCGTTTATTGCTGAAATTTTTGGAAAGATGAAGACGAGTGTGGAATGTTAATATGAATAAAATGTTGGTATTAGAAAGAATGTGAAAGTACCGGAGGACGCATATAGATGCCATTTATGTCGAGTAGGGATGATTAAAGTGCCGATATTAGATGATGGTATTATTGAGAAGAAGATGGATGTTTGATCAATGTTGTTAAGAATTTTAACTTGGTTGAAAATTGTATATGGAGCAAACCGCTTTGGATGGTACTTGTTGTAGTGAATAAAGTGTTAATGGGATATCGAAAGTCGTGTGGTGCTATGAATATACATAAGGGAATCGGTACTGGATTTTGGATGTTTGCATCGTTGACGAAGTTGGAATTAAGGAGACTAAGAAGGAGTTGATAAGCCGTAGAGAGTTGGTGGAGCAATATGCTTACGGACTCTGAGCACAAGTTGAAGTACGCTATTATGTTGGGTAATGATGATTTATGCCACTGTTATTGGTTGCTAGATGTTTATTGACAAATTGAGGAACTGATCACCCTTAATCTATTGTTGATAGCAGACGTAATCATAATTGATGGATAGATGTGTCATGCCAACTAGTATAGTATGTACGTCGAATTGGTTGAAGTCAAGCCGAGTGCTTGAGTATTGTTTGTTTTGTTGATGCAAGTTATTATATGAGAGTATTAGTTAGAATTTAAGAGGGAAGTATGAAGTTGCGCTTGGATTGAATTGTAATAAGAAAATTCATAGTTGGACTCAGAATAATTGGAATGTTGTTTATTGATGAATTAAGTAGCTTGAGACTTAAAGTTCTATTGAGATGATTAGAAAGGAAAGTAGGTGGAAATGTAAAACGATGATTTGACAAGAATGTCAGACAAAGTTAAGTTGCAAGTATTAGAAGAAGTGAAATTATAAGTTGGTGTATTAAAGTGGAGTTTTGGTTGGAACAAGAAGAGTTGTTTTGTGGTGTTGACTCGGATAAGAATCTATGAAGCATAGTGTCCATATAAGTAGGAATCGATGATTTGATTATTAGATTAGTTGGGAGCGAAGAAAATGATTGATCTGGTTGGAGTTAAGTGAACTCATATATTATATGTTGTTGTAATGATGTTATGTATTTTTGCAGGACGTGTTGCTAAAAGATAGTAAAGTTGTAAGTGTGTTGAGGATAATTGGGAAGTCGTCGCCGTTGTAATTCGCCGAACGTTCAAAGTTGTTGTCTTATGGACCTAAGTTGGAAGTGTTCGGTAACTATGAAGAGTTAGAATACATGTTGGAATGAAAATTCCAAAAGGATTGAGTCGAAGGGTTTTGTGGATATGTCGATTTTTATAATTGTAAGTTGGATTTAGACTCAGTAAACTTTGTAAATTGCAAGTAATTAGAGTGTGCAGCGAACACATGGTGTAGTGTTGTTATTCTTATGTGAATGAGTTGAGATGTTGATAGTTGATTGAGTTGATGTTGTGTTTAAGTTAGATGTTCTTGTGTTGATGTGTTCTAAATTGTAAGTTGGTTACTCGTTGTGTTGTGTTAATGGTTGTCAAGTTTAATTTTTGATTGTTGTTTGTGTTGTAGTTAACATTATGTTATGAATTGTTGTCTGTGTTATAAGTGGGGTTGCCTTCAAGGATGAAAGTTGATTAGTCGGGATAAATAAGTAGTTGGAGTAGTTGAATCGGATAATTTTCGAGGACGAAAATATTCTAAGTGGGGGAGAGTTGTAACGCCCGTTTATTTAATTTATTTATTTAATTAAATATAAGTGAATTACGTTGTGTTGATTTGTGATGTTTTGTGTATTCGAAGTTGATTTAAGTTGGTTTCCAAAATATCGGAATAATTCGTGGATGTTTATAAGTTGATTCAAGTTGAATTTATTATATAAGTTGATTTAAGTTGTAGATAATAATATTGAATATTTTGCGTTTATAGTTGATTATGTTTATTTGGTAGTTTGGGCGATTTAATTGAATGTCGGAAATTAGTCGGTTTAGTCGGGAGAAATAATATTCGAATTAATATTATGGAATTATGAGAGTATTTATTTAAGTGGGCCTAATTGTGGCGTGGATGGTAGATGTCGTGGGGGTACAAATTGGAAATTCCAATTAAGATTGAATTATTATTATAATAATTATAATAAAAAGAAAAATAAAAGGAGAATTAGTCAAGATGAGAAGTAGTACCAGTGGAAGTGGAGAAAAAGTGGAACGTGAAATTGGAGAACGAGGAAAAGTGGAGAAAACGGTTACGAGAAGTCGCCGTCGGAAACCAAATCGAAAAGTCAATCGGAGGTTCGAAGCGACCACCGATTAAGGTAAGGGTGGGGTTCAAATTATATAACCGAGATTATGATTATTAATATGTAGGATTGGGGTTATATGATTTTCGTATTCTCTGTCGTTGAGTTTCCGTGGTATAATAGTACAATTGATTCATGAATTTCGTTGTGGAATAATCGGTTGCTGGAAAAAAAATTAATTTGGGGACGAAACCCCTAAACAAAGGGTGGCGCAGGCCACCCATGTAAGAAGCAGCTAGGTGGCGCAGGCCACAGCTAGGTGGCGCAGGCCACTTCCCTTGTGGATGGCGTAGGCCATACTCCTACGGCCCAGGCCGTGGTTTCATGGCAAGGGCCATGATTTTAGTAGTTAGTATTATATTTTTTTTAACGTTAGTTTGAAAGAAAGAAATATATATTTAATAAAGTCATACAAATTTTATAATAAGAAAATAAATAAAGGATTATTTATCTTTTTATTCTTAATAAAATTAACATAAATGTTTATTATAATTAAATAATAATGTTAATTAGTTTGTAAGAGGTGGAGTATAGAAGTAGCATATTTTAGCAGATCCTTAAGAGAGACAGAAGTAAGAAATCAGTAACATGAGATTTAGCAGGTGTTGGTATTTTTGTATCGTGGCTGAATTCTTATGATAGTATAATTGGCAGTATGATGTGTTGGTATCAGTAAGTTGGAAATTGAACATAATTTGTAAAATTGATTAGTAATAGCCGTGGAGTATAAAATAATGCAGTTTGTTTTTTTAGCAGAATAAGTGAATTTAAGCGGAGAAATTATTTGTCCGGAATTTAACAAAAATTGTCGAGTTAGTTCGGAATAATAAATAGGTGATCTTAGTCGGTGTATTTTGTTAATTAGTGTTGAACGTGTGAATTTTCTAGTATAGTTGCTTAGGTCGTTTTGTCCCGGTATTTGGGTATTTTTAAGTTGAAGGTCGAAGGACCCATGTTGATTATTTAAGTTGTAGGTTGTAAGACCAATGTTGATGTTCAAGTTGTAGGTCGTATGACCAACGTTGAAAGTTGTAGGTCTATGGTCAAAGTTGAATCGGTGTTGAATTAAAGTTGCAATGTTATTTGTTGTATGTTGTTGGAGTTGATTGTTGTAATTTGTTGAGTCGTTGTATCATGGCATACACTGCATTTCTATGTTGGAGCGGATGCTCACCACGTTGGCCTGGATTGGCAAATTTATTAAGTTGAAGGCTTATGCCTTGCCGATACCTCGATAACCTGGTATATTTTAAGTTGGGAGTTTAAACCCAATGGTACCACATGCATATGCACAGTCGAGTCACATTCCGTGTCACATTAATTATGTTGTTTGTGTTGTTTATGTTGTCGAGTTGATAAAGTTGTTCTTGTTGCTTACATTGATAAAGTTGTGTACGTTGCTCAAGTTGAATAAGTTATTTATGTATACTTAAGTGGATTGTGTGGTTTATGTTGATTATGTCGAGTAAGTGGTTCATGTTAAGTTGATTATATTATTATGTTGGACAAGTTGATTATGTTGCTAAGTTGATTATATTATTATGTTGGACAAGTTGATTATGTTGCTAAGTTGATTATATTATTATTTGGACAAGTTGATTATGTTGCCAAGTTGATTATATTATTATGATGGATGAGTTGACTATGGGATTATGTTGCCTGAGTTGTTTATATATTTATGTTTGTAATGTCGATTATGCTGATATTGAAGGAGTTGAATATGTTGTAAACGTTCGTCGAAGTTGATGAAGGTGTGTATGCTAAGGTTATAGTTATAATTGATTATGTTGATGTGTGAATTAAGATGATAAAATATGTTGGTAGTCTGGGGTGTTTACTAAGACGTTGTTGTGGATAGTGTGAAAATTGTATGATTCTATCTAGCGTATTAATTATCATACTCTTGTTTATATGGTTCGATATCTCACCCCTTTCTGTTGTTGAATGTTACCTTGATTGGTAACGTACAGGTATTCCAGTTTAGAGTTGCTTACTTTCGTAATCAAGTCGGTGTCGTCGCTCTGATACGTAACACTCGGGGGGATGAACGCTTAGTTGTTTTGTTATTATATTATGTTTTTGTTGAGTTAAGTTGTTTCAATGCGAAATGTGTTATTACCAAGTTGATAGGTTGAATAAGATGTTAACTTATGCAAAGTTGAATATTGTGAATCCGCTGCCTATTTGTAAAAGTTGCTTTATTTTAAATAAATGAATAAGAGAGTTGACGTTATGGTTTCATCCTGATTGAAAGTGTTATGTATCGATGTTTACGAAATTAAATAAATCTGTTAAAGTTGAAAAATGTAGCATCCTGTTTTGTTGTTGAAATTTTTGAAACTCTGAATTATGATTTTCCGCCGGGTAGATTTGGGGTGTTACATGCAGGCAACCCTTTCCTCCCCAGTTTGAATCTCAACCACTGGATCAGATTACTTCCATTTTTATTTCATTTTATTTTTCATTTTATTCCATTTTATTTCAATAATTATTTAAAATAGCAGAAGTCATCAAAAAAATCTCAAACTTTGCATTTCTGTTTCAAATATTTTTCTTAACCTAAAAACATTTATTATTATAATTTTTGCATTAAAAAAGTATTTTTAAAATATTTAAATGTTTTATTTAATTAAATAATTGATTTTAATTAATTAAATATGCATTTAGGTTTCTAAAAATCACCAAAAATATCATGAAGCATTCTAATACATTTAGAAACATTTTCAAACTCACCATACAAATTTCTTTTTAGGTTTGATCACATTTTCACAATTTTCTTTGAATTAGGGTTCTTAAATTTCACATTTTGTAAGCCTAACTTGAAAAATTCATTTCTGCCTAACTATAATGAGTTTGAACTTGGTTTTTCTTGCATTGTTTCACATATTGCATATAGTTTCTAGGTTATTTATCTCATATTTTTATCTTAAATTTTCAATTTGATGTGCATTTTCCCTTTAGAAGCACCCAAAAACCCTAATTAACTTAGAAATTTCATAACTTTCACTAGGATTAGCTTATGACCTCCTCCTTTGGGGTGTGATCTTATATATGTTTAGGGTTTGTTTGAGCTCAATTTCAATTGTTTATCATGGTGTTTGCTTCTGTTTTGTTCATATGCATCTCATATTGCCTTAAAACCCTAATTTTGCATCTTCATTTGCATTCTTCTTTGCATATCATGAACTTGTGAACTTTTCATGCCATTCCATTCTTTTGTATGTCATCTTAGATATCTTAGGAAATGTTTAAAACATTGCTTGACCATTGTTGCATCATCTTGGTATGCTTTGCATCCATTACATTTCATGAACATCCATGTGTTTTCATGCTTCTAAACATGCTTCCATTGAATCTCATCCATGTATGATCACTCATATGTATCTTGTATGACTTTGCATCATCTCATAACATATTTGCATTGCACAATCACTTCTGGTTTTGATCGTTGTATCTTTCCTCGTCTCATTTCCTTTTGCTTTGCATCTTATGCACTCATACTAACATTTCAGGAACTTTTGGTAAGTTATCTGGGAAGTGGATTTTCCTTCACCTCCCACCTCTTCCTTCCTCTCATTTGCATATTTATTTGTCTTTGAAGTTAACTTGTTTCACTTGTGCTCTCTCATTCTTACTTCCTTTCTTTTAGGTTACTTATCTTCTTCAGGAAGTAAGTAACATATTCTTCTTTCTCCTTCTCTTTTCATCTGCTTCTTCCATGGTGGCCTTCTTGAAGATCTTTTCTCTTAAGCCTCACAAACCATAGGATATCTAAGCATGATAACTTTTAGGGTTGCATATATAGTCCCCCCTTAGTCTTTTACCTTTGAGTCTCCTTGAGTCTCTCTTCTCATCTCAATAATCAGAGACTAAACACTTAAAGTTTTAGGACTTTGGAATTAGGGTTATGCCTGCATCCTTATCTTAGGATGGAGTGTATAACTTTAATCCTTAGTGTTAAACCTTTAATTTGTTTACATCTCTTAATCAAAACACATTAATAATCACTAAGACTTTATCTTGTAACTTGGGCCTTACATTAGGGTTCTATCTCTTCGTTATGGTTAAGAGGGACTAACCCCAGTGTTTAATGGACAAGTCCCCCTCAAGTTGTCTTACAAACCATAAAATCCACTTCTTAATTTTACCCTTTAATTAAAATCCACTTAATAAAGGCTTGTTATATAATGAATTTAATCCCTAACCATGGATTAAGTTGAGGTATCTTTCTCAGCTTAAGTGTCCTCATATATCATCCTTCTATTAAGATGGTGTAATGAGTTCACTAATTTGTGATTAGAGATTAAACTCATTACTTAACACTAAACAAAAACCAA
The DNA here is from genome assembly GCA_963966055.1 of Lathyrus aphaca. Lineage (NCBI taxonomy): Eukaryota > Viridiplantae > Streptophyta > Magnoliopsida > Fabales > Fabaceae > Lathyrus > Lathyrus aphaca. Next base: position 195,675,996 of record OZ014519.1, on the reverse strand, counting down.
AAACATCTAAATAATCATAAGTAGGTTAATGATCTAAATCCTACATCATCATGGTAATTAAGTTGAGATGCTTATCTCATACTTAAATAGGCTCATTATCCCTAATCAGGGAGGATATAATGAGTTTGCAAACCCTTTGATTCAGGCTTAAGCTTATTAACTTATGCAAAAGACCAAAAAAACAATAAAACACTGAAAACACAAAAAAACAAACAATAATCGTCTCCTTCGGGATTCTTTTCTCATCACACTCATTCTATAAACGAGAACTCGCTTCTTCCGTCTAATGCAAGACAGTTAGAACTCGAGCCAGACGAGTCATACACTTGAGCATAGACAAGCAAGCAGTTCACAGTCAATTAATTTTCAGTCTCTTTGAGTCGAACTACGGTGTTCTGACTTCCTCATTGCACGAGAGGATACGTAGGCATAACTTAACAGTTATCGAACAAAAGTCTCTATGTCTTCCCCTTCTTTCAGCATTCTTTCTAAAGCCTCAGTTCCTGAACAATTTCACACCTTTTGCACTGACACCTTACTTTCTTTCCTTAGCTTTTGCACACAGATAGCACATACACTTACCCCTTTTAAACACAATCTTATAAGCGTGGATCCCGTCGAGTACGACGGACGATCTGGGTGCTAATACCTTTCCAGGTCGTAACCAACCCCCTTTCTCAGTTTCTCTAGTTCGCAACCGTCTTATCCACCTCTTTCCAGGTTTATACTGCATTACCTTTCCTTCGGGATAAAAATGCCTAGCTGGAGACTCTATTCAACCCCTTCTCTTTGCTGACGGTCCGCGTTTGCACCGGGATGAAAATCTGGGGAGCGACATCATCTCATACTTAAGTAGACTCATTATCCCTAATCAGGAGTGATATAATGAGTTTACAAACCCTTGATTAAGGCTTAAGCTCATTACCCTATGCAAAACACCAAAAACAATAAAAAACTGAAAACACAAAAACAAACAATAAACGTCTCCTCTGGGATTCTTTTCTCATCACAATCACTTTGAAAACGAGAAATCGCTTCTTCTGTCTAATGCAAGACAGTTAGCACTAGAGCCATACGATTCATACACTTGAGCATAGGAAAACAATCAGTTCACAACAAAATCATCCCAGTCTCTTTGAGTCGAAATACGGTGTTCTGACTTCCTCATTGCACGAGAGGATACGTAGGCATAACTTAACAGTTATCGAACAAAAGTCTCTTTGTCTCCCCCTCTCCTCCTCCCAGTTCTCTTTTCTTAGTCTCAGTTTTGAGCACTCACCTTCTTCTTGCACTGACACTCTGTACATCCATTTCTCCCTAGCTTTATATGCACAGTTTAGAACATACACTATCCCTTTTTAAACACAATCAAGTAAGCATGGATTCCGTCGAGTACGACGGACGATCTGGGTGCTAATACCTTCCAAGGTCGTAACCAACCCCCTTTCTCAGTTTCTTTGGTTCACAACCGTCTTATCCATATCTTTCCAGGTTTATGCAGCATTACCTTTCCTTCGGGATAAAAATGCCTAGCTGGCGACTCTATTTCAACCTCAACCTCCAACATCGTTGACGCTTCGCGTTTGCACCGGGATGAAAATCCGGGGAGCGACACACAACAACAAACTTAACAAATTCCTAGACCCCATTCTCGTACTCTTTCGTCAATCGATTTGAAAACATCCATTTCTTATCCATAGTTACACTAATTAAACTAAACAAAAACAAAAATAAAAATAAAAAAAGCAAATATACCTGTAGAGATGTAAACAACTTCTAGACCTCACCTTAAAATCTAGATGTAAACAACTTCTAGACCTCACCTCAAAATCTAACTTCAATTTGCATAAAAAATGAAGATTATTAGAATTTGATATCGTCTCTTAATATACAAATCAATCATCAAGAACGACAAAAACAACAATATCATCAAGAACGAGAATAGTCTAATGGTAAAAAAACTTAAAAGAGAAATATTTCTATTCTAAAGGAAGCTATCCAGAATATGATAACAAAAGAGCTCACACTAAATGTAATGACAACAAAAACTCATATGATGAATCAAAACAAAAGGATGGCAACTACATTTGATCAGTTTCTTTGTTGGGGGTAGTCTAATGGTAAAAAAAACTATATTATTTGTTTAATCTAACCATTAGCATATCTAACACATTTTTTGTTTAGTAATTACAAACTAAACTGTTTCACATTAGCATATCTAACACAAACTGTTTTCACATTTTTTGTTTAGTAATTACAAACTGAAACTATATTATTTGTTTAATTTAACCATTAACATATCTAACAAAAACCATTATCAAGAACTAATCATATTATTTATACATCATCAAGAACGAAAACACATCATCAAGAACGACAACAGCAACAACAACAATGTACAACATCATCAAGAACATCATCAAGAACGACAACAACAACAACAACAATGTAGAGTATCAACACGGACAACAACAACAACAATGTATAACATCATCAAGAACAACAACAATGTACAACATCATCAAGAACAACAACAAGAACGACGTACCACTGACAAGAAATGGCGAACGAAGAACAACAATAATGAGCAACTTCAACTTCAGCAATACAGAACGAACAACAACAGCAATGAACAACGAACAATTTCAGGTCAAGAAAAGGGTTTACGAACGATTTCAGAATGAGAAAAGGGTTTAGGAATATTGAGTGAGAGCGGTTTCTGAAACGAGAAAGAATATGAAAATGATTTGAAAAGTTTTATATTTTAATAAATGATTGATTTTAGAAAGCGTTTTTTGTTAAAAGCGCTCTCTAAGGTATTTTGACAGATTAACCTTAGAGGGGCGCTTTTTGTTAAAAGCGCTTCCTAAGGTCTCTGAAATAAAATAATATAAACTATTTAAATAAATAACCTTAGAGGGTGTTTTCACAAGAAAGCGCTTTCTAATGTTGAAAATATAAAAAAAAATAAAGTGAGTCTGGGACAAGGGGGATTTGAACCCCAAACCCATAACATTCACATAAACCTCTTTGACCAGCGGTACTATGCCCTCATCCATTAGTTATATTCACATTAAATATATATAACATAAGTATTCATATATATTATAAATTATATATTAATTTAATTTGAATATATTAACTAATATATTTTAAATTATATATTAATATAATTTGTATATATTAAATTATATATTAATATAATTTGAATATATTAATTAATATATATTTTAAATTATATATTAATATAATTTGTATATATTAATTAATGTATTTTAAATTATATATTAATATAATTTGTATATATTAACTAATATATATTAAATTATATATTAATATAATTTGAATATATTAATTAATATATATTAAATTATATATTAATATAATTTGAATATATTAATTAATATATATTAAATTATATATTAATATAATTTGTATATATTAATTAATATATATTAAATTATATATTAATATAATTTGAATATATTAATTAATATATTTTATTAAATAACCTTAGAGAGCTCTTTCTGGAGAAAGCGCTTTCTAAGGTCTTTTAATAGTTTTACTTAGAGGGCACTTTGTAAATAAAGCATTTTCTAAGGTAGAAAATAAAAAATAAATAATAAAAAAGAGTCTGGGGCGAGGGGATTCGAACCCCCGACACATTGCATCAACATAAACCTCCTTGATCAGCGGTACTACACCATCATCCGTTTATTAAATTCACATTAAATATATATAACATAAGTATTCATATATATTATAAATTATATATTAATATAATTTGAATATATTAACTAATATATTTTAAATTATATATTAATATAATTTGTATATATTAACTAATATATATTAAATTATATATTAATATAATTTGAATATATTAATTAATATATAATTTAAATTATATATTAATATAATTTGTATATATTAATTAATATATTTTAAATTATATATTAATATAATTTGTATATATTAACTAATATATATTAAATTATATATTAATATAATTTGAATATATTAATTAATATATATTATATATTAGTTAATATATATTAAATTATATATTAATATAATTTGAATATATTAATTAATATATTTTATTAAATAGCCTTAGAGAGCGCTTTCTAGAGAAAACGCTTTCTAAGGTCTTTTAGTAGTTTTACTTAGTGGGCGCTTTCTGGTAGAAGCGCTTTCTAAAGTAGAAAATAAAAAAAATTAAAATGAGTCTGGGGCAAGGGGGATTTGAACCCCAAACCTATTGCATTCACATAAACGTCTTTTAACAGTAGTACTACGCCCTCATCCATTTATTAAATTCACATTAAATATATATAATATAAGTTTACATATATATTTAATTAATATAATTTCTATATATTAATTAGTATATTTTAAACTATATATTAATATAATTTCTATATATCAATTAATATATTTTGAGATATATATTAATATAATTTCTATATATTAACTAATATATTTTAAATTATATATTAATATAATTTCTATATATTAACTAGTATATTTTAAATTATATATTAATATAATTTCTATATATCAATTAATATATTTTGAGATAAGGTGTACGAAAATTTAACATTATTCAACCTCATTTTCTCAATACCCATTCTGTTTGAATTAACATAACCATAATCCAATACAACAACATTTAACTTATTCCTGCCTAACAGTATTACCATACTTTAGATATTATAGCAACATTATAACATTAATGCGGTGCTTCTCATACTATAGATACTAAAGACACGTCATTTAACACACATCACTTAACAGTATTACCATTTTGTTTGCATTAACATACTATAGATACTAAACACACATCACTTAACAGTATTACCATATTATAGATACTAAAGACACATCACTTAACTATTACACAAATTCACTACAACGTTAACTATTACAACGATGCTACTGGACCGACTAATTCTGGTTCTTTTTCGTCACAGACACGGTAACCTGGTCTCCAGGTAGAGCTATGTTGAACCTGAGCATGTCACCCCTCCTTAGTTGACGATGCTTGGCAAACTCATGGCACCCACGATACATAAATTTTTCCATCTTCATTATCCTTCCTTTACGCTTGGCGCATTTAATCTTCGCAGCATACAGGTATCAATAGTCTCCGTCCTCCAGAATTATATCCTTCGGATGTAATGCAAGATACCTCTTGCTCACATGCTTCAGAAAATGCTGCAACAATTTGATCACTATCATTATTCACTAACTATACACATATACTGCATATACATACTTTTAACTTTTGGAGTGAATACTTATCATGACGTTGTTAATCACTTTGTACCCATAACTCACCTCCTTTTCCCATTCAACATGATTATCTTCCTCCGTACCCTCCTTTTCTTTGAGGTACGCTGCGACGTTTCTGCACAAACACAACATTTTCATTTTTAAAATAAAAGGTTTGTATTCACAATAAATTACAGGCACCATTAAATTCTTGCTCAATTAAATTCTCAACACATGCAACAAAAAATTATCTTTTTCTATACCTTTGTTGTCTCTCGCGGATTTCTTGTCGACGTCCCTTTCCTTTCGCCGTCTCTCCCCTACTTTGTAAAACTTCATCAACCATCTTCTGAACAACAGCTGCAGCTTCAGTATCATCCATCTTTCCTACACAGTATATCAAAACAAACTCTATTAATCCATCCATGCACAGAACATAACATATATAACAAACTTTCATTTCTCACTTTTATTTCATTACATTCCCACAAACTTATTTATATCTCTTATTATATCTTTATTTCATTACATTCTAAAAAATGTCATTTACATAATCTACTTCTACAACAATGTAAATTATATATAAAAAGAGCTTAAACTAATGTAAACTATATATAAAAAGAGCTTAAACTAATAAGCACTTATAAAACAATGTAAAAAATGTCATATACAAAAAGATATTAAACTAATAAGAACCTCTAAAAAGAATGTAAACTATATATAAAAAGAGCTTAAACTAATAAGCACTTCTACAACAATGTCAACTATATACAAAAAGTGCTTAAAATAATAAGCACTTCTTCAACACTGATATCAACTATATTAAAAAAGAAATAAGCTATTTTCTTCTTTATACTCTTCTGATATCATCAGTCATCTACATAATCTACTTCTATCATCAATGTATCCTATTTTCGTGCCCTAAACTCAGACTTGTACTAAACAGAGACAGAGAAGAAACTTACGAAAAATGAGTGTACAGTGGAGGGAGGAAGGAGCAAGGCAACAACAGTAATGGTCACGGAGGAGCACAGTGGTGGATGGCTGTGGCGATTGAAGCTTCTGTTAGGGCGAAAATAGTGTTTGCAAGTTTTGTTCGCAAAGAGAGGGAAAGAATGAAATGAAAATAGTAACTGCGTATGTTACATATAATTAGACTTTAGACAACACTTTCTTCAAAAAGTGTTGTCTATATAAAGCAGTGCTTTCTATATAAAGCGTTTTCTAATTTATATATTTAAAATAAAGTGATTTCTTATGTTACACTTTAGAAAGCGCTTAAGATGAAAGCTCTCTCTAAAGTGGTCACCTTAGAAAGCGCTTTTAGAAAGCGTTGTCTAATGTGCCCTTTAGAGAGTGCTTTTTTTGAGCGAATTTTCAATTAACCTATAGCAGCGCTTTGCATTAAAAGCGTTGTCTTTTGTGCGTTGCGAAATGCCATTTTTGGCGTAGTGTAATTTCCCATAATACAATCATAGTCTTAGACTATAACTAAGCTAAACATTCAACCTTTCTTGAGCTATGAAAATCAAGATAACCCATTCAGTTTATGCCTTCAGCGATGCAATTCAAACAACCAACCAACAAATCAGTTACAAACAACTATTTTCATCTTCAATCCTGGGCCTTAATCAGGAAAGAAACATATTTTTCAGCTTCAATCTTAGGCTTTGATTAAGGCACAAAAATACAAATTGTTCAGCTTCAATCATGAGCTTTAATCAAGACACAAATCAAACAATTTGAGCATTAACATCTTATGCTTTAACCAAGATATAAATCAACACCTTTCATCCTAGCTCTAGCCTTTTAGGAGGAACTACCATACTCTGATCCCTCAATTCTAATTTTGGGGATACGTATGCAAAAGGTCGTAAGATCTTTGCGAGCACACCAAACAAAAACAACAATTAGGTTTCTAAACCTAAAAAAACATCAGAAAATTATGATGATACAAAAATACAAAAACATCAACATCACTTATCAATCAACACTCATCTCATACCCAAACCCATATCAATATCAAAATAAGAACAAAATTTTCACTAAACCAAAGGTGAAATAAGCTAAAGAATAACTCAAAACCATGTGGGCATCTGTTAAATAACAGTATGCAAAGCGGGGTGAGTATGAGATATATTTTCCCTTCCATAACCAGCTTCACCGGGAAAAAAAATAAGAAATCAGAAAGTAGCAAAAATGCGATAGTGATTAAAGACCACAAAAATCGAGCTACAATCACCTCTAGATCTTTCCAAATTTTCAAAACAAAATGGCTCTTAATGTCCAACTCTTTTGCAGTGTGTGCATATATAAACTAGATGGTTCTTTTTCTCGTGATATATACATTTACTAGGTTTTCTATTCTTTTTTAATCCAAGCTCATTTCTATTTAAGGAATATTTTTTTACTTGATATGATCAAGTCAAGCTTTTCTTTCCCTTAGATAAACTTATCTAGGGGTTCATTTAATTCATTGACTTCCTTTTTTAGGGAGGTACAACTCACACATGTTTCTCTTGAATTTATAATTTTCATTATTTCTATCTTGAATGATTTATTAATTTCTTAAATACATCTTAAAGAATCTTTAAGAATTGTGTTCTCTAAATTTATAATTTTCTTAACTAGTTGAGCACCCATTCTTAATGAATGATTTATTGTTTTTCAAATACAACTGAATTTTCATATTATAAGTTTCTCTGTCTATTTAAATGAAATGTATTTTCAGTGAAGGTTTAGTGAAACAAACAATCTATATATCATATAATAAACTTCACTTCGTACAACAACATACAACAACACAAGATATTATGTAATGTTTTAAGAATTTAAAGAACAAATCATTGTTAAGTCAAAAAAAGCTTCTTTCTAGTGATTTAACAATGTTTTGTTCTTGTTTTTAAAACATTAATCAACAACAAAATTTATCAACAACACAAAAACAAACAAACAACAACAACAACAATAACATACAACAACATACAATAACAACAACATACAACAACACAAGATATTATATAATGTTTAAAGAACACGCCTTTTTTATCGTGGATTTGGAACAAATTATGAATTTCATCTAGTTTATGAAGCTATGAGAAGAAGAAGTACAATGTGAATGAAGTTAAGACAATAACTTCATACTTCTTGTATTTTTCTTAAAAGCTACACAAACCATATGTATCATAGCCAATGTATGCGCTTGTGGTGAAGACGAATCTAAAAAAATGAGAACATCCAACAAATAAAAAAATAGAACCCATTTTTAACAAGAAATGTAAACAAAATCAAAACATAAGTTTAATGAAGAAACCTGAAATATGATTAAAGAGTATCATAAAAATTGGTGAAGATGAATCTGAAGGTTGAAGTATGTTTAAAGGTTGAAGAAATGTTATAAAAGAGAAAAGTGAAATATGTTAGGATTTTCAATTGAGAGAAACGACTTTGATGTACTGATGAACGATACTTTCACTTATATAGCAAAAAAATATCACATTTCGTCACGGTTCGAATGAAAAACCGTGATACCACTTTAAAGAAAAATATCACATTTCATCAAGGTTCTAGAGTAAGACCATGGTTAAATATTTTTCAATTTATTTATTTATTTATGAAAGCAATGATGAGAGAGTTATTCATTGTTGTTATTGTTATTTTTCACCATTGTTGATATTGTTGTTGTTATTTTTGTTGGATTTTACTTTTTTTTTGTAAAAAAATGATAGTATATAAATGAAAAAGAAGAATATATAATAAATAATTTCATTAAAATTCCCAAAAGGAAAGAGTACATTAAATATTTCATTACATATGTTTGTCAAGGTCGAAACAATATCCCAAAACAACAAGGGAATCTTCATAATCTATGACTCTCTCCGCACTACCCTCGTCATAATCATAGTAAAAAATCTTCCTCGGTTCCGTTTTCTTCTTCTTTAACTTCTTGTTCTTGTTATTCTTCTTGGCTTTCCTCACCCTTAATGTATCCCTGATAGAATATGATCTAGATGATTGGACGTCCTTAGTTGATTGCCGATCATGGTGTTGTACAATGGTTACTTCAGTTGTGATATTTTTGTTAGCATTCTCAGATGGAGAACTCATATTGATAAATGAAGTTACAAAGAATAGTTTGAAGAAGCGTAAATTGATTATATAAACTGTGCATTTATAGAAAAGGTTAAAGATGAACCATCAGATGATTTAATGCTTACAATGATTACTTGTAATGGTTAATATTCTTGAACGACAATGTGACCGTCATAAAAAATGAAGAAAATTTTCAATCATCATTATAGTTGGGAATATCGTTTCTCTCTTTTGGGAAGAGTAAAGGTTGTACAAATGATATTACAACAATTGCATATTGAATCAATGAATAAATAATTTTGAAAATTGAAAAAAAAATGTAGTTGTCAGGATTCGAACCTTGTACCAATCACTTTATCACCACAGTTGTTGTTATCAACCGTGATTAAATAACTTTCAAAAAAATAAAAAATCATAAGGCGCATCCAATATCAAATATTACAATGGTGGATGGCATAACAGTAGTAATATTACGTTGTCGAATGTCTATTTTGTAGTAGTGGGTTGTCATAAGATCCGATGATGATTCTTCTAAAATCTAGAAAGAAAAGCTTGAAGCTATCTATGAGAGATTCTGATGAAGTTGTTGATAGTGTTGAAGACTGTATGAAGTTTTCAAAGAAGTTTACTTCTACAGAGTCCAATAGAGTCAAATTTATTAAGTGAGAGTCAAAGTTGTGGACATTCGATAGGTAGTCGAAATGCAAATTGTATTTAGTCAAATAACGTTAGTTAAAGAGATTAATTAATGTACACGCAATCTCAACTATAAATAGGGAGACACCTTTATTTATAATTAAAATAAAATCATCTTTTTCCAAAACCCTCTCTCTCTCTCCTAAAATCATTTTCCTCTAAAATCTTTGTGCGCCATAATCATCTTACAATCAAAGTGTGATTGAAATCACTCAAGTGAATATTAAAGAATGAGAGACACGATTATAAAAAAAAATGGATCCTTATACATCAAAAGTGATTCAGATTATCTCTAAAATTGAGGTTTAATTACTAACATTTACTAGAAAAAATTATATATATAGTCCTAGAAATTATGTCATGTTTAACATCACACTATATTGAACCAATTTTTTTTCTAGAATAAAATAATAGTATAATTTTTCAAAATTACATAGCAAACTATAATTTTATCAAATTTATATGGTCAATTCAAACAAATCAAAGACTTTGGTACATCAAACATTATAATGACTAAACTTAGTGACACACTATTATTACTCTTTCATATAAAAAACTAGAGATAGAAATAGTAGTAGCTAGGTATATGGAGTAGTTAAGTAAGTATTTATATAGTACGGACAGTGTTCGTTTACTATTTCTACACTCTACACTCAATAATGCATACAATATTTCACCCCGTTGTCTCCGGAGAATTAATATATTAATTATCATAGAAAAATTTGTCCAAACTTTTCAGTGTTTGCGTGTTTTGACTATTCAGAAAAGGAGATATATTATTATTATTTTTATTTATTATATGATATGATGGAATAAAAAATAATGGAATTGTTGGAGTGTCACTTTCCTATATATACTCTCAAACTCAACTTATTCCCAGAAACAAACCTCATCTCTCTCAAATTCTCTCTCTCTCTCATGATTCTTTCAAGGATGTTTGTTTTATGAAGCTCATGATAAAGGGTATATTGTTTTTTATTTCATTATTATTATTAATTATAATAATAATGATTAATTATTAATTGTTAATCATACTCTATATACAACTAATCACCTTAATTAATAATATTCTATCTTCTTGTTTCTTCAATTTTTCTTAGTTTTTTTCAAGGGTTTCTTTCTCTTACTCGATAGTATAGTAATTAAATAAATAAACAAAAACATCCTTAATTTGACTGTCCTATATCTATGTCGTTACATATTTTTGTTCATAATTTTTCTTTGTTTGTCTCAGGTTGTTGAAATTTATCCAAGAATAAAAAGAATGTCACAGAATCAGATTCCTGATCTTTCTCTACAAATTAGTCTACCAAACAGTGCTCTTTCATCAATTTGCACAACAACAACAAATGAAGTTGATGATTTGGATTCACCTTTTGATATATGGAAAAATCTTCATGAAGGTTTCAAATCTCATAGTGATGGCTTTTCATCTTCATTCAAGAAAAATGGTGATACTTTTCAAAGAGCTGATGATACAGAACTTTCTTTAACTACAACAACAACAACAGTTCCTTCTGAAGCTGAGAGTCTTTGGAAGAGAAAAAGCTTTGTTAGATTAAAACCCTTTAATGGAATCCCTTACAATCCTTCAATATTAGAGAAAGATTCAAATTTTTCTCTTCATCCTTGTTCTTCTGGTTTTGAGGGTGTTAAGCAAGTTTCGAGGTTTAATGGAATAACTATGGAGAGTTTAAGAGCTCACAAGTTTCAATACTTGAATTTGAATCAACATCAAATTCTACAACAGCAACAACAACAGCAACAACAACAAAAGTATAATCAATTTGGAAATTCCGAGTTTGGAAATGGATTTGTAAGGTCAAGAATGATGATGTCAAGGCAACAAAGTAATAAGAGGAACACGAGGGCTCCGAGGATGCGTTGGACTAGTTCGCTTCATAATCGATTCGTTCATGCCGTTGAGCTTCTCGGCGGCCATGAAAGTGAATCTCTTCTCCTTTAAGTTTCTATTTATAGATCCTCTGCAACATCTGCATCTGCACCGATACAGTCAAGCTTAACTGTTTGTATATTTGAATTGACAGTAAATTTAATAGAATTATATAAAACTGTAATCCTATTAGAATTCTGTCAATCCAAATATATACTGTATCGGTGCCAGAACTGCAGAGTTGTCAGATCTAAATATAACCAGATGTATCAATATAAGGTATAGAATTATAATTTTTTTTAATTTTGATGAATTTTTCTTTTGAATTTTGGATGATAGGAGCAACACCTAAGTCAGTTTTGGAGCTAATGGATGTGAAAGATCTAACACTAGCTCATGTGAAGAGCCATTTACAGGTACAAAATATAACTAACTCACAAACCTATGTTTTTTCTTACCCTTTTTTTCCCTTACACATAAAACAAAATTACAAAATCAGAAAATCTCTTTATGTGTGACTGAAGTGGATTGTCAAAATCCAAAGTCTATCTTCCAAGAGGCACAAGAACCAAGGCATGCAGTGAGTGAGTGAATGGAGAGATGAACAGTTGAATCTGTTTGTTTTGATGCGAAGAACCAGACAAGTTCTACTTTTTATGAGAGAGAGAGAGAGAGAGAGAAAAAAAAAAGAAATTTAAAGTAAGAAAAGTAGCCATCATTTCTCAATAATAGAACCAATTTACTTACCTTACCAAACATCAACCTCATTGATATTAGGTATATTTAATCAATCAAAACAAACCCTTAGAAAAATGAGAAAAAAAATTCATCTCATTTCATTATTTTATTTTTTCTTTCTTTATATTTGATCTTTCCAAGCCCTCGATTTAGATCTTCTCATCCACGACTCTAATTTCACCTTTTAAAGATAAATAAATAGATGGCGAAGATTCAGATGTTTAATGACCTGATAGTTTAAAGTTTTTTTTTTTATTATCATCTGATCTCGATTGACCTAATAGTTTAATGTTTTTCCAACTATCAACTAAGTTGATTGACCTAATAATTTAATGTTTTTCTGATTATCAATTAAGCTGAATTGACATGAATCTCATTCATAGTTTTAAATTGCGATTCTGGTTTCAATCTACAAAATGCAAAAAAAAATGAGTCGATGCACTCGAAATTTCTATTATAATGTTATTGCATAGATCTTAAAATTATTTATATTACGGACACAATTGCAATTGCAAATGTGAATTGTTATTCAAAAACTTTTGTTCATCATTTTCTGTGGGTTTTTTATTTTGATCTTAATTGTACTTTATTTGGTTTATGCAGATGTATAGAACTGTTAAAAACACTGACAAGCCAGCAGCTTCTTCAGGTAATTCATAATGAAATTCACAAAGTTGCATTGTACTAGTAATATTTTACCAAATGAAATTTATAAAATAATTAATTCCTAGGTCTTTGTTCCAAATTTTGAGTCTACTTTACTCAATTCATGTGAAGATTCCTCTCACAACCCTTTATGACTCATCCTATTAATTCTTCCATATTTAAATAATGTTTTTGTAGACCTAAGTGAACATAGAAAATTTAATTCAACCTAAACATTGTATATGATTAAGAATTTTTAATTAGTTTTTAATTAATTTTTATATAATGCAAATTTAACAGATGGAGATGAGAGTTTAATGTCCCTAACACCACCTCATACTCAAAATGATATTAGCTTCATTTCCAATAATTTATGGGGAAACTCATCTTCAAGGTAACATTTCTTAATTTTCATTCTTTAGTATTTTTTAATTTTTTAATATTTGAGAAATATCTTTATATTAATTTTTATATATTTATATATGCATGAATGCATGGTTACATCCATATTCTTTTGTGAAACATAAAAGTGCTTCTTTCTGACAACTTTAGCTTTTTTCATACATTTTCACCAATCCTACTTTTTTTTTTCAAAGATCAAAGTAACTATACCTCATATGGGTGATAACCCTTTTTAGTACAAGTTCTTTAAATGTAGAAAAAGATAAAATAAAATAAAAATTATTAACCTTGCTAGATGAACTTTTAGTTGTTATGTGTAAATAAACATAAGTTAACAAAAATAAAACTCTTATTGTTCATCAATAGTACTTTCTAGAAATCAACTTACTCAATTTTAGAGCAACATATTTTCTTTTCTACATTGACTTGTTTACTTTTTTACTAACTTTAGGTTATATATGTTTGAAACTCTTAACAACTTAAACATTATCTTACTAAACCGTTACAAAGTACACAATTGAAAAGAATCATTTTTTTTTCTAGGTGAAATAGTACTTTTTGTATTTTAGCTTCATGAAAAATGAATGCTTTGTACTATTGTTTGTAATTCAAATTTTGTGGCAATTTAATGGTACAAAAAAGGGTAGAATCTTAGATAACAAACTCTCACAATTATTACTAACTGCTAAAACTAATAAGAACATTATACACAAAATTAGGTAGTGGAGTAATAATATCTTGTTGGATTAAAGGTTTAAAATGTATATTTATGAAAAAATTAAAAAATTGGGTAATTTTATTTTTGATTAAAAAATATATAATATATTTAAAATACAAGTCATTCTTCATCGTCCTCACAAACAACAGACACAATATACATTGAAAACACTTGGTAAGAAAATATTATTAATTAAAATAATATTATACAAAGTAAATATTTACCATCGAATTATTATCTCAACACATCGGTTGGGTTGAATTTTGCCGGTCACGATTGTCCTATAATCACACAGTCAATCGTTTAAAGTATCTAATCAAAATTAGATAGTTGCGATTAAAGAAATGTATATTTTAAATTATTAAATGAAACTTAAACCTATCCTTTATAGACCGTCCGACCAAGATAAAATCGGTCATGATCTTCATGACTTTGCGAAAAATATAACTTTAATCAGTTAATCAAAATCTATTAGCCAAGACCAAGATCTATTATCAAATTTACAACATTAATTAATGTAGTTTGACATAAAAACATGTAGCTTGATCTTTGTGATTACAATGTATAACCTACAATAAATAAACTCTTTTTTTTTTGTTATTACATACAGTAAAATAGTGTTTTTGACTGTGGTTACACAAAATAAAGTATAAAGTTTATTTAATATTGTAATTTGTGACACTAATTCACATACATCGATTTAGGAGGAAAAAGGTAAAATAATTTATCACAAAAATTTATATTGTTAGGTTCCCTAAATCCTAATAATGTTGGTCCAGAAAAGTTGGCTTATTGTCAGCTTTGACTATCACATGCAAACCAAAATTTCTCAGTCTCTTCACATTATTTTTCTGTAATATAGGGTTCCTTGCAAGTCAGAGAAAAACAGATAGTAATCTTCAATTTACTGTCTCTTTTTCGTACACCTTTATTGCTAGCTTAGAGAAAATAAATTTTAATATTTAAAAATGAAAATTTTGATTTATGAGTAAATTTATTGAGAATATTATAAATACTATATAGTAGCAGTTTTAGGTGAGAATATTGTATTAAAATATGTTGATATATAGGTCCAGTTGTATTGGATTTGACTTGTTCAATTTGACTGAATCTAACCTAACTATGGTCTTTGGATTTGGACTATGATTCAACCAACTAAACATTATCAAAAATTAAAATGTAGTGTAATTTTTTTATTTTCAGTTATATTGTTAAGAAAAATGTTTTTAATAAGTAAAAATGAAAACTAAAAGATGGGTTATGATATACATTTATTAATAAAATAAATCAGCTCTGTATCTTGGCACATGTGCACAAAGATGTTAATAAATTATTTCTGTTTCTAAATATTTTAAGATGACATAATAATATATTACTAAAAATATGCTCGATTAATCAACATGTTGTAAAATTGAATGGTTAAATCACACCTTGACTTTCTTGTTGAAAATTTAGCAATATTAATTTTATTGGAAATTATGATGAGTGCAATAAAAAAATAATGATAATTAATTAAATAGTCTCAACTACATAATAATTTGCTAACACCCTAAGTAAATTCAAAACTAATAAGAGAAAGATGAAAGACGACTACACACAAAAAAATATATTTAATCTAATCGATAAAACTGATCTATTATAGAGGCCAGGGTAGTTTTTAGATTCATTTTAATTATGAAATATTGTTATGAAATATTACAAATAAGTTTGAGGAAAAGTGTCTTTCAAATTAAAAAAAGAAAAAAAAAGTTCTTATTTTCTTTCTGCTTTTCTCAATCCTCTTATATAGCTAGAATTACCCACCTCTTCCCAAATTTCTAGAATTTCTATAATATTTTTGAAAAATTATCCAAATTTCTAGAATTTTAAAATACTTCTATCATTATCTCTATAACTAGGATTACCACCTCTTCTCAGGGCGGAACCACCCCTCATTGAGGAGGTTCACTTGCATCCCTGGATTTTAAATTTTACTACCTATAATTTTAATCATATGTATTTTGCACCCTCTCTTATTATGACTTACATAGATTCTTGAGACTTTTACGGTTATGCTTGCTTGTATGCTAAGAATACATTCAACTATTTTTATTTATTTATGAAAATTGACCAACTTGTTTATATTTCTCACATTTATTATTATTGTAATAATATAAAAATTAAAAATATATTCTTTGTCTATGTGAATATCCATACCACCATGAATATAAATAATAAATGCGAAAAGTATTATATATTTATCTTTTATCAAACAAATATACTTTTTGTTTTTGTTTTAATAAGTTATAAATTGTACGGTGGATAAAAGGTTTAATTTATCTAACAAATATATAATTCTTTTTATTTCTATATCTTTTTTTTTTTAGAATCAAATATGAGGAAGAAGTTTTATATTGATTAAAAAATAGAAGACTGAATATTATATAAGTGAAAAAACTCATACACCTATCACCTTAAGGTTTCAGGTAGATATGTAGTGTATCTTTCATAAGGATCTGTCCAAAATAAAAATACTTCATCGTTGACCCCTGAATCGCTCCAACAATTATAAAGTAGTGACTCGTTGTTACTTGCAAGGTTCCTTTATAATCCATAACAATCGGTAATAGAGCCTTATACGACTAGGTGCAGGAGTGATAAACGAATCATGTGTTGGATTTTTTAGTAGGAAGTGAGAGAATATTGTTTAAGAAAGTGATTGTTGAGTTTAATATCGTTTAAGAAAGTGTTTAATTGATTATAAATAGACAAAATATTGAATATAAATATATAATAGAAGTGAAATATATACACAATGTATTTATGTTTTGAATGGATATTTAATGTTGCTCTTAATATTCCCTTATTTTTCAGCAAATGATATCAAAGCATATTAAATAAATATATCAAAATAGAAAGAAAAAAAGTCATAGTCATTATCAAATGATAACTAAGAAATAATAATATGTGATCATTATTACAACACATAAACTCTTCTCTCAAACACCTCATACCTAACTACAAATAACCACACTCATACACAAGAGTATGATAGATCAAATCCAACTAATGTACTTTATAAAGATGAACTATTTACATATATTGGTATCCTTTTTTTTATTTATAATGAAGTAATGTGAGATTTATTTAATGTGTATAGTTTCAACTAACATAAAAAATCTACACTTTGATTGAAAATTATAATTGAAAATGATACATCAACTTTAATTATCTACATTGAGAATCATAGTTCAAGAAACTATCATACTTTCCCATATAGAAAATATTTCACTTAAATTTAAACCACTAAGAATTTTCAAATTGTCTTCATTGGAAATAATAACTTAAAAGAACTATCACATTCAATCATAAATAGGATATCTCACTTGAACCTAAACCATTCTATAAATTTCACTGTCTTCATTGTAATCATGTATCAAATAAATTCCATTCTCAATGATGAAAACTATATTTCAATTGAAGATATATTTCACACTTTAAAATTTTCACATATCGAAAATCAATCTAAAATTAAAATTTATCGTGCAACTTTTCTGTTGGTAGAAAATACTTCAACAAACGACTTAATCTCTAATCACAATTTACATCAATGTCAATCAATATACGTGCACTAACAACACCTTATGTATTCATGTTCCTATAAACACATCTTTAATTTGAATTTTCATAAGTCACAAAAGCTATTCTTTCATCAATTTTCTCTAAAGCCGTGTTAAATTTTTGGAGGTCCTCTTTAGATTAGTCATAGATTAACAAGTGTCAAACAAATGAAGACCTAATTTCATTAAGATTTAACATGATAAGTAATTTATGAGGTCTCATTTAATTATAATTTAATCTTGAAATATTTAAGGTTTTGTGCGGTTATCTGTCTTACACACTCTCAAAAACGGTCTTGTCTCTAACCTAAACTTCAAATTGGGACTTGTGATTACAACTTACAAGTTTATCCATACAAAAAGTAAATGATATATCACTGTTCTTTGTATTTTTATCGCTCACCTTCATTAACATAACTTTTGTTCCCTATGACAGTAAAGGAACATGGACACAAGGTAATTCCAGAGATTTTGATGAGCATAGTACAGAAGAAACCCTATCATCTCAGCACCTAGAGAATCTTCTTCAGGTTGAACTTTGCTTGAATAAACTTGAAAAATATCAACACTTTCTCAACCGAGGCCAAAAACTAATCGATAATATTACTTATTTTTGCAGGGAAACAACTATATACAATCAAGAAGCTTCAAGGATCAAAACATAGAATGTCAGAAGAATCCAAACTTGGAGTTCACCTTAGGGAGATCAAATTAATTTTATTATATTGCTTGTTTAAATTATTCATATGATCTCTTTACTAGCCATAAAAAAAAATAGTGCACAGATATAAATATAAATAGCTAGTTTAACTAGGTAGTGCTTTTGTGAAGACGAAGATGTCACTTTCCACAAATCTAAGCAACTTTGTATATTCTTGTTCTTTTGAGCCAAAGATTATTAATTAAGTGGTGTTATTTTATATGAAAATGTTAGTGTTAAAAGTAAAAGATGAAGAAAAAGAAGGAATCAAATGTATGATAAGGCTTTTATTGTGTCTTTTTTTCTTCTTCTTTCCTTTTCCCTAGGTTCCTACTTGATTTGTCCATACATGTAACTTTTTATGGCTCATGCATGATCTTCATTATGTCTGAATTAATGATGATTAATGTGTGAAAGCATATCAATGTGTGAAAGCATATGTTGATGATTAAATCAATAATAATTAATATATACATGTTCTATGTTCTATATATTATGTTATATACTTTAGAGTGTATTTGTTATAATAGAAGTTAGTGAAGAGAGAGACAATAAAAAAATAAGTAGAAGAGAAAGATTTGATTTCTCTTGCTTAGAATGAAGAGAAGTTGAAAAAAGAGATATGATTTTTAGGAGATCCACATCCTTTTCTGGGCTTCTCTAACCAGCAAAAAAATAAACAGAAAGTCTCATATTTTTGTTCAATTTTATTTTTATTTATTTTTAATAACATGTACAATAAAATCCATAAATCTATATTAATGACTGTTAATTTTTAGACAAAATTAAAAACTTAATTATTTAAATTCCTTAAAATTAAATTTATGTAGTTAATTAAATAACAAAATATATTAATAATTAATTTTTATATAATAATTATAATATAATTTATTAACTAAAATTAAATCAAACTTAAATTGATTTATATAAGTTTTAGAGATATTTTTTTACTTTCACAAATAACTAGCACTTCTTTCTTCTCTATTTTTTTTCTTTTTATATTATTCCAAACAATTCACTATATCTATTCTATTTCTCATCTATTTCTCTCTTTTCACACTCTCTCTTGTCATAATCTTTTCACAACAAAACATATCATTAGTGTGAAATAGAATAGATAATACAAACATGTATATAATTACAAGATCTACAACATGTTAGTATATGAGAAAAGAAATTGCAGGAATACATGGATATATTGAGAAAAATTTATTAATAATTAATTTTTATATAATAATTATAATATAATTTATTAACTAAAATTAAATAAAACTTAAATTGATTTATATAAGTTTTAGAGATATTTTTGTACTTTCACAAATAACTAGCACTTCTTTCTTCTCTATTTCTTTTCATTTTATATTATTCCAAACAATACATTAAATCTATTCTATTTCTCATCTATTTCTCTCTTTACACACTCTCTCTTGTCATAATCTTTTCACAACTAAACATACCATTAGTGTGAAATAGAATAGATAATACAAACATGTATATAATTACAAGATCTACGACATGTTAGTATATGAGAGAAGAGATTGCAGGAATACCTGAATCTATTGAGAAAATTTTTGTTGACGGTAATTCTGAAAGTTAGAAAGTGTGGAGACAAATGACCGACACTTGTTGGCTTGTGGATCTTCCTCAACCGGTACTCTTGATGCTCTGAACACTTTTCAGATGGGAAGAAGAGGTAAACTGCTCATGTACTGTATTTTGGGGACCATAGCCTATATATAGTGTGAGAGTCAATTAGGATTCTCATTATTCAAAAATGTGTCATCCTGACATCCACTCATATTTGAACTCATACCTAATTATTTAATTAATTAAATAATTTCTAAATGAAATCTAATGAGCATTTTAACTCTATTTAATCACTTAATTATTTAAGGCACTTAATTGATAAAATAACTAATATAATTAAATAAATATATTTGGCCACATAATTATTGGAATATTAATATAATACAAAATTATTAAAATATTCCAACAATCTCTCAGTTGGTCAATATATTTTAATATTATATCATAATTCTTTAGGCGCGCATTTGAATGTTATTTATATTTAGATTTCAACTTTACAATCTGGTCTATCTCACACTACGCCAAAATTGGCATGTAGCAACGCAACAAAGACAGTGCTTTTTGGAGAAAACGTTGTTATAGGTATTTTAAAATTTACGCTAAAAAAAAGCGCTCTTAAAGCCAGCCTTTAGATAGCGCTTATAAAAGCGCTTTTAAAAGTCTTAAACTGAAGCCACCTTAGACAACGCTTTATTCAAAAAGCGCTGCTACAGGTAAACCTTAGAAAGCGCTTTCTTAAAAGCGCTCTCTGAAGTCAATAAATATATTGAACTTTCAGAATATCAAAAATATCAAACAGGGGTTCGAACTCATGCCCTTGAGGTTATAAATAAATATAGTAAACCTAAGCCAACACGTTTTTGTAAATGCGCTCTTATAGATTATATTTTGAAATCCATTGTGTCGACTTGCTCTCTTATTGCGTCGATGCAATGGACATTATTTCAAATAAATTAAATTTTAAATACCTTAGACAGCGCTTTCTGAAGAAAGCGCTCTCTAAGGTAATTTATTTAATTAAATTGTTATATATTATCAGAAAACCTAAGAAAGTGCTTTCTAAGGAAAGCGTTGTCTAAGGTATTTAAAATTTAATTTATTTGAAATTAATGTCCATTGCATCGACGCATTAAGTGAGCAGGTCGACGCAATGGATTTCAAATTTGTGACAGCTTGCTTTGTGCGCATGGGGAGTTGCTCCACTTTATGGGGATTTCAAATTTTAACTCTTCAAATGGTTAATATTTATTATTTGATTATATTTTAAATCATTTTCTATTCTTCTTCCTCCAATTCTTCCCAAAATTCCTCCAAAACCCTAAAACTCCTATTCTCTTTTCTAAAATTTCTATTCTCTTTTCCAATGTCTTCAACATCCTCATGGCTTCAACAAAAGTTGCTGGTAAAAGGTCAAGTCGACATGTCTCAACATCTCATTCGTCTATACCAGTACGTGCTCTATCGCTCCTTAAAGATGAAATTAGGGATTTATATAATAAGGAGTTCAATGATAGAAAAATTATCCCACAATATATCTATTCTAGACTTACTGCTAGTCAATTACACTTGGATTATATTGTGGAACTCATGGACTATCAAGACATAAATTCTTTCCTAGGATTAAAAACTGAGTATAATGAGGATTTGGTTTGTATATTTTATGTTGGCATTATGAGAAAATTTAAGGGCTATGAATTTGAGTTTAGGATGATAAATTTGGTTTATAAGGTTGATGCCAAAGTTTGGCAATCCATTTTGGGTATCTCTCCTTCTAGATTTGCAGACAAAGCCTTGATAACTGATGCCTCCCTGATCCGCGTGTCGCGCACGGATCAAACACGAGTGATTTTTGAAAACGTAGTATAGCGACAATGACTCGAATCATCTCACAAGAATTCTTAATCCTATTAACTAACGATAGTAACGATTAATGGGGGGTTGATTTTAAGGTCGAATTATAAAAACGAATTAAATTAAGTGATTATCAAAATAAGCTGAAACGGTTATTGCTGTTTTGATTTCCCAACTTATCATCGACCCAAATAATTCTCAATTCCTAAGCGGACTCAATTTCCTTTTCGATTATAATAACAATCAAACAAGCGTAATTGATATTATATGATAAACATTCCTAATTTCTGAATTAAGCAAACAGATGAAATATATCAATCGTGAATTAAGCAAACACGATAAACATACGCGGATTAAGCAAACACGATTAAAGTATAGGAACATGCAATCATCGAAATAAATCAATCTAACCTTAGATAAATCAAATTAGGCAAACAAGATATCAAGATCAGAATTGAAAGGAAATAGATTAATTGGAAAATATAAGAACCTCAAAGTGTTGGCGAAAATCGATTACAATAGATTAATCCTTGGAATTAGTTCTCCATAATTCGTCTCTTCGAGCGTAAAAAATTAAAATCGTAAAAAGTGTATATGTGAACAGTCGCGGCTGCTAGGTTATATGGCAAAACCAAAAAAACTCGTTTACAACCCAACTGGGTCAAATACATAACCCAGACCCAATTCTAAATGACCCGAAACTATATAAAACTAATGCAGCAACTTCAAACGAAATTCTGGAAAATATGACTCCAAATCTGACTTCGGCTCCAACACGAAAGTTATAGCTCTCTCTCTCTCTCTTAGCTTTCTGTCGAATGACAAAATGCCTCAATCAGATTCCTGGAATTCCGGTTATGACCATTTCCGTAAAAGTTGTTAAAGCTGAAATTAAGTACGAAAATCAAATTAAGCTAAAAATAAAATAAAATAGAAAAACTAATTAAAATATAAAAATAAACAAAGAAAACCAAAGATATGCTTTAGTGAAAACATGGGAGAATGTGCATTAAAATGCACTGATCAAATTCCTCTACACTTGAACTTTTGCACTCCGAGCAAAAATAAACCCAAGACTCAAGAAACACAACATCATTCAGTTACTCATTCTAGGCTACAAACTCTTCTTCGATTAAGATAACATCGATAGGTACTAATCTTACACACTAAGGATATCGTAAGAACACAAATCCGCAATTGTACGGTCATAAGCCTCCATCATATATAAACCATTTCGAATCATGTTATTATGCTTAATCATAACTTACTCATCCTCCTTTTTTCTCTCTTTCATTCTAGCGCAATCACATTAAACCTGTTATCTATTCATACACATGGTAAATAAGCATGTTAGTGATTATGATTCATACCTGATGTAACACCCCAAATTTGCCCTCTCCTGTTTAGCATCATCATCATATCATAATCATCATCAGCATGTCATGTCCTTAGCATATTGCCAGAAAAATAAGGCATAACACTTGCATGTTCCAGCATAAGGCATATGGTCAATCATTAGGGAAATTCAAAGCTCACAAGGCATGTTACAAGGTTGACATCAGGGTCAAGGGTTTAAAAAGGATTGAGGATCAAAATCAGATCAAAACTGTTGGCACTGGGGTATTCCTGAGGTTTCCCACCAAAAGGAGGGAAAATTCAAAATTCAGTGGCGTTAACCGGTTAACGGATTGGTTAACCGGTTAACGGCTGCAAATTTTGAATTCCAGCAGCATTTTTCAGCATGTGTTTGGCTCCAATTTTCAATTTTCTGATTTCTATTCATTTTGAATTAATTGGAAATTAAAAGAGAAGGATCTAGAGCACTTATCCAAGCCTAATCCCTTTGCTAAATCCTAATCTCTTTGCCAAACCATAATTTTGGATCCCAAGCCTAGTTTTTGGGCCCCAAACCTAAACCATATTTAATCCATTTTCCTCCAAACCAAGAGGAGGCTCTCTCATAATTTTTCATTTCCATTCTGAATTTTCACTCTTCTCTCTCACAATTCTCTCACTTTTTCTCTCCCAATTTTCCAAATCACTCAAAGTTCCTCTTTGAAAATCAAATAACCTTGCTTTAAGGTGTGTAGATCTTGGAACTAGACCTCCATCCTTAGCTTCATTGCATATTTTTGCTGGTTTAATTGGTGATTCAGATCTGGTTTGGGATCTAGAAGTGCTTTTGGATCCAAAATTATGCATCAAGACCTTGCTCTTGCATTTATTTTGCATGGAGTGTGAAGCTTAGCACCGGATCTTCAAAGTTCTCCGCGAGATCTATCGTTTTCAGCTCGATCAACAATTACCAAAGCATACCTCAGCTTTGTAGGTTGGTTAATTTCAGATCTAGCTCTGTTTTAGTTTATTTGCATGCTTGTGCTTTAGATCCACCATGTGCTTGTGTATTTGCTTGTGTTGCTTGAATTGATTGATCGATTTGTGACCGGATCCATATGCTAATGTCATGAGCTTAATGAGGCCATTTAATGTGAATTGATACACTATTTTCATGCTCCATTGATTGCTGGTCTGGTGCGAGATTAATTGGAAAAGCTAGTTTGAACTGATTTTTTCTGCAGGAATTGTTGCTGTTTTAACAGCGTTAACCGGTTAACGGATTGGTTAACCGGTTAATGCACCTGTTTCTGTGCTGTTTTTCTGCAGGTTTTGACTGGTTAACCGGTTAACGCTTTGGTTAACCGGTTAACACTGAAACAGTAGACCATTTTTGGGCTATTTTAGGCTTGGTTGATCCCCTTACTTGTTTTAAATGCCATGGATCATTGTATGATCATTGAATATGTTTTTTTGGGTTGATTTTCTTGATGGTTGATGCATGCTTCCATGTTCTCGACACGTAAATGCTCGTATGCGCAATATGACATGTTGTTTGATCGTTGTTGATGTGAGCGTTGAGCATGCCATTTCCATGAGTTTTGTTGATGAACACGTGCTGGATTTTGCTAACACTTGCAGGGGCTCATGGTAAGAGAAGTGTGGATGTTCATCCACATTTCAACTCTTCATTCCTTTTCCTTTTAAGTTGCTTTCTCTTTGTACTTTTTGATGTGCCTTATACCATCATGTGTTGCAACTCTTTTCCTCCCCCTTTAGGAGCAACTTATCTCCTTTAGAGGAGTAAGTTTCTTGCTAGCTCTCTTCTTCTCTTCTCTTTTGCTCCTCTTTGGTTCTTCTTTCCTCTTCTTAGGATAGTTGAAACCTCACTAACCTTAGGATCACTTTTGCATGACAACATTAGGTCTAGTCTTCCCCCATTTTTAGACTTTTGCCTTTTTTCTCTTTTGGTTTCTTTCTCTCCTCATCTCAAAAGAAAACCTAAAAAACATTAATAAAGAAAGAAGTGACTTCTTGTGTTATAGCCTTATTCCATGGGGAATATGTATTCATTCCATCTTGGAATAGTGCATTTGTTTAGCATGATGCATAAGTCGGATCATGAAGTCATCTTCATCCAGAAAAACCCTAAAAACACTTCTTCATTTTAATCACTAAAACACCTAATAAATTCAACAAGTCAATGAAATTAGGCCCTTGCCTTTGGAAACAAGTCTTGGATAAGTTCTCCTTGCTTGGTGAGCTTGTTCTATTATTCCATCTTGGAATGTAGTAGCAAGTACACATTCCATAGAAAAGAGCTTGAGTTCATTCCCTTGTGCCCCACCAATAAAAAGCTCTAAAAAACACAAACAAACAATAAGCGTCTTTCCTTTGGGAATTATTTTCTCATCTCCTTCGCTCTGTCCGTGAACTTGCTTCTTCTTGTCATTTTGCAAGACGGTTACGCATTCGTCGTCCAAGCCTGCAACACCTGAGCATTGACATAGGCAGTTCAAGCCTTAAGACACAAGCGATCTTTTCTACCCCTAGTTAGGGGAACTACGGCGTCTCTGATCCTCATGTCCAGATGAGGTACGTAGGCAGCAGGGTAGGGCCCATTCGAGCACAATCTTTATTTTCCCTACATTTTTCCTCTTTGGTTTCTTTTCAGTTTTTTTTCTCATTCCAATTCATTTTTAGTTTTGCAGCAGCTTTCATCCCCTCACCCTTTGAAACAGTTTCTTTGCAGGCGTGGATCCCGTCGGGTACGATGGTCAATCTGGGGTGCTAATACCTTCCCAGGTCGTAACCGATTCCCGAACTCAGTTTCTTTGGTTCGCAAGACCCGTGTCCTTCCTTTTCTTTTCTTCTGGTTTGTGCAGCATTACCATTCCCGTTCCTTCGAGATAAAAATTCCTGGCTGGCGATTCTACCTTCTTCCGCGCCACTTTCGTGTTTGTACCAGGATGGAAATCCGGAGAGCGACAACTGGAGACTCTGCTGGGGACCGAACCCAGAATCTCTAGTTCCCCTGAGAGTCAATCCTAGCACTTGCGTGCTTCTGTTTCTTTGGGTGTTGATTGTTTGTTGTTGCGTGTTTATTTTACTGTTGTTTATTTACAGTTTTATTTACAGCTTTATTTACAGTTTTCAGTATTTATATTCATGCACCATTATACTGGACTGTCTGGCTGTGTTGGTTTCCTTTTTTCTGTGGGATTGGGAATTGTTACTGAGAGATGAGCTCATAACCGGGGCTCGAGTGCACCCTATGACTTAGAGTGGACAGTCACTTTGGCTTCATGGCATCTTTCTATGTTGGTAGTAGTGAGTTCCACACTCAGACTTGCGACCGTCTTGGAAATGTATTATGCCGGAATTTTTCTGGGGTAATACACGACCTCGATAGTTATGTGCATCTGGGGACCGATTATTGAGGACCTTTGTGGAAACATCCCTCTCCAGTGGTGACAGTGGCAGACCACATTTTATGGCAAACCCATTCGCACCCAAGGGCCCACTTGGAAACTTGCATAGGATGGCCTGGTTCTTTTATAGGAACTCAGTCAAAGCATCTGGTCATATGACGATAGTATTGTACCCTTCGGGATGAATGTACTATTGTTTCTCGATTCCAGCGCTTGAAGCTGGGAACTTATAAAGGATGTTGTTCTTCCCGGACTCACGTTGAGGCCTCCCTGAGTAGTACATAATGCCAAACCAATTCCCTGATTTGGTCATGAGCCATTTCTCGGAAATGGTGAACGTATTATTTCTATTTGGCTTTGAGAGTCCGTGATGTTTGACCCGGAGCACACCCGTGAGATTGGGAGGGGTTTACAGGTTTGCAGGAACCCTCGACCTCATCATACCTCATTGCCAGTACAATTCTATGATTTGATAAGGCTACATGGATTTGGGTCTTTGATTTTGGGGCTTATTTGATACTGAATTCTTGTTCATGAGGCTTTATTCAGAGGATCTTGGTTCTTGGTCGCTTGGGTCTCATGTTTCGTATCCAGACAGTCCCGGTTGTTGATTATGGGTCTGCATTGCATTTGCATCGCATCATACTAGCATTAACTGTTCGTGTTTCCATTTCAGGTTAGCATCTATACCCAGTTCTGGTATTCATTATTTCTCCAGATGACTGAAGTCCAAGAGATACCCAAAAAAAGGAATGTTCATTACACTTTCCCGCAACCCGAAATTGAGAGTATTCAGAAACTAGTAGACTTGATGAGTGACAAGGTTTCAGATGATTTCAGAAGCCGGTATGGGAAGATTTTGGGTTACATGAACAAACCTACCGTTGATCAGAGGGATAGTCTTCATTCTTTGTTGCAGTTTTATGACCCTCAGTTGAGAATCTTCGTGTTTGCTGATTATGTCTTGGCTCCCACTATGGAAGAGATTTATGACATCTTGAAGATTCCTATCAAGAATGGTGTTCCCTATTATGCTGCGGAGAAGTGTCCCCTGTACAAGGACATTGCAGGTGCTTGTCTTTTGAGTATGCTTAGAGTGAAGATGGAGTTAGAAGCCAGTAAAAGGAAAGGATTTAATTTGGATTTTCTTATCACAGAAGCCCATGTGTTTGCATTAGGAGGGAAATGGTCAGAGTTCAGTATGTTGTTAGCATTAATGGGCTACGAGATAAGTCTTTTCCCAGGAGAGAAAGGATGGGTAAGCTTGGAGGCTATCACCCTTTTCGTTAAAGGAAACCCGGTACCCACGTTGTTGGGAGACTTTTACTTCGGCGTCCATCACAGAAATGTGAAGAGAAAAGGGTACGTGAATTGTTGTGCTCCATTATTCGCTGAGTGGTTTTCTAAGAAGCTTCAGAAGTCGGGACCATTCAAAGATCTTAAGCAAGATTGGAAGTGGGCTAAAAGATTGATGGGGTTAACATCTGATGATATAGCCTGGGGATGTAGTAGAAACTTGGTAGGGAAGGAGTTTATTACAAGGTGTGGTGATTTTCCCTGTGTGTCATTGATAGGTAGAAAAGGAGAGATAAGTCATAACCATGTGCTGTCCAGAAAGCAGTTTGGTTATCCACTGAAGAATCCTCCGTCAGACGAAGAAATAGCTAAGACTTTGTATTTTCCAGCTGAAGATAATGAGCTGTTGGTTATTCAAGCATCCCAAGCTTGGGAAACGAAGGTTAGGGAGGGTAAGAAAGAGTTCGGAAAGGTAGACCCTAAGACCTATCCCTCTTTTGCTACCTGGATACAAAGGAGGGTCGATACCTTCTTCCTTCCGTTTTCAGTTGAGGCTCCACTATATCCAAAAGAGGTACCGGTGCAAACCATTGTTTCTCTCGAAGATTACAAGAAATTGGAAGCTCAGTTGCTCGAGGTTCGGGTTGAGAATTCTGAAATGGCTAGTTTGTATCACCGTGCCAATCATGCTAAGCAAGAAGTAGAAGAAAAGCTACAAGTGTCGCAGGCTGCCTTAAAAGCTAAAGAAGAGGAGTTTGCTGGGAGAGAAGCTCATTTTCAGGGATTAGGCTTAACAGAGTCAAAAGAGAAGCGGAGCATAAGAGGATGGTGAAGACACTCAGAGAAGCTCGTCAGTCCATTACTTGGTTACAGGGCCAAAGAGAGCAGGAGCAGAAGAAGTACAAAGAAAAGGAAGAGTTATTTGAAGCGCAGATGGCATTCAAGAAAGAAGAGGTCGAACAAGTTCACAAGATACGAAGGGAAAAGACTCAGCAATTGGAACAGAGCCAACTAGCCTTGAAGGAGGCAATGAAGGAGATTGCAGATCTTAAGCTGAGAGCAGGCGTCAAGAAGAACCGAAGAGAGGCAGAGACTGCAGAAGAGGAGCTTGGATCTTCTTTTTAGCCTAGGATTTCAGTTTATTGTTGATTGTATTCTGACTACCTACAGGCTTGTTGTAGGAGTCTTGCTTTATCTTTCTGTCATCTTTGTTGAATTGTAACCCTTTGGGGAATGCTGTTTATGTCTATGACTCTGATTATTGGTAGTTTGTTCATGCTATGCAACGCTTTCTAGTTACTGTTTTTGAATGAGCAAAGTTGTTTATCCTAAGACACCAGGGTCTGAATACTCCTCAAAAGAGTTTGAAGAGTCAGTTTCCAAAAAAGGGTCATCTGGATTTTTTTTATGTCAAAATACCAGAACTGGGGGCACATTAATGCTGGAACGCGGAAACATGAATAGTTATATTGCATGCATATAAAGTGTTTGTTGTTTTGCAGGTATTTCTCCAGTGTTCTAACATTCATGTCACTTTCAGGCACTATAGCTCCCAAGAAGGTTCAGAGACAATCAACGGTGCACATATACCCTACAAAGGTTAACAGAGAAAGAGCAATGGATCAGATGCAAGCAGATCTGGCTGACTTGAGGACGAGAATGGACAACTTCATGACCCTCATGGCTGGGATGGGTCAAACTCAAGAGCGTTTGCGCGAAATGTTGGAGAACAATCAAGTCAGGAACAATGCGACAGCAGATGGAGGTAATCGCAACGGGGCTGGCGCCCATCATGTTGAAATCCCTATGGTGCAACCAAGGGTCACTGTTGACAATGATGGAGTGTATAATCTGCAGATGGATGGGAAAGACGAGAAATTCACTTTGCTGGATGAGGCAGAAGGCCAAGGAGTTGACATGAATAGAAGGTTCGAAGAAATGGTTGAGCAGATTAGGGCCATTCAGTCTCAGAGTTCTCTAGGATTTGACATCATTGATTTGGGCTTGGTGCCAGGGGTGAGAATTCCCTACAAATTTAAGGTTCCTACTTTTGATAAGTACAACGGCACGGCGTGCCCGAAAACCCACCTTCAGTCTTTTGTGGGAAGGATTGCTGCACATACAAATGATGAGAAGTTGTGGATGTATTACTTCCAAGATAGTCTTGTAGGAGCTTCCTTGGAATGGTACATGAAGTTGAGCAGAGTCAATATCCGAAGCTAGAAGGATTTGGCTGAGGCATTTGTGAAACAGTATCAGTATAATTTGGATATGGCTCCAAATCGTACCCAATTGCAGATAATGTCTCAGAATGCTAAGGAAGGGTTCAAAGAGTACGCCCAGAGGTGGCGTCAGCTTGCTCCTCGAGTGCAACCTCCCTTGTTGGAAAATGAAATGGCAGATATGTTCATGGGAATGCTGCAAGGGGTGTTTATTGAGAGACTGGCGTCTTGTTCGGCAACGAAGTTCAACGACATCGTGATAGCAGGAGAGAGGGTTGAAACTCTGCTGAAAATGGGGAAGATTCAAGACACTAGTGCAAGTAGCTCAAATGGTGTGATAAAGGCTTTCAGTGGACCTCCAAGAAGAAGGGAGGGTGAGACTAATACTGTGTACGGTCGAGGTCGAGGCCGCGGATATAGAGGATCTTATGAGCAGGTGGCCGCTGTCACCATCCCCATAGGTCCTAGGCAACAACAGCAACAACAATAGCAACAGCCGCAGCGCAATAACTATCAGCATAGACCATATCAATAGAGGCAAGCTCGTCTAGCTAACAAGGTGCTCGAAGCCATCCCAATGACGTACACGACACTGCTCCAGAGATTGTTAGACTTGAACTTGGTACAGTTGAGGACGTTAGCACCACCTCCACCTGGAGAGCTTCTAGTGGGGTATGATGCTAGTGCAAGATGTGCATTTCATTCAGGAGCTCCCGGGAACTCAACGGAGAAGTGCAGGGCGTTGCAGCATAAGGTCCAGGACTTGATTGATTCAAAGGAAATTAACTTTTTACCGCCTCCAAATGTTACATCAAACCCCATTCCAAATCAGGGAGGGGCCAGGATAAATGTCGTTGACGGTGGCGAGGGGTCAAATTTGATCTTGAATGTGGATGAAGTGAAGACTTCGTTGCTAGTCGTGAAAGACAGATTGTTGAAAGGGCAGGTATTCCCAGGGTGTGACTATGACTGTGAAGTTTGTTTGAATTCGATCAATGGTTGTAGGGATTTGAAGGTTGGGCTGCAGTGTTGGATTGATGAGGGGTCCCTACAGTTCGATAGTGTTGACAATAGAAGTGATTGTGTGTCTACAGTGACAATCTATTTTGATCCTGCTGAGGTTCCTGTCCGGAGAGAGCCTGTGACTATCTATGTTCTCGAAGTGAGTCCAGTAACCATTACTGTTCCGGGACCAGTTCCTTATGCTGATGACAAAGCCATCCCTTGGCACTATGGCTCGGATGTGTACGTAAAAGGCCAGAAAGTGGAGAGTCAAGCGGTGACAATTGACCCGACTACTATGAATGTCGGAGGAGTTGGGGGGTTTACACGAAGTGGGCGTCTCTTTGCTCCTCAAGCTCTTAGAAGTGATCCTGAAGCTGAAGCTGCTGCAAAGGCTAAGGGTAAACAGATAGCAAGTGAAGAGGTGACAACTTCTGTTGCCGGTCAGGGCACTTATGAAAAAGAGGTCGAGGAATTCATGAGAATAATTAAGAAAAGCGACTATAAGGTGGTT
The DNA here is from genome assembly GCA_963966055.1 of Lathyrus aphaca. Classification (NCBI taxonomy): domain Eukaryota; kingdom Viridiplantae; phylum Streptophyta; class Magnoliopsida; order Fabales; family Fabaceae; genus Lathyrus; species Lathyrus aphaca. The sequence goes on along the minus strand of OZ014519.1, from coordinate 195,644,000 downwards.
GAACAGCTGAATCAGACCCCGTCCAAGATATCCATTATGTCGTTGCTGATGTGTTCCAAAGCTCATCGAGAGGCTTTGCTAAAGGTTTTGCAAATGACGTATGTACCACAAGAGATAACTGTCAACCAGTTAGAGGCTGTGGTAGGCAGCGTAAACGCCAGCCATGGGTTGGGATTCATAGATAGAGATCTCACTTCTGAAGGACGCAATCACAACAAAGCCTTACATATCACCTTGGAGTGCAAGGGTGCTATTCTATCACACGTCCTGGTTGATACAGGCTCTTCTCTCAATGTGCTCCCTAAGAAGGCCTTGATGAAGCTGAGCGTTGATGGTATCGTCTTGCGACCTAGTGATTTGATTGTGAAAGCCTTCGACGGGTCCCAAAGATCTGTGTTTGGAGAGGTAGAGCTACCGGTGAAGATTGGATCTCAGATATTCAAGAGTACTTTCTATGTTATGGATATTCAACCCGCTTATAGTTGTTTGTTGGGACGTCCTTGGATTCACACTGCTGGCGCAGTGACATCCACGTTGCATCAGAAGTTGAAGTATGTGGTAGACGGCCAGGTTATTACTGTATGCAGAGAAGAGGATATTTTCAGAAGCCATCTGTCGACCTTCATGTATGTGGAAATGGACAGGGAGATCCATGAGACACTTTATCAGGCTTTTGAAATGGTCAATGTCAGTAATTTGTCTCCAGCAGTTCGGAATAGTGAAAAGGAAGGGACTCATATCTACTCCTACAAGCAAGCGAGAGAGGTAGTTCAATCCGGAAAGGCCCAAGGCTGGGGCAAGCTGTTGGAAATGGAAAAGAAAGATGACAAGTTCGGTCTCGGATATCATCCTGGTCAGTCCAGCTGGTCTCATGGCAGTAAGCCCATAACATTCACTAGCGCTGGAATGCTCGACTACAACAATGTTTGTGCAACAGATGCAGATGGGGATAATGACTGTGACTTGGATAAATGGATTCACCCATGCGTACCTGGGGAGGAGCTCCGAGACTGGTCTGCCGAAGACTTTGTTCAAGTTACTTGGCAGTCAAAGTAATTTTCTTTGTTTCCATTTTATCATACTTCATGTCAAATCCTGCACTCTGCCCAAAGTGCATGGATCCATCTGTAGGGCCACCATGTTTTTAATGCATTTACTTTTTCCATGAAATAAAGGACATTTTTCAAGAAAATTGTGTTCTCTTTCTTTCGGTTTTAATTTTTTCACAAAAATAAATAAAATGGCAATGTTTTTCTTTCCTATGTTTTTGTGTGTTTGCATCTCCTACAGATTCTGAAATAAGCACATCACTTGTGCAGTGTTGATCATTTGGATTCCTGTGACAATGTTCCTGCTATGACTATGCATGACTTCGACAATCCTATCTACCAAGCTGATGAAAGGGTTGAGGAAGATTGTGAACTCCCGGAAGAATTAGTCAGGTTGTTGAAACAAGAGGAAAGGGTCATTCAGCCTCATCAAGAAGAAATAGAGATCATCAACATCGGATCTGAAGATGTAAAGAGAGAGATAAAGATTGGGGCCAGTCTGCAGGCCGAGGTAAAGAAGGAATTGATTGGTATGCTACGTGAATATGTGGATATCTTCGCCTGGTCGTATCAAGATATGCCAGGACTAGATATTGACATTGTTGTGCACAAGCTGCCACTAAGGGAAGAGTGTCCTCCTGTAAAGCAAAAGCTGAGAAGAACTAGCCCTGATATGGCTATGAAGATCAAGGAGGATGTTCAAAAGCAGTGGGATGTCGGGTTCCTTGTTGTAACTAGTTACCCACCTTGGGTAGATAACATTGTGCCTATACCAAAGAAAGATAGCAAGGTCCGGATGTGCGTCGATTATTGGGATCTAAACAGAGCAAGTCCAAAGGATGATTTTCCATTACCTCACATTGATGTGCTGGTAGATAACACCGCTCAGTTCTCGGTATTTTCTTTCATGGATGGTTTCTCCGGGTACAATCAGATCAAGATGGCACCAGAAGACATGGATAAAACGACGTTCATTGCCCCGTGAGGTACATTCTGCTACAAGGTTATGCCCTTTGGATTGAAGAACGTCGGGGCAACGTATCAGCGGGCTATGGTAACATTGTTCCACGATATGATACACAAAGAAATTGAGTGCTATCTGGACGACATGATTTCCAAGTCCCAGGACGAAGAAGAGCATCTGGTCAATCTCAAAAAGATGTTTGATAGGTTTATAAAGTACAGATTGAGGTTGAATCCAAACAAGTGCACTTTCGGAGTGCGTTCTGGTAAGTTTTTGGGTTTTATTGTTAGTCAAAAAGGAATCGAGGTAGATCCTACAAAGGTAAAAACAATACAAGATATGCCTGCACCGAAAACCGAAAAACAAGTGTGTGGGTTTTTAGGGAGATTGAACTACATTTCTCGGTTTATATCTCATCTAACTGCCACATGAGAGCCAATATTCAAATTGTTGAGAAAAGAGAAAACAGTCAGGTGGAATGAGGAATGTCAAAGAGCCTTTGAAAAGATAAAAGAATATATGCAGAAGCCTCCGATTCTAATGCCTCCAGTTCCAGGACGGCCGCTTATCATGTACTTGACTGTGTTAGAAGGGTCGATGGGGTGTGTTCTAGGCCAACATGACGAGTCTGGTCGAAAAGAGCATGTTATTTATTACCTTAGCAAAAAGTTTACCAACTGTGAATCCCGTTACTCACTGCTCGAGAAAACTTGTTGCGCTTTGGTATGGGCTGCTCGCCGACTGAGGCAGTACATGTTGACCCATACCACACTGCTAATCTCAAAAATGGACCCCGTCAAGTACATTTTCGAGAAACCAGCATTAACCGGAAGGGTTGCAAGGTGGCAAATGATCTTAACAGAGTATGACATACAATATACTTCCTAGAAAGCCATCAAATTAAGTGTATTGTTAGAGTATCTTGCACAACAACCACTTGAAGACGACTATCAACCGATGAAGTTTGATTTCACGGATGAGGACATCGTGTACCTCCAGGAAAGAGATTGCGAGGAACAACTTCCAGAGGAGGGGCCAGACCCTGAATCCAAATGGAAGTTGATGTTTGATGGGGCAGTCAATATCAACGGACGTGGAGTTGGTGCTGTTCTTATCACTCTTGAAGGTGTTCACTTTCCCTTCACTTCCAGAATTACTTTTGGCTGCACCAACAATGAAGCGGAATACGAGGCGTGCATAATGGGGATAGAGGAGGCTATTAATCTTCGGATTAAGACCCTCGATATATTCGGAGATTCAGCCCTCGTTATCAACCAGATTACCGGCAAGTGGTATACACATCAAGAACACTTAATTCCTTATAGGGATTATGCCAGAAGACTGTTGACGTTCTTCACAACAGTTAAGCTGCAGTATATACCACGAGATGAGAATCAATTTGCCGATGCACTAGCTACTCTTTCTTCGTCCATCAAAGTTTTATGTTGGAACTATGTGCCCAGGATTGACATTTCCCGGCTTGACGCACCAGCTTACGCTTTCTCTGTAGACGCAGTGTCTGATAAGAAACCTTGGTATTTTGATATCAAGCTTTTCCTAGAAAAACAAGAATACCCAGTTGGGGCATCATCCAATGACAAAAAGACCTTGAGATGACTGGCTGCTAGTTTCTTCTTGAATACAAATGAGGTTTTTTATAAGAGGAACTTTGACATGGTTTTGCTCAGATGCGTGGATACACACGAAGCAGACCTATTAATACAAGAAGTCCACGAGTGATCTTTCGGTACTCATGCAGGAGGGCATGCAATGGCTAAGAAGTTGCTGAGATCATGATATTATTGGTTAACAATGGATGCAGATTGTTGTTCATACGCCCGTAAGTGCCACAAGTGCCAGATTTATGCAGATAAGGTGCATGTTCCTCCGGATCCGCTCAACGTCATATCATCTCTTTGGCCCTTTTCTATGTGGGGCATTGACATGATCGGGAAGATAGAGCCTACTGCTTCAAACGGTCACCGTTTCATCTTGGTTGCGATTGATTACTTCACCAAGTGGGTTGAAGCAGCATCTTATGCCAATGTCAGTCGTCAAGTGGTAGCCAGATTTCTGAAAAGAGACATCATTTGCAGATACGGAGTGCCCGAGCGAATCATTACTGACAATGGTTCCAACTTAAACAACAAGATGATGGCAGAACTGTGTCGGGACTTTAAGATTCAACATCACAACTCTTCTCCTTATCGGCAAAAGATGAATGGCGCGGTAGAGGCAGCTAACAAGAATATTAAGAAGATTGTGCAGAAGATGGTTGTCACTTACAAAGATTGGCATGCGATGTTACCATTTCCGATGCATGGGTACTGAACATCAGTCAGGACGTCAACTGGGGCAACTCCTTTCTCATTGGTGTATGGCATGGAGACAGTCTTGCCTGTTGAGGTAGAAATTCCTTCATTGTGTGTGATGATGGACGTGAAGCTCGATGAGGCTGAGTGGGTATGTGCCCGATACAATCAGTTGTGCCTAATTGAGGAAAAAAGATTAGCGGCTATCTGTCATGGTCAGCTTTATCAAAGGAGAATGAAGCGAGCATTCGACAAACGAGTATGTACTCGGGAGTATCAAGTAGGCGAGCTTGTGCTCAAGAGGATCATTCCTCCAGGTTCAGATCACAGGGGCAAGTGGACCCCAAACTACGAAGGCCCATTCATAGTGAAGAAAGTTTTCTCAGGTAGGGCGCTAATACTTACTACTATGGATGGAGAGGATTTCCAGTCTCCTGTTAACTCGGACGCAGTTAAAAAATATTTCGCATAAAAAGACCCGCTGGACACAAAAACAGAATTAAAGTCCAGGCAAGAAAAAGGCATCCCGGCGAGTTAAAAACAGAATAAAAAGCTTGGGCAAAAGCTAGGGAAATAAATGAAAATATGTACACCTGCTGAGTTGAAAAGCCAAATTGGACAGCTCAGGCAAAAAAGGGTATCCCGGTGGATTGAAAACCCGAAAGGGCGATCCACGCAAAACAAGGGAATAAGCGAACAACTGCGATCCGGGTAATCTGAACCAACTCACTGTGTCATGTAGTCTGACAATATCAGAAGGGTAGGAATCAATCCCCTCGTCTTCTTCAGAAAGCAAAGGTAAGAACAGAAAGTCTTGAAAACATGCTGGTCATAGCAAGAAGGAAACTCATTGGAATGTCGTGTACATTTCCATTAGGATAGTTTCTTTTCTCAATTTTTATGGTAGTTACCTCTTTCCAGGTAGTTACTTCCTGATGTAAAGCTTTGCCTATTCAGAGGCCATTCAATGAATAAATATCCAGTCAAAGGCCGTGTTGTGTCGTGTTTACTTTGTTTGCAAAAATGTCCTTAATTTTTGGCAAAAAGAGCATTGCATTTGAAACATGTTGATTTTTCTGAAAAAAATTGACATGACAGGGAACAGTTAAAAATTATCTTTGAGTATCGGGTGACAATGGATGAACAGATCATACCATGCAAGTCCCTGGGGCACCTGTGTGTAAACTATGTTGCAGGTTTTGCAAAGCGATGTTGTATTTCCCCAAGCAGAGGATGCTCCCCAACTGAGCTATAGAAATTGGAATCCCTAGCAGAATTTCAAATCTAATCAAAGGCGGTGTCACCCCTAAGCGGTGTTTGTTCTTCACAAGAAAGACATAGTCATCCCTAGTAGAGTTCGGATGAAACTGTCCCCAGCTGAGTCAGAGTAGGGTGGTATCCCCAGCAGAACTTCAAAACCCGATTGAAGAGGTTTGTCCCCAATCAGAGTCTTTGTGTCAGTATGGGCTATCCCCAGCAAGCAACTGAATGCCTATTTCCCCACAAAATTAGAATTTTCTGAGTTCTCTCCCCAGTCGGAGTCTTGACCAAGCCTCTTCCTCAGCCAAGTCTGAAGATCGTCATTACCCTACATAGTTCATGATCGAGATTCACTCCCGTCATTGGAGTATTTCCCAGAGAAGTTGCCAGTCTATTTTGGCCATGTGATGATACAAACCGTCATTCATCTCCCCAGTCAGAGCTAGGCATCGTCAAAGCCTTTGACGAGAATTCCCCTGCAGAATCGGGATTATTGTTGCCAATCAGGGCATTTCGAAGTGTGCTCGTCTGCATTTCCTAACACTCGTCTGTGTTGGGTCTCCGTCTTGATGCTCGTCTGCATTTCCTGGCACTCGTCTGTGTTGGGTATCCGTCTTGATGCTCGTCTGCATTTCCTGGCACTCGTCTGTGTGGGGTATCCATTTTGTGCTCGTCTGCATGCTCTACAACACTCGTCTGTGTTTGATGTTTGATAGTTGCTCGTATGCATCCCTCTCAACACCCATCCATGTTTGACGTTTGATAGTTGCTCGTCTGCATTCTCCAGCATTCGTCTGTGTTTGATGTTTGGTATCTGCTGGATGTTCGTCTACTCTCCCAGCACTCGCTCGTTTGTGAAATATTCTTCATTCAATTCTCCCCGGCAGAGTGTTGTTTCTTACTGGGATGTCGTTGCTCGTATGCTTTCCACAACAGTCGTTTGTGTTGATATCTGCTTGTTGCTCGTCTGCAACTCTCAACACCCGTCCATGTTTGATGTTTTATAGTTGCTCGTCTGCATCACCCCAATACTCGTCTGTGTTCGCACATTGTAGTTGCTCGTATGCTTTCCCTAGCAGTCGCCTATGATTGGTAGATGCTGATGCTCGTCCGCACTTCTCAACACTCGTCTGTGTGTGATACCTGTTTGATGCTTGTCCGCACTTCCTAGCACTCATCTGTGTGCAACATCCATTTGATGATCGACACTTGTCTGTGTTTGATATTTGCTTGTTGCTCGTTTGTAGTCCCTATCACTCGTCTGTGTTTATTATCTAGTTAAAGCTCGTTCACATTGTTGGATACTCGTCTATATCGTCCTTCCCACTCGTCTGTGATGGTTCATACCCATATGAATGCTGATTTGATAATTGTTCTGGTACTCGTCTGTATTGCTACTCCAAATGCTCGTATGTATTGGATCTCTGGTATTTGTCTGTATCAGTGGCTGATATTCGTCTATATCATCGCCTGAAGCGTCCGTTTGTGTTTCTTAGATCATCGTCTGATATTCGTCTGTATCATTGACTTATGGCACTCGTCTGTGTTCTTTTGATGATCATATGATACTCGTTTGTGTTGAAGAGGTTTGAAGTCCTGACGGTGGGATTAAACGTCAAAATGGTTACCCGTCCTGGCGTAACAGGTTTATCCGAAGGAGGTTCGTCTATCTCAGAGACCACTTATTTGCGCAAGATTTGTGAAGAGGGTTCGTCAAATCCTAATGTTGCACCTGGCGTAATAGGTTTGCTTAAAGAAGACTCGTTTGTCTTAGACCATATGTCTACGGATAACATATGAAGAGGGTGCGTTTATCCTGATTATGCATGTTTGTCCTACAGACTTAAGTGCATCACCGATCCTGGCGTAACAGGTTTATCCGAAGGAGGTTCGTCTGTCTCAGATCATATATTGCAAAATGTATGAGGGCTCGTATGTCCAGCACCTGGCGTAACAGGTTTATTCGAGGAAAACTTGTCTGTCTGGATTTTTCTATCCGAAGTAACAATGCAACTTGGAGAAAACTCGTCTGCTTTCTCTCCGCTTCAGTCGCCAAAGCGTCATTTGGTTGGGTTTATTTCAGGTCTTCTTGGTATTCAACCACAGTTTATCTTGAACAGTCGATAGTCGTGCTACCGTCTTTTTCAGATTAACAATTGCTTGAATAGGGGAAGCTATAACTCCCCAAATTTGCCCTCTCCTGTTTAGCATCATCATCATATCATAATCATCATCAACATGTCATGTCCTTAGCATATTGCACAGAAAAATGAGGCATAGCACTTGCATGTTCCAACATAAGGCATATGGTCAATAATTAGGAAAATTCAAAGCTCACAAGGCATGTTACAAGGTTGACATCAGGGTCAAGGGTTTAAAAAGGATTGAGGATCAAAATCAGATTAAAACGGTTGGCGTTGGGGTATTCCTGAGGTTTCCCACCAAAAGGAGGGAAAATTCAAAATTCAGTGGCGTTAACCGGTTAACGGATTGGTTAACCGGTTAACGGCTGCGAATTTTGAATTCCAGCAGCATTTTTCAGCATGTGTTTGGCTCCAATTTTCATGTTTCTGATTTATATTCATTTTGAATTAATTGGAAATTAAAAGAGACAGATCTAGAGCACTTATCCAAGCCTAATCCCATTGCTAAATCCTAATCTCTTTGCCAAACCATAATTTTGGATCCCAAGCCTAATTTTTGGGCCCCAAACCAAAACCATATTTAATCCATTTTCCTCCAAACCAAGAGGGGGCTCTCTCACAATTTTTCATTTCCATTCTGAATTTTCACTCTTCTCTCTCACAATTCTCTCACTTTTTCTCTCCCAATTTTCCAAATCACTCAAAGTTCCTCTTTGAAGATCACATAACCTTGCCTTAAGGTGTGTAGATCTTGGAACTAGACCTCCATCCTTAGCTTCATTGCATCTTTTTGCTGGTTTAATTGGTGATTCAGATCTGGTTTGGGATCTAGAAGTGCTTTTGGATCCAAAATTCTGCATCAAGACCTTGCTTTTGCATTTATTTTGCATGGAGTGTGAAGCTTAGCACCGGATCTTCAAAGTTCTCCGCGAGATCTATCATTTTCAGCTCGATCAACAATTACCAAAGCATACCTCAGTTTTGTAGGTTGGTTAATTTCAGATCTAGCTCTGTTTTAGCTTATTTGCATGCTTGTGCTTTAGATCCACCATGTGCTTGTGTATTTGCTTGTGTTGCTTGAATTGATTGATCGATTTGTGACCGGATCCATGTGCTAATGTCATGAGCTTAATGAGGCCATTTAATTTGAATTGATACACTATTTTCATGCTCCATTGATTGCTGGTCTGGTGCGAGATTAATTGGAAAAGCTGGTTTGAACTGATTTTTTCTACATCAATTGTTGTTGTTTTAACAGCGTTAACCGGTTAACGCACCTGTTTCTATGCTGTTTTTCTGCAGGTTTTGACTGGTTAACCGGTTAACGCTTTGGTTAACCGGTTAACACTGAAGCAGTAGGCCATGTTTGGGCTATTTTAGGCTTGTTTGATCCCCTTACTTGTTTTAAATGCCATGGATCATTGTATGATCATTGAATATGTTTGTTTGGGTTGATTTTCTTGCTGGTTGATGCATGCTTCCATGTTCTCGACACGTAAATGCTTGTATGCGCAATATGACATGTTGTTTGATCGTTGTTGATGTGAGCGTTGAGCATGCCATTTCCATGAGTTTTGTTGATGAACACGTGCTGGATTTTGCTAACACTTGCAGGGGCTCATTGTAAGAGAAGTGTGGATGTTCATCCACATTTCAAATCTTCATTCCTTTTCCTTTTAAGTTGCTTTCTCTTTGTGCTTTTTGATGTGCCTTATGCCATCATGTGTTGCAACTCTTTTCCTCACCCTTTAGGAGCAACTTATCTCCTTTAGAGGAGTAAGTTTCTTGCTAGCTCTCTTTCACTCTTCTCTTTTGCTCCTCTTTGGTTCTTCTTTCCTCTTCTTAGGATAGTTGAAACCTCACTAACCTTAGGAACACTTTTGCATGACAACATTAGGTCTAGTCTTCCCCCATTTTTAGACTTTTGCCTTTTTGCTCTTTTGGTTTCTTTCTCTCATCTCTCAAAAGAAAACCTAAAAAACATTAATAAAGAAAGAAGTGACTTCTTATGTTATAGCCTTATTCCATGGGGCATATGTATTCATTCCATATTGGAATAGTGCATTTGTCTAGCATGATGCACAAGTCGGATCATGAAGTCATCTTCATCAAGAAAAACCCTAAAAACACTTCTTCATTTTAATCACTAAAACACCTAATAAATTCAACAAGTCAATGAAATTAGGCCCTTGCCTTTGGAAACAAGTCTTGGATAAGTTATCCTTGCTTGGTGAGTTTGTTCTATTATTCCATCTTGGAATGTAGTAGCAAGTACACATTCCATAGAAAAGAGCTTGAGTTCATTCCCTTGTGCCCCACCAATAAAAAGCTCTAAAAAACACAAACAAACAATAAGCGTCTTTCCTTTGGGAATTCTTTTCTCATCTCCTTCGATCTGTCCGCGAACTTGCTTATTCTTTTCATTTTGCAAGACGGTTACGCACTCGTCGTCCGAGCCTGCAACACCTGAGCATTGACATAGGCAGTTCAAGCCTTAAGACACAAGCGATCTTTTCTACCCCTAGTTAGGGGAACTACAACGTCTCTGATCCTCATGTCCAGATGAGGTATGTAGGCAGCGGGGTAGGGCCCGTTCGAGCACAATCTTTATTTTCCCTACATTTTTCCTCTTTGTTTTCTTTTCAGTTCTTCTTTTTTCTCATTCTAGCTCATTTTTCAGTTTTGTAGCAGCTTTCATCCCCTCACCCTTTGAAACAATTTCTTTGCAGGCGTGGATCCCGTCGGGTACGGCGGACGATCTGGGGTGCTAATACCTTCCCTGGTCGTAACCGATTCCTGAACTCAGTTTCTTTGGTTCGCAGGACTCGTGTCCTTCCTTTTCTTTTCTTCTTGTTTGTGCAGCATTCCCGTTCCTTCGGGATAAAAATGCCTGGCTGGCGACTCTACCTTCTTCCGCGCCACTTTCGCGTTTGTACCAGGATGGAAATCCGGGGAGCGACACCTGACAATATTTTAAAGTTACTTTAGTAACAACAATTTTTTTCTTAAGGTTTCACATCCGTTAGGCTAAACGACCGGGTGAGGGTCACCTAACTTAAAAGGCGGATTCCTATTCAGATTTCTTTTTAAGCACAAGATCATTCACTTATTTGCATCAGCTTAATTACTTAGTGTGTGATTTCTAGATGGTGTTGAGTGCTAGATAAACTAATTAAAAAATATTAAAGGATGAGAACTCAAGGTTATGACATAACAAGTATTAAAAAAGATTTCCATATTCAGGAGACTTAAGGTGTTAAAACGATACCGGTCTTGTGAACTTTTCCCAAGTCTCCACAATCTAACCTCAAACTAGTCTATAGCCAAAGAAAAATTCAACAATTGCATGTGTTTCTAAAACAAAACAAAACAAAACAAAATAAAACAAAACAAAACAAAACAAATAAAATAAATTATTCTCTCCCCCACACTTAAAACAAGCATTGTCCTCAATGAAAGGACATAAATATAAAACAAGAGGGAGAAAAAGAAAAGAACACACCCGAGTAATCAAGGTGGATAGGTGATCACATAAGCAACATTTCCTAAAGAGAGCTCTTCTACAGTCTCTTCTTCCAAAGTGGGGATCTCATATAGTAGCTTTAGGTACTATCCATTAATCTTGAAGTTTTTATTAGTGACTTCGCCTTTTATTCCAGGATCAAAGAAGAATCTTCGATAAGTAAAAGTGTTGAATATGCACGTGATAGTGATCTCCTTTTCTACAACTTTAAGAATCAAAGGATTAAGGGGCTGCCTCACTACTTTTGTTCCATCTTCAATTGAGATCCTATGCATACTCATGGATGGGCTAATATCACAAGTGTCAACCAAAGTCCATCCAATTCCCTTCTTATGTTCCTGTAATGTTTTCTCTTCCTGCACAAATTCAAATAAATTATTAGGAAGTGGTTTCAGCTCTAAAGAGGGTGGTTTCTCGATGGATGGTTTGTTTCGGGAAGTCGGAGTGTCGAGAGCTTCATTGACATGAACAACTTCATTTGCAACCTCATTTACAGTAAGAATATCAACTTGCAAGGAAACCTCAATTTCAGCACAAACAGAGCAAATTTTAATGTCAGTACAAACATCATAATAGTAAACATCATTAAAATCAGACAATGATGGAAAATCACCTGCAAACAAATTAATACAAGTATCATCAACAGTTCCATAAGGCAACTCTATTTTTAAAATATAATGTTTTTTCGAAGGTTGTTGGTTTGATCCTTGAGCTTGCTGCATGGCATTCATCGAAGTTGTAAGTTGATCAAGTTGTGCTTGCAAAGCCTGAAGACTATAATCTGTTTGTTGCTGAAACTGGAGATTATTTGCAGCCATTTATTTGACAAGGTCCTCTAGTGAAGGTTCGGAAGGTGCAGAGCACCCAACCTGAAATTCCTTTAGATGCTTATTCGGATCCTCATCTGCAAAACCATTAAAACATGGCAACACGTGTGTTAAACCAAATTTCAATTTGAAAGGTGCAGCAACAACAAGATATTCGAAACATAAAGCATTATAATTCACATCAGGGGCAACAAGTTCTCTAAGAGTTCTTTGATCAGTCATGATATGATTATCAAATTTAAAATCAGAATTAAATCAATGTTGAATCAAATCAAACCATTGAAGAGTTAAAATGAATGGAAAATAAGAAAATAAATTAAAACAAAATCTAAAAAATATAAAAATAATGCTAAAAATCTAATTAAATCAAATAAAGATCGCACAATTTTTTTTATATTTTTTTGAATATATGAAAATGAAAAATAAATCAAATAAAATAGAAAAACGCAGAATTTGCAATTTTGAGGGTTGAAATCTTTTAGAATTCTATCTAAAAGAGTATTGTTCTTCGATTTATTTCTGATTTTCTGAAAACAATTCGGAGCAAATCGAAACAGTGGCTTCACACTTACATGTAAGGTTGGAAAACTTATCACATTTTTTGTGTGTTCTTGAATTTTTCGAATGCATAGATTTATGATCTTTTAATGGATTTTGATGATTGTATGTTGTTTGTAGTGTTATACACATTGTTTCTGGCTGGTTTGTTTGAAGTTTTCGTGCAGGTATCAAGAATCACCTTTGTTAGGGTTCAAGCTCCCGATTTGGGGTTTTATGATTAGGGTGATATAAATGAATTCTAACAACGTGGTTGGATTGTGTATGATATAAGGATCGTTATGGCATAATCAATTTGTTAAGATTTTACAAGTTTCATGGTGATTGGAGAAACCTAGGTTCTGTTGCGAAAACAAATTCGTAGGAAAAATCGCAGCTAAATTCGTAGCAAAATTTGCAGGGCTGGAGGTTGAAGATGAAGCAGTCTGGCGCGAATTCTAAATTCAAATTTTAATTTGTTTTTATAATTTATATATGTTATATTATTATCAGATGGTGCGTTTGGCTCAGTTGGTAAGGCATGCGTGTGTTTGGGATGAGGACCAGAGTTCGAGTCTGGCCGAAAGCAATTTTTTTTAATAACTCATTTATCTTGCAGGTTGTGTATATTATGCATTCTAGTCATCACTTCTTTAAGCCGCACGCTCAGCCCAATGGTCTTGGCCTCTTGCTGGTAATGGGGAGGTCCTGGGTTCAAATCCAGGCCTCCCCCATTTTTTTTAACCTAGTTTATTTTGTTTTCTTTTCCTAATTATTTAATTATATAAATTATATTATCAAATAAACTAATTTTTAAATAATATTATAATATTTTCTTATAACAAAAAAAAACTTTATATTTTCAAAATCAATATTTTATTTTCTCAAATTTGATTTGTTTCTATTTTATGTTTATATTATTATTAAGTATATATTTTTGTAAATAAATTAATTAGGTTTAGATTAATTTTCAAAACCCTAATTTTCTCTAACCCTAACCCTAATTTTTATTAACCCTAATATTTAACCTAATTTTTTTTATAAATCATAATTAAATCATTAATCATTATTTTAATATGTAAATAGTTTAGTATTTGTTTATTATTATTAAAACTTATTTTCTTAATTAATTCTTAAAAAATTTTCTAACATTAATTTGTCTTGCTAATTTTTTATTTCTTTTATTATTTCTAACCTTTATTCTTATTTATTATTATTACTAACCTTTAAATTATTGCTTATTTATTTTCTATTTATCGTTATTATTATTTCTCCGATTATATTGTAATTGTCCTGAAGCTTTGTAATAGGTTAGCTTATATTTTTTGCTTTATTTTCTGTATGAATATGTTTATTATATGGTTAGTAATCCTAGGGTGTGGTAACATGTTTATAATTAAAATCAACTTAGAATAACTAATTTAAAAAGATAAATATTTGAATGTAAACACGCACACACGTAAGTCGATCTTTGATCGCCATCTTGCACTTTCTAGGGTTACCTCTCATGTTGCCTATTTCTAAGGTCAAGTAAGGTATCTTAAGCAAAGTCCCTCCATCAATATCATCAAGTCCCTTCAGTTTATAAGATCAAGTCCCTTCGAGGTTGCCTATGATAAATGATCTTGTCCCTTCGAATAAAAGATGATAAGTCCCTACGTATTGCTAAAGACACCTTACAGTTGCCTACATTCAGATTGTCCCTATACTTGTCCCTTAATCACATCCAAGGTAATGACTACCTATTCCTTAATAATAGGGATACTCTTACCATTGAAAGAACATAAGAACAATAAAGACTTAATCTAGGGTAGGTATCTCTTAAGTTGCTTGCTCACTTTTCAAAATACTTTTTACACTTCACATTTCAAACAAATTTTCAAAACAAAGTCTTTATATACATCCATATGAGGATCATTATAAAGTACTTAGAAAATTTTTAATCACACACTACACCTTTCTCAAAACAATTTAAAGTGAGCTAAGTAACTAAGAGGCCATGGATAACCATGTATATAAAGGGTGCTAACACCTTCCCTTTGTATAACCTACCCCCCGAACTCAAAATCTTTTTAAGGTCTTTCCTGTTCTTTTATGTCCTTTCCTTTTGGATAAAATAAAAGTCGGTGGCGACTCTTGCTATCCGCAACATTTAACTAAAAGTCAGTTCTCCCACCGTGTTACAGAACTGGCGACTCTGCTGGGATAATATTAAAGAGGGGTACCCTTAGGAATTAGATCACTTTAAATTTGTTTGCTTTGTTTGCTTTATATTACTTGTTGGGCTCTTATGTGTGAAAGATCCTAACCCGGATCTAGTGTACCTTAGGTAAATGGAAATAGACCAAGGAAACTGTACGGCGTATACCAATATGGTTGATCTGGTGGCCATAGTTAGTGTCACTTCTTGGTTGGTGCTTATGTTCCTTAAGAAAGTTGAGGATAATATGAGGCTGCCATATGTTGTCAATACACTAACTAACTTTTAGAACCCTAGTTATCCCATCTTGGCCTTTAGAAAGTAGTGAGATAGCCGGCTTTGGTGAAGACTGAAGTTGGTTGATACTCGATACTACGCTCATTGAGATCCTAAATTTGGAGGGTTTTGGTTGGCAAGTAAGTTGCCTACTGAACAACCACCCTTGTGAAGGATCAATGATATTGAGATCCCTTAGAACCTGGTTACTTTTATAGGACAGGATGAACCATCTGAACTTTAGGGGAGGGTACTTACCTTTAAACCTCATGCAAGCCTTCAAACCTAGGGCTATTGTGTGACTTGTTTGTGTGTGCCACATGTTTTTGATTGGGCATAACATCATCATGCATCATAAGCATAGCATTTTCACTAACCATTTCAAGGACCAAAGGATTTATCTTTGTTCTTTGTTGCAGGTCATGGCTTCTGCTCGTAGGAACACTATCCGGATCAACTTTGTAGGGATACCTCCTAAGCTTAAGGAATTGGTCTCTCAAATTTCTGAAAACTCCCAGTTCATCAAGAAGCATGGTCACCTACTGGATCTAGTCACTTCAGGGTTCAATGAAGATATGATGAGTGTTCTGTTTCAGTTCTTTGATCCTAAACACCATTGCTTCACATTCCCCGACTATCAGTTGGTTCCTACAATGGAAGAGTTCTCCAAGCTTCTAGGTATACCTATCCTTGATCAGAGACCTTTCACAGGCTTGGAAAAAGAGCCTAAACCTGAAGTTATTGCTGCAGCCCTACATTTGAAGAAATCAGATATTGTCCTAGAAACAATGAGTGGAGTTAAGGGTATTCTTGCTAAGGTATTGATGGAGAAAGCTCAATTGTTCCTGAAGGCCATGAGTTATGATGCTTTTGAGTAGATTTTAGCCCTATTGATCTATGGCTTAGTGTTGTTCCCTAATCCAGACCAGTTCATAGACGTACACGCCATCAACATATTTCTGACTCATAACCCAGTGCCTACATTGCTTGGAGACATCTTACACTCTCTTCATACCCGTACTACGAAGACACGAGGAACTCTGATGTGTTGTATACCTCTATTATCTAGGTGGTTTATTTCTCACCTTCCTTGATCAGTGATGAAGAATGAACAAGGGTTCAGGTGGTCCAAGAGGATTATGTCACTTTCTCATTCAGATATTCATTGGTTCTCTAGATCTATGGAGAATGTTACTATCATTGACCGTTGTGGGGAATTCCCTAATGTGCCACTCCTTGGCATAAGAGGGGGCATCACCTGCAATCCTTCTTTAGCTCTACGTCAGTTTGGTTACGCTCGGAGTGATGGTCCTCATGACATGCTTATTCAGGGTATCGTGTTCGACTATGACAACGATCTACAAGGTTACCGTCAAAGGTTTATACGAGCATGGGGTAAAGTGAACAAGGTTGACAGCAAGACTCTGGAACCCAAGTACACTATTCCTATGGAACCTTATCTCAGATGGGTGCGATCTCGTGCTCAGACTCTTATGATGCCATATCCTGCTATCCTGCCAGTTACCATGGAGCCTGTTGCTGAAGGAGATACTTCTTATATCATTCTTCATCCAGACATGCCCACTGACATGGAAGAGTTGCAAAGGTCTTGGATCTAGTTGAAGGAGCAAAGAGATACAACCTGGATGATTGGATCTTTCCTACTGTGGGTGATGGGCTCAACAACTGGAAGACTGAAGACGTTATTCCTATCTCCTTTAGTCAGGAGTAAATACTATTACTGTGTTTTATTTTAAGTTTGTAATTTCGAACAATTAAACTTTTAAGCCTTGTGTCTTGCCCGGGGCATAATGGTAATGCTTGTTTCGGGATGTCATTTCATTTGCATACTTCATTCAATAAAAATCAATGGACGTTTCATTTTCGTAAATATTTTGCTCCTTGTCTTTCTTTTATTTTTTATTTTTTATCAGCTATGTGTTCTTACACACACCCACATCACAAAAATGCAGATCCTCATCCACTCTGGATCCTGTTGATAACAGTTCTACTATTGCCAATTATAATTTCGAGAATCCGATCTATCAAGCTGAAGATGGAAAGGAGGAAGATTGTGAAGTACCTGTAGAGCTTGCTAGGTTGTTACAACAAGAAGAGAAAGCTATACAGCCACATGAAGAGCCAATCGAAGTTGTGAATCTGGGAACTGAAGAAAACAGGAAAGAGGTCAAGATAGGGGCTGAACTAGAAGATGAGGTTAAGAGCAGATTGATTCAGATGTTACGTGACTATGTGTAGATCTTTGCTTGGTCCTATGAAGATATGCCAGGGTTGGATACAGACATTGTGGTTCACCGTTTACCGGTAAAAGAAGATTGTCGTCCGAAGAAGCAGAAGGTTCGTCGCATGCGTCCCGAAATGTCAGAAAAGATTAAAGCAGAAGTGATGAAACAGTTTGATGCAGGGTTCTTAGCTGTGACTTCTTATCCTCAATGGGTTGCAAATGTGGTACTAGTACCTAAGAAAGATGGTAAAGTACGCGTGTGTGTGGATTATAGAGACTTGAACAAGGCCAGTCCTAAAGATGACTTTCCACTTCCACATATTGATGTTCTGGTAGACAACACTTCTCAGCATAAGGTTTTCTCTTTCATGGATGGTTTCTCTGGTTACAATCAAATCAAGATGGCACCCGAAGATATGGAGAAGACTACGTTTGTTACACAGTGGGGCACTTTCTGCTATAAGGTGGTGCCGTTTGGTTTGAAGAATGCCGGGGCAACATATCAGCGTGCTATGGTGGCTTTGTTTCACGATATGATTCATCATGAGATAGAGGTATATGTGGATGATATGATAGCCAGGTCCCAGAATGAAGAACAACACCTTGATCATCTGCATAAGCTGTTTGAAAGGTTGAAGAAATACAAGCTCAAATTGAACCCAAATAAGTGTACTTTTGGAGTTAGGTCTGGTAAACTCCTGGGTTTCATTGTCAGTGGAAAAGGTATTGAAGTGGACCCTGCAAAAGTGAAGGCTATACAAGATATGCCAGCTCCCCGTACTGAAAAGGAAGTTAGAGGTTTCTTGGGACGACTGAATTACATTGCAAGATTTATTTCCCAGTTAACTGCTACCTGTGAACCAATCTTCAAGTTGTTGAAGAAAGATCAGGTAATGGAATGGAATGACGAGTGCCAGATAGCCTTTGATGAAATCAAGAGATATCTCCTAGAACCTCCAATTTTGATGCCACTAGTTGATGGAAGACCCTTGATTATGTACTTAACAGTATTAGACAACTCAATGGGGTGTGTGTTGGAGCAACATGACGAGTCTGGTCGAAAAGAGCTGGCAATATACTACATTAGCAAAAAGTTTATCGACTGTGAAACAAGATACTCACTGCTCGAGAAAACTTGCTGCACTTTGGCATGGGCTGCTCGCCGACTAAGACAGTATATGTTGACTCATACTACTTTGTTGATTTCAAAGATGGATCCAATTAAGTACATATTCGAGAAACTTGCTCTCTCCGGACGAATAGCAAGATGGCAAATGATCTTAACAGAATATGATATACAGTACACTACTCAGAAGACCATTAAAGGAAATGTTGTAGCTGATCATTTGGCTCATCAAGCAGTGGATGATTTTCAATCAATGAGTTTTGAGTTCCCGGATGAAGACATTATGATTATTACCAAAGTACCTGGACAATATGACGGACCCGAACAAGGATCCCGATGGACTATGGTTTTTGACGGAGCTTCTAATGCACTTGGTAATGGTGTTGGTGTTGTGATCATCTCCCCTGAAGGTCGTCATACCCCGATTACTGCAAGACTTTGTTTCTATTGTACCAATAACGTGGCTGAGTACGAGGCATGTATCATGGGTATCAAAGCTGCCATTGAGATGAAAATTCAGTTCCTGGATGTATATGGAGATTCAGCCCTGGTAGTGAGTTAGATTAAAGGAGATTGGGATACCAAGCATGAAAATCTCATCCCCTACAGAGAGCATGTGTTGTCTTTGATCCCATATCTTGAAGAGATTACCTTTGGACATATTCCACGAGGAGAAAATCAGTTGGCAGATGCATTAGCCACCATGGCATCTATGTTTGAGATTAGCTGGGATGATGAAGCTCCCAAGATTACTATTGACAGATTTGAGAAGCCTGCATACTGCTATGAGATTGATACTGAAAGAGGAGAGGAGAAGCCTTGGTTCTATGAAGTGAAAAGATATCTTGAAACTCAGGAGTTCCCTGAAGGGGCATCTGTCAAAGATAAGAAGTTTTTGACGAGGTTTTCTGCTAAGTTCCTTTTGAGTAATGGAATTTTGTACAAGCGCAATCATGATTCAGCTTTGCTTCGTTGTGTGGATAAGAAGGAAGCAACAGAGATTATGGAAGACATGCATGATGGGATTTTTGGCACTCATTCCAGTGGTCACACCATGGAAAAGAAGATATTGAGAGCAGGTTACTATTGGTCTACTATGGAAGCGGACTGCTATCAACATTCCAGAACATGTCACAAGTGTTAAATCTATGCTGATAAGGTGCATATACCTCCAGCTCCATTGAATGTGTTGACTGCTCCTTGGCCTTTTGCCATGTGGGGCATTGATATGATTGGTGAGATCAAGCCTACTGCTTCTAATGGGCATCGTTTCATCCTGGTTGCTATTGATTACTTTACAAAGTGGGTGGAGGCAGCTTCATTTGCATCTGTTACTAAGAATGTGGTGGCTCGATTCATTAAGAATAATCTCATATGTAGGTATGGAATCCCTGAAAGGATTATCACCGACAATGGCTCTAATCTGAATAACACCATGATTACTGATCTCTGCATGAAGTTCAAGATTAAACATCACAACTCTTCTCCGTATCGTCCGAAAATGAATGAGGCAGTAGAAGCTGCTAATAAGAACATCAAGAAGATTCTACAGAAGATGACTGTTACTTACAAGGATTGGCATGAGATGTTACCATTTTCTCTTCATGGTTATCGTACTACAATACGTACTTCAACAAGGGCAACTCCATTCTCCTTAGTCTATGGTATGGAAGCAGTTCTACCCATTGAAGTTCAGATACCCTCCTTAAGAATCATGAAGGATGCAAGCTTGGATGAAGATGATTGGATTCAGACTCGACTTGACCAGATAAATTTGATTGATGAGAAAAGGTTGGCAGCTGTTTGTCACGGTCAGATGTACCAGAAACGGATGATCAAAGCTTTTAATAAAAAGGTTAAGCAAAAGGTATATCAGGCTGGTGACTTGGTAATCAAGCGTATCATATTACCACAGGGTGATCCTAGGGGCAAATGGATTCCTACATATGAAGGACCATTTGTAGTCAAGAAGGTATTCTCAGGAGGTGCCATGATGCTTACTACCATGGACGGTGAAGATTTCCCACAACCCGTAAACGCAGACATAGTGAAAAAATACTACGCATAAAAAGAGACCCGCTAGGTTGACTGGCCTAGGCAAAAATAAGGGCATCCCGGCGAACCAAAAGGGTTCGGGCAAAAATTAGGGATATATATAAAAAAGTGTACACCCGACAAGTTGAAAACCTGAAAAGGCGGCTTGGGCAAAAAAGGGTATCCCGGTGGATTGAAAACCTGAAAGGGCAATCCAGGAAAAAGTTAGGGATTAAAGCGTATGACTATATCTCGTTTAGGATCACTCATGTAACTCCAACCAGTTGTGCTACCTGACTCAAGTTCGAACAGATAAAGATCAATCCAATCATTTTCATCTCAACAACAGAAGATGAGATACTTGATGATAATGGCAATAGTAGAATTGAAACTCAATAGGATTATTTCTCACATAGCTGTTTTCTTTGTTTTGTAAAACTTTTACGACGAATTCCTCTTACTAGGATTTCTGTCTCCTTGTACAAACTTGCCTGTGTATAGGTCACTTTATAATATAAATAAAATTTCGTCTTTGAATCCAGATTTACTTTTACCCTGTTTACCTAAACGAAAACGTCCATTGGTTGTGTTTGAATGTATGTATGCTTTTGAATATGATTGATGTTTACCAGAAATGCATAAAATGCAGTAATAGTATTTACTAAGGACGAACGACGGTAGGAATTCAACGAAGCTTTGCCGGTTCATCCCCACAGAATAACTACAAATCCCCAGCAGAGCAAATCTATACTTCGAGTTATATTTCCCCTTTGACTTATGTCCATCTCTTTTATCCTCAATCAGGATACTCAGGAACTTATTCCTTCAATATAGGTACGACGAACGAAGACGGGAGGTTATAGGTATTATACTATCAAACAAGACGGGAATGAAGTCCTCATATTCCTCAGCAACAAGCCGGGATTTATTTTCCCTAGCCAGCAATTGTTATACAAAGACATCTGGACGTTTCTAGTAACATGATTCATACATACATCATTTACATCATACCATAACATATCCATAAATGCATAATACATTTACTTAGATGCATCATGCCATACATGCATACATATTGCATGAACTAACCTTTTCTTTGCAGGATAGTTATATGCAGATAAAACACTATCAACAATTCACAACAGTTCAAAGACGATCTATACGAAGATCTAGTGCTGATACTTAATTCAGGGATAATCGCTACGAAGATTCGTTTCTGATGATCAATACTCAAGTTATCCTTGGATGGTAGGTAAATGGTCTATACGAAGATTTATTACCTAATCCAAGATATTTCCAAAAGAGATAGTCGTTACGAAGATTTATTTCTACTGGTCTATTCAATAACTCAAAACAGTTCAGAGACGATCTATACGAAGGTCTAGTGCTGATACTTAATTCAGAAAAAAATCGCCACGAAGATTTGGTTCTGATACTTAAATTAAAG
The DNA here is from genome assembly GCA_963966055.1 of Lathyrus aphaca. NCBI lineage: Eukaryota > Viridiplantae > Streptophyta > Magnoliopsida > Fabales > Fabaceae > Lathyrus > Lathyrus aphaca. The sequence goes on along the minus strand of OZ014519.1, from coordinate 195,622,056 downwards.
TATGTTCTTAGATATGGTTCAGAGACGATCTATACGAAGATCTAAGCCCTGACACTTAATGAAGGATATTCTTTTTCCCCAGAGATAATGCAGAGACGATCTATACGAAGATCTAGTGCTAGAATTCAACTCAAACCATGTTGCATAAACGATTCAGAGACGGCCTATACGAAGACCTAGTACTGATATCCAGTATCAACATAAAGATATTATCACCTCCTGATATTATGGGTGGCATCTATAAGCCCATCTCCAGTTCCAAGTGGCATCTTCAAGCCCACTCAAGCATATACAACTAATCATCAGTGTTACTTTACGCACCGGCGAGTGCAAAGTTTTGGGCTTTTGTGTTCAATCCCCTTCAACCTTCCAGGTCACGAATGACACATATGCCAATCTAACCCCTCAGGTTTCAGAAAATTGAACAGGGGAAGCTGTTACACCCCAAAATTTGCCCTCACCTAAACAAAAAATTGTGTACTAAGGTGTCCCAAGAGGTTCACAAGGTTCACAAGGTGCACAATTAGTCAGAAAGATTGACAATTCCCTCAGACAAAGCCTCATCCAAAGCAATGCATCTTAAACTAGGATTTTGGATTTCATCAGGCTCAATGGACTTCCAAGTCTTCAATTGAGCTTCATAGCATCCTATATGTCTTCAAGAATCCCTATGTCATGTTTCAAGGCTTTCCCAAAAAGTTTTCTCAGTCAGATGATCAGATAGGCTAAAATCAGTCAAAGTAGTTAAAAAGTCAAACTGAGGTCAACTGTGGTCAAACCAAAGTAAAATTTCATCATTTTTTGCCAACATCAAGTTTATGAAGTAAAATTCATCATTTGATCAAGGTTTGGTCATGATTCATCAAGGAGATTTCAGATCATCAAGAATCAGGAGTTTCTAAATTAGGGTTTTCATAGAAAAAGTCAACTGAACTTTGACCAGCCATAACTTTCACATGCTTCATCAAACATTTCCCATCCAAAGCTCATTTTGAAGGAAATTGAATTCTCTACAACTTTGTGTCTCACAAGCCAAGCCCAAAAATGCTTCATTTGGAAGGTATGAGCTAAGACATTATAGGTCATTTTAAAAGTCAACAAAAAGTCAACATCTTCCAAAGGGCATAACTTGAGAATGATAAAGGATATGGACATGAGACCAAAGAGGTTGGTTAGAGGACTCTCTAAGATTTCCAAAATGTCCAATAACACTTTCATATCTTTAAAATTGAGGGATTTGTGCCTTTGCAAAGTTGGGAAATTTTTAAGAGAGATATGCAGCAAATGGAGTCTTAAAACCAAATTTTGCCAAATGGGCCTACCAAATTCCAATCCAATCTCAAGGATAAGATCATGCACGACCCATTGACTATTTTTCCATATTTTTATGTTTTATATTTTATTATTTTGGATTTTATTTAATAAAATTCAATTTAAATGAAAATAAAATATAAAAAGTCAATCCAAAATTCTGATTTTTGTTCTAGAAATTCTTAAAGGATAATTAAAGATGATTGAGATCACATAAAATCAGATCAACCTAAAATAGTAAGGATTTATGAGATTTTTTATGCATTTATGGATGATTGAGTCTTCATGATCAAGCAATGAGAATCCATGATGCAAAGGCCCAATTTCTGACCTATTTTCATTCCATTATAAGTATAGAACACATCCAAACACAGGGGACACGAAAAATAGGATTAAGAACACCATTCACAAACTTCAAAATTTGACAAGAAAGCAAGTTTTCGGTTTTGGCTTTTAGGTTGATTTCAAAGCAATTTTAAGGTTGAAATATGTTCCTTGACCCTTACTGAACGCATCCTAATCATTATTATCATCAGAAACATGCTCATATGCATAAGCCGAATCACATTTTTTTTGTGTGTTCTTGAATTTTCCGAATGCATAGATTTATGATCTTTTAATGGATTTTGATGATTGTATGTTGTTTGTAGTGTTATACACATTGTTTCTGGCTGGTTTGTTTGAAGTTTTCGTGCAGGTATCAAGAATCACCTTTGTTAGGGTTCAAGCTCCCGATTTGGGGTTTTATGATTAGGGTGATATAAATGAATTCTAACAACGTGGTTAGATTGTGTATGATATAAGGATCGTTATGGCATAATCAATTTGTTAAGATTTTACAGGTTTCATGGTGATTGGAGAAACCTAGGTTCTGTTGCGAAAACAAATTCGTAGGAAAAATCGCAGCTAAATTCGTAGCAAAATTCGCAGGGCTGGAGGTTGAAGATGAAACAGTCTGGCGCGAATTCTAAATTCAAATTTTAATTTGTTTTTATAATTTATATATGTTATATTATTATCAGATGGTGCGTTTGGCTCAGTTGGCAAGGCATGCGTGTGTTTGGGATGAGGACCAGAGTTCGAGTCTGGCCGAAAGCAATTTTTTTTAATAACTCATTTATCTTGCAGGTTGTGTATATTATGCATTCTAGTCATCACTTCTTCAAGCCGCACGCTCAGCCCAGTGGTCTTGGCCTCTTGCTGGTAATGGGGAGGTCCTGGGTTCAAATCCAGGCCTCCCCCATTTTTTTTAACCTAGTTTATTTTGTTTTCTTTTCCTAATTATTTAATTATAGAAATTATATTATCAAATAAACTAATTTTTAAATAATATTATAATATTTTCTTTTATAAAAAAAAAACTTTATATTTTCAAAATCAATATTTTATTTTCTCAAATTTAATTTGTTTCTATTTTATGTTTATATTATTATTATGTATATATTTTTGTAAATAAATTAATTAGATTTAGATTAATTTTCAAAACCCTAATTTAGCTAACCCTAATTTTCTCTAACCCTAACCCTAATTTTTATTAACCCTAATATTTAACCTAAATTTTTTTATAAATCATAATTAAATCATTAATAATTATTTTAATATATAAATAGTTTATTATTTGTTTATTATTATTAAAACTTATTTTCTTAATTAATTCTTAAAAAAATTTCTAACATTAATTTGTCTTGCTAATTTTTTAATTCTTTTATTATTTCTAACCTTTATTCTTATTTATTATTATTACTAACCATTAAATTATTGCCTATTTATTTTCTATTTATCGTTATTATTATTTCTCCGATTATATTGTAATTGTCCCGAAGCTTTGTAATAGGTTAGCTTATATTTTTTGCTTTATTTTCTGTATGAATATGTTTATTATATGGTTAGTAATCCTAGGGTGTGATAACATGTTTATAATTAAAATCAACTTAGAATAACTAATTTAAAAAGATAAATATTTGAATGTAAACACGCACACACGTAAGTCGATCTTTGATCGCCATCTTGCACTTTCTAGGGTTACCTCTCATGTTGCCTATTTCTAAGGTCAAGTAAAGTGTCTTAAGCAAAGTCCCTCCATCAATATCATCAAGTCCCTTCAGTTTATAAGATCAAGTCCCTTCGAGGTTGCCTACGATAAATGATCTTGTCCCTTCGAATAAAAGATGATAAGTCCCTACGTATTGCTAAAGACACCTTACAGTTGCCTACATTCATATTGTCCCTATACTTGTACCTTAATCACATCCAAGGTAATGACTACCTATTCCTTAATAATAGGAATACTCTTACCATTGAAAGAACATAATAACAGTAAAGACTTAATCTAGGGTAGGTTTCTCTTAAGTTGCTTGCTCACTTTTCAAAATACTTTTTACACTTCACATTTCAAACAAATTTTCAAAACAAAGTTTTTATATACATCCATACGAGGATCATTATAAAGTACTTAGAAAATTTTTAATCACACACTACACCTTTCTCAAAACAATTTAAAGTGAGCTAAGTAACTAAGAGCCCATGGATAACCATTGATATAAAGGGTGCTAACACCTTCCCTTTGTATAACCTACCCCCCGAACTCAAAATCTTTTTAAGTTCTTTCCTGTTCTTTTATGTCCTTTCCTTTTGGATAAAATAAAAGTCGGTGGCGACTCTTGCTATCCGCAACATTTAACTAAAAGTCAGTTCTCCCACCGTGTTACAGTAGTTTAGCGACAATGACTCGAATCGTCTCACAAGAAATCTCGATCTTATTAACTAACGATAGTAAGGATTAATGGGGGTTGATTTGAAGGTCGAATTATAAAAACGGATTAAATTAAGTGATTATCAAAATAAGCTGAAACGGTTAATCTGCTGTTTTGATTTCCCAACTTATCATCGACCCAAATAATTCTCAATTCCTAAACGGACTCTATTTACTTTTCGATTATAATAACAATCAAACAAGCATAATTCATATTATATGATAAACATTCCCAATTTCTGAATTAGGCAAACAGATGAAATATATCAATCGTGAATTAAGAAAACACGATAAACATACGCGAATTAAGAAAACGCGATTAAAGTATAGGAACATGGAATCATCGAAATAAATCAATCTAACCTTAGATAAATAGAATTAAGCAAACAAGATATCAAGATCAGAATTGAAAGGAAATAAATTAATTGGAAAATATAAGAACCTCAAAGTGTTGGCGAAAATCGATTACAACATATTAATCCTTGGAATTAGTTCTCCATAATTCGTCTCTTCGAGCGTAAAAAATTAAAATAGTAAAAAGTGTATATGTGAACAGTCCTTCCTGCTAGGTTATATGGCAAAACCAAAAAAAACCGTTTACAACCCAACTGGGTCAAATACATAATCCAGACCCAATTCTAAATGACCCAAAACTAAATAAAACTAATGCAGCAGCTTCAAACGAAATTCTTGAAAATATGACTCTGAATCTGACTTCGGCTCCAACACGAAAGTTGTAGCTCTCTCTCTTAGATTTCTGTTAAATGGCAGAACGCCTTAATCAGATTCCTGGAACTCCGGTTATGACCATTTCCGTAAAAGCTGTTAAAGCTGAAAATTAAGTACGAAAATCAAATTAAACCAAAAATAAAATAAAATAGAAAAACTAATTAAAATATAAAAATAAACAAAGAAAACCAAATAAATGCTTAAGTGATAATATGGGAGAATGTGCATTAAAATGCACTGATCACTCCCCTATTACTGGTTTTAAATATAAGATACACTTAAATAAGATGTTATGGTATCCTCATGATAACAATACGGTAAATATTGATATGTTCCCAACGGAATTCACAACTGGCTGTTTGTAACTGGGTATCCGGGTTCTTCATTGGATTGTGTCGCATAATATTTGTCCCAAGAAAGGTGGATATTCCAGAAGTTGACAAAGCCGAAGTAGCCTTGATGTATGCTCTCACAAAGAAAGTCAAGGTTAATTGGCCTTACTATATTACTAGTCGCATTTTTGCACTAAGAGAAAAGAAAAAATTGGCCTTGAGTTATCCATCTCTCATTCAGTCTATCTTGAATAATGCAAAGGTTGTTGTGAAAGGGTTTCCTATGATGTCTGTCAATCCAAATCATGAATTTAATAGCAAATATCTCAGTCTTATGGGAAACTCATGGGATCCTGTTCGAAAGAACTTTTTTATAACTTTGAGACCTGAGTAGTCAAAGGGAATCTGCTATAGCAGCTGGTGAGAAAGAAAATGCTCCTAGTGGTGACAACATTGAGTCTAATGAGGAAATCATGATGATCAAACTCAGCCTATGGAGGAAGATCATGGTAATTGGGTCAGAATAGATGTACAGGAACATGACTCAGTCTATGGCTGGAATAAAAATGAAGAAGAGGTTCTCTATGATAATCAAGGTTGGGGAGAGTGACAACATACTGGTTGGACTCAAAATCAGTCATCTCAAGCATATTCTCCACCAGATTACACTTTGCCTTCTACTGATGAGCCGACTAGTCGTGCTACGTTGCATAATAGGCAACTTCAACAGCAAGAACACTATGAGGCTCAACATGCCTGTAACAAAGAAATGGAAAAACAAATCAAAGGTCAGAATGAAGCTTTCAACACTTTCAACCAAAACTTCAACCAGTTTCTCGAGATGTATGAAAATGATAGGGCTTCATCTTCTGGCACATCTGGTCATAAAGGGCAAATGGGAAGATCTGATCATAGAAGGGAATATGGTTCATCTAGTTTTTAATGTGTTAGCTATGTTGCTTCTTTTTATATGTAATGATACTTAAATTACTTTGGTTTATATTTATCTCTATTTTTCAATCAATCCCTTATCGTGTTACTATGTGTAAGTAAATATTGAAAAAACGAGTTTTCACCCTGAATAGGTCGACCTGTCTCACTATCAGGTCGACACATTTTGTTCACAAAAATTGATTGACAGATTCTGGCACTGCCAGGTAGACGCATTATGTAAAACAGGTCGACCTATCTTTCTGGGTAGTACGAGGTCGACCTACCTTCTAAGGAGGTCGACCTGTCCTCATAGGAAACCCTTAGAAAGCGCTTTTTAAAGAAAGTGCTCTCTAAAGTGTATCATATGTTAACCTAAGAGAACACTTTCTCAAGAAAGTGCTCTCTAAGGTAATTTATTAAATAAATGTAATTAATAAAAATAAATTAATTTTAAATATTTAAAGAAGTTTATCAAATATTTTATTTAAATGCCTTATTTGACTAATTTTAAATATTAATCAAATAATAAATATTTAAAGAAATAAATAAAATATTTTCTTTAAAATATTTTAAATTAATAAAATGTTATTATGATTTAAAAATATTTTAAATATTTTAAAGAATTTAATCAAATATTTTAAAGAATTTAATCAATTATTATTATTATTTAAAATATTTAAAATGAATCAAATAATAATATTTCAAATTAATCAAATAATAATATTTAAAAATTAATCAAATATTAATTAACTGAAAAATATTAAAAAATAAATTAAAACAATTGGAGAAAGTCATATATTTAAATTTGTATTTGAATCATTGGATGTATCACCACCCCATTGGTTAAAACGTTTTTACAATGCCTTTCCGTATCACAAGGGTGTGGGTTCGAACACCCCGTTTGTATTTTTAGTTTTTTTTTGCATTTTTTGAAGTAAAAACTAACCAGGTCGACCTACCTTCTAATGAGGTCGACCTGTCCTCATATGAAACCCTTAGAAAGCATTTTTCAAAGAAAACACTCTCTAAAGTGTATCATATGTTAACCTAAGAGAGCGCTTCTCAAGAAAGCGCTCTCTAAGGTAATTTATTAAATAAATGTAATTAATCAAAAGAAATTGAGATTAAATATTTAAAGAAGTTAATCAAATATTTAATTTAAATGCATTATTTGATTAATTTTAAATATTAATCAAATAATAAATATTTAAGGAAATTAATCAAATATTTTCTTTAAAATATTTAAAATTAATCAAATATAATTATGATTTAAAAATATTTTAAAGAATTTTATCATATATTTTAAAGAATTTAATCAATTATTATTATTATTATTATTTAAAATATTTAAAATGAATCAAATAATAATATTTAAAATTAATCAAATAATAATATTTAAAAGTTAATCAAATTATAATTAATAGAAAAATAATTGGAAAATGTCATATATTTAAATTTGTATTTGAAACATTGGATGTATCACCACCCCAGTGGTTAAAACGCTTTTATAATGCCTTTCCCTATCACAAGGGCGTGGGTTCGAACCCCCCCCCCTTTAGTATTTTTTAAAGTAAAAATTAACCAGGTCATCATCCAGGTCGACACAATTTAGTAAGTTTTAAAGTAATAAACGCGCTGGAGTCATCAGGTCGACGCAATTTAGTAAGTTTCAAAGTAATAAACTCCTTGGCTTCATTAGATTGACCTACCTTCTCAGGAGGTCGACCTGCCCTTTTAGGCCAGCCTAAGAAAGCGCTTTTGAGTGAGAGCGCTCTCTAAGGTTACCTTAGAGAGCTCTTTATGATTAAAGCGCTCTCTAAGAGTTTTTATAAAATAAATGTAATTAAAAATTATATGAAAACCTCAGAGAGCGCTTTCATCAAAAGCGCTCTCTAAGGTTATTTTTAAATTAAAATATTTTAAATAATCATTGACCTTAGAAAGCGCTTTCTATGAAAAGCGCTTTCTAAGGTCAATGATTATTTAAAATATAAAACTTCGTCCTTCATTTTCATAAACCCTTTCATTGTTTTTGCTCTCTTCTTTCGCTCGTTTTTTTCTCTAAACCCTAAACTTTCATTGTTTTCGTTCATCCATTGATTGTTTATACCTGACATTGTTGTTGCATGACATTGTTTTCATTGTTTCTAATTGTTTTTGTTCATCCATTGATCCATTGATTATTGTGGCGTTTGTTTTTCTCCGTGAAGAAGAAGAAGAGGTAAGTCATTATTTAGTTCATTATTGTTGTTGTTCTTGACGATTTAGTCATTGATTTAGTCATTGTTTAGTCATTTTTGTTGTTGTTCTTGATGATTTAGTCATTGTTTAGTCATTGTTGTTGTTGTTCTTGATGATTTAGTCGTTGTTGTTGTTGTTGTTGTTGTTGTTGTTGTCATTGCCATTGTTGTTGTTGTTGCTGCCATTGTCATTGTTGTTGTTGTTATAGCTGCCATTGCCATTGTTGTTCATCATCAGGTCGACCTGCCCTCAAGGGAGGTCGACCTGGTGTTCTGTTGTTGTCCACTTACCTGGTGGTCGACCTGGTCTAACGAGGTTGACTTGGTGTTATGTTGTGAGAAAATATTTAATTGACAAATAAAAAATGAAGAATGAATAGGTGCTTGTTTGTTATTACATGTTGCCACTTATCAAGTTATGACTTAAAACTGGTAAATTAATGATATTTTATTTTATGATACGTGTACAGGGGGATCTTGGTAATTCTACTATATCCGGACACTATATTTCATTATACAACTATACAAGTATATCTTTTATTTAGATTTGTTTTTGTTTAGTTTAATTAGTGTAACTATGGATAAGAAATGGATGTTTGCAAATTGATTAACGAAAGAGTACGAGAATGGGGTATCGAAATTCGTTAAGTTTGTTGTTGCGCACACCGAAAACCCCAGTCGAATGAAATGTCCTTGTTTGGGTTGCTGTTTTGTGGGTTATGTTAACGCAACTCAGTTGGAATCACATTTAAAGAGGCGTGGAATTGATCAAAGTTATACATGTTGGGATATGCATGGTGAGAAAAGTAACGGGAATGTTGAACCGGGGGATAATACGACCTATACTTCAAACGACAATGGCACAAATACATATGATTATGATCGAGTCGAAGAGATTGTAGAAGTACTTGAAGATGATCTTAAGGATTGTCCCCAAATGTTTGAGAAGTTGGTAAGCAATGCAGAGAAACTATTGTATAATGGTTGCATTAAATTCACAAGATTGTCTGCGGTTTTAAAGTTGTACAACTTAAAGGCGGGCAATGGATGGCCGGATAAGAGTTTCACAGAGTTATTGGCCCTGATGAAAGTTATGCTTCAAGAGGATAATGTTCTTCCCAGTCGAACATATGAGGTCAAAACGATGTTGTGCTCTATCGACATGAGCTATGATAAGATACATGCATGTCCAAACGATTGTGTATAAGTAAACATGAGTGAGACACAGACGATGGTCCATTCATAGTAAAGAAGGTTTTCTCTGGTGGAACACTGATGCTCACTACTATGGATGGTGAAGACTTCCTGTACCCTGTGAATTCAGATGCATTTAAAAAATACTTCGCATAAAAATGAACCGCTGGACATAAAAACAGAATGTAAGTCCAGGCAAAAATAGGGCATCCCGGTGAGTCAAAAACAGAATAAAAGACTCGGGCAAAAATAAGGGAAAATAAAGAAAAAATGTACACCCGCTGAGTTCAAAAGCCACATTGGACAGCTCAGGCAAAAAAGGGTATCCCGTTGGATTGAAAACCCGAAAGGGAGATCCACGCAAAATGAGGGAATAAGCGAACAACTGCATTCTGAATTCTTCTGTATCACTTACAACATGGCAAGCTTCGAAAGTTTAAAGCAGGATGAGAAGAATGTCAATGTCATACGAGTCATAGAAAAGGGAAGCTCACTGAAGCGTCCTCAACATTGCCAGCACCTTTTTGTTTCTCAATTTTGTAACAATTTCCTCATTTCAGGGGATTTGTTTCTTTGACTGTACTTGCCAATTCAGGGCACACAAATTAATAAAATCAGAATTTTCAGTCACACTTCGTCTTGTACATTTTGTTTCATTTGCAAAAAAATGTCTGATATCCTTAATATAATGGTTGCATAAAAACAAATGTGCCTTTCTAAATTACATGCTTGCAGGAAATATATTTCTTACTCCCAGGAGTCTCTAAAACTCCAACGATGGAATCCAGTAAGGGATACCTCGGGGTATTTATGCGTTTCTTTGTCATAACAGGATTGCAGGTATTCAAAGCGCAACATGGGGCATGAAAGGTTTTCCCCAGCAACATTGTCAGATCATTATTTCCTCAGCCTATCTTCCAAACAACACCAGAGATGTTTTCTCCCAATCAGAGCTGACAGGCATCGTTTCTCCAGCACATCTGTCAGAGCAGTACCAGAAGGTGCTCATGTCCTCAGCTGAGTTGTCAAGTATCATTCTCAACAGGATCCCCACAGAAATTTCTAGGAAGATTGTTCAGTGATCTTTTTCATATCCCCAGCCGAGTGCTAGACAGGGAACCATCTCCCCACAGAGCTCCAGCCTCTCCCAGAAGAGCAATGTCTGAATTTCCTGCACAACAAAGTGACGAAAGCTTCCACATCCCCAGCTAGGCTCCTCCTTACAAAGATAGGTCTATCAGTGACTTATTTCCCTAAGCAGAGCTATATATCAGATCTACCAGTGATCTCATCCCCAGCGGGGATATTCTTTCAAAACAGATCAATCGGAGATCTCCACAGGCAACGAGATCCGAATCTCGGATCGGTATCTTTTGCATAATCATAGCATTCGCATCATATTTCCCCTTAAAGCGTAGAATTCCGTTTAATACGGAGCATTACGGCAAAAATCAAACATATTGCATAAATCACAAGTCAGGTTCGAATCAATCACCTGTAAATATCAACATTTCATCAGCAAATAAAGACTCACAGTCCCAACCAAAAGCCAAAGCATCCCTTTTGCACTCTCAATTACAGATACTTCTTGACATTCGTCTGTGTCATTTCCCCAGCAGAAAGCCAAAGCATCCCCTTTGCACTCACAAATACATGTTCATATTTACTCTTCTCTACACTCGTCCGTGTCACATCATCCCCTGCAGATATATCTATACACTTTCCCGACACCCGTCCGTGTCACCACTCCCCAGCAAATCCTCAGTAAAAAGCAAAACTTCTTTTCTATCTGACACTCGTCCTATGTCATGATACTTTCGGCAGCCGTACCCTGCCAGGCGACCGTCCTTCACCTTTTGATGACTGTCCCTCATCATTCCCCCAGCGGAGTCTCCATGATTGGAACCCTTTTCTATCCGACATTCGTCCTATGTCGTGATATTTTAGCAGCCGTCCCCTGCTAGGTGATCGTCCTTCACCTTTTTGATGATCGTCCTTCATCATTTTATCCGATGGCCATCCCCATCGTTGATCTTGTTATCTGACATTCGTCCTATATCATGATAAACCTCTAGAGCAGTCGTACCCTGCCAGGTGATCGTCCTTCACCTCTTGATGATTATCCTTCATCACGCTTATCCGATGGCCGTCCCCATCGTCGACCTTTTCTATCCGGCATCCGTCCTATGTCGTGATATATTCGGCAGCCGTACCCTGCCAGGTGATCGTCCTTCACCCCGGATGACCGTCCCTCATCCTTATCCCACACAGAGATGACATCCCCTGCTAGGTGATCGTCCTTCACCCTTGATGACCGTACCTCATCATTTGTTTATACTTTGCAAACCTGATGGCCGTCCCCATCATTGACTTTACTTTTAATCCCCAAAGAATTTTGTTACTTTATCTTGATGGTCGTCCCCATCATAATCTCTTTATTTCCCCCAGCATGTCGGCCGTCCCCGTCATTGCTTTATCCCCCAGCAGTCGTCCTCTGCTCGATGGTCGTCCTCCATCACCCGCACTTTTATAATCATACTTTACTACCTTTTACAATCTATACCCCTTTTCTTCTTCACCCAGTGAGTGCAAAGTTTGGAATGTCTTTGATATTCAACCACAAGTTATCTTGTTTGTCTGTTAAGCCCGTCGCTTACATCCTACACAGCTAACTCATGTTTGAATAGGGGCAGCTGTAAACACCCCAAATTTTCCCTCGCTAGGTTCACACCATGGCTTGTGATCTTTCACATTTGCATTAGTTTGATCATACCATCCCATATTGCATTTTTTATTTCATTGCCTTAGGTTCAAGTTCATCTGCATCTAGGGTTTGTGACCTGAGCAATCCAAGATCTATCTGAGCCACTCCAAAGGCCTCCAATCATCTCAAGAGGGTCCATGTATGTTCAATCATCATGTTATATCCTCCAAAGATCAAGGAATTCAAAAAATCACAAGAACTGGCAAAGCATGGAAGCAGAGCTAGGGTTTAACTACACAGATGACCTAAAATTAGGGTTTTGGTTTCAGAGGCCATAACTCCAAATTTTTTGGTCATTCTTGTTTCTATTGGTCTCAATATGTTATGAGGATCATACATACCAAGTTTGATGAAGAAATTCATTGTGGAAATCATCTGATCACTGGGTAACTTCTTGAGCAAGTCAGAGCAAAATCAGGGCATCTGAGGCCCCCATCAATGGACCCAAAGTGGATTTTTCATCAAATTGAAGTTATATGGTCTTTATTTGATCATTGAAGTGTTTAGAAGTTCACAAATTTGAAGAAAAGTGAGCAAAACCAAAAGTTGCCAAAAATGGAAATGACTTGTAATGTAAACTTTCCATTTTGGGAAAGTTTTTCAACCTCCTCTTTCTCAACCAAAAGTGCTTCAAATGAAAACTTCTTGGTCATGAAAGTTGTAGATTGGATCATTCCCTATCCAAAAAAGTACAAGAACAAGATCTAATTCATTTTTGAACTCAAGTTATGGCTTTCCAAAGTTGGCAAAAATCACATAATTTCATGTTTCATGCCAAAGAGGGATTTCTGCAAAACCTCATGCCAAGCTATTTTGTGACTTCAAATTGACTTCTACACATCCTAACATCATAGTGCATGACTTAAAACTCAGAATTGCCCAAAGAATTTCACATTTCCATGACTTGCACATAAAGAAATCTCAAAAGGGCCAAAAGTTCATGAATTTGCAAAACCTCCCATAACTTCTCACAAACTTGCTGATTTGCCTCAAAGAGATTTCCATGGCTATCCTTGAATCTTGCTGCACCAGACACCCCTTTGTACTTGGCCTGAACCAACCCATACCTCAAAGGACAACAAATCTTGACTTTTTGCATCTTCACCCATACCAATCAAGCTGTGACATTACCAACTTTCTGACCAATCACAATACCTTATACTAACCAAAAGCAATCAAAAGAACAACACACACAAGCCTGAACTCCCCCATAACCCAGCATTCACAAAAACTTGCAAAAACTTCATTCCTTCGAATTTCTCAGCACAAACATCAAACCTCAAAGAAAACTTCACCATTCATTCAGAAATGCTTCATAGAGCATAAACCACCCTTCACTTTTCCCTAAAACCCCTTAAAACTCAGATACAATTTTCTGACCAGTTGATCACAAACTCTCAAACCAGCCATTCTCAAGGTCTTCTAAGCTTCAAAGCTTCTTCAGGGAGGTCATTGGAGACATTTTGAAGCAAGAAAGCAGCCAGAAAGCTCCAGGGTTGAAAGCTCCAGGGTTGAAAGCTCCATCTCAGGTAGCCATGCGAAATAATTTTTCCAGAATCTTTTTTTTAAGTTATTAAATGGTTAAGTTTGTTCCCCTGAGTACACTGAACCTTTTAATTTTGAAAATGATGAAGAATTGAGAATGTATGGTCTGTCTGAAAGTTTCACCATTTTTGTTCTTGGCTTCGAATCTTGAAAATGAGTGAAAAGAAATGGTTTTTGAGAGTGGGGTTGATCTTAGGAGAGTGAGAGGAGTCAATCTGGAGCTTTAGAGCTCCAGAAATGACCTAGGGAGAGAGATGGGAATTTTCAGGGGAGAGTGTCACCGGAGAAGACGACCGAAGCTCTTCTCCGGTGACCTGAAAGTAATTAGGGTTTTAATTAGGTTTAGGGCATTGTTTGAATCTGGGTCGTTTGATCACCCTTTCCCGCGTGCATTGGATGGTGTAGATTGAGTAATTAGCTTTAATTTAGGATTATTTAATTAATTAATCTGGTTTAATGAAGTTTGAATTTGGGCCGTTCAGATGCGCGCCAGTCAATCCCTCCAAAGCCCAGAATTCATCCTGTCCCTCCATCCTGCTTACTTTCAATTTAATTTGTTTTTATTTCATTTTTTCTATTTTATTTTGCACGAATTTTTAAAAATAGTAAAATAGTCAAAAAATTCTGAAATTTTTTATCAAACATTTTATTAATTTTCAAAACCCAAAAATATTTTTATTTTTATTTTTTGCATTAAAAAAATATTTTTAAATCATTTAAATGTTATTTTTAATTAGTTAATTGATTTTAATTAATTAAAAATACATTTAAGTATTTAAAAATCACAAAAAAATTCAGAGAACATCTTTGAACATTTAGAAGCATTTACAAACTCACCACACAAATTTCTTTTTGGTTTTGATCATGCTTTGACATTTTTTCATTGAATTAGGGTTCTTAAATTGTTCATTTTCTAACCCTAATTTCAAAATTTCATAACTTTTAAACCAAGTTGAGTTTGTGAATGATTCTTTTTGCATTGTTCTATGTATATCTTCTAGTTTCTAAAAACATTTTTGTTTCATTTTTATCTTTCATTTTCAATTTGTTTGGCATTTTACATTTAGGATCACCCTTAAAACCCTAGAAACTTAGAAAATTCACAACTCCTTCTAGGTTTAGCTTCTGAACTCCCCCTTTGGATGGTAACCTAGTATAGGTTTACGGTTCCTTTTAGTGAATTTTCAATTTTTATCTTGTCATTTGCTTCTGTTTTTGAGTTTTGCTTTCTATGTTGCATATAAACCCTAATTTTGTATCTTCATTTGCATTTATCTTGCATAAGCTTGCATCCATGAACTTGCCATGACATTTTATGCATTCACATGACTCATAAGACATCCTAGTACACATTAGAATCATGTTTGATCATTGCATCATTCATTTGCCATGTTATGTATCCATTTCATTTCTTGTGCATCCATGAACTTTCATGCTTCTTTTATGCTTCATTTGCATCTTCATTACTTGTATGATCATTCATATCTCATGACATACATTTGCATCATCCCTTAGCATCATTTGCATCATAAACATGCTTCTGGTTTTGGTTTGCATCAATGCATACTTTTCTTTTTCATTTCATTTTTATTTCCTTTTATTCACTTTTCAGGTGGTAAGTGTTATGAGAAGTGAATTTGCCTTCACTTCTCATAATCTCTTCTCATCTCTCTTAGGCATTCATTGTCGCATTTTGTATTTGTATTAGAGTGAGCTTGCTCATTCATGTCTCCTCCTCACTTTATTTCTTCAAGCAACTTATCTTCTTAAGTGAAGTAAGTTGACTTGCTTCTTTCTGCTTCTCCTCCTTCCATCTTTCCTCTTCCTTGGTGGCTCACCCTGAAGACTTCTTGCAAGCCTCATAAACCCTAGGAACACCCAAGCATGATCAAAATTAGGGTTTGATTAGTCCCCCCATTAGTTTTACCTTTGTGTCATCTTTTGTGTCTCTCTTCTCATCTCTTAATCAGGGACTAAACCTTCAAGGTTTTAAGGCTTTGTGACTAAGGTTATGCCTGTATCCTTCTATTAGGATGGAGTGTATAACTTTAATCCTAAGTGTTAAACCCTTAATGTGTTTAAATCCTCTCAATTAATCCATCTTAATAATCACTAAGACAATAGCTTGTAACTTGGGCCTTGCATTAGGGTTCTAATTCTTCCTTTATTGGTTAAGGACTAACCCTAGTGTTAATGGACAAGTCCCCCTCAAGTTGTCTTACAAACCATAATATTCACTTCTTAATCTCATCCTTAATTAAAATCCACTTTAATAAAGGTTTGTTTTGTCATGAGGTTAATCCCTAATCATGGATTAAGTTTAGGTATCTTCCTCATCTTAAGTGTGCTCATCTATTATCCTTATATTAGGATGGTGTAATGGGTCCATTAAATCCTTGATTATGGCTTAAACTCATTATTTAACACTAAACAAAAATACCAAAAACATCTAAGTAATCACAAGTAGGTTAACGATCTTAATCCTACATCATGGTAATTAAGTTTGAGGTGTTTATCTCATACTTAAGGTATTCTCATTATCCCTAATCAGAGGGAGGATATGATGAGTTTGCTAACCCTTGATTTAGGCTTAAGCTCATTAACTTATGCAAAACACCTAAAAGCAATAAAAGACTGAAAATACAAAATCAAACAATAATCGTCTCCTTCAGGATTCTTTTCTCATCATACTCACTCACAATCGAGAACTCGCTTCTTCCGTCTAATGCAAGACAGTTTGCACCTGAGCCAGACAGGTCATACACTTGAGCATAGACAAGCAAGCAGTTCACAATCAATTTATCTTTCAGTCTCTTTGAGTCGAAATACGGTGTTCTGACTTCCTCATTGCACGAGAGGATACGTAGGCATAACTTAATTGTTATCGAACAAAAGCCTCTGTATATCCCCCCCTCTTCCAGCATCATTTCTCTAAGCCTCATAGTCTTGAGCATTACACTCTTTCCTTACACTGACACTCCTCATATTCACTTTACACTTCTTTTGCACTGAAACTTGCATTCTTTTCCAGCTTTGATACACAAATAGCACTGACACTACCCCTATAAACACAAGATTTCAAGCGTGGATCCCGTCGAGTACGACGGACAATCTGGGTGCTAATACCTTCCCAGGTTGTAACCAACCCCCTTTCTCAGTTTCTCTGGTTCACGACCGTCTTATCCATCTTTTCTTAGGTTTATGCAGCATTACCTTTCTTTCGGGATAAAAATGCCTAGCTGGCGACTCTTTTTAGTTCATCTTCATGTTCTCTCCTTTCGCCAACCGTTCGCGTCTGTACCCCTTCTGGCCTTGTGTCATTTGGTGGGAGCAACAGTTTGGCGACTCTGCTGGGGATCCTTGTACTGCAACCAGGGCTTCTGGTTCTTTTTGTGGGTTCCTCCTAGCGCTTGTTTGATTTTGTGTTTACGGGGGTGTTATGTGCTAATTGTGTTTATTTATTTGCTTTATTTATTGCTTTATTTACATCTTTATTTACTACTTTCTTTACAGTTTTTTATATACATCATATTGTCATTATCATTATTGGAGCTGGTTTTCTGTTTTGGTGGGTGGGGTTTCACTGAGTGATTAAGGTCCTATACCTGGGACCTGAGTGACACCTAGGCTAGAGTGGTTCATGTTCTTTCCCATTCCATTTCGGTCTGGTGCGAGAATATGAAACACCGTTCAGATGTGGGTTTCTTCTTGAGAACTCTGTGCTACAGATTTCCTGTAGTGCTAGGGCTATCTGGGAAGCCTGCTAAGTCTGGATGACCTTTATTATGACCTTCAGAATCTGGGGTGAATTAGAGGAGGATTTTTTATGTCTATTGTAAACACTGTACCTCCGGGTTAGAAGTGTTTACACTTCTCATAACTGATCCAAGTATGAGGATCCCTGTTCTAGAACACTACATGTGAGGGGGTTGGTTTGTTTACAGGTTTGCAGGAACCCTTGGCCACATCATACCCTGTTACTGTATTGTTTAAGAATACCCCATTTTGGACAGTTCTTGTGATTACCCCGAATATGTGACTCTTTATTTGAGTCCCCCACCTTGGTTACTGGATTTTTGAGCCTTCATCTAGACTTTTGAACATACATGGACTTTATATCAAGGCAGATAATCAGATCCAGCTCTTGATCACAACCCTTGCATATCATTTGCATACATCATCATTGCATCATTTAACATTTGTTTATTTGCTTTTCAAGGTATCCATCATATCTGGTTTGGTTTTGACCCCTTCTACTGCTTAGACCTCTGCTTCAGCCATCTTCTTCAGCATTTGCTTCAGATATCTCCATCATCACCTGCACCAGTCTGCCAGAGACTCACCTTTAGCTTCTCAGTCTGTGATCTTCATCAGCACTTGTCTTCAGATTCTTCATCAGTACTCATGACTGCTCCAAGGAAAGGCAATATATCTTATCACTTCTTTGAGCCCTCTTTGACTGGTATCAGGCAGGTCCATGGAGGAATTTTGGACATGGTTATGGATCTGGATCCATCTTAGAGGAGCATGATCCACACATGCTTGCAGTTCTATGACCCTCCTCTTAGATGCTTCACCTTTCTTGACTTTCAGCTAGGACCACTGCTAGAGGAGTTTTCTTTATTGATTGGAGTTCCTATCAGAAAAGGAATTCCTTTCAACCCAGAGATGACTGCTCCCAGAAGTGAAGAGATAGCAAGGGCATTGTATTTGGAGCTTGCCCTTATTGAGCAAAACATGACAACAAAAGCTGGGATTCCTGGTTTACATCTGGACTTCTTGATTTCTCAGGCCACCCTGAAGGCTGCAATGGGGGAATGGAGGGCAGTTTGTGCACTATTAGCCCTCAGCATATATGGGGCTACACTATTTGCAGATGAGCCTAAGTTTGTAAGTAAAAATGCCATCCACTTGTTCCTGCTGAAGAACCCAGTGCCTACACTGTTAGGGGATTTTTACTACTCCATCCACCAGAGAAATGAAAAGCAAAGGGGAAAGTTGGTTAGATGTTGTGCTCCTTTGTTCTACTCTTGGCTACTCAGACACCTACCTAAATCAGATGCTTTCCTGAACCCACATCAACAGAAGAATTGGGCCAAGAGGTTCATCTCCTTAACTTCAGACGACATCAGGTGGTGCACCCAGAGCACCAAAGGCAAGGATATTATCACCAGCTGTGGGCAATACCCTAATGTGCCTCTCATAGGAGTAAAAGGTTGCATCAACTACAACCCTTTACTATTTAAAAGGCAATTGGGATATGCCTTAGTTCATCCTCCCAGGGAACAGGATTTGGCTGAGACCCTATACTGTGAGATCCAATCTGGCTCTGCTGTTGTCAGGCAAGCTGTTTGGGCCTGGGACAACATCCAGACCAAAGGGACAACTATTCTTGGGAGGTGTAACAATGTTGCTTCAGCTCAGTACTCTGACTGGTCCCGTACTAGAGATCAGATTACCAGGATGCCTTTCACCTTGGAAGACACACGTGGACCATCTATAGTACAGCCTGCAGCAACTGTTAGCCTGGAGGAGTTTGAGAAGCTGAAGGAAAGGAATGAGCGGTTATCTGAGGCTCTAAAGAAGACTCTTTGGGAAAGAAGTGACGGTCGTCTGCACATTGAGAGATTGGAGAAGCTCAAAATTGAGCATCTGACCAAGATTGAAAGGACAGAGGACTACATCAGAAAAGCAAGAGCCGGTGAACTGATATTGAAGAATGCCTGCAAGGAGGCCAAGATTCAGAAAGCTGGAGCATAGCATTATCTAGAAGAAAGCCAGGCTAGGTGGGTCAGGATCACCGAAGCTCGTACACTAGAAGACCAGAGGACTCAAGCCAAGATTGATAAATTGGAGGCCAATGAGAAGAAGCAGCAGGAAGCTTTGTTGGCAGCCCAGAAGGAGATATCAGAGTTAAAACTCCGAGCGGGGTTAATGAGATCCAAGGATTAGGACAGGAATAAGAAGCTGACTAATGCCATTGCTACTAGGAACCTCCTCATTCAGACTGTTACAGAGCACCCAGCTAGTCCAATGACAGAGGCTCTCCTGAAGGAAGTCAAGGAGAATGACTTCGGATTGGATGTCTGATCCTTTTGTTTGTTTTTCTTTTCCTTTGATGTACTTTTCCTTTTTTTATTTTTTATTTTGACCCACCACGGGCTTGTATTGTAAACAGACTATGTGTTTCCATCATTTGTAATATATCATTTTGTTTTATTTTGGTGGGTTTCCTCTCAACATCATCAAGCATCTCCTCGAGGTCTGGAAAGGTCAAAACCAAGAACCAAACCGGATACCTTGGAAAACAAATAAGCATACTGCATTGCATACTAACTTTTTTTTGTTTTGTAGGTTTTGTTTATTATTTTGTTTCTCACTTTGTTGTGGTTTCAGGAAACATTGCTCGTCGCCGAGTGTTCCCTGTCAACCGTGCACACCGGTACCCTACCCGTAACAACCTTCCCGGCATTCAGATGGATCAGGTGCAGCAGGACCTGACTGAAGTGAGAAATCAGATGGAAAACGAAAGGGTCGAGATGAGAAACCAAATGACCCAGTTTATGGCAGTAATGACTGGCTTGGCTCAGAGCCAAGAAAGGCTGAGGGAATTGGCGGAAAGACAAACACCTGAAGAGCCTCACCCCGGTACAGGAGGAACTAGCAATAATGAGCGCGGACAGCCCCGTATCGACCCACTAGAGTTCGGGCCCCATTTGAATCCAGATGTTAATATCACAAGGAATGTTCAAGGTAATACTGCTGGGGGAAGAATCCTACAGGATGATCCCCAAGAGGAACAGTTCACAGTTTTCGGAGCTGGAGATGAGGTATATGATAGAAGACTGGATGAGATTACTGAAAAACTAAGATCTTTGGAATCTCAGAACTCCTTAGGTTTTGACGTGATGGATATGGGGCTGGTAGATGGGGTGAGAATTCCCCACAAATTCAAACCCCCATGCTTTGAGAAATATAATGGGACCTCCTGCCCGCATACTCATCTGCAATATTTCCTAGGAAGACTCAAGGCTTATACCATGGACGAGAAGTTATGGATGTTCTATTTTGAGGACAGCCTGACTGGAGCTTCAAGAGAATGGTATTCGCACCTGACGAGGGCCACTATAAGATGTTGGAAAGACTTGGCCGAGGCCTTCATCCGTCAGTACCAGTACAAGACATGGCTCCCAATAGAACTCTTCTAATGGGCATGTCTCAGTCTTCAAGGGAAAGCTTTCGGGATTATGCTCAGAGGTGGAGACAGCTTGCTGCTGCTGTCCAGCCACCCATGTCTAAACGGGAGATGGCTGACATGTTTATGAACACCTTGCAGGGAACTTATATTTATAGACTTGCTGCTTTCTCTTCCACCAGTTTTGCCGATGTAGTTATAGCTGGTGAGAGAATTGAAAGTCTTTTGAAGATGGGCAAAATCTCTGACAATGGTGCAAGCTCTTCCAACAACCCCATAAAACCTTTTGCAAGACACCGAAGGGCGGGTGAAACCAATGCTATTCATACAAGCAGGGGCCGACCCCAGTATTCTCACAAATCAATAGCAGTCGTCACTATCCCGACTCCAGTTCCACAACAACCACTTTATCAACTACAACAACAACAACACTATCAGCAACAACCTCACTTTCCGCAACAAAGAACTTATAGTAACAAAAACAATAGCAACCAACAACAACGCCCTTTTCAACAGAGACCATCTCAAGCAAATAGGGTGATTGACCCTATCCCTATGCCTTATGCTGCTTTACTGCCACAGCTCCTGAAACTTAACTTGGTTGAGTTAAGGACGTTGGCTCCACCAAATCCTCTTAATCTCCCGAAGAATTATGATGCTAATGCCAGATGTGCCTTTCACTCCAACGCACCTGGTCACAATACTGAGAAGTGTAGAGCCTTACAAATGAAGGTCCAGGATTTGGTCGATTCCAAAGCTCTCAATTTCGCACCTCCTACGAATGTTAACAGAAATCCTATGCCTAATCATGGTGGGCCCAGGATTAATGCCATAGAGGAAGATCAACCATCTGCACTGATTGATAATGTTGCACAGATTCAAACACCACTGGCAGAAGTCAAGACTCAGCTCCTGAGATGCCAGGTGTTCCCAGGTTGTGAGGCCTGCTGTGAATCGTGCAAGACTGCTATTAATGGTTGTGAGAAGCTAAAGCTTGGCATAGATGGCCTCATCAGAGATGGAATTTTACAGATTACTACAACAGCTCCTTCAGCAACTCTTTCTTCAGCACCAATGGATTCTTCTACAACATCAACAATCCTGTCTTCAGCAACGACAGATCCTCCAACAACTGCAACAACTATCGTTCCCACTGATTCATCAACAACTCCAGCAATCACTCCATCCATTATTTCAACAGATCAGAGTTCAGCGACATTTACTTCTACAACGTCAGCACCCCTCTTATCAACGGAAACGTCTACAACACCAACAAACATTAATGAAGATGTCTCAACGGTCACGATATACTATGACCCAACAAATGTTCATCCCAACAACAATTTACAACAAAATGCAACACCTCCTGTCAGATCTCCGGTCACAATCTACTACGATCCGCATACTATCACAGTTCCTTCCACTGAAGCAATCAGTCCAGTCACCATTACGGTGCCAGGACCTGTTCCTTATGAAAGTAGTAATGCCATACCTTGGCACTACGGCTCTGATCTCTACTGCGACGGAAAGAAAATCACTTTAGATTCATCAACCTCTTCACCACAAGTTGACAATGTTGGGGGAGGCGGAGGCTTTACCAGAAGCGGACGCCTTTTTGCCTCACAAACACCAAGGCCCAATGCTGAAGCAGAAGCTGTTGCTAAGGCAAAAGGAAAGAATGTGGTACCTGAAGAGCAAGCTGTTAAAGAAACTTCGAAAACGTCTTTTGAACAAGAGGTAGACGAGTTCATGAGAATAATCAAAAAGAGTGATTACAAAGTGGTGGACCAGCTTCATCATACACCTTCCAAAATCTTTATATTATCACTGTTAATGTGTTCCGAAGCCCATAGGAATGCATTGTTGAAGGTCCTGCACGCAACATACGTGCCAGAAGAGATTACGGTTAATCAGTTAGAAACTGTGGTTGCAAATGTTAACACCAGTCATGGATTGGGCTTCACGGATGCTGATTTAACAACGGAGGGACACAACCATAATAAGTATTTACGCATCACCTTAGAATGCAAAGGTACTGTTCTTTCTCATGTACTGGTGGACACTGGATCTTCGCTCAATGTTCTCCCAAAGAAAGCCTTAGTGAAGCTGGAGTATGATGGTTTGGCATTGCGTCTAAGTAACTTGGTGGTGAGAGCATTTGATGGCTCTAAAAGATCAATGCTTGGAGAGATTGACTTACCTGTGTTGATTGGCCCACAAACCTTTAAAACTACCTTCTTCGTGATGGACATACTGCCGGCCTACAGCTGTTTGTTGGGTAGAACCTGGATTCACACCGCTGGCGCTGTTACATCTACCATTCACCAGAAGTTAAAATTTGAGTGGGAAGGCTAGATCATCACAATCTGCGGAAAGGAAGACATTTTCGTTAGCCAGCTGGCTACTTATAAGTATATAGAGATGGATGGGGAGATCCATGAGACTATGAGTCAGGGGTTTAAGGCCCTTAACATCAATGAAGCAACTGCTATGTCTGGAACTTCCATCACTTCATATCAACAAGCCCGAAAGGTTGTTGAAGAGGGTACCGCTCAAGGCTGGGGCAAGATCAACCAGAGGCTGCAATGGAGCCCAAATTTGTCAGCGGGGGGATGCTTACCCCGGATGCTGTGAACAATTTGGAAGACGAGGAAGAGGACGAACGCAACCTGGAAAGCTGGATACGTCCAAGGATCCCGGGGAACCAAGTCTCAAACTGGTCTTCCCAGGAAATTATAAGAGTTACTCCTGCAGAGTAATTATTATTTCCTGTCTTTAAGCATGCATCAAGTCCTGCATCTTGCCCAAGATGTCAGGGCTCATTTTGTAATCGGGCCATCTTGTATTTTATGCAAACAATCAATTAATGAATATCAGGACATCTTTTGCAAATAAGTCTCTTTTTTCCCGCTCACTGTTTTTCATTTTTTCATTTTTTGTACAAAAATAAAATGGCAATGTTTTTCAAAATAATAACTTCATTTTCACCTTTTCTAAGCAAGATAAAACTAATCACTAAAATGAACCAATCTCAACCCTTGCAGAGAGTGCCCTCTAGACTGCACCGACAACGACACCGCTATGACTTCGTATGACTTTGACAATCCGATCAATCAAGCCGATGAAGGGGTTGAAGAAGATTATGAGCTACCTGAAGAGCTAGCCAGGTTGTTAAGGCAAGAGGAGAAGGTTATCACTCCTCATCAGGAGGAGGTTGAGACGGTTAATCTTGGTACCGAAGAAGACTTGAAAGAAGTGAAAATCGGGGCTCATCTGCAAGATTCATTGAAGGAATAACTTATTGACATGCTTCGGGAGTATGTGGATGTTTTTGCTTGGTCTTATCAAGATATGCCGGGTCTGGACACCGACATCGTTGTGCACAAGCTGCCTCTAAAAGAAGAATGTACTCCAGTAAAACAGAAGTTGCGCCGTACTCGTCCGGATATGGCCATGAAGATAAAAGAAGAGGTGCAAAAACAGTGGGACGCCGGTTTCCTTGCTATAATTAGTTACTCGCCGTGGGTTGCTAACATTGTACTTGTGCCTAAGTGCGGATGTGTGTGGATTACCGGGATCTGAATAGAGCTAGCCCGAAAGATGACTTCCCATTACCTCACATTGATGTATTGGTCGACAACACGGCTCAGTTCTTGGTATTCTCCTTCATGGATGGATTTTCAGGATATAATCAGATCAAGATGTCACCTGAAGACATGGAGAAGACAACTTTCATCACACCCTGGGGCACATTCTGTTATAAGGTAATGCCGTTCGGACTGAAGAATGCTGGTGCCACTTATCAACGGGCTATGGTAACATTATTCCACGACATGATCCACAAAGAAATTGAATGTTATGTGGATGACATGATTGCCAAGTCCCTCACAGAAGAAGACCACCTGGTGAATCTGTTGAAACTATTCAAGCGTCTGAGAAAGTACCAGTTGAAGTTAAACCCCAACAAATGCACATTCGGGGTGCGGTCCGTTAAGCTGCTGGGATTTATTGTAAGTGAAAAGGGAATTGAAGTTGACCCTGACAAAGTCAAAGCCATTCAAGAGATGCTTGCACCAAGGACTGAAAAGGAAGTTCGGGGGTTTTTAGGTAGATTGAACTACATTTCAAGGTTCATATCTCATCTTACAGCAACCTGTGAACCTTTGTTCAAGCTGCTAAGGAAAGAACAAACGGTCAGGTGGAATGGAGACTGCCAGAAGGCTTTTGACAAAATCAAGGAATACTTACAAGAGCCTCCAATCCTTATGCCTCCCGTTGAAGGAAGACCTCTGATAATGTACTTGACAGTATTAGAAGAGTTAATGGGGTGTGTGCTGGGCCAGCATGACGAGTCTGGTCGAAAAGAGTATGCAATATACTACCTAAGAAAAAAGTTTACCGACTGTGAACAACGTTATTCACTGCTCGAGAAAACTTGTTGTGCTTTAGCGTGGGCTGCTCGTCGACTAAGGCAGTTTATGTTGACCCACACTACCTTACTGATCTCAAAGATGGACCCGGTCAAGTACATATTTGAGAAGCCAACGCTTACCGGACGGGTTGCAAGATGGAAAATGATTCTCACAGAATATGACATCCAGTACACATCTCAGAAAGCCATCAAAGGCAGTGTATTGTCTGATTATCTTGCTGAGCAACCCATTGATGATTACCAGCCAATGAGATTTGACTTCCCTGATGAAGACATCATGTTCAAAAAAGCAAAAGATTATGAAGAGCCTGTTCACACTAAAGGGCCTGACCCAGAAGAAGGATGGACAATGATGTTCGATGGGGCTGTTAATATGAATGGTCGTGGAGTTGGTGCAGTACTTATTACACCTAAAGGAGTTCACATGCCTTTCTCGGCAAAACTCACCTTTAACTGCACTAACAACGAAGCTGAATATGAAGCCTGCATCATGGTTCTTGAGGAAGCCATTGACCTCAGGATCAAGACTTTAACTGTGTTCGGAGATTCAACTATGGTAATCAATCAGGCCAACGACAAATGGTACACTCATCAGGATCATCTGGTTCCATACCAGGATTATACGAGGAGATTACTAACTTTCTTCACAACAGTCAAACTTGAGTACTTCCCTCGAGATGAAAATCAGTTTGCAGATGCTCTGGCTACCATTTCCTCCATGATCAAAGTTCAAGCTGCCAACTTTGTGCCTCGGATTTCAGTATCCAGACTCGACAGACCAGCATACGTATTCTCGGTAGACATTGCTAAAGATGATAAGCCTTGGTTCTATGACATCAAATTCTTCTTAGAGGATTAAACATACCCACCTGGGGCATCATCCAATGATAAGAAGACACTCAGAAGGATAGCTGGTAGTTTCTTCCTGAATGCTGATGGTTCCTTGTACAAGAGAAACTTTGACATGGTACTTCTCAGATGTGTTGATAAGGCAGAAGCGGACTTGTTGATGCACGAGGTGCACGAAGGATCCTTTGGTACCCATGCTAGAGGACATGCAATGGCTAAAAAGTTGTTAAGATCAGGTTACTAATGGATCACAATGGATGCAGACTGTTGTGCTTATGCCAGAAAGTGCCACAAATGCCAGATTTATGCAGACAAAGTGCATGTACCTCCGAATCCATTGAATGTGATGTCTTCACCTTGGCCCTTTGCAATGTGGGGCATTGATATGATTGGAAAGATCGAGCCGACTGCTTCAAATGGTCACAGATTCATCCTGGTAGTCATTGCTATTTTACCAAGTGGGTCGAAGCAGCTTCATATGCCAATGTCACCAGGCAAGTGGTAGCCAGGTTCCTGAAGAGAGACATCATCTGTGCCGGGACTAATAATGGTTCCAACTTGAACAACAAAATGATGGCAGAACTGTGCCGGGACTTCAAAATTCAACATCACAACTCTTCTCCTTACAGGCCAAAGATGAATGGCGCTGATGAGGCAGCTAACAAGAATATTAAGAAGATTGTGAAGAAAATGGTGGTTACTTACAAAGACTGGCATGAAATGCTACCATTTGCCTTGCTTGGGTACCGCACATCAATCAGAACGTCTACTGGGGCAACACCGTATCAACTTGTGTATGGCATGGAGGCAGTCCTACCTGTTGAAGTTGAATTACCCTCCTTGCGGGTACTTATGGATGTCAAGCTGAATGAAGCAGAGTGGGTCCAATCTTGGTACAATCAACTGAATCTGATCGAAGAGAAGATATTAGTTGCAATCTGCCATGGGCAGCTATATCAGAAGAGAATGAAGAAAGCCTTCGATCAGAAAGTCAGACCTCGAGAATACCAAGTAGGAGATCTTGTGCTAAAAAGGCTCCTTCCTCCTCATACAGACCACAAGGGCAAGTGGACTCCGAATTACGATGGTCCATTCATAGTAAATAAGGTTTTCTTTGGTGGAGCACTGATGCTCACTACTATGGATGGTGAAGACTTCCTGTCCCCTGTGAATTCAGATGCAGTTAAAAAATACTTCGCATAAAAATGACCCGCTGGACATAAAAACAAAATGTAAGTCCAGGCAAAAATAGGGCATCCCGGCGAGTTAAAAACAGAATAAAAGACTCGGGCAAAAATAAGGGAAAATAAAGAAAAAATGTACACCCGCTGAATTGAAAAGCCACATTGGACAGCTCAGGCAAAAAAGGGTATCCCGGTGGATTGAAAACCCGAAAGGGCGATCCACGCAAAATGAGGGAATAAGCGAACAACTGCATTCTGAATTCTTCTGTATCACTTACAACATGGCAAGCTTCGTAAGGTTAAACCATCGGTCAGAATCAGCCTTCTTCAGAAAGCAGGATGAGAAGAATGCCAATGTCATACGAGTCATAGCAAAAGGGAAGCTCACTGAAGCGTCTTCAACATTTCCAGCACCTTTTTGTTTCTCAATTTTGTAACAATCTCCTCATTTCAGGGGATTTGTTTCTTTGACTGTACTTGCCAATTCAGGGCACACAAATTAATAAAATCAGAATTTTCAGTCACACTTCGTCTTGTACATTTTATTTCATTTGCAAAAAATGTCTGATATCCTTAATATAATGGTTGCATAAAAACAGATGTGCATTTCTAAATTACATGCTTGCAGGAAATATATTTCTTACTCCCAGGAGTCTCTAAAACTCCAACGATGGAATCCAGTAAGGGATACCTCGGGGTATTTGTGCATTTCTTTGTCATAACAGGATTGCAGGTATTCAAAGAGCAACATGGGGCATGAAAGGTTTTCCCCAGCAACGTTGCCAGAACATTATTTCCTTAGCACATCTTCCAAACAACACCAGAGATGTTTTCTCCCAATCAGAGCTGACAGGCATCGTTTCTCCAGCACATCTGTCAGAGCAGTACCAGAAGGAGCTCATGTCCTCAGCTGAGTTGTCAAGTATCATCCTCAACAGGATCCCCACAGAAATTTCTAGGAATATCGTTCAGTGATCTTTTTCATATCCCCAGCCGAGTGCTAGACAGGGAACCATCTCCCCACAGAGCTCTAGCCTCTCCCAGAAGAGCAATGTCTGAATTTCCCACACAACAAAGTGACGAAAGCTTCCACATCCCCAGCTAGGCTCGTCATTACAAAGATAGGTCTATCGGTGACTTATATCCCCAAGCAGAGCTATATATCAGATCTACCAGTGATCTCATCCCCAACGGGGATATTCTTTCAAAACAGATCAATCGGAGATCTCCACAGGCAACGGGATCCGAATCTCGGATCAATATCTTTTGCATAATCATAGAATTCGCATCATATTTCCCCTTAAAGCGTAGCATTCCGTTTAATACGGAGCATTACGGCAAAAATCAAACATATTGCATAAATCACAAGTCAGGTTCGAATCAGTCACCTGTAAATATCAACATTCCATCAGCAAATAAAGACTCACAGTCCCAACCAAAAGCCAAAGCATCCCTTTTGCACTCTCAATTACAGATACTTCTTGACACTCGTCTGTGTCATTTCCCCAGCAGAAAGCCAAAGCATCCCCTTTGCACTCACAAATACATGTTCATATTTACTCTTCTCGACACTCGTCTGTGTCACATCATCCCCTGCAGATATATCTATACACTTTCCTGGCACCCGTCCGTGTCACCACTCCCCAGCAGGGTTGCCTTAAAACACTTATGGTAAACCAAACACTTGTTTATAATACACTCTCATTGACACCCGTCCGTGCCATCTTATCCCCCAGATCATCAGATTACCTTTTACACTTATAAGTTCATAATTTACACACTTTCTTTTTCCGACACCCATCCGTGTCATACTCTCCCCAGCAAGTTGAACACTCGTCTGTGTCTCACTCATGTTTACTTATACAGATACTCGTCCGTATCTTGTATACACCACTTTTTCCCCTCAGATTCAACACTCGTCCGTGTTCTTTGTTAACCAGTTGGTACCCGTCCGTATCATCATCTCTGAGCATGCGTCAACGTTGTTTCTACCGATACTCGTCCGTATCGTAGTCCTAAGGATGCTCTTCCGCATTTTTAATCTATACACAGTGTCCAGACACTTATACCTTTTATTTCTTGGATGTGAACACTCGTCCGTGTTTACCATTCCCCAACAAATCCTCAGTAAAAAGCAAAACTTCTTTTCTATCTGACATTCGTCCTATGTCATGATACTTTCGGCAGCCGTACCCTGCCAGGTGATTGTCCTTCACCTTTTGATGACTGCCCCTCATCATTCCCCCAGCGGAGTCTCCATGATTGAAACCCATTTCTATCCGACATTCGTCCTATGTCGTGATATTTTAGTAGCCGTCCCCTGCTAGGTGATCGTCCTTCACCTTTTTGATGATCGTCCTTCATCATTTTATCCGCTGGTCGTCCCCATCGTTGATATTGTTATCTGACATTCGTCCTATGTCATGATAAACCTCTAGAGCAGTCGTACCCTGCCAGGTGATCGTCCTTCACCTCTTGATGATCGTCCTTCATCACGCTTATCCGATGGCCGTCCCCATCATCGATCTTTTCTATCCGGCATCCGTCCTATGTCGTGATATTTTCGGCAGCCATACCCTGCCAGGTGATCGTCCTTCACCCTGGATGATCGTCCCTCATCCTTATCCCCCACAGAGCAGCCGTCCCCTACTAGGTGATCGTCCTTCACCCTTGATGACCGTACCTCATCATTTGTTTATACTTTGCAAACCTGATGGTCGTCCCCATCCTTGACTTTACTTTTAATCCCCAGAGAATTTTGTGGCCGTCCCCATCATAATCTCTTTATTTCCCCCAGCATGTCGGCCGTCCCCGTCATTGCTTTATCCCCCAACAGTCGTCCTCTGCTCGATGGTCGTCCTCCATCGCCCTCACTTTTATAATCATGCTTTACTACCTTTTACAATCTAGACCCCTTTTCTTCTTCACTCAGTGAGTTCAAATTTTGGACTGTCTTTGATATTCAACCACAAGTTATCTTGTTTGTCTGTTAAGCCCGTCGCTTACATCCTACACAGCTAACTCATGTTTGAATAGGGGCAGCTGTAAACACCCCAAATTTGCCCTCACTAGGTTCACACCATGGCTTGTGATCTTTCACATTTGCATTAGTTTGATCATACCATCCCATATTGCATTTGTTGCTTCATTGCCTTAGGTTCAAGTTCATCTGCATCTAGGGTTTGTGACCTGAGCAATCCAAGATCTATCTGAGCCACTTCAAAGGCCTCCAATCATCTCAAGAAGGTCCATGTATGTTCAATCATCATGTTATATCCTCCAAAGATCAAGGAAGTCAAAAAATCACAAGAACTGGCAAAGCATGGAAGCAGAG
The DNA here is from genome assembly GCA_963966055.1 of Lathyrus aphaca. Lineage (NCBI taxonomy): Eukaryota > Viridiplantae > Streptophyta > Magnoliopsida > Fabales > Fabaceae > Lathyrus > Lathyrus aphaca. Next base: position 195,591,262 of record OZ014519.1, on the reverse strand, counting down.
CTAGGGTTTAATTGCACAGATGACCTAAAATTAGGGTTTTGGTTTTAGAGGCCATAACTCCAAATTGTTTGGTCATTCTTGTTTCTATTGGTCTCAATATGTTATGAGGATCATATAAACCAAGTTTGATGAAGAAATTCATTGTGGAAATCATCTGATCACTGGGTAACTTCTTGAGCAAGTCAGAGCAAAATCAAGGCATCTGAGGCCCCCATCAATGGACCCAAAGTGGATTTTTCATCAAATTGAAGTTATATGATCTTTATTTGATCATTGAAGTGTTTAGAAGTTCACAAATTTGAAGAAAAGTGAGCAAAACCAAAAGTTGCCAAAAATGGAAATGACTTGTAATGTAAACTTTCCATTTTGGGAAAGTTTTTCAACCTCCTCTTTCTCAACCAAAAATGCTTTAAATGAAAAATTCTTGGTCATGAAAGTTGTAGATTGGATCATTCCCTTTCCAAAAAGTACAATAACAAGATCTAATTCATTTTTGAACTCAAGTTATGGCTTTCCAAAGTTGGCAAAAATCACATAATTTCATGTTTCATGCCAAAGAGGGATTTTTGCAAAACCTCATGCCAAGCTATTTTGTGACTTCAAATTGACTTCTGCACATCATAAAATCATAGTGCATGACTTAAAACTCAGAATTGCCCAAAGAATTTCACATTTCCATGACTTGCACATAAAGAAATCTCAAAAGGGCCAAAAGTTCATGAATTGCAAAACCTCCCATAACTTCTCACAAACTTGCTGATTTGCCTCAAAGAGATTTCCATGGCTATCCTTGAATCTTGCTGCACCAGACACCCCTTTGTACTTGGCCTGAACCAGCCCATACCTCAAAGGACAACAAATCTTGACTTTTTGCATCTTCACCCATACCAATCAAGCTGTGACATTACCAACTTTCTGACCAATCACAATACCTTATACTAACCAAAAGCAATCAAAATAACAACACACACAAGCCTGAACTCCCCCATAACTCAGCATTCACAAAAACTTGCAAAAACTTCATTCCTTCGAATTTCTCAGCACAAACATCAAACCTCAAAGAAAACTTCACCATTCATTCAGAAATGCTTCATAGAGCATAAACCACCCTTCACTTTGCCCTAAAACCCCTTAAAACTCAGATACGATTTTCTGACCAGTTGATCACAAACTCTCAAACCAGCCATTATCAAGGTCTTCTAAGCATCAAAGCTTCTTCAGGGAGGTCATTGGAGACATTTTGATGCAAGAAAGCAGCTAGAAAGCTCCAGGGTTGAAAGCTCCATCTCAGTTAGCCATGCGAAATAATTTTTCCATAATCTTTTTTTTTAAGTTATTAAATGGTTAAGTTTGTTCCCCTGAGTACACTGAACCTTTTATTTTTGAAAATGATGAAGAATTGAGAATGTATGGTCTGTCTGAAAGTTTCACCATTTTTGTTCTTGGCTTCAAATCTTGAAAATGAGTGAAAAGAAATGGTTTTTGAGAGTGGGGTTGATCTTAGGAGAGTGAGAGGAGTCAATCTGGAGCTTTAGAGCTCCAGAAATGACCTAGGGAGAGAGATGGAAATTTTCAGGGGAGAGTGTCACCAGAGAAGACGACCGGAGCTCTTCTCCGGTGACCTGAAAGTAATTAGGGTTTTAATTAGGTTTAGGGCATTATTTGAATCTGGGCCGTTTGATCACCCTTTCCCTCGTGCATTGGATGGTGTAAATTGAGTCATTAGCTTTAATTTAGGATTATTTAATTAATTAATCTGGTTTAATGAAGTTTGAATTTGGGCCGTTCAGATGCGCGTCAATCAATCCCTCCAAAGCCTAGAATTCATCCTGTCCCTCCATCCTGCATACTTTCAATTTAATTTGTTTTTATTTCATTTTTTCTATTTTATTTTGCACGAATTTTTAAAAATAGTCAAAATAGTCAAAAAATTCTGAAAATTTTTATCAAACATTTTATTAATTTTCAGTACCCAAAAATATTTTTATTTTTATTTTTTGCATTAAAAAAATATTTTTAAATCATTTAAATGTTATTTTAATTATTTAATTGATTTTAATTAATTAAAAATACATTTAAGTATTTAAAAATCACAAAAAAATTCAGAGAACATCTTTGAACATTTAGAAGCATTTACAATCTCACCACACAAATTTCATTTTGGTTTTGATCATGCTTTGACATTTTTTCATTGAATTAGGGTTCTTAAATTGTTCATTTTCTAACCCTAATTTCAAAATTTCATAACTTTTAAACCAAGTTGAGTTTGTGAATGATTCTTTTTGCATTGTTCTATGTATATCTTCTAGTTTCTGAAAACATTTTTGTTTCATTTTTATCTTTCATTTTCAATTTGTTTGGCATTTTACATTTAGGATCACCCTTAAAACCCTAGAAACTTAGAAAATTCACAACTCCTTCTAGGTTTATCTTCTGACCTACCCCTTTGGATGGTAACCTAGTATAGGTTTAGGGTTCCTTTGAGTGCATTTTCAATTTTTATATTGTCATTATCTTCTGTTTTTGAGTTTTGCTTTCCATGTTGCATATAAACCCTAATTTTGTATCTTCATTTGCATTCATCTTGCATAAGCTTGCATCCATGAACTTGCCATGACATTTTATGCATTCACATGACTCATAAGACATCCTAGGACACATTAGAATCATGTTTGATCATTGCATCATTCATTTGCCATGTTATGTATCCATTTCATTTCCTGTGCATCCATCAACTTTCATGCTTCTTTTATGCTTCATTTGCATCTTCATTACTTGTATGATCATTCATATCTCATGACATACATTCGCATCATCCTTTAGCATCATTTGCATCATAAACATGCTTCTGGTTTTGGTTTGCATCAATGCATACTTTTCATTTTCATTTCATTTTTATTTCCTTTTACTAACTTTTCAGGTGGTAAGTGTTATGAAAAGTGAATTTGCCTTCACTTCTCATAATCTCTTCTCATCTCTCTTATGCATTCATTGCTGCATTTTGTATTTGTATTAGAGTGAGCTTGCTCATTCATGTCTCCTCCTCACTTTCTTTCTTCAAGCAACTTATCTTCTTAAGTGAAGTAAGTTGACTTGCTTCTTTCTGCTTCTCCTCCTTCCATCTTTCCTCTTCCTTGGTGGCTCACCCTGAAGACTTCTTGCAATCCTCATAAACCTTAGGAACACCCAAGGATGATTACAATTAGGGTTTGATTAGTCCCCCCATTATTTTTACCTTTGTATCATCTTTTGCGTCTCTCTTCTCATCTCTTAATCAGGGACTAAACCTTCAAGGTTTTAAGGCTTTGTGATTAAGGTTATGCCTGTATCCTTCTATTAGGATGGAGTGTATAACTTTAATCCTAAGTGTTAAACCCTTAATGTGTTTAAATCCTCTCAATCAATCCATCTTAATAATCACTAAGACAATAGCTTGTAACTTGGGCCTTGCATTAGGGTTCTAATTCTTCCTTTATTGGTTAAGAAGGACTAACCCTAGTGTTAATGGACAAGTCCCCCTCAAGTTGTCTTACAAACCATAAAATTCACTTCTTAATCTCATCCTTAATTAAAATCCACTTTAATAAAGGTTTGTTTTGTCATGAGGTTAATCCCTAATCATGGATTAAGTTGAGGTATCTTCCTCAGCTTAAGTGTGCACATCTATTATCCTTCTATTAGGATGGTGTAATGGGTCCATTAAATCCTTTATTATGGCTTAAACTCATTACTTAACACTAAACAAAAATACCAAAAACATCTAAGTAATCACAAGTAGGTTAACGATCTTAATCCTACATCATGGTAATTAAGTTTGAGGTGTTTATCTCATACTTAAGGTATTCTCATTATCCCTAATCAGAGGGAGGATATGATGAGTTTGCTAACCCTTGATTTAGGCTTAAGCTCATTAACTTATGCAAAACACCAAAAGCAATAAAAGACTGAAAATACAAAATCAAACAATAATCGTCTCCTTCGGGATTCTTTTCTCATCATACTCACTCACAATCGAGAACTCGCTTCTTCCGTCTAATGCAAGACAGTTTGCACCTGAGCCAGACAGGTCATACACTTGAGCATAGACAAGCAAGCAGTTCACAGTCAATTTATCTTTCAGTCTCTTTGAGTCGAACTACGGTGTTCTGACTTCCTCATTGCACGAGAGGATACGTAGGCATAACTTAATTGTTATCGAACAAAAGCCTCTGTATATTCCCCCCCTCTTCCAGCATCATTTCTCTAAGCCTCATAGTATTGAGCATTACACTCTTTCCTTACACTGACACTCCTCATATTCACTTCACACTTCTTTTGCACTGACACTTGCATTCTTTTCCAGCTTTGATACACAAATAGCACTGACACTACCCCTTTAAACACAAGCTTTCAAGCTTGGATCCCGTCGAGTACGAGTGACAATCTGGGTGCTAATACCTTCCCAGGTCGTAACCAACCCCCTTTCTCAGTTTCTCTAGTTCGCGACCGTCTTATCCATCTTTTCTTTAGTTTATGCAGCATTACCTTTCCTTCGGGATAAAAATGCCTAGTTGGCGACTCTTTTCAATTCATCTTCATGTTCTCTCCTTTCGCCGACCATTCGCGTCTGTACCCCTTCTGGCCTTGTGTCATTTGGTGGGAGCAACAACATCGTTAAATGAGTGTCCTAAATGCGGTGTCTCTCGATATAAGAAAAAGTTGTCTCCAACAAAGGTCTTATGGTATTTCCTATTATTCTGAGATTTAGATGCATGTTTCATAGTGAGACAGATTCAAGACACTTGACTTGGCATGCAGATGAAATAATTATTGATGGAAAGTTTTGACACCCAGTAGATTCACCACAGTGGACAAAAATTGATGATGAGTATCCTAAATTTGGAAAAGAAGCAAGAAACCTTCGCTTGGCATTTTCTACTGATGGAATGAACCCACACGGTCTTCAAAGAATCTCACATAGAACTTAGCCTGTCATTATGATTTATAACCTACCTCCATGGCTATGTATGAAGCATAAGTACATGATGTTATCTATGTTAATTTCTGGACCTAGACAACCAAGGAATGACATAAACGTATACTTGGCACCCTTAATCGAAGATTTAAAGTTTTTGTGGGAGAACGGTGTGGAGGTTTATGATGGGTATAAGAAAGAAAGTTTCAACTTGCGGGCGATGTTGTTTGGCACAATTAATGATTTTCCAACATACAGAAATATATCAGGGTACAACATAAAAGGTCAAGATGTGTGTCCTATTTGTGAAGGTAAAACATATTCGACGCGATTGGAGTTTGGTCAGAAGAATGTCTTTCTCGGTCATCGTAGATTCTTAAATTCTAATCATCACTATCGTGGGTGGAGAAAAACATTCAATGGAGAGCAAGAATAAAGTAGAGTTCCACCTATGTTGACAGGTGATCAGATTTTTGAAAAGTGAAAGATGTGAGTACTCAGTTTGGAAAGCCTTTTGCACATACACTTGTCAAGAGTGGGTGGAAGAAGAAGTCAATTTTTTGATCTGCCATATTTGCAATCGTTGTATGTAAGACATTTTCTCGATGTTATGCATATTGAAAAGAATGTATTTGATAGTGTTATTGGTACGCTACTCAATATACAAGGAAAGTCTAAGGATGTCCTTAAAGCAAGAAAGGACTTGGTAGCGATGGGGATAAGAACTGAACTAGGACCATTTTAGAAAGGAAAACGAACATATCTACCACCTGCTGTGTATACTCTATCTAGAAAGGAGAAAAGATATTGTGTAAATATCTAAGTCAAGTTAAAGTTCCAAAAGGATACTCTTCAGATATCAGAAGACTTATGTCTATGAAAGACCTCAAGTTAAAGAGTTTGAAGACGCATGACTGCCATGCTATAGTAAAAGATTTTCTACCAATATGTATACGTTCTATTCTTCCTGAAAAAGTAAGAAGCACAATAACTAAATTGTGTTTTTTCTTCAAGTCAATTTGCAGTAAGGTGATCGATCTCGCGATCTTACCGACATTGCAGAAATAAATAGTTATTACTTTGTGTGGTCTTGAAATGTATTTTCCTCCCTCATTTTTTGATATAATGGTTCATCTAGTTGTTCATATGGTAAAAGAGACTCAATTGTGTTGACCGACTTATATGAGATGGATGTACCCTGCTGAACGTTATATGAAAATATTAAAAGGGTATGTGAAAAACCGAATTCGACCAGAGGGTTGTATTGCCGAATGATACATTGTTGAAGAAGTGATTGAGTTTTGTACTGAATATTTGTCCAATGTACAATCAATTGGACTCCCTAAATCTCATATTGTCGAAAAACATAAAGATTGAGATTTTTGGTATATGGTCCAAGTATGGTTGTGTTTTCTTATAGCGCATACGCAATTAATGGATACACATTTTATACCAAAGAACAAGATGATAAAAGTACGATACAAAACAGTGGTGTCACTCTGGTAGCTGAAGCAATGCACATTTCAAGTGTGAAAGACTTAAACCCCAAATTTGCAAATCTATCATATTTTGGGGTTATCGAGCGCATTTGGGTGTTTGATTATGAGAAGTTTTAGATTCCTATCTTTCGTTGCAAGTGGGTTGAAAACAATAATGGCGTACGAATGGATAAGTCGGGATTTATGCAAGTGGATCTTAATAGGGTGGGGTACAAAGATGAGCCTTTTATTCTAGCTTCTCAAGCTAAACAAGTGTTCTATGTTAATGATCCGACAAGTACAAAGTGGTCTATATTGCTTTTATCGAATAAAGTAATTGATGATAACATTGGAAATCAAGGTGATATTGATGTTGATATTAAATCATTTACTAGAAATGATCAAGGTGATATTGATGGTGATATTAAATCATTTACTAGAAATGATCACAATGAGGCTATTTGGATCAATCCAACCATCCGTGTTGTTAAGAGACGAGTAGAACATATTCCAACCAAGAAAAGAAAGAGACGTGCCTAAAAAAGGTACTAGTTATAAAATAATAGATTATATCATTCAATAATATTAATTAGTTGTCATTTTATATATAACTTATATAATTTAATGAATTATGGATTATGGATTTTTATATTTGTCATTTAATTTTTGTTTTTTTCTTTCTTACAGGTCAAATGGCTGGTAACGAGGGGGAGGACACAAGCGAGACACATAATGATACAAATGAAGCTCAGGATGCACCTTCAAATGTAGAAAGTGAAATAAAAAGAGGAATAACAATAATGAAGTCAATCATCCATGCTAGGGATAAATGGATCAAATATGATGTACATTGGAATGATGATAACCAACTGATTGAGCCTAACAGTTCAAAGTTGTCTTCATATATTGGTTTACTTTCCCACCAACACATTCCTATTACCAATGATAATTGGAGGAATCCAGCGCTGAAATCTGGTAAAGATAGGATATGGACTGAGATAAAGGTACTTACCAAATATGATTGATGTTATTTTATTTTTGTTGACGATTAAGTCTTTAACTTACTTATACTAACACACTTTATGTTTATATGTGTATTTTTTTAAAACAAGGGTCCTTTAATATTGAAGAAAGCCGGAAGGATTATTGTCTTCAAATGGCCGGAAGGAGACACAAAGAGTTTAGAGCCTTATTAACAACAAAATATCTGAAAGATAAGGAATTTTTTTGTTGAAGCAGACCTTCCACAATTGTATGCGGATTTGATTTCACCGGAATAATGGGCCAATTTTGTAGCCAAACGGAAAACCAAAGAATTCAATGTAATGTTATCTTTTCATGTCTATTAATTGTATTATATACTTGTTGCATTAGTTTGTTCTGAAATGACTTAAACTTGTTTATCCAGGCTTTGAGTGCAAAGAATTGCCAAAGAGCAGAAAAACCCGTGTATCCATACAAAAAAGGGCGTTTAAGATATGCACGGTTAGAACAAAAATTGGTACGTATATATAAATGGTATGATTTTATGAATTGTATTATTGTGTAATTTTTGAACTTATTATTTATCTCAATGTGTAGTTAGTAGAGTCGAAAAGTGAAGCATTATCACTTCCAGAACATGTTTTGTGGAAGGAAGCTCCTGTGGGCAAGGATGGAGTTGTTAGGGAAGATGTCCAACACATTTATGACGAATGTGTAAGTATAACATTATGTCTTTAAGTTAATCGAAATTTTATTTAAATATAAGTAATTTTTAATCCCCACTAATGATTTTCAGAAGACTCTATCTCAATCCTTAACCACCACCGGTGACGAGGATAACAGGAGCATTCTTAGTCTATTACTAAATGTTCCTGAGTATTCCGGTCGGGTGGGAGGTAAAAGTTATGGTGTGACTCCATCTTCCTTCTATAAACAACCAAAGAAAAAAAATCCAAGCAACCAAGAAGTCATTCAATCATTGGAGGAACTAAAAGCGCAAGTCCTCGAATTGCCAAAGGATAAAGAGAGATATGAGGTGGAAAAGCACGGTTCCGGGATGAAAGTTGTTAGTGACAAAGATAGTATCAATTGTCAAAAATAATTCCCGAGGTAATTAGCTCATATTTATTTTATTTAAATTAACACATTTATTTTAATTGACTTTTATACACATTAACAGTTATGCATTCATTATTGCTTTAGGTTATTTCATCTTGTAAGTTGTATTTGTCGTTACCGACTTATTGCTTGGTTGCCAAGGGGAAAGTGCATAACAAAGTGGGAGAGTTACTACACACTAAACCGATCCCTCATGGTCATCTGAAAAGTTTCGGTTGATGTTGTTTTAGATAAGGATGCGGTACTACATATACCTGACGAGGTTTCAGAGGTTACATTGTTGCGAGAAGCAATAGGTGCGTTTGTTACATGGCCGTTAGACCTCATTTGTGTAGATGATGAGGTATGTTGCAAACCATTACGAAACTCTCTCAGTATTCAAATGTTAATTCTGAACCATTATGAATATTATTATGAACCATTATGTACATTTTTTTACATGGTAATGTTAGACTCCTACAAAACCCGCATCTAAGGATAAAGGGGTTTTACGGCAAAACGAGTATGTTGCATCACATAGACAGGTACATTTTAAGTGTTATTCTATTATCCAAATTCAAAAGTTTCATGATTGTCTACTTTACCTAACTTATATGATTGTTAGGTTCCTGCTCAAGCTTCATAACAGATCACCAGCAAGCTGAAAAAAGCTCATGTTAAGTCCGTGCCGACAAGAAAAGGTCTTCCTCCATTTCAGTTGTGCCTTAAAACACTTTTGTCAACATTAGATGTGACGCAAGGTTTCGTCAAATATGTATGGACGAAGGTGTTTTTAGTATTTCTGATCATATCGATTTTATCAGAAAAGAGGACATGGAGTAGATTTTCGGTCATCTTCAATTAGGCATCGCTGTTGTTCATTACTACATCTGGTAATCTGATTAGTACTCTATTATTTATTTAGGTGAAAAATTTATTTACACATTTCAATAAAAATAGTCTAATGTTTATTATGTTTTTATTTAAGTTTCTTATATGAAAAAGTGATGCGCGAGAATGAACTCTCAAAGAGATTTTGTTTCATTGCTAGCCACGTGTCAATGCACCGACAATTTCATTGAATAAAGATGCATTAAGAGACCACTTGGTTGAGAGATATATGTCCACCAAAGAGAATGAAGCTTTGTTTTTTTACCGTATAATACTGGACCCAAGTAAGATTTTCCTTCTAATTTTATTCTGATATTTGTATCTTTTGCATAAAAATTATACATCTAAACTTTTGTTATATATTACGTGTTGATTTTTATGAGAGAAATCATTCAAATGAATCAATTAGAGGTTCCTATCATGGTATGCATGGATTTATAACTTAAGATTTAATTTAATATTTATCGGATATGTCATAATTTATCATTTTAAACTAACTAATGCATATTTTGTTTTGTTATGTAGTACTTCGATGAATTCAATGTTTCTCATTACACGCCCTCAAAATTGCATGAAATTAAGTAGGAATTGTGTGAATACATGATTGAAAGAAGGATCTTCTTGGTATAGGATAAGTGGACTTATATGTGAATGTATAGTTTTGTGAATGGTTTATATGTAAATGACTTGATTTGTATAAATAGTTTTGGTTTGAAATGGAATTAGTGTGGTATATTAGTGAAATGGTATTAGTTTTGAGATGTAAATGATCATTTGTGGATTATGTGGTTTAGTGGAAATGATCTATGATTAGTATGAATTGTGACTGAAAATGTGAAGTATAACAGGTTTAATATAGGTTTATACAAAAAAAAGGGTAAAATTGGATTTTTAAAAAAATCCAATTAAATTATAGGTATAGAAAAGACAACACTTTCTGGAAAAAAACGCTGTCTAATGTTAAAATTATAGGACAACATTTGAAAGCGCTTTAAAAAGCGTTGTGTAAAGGGGAACAAAAGAGAGTGTTTTTTCAGACAAAAGTGCTCTCTAAAGGTGTATAAAAATATTTATTTAAATATTATACGCATACTTTAGACAAGGCTTTTTAAGGAAAAAGCGCCTTCTAAAGGCCCACATTAGACAATGTTTTTTTTCCAAAAAGCTGTCTAAAGATATATACAAAAACTAATTAAAATTTTATATTTATAGATTAGACAGCTCTTTTAAGGAAAAAAGCTTTTTTAGAGGGATACATTCGACATCGCTTTCTACCTTAAAAGCGTTGTCTAAAGGTAAATACAAAAATCAATTAAAATGATATAATTATACATTAGACAGTGCTTTATAAAGCGTTGTCTAAAGGCCCATTTAGAAAGCGCTTTTTCCCTAAAAATTTCTAAATGGGCATGTAGACATCGTTTTTCCTTAAATAAATGTGTTGTCTTTACCTACGACAGAGCATGCTTAGACATCGCTTATAAAGGCCAAAAAAAGCGCTTTCGTAGGTCTTGTTTGGCATAGTGTCATACATCAATAATGGGGCCACCACAGTTGTTGTCACTAACGTATAACATGACAGAACCCTGATGACCACCACATCAATGTACTTGAAGACATAAATCGATATGGATGAGTGACATGGAAATTTCATATAATGTGATCTCAAAATCATGTATATTTCCAACTGGTCCAACTGAATTCTTTATTGAGAACATACTGAAGTTTGCAAATTTAATATTTGCACAAACGATATATAAATGATTATAACAAGAAAAATTCCATAAACTTTATTTATACATATAATCTTAAAATAAAGTATGTATCAATATGAAAAACAATATTATAAAAGATAAAGAAGGAGTGACTCCAACTAATCTAGGACATCCTTAGTGACAAAAATCATATGAAATACCTTATATGTCAAGTCTTTGATTAATAAGTCAACTAACATAAAAGTTATGCCTATATGTTCTATCCTTCAGCAACAACAACTTATAAGTCAATGAACTTTATAAAATAGTTATTAAAACATTATCTGACAAACCTATGTTATAATAAAGCCCGAGTTATATTACAAATTATTTTACTGTATGCAACCAAGTGACATAAATACTTATAGTTATTTCTTGAGTTAGGATACCCATTATATATAGACATCCAAAAGAATCAGAGTCGAACATCCTAATGATCTCCAAATCATTCGATCTCTAATATGTGAACACAAGTTCTTTTGTTCTCTATAATAATCCTTATAGTTTCCTCATTTTAATAATTCAAATTTTGAATTTTCGTATCTACCAAATGATCTCATTATATATACGCTTATTCTGAATGCATATACATAAGATTCCCAAAAACTGAAAAAGTATTAAAAAAACCTTAAATTTCTAAATTTCCCGATTCTTTTATTTTGGACAATGATTGAGACTTAATAGTCTCCCTTTATAATTGAGACTTAATAGTCTCCCTTGTAATTGAGATTGTCGCATATCGAAAAATACGACCTTGCGATAAAAGACCGCATGCTGGGCTGACATGAGAGTCGTCACCTAATTTTGATTTATTCCCAAAAGGGGAAAGGGAAAATATAGGTAAAACCCGTCGAAAAATAGGATAAAGACAAAGGTCGTCGCAAACATTGTCTGGATTCGGAAGTCGATTATGCAAGAAGAAGGTATTAGCACCCCTCACATCCATCGTACTCAATGGGAACCATCTAAGTTACTGCGCGAGAAAGGATGTCTATGCCTAATGAGTTACTTGCTAAGGAAAAAGAGTTTCGATTAAAGTTTGATTGATCCTAAGGTGCTCAAAAAGGATTGAGATCCTCGTGCCTACGTATTCCCTCGTGCAATGGGAAAGTCAGAGCTTCGTAGTTCGTCTCACTATGGTTTTTTGGTTGATGATTTTATTACCTTTCTTTAAAAAAAGGATTTAGGAGTCGAATTGGACTAAAGACTATGGGTAGAGGTGACTATTTCACCCAACAAGACGAGCGTCTTGCGTTGAAATAATTGGAGCGAGTAACGGGATATCCATTATCCTATTTTTTACCACTTAAGGCTCGTGGTGTACAATTCTTCTCGCATTGAAGGCTCTTATGGTTTGACTAAATTTTGGTAAAACATATGAAGATCATAAAAGACAAAATCTGCTCAAAATAGAAGATGTCAAAGAAGATGTCCTAACAACAAGATAAGAAATCCTGTACTGATTAGCAGGATTTAAATTAGAAACAAATCTGGCCGAGATTTGTTGAAGATTTAAGTACTTGATCAAAGGCAAAGATAGAAAGCCCAATATAGAAGACTATATATATGAAGACTTAGACCTGGGGTTAATTATTCCTTATGTAACAATTGTAACCTAGTTCTCTTTTGTAAAATAAGGGTTTAGGTTTTGAAAGTCGTTGGCTCTTAGAGTTGTAGTTCCAATATGCAGTATGGGATGCATGGAGGACGACATAGGTACATGTACACTTCCAGAAGCCTTTAGGTAATGGTTGTTGTATTTTTCTTGGAAGAAGCTTTGAAGCAAGTCCAAGATAACTTGTAGGACAAGAAACTGTGATAGGTTATGTGATGGCAGAAGACAGATGCAACACAGGTCGTGAAGGATGTGAATGGTCTCTCATATCAATGTTGTAAATCATAGAGTTTAGCTTCAGTAAGGATGTTCATTAGGGTAGTGATTAGGAACCAAAGTTGTAAATATGAGAGTTTAACTTTGTGATAATACTACAAGATAGTGAAGTCTTCATCATGGATTGGTATCCCTCAGATGTAGGTTTGTTAACACTGAACTACGTCGACAATTATTATGTTTGTTATATTATGCAATTTACAATTTTCTGTATGTATGTTCTTGACTGAGATGTACCGACATGTTGTTTTGACATCTGATGGTATTTGTGATGCACTACTTCAAAATAGCAGTTGTGTAATTCTTCTATTTACTAAAAGTGTTGTAATCATTGTCTTAACATCAAGATAGGACATTGGAGTATCTGCGTAACCAAAATTTCAATTGGTATCAGAGCAGGCATCCTGGTCTATTTTCTGGATGAGATCCATGGATTACTTTTTGGTGATTAAATAGGAGAAGTTATTTTCTAAAGGGTTCTACAATAACAACAGGAGGAATGTCTAGTTCTCTTGGATGATGTCTTGAAATATGTATTGAAATCTTTTCTAGGGCTAGTTGAAGTTGTTCTTTGGTGATTCCGCTACATATATTTCAATTGAAGATTTCCAGTAGTATGGGATCTGGGGTATTGATTGAAGAAAGCTTGTAGTTGTCCTTACCTGGTTATGTTCTCGTAGATGTCAATAGGTTTGAAGACACATAACAGAGGGATGTTATTGTGATGATTGAGTCTTATGTGACTTGGTATGTGATTGAGTGGATATAATGGATAGAAAAGGTAAGATGAATTATCAAACTCATGCTCTAGGGGTTTCATGATTACTTGTTGGCTAAGTTGTTGAAGGCACTTGATATTATGATCAAGTCCAATCAAGGGAATTCAGCCGTACTCTGGAGTCTTCTAGTTATTCTTCAAACTAGAAGGTGCTTTCTTGGAAGTATGGAAGTGAAGATAGTGGAGGAAATTTATTTTCACCGTTCACAAACAACGTGCAAGGAAGAACTCATACTTCTTAACGCTAAGGATGAGTTCACACAGTTAAGGTAATTAGGATTCGTTCAGAGAGAATCTTAAAAGATTGAGTCATGGGGGATGCCTTGATATCTTAACAACTTGCACAACAACAAAGAAGACAACATGAAGAGGAATATCTATGTGATATTCAGAATATGCTAGAATCAAACTAGGGTTATCTCAACAAGGATTAAAGATCAGTTGCTTAGTGAAGATTTGATCATCCTTATGATTAAATATTGAGGATGTTATATCAGATGTTCTAACATCTCTTCATAAGAGGTTTGAAGAATTATGGGAGGGGTTCTACATTCACTCAGAAGTCTCTTAGGCTTTTGACCTAGCTAGGATTATTGGCTTCGCATCTTTTCCTGGAAAGTATTTAGACTTGTTCAGACGGTGATGCATTATTTTTGAAGATGGAGATGGAAGACTATGAAGACATCATAATCTTGATGACCTACTTGGATTGGTTTATTTATGATCTAGGTACTTTAGGGCATTCCAGAATGCTCATCATGGAGTTCAGATAGGTGGCAAATAAACAACTTCTTGAAGACGGCTCTACTCAAGGAAAGGTGGCATCCTTGGTACAACTATCGGGGTTAGTTTCTAACTAATCCTTCTGAAGATTCAAACAGTGGGAAATTTGAAGACTTTAGAAAAGCACTATCAGGTATTCATCAATGTGTGAGATTGTGTGGAATATCTGCAAAATCAACTTAATGGAGGTTGTCTACTCAAACATGGTTGGTGAATTAAGTATGTGAGAGCATGGAACTCTTGTTCTATAAATGAAGGAAGTTATTTCAAGTGGCAGAAGAAGGAGCTGATTTCAAGAGCTAGATGTCGAATCACAATGTTCTGACATATAGTTTCAATATCAGAATATCAATTTGTGTAGTGGAACATCAATTCAAGATAGGGTGATCTACATGAATGAACAAGGATGCTTAAAAAAGATCATTCTCATGGCAGTTTGCGGGAGTTGTAGGAAGGAGAAGATGTTACATTATCCATGGCTTAGCGAGTCTAAGTGTGTATTGCTATTGAGCAAGTGGATACATGTAACTTGAAGATCAAGTTCAATTGGTAGATCGAGATATCTTTGTGAGAATTATGACATACGTGAAAAAGAAAATATGTGGAAATTGGCTTTTTCATATGAGGATTCATGAAGGAGGTAATTAAATTGTGGCATTTGGTTGATCTCAAAAGTGGATTCAAAAAATCAAGATAATTAGCAGGTGGCAGCTGGTTAGTCTTGAGGTTATGTCTTGGAACAAGTTACTCTTGGATAGAAGAGTTACAATTTGAAGGATCAAGAAGATTTATTTTCTTCTGGAAGGTGGATGAGAAGTTACTCTCTTTCTGGAGTTCTTATTCAAGATGGTGGCGCAATGTTGATTGAAGGTTCTTCAGTTCCTTGGATTATTATGTTATAGTAAGTCTAATTGGTGGAGCATATCAAGTATTTTGTCTTGGTGTGTGGAAGATGTTCTAACATTTTGTTAGACATTATATGGGTTGGATATCCTTGGTTAAGGATGATTATTGCTCTGGTTCTAGGATATTTTTAGCTTAGGTTTTTGAAAGACCTCATATGACCATGAGATATTCTGCCCCAGTATTTTGAACTTTGGATAGATGCTTTGGATTGAATGTCTTCGGGGGAGAGTGAATTCTCATGCTCTTGGGGTGGCCTGCCCCAATACGAAGAAAACACCCAGATTAATTGTTCTTTGAGATATTTGAATCTCGAAGTGATTTCCCCAGCTTGGCTGAACTTTGAATGAATGCCTCCGACTGATGGATCTTTGAGAGATTTGATCTTGAAGTGATTGCCCCAACTTGGCTGAATTTTGAAGATATTGCTCGACGTGATTGTCCCAGATTATTTGGCTCTTACCACAACTGTTGGGAAAGTCCCCACTCACTAGAGTTTCTTGGAAAAATGCATCTTCATATACTGGTCCCTCGGAAGTTTTAGACTTCTCAACTTGGAAAGATTAAGCTTCTGGACTGAGATTCCATAAGTGAACTTTTATGATGCCAAACAAATGTATGCAAGCAGAAAATGTTTATTTTGAGAATGAAAATTCTAATGCAAAACACATGTTAATCTTGAAGTTTTACTGTAACAGATGTCGCAAACCTTTGTGAGTGAATCACTGGTTAAGATACGACATTGTTTTTTGATAAATGAAGCATGCACATGCAACACCAACAAAGAACTTTTAGCATAACTCAAAGGAGTCGGGAATGCGGTCTCGCGGTAGTATGCTCTCAAAATAACCCTGTTTCAGTTAGGACTTTTGAGGGTTGTATCGTGGCCTGGTTCACAGTTATAGAAACAAAGGATATAGGCTCGAAGTTTTATTTGTGCCCACCCATCTTCGTGATGTTCTCCATTCCTATGTTCATCTAGCTTTCATAAGCGCTCACCTCTCAAAAAGGGTTTTGTGATGGTTAAGGAACCAATTACACTAACAGTTTAAGCACCAATCAGGTGTCGTTTGGAGTCAGTCACCCCTACTATCTTTTGTGTCCGTATCACACGACTTTGTTCTTGTTCAAGGATATTTCTTGTGTAATCCTTTTTGTTTTTCGCTTTTGAATTTTTTGCTTATCCCTAACTTTTTCCTGGACTGATTCTTGTGAATCTTTGATTGTGAAGTCCAGCGGGATGCCCTAATTTTTGCCTAAGTCGCTTGTTTTCAAGTTTCGACTTAGCGGGCTTTTTCTTTTTTTTTATTCTCTTTTTTGAACAAATCGTGTGACACTGGTTATCTTGATTTCCTTGAAAGGGTCGTGACTGTCTCACTTCTTGGTTGTTGAAGGATAAACTTTGTGGTTTCCAGCCTTTGGACCTATTGATTGGGATAACCATTGTGGTTTCTGGTCATTGGACCTCTTGATTTAGTAAAACTAAAGGTAAGGGATCCTCAGATTTGCACTCCTTTTTGAAATTTGAACGCTCTGTCAAACTAACTAACGCCTACCTTGCCCATGGGTTACATGCAAGGGTTTTTTTCATTCGAAAATAAACTCCTACTTCAAGGCTCAAATGGGTTGGTGAGGGTATATCTCCCTTATATCTCCGGTGTTTAGGATTTGAAACAATGCATGTACATCGTCAACAGGGTCTTTCTCAAAAGCACACAATTAGAGATTTTTGCGTTTTCATTTCGTCATCCTCCCTCACATAGTTTAAGCACAACAGTTGGTATTGCAATGCACATACGCAAAATCATGAGTGAATACGAATGGATTACTTCAAGAAAAACATGTGCATTTTATTATGGTTAACATTCAAAAACAAATAAGTTTCATGCATGCATATAAATGTTTAAACAAACAATAGAAACTACAAATGAAAATGCAGTAAAGAAGCTGAACATTGCCGTCATTGAGGAGACCTGACTCCGTGTGGACTTATTGCTTTTGAAAATTCCTTTGCAAATTGGGAGGTCCATTTGATGAGGAGACTTCAATATATGAGCAGACTTTCTGGCATGAAGACCTTTGAGTCGATCAAATTTTGAACCTTGTGCCTGAACGCATCACAGTTGTCAAATGGTATGCCTAAATGCCCCTGAGTGGTATTTGCATCTAGCATTCCCATCGTGGTTGCCATTATTGAGGAGGTCTGACTCCGTCTGGACTTATTGCTTTCGGAGACTTTCAGCAGTCAGCATTTTGGATGTTCATTCCATTAGAGTTTTGGTGCCATATTTCCACTTTTACCTAGCGTGAACACAATAGTCTTGAAGTCAATCACATTCGCGACCTTGTTATTACCTCTGCCCCAGAAAGACTTGCAATCTCCAATTAAAAGGCCAGGTGCCTCAGAATGATAATCATACTTGGCATTGAAACCCCCAAGGAAGGTTTGTCGGAGATGATCCTGATGCGATTAGCTCAACCAATTTGAATCTGAGAAAATGAGGAAACTTGTTGCGTGTACGACCTCGAAATATGATCAAACTTCTTCTCAAGTTGTTCTGGCCTTTACCCATATGCTTTGGTCCTAGGACTCTCTTGGGAAGCTGAGGTTGGATGCTGACAACAACATCTGGAGGGAAGAGGTTGATAAAGTTAATAAATAAGGTTGCTCGCAAAGATCTTGCACGATCTCTGTCCTACGTATCTCCATTGACCAATGAAGAATCAAAGCAACGTAGTTCCCCTCAATAGGGATGAAAATAGATTCGTTTCCTTGACACAACATTCAGGATTACCAAGCTCATTTGAGTCTTCATCTGGTTGACTTCCTGTTTCAGCAGTTTCTGATTCTGAAATAAAGCTTGTACCTTTGCCTGAATTGCCCCAGCTGGGTCTTCATTCGGTTACCTCTGCCTAGAGTGGTTCCAAGTCCATACCATGAAGATGGTGATTCAAGTTGACCATTGTGAAGAGAAACCAAATCAAGATAGAAATATGTCTCTAAACACCTATCATGAAGGCAAGGATGTATGCAAATGCCATGTTCAGTTATTTCTGAGGAATATATCTGCTTTGATTCAAGATTTTACACAGAAAAAGTCTAATGGCATGATTCAAACATGTGATCCTCGGAAATAACTGAACATATGTGTTGGAATGCTATGATGTTATGTGTGCAGCAAGCATGTGATCAATGGTCAGATGTCGGTGCTGAGCAGATAGCCAAGCGTCTGGATAGAGCCATAATATTAGTATAATCTTTGTATAGAATCCCAGAACTAAGAACCCAAGGTCTGTAGAACTGGATCACATAATATAACAGTCACTGATGGTGTTGAAGTTGAACAACGAGCCAAGTATCTGTAGAGAGTCAGAATAACAGTCACAATAACAAGGTCATAATGACAATTACAATAACAATTTCTCTGAATAGAAATCCCGGATCTCAGAATCAAAGAACCATAGAACACTGAACAATACTGGCAAAGTGGGTATGTTAAAGTTTAGGATTCCTGCAAACCTGTAAACCCCTCCCAATCTCACGGATGTGCTACTCAGGTCAACATCTCGGACCCTCAAAGCCGAATAGCAATAATACGTTCACCATTTCTGAGAAATGGCTCATGACCAAATCAGGGAATCGGTTTGGCATTATGTACTACTCAGGGAGGTCTCAGCTGAGTCCAAGGAAACAAGCATCCCTCATAAGTCCTCAGCTTCAAGCACTGAATCGAGAAACAATAGTAAATTTGTCCCGAATGGTACTATACTATCGTCATACGAACATTTTTCCTTAACTGGATTCCTATGAGAGAACCAGAACATCCTATACGAGTTCCCAGTGGGCCCTCGGATGCGAGTGGGTTTACCAACAAATGTGGTCTGCCACTGTCATCACTGGAGAAAGATGTTTCCACAAAGGTTCTCAATGATCGGTGCCCTGACTGCACATAACTATCAAGGTAATGTATTGCCCCAGAAAGATTCCGGCGTCAATAAATTTCTGAGAAGGTCGCAAGTCAAGGCGTGGAACTCACTAATACCAACATAGTAATATGCCATGAAGACAAAGTGGAAGCACTCTAAATCCTAGGTGCACTCAAGCCGGGTATTTAGCTTATCTCACAGTAACAAAGCACATCCCACAGAAAAAAATGAAACCAGCACAGTCCAATATGATGCATGTGAAATAAATACTGAAAGCAGTAAATAAATGTTGTAAAGTAAAGCTGTAAAGTAAAATTGTAAATGAAAACAGTAAATAAACACAGCAACACACATATAAACACCCAAAGAAAACAAAAACAAATAGGCGCTAGGATTGACTCTATGAGGGAAACCAGAGATTCTGGGTTTGTTCCCCAGTAGAGTCGCCATCTGTCGCTCCCGAGATTTTCATCCTAGTACAAACGCGAAAGTGGCGCGGAAAAGGTAGAGTCGCCAGCCATGCATTTTTATCCCGAAGGAACGGGAAAGGTAATACTACACAAACCTGAGGAAGAAGGAAAGGACAAGGCCTTGCGAACCAAAGATCTGGGTTCGGGAGTCGGTTACGACCTGGGAAAGTATTAGAACCCCAGATCGTCCGTCGTACCCGACGGGATCCACGCTTGCTTGTTTGTTTCAAAGGATGAGAAATAAGATGCTGCTGAATAAGAATTGCTAACTTGAAACTGGAACTGCAATGAGAAAGGAACTGAAAGAGAACAAAAAGAAAGAATAGGGAAAATGTAGGGAAAATAAAGAATATGCTCGAATGGGCCCTACCCCACTGCCTACGTACCTCATCGGGAAAATGAGGATCAGAGTCGACGTAGGTCGCCTAACCAGGCGTGAACTATTTGTTTGTGTTTTTTATAGCTGGAACTGCGTATGTCTATGCTCAGGTGTTGCAGGCTCGTTTGGTACGAGTGCGTTTACCGTCTTGCAAATGAGACAAGTCGTCATAAGTTCACGTTATGAGTGAATGAGATGAGAAGAGAATTCCTGCAGGATAGTCGCTTATTGTTTGTTGTGTGATTTTTAAGAGTTTTGTATGAATTTGGCACAAGGAAGTGAATTCAAACTCTTTTCCATGGAATGTGTACTTGCTACTACATTCCAAGATGGAATAATAGAACAAGCAAACCAAGTAAGGAGAATTTATCCAAGACTTGTTCCCAAGGATTAGGGTCTAAGTTCACTAGCTTGTTGAACTTTATTACATGATTTTGTAGCTTTTGTGAATAAGTATCTTTTAGATTTTCTTTGTGAAACAACCCCTTGATAAGACTTGTACATCATGCTAGAAAAGCCTACACCACTCCAAGATGGAATGAATGCAAGTGCCCCATGGAATAAGGCTATACACAAGGGATCCTTTCATGCATTTATTAAATCTTTTTGGATTTTGTTTGAAGATGAGAAAGAAGACTCAAATCGGAAAAGGACAAAAATTAAGGGGGACTAAGACACAAACCTAAGTTATTTATTAAAATGGTGGTCCTAATGGTTAGTGGGGCTTTTCTAATCCTAAAGAGCAAAAGGAAAAGAGAGAAGAAAAAGGATGCAACTTACTTCCTAAGGAAGATAAGTTGGTCCTAACAAAGGGGGAAATCCTACCAATCACAGATATGGAAGTAAAAGGTGAATTAAATGCATAAAGGGAATGCATAAAAAATAAAAATAAAAGGATAAGGTGTAAGGAAACATACCTTTCCATCCCTACAAAACAAAGATTAGTGTGTATTTTATTAAAAATAATAAAGCAAACTCACACCAATTAAATCCTAATAACTCTAGGACTCAATCTAAACTCTATCTTAATTCTAGAAGAACTGAAAAATGCTAAAACAAAAATTCAGCACGTACTACAGCCTCTAAAGTAACAACAGCTACCAAAACAATGCATAACACAAGGTAAATTTCTACAGGCCACAATCAGCATGTAAAGATAGGCGTAAAAAAAGTCACATACAGCATGCAAACATAACGAACAACATGTATTTTACAGCACCTATATTAACAAACAGTTATGAAAACATGGGGCTGATTTTATCATTTTTATTTATGGTTAAAAAGTGAATGATAAACAACACATCAATATGAATCAAAATGGATCTACCTACATCACACAATGAATTCAAACATGTGAATTTATTTACATCATTTATTTGATTAAAAGGAACAATGATCAACAAGAATAACCACAATTTTCCATATTGTACCAAATAAGCATTTATCATGACATTGAACAAGTATCGCTACAAGCCTCAATTATTGCACATGCATGGCATAAAAATCCAGAATTGAACTCATGTTAAGATATGATCAGTTAAGCATAAGAACTTGCATGTAGATGTGAAGTATTTAATCACTTTTAAGCAAAAAATCAATCATGGCATTTAATCATTTAATCAATCCATCAAGCAAGGATCATAATCATGAAGCACATATTGAAATTAAGCAAGCACTTAAAATGTGAAACAAATGATTAAAGTGTAGCAAAACACATCAAGAATCAATTATATTACATTTAGACATTTAACACAAAACATGGAAAAGTGAACGGAATCATGTCGAAACGACTCGAAGCAAATGAACCGGCTACTGGAAATAGACCCAAAAAATCCCTAAAATCAATACCTAAACATACATGAACCTTAGAAGCACTAGGAAGCAAGATTGAGCAAGAAAATAAGCTAAAAAATCAAAAACTAACAGCGTTAACCGGTTAACCAAACGATTAACCCGTTAACGGACCCCAGACAACATTAAATTTGGCAAAAAACGCATGCGTTAACCGGTTAACACTGAACAGAAAGTGAAAAATGCTTTTGAAATAAGTGCTTTTGACCACAATCTTCCTTCTAAACAACCCTAACCCCCACCTAATCATGCTAACACGAATTTCTACTCATTTAGGGCTTATTAACACATGCTAAAACCTATAACAAGCTACAACCTAACTTCTAATCCATCAAAAACCACAAATCGCAAGCAAAACGTAACGAAAACATAATCAACCACTAATAATAGGAAAAGCACTTAAAGAATGCCGAAATGGCGAGATGGAGAGAATAACTTAAAGCTAGCGTGGTTTTAGATTACCAACCTACGAAGCGGTGAAGTGCTTCGGTAAATGTTGCAAGAATCAGAGCTTGATCGAAGAGAAAACCAAGAAAACCGTGAATCCGAAAAATAAATGCGTTATTGATGCTTGAGCCTTCTTGCACTTCCGATAAGTTGAAATCTTCACAAAAATTAGTAGCTTCTTCTTCTACAATCCACAATTCAATGGAGGTTGGAGGCTAAGCTTTAAGATCTTCAAGTTTCAATGTGAAACTTGAAGAGCTTCTTCAAAAAAAGCTTTGGTGACAAAGGGAAATGGAGGAAAAGTGAGAGAGAAAAAGTGATTCTAGAAATTGTGATTAATTGGGAACCTTTTGCATTGAAATGATTAATGATTATATTGGGAACCTTTTGTAGTGAAAAAGTGATTCCCTTGATTATTTATGATTCCTCCATCAGTTCTTGACCAAATTTGAACCATAAGATCCTTGTAACCCTAATTTCATGATTTTGATCTCAAAAGTCAAGAGTCGACCTTTTTTACCTAGCTCGGTTGCCTTTTCCCCGATTCCTCGATTTTCAGTCATCTGGCCAGTTGAACCTCTTCCAAAATGAGTTTATGGATGAAACCCTAATTTGGCCTTTTTCATTAGGAGATGTTGCAATGCTTGCCTTCTGTAAACACCCCAAATTTTCCCTCACTAAGTTCACACCATGGCTTGTGATCTTTCATCTTTGCATTAGTTTAAGCATATCATATCATATTGCATTTTTATTTCATCTGCATGGTTCAAATTCATCTGCATCTAGGGTTTGTGATCTGAGCAATCCAGAGATTCATCTGAGCCACTCCAAAGATCTCCAATCATTCCAAGAGGTTCCATGAATGTTCAATCATCATATTATATCTCTCAAAGATCAAGGAAGTCAAAGAATCACAAGAACTGGCAAAGCATGGAAGTAGAGCCAGGGTTTAACTGCACAGATGACCTGAAATTAGGGTTTTGGTTTCAGAGGCCATAACTCCAAATTTTTTGGTCATTCTTGTTTCTAAGGGTCTCAATATGTTATAAGGATCATGTGTACCAAGTTTGATGAAGAAATTCATTGTGGAAGTCATTTGTCCACTGGGTAACTTCTTGAGCATGTCAGAGCAAAATCAGGGCATCTGAGGCCCCTACCAATGGAACCAGAGTGGATTTTTCATCAAATTGAAGTTATATGATCTGTATTTGATCATTGAAGTGCTTGGAAGTTCACAAAATTGCAGAAATTTGAGCTAAACCAAAAGTTGCCAAAAATGGAAATGACTTGTAATGTAAACTTTCCATTTTGGGAAAGTTTTTCAACCTCCTCTTTCTTAACCAAAACTGCTTCAAATGAAAAAATTTTGGTCATGAAATTTGAGATTGGATCATTCCTTTTTCAAAAAGTACAAGAAAAAATTCTAATTCATTATGGAACTCAAGTTATGGCTTGTCAAAGTTGGCAAAAATCACATAATTTTCAAGAATGCACCAAAGAGGGATTTTTACAAAACCACTTGCCAAGGCATTTTGTGAATTCAAATACACTTCTAATCATCATACAAACATTGTGCATTGTCTAAAACTCAGAATTGCCCAAAGAATCTCAAGATTTCATGCCTTGCCCATGAAGAAATCCAAAAGGGGCCAAAACTCCATAGAATTGCAAAATGGCACATAACTTTGTTTCAACTTGCTGAATTGCCTTAAAACCATTTCCATGAACCTCCTTGATCCATGTTGTGCATGGACAAGCCAAGAAGCCTGCTGCACCATTGCCCATACCTCAAGTACAAAACTTTTGACTTTTTGGCAAGAAGCCCATACCAATCAGCTGCAGCCACCACCCACTCTCTGCCCAACCAGAACTCTACAAGCATGCCTCAAGGATCATTCTTCATAAGAAATACAAGCTGAAACCTCCAAGAACAGAGCATTCCACAAAATCATCCCTCTTGCAAATTCCTTCAAAACTCACTGAATATTCACTCAATCTTCAAACCAATTTCACCATTCATCTCAAAATCATTCACTGAACACAAAGCAACCATCAAACAAACCTCAAAGCACCTTTAACCTGAAAACACGATTCTTGGCCAGTTGAAGTGCAATCTCACAAACTAGCTAATCTAAACTCTATTCAAGCTTCTCAATAGCATCAGGGTGATCATTGGAGGTGATTTGCACAAAGGAAGAGGTCATAAAGCTCAAGTTTGGAAAGCTTCATCTCAGGTAGTCATCTCAAATCATTTTTCCAGAACTCCTATTTTAAGTTCCCATGTGAAAGTGCATGCTCTACTGATCATTTTGTGCTTTGTAGTTTTGAAAATGGTTGCATATTGATCATTTACTGAGCTTCTAAAACTTTTGTCGTTTTTAATTTTTCCTTCGAATCTTGTTTATGAGCAATTAGAAATTTGTTTTAAGTTTAGATTCGTGTTGAGGAATATGAGAGGGTTTGATCTGGAGCTTTAGAGCTCCAGAAATGACCTAGGGGTGAGGTTTTGAGATTTTCAGGGGAGGAGGCTGCCGGAGAAGATGACCGGAGTTCTTCTCCGGTGGCCTGAAAGTGATTAGCTGTCTAATTAGGGTTAGGAAAAGAATTGAATGTGAGCCGTCTGATCTTTAGTTCCCGCGTGAGATGGAGGGTGCAGATTAGATAATTAACTTAATTCTTGGATTAATTATTTAATTAATTGAAATTAGCTGGATTTGAATATTAGCCATCAGATTGCGCGCCAAGTCAACACAAAATCCCTCAGTTTTAAATCTAAACCATTGGATGTGATTACTTCTGTTTTTATTCAATTTTAATTCATATTTTCCCATTTGTTTTGCACATTTTATTTTAAATAGATAGAAAATCTCAAAAAAAATGTTTTCTTCTGCATTTTGCATTCAAATAATTTTCTTAACCCAAAAATATTTTTATTTTTATTTTTTGCATTAAAAAAATCATTTTTTAAAAATTTAAATGTTTATTTTAATTAATTAATGGAAATTAATTAATTAAAATATCATTTAGGTTTCTAAAAATCCCAAAAAAATTCACATTGCATCTTAGGACATTTAGAAACATTGTCATACCATTCATACAAATTTCTTTTTGGTTTTGAACAATCTTTGACAATTTTCTTGAATTTAGGGTTCATAAAATTCCTATTTTTGAACCCTAACTTCAAGAATTCTTTTCGGCCTAACCATGAATGGTATGACAATGATTCTTTTTGCATTGATCTTCATTTAGCATTTAGTATCTAGCATAATTTTGTCACAAATTTCTTCTGCATTTTTTATTTGATTTGCATTTTTTCCCTTTAGGTACCTTAAACCCTAGATAACTTAGAAAATCATAACTTCCTTAGGGTTAAGAGTTAGGTCTCCTCCTTTGGGGTGTGATATCATATGGGGTTAGGGTTCCTTTGATTGCATTTTCAATTTTGTATCTTGTCATTTGCTTTTGTTTTTGACTTTTACATCTCATGTTGCATGGAAACCCTAACTTCTCATGTTCATTCACATACATCTTGCATATGCATTCATTCAAGAACTTGCCATGACATTTCTTGCATCCACATGACATCTAAGACATCATAGGACACATTAGAATCATACTTGATCATTTCCTCACCCATTTTCCATGTTATACATTCATTCCATTCAATGAACATTCATGTGCTTTCATGCTTCCTACATGCTTCATTTGCATTCTCATCCCTTGTATGATCATTCACAACTCTTGACATACATTTGCATAATCTCTTAGCATCATTTACATCATGAGAATGCTTCTGGTTTTGGTTTGCATCCTTGCATACATTCCATTTTCATTTCATTCTTTCTTTTATGCTAACCATTTCAGGTGGTAAGTAATTTGGGAAGTGAATTTGCCTTCACTTCTCATTTCTTTTCTCATTCTCTTTCATGAATTCATTGCTGCATTTTGCTTTTGCTTTAGATTGAGCTTGCTCACTCATGTTCTTCCTTCACTTTCTTTCTTCAAGTAACTTACCTTCTTAAGTGAAGTAAGTTAACTTGTTTTCTTCTGGTTCTCCTCCTTTCATCTTGCTTCTCCTTGGTGGCTTCTCTGAAGACTTCTTGCAAGCCTCACAAACCATAGGAACACCCAAGAATGATAATATTAGGGTTTTTATTAGTCCCTCATAATCAGAGATTAAACCTTTAAGGTTTTAAAGCTTTGTGATTAAGGTTATGCCTGCATCCTTCTTTTAGGATGGAGTGTATAACTTTAATCCTTAGTGTTAAACCTTTAGTGTGTTTAAATCTCTTAATCAATCCACCTTAATAATCACTAAGACAATAGCTTGTAACTTGGGCTTACATTAGGGTTCTAATTCTTCCTTAATTGGTTAAGAAGGACTAACCCTAGTGTTAATGGACAAGTCCCCCTCAGGTTGTCTTATAAACCATAGAATTCACTTCTTAATCTTACCATTAATTAAAATCCACTCTAATAAAGGCTTTGTTTTGTCATGAGGTTAATCCCTAATCATGGATTAAGTTGAGGTATCTTCCTCAACTTAAATGTTCTCATCTATCATCCTTCTTTTAGGATGGTGTAATGGGTCCATTAAATCCTTGATTATGGCTTAAACTCATTACTTAACACTAAACAAAAGAAAACCAAAAACATCTAAATAATCGCAAGTAGGTTAATGATCTTAATCCTACATCATGGTAATTAAGTTTGGGGTGTTTATCTCATACTTAAGGTATTCTCATTATCCCTAATCAAAGGGAGGATATGATGAGTTTACTAACCCTTGTTTTAGGCTTAAGCTCATTAATTTATGACAAACACAAAAAAGCAATAAAAGATTGAAAACACAAAAACAAAGTAATAATCGTCTCCTCCGGGATTCTTTTCTCATCATCTTCACTCACAAACGAGAACTCGCTTCTTCCGTCTAATGCAAGACAGTTAGCACCTGAGCCAGACAGGTCATACACTTGAGCAAAGGCAAGTAAGCAGTTCACAAGTCAATTTATCTTTCAGTCTCTTTGAGTCGAACTACGGTGTTCTGACTTCCTCATTGCACGAGAGGATACGTAGGCATAAGTTAACTATTATCGAACAAAAGTCTCTGTCTCTTCCCCTCTTTCAACATTCTATTTTAGCCTCATTCTTGAGCATCTACACTTCACTTCTTTCTTGCACTGACACTTGTATATTTCTTTTCCAGCTTTTGCATACAGATAGCACATACACTACCCCTTTAAACACAAACTTTCAAGCGTGGATCCCGTCGAGTACGACGGACATTCTGGGTGCTAATACCTTTCCAGGTTGTAACCAACCCCCTTTCTTAGTTTCTCTGGTTCGCAACCGTCTTATCCATATTTTCTTAGGTTTATGCAGCATTACCTTTCCTTCGGGATAAAAATGCCTAGCTGGCGACTCTCTTAAGTTCATCTTCATGTTCTCTTTCACCGACCGTTCGCGTTTGTACCCTATCTGACCCAGTGTCATTTGGTGGGAGCGACAGCTTGGCGACTCTGCTGGGGACCCTTATATTGCAACCAGAGCTTCTGGTTCTTTTTGTGGGTTCCTCCTAGATCTTGTTTGATTTGTGTTTATGGGGGTGTTATATGCTACTTGTGCTTTTTATTTACTTTATTTATTGCTTTATGTACAACTTTATTTATTGCTTTTCTTTACAGTTTTGTGTATATTCATGCTGTCATTATCATTGTTGGATCTGCTTCTATTTTGGTGGGTGGGGTTTCATTGAGTGATTAAGGTCCAATACCTGGGACCTGAGTGACACCTAGGCTAGAGTGGCTTCATATTCTTTCCCATTCCATCTCGGTCTGGTGGGGGAATATGAAACACGGTTCATACGTGGGTTTCTTCTTGAGAACTTTGTGCTACAGATTTCCTGTAGTACTAGGGCTATCTGGGAAGCCTGCTAAGTCTGGATGACCTTTATTTTGACCTCCAGAATCTGGGGTGAATTAGAGGAGGATCTTTTATGGTTATTTTAAACATTGTACCTACGGGTTAGGAGTGTTTACACTTCTCATAACTGATCCAAGTCTGAGGATCCTTGTTCTAGAACATTACGTGTGAGGGGGTTGGGTTGTTTACAAGTTTTGCAAGAACCCTTGACCACATCTTACCCTGTTACTATTTTGTTTAAGAATGCTTCACTTTGGACAGTTCTTGTGATTACCCTGGACATGTGACTCTTTATTTGAGTCCCCCACCCTGGTTACTGGATTTCTAAGCCTCCATCCGGACCTTTGAACATACATGGACTTTTACCAAGGCAGATAATCAGATCCAGATCTTGATCACAAACCTTTGCATATCATTTGCATACATCATCATTGCATCATTTAACATTTGCTTATTTGTTTTATAGGGTATCCATCATTTCATCTTTGGTTTGGTTTTGACCCCTTCTGCTGCTTAAGACCACTGCTTCAGTTATCTTCTTCAGCATCTGCTTTAGCTATCTCCTTCAGCATCTCCATCAGTTTGTCAGTAGTTCTTCTCCAGCACTTTCATCATTCTGTCAGAGACTTACCTCCAGCTTCTCAGTCAGTGATCTTCATAAACAGTTGCTCTCAGCTTCTTCATCAGCACCCATTATCAGTATGGATACTTCGAGAAAGAGCAACATCTCTTACCACTTCTTTGAGCCCACCTTGACTGGCATCAGGCAAGTCCAGTCCCTTATTACACCTGACCACATCCCACTATTCAGAGAGCACTATGGAGGCATATTAGACATGGTCATGGACCTTGATGCATCTCAGAGGAGCATGATCCATACATGCTTGCCGTTTTATGACCCTCCACTCAGGTGTTTCACCTTCCCTGATTTCCAGATGGGACCATTGCTAGAAGAATTTTCCTTGTTGATTGGAGTTCCTATCAGGAGAGGAATCCCTTTCAACCCAGAGATGAGTGCTCCCAGAAGTGAAGACATACCCAGGGCATTGCATTTGGAGCCTACCCTCATTGAGCAGAACATGACAACCAAGGCTGGAGTTCCAGGCCTCCACCTAGACTTCCTGATTTCCCAGGCTATCCTGAAGGCTTCAGTAGGAGAATGGAAGGCTGTCTGTGCACTTTTAGCCCTCAGTATATATGGGGTTATATTGTTTGTAGATGAGCCCAAGTTTGTGAGTAAGAATGCCATCCACCTGTTCTTGTTGAGGAACCCTGTTCCTACCTTGCTGGGAGACTTCTACTACTAAATCCATCAGAGGAATGAAAAGCAAAGAGGGAAGCTGGTCAGATGTTGTGCTCCTCTGTACAACTCTTGGCTGCTCAGACACTTGCTAAAATCATATGCCTTCTTGAACTCCCATCAGTAGAAGAACTGGGCTAAGAGGTTCATTGCCTTGACATCAGATGACATCAGGTGGTGCACTCAGAGCACCAAGGGCAAGGACATTATTACCAGCTGTGGGCAGTACCCTAATGTGCCTCTAATAGGAGTAAAAGGTTGCATCAACTACAACCCTTTTCTATTTAAGAGACAATTGGGATATGCCTTGGTTCATCCTCCCAGAGGACAAGATTTGACTGAGACACTCTACTGTGAGATTCAACCTAATTTTGTTGTTGTCAGACAAGCTGCCTGGGCTTGGGACAACATCCAGACCAAAGGGACAACCATCCTCGGAAAGTGCAACAATATTGCTTCAGCCCAGTATTCTGATTGGTCCCGTACTAGAGCTCAAATTACCCAGATGCATTTCACCTTGGAAGACACACCTGGACCTTCTACAGTACAACCTGCAGCAACTGTCAGCCTAGAAGAATTTGAAAATCTGAAAGAGAGGATTGACCAGCTAGCTGAAGCACTGAAGAAAACTCTCTGGGAGAGAAATGACAGTCGTCTGGACATTGAGAGACTGGAAAGACTCAAGATTGAGCATCTAACCAAGATTGAAAGGACAAATGACTACATCAGGAAGGCAAGAGCAGGGGAGTTGGTTTTGAAGAATGCTTGCAAGGAGGCAAAGACTCAGAAGGCTAGGGCAGAGCATTATCTTAAGGGGAGCCAGGCTAGGTGGATCAGGATCACTGAAGCCCGTGCACAAGAAGACCAAAGGACTCATGCTAAGATAGAGCAGTTGGAGGCTAATGAGAAGAAGCATCAAGAGGCTTTGTTGGCAGCTCAGAGGGAGATATCAGAATTGAAACTCCGGGCGGGGTTGAAGAGATCAAAGGATCAGGACAAGCATAAGAAGCTAACCAGTGCCATTGCTACTAGGAACCTCCTCATCAGGACTATTACAGAGCACCCAGCTGGTCCAATGACTGAGGCCCTCCTGAAGGAAGTCAGGGAGGATGACTTTGGATTGGATGTCTGATCCTTTTGCTTGTATTTCTTTATTTTGATGTACTTTTCTTTTGATTGTTGTATTTCGACCCATCATGGGCATGTATTGTAAACAAACTATGTATTTTTCACTCTTTGTAATATATGTGGTTTGTATTATTATTTTGGTGGGCTTAATCAATCAACATCATCAACATTTCCTCGAGGTCTGGAAAGGTCAAAACCAAAGAACCAAACCGGATACCCTTGGAAGACAAATAAGCATACTGCATTGCATACTAACATTTTCTTTGTTTTGTAGGTTTTTGTTGTTGTTGTTTCTCACATTGTTGTGGTTTCAAGAAACATTGCTCGCATACGAGTGTTCCCTGTCAACAGAACACACCGGTACCCAACGCGAAACAATCTTCCGGGCATTCAGATGGATCAGGTACAGCAAGACCTGAATGAAGTAAGGAACCAAATGGCAAATGAAAGGGTTGAGATGAGAAATCAAATGACCCAATTTATGGCTGTGATGACTGGCTTAGCTCAGAGTCAGGAAAGGCTAAGAGAGCTGGTGGAAAGGCAAAATCCTGATGAATACCATCCTGGTACAGGAGGCACCAGCAATAATGATCGCGGGCAGCCTCGCATTGATCCACCGGAGTTTGGGCCTCATCTAAACCCAGATGTTAATGTCACAAGGAATATTCAAGGAAACACTGCTGGAGGCAGGATCTTGCAAGAAGATCCTCAAGAAGAGCAGTTCACAGTTATTGGAGCTGGGGACGAAGTGTACGACCGAAGGCTGAATGAGATTGTTGAAAAGCTGAGGTCTTTGGAATCCCAGAATACCCTGGGCTTTGATGTAATGGATATAGGGCTGGTGGATGGGGTGAGAATTCCTCACAAGTTCAAACCCCCATGCTTTGAAAAATATAATAGTACCTCCTGCCCGCGTACTCATCTGCAGTCTTTCTTGGGGAGACTCAAAGCTTATACCATGGACGAGAAGTTATGGATGTTCTATTTTGAGGACAACCTGACTGGAGCATCAAGAGAATGGTATTCTCATCTGACCAGGGCCACTATAAGATGTTGGAAAGACTTGGCCGAGGCCTTCATCCGTCAGTACCAGTACAACCAAGACATGGCTCCCAATAGAACTCTTCTAATGGGCATGTCTTAGTCTTCAAGAGAAGGCTTCCGGGATTATGCTCAGAGGTGGAGACAACTGGCTACTGCTGTCCAGCCACCCATGTCTGAACGGGAAATGGCTGACATGTTTATGAACACTCTTCAAGGAACATATATTGACAGACTTGCTGCTTTCTCTTCCACCAGTTTTGCTGATGCAGTCATAGCTGGGGAGAGAATAGAGAGTCTTCTGAAGATGGGCAAAATCTCTGACAATGGTGCAAGTTCCTCCAACAATACAAGAAAACCTTTTTCAGGACCCCGAAGGGCGGGTGAAACAAATGTTATTCATGCAGGCAGGGGCATACCCCAATACTCTCACAGATCAGTAGCAGTCGTTACTATCCCGGCTCCAGCTCCACAACAGCCACTTTTTCCTCAACAACTGCAACAACAACACTATCAGCAACAACCGCACTTTCAACAACAAAGATTGTACAACAATAACAATAACAACCAACAGCAGTGCCCCTTTCAACAGAGGCCATCTCAAGCAAATAGGGTGATTGACCCCATTCCTATGCCATATGCCGCCTTACTGCCACAACTCCTGAAGCTCAACCTGGTTGAGTTAAGGACGTTGGCCCCACCAGATCCTCTCAACCTCCCGAAGAATTATGATGCCAATGCTAGGTGTGCCTTTCATTCCAACGCACCTAATCACAATACTGAGAAGTGTAAAGCCTTGCAAATGAAGGTTCAGGATCTGGTCGATACCAAAGCTCTCAACTTGGCACCTCCTCCAAATGTTACCAAAAATCCTATGCCTAGTCATGGTGGGCCCAGGATTAATGCCATAGAGGAGGACCAACCATCTGCACTAATTGATAATGTTGCACAGATTCAAACACCACTGGCGGAAGTCAAAGCTCAACTATTAAGATGCCAGGTATTCCCAAGTTGTGAGGCCTGCTGCGAATCATGCAAGACTGTTATTAATGGTTGTGAGAGGCTAAGGCTTGGCATAGATGGCCTTATAAGTGATGGAATTTTGCAAATTACCACAATGGCGTCTACAACATCAAAAACTCTTTCTTCAGCAACAATAGATCCTCCTACAACTGCAACAACCATCACTCCCACTGATTCATCCACAACTCCAGCAATCACTCCATCCATTATTTCAACAAACCAAAGTTCAGCAACACTTACTTCTACAACATCAACACCCATCTTATCAACGGAATCGCCTACAACACCAACAAACGCTAACGAAGATGTCTCAATGGTCACGATCTATTATGACCCGACAACTGTTCATCCCAACAACAATTTTCAACAACAAACTGCAACACCTACTATCAGATCTCCAGTCATAATCTATTACGACCCGCATACCATCACAGTTCCTTCTACTATAGCAATCAGTCCAGTCACCATTACGGTACCTGGACCTGTTCCTTATTAAAGCAGTAATGCCATACCTTGGCACTACGGCTCTGATCTCTACTGCGACGGAAAGAAGATCACTCTAGATTCATCAACCTCTTCACCACAAGTTGACAATGTTGGGGGAGGCGGAGGCTTCACCAGAAGCGGACGCCTTTTTGCCTCACAAATACCGAGACCCAATGCTGAAGCAGAGGCTGCTACTAAAGAAAAAGAGAAGAGTGTGGTACTCGAAGAGCTAGCCGTTAAAGAAACTCCGAAGACGTCTTTTGACCAAGAGGTGAACGAGTTTATGAGAATAATACAAAAAGAGTGATTACAAAGTGGTGGACCAACTTCATCAGACGCCCTCCAAAATCTCTATCTTGTCATTGTTAATGTGTTCCGAAGCCCATAGGAACTCACTTTTGAGGGTCCTGCATGCAGCCTACGTGCCGGAAGAGATTACGGTTAATCAGCTGGAAACAGTGGTTTTAAATGTTTACACCAGTCATGGACTGGGCTTCACAGATGCTGATTTAACGACGGAGGGACGCAATCATAACAAGGCTTTACACATCACCTTAGAGTGCAAAGGTGTTGTTCTCTCTCATGTGCTAGTAGACACTGGGTCCTCGCTCAATGTTCTCCCAAAAAAAGCCTTGGTGAAGCTGGAGTATGATGGTTTGGCATTGCGTCCAAGTAACTTGGTGGTAAGAGCGTTTGATGGCTCTAAGAGATCAGTCCTTGGAGAGATTGAATTACCCGTGATGATTGGCCCACAAGTCTTTAAAACTACTTTCTTCGTGATGGTCATTCAGCCGGCCTACAACTGTTTATTGGGTAGACCCTGGATTCACGCCGTTGGCGTTGTTACATCTACCCTTCACCAGAAATTAAAATATGAGTGGGAAGGCCAGATTATCACAATCTGTGGGGAGGAGGATATTTTCTTCAGTCATCTAGCTACTTACAAGTATATTGAGATGGACAGAGAGATCCATGAGACAATGAGCCAGGGGTTTGAGGCCCTTAACGTCAATGAAGCGACTGTTGAGTCTGAAACTTCTATCACTTCATATCAGCAAGCCCAGAAGGTTGTTGAAGAGGGTAACGCCAGAGGCTGAGGCAAATTGTTGCTAGTGGAAAAGAAAGAAGACAAATTCGGGTTGGGTTACAGACCAATCCAACAAGATCAACCAGAGGCTGTCGAGGAGCCCAAATTTTTCAGTGGGGGGATGCTCGCCCCAGATGCTGTGAACAATCTGGAAGACGAGGAAGAAAGCGACCGCAACCTGGAAAACTGGATATGTCCAAGGATCCCAGGGAGCCAAGTCTCTAACTGGTCTTCCCAGCAAATTATAAGGGTTACTCCTGCAGAGTAATTATTATTTCCTTTCTTTTTGCATGCATCAAGTCATGCATCTTGCCCAAGGTGTTAGGACTCATTTTGTAATAAGGCCATCTTGTATTTAATGCAAATGATTAATCAATGAATATCAGGACATCTTTTGAAAACAAGTCTTTTTTTTTCGCTCAACGTCTTTTTCATTTTTCACTTTTGTACAAAACAATAAAATGGCAATGTTTTCAAAATAACAACTTCATTGTCACTTTTTTCTAAACAAGATAAAACTGGTCACTAAAATGAACCAATCTCAACCATTACAGAGATTATCCTCCAGATTTCACCGACAACGACACTGCTATGACTTTGTATGACTTCAACAATCCGATTAATCAAGCTGATGAAGGGGTTGAAGAAGACTATGAGTTACCTGAGGAGTTAGCTAGGTTGTTGAGACAAGAAGAGAAAGAGATCATCCCTCATCAGGAGGAGGTTGAGACAATTAATCTCGGTACTGAAGGAGACTTGAAAGAAGTGAAGATCGGGGCCCGTCTGCAAGATTCAGTGAAGGAACAGCTTATTGATATGCTTCGAGAATATGTTGACGTCTTTGCTTGGTCCTATCAAGACATGCCAGGTCTGGATACTGATATTGTTATGCACAAGCTGCCTTTGAAGGAAGATTGTCCTCCAGTGAAGCAGATGCTACGCCATACTCGTCCGGATATGGCCATGAAGATTAAAGAAGAGGTACAAAAACAGTGGGACGCCGGTTTCCTTGATGTAACTAGTTACCTGCCGTGGGTTGCTAATATTGTACTAGTACCTAAGAAGGATGGCAAAGTATGGATGTGTGTAGATTACCGGGATCTGAACAGAGCTAGCCCAAAGGATGATTTCCCATTACCTCACATTGATGTATTGGTCGACGACACAACTCAGTTCTCGGTATTCTCCTTCATGGATGGATTTTCAAGATATAATCAGATCAGGATGTCACCCGAAGACATGGAGAAGACTACTTTCATCACACCTTGGGGAACATTTTGTTACAAGGTAATGCCATTTGGACTGAAGAATGCTGGCGCTACTTATCAACGGGCTATGGTAACATTATTCCATGACATGATCCACAAAGAAATTGAATGATACGTGGATGATATGATTTCCAAGTCCCTCACTGAAGAAGACCATCTGGTAAATCTGCTGAAGTTGTTCAAGCGTCTGAGAAAGTATCAGCTCAAGCTAAACCCCAACAAATACACATTCGGGGTGCATTTCGGTAAGCTGCTGGGATTCATTGTAAGTGAAAAAGGAATTGAAGTTGATCCTGACAAAGTCAAGGTCATTCAAGAGATGCCTGCACCTAGGATTGAAAAGGAAGTTTGGGTGTTCTTAGGTAGATTGAACTACATATCAAGGTTCATATCTCACCTTACTGCAACCAGTGAGCCCCTATTCAAACTGTTAAGAAAAGAACAAACGGTCAGGTGGAATGAAGATTGTCAGAAGGCTTTTGACAAAATCAAGGAGTATTTGCAAGAACCTCCAATTCTTATGCCTCCAGTTGAATGAAGACCTCTAATAATGTACCTGACAGTATTAGAAGGATCAATGGGGTGTGTGCTGGGCCAGCATGACGAGTCTGGTCGAAAAGAGTATGTAATATACTACCTAAGCAAAAAGTTTACCGACTGTGAACAACGTTATTCACTGCTCGAGAAGACTTGTTGTGCTTTAGTGTGGGCTGCTCGCCGACTAAGGTAGTATATGTTGACCCACACTACCTTATTAATCTCAAAGATGGATCCAGTCAAGTACATATTCGAGAAGCCAGCACTTACCGGAAGGGTTGCAAGATGGCAAATGATTCTGACAGAATATGACATTCAGTACACATCTCAAAAGGCCATCAAGGGCAGTGTACTGTCTGACTATCTAGCTGAGCAACCCATTGATGATTACCAACCAATGAGATTTGACTTCCCTGATGAAGACATCATGTTCCTAAAAGAAAAAGATCATGAAAAACCTGTTCACACTGAGGGGCCTGACCCAGAAGAAGAATGGACAATGATGTTTGATGGGGCTGTCAATATGAATGGTCGTGGAGTTGGTGCAATGCTTATTACACCTAAAGGAGTTCACATGCCTTTCTCAGCAAAACTCACCTTTGCATGCACTAACAACGAAGCTGAATACGAAGCCAATATCATGGGTCTTGAGGAAGCCATTGACCTCAGGATCAAAACATTAATTGTATTCGGAGATTCAGCTTTGGTAATCAATCAGACCAACGACAAAAGGTACACTCACCAAGAGCATCTGATTCCATACCGTGACTATATGAGGAGATTATTGAATTTCTTCACAACAGTCAAACTTGAGTACATCCCTCGAGACGAAAATCAGTTCGCAGATGCTTTGGCTACCATTTCCTCCATGATCAAGGTTCAAGCTACCAACTTTGTGCCTCAAATTTCAGTATTCAGACTTGACCGGCTGGCATACGTATTCTCTGTGGACATTGCTAAAGATGACAAGCCTTAGTTCCATGACATCAAATGCTTTTTAGAGTATCAAACGTACCCACCTGGGGCATCATCCAATGATAAGAAGACATTGAGAAGACATGTTGGTAGTTTCTTCCTGAATGATGATGGTTCGTTATACAAGAGAAACTTTGACATGGTTCTACTCAGATGTGTCGATAAGAAAGAGGCAGACTTGCTGATGCATGAGGTGCATGAAGGATCTTTTGGTACCCATGCTGGAGGACATACAATGGCAACGAAATTATTAAGATCAGGTTACTACTGGATCATAATGGATGCAGACTGTTGTGCCTATGCCAGGAAATGTCATAAATGCCAGATTTATGTAGACAAGGTGCATGTGCCTCCGAATCCTTTGAATGTGATGTCTTCACCTTGGCCCTTTGCCATATGGGGCATTAACATGATTGGAAAGATTGAACCGACTGCTTCAAATGGCCACAGATTCATCCTGGTAGCCATTGATTACTTCACCAAATGGGTCGAGGCAGCTTCGTATGCAAACGTCACCAGACAAGTGGTAGCCAGATTCTTGAAAAGAGACATCATCTGTTGATATGGAGTTCCCGAGCGAATCATTACTGACAATGGTTCCAATTTGAACAACAAAATGATGGTAGAACTGTGTCGGGACTTCAAGATCCAACATCACAACTCCTCCCCTTACAGGCCAAAGATGAATGGCGCTGTTGAGGCGGCTAACAAGAACATTAAGAAGATTGTGAAAAAGATGGTGGTTACATACAAAGACTGACATGAAATGCTACCATTTGCCTTGCATGGGTACCGAACATCAATCAGAACATCCACTGGGGCAACACCGTATCAGCTTGTGTATGGTATGGAGGAAGTCCTACCTGTTGAAGTTGAATTACCCTCCTTGCGGGTAATGATGGATGTCAAGCTGAATCAAGCAGAATGGGTCTATTCTCGGTACAATCAACTGAATATGATCGAAGAAAAGAGATTAGTTGCTATTTGTCATGCAGCTATATCAGAAAAGAATGAAGAAAGCCTTCGATCAGAAAGTCAGGCTTCCGGAATACCAAGTGGGAGATATCGTGCTGAAAAGACTCATTCCTCCTCATACAGACCACGGGGGAAAATGGACTCCAAACTACGATGGTCCATTCATAGTAAAGAAAGTTTTCTCGGGCGGAGCACTGATGCTCACTACTATTGATGATGAATATTTCTTATCCCCTATGAATTCAGATGCAGTTAAAAAATACTTCGCATAAAAAGATCCGCTGGACATAAAAACATAATGTATGTCCAGGCAAAAATAGGGCATCCCGGCGAGTCAAAAACAGAATAAAAGACTCAGGCAAAAATAAGGGAAAAATAAAAAAAAATGTACACCCGCTGAATTGAAAAGCCGCATTGGACTGCTCAGGCAAAAATGGGTATCCCGATGGATTGAAAACCCGAAAGGGCGATCCACGCAAAATAAGGGAATAAGCGAACAACTGCATTCTGAATTCGTCTGTATCACTTACGACGCGGCAAGCTTCGAAAGGATAAAGCATTGGTCAGAATCAACCTTCTTCGAAAAGCAAGATAAGAAGAACGTCAAGGTCATACGGGTCATAGCAAGGAAAGCTCATTAAAGCGTCGTCAACATTGCCAGCACCTTTTCTTTTCTCAATTTGTAACAATCTCCTCATTTCAGGGGATTTGTTTCTTTGACTGTATTTGCCAATTCAGGGCACCCAGATTAATAAAATCAAAATTTTCAGTCACACTTCGTCTTGTACGTTTTCGTTTCGTTTGCAAAAATTTCCAATATCCATAATATAATATTTGCATAAAACAGATGTACCTTTCTAATTAAATGCTTGCAGGAAATGTATTTACTCTCAAGAATATCTAACTCCTATGAGGGAATCCGGTAAGGGAGGCCTCGGGACACTTGTGTGATTCTTTGTTTTAACAGGATTGCAGGTATTTGATACGCGACATGGGGCATGCCAAACATACTTCCTCCTTAGCAATGTCTGGAATGCTTTTCCCCAGCGAGGTTGCAAAGCATCACTTCCCCAGCACATCTTCTCCAAGAAGCATCTGAAGAGCTTTTTTCCCCAGCTGAGTTGTCAAATCTCCTCGTCCTCGGCAAGATCCTCACAAGAACGTCTAGAAAGATCATTCAGTGATCTTTCCTCCCCCCAGAGTACCAGGTCTCTCCAAGACAAAGGGAACCATCTCCCCACAAAGTGCCAGCCTCTCCCAGAAAAGCAATCTCTGAAATTTTCACACAACAAAGTGACGGAACCTTCTTCATCCCTAGCTGAGCTTGCTCTTTACAAGGAAGGATCTATTAGTGATCTAGTCCCCCAAGTAGAACCATATGATTTATCAGATCTACCAATGATCTCGTCCCCAGCTGGGATATCTTTCCAAGCAGATCAGCCAGAGATCTTCGCAGCAGCGGGATCCGAATTCCGGATCGGTATCTTTTGCATAATCATAGCATTCACATCATTTTTCCCCCAGAGCGTAGAATTTCGTCTAAAACGGAGCATTAAGGAAAAATCAAACATCTGCATGATCACAAGTCAGGTTCGAACCAGTCACCTGTAAATATCAACAGTACCTCATCAGCAATGTACAAAATACATCCCCGACAGAAAGCCAAAGCGTCCCCTTTGCACTCTCAAATACAGATACATGTTCTTTTTGACACTCGTCTGTGTCATTATTCCCTAGTAAAGTCACCAGAACACTTTCTACAAACAGTTACTTTTCCATAACATGTTCTCCTCGACACTCGTCCGTGTCATCTCATATTTCCCCAACAAGAAAGCCAAAGAGTCCCCTTTGCACTCACAAATACATGTTCATATATACTCTCTTGACACCCGTATGTGTCACCAATCCCCAGCATGGTTGCCCAAACACTTACCGCAAACCAAACACTTATTTATAATACACTCCTTTTGACACTCGTCTGTGTCATCCTATCCCCACAGGTCACCAGATTACCTTTTACACTCTCATACATTTTCTCTTATGACACCCGTTCGTGTCATACTTATTCCCCAGCAAGTCAAACACTCATTTGTGTCTTGATTATATTTCACAATACTTGTTCTTATACAGATATTCGTCCGTATCTTGTATACACACCTATTCCCCACAAATTTGACACTCATCCGTGTTCTTTGTAAACCAGTTGGTGCTCGTCCGTATCATCATCTCAGAGCACGCGTCAGCGTTTATTTCCACCGATACTCGTCCGTATCATGGTCTTAAGGAT
Organism: Lathyrus aphaca; assembly: GCA_963966055.1. NCBI lineage: Eukaryota > Viridiplantae > Streptophyta > Magnoliopsida > Fabales > Fabaceae > Lathyrus > Lathyrus aphaca. The sequence continues at coordinate 195,550,645 of OZ014519.1, read as the reverse complement.
GCTCGTCCGCGTATTTAATCTATACAAAGCGTCAAACACTTATGCCTTTTATTTTGGAAAGCGTAAGCACTCGTCCATATTTACCATTCCCCAGCAAAACATCTTTTCTCTTATCCGACACTCGTCCTATGTCGTGATACTCTTCGGCAGTCGTACCCTGCTAGGTGATCGTCCTTCACCTCGGATGACCGTCCCTCATCCCTTTCCCCAGTGGAGTCTCCATTATTGGAACCCTTTTCTATCCGACATTCGTCCTATGTCGTGATATCTTTTGGCAGCCGTCCCCTGCCAGGTGATCGTCCTTCACCTCGGATGATCGTCCCTCATCCTCATCCCCAACAGAGCAGCCGTCCCCTGCTAGGTGATCGTCCTTCACCTTTTGATGATCACCCTTTATCATTTTATCCGATGGTCGTCCCCATCGTTGATTTGTTATCTGGCATTCGTCCTATGTCATGAAACAACCCCAAGAGCAGTCGTACCCTGCTAGGTGATCGTCCTTCACCTCTTGATGACCGCCCTTCATCATGCTTATCCGATGTTTGTCCCTATCGTCGACTTTTTTCTATCCGACATTCGTTCTATGTCGTGATAAAGAGCAGCGGTCCCCTGCTAGGTGATCATCCTTCACCTTTTGATGATCGTCCCTCATCAATATTTCATTGAACCGATGGCCGTCCCCATCATTGTTTACTTTACTTTACAAACCTGATGGTCGTCCCCATCACTGCCTTTACCTTTAATCCCCAGAGAATCTTACCCGAGTACCGTCCCCATCATGACTTCTTAATTTCCCCAGCATTTCGGTCGTCCCCGTCATTGCTTTATCCCCAACAGTCGTCCTCTACTCGATGGTCGTCCTCCATCGCCCGCATTTTGATAATCATACTTTACTTTTGTTTACAATTTATATCCCTTTTATTCTTCTCCCCAGTGAGTGCAAATTTCGGACTGTCTTTGGTATTCAACCACAAGTTATCTTGTTTGTCTGTTAAGCCAGGCGCTTACATCCTGCACAGCTAACTCATGTTTGAATAGGGGAAGCTGTAAACACCCCAAATTTTCCCTCACTAAGTTCACACCATGGCTTGTGATCTTTCATCTTTGCATTAGTTTAAGCATATCATATCATATTGCATTTTTATTTCATCTGCATCTAGGGTTTGTGATCTGAGCAATCCAGAGATTCATCTGAGCCACTCCAAAGATCTCCAATCATTCCAAGAGGTTCCATGAATGTTCAATCATCATATTATATCTCTCAAAGATCAAGGAAGTCAAAGAATCACAAGAACTGGCAAAGCATGGAAGTAGAGCCAGGGTTTAACTGCACAGATGACCTGAAATTAGGGTTTTGGTTTCAGAGGCCATAACTCCAAATTTTTTGGTCATTCTTGTTTCTAAGGGTCTCAATATGTTATAAGGATCATGTGTACCAAGTTTGATGAAGAAATTCATTGTGGAAGTCATTTGTCCACTGGGTAACTTCTTGAGCATGTCAGAGCAAAATCAGGGCATCTGAGGCCCCTACCAATGGAACCAGAGTGGATTTTTCATCAAATTGAAGTTATATGATCTGTATTTGATCATTGAAGTGCTTGGAAGTTCACAAAATTGCAGAAATTTGAGCTAAACCAAAAGTTGCCAAAAATGGAAATGACTTGTAATGTAAACTTTCCATTTTGGGAAAGTTTTTCAACCTCCTCTTTCTTAACCAAAAATGCTTCAAATGAAAAAATTTTGGTCATGAAATTTGAGATTGGATCATTCCTTTTTCAAAAAGTACAAGAAAAAATTCTAATTCATTATGGAACTCAAGTTATGGCTTGTCAAAGTTGGCAAAAATCACATAATTTTCAAGAATGCACCAAAGAGGGATTTTTGCAAAACCACTTGCCAAGGCATTTTTTGACTTCAAATACACTTATAATCATCATACAAACATTGTGCATTGTCTAAAACTCATAATTTCCCAAAGAATCTCAAGATTTCATGCCTTGCCCATGAAGAAATCCAAAAGGGGCCAAAACTCCATAGAATTGCAAAAGGGCACATAACTTTGTTTCAACTTGCTGAATTGCCTCAAAACCATTTCCATGGACCTCCTTGATCCATGTTGTGCATGGACAAGCCAAGAAGCCAGCTGCACCATTGCCCATACCTCAAGTACAAAACTTTAGACTTTTTGGCAAGAAGCCCATACCAATCAGCTGCAGCCACCACCCACTCTCTGCCCAACCAGAACTCTACAAGCATGCGACAAGGATCATTTTTCATAAGACACACAAGCTGAAACCTCCAAGAATAGAGCATTCCACAAAATCATCCCTCTTGCAAATTCCTTCGAAACTCACTGAATATTCACTCAATCTTCAAACCAAGTTCACCATTCATCTCAAAATCATTCACTGAACACAAGACAACCATCAAACAAACCTCAAAGCACCTTTAACCTAAAACACGATTCTTGGCCAGTTGAAGTGCAATCTCACAAACTAGCTAATCTAAACTCCATTCAAGCTTCTCAATAGCATCAGGGTGATCATTGGAGGTGATTTGCACAAAGGAAGAGGTCATAAAGCTTAAGTTTGGAAAGCTTCATCTCAGGTAGTCATCTCAAATCATTTTTCCAGAACTCCTATTTTAAGTTCCCATGTGAAAGAGCATGCTCTACTGATCATTTTGTGCTTTGTAGTTTTGAAAATGGTTGCATATTGATCATTTACTAAGCTTCTGAAACTTTTTCCGTTTTTAATTTTTCCTTCGAATCTTGTTTATGAGCAATTAGAAATCTGTTTTGAGTTTAGATTCGTGTTTAGGAAGATGAGAGGGTTTGATCTGGAGCTTTAGAGCTCCAGAAATGACCTAGGGGTGAGGTTTTGAGATTTTCAAGGGAGGAAGCTGCCGGAGAAGACGACCGGAGCTCTTCTCCGGTGGCCTGAAAGTGATTAGCTTTCTAATTAGGGTTAGGGAAAGATTTGAATGTGAGTCGTCTAATCTTTAGTTCCAGCGTGAGATGGAGGGTGGAGATTAGTTCATTAACTTAATTCTTGGATTAATTATTTAATTAATTGAAATTAGCTGGATTTGAATATTAGCCATCAGATTGCGCGCCAAGTCAACACAAAATCACTCAGTTTTAAATCTAAACCATTGGATGTGATTACTTCTGTTTTTATTCAATTTTAATTCATATTTTCCCATTTGTTTTGTACATTTTATTTTAAATAGATAGAAAATCTCAAAAAAATCGTTTCTTCTGCATTTTGCATTCAAATAATTTTCTTAACCCAAAAATATTTTTATTTTTATTTTTTGCATTAAAAAATCATTTTTAAAACATTTAAATGTTTATTTTAATTAATTAATGGAAATTAATTAATTAAAATATCATTTAGGTTTCTAAAAATCCCAAAAATATTCACATTGCATCTTAGGACATTTAGAAACATTGTCATACCATCCATACAAATTTCTTTTTGGTTTTGAACAATCTTTGACAATTTTCTTGAATTTAGGGTTCATAAAATTCCTATTTTTGAACCCTAACTTCAAGAATTCTTTTCTGCCTAACCATGAATGGTATGACAATGATTATTTTTGCATTGATCTTCATTTAGCATGTAGTATCTAGCATAATTTTGTCACAAATTTCTTCTGCACTTTTTATTTGATTTGCATTTTTTCCCTTTAGGTACTTTAAAACCCTAGATAACTTAGAAAATCATAACTTCCTTAGGGTTAAGAGTTAGGTCTCCTCCTTTGGGGTGTGATATCATATGGGGTTAGGGTTCCTTTGATTGCATTTTCAATTTTTTATCTTGTCATTTGCTTCTGTTTTTGATAACTTACATCTCATGTTGCATGGAAACCCTAATTTCTCATGTTCATTCACATACATCTTGCATATGCATTCATTCAAGAACTTGCCATGACATTTCTTGCATACAGATGACATCTAAGACATCATAGGACACATTAGAATCATACCTTATCATTTCCTCACCCATTTTCCATGTTACGCATTCATTCCATTCCATGAACATTCATGTGCTTTCATGCTTCCTACATGCTTCATTTGCATTCTCATCCCTTGTATGATCATTCACAACTCTTGACATACATTTGCATCATCTCTTAGCATCATTTATATAATAAGCATGCTTCTGGTTTTGGTTTTCATCCTTGCATACATTCCATTTTCATTTCATTCTTTCTTTTATGCTAACCATTTCAGGTGGTAAGTAATTTGGGAAGTGAATTTGCCTTCACTTCTCATTTCTTTTCTCATTCTCTTTCATGAATTCATTACTGCATTTTTCTTTTGCTTTAGAGTGATCTTGATCACTCATGCTCTTCCTTCACTTTCTTTCTTCAAGTAACTTACCTTCTTAAGTGAAGTAAGTTAACTTGTTTTCTTCTGGTTCTCCTCCTTTCATCTTGCTTCTCCTTGGTGGCTTCTCTGAAGACTTCTTGCAAGCCTCACAAACCATAGTAACACCCAAGCATGATAATCTTAGGGTTTTGATTAGTCCCCCATTAGTTTTACCTTTGTGTCTTCTTTTGTGTCTCTCTTCTCATCTCATAATCAGAGACTAAACCTTTAAGGTTTTAAGGCTTTGTAATTAAGGTTATACCTGCATCCTTCTTTTAGGATGGAGTGTATAACTTTAATCCTAAGTGTTAAACCTTTAATGTGTTTAAATATCTTAATCAATCCACCTTAATAATCACTAAGACAATAGCTTGTAACTTGGGCCTTGCATTAGGTTCTAATTCTTCCTTAATTGGTTAAGAAGGACTAACCCTAGTGTTAATGGACAAGTCCCCCTCAGGTTGTCTTACAAACCATAGAATTCACTTCTTAATCTTACCATAAATTAAAATCCACTCTAATAAAGGCTTTGTTTTGTCATGAGGTTAAACCCTAATCATGGATTAAGTCGAGGTATCTTCCTTAGCTTAAATGTTCTCATCTATCATCCTTCTATTAGGATGGTGTAATGGGTCCATTAAATCCTTGATTATGGCTTCAACTCATTACTTAACACTATACAAAAGAACACCAAAAACATCTAAATAATCGCAAGTAGGTTAATGATCTTAATCCTACATCATGGTAATTAAGTTTGGGGTGTTTATCTCATACTTAAGGTATTCTCATTATCCCTAATCAAAGGGAGGATATGATGAGTTTACTAACCCTTGGTTTAGGCTTAAGCTCATTAATTTATGACAAACACAAAAAATCAATAAAAGATTGAAAACACAAAAACAAAGCAATAATCGTCTCCTCCGGGATTCTTTTCTCATCATCTTCACTCACAAACGAGAACTCGCTTCTTCCGTCTAATGCAAGACAGTTAGCACCTGAGCTAGATAGGTCATACACTTGAGCATCGGCAAGTAAGCAGTTCACAAGTCAATTTATCTTTCAATCTCTTTGAGTCGAACTACGGTTTTCTGACTTCCTCATTGCACGAGAGGATACGTAGGCATAACTTAACTGTTATCGAACAAAAGTCTCTGTCTCTTCCCCTCTTTCACCATTCTCTTTTAGCCTCATTCCTGAGCATCTACACTTCACTTCTTTCTTGCACTGACACTTGTATATTTCTTTTCCAGCTTTTGCACACAGATAGCACGGACACTACCCCTTTAAACACAATCTTTTAAGCGTGGATCCCGTCGAGTACGACAGACAGTCTGGGTGCTAATACCTTCCCAGGTTGTAACCAACCCCCTTTCTCAGTTTCTCTGGTTCGCAACTGTCTTATCTATCTTTTCTTAGGTTTATGCAGCATTACCTTTCCTTCGGGATAAAAATGCCTAGCTGGCGACTCTCTTCAGTTCATCTTCATATTCTCTTTCGTCGACCGTTCGCGTCTGTACCCTATCTGACCCGATGTCATTTGGTGGGAGCAACACCTTCTCTGATTAAACTAAATCTTTCCATGGCTTGTGGCTTCAAATGAAGACTTGTGGGATGTTTTGAACTCTTTGCACAAGTTTGAGAAGCTTTGTGGCCCTTTGATTTCCTTTGTATATCCTTCAGTTGCTCCAATCATTGATCACATAGCTATGCCTTAGCCATGATGAATATGATTCAATGTTTTTTTGGTTATTTTATGAATCTATGTATGCAAAATGCTATGCAAAATGTTGAGGAAATGAGAGGGAAAATTTTGAGGTATTACAATGAACAACTTTGATGTTTATAAAAAATTAATTTGAAGCTTTCTTGATGGAGAAAATTGGCTTAACATTTGGCTCACCACCTGCTTGATGAAATGTCTGGCCTCTTGTACTCCCAAGACTTGGTTTCTAGGAAAAGTTGCTCAGGTTTTGTCAAACTTTAATTGATCATATCTCACTCAATTTTGATCCAATGGAGATTTTCTTTCTATGGATTGGAATCTCAAGATGTGCTATTTAATTTGCTCAACTTAGGCCTGAAGTTTGAAGCTTTTATCTTGAAGAAAGAGGGCTTGGAAGTGAGTTGCAAAATGGCCTAAACTTTCCATAAATAGAAACCCTAAGTTTCTATTTTATCAAATTTCAACCATTGAACATATTCAACTTGTGGAACATGATTTTGACCTCAAAAAGTCATGTGTTGACTTTTTCCTTCATATAGTTGACTTTTCCCTAATTTCTTGATTTTCAAGTAACTGACCAATTGGAGACCTCTTAAAATGATTCAATGGACAATATCCCATCCTTAGATACTTGACATCAAATGGAAAACATTGAAACCAAGTTTGAACCAAAATTTATTCAGGAACCCCTTGGAATTAGAAACCCTAAATTTGTCTCTTTTGTTAGGAGATATTGCACTGCTTGAACTTCTTGATCAATCCACACCTTCCAATGACTTGAGGATTCATTTAAGATTGTGGGAACCATAAGACACCCTTGAGGCTATTTGGGAGACCCTTGGCTCTTCTTCTTTGACTTTAAATGATCATAACTTTGCAAATCAACTGATCACACACCTTAGGCCTCAACCAATGAATGTATGCTTTCTCTTCTTGATTTAAATGCAATGCAATGCAAGGGAATGGTATGCCAAATTTTATGAAAATGAGAGGCCAAATTTTGGGGTGTTACATAAAGTAAACTATTTTTTTGTACTTTTCCTTTTTTCATGTTTTTGTCCCATATGAAGAATCTAAAGAATAATTTCATTACTTAATAAAATTTTATCATCTTAATTTTTTTAATGAATAGAATAATTATATGCATTGTAAAATAAAGCAAACACTACTCACTATTTATTGGAGATGTCCTCAAAATATTTTTGTATGTTATGAATTTTGATCAAAAGACTAGATATGTATGCTGATTAGTCACCATTTCTACTAGTTTTCTTTCAATTATTCGGCATGAATCCGCCAAATCGGTAACACTTTGTTTTGTATTTTCATTGTTTTTCAAGTCAATTTTAGTTGTCGTACTTTATTCTTGCATTTTATGATTTGTTGTTTTATTTCAATTATGTTGCATTTTAAGCTTTGGTTTGGTAGTTTTATATGGTTTGAGGTCTGAGTGGAAAAGTCCAAAGAGCTTGTGTGAAGAAAATGGAAGTTTCGGGAATTCATAAGAGTTTTTGGAAGGAAGTAAAAGATGCCTGGACCTAATATTCAACAAGCATAGAAAAATATTGGGCAACCAAGTCTCTTATCTGTACTATGTTATTTTTCTCTTCCTTAGCTTTCCGACGCTTCGAATGGGAACCAAAACAGACTTACGGATCAAAAGTTATAATCGAAACAAGTCCGATTGAAAATTCCAGAGGGCTGACACGGGTGCCCGTGTCCCATGACACGGCCCGTGTCAGGAGGTTTGGAACCAAAAGTCAATTTTTATGATGGCAGAGGGCCAACACGGGTGCCCATGTCCCATGACACGACCCGTGTTGGCCAAGGCGCTAATACGACTGATTTTGATTGTTTTTTATGTTAAGTGACTCCTGGGGGTATTTTGGGTATTTTCTACTGCTGTTAAGTGATCTGGAATTATTTAGGTTGGTTTTTGGGAAGGAAATAAATACTTTAGATTTGACGATTATTTTTATTTCTTCTTTGGGGATTGTACGCACGAGTTTTGGGAGAAAGGCGATCTTGGAACGGCGGAAGCCATCGTTGCTGGGGACTGCCAATTTATAAGTTTTTGTTAATTTAATTGAAATTTTGTTGCTCTGCAACTAAAATTTATTTTAATTTTATTATTATTTTTTCCTGTTATTTAATTGTTAAAATTTGTTATTATTACTAATATTTGTTAATTTTATAATTTTTATTTTATTTTTATGATATTTTTATAATATTTTTATAATTTATTATTATTATTATTAATTGTCTAACTTTTGTATGCGAGGAAAACCCTCAGCTTAATTTGTTTTGGCACAGATTCAGGTTCAGACTCAGATAAAGAGACTGTTATTATGGCTGAAGATCCACCAGCAGAGAGACTCCTTGGTGATTATGGTGGAGCAAATGCACCGGTTGGAAGGTTAACAATTTTAAACCAACCAGTGAATGTGACGAATTTCCAGTTGCATCCGAACACCATCACTCTACTTGAAAGGAGACCTTTCACTGGAAAGGTTAACGAAGATGCCAAAAAACATCTGCAAAGCTTTCTAACTATGAGCACTACTCTCAAGATTGATGGACACACCGATGAAGCGAAAAAATTAAGAATGTTTTCGTTCACTCTCTCTGAAGATGCTGAAGAGTGGTTCTACTCATTACCTGCTGAGAGTATTACTACATGGGAAGAGATGGAGAAGGCTTTTCTTAATGAGTATTTTCCTACCTATATTTATATTCGAAAAATATATGATATTGTGAATTTTAAACAAAAGGAGGGAGAGTCACTCGGAGATGTTTATAAGAGATTTAAGAGGTTGTTGGTTGCATGTCCTACTCACAACATGGATGCAACTGAACAAATGCAAAAATTTGTAAATGGCCTGATGATGAAGACTAAGCAACTAATTGATACAGCTGTCGGTGGCTCGTCTGACTTTTCAACAGCCACTAGTATCAAGAAGATCATCGAAGCTATTGTTGCAAATGAGCATTTGGAATTATATGACCGTACTGTGAATCAACTAAAGGGAAAAATTGACTTGAAACTGGATAATCAAGTGGTGCACATGGAAGAATAGATTAAAGCTGAAGTTGAGAAAAGATTGAAATGTATGAATATTAGCACTCAGATTGTGGCACAGGTTCAAGCTGTTTGTTGTGAAATCTGTGGTGGACTGCATGTTGTTATGCATTATGTGGAAACTGCAAAACAAATTGAAGAGATCAAGTGTGGTGGGTTTAGTTTATTTGCTTTCCGTTGTTTGTTTTTTTTCCTTGTTTTGTTTCAGTCATTTGCTTTCACTCAGTGAGTTTTATGTTTGTGTGTTACAGAATAAAGGTATTTGTGCCTGATGAATGATGAGGCTTGTAGTTAATGGATGAAAATACGCAACCCATGTTAATTCTCCAAGAAACCCCCGAAAGTTAGTATTGCTGAAGTGAGTGATTGGACGCGACTTTCCAACATTGGACTGATACGGGAGTACTTTAAACCTGAGACGGAAATGAAGCGACATTACACTAGAGGCACCTTGGAATTTTTTAGTATGCCAAACATGGTGAGGATCATAAAAAATCCAAACACCTGATCATCATGAGAGTTCGTCAGGTATGTCTCTGTCACTCTTAGTTTGCATACACGTCTGTTGGAATTTCAATGCACACAAATACACACTGAGGCACTTGTTTGATTTTAACCCTGAGCCTTTTCAGCCTACCCTTTTATGTTATCCTTCGTTAAACCCCTCGAGCCTTTTTCCCTTTGTTTGTTTACTAACCGCATAATTAAACCATGAACCCAAACACTCCCTCTCCCTGCTCAAATAAGCGTTGTTGATTTTTGATATGTGAAAATTTCTAAGTTTGGGGTTGGGATGCCTTTAAGAACTAGGAAAGTACAAAATGAAAAAAAAGGAAATACAAGTTTTGAAAAAGAAAGAAAAAGAGAAAAGAATGAAAACAAGATTGACTAAAGCACTTACGTAGAGGAGGATTTAGTTAGAAGAATTGAAGAAAAAAATGATAATCTCAAAGAAACAATTGAGTAAAAGCTAAAGAATCCTATTAAAATGGTGTTTGATACCCTTGATTGTGAAACAAAACAAATAACATAGTGATAAGAATGACGACACTGAGTCTGAGCCAAAAAACAACTAGTTTTTCCCTTTTGTTTGTTTATCCCACCTTGTCCCTAATCCCCATTACAACCATAAAAGTCCTCAAAAAGTGTGTGTTGTTTGCATTTAATATGAAAATAGATGTTATTCAAGCTTATGATTTGACTTTGCATGGTATTACTATTGAGTGTAAAACCTTTAACCATAGAGATTTGGTGAGAATGTGAAAAGATGACAGTTAAGAGGTACTTTGATATGGAAGTGTAGCGGACCGTCAAAACTTAGGTAAGAAGGAAATGTTGAAAGAAAAGTGGAAAGACAGTCGCGAAAGATCTCAGTGGTGTTATGGTAAGAAAAATTTGATTAATTCGGGGGTGACCTTTCTGTTGTCTCGAACATTACTTGAGGACAGGAAATGAGATATGTTTAGGTTGTGATTGGTCACCATTTCTACTAGTTTTCTTTCAATTATTCTGCATGTATCCGCCAAATCGATAACACTTTGTTTTGTATTTTCATTATTTTTCAAGACAATTTTACTTGTCGTACTTTATTCTTACATTTTATGATTTTTGTTTTATTTAAATTATATTGCATTTTATTCTTTGGTTTGGTAGTTTTATATGGTTTCAGGTCTGAGTGGAAAAGTCCAAAGAGCTTGTGTGAAGAAAATGGAAGTTTCGGGAATTCATAAGAGTTTTTGGAAGGAAGTAAAAGATGCCTGGACCTAATATTTAACAAGCATGGAAAAATATTGGGCAACTAAGTCTCTTATATGTACTATGTTATAGTTCTCTTCATTAGCTTTCCGACGCTTCGAACGGGAACCAAAACAGACTTACGAATCTAAAGTTATGATCGAAACAAGTCTGATTGAAAATTCCAGAGGGCTGACACGGGTGCCCGTGTCCCGTGACACGACCCGTGTCAGCACCAAAAGTCAATTTTTATGATGGAAGAGGGCCAACACGGGTTCCCGTGTCCCATGACACGACCCGTGTTGGCCAAGGCGCTAATACGATTGATTTTGATGGTTTTTGATGTTAAGTGACTCCTGGGGGTATTCTGGGTATTTTCTACTGCTGTTAAGTGATATGGAATTATATAGGTTAGTTTTTGGGAAGGAAAGGAAGACTTTTGATTTGACGATTATTTTTATTTCTGCTTTGGGGATTGTACGCACGAGTTTTGGGAGAAAGGAGATCTTGGAACGGCGGAAGCCATTGAAGATCAACTGAACCCTATTACAAGTGTAATGTCTTTTCCTTGTTTTTATAGTTTTGTTATTGTTATCATGAACATGAAAGGCTATACCCCCCAATGCTAGGGGGTGTCCCTGATTTCCTTTGTAATGACATTGATCTTTTTGTTAAAATAATTTCACTGCATTCTCATAATCGATATGTTGTTTGGTTGTTTGTAATGCAAAACCTAAATTGGAAAAATAAGGTTTTCGATCTAAGGTTAACCGTATGTAGGAATACCATAGTTAACGCCTTTTTCAAACAACATTATTTTATTAGACATCTCCAAGGAATTTGGATGCTATAATTTAACCGTAAAACTTTTGGTATTCTAAAAGCTTGGTATTCTTTCTATACAACCAAGGAATTGGGGTATATAGGGAATACCAAAGCGTTTTCCTTAAGGGAATTTTTGAAAACTAATCTTGAAAGGCGGTAATGATTTAGCCTTGTGGTGAAATTGCTAATAATATTATTTGTCATTATAAGGGTTTCCATACACCTTCCCTAGTGTTATTCTCATATTTGTCATAACAACTTATATTATTAAGTACTTTTAATTTGTTAATTGTAATTTCAAAATTCAATCTTAAAACAACCCAAGGACTTTTTGTTCAATTTAATTTGTTAAGAAACTTATTTTTCCTGCGCAGTCCTCAAGAGATCGATACTGGAAAAATACTTTTTTTATTACTACATCGATAAAATAGTACATTTGCTATTTTACAGATCATATGCATATAAAGGAAATATTATTTCATTCACTTTAACTTACTCTCTACCTATGAGTCAACATAAACTTGGTTAAAATGATTCAAGCATTTAAGACAAAATTGAGACAAGTGGATTTTTGCACATGAGACTTTTAAGAAGTCAAAGTCACAAGTCAACCCTATTTGACTTTAACCTTCCTTAAATTTAAATCAAAGGCCAAGAGTAATGCCAAATGAAGAACTAAGAATCACCAAAAGAGCATGCCGAAATGAAGAATTACAAATCACTAAAAAGAGCTATCTTCTGATCTTGGAACTTTATTTTTACTCTATGCAGATGAATTATTGATTGATGAAAAGTGACATTACCATTTCATGAAAAGTGACATGATTAAATGAAATGGTCATGTGAATGCAAATAAAAAAAGATAATGCAATTCAATCTAGATAAAAAAAATTGGGGTGTGACATTGTGATGGTTAATATCTTTATATTTTAGTTTTGTTGTGATAAAAGAATGTGTTCCATTTTGATTTTGGTATAAACAATGTATTTTGATACATAATGTATATATAGTTTTGTTTTAGAAATTTGTCATTTGATTTTGTTTCACAATGGTGTAATTTAGGTTATGTTTAAAGAAATGCAAGTTGGAAAATATTATGTAAAATAAAAAAATAAAAATAAAACAAAAAAAACAAAGGATTTCCCCTCGGTGGGAACTTCCAACCGAGGTAAGAACCCTTCCTCTACTGTGCGGTATGCCTTGGACAGATGGAGTCGGAAAATCATTTTTTGTTTTGTATAAAGTTGTTTCTGCCATATAGTATATAATTTTTATGTGAGTAGGACGACTGAGACTTCTATCACACTCAATTCTATGGGTTTTTGAGTTTTTGAGTTGTTTCGCAGGTTTTAGTCATGAAGAACATGTGTTTTTAGGTTTGATCTCAATCTGGCATTGTGTGGCTTAGAATATTTGGGAAATGTAGAGTAAAGTTGTTTTTGGTTGGAAAAATTTAAAAATTAATCATTGGATGCCTACAATTGTTATTTTGACTTAAAAGTGAGTTCATGCACATACTTTGGAGTTTTTCATTTCTTAGGTTAATTGAGAACCAAAACCACTTAAGTGGTTGAGCACTTAGGGGTGTGTTGGGTGACTAATTACCCTCATTTTTTTGTGTGCAAGTGATTCTTACTACCTTTTTGCAGTTTACTCTTTGTTCAAATTTGTTTTTGGCCTGAGAATTCAGGATAACCCTCACAAGTTGTTGGATGAATTTTGTTCTTCCTGAATGTAGGTTTGGTAGTTTTTTTTTGTTCTGGTTAATAGCTAGGGTAGATTTCGATTTTTTATGAACCCTTATGATTCTCTTAGATATTTTTGTATAATTGTAACTCCCTTTTTTATTTATTTTAATATGTGGTTCACCGATTGCTTTTAAATAAAGCTCTCACTTTGTGTATTAAAAACAACCGAGTGTAAAAATGAAGTTTTTCCGCTCAGTTAATTTATGAGAAAAAAATACCACAGTTTTTTATCTGATCTGATCACGAGGAACCTTCTAGTGATGAGCAGCTACAGAGGTGAACTGGGGGGTGTACCTGCAAGGTACTCCGATGCCAAAGTGAGAAAGTGTATACGGAGTGCAAGTACAAAATAGGTAAGAGTAGGGAATAGAATATCCAGAATACCTAACCGTCTGGTGAAAGAGGGTATTTATAGTGTGCCCCCAGCGCTGGGTCAGGATTCTTCTCATGGACTGGATTAGCTGGGCCCAAGGAGGAATTGCCAAGGAATGTGTAGGAGCAGATAAAACCTAACACGTGGTATTTCCCTTGGTCCAACTTTCCCTAAATATCAGGAGATAATAGTGAACAGTTGGGTGACGTGAAGCACGTGGGGAGACGCTCTCCCCACGCCCCCTTATATTGGGTTGTGGGTCATGCCCGATGACTAGGTCTTTGCTCGAAGCACATTGTGTTGGCCCAGTCTAGAACATGAGTCCCCCAATTCGCAACTCCGGTGCAGAGTGATGACTTAAGCGTAAGTATGTCGGGCAGATGTTTCACTGATGGCGAGGTCGATGGATGTCGAGGACACTTTCTAGTGTTTGTCGAGGCTCGTCTAAAGGCGGTGCGGGAGAGGCCTAATTGGAGCTTCGTTATGTCAATAAGGATTTCCCGCTCAAATGGAGTCGTGCTTGAGACTTCTTTTGTGTTTTTTTTGACGTCAAGGACGTACGCGCTTGATTCCTCGAGGGGTGGTTTATTTTGCGTTCTTGTGGTGTCGAGGACAAGCGCGCTTGTGTTACTGAGGTGTCGAGGACGTACGTGCTCGGTAACTCGAGGAGTGGTTTAGTGTCCCTTGGAGTTCCCTAGTGTGACGTGTCTGTCTTTTCGTTTCCTTCCATAATGACATTTAATGTGTGTCGCTTCGTTTTACGTGTGACGACACATTAAATGCCTGATTGCCTAGGAGAATCTAGGCAGCCTGGGCATTGATGACCTAAGAACTCTCTCCCACGTGGGAGCCTATAAAATGGTTTTGGGATAGTTCCTCCTCACTTCTCAATTTCACTTTCTCAAATATCCTCAGAAGTTCGCTGGGCGCTCTCCCTTTCTCACCGAAAAAACGCATCACCGTCGTCACCGCAACTGCGCATTTACTTCGTCAATAAACATGTCAGGTAAAACCCCTTCTCTTTTTCTTGTAATTAGGTTTAATTTTATTTTTCGATGGTGGTTTCTTCCACTGGAGTAGACGAGGAATCCCCTCCTCGGGTTTCGTTTAACGGAATTTTGATGAATGTCTCAGAAACTCCTTGATTTTGCTATCAATGCGCAGGGAAATCTTATTAATTTTTGTTGAATATCCCGAGTATCCTTTGAATTTTTGATGAATGTCTCGGGCATATTTTGAATTTTTGATGAATGTCCTGGGCATCTTTTGAATTTTCGATGAATGTCTCAAACATCTTTTGACTTTTCCATGAATGTCCTGGGTATTCCTTGGGTTTGTGATGAATGTGTCAGGCACTTCTTTCCCTGACACTGGCCCTCTCCCTTTCACTAAAACTGCGGTGGAAGGGTGAATTTGATGCGATGTCAAATTCACCAATTTCCTTTGCTTTTCAGGTAACGTGGATCAACAGAGAGCCAAGGATGTCCCTGCGGAGGAAATTGACATAAAGGTAAACAAAAAGGAGTGGGACAAACAAGATCATGTCGCAGGAATGAGTGTGCCTACCGCCTCCAGGGAGCCCGATCTATCTTGGGTCGGGGAAGAACCATTGGAAACGGGATCGCGCTTTATACAAGATTCTCGCACCGCTTATACGGTTGTGGAGGAATTGGCCCCGGGCAACCCCAAAACTGGGAGTGTTAGGCCCCTCTCCCTGAACAACATATTTTCTCGGCCTTTCGGGGAACATGGTTCCCGATGTACGAGTTCGCTTTTAGAGAGGCAGGGATTCGGCTTCCTTTCACCATCTTTCAGGCGGGAGTCTTCAGAAGGCTTGACTTGGCCCCTTCCCAACTTCATCCTAATGCCATCGTGTTCGTTCAGGCGTTTGAATTGGTATGCCAAAACCTTGAAACCGGATGCACCCTGCCCCACTT
The DNA here is from genome assembly GCA_963966055.1 of Lathyrus aphaca. Classification (NCBI taxonomy): domain Eukaryota; kingdom Viridiplantae; phylum Streptophyta; class Magnoliopsida; order Fabales; family Fabaceae; genus Lathyrus; species Lathyrus aphaca. The sequence goes on along the minus strand of OZ014519.1, from coordinate 195,534,851 downwards.
TTTCCGGTTCTTCCACCTACAACTGGATCTCGTTCAAGTAGCCAATGAGGCTTTTCAAGACTTACCATGATTTTGTCTAGAATTTGAAGGACAAATGGTATATGGTGAAACCCCTCACCCTGCATGCTCTAAACAGTATGTATGCAACGCAGCAAAATGCTCGGGCAAGGAGCGTCTTCTCTTGACCATTCCACTTGAGTGGTAATGGGCTCATTTTAACTGTCCGACTGATCACTTCTTTGTGAAGCCCGAGACCCTGGGGTCCGAGGACGCGGCATCCTATGATAAATTAGAGGATTATGTCCAGATTTTTACCCTCTCTCAGTGCGTGGACCGGATAGACAATCAAGTTTTGGATGACTACGGGGAGCCCCTCTTTGAGATTCGGTTGATAAACACTAAAGCGGTGCTCGAGTGTAAATCCGACGGGGAGTCCCTCCGTCTTTTTGGTAGTATGTGTTTGCTTCTTTTTATCTTTGTTGTTTTTATTCAATAACTAACTTGCAGTTTTCTTTTTATAGCTGCCATGCCTAACCTTAAGGATCTTGTCCTGAAGTTGTCCAACAAAGGAGAGGGAAAGGCTTCGAAGAAGGCTGGCAAGAGCCATGTACACCAGGTGGTAGCTGACGTTGTGGTTGGTGGCTCTGGGACTACTAATCCTCCTCCAAACTCTCCCCATGTCGTGGTGATGCCATTCAGCCTAGTTGTCGAGCGAGAAACTCTTCTCTCAAATTTCAACATGGTGAAGGCTCAACGAGAAATGCCACTACTGCGGGTGAGGGTCTGTTTGAGAGCCAATGGACTACCTCTTTCCATCTTCAATGGGGACTTTTCAGCGCTAAAGGTTCTGTCGGGGTGTCAGATGATGAAGTCAAGGAAATCCTTGATCTGGACAAGGTGACCAGATGAGCGAACTTGTCTCAAACATTGCCGTCGTGATCAGGGTTATGGAGACGACCTTGGTCCTATCCGACAACACCTGCCCGTTGTCTGAGCTGGAGGTCGTAAAGGAGGTGTTAAAGTCGTCGAAGATAAAGAGGAAGCAACTCTCGCACGACTTATTCGACTGCATGGAGAAACATAGGCTCCAGGAGGGGTTGATGATCGAGTTGGGAGAGGTTAGGTTCGAGAGGGTCGGCCTGGCGGATGAGAATAAAATGCTCAAGGATAAAGAGACTAAGTTCGATGAGGCTGTCGAGGAAAACAAGCGCCTCTCTTTAAGGGTGGCAGAGCTAGAGAGTCTGGTCGCCCCCGTCGAGGAGGAAATTGAGGAGGACAAGGTCTTTAGGACTCGGTCTGATTTGATTGCTCAGATCAGGAAGTTTGAAAGCGACTTCGTGGAAACCCTTCAGGTGGGTTTTGAAAATGCTATCGAGCAACAGAGGGTCATCAACCCTGGGGTAGACCTGGTGACTGAGGTGACCACTTTCAACTACGATGTGGATGATAGGAATATTGTCTACCCGATCGACGACTCAGCCAAGGATGAAGAGGAAGAGGGTGGGGATGATAAGTAGGTATGGCCTAGGCGTCATGGTTATTTTATCGGTCTGTGTGCCGTTGTTTGCTTTGTTGGCTTGTGTGCCATTTTGTTTGTACTCGGGCGTAGCCTCCCTTTTTTGTAACCTTCGTGTCGGTCAGTTTATGGTCGGCTTATGTAATGATGGGCTCGTCGGTTTAGGGAACCAACGAGTTTGCGGGTTTTACATCCGTGAATCGACGGGGTGAGGGCCACGATCGAGGCCCTGATCCCGTGGTACTGCGACACAGGAGTTCATTTGAAGTATCCCCTATTGAGGAGGGTCGTGCTCATCTCTCTGGGCTATAGGTCCTCCTTTTGATTTAAAGGGGGGTCTTGGTTGTACCTTCCATGCTCTCGTGGTCGTGCTGTTTTCTAGCTGTAATATTGCTTAAGTTTTTTGGCGTTCCAGGGTCGAGAAAGTTCTTCTCCTTGTAGTTTTCGAGGTAGTATGCTCTGTTATCCGTCTTGGCTCGAACTCGATACGAGCCTTCCCAGTTTGTGGCCAACTTTCCTTCTCGTGGATTCTTTTGATTCTACCAGAGGACAAGGCTGCCGACCTAGAATTCTCTTTTAATGACTCTAGCATCATGGCTTAGAGCCACTTTCTATTTGAGTGATGCTTCTTGAAGATCCTCCTCGGATCTTATTTTCTCGACAAGGTTAAGTTCTACTCGTAGGGCTTTGTTGTTTGGATCTTCGTCAAGGGGCGCTTTCGTTTGCCTTGAGGGTTCACGAATTTCTGTTTAAGTCTTTTTGGATTTTATTTGGAGATGAGAAAGAAGACTCAAATCGGAAAAGGACAAATATTAAGGGGAACTAAGACATAACTCTAAGTTATTTATTAAAATGGTGGTCCTAATGGTGAGTGAGGCTTTTCTAATCCTAAAGAGCAAAAGGAAAAGAAAGTAGAAAAAGGATGCAACTTACTTCCTAAGGAAGATAAGTTGGTCCTAACAAAAGGGAAATCCTACCAATCACAAATATGGAAGTAAAAGGTGAATTAAATGCATAAAAAATAAAATAAATGGATAAGGTGTAAGGAAACATACCTTTCCCTCCCTACAAAACAAAGATTAGTGTGCATTTTATTAAAAATAATAAAGCAAACTCACACTAATTAAATCCTAATAAATCTATGACTCAATCTAAACTCTATCTTAATTCTAGAAGAACTAAAAAAATGCTAAAACAAAAATTCAGCACCTACTGCAGCCTCTAAACTAAAAAACAGCTATGAAATGCAGCACACAAAGCACACAGCATATTACAGCTATCAAACAGCATAAAAGTAGGTGTAAAAAGTCATATACAGCATGCAAACATAACAAACCACCTGTATTTTACAGCACCTATATTAACAAACAACTATGAAAACATGGGACAAATTTGATCCTTTTTATTTATGTGCACAAAATGAATGATAAACAACACATTAATGTCAATTAACATGAATCTACATACATCACAAAATGAATTCAAACATGTGAATTTATTTACATCATTTATTTGGTTAAAATGAACAATGATCAACAAGAACAACCATACTTTTCCAAATTGCACAAAACAACCATTTGTCATGACTTTGAACAAGTATCACTACAAGCACCAATTATTTCACATGTATGGTATAAAAATTCAGCATTGAACTCATGTTAAGATATGATCAATTAAGCACAAGAAACTTTCATGAACATGTGAAGTACTTAATCACTTTTAAGCAAAAATCAACACATGGCATTTATTCATTTAATCAATCCAACAAGCAAAGATCATGATCATGAAGCACACATCAACTTTAAGTAAGCACTTAACATGTGAAACAAATGATTAAAGAGTAGAAAAACACATCAAGAATCATTTATATCACATTTACACATTTAACACAAAACATGGAAAAGTGAACGGAATCATGTTGAAACGACTCGAAACAAATGAATCGGCTACTGGAAATAGACCCAAAAATTCCCTAAAATCAATACCTAAACATACATGAACCTTAGAAGCACTAGGAAGCAAGAACAAGCAAGAACATAAGCTAAAAAAACAAAAACTAACAGCGTTAACCGGTTAACCAAACGGTTAACCCGTTAACGGACCCCAGACATCATTAAATTTGGCCAAAAACGCACGCGTTAACCGGTTAACGCTGAACAGAAAGTGAAAAATGCTTTTGAAATAAGTGCTTTTGGCCACAATCTTCCTTCTAAACAACCCTAACCCCCACCTAATCATGCTAACACAAATTTCTACTCAATTAGAGCTTATTAACACATGCTAGAACCTATAACAAGCTACAACCTAACTTCTAATCCATTAAACTCCACAAATCGCAAGCAAAACGTAACGAAAACGTAATCAACCACAAGTAATACGAAAAGCACTTAACGAATGCCGAAATGGCGAGATTGAGAGAATAACTTAAAGGAAATGTGATTTTAGACCACCAACCTACGAAGCGGAGAAGTGTTTCGATAAATGTTGCAAGAATCGGAGCTTGATCGAAGAGAAAACCAAGAAAACCGCGAATCCGCAAAATAAATGCGTACTTGATGCTTGAGCCTTCTTACACTTCCGATAAGTCGAAATCTTCACAAAAATCAGTTGCTTCTTCTTCTACAATCCACAATTCAATGGAGGTTGGAGGCTAAGCTTTAAGATCTTCAAGTTTCAATGTGAAACTTGAAGAGCTTCTTCAAAAAAGCTTTGGTGAAAAGGGAAATGGAGGAAAAAGTGAGAGAGAAAAAGTGAGAGAGAAATTGTGAGAGAGTGAAAAAATTGAGAACCTTTTGCATTGAAGTGATTAATGATTATATAGGGGCTATGCTTGGAGTTAGGTTTGAGAATTGAGTTAGGTTTAGGAATGGAGTTAGGTTTGTAGTTAGTTAGGGTTAGGGCTGGAGAAGGAATATTCCTTGGAATATTCCTTAGAATACTCTAGAAGGTTGTGGAACATGGTAGAAGCATCCAAGGGAAATGGAGTGGAATTGAAGTGGAAAAACAAGAGGGAAAGAATGAAAGGGATTGTGGAAGGAAAGTTGAAAGAAAAATGGAGGGAAAGACGAAATTAACCACTTTCAAATGATTTTTTTCTTGATTTTTTTATGATTCCTCCATAATTTCTTGATCAAATTTGAACCATAGGATCATTGTAACCCTAATTTCATGATTTTGATCTTAAAAGTCAGGAGTCGGCCTTTTTTACCTAGCTCGGTTGCCTTTTTCTCGATTCCTCGATTTTCAGTCATCTGGCCATTCAAACCTCTTCCAAAATGATATTGTGGACGAAATTTGAACCCTAGGCACTTTGAATCAAAACTTCAAGGAGAAGCCCAGTAGAAGTGTAACCCTAATTTGGCCTTTTTCATCAGGAGATGTTGCACTGCTTGCCTTCTCTGATTAAACCAAATATTCCCATGGCTTGTGGCTTCAAATGGAGACTTTTAGGATGTTGTGAACCCTTTACAAAAGGTTGATAAGCTTTGTGGCCCTTTAATTGCCTTTGTAATGCCTTTAGTTGCTCCAATCATTGATCACATACCTATGCCTCAGCCATGCTACACATGATGTAATGTTTTTGGATATTTTATGAATCTATGTATGCAAAATGCTATGCAAAATGTTGGGGAAATGAGAGGGCAAATTTTGAGGTATTACAGCTGCCCCTTGTCGCTCCCGAAGATTTGCATCCCGGTGCAGACGCGAACGGTTGGCGAAAAGAGAAAATGAGGATGAATTGAAAAGAGTCGCCAACTAGGCATTTTTATCCCGAAGGAAAAGTAATGCTGCATAAACCTGAAAAAAGATGGATAAGAGTGTTGCGAACCAGAGAAACTCAGAAAGGGGGTTGCTTACAACCTGGGAAGGTATTAGCACCCAGATTGTCCGTCGTACTCGACGGGATCCACGCTTACACGATTGTGCTTAAAAGGGGTAGTATATATGCTATCTGTGTGCAAAAGCTGAGAATAAATATACAGGTGTCAGCGCAAAAGGTGTGAATTGCTCAGGAACTGAAGCATTAGTAAGAATGTTGAAAGAGGGGGAAGACACAGAGACTTTTGTTCGATAACTGTTAAGTTATGCCTACGTATCCTCGTGTGCAATGAGGAAGTACGAACACCGTAGTTCGAATCAAATAGACTGAAAATGAATTGACTGTGAACTGCTTGCTTGTCTATGCTCAAGTGTGTGACTCGTCTGGCTCGAGTGCTAACTGTCTTGCATTAGACGGAAGAAGCATGTTCTCGTTTTATGAATGAGTGTGATGAGAAAAGAATCCCGGAGGAGATGATTATTGTTTATTTTTGTGTTTTCAGTTTTGTTATTGTTTTTTGGTATTTTGCATAAGTTAATGAGTTTAAACCTAAATCAAGGGCTTGCAAACTCATTATATCCTCCCTAATTAGGGATAATGAGCCTACTTAAGTATGAGATAAGCATCTCAACTTAATTACCAGGATGATTTAGTATTAAGATCATTCACCTACTTGTGATTATTTAGATGTTTTTGGGTTTTTGTTTAGTTTTAAGTAATGAGTTTAATCTCTAATCACAGATTGGTGAACTCATTACACCATCCTAATAGAAGGATAATAGATGAGAACACTTAAGCTGAGGAAGATACCTCAACTTAATCCATGGTTAGGGATTAAATTCATTATATAACAAGCCTTTATTAAGTGTATTTTAATTAAAGGATGAGATTAAGAAGTGGATTTTATGATTTGTAAGACAACTTGAGGGGGACTTGTCCATTAAACACTAGGGTTGGTCCCTCTTAACCATAAGGAAGAGATAGAACCCTAATGTAAGACCCAAGTTACAAGATAAAGTCTTGGTGATTATTAATGTGATTTGATTAAAAGGTTTAAACAAATTAAAGGTTTAACACTTAGGATTAAAGTTATACACTCCATCCTACGAGAATGATGTAGGCATAACCCTAATTCAAAGTCTTAAAGCTTTAAGAGTTTAGTCTCTGATTATTGAGATGAGAAGAGAGACTCAAGGAGACTCAAATGTAAAAAATCTAGGGGGACTATACAACCCTAAAATTTATCATGCTTGGATATCCTATGGTTTGTTAGGCTTAAGAGGAAAGATCTTCAAGGCCACCAATGGAAGAAGCAGATGAAAAGAGAAGGAGAAAGAAGAACAAGTTACTTACTTCCTGAAGAAGTTACGTAACTTGAAGGAAATAAAGTAAGAAAGATGGAATATAAGTGAACAAGTTCACTTCAAAGACATATAAAAATGCATATGAATGAGATAAGAAGAGGTGGGAAGTGAAGGCAAATCCACTTCCCAAATAACTTACCAAAAGTTCCTGAAAATGTTAGTATGGATGCATAAGACATAAAGCATAAAGAAATGAATTTAAATGAGATGCAAAGACCAATGTCAGAAGTGATTATGCAATGAAAATGTTATATGAGATGATGCAAAGTCATACAATATGCAAATGAATGATCATACAAAGATGAGATGCAAAAGAAGCATGTTTAGAAGTTTGAAAACACATGGATGTTTATGAAATGTAATGAATGCAAATCATGGGAAATGAATGAAGAAATGATCAAGCAATGTTCTAACATGTCCTAAGATCTCTAAGATGACATATTAATGCTTTAAATGTCATGGAAAGTTCACATGATGATGAATGTGCAAGGTGAATGCAAATGAACATGAGAAATTAGGGTTTTATGGATGTATGAGATGCAAATGAACAAAACAGAAGCATACAACATGGTAAAAAAATTGAAGCCAAACTAAATCAAACCCTAAACCTATACAAGGTCACACCCCAAAGGAGAATGTCAGAAGCCTAACCTAGTGGAACTTATGAATTTCCTAAGTTTTCTAGGGTTTTTGGATGATTCTTAAAGGAAAATGAAAATCAAATTGAAAATGCAAGATAAATTCATGAGGAAAATAACCTAGGAACTACATTCAATATGTGAAACAATGCAAAAATAATCAAGTTCAAACTCTTCATGGTTAGGCAGAAACGATTTTTCCAAGTTAGGGTTAGAAAATGTGATTTTAAAGAACCCTAATTCAAAGAAAATTGTGAAATTATGATCAAACCTAAAAAGAAATTTCTATGAAGAGTTTGAAAATGTTTCTAAATTTATTGGAATGATTCATGATTTTTTTGGTGATTTTTAGAAACCTAAATGTATTTTTAATTAATTAAAATCCATTAATTAATTAAAAATAACATTTAAATATTTTAAAAATACTTTTTAAATGCAAAAAATACAATAAAAATCATTTTTGGGTTGAAAATAATATTTGTATCAGAAATGCAAAAGGTAATATTTTTGTGATATTTTTAACTATTTTAAATTAAATATGCAAAAGAAATGAATAAAAATGAATTAAAAATGAAATAAAGGAAAAGTATGAGGATCTGATGGCTGAGATTCAAACTGGGAAATGGAGGGTTGACTGCGCGTGTTATCCAAGGGCTGACATTTAAACTGGCTAATTAAATTGATTAAATTAATTAATTAAAATTAGGGTTTAAGTGAAATGATCCTGACCACTGAAACACGCGCTAAACTAGATCCAAGGGCTGAGATTCAAACTGGGGAGGTTAGCCCTAATCCTAACCCTAATTACTTTCAGGTGACCGGAGCTTCTCCGGCGAGCCATTCATGCTAACTCCTTCCCTAGGCTACCCCAAACCTAGTCATTCTAAACAAGAATCAACCCCCTAGTCATTCTAAACAAGAATCAGGCCACAAATAACATTTATTTTGCATCAAACGCACGCATCGAAGAAAAAACTTTTTCAGATCAAAAAGTTTCAGAACATCAATACATCCTGTTTTCTCAACCATTTTCAAAACAAATCATATCAGCATGATCAGGGAAGCATGTAGAATCATTTAAGAAATTAAAATAAAGGTTCTGGAAAAATTGTTCTTGAGGTATACCTGAGTTGAAGCTTTTCAGTTTGGAGCTTTCTGGCCTCTTTCTTGGTTCAAATCACCCCCAATGAGCTCCTTGATGATGATGAGGAGCTTAGAGCAAGTTTGTGATGGCTATTTTGAATTGTATGGTTCTGGTTTTGCAGAAATCGTGTTTTGGTTTAGGGAGCTTTCATGCCATGGGAGTGGGTGCTTTATGATCTATGGATGATTTTGAGTTGATTGGTGGAAAAATATTTGAAGTTCGATGGCTGGTTTGTGCAATTCGAAGAAGGGAAGCTTTTTGGTGATTTTCTGAATTCTGAGTTGTGTCTTGATTCAGGCTCCAAGATGTTATGAATTGGGGTATATGAGGCATGTATGTGAAGTCTTGATTGGTCAGGAGAGTTGTTGTGGCTCAGCTTGATTGGTATGGGAGGTTTTGCCAAAAAGTCAAATTTGTGTACTTGGAGGTATGGGCCATGGCAGGAGCTGTTCAGTGGGGTGTCTGGCCTCAGCAAGATTCATGGAGAGCCATAGAATCAGTTTGATACAGCTGGCACAAGTGGATGGAAGGATCCAAGGCATTTTGCAAAGTTTGTGTGTTTTGGCCCTTTTGAGATTTCTTGAGAATCAAGCCATCAACACCCTAGGTTCAAAGGCCAATTCTGATCTTTTGAGGTTGATTTGACATGTTATGATTCATAGAAGGTGATTAGAGGTCATACAAAGGCTTGGCAAGTGAAATTGCAAAATTCCCTCTTTGGCATGAACTTGAAAATTATAGGATTTTTGCCAACTTTGAAAGGCCATATCTTGAGTTCTAGGATGAATCAAGACATGTTCTAGTACTTTTTGAAAAGGGAAAGACCTAATCTACAACTTTTATGTCCAAGAATTTTTCATTTGAAGCATTTTTGGTCATGAAAGAGGAGGTTGAAAATCTTTCCCAAAATGGAAAGTTTCCATTACAAGTCATTTCCAAAAATGGCAAGTTTGCATTTGGCTCAAAATTCTTCAATCTTGTGAACTTCCAACCACTTATAAGATCAAATAAAGATCATAGAGACCCAAAATGATGATGATGACCCTTTGGTACCCTTGTTGGGGGCCTCAGATGCCCTGATTTTGACTTAACTTGCTCAAGAAGTTACCCAATGATCAGATGACTTCCACAATGAATTTCTTCATCAAACTTGATACACATGATCCTTATAACTTATTAAGAACATTAGAAACAAGAATGACCAAAAAATTTGGAGTTAAGGCCTCTGAAACCAAAACCCTTATTTTGGTCATCTGTGCTGGAAAACCCTAGCTCTGCTTCCATGCCTTTGCCAATCTTTGTGATTTCTTGACTTTTATGAACTTTGGGGAGCATATTATGATCATGGAACACACATGGACCCTCTTGGAAAGCTTCAAGACCATTGGGATGGCTCAGATTGATTCTTGGATTGCTCAAATCACAAACCCTAGATGCAGATGAAATGAAACTATGCAGATGAAACAAATATGCAATATGAGATGGTATGCTTATACTAAAACAAAAATGAAAGATCACAAGCCATGGTGTGAGAAAGAGTGTGGGAAAATTTGGGGTATTTACATCTGCCCCTATTCAAACATGAGTTAGCTGTGCAGGGTGTAAGCGCCTGTCTTCAGACAAACAAGATAACTTGTGGTTGAATACCAAAGAAAGTCCGAAATTTGCACTCGCTGGGGAGAAGAAGAAAATGGATATAAATTGTAAAAAAAAGTATAGTATGAATATCAAATGAAAGAGATGGAGGACGACCATCGAGCATAGAATGACTGTTGGGGATAAAGTGGTAAACAAAGCAACGACGGGGACGGCCGACGAGCTGGGAAAATAAAAAGACCACGATGGGGACGGCCATCGGGTGAGGAAATAAAATTCTCTGGGGATTGAGAAAAACACTGATGGGGACGACCATCAGGCTTGGGGAGTGAAGTAGACAACAATGGGGATGGCCATCAAGTTAAAGAATAAATGAAATAATGATGAGGGATGGTCATCAAAGGTGAAGGACGGTCACCTAGCAGGGGACGGATGCTGAAAATATCATGACATAGGACGAATGTCGGATAGAAAAGATCAACAATGGGGACGGCCATCGGGTAAGTATGATGAAGGACAATCATCAAGAGGTGAAAGACGATCACCTAGCAGGGTACGGCTACTATCGGGGATTATCACGACATAGGACGAATGTCAGATAACAAGATCATCGATAGGGACGGCCATCGGATAAATGATGAGGGACGGTCATCAGAGGTGAAGGACGATCACCTAGCAGGGGACGGGTGCTAATAATATCACGACATTGGACGAATGCCAGATAGAAGGTTCCAATAATGGAGATTCCACTGGGGAAAAGATGAGGGACGGTCATCCAAAGGTGAAGGAAGATCACCTGGCAGGGGACGGCTGCCGAAAGTATCACGACATAGGACGAATGCCGGATAGAAGGAAGTTGTTTTGTTGACGACTTACTGGGGAAAGATAAACACGGACGAGTGCTTACGCTTTCAAAAATAAAAGATATAAGTGTTTGACCGTGAGTATAGATTAAAGATGCGGATGAGCATCCTTAGGACCATGATACGAACGAGTATCGGTAGAAACAAACACTGACGCGTGTTTAAGGACGATGATACAGACGAGTATCAATTGGTTAAACAAGGAACACGGATGAGTGTTAAATCTGTCGGGGAGGTAATATATACAAGATACGGAAGAGTATCAGAGGATTGTATATGTACAAGTGTTGATCCATTGGTGAAGCTTTGCAAGACACGGACGAGTGTTTGACTTGCTGGGGAAGTATGACACGGGCGAGTGTCAAAAAGAACATGTATAAGTTATGAACCAAAATTTGTATTTGAGAGTGCAAAAGGTATTCTGGCGACCCGTGGGGAATAGGATGACACAGACGAGTGTCGAAAAGGGCGTGTATAAATATATAAATAGGCATTTATGTTTTGAAAGTGCAAAAGGGAATGCTTTGGCCTTTATCTGCAGAGGATATGAGTTTTGTATATTGCTGTGATGGTATTTGCAGGTGACTGGCTCGAACCTGGCTTATGATTATGAAAATGTTTTATTTTTTCCGTAATGCTCCGTATTATACGGAATGTTACGCTTATTTTAGTGAATATGGTGCGAATGCTATGATTATGCAAATGAGAACTGATTCGAGACTCGGATCCTGCGGGGATAAAGATCCCTGGCTGATCTGCTTGGAGGAATAACCCAGCTAGGGAAGTAGATCATTGATAGATCTTCCAGGAGGGAGAACTCTTCTTGGGGAAGTAGGTCATTGATAGATCTATCTGGAGGGAGAACTCCTTAATGAGGATGAGGAAGTTTTAGCAACTCCGTTGGGGATGTGCTTCAGGTATTGCTCTTCCGGGGAGGCAACTCTGTGGGGAATCAATTCCACCAACTCTGCTGAGGATGAGAGAAATGTGGCATCTCTGGTGGGGAATGGAAGGTTCTTTGATCACTTTGCTGTGAAATGGTTGTCAGGCACTACTCGAGAGGTCCTGCTTGGAGAGGAGATAACTTCTGGGAAGTAGCATGATGGGGATTCAATGCTTGACATGCCTCATGCTGCGAATGATTGTATGTCTTGAGTACCTGTAACCTGTTAAGACAAAAGAAAACGCACAAGTGTCTCGGGGTTTCTTTAGCCGAATTCCATCATAGGATTTAGATTTACCTAAAAGTAATATATTTCCTGCAAGCATTTATTAAAATGGCTCATATGTTTTATGCAAGTGTTGTGTTATGAACATTGGATTTTTTTTGCAAACGAAACAAAAATGTACAAAACAAAGTGTGACTGCAAATTCTGATTTTATTAATTTGTGTGCCCTGAATAGGCAAGTACAGTCAAAGAAGCGAATCCCCTAGAAGGAGGAGATTGCTGTAAATTGAAAAACAAAAATGTTGGCAATGTTGAAGATGACGCTCCAGCGAGCTACCTTTGCTATCACACGTATGACCTTGATGTTCTTCTTATCTTTCTTTCTGAAGAAGGCTGATTCTGACTGACGCTTTGTCCTTTTGAAGCTTGTCATGTTGTGAGTGATACAGACGAGTTCAGAATGCAGTTGTTCGCTTATTCCCTGATTTTGCGTGGATCGCCCTTTCGGGTTTTCAATCCACCGGGATACCCGTTTTTTCCTGAGTTGTCCAATGTGGCTTTTCAACTCAGCGAGTGTACACACACATTTTTTTATTTATTTTTCCCTTATTTTTTCCTGAGTCTTTTATTATGTTTTTGACTCGCCGGGATGCCCTATTTTTGCCTGGACTTATATTCTGTTTTTATGTCCAGCGGGTCATTTTATGCGAAATATTTTTTAACTGCATCTGAATTCACAGGAGATGGGAAGTCTTCACCATCCATGGTTGCGAGCATCAGTGCTCCACCCGAGAAGACTTTGGTTATCACGTAGGGACCTTCATAGTTTGGTGTCCACTTTCCCTTGGGGTCTGTATGAGGAGGAAGGATTCTTTTCAGAACAAACTCTCCCACTTGGTATTCCCGAGGTCTGACTTTCTGATTGAAGGCTTTCTTCATTCGCTTCTGATATAACTGCCCATGACAAATGGCAGCTAATCTTTTCTCTTCAATCAGATTCGGTTGATTGTACCGAGCTGGACCCATTCTACTTCATCCAGTTTCACATCCATCATTACCCGTAAGGAGGGTAGTTCAACTTCAACAGGTAGGACAACTTTCATACCGTACACAAGCTGATAAGGCGTTGCCCCGGTAGATGTTCTGATTGAGGTTCGATACCCATGCAAAGAAAACAGTAGCATTTTGTGCCAGTCTTTGTAGGTAACTACCATCTTCTGCACAATCTTCTTGATGTTCTTGTTAGCTGCCTCAACAGCGCCATTCATCTTTGGCCTGTAAGGAGAAGAGTTGTGATGTTGGATTTTGAAGTCCCGACACAGTTCTGCCATCATTTTGTTGTTCAAATTGGAACCATTAGCAGTAATGATTTGCTCGGGAACTCCATATCAACAGATGATGTCTCTTTTCAGAAATCTGGCAACCACTTGTCTGGTGACGTTTGCATACGAAGCTGCTTCAACCCATTTGGTGAAGTAATAAATGGCTACCAGGATGAATCGGTGACCATTTGAAGCAATCGGTTCAATCTTTCCAATCATGTCAATGCCCCACATGGCGAAGGGCCAAGGTGAAGACATCACGTTCAAAGGATTTGGAGGCACATGCACTTTATCTGCGTATATCTGGCACTTGTGGCATTTTCTGGCATGGGCGCAACAGTCTGCATCCATTGTGATCCAATAGTAACCTGATCTTAACAACTTCTTTGCCATTGCATGTCCTCCGGCATGGGCACCAAAAGAACCTTCATGCACCTCATGCATCAGCAGATCTGCTTCCTTCTTGTCAACACATCTGAGCAGGACCATGTCGAAGTTTCGCTTGTATAATGAGCCATCAGCATTGAGGAAGAAACTGCCGGCCAACCTTCTTAATGTCTTCTTATCATTGGATGATGCCCCAGGTGGGTATGTCTGATTCTCCAAGAAGCATTTGATTTCATGGAACCAAGGCTTGTCATCACTAGTAGTGTCCAAAGAGAATACATATGTCGGTTGGTCTAGTCTGGATACCAAAATCCGAGGCACATAATTGACAGCTTGTACTTTGATCATGGAGGAAATAGTAGCTAAAGCTTCCGCAAAATGATTCTCATCTCGAGGGATGTATTCAAGTTTGACTGTTGTGAAGAAGGTTAATAATCTCCTTGTATAATCACGGTATGGAATCAGATGCTCCTGGTGAGTGTACCATTTGTCATTGGTCTGGTTGATTACCAAAGTCGAATCTCCGAATACATTCAAGGTTTTGATCCTGAGGTCAATGGCTTCCTCAAGACCCATAATACAAGCTTCGTATTCTGCTTCGTTGTTAGTGCAGGAAAAGGTGAGTTTTGCCGAGAAAGGCATATGAACTCCTTTAGGTGTAATGAGCACTGCACCAACTCCACGACCATTCATATGGACATCCCTGTCAAACATCATAGTCCATGTTTCCTCTGGATCAGGCCCTTCAGTGTGAACTGGCTCTTCAGAATCTTTCGCTTTCAAGAACATGATGTCATCATCAGGGAAGTCAAATCTCATAGGTTCGTAATCATCAATGGGTTGCTCATCTAGATAATCAAACAATACACTGCCCTTGATGGATTTTTGAGAAGTGTACTGAATGTCATACTATGTTAGGATCATTTTCCATCTTGCAACCCTTCCGGTAAGTCCTGGCTTCTCAAATATGTACTTGACGGGGTCCATTTTTGAGATCAACAAGGTAGTGTGAGTCAACATATACTGTCTTAGTTGGCGAGCAGCCCATGCTAAAGCACAACAAGTTTTCTCGAGCAGTGAATAACGTTGTTCACAGTCGGTAAACTTTTTACTTAGGTAGTATATTGCATACTCTTTTCGACCAGACTCGTCATGCTGGCCCAACACACACCCCATTGACCCTTCTAATACGGTCAGGTACATTATCAGAGGTCTTCCTTCAATTGGAGGCATGAGGATTGGAGGTTCTTGCAGATACTCCTTGATCTTGTCAAAAGCTTTCTGACAATCGTCGTTCCACCTGACTGTTTTTTCTTTCCTTAATAGCTTGAACAAGGGTTCACAGGTTTTAGTGAGATGAGATATGAACCTTGAGATGTAGTTCAATCTACCTAAGAACCCTCAAACCTCTTTTTTAGTCCTAGGTGCAGGCATTTCCTGAATAGCTTTGACTTTGTCGGGATCAACCTCAATTCCCTTCTCGCTTACGATAAATCCCAGCAGCTTACCGGAACGTACCCCGAATGTGCATTTGTTGGGGTTCAACTTTAGCTGATACTTCCTCAGACGCTTAAACAATTTCAGCAGATTCACCAGATGGCCTTCTTCAGTAAGGGACTTGGCAATCATATCATCCACGTAGCATTCTATTTCTTTGTGGATCATATTGTGGAATAGTGTTACCATAGCCCGTTGATACGTTGCACCGGCATTCTTCAGTCCAAATGGCAAAAAGAAAACACCGAGAACTGAGTTGTGTTGTCCACCAATACATCGATGTGAGGTAATGGGAAATCATCCTTCAGGCTAGCTCTGTTCTGGTCCCGGTAATCTACACACATACGCACCTTTCCATCCTTCTTAGGCACGGGTACAATGTTAGCAACCCACGGCGGGTAACTAGTTACAGCAAGGAAACCGGCGTCCCACTGTTTTTGTACTTCTTCCTTAATCTTCATGGCCATATCTGGGTGAGTGCGGCGCAACTTCTGTTTGACTGGAAGGCAATCTTCTTTCAAGGGTAGCCTGTGCACGACAATATCTGTATCTAGACCTCGTATATCTTGATAGGACCAAGCAAAGACGTCGACATATTCCCGAAGCATACTGATAAGTTGTTCTTTTACTGGAGCTTGCAGACTGGCCCCAATCTTCATTTCTTTCAAATCTTCCTCGGTACCAAGATTAACAGTTTCAATTTCCTCCTGATGAGGAGTAATCACTTTCTCCTCCTGCCTCAACAACCTGGCTAACTCTTCGGGTAACTCATAGTCTTCATCAACCCATTCATCTGCTTGATTAATTGGATTGTCGAAGTCATACAAGGTCATAGCAGTGATGTTGTCGGTGCAATCTGGAGGATTATCTCTGCAAGGGTTGAGATTTGTTCTTTTTAGTGATTAATTTTAATCTTGTTTAGAAAAAGTGTAAATGAAGTTATTATTTTGAAAACATTGCCATTTATTGTTTTGTGCAAAAAATAAAAAAAATGAAAAGACGGTGAGCGAAAAAGAAAATTGTTTGCAAAAGATGTCCATTGTTCATTGATATTCCATTTGCACAAAATACAAATATGGCCCTATTACAAAATGTGTCCTGACACCTTGGGAAAGATGGAGGACTTGATGCATGCTAAAAGTAGGAAATAATAATTACTCTGCAGGAGTAACTCTTATAATTTCTTGGGAAGAATAGTTAAGGACTTGTTGGCCCGGGATCCTTGGACGAATCCAGCTCTCCAGGTTGAGGTCACTTTCAGCATCTTCTTCCACGTTATTGACAGAATCTGGGGTCAGAATTCCCCCACTTATGAACTTGGGCTCCTTAGAAGCCTCTGCTTGATCTTGTCAGAATGGTTTGTAACCCAAACCGAATCTGTCATCCTTCTTCTCCACCGGTAGCAGCTTGCCCCAGCCTCGGGCGTTCCCATCTTCATCAACCTTCCGAGCTTGTTGATAGGAGACAATTGAAGTACCCATCCTATCTTCCTGGGATGCAGCAAATACTTCAGTTGTCGCCTCATTGACGTTCAGTGCTTCGAAACCTTGGGTCATGGTTTCGTGGATTTCACCATCCATCTCAATGTATTTGTAGGTGGCCAGATGACTAACAAAAATATCCTCTTCACCAAAGATTATGATAATTTGCCCTTCCCACTCGTATTTTAATTTCTGGTGAAGGGTCGACGTAACTGCGCCAGCGGCGTGAATCCATGGTCGACCCAACAAACAGCTGTAGGCCGGCTGAATGTCCATCACGTAGAAAGTTGTTTGAAAGACCTGCGGGCCAATTATCACAGGCAGCTCCGCTTCTCCAAGAACATACCTCTTGGAACCATCAAAAGCTCGGACCACCAGGTTGCTTGGTCGGAGAGCTATACCATCATATTCAAGCTTAACAAGGGCCTTCTTTGGCAAGACATTGAGTGAGGACCCAGTGTCAAATAGAACATGTGAAAGCACAGCCCCTTTACACTCCAGAGTGATGTGCAAAGCTTTGTTATGATGACTACCTTCCATAGTCAAATCAGCGTTCGTGAAGCCTAGCTGATGGCTAGTATTAACATTAGAAACCATTGTCTCTAGATGATTTACCGTGATCTCCTCAGGCACACAGGCTGCGTGCAAGACTTTAAGTAATGCATCTCGATGAGCTTCAAAACACAACAGCAATGATAAAATGGAGATCTTGGAAGGAGTCTGGTGGAGCTGATCCACAACCTTGTAATCTCTTCTCTTGATTATCCTTATAAATTCATCCACATCTTAATCAAAGGATGTTTTGTGAGCTTCTTTCAACACTGGTTCTTCAGGCACCACATTTTTGCCTTTAGCTTTGGCAGCAGCCTCTGCCTCAGTGTTAACTCTTGGAATTTGTGACGTGAAAAGGAGTCCGCTTCGGGTGAAGCCTTCGCCTCCCCCGACATTATCGATCTGTGGTGTATGAGTTGAAGAATCAAGAAGGACTCTCTCCCCGTTGCAGTAGAGGTCTAAACCATAGTGCCATGGTACAGCATTATCTTTTTCATATGGTATGGGCCCAGGTACCGTGATGGTGACTGGGCTGACTGCAGTAGAAGTAGGAACTATTATCGTCTGTGGATCGTAATATATGGTGACAGGATTTCTGACTGGTGGTGTTGGAAGACTGAAGCTGGGTTGTTGTTGAGATTGTTGCTGAAAATTGCTGGAATCGGGGACCATTGTTGGGTCATAGTATATGGTGACTGTAGAGACGTCATTATTAATGGTTGATGTCATTGTAGAGGCGGATCGAATGAACTAGTGTTTGCTAAAGTGGTGGAAGAGATGATTGTTGATTTTGTAGACGAGTCTGTTGGAACAATTGTCTTTGAAGTTGTAATAGGGGTGCTTGTTGTTGCTGTAGTAGGAATTGCTGATGTTGTAGAAACCGTTGATGTTATCTGCAGGATACCTTCTCTGATGAGGCCATTGATTCCACTTCTTAAGCTTGCACACCCATTGATGGAAACTTTGCGAGATTCACAGCAGGCCTCACAACCTGGGAACACCTGGCATTTTAAAAGTTGAGCTTTAACCTCTGCTAGAGGTGTTTGAATGCTTGCAGTATCTTCAATTAAATTCATGGGTTGATCCTCCTCAACTGCATTTATCCTGGGCCCACCATGGTTGGGCATAGGATTCTTCGTGACATTAGGAGGTGGTGCAAAATTTAAAGCCTTTGAATCAACCAGATCCTGGACCTTCATGTGCAAAGCTCTGCACTTTTCTGTGGTATGACCAAGTGAATTAGAATGGAAGGCACATCTGGCATTGACGTTGTAATTCCGTGGAAGGTTCTGAGGATCTGGTGGAGCTAGAGTCCTTAATTCAACAAGATTAAGCTTCAAACGTTGTGGTAACAAAGTGGCATAGGGCATTGGTATAGGCTCAATTACCATGTTGACTTGAGATGGCCTTTGCTGGAAAGGACGTTTTTGTTGGTTGTTGTTGTTGTTATAGGACCTTTGTTGAGGAAAATGTTGCTGAGGGAAATGTTGTGGTTGCGGAGTGTATTGTTGTTGAGGTGGTGGAGTGGGAATTGTGACAGCGGTAATTGATCTTGGCATATACTGGGGCCTTCCTCTACCCATGTGTATTGAGTCTGTTTCACCCGACCTGTGAGGCCCTGCAAAAGGTTTCCTTATGTTGCTTGAGCAGGTGCCATTATCAGAAATCTTACCCATTTTTAACAAACTCTCAATCCTTTCTCCTGCTATGACCATGTCCGCAAAGCTAGTGGAAGAGAATGCTTCCAGCCTGTCAATGTATGTCCCATGTAGGGTATTCATAAACATATTTGCCATTTCTCTTTCTGACATTAGAGGTTGAACGGCAGCAGCTAATTGCCTCCATCTCTGAGCATACTCTCTGATGCTTTCCCTGGAGGATTGTGACATACCCATTAAAAGAGTTCTGTTAGGAGCCATGTTTAGATTGTATTGGTATTGGCGTATGAAAGCCTCGGCCAAATCTTTCCAATTTCTGATTGTTGCCCTAGTCAGATGAGAGTACCACTCACGGGATGCCTCGGTCAAGCTATCTTCAAAATAGAACATCCATAGCTTTTCATCCATAGTGTAAGCCTTCAATCTTCCCAGAAAGGATTGAAGATTAGTGTGAGGGCAAGATGTCCCATTATATCTTTCAAAGTAGGGAGGTTTGAATTTGTGAGGAATTCTTACTCCCTCAACTAGCCCCATATCCATAACATCAAAACCTAAGGAGTTTTGAGACTCCAGAGATCTCAGCTTTTCTGCTATCTCGTCCAGACAACGATCGTAGACTTCATCTCCTGCTCCAACTACAGTGAACTGTTCCTCTTGCAAGGCCCGTCCTCTAGTATTACCCTGGGTATTCCTGATAACATTAATGTCAGGGTTGAGATGAGGCCCAAACTCCGGGGGGGTTAGTACAAGGTTGTACATGATCATTGTTGCTGGTACCCCCTGTACCTGGGTGGTTTTCTTCAGGAGTTTTCCGCTCGACCAACTCTCTTAATCTTTCTTGGCTTTGGGCCAACCCAATCATTACTTCCATAAACTGGATCATCTGAGCCCTCATTTCAATTCTCTCATTAGCCATTCGGGTTCTTACGTCAGTCAGATCTTGCTGAACCTGGTCCATCTGTAAGCTCGGAAGGTTGTTTCTTGTAGGATACCAGTGAACTCTGTTGATGGGGAAGACTCTCCTATGAGAAATGTTTCCTGAAACCACAACAAAGTGAGAAAATAACAAAAAAAAACCTACAAAACAAAGAATGAGGTTAGTATGCAATGCAGTATGTCTACTTGTCTTTCAAGGGTATCCGGTTTGGTTCTTTGGTTTTGACCTTCCAGACCTCGAGGAATGATGATATTGAAGAGAAATGAAGACCACAGAATAACACATAAACCATATATTACAAAATATAAAGATACATAGTTCATGATTACAACAAGTTCCCATGATGGGTCAAAATACAACAAAATCAGCAAAAGTACAAACAAAATGAAGTACAAATACAAAGAAATCAAACATCCAGCCCATAATTATCCTCTCTGACTTCCTTCAGGAGAGCATCAGTCACTGGGCCCACTGGATGCTCTGTGATGGTCCTGATAAGAAGGTTCCTGGTGGCAATAGCATTTGTCAGCTTCTTATACTTGTCTTGGTCTTTGGATCTCTTCAACCCCGCCCAGAGTTTCAACTCGGAGATTTCCTTCTATGCTGTTAACAAGGCTTTCTGACTCTTCTTCCCATTAGATTCCAACTGCTCTATCCTAGCATGGATCTTCTGATCTTCCTGCAAACGAGCCTCAGTGATTCTGATCCACCTAGCCTGACTCTCTTCTAAGTAGTGCTCAGCTCTGGCCTTCTGAATCTTAGCTTCTTTGCAAGCATTCTTCAATACAAACTCCCCTGCTCTAGCCCTTTTGATGTAATCATTTGTCTTCTCAATCTTGGTCATATGCTCGATCCGGAGCTTCTCTAACCTTTCATTGTCCAGACGACTATCATTCCTCTCCCAGAGGGTCTTCTTCAAAGCTACAGAAAGCTGGGTATTCCTTTCTTTCAACTTATCAAATTCCTCCAAACTGACCGTAGCTACAGGCTCTACTGTTGATGGTCCAGGCACATCTTCCAAGGTGAATGGCATGCGGGTGATCTGTCGTCTGATACGAGACCGATCAATATACTGAGCTGAAGCTATGTTGTTGCACTTTCCAAGAATGGAAGTCCCTTTTGTCTGATTGTTATCCCAAGCATAGGCTGCTTGTCGGGCAATGGCATGGTTATGCTGAAAGTCACAGTAAAGGGTTTTTGACAAGTCTTGCTCTCTTGGTGGATGTACCAAGGCATACCCTAATTGCCTTTTGAATAGCAGAGGGTTGTAGTTGATGCAACCCTTTACTCCAATCAGAGGTACATTGGGATACTGCCCACAGCTGGTGATTATGTCTCTGCACTTGGTGTTCTGAGTGCACCACCTGATGTCTTCTAATGTAAGAGCAATCATTCTCTTAGCCCAATTCCTTGGCTGATGAGGATTCAAGAAAGCTTCTGACTTTGGCAAGTGTCTCAATAACCAGCAGTAGAAGAGAGGTGCACAACATCTGACTAGTCTTCCCCTCTGCTTCTCATTCCTTTGATGCACTGAGTAGTAGAAATCCCCAAGCAAGGTAGGAACTGGATTCTTCAGCAAGAAGAGAAGGATAGAATTCTTTCTTACAAACTTAGGCTCGTCTACAAACAAGATGATACCATATATGCTAAGGGCTAAGAGAGCACAAACAATTTCCCACTTCCCTGCTGCAGCATGACTGGTGGCCTGAGTAACCAAGAAGTATAAATGGAGTCCTGGGATTCCAGTCTTAGTAGTCATATTCTGATCAATGATGGTGGTTTCCAAACACAGAGCCTTAGCTATGTCCTCATTCCTTAGAGCATTCATCTCAGGGTTGAAAGGAATCCCTCTCCTGATGGGTACACCCAACAACATGGAAAATTCTTCTAACAAAGGGCCCAACTGAAAGTCTGGAAAAGTGAAACATCTGAGAGGAGGGTCATAGAACTGAAGGCAAGTGTGGATCATACTCCTCTGTGATGCATCCAAGTCCATGATCATGTCCATGATACCACCATAATGTTCCCTGAATAAAGGGACATGATCAGGAGTGATGAGTGTCTGAATCTGCATGATGCCTGCTAGGGAGGGCTCAAAGATATGTGTCTGAATTTGCATGATGCCTGCATGAATATATCTGATGATGGTGTCTGAGTCGAAGAACAGTCAAAACAAAACCAAAGATAAGATGTGGATACCCTGTAAAACAAATAGACAAATGTTAAAATGATGCAAAATGATGTATGCAGAATGATATGCAAGGGTTTTTGATCAAGTGTTGGATCTGTTATCTTCCTTGATAAGGTCCATGTGTGTTCATAAGTCCAGATGAAGGCTTAGAGAACTAGAAACCAGGTGGGGGACTCAAATAAAGAGTCACAAGTCCAGGGTTTCACAAGAATAGTCTAAAATGATATAACCTTAAAACAAATCTGGTAATAGGGTATGATGAGGCCAAGGGTTCCTGCAAACCTGTAAACATACCAACCCCCTCACAGGTATTGTTCTAGAACAAAGATCCTCAGACATGGATCAGTTATGAGAAGTGTAAACACTTCTAACCCGGAGGTACAGTGTTTACAATAATCATAAAGGACCCTCCTCTAATTCACTTCAGATGCTGAAGGTCATAAAAAGGTCATCCAGACTTAACAAGCTTCCCAGATAGCCCTAGTACTACAGGAAATCCGTAGCACAGAGTTCTCAAGAAGAAACCCATGTCTGAACCATGTTTCATATTCCCGCACCAGACCGAAATGGAATGGGAAAGAATATGAAGCCACTCTATCCTATGTGTCACTCAGGCTCCCGGTATGGACCCTTACTCACTGAATATCCCTCCCACCAAGGCAAACAGAAGATCCAACACATGATATGATGATAATAGTATGAAATGCATAAAAACAGTAAATGAAAGCAATAAATAAAGATGTACAGAAAGCAATAAATAAAACAATAAACAAAAAGCACAAGTAGCACATAACACCCCCATAAACACAAATCAAACAAGCGCTAGGAGAAACCCACAAAAAGAACCAGAAGCCCTGGTTGCAAGATAGGTTCCCCAGCAGAGTCACCAAGCTGTCGCTCCCAAAGATTTGCATCCCAGTGCAGACGAGATCGGTCGGCGAAAGGAGAAAATGAAGATGAACTGAATAGAGTCACCAGCTAGGCATTTTTATCACGAAGGAAAGGTAATGCTGCATAAACCTAGAAAGATATGGATAAGACGGTTGCGAATCAGAGAAACTGAGAAAGGGGGTTGGTTACAACCTGGGAAGGTATTAGCACCCAGATTGTCCTTCGTACTCGACGGGATCCACGCTTACAAGATTGTGTTTAAAGGGGTAGTGTATGTGCTATCTGTGTGCAAAAGCTGAGAATGAATGTACAGGTGTCAGTGCAAAAAGGTGAATTGCTCTGGAACTGAGGCTTTTAAAGAATGCTGAAGGAAGGGGAAGACACAGAGAATTTTGTTTGATAACTGTTAAGTTATGCCTACGTATCCTCTCGTGCAATGAGGAAGTCAGAACACCGTATTTCGACTCAAAGAGACTAAAACATAAATTGACTGTGAACTGCTTGCTTGCCTATGCTCAAGTGTATGACTCGTCTGGCTCGAATGCTAACTGTCTTGCATTGGACGGAAGAAGCAAGTTCTCATTTATGAATGAGTGTGATGAGAAAAGATTCCCGAAGGAGACGATTATTGTTTGTTTTTTGTGTTTTCAATTTTGTTATTGTTTTTGGTGTTTTGCATAAGTTAATGAGCTTAAGCTAAATCAAAGGTTATAAACTCATTATATCCTTCCTGATTAGGGATAATGAGCTTACTTAAGTATGAGATAAGCATCTCAACTTAATTACCATGATGATGTAGGATTAAGATCATTAACCTACTTGTGATTAATTAGATGTTTTTGGGTTTTTGTTTAGTGTTAAGTAATGAATTTAATCTCTAATCACAGATTAGTGAGCTCATTACACCATCCTAATAGATGTTTTTGGGTTTTTGTTTTGTGTTAAGTAATGTTTTTGGATTTTTGTATGATGAGTTTGAAAATATTTCTATATGTATTGGAATGGTTCATGATTTTTTTGGTGATTTTTAGAAACCTAAATGTATTTTTAATTAATTAAAATACTTTAATTAATTAAAAATAACATTTAAATATTTTAAAAATACTTTTTAAATGCAAAAAATAAAATAAAAATCATTTTTAGGTTGAGAAAAATATTTGAATCAGAAATGCAAAAGGAAATATTTTTGTGATGTTTTTAGCTATTTTAAATTAAATATGCAAAAGAAATAAATTAAAATGAATTAAAATACAATTAAATGGAGAAGTCAGCGCATCCAAAGGCCCAGGTTCAAACAAAATTGGAGGGAGTTGACTGGCGCGTGTTTGGATGGCCTGGATCTAATATGGGCTAAACTGAATTAATTAAACTAATTAAATATAATTAGGGCTAATGGACGAATCCGAGCCACACACACGCGCGGTAAACCTAAGATCTAAGGGTGGAGATTCAAACTGGGACTAAACCCTAATTAAACTCTAATTACCCTCGGGTGACCGGAACAGTGTTCAGGTCATCTTCTCCGGTGACCCCCTTCCCTAAACTCTCTCAAAACCTCAAATCAATGCCTCAAACTCTCCAGAAATGATCAATAGACAATATTAAACAAGAATCCAAGCATGAAATTCCTTCATATCACCTCAACTACAAGAATCGAAGCAAACAAATTTTACGGGCAAAATTTCAGAGCAAGCATACATGGCCATTTCTCAACCATTTTCGAAACTAAACATATCAGTGTGATCAAGGGAACATGAAGATTGATATTTTAACTTAAATAGCAAGTTCTGGAAAAACTGTTCTTGAGGTATACCTGAGTTGAAGCTTTTCAGTTTGGAGCTTTCTGGCCTTTTCTTTGATGCAAACCAACCCCAATTAGCTCCCTGATAATGTTGCAATGCTTAGAACAAGTTTGTGATGGCTATTTTGAGGTGTATGGTTCTGGTTTTGCAGAAATCGTGTTTTTGATTTTGGAGGTTTCAGGCCATTTTGAGGGTTGTTTTGTGTTCTATGAGTGATTTGAAGATGATTGGTGAAGTTTGTTTTGAAGTTTGATGGCTGTGTTTTGAGTTTCGAAGAAGGGAAGGTTTTTGACAATTTTGGGTAATTTGAGTTCTAAGATGTTTCAGCCTTGTGTGTGTTGTGAAATGAGCTCCATAACCTTTGTTTGTAATGTCTTGATTGGTCAGAGAGTGGTTAGTGGCACAACTTGATTGGTATAAGAGGTTTTGCAAAAAAGTCAAATTTGTGTACTTGAGGTATGGGCATGGTGCATAGCTATTTCAAGAGGTGTCTTGGTCTCAGCAGAGTTTGTGGATGGCCCTTGGATCAAAAGAGTGCAGCTGGAAGGCTTGGATGAAGAGATGTCATGTGTTTTGCAACTTTCCAACTTTGAAATTTCTTGTGAATCAAGCCATGAAAATGCCAAATTCTTGGGCCAATTCTAGTTTAGGCAAGTTGTATTGACATGTTATGAAGTGTTTGTGCACATTAGAGGTCACTTAGAAGCTTGAAATGCCAATATGCAAAAATCCCTCTTTGACATGAACTTGAAAGTTATGTGATTTTTGCCAACTTTGAAAGGCCATAACTTGAGTTCAAGGATGAATCAAGACATGTTCTAGTACTTTTTGAAAATGGAAAGACCTAATCTACAACTTTCATTCCCAAGAATTTTTCATTTGAAGCATTTTTGGTCATGAAAGAGGAGGTTGAAAATCTTTCCCAAAATGGAAAGTTTCCATTACAAGTCATTTCCAAATATAGAAAGTTTGCATTTGGCTCAAAATTCTTCAAGTTGTGAACTTCCAACCACTTCTAAGATCAAATAAAGATCATAGAACCCCAATTTGATGAAAATGATCCTTTGGTACCCTTGTTGGGGGCCTCAGAGGCCCTGAATTTGACTTAACTTGCTCAAGAAGTTACCCAATGATCAGATGACTTCCACAATGAATTTCTTCATCAAACTTTGTACACATGATCCTTATAACATATTAAGAACATTAGAAACAAAAATGACCAAAATTTTTGGAGTTAAGGCCTCTGAAACCAAAACCCTAATTTTGGTCATTTGTGTAGTGAAAACCCTAGCTCTGCTTCTATGCCTTTGCCAATTTTGTGATTTCTTGACTTACATGATCTTTGGGGAGAAATATATGATCATAGAACACACATGGACCCCCTTGGAAAACTTCAAGACCATTGGGATGGCTCAGATTGATTCTTGGATTGCTCAGATCACAAACCTTAGATGCAGATGAAATGAAACTTATGCAGATGAAATAAATATGCAATATGAGATGGTATGCTTATGCTAATGCAAAAATGAAAGATCACAAGCCATGGTGTGAGAAACAGTGAGGGCAAATTTGGGGTGTTTACATCGGCGAAAAGAGAAAATGAGGATGAATTGAAAAGAGTCTCCAGCTAGGCATTTTTATCCCGAAGGAAAGGTAATGCTGCATAAACCTGAAAAGAGATGGATAAGACGGTTGCGAACCAGAGAAACTGAGAAAGGGGGTTGGTTACAACCTGGGAAGGTATTAGCACCCAAATTGTCCGTCGTACTCGACGGGATCCACGCTTACAAGATTGTGCTTAAAAGGGGTTGTGTATGTGCTATCTGTGTGCAAGAGTTGGGAATGAGTATACAGGTGTCAGTGCAAAAGGTGTGAATTGCTCATGAACTGAGGCTTTAGAAAGAATGTTGAAAGAGGGGGAAGACACAGTGACTTTTGTTCGATAACTGTTAAGTTATGCCTACGTATCCTCGTGTGCAATGAGGAAGTCAGAACACCGTAGTTCGACTCAAAGAGACTGAAAATGAATTGACTATGAACTGCTTGCTTGTCTATGCTTAAGTGTGTGACTCGTCGGGCTCGAGTTCAAACTGTCTTGCATTAGACGGAAGAAGCAAGTTCTCATTTTATGAATGAGTGTGATGAGAAAATAATCCCGGAGGAGAGGATTATTGTTTGTTTTTGTGTTTTCAGTTTTGTTATTGTTTTTTGGTGTTTTGCATAAGTTAATGAGTTTAAGCCTAAATCAAGGGCTTGCAAACTCATTATATCCTCCCTAATTAGGGATAATGAGCCTACTTAAGTATGAGATAAGCATCTCAACTTAAATACCAGGATGATGTAGGATTAAGATCATTAACCTATTTGTGATTATTTAGATATTTTTGGGTTTTTTTTTAGTGTTAAGTAATGATTTTAATCTCTAATCACAGATTGGTGAACTCATTACACCATCCTAATAGAAGGATAATAGATGAGAACACTTAAGCTGAGGAAGATACCTCAACTTAATCCATGGTTAGGGATTAAATTCATTATATAACAAGCCTTTATTAAGTGGATTTTAATTAAAGGATGAGATTAAGAAGTGGATTTTATGGTTTGTAAGACAACTTGAGGGATACTTGTCCATTAAACACTAGGGTTAGTCCTTGTTAACCATAAGGAAGAGATAGAACCCTAATGTAAGGCCCAAGTTACAAGATAAATTATTGGTGATTATTAATGTGATTTGATTAAGAGTTTTAAACAAATTAAAGGTCTAACACTTAGGATTAAAGTTATACACTCCATCCTAAGAGAAGGATGCAGGCATAACCCTAATTCAAAGTCATAAAGCTTTAAGAGTTTAGTCTCTGATTATTGATATGAGAAGAGAGACTCAAGGAGACTCAAAGGTAAAAAGCTAGGGGGACTATACAACCCTAAAAGTTATCATGCTTGGATATCCTATGGTTTTTTAGGCTTAAGAGGAAATATCTTCAAGGCCACCAATGGAAGAAGCAGATGAAAAGAGAAGGAGAAAGAAGAACAAGTTACTTACTTCCTGAAGAAGATAAGTAACATGAAGGAAAGAAAGTAAGAAATATGGAATATAAGTGAACAAGTTCACTTCAAAGACATAAAAAATGCATATGAATGAGATAATAAGAGGTGGGAAGTGAAGGCAAATCCACTTCCCAAATAACTTACCAAACGTTCCTGAAAATGTTAGTATGGATGCATAAGACATAAAGCATAAAGAAATGAATTGAAATGAAGTGCAAAGACCAAAGTCAGAAGTGATTATTCAATGAAAATAGCATATGAGATGATGCAAAGTCATACAATATGCAAATGAATGATCATACAAGGAAGAGATGCAAAAGAAGCATGTTTAGAAGTTTGAAAACACATGGATGTTTATGAAATGTAATGAATGCAAGTCATGGAAAATGAATGAAGAAATGATCAAGAAATTTTCTAAAATGTACTAAGATGTCTAAGATGACATATGAATGCTTGAAATGTCATGGAAAGTTCACATGATGATGAATGTGCAAGGTGAATGCAAATGAACATGAGAAATTAGGGTTTTATGGATGTATGAGATGCAAATGAACAAAACAGAAACATACAACATGATAAAAAATTGAAGCCAAACTCAATCAAACCCTAAACCTATACAAGGTCACACCCCAAGGAGAAAGTCAGAAGCCTAACCTAGTGGAAGTTATGAATTTCCTAAGTTTGCTAGGGTTTTTGGGTGATTCTTGAAGGAAAATGCAAATAAAATTGAAAATGCAAGATACATTCATGAGGAAAATAACCTAGGAACTACATGCAATATGTGAAACAATTCAAAAAGAATCAAGTTCAAACTCTTCATGGTTAGGTAGAAACGATTTTTCCAAGTTAGGGTTAGAAAATGTGATTTTAAAGAACCCTAATTCAAAGAAAATTATGAAATTATGATCAAACCTAAAAATAAATTTGTACGAAGAGTTTGAAAATGCTTCTAAATGTATTGGAATGATTCATGATTTTTTTGGTGATTTTTAGAAACCTAAATGTATTTTTAATTAATTAAAATCCATTAATTAATTAAAAACAACATTTAAATATTTTAAAAATTCTTTTTAAATTAAAAAAATAAAATAAAAATCATTTTTGGGTTAAGAAAAATATTTGGATCAGAAATGCAAAAGGAAATATTTTTGTGATGTTTTTAACTATTTTAAATTAAATATGCAAAAGAAATGAATAAAAATGAATTAAAAATGAAATAAAGGAAAAGTATGAGGATCTGATGGCTGAGATTCAAACTGGGAAATGGAGGGTTAACTGCGCGCATTATCCAAGGGCTGACATTTAAACTGGCTAATTAAACTGATTAAATTAATTAATTAAAATTAGGGTTTAAGTGAAATGATCCTGACCACTAAAACACGCGCTAAACTAGATCCAAGGGCTGAGATTCAAACTGGGGAGGTTAGCCCTAATCCTAACCCTAATTACTTTCAGGTGACTGGAGCAAGCTCCGGTCATCTTCTCCGGCGAGCCATTCCTGCTAACTCCTTCCCTAGGCTACCCCAAACCCCCAATCTCTCCAGAATCAACCCCCTAGTCATTCTAAACAAGAATCAGGCCACAAACAACATTTATTTTGCATCAAACGCACGAATAGAAGAAAAAACATTTCCAGATCAAAAAGTTTCAGAACATCAATACATCCTGGTTTCTCAACCATTTTCAAAACAAATCATATCAGCATGATCAGGGAAGCATGTAGAATCATTTAAGAACTTAAAAGAAAGGTTCATAAAAAATTGTTCTTGAGGTATACCTGAGTTGAAGCTTTTCAGTTTGGAGCTTTCTGGCCTCTTTCTTGGTTCAAATCACCCCACTTGAGCTCCCTGATGATGATGAGGAGCTTAGAGCAAGTTTGTGATGGATATTTTGAATTGTATGGTTCTGGTTTTACAAAAATCGTGTTTTGGTTTAGGGAGCTTTCAGGCCATGGGAGTGGGTGCTTTGTGATCTATGGATGGTTTTGAGTTGATTGGTGGAAAAATATTTGAAGTTTGATGGTTGGTTTGTGCAATTTTAAGAAGGGAAGCTTTTTGGTGATTTTGTGAATTCTGAGTTGTGTCTTGATTCAGGCTCCAAGATGTTATGAAATGGGGTCTATGACGCATGTATGTGAAGTCTTGATTGGTCAGAAGAGTTGTTGTGGCTCAGTTTGATTGGTATGGGAGGTTTTTCCAAAAAGTCAAATTTGTGTACTTGGAGGTATGGGCCATGGAAGGATCTGTTCAGTGGGGTGTCTGGCCTCAGCAAGATTCATGGAGAGCCATAGAATCAGTTTGATGCAGCTGGCACAAGTGGATGGAAGGATCCAAGGCATTTTGCAAAGTTTGTGTGTTTTGGCCCTTTTGAGATTTCTTGAGAATAAGCCATCAAAACCCTAGGTTCAAAGGCCAATTCTGATCTTTTGAGGTTGCTTTGACATGTTATGATGCATAGAAGGTGATTAGAGGTCATACAAAGGCTTGGCAAGTGAAATTGCAAAATTCCCTCTTTGGCATGAACTTTAAAATTATAGGATTTTTTCCAACTTTGAAAGGTCATATCTTGAGTTCTAGGATGAATCAAGACATGTTCTAGTATGTTTTGAAAAGGGAAAGACCTAATCTACAACATTTATGACCAGGAATTTTTCATTTGAAGCATTTTTGGTCATGAAAGAGGAGGTTGAAAATCTTTCCCAAAATGGAAAGTTTCCATTACAAGTCATTTCCAAAAATGGCAAGTTTGTATTTGGCTCAAAATTCTTCAATCTTGTGAACTTCCAACCACTTCTAAGATAAAATGAATATCATAGAGACCCAAAATGATGATGATGACCCTTTGGTACCCTTGTTGGGGGCCTCAGATGCCCTGATTTTGACTTAACTTGCTCAAGAAGTTACCCAATGATCAGATGACTTCCACAATGAATTTCTTCATCAAAATTGGTACACATGATCCTTATAACTTATTAAGAACATTAGAAACAATAATGACCAAAAAATTTGGAGTTAAGGCCTCTGAAACCATAACCCTAATTTTGGTCATTTGTGCTGGAAAACCCTAGCTCTGCTTCCATGCCTTTGCCAATCTTTGTGATTTCTTGACTTTTATGAACTTTGGGGAGCATATTATGATCATGGAACACACATGGACCCTCTTGGAAAGCTTCAAGACCATTGGGATGGCTCAGATTGATTCTTGGATTGCTCAGATCACAAACCCTAGATGCAGATGAAATGAAACTATGCAGATGAAACAAATATGCAATATGAGATGGTATGCTTATACTAAAACAAAAATGAAAGATCACAAGCCATGGTGTGAGAAAGAGTGAGTGCAAATTTGGGGTGTTTACACCCCTATTCAATCATCTGCAAGCCTGAACGAATAATTGCGAGAGCTTTTAGAAGTTCAAGGTATGGAGTGATTGAATACTCGAATAAAACCTAGAAATTTGAACTCGATGGATAAGAGAAATGTTATCTGCCTTGTATTTTTTTTATTTTTTTATTATTTTTTACCTCTGAATTGGTAGCGGGAAAAGAACAAGGTGGAACAGGATCGTTGTACATAAACGAGAGCCCATGCAAACAAGACCGTTGTACAAAACGATAACCTGCGACGTGACTGCTGAGCGAATCAAGCCACGAAAAAGGAAGGGCCTGTTGTACAAAACAGGGCTTTGGAAAGAGACCATTGTACAAAATGGAACTCGGAAATGTGACTGCTGAGCGAATCAAGTCACAAAGAAAAACAACGTGAATACTGAGCGAATCAAGCCACGGAAAGGGGGCATGTTGAACAAAACAAGGCTTTGAACGAGACCATTGCACAAAATGGAACTCGGAAATGTGACTACTAAGCGAATCAAGCCACAAAGGGGGCCTGTTGTACAAAACAGGGCTTTGAACGAGACCATTGCACAAAACGGAACTCGGAAATGTGACTACTAAGCGAATCAAGCCACAAAGGGGGCCTGTTGTACAAAACAGGGCTTTGAACGAGACCATTGTACAAAACGGAACTCGGAAATGTGACTGCTGAGCGAATCAAGCCACGGAAAGGGAGGACAATATTGACTTGGAAAGACAAAGATGTCTGGAAAATGGTATAAGTATCTTCTGTGGGGAGTACTTTAGGTTGCGAATGTATTATAGGTCATATTTAATATACCTCAAAACTGGCCCATGATGGCATGTATATGTTTGAATTTATGGCGTAATGCTCCATGACAATGGAAATGCTACGCTTTGGAGGATGTAAATGTAATGATGATTACTAAATGCAAATGCAAAGAGATCTCCTAATAAGGAGACTGCAAGTATCCCAGATGGCTTGACTGAGGAAAAATGGTGATCACTGCACCGATCTGGTCTATCCTGATAAGGAGGAAACAACTTTGCGGGGAATGTTGTTAATGATGCACCGGCCCTGAATTGCCGATATTTCCAAAAATAAATTGGACTTTAATATTGGAGAGCTAAGACCCTGCTGGAGATGGACTCTTCTCGAACTCTTATGGGGAAGTGGAGACCTCCTGACTTGGCTGGGGAACTAGATGTATGGCACTACTAAGGTAGCAAACTTCTAGGAGAAGAAACACACTCCTTACATTGCTAGGGGTTGCCCCTGTGTTGAAAGAAAACTTCTGCTTGGGGAGGGAAAACATTTCTTGCCACTAATGCTGGAGGAGAACTTCAACTTCACTTCCACTAGGGATAACTGGAGACACCCTGGAAAACACCCGTTCTTGTTCAAGCATAAAGAATGTTCTTCCTGGAAATCTGCTTTTAGCTCTGTTAGCAACACCTGTACCTGTACCTGCATAAACACAATCAATAATTCCTGGAACATGGAGAGTTAGTTTGGACCTGTGTGCCCCCGGTTCATAGCATGAATCATTATCTGTGCACCTTGACACCTTTTCAGAGTTGTATTAAATGTTTTTGTCCTCCTGCATGAGTTAGAAAGCATTCAAATGTTCACAACACAATATAAATCACAATTTGCTGGACGTTTCCGCAATCAATCAATGCTAGATGAAAAACAAAAACAAGAAATAGTCACAAGTTGACTGAAATTAAATTTTATGGATTTGGAAAATGGCCATGAATAGGCATTACAAAGGAAGCAATTCCCTGGAAAGAGGAAATAGCCAAAAAGGAAAACAAACTATCCTATTGGCAATGTGAGAAGTGGATCTCATCAAGTTTCGACCCGGCTATGACTCGTATATCTTCAAGATTATCTGCTTGTTCTGCCCCTTGAGAAAGGTGATTGAACTGGTCTTCAACCCTTAGAATAACCTCAGTTGCAGACGGGTTACGAATTTCGCAGATCGCAGTCGTTCGTGTTAGTCCCTCTTTTGTGTGGATCGCCTTTTCGGGTTTTTGATCCACCGGGATACCCTTTTTTGCCTGAGTTGTCCGATGTGGCTTTTTAACTCAGCGGGTGTACATTTTTTAAGATTTCCCTAATTTTTTCCCGAGCCTTTTATTCTGTTTTTGGCTCTCCGGGATGCCCATTTTTGCCTGGATCTTTATTCTGTTTTTATCCAGCGGATCTTTTTACACGAAGTATTTTCTTATTGCGTCTGCGTTGACAGGGGAATGGAAGTCTTCCCCATCCATGGTTGTTAGCATCAAGGCTCCACCTGAGAAAACCTTTTTAACCGTGAATGGTCCTTCATAGTTAGGTGCCCATTTTCCCCTGTGATCGTTAAGAGGAGGAAGAATCCTTTTCAGCACCAGGTCACCTGGTATGTACCTTTATGGTCGTACCTTCTTGTCAAAAGCCTGCTTCATCCACCGTTGATACAAATGCCCATGGCACACAACTGCTAGGCGTTTTTCTTCAATGAGGCTCAATTGATTATATCTGGATCGGAGCCACTCAGCTTCATCTAGCTTAATGTCCATCATTAACCTCAAAGAGGGGATTTCCACTTCAATTAGTAGGACTGCCTTTATACCATATACCAATAAGAACGGGGTAGCCCCTGTTGAGGTGCACACCAATGTTCTGTACCCATGTAAACCAAATGGTAGCATCTCATGCTAGTATTTGTATGTTATAACCATCTTCTGCACGATCTTCTTGATGTTTTTGTTGGCCGCCTCGACGGCGCCATTCATCTTCGAGCAATATGGAGAAGAGTTATGATGTTCTATTTTGAAATCCCGACACAAGTCAGCCATCATCTTGTTGTTGAGACTAGAACCATTATCAGTAATGATTCTTTCGGGAATTCCATACCGGCAAATGATGTCTCTTTTAATAAACCGGGCTACCACTTGTTTAGTAATGTTGGCATAAGACACCGCTTCGAACCACTTCGTGAAATAGTCTATGGCAACTAGGATGAAGCGGTGATCGTTAGAAGCTGTCGGCTCGATCTTGCCAATCATATCAATGCCCCACATGGCGAACGGCCATGGTGAAGACATGACACTCAATGGATTTGGAGGCACATGGACCTTATCGGCATAAATCTGACACTTGTGACATTTACGGGAGTACTTACAGCAATCGAATTCCATGGTGATCCAATAATATCCCGATCTTAACGATTTCTTGGCCATAGCATGTCCTCCAGCATGGGTACCAAAGGAGCCTTCATGAACCTCTTGCATCAACAGGTCTTCTTCGTGTCTATCCACGCATCTGAGCAGAACCATGTCGAAGTTTCGCTTGTATAGAACACCATCTTGATTCAAAAAGAAACCACCAACCAGCCTTCTGAGGGTCTTCTTGTCTTTACTGGATGCCCCAGCCGGGTATTCTTGAGTCTTCAAGAATTGCTTGATATCATGATACCAAGGTTTGTTATCTTCACCACTGTCAACTGGAAAGACATAAGCAGATCTTTTAAGACGGGAGACCATGATTCGAGGCACAAAATTCTCTTGACAAACTTTAATCATAGACGAAAAAGTTGCTAGAGCATCAGCGAACTGGTTTTCGTCTCGGGGAATATAATTCAACTTGACCTTGGTGAAGAAAGTTAGCAGCCTCCTGGTATAATCCCTGTAAGGAACCAAGTGAGGTTGATGAACTAACCATTTTCCATTGACTTTGTTCACTACCAGAGCGGAATCTCCGAAGATCTCGAGGTTCTTGACTCGCAAGTTGATTGCTTCTTCAACCCCCATGATGTAAGCTTCATATTCTGCCTCATTGTTAGTGCATTCGAAAGTCAACCGAGCTGCTAAAGGTGTATGGACCCCTTCTGGTGAGATGATAACAACACTTACTCCGCTTCCGTTCATGTTCACAGCTCCGTCAAACATCAACTTCCATCTGGATTCAGGGTATGGCCCCTCCTCCGGAAGTGGTTCTTCACAGTCTTTCAACTTGAGGAACATGATGTCCTTATTCGGAAACTCGAATTTCATGGGTTGATATTCGTCGATTGGCTGCTGAGCCAAGTATTCTAACAATACACTCCCTTTTATTGCTTTTTGCAAAGTGTAATGGATATCATACTCTGTTAGAATCATCTGCCATCGGGCTACCCTTCCTGTTAGAGCTGGCTTCTCGAAGATATATTTCACAAGATCCATCTTGGAAATTAAGAGAGTGGTGTGGGTTAACATGTACTGTCTTAGTCGGCGAGCAGCCCATGCCAAAGCGCAACAAGTTTTCTCGAGTAGTGAGTAACGTGTCTCACAATCGGTAAACTTTTTGCTAAGGTAATAAATGGCATGCTCTTTTCGACCAGACTGGTCTTTCTTACCCAACACACATCCCATTGATCCTTTGAGCACAGTAAGATACATGATCAATGGTCTCCCTGGCACCGGAGGCATGAGAATTGGAGGTTCTAGCAGGTACTCCTTGATTCGGTCAAAGGCTTGCTGACAATCTTCATTCCATTTAATGGCCTGATTCTTCCTCAGAAGCTTGAAGATGGGCTCACACGTGGATGTCAGGTGAGAGATAAACCGTGCAATGTAATTTAGTCTCCCTAAGAAACCACACACCTTCTTTTCAATCTTTGGCTCAGGCATCTCTTGGATGGCTTTTACTTTGGCCGGATAAACCTCAATTCCCCGTTCACTAACAATGAAGCCAAGTAACTTGCCGGAATGGACCCCCAAAGGTGCACTTGTTTGGATTCAACCTCAATCTAAACTTCCGGAGTCTGTCAAAAAATTTTGCTAGATTGACCAAGTGCTCTTCTTCTGTTTGGGATTTTGCTATCATATCATCAACATAAACCTCAATTTCATGATGAATCATATCGTGAAAGAGCGTCACCGTCACCCATTGGTAAGTGGCCCCAACATTCTTCAAACCAAACGGCATGACCTTGTAATAGAAGGTTCCCCAAGGCGTGATGAAGGTAGTCTTTTCCATGTCCTCAGGAGACATCTTAATCTGGTTGTAACCTGAAAACCCATTCATGAAAGAGAACATGGAAAATTGAGCAGTATTATCCACAAGCACATCTATTTGAGGCAGAGGGAAGTCATCTTTAGGGCTTGCCCTATTCAAATCCCTGTAGTCTACACACATCCTGACTTTGTCGTCTTTTTTAGGGACCGGCACAATATTGGCAACCCACGGAGG
The DNA here is from genome assembly GCA_963966055.1 of Lathyrus aphaca. Taxonomy (NCBI): domain Eukaryota; kingdom Viridiplantae; phylum Streptophyta; class Magnoliopsida; order Fabales; family Fabaceae; genus Lathyrus; species Lathyrus aphaca. The sequence continues at coordinate 195,498,401 of OZ014519.1, read as the reverse complement.
ATAACTAGTCACGGCCAAGAAACCAGCATCAAATTTCTTTTGTACTTCTTCTTTGATTTTGATTGCCATATCAGGGCGTGTGCGCCTCAACTTTTGCTTCACTAGAGGGCAGTCTTCTCTCAAAGGCAACATGTGTACCACAATGTCAGTGTCTAAACCAGGCATATCTTGGTAGGACCATGCGAATACATCAACATACTCTCGAAGCATGGCAATTAGATGAGTCTTGATAGATTCCTCTAATGCGGCCCCGATCTTAACTTCTTTCTTGTCTTCTTCGGTACCTAGGTTTATCACTTCGATGGCCTCTTCATGCAGATGAATCATCTTTTCCTCCTATTTAAGCAGTCTGGCTAACTCTTTAGGTAGTTCGCAATCTTCTTCACCTTCCTCATCGGCTTGATAAATTGGATTATCAAAGTCATACTTAGCCATAACAGGGTCATCATTGATAAGATCCGGTGACGAGCACCTGCATGAATGGTGATTCATGCAAGGCTTTAGAAAAAGCTTAAGAAAATGAGAAACATTGCCAGTTTAAAACTTTTCTTTCTTTTTGAAAAACAAAAGAAAAAAATGAAAGGCAAAGAACAACATGGATGAATGTGCAATGTCAGCTTTATTTATGATTATGAATTGTGTTAGGAACAAAAGAGCCCTTACAAAAAGCTATTATGCCTCGGGGAAGACATAGTGCTTGAGTATAGGAAAGACAAAAACAAATATTATTACTCTTTGAAGGAGGTGACTGAGATAAGCCTTTCAGACGACCAGTTGCTAAGTTGAGTCCCTGGAGCAGAAGGCCTGATCCACTCATCTAAGGCACAATCACTATCAACTGCGTCGTCATGCACGACACTGATGCTTCCATAATCCACCACTTCCACACTCGTGAAAGTAATCGGGCCTTGACGACCTCTAGCACTCGGTCCAGATGATGACTACTCAGGATGATAACCAATCCCAAACATATATTTCTTTTCTGGAACTTCTACTGGACTGCCCCAGCCTTCTCGCACCCCCGACTCTACCACCTCAAGAGCTTGCTTATAAGAGGCTATGGAAACCCCCTTCTTTGGTTCTTCATAAGAAGCTGCCAATGCAGATGCTTGTTCAGTTTTCAAGGGCTCAAAAGCCTGACATGGAGTCTCGACTATCTCGCCATCCATCTCCACATACTTGAATGAAGCTAGATGACTGACGAAGATGTCTTCTTCCCCACTAACTGTCACAATTTGGCCCTCCTAGACGAATTTCAGCTTTTGATGAAGTGTGGATGATACTGCTCCTGCTGAATGTATCTAAGGCCTTCCCAGCAAACAACTGTATGCAGGCTGTATATCCATTACGTAGAATGTGGTATTGAAGATTTGTGGACCTATTTTAATTGGTAAATCCACCTCCCCGAACATTGACCTTCTCGACCCATCAAATGCTCTAACCACCAGGTCGTTGGGCTTTAGAACTACTCCATCGTAATCCAACTTCATTAATGCCTTCTTGGGTAGAACATTCAACAATGATCTAGTATCTACCAACAAGTGAGAAAGTATTGCACCTTTACACTCTAAAGAGATATGCAGTGCCCGATTATGAGCACGCCCTTCAGATGTTAGATCCATGTCCGTAAAGCCCAATCCATGACTGGCATTGACACTAGATACCACCGCTTCTAACTGATTTACTGAAATATCCTGAGGAACATAAGCCTTGTTCAGAATATTCAAGAGAGCCTTCCTGTGGGAATTGGAACACATTAGCAAAGACAAGATGGAAATCTTCGATGGGGTCTGCTGCAGATGGTCCACAATCTTGTAATCGCTCTTTTTGATAATTCTCAAAAATTCTTCAGCTTCTTTATCAAATGTAATATCTGGATCAGTCACTGGCGTGGGCTCATTGACAACCACTGGTTGTTTCCCTCTTGCCTTAGCATGCGCTTCTGCGGTGTCTCTGGGTGGTATCACACTATTTTTTAATGTTTCCAGCGCAAATAACCTTCCACTTCTAGTAAATCCCCTACTCCAATGTTTTCTACTTGAGCTGGGTCGTGCTAGACGTGGCCAACTCTTGCTTCTGGCCGTTACAATATACTTCGCCACCATAATTTCAGGGAATGGTTATCGCTCTGATACATTACTGGTCCTGCAGTGGTAATCGTTATCGGCGCCACTCTGGCCCGTGGAGGAACTTGAGATGGATCGTAGAAAATGGTTACTGTGGAGACTTCGCTTTCCTTTACAACTTTGTCAAACTGCAACATTCCTTCATTAATCATACTTTGGATCTTTGTTTTCAACTGCTCACAACTATTTGGAGTTTCAGCACACCTCGGACAATCGCTTCCACAACCTGTAAACACACCCCTCTGGGCCAAACATAATTTAACAACACTTAACGGAGTTTGCAGGTCGTCAATACCACACACCAAGTTTAGATTCTCCCCATCGTCAACTGCCCCAACTGTACCCCCGTGAGGAAGCATGGGGTTCTGTATTACATTAGGAGTAGGAGCGAAATTAATCGCTTTAGAATCCAGTAGGTCTTGAACAACATGCTTCAGAGCTTTGCAGTTTTCTGTGGTATGCCCAGGAGCTCCAGAATGAAATTCGCATCTGGCGTTTATATCATAACCCTCGGGGATTTGGCTTGGCTTCGGGGGTTGTAGAGTTCAGAGTTGAACCATCTGGAGCTGTAGGAGATTCTTCAAAAGTTGTGAATAGGACATCAGCGGAGTTTCGAGATGTCTTTCTCTGGTCTTCTGGGGGAAATATGAACGAGGATCTCTTTGTTGATACCCTTGTGTCGCTCCCCCGAAAATACACCGGGTCAAGACAGGGTACAGATGCGAACGATCGGCGAAAGGAGAAAATGAAATGAAGATGAATAGAGTCGCCAGCTAGGCATTTTTATTCCGAAGGAAAGGTAATGCTGCATAAACCTAGAAAAAGATGGATAAGACGGTTGTGAACCAGAGAAACTGAGAAAGGGGGTTGGTTACAACCTGGGAAGGTATTAGCACCCAGATTGTCCGTCGTACTCGACGGGATCCATGCTTATAAGATTTTTGTTTAAAAGGGGTAGTGTATGTGCTATCTGTGTGCAAAAGCTGAAAATGAAATATACAAGTGTCAGTGCAAAAAAGTGAATTGCTCAGGAACTGAAGCTTAAAAGAGAATGCTGAAAGAGGGGGAAGACAAAGAGACTTTTGTTCGATAACTGTTAAGTTATGCCTACGTATCCTCACGTGCAATGAGGAAGTCAGAACACCGTAGTTCGACCCAAAGAGACTGACAATGAATTAACTGTGAACTGCTTACTTGTCTATGCTCAAGTGTATGACTCGTTTGGCTCGAGTGCTAAGTGTCTTGCATCAGACGGAAGAAGCGAGTTCTCATTTATGAATGAGTGTGATGAGAAAAGAATCCCGATGGAGACGATTATTGTTTGGTTTTGTGTTTTCAGTTTTGTTATTGTTTTTGGTGTTTTGCATAATTTAATGAGCTTAAGCCTAAATCAAGGGCTTGTAAACTCATTATATCCTCCCTGATTATGGATAATGAGCCTACTTAAATATGAGATAAGCATCTCAACTTAATTTCCATGATGATGTAGGATTAAGATCATTAACCTACTTGTGATTATTTAGATGTTTTTGGGTTTTTGTTTAGTGTTAAATAATGAGTTTAATCTCTAATCACAGATTAATGAACTCATTACACCATCCTAATAGAAGGATAATAGATGAGAACATTTAAGCTGAGGAAGATACCTCAACTTAATCCATGGTTAGGGACTAAATTCATTATATAACAAGCCTTTATTAAATGGATTTTAATTAAAGGATGAAATTAAGAAGTGGATTTTAAGTTTGTAAGACAACTTGAGAGGGACTTGTCCATTAAACACTAGGGTTAGTCCTTCTTAACCATAAGGAAGAATTAGAACCCTAATGTAAGACCCAAGTTACAAGATGAAGTCTTAGTGATTATTAATGATTTGATTTAGAAGTTTAAACAAATTAAAGGTTTAACACTTAGGATTAAAGTTATACACTCCATCCTAAGAGAAGGATGCAGGCATAACCCTAATTCAAAGTCCTAAAACTTTAAGAGTTTAGTCTCTGATTATTGAGATGAGAAGAGAGACTCAAGGAGACTCAAAGGTAAAAAGCTAAGGGGGACTAATCACAACCCTAATTATTATCACGCTTGGATGTTCCTATGGTTTGTGAGGCTTAAGAAAGATCTTCAAGGAAGCCACCAATGGAAGAAGCAGATGAAAGGAGGAGGAAGCAAGAGAATAAGTTACTTACTTCATTGAAGAAGATAAGTAACTTAAAGAAATAAAGTGATAAAGATGGAACATAAGTGAATAGGTTCACTTAAAAGACAACTTAGAATGCATATGAAAGAGATAAGAAGATGTGAGAGGTGAAGGCAAATCCACCTCCCAAAATAACTTACCAAACCCGAAATGGTTAGTATGAATGCATAAAGTATAAAGCATAAAGGAATGAAGTGAAATGAGTTGCAAATGATCAAAGTCAGAAATTCTTATTCCATGTAAATGTCATATGAGATGATGCAAAGCCATACAAAATTCATGTGTGTGATCACACAAAGATGAGATGCAAAGAAGGCATGCTTTGAAGTTTGAAAACACATGAAAGTTTATGAAATGAAATGAATGCTAATCATGGCAAAATGAATGACGAAATGATCAAGCAAAGTTCTAACATGTCCTAAGATGTCTAAGGTGACATATGAATGCATGAAATGTCATGGCAAGTTCATGTAATGATGCATATGCAAGGTGAATGCAAATGAACATGAAAAATTAGGGTTACATGGTCATGTGAGATGCAAATGAACAAAATAGAAGTATATAACATGATAAAAAAATTAAAACCAAGCTCAATCAAACCCTAATCCCATACTAGGTCACACCCCAAAGGAGAAGGTCAGAAGCCTAACCAATCAAAAGTTATGATTTTCCTAAGTTTTCTAAGGTTTTTGGGTGGTTCAAAGGGAAAAATTCAAATCAATTTGAAAATGCAAGATAAATTCATGAGTAAAGAGATCTATAAACTACATGCAACATGTAACACAATGCAAAAAGAATCAACTTCAAATTCTTCTTAGTTAGGCAGAAATGATTTTTCAAAGTTAGGGTTTAAAAATATGAATTTTATAACCCTTAATTCAACGAAAATTGACAAACTATGATCAAACCTAAAAAGAAATTTGTGTGAAGAGTTTGAAAATATTTCTAAATGCATTGGGATGATTCATGATTTTTTTGGTGATTTTTAGAAACCTAAATGTATTTTTAATTAATTAAAATACTTTAATTAATTAAAAATAACATTTAAATAATTTAAAAATGCTTTTTTAATGCAAAAAATAAAATAAAAATCATTTTTGGAATGAGAAAAATATTTAAAGTCAGAATACAAAAGAAAATATTTTTTGAATGCTTTTTGCTATTTTAAATTAATTATGCAAAAGAAATAAAAAGAAAATGAATTAAAATGAATTAAAATGGAAGTATGCAGATCCTAAGGCTGAGATTCAAACTAAAAGGGAGGGAATTGACTGCGCGCGCATCTCAATGGCTGACATTCAAACTGGGTTTTAATTATGTTTTATATTTAATTAATCAGGATTAAAAACTAATGGCGCATCTGGACCACTCATTGCCTAACCCTAATCACCATCCAACGGCCACGCACGCATTTGGGCAACTAACCCTAATTAAGGTTCTAATCACTCTCAGGTGACCGGAGCTAGCTCCGGTCATCTTCTCCGGCAAGCCAAACATCCTAACTTCTTCCTAGGCTAAATCAAACTCTCTAAAGCTCCAGAAATGATCATTAAACATCAACAAGCAAGAATCAAGCATAAAAAACAATTTATTTCACGCATACATGATGAATCGAAGCAAAAATCATTTCACGGGCAAAATTTCAAAACATCATGAAATGCTTATTTCTCAACCATTTACAATTTTAAACACATCAACATGATCAGCTAAACATGTAGAAGCATTTAAGAACTTAAAATAAGAGTTCTGGAAAAATTGTTCATCATAGCTACCTGAGTTGAAGCTTTGTGTTCTTGAGCTTTCTGACCTCTCTCTTGGTTCAAATTCACCCCAATGAACTTCCTGATGATGATGAGAAGCTTAGAGCAAGCTTGTAATGGCTATTTTGAAGTGTTTGGTTCTGAGTATGCAGAAATCGTATTTCTGATTGAGGGTGTTTTAGGCTATGGTGAAGGGTGGGAAATGATCCTGGGGTGATGCTGAGTTGATTGGTGGAAGAAATTTGAAGTTTGAGTGGTTGCTTTTTGAGATTCGAAGAGAGGAAGTTTTTGACAAATTTTGTGAATGTTGAGTTCTTGGATGATTCAGGCTCTTGTGTGTTATGAAATGGCTTGCATAATGTTTGTTTAAGCCAATGGGATTGCTCAGATAGTTGTTGTGGCACAAGCTGATTGGTATGGGGTGTTTTGCAAAAAAGTCAAGATTTGTGTACTTGAGGTATGGGCCATGGAAGGTCTGGTTTTTTGGGGTGTCTGGTCTCAGCAAGATTCATGGAGAGCCATAGAATCAAGATTATGCATCTGGCACAAGTGGATGAGAGGATCCAATGCATTTTGCAATTTTTGGGAGTTTTGGCCCTTTTGTGATTTCTTGAAGTTCAAGTCATGAAAACCCTAGGTTTGATGCGCAATTCTGATGTTTAGAAGTTCATTTGACATATTGTGAAGTGTTTTTGTACATTAGAAGTCATTAGAATGCTTGAACATGCCAAATTGCAAAATCCCTCTTTGACATGAAACTTGAAATTATAAGATTTTTGCCAACTTTGAAAGGACATATCTTGAGTTCTATGATGAATCAAGACATAATCTTGTACTTTTTGAAAAGGGAAATACCCAATCTACAAATTTAATGACCAAGAATTTTTCATTTGAAGCTTTTTTGGCCATGAAAGAGGAGGTTGAAAAACTTTCCCAAAATGGAAAGTTTGCATTTCAAGTTATTTCCAAAAATGGCAAGTTTGCAATTGGCTCAAAATTATTCAATCTTGTGAACATCCAACCTCTTCTAAGATAAAATAAAGATCATATAACTTCAATTTGATGAAAATACCCCTTTGGTTCCATTGTTGGGGGCCTTAGATGCCCTGATATTGACTTAACTTGCTCAGGAAGTTACCCAGTGAACAGATGACTTCCACAATGAGTTTCTTCATCAAACTTGGTACACATGATCCTTATGACATACTAAGAACATTAGAAACAAGAATCACCCAAAAATTTGGAGTTAAGGCCTCTGAAACCAAAACCCTAATTTTGGTCATATGTGTAGTGAAAACCCTAGCTCTGCTTCCATGCCTTTGCCAGTTCTTGTGATCCCTTGACTTTCATGAACTTTGAGGAGCATAATATGATGATAGAACACACATGGATACTCTTGAAAATATTTGAGGACTTTGGGATGGCTCAGATGGATTCTTGGATTGCTCAGATCACAAACCCTAGATGCAGATGAACTTGAACTATGTAGATGAAACAAATATGCAATATGAGGTGGTATGCTTATGCTTATGCAAAAATGAAAGATCACAAGCCATGGTGTGATATGAGTGAGGGAAAATTTGGGGTGTTTACACCTTGTTGGCGTTGTTGTTGTGGTTGTTGGACTTGTTGTTGAACAGGTTGAGCTGAGATAGTGACGGGAGCCACTTGCTGATAAAACCCTCTGTTATTACCTCCCCTCTGCGCGTACACTGCCCAGTCTATCCTTCTCTCCTCTTCACGAAGGGCTTTTTGACACCAGAACTCGAAGCACCCCCATTCTGAATCTTCCCTTGCTTGATCCAGCTTTCTACCCTCTCGCCAGTCAAGATGATATCTGAGAACCCACTTGAGGAACATCCAGCTAGACTCTCCATGAAATGCCTAGGGAGGGTATCCAGGAATAGGTCTACCATTTCTCTCTCCATCAAAGGCGGTTGCACTCTGGCGGCCACTTCACGCCACCTTTGTGCGTAATCTTTGAATCTCTCGGAGTTCTTCTGAGTCAGACTTACGACTGGGCGCCATATCGATATTATACTGATATTGCTTGAGGAATGCTTCTCCTAATTCCTTCCAGCTTCTCATAGAGCTTCTCTCTAGCTTCATATACCATTCCAAGGATCCTCCAGAGAGACTATCTTGGAAGTAGTACATCCAAAGCTCTTCATCCCTAGTATGGGCAGCAATTTTCCTGTAGAACGCCTGCAAGTGAGTTTTAGGGCAGGAGCTACCGTTATACTTGTCAAAAGTAGGTGGCCTGAATTTGTGAGGAATAACCACCCCGGGGACTAGACCGATGTCAGACACATCTATCCCCAAAGTATCTCTACACTCGAGGGCTTTGACTTTCTCCGCAAGCATCAAAAAGTCTTGAAGATTTCCTTCTCCGCCGAACCCTATATCATTATTGAAAGAAGGGAACTGATCCTCCTGCATGTCTTGTACCGGGACGAAGGTTATTGTGCCAGGTTCTAGAACTTGAGGTCCACCCGGACCATTGTTGGTGTTGGGAGGAATCACTTGTACTTCAAGAGTGGTTACAGGAGGATTAGTCGGAGGAGGGTTGAGCCCCTGAATTGCATTTCTCAAATCTTATTGTCCCTGAGCCATCCCTTGCATCATGACCATGAACTCTCCTATTCTGGTGTGAAACTCATTAAGCTCAGTTTGCATAGCATCAATGACTGTCCTCTGGTTGTTGCGAGTTGCATAGCAATGTGGGATATTCTGTCGAAGGTGACGGGTCTTGGCGGCCCTCGTAATCTTTGCCTGAAATCCAGATAAGTTAAGCAACCCGTAGAAAACCTGCAAAACAAATAAAAAATGCAAATGATGTGTATGCAATGCAATGTGTTCCTTTTATTCCCAAGGCTTCAACTACTTTCCCATTCTTGTGTTGAGAAAATATCCCTTGCAAGAAAATCCTATGTGACATTCAAATTTGAAGTGGTGGCCTTTATTTTGTGTCCGTGCAAAAGATATAACCAGAGACTTCAAGTAAACCAGAAGATAATTGAAACAACAAAAACCCTTACAGGGTGCAAATTCATATGTCAAGAGAAAAGTACATCGGGAGAGAGGGGATTTCCACGACAAGATTGTGGGTAATCCAAGTCATATGAATACAAGACTAAAGATTAGGAAAATCTACATCCTGTAACCTCCAACTAAGGCGCTTGACACCTTGCAACAGCTGAGCTACATCTGGATGTGTAGGTTCCTATACGAGCTTCTGAATTAGGATATCCCTCAGGTCAAAGGTGGCATGCAACTCCTCAATTTGTTGTAGGAACACCTTTTCACTTTCCAGGCTTGTAATAGGATCGACCTTGGCTCTCTTCACATCAGCTTTCACTTTCAATTCTTCTATTTCTCTTTGAGCTTCCTTTACTGCTTGTTGGCTTTCTGGTAGACTTTGGATATGACTCTTCTCTTGATGATAAGCCTTATGAAGGAGCTCTCTCTGTCCATCCAAAGAATCTTGAAGACTCTTGATTTCCAGCTCATGCTTGACTTCCAGCTCTTTCTGCCTTTTCAAATTGTCTTCCCACTTCTCTTGCCATAAGGTGATAGCTTCATTAGCTTCATTCAACTCTTTCTTCTCTTTCCGGCGCTGGGCCGCCTTGTGAGTTTCAGCTAATCCCTTTTTCTTGAAGTAGAGCTCTCTTTCTTGAAAGTCTTGCTGCTTTAGCCTAACCATTTCTTCAGCTTTGTGAGCTCTTTCCTCCAATTTTTGGTTTTGCATCTTCAATTTCTGGCATGAATTGTAGGCTTCTTGATTCTCCAACCTGAGTTGCTGAACCAAGGCTTCTAAATTTTGATATTCCTGAAGAGGCACTGAAGTTATGGGTATTATCTCCTTAGGGTAGAGAGATGTTTCCTTAGAGAATGGGAGCAACAGAGTCTTTACACAATCTTCCAAACAGCTGGCAAAAGGATCATAAGTATTGGGATCTACCCTCCCAAACTCTTTCTTTCCTTTCATCACTCTAACTTCCCAAGCTTGGGATGCCAGCATGCTCATCTTGAAATTTCCTTCTGCTGGAAAGTGTAAAGACTCATTTGTATCTTCAATCAAAGGTACATCTCTTAAAGGATAGCCAAATTGTTTCCTGGATAAGATAGGATTGTAGTTGATCCCACCTTTCCTTCCTATCAAGGGCACATTTGGAAAACTACCACAACTGACCAACATTTCTTTTCCCACAAGATCTCTGTTACATCCTCAAACAATGTCAGCTGAGGTTAAGCCCATTAATCTTTTGGACCACTTCCAAGACTGTTTCAAATCCTGAAAAGGTCCTGATTTATGGAGTTGCCTTACAAACCATTCAACAAATAGGGGAGCACAACAATTTACATGTCCCTTCCTCTTTTCATTCTTGTGGTGAACTCCATAGTAGAAGTCAGCTAGCAATGTAGGTACAAGGTTTCTTTTGACAAAGATGGTAATGGCCTCCATACTAATTAGCCCTTTCTCTCCTGGAAATAAACTGATTCCATACACTATCATGGCTAATAATGCTTTGAAGTCTGCCCATTTCTTTCCCAATGCCATGATATGTGCCTCTGTGATAAGAAAATCCAAAGTGATCCCCTTACTTTGGCCAGCTTCTAATCCCATCTTGAGTCTAAGCATACTCAAATGACAGGCAGCAGTGATATCCTCATGAGGAGGGGTCCTCTCTGAAGCATAATAAGGCATACCTTCTTTAATAGGAATATTCAGCATACTAGAAATTTTCTCTAATGTAGGTGCCAATATATAATCAGGGAAAATAAAGACCTTCAGTTGTGGATCATAGAATTGCAACAAAGAATGCAAGCTATCCCTCTGGTCAACTGTGGGCTTGCTTACATAATCTAGGATCTATCCAAACTCTTTCCTGAAATCATCAAGGACTTTATCACCCATCAAGCTAATCAATCCCTGAATACTCTCTGTCTCCGGTTGTGGGAAAGTATAGTGGACATTTCTTTTCCTTGGAATCTCCATGTTGAAGCAGCAAATATGACCAGAAATAGGAGGTAATGAACCCCGAGAATAAAATGAACACAAACGATTAATGATGTTATGATGTTATGCAAGGCAAGGCATGTGATCAGTGATGTGTCTGTGTAGTGAATCAAGTGATCAAGTGTCTGTGCAAGGCCACAACATCATCATAAGTATCTCTGATTAGGAGTTCATGACTTCAAAATCCATAATTAATAGAACAAGATCATATTACTGAAGTGTGCTGGGATAATGGGTATGTTGAAATTTAGGGCTCCTGCAATCCTGTAAACCTCTCCCAATCTCACAGGTGTGCTACTCGGGTCAACATCACGGACTCTCAAAGCCGAATAGCAATAATACGTTCACCATTTTCGAGAAATGGCTCATGACCAAATCAGGGAATCAGTTTAGCATTATATACTACTCAGGGAGGTCTCAGGTGAGTCCAAGGAAACAAGCATCCCTCATAAGTCCCCAGCTTCAAGCACTGAATCGAGAAACAATAGCATATTCATCCTGAAGGGTACAATACTATCGTCATACGATCAGTTTTCCTTAACTAGATTCCTATGAGAGAACCAGGCCATCCTATGTGAATCCCTAGTGGGCCCTCGGATGCGAGTGGGTTTGCCAACAAATGTGGTCTGCCACTGTCATCACTGGAGAGGGATGTTTCCACAAAGGTTCTCAATGATCGGTCCCCTGAATGCACATAACTATCAAGGTTGTGTATTTCCCCAGAAAGATTCTGGAATCAATACATTTTCGAGAAGGTCGCAAGTCAATGTGTGGAACTCACTACTACCGACATAGCAAGATGCCATGAAGCCAAAGTGGAACCACTCTAAGTCCTAGGGTGCACTCGAGCCCCGGTTACGAGCTCATCTCACAGTAACCCCATCCCACAGAAAAAATGAAAGCCAAACAGTCCAGCATATGATGCATGTGAAAATAAATATTGAAAGCAGTAAATAAAGTTGTAAAATAAACTGTAAACGAAAATAGTAAATAAGCACAACAACACACACATATAAACATCCAAAGAAATCAAAAACAAACAGGCGCTAGGATTGACTCTACAAGGGAAACCAGAGATTCTGGGTTCGATCCCCAGCAGATTCGCCAGCTTTCGCTCCCGGGATTTTCATCCTAGTACAAATGCGAAAGTGGCGCGGAAAAGGTAGAGTCGCCAACCAGGCATTTTTATCCCGAAAGAATAGGAAAGGTAATGCTGCACAAACCTGAGAAAGAAGGAAAGGACAAGGTCCTGCGAACCAAAGATCTGGGTTCGGGAGTCGGTTACGACCTGGGAAGGTATTAGCACCCCAGACTGTCCGCCGTACCCGACGGGATCCATGCTTGCTTGTTTGTTTCAAAGGGTGAGAGATAACTGTTGTTGAACAAATGAACTGCTAAATGGAATGGGAATAGAAATGAGAAAGGAACTGAAAAAGAACAAAAAGACAGAATGGGGAAAATGTAGGGAAAATAAAGAATGTGCTCGAACGGGCCCTACCCCGCTGCCTACGTACCTCATTGGGAAAATGAGGATCAGAGTCGACGTAGTTTGCCTAACTAAGGCGGGAACTATTTGTTCGTGTTTTTTATGGCTTGAACTGCGTATGTCTATGCTCAGGTGTTGCAGGCTCGTTTGGTATGAGTGCGTTTACCGTCTTGCATGCGAGATAAGTTGTCGCGAGTTCCTGTTGAGAGTGAGTGAGATGAGAAGAGAATTCCCGCAGGAAAGTCGCTTATTGTTTGTTGTTTGCTTTTTAAGAGTTTTGCATGAATTTGGCACAAGGAAGTGAATTCAAAATCTTTTCCATGGAATGTGTACTTGCTACTACATTCCAAGATGGAATAATAGAACAAGCACACCAAGCAAGGAGAATTTATCCAAGACTTGTTTCCAAGGATTAGGGTTTAAGTTCACTAGCTTGTTGAACTTTATTAAGTGTTTTTGTAGCTTTTGTGAAGAAATATCTTTTATGTTTTCTTTCTGAAACAACCCCTTGATGAGACCTGTAAATCATACTAGACAAGCTTACACTATTCCAAGATGGAATGAATGTAAATGCCCCATGGAATAAGGCTATACATAAGGGATCCTTTCATGCATTTATTAAGTCTTTTTGGATTTTATTTGGAGATGAGAAAGAAGACTCAAATCGGAAAAGGACAAAAATTAAGGGGAACTAAGACATAACCCTAAGTTATTTATTAAAATGGTGGTCCTAATGGTGAGTGAGGCTTTTCTAATCCTAAAGAGCAAAAGGAAAAGAAAGAAGAAAAAGGATGCAACTTACTTCCTAAGGAAGATAAGTTGGTCCTAATAAAAGGGAAATCCTACCAATCACAAATATGGAAGTAAAAGGTGAATTAAATATATAAAGAAAATGCATAAAAAATAAAATAAAAGGATAAGGTGTAAGGAAACATACCTTTCTCTCCCTACAAAACAAAGATTAGTGTGCATTTTATTAAAAATAATAAAGCAAACCCACACCAATTAAATCCTAATAACTCTAGGACTCAATCTAAACTCTATCTTAATTCTAGAAGAACTAAAAAATGCTAAAACAAAAATTCAGCACCTACTGCAGCCTCTAAACTAAAAAAAACAGCTATGAAATGCAGCACACAAAGCAAACAACATATTACAGCTATCAAACAGCATAAAAGTAGGTGTAAAAAGTCATATACAGCATGCAAACATAACAAACCACATGTATTTTACAGCACCTATATTAACAAACAGCTATGAAAACATGGGACATATTTGATCCTTTTTATTTATGTTCATAAAATGAATGATAAACAACACATTAATGTCAATTAATATGAATCTATATACATCACAAAATGAATTCAAACATGTGAATTTATTTACATAATTTATTTGGTTAAAATGAACAATGATCAACAAGAACAACCACACTTTTCCAAATTTCACAAAACAAGTATTTGTCATGACTTTGAACAAGTATCACTACAAGCACCAATTATTTCACATGTATGGCATAAAAATCCAGCATTGAACTCATGTTAAGATATGATCAATTAAGCACAAGAAACTTGCATGAACATGTGAAGTACTTAATCACTTTTAAGCAAAAATCAACACATGGCATTTATTCATTTAATCAATCCAACAAGCAAAGATCATGATCATGAAACACACATAAACTTTAATTAAGCACTTAACATGTGAAACAAATGATTAAAGAGTAGCAAAACACATCAAAAATCAAATATATCACATTTAACACAAAACATGGAAAAGTGAAAAGAATCATGTCGAAACGACTCGAAACAAATGAATCGGCTACTAGAAATAGATCCAAAAATTCCCTAAAATCAATACCTAAACATACATGAACCTTAGAAGCACTAGGAAGCAAGAACAAGCAAGCACAAGCTAAAAAAATAAAAACTAACAGCGTTAACCGGTTAACCTGTTAACGGACCCCAGACAACACTAAATTTGGCCAAAAACGCATGCGTTAACCGGTTAACCAAACCGTTAACCGGTTAACGCTGAACGGAAAGTGAAAAATGCTTTTGAAATAAGTGCTTTTGGCTACAATCTTCCTTCTAAACAACCCTAACCCCCACCTAATCATGCTAACACGAATTTCTACTCAATTAGGGCTTATTAACACATGCTAGAACCTATAACAAGCTACAACCTAACTTCTAATCCATTAAACTCCACAAATCGCAAGCAAAACGTAACGAAAATGTAATCAACCACAAGTAATACGAAAAGCACTTAAAGAATGCCGAAATGACGAGATGGAGAGAATAACTTAAAGGAAAAGTGATTTTAGACCACCAACCTACGAAGCGGGGAAGTGCTTCGGTAAATGTTTCAAGAATCGGAGCTTGATCGAAGAGAAAACCAAGAAAACCGCGAATCCGCAAAATAAATGCGTTATTGATGCTTGAGCCTTCTTACACTTCCGATAAGTCGAAATCTTCACAAAAATCAGTAGCTTCTTCTTCTACAATCCACAATTCAATGGAGGTTGGAGGCTAAGCTTTAAGATCTTCAAGTTTCAATGTGACACTTGAAGAGCTTCTTCAAAAAAGCTTTGGTGAAAAGGGAAATGGAGGAAAAAGTGAGAGAAAAAGTGATTCTAGAAATTGTGAGAGAGTGAAAAAATTGAGAACCTTTTGCATTGAAGTGATTAATGATTATATAGGGGCTAGGCTTGGATCTAGGGTTGGGAATGGAGTTAGGTTTAGGAATGGAGTTAGGTTTGTAGTTAGTTAGGGTTAGGGTTGGAGAAGAAATATTCCTTGGAATATTCCTTGGAATACTCTAGAAGGTTGTGGAACATGGTAGAAGCATCTGAGGGAAATGGAGTGGAATTGAAGTAGAAAAACAATAGGGAAAGAATGAAAGGGAATGTGGAAGGAAAGTGGAAAGAAAAGTGGAGGGAAAGGTGAAATTAACCACTTTTCAAATGATTTTTTTTCTTGATTTTTTTATGATTCCTCCATCATTTCTTGATCAAATTTAAACCATAGGATCATTGTAACCCTAATTTCATGATTTTGATCTTAAAAGTCAGGAGTTGACCTTTTTTACCTAGCTCAGTTGCCTTTTCCCCGATTCCTCGATTTTCTGTCATCTGGCCAGTCGAACCTCTTCCAAAATGATTTTGTGGAAGAAATTTGAACCCTAGGCACTTGATATCATATATAAGACAAAGGAATCCACTTTGAATCAAAACTTCATGGAGAAGCCCAGTAGAAGTGAAATCCTAATTTGGTATTTTTCATCAGGAGATGTTGCACTCCTTGCCTCAATTGTTGAAATTCGAACTCCTTTTGTGTCCTCAAGGAACTCGGGAAATACTTATCCATAAAAACTGTCTTAAATTGCTGCCATACCCTCGGAATCCCTTGCACCATCATCAAATTGGAAGCACTCTCCTACCACCTAGTAGCAGGACCATTTAGTAAATGTGACGCAAAAGTCACCTTGTCTTCTTCACTACAAATCACAATCTGGAATATCCTCTCTACTCCAGTCACCCATTCGTGAGCCTTGATCCAATCCGCCATGGAACTCTTGGGGGTTCATGCGGAATAAGTCTCTAAATGTTCCTCCCACATCTCTAGGAGCAACCACGTGAGGGTGAAGACCCTCACTCGTCTGATGCATCATTTCTTGCATGAATTGGTGTTTTTGTTGTTGCATCTGTTGCATAAATTGTAACATAGGAGCATTCCCATCGCTACCTGCTTGATTGCTACCGGGAGGAGTGACACTGGGTCGAGCACGAGTTCCATGTCTACCAGCCATATTTCCTAAATGTCATCAAAACAAGATTAAGTTGATCAGGCTCAATACCATAAACATAACATTTAGTCCTATCGCAAGTCAACGTGTATGAACGGAAGGAAACACTTATAATATTTCAAGGCTAAGTCGAGGATACGACCTGCTCTGATACCAACTGTAATACCCATATACAAAAGACATACATAAATCATATTTTTCATATATAATATTAATAATTTGATACTGAAATACAAATAAGTTCTTAGCAACACAATGTATAAATATAGTCACTACAACATAAGGTACTAAACAGGGCTATAAAATAGTACAAGATGTTCAACTACAAAAAGATCTAAGAACTAGATCCGAAGATCTCAAAAATCCACAGCCGAAGACTAAGCCATCAACTAGTAAGGATAATCAAGTTGCCTTATCCTTACCCTTAGTGGAACCTAAAGTACCTGAAATAACAACATCAACATGGGGTGAGATAAAAAATCTCAATGGGTTCCCTATCTTAGAGTTCTCTCGGCTCTAAGGGTCAAGCATAACAATTCTACGAGTACAAAGGTTCCTCTAAAAAATAACCAAGTCGAAACGGAACAACCCAGCAATACATCGTACAAGACTTCCCATGGGACTCAGTGGAACACCCACCTCAAGTATGTACCACTAGACTTCTCATGGGACTCAATGAAATACCCATCTCAAGTTATCACTCATTTCCCGTGGGACTCAATGTAATACCTACCTCAAACTAACTCTCACTTCCTGTGGGACTCAATGTAATACCCACCTCAAGCTAACTCTCGCTTCCTGTGGAACTCAATGTAATACCCACCTCAAGCTAACTCTCGCTTCCCATGGGACTCAATGTAATACCCACCTCAAGTTAACTCTCGCTTCCCATGGGACTCAATGTAATACCCACCTTAAGCTAACTCTCGCTTCATGTGGGACTCAATGTAATACCCACCTCAAGCTAACTCTCGCTTCCCGTGGGACTCAATGTAATACCCACCTCAAGCTAACGAAGGGAAACACAATCAAGCGCAATCCTCAATTCTTATTAGTCTACAAACTCCTAGGTGTCTCACGAGTCTCACCATTCCTTATCTTTAACTCACAATTTCATAATTACGTTTTGTTACCTTTTAATCGAATAGTCGGGTAAAAGTCGGGTGGAACTAACATTTCTTGATCTCAAAATATAGATTTCATCATTAGCTTAGAAATGATATGTGGAACGCTAAAAAGGGATACCCGGATCCTAAGTTACGAATTAAAAACCATGGTTGGAACCTATAGGTCTCGCTGAGCGAGCTCCTTCTCGCTGAGCAAAAATCGCCCTGGAACTTTCGTTGAGCGAGTTATGCTCGTTGAGCGAGCTACACCAGTTCAGGAAGTTCCAGCCTTATGGGAAAACACTTCTCCCACACCAAATCTCTCCCAACCATCAACCATTGCAGTAAAACGTAATCAAATGTGTTCATAAACATCATATGAGTATTTTAGTTAAGTGTTAATCGAGTTTTAACCGTTAAACTTCCAATTTTTCTTAGATTTTCCAATTTAGCCTTAACCACAAAATCTATAAAAATCAACCAAAATTTAAGATAAATGTTTCTAACTAAGAACCCACCTCAATAGATGAAGATTGGCGAAAAGATTGAGTTGATTCGACGGACGGATGATCGTGAATGAGGAATTGAAGCTTTTGGGGTTTTCTCTCTTCTTCTTCTCTTCTCCTCTCCTTTTCTTCTTTTTCTTACCAACTTCTTCTTTCTCTCATATTCTTCCTATATATATAAATATATAAAACTTATATTTTTACCAATGGGTCAAAAATTAGAGAGTATCCAAAAATGTCTCTTAATCCGATATTTTATAAAACCTCTGAGTCAGCTAATATCAATTAATAAAATAATATCCCGTTGATTACTCTATTTGGTTCCATTAAAATTTCTTAGAGTATTCCGGAATAATATTATTACCAATTAATATTGTTCAGAGCTTTAAGTAAAATACGGGGTATTACACTAGTGTTAAACTTCAAAAGAATGATGGAAGAGTTGTGGTTCAATTAAAATATACAAATGTTTGCAATGTACTTGAACCGACACAACATTTGAAATTAGTAAAATGAGTATATTTTACTAGAAATCTAATTGGTGAACATTGGATGACCATCATTAGGATTTTCGGATATCTTATGAAAAAATCATGGCCTCCATTATTGTAGACTTACTGTCATATTAGAAGGATATACTGATACGAGTTGGATATTGAGTATTGAATATCATAAATCTACATTTGGGTGGATATTTACACTACCCATGAGTGTAATTTTTTGGAAGAGGAAGAAAAAAATATGAATCATTCTCTCAACCATAGAATCAGAGTTTTGAGGCTCTTGCTTCTGCTAGTGAAGAAGTTGAATGGTTGTGGGACCTTATGTTATAAGTTTCATTGGCTAAAGACAATGTTTAAAAGGTGTTGATACATTGCAGTAGTCAAACCACTTTAACTAAAGTATACAAAAGTGTATAACAGAAAGTCTAGGCATGTAGGACTTAGACATTCTTTCGTGAGGAAATTGATTAAGGATGTAACCATCAACATATATACGATCGAGCTATAATTTTCTTGATCCATTTACTAAGTCATTGACCAAAGACTTAGTAAAAACAACCTCGAGAGGCAGGAGGTTGAAACTCCTTGAGTATGAGTTCCAACAATGATAACAACTCAATCTGAAGTTAATAAATCTTAACCTAAGATTTAAAGGGTAACAACATGTCATTGATTTGGATGATTGTATAACATTTAGCGATAATGTTGACTATTATATATCGAAGGTTGAGTTTTTGAAACTCTTAATGAAGTTCTCTATCAAGGATATGCGTTCCAAGGAAATGGATAAAAAAATGAACTTCACCTATGTGAATTTCGAGATGGTGCTGTCTCAAAGTGAGAGTTGGAGTTTCTCTTATGGAAAATTCATGAAAATAGGAAAAGCACATGGCCATAAATAGTGCTAGGCGAGAGATGTAGGCGAAGAACCATTAAAAAGTGTGTGTATGGTAATGTCGGTCTAATCACATGGGATAACGGTTCAAAGCATATCTACCTAATGTTCCGATTAGACTTTACGTTATTCTTACTAAGATTAAGTTCAAATCGAAAGATACTTAACTGTATTAACATTCTTTGTTTCTCTTTTTTGGAATTGGTCTTGTCATTATTAGAACAAGTGGGGGATTGTTATAATTTATGAAATTAAATTTCCAATTGGTGTGTTCCAAAATAACAAGAAAATTTGAAGAAAAGCAACACTTCGTGAAGTGTTGTTGTGGGATGAAAATAGGCAATGGTTGGAAACATTACAACCTTTGGTTAAATGATATTGTTTCATCAAGGGTCGCAACCTTGTGAAACAACACATGCATGCCTATAAATACCTCATTCCGGAATTCAGAAAACACAAATATTCTCTTATACAAAATTTCAAACACTCTTCACTACATAATTGAGTTTTCGTCGGTCTTGTGCAGACTCGATGAAAGACTGAATTATCCTGGGTATTCCTGCATTCCAACTCTAAGACATTTTGGAGAGTGCTTGAAATACTTTTAAGGAAAGTGATTTCGAACGATTTTAGCCTCGGTACAATCCATTCGATTTATTAAATTTTCAATAATAAGACCTAACACGTGGCATTGCCATTGGTCCAACTTCCCCTAAATATCAGGAGATAATAATGGACAGTTGGGTGACGTGAAGCACGTGGGGGGGACGCTCTCCCCATGCCCCCTTGTATTAAACCGTAGGTCGTGCCCAACGACTAGACCTCTGCTTGACGCATACTGTGTTGACCCAATTCAAAACACTTTTTATTTAACTTCATGTTACCTCTTCAATTCAATTGAGATAACAACTCTATTTCAACCAAACTACAAACTCATTTTCGTAGTAGTGAATAGTTCTTTTCGCACATGTAAGTTATAGCAATTGTTGGGAACTATTATCTAATTTTTATTAACTTTCAAATTCGACAATAAAATAGTAATAAAGAATAATTAATATAATTAATAATTTTAAATATTATTTTAAAACTAATAAATATTACAAATAGAATAATTTTTATAAGACAAATACAATAATTATTTTCACAATACCTTCGTTTTATCAAACAATTTAACTAATTATTTTACTGTTTCAAATTTTGACAAATTTAATAATATGGATATTTTGGACATTACATACTATTTAACTATTGAGTTTAATATAACTTACATTAAAAAATGTATAATGTTAGACGAAGAGCAACCTATATAAAGAACCAAAAGAGGTTTAATATTTATTTTCCTTGACTAATTTACATTGACTAGTGCATAATGAATATCTAAAAACCAATGATAGGTGTGAAAGATATGAAAAATATAATTTGAGTTTTTTTCTTTGCTACAAATATGATTGAGCTTGTATTGATGATTAAAACATCTTTTTGACAAAATCTCATTCATGTGAAAAGCATATTGTGCTTAAAATTTCAAGATACATAAATTAATACTCCTATGTGATTAGAAAATAACCACGTTGCTACACATTAATTAGCATGTAGATGTTGTGATTGTGGGTTGCATAATGGCCCACTAATAATGGATACTACCTTTTTGTTGAATTAAAATATGCCTAAGCTACTGATTTGATGTTTGATGGAAAAATTAGTTCCAACAGCTGTATCCTTAAGTGAAGCATATTCAAAGCCTTAAAGGTTAAGGAAAAAAATAGACAACTTCAACCATATTTATAAATTAAAAAGATAAGTTTCATGCTAATTAAATACATATAATTTTTTGATTTCATATAACTATTAATATACTTAATTAAATTATCATACACTAACACTATTAAAGTAATTAATACATGAATAGTTTTGAAATAAGTATTAATATGCTAAATGTATCTATCTATATTTGTTCACATTTGTTTATATTTGATATTAAAAAACTTTAAAAGATTTTTCTTATACATAAAGTTAGAGGGAGTATTTTTATTTAAGTATCTTTAGCATGTTTTGGTGTATTCATATTTATTTATCATTATTTACTAAATAAGTATATTAGTCGAGATTGAATTTTTTTTTACTGTCCTACCATCTTTATGCAGACTATATACCCAAATATCATTCTTTTCACGTTAGTTTGATTTGATATAAAATATATATATATATATATATATATATATATATATATATATATATATATATATATATATATATATATATATATATATATATATATATATATATATATATATATATATATATATATATATATATCAATTTAAAATAAATTATTAATTATAAAATAAATAATAATTATATAAATTTGATTGTATTAAATAATTATTAGAAAAAGTAAAAAAAAGACCATGAAAAAAAATTAAAATAAAATAAATATTTTAATTATAGTGATTCGTAAAATAAAATATTTTATTATTTTATTATTTATGTCTTAATTATTTGTGAATCAGCTCATAATTTATAAATATAGAAATTATATATCTCAATACAAAAAATGGTGCATCTATATAATATTTGGTTTGACATCACCATACATTTTTTCTTGTAAGAGATAAATTACTAATAAAATATATATTTTTTTTAATAAATTGATTCATATAATTACTAATAAAATACATATATTGTTTTTAATAAATTGATTCATATATTCTTTTTACTCAATTAAAGATAATTATGAATTAAAATAAAATGAATTATATTGATAGTGACTAGGGATAGGAATAGGCTGGGCCGGGCTAGGCTTTGTCAAGCCTGAGCCTGGCCTGCTAAAAAATTACAAACATAAGTCTGACCTGTAATCTATCAAAGGCTTATGTTTTGGCCAAAGTCTGGCCTTTTCGAAAACCTGATTGACCTATTAGCCTATTTAAGAAGCCTATATCATTTAAATATGTGTAAATAAGAAATTCAACAAAGATTTAAATAGACTAGGGAATCAAAAGTATAATGAGACTAAATGTTTGTTTCCATTGACTTATATGAGCTTACCTAGTAGTATAAATTTTGTGAGATGATTTGTTTGAGAGAACTTATGAAAACACCTTATAACATTATTCATAGGATTTCTTTTAACTTATTTTCATCAGTTCTTAAATATAACTAAGTTTTACTCTTGTATTTTAATATAAAGAATAAAATACAATATAAAAATATTAAATTCATTCATATTTCCTAAATAGGCCGACCT
Source organism: Lathyrus aphaca (assembly GCA_963966055.1). Classification (NCBI taxonomy): domain Eukaryota; kingdom Viridiplantae; phylum Streptophyta; class Magnoliopsida; order Fabales; family Fabaceae; genus Lathyrus; species Lathyrus aphaca. Next base: position 195,475,745 of record OZ014519.1, on the reverse strand, counting down.
GATAGGTTTATAAGGCATTTTCTATGGCCTACGGCCTAGCCTATTTAACAAAATAGGCTTATAAAAAAGCCTAGGCCTTTTCTATTTAAAAAAAAGTCTAGCCTAGCCTTAGCCTATGTAGGCTAGGCCTTAGGCCCCTGTTAGTTGGTCTGACATATTCTCACCCCTAATAGTGACCGACAAAATGAAAAGTTAATTATTTCACTGCCATCGAGTATCCAATTTGAAAATAATTAAATTGCAATGAAGTGAATTGAATTAAATTTTTTAAAATTTAATCATTCTATACTAATTCAATTAAAAACAATTAAATATATTCAATCTATAATGATTAATCTAATTAAAGACATTTAAAATAGTTTGTCTATAGTTTTATCCATTAAAATGTATTGACTAATGTTAACTTATATACCATAGTTTTTTTTCTTCTCCTCTTTTTAGTAATTAATTATATCACACCAAATTAATCTATTGTAGTTGTTGTCAAATTTCATTACCCTATGGTAAATGTTGAACATAAATAACATGTTTATTTATTAAAAAAATTAGTAAAATGAAGATGGAAAATAAAATTATTAAAATTAATTTTGATGATAAAAGTTTACTTTCCCTGAATGATGGCTTCAAGTGTAGCCTCTGTCTTAGGGTGATGTCGAGAGGCTGTGAAGTGCCTCGTGAACACTGATCTCAGGCTTCTCCAGGAAGTGATGGATTCGGGACCCAAGCTTTTGTACCATGCCATGGCCCCATTTCTGAGCGTCGTGGAGAATAGCATACACTTAACGTTTCCCCCGACATCGTTGCGATAGTCGAGCATGACATTGATGTTGTCGACATCGTCGTCGGGGTCGGTAGTCCCATCATACGTGGAAAGATTATGAGGTTTCTCCATGCCCGTTGGGAGCTAGGTCTCCATGATGGCCCGGGAAATAGGGCAGCGAGGGTCTTCTTCGTCACTCCTCAGGGGTGAGTAGTCTTCGTCCCGAGGGCTTTGTCGTGGCAGGGAGATCCCTTGGCCGGCTGGTGGGTTGTTCATGGCACCCTCTGGCTTTGTTACTTTTGGGCTCCAAAGAGCGATGTCCCCGATGAGGAAGAGAAGGACCGCACTTTTTGTCAGCTTTCGGCTGTCGCCTCTCGAGTTGGGGCCCATGTTCGTGCCCACGCCCGTGGGGTGAAGGGATGCGCGATCGCCGGTGTCTCCGTGGAGGAGATGTGGTACGATGCTCTGTCTCCAGTGTAATGATTTTATCTTGTTGTTGAAACAACATGAGGTTTTCCTGGTTTAACGTGTTTTTCATGTATATGATCGTGGCATCTTCTTCGACCGGTATCAGAATGGACTCGAAGGTGGCTGCGACGCCACTGATCTGACCTATTCAGGAGGAACCTTCTTGCGATAGGTTACTATGGTTAAGAAATGGGGGGTGTACCTGCAAGGTACTCCGATGCCAAAGTGGGAAATAACTTATGGAGTGAGCAAATACAATAAGTAGTTAAAAATAGAATACCCGACCCTCTAGTGAAAAAGGGTATTTATAGTGTGCCTGCATCGCTGGGCCAAGATTCTTCTCATGGATTGGATTAGATAGGCCCAAGTAGGAACTGCCAAGGAATACGTGGGAGCAAATAAGACCTAGCATATGGTTTTGCCCTTGGTTCAACTGCCCTATAATACTAGGAGAAAATAACAGAGGCAGATGACTGAGTGGAACACGTGGGGGAGATATTCTCCCCACGTCCCTATGTATTGGACCTTGGGCCCGTGCCCGACAGATTGGGCATGTGCCCGACATATACTGTGTTGGTCTAATCAAGAATAGTTGGTATTAAATATTTGTTGTTGGGTGGTAACAATTTGTGGTTGGGTGTTAAATGTTTGTGTTCTGGGTGTGTTGGATGTTTGAAGATGTGAGTTGATAACATTATATCTTTGTCAATTACATATTATTAAATTAACCCATTTAAAAAATATATATATAGGGTATGCTTTAAACTAACCAACATTTTAGTAATACCAGGATAAAATAGGCATGGATAATGGTGATGCTTTAAAGTGGCTCAACAATATTTCAGTTGAAAAATTGACTAGGGAATTTGACGTGGGTCGACGTTGGGGTCACATGACAAGCAACGTTGTTGAGTCAATGGATTCAGTCTTTAACGACACTAGTAATTTGTCCATTACAACATTAGTTAGTACAACACACTACTGGGATCATTATTTGCTGAAAGGGGTGCAACGTGGAGTGCAATGTTGAATTCAAGACAAACATTTACAGACAATTACGTAAAGGTGATGAAAGTTGAAACAACAAAATCCATCACACATCAAGTGAGAGTTTTTTTACTACAATAACAATATTTTTAATGTGAGGGAGACAATGGACCCTGGTGAGGGGAAGCCTATGGGACGTTACAAGGTCAACCTAATATATGGTAGGTGTGACTGCAGAAAGTTTCAGGCATACTGTGTTGCTTGATCACATGTATTTGTTGCATGTTCTAATGTACGCCATAACTCATATGTTTTTTTGTCAAATGTTTAAAGGGTTGCAAACTTATTTGGGGTATACAACATAAGCTTTCCAGTGCTTCCATGCGATGAATATTGAAATGTTTATGAGGGAGATCGAATTTTCCATAATCCAAGAATGTGAAGGAACAAGAAAGGTCGTCCAGTCAACACATGTATTAGAATGGAAATGGATATCATTGATAAGCTTGAGAGAAAATGTTCCATGTATCGTCAAACTGGTCACAATCGAACTCGGTGTCCAAATGTTTGAACCAATAATAGTTAGAGTTTTATGTTGTTATCATGTATCATTTTCATATTACCATCAAGCATCTCAATTTTCTTAGTCATTAATCATTGAGTTTCAAATATAAATAACTAGAAATCAGATACATAAAAACAAATACATTTAAACTTAAATAAACAACACAACATATACAACTGACATTAAGACAAATAAAAATACGTAAACACAACAACACAACATTTCTAACTGATTACAAGAATCACTTTGATTTCATTTTGTCCAAACATTGTTTCCCTCGCTTTCTTATCACCCTTGATTTGCACCAACCCATGTCGTGCATCATACCTCTCAATACTTCTAATTTTCCCCCATTTGACATTTCTCCTTCTAACCAATGATTCAACTCCCTTGTTAGTTTCACTAAACTACAGATATTCCAGAAGAGCATATCCATAGTCGGTTTGTCTCTCGAAACAATAACTTTCCCGTAGTGACAAAGATACATATTAATAGTGTAAGAAAATTAGAATAATTGTGAAAAAATGGTCCACACCACACCTCTATTTATATTAGATTTGCATTGTAGTATAATAATATAATATTAAAAGGTTATGTCCATTGTAGTGACAGAACTGTACTTAAATAATAAAATATTAAAAGGTTTCACCCATTGAAGTGACAGAACTATACTTATGAAAGGTTTGGATCTGCTTTAATTGCATAATTTAGATCATTGAGTGCCTTAGTATAATGTCTCCCTTTTATACTTTGAGATGCTTTCTCAAACAACTCTGCAACATTTTCTGGTTTTCCACAGCAAAGACTGTTATTTCACTCAAACACTGAACCATTATCTTGGATATGTATCAAGTTTTTAATTATGGATTCAAATAACAGTTTTTCAACTATTGACTAAAATAACAGGTTTTTAAATTTGAGTATGTGTTTGGAACTAAAAAATGGGCCCTGATTTCAGCTCAAAAATTGATTGTGAAGTCTCTAACAATCTCGTCAAATTTAAGAATTAGAACTGAATACTAATTTGATGATATAAATCAAGAGATACACACACAAGATTCCACCATGATTTGATTGAGATTTGTTTTGGTGTATTATGTTTGTGGGGTGTTATGTGTTCTCTTATATGACTATTTTACACATATTTCATTGTTTTCATCAATGTATTTGTTATGAAGATTATAGTATCATTTTTAAACAAGTACTGAAGTTGCACCCAAGATCTCATAAAACCTCTAATTTCACCAGCAAATGCTTTATGTAAAATTAAAAAAAGTTTTCTAAAGAAACTATTCACTCACTGTGCAAATGCTCGAAGATTGTTCCATTTGGGGTATATTTAAAAACAACCATTCTCGTGAAAAATAAATATAAAAAAGTTCATTATTCACATACGTGTAGAATATTTGCAATAGTTAGACAATTATTTAAAATCTCACAACATTTTCAAGAAATAGTATTGTGTGCATATGAACATCAAATGAAGTTATTGTCCATGTTTAATAAAGTTATCGCAAAGAAGAAAAAATGAACAGGAAATGGTGATTATAAAGTTATTCACAATGTTATTATATTATAAAGTTATGGAAAAGTTTTTGATCATGTTTAATAAAGTAAAGTTATACAAAATGCTCCACCTTTCCAGATGAAGTGTAAAGAAGCAGAAATAGTTCTTGAGGAAACATCCATGGTGATTTTTCTGATAGTTGAATGTGGTGTTTTAGAAGCAGAGAGGGGTGGTTAGATTGAAGTGGTTATGATGAGATAATGGTTTTGAAGGTAGATTGAAGTCCCACATTGAATTTTTAATAATAATGTTCAGTGTTTATAAACCATTTATCCACACAACAACAATAAATTTGACTAATAGACTGCTATTATAAAGGACATGGCCCTTTAAGTACAAATATTTTATATAAAATTTGTGATAATTAATTTAAATAAATCTTCTAAAGAAATTAATTAAAACATTTAATAATTAAATGTAATAATAAAAAATAATTCTGCCAACTCAGACACCTCAACTGCCACAACCTCATTCACTAACATACACATAAGCTCCATCAATCCATGTCATCAACATTTTAAGTAAAATTCTAACTTTTCTAACGGCGAGGACAAACATGGACCATTTTAATAACGTAAGGGACCAATTTGAAACTTTAAAAAGAAAGATGACCAAATTGGATCCAAATCTATAGTTATAGGACCAAAAAATGTATTAAGTCAATAATAAAATATTAAAAAGATCTGCCCATGGGGCTGATAGATCTGTACTTAAATATTAAAATATTTAAAGGTTTCGCCCATTGTAGTGACGAAACTATTTTCAAATAAAAAAATTAATTATTAATTATAAATATATTAATAGTTAGTATTAAGGGATAATAGCCATTTTCACCACTGCCATATAAGCGTTATTCGAAAAACCCCCTATAATTTTTAATTTGCAAAAAATACCCTATCATTTCCAAAAAAAATTCATGTAATACCTTTACCACGCCACATTACCCAAAATGTTGATGTGGCATCAATTTTTATTGTTTTTTAAATCTGAATTGCCACATGGGTTAATGACCACGTGGAGTGACCAAAATACCCCAAAGTGAAAAAACATAATCTTTGTCTTCTTCATTGGATGGTCATAACGTCATCACCATTTGTGACCTTAAATTTGTTGTTGTTGTTTTGCTGGTGGAATGAACGTTATCGTGAAGCCGATGTTGCAGGTCTTATGGTGAAATCGTTGCAGAGCTGAGTTATCTTATTGTTTGTTGAAGTATGAATGGAATCATGATGTTGTTGAGCTTGAGTTGAATGGTTGCGAAATTGTTGTTACAATGGAGTCGATTTTATGGCTAGATCTTTTGCGTTTGCAGGGAATGAATGTGGATTATGTTTTGCAACAGGTGAACAAAAATTGTTTATGGTGCGTAGAAATTAGAAGGAAGATTTAGTGGTTGTTAAGAGTTGAAGGAATGTGGTTGAAATGGTGGAAGCAGAATGAAGAGGTTATGGAGGATTTTGGGTGGAGGTTGTGTGTTTGATTCACATGTGGATTATATAAGGATATGATATGAGTAATTTGTTTGTTGTTTGGAGGAGATGGAAGCGAAGCTTCATTTGCGTGAGAAAGTTCAGGGCGTTCTCTCGGTTGGTGATCGGAGAACAAACACAACATCAACACAACAATGGTCACAATTTATGTGCAAAGTTTGGTTGTGTCTCCCTCTTTGGATTTAAATGTCATCCAATGAAGAAGACAAAGATTATGGTTTTTCACTTAGGGGTATTTTGGTCACTCCACACGGTCATTAACCCATTTGGCAATTCAGATTAAAAAATTGATGTCACATCAACATTTTGGGTGATATGGCATGGTAAAGGTCTTACAAGATTTTTTTTTGGAAATATTAAAATTTTTTTGCAATTTTTTTATAGGAAGATTTTTTTAATAACATCTATATGGTAAGGGTGAAAATGACTATTATCCCTATATTAATTTTTATTAATAATATAAATTAGTTATTATAATTAATTATATTAATTATTAATTATATATATATATATATATATATATATATATATATATATATATATATATATATATATATATATATAAAGAAAATGGTTTGGCCTATACCGCCTTTCAATGGGCCGCAATGTAATTTTTTATAAAGAAAATGATTTGGCCTGTACCGCCTTTCAATGGGCCGCAATGTAATTTTTTAAAGGTACTACCCTTTTAATGGGTGACAGCCTTATCACTTACATTTTTTTTTTTAAATGTGACAATTTGCAATATATGTTTAAAATGTATGGAATTGTGGAATTTAATGTCTATTAATATGGCAGGTTGGTCAAAAATTCCAATTTATCATACACAATATTTCTTAAGAAATCGATAGGACACTACGACCAGAACTAGTAAACATTGAGTTTGCTAGGTCAAATTTGTTTTTGGTGTAAACACAACTGTTTAGGAAAAAATCTCAACAAAACGGTGCTTAATTGTAAGGTTACTGGTATTCCCTTTAAATATCTTGATCTTCCAAATGGTAATAACAATCGTAGGATAGGCACGTGGAAGTCTGTGATTGAAGTGGTAAGGAAAATATTGGAGTCTTAGAATAATAAACATCTTTCAATCACTGGTCGTAGTACTATTCTTCTTAAACATGTACTAAGTGCACTTCTAGTTTACTTTCTTTCATTTTTTAATGTTCCTTCTTGTGTAATTCGTAAGCTGGAGGCTTTGTTTAAAAACTTCATTTAGGAGGAGATTCAGAACAGAGAAAAATACATTGGATCTATGAGAGATTTGGGTATGATAATCCTGGATAACTTCGAAAAATCGTGTTCGTACACTTTTCGAACAAAGTATTTCGACCCTATTCGTGTTTGAGTTCACGAAATCTTTGTGGGGATAATCTTGAAGAACAATTTGTTTCTGACAAAAGAGAACTGTTCAGGAATGTAGAGAGAAAATTTGGTTTTGTTTTGTGTATTCAAACTGAGGCCAAATGACTCCTTATATAGGAGATCAATATCAGAAACCGGAAAGACACAACTGTTCAGAAAAACGGTTACGTCGGTAGGGAAAAGGTTTAACTGTTCAAAAGAAAATTTCGATTACAGTGAGACCCCAGCCAGGGGCTCTGCCCCTTGAAACCCCAACGGGGCGCTGCCCGGCACCCCGCCAGGGGCTCTGTCCCTTGGAACCCCAATTGGGCGCTAGCCCGCACCCCGCCAGGGCTTCGTCCCTTTGAATCCCGTTTCAATTATTCACATTCAATTATACGTTGGCTCGACGAGCGTGCACTCCGCATTACCCTAACTCGTTTTCAAGATTTAACGCATAATTGCATCGGTATGTAGTAAATCACATTACTACTAAAATACATTGATGATACTAAAATCACCAACAGGATCCAGTCGGATAAAATCTGTAGAGAGAAGGACAAAGGTGAGTTGTGAATAAGAAATATAAGTGCTTTTAATTTAGCTCTGGTTGGGAATTGGAAGTGGAGGCTAATCGTTGGGAATTGGAAGTGGAGGCTAATCACAGATAAAAATCCATTGTGATGTAGAATATTGGAGAGTAAATATGGTTTTGACATGTTTGGTGCTAACAAGATTAACAGGTTCAGCTCGTTATGGTGGAGAGACTTTCATAATCTTGATAAGAAGGAAGGGCGGTTTAAGTTAAACTGGTTTGATAAGAATTTATCTAAGGAGATTGGAAATGGTTTGGATTCCTCTTTTTCGGGGGATCCTTGGTTGGGGGGGAGGAGTTTAAAAGAGGAGCATCCTGATTTATTCAATTTAGCTATTGAGAAAGGATTGTCAGTAAAGGAGGCGGTGGATGGTGATAGTCGGGGTCAGGTTTGGAATTCGAGTTGGGCTACTAGCTTAGATGAAGATGCAAGGAGGAGAATAAATGCGATTAAAGAAATGATCAGAGGAATTGTTTTGAAGAATAGCGTAAAGGATAACTGGTGGTGTACTCGGTTAAAGATGTGTATTCGGTAATCATGGAGGGTTTGTTATACCAGATAGGTGATAATAGAGAATTGAAGGAGGTTTGATCAATTTGGTTCCGTTTAAAGTATTTATCTTGGTCTGGAAAGTATGACAGAATTATATTCCTAGCAGAGTTAATCTTACTAGACGGGGCTGCCTAGTAGAATCTCAAAAGTCCTGTCCATTTGGCTGCGAAAATGAGGAAAATGTCGATCACATTTTCTTCGACTGTCTGTTAGCCTGGTTGACATGGAGCGAGGTCCTGCGTTGGCTACGTGTTGTTTATGTTATCCATAAGTTTGTGGTTCCAAATTCTTATCAATTTGCAAGTATTAACAGTGGAGGGAGAGTTAATAGAGAGAAACTATTAGTAATTTGGTTCGTGTGTATATGGTCCATATGGCGGCGGAGGAATGATAAGATATTTAGACCGAGGGAGTGTTATAGTTGTAGCTACTTAGAGGAGATTCAAAGTTTGTCTTGGAGGTGGATGAAGGTTAAGATTAAAGGATTTTCGTTTTATTTAAATCAATGGATCTCTCACCCGAGGGAATGTCTTGGATGGAGGTGATCTTTTGAGATTTGGCTGTTTTTGGTGAACATGTGTCTGTGTGCAGAGGTTTGTGATATTCTGGAAATTTGGGGAGCTGCTATTGCGCTGGCTCATGGCTTTTATCCATCTGTTCTTGTCCCTGTTATGTATCTTCTGCAGGTTTGTATGGAGGTTGGGTGTTTGGTCCATATTCAATATAGTTTTCATTGGCTTGGTAGGGTGGTGGTTTGGTTGCGGATATGTTGTGCTTAGGTTCTGCTTGTTTGTTAGGTTGGCTTCCTTTGTTGTGCCTAGTTAGCTGGGATTAAAGGCTGGTTTGTTTGGGCTTGGTGTGTTGCCAGATGGTTTATTTGCAGTAAGTAATCTTCGGTTTGGTGGTTGCGGCTGGATCTTTTGTGCGGAGTTATTAGTGTTTTTGGCTTTGTATGTTGTCGGTTTTCTTTGTTCTGTTCAGATTGTTTGGAGTGCTTGGTATGGTGGTCTCTTATCCTGATTAGTCCTTTGCTGTTAGGATTCTTCATGCTTGTAGTGTTGGTCAGAGTTGGTGGAGCTTGGTCCTGTAGGGAAGATGCAAGTGGTTTCTGTGGCAGTTGGTTGTCGATTAGTCGTCTTCTTGATTCGAGATCCTAAGTTATATGAGTTTTGTGTTTGGGTTTTTTTGCCTTGCTGTATGTTCCTGTTTTGTTTTCTTGTTCTGGTTGTGTGAGCTTTCTGAGACACGTATGTATTTAGCTAGTGGCTGGTGTTTTATTATTGTTGTTCTATTTCTGGTCATGTAACAAGATTTGGTGCTTGTTTTGTGGCATTTCTTATGTCTGATTTTAATATACTGGTTTTATTTGCCTTAAAAAAAACGAACGTTCACAAACATTTAAAAATTGTTAATATCTTCAACACCTTCCAATGTTTTTGGAGACAATATTCATCCACTTAAAAATTATGGTAATTACAACGTTTTTTATTTGATAATGTTCAAACGCGCGGATACATGAAATTATATATTAAGTATTTAAACAACTTGTTTATATTGTTAAACTCATTATCTACTACGAGTTTTAGCAAGCTAGGGAGTTTGATATCAAACAAGAAAATTTTTATGACAATTTTTTCACTTCTACAATGTAGGCTAGAGAAACACAAAAAATGGGGAGGAGTTTTTTTGAATTGTGTTGGTTTAAAAAAATTCATATTCTCTTAGACACAAAGTAGTAATGCAATAGAAGTAAGGAAAATAGGATAAAAAACAACACACAAAATTTAGACCGATTCACCTCGTTAACTCAAAGATAATTCAGTCCCCTCACATTTGAAATATTTTCAATACAATCACATATGATTGTAGAAGAATACTAAGACATCTTAATCTTAGATTTTGTTATCTCACATTATAGGTATTTCGTATCTTACAATCGGTAGGAACTTCCTTGCCTCACACTAGAAGAATTCATTGCATTAACTCTTTTAAGTACTTCATTTCCTTAAACTACAAGGCTTGAGAAAAAATTACAAAGGTATTTGCTTACACCAGCTCAAACATAGTGATAAACTTAGTTACAAGTTTATTTTTACTTTACTAAGAATAAGTAATGAATAAAAAAGAACTTATGTTTGGGTATTTGTTTTTTTTTTTGTGCGCGCTAATATTGCAATATTTTATAAAGTAAAAAAGTATCATGATATTTTAGTGATACAATAATAGTACAATAGTTAGACATGTATTGTAATAACAAGAGTTGTCTCTGCATTTCATTTATATGTTTTGATTATAACAATGAAGTATTTGTGAAACAACAATTTTATGTTCTGATGTTTGTTACTGTGCTGATCATCTGATGAAGCAAACAGATCTAAAAAACATACTCAGAATGTGCGTTAAAGATTATATGTGAGTTATTATGTGTAACACAAGTCGCAAGCGTGCTGAAGAAGCAAGTATGTTTCTGTATCTGATCACAATAAGAAAGATCCAAGGATGATTGATATTGTTGTTGTTGCAATGCACTTGTGGATTATGTTTTGAGAGTGGTTCTGATTCTGAAGTTAGGGAAGCTTCCGAAGTTATAATTTTCTGAGAACTAAGTGTTGAAGACTCTGATGACTTGAGGTTCTGAAGACTGAATGTTATGAAGACCAAGTGCATAAAGACTCTGAAAAATTAAGGGTTCTAAAGATTAAGGTTCTAAAGACCAAGTGCTGAAGATTGTGAAGACAACGTTCTGAAAACTCTGAAGACTTGAAGTTCTGAAGACCAAGGGTTTCAAAGACAAGTTTGAAGTTCTAAAGACAAGATTTTGAGTGAACAACTTCTGATGACTAAAGACATGAGATTCTGAAGACCAACTATCTTGTCTGTACTCATGCTCCAATCATCTAATATTAGAAGCCTCTGCAGTTCAGAAGAAAATGTTATCATTAGCAAGTACACCGTACGAAAATACTTTATCCCATTACCTCTCCACTAACCTTAAATTGTGGAAAAGGACAATATGTGACAGTACTATTTTCATCCTTGTGTAACGACATTCCTCAGTATCCAATTTCTCTCTAACGGTTCTATTTTTCTTGGCTATAAAAGGAAGGGATCACATTCTTTTGAGATGTTGCTTGGTGTGATGTTTGCTATTGTTGTTCAGCAACCAAAACATGTCCATTATGTTGTTGATGTTTTCATACAATCACATGAGGTTGATGATTACAAGATAACAATGGTACACACCATGAAGTGCTCAAATGAATATGCAGCTCAATGTTGATATTGATATTGGAAATTTTGTTTAAGCAACCTGCATATGCAGAAGTTGAAGATTCACAATGTGTTTAATATCATATGTTTCAGAAGACTTGCTAAGTCGTAGATGAAACAAGAAGATGATCATGGAAGCTTCAATTACAAATCTACAACACAAATGTTGTGTCCTGAAGTGATCATTGGATTGAATATAACAAGGGTTATTGTCAATATTGTTCTATTGTGAATCAAGATGAAGAAGTCATTTTATGCGCTAATCAAAGATCAACTAAGCTTTCAGTATCTTATGAAGAAGAAGACTTCAGAAATTCAAGTGCTCTAGATTGTTGTCCGTGAAAAAGTAACTTGAAAAAGAAGAAGACCATACATTTGTGCTACAATATAATGTATTATCCTAGTGTGTATTAGGATCTTCTGATGTACTTAAACTATATTTACACATGCTTATGTAAGAATAAAACAATTGTAAATGTTACCCATTATCCCTAAAGGACCAAGTGAAGGTCAGAACTTTAGAAGGCTCAAAACTATGTGTTCTTGTGCTGGAAGTCGCATCAGCTAGTAACACCAAAGATGTAAGTCATTTTTGTTGGTTGTGCAATTAGTCACGACAAGTAGACGCGCAAGGAAGTCGCCACAGTTGTTGTGCAGTTAGTCACAACAGGTAGCCGCGTAGGGAAGTCGCCATAATTGTTGTGCAGTTAGCCACGACAAATATCCGCACAAGGAAGTCACATGTTTATGCGCAGTTAGTCAAGACAGTTGGCTGCGCAATGTAATCAGTTTTGGTTATAGTGGATCAAGTCCTTTCCTAAGGCAAAGCACCTTGCGGGGTGGACTGGACTAACTTGAGAGTTTCTCAAGTGAACCATGATATATCGTGTGTTCTTTACTCTTGCTTATGCTTCACTTTAATGTTTATGCTTATGCAACTCAAAGCATCAGTTAGTGCAACAACGTTAAGAGTCGAAAAGTTGTCAAGAGTGAAAACCCCAATTCAAACCCCCAATTTCTTGTGTTTTTATCACACCTTCAAGTGGTACAAGAGATTGATTATGTTATTGATGGATATCAAACACTTAACAATGTCAAATAAAGATCCTAATGATGTGTGAAGAAATACTCTAGTTGAAATTCTACTCCACTTACAATTTCAGTCTCATATCAGAAGATGATGGTGAAGATTGAGTACTGAAGTGTAACTAAATGGATTACCTTGATAAAGTCACTGATTCTTTGATATTTGAAGTTGTCAACAACGAAATCTTCTCCATTGGAATTCGAAAGAAGATTGAAGAATCAACTGACAAGATAGATTCATCAGATAAGGAGTAATATTTTATTATTGCTTATTTTAAAATACGATTGGATGAACAACATATTTTCTCAAAGATCAAATCATTAGAAAATAATAAATCTTGTTTGCTGAAGATTAATTCTTTATGAGTGTGAGATGTTTTCAAGAAATGGATTAGTCCACCCTTAACTTTCTCATGTGTAGCTCATTAGGATTTTTCTTAAGTAGAGAAGAATGATTGTTGACTTATGATTTTGATTCATAATAACTTCATGACGAAGTCAGCAAAAAATAAATTCTTGAACAGAGAAATTCAAATATCTAAGAAATGATTTCTCTGAGTCAGAACATCTGAAGCCTAACTGATCAAACAATTAGAAGATTTATTGCAGAAAATCTGAATATTGTTTCTTTGAAAAGCTTCACAGAAAACTGAAGAGTAATCAGGAAATAAAGCTTATTGGTTCTTCAGGAATATGATCAGAGATGCACTCTGAGAAGTAAATGGAAGTAACATAGAAAATTAAGTTCTGTTAACTTGATATTTTTCCTCAGTTGAACAAACTATAATTGGTCGAAATGTTATCTGACATTTTTCTCATAAATTCTTGGTGAATAAATACTGAAATCAAATTTGTCTAGCAAGATGCAAAGACAAAATCCATTTATTATGAGCTAAAAGGATTTAAGTCATTGATGATGGTCAAAATGATGAGATCAGTAGACATCCTTTTTAGAAGCAGATATGTTGTCAATCTTTGATGAACTAACTATGAACAAGTTAGCTCAACATTGTAAGCACAAGTTTGTCATTCAAAACCCTTCATGAAATTTCATTCAGGTTCAATGAAACTTGTATCTGATAAATATTTGCATCTAATATAGGAGACAAAATCAGAAGATGTTAGAAGATGTCAGTTAATTCTCTTAAGCACATAACTTCTCAAAAGTTTATGTTTAAGCTAAGGAATTATCGACCTTCTAAAAACAAGCCTCTATTTAAAGGAAGCTTGATAAACATATGGATGTTCTGATGATGAAGAACACTGCAGAATGCAAACAAAGGTTATATGGCCAGTACTGAAAAGAAAATCAGTTCTAGTTCTCAAACTAGAAATCAGCTCAGAAGGAGAACATATCCTTCAAAACAATAATGAAGAGAACTTCTGAAGAAAGAAGAAGAAGAACGAAGCTGATCAGAAGCAACATTGAGAACAAGCTCAAGTCATAGTTAGAATGAAAAACACTCAGGTGGGAAATCAACGTAAAGATCTCAAAATCTCAAAGGTATGATTTCTTTCATCTATGACTTATTAGAACTTCTTATAAATATACTTCTATAGGTCAGAAGATGTTTTGATTAGAAGCATAATAGTCAGACTCTTGTGTGACTCTGTAACGTGAACTTTCAGAACAATGAAAGTTTCATGAGTAAGAATGTTTTCTTTCAAGAGAAAATCTTTTGATTTATTATCTGGATGTTAAACAATCATAACTTTTTTTATTGTCACTTAATTTGAAATAATATGACTTATGTCATAATTATTAATCATAGATTGACCTATTGGATTTCGTAAGATTTATTAAAAATAGTCAAGATCCTTACGCATTCCCCCATTTGTGCATGCATTTATGATTAGACGGATATTAGAATTTAATTGTTCTTAAAATAAGCCAGTTTCTTTCTATTCCCTTATTCCATGTCATCAACTCTTTGCAGTTCATAAGTATACATCGATACGTATTATTATTTGTGGTCTATTCTTTTTTTTCTCTCTCACTTCATAGAGTCTATTACTCTTCTTTCCTTTTAGAAGATTAATTATGTCTCTTCACTACTCTTGTTATTCATAGACTAGTCTAGGAAATAATGAACCTAGGTTGTTTCATTTCATCATGGATTTAATACTCTCTCTCTCTCTCTCTCATCTGATTTTGTCTATATAAGGAAGAAAAATTATTCATCAATTCATCAATTTCTCACTTTAAACCCTTCCTTATTTGAACTTCCTTCAAGCAAAGTCAATCTTGTTAAAAATGTCCTCCCACAACATCAAAGGAGAAAATGCTGACCTTGAACTCCTGAAGGAATATACTCTCGACTCAACTTCTCTGGTTGAACTTAATTAACCAAGTATTCTCTCTGGAAATGAATTTCAGAACCGGGAAGATTACTTCAATATACTGGTTGGATCTATCTTTCCTGAACTTGTGACTGAGTTATTGGTAAATGATCGAGTAATTGAGTATGAGTATGACAAATGTGTCATTCTATTTGTGGTTGCTAGTCATCCTGTCATGATCAACCCTACTATCATTACCCAAGTTATTGGGTGTGATGAAGAAGGTGTGACAGCTGAGAGGCACATTAACAACCAACTTTTCGACAAGAAATTACACGTAATTTTTGATACTGAAGGTCTCCCTACCCAACCTTGTACCCTCACTCTTGTTGCAAAAAATTGGTACAAAATTAGGGTAACCAACTTAAGGCTAAGAGAAAGAGGAGCGTGATGGTTGTCTGACAATGATCGGTTATTTATTTTATTCTTATTTAATAGGATCAAAATAAACGTGCCTCAATCTATTTATAATCACCTGAAATAAGAAATCATCCTATCTAGGGAGGACACAGTCTATCAGGTTCCCTATTGCAGAGTAATTTCTCGCATTTTTGATCTTCAATGAGTGATTGCTCACTGTAGAAGAAATGGAATGAATGGGAAACTTCTTCCTAAATTCAGTCAACCTATGACTTTTAAAGTCCAAATTAGGGAGCTATAATTCTTAGTTGTCTTAGATTCGTTCAATGTCTTATTTTCTATTTTCCTTATGACAATGTACTCCTTCTTTCATCAATGAAATATTGTCCTCTTTGTTTTATTCTTGATCGACTTGCTTTTTTATAAGAATGATTAATCTCATATTCATCTTATCATTATGCATAGCTTAAATAAGATATAAAGTTTCAAAATTCTAACAGTATCATTATTATTATCATAATGCTTTAAAATGCTCAAATGTTCTAACATTTTTTATGATGTAAAAAGGGGGGGGGGGAGATATATAATATGATTTTGATACATCTTAAAAAGAATGCAAAAATCAAACAACAATAAAATGATATAAAATGCCTTTACCACTAACGTTTATTTGTTTAATGTTTAATCGAGGAATTTTCAACAAGTTCACTGTGCATTCTAAGACATGTCTAAATTAAAGAACTCTGTCAAGTTCTTAGAAATATTTGTTCATATAATCAAAGTTATACACTTCGTGAACATTTGTTCAGAATCAGATAGACACAATATTGTTTATAAGTTAAGAACTTTCTATAAGTTAAAGTCATTGTGATTTTGGTATCATAATGTTCAGAAGTTGTAAATTATCTGAGAATATGATATTCAGAACATAAGAATTAGAAGCATAAATATTCATGAAAGAAGTCAAGATAAAGTCTCTATTCAAAGATACTTTTCAGAAGATCTGAGCAAATTAGAAGTCAAAAGACTGTCTGAAAATATAGATAAGAAGATCTAAGAAGGAGTTCTAATAAACCAAGCATTGGTATTAGACAGAATCAAGCTTTGATTGATCACCAAATTTTATCAATCAGATTAAGAATCAAGCTTTGATAAACCATCGAGTTCTGATAGAAAAAAGGTTCTGAGATAAAGGCACGTGTTTTAGTTAGACTTTGATGAGTTAGATATGGAAGTATTCATTCTCTATTTTATGTTCTAACAACTCAAAATTTCTATTTTGTGAATCTTGGGATCAGGGGGAGACTTTGAACAAGCATAAATAAAAGTTTGGGGTTAACATATTCAGGGGGAGTTATTGCTTGTAACTCTGAATATGTTATGATTGGTGATTACCCTGTTACGTTTGGTGATTACCCTATATAAAATATTCTATCAAAATACATGGTTTTTTCATCATCCAAAATGGGGAGATTGTAAGAACAAGAGTTGTCTCTGTATTTCATCTCTATGTTTTGATAATAACAATGAAGTATTTGTGAAAGAAAATTGTTATCTTCTAATGTTTGTTACTGTGCAAATCATGTTATGAAGCAATCAGATCTAACAAACATACTCAGAATATGCACTAAAGATTATATGTGTGTTATTATGTGTAACACAAGTTGCAAGCGTGCTGAAGAAGAAAGTATAATTTTGTATCTAATCACAATCAGAAAGATCCAAGGATGTATGATGTTGATGTTGCAATGCTCTTATAGATTTTGTTCTGAGAGTTGTTCTGATTCTGAAGCTAGCGAAGATTCTGAAGTTATAATATTCTAAGAACTAAGTGTTGAAGACTCTGATGACTGAAGGTTATGAAGACCAAATGTAGAAAGACTCTGAAGACTTAAGGGTTCTAAAGATTAAGGTTCTAAAGACCAAGTGATGAAGACTCTGAAGAAAACGTTATGAGTGAACAACATTCTGAAGACCAAGGATTTCAAACACAAGTGCTGAAGTCCTGAAAATAAGTTTTTGAGTGAACAAGTTTTGAAGACTGGAGACGTGAGATTATGAAGACCCAATTATCTTATCTTTATGCATGCTTCAATCATCTAATATCAGAAGCCTCTGAAGTCCAGAAGACAATGTTACTGTTAGCAAGGATAGTACATAATACAAAAATGCTTTATCCCACTACCTCTCTACTAACCTTAAATTGTGAAAAAGGAAAATACATGGCAATACTATTTTCATCCATGTGTAACGACATTCCTCAGTAGCCACTTGCTCTTTAATGGATCTATTTTTCTTGGCTAAAATAGAATGAATCACATGCTTATATGATGTTGCTTGGTGTGTTGTTTTCCACTGTTGTTCAACAACCAAAATATGTCCATGTTGTTGGTATTCAACCAAGTTGTCCAGATGGTTCTTGAATCATGTTGATAATTTTTTCATACAATCACATGGGGTTGATGATTACAAGATAAAAATGGTATAACCCATGAAATGCTCAAATGAATATGCAACTCAATGATGATATTGATATTGGACAATTTAGTTAAGTAACCTGCATATGCAGAAGTTGTAGATTCACAATGTTCTTAATTTCATATGTTACAGAAGACTTGCTAAGTCGCAGATGAAACAAGAAGATTATCACAGAAGCTCCAATTACAAATCCTCAACACAAATATTGTGTCCTAAAGTGATCATTGAATTGAATATAATAAGGGTTGTTATCCAGATTGTTCTAATGTGAATCAAGATGAAGAAGTCATTCTATGCGCTCATCAAAAATCTACTAATTTTTCAGTAGCTTATGAAGAATAAGACTTCAGAAATTCAAGTGCTCTGGGATGTTTCCTCAAAGAAGCAACTTGAAGAAGAAAAAGACCACACATTTGTGCTACAATATAATGTATTGTGTTAGTATGTATTAGGATATTCTAATTGTAATGAAATTGTGTATACACATGCTTATGTAAGAAGCAAACAATTGTAAATGTTACCCACTATCCCTAAAGGACCGAGTGAAGGTCAGAAATTTAGGAGGCTCATAACTATGTGTTCTGGTACTGGAAGTCGCATCAAATATTAACACCAAAGATGTAAGTTGTTTTAGCATGTTGTGCAATTTGTCACGGACGGTAGCCGCGCAAGGAAGTCGCAATTGCGGTTGTGTAGTTAGTCACGATAGGTAGCCACACGTGGAAGTCACAATAGTTGTCGTTCAGTTAGTCACGGCAGGTAGTCGCACAAGGAAGTCGCATGTCTATGCGTAGTTAGTCAAGACAGTTGGCCACACAGTATAATCAGTTTTGGTTATAGTGGATTAAGTCCTTTTCTAAAGAAAATCACCTCGCGGGGTGGACCGGACTATCTTGAGAGTTTCTCAAGTGAACCACGATATATCATTTGTTCTTTACTCTTTCTTATGTTTTACTTTAATGTTTATGCTTCAGTAACGCAACTCAAAGCATCACTTAACGTGA
This sequence comes from Lathyrus aphaca, assembly GCA_963966055.1. Lineage (NCBI taxonomy): Eukaryota > Viridiplantae > Streptophyta > Magnoliopsida > Fabales > Fabaceae > Lathyrus > Lathyrus aphaca. The sequence continues at coordinate 195,456,878 of OZ014519.1, read as the reverse complement.
CAATGTTAAGAGCCGAAATTTGTCAAGAGTGAAAACCCTAATTCAAACCCTCCTTTCTTGTGGTTTTCTCACACCTTCATGTATGAGTGTGCAACCTTCAACGTTTGATCCAATCCTTCATATGGGACTTGAGAATTTTTAATTGCCACCAAATTGTCATTGTCAATTATTTTGCCATTGAGAATGAAGTTGTTGGAATTGTATAATGTGTATTGAAAATTAACCATTCATTCCTTATATTAAAATTTTATCTTATTCCTTATACAAATACATTTTTCATAATAAAATCATTGAGAACATTCTTTATGGTGACATATCACAATAGGTCTGAGTCATTGAGACACATACAATATATTCTTCATCTAGGAAAAAGTGTTAATATATATTAATTATATATGATTATAATTTCTTTGAAGTTTAGATGGTCTCATTATCTTGGGTACATATGATCATACTTGTTGTTTTAGGAACAAATCATCATTCTCTTTCTCTAAGGGACTATGATCATATATGTTAGAATAAGATTTGTTCATTCCCTTAAAAGGTTTTGATGATAAAAATGTATTGAAAGAACAACAAGGTTTACTAATGTTTATTCGAGTGTCCAGGATCAAAAGATATTAACCTTGATATGAATCAAGTTAATCACTCAGAAGAACCATTAAATAGAACAAATTTGTTATGAATCTGAAGGATCAATTTATTTTTTCGATAATAAAATTAATTAATGAGAGTACTAGGGGTACTCCAACCCAATTACAAAAGCTAACCATCACATGAAATCACAGAGGTGTGAAATCCTCTCATAATAGTTACATTTAACCGATACCAAGCTTTTAGACTCTGAGAGAGTCAACTCAAGTCTTTTAGATGATGAACCTAAGCTTACAAGTAATACAAAGATCAAATTAACTCTGAAGACTAGGCCATTTGAAGCAAACAAACTCAGTTATAAGGAATGACTATGTATCTTCTAAACAAGTTGCATCATAAATTCGAAAGAATGTTCTTCAAAGGAAATTGTCTATATCAAGTCCTCAACTCTTCGAGTGATCATCCAAACTAGTTCTAATTAAGATTCTAATATAGGAAAAACTCATAAAATATGAACTTAAGACTCTGAAGTCTCATTCCAACCAGGTTCTGAAGACAAGTTTTAACTTCTGATCATGCTTTAACTAATTCTATAAAAATCCTCTAAATCAGAAAGCTAAGTATAAGGTTAATAACGACTCCGAGCAAGCTTTAAAAAAAGTCAACAAAAAGACTCCAGTTAGAAGTTATCTAAGGAAGATCATGTGACAATGGTACACTAATTTATGTTAAATCTGGAGATAGTGACATTGTCAGAATTTTCTCTCTCAAAATGATCAGAACTATGCTCTGTTTCTCTCAACGTCTTTATGCTAGCTGAGTTTTTAGCTCACTTTATTGTCCATCAGCTAAAGACTTTCAACAAATACTTGTACCATGGTAGCTTTCAATGACTATTTGTACCATGGTAGTTTCAATCTTCAATAGATCTATTCTTAATATCTATTTAAATAATAAGATTGAAAACATTCAAAGTGTTGATGTGCTGAACTGTTGCAGTTCTTGTAACATCTCAAGTTTCTGAACGATGAAGGTTCTGAGGAACAATCTCTCTAAGTTGAACCTCTACCTCTCAAGAAAATGAATGTGCATTGAATATTTCATGAGTGTGTTCACATGGATGCGATACCAATTCAATGAAATCAATTGAGAGAAACACACTTCAAAAGATTATATAACCAGGGGGGTTAAGTATGTGAGAGCAGAGTGAAACATATTCATATACATTCTAAAGATAAAATATGTGAACATGTTCATGATAACAAGAAGGCATAACAATATAAAAATATGTGCAAGGAGAGAAGAAGAATTAAACCTTCATTCTTCTACACTCAGGAGCAATCGACTCTAATCTGCTCAAAGGTGTAAACCTGTATGTATTTGCTTATCCAATAAGCATATATATGAACACAAGGTTAATACCAAATTTCTCTGTTATGAGAATCTGAATACTCTAGCCTATGTGCCCAAAGTAAAGTCTTTTTCTTATGATTGAGCAAAAGTCATGAACTGGATGTTTAGGCATTAAGTCTCGTGCTTTCGAGCAGAGCAAGTCTCAATATGGGTGATTGAGCGGGAAGTCATGAACGGGGAGTTAGGGCAAGGAAGTATCATGCTTGAGGGCATGATAAAAAGTCTCTTTCACGTGGGACTGAGCAGGAAGTCTTGAGCTGTTGGATTAAGTAATTGTAATCAGTCTGATTCTAGTTAAAAGCTCTTATGCTGGAAAGGGACTAAACTGCTCTCAATTTAGGATAGGAACAACGATATATTATGTGTTTCTTCATTTACTTATGCATTTATATTCCTTTGTGCAAATATACTCTGAAGTCAGACTCTGATCTAATTCAGTCTCTTACATGCATCAAAATATGATCTTGACACCTCATATTCGGAAGTAGATTCAAGAAAAAGGAAGTAATCCATTCACTGTTGTTCTCACTTATCAGACTTTGAATGCGATTCAGAATATGATAGTTTAGAAATAGTTAGTGAAAAGTGCTTTTAATATTTGACATACACAATTCAAACCCCCAGTCTTGTGTATTTTTTTCCCTTTCAATTAGTATTAGAGTTCGACTATGCATTATCATTTAACAGTGAAACATAAAAGATTTGGTGATAAAAACTACTAAGTAAAGAGCTCCAGCTTGGATGAAGTAGAGATAAGCTGAAGAAGGTTATGCTGAATGCTTTAACTTACGTACATGATCTTGAAGGAACTCTAGAACAACCATAGAAGGATTCGTTCAAATTTTTGTAGATTAAGATAATTGTTTCTAATTTAAGTCACTTGTTTTCTGAGTATGAAAGGAATTTTAATCTTTAAGACTGACTCATGGGGCGAGTGTACTTGTTGAAGAAATCAAAAACTGTTTTTGATGTGAGTCATTTTCTTTGTGAGTATGAAAGAATTCTTTAATCCTTGAGACTGACTCATGGGGAAAATGTGATTGATGAAGGACTCTTGGTTTAATTTTAATCTACTTAAACAAGATTTCCACTTACATCATTGGTTGTGATAAGCTATAGTACAATCTTATAGACAATATTGACTAGAATATCAATGGTGTTGGCTTGGTAATAGATCTTAAGGAATTTTTCCGGCAAGACACAATTTCAAGGTTACAACTATTGTTAAGTGCCAAAAAGTGTTTATATTTGATAGTATTCTGTGGCACTTTCCAATTTTTTTCTTTGGTGTTTTAGTATTAAAACCTTAAGTTTTAGTGTAAATACGCAAGTTTTTGATTATGCATGTAAATATCTTGAATTATGATTTTTTGTTGTTGCATTTTGATGGATTTTCTTGCTTCCGATGGTCGAATTTGAAATACTTGTCGGTCAATGAAAAATACATAAACAAAAAGTGTCATTTGAACACTTTATTAATTATTTAATGACTAAGGAAGTGTTAATTAAAAGGTTTGACATTCGAGACATTTTTGACCATATTAAAAGGACGAGTATTATGAAAAAAATCCTTATATATATCAGCAGATTATTGTTAGAACAAATATTTTGATTCTACCTTCTTTATATAAGTTTTGATGATAACAAATATTTTAATATTATAAGAACAAAATATGCTACCTAAAATTATTAACTTTTTGATATGCAGGATTAGAAGTTCTCATATTGTAAGAAGTTTTGACGCAATGCTCAATAATCTTAAAAGATCTTATTTAGCAACAACGCTCAGAACATAGAAGATCTTATTCAGCAACAATGCTAAGAACAACTACTTTGTAACCAAACTCTGATACATGAATTCACGCATGTTATGATTCTCATAATCAACCATATTAAATGAAGATCTAAGAATTTACGGGTCCAGACAGAATCTATATTTTTGGAAACTCTTAATGGCAATTATCATCATCCAAAAATAAGTCAAATTGTCTCTAACAGATCATTTTCAAAATATCTATATAAGGAGTCCACTGAAATTTTTTGCACACAACTCTCACGCGCATACACTAAGTCAAAATTAGTTTTAATAATATTCGTAAATCAATCTTTGTAAAAACTATCACAATTGTGATAACCGCTTTTTAGAAGCAATTTTAGTTAAACCTTTTTGTAATCAACTTGATATACCTTGAGTAAATAAGTATAGTCAGTAGACTCAAGAAGACGTTGACAGTAGGTCATTGTGATTGTAATCATGAATTGATTAGTGGATTAAGACCTTGTTGAGAGAGGTGAAATCACCTTGGCGGGTGAACTGGGTGTAGTTTGAGTTCAAACGAACCAGGATAAATCAATTGTGTTGATCGTATTATTTTTAAAAACCTCAATTCAAACTCCCCTTTCTTGTGTTTTTCCTCCTTCAATTGGCATAAGAGTGACTGGTTCTGGGTGCAAGCACTTAACCGTGTTAGAAAAAGATCCATAAGAAAAACACAATGGCAGAACAAGTCCAGAACAACAACGAATATCAGAATGACAAGATCAATGGCAAACCTCCAGTGTTCAATGGTGAGAACTTTGATGACTGGAAGGATAAGATCTCTGGGATATGGTAACTGATGGCTACACTTATCCTATTGGAGGCGATGGTCAGAAGATTGAAAGAAGAAATATGACAACCCAACAGAAGAAAGAACTTGGAAATCATCACAAAGCCAGAACAATCCTTCTAAGTGTTATCTCATATACAAAGTATGAAAATATTACAAATAGGGAATCTGCCAAACATATGTTTGACTCTCTAAGGATGACACATGAAGACAACACTTAAGTCAAATATACTAAAGCTCTAGAACTTATCCAGAAGTATGAAGCGTTTAAAATGGAAGAAGATGAAACGATGTAGAAAATGTTCTCAAGGTTTCAAATTCTGGTTGCTGGACTGAAAGTTCTAGATAAAGGCTACTCAATAGCAAATCATGTGAATAAGATTATCAAAAGCTTGCCAAAGGCTTGAAGACCTATGGTCACTGCTCTAAAGCACTCAAAGAATCCGAATGTCTTAAAGAATTAATCAGGTCCTTGAGAAGTCACGAGATAGATCTTGAAGAAGATGAACCTCAGAAGAAAGGTAAGTTTGTTGCTCATAAATCTAACAAATATGAATCTAAAGCCTTTCAGGAAGAAGAAGCAAGCTCTGGAGGCTCATCAGAAGAAGACTAACTATCACTTCTTTCCAGAAGGGTTCAACAACTCTCAAAGCACCGACAAAGGAAATTCAGGAATCCCAGAAGATCAAGCAATCACTCCTAATCATCCCCTGGCTACAAGAAGTCTAGAAGCAAAGAAGTAGTATGCTATGAATGCAAGGAACATGGACATTACAATAGTTAATTTCCTAAACTTCAGGAAGATAAGCCTAAGAAGAAATTCAACAGAGAGAAGAAGAAAAGTATTATGGCTACATGGGATGACTCAGAATCTTCTGAAGCTGAATCAGAATCAGAAAATGAACATGCCAACATCGCTTTAATGGCCAATGTATCAGATGATATCAACTCATCATAATTTGAATTAGATTCAGAAACAGAAGAGGTATTCTCTAAACTTTCTAGAACTCAATTAGAAGATAGTCTCTCAGAAATTCTTGAAATATCAGAAACTCCAATCTAAATACAAAAACCTGAAACATGGTCTAGTATTTGAATCTGATGAAACTAGAAAACTAAAAGCAGAAAACTCTGAGCTTAAAGAAAACATTTCAAAACTTGAAGATTATTTTGAAAAACATAAAGCTCAGAAAGAATCTGAATCAGAAGTTTCATCTAGTCCTGATAGTATCATAAAAGCAATATTATCACAGTTTTCAAAAATTTCTAGCTAAAAACTTAGATAGAAGCAAAATTTCCTCAATGATCTATGGAGTTAGCATAAATGGTAGAAGAGGCATGGGATACGTTAAACCAATAGGAGAAGCACCTCATAAATTTAAACAAGATGATGACATGATCATAAAAGTCAACACATCTTTAAATTCTTATTTTACATATGGACACAAGCATGATTTAAAATATAATAGTGAGTCATCTTGTTCTACAAATTCTATTGAGAAATCCAAACTCAATCAGAATTTTGTAAGTTTTGACAAACAAGGACTCAAAAAGATATGGGTACCTAAGGATCAAATTGTGTATGTTGCAGATGTCTTTAACAACAATATTGAAACACCAATCTTGGTACCTGGACTCTGTATGCTCGCGACACATGACAGGAAGAAAGCATATATTCCAAAGTCTTGAGCTTAAAGCTGGAGGCTACGTGGGTTATGGAGGCAATCAAAAAGGAAAAAAACCATTAGCTCTGGAACCATTGGTAATGGTACTCTTCCCTCTATATCTAATGTTCTGTTAGTTGAAGGATTGGTGCATAACTTGTTAACAATAAGTCAATTAAGTGATAACGATTATGATATAATCTTTAATCAAAAGTTCTTTAAAGTTGTTATTTAGAAAGATGGAACAATCCTCTTTAATGGGAAGAGATATAACAACATCTATAAAATAAAACTTTCTGAACTAAAAAATCAAAATGTAAAATGTATTATGTATGTTAACAATGAGAAATGGGTTTGGCACAAAAGATTGGGACATGTTAATATGAGAAGAATATCTCAGATTAGAAAACTCAATCTGGTCAGAGGACTTCCAAATTTAAAGTTCAACTCAGAAGCTCTATGTGAAGCATGTCAGAAAGGAAAATTTGCTAAACCTGCTTTTAAATTCAAAAATGTTGTTTCTTCCTCTAGACTATTAGAACTTCTTCACATTGATTTGTTTGGACCAGTTAAAACTGCCTCAATCAGTGGTAAGAAGTATGGATTAGTGACCGTAGGTGACTATAACAGATGGACATGGGTAAAGTTCCTTAGACACAATGACAAGTCAATCTATGTATTTCCTAACTTCTGCAAACAAGTTCAAAATGAAAAAGGGTATGGAATTGTAAAAGTCAGAAGTGATCATGGTGGAGAATTTGAAAACAAAAAATTGGAATTATTTTTTTTAACGAAAATGGCACTTCTCATGACTTTTCTTGCCCTAGAACTCCACAAAAAAATGGAGTTGTAGAACGTAAGAATAAAACTTTACAAGAGATGGCCAGAACCATGATCAATGAGACTAACATGGCTAAACACTTTTGGGAAGAAGCAATAAATACAGCATGTTATATTCAAAATAGAATCTCTATAAGACTTATTTTGGAAAAGACTCCATATGAATTACGGAAGGATAAAAAGCCCAACATTTTGTATTTTCATCCTTTTGGATGGATTTGTTTTATTCTGAATACTAATGATCCTCTGAACAATTTTGATTCTAAGGCACACAGATGTTTCATGTTAGGATACTCTGAATGTTTGAAAGGATACAAAGTATACAATACAAAATCATGAACTGTGATGGAATCTATTTGTGTCAGATTTGATGATAAGCTTAGTCTTGAAAAGCCAAAGCAGAATGAATCTCTTGCAGGTATAGAAGTTTAAATTACAAAAACCAGAACATATGAAGAACAACCATCTACAGAAAAAGAAAACACAACTACCACAACAAGTTCTGAAGAACCCGGTCAGAAGAGACATTCCAGAAGCATGTTGAATTATCCAGAAGTAAAATTCTGGGAAAGAAAGATGATCCAATCAGAACAAGATCTTCATTCAGAAACTCTGAAGAGCCACTAATGGGATTAGTTTCTCTTATCGAACCCACTTGTATTGACGAAGCTCTCTCAGAATATGATTGGATACTTGCAATGCAGGAAGAACTAAACCAATTCACCAGAAATGACGTATGAAATTTAGTTCCTAGACCCAGAGGATTCAAAATCATTGGAACCATATAGGTCTTCAGAAACAAACTCAATGAACAAGGAGAAGTTGTCAGAAACAAAGCACGACTAGTGGAACAAGGTTATAGTCAGCAAAAAGGAATAGACTATACAGAAACCTTTGCACCATTCGCAAGGTTAGAATCTATCAGGCTTTTAATTTCCTTTGTAGTAAATCATGACATCACTCTTTATCAGATGGATGTCAAGAGTGCATTTTTAAATGGTTACATTGACGGAGAAGTTTATATGCACCAGATGGATGTCAAGAGTGCATTTTTGAAAACAATAAACATCCAGAACATGTTTATACACTTAAAAAATCATTATATGGTCTGAAACAAGCTCCCATAGCTTAGTATGAAAGATTAAGTAATTTTCTTTTAGAAAATAATTTTACCAGAGGGAAGGTGGACACAACTCTTTTCTGTAAAACATTTAAAAATGATATTCTGATTTGTCAAATTGATTATATAATTTTTGGCTCTACTAAAAGCTCTTTGGGCAAGGAATTTGCTAAGACTATGCAGGCAAAATTTGAAATGAGCTTAATGGGAGAATTGAAGTTCTTTCTGAGAATTCAAATCAACCAAACATCAAAAGGAACCTACATTCATCAAAGTAAATATGTTAAAGAACTTCTGAAGAAATTTGATATGTCAGAAAGTAAACTATCTAAAACTCCAATGCATCCTACATGCATTCTGGAAAAGGAAGAGGTAAGTAAGAAGCTAGATCAGAAGATCTATAAAGGTATGAGTGGCTCTCTCCTATACTAAACTTCCTTAAGACCTGATATTTTATATAGTTTTTTCCTCTGTGCTAGATTCCAATAAGTTCCTAGAGAATCTCACTTAACAGTTGTTAAGAGAATTTTCAAGTATCTGAAAGGTACTAATAATCTTAGCCTTTGCTATAAAAAATCCATAGAATATAAATTTGTAGGGTACTGCGATGCTGATTTTGCTGGAGACAGAACAGAAAGAAAAAGTATTTCTGGAAGTTGTCAATTTCTAGGAGACAACTTAATCTCTTGGTCCAGCAAAAGACAATCTACAATTGCACTTTCAACTGTTGAAGTTGAATACATAGCAACAGCTGGATGCAGTACTCGGATGCTCTGGATGAAGAATCAGCTTGAGGATTTCAATATCTATGAGAGTAACATCCCTATCCTCTGTGATAATACTTCTGCTACCTGTCTTTCAAAAAAAATCTTATTTTACATTCTAGAGCTAAACATATAAAAATTAAAACATCATTTCATTATAGACTATACTCATAAGGGAATTCTATTCTTAAAATTCATAGACATAAACCATCAATGGACTGATATTTTTACAAAACCCCTTGCTGAAGATATGTTTTATTTCATTCTGAAACATCTCAGTATGGAATTATGTCCCGAATGAATATGTTAATTCTATACATTTAACTCTCAGAACTTATTTACTTTTATTATAATCTTCTGATCAATATTTCTTCTGAAATAATAAGGAGAATTGTATCTGAATCTTTGCAGAAGATCTGACTATTTGCATCATAGAACATTTCGTGTCAAGGACAGAACATGCAGATCATTACATCAACACTGGTCAACGAAGCTCCAAGTGTCTTCTGAATCTGAATACGTGTTTAAACTCTGAGAGAGGACAAAACATGTAGTTCAACACTTGAATAGCTGTCTTTTGAGGCTGAATACGTGTTCAAATTTTGGGAAGCTGAAACGACTGAACTGACAAAGTGTATGAGCTAGTCACGTTGGTAACTGTTCAAAAATATTTTACGCCATCCCCGTGTCAGAATTCATTAATTTTGTTAATCATCATGTTTGTAATTTAATTTTTCCACTAATCATGTGTTCACTTTCACCCCAGAAACACTTTTCACCTCTCACACTCACTATCACTCTCTTCTTGGTTCTTGCTTTCTCTTACTCTCTGCATTTGTTATCAAAACCCTTTCTTGTGATCAATGGCCTCATCTTCCAAAAAAGTTCAACCTTCTTCATCTTCTCAACAAGCTTATGCAAATCAAGCTTCTGAAGAAACACATGTTACTCCAGTCAGAACTCTTCCCACTCTAGTTGATAAACTAGAAGTTCTCTGTGAACTGTTCATCGACTTTGATAGCATGAAGAAAAATGGCTATGATCTCACTCTTGAAGTAAAATTTCAAGGCTGGACGAAATACTTTGGACCAATTTCATAAAATGGTTCAACACTGAGTCAAAAAAGCTGAAGGATATCGGCTATGATATTGCCGAGCAAAACTTTTGTGAAAAATTGCAAACTTGTAAGGAAGAAGTTCTTAGTTGCTGGGAAAAGAAGACTCTTTATCTTCTGGACACTAAACCTTGGACATAACCAATGGAATCTTCTTCTGGACTTCAGCTCATGGTTGTATTCGAAGACAAAGGGAAAGTTGATGCAACGTCATTTACTGAAACTCCTGCACCAAGCTCTGAGCAACTGGCTACTTCTGCTGAAGAAACTCATTCATCCTCTCTGGTTTTGAAAACTCTGGAAGAATTAAGGAAAGAGAATGAAGAAGTAAAAATGAGATTGGATAAGTAAGATGAAATAAATACAGAACTCAAGAACATGATTGGTCAATAGGTGGAGTCTACCTCTCAGATCAAGAACCTTATGAAGACACTGTTCATAAGACTACCTCCTCAACCTTAGTTTATGTTTATTTGTTTGTTTCCTTGTTTTTAATTTTTCTTGCCTTTTTGTATTATATGTTGATCTGCTCATTCTAATTAATGAAAACTTCTATGTTTTGTCTATTTCTATTCTGATCTCTTTTCTGTTTGCTTTACTTTTTGAATAATGACAAAAAGAGGGAGAACGTAAAATATTTTGATTAATAACAGCTCACCAAGACTAAGCCTCAAACATCCTAAAACTCTGATAATTTTCATATGATGTTTAAGAACAGGAAAAGTCTTCAACTCAGGGGGAACTTCTATTATAAGAACCTCTTATCAAGAACTCTGAAGGATTATTTCAAAGAACCTTAAAGGGAGTCTCTCTATTATCTTTTTGTTCTTAATTATTTATCTCAAAATATAAGTTTTATCATTATAAAAAAGGGGGGGGATTGTTAGAGCAAGAATTTTGATTCTACCTTCCTTAAATAAGTTTTGATGATAACAAATATTTTAATATTATAAGAACAAAATATGCTACCTAAAATTATTAACTTTTTGATATGCAGGATTAGAAGTTCTCAAATTGCAAGAAGTTTTGACGGATTACTCAATGATCTTAAAAGATCTTATTCAGCAATAACGCTCAGAACATAGAAGATCTTATTCAGCAACAATGCTAAGAACAACTACTTTGTAACCAAACTCTGATACATGAATTCACGTAAGTTCTGATTCTCAGAATCAACCATATTAAATGAAGATCTAAGAATTTACGGGTCCAGACAGAATCTGTATTTTTGGAAACTCTTAATGGCAATTATCATCATCCAAAAATAAGTCAAGTTGTCTCCAACAGATCATTTTCAAAATATCTATATAAGGAGTCCACTGAAGAATTTTGCACACAACTCGCGCGCGCATACACAAAGTCAAAATTCGTTTTAATAATATTCATAACTCAATCTTGTAAAAACTATCACAGTTGTGATAACCTCTTTTTAAAATCAATTTTAGTTACACCTTTTAATAATCAACTTGATATACCTTGAGTGACTAAGTATAGTCAGTAGACTCAAGAAGACTTTGACAATAGGACATCGTAATTGTAATCATTAATTTATTAGTGGATTAAAACCTCGTTGAGAGAGGCAAAATCACATTGGCGGGTGGACTGGATGTAGTTTGAGTTCAAACAAACCAGGATAAATCAATTGTGTTGATCGCATTATTTTTATAAACCTCAATTCAAATCCCCCATTTCTTGTGTTTTACCTCCTTCAATTATATCACGACATGTCTTATGCCATGTAACTAAGTTTTGTCACATCAATTAAAATCCTACGTGTCACTCGTAAAATTGAATCTAACAACAAATTTGCACAATTACCCTTGATCACTTCAACTTCTATTCCAAAAAACATATATTACGATAACTTTATTATTAATTATCCTCACAAAAATTACTCATAATTAAATACAACAATCGCCCCTTAAATTTTAAATTTATTTTTTATTTTTTATTTTTTTCAATTATATCATTTAGGGTTCTCATAATTATCTATATTTTGATCCATATCTTTTCTTTTTTTCTTTTTCTTTTATATTCCAATATCTTAAAAATATGGTAAAATACACTTTTTGGTCCCTTAACTACACCGTTGTGTTCATATTGGTCCCTTAATTTATTTTCGTATCAGATTGGTCCCTTAACTCTTAAAACGTGGCATGTTAGTCCTTTTTGTCCAATTAGTGACAGAAAAATTCAAAAATCGGTCTCTAAATTTGTCGCTAATTAGACAAAAAAGACTAATATGACACATTTTAAGAGTTAAAGGACCAATCTGACACGAAAAAAATTAAGGGACCAAACTGAACCCATGGATATAATTAAAGGACCAAAAAGGATATTTTGCTTAAAAATATTGATGCTACTTTTTTGTTAAATCATTAGACTAACACAAATATGTTGAATCTTTTAAAAATAAATTTCTTCCTTTTTTTGTTCTTGTAGCTTCAAATACATTTAACTTTTTTTATGTGAATTTATGTAATGTTGTTGAGATAATTTATTAAAAAAAAGGGAAACTTTATCTCTCTCTCTCTCTCTCTTTATATATATATATATATATATATATATATATATATATATATATATATATATATATATATATATATATATATATATATATATATATATATATACTAATTTATTTTAATAAATGATCTCAACAACATTGCATAAATTCACATAAAAAAAGTTAAATGTATTTGAAACTATGCGATTAAAAAATGGAAGAAATTTATTTCAAAAAAATTCAACATATTTATGTTTACTTTACTTCATTTAGGAATAAGTGTATGATTTTTTTTACAAATAATCAATTTAAAAATAAACTCAAATAACCCACATTTCAAAAAATTTAGCAAACTAATCATCTTTCACACAAATAAATTTCATCACGGAAAGGATGCGCCACTACCTGAGGCGCATGCACTCTAATTTGATATAAAGTGCCATTGTTTGTGGCGTATGCTTTAGTTTCATGCCAACAACAATGGCGCATGAATGCAAGCATTAGAAGCATGCATCCCTCGTGACTCCTATGATGTATTTTTTTATTTGTATAAATAGGTCATTCTTTTATTTTCACTGTTTTCCATCCATCTTCTAAGTCTCTCCTTATAAATAGGAGTATGTGAAAGACATTTTGAAAAAAAATTAAGAAAAAAATTAGTAGTTAGTTATTTTTAAAAAAAAGTGTAGTTTGAAATAAAATATTAGAAATATAAGTTGACTAATAAATATTTATCAAAATAAACATATTAACTACAATTAAAATTAAAATACAAAAACAAATAAATGTACATCCGCACATCGCGCGGGTTCTAACCTAGTTATGATATAAAATTGAATCATCAAGTTGACACATGAGACAAGTGAGAGACTATTAAATTATTTTATTAATCCATTAATATGACTCATATAAATAACACACTGACATTAATTAAAAAGGATGACTATTGTGATGGTTTTTTGGCCTAAAAAGGTATTTTAAGATTGAGATTTTATTTTAAAATTCAAAACAAGTTCAAATCCCTATCATCTCTCTTTTGAATGATAATTATAAAGTATATATAAAACATAAACTAAAAGGAAAAACAAACACAATTTTTTTCTCACAAACACCAATATCTTTATCATAAAAAATATATCAAATAAAAATAAAAATAAAAGGAAAAAAAAATTCCAACCAAGAATGCTAAGAGGAAATCTGATAGGATGCTAAAGATAAACTCTAACAAAACTAGAGAATACTAAGAAAGATAAAGCTAACTAATAAAATAAATACATTTTCATTTATTTGATTGATCTTTAATCCCTTAGTGAGAGTACATATATAATATTACTAATGGATAGCATAATAAAACTCAAATGACTAAAAAAACTCAATTAAACAACAAAAGTCCAACTAATATAATTTCTACTTCTAACTTTAATAATTAAATTGCCTAAAATGAATTCCATGATCCTATCATTACCTACCCCTTCAAAAATAATCATATCCTCAAGGTTGTAAGACTTTATTGTTGCAATAACTTTCCTGGATCCCACTACTTGAACTAGTGTAACACTCATAAATAAATACATCAATAAAATGCACATATTATACATGATTCCAAGTCATGGTATTGAAATACTAATAAGTTCCTAGTAATTAACACATCATATATATTACATGTTCAAAATAGTTACAAAAATCTAAGGCACACCATATACAAGATGTCCAAAATACACTAAGAACTAGATCAAATAATTGATCTCAAAATAAAATTCCACAACGGAAGCTACGCCATCCCAAAAAGTCAAGACGAGTAAGGATAATCAAACAGCCTTATCATTACCCATCACAGAACCTGGAGTATCTGAAATATAATCAATAACGTGAGGTGAAATAACAAATCTCAGTGAGTTCTCTATCTTATAGGTTATCTCAGTTTTATAAGGTTCTATCCAACCTAACTCAAGTGGGGGAAAAGGGAAATGACCTTGAGTTCACAATCTCACACAAGAGAACATTCTCATGAGTTCACCAACTCTAAAATATCACTAATCGGCAAAACACGCCAAGACATATTTCCCCGTCCAACCCTTTTTCAAGAGATTATTGACACGGGTTACAAATCCTTAAATATAGTCATCTTTCACTGGCAAACCCTCCAAGAGGATTATCGACTGGGTCACAGATCCTAAAATGTAGCCATCTTTCCCTGGCCAACCCTCCAAGAGGATTATCGACATAGGTCTCAAATGATATCTTAGATATTTTTCCCCGACCAACCTACACAAGTGGATATTCAACACGGGTCACAAATATCTAAACACAGGTAATTTCCCCTGCCAACCCTCCAAGAAATTTATCGACATGGGTCACTAATACCACTCACTAAGTAACTTTCCTCGACCAACCTACACAAGAGGATATTCAACACAGGTCACTGCTACTTACTTAATAAATACTTTCCTCGGCCACCCCACACAAGAGAGTATTAAAAACAAGTCATGACTATTTATTAAAGGTTAAAGCATATAATTCGGAGGAGCTCACATACTAATCTTACCCTCTGCTAACAACTACTTACCAAAGATAAACCTCTTGCATCGATTCATAAGCATTGTTATTCTAAAAATTCCGTCAAGACCTAGTTACATCTCTAGGTTATTCTATTGATCTAATGTTTTTCTCACTTTATCACATCTTAATGTTTTTAATTATATAATTTCTTAATTACATAATTCTTCAATTTCCTTTAATTATCAAAATTAAAATAATTCCATATCATAACCAATATCTCTACATTTCATTGCATAAAATATTTTCTCATCTTTCTATTGATACCAAGAACGCTTAAATCGGTCACCCGAGTCAAAAGATATGAATTTTTGAAATATTTTACATTTTACAACAGTGGTAAACGATTACCGTAATATGGTTAACCAATTACCACATGCGTTGTTCACACAAAGCCATTTTGAGAGTTAGAGCCACATTCTGGTAACCAGTTACCTGAAAGTGGTTAAACGGTTACCAGGTTCATTTTTCACGTAAAAACCCTAATTTTTGTTTGACGATGGTGCAGATCTAGAAGGGGGTTGAATAAATCCCTTTTAAAAATTATTCAAACTTATAGAAATTTAATTGAAAAATGGTTTGTGGAAGCTCCCCTGAAAATTCACGTCTAAATTTTATTAAGGCACCAGTGATCAGATATGCGATATAAAACAAAATGGGATGCTAACGATAAATGAATCAATGACACACTAATTAATTACTTAAATCTTTCACAATTGATATAAGTACTTCCAACAATGTAGAAAGAGAAGAAAATTACACAATGAAAATGAATTAATGTGTTTCGAATTTTATCAAACACTAGGTGGGCACAACACACCAAGTGTGTTTTGAAAATATTTATAGAGCAAAATTTTTCTAAAATTACTAACAAATTTTATAGCAACAATTTCACAAACACTTAGAGTGCACAAAAATTTGCAAAACACAATTTTCAATATTATACTATTTCAAGTTGTGTGAAAAATATAACGAAAGAGAAACGAAAAGAACACATGGATTTGTTTGGGCAGTTCCCCTACCATCTTCGTTAAGGGTACCTCTGCCCCTAATTTAAAAACCGAATTGGGATATGTATTAAAATTGCAATGTTCTTAAAAAGAGAAATTACAAACAAAAACCAATCCTAATTGTTGTTGTAGTTATGTTTCTCTTTGTCCATTGATTTAAGATGAATCAAATCCTTCAAGCGTGTCGAACAAACCTCCGATTATTGCTCCCTTCTTGAAAAAATCCTTGATTCTTCAAACTTTGAGCACGACCACTTTGAATCGATACGAGTGAACCCACACCTTTCTTCACAATCCTCCGGTTACTGTGATATGGTTGAACAATCTCTTCGATCTTCAAACCTCTTCACTCGACTGAATTATGAACCAATGGTGTATGCAAAACCCCCAATTCACAATGATCTTAAAGGATAAACACTCAAGGTTTATTCAAGAAAAACCCATAAATCTCTCAACCCAAACTGAATTAGCGATTCCAATGTTTGAACGTTATCACATTGAATCTTGCACTTTGATCAACAAAAATGATTGTGTGTAGTTGTTGATTAATGCTAGAGAAGATGAAGACGGTGAGAGAAAATTGTGTATCTATTTGACTTTTCTTGTTAACCATGAAAAAATAATGCCCCTTCAATTTATACTACCACATTAGATAAGGAGTCACTTGTAAAATAAAATAGGAGAGAAAATTAAGTAATTTTGAGCCTTTGTTCCAGGATGAGTCAATCTAAAATATCTTTGAGTCGACCTGAATGACCTTTTGAGTCGACCTAATTTTGGTCCTCAGTCAGCCTGTTGAGACCCGTATGAAACAAGATATTTTGCATCTTGCTTGAGTTGACCTAGTCAACCAAATCAGTTGACTCATTACTTTGAGTCGATCTGTTTTTGTGCCTTCAGCCAACCTGTTAAAACCCATGGCAATCAAGACCATTTTCCACTGAATGAGTCGACCTGTTTGCCTTGATGAGTCGACTCATTTATCTAGAATAATAAAAAAATCACTTTATGATGATTTGAGCTTCCAAGTTCTTCTGATGCAATGTATCTTATAGATTCACAATAGTTTTGACATCATTAAAAACACCTGTACCTCTCACAATTTTCACTATGGTAATCATTTAACTCCTTTTGGTTAACCGATTACCACTGAGGCAGAAGCTCAAAACTTGCATTTTTTAAATATAAAAACCAGAGAAACTTGAGAAAACATCAATGGAACTTCATAACACATAAAATAAGTCATAATCACACATAACTCTACTATCCTTATGCATTTAATCAACAATTGAACCGTTAAAAATTATTGATTAGCAAAACTATCAAATTTTCTCAATTTCTAACCTAATTCTAGCAATAAAAAGTTCTAGAACTTAAGTTTCTATCTAGAGCCCACCTTACTAGTGGATGATGATGAAAAATTTACATGATTTAATGAAGAATAGATGATGATCCAAGTTCTCTCGCTCTTCTAGGTTTCTTCTTCTTCTTCTTCTTCTTCTTCTTCTTCGTCTTCTTTTTCTTCTTCTTCATTTTCTTCTTCTTTTTCTTTGCTCTTCCTTCTCTCTAACTCTTATTTCTCTTACTAGCATCTGTTTCTATTTTTAGAAATTAGGCAAATGAGAGATATAGAGAAATAACTATCAATTAGTAACACTAACTGGTCCAAAATTGAGGGTATCCAAAAATGTATCTAACACAACAATTAATAAAACCTTAGAGTCAGATAATATTAATCAATCCAATCTGAGCTCATCAGTTGTCTAATTATCATAACAAATAACTCTCAGAGCACACAAGGATCCAATTGATCTCAATTAATATTATCTAGAGCATTAATAAAAATACGGGGTATTACATCCTCCCCTCCTTAAATAGAAATTCGTCCTCAAATTTAAAATATGACTTGAATAGACGAGGGTATGCCTCCCGCATTTCTTATTCTAGCTCCTAAGTAGCACCCCCCGGATGCGTCGCATCCCACTGCACTTTAACAAATGGAATTTATTTCTCCTTAACACTTTAGTTTCTCTTCCCACAATACGGCTCGATTAAGGTTCAAACATTAAATCTGATTCTATCTCTATAGAATCTGGAAGAATTGGCTGGAGAGGATCAGGAATAAACTTTTGGAGTTGAGACACGTGAAATACATCATGCATCTCATAAAGAGGGTGGTAAGATTAATCTTTAAGCTACTTCACCAATCCTTTCAAAGATCCGATATGGTCCCACATATCTTGGACTTAACTTTCACGACTTAAAAGGTCCTTTCAATATCAATCCCGGAGTAACCTTCAAAAACACATGATCACCTTCTTTAAATTCTAAAGGTCTCCTACGGTTTTCTGTATAACTCTTCTGACAATCTTATGCTTTTTTAACATTCTTACAGATTATTCTAATCTTTTTCGTAGTCTCTTGAATAATCTTGGGTCCTAAAATTATATCCTTACCAACTTTAGCCCAACACAAAGTTGTTCTACATTTTCTTCCGTACAATGCTTCATAAGGAGCCATACCGATACTCGCATGATGACTATTATTATATGAAAACTCAATCAATGGTAAAAGTTCCTTCCAATTTCCTCTACTTTCAAGCACACATGCTCTCAACATATCTTCCATCATTTGTAGCGTCTGTCTATCTGACCATCCGTTTGAGGATGATTCGACGTGCTCAAATACAACTCCATACCCATAGCTTGTTGAAAAGCTCTCCAAAATCTTGAAGTAACTTTGGATCTCTATCAGACA
Organism: Lathyrus aphaca; assembly: GCA_963966055.1. NCBI lineage: Eukaryota > Viridiplantae > Streptophyta > Magnoliopsida > Fabales > Fabaceae > Lathyrus > Lathyrus aphaca. Next base: position 195,437,931 of record OZ014519.1, on the reverse strand, counting down.
CAATTTTATAGGGAGAACCATGAAGTCTCACAATTTCATAAATAAACAACCTTGCAAGATGACATGTCTTGTAAGTAGTCTTTACGACTAAGAAATGTACAAATTTCATTAGTCGATCCACAATCATCCAAATAGAATCATAACCACCTTGCATACGGGACAATCCCACCACAAAGTCCACATAAATACAATCCCATTTCCAAACAAGAATCTCTAAAGGTTATAATAAATTGATCGGTCTTTGGTTTTCAATCTTTACATGTTGGCATACCGCGTATTTTGACACATATACTGCAATATCTCTTCATTCTGAACCACCAATAGTTTCTCTTTAAGTCTTGGTACATCTTCGAAGAACCAGGATGTATAGTGAAAGCACCTTTATGAGCTTCATCTAAAATCTTCCTTTTTAATACCACATCATTTGAAACACAAATCCTTTGATTAAACATAATGACTTCATTTGCAGCTCTTGCAAAACCCGGTTGAAGTAACATCTCTTGTAAATTCTCATATAACACTTGTTATTGTGTAATATCATCTCTTAAAGTAGAATTGACATTCAATTTTCCAATTATTACACTATTTCGAGTCCAAAAAAACTTGAAATTAAGATCTCAAAACTTTTTCAATAAGGCATATTCTAACATCATCAACTTGGCACTATGAAACGCTTTCCGACTTAATGCATCGGGCATTTTATCCGCTTTTCTTAGGTGGTACTTTAGTTCCAAATCATATACCTTTATATACTCCATCCATCTTCTCTGACGCATGTTCAACTCTTTCCGATCAAACAAATACTTCAAACTCTTATGGTCACAGAACATCTCAAAACATATACCATACAAATAATGACGCTACACTTTCAATGTAAAAACAACCGGTGCTAGTTCCAATTCATGAGTTGGATAATTCTCCTCATGAACTTTCAATTGTCGAAAATCATAAGCTACCACTTGTCCACCTTGCATCAAAACACCTCCTAATCCTATCTTAGAAGTATCATAGAATACTTCGTACGTTATGATCAAGAATGATAAAAAAGGAGTAGTCGTCAATCTCTCTTTAAAACCTATACAACTTTGTTCACAACCTGAATCCCACTCATAAGAAAAATCCTTTCTAGTAAGTGTAGTCATCCGTAATGCTAATTGAGAAAAACCCTTGATAAACCTTCTATAGTAACCAACCAATCCCAAGAAAATTCTAACTTCTGAAGCATTCTTCGGTCCCTCCCAATTAATCACTGCTTCGAATTTTGATGGATCCACCGTCACACCTCCTTGAGACATGACATGACAAAGAAATTTAACTTCCGTCATCCAAAATTCACACTTACTTAACTTAGCAAAAAATTGTTTCTCTTGCAACACCGATAAAACAATTCTCAGATGTTCTCCGTGCTCTTATGGAGTACAAGAATAAATAAGAATGTCATCAATAAATATCCCAACAAATTGGTCCAAGTAAGCTTGAAATATCCGATTCATATAATCCATGAACACAGCTGGAGCATTCGTTACACCTGAAGACATTACTAAGAATTCATAATGGACATAACAGGTTCTAAATACGGTCTTTGGTGTAACACCCCCTTTCTATTACCCCAAATAAGCAATTAAATCACTTAGGCACATATTAAAATTTCATCAGAGTATATTTGAAAAACGGTATAAAAGAGCAATGCCACATTATACTTGAAATTGAAAACATACAACACCTGCTCAATAAAGATATGCAACAAACAGGGTAACTTACATACACAAGGATTTCATCCTTACACCCGTATTCATCAATGCATTAAATAGCGGAAACAAAACATAACATTTTAAAACTTATATACTTATCATAAATATATTTGCAAGTTTGAAGCACCAAAATAATTCCATGTTTACATAAAACATTTCACATCAATATACATATACAAATGTATCCACAAAAGGCATCAAGCCAACCCTAGCTACCCGGTGCTACATATCAGAGCCGACCGACCAAAAAGATGAAGAAGAACTTCACAAAATATCATCCAACAACCTACTCTGCAATGCCTCATAAAGCATCATAAAACAACAGAAGGGTGAGAAACATTATCATAATAACATTGCATATAATTATATATATCAACATATAAAAATGCACATAAAACATATTCTCACCACACATTTCATTCCTCATCATCTATAAACATCGCAACGTGTACATACACAATCAAGCATGTTCATCATGCACCAATTCACTACTTCACATAAACTCATATTATTTATGTTTATTCCTCAATTCAATTTATTCCGCATAAACATACGACTCGCTATGTTTAATCACACATATACATTACAAATGTATAAATCACACACATATACACATATCAAACATGCATATATAAAATCAAGTATGTTTCATCACACATACTATCATCTCCATAATACTCCAAATAAACATATGCACATTCATGTTTATTTTTGCATATCATAATTAAAATGATAAAATGCAACTCATAGAGACCGAAACATGACTCTATGCAGATGCAATACGGTACCGACTCAACATTTCAGCAGGTTCTCTCAGGAACCAAATGTAATCATTGCTTGTTACCTAAAGTAACTCTCCGTCGGGCACACGATGTTCCCCATTGCTCACACCCCACATGGGCACACAATGTTTATGGATTGATCACACCTCACACGGGCACACAATCCGATTGCTCACACCCCACACGGGCACACAATCAATGTGAATAAATCACCCATCGCTCACACCCCACACGGGCACACGGTGTTTCTGGATTTCTCACACCTCACACGGGCACACAATCTGATCGATCACACCCCACATGGGAACACGATCTTGTTGTAGTCATCGCTCACACTCCACATGAGCACACAATGCTACAACGGATTCACAAAGAATCCCACAACACAAGAATGCATACATTATGCTTACATGCAAAATGACACACAACATTCCTGAAAATGCATACATATTCACAATATAGTTATGCATTCATCTCATACAATTAGCATACATTCACATTTAATTCAAGCAATGTATCTACTTGCCAAACGACCACAACACAACAATCAAACCAAAAATTCCATAATTAACATAATTATGCTTTATCGTAAAATTCGGGTAAAAGTCGGCTAAAATTACTCTTCTTAGCATCAATAGATTCTACACGTTTCTAGCTTCGAATCGATATAAGAATCACTAAAAACGGATACCCAAAACTAAATCTACGGATCAAAACACATAATCCCTCAAAAACCTACAGGCTCATTGAGCGCCCTCTCGCTCGCTGAGCGAGAATCGCCCTGGAACTTTCGATGAGCGAGGGAAAGCTCGTTGAGCGACCACTACGATTTCAGCAAAATACCAGCTGCGAACAATCAACTCTTTCACTCAAAAACTCCACCAAAACTCAAATAAACATGATCAACAACATGTACTAGCTACCATACTTCGATTATAATGATTTCTAACCGATTAATCTACCAATTTCTCACATTTTCTCTCAAACCCTAACTATTCATCTTCTCTAACTTTCATCAAAACGAAAACTCAACCAATCAAACACATACATAATCATACACAATATTAAGATAACAATGCTTATCACCCTTACCTGATTATTTCTATTTCTTGGAGCAATCTTGAAGCTTTTCCAACTTTCCCTCTTTTCTCTTCTTTTTCTCTTCTCTCCTTTTTCTTTCTTCTCTTTTTCTTTCTATATTTTCTTTTCTTTCTCTTTCTCACAACTTATACTCTTTTCTCTCTAATTCTATTCTTACTCTATTATTTCTATTTCTTTCCAACCAAATATCATTTTCTCACAAAATACCAATTCTACCAATTCTAACTTATCACTTATTAACAAAAGTCTAAAATACCCCCTTATCCAATTTTACCCGGAAATTCATAAAACGGTAAAAATCACATATCACACCAATATATCACATTAATTCATCAACATATCATATCATTATATTAATTTCACAAATAAAATAATAATTACTCAATTAAAATAAAAGTCTCCACAAAATTTGGGAATATTGAATCGGGGCGTTACAACTCTCTCCCACTTAGAAATTTTCGTCCTCGAAAATATTACCAGATTCAAACAACTCCGGATACGACTCGCGCATCCCACTCTCCAATTCCCAAGTCATATTGCCTTCCGCAGCTCCTCCCCATGCCACTTTCACAAGTGCAATATCCTTGCCTCTTAGCTTCTTAATTTCACGGTCCAAAATCCTAACTAGCAAAGCTTCCACCGTAAGGTTATCTCTTACCTCAACCTCGTCCATAGGAATAACATGTGACGGATTCGGAACATACTTCCGAAGTTGCGAAACATGGAATACATCATGCAAATCCGAAAGATTCGGAGGCAACGCCACACGGTAAGCCACAACACCCACTCGCGCAGTAATCTGAATAAAACGAGAAGTCAACTTCTTCGACTTCAAAGCACGACCCACACCCGTAACCGGTGTAACTCTCAAAAACACATGGTCGCCTTCCTGAAACTCAATATCCTTCCTCCTCTTGTCATGATAACTCTTTTGTCTACTTTGAGAATTTCTCATCTTCTCCCGAATAAACTTCACCTTTTCCGTAGTTTTCTGTACCATCTCTGGTCCAACTACCATTCTCTCTCTGGTTTCATGCCAACACAAAGGTGTTCGACATCTCCGACCATATAAAGCCTCAAATGGTGCCATACCAATACTCGAATGAAAACTATTATTATAGGTGAACTCAATCAATGCTAAATAACTATCCCAAACACCACCTTGTTCTAGCACACAAGCACACAACAAATCCTCTAACGATTTAATCGTCCTCTCGGTTTGACTGTTCATTTGCGGATGGTAAGCCGAACTCAATCTTAACTTAGAACCTAAAGCCTTTTGCAAACTTTCCCAAAACCTCGATGTAAATCTAGGATCTCTATCCGATACAATACTCTTAGGAACTCCATGTAACTTCACAATCACAGAAACATAAATCTCGGCTAGCTTCTCCAAAGAATAACTAATATCCATCGGAATAAAGTGAGCAGATTTAGTAAGTCTATCGACAATCACCCAAATAGAATTATGACCTCTTTGCGTACTCGGCAAAATCGTAACAAAATCCATCGATATACTATCCCATTTCCATTCCGGAATATCCAACGGTTGCATCAAACCACTAGACTTCTGATGTTCCACCTTAGACTTCTGACAAGTCAAACATGCATACACAAAATGAGCTACATCTCTCTTCAATCCGGACCACCAAAATATCTTCTTCAAATCTTGATACATCTTATTCGCTCCCGGATGAATACTTAAATTACTCCGATGTCCCTCTTCCAATATCATCTTTTTCAACTCCTCATCATCGGGAATACAAATACGACCACGGAATCTTAAAACTCCAAAATTATCAACCTTGAAATCCTCATTCTCATTCATCATCAAATCAACAAATTTCAAATCCAACTTTTGCTTTTCACAAACGGTTGCAAGAAAGGCATTCGTAACATGAAGCATACCAAGTCTCACACTTCTCGATGTCATCTTGCAAACCAAACTCAAGTCTCTAAAATTCTCCAAAAGTTCCCATTCTCTTATCATCAATGCGGACATATGTAACAACTTACGACTCAAGGCATCGGCCACCACATTCGCCTTACCCGGATGGTAATTCAAACCAAAATCATAATCCTTCAAAAGTTCTAACCATCTCCTTTGTCTCATGTTCAATTCCTTTTGATCAAATAAATACTTCAAACTTTTGTGATCACTAAAAACTTCAAATCTTGCACCATAAAGATAATGCCTCCAAATTTTTAGAGCAAAAACCACGGCCGCTAATTCCAAATCATGCGTAGGATAATTCTTTTCATGCACTCTCAATTGTCTTGAAGCATAAGCCACAACTTTTCCATCTTACATCAAAACACCACCTAACCCAAACAATGAAGCATCACAAAACACCACAAATGGTTCCGTTGGATTCAGCAAAATCAAGATCGGAGCCATTGTTAACCTTCTCTTAAGTTCCATAAAACTTTCTTCGCAATGATATCCCAAATGAAAGCCTTTCCTTTACAAGTCAACTACGTTAACGGAAGTGCCAACTTTGAAAATCCTTCAATAAACCTTCAATAATAACCCGCCAAGCCTAAAAAGTTTCGAATCTCCGTAACCGATCTAGGAACTTCCCATTGCATTACCGCATCAATTTTGGATGGATCAACACTAATTCCACCATCGGAAATCACATGCCCAAGAAAACATACCTTCGACAACCAAAACTCACACTTTGACAACTTAGCATACAATTGCTTCTCTTTCAAAATCTATAGCACAATCCTTAAATGCTATTCATACTCCTCTTGAGACTTAGAATAAATCAAAATGCCGTCGATGAACACAACCACAAAACAATCCAACTGTTCATGAAAAATATGATTCATGTATTCCATAAACACACCTGGCGCATTAGAAACTCTGAATGGCATCACATAATACTCGTAATGACCATACAATGTCCTAAAAGCCGTCTTTTGAATATCCTCCTCTTTCACACGAATCTGGTGATATCCTGATCTCAAATCAATCTTACTAAAAACACGCGCACCAACCAATTGGTCCATCAAAGCATCAATCCTCGGAAGTGGATACTTGTTCTTAATTGTCACCTTATTCAACTGTCGATAATCAATACATAACCGTATGCTTCTGTCCTTCTTCTTTAATAACAATACCAGTGCACCCCAAGGAGAAACACTCGACCTAACAAACCTCTTATCCAACAAGTCATTCAATTGATTTTTCAATTCTACCAACTCTGAAGCTGACATACGATACGGTGCCATCGAAATCGGTCTAGTACCCGTAACTAGATCAATAGAAAACTCAACTTCTCTTTCCGGCAGTACATCCTTAATATCGTCCGGAAACACTTCTGGAAAATCACACACCATTGGAAACCTACTTATTTCCACTTCGCCTTCCACTGACCACGATGCAAACAAACCAAACAATTGAACTTCTTCCATTAAAAGTTTCTTCAACTGTTTCGTGGATAGGAAACTCTCTTCTTCGTCATCATCCAAAGAAGGAAACCTTACTAACTTATGATAGCAATCAATATGAACTTGATTAAATTGCAACCAGTTTATACCCAAGATCACGTCCAAACCCTCCAACGGTAAACAAACTAAATCCATAACAAAATCTTTACCATACATGGTCAAAGAACAACTTTCGCACACCAAAGAAGTAGTTACCGACCCTGAAGCAAGAGTCTCAATAACCATCTCACCACCCCAAGAAGACATAAACAAATTCAAACGCTTAGCGCACTCAAGAAAAATGAACGAATGAGTCGCTTCCGTATCAATAATAGTAACTAAAGGCGTACTATTAATAAAGCATGTACCTTTAATCAAACGGTCTGCACTAATAGTATCCTTCCCTACTAATGCAAACACCTTTCCGCCCTCCTGAGCTTGCTTCGGCTTAGTACACTTAGTACAAATGTGACCAACTTCCCCAGAATTGAAACACTTCATAACATTCCTCCTACACTCGGTAGTAGCATGTCCAAGACCTCCACAGTTTGAATATTTCACAATATTCTTCCCACACTCAAAATACTTGTGGCCTATATCGCCACACTTATAACACTTAATGGGACAACAACTCCCTCCACCAGATCTCCTATCAAAGTTTCCCCTATTTTTTCCCTTATTAGCGGGTGTCACATAAGGTCCACTTCTAACTTGTTTCTTCCCTCTCTTCTCATTCACACTCTTCTAATCCTCTGATATCCCACAACTTGCTTAATCTCAGGATGCAAACCATTCTCATACTTAATGCACTTAGAAAACTCAGCAGTAGCAGCAGCATAATGAGGATGAAACTGAACCAATTCCATAAATTTAGCAGTATAGTCAACCACTGACATACTACCTTGCTTCAACTCAAGGAATTCCATCTCTTTCTTTCCCTTCACACTCTCAGGGTAGTACTTCCCTAAGAACTCAGTACGAAAAACTTCCTAAGTTATCTCTTCATCATTCTCCTCAAGAGTTTGACTTCTACCGACCCACCAATCATCGGCTTCTTCCTTCAGCATGTGAGAACCAAGCCTCACCTTACTCTCTTCAGCATAATCTATGACTCTGAAGATTTGTTCAATCTCCTTCAACCAATTCTGAGCACCATCTGGATCAAGTCTTCCTTTGAAGACCGGCAGTTGATTCCTCCTGAACTCATCATTCTCATTCACATCCGGCGCTCCCTGCACCGCCGTAGCCATTACTTCCAAAGCAGAAGCCATCACATTGTTATTTCTACTAGCCATATTCTGATTGTTCCCAAAGACAACAACAAGATTAAACAAAAGTTCAATCACAACAACATCAAGACAGACACAACTGACTCGAACACTGGCTCTAATACCACTTAATGTAACACCCCTTTTCTTTTACCCCAAATAAGCAATTAAATCACTTAGGCACATATTAAAATTTCATCAGAGTATATTTGAAAAACGGTATAAAAGAGCAATGCCACATTATACTTGAAATTGAAAACATACAACACCTGCTCAATAAAGTTATGCAACAAACGGGATAACTTACATACACAAGGATTTCATCCTTGCACCCGTATTCATCAATGCATTAAACAGCGGAAACAAAACATAACATTTTCAAACTTATATACTTATCATAAATATATCTGCAAGTTTGAAGCACCAAAATAATTCCATGTTTACATAAAACATTTCACATCAATATACATATACAAATGTATCCACAAAAGGCATCAAGCCAACCCTAGCTATCCGGTGCTACATATTAGAGCCGACCGACCAAAAAGATGAAGACGAACTTCACAAAATATCATCCAGCAACCTACTCTGCAATGCATCATAGAGCATCATAAAACAGCAGAAGGGTGAGAAACATTATCATAATAAAATTGCATATAATTATATATCTCAACATATAAAATTGCACATAAAACATATTCTCACCACACATTTCATTCCTCATCACGTATATACATCGCAACGTGTACATACACAATCAAGCATGTTCATCATGCACCAATTCACTACTTCACATAAACTCATATTATTTATGTTTATTCCTCAATTCAATTCGTTCCGCATAAACATACGACTAGCTATGTTTAATCACACATATACATTACAAATGTATAAATCACATATATATACACATATCAAACATGCATATGTAAAATCAAGTATGTTTCATCACACATACTACCATCTCCATAATACTCCAAATAAACATATGCATATTCATGTTTATTTCTGCATATCATAATTAAAATGATAAAATGCAACTCATAGAGACCGACACACGAATCTATGCAGATGCAATGCGGTACCGACTCAAAATTTCAGCAGGTTCTCTCAGGAACCAAATGGAATCATCGCTTGTTACCTAAAGTAACTCCTCGTCGGGCACACGATGTTTCCCATTGCTCACACCCCACATGGGCACACAATGTTTATGGATTTCTCACACCCCACACGGGCACACAATCCGATTGCTCATACCCCACACGGGCACACAATCAATGTGAATAAATCACCCATCGCTCACACCCCACACGGGCACACGATGTTTCTTGATTGCTCACACCCCACACGGGCACACAATCCGATCACTCACACCCCATATGGGCACACGATCTTGTTGTAGTCATCGCTCACACTCCACATGAGCACACGATGCTACAACGGATTCACAAAGAATCCCACAACACAAGAATGCATACATTATGCTTACATGCAAAATGACACACAACATTCCTGAAAATGCATACATATTCAAAATATAGTTATGCATCCATCTCATACAATTAGCATACATTCACATTTAACTTAAGCAATGTATCTACTTGCCAAACGGCAACAACACAACAATCAAACCCATAATTCCATAATTAACATAATTACGTTTTATAGGAAAAGTCGGGTAAAAGTCGGCTAAAATTACTCTTCTTAGCATCAATAGATTCTACACGTTTCTAGCTTCGAATCGATATAAGAATCACTAAAAACGGATACCCAAAACTAAAGCTACGGATCAAAACACATAATCCCTCAAAAACCTACAGGCTCGCTGAGCGCCCTCTCGTTCGCTGAGCGAGAATCGCCCTGGAACTTTCGCTGAGCGAGGGATAGCTCGCTGAGCGACCACTGCGATTTCAGCAAAATACCAGCTGCGAATAGTCAACTCTTTCACTCCAAAACTCCACCAAAACTCAAATAAACATGATCAACAACATGTACTAGCTACCATACTTCGATTATAATGATTTCTAACCTATTAATCTACCAATTTCTCACATTTTCTCTCAAACCCTAACTATTCATCTTCTCTAACTTTCATCAAAACCAAAACACAACCAATCAAACACATACATAATCATATACAATATTAAGATAACAATTCTTATCACCCTTACCTGATTATTTCGATTTCTTGGAGAAATCTTGAAGCTTTTCCAACTTTCCCTCTTTTCTCTTCTCTCCCTTTTCTTTCTTCTCTTTTTCTTTCTATATTTTCTTTTCTTTCTCTTTCTCACAACTTATACTCTTTTCTCTCTAATTCTATTATTACTTTATTATTTCTATTTCTTTCCAACCAAATATCATTTTCTCACAAAATACCAATTCTACTAATTCTAACTTATCACTTATTAACAAAAGTCTAAAATACCCCCTTATCCAATTTTACCCGGAAATTCATAAAACGGTAAAAATCACATATCACACCAATATATCACATTAATTCATCAACATATCATATCATTATATTAATTTCACAAACAAAATAATAATTACTCAATTAAAATAAAAGACTCCAAAAAATTTGGGAAAATCGAATCTGAGCGTTACATTTGGCACATCTGAACTCTTCACACGGATCTGATGATAACCCGACCGTAAATAAATCTTCTAGAACATACATGCTTCTTGTAAACACCCCAAATTTTACCTCACTAATTTCACACCATGGCTTGCGATCTTTCATCTTTATATAAGCATAAGCATACCACATCTCATATTGCATTTTTGCTTCACTGCATAAGTTCAAGTTCATCTGCATCTAGGGTTTGTGATCTGAGCAATCCAAGATTCCACCTGAGCCACTCCAAAGGCCTCAAATATTTCCAAGAGGGTCTATGTGTGTTCTATCATCATGTTATATCCCTCAAAGTTCATAGAAGTCAAGAAATCACAAGAATTGGCAAGGCATGGAAACAGAGCTAGGGTTTTCACTACACAGATGACCAGAATTAGGGTTTTGGTTTCAGAGGCCTTAACTCCAAATTTTTGGGCCATTATTGTTTCTAATGTTCTTAATATATTATAAGTATCATGTGTACCAAGTTTGATGAAGAAATTCATTGTGGAAGTCATCTGTTCACTGGGTAACTTCTTGAGCAAATCAGAGCAAAATCAGGGCATCTGAGGCCCCCAACAATGGAACCAAAGGGGTATCTTCATCAAATTGAAGTTATATGATCTTTATTTGATCATTGAAGTGCTTGGAAGTTCACAAAATTGAAGAAATTTGAGCTAAACCAAAAGTTGCCAAAAATGGAAATGACTTGTAATGGAAACTTTCCATTTTGGGAAAGTTCTTCAACCTCCTCTTTCTTAATAAAAAATGCCTCAAATGAAAAATTCTTGGTCATGAAAGTTGTAGATTAGTTCTTTCCCTTTTCAAAAAGTACAAGAACATGTTCTAATTCATTATGGAACTCAAGTTATGATTCTTCAAAGTTGGCAAAAATCACATAATTTTCACATTCATGCCAAAGAGGGATTTTTGAAAATTCACTTGACAAGCTTCTAAGTGACCTCTAATGCATCTTTAAACATCATACCATCATAGTACAACTCATTTTTGATCAGAATTGGCCCAAGAGTTATGCATTTTCATGCCTTGAATTTCAAGAAATTTCAAAAGGGCCAAAACTTCTCAAATTTGCAAAATGGTATAGATCCTCCCATACACTTGTGCCAACATGCCAAATCTGTTTCTATGGTCCTCCTTGAACTCGGCTAAGGCCAGACACCCCTTGTAACCAGGCCTGCCATGGCCCATACCTCAAGTACAACAAAACTTGACGTTTTGCATTTCACATTGTCGCTCCCGAAGATTTGCATCCCGGTACAAGCGCGAACGGTCGGCGAAAGAGAAAAATGAAATGAACTGAAAAGAGTCGCCAGCTAGGCATTTGTATCCCGAAGGAAAGGTAATGCTGCATAAACCTAGAAAGAGATGGATAAGACGGTTGCGAACCAGAGAAGCTGAGAAAGGGGGTTGGTTACAACCTGGGAAGGTATTAGCACCTAGATTGTCCGTCGTACTCGACGAGATCCACGCTTGAAAGTTTGTGCTTAAAGGGGTAGTGTCTGAGCTATCTATGTGCAAAAGTTGGAAAATAATATACAAGTGTCAGTGTAGGAAAATGAAGTGAAGTGCTCAGGAATGAGGCTTAAAAAGAATGCTGAAAGAGGGGGAAGACACATAGACTTTTGTTCGATAATAGTTAAGTTATGCCTACTTATCCTCTCGTGCAATGAGGAAGTCAGAACACCTTAGTTCGACTCAAAGTGACTAAAAGATAAATTGACTGGTGAACTGCTTGCTTGCCTATGCTCAAGTGTATGACTCGTCTGGCTCGAGTGTTAACTGTCTTGCATTAGACGGAAGAAGAAAGTTCTCGCTTGTGAGTGAGTGTGATGAGAAAAGAATCCCGGAGGAGACGATTATTGTTTGTTTTTGAGTTTTCAATCTTTTATTGTTTTTTGTGTTTGTCATAAGTTAATGAGCTTAAGCCTAAACCAAAGGTTAGTAAACTCATCATATCCTCCCTTTGATTAGGGATAATGAGAATACCTTAAGAATGAGATAAACACCTCAAACTTAATTACCATGATGTAGGATTAAGATCATTAACCTACTTGTGATTATTTAGATGTTTTTGAGTTTTTGTTTAGTGTTAAGTAATGAGTTTAAGCCATAATCAAAGATTTAGTGAACCCATTACACCATCCTAATAGAAGGATAATAGATGAGCACACTTAAGCTGAGGAAGATACCTCAACTTAATCCATGATTAAGGATTAACCTCATGATAAAACAAGCCTTTATTAAAGTGGATTTTAATTCAGGGTAAGATTAAGAAGTGAAGTTTATGGTTTGTAAGACAACTTGAGGAGGACTTGTCCATTAACACTAGGGTTAGTCCCTCTTAACCGATAAAGGAAGAATTAGAACCCTAATGCAAGGCCCAAGTTACAAGCTATTGTCTTAGTGATTATTAAGATGGATTGATTAAGAGGTTTAAACAAATTAAGGGTTTAACACTTAGGATTAAAGTTATACACTCCATCCTAAGAGAAGGATGCAAGCATAACCCAAATTACAAAGTCTTAAAACCTTAAAGGTTTAGTCTCTGATTATGAGATGAGAAGAGAGACACAAAGAAGACTCAAAGGTAAAAACTAAAGGGGGACTAATCAAAACCCTAATTATTGTCATGCTTGGATGTTCTATGGTTTGTGAGGCTTGCAAGAGATCTTCAGAGAAGCCACCACTGGAAGAAGCAGATGAAAGGAAGAGAAGCAGAAGAAACAAGTTACTTACTTCACTGAAGAAGATAAGTAACTTGGAGAAAGAAAGTGAATGATGAACATGAATGAGCAAGCTCACTCTAAGGAAAAGAAAAATGCAGCAATGATGCATAAGAAGAAAGAGAAGAGAAATGAGAAGTGAAGGCAAATTCACTTCTCAAATTACTTACCACCTGAAAAGGTTAGCATAAAGGAAAGAAATGACATGAAAATGACATGTATGCAAAGGTAAAACCAAAACCAGAAGCAAACACATGATGCAAATGATGCTATGAGATGATGCAAAGGCATATCAAATGTTATGAATGTTCATACAAGAGATGGAATGCAAAGGATGCATGCTTTGAAGTTTGAAAGCACATGAAAGTTCATGGAATGAAATGAATGCAAATCATGGCAAATGAATGAAGAAATGATCAATCATGATTCTAATATGTCCTAAGATGTCTTATATGCCATATGAATGCAAGAAATGTCATGGAAAGTTCATGTATGGATGCATATGCAAGATGAATGCAAATGAACATGTAAAATTAGGGTTTCATGAAAGCATGAGATGCAAAAGTCAAAAAAACAGAAGCAAATCATAAGATAAAAAATTGCAAATGAACTCAAAGGAACCCTAACCTCATATGATATCACACCCCAAAGGAGGAGGTCTAACTCTTAACATAAAGAATGTTGTGATTTTTCTAAGTTTGCTAGGGTTTTAGGGTACCTCAAGAGGAAAAATGCAAATCAATTTGAAAATGCAAGATAAATTTGTGACAAAAATATGCTAGACACTACATGTCATATGAAGATCAATGCAAAAAGAACCAATGTCAAACACTTCATAGTTAGGCAGAAAAGAATTCTTGAAGTTAGGGTTCAAAAAAGGGATTTTTATGAACCCTAAATTCAAGAAAAAATATCAAAGTTGGATCAAAACCAAAAAGAAATTTGTATGAATGGTTTGAAAATGTTTCTAAATGTCCTAAAATTCAATGTGATTTTTTTTGGAATTTTTAGAAACCTAAATGATATTTTAATTAATTAATTTCCATTAATTAATTAAAACAAACATTTGAATATTTTTAAAATGGTTTTTAAATGCAAAAAATTAAAATTAAAATGTTTTTGGGTGGGGAAAAATATTTGAAATCAAAATGCAGAAGAAAAATATTTTTGGGATTTTCTAGGTATTTTAAATAAATTATGCAAGAAAAATGATAAAAAATGAAATAAAAAATGAAATAAAAATTGAAATAAGAGAAAGTAGGCTGATCCAAGGGACATGATTTAAACTGGAGAGGAAAATGTTGACCAGTGCGCAAATGAGTGGCTGAGATTCACTCTGAGTTAATTTATTTTAATTAATTCTAATTAACTAATTAAATGAAAATTAGGGTTTAATGAGGCAATTTGAGCCATCCAAACACGCGGGTAAGCAAGATCCTACGGCTATCATTCTAACTAACCCTAAACCCTAATTAACCTCTTAATGACTCTCAGGTGGCCGGAGAAGACCTCCGGTCATCTTCTCCGGCCAGCTCTTCACCCTAACTTCCACCCTAGGCCACCCCAGACCCCCTAACTCTCCAGAATCACTCAACTAACAACCCTAAACACGAATCCAGCAACAAAATCCATTTATTTTCACTCAAGATCATGAATCGAAGTTAAATGGAAAATACGCAAAAATTTCAGAAGCTTCATACATGCTTGTTTCTCACTCATTTTCAAAACCAAATAGATCATGATGATCAGCAAAGCATACAAAACATTTCTATAACCTAAAATCACATTTCTGGAAAAGTTGTTCTTGAGGATACCTGAAGTGGAGCTTTCTCAATCTGAGCTATCTGGCCACCTCTTTGGTTCAAAACGACTCCAATGATCCTCCTGGTGATGCTTTGATGCTTGGAGGAAGTTTATAATGGCTGGTTTGGATGGTTGTTCTTCAACTGGCCAGAAATCGTGTTTCAGTTTTGGGGGCTTTTTGGTTGCAATGACGGGTGGAAAATGATCCTCTTGTGATGCTGAGTTGTTTGATGAAAAAAGTTTGAAGATTGAGGGTGTGTGTTGTGAGTTTCGAAAGCTTTTTCTCTTGGGGTGATTTTTTGGGAACTTGATGATTTTGAAGTGTTAGGCTTGTGTGTGTTGTGTTATGAGCTGCATTTTGTCCACATAACAATGCTTGATAGGTCAGAGGAGTTGTTATGGACTGTGGTGATTGGTATGGGCAAGTTGCCAAAATGTCAACATAACTTGTACTTGAGGTATGGGCTCATGTTGCAGCTGGCTTTTGGCTTTTCCTGGCTCAGCAAAGATCAAGGAGAGCCATGGAATTGGTTTTGTGGTGATTCAGCAAGTTTATGGGAGGTTTTGTGCCCTTTTGCAAATTTGAAGAGTTTTGGTCCCTTTTGAATTTCTTGATGTGCAAGGCATGAAATGAGATGATTCTTGGGCCAATTCTGATTCTTAGGCAATGCACTATGTTTGTATGATGCTTAGAGGTGTATTAGAAGTCACAAAATGGCTTGGCAAGTGGTTTTGCAAAAATCCCTCTTTGGTGTATTCTTAAAAATTATAGGATTTTTGCCAACTTTGAAAGATCATAACTTGAGTTCTATAATGAATTAGAACTTGTTCTTGTACTTTTTGAAAAGTGAATGATCCAATCTACAACTTTCATGACCAACAATTTTTCATTTGAAGCATTTTTGGTTGAGAAAGAGGAGGTTGAAATACTTTCCCAAAATGGAAAGTTTCCATTACAAGTCATTTCCATTTTTGGCAACTTTTGGTTTAGCTCAAATTTCTTCAATTTTGTGAACTTCCAAGCACTTCAATGATCAAATAAAGATCATATGACTTCAATTTGATGAAAAATCCACTTTGGTTCCATTGTTGGGGGCCTCAGATGCCCTGATTTTGTTCTGACTTGCTCAAGAAGTTACCCAGTGAACATATGACTTCCACAATGAATTTCTTCATCAAACTTAGTACACATGATCCTTATAACATATTGAGACTATTAGAAACAAGAATGAACAAATAATTTGGAGTTATGGCCTTTGAAACCAAAACCCTAATTTCAGGTCATCTGTGTAGTGAAACCATAGTTCTGCTTCCATGCTTTCCAAGTTCTTGTGATTTTTTGACTTCCTTGATCTTTGAGGTATATAATATAATTATTGAACACACATGGACCCTCTTGGAATGCTTGGAGACCTTTGGAGTGGCTCAGATGGATCCTTGGATTGCTCAGATCACAAACCCTAGATGTAGATGAACTTGAACTAATGCAGTGAAAAAATGCAATATGAGATGATATGCTTAAACTAATGCAAATATGAAAGATCATAAGCCATGGTGTGAAATTAGTGAGGGAAAATTTGGGGTGTTTACAGCTGCCCCTATTCAAACATGAGTTAGCTGTGCAGGGCGTAAGCGACGGGCTTAACAGACAAACAAGATAACTTGTGGTTGAATACCAAAGACAGTCCAAAATTTGCACTCACTGGGGAGAAGAAGAAAAGGGATATAAATTGTAAAAGAAAGTAAAGTATGATTATAAAATGCGGGTGATGGAGGACGACCATCGAGCAGAGGATGACTGCTGGGGAATAAAGCAATGACGGGGACGGCCGATATGTTGGGGAAATAAAGAGACCACGACAGGGACAACCATCGGGTAAAGGAACAAGATTCTCTGGGGATTGAAGTAAGAGCAATGATGGGGATGACCATCAGGATTGGAAGGTAAAAAGTAAGCAACAACGAGGACGACCATCGGGTCAAAGAATAAATGAAATAATTGATGAGGGACGGTCATTAAAGGTGAAGGACGATCACCTAGCAGGGGACGGCCGCTCTTTATCACGACATAAGACGAATGTTGGATAGAAAAGGGTCGACGATAGGGAATGCCATCGGATAAGCATGATGAAGGACGATCATCAAGAGGTGAAGGACGATCACCTAGCAGGGTACGACTGCTCTCGGGGTTTATCATGACATAGGACGAATGTCAGATAACAAGATCAACGATGGGGACGGCCATCGGATAAAATGATGAAGGACGATCATCAAAAAGGTGAAGGACGATCACCTAGCAGGGGACGGCTGCTACAATATCACGACATAGGACGAATTTCAGATAGAAAGGGGTTCCAATAATGGAGACTCCGCTGGGGAAAGGATGAGGGATGGTCATCCATAGGTGAAGGACGATCACCTGGCAGGGTACGGCTGCCGAAAGTATCACGACATAGGATGAATGTCGGATAGAAGAAAAGTCGTTCTGCTGGGGAATGGTAAACACGGATGAGTGCTTACGCTTAAGAAGCAAAGGTATAAGTGTTTGACGCTGTGTATAGATTAAAAATGCGGACGAGCATCCTTAAGACCGTGATACAGACGAGTGTCGGTAGAAGCAAACGCTGACGCATGTTCAGAGATGATGGTACGGACGGGTACCAACTGGTTAACAAAGAACACGAACGAGTGTTGAATCTGTGGGGAATAATATATATACAAGATATGGACGAGTATCTGTATGAGTGAAAACAAGTATTATGAAGTATGAGCAAGACACAGACGAGTGTTCGACTTGATGGGGGATTGACACGGACGGGTGTCAGAAGAGAAAGTGTATAAGTTATGAACCTATATGTATATGAGAGTGTAAAAGGTATTCTGGAGACTTGTGGGGATAGGATGACACGGAAGGGTGTCAACAAGAGTGTATTATAACAAATGTTTGGTTTGCAATAAGTGACTTGGCAACCATGCTGGGGAATGGTGACACGGACGGGTGTCAAGAGAGTGTATAGGTATCTATATTTGAGAAGATGTTTGGCTTATATCTTCAGGGGAATAAAATGACATGGACGAACGTCGAAAAGGTATATATGAACATGTATATGTGGGAGAGTGCAAAAGGGGACGCTTTGGCTTTTATTTTCTTACGAGTTTTTTTATACATTACTGATGGTATTTACAGGTGACTGGTTCGAACCTGGCTTATGATCATGCAATATGTTTGATTTTTGCCGTAATGCTCCGTATTAGACGGAATGCTACGCTTTGTGGGGAAATATGATGCGAATTCTATGATTATGAAAAAGATACCGATCCGGGATTCAGATCCCACTGCTGTGAAGATCTTTGGCTGATCTGCTTGAAGGATATCCCAGCTGGGGATGAGATCATTGGTAGATCTGATAAAATATATGGCTTTGCTTGGGGAAATAGATCACTGATAGATCTATCCGGTGGGGAGACAACCCAGCTGGGGATGAGGAAGCTTCCGTCACTTTGTTGTGTGAGAATATCAGACGTTGCTCTTCTAGGTGGAGGCTGGAACTCTGCGGGGAGATAGTTCCCTTTTTTAGAGGCCTGGCACTCTGTTTAGGGAAGGAAAGATCATTGAACGATCTTCCTAAAGTTTTCTGTGGGGATCCCAGCTGAGGCTTTGACAACTCTGTTGGGGAAAAACATTTCAGAGGCTGCTTGGAGGAGATGTGCTGGGGAAGTGATGCTTGGAATGCTCCATGCTGTGTATTTGAATACCTGCAACCTGTTAAGACAAAGAAACGCACGAGTATCCCGAGGTATCCCTTATCGTATTCCGTCATAGGAGTTAGATATTCCTGAGAGTAAATACATTTCCTGCAAGCATTCAATTAGAAAGGCACATCTGTTTTATGCAAATATTATAGCATGGATATTGCATATTTTGCAAACGAAACAAAAATGTATAAGATGAAATGTGATTGAAAACACTGATTTTATTAATCTGGGTGCCCTGAATTGGCAAATACAGCCAAAGAAACAGATCCCCTGAAATGAGGAGATTGTTACAAATTGAAAAATTAAAAGTGCTGGCAATGTTGGTGACGCTTCAGTGAGCCTCTTTTGCTATGACCTGTATGACCTTGACGTTCTTCTTATCTTGCTTTCTGAAGAAGGTTGATTCTGACCGATGCTTTGACCTTTCGAAGTTTGCCATGTTGTAAGTGATACAGACGAATTCAGAATGCAGTTGTTTGCTTATTCCCTTATTTTGCGTGGATCACCCTTTTGGGTTTTCAATCCACCAGGATACCCATTTTTGTCTGAGCTGTCCAATGTGGCTTTTCAACTCAGCGGGTGTACATTTTTTTTCAATTTTCCCTTATTTTTGCCCGAGTCTTTTATTCTGTTTTTGACTCGCCGGGATGCCCTATTTTTGCATGGACTTACATTCTGTTTTTATGTCCAGCGGGTCATTTTATGCGAAGTATTTTTTAATTGCATCTGAATTCACAAGGGATAAGAAATCTTCACCATCCATAGTAGTGAGCATCAGTGCTCCACCAGAGAAAACTTTCTTTACTATGAATGGGTCATCGTAATTCGGAGTCCATTTGCCCCTGTGGTCTGTATGAGGAGGAAGAAGTCTCTTCAGCACAAGATCTCCCACTTGGTATTCCCGAAGCATGACTTTCTGATCGAAGGTTTTCTTCATCCTTTTCTGATACAACCGCCCATGACAGATTGTAGCTAATCTCTTTTCTTCGATCAGACTCAATCGATTGAACCGAGAACGGACCCATTCTTCTTCATTTAGCTTGACATCCATCAACACCCGTAAGGAGGGTAATTCAACTTCAACAGGTAGGACTGCCTCCATACCATACACAAGCTGATACGGTGTTGCCCCAGTGGATGTTCTGATTGAGGTATGATACCCATGTAAGGAAATGGTAGCATTTCATGCCAGTGTTTGTATGTAACCACCATCTTCTGCACAATCTTCTTGATGTTCTTGTTAGCTGCCTCAACATCGCCATTCATCTTTGGCCTGTAAGGAGAAGAGTTGTGATGTTGGATTTTGAAGTCCCGGCATAGTTCTGCCATCATTTTTTTGTTCAAATTGGAACCATTGTCAGTAATGATTCGCCGGGTACTCCATATCGACAGACAATGTCTCTTTTCAGAAATATGGCTACCACTTATCTGGTGACGTTTGCATATGAAGCTGCTTCAACCCACTTGGTGAAGTAATCAATGGCTACCAGGATGAATCTATGGCCATTTGAAGTAGTCGGTTCAATCTTTCCAATCATGTCAATGCCCCACATGGCAAAGGGCCAAGGTGAAGACATTACGTTCAAAGGATTTGGAGGCACATGCACCTTATCTGCATAAATTTGGCATTTATGACACCTCCTAGCATAGGCACAATAGTCTGCATCCATCGTGATCCAGTAGTAACCTGATCTTAACAATTTCTTTGCCATTGCATGTCCTCCAGCTTGGGTACCGAAAGATCCTTCATGCACCTCGTGCATCAGCAATTCTGCTTCTTTCTTGTCAACACATCTGAGCAGAACCATGTCAAAGTTTCTCTTGTATAACGAACCATCGACATTATGGAAGAAACTACCAGCCAGCCTTCTTAATGTCTTCTTATCATTGGATGATGCCCCAGGTGGGTATGTTTGATCCTCTAAGAAGAATTTGATGTCATGGAACCAAGGCTTGTCATCTTTAGCAATGTCCACAAAGAATACGTATACTGGTCGGTCTAGTCTGGATACTGAGATCCGAGGTACATAATTTGCAGTCTGGACCTTGATCATGGAGGAAATGGTAGCTAAAGCATTTGCGAACTGATTTTTGTCTCGAGGGATGTACTCAAGTTTGAATGTTGTGAAGAAAGTCAATAATATCCTCGTATAGTCACGGTACGGAATTAGATGCTCTTGGTGAGTGTACCATTTCCCATTGGTCTGATTGATTACCATAGCTGAATCCCCGAATACAGTTAAAGTATTGATCCTGAGGTCAATGGCTTCCTCAAGACCCATGATACAGGCTTCGTATTCAGCTTCGTTGTTAGTGCATGCAAAGGTGAGTTTTGCCGAGAAAGGCATGTGAACTCCTTTAGGTGTAATAAGCACTGCACCAACTCCACGACCATTCATATTGATAGCCCCATCAAACATCATTGTCCACTCTTCTTCTGGGTTAGGCCCTTTAGTGTGAACATGCTCTTCATGATCTTTTGCTTTTAGGAACATGATGTCTTCATCAAGGAAGTCAAATCTCATTGGTTGGTAATCATCAATGGGTTGCTCAGCTAGATAGTCAGACAGTACACTGCCCTTGATGGCCTTTTGAGATGTGTACTGAATGTCATACTCTGTCAGAATCATTTGCCATCTTGCAACCCTTCCGGTAAGTGCTGGCTTCTCAAATATGTACTTGACTGGACCCATTTTTGAAATCAACAAGGTAGTGTGGGTCAACATATACTGTCTTAGTCGGCGAGCAGCCCACGCTAAAGCACATCAAGTTTTCTCGAGCAGTGAATAACGTTGTTCACAGTCGGTAAACTTTTTGCTTAGGTAGTATATTGCAGACTCTTTTCGACCAGACCCGTCATGCTAGCCCAACACACACCCCATTGATCCTTCTAATACTGTTAGGTACATTATTAGAGGTCTTCCTTCAATCGGAGGTATAAGAATTGGAGATTCTTGTAAGTATTCCTTGATTTTGTCAAAAGCCTTCTGACAATCTTCGTTCCATCTGACCGTTTGTTCCTTTCTTAACAATTTGAATAGGGGTTCACAAGTTGAAGTAAGGTGAGATATGAACCTTGATATGTAGTTCAATCTACCTAAGAACCCCCGAACTTCTTTTTCAGTCCTAGGTGCAGGCATCTCTTGAATGGCTTTGACTTTGTCAGGATCAACTTCAATTCCTTTTTCACTTACAATGAATCCCAGCATTTTACCGGAACGTACCCCGAATGTGCATTTGTTGGGGTTTAGCTTCAACTGGTATTTTCTCAAACGCTTGAACAACTTCAATAGATTTACCAGATGGTCTTCTTCACTGAGGGACTTGGCAATCATATCATCCACATTGCATTCAATTTCTTTGTGGATCATATCATGGAATAACGTTACCATAGCCCGTTGATAAGTAGCACCGACATTCTTCAATCCAAATGGCATTACCTTATAACAAAATGTGCCCCAAGGTGTAATGAAGGTAGTCTTCTCCATGTCTTCGGGTGACATCCTGATCTGATTATATCCGGAAAATCCGTCCATGAAAGAGAATACCGAGAACTGGGTTGTGTTGTCGACCAATACATCGATGTGAGGTAATGGGAAATCATCCTTCGGGCTAGCTCTGTTCAGATCCCGATAGTCCACACACATCCGTACTTTGCCATCTTTCTTAGGCACTGGTACAATGTTAGCAACCCACGGCAGGTAACTAGTTACAGCAAGGAAACCGGCGTCCCACTATTTTTACACTTCCTCCTTAATCTTCATAGCCATATCTGGACGAGTATGGCGTAGCTTCTGTTTCACTGGAGGACAATCTTCTTTCAAAGGCAACTTGTGCATAACAATATCCGTATCCAGATCTGGCATGTCTTGATAGGACCAAGCAAAGACGTCGACGTATTCTCGGAGCATTTCAATAAGCTGTTCCTTCACTGAATCTTGCAGACCGGCCCCAATCTTCACTTCTTTCAAGTCTTCTTCGGTACCAAGATTAACTGCTTCAACCTCCTCCTGATGAGGAGTGATCACTTTCTCTTCTTGCCTCAACAACCTGGCTAACACTTCAGGTAACTCATAATCTTCTTCAACCCCTTCATAAGCTTGATTAATCATATTGTCGAAGTCATACAAGGTCATAGCAGTGCTGTTGTCGGTGCAATCTGGAGGATAATCTCTACAAGGGTTGAGATTGGTTCGTTTTAGTGATCAGTTTTAATCTTGCTTAGAAAAAGTGAAAATGAAGTTATTTATTTTGAAAACATTGCCATTTTATTGTTTTGTACAAAAGTGAAAAATGAAAAGACAGTGAGCGAAAAAGAGACTCGTTTGCAAAAGGTGTTCGATATTCATTGATTAATCATTTGCACAAAATTACAATATGGTCCTATTACAAAATGAGTCCTAACACCTTGGGCAAGATGCAGGACTTGATGCATGCTAAAAAGACAGGAAATAATAATTACTCTGTAGGAGTAACCCTTATAATTTCCCGGGAAGACCAGTTAAGGACTTGGTTCCCCGGGATCCTTGGACGTATCCAGCTCTCCAGGTTGCGGTCGCTTTCCTCCTCGTCTTCTAGATTTTTAACAACATCTGGGGTGAGCATCCCCCCACTGATGAACTTGGGCTCCTTAGCAGCCTCTGATTGATCTTGTCAGAATGGTTTATAACCCAAACCGAATCTATCTTCCTTCTTTTCCACTAGCAGCAACTTGCCCCAGCCTTGAGCAGTACCTTCTTCAACAAGCTTTTGGGCTTGCTGATAAGAGATGATTGAAGTACCCATCCTGTCTTCCTGGGATGCAGCCAATACTCCAGTAGCCTCATTAACATTTAGGGCCTCAAACCCTTGGCTCATTGTCTCATGGATTTCACCATCCATCTCAATATATTTATACGTAGCCAGACGGCTAACAAATATGTCCTCCTCACCACAGATGGTGATAATCTGTCCTTCCCATTCCTACTTCAATTTCTGGTGAAGGGTCGACGTTACTGCGCCTGCAGCGTGAATCCAGGACCGACCTAGAAAACAGTTGTATGCCGACTGTATGTCCATCACATAGAAAATGGTCTTAAAGACTTGTGGACTGATTATCACTGGCAGCTCCACCTCTCCCAAAACAGATCTTTTGGAGCCATCAAAAGCCCTGACCACAAGATTACTTGGCCGGAGAGATATCCCATCATACTCGAGCTTGACAAGAGCTTTCTTGGGTAAGACATTGAGTGAGGACCCAGTGTCTACGAGAACATGAGATAAGACAGCTCCTTTGAACTCCAAGGTTATATGCAAAGCTTTGTTGTGGAGACGTCCTTCTGTTGTCAAATTAGCATCAGTAAAACCTAGCCCATGGCTAGTGTTGACATTTGATACTACTGTTTCCAGCTGATTTACAGTGATCTCTTATGGCACGTAGGCAGCGTGGAGAACTTTGAGAAGTGCATCCCGATGGGCTTCGGAACCTAACATCAGTGATATGATTGAGATCTTTGAAGGAGTCTGGTGGAGCAGGTCCACAACTTTATAGTCACTTCTTTTAATAATTCTCATAAACTCATCCACGTATTGATCGAAGGATGACTTATGAGTTTCTTTCGGTGTAGATTCTTCGGGTATCACACTCTTCCCCTTGGCTATAGCAACAACCTCTGCCTCAGTGTTGGTTCTAGGGACTTGTGAAGTGAAAAGACGTCTGCTTCGGGTGAAGCCTCCGCCTCCCCCAACATTATCCACTTGGGGAGTGAGAACTGGAGAATCAAGAAGGACTTTCTCTCTGTTGCAGTATAGATCAACACCATAATGCCATGGTATAGCACTGTCTTTATCATATGGGATCGGCCCAGGCACCGTGATAGTGACTGGGCTTACTGCTGCAGTTGTTGGGACTGTAATATTCTGTGGATCATAGAAAATTGTAACAGGACCTCTGGTGGATGTTGGTGAAGGTGAATTGAAGCTTTGTTGAGATTGTTGTTGAGACTGTTGAAAATTGTTGGAGTTCGGGACCGTTGCCGGGTCATAATAGATTGTGACAGTGGAAACATCATTGTTGGTTGTTGAAGTTGTAGTAGCTGGTGCAAATGAATTGTTATGTGTTGAAGTGATAGATGAAATGATTGCTGAAGTTGTAGCTAAATCAGTCGGAACAATGGTTGTTGCAGTTGTAGAAGAATCACTTGGAAAGATGGTTGTTGCATTTGTAGAAGAGTCAGTTGTTGTTGATAAAAGGGTTGTTGGTGTTGTAGAAGCGGTGGTTGTAATTTGCAGAATGCCTTCCTTAATCAAATCATTGATGCCTTTCCTCAAGCTAGCACACCCATTCTCAGAAAGTTTGCATAATTCACAACTGGCCTCACAACCTGGAAACAATTGGCATTTTAAAAGCTGGGCTTTAACCTCTGCCAGAGGTGTCTGAATACATGCAATATCTTCTATCAAACTCAGGGGTGATCCATCCTCTACAACATTAATCCTTGGCCCATTGTAGCTTGGAATAGGATTTTTCATTACATTTGGAGGAGGTGCAAAGTTCAGGGCTATTGAATCTACCAGATCCTGAACCTTCATATGCAGAGCTCTGCATTTTTCCGTAGAGTGACCAGGTGCGTTAGAGTGAGAAGCACACCTAGTATTGGCATCATAGTTTCTAGGAAGGTTTTGAGGATCAGGTGGAGCCAATGTCCTTAACTCAACAAGATTGAGCTTTAGGAGTTGTGGCAGCAGTGTGGCATATGACATAGGAATGGGGTCAATTACTCAGTTGACCTGAGATGGCCGTTGTTGAAACGGGCGTTGTTGTTGATTGTTGTTATTGTTGTTGTATGATCTTTTTGGAGGAAATTGTTGTTGTTGCGGAAAGTGTTGCGGTTGTTGAGCATACTGAGGAGGTGGAGCAGGGATAGTAACAGCAGCAACTGTCCTGGGCAAGTATTGGGGTCTCCCTCTTCCCATGTGCACGGAGTTTGTCTCACCAGATCTACGGGGCCCAGCAAATGGTTTTCTTGTACTGCTTGAACTGGCACCGTTGTCGGAGATCTTTCCCATCTTCAATAGACTCTATTCTTTCCCTAGCTATCACCACATCTGCAAAGCTGGTAGAAGAAAATGCAGCCAATCTGTCAATATATGTTCCTTGAAGGGTATTCATGAACATGTCTGCCATTTCCCTTTCAGACATGGGTGGTTGAACTACAGCAGCAAGTTGCCTCCACCTTTGGGCATATTCCCTGAAGCTTTCACGGGAAGATTGAGACATCCCCATCAGGAGAGTCCTGTTTGGAGCCATGTTCAAGTTATACTGATACTGACGGATGAACGCTTCAGCCAAGTCTTTCCAATTCCTTACTATGGATCTAGTCAAGTGGGAATACCATTCTCAGGATGCCCCTGTCAAGCTATCCTCGAAGTAAAACATCCACATCTTTTCGTCCATGGTGTATGCTTTTAACCTTCCCAAGAATGATTGAAGGTGGGTGCGTGGGAAGGATGTGCCATTATACCTTTCAAAACACGGGGGTTTGAACTTGTGAGGAATTCTCACCCCTTCCACCAGCCCCATGTCCATTACATCAAACCCTAGGGAATTCTGGGATTCAAGAGACCTCAGCTTCTCAGCAATCTCATCCAATCGACGGTCGTAAACTTCGTCCCCAGCCCCAACGACTGTAAACTGCTCTTCTTGAGGATCCTCTTGCAAGATCCTACTTCCAGAAGTGCTACCCTGAGTATTCCTTATGGCATTGATTTCTGGGTTTAGATGAGGCCCAAACTCTGGTGGATCAGTGCGAAGCTGCACGTGATCGTTGTTACTGGTACCTCATGTACCTGGATGGTGTTCTTCAGGAGTCTGCCTTTCAACCAACTCCCTTAGTCTTTCCTGGCTTTGAGCTAAACCAGTCATCACAATCATGAATTGGGTCATCTGATTCCTCATCTCAACCCTCTCATTTGCCATTTGGGTCCTTACTTCGTTCAAGTCTTGCTGAACTTGATCCATCTGGAGTCCCGAAAGGTTGTTTCTCGTCGGGTACCGGTGTATTCTGTTGACAGGGAACACTCTTCTGCGAGCAATGTTTCCTGAAGCCACAACAAAGTGAGAAACACCAATAAAACAAAACCTACAAAACAAAGAAAATTTTAGTATGCAATGCAATATGCTTATTTGTCTTCCAAGGGTATCCGATTTGGTTCTTCGATTTTGACCTTTCCAGACCTCGAGGAAATGCTGATGATGTTGGTAGATAAAGCCCACCATAAATAATACAAACTGATATATTACAAAGGATAAAAAATACATAGTTTGATTACAATACATTCCCATGGTGGGTCAAAATACAACAACGAAATCAAAAGTACAACAAAAGGAAAGTACAAGCAAAAGAGATCAAACATCCAATCCAAAGTCATCCTCCCGGACTTCCTTCAGAAGGGATTCTTTTCTCATCACACTCATTCATAAACGAGAACTTGTTTCTTCCTTCTAATGCAAGCCATTTAGCACTCGAGCCAGACGAGTCATACACTTGAGCATAGACAAGCAGGCAGTTCACAGTCAATTTATCTTTCAGTCTCTTTGAGTCGAACTACGATGTTCCGACTTCCTCATTGCACGAGAGGAAACATAGGCATAACTTAACTGTTATCGAACAAAAGTCTCTGTGTCTTCCCCCTCTTTCAGCATTCTCTTTTAAGCCTTAGTCCTGAGCATTTCACTCTCTTTTGCACCGACACTTGTATATCTCATTTCCAGCTTTTGCACACAGATAGCACATACACTACCCCTTTTAAACACAATCTTTTAAGCATGGATCCCGTCGAGTACGATGGACAATCTGGGTGCTAATACCTTCCCAGGTTGTAACCATCCCCCTTTCTCAGTTTCTCTGGTTCACAGCCGTCTTATCCATCTCTTTTCTAGGTTTATGCAACATTACCTTTCCTTCAGGATAAAAATGCCTAACTGGCGACTCTATTCATCTTCACCTTCATTTTCTCCTTTCGCCGACCGTCCGCGTCTGTACCCTATCTGACCCGGTGTCTTTTCGGGGGAGAGACACTTCTTTCAATTAATCCAACAGGTCGTCTATCCGAGGTAAGGGTACTTGTTCTTTATGGTGACTTTATTCAACTAACGGTAATTGATACGTAACTGCATCCCACCATCCTTCTTCTTTACTAACAACACTGAAGCTCCCCAATATGAAACACTAGGTCAAATGAAATGCTTAGAAATTAACTCATTTAATTGATCCTTTAATTCTCTTAACTCAAGTGGCACCATCTGTTATGGAGAAACGGATATAGGAGTCGTTCCCAGTATTAGGTCAACAGAGAACTCTACTTCTCTTTCTATAGGAAGAGAAGTGACATCCTCGGGAAAAACATCGGAAAACTCACAAACTACAAGAATACTCAACACTTATTGGTTGCTACTTGTCTCCTTACTAAGAACCAATAAAACAATTTTCTCATTCTCAAACAAGAAATTTATCATTCCAACTGTACCTTCTAAAATAGTAGTTAGAACGTCCTTCGGAGTAGCCTCAACAGATGGAATTATGATTAGCTTTTCCTCACACCCAATAAACACTGAATTACCAGAAAGCCAATCCATTCCCAAGACGACATATGTAACACCCTAATTTAATAAAATCAATTATTTATTTAATT
Source organism: Lathyrus aphaca (assembly GCA_963966055.1). Taxonomy (NCBI): domain Eukaryota; kingdom Viridiplantae; phylum Streptophyta; class Magnoliopsida; order Fabales; family Fabaceae; genus Lathyrus; species Lathyrus aphaca. The sequence goes on along the minus strand of OZ014519.1, from coordinate 195,409,008 downwards.
ATTTATGAACATGTGGTAATTTGTAGTAATTTGTGGTATTTTGTGTAATATTAAGAAGAATGAATTATTTTATTAAATAATGATATTAGAATAATTGGATATTATTTAAATATTATTATTAAAAAATAAAATAAAAGAAGTTGGAGGTCTTAGGGGTAGGACGGTCTTTTGAGAAGGTTTATGAGAAAAGGTGCATACGAATAAATTCTCATATTTCGGGTTTTTGGTGAAGAGTGAGAATTTCTCTAAAGAACAAGGAGACCAAGGTTGGAATTTCTCAGAAATGATCGAGAAAGCTTAGTTTACTAAGGTATGGGGAGCAGTTCTCTTTCAATATCTATAATGTATCGATATTCTTATGAGAAAAGGGGATTTTTGAGGGAAAACCTAAGGGTTAGGAAGATTGTATGTAGGTTTTTGATGATTTGATGTTGTTATATGTTGTAGGTGAAGAATATATGTAGTTAATAGGTTGTATAATTGATTTCTGTGTTTTTCTACTATCAATTGGTGATTTTGAGGGTTTTGGTCGTGGATGGATGTGTGGAAAATCGCAGGGTTTTCTACTGAAAACATAGATTTTTGATTATTTGATGTTGTTAGCGAGCGAGTGAGACTTTGGGAAGTTCGCAAACAGAGAGTTGCTCACTTAGTTAAGGAAAGTCTCGCTTAGCGAGACCTGTAGCTTTTTGAAAAATAATTTCTTTTCTCTGATGACTCAAAATGACTTGTTTTGTTGCCCTGTGTTGCTATGATGTTGTAGTGAATTCTTACCATGCTATAATATGCCATATGTGTGAGAGTTATGATGAAAATGATGTTTAGATGATTAGGTGGTATTATGTTGATATGTAGTATTGATGACATGAGTAGATAAAATAGTAGATGTATGAATGATGAATAACGATGAATGCTGATGCAAATGTTGATTAAGATGATTATTTTATTGGTATTGCATCATTGCATTCATGGAATTATTATGATGATTGAGGCTTCAATCCCATAGTGTGGATTGAGGTGTTTTTGTTTATGTTGAGCTCCCTTGTGGAGGGTTGATGGCCCATTGTCCATCCATGATGATGATACGGTACCACATGCATATTAAGATGAATGTATTTAATTATTGGTGGCATAACATGTCTGCATTTTTTATGATGATGTGATTGATTTTGTCATATGTGGGTGATACTTGATGTAAATGATGTGTTGTTGTATGTTATCTTGTAATTCCATCTTTATATTATTTATATTGAATGTGAATTTACTCACCCTGCCTGACTTTTGTGATGGTCTATTATGCCATCCTGCAGATTCTCAAGAATAGCTCGGTGTTCGGAAGTAGCTTGGAGTGCATATTTTGGCGTTTATAGAGTCTAGGTGGTGTCTTGTTATGTGTTGTGTAACACTAGGAACGCTTGGATTATTTTGTTGTTTTTGTTTGTTTTAACACATGATTGATAATGTTTTGGATTTCTATTGAATCTTTAAACTATGTTGAATATAGTTGATAATGATGATCTGTTGCATATTTAAATGATGTTTTGTTTTTAATTATGATACAGCCCGTGTTATGGGACATGTCACATAGATGAGTTTAATTGATGATTTATTGAAATGTGATGCCCTTTCATGTTGAAATTCTAATTTTAATTGAGAAATTTCGTATATTTATGTCGTGGGGGTAAAAAGGGTGTTACATTAGTGGTATTAGAGTAGGTCGGTCTGTCAGGTCGTGTGTCATAGTTATCGGTCTGTTGTAAGTTGTTATTTGCTAAAGATTATTCTTTTCTGATGTTGTAAGTGTTGTTCATAATGGATGGAAAACACACACATGCTCTTGTAGAATCTGTTGTGGCGCTGGCTGAGGCTACAACTTGAAACAATGAATATGATGAGTTTCGTGCTTTGGAGAAGTTGCAGAGTAACAGTCCTCCGGTTTTTTAAGGTGATCATGATTCGCACAGTGCAAAGAAGTGGCTCAAGGAAATTGAGAAAATCTTTTGGGTGATGGCATGTACGGATGCCCATAAGGTACAATTGGTACCCATATGTTGTCTGAAGAGACCGAAGACTGGTGGGATAATACCCGTCAGTGTTTGGAGGATGCTATTACTGTGGTGACCTGGGTAGTGTTCAGGAGGGAGTTTCTGGGAAGTATTTTTCAGAGGATGCTCGTGGTAAGATGGAGGTGGAATTCCATGAGTTGAAGAAAGGAAACATGACGGTAACAGAGTATGCTAATAAGTTCATAAGGCTGGTGAAGTATTTTTCTCACTACAATCGTGTTGATGCTAAGCTGTCGAAGTGTCTCAAGTCTGAGAATGGGCTGAAACCAGAGATCAAACAAGGGATTGGATGTCAGCAGATCTGTAGGTATGTTGAGTTGGTGGACAAGACTAGAATCTATGATGAAGATAGCCGAGCTCGATCTTCTCACTACAAATAATTGAGTGAGAAGAAAGAGAAAGGCCAGTTTAGAGGAAAGCCTTTCGTGACTCTAGGTGAGAAGGGGAATCAGAAGGTTAAGATGGGAAGAAGCCAAGTGGGGAGCATGTTCCATTCCTCCCAAGTGCTACAACTGTGGTGAATCTGGTCACTAGTCAGATGTGTGCAGTAATCCAATGGTTAGATGCTACAGGTGTGGAAAGAGAGGTCATCGGGTTGGTGATTGTCCAAATAAAGGTCCAACTTATTTTAATTATGGTTAACAGGGACATATCAGCACCCAATGTCAGAAGTCTAAGAAGACTTTTACTGCTCCTCAGATGAATGGCAGAGTGTTTCCTTTGAGTGGTTATGAAGTTCCTAAGAAGAACAACTTGATTTGAGGTACATGTTTTATTAATGGTGATGAGTTGATTGCAATTATTGATCCTAGTTCTACACATTCTTTTATTTCTCTTGAATGTACTAATAATTTGGGTTTGAAGTTTTCAAGTATGAATGGTAGTATGGTAATAAAAATGCCAACTAATGGTTCTGTTACTACTACTTATGTGTGTTAGAAGTGTCCTTTGACTATTTTTGAGAAGGACTTCTTGATGGATCTGGTGTCCTTACATTTACACCAAATTGATGTTATTCTTGGAATGAACTAGCTAGAGTTCAATTTTGTGCATATCAATTGCTATGCGAAGACTGTAGAGTTTCCTGAAATTGGTCATCATGGTGAATTGATGTTCTTGACGTCTAAGCAAGTAGATGAATTGTTAGAAGATGAAGCTCAAATGTTTGCAATGTTTTCATCGTTACAAGTTAAAGGGAAGAATTTGATTATTGATTTACCAGTTGTTCATGATTTTCTAGATGTGTTTCCGGAGGATATAAGTGATTTATCTCCAGAACGTGAAGTTGAGTTTGCAGTGGATTTATTACCTGGTACTAGTCACGTGTCTATGGCTCTGTATCGTATGTCTGCTATAGAATTGAGTGAGTTGAAGAAGAAGCTAGAAGAATTATTGGAAAAGAAGTTTGTTTGACCTAGTGTTTCTCCGTGGGTTGCTCCGGTGTTGTTTGTCAAGAAGAAAGATGGTAGCATGAGGTTGTGTGTTGATTATCGGCAGATGAACAAGGTTACTATTAAGAATAAGTATCCACTTCCTAGGATCGACGACTTGCTGTATCATTTGGTGGGAGCTTGTGTATTCATCAAGATTGATTTAAAGTATGGTTACCATCAGATTCATGTTAAGTCTGATGATATTCCGAAGACAACTTTCAGAACGAGGTATGGTCATTATGAGTACTCGGTGATGTCGTTCGGTGTATCCAATGCACCCGGTGTGTTCTTGGAGTACATTAATAGAATCTTTCATGAGTATTTGGATAAATTTGTGGTAGTTTTTATTGATGATATTCTGATTTATTCCAAGACAAAAGAGGAACATTCAGGGCATTTGAGGATTGTATTGCAAGTGTTGCGAGAAAATAAGTTGTATGCGAAGCTCTCAAAGTGTGAGTTCTTGTTACAAGAAGTGAGTTTTCTTTGACATGTAATTTCCATAGGGGAATTGAGGTTGATTCGTCGAAGATTGATACAGAGTTATAGTGGGAGACTCCTAAGTCTGTTACCTGCTACACATACCAGTTACATGAAAGCAGTGTACAAGTGCATTGCGTATGTAACAGACTGAGTAAAATCAAATTAATTTGGAGTTGTTTAGAGTTTTAAGTTGAGACGAGCGTCTCACCTTGAAGACCCTGTAACGTTCGTCTTGCAACGGTCCTCACGACCGTTACAACCCCACTGCTCACCTTCTTCCCAACGGTCATCCATCCATTACTCCTATAAAACCCCTACTACCAACTACTATTTTCACACAACCATTAAGAGCATCATTTCCGAAACATGCTTTCTCAACCACCCCACTCCCTGTTTCTATTTATACAACATTATGTTTGTTCCATACCAGTCCTAGCTTTACAAATATTTCGCTTTCTTTCCTTTTCATCTCATGACTTAGAGTTTCTTATGCTTCTAGACAAATGAGGGTACATGAAAGGAATTATCCTACACATGACTTAGAGTTGGAAGTTGTGGTATTTGTGTTGAAGATCTAGAGACATTATCTCTTTGGTTCTTGAAGTGTTCAGTGATCATAAGAGTTTGAAATATCTATTTGATTAGAAGGAACTGAATATGAGGCAAAAAAGGTGGTTGGAATTGTTGAAAGACGTTGATTTTGATTTGAATTACCATCCTGGTAAGGCGAATGTTGTAACATCCCGATTCTACCCAATGTAATTATATAATATTAGAGTATAAAATTACAACATACAAGATGTCACTTTCATTTCAACTTTTTCATATCATACAATCACCCGCAACTCAAACATAACTAATATAATTCTACGGATAACTGATTCGAACATGTTTAGTCTTTAAAATATAACAACTTAAATCTTCATGCAGCGGATTCATAAATTCAATATAAAATTTTTTAATTTTGAATTCAACAAAACAACAACTCCCAATCAACAAGTCTTTACCATTCGAATAGTTAAAACATCTTCATCTGACATAAAACAACTTCAAATGTAAGTTTTCTTTAATAACAACAATATAAATTTCAGCAACTTAAATATAATCTAATTAATATGAAAAACACGCGATTATCCCCCCGAGTGCTATGTATCAGAGCGACAACCACCAAATCGAATTAATGAAGGTAGGCTTCCTTCATTCCGGATTACCTGCACGTTACCAATATAAAGGCAACGACGAAACAAAGAAAGGGTGAGATATCCAATAATATAATCAAGGGCGTGATAATTAATATATTAGAATTAGAATCATACAAGTTTCACAACTTCACAACTAACAACCATATCATAACTCATCAAAATTCATCATAACAACAATTCCATTACTACAACTCAATGCGACTCAACTTATGCAGATGCATGTGGTACCATTTCAGAGTAACCCAACTTAAACATATGCCAGGTTATCGAGGCATTTCCAACATAAACAGGTGCCATCAAGGGCCAACTTAATCATTGCCATAAAGGCCAACTTAAACAATGCAATGTATGCGACATATGAACGACATACAATTAACAACATCAACACAACAATTACAACTCAACACAACATATACAACTTTCACCTTTTTGCTAATTAAGCTTCCAACAAAAATATACCCATATTTGGGACCAAGAACCAACTCAATCGACTGTACCGGAAATTCCACACATTCAATTTAATTTAACAAAAATATTTACCATTCACGTATCTACTCGTATATACGAACTAAACCCATAAATTTTCATTCGATTCCGACCAACTAACTATACCACTTAATTTTAGTCTTGGCATTGTTTTCTGTCCTGTTCTGCCACTAATTATATTTCTGCTACAATATATTATTTTTCTGCTACAATAGATTATTAAAATCTTGGCACTAATAACATTTTCTACGTTATTTATTCCCTACTTCAACTCAGCAAGACCAACTACTATTAATCCCAAGTCTCTAGTATAATACTGTTGTGTATCATTATGCTGCCAACTTCTAATTCATTGTTAATATTCATATACATTAAACTAAATCTTCCATTTGCAACACATATATATTATATATTATAGATACATTTATATATTAATTAACCTAAAACAAATTACTCCAATTCATGCTACCTACCCCTTCTACTAATATACTAATTAACTAAAACATACATTAGTCAAAAGTAGGCTACAAATTCATCCCTGTAGTGCCTGGAAAAGAAATGGAGAGTGGGGTTCCACTTTCAAGTGACCGCCTCCCCCACGTGGCAAATATATACATACTGCAATTCAATTTTCTTTTCTAATTCTTCTATCAATTGATAATGGGTCTCTATAATATACCAATTTCAAACGAATAAATACCACATAGTGAAAGATTATATAAATCCTAATTTCTACATACTAACTATCATTCTCCAGGTTATAAAATTCGAACCCCACCCTTACTTGATTGGATCAAAGGTAGCTCGAATTTCTTGATTTTTCCAACCGATATCACTTTTCTCGTCTTCCTCTCCCTCACGCACTGTTCGCAACTTTTCCTTTTCTTCTCCTTTTAAGTTTTAGTTTTTCTTTTGTTTTTTACCACTTAGACAACACCACCTCTATTCTAATCCTCATATTTTAATAAAATAGAATATAAGCATTAGGTTATAATTGGGATTAAGTTCTCACACACCCTTAATTGCTACTAAAACCCCAAATGTAGGCCCAATAGTACTATTTCTCACAAAATCAATTTAATAAAAATACAATATTAATTCTAGTGTTAATTTCTCGGCTAATTTATTCCCGACTATCAACCTACCGACTTAACCACATAATTGACATATTCGTAAATTATTCGGAAATTACTTAATACCATTTTAATTATATTATTTCTAATATAATTCTACAACTAAACCAACTTAAATACCAACTTATTAATTAAATATCCTCAACACAAAATTAACCGAATAATCACAAATAAATAATTAAATATTTAATTAATTGAATAATTAAATATTCGGGGCATTACAACTCTCCCCTACTTAGCATATTTTCTTCCTCGAAAATTACCTGATTCAAACAACTCGGGATAGGAGTCTCGCATCTTGCTCTCCAATTCCCATGTCATGCTTTCTCCAGTAGCTCCCAACCAAACGACTTTGACCAACACGATCTCTTTCCCTCAAAGAGTGTTTATTTCCCGATCCTCAACTCGTACAGGCTTCGCCTCCACGGTGAGATTATCCCACACTTGCATATCATCCATAGTAATCATATGAGACTGATCTGGAATGTACTTCCGAAGTTGCGACACATGGAACAAATCGTGCAAATTCGAAAGATTCGGCGGTAATTTCATCTGATAAGCAACTTTCCCAACTCTTTCCAAAATCTGATATGGACCAATAAAATGAGGAGTGAGCTTATTAGACTTCAAAGCCCTCCCAACACCTGTCACAGGCGTGACTCTCAAAAACACATGGTTACCAGCTTGGAATTCTAAATCCTTCTTTCGTTTGTCATAGTAACTCTTCTGCCTACTCTGAGAAGCCTTCATCATCTCTTGAATTAACTTTACTTTCTCAGTAGTCTCTCGAACTAACTCTGGTCCAAGTACTATGCTTTCACCAGATTCATACCAACACAACAGAGTTCTACACCTCCGACCATACATCGCTTCAAAAGGTGCCATTCCGATACTAGAATGGTAACTATTATTGTAAGTGAACTCGATCAACGAAAGATAAGTGTCCCACGAACCTCCCTGTTCAAGAACACATGCTCTCAACAAGTCCTCCAAAGACTGAATAGTTCTCTCAGTTTGGCCATATGTATGAGGATTATACACCGAACTCAGCCTCAACTTAGAACCCAACACCTCTTGCAAACTCTTCCAAAATTCTGATGTAAACCTCTGATCTCTATCCGACACAATACTCAAAGGAACACCATGTAGCTTCACAATTACTCAGATATAAATCTCTGCCAACTTTGCCATTGGATATGTGATGTTAATAGGTATGAAATGTGCCGACTTCGTAAGCCTATCAATGATCACTTAAATTGAATCATGCACCCTTAAAGTAACAGGAAACCACGTCACGGAGTCCATAGAAATGCTATCCCTTTTCCATTCTAGAACTTCCAACGGTTGCATCAACCCAGCAGGCTTCTGGTGTTCAATCTTCGACTTCTGACTAGTCAAGCACGCATACACGAAACGTGCTACATCTTCTTTCATTCAGGACCACCAAAATATTTTCTTTAAGTATTGATACATTTTAGTAGCTCCCGGATGAATACTCAGACTACTCCTATGACCCTCTTCAAGAATCCTCCTTTTCATATCTGCATCATCAGGAATGCAAATTTGTTCATGCAGCCTCAACAAACCTCTCACATCGATCTTAAAATCACTCTTTTCCAATTGACCACAACTATTCATGATGTCCACTAGCTTCACATCCAACTTATGAGCATCTAAAATACTATCTAGAAAGTCATTATTAATCTTTAACATGCCCAACATAACACTCTGCGGTGTCACTTCGCAAACAAAACTCATATCTCGAAACTGCTCAATTAATTCCAACTCCTTAATCATCATTGCTGACATATGCAAGGTCTTTCAGCTTAAAGCATCGACCACAACATTAGCTTTTCCTGGATGATAATTCACACCGAAATCATAATCCTTCAGCAATTCCAACCATCTGAGTTGTCTCATATTCAACTCCTTCTGATCAAACAAATATTTAAGGCTCTTATGATCTCTATAAACTTCAAATCTGGAACCATAAAGATAGTGCCTCCAAATCTTCAGCATAAAAACAACTGCAGCAAGTTCCAAATCATGCGTAGGGTAGTTCTTCTCATGAATTCTCAACTGCCGCGACGCATAAGAAATTACCTTATTATTCTACATAAGCACACCTCCCAAACCCATCAACGAAGCATCACAATAGACTACAAATGGTTCTTCTGGATTTGGTAATGTCAAAACCGGCGTCGACGTCAATCTCTTCTTCAATTCGGTAAAACTTTCTTCGCACTGAACATCCCACACAAAAGCTTTACTTTTACAAGTTAATCTATTTAACGAAAGTGCCAACTTAGAAAACCCTTCAATAAACCTTCTATAATAACCAGCTAGTCCCAGAAAACTTCTAATCTCAGTAGCCGACCTTGGAGTTTCCCATTGCAACACAACATCTACCTTTGAAGGATCCACAACAATACCACTACCTGAAATTACATGGCCAAGAAAACTGACTTCCTTCAACCAAAATTCGCACTTAGACAACTTCGCATACAATCTCTTATCTTTCAAAATTTCCAATACCGATCTCAAATGCTCATTATGCTCTTCTTCCGACTTGGAGTAAATCAGAATATCATCAATGAATACAACTACAAAACGGTCCAGGTAAGTTTGAAAAATACGGTTCATATATTCCATAAATACTCCTGGCGCAATAGTCACACCAAAAGGAATCACAAAATACTCATAATGTCCATACCGTGTTCTAAACGCCGTCTTCTGAATGTCTTCATCTTTCACTCTGATCTGATGATAACCCGATCTCAAATCAATCATACTGAACACACGAGAACCCACCAACTGATCCATCAAATCATCTATTCTCGGAAGTGGATACATTTTCTTGATTGTTACTTTATTCAATTGTCTATAATCAACACAAAGTCTCATACTTCCATGTTTCTTCTTCACTAGTAGCACTAGAGCTCCCCACGGTGATACACTTGGTCTCACAAACTTCTTCTCAAGTAAATCCTCCAACTGCTTCTTTAGTTCAACCAACTCGGATGTCGACATTCTATACGGTACCATAGAAACATGCCTAGTACCAAGTATCAGATCAATTGAAAATTCAACTTCTCTTTTAGGCGGCACATCAGGAATTTCATCAGGGAAGACTTCAGGAAATTCCTTCACTACTAATAACTCTTCAATCTTGGCTTTACTCCCTATCGATAACGTTGCCATCAATGAAAACATCTGAGCATCCTCTGTCATCAGTTGTTGTAGCTCTCTGAAATATAACAACCCAACGCCCTCCTCTTCAGGAGAAGAAAACCTCACCATTAGACGATAACAATTTATATGAACATAGTTATACTTTAACCAGTTCATACCAAGAATCACATCCATCCCAGTCAACGGTAAGCACACCAAATCAACATAAAAATCTTTATCAAAGATCGATAAAGGAAACTTTAAACATACAAGAGAAGTGGTTACTGATCCCTTAGCCGGAATCTCAACAACCAAATCACCATTCATAACAGATAATTCTAAACCCAATATTTTAACACAATCAACAACAATAAAACAATGTGTTGCACCAGTATCAATAATAGTAATTAAAGGAGTACTATTAATGAAACATGTACCTCTGATAAGTATGTCTTCATTAGTTGTCTGAGTTCCTGCTAACGCGAACATTTTTCCAGTCTGAGCTTTCTTTGGCTTCAAACACTGATTACCAATATGCCCCTCTTCACCACAATTAAAACAGACCATCTCCTTATGCTTACATTCAGACATAGTATGTTCCATCTTACCACAACAAAAACATTTCTTCACCTCTTGATTGCACGCATTACTCTTATGGCCAGGTTTCCCGCAATTGAAACAAGTTATGCCAACAAGAGCATCTCCCTTACTAGTCTTCTTGCCCTAAGTCGCTCTTTGTTTACCTTTCCCAGCTGGAGCATCATAAGGCTTACCACGGTTCTGTTGTTGCTTGCCTCTTCTATCACTAACAATCTTGTAGTGAGCATTGTTGTCCTCTTCATAAATTCTGTAACTATCGACCAAATTCGAAAAAACACGAATCTTCTGATACCCAATAGCTTTCTTGATTTCAGAGTGCAATCCGCTCTCAAATTTGATACATTTAGAAAACTCAGCATCATCACTGGTATAGTATGGATAAAACTTATCTAGCTCAACAAACTTCGTAGCATAATCAGTAATCGACATAGTTCCTTGCTTCAGCTCAAGAAACTCAATCTGCTTCTTACCACGGACATTATTTGGATAATACTTCCTCAGAAACTCCCTTCGGATCACATCCCAAGTGATAATTTCACCTGTAGTCTCCAACCTCTGAAGAGTCTCTAGCCACCAGTTATCAACTTCGAATGCCAGCATATGAGTCCCATAACGAACCTTCTACGCTGGAGTGCAGTCCATCACCTGGAAGATCCTCTCAATCTCTTTCAACAAATCCAACGCTCCATTAAGATCATACTTGCCCTTGAAGGTAGGCGGATTCTCCCTCTGAAATGTCGCCAAGCTACGAGATCCAATATTCTCGCCAGCGTTCGGTAAATTCTGCACAGCTTGAACCATTGCTTGCGTTGCAACAGCCATTCCATCATCATTCCTTCCAACCATCTCAACTTATCACTGCAACATAAACAACGATTAGAACTAACTAACAATACTTGATTGATAAACTACACTACGACTCGACAACTTAGCCGGATGGACGGACCTGCTCTAATACCACTATTGTAACACCGTGATTCTACCCAACGTAATTATATAATATCAGAGTATAAAATTACAACATACAGGATGCCACTTTCATTTCAACTTTTTCATATCATACAATCACCTGCAACTCAAACATAACTAATATAATTCTACGGATAACTGACTCGAACCTGTTTAGTCTTTAAAATATAACAACTTAAATCTTCATGCAGCGGATTCATAAATTAAATATAAATTTTTCTTAATTTTGAATTCAACAAAACAACAACTCCCAATCAACAAGTCTTTACCATTCGAATAGTTAAAACATCTTTATCCAACATAAAACAACTTCAAATGTAAGTTTTTCTTTAATAACAACAATATAAAATTCAGCAACTTAAATATAATTCAATCAATATGAAAAACAACAGACTATCCCCCCGTATGCTACGTATCAGAGCGACAACCACCGAATCGAACTAATGAAGGTAGGCTTCCTTCATTCCGGATTACCTGCATGTTACCAATATAAAAACAACGATGAAACAAAGAAAGGGTGAGATATCCAATAATATAATCAAGAGTGTGATAATTAATATATTAGAATTAGAATCATACAAGTTTCACCACTTCACAACTAACAACCATATCACAACTCATCAACATTCATCATAACAACAAATCCATTACTACGACTCAATGCGACTCAACTTATGCAGATGCATGTGATACCATTTCGGAGTAGAACTCCCAACTTAAACATATGCCATGTTATCGAGGAATTTCCAACATAAACAGGTGCCATCAAGGGCCAACTTAATCATTGCCCTCAAGTCCAACTTAAATAATGCAATGTATGCAACATATGAACGACATACAATTAACAACATCAACAAAACAATTACGACTCAGCACAACATAGACAACTTTCACCTTTTTGCTAATTAAGCTTCCAACAAAAATATACCCATATTTGGGACCAAGAACCAACTCAATCGACTATACCGGAAATTCCACGCATTCCACTTAATTTAACAAAAATAATTACCATTCACGTATCTACTCGTATATACGAACTTCCCCAGAAATTTTCATTCGATTCCGACCAACTAAATATACCGCTTAATTTTGCTCTCAGCACTGTTTTCTGTCCTGTTCTGCCACTAATTATTTTTCTGCTACAATATATTATTTTTCTACTACAATAGATTATTAAAATCTTGGCACTAATAACATTTTCTACGTTATTGATTCCCTACTGCTACTCAACAAGACCAACTACTATTAATCCCAAATCTTTGGTATAATACTGTTGTGTATCATTATGCTGCCAACTTCTAATTCACTGTTAATATTCATATACATTAAACTAAATCTTCCATTTGAAAAACACACACACACACACACACACACACACACACACACATATATATATATATATATATAATATATATTATAGATACATTTATATATTAATTAACCTAAAACAAATTACTCCAATTCATGCTACATACGCCTTCTACTAATATACTAATTAACTAAAATATACATTAGTCAAAAGTAGGCTACAAATTCATCCCTGTAGTGTCTGGAAAAGAAATGAAGAGTGGGGTTCCACTTTCAAGTGACCGCCTCCCCCACATGGCCAATATATACATAATGCAATTCAATTTTCTTTTCTAATTCTTCTATCAATTGATAATGGGTCTCTATAATATACCAATTTCAATACAATAAATACCACATAGTGAAAGATTATATAAATCCCAATTTCTACAAACTAACTATCGTTCTCCAAGTTATTAACTTCGAACCCCACCCTTACTTGATTGGATCGAAGGTAGCTCAAATTTCTTGATTTTTCCTACCGGTAGCACTTTTCTCGTCTTCCTCTCCTTCACGCATTGTTCACAACTTTTCCTTTTCTTCTCCTTTAGGTTTTAGTTTTTTACCACTTAGATAACACCACCTCTATTCTAATCCTCATATTTTAATTAAATAGAATATAATCATTAGTTTCTAATTGGGATTAAGTTCTCACACACCCTTAATTGCTACTAAATACCCCATTGTAGGCCCAATAGTACCATTTCTCACAAAATCAATTTAATAAAAATACAATATTAATTCTAGTGTTAATTTCTCGGCTAATTTATTCCCGACGATCAACCTACCAACTTAACCACATATTTAATTATTCTTAAATTATTCGGAAATTACTTAATACCATTTTAATTATATTATTTCTAATATAATTCTACAATTAAACCAACTTAAATACCAACTTATTAATTAAATCTCCTTAACACAAAATTAACCGAATAATCACAAATAAATAATTAAATATTTAATTAATTAAATAATTATATATTCGGGGCATTACAAATGTGGTTGCAGATGCTTTGAGTAGGAAGACATTGCATATGTCGATGGTTATGGTGAAAGAACTATAAATGATAGAACAATTTAGAGATATGAGTTTGTTGTGTGAGGGTACTTCTGAAAGTGTGAAGTTGGGAATGCTGAAGTTGACCAGTGAAATTATGGAAAGAATCCGTGAAGGACAACAATCTGATTTGAAGTTGGTTGATCAGTTGACTTTGATTAACCAAGGTAACGAAGATGAATTTCGAGTTAATGAGAATGGTATGATGAGATTCCAAGATAGTGTGTATATTACTGATATTCCAGAAAATAAGAATAGTATCTTAGAAGAAGGAAATCAAAGTAGAATGAGTATCCATCCTGGTGCTACGAAGATGTACCATGATTTGCAGAAATTGTTTTGGTGGCCAGGTATGAAGAAGGATGTTGCGGGATTTGTGTATGCATGCTTGACTTATAAGAAGTCAAAGATTGAACATCAGAAACCGTTAGGTATGATGCAGCCATTGAATATTCCAGAATGAAAGTGGGATATCATTTATATAAATTTAGTGACAGGTTTACCGAAGAATGCTAAGGGAAATGATTCAATTTTGGTGATTGTGGATAGGTTGACTAAGGCAACCCATTTCTTGCCGATGAAGATTAATCATCCTGTTCAGATGCTAGCTGAAATATATATTGAAGAGATTGTGAAGTTGCATGGGATACCGTCGAGTATCGTAGCGGATAGAGATCCGCAGTTTATGTCGAGGTTTTGGAAGAGTTTACAAGATGCTTTGAGTACTAAGTTGAGGATGATCTCTGCTTATCATCCACAAACAGATGGTCAGACGAAGAGGACTATCCAATCTTTAGAGGATTTACTGAGAGCTTGTGTGTTGGAGCAAGGAGGATCTTGGGATAGTCATTTGCCGTTGATTTAGTTTACCTACAATAATAGTTATCATGCTAGTATTGGAATCGCACCATATGAGGCGGTTTATGAAAGAAGATGTCGGACTCCATTGTGTTGGTATGAATTAGGCGAGAGTGCAATACTTGAACCTGAGATTGTGCAGGAGACAACTGAGAAGATTAAGATGATACAAGAAAGGATGAAGGCTTCTCAGAATCGGCAGAAGATTTATCATGATAAGAGGAGAAAAGCTCTTGAGTTTCAAGAGGGAGACCATGTGTTCTTAAGAGTTACTCCAATGTCTGGTGCCAGATGAGCTTAGAAGTCTAGAAAGCTCAATCCACATTTTGTTTATCTGTATCAGATTTCACAAAGGATCAGAGCAGTAGTTGATAACTCGAATTTGTATCGATTATTTAATGTAGTTTCTGATTATTTAACATGTTAATTTATGCATTTTGGACGATATTACGCGAGAATTGTGTTTGTTTTGTATATATTTGATCAAACATGACTTTTGGAGGCAAAAGTATAAAAAGGAAGATTATTGGACAAGAAACGTGGAAAAATAGAAAGAAAAGAGCAAGAAAATGCCATTCTGCATAATTCAACTATGAGACACCCATCTCATAGGTGAAACGACCGTCTCATGTCAAAGATAGGCGTCTCACATCCAAGTTGCCCATTTCAATTCATGATGCTCGTCTCAATTCTGAAACGATCGTCTCAAACTCCAGTCAAATAACCTATTTACATAAACATGATTCAAACGCAGAGAGAGTTATTATGAGAAGTTTTTCGCATTCAACAGAGAATTTCACTCCACCCTAATCAGTCAAGTCCAAGCAACTCAATTCAAAGCCCAATCTAAATCAAAGCCTACAATTCCTACAAAAAAAACCTAATCCACTGCCTATAAATAGAAGCCACTATAATTCTGCAGGGGAGCTTCGTTCAGTCCAATTTCTGCATTTTTCTTACGTTCAAAGTTCGCCATTTATTTTCAGATTAGTTTGTTTTTATTTTTATTTACTAAACTTTTAGGGATAGTTTCCATCATTAGGAAACTATCACCATTTTAATTGTTTCCAGCCCCTGGATTATTGTTACTTTTCAAGTTTTTGGAAGTTTGGTTGATCAAGAACATTGCAACCAGGTTTCTAATTTTTAATGTTCTATTGTTTATTTATCATTGCATTTATTTATATTATGAATTATTTCTCCTTTTACCTTTCTTTGTTCTTATTTAATATGTCTGGCTAAACCGTTAATCGGTATGTATTATCTAACCGAAATGAATTTGGTAGAATTAGGCTATGCTTTAAATTAAGTTATTTTCTGGTTTCGATTTCTTGTTTTAAATAACTTTCGTTACGAGAGTAAGAGAGTATAAAAGATTAGCATTAAGACCAATTAGAACATTTAGGTTTCCAAATAATATTTCTAACCTGAATTGACACAGCGAGAGCGCTCATTTGAACTTAGGAGTATATTAATAGGCAAGACCACGATAGTGTGAGTCAACGACTTTTAAACCGAGAGTTTCTACAGAGAGATAACTTAATAAACTTTAATAAACCGAACCTCTATTGAATTCGCGAAGGTGAATCAATTACGTACCGATATCATTACCATTAATTTAAATTAATTAATTCTTCACCTTTTAAAACCAAAAACATCGATTTCCTTAGATAAATATAGTAACACCCGACAACACTAGCTTGATTATCGAGGCTCTGTGGGATCGATATTTTTTATTACTACATGATAGACTATGCACTTGCAGTTAGTAACTGTTAGACTCAGAAAGTCGCCAATAGGTTTTTGGCACCGTTGTCGGGGACTTAGATTTAGTCCATAATGCATTAAGTTGTTGCACCGTCTAGGCTAAGGCAACAAATTTAGCTATCCTTTGTCGATTGTATGCCCAGCACTCGCTCCCGAGGCGAAGACTTAGAACCCCTGATCGACGAAGTAGAACGTTTCATAAGTTCGAGACACCGAACCGAACCCAACAAAACCCTTATTCCTAAAATTATTATATCAAAACTATTTGAAGAACCAAACCTGGCCGAAAATGGAGCACCACATTCATTCAAGTCTTATGCGACTCCAAACCAATAAGAACCGCACAACTGTATCATCGCACCAACTATAACTAGAAACAATTTTGAAATCAAACCTTCACTGCTGCAAGCTGTACAACAGAACCTGTTTTCTGGAAACCTGACAGACGATCCAAAGGAACACTTGACGAGGTTTGTACAATATGCAGATACCGTGAAAGCAAATGGTGTAACCCAAGACGCAATCAGACTAAGACTCTTTCCGTTCTCTTTAAGATATAGAGCTTGTGCTTGGTTATAATCATTACTAGCCAACTCTGTCACAACATGGGTTGAACTGAAGAACGTTTTCTTATCTCGTTATTTCCTTCCAAGCAAGATAGCTATGTTGAGAGCTCAAATTAACGGATTTCGACAAAAAGATGCCGAATCACTTTATGAAGTATGGTAAAGGTACAAGGACATGTTAAGATTATGTCCACACCATGGGTTTTAAAATTGGGTAACCATTATAACCTTCTATAATGGACATCTATACAACACTAGGATGACAATAGACACTGCCGCGGACGGCGCTCTTATGGATAAATATTACGAAGAAGCCTATAAAGTCATTGAGAACATGGCTCATAACCATTGCCAATGAGGAGGAGAAAGAACACCTGTAGAGAAGAAACAGACTAAAGGAGGAATGTATGAAGTGAACAGTTTTGATCACGTAAATGCCAAGATGGATGCCATAGTTCAGAAAATCAATAACTTGATCATAACACCACCAGCCATTGTGGCTGCCATAACTCCAAATTGCAAGATTTTTGGAATCCCAGGACACACATCATCCGAATGTCAATTACTTGAGGATTAGCCACAAATAAGTTGAACTATGCTCAAGGAAACCCTTATTCTAATATTTACAACCCAATAAGTAAAAATTACCCAAATTTCTCTTACAAGAATAACATCGCCTTGTATGTGCCTAATCAAGAACCAGTTGCACCACCATGATATCAAAAAGTTGTTGCACCTAATCCAAATGTTCCTAGGAAATCAAACCTCACAATGATGATGGAAAACTTCATTGCTACTCAAGCTCAAACAAACAAGGATTTCCTAAATAAGAACATCCATACTAGTGAACAAATAAAGGAATTGGTGACAAAGGTAGATGCTTTAGCTACTCATAACAAGATGTTAGAAACCCATATTTCTAAAGTAGCCGAACAACAAGCATCCACTGCTGCCCCAACTGGAACTTTTCCTGGACAACCACAACCAAATCCTATGGGTCATGCAGATGCAGTCATACTAAGGAGCGAAAAAGAATTGGACGGACCTACCGATCCTAGAACTAAAAACCCAACCATGTACCAACAACATGAGAAATCAACTGAGAAAAACGATAAACTACAGGAAAAGGAAACCAACAAACAAGAGGCTGAGGAAAAGGAAAAACCTTATGTACCTCCACCACCATATAAACCACCAATTTCGTACCCCCAACAGTTAACAAATTCTAAAACAATGGGACAATTCAAAAAATTCGTAGAGCTTCTGAAATAGTTAAACATTACCATACCTTTCACAAAAGCTATTACTCAGATGCCTTCATACGCTAAATTCCTAAAATAAATCTTATCTAACAAAAAGAAAATAGAGGAGAACGAAACAATTACACTTACTACTGAGTGTAGCACAATCATTCAAAATACCATGCCTCATAAACTGAAGGACCCTGGAAGTTTCTCTATTCCTTGTGTAATAGGAAAGTTTGTCATAGACAAAGCTTTATGTGATTTAGGAGCAAGTATAAGTTTTATGCCACTATCAATTTGCAAGAAACTGGATATAGGACAACTAAGACCAACAAAGATGTTAGTTCAGCTAGTCGATCGTTCAGTTAAATTCCCAGTAGGCATTCTAGACAACGTTCTTGTATGAATAAGTCAGTTCTATATCCCGACTGATTTCATAATCACGGACATCATGGAAGATGCTACAACCCCTATTATACTAGGAAGATCATTCTTAGCTACTGCAGGAGCTATCATTGATGTAAAGAAAGGCAGGCTGACATTCAAAGTAGGAGAGGAGAAAGTCGAATTTATTCTAACCCAATTCTTCCAAGATCCAGCCATAGACGATACTTGTTATTTCATTGACGTCATTGACGAATGAAGACGAGAAATGTAAAAAGAACAAACCACCTACTCCAATATAATGAAAATCCCATCTCCTGAGATCTTCCAAGAAGATACCTCAAAAGAACCTTATCAGGACAATAACCAAATTAAAGGATTAACCCTTACACCCGATCATATGCCATGCCCAAAAAGCCCTGATATTGAACTTAAGACATTACCTAATAACCTTAGATATAAATTCCTCGATTCTAAACTTAGAAGACCAGTTATAGTGAATGCAGATTTAGGATAGCTTGAAACCGAAAAAGTTTTAGATGTTCTAAGAAAGTACCCAACCGCGTTAGGCTATAACATATATGATCTAAAAGGAATAAGTCCTTCAATTTGTATGCATCACATTATGCTAGAGGAAGATTGTAAGACCTCTAGATAGCCCTAGAGAAGGATTAATCCAATTCTAAGTACTGTAGTCAGGGATGAAGTAAATAAGTTATTAAATGCCGAAATTATATATCCAATATCCGATAGTCAATGGGTCAGCCCAGTACATGTCGTACCGAAGAAGGGAGGCATTATAGACACTAAGAACGCCAAAGGCGAGTCTATAACACAAAAAGTAGTAACCAGGAGTAGAATGTATATCGATTACCGAACACAGAACAAAGCTACCCGAAAAGATCTTTTTCCTTTTCCCTTCATCGATCAAATGTTAGAAAGACTAGCCAAACATTCTTACTTTTGCTACCTGGATGGTTACTCAGGATTTTTCCAAATACCTATTCACCCTGATGACCAAGAAAACACCATATTCACTTGCCCCTACGAAATATTTGCTTATCGACGTATGACATTCAGTTTATGTAACGCTCCAACAACATTTCAAAGATGCGTGATGGTGATCTTTGATGATTTAATAGATGACATCATGGAAGTATTTATGGATGATTTTCTGTTTATGGCCTAAGTTTTGAAGGATGTCTATCTAACCTAGAAATGGTACTCGAGAGATGCGTAAAAGTGAATCTTGTGCTAAATTGGGAAAAATTCCACTTTATGGTCAGACAAGAAATTATTTTAGGACATGTGAAATTCAACAGAGGAATCGAGGTAGATAAAAATAAGATAGAAGTGATAAAAGACCTTCAACCTCCTAAAACCGTGAAAGATATAAGAAGTTTCCTAGGAAACGCTGGTTTTTACTGACAATTCATTAAGGACTTTTCTAAAATCACTAACCCGTTGCCAGGTCTATTAATGAAAGATATTGAGTTTATCTTTGACGAAGACTGCTTAAAAGTATTTGAAACCCTCAAAATAACTCTTATCACCGCACCCATCATGTAACCACCCTATTGGACGCTACCATTCAAGATTATGCATGATGCGAGTGATTACGCTGTTGGCACAGTTTTAGGTCAAAGAAAAGATAAGAAACTTGATAAGTGCATATTAGTGTTATGATTTAGTAGTTTTTTTGGCACTTTTCAAGGGTTATTTTGATCTCTAATGCTTTTTCCCTTTTGTTTCTTATACTTATTCAGATTTTAGTTTTAGTATTTTCAAAGCACTATTTATTTAACTTTAGTTTTTGTAATTTTAGGTTACACTGTGGAAATATGGAGCAAATTTCATCAAGACCTTCTTTGGGAAGTTTTGGAAGATTTTGAAGAAATCTTGCTCGCTTCAAGGTCACTCAGCGAGCTCCCAGCGAGTTTTCCAGTGATATTTTCGCTCAGCGAGGACCTTTGTCGCTCAGCGAGCTGGTACATTTAATGAATTTTCGCTCAGCGAGCAGATCTCGCTCAGCGGGACATGCGAATTCAGCTTCTTTATAAGCATTTGTTTCACTATTTTCTTGGGATGTAACTTTGGAGACTTGACCTAAATATTCCTTAAACACTTTTTCACTTTGTTCTAAGAAGATTAGGTGCATTTAAAGTCAAGACATTGTCATTAATGCTCCATCTTCTTCATCTTCATCTTTTGTTGGAAGCTTCCATGGAAATGGAAAGCTAAACCCATAGTATGTCAAGGTTAGAAGGTAGATAGGTTCTATTTTTGTATGTATAGGCCTTGATCCTTTTGTATAAACTCTTGATGATGAATATATGATGAAAGCTTTGATTTTTATGACAAACCCTTTTGTGTTGCTTCATGATTGAGATATATGGCCAACATTTGACCTAGGTTTTCATCACCCAAATACCATAAGCTAGAGATAGTTATGGGCTTTGGAGTTCACTTTGTATTGAACCTAAATGTTACCATTTTGATAGATTGAGTGAGAAATCATCAATGGATCAAAATGGTAAAACTCACATTTTGTGTTAAAAATAAACATTATGAAAGGATATTGTGAATTTGTTTTTTATTGAAATGAGTTTATCTTTTGATCAAAACTATATATGCAAAATAAACCTATCAAACCCTAACTTTGACATATGCTTTTAAGAATCTTTTACAAATCAATAATTTTACTTCTTAGCATTTATTTGAATGAAAAAGTCTATTTTAGATAAAAACACTAAAACCCTTTTGTTACCATTAAGTCTAAACTTAAGTAATTGTAGAACGACATAAATATCACAAAATAATCTTCGTGGATCGACAATAAAAACCCTTACTCATTTGTGCTTTCAACAAATTGGCGCCGTTGCCGGTGATTGTTATTTGATATTTAAAGCATAACAATAGTTGCTAGTTTTGACTTGTTTTATTTGTTACTTTGTTACTATCACTCTTGTGTTTCACTTGGTTTGTTAGTTTTGTATATTCTAGTGTATGCATGACAAGGCTACCGAAGAGCAATTTCAATTCGACCCCGAAATTGAAAGAACACTTCGGAGGCTAATTAGCAAAACACGAAGAAGGAAGAAACTAGCCGAAGAGAGGAACCGGAGAGAAGAAAAAGCTACTTCCTCACTTGTTCACATTGAATAAGTGAGGGTAGAAACTTTTGAAGGTAACATGGCGGACGGAGTCCGTAAGGAGATGTGGACCTCTAAATTTTCTCGTGGTGGAAGAAACACGGAAATGAATACCGGAATCCTCCAACTCCTTTATGCTAATCCATTCCCGGAATGGACCATGAAGATCCGTATACCCATCTCACCAAATTCTATGAGATTGCGGGATCTACGGGAATAGAGGAAGCGGAAGAGGAAGGTTTGTTCAAAAGAATGTTCCCACACTCTTTAGTGGGAAAGGCAAAGGAATGGTACCTAGACCAAACTCCCTGGGTGATGACAAATTAGAACTTGTTGGAAGAGAAATTTCTTGAAAGATATTTTCCTCAATCCCGATTCATGTGAGCGAAGACGACAATTGCGGTTTTCAATCAAGGAAGCAACGAGTCTTTAAACGAGGTTTGGGAGAGATACAAATAAATGTTGAGAAAATGAAAAGGCCATGGATTTGATGATCTTACTCAAATCCACATTTTTCTCAATGGGCTTCAATCGTAACACAAGACACTTTTGGATGCTACCGCGGGTGGTTCTATAATATCAAAGACCGCGAATGAGGCTATAGTCATTATTAACCATATGGATCTCAATGATCTTCAAAGTCAACATGATCGTAGTCATTCACTAAGGAAGCCGGGAGTTCTTGAATTAAATACAAATGATGCTCTCCTTGCCCAAAACAAGGTGCTTTATCAACAAGTGGAGTTGCTAACTCAATAAATGGCCAAGCTTCCACAACAAATGAAAGAGATTCAAGGCTCTCATCCAAGACATCAAGTGGCAAAGTGTGAATTGTGCCAAGGAGATCATCCTACCAGTTATTGTACTCCTTTTGAAGAAGTAAGTTATGTGAACAACAATCATCAAGGTTATCAAAGCCCCCCTCAACAATACAACAATTCTTATCCAAGGAACAACCAAGGTTACCAACAACAATCAAGATTCAACAACAACAACAACTTTAAACACCAAAATCCATATCAAAACCCCAATCCTCAAGTCCAATAACAACAAGGTGGAAGTTCAAATTTAGAAGACACTCTTACTCAATTCATGCAAGCCTCCATGGCTAATCAAAAAAGTAATGAGGCTGCCATCAAAAACCTCGAAAATCAAGTTAGGCAACTAGTCGAAAATCAAGCAGGACCATCTTTTTCTGCAAACACTCATGTTAATCCGAAGGAGCATTGCAAAGCCGTTGTTCTTAGAAGTGGGAAGGAGATGAGTCAACCAAAAGAGAAGAAAGATGGTGTTATGGAGGAATGTAGTGATGAAGAGGAGTTTGTGACAAAGAAAAATATTGTAGAAGTAGTTGAAAAGGAGAATGATGATTTGGAAGTAGTTGAAAATACACAAGTGGGGGATGAGAAAAGAAAAGAGGGGAGTAAAAGAGTGAAGAAGGGAAAAGAAGTGATGGCACAAATTCCTACCAACACGCCTTATCCTCATGTTCCATCAAAGAGGGATAATGAGAGGCAATATGCTCGGTTTATGGACATCTTCAAACAACTTCAAATTAATTTTCCATTTTCCGAAGCACTTGAGAAAATGCCCAAATATGCCAAGTTTTTGAAAGATATTCTCTCAAAGAGACGGAAGTACACAGAACCGGAAACGGTTATTCTAGCGGCAAATTGTAGTGCTATCATCGAACGCACTCTTCCTAAGAAAGAAGTCGATCCGGGACGTGTCACTTTGCCGGTCACCATTGCTAACATGTTTGTCGGGAATGGTCTAATTGATTTGGGCTCAAGAATTAACCTTATCCCTTTCTCTATTGTTAAAAGGCTAGGAAACATTGAAATCAAAGGAATAAGAATGACTCTACAATTAGCCGACAAATCTACAACTCACCCAATTGGGGTAGCTAGAGATGTTTTGGTGAAAGTGGGCAAATTTTTCTTTTCGGTTGATTTTATTGTTATTGATATGGAAGAGGATGATGATGCTCCTTTAATTCTTGGCCAACCATTCATAAAAACGGCCCGTATGATGATTGATGTGGATGATGGTCTCATGAAGGTGAGGGTGTTGAATGAAGAAGTTACTTTCAACTTGTTTGAAGTGATGAAGCATTCAAAAGACAAACATGATAGCTTCCGAATTGATGCTTCCGATATGGCTATTTTGGAGGTCGCAACACATATTCATGTAGACACTCCATTAGAGTTAGCCTTAAGTGAAGGAGTTAACACACACACACTAGTGAAGAGGAAAATGAGCTTGAAGAATGTTTGAAGAAATTGGAAGCCTTAAAGGAGTTACAACCTTGGGAGGTGGCCATTGAAGAATTGAATAGAGAGAAAAATGACGATAAAGTTGAAGGTGCTACCTTCAAACCTAAAATATGCTTTCTTGGATGATAGTGGAAGAAAACCGGTAATCATTAGCAATGAATTGTCTTCCGATGAAGAATCTTGTTTGGTAGAGGTGCTAAAGAATAATCAAGAAGCTTTGGGTGGGTTCTTTCCAATTTAAAGGGAATAAGCCCATCTTATTGTAGGCATAAGATTCTTATGGAATATGACTTCAAAGCGGTGGCACAACCTCAATGCCGGTTAAACCCAACAATGAAATAGGTGGTTAGGAAGGAGGTAGTAAAGCTACTTGATACAGGGATGATTTACCCGATTTCGGATAGCCCTTGGGTGAGTCCCGTTCATGTAGTACCAAAGAAAGGAGGCATAACCGTTGTTAGAAACAAAATGAATGAGCTCATACCGACAAAAGTTGTGACGGGATGGCGGATGTGTATAGACTATAGGCGTTTAAACACGGCTACAAGAAAAGATCATTTCCCACTACCGTTCATGGATCAAATGCTTGAGAGGTTATCCGGACAAGAGTTCTATTGCTTTTTGGATGGGTATTCGGGCTACAACCAAATTATGGTTGACCCGGCGGACCACGAGAAGACGACATTCACATGTTCGTTTGGAATATTTGCGTATAGGAAAATGCCCTTTGGGTTATGTAATGCGCCGGCAACTTTCCAACGGTGTGTCCAATCTATCTTCTCCGATTTGAATTAAAAGACAATGAAGGTGTTTATGGATGATTTTTCGGTGTTTGGAGCGTCATTCGATTTGTGCTTGAGAAATTTGGTAGAAGTGCTTGAAAGGTGTGTGAAGATAAACTTGGTCCTCAATTGGGAAAAATGCCATTTTATGGTGAAAGAATGGATTGTGCTTGGACACAAGGTGTCTTCGAAAGGTTTAGAGGTAGACAAGGCGAAGGTGGAAGTTATCTCAAAGTTGCCGCCTCCAACAAATGTAAAAGGAATATAGAGCTTTTTGGGTCATGCGAGGTTCTATAGGAGATTTATCAAATATTTTGCTAAAGTGGCCAAGCCACTTAGCAACTTGTTGAACAAAGACCAGGTATTTCTCTTTGACGAATCTTGTCTTTTATCATTCTAAACTTTGAAAGAAAACCTAATTACCACTCCAATAATCATAGCACCTAATTGGACTTGTGATTTTGAACTTATGTGTGATGTTAGTGATTATGCTATTGGAGTGGTACTTGGGGAAAACAAAGAAAAGTTTTTCCATGTTATACACTATGCTAGAAAAGTGCTTAATGAAGCACAAGTGAGTTATGCCACAACTGAAAAAGAATTGCTAGCGATAATGTATGCGCTTGAAAAATTTCATTCTTATTTGATCGGTTCAAAGGTTTTTATTTACACCGACCATACCGCAATATAATTTCTGCTCACCAAACTGGATTCTAAGCAAAGGCTTATCTGTTGGATCCTCCTTCTTCCAGAATTTGATTTAGAAATAAAGGATAAGAAGGGATCGAAAAATTTGGTGGCGGATCACTTGTCGCGGCTAGTAAATGTGGACATCACCAAGAAAGAAAATGAGATCCGAGAAGAATTTCTGGAGGAAAACTGTATATGGTGCAAGTTAGGCCTTGGTTTTCCGATTTTGCTAATCATAAGGCAACAGGTTGGATACCCGAAGACCTATCTTGGAACCAAAAGAGGAAATTCTTGGCGGATACCCAATACTATGTATGGGATGAACCGTATCTGTTCAAGGTGTCACACTCTAAATTTTACCCCTAAGTTTCATTCACGCATTTGTCTCATCATTAATGTACCTTTGTGTATACTAGTTATTTTAGATTTGCAACAAGTATTGGAAGTTTGTTCTCATGAATCATGGGATTGGATTTTTTCTCTTGTGTTTGTCATTTGGTCTAATTACAGGTCTGGAGTTCATATATTCACCCTAAGACTCGGCTTGTTTTTGTCCCTTTTTTAGTTATCTTCCAAATACCCAAACCCAAAGGTTCAAGTCCAAGTTCTATTCAGACGCTAATTCTTACTCGAGTTACAATTTCAAGTTTTAGGTCCTATTTTTTTTTTAAATTTCAATCCATATTCTAATGCCAATTCCACTCTAGGTTTTCAAATTCCACTTCGAGTTTTTATTTTTTCACTTCAATTTCTTTAGAAATTTTGTTCCAACCTTAGTTCATAATTTTCTACTTCTTTTTTTAAAGTCAATTTTCAATTTCTAATTCTCTTTTTCACTTCAAGTTTAATTCCAAGTTCATAATCTAAATATTCTTTCCAATTTCCATTTATAATCCCAAGTTATTATTTTTAAAAGTCAATTTATTTAAATCCATATTTCAAATTCATTTCAATTCATTTTTCAATCTCAATTCCTATCTTAATTCCAATTTCTTTTCCATGTTTCAATTTCAAATTCAAGTTTCAAATTCATTATCCTATTCAAAAAATTCAAATTTTGTTAGTTTTATATCCTTTCCAAATTCAATGTCCAATTTCCACGTTTTAATTCAAGTTCTAAGGTCTATAACCGCATTTCAAATTTTATTTCTAAATATTTCAATTTCAAGATTCTTATTTTCAATTTCATTTAATGTCCAAATTCTCAAATTCTCCTTCAAGATCAAGTCACAAGTCAATTCCCAAACTTTTTTCTAATTTAATAACCACTTTCAATTTGAAGTCCATTTTCACTTTGCATTCATGTTTTTTTTCCAAGCATTCCTATTCATATATATATATATATATATATATATATATATATATATATATATATATATATATATATATATATATATATATATATATATATATATATATATATATGTAATACATACAATTTTACAATCCCATCTACATACATCCATACTCATAATAATCATAGCATTCATGAGTATTTAGATTACATACATAATTAGGATTTCATTTTAAACTAGTGCTTAAGTACATAAAACTTCCAAAAAACTTATTGTTACATCTTTTTAATTTTCAAGTAACTCCATGGTTTCTTCATATCCAATCATTCATGAAATCTTCTTTCTCCATGGCCTTTTGTCCATCATTCCAATTCATCCATTTGCACATGAAATAGAAGAAAAAAAACAAGTTAGCATCCATGTTCCAATTCATACATAATCATAAAAATGCATCACATCTCATTCAAATTCAATCTATTCCATTCAAACATATTTAAATTTCAAAGCATATTCAAGTTCACATAATCACATTCATCATATGCATTCATAAATTCAACACTTTCCAAGTTCATATACTAAGCCTATTCGCATTTAATTTCATTCTAATATCATAATCTGTAATAATAACATTCAAACATATTCATATCATATACATAATGTCACAAAGAAGTTCAAAGGAGACCATGTCCAAACTTAAGCTATTGCAGTAAAAAATACAGGTAAATAAGCTATTATAGCAGTGAAACTTTTTCAACAGGGACCACTTTTTACCTCTGATTTCACAGCAGACAAATTCTCAAGAAACTCAGACAGGGACCACATCCCATCTCACAAACAAACAGATTTTTACAACAATAATCTAAGTCTGCATCACACAGACCACTGCTCCACCTCCCACCACTACCCTGCCTCAACAACAAACTCAGTTTTGTCCCCCAATTCTTCATCAACAAGTTTTCACATATAGTACAGAAATTCAAAAGAACCAAACCCTAATCCTGTCTTATAAATTGAACACTATTCATTCATCAAAAAATCAGCAACACAAAACACACAAAAAAGCCAGCCGCAGGTTCACTAAAAATTTTCACAGAAAAGTTTCCTAATCCTAATCACTTAAGCTCATTCAACCAAGGTTTTCAGAGTTCAACATTAGAACTCTGAAAATATACGAGCTAAGCCATCTCCAAATCTCAAATCAGTGGCAACATAACCACAACAACACACAACAAATAGGAAATCACAACAAGAGCAATCAAAGAAGAAGGAGGACCACTGAACTTACCTGGGAACAGATTTTTCTTTGAGGCTTGATCCGAAAGAGTTCTTCAAGAGGTAGTTTGCTTTCTCTCTTATTTTAGCTTAAAATGTCTCTGTTTCATTGATTTTTGTGCACCACGCCTTTGTTTTGAGTTGATATTACGCTCAGACCATCATTTTTGTGAATACGTTTTTGTAAGGTTCACCTCTGAGTTCATTTGTTTGGGGGTTTAGGGTTAGAAGTCGATTTTTGGCGAGGGTTAAGGTTTGTAAGAGATGGATTTGTGGGAGAAAGAGTCGTAAAATTCTTGTCGCGGAAAGAAGGAAAATTTGCTTGATAGAGAGCGACGATAAAGGAAAAAATCTGAGAGAGAGCGAGAGATTTCTGGCGAGTTCTCCGGTGAAGGGTTTAGGTGAGATAGAAAGAAATATTGAGCGTTGATTTGAGTGAAGGTGAAAGACAAAGTCAGAGAGGAGATCGTAGGAGAGGGTAATGAGAGAGAACTTTGAGAGAGTTTGATCGATGAGCGAGTTGTAGTGAGTAGAGAGAGACTGAGAACGTTGAGAGAGTGATAAAGCGTTCAGTTGGTTTTGTGAGAGATGAAGCGTGAGTTGAGAGACCAAGAGGATTTAATTAATTGAGTTTTTTATTTAATTTGATTTAATATAGACTTTAATGATGATTTAATTTTCCATATCTTTTTTCCAACGACTTTAATTTAGTTTCTTTATTTTCAGTTTATTTTATTTTATTTTATAAAGTTCTAAAAATATTCTTATTATTTAGTTTTACTTTTATTTATTTATTTTAGATTTAATTTAATTTACTATTTCTTAGTTAATTACCATTTTTGATATTTTCATTTAATAAATAAATAAAAAATCAATATACTTATTCTCTTTCCTTATTTTTAGATATTGTTAGAAAAAATCATTATACTTATTTTCTTTCCTTAAATTTAGATATTATTATTATAATATAAAAAAAATCAATATATTTTCTCTCTTTCCTTATTTATAGGTATTATTAGAAAAAAAATCCAAAAAATATATATATACTTAGTCTCTTTCTTTATTTATAGGTATTGTTAGAAAAAATTTAAAAAAAAAATTAATATACTTAGTCTCTTTCCTTATTTATAGGTATTGTTAGAAAAAAATTCAAAAAAATGAATATACTTAGTCTCTTTCTTTGTCTTTAGGTCTCATTTAAAAAAATTCAAATCAAAATTTATAGCATTTATCTCTATTATTATTAGATATTATTAGGAAAAAAAGCTGTCATTTATCTCATTTTATTATTCTTAAATATTTGTAAAAAAAAACAAGTTATAACTTTTACCTTACTTTATTTTCATATATCATCATAAAAAAACAAAAAATATTTCTAATTAACTTTTTTATTTTATTTTATTTAACTTTCGCTTAATATGTCTAAAACTCAAAAATATTTTCTTTTACTAAACTTTTCATTTTAAGAATATTTTTTATTTTAATAAGTTTTTTATTTTCCATTTTGCTAATCTCACTCAATATAAAAAAAAATCAAAAATATTTTCTTTTACTAAACTTTCTTATTTTAAAATATTTGCATATATGTAGGTTTTTTATTTTAGTCTCATTTTATTTATTTTCTTACTTAATACATTTTAAAAATCTAAGAATATTTTATTTATTCCTATATCTAACTTTGTTAAACCTTTTGTTTTTTTTATTATTAATCCATTTAGATTTATTTTTTTTATTAGATATTTAATTTCAACTTAATTAATCTTTTCATGTTTTTATTCTAAAAACTCTAAAAAATAAAGTAAAAAATAAAAAATAAAAATCCCAAATTTTGTTTAGTCCATCTTCATTTAAAAATTTAGTTTTAGATCGTTTATTTTAGGATAGATCCCTTTAGTTTGAGAGTTGAGATTTAGGTTTATCTCTTAGTATGAGTTTTTTAATATAATCTTTCGATGTCTTGGTTGTATGCACGCTATGTTTGTATTTATTTCATTTCGCATCATGACCATATATTTATTAAGATAAAATTGAAAGCGCACACTTTTGAAACTTTAATTTTCAAGATAATAATCCTTGGTCCAACGCCAAGTTGAGTTTACACACACCTCACTCACACACGTAAGTCGGTCGTTCTACGATCGCCGCCTGCACAATCTTTACACTTCACAACATTCCAACTTAAGCAAATTGACGCACCACGCTTGTGTTCCACCCCCGCATTCTCGATCCATATATCGAGTCATAGCCCGATTACTAAGCCTTTTATCTTGTATTTCCATTTACTTCATTTAGTCCATTTTTGCAAGTAGCAACCTATGCCTTAGACTTAGGAGCTTGCACCCTCATTATTTACTTTATTTTCTTTGCATTTAAATCCAAAACGGAAAGAACTCCTGCAATTGACTCAATGTCATAGGAAGTTTAGCCATCCCTAGTTACCTTTTTGACCTTAGCCATTAGGACTTTTTATTTTATAACTTTTTGTGACTTTGCTAAAGTCGCGTGAGTGTTTGCCATAACACTTACCTTCCCCCGCGAACCTTGAGCGTAACCAAGTGTTCGTTAATCCTTTGGAGAACTACGTGTGCTCTGATTCTATACCCGATACGTAGGCATCGATGCGATGTTGTGCGAGCACCATTGAAAATAAAACCTTAGGTTCCCATAATTTTATCAAGCAATAAATAAAAATAACACAAATATTAACAAGAGGTTCCCGTAGGATACTGCAGATGCTTAGGATGCTAACACCTTCCCTAGGTATAATCAACCCCCGAACCTAGTTTCTCCTTATTTAGGGTTTTTACGATCTTTTTCCCTTTTCCCTTTGGATTAAATTAAAGTCGGTGGTGAATATAAAAAGTTTTGCGATTCAAGCTTAATCAATAGCTTGATATCCGATTCTCACCGCGACAGAAATGGCGACTTCACTGGGGACTCTATTTTTTAGGGTTAAGCCCACCTTATATATTTGTTGTTGTTTTGCTTGTTATTATTTGGGATTTTTGTTGGGTGTTCCATGTGTGGTGAGATAAGTCCTAACCCGGACTTGAGTGCAAGATAAGATAGGACGGTGGTATATTCAAGAAGGCTTGTAGGGAGTTGAGTCCCGATCAAGCTGACTTGAGACGCCACCACTAAGCGGAGGCCTCCTCGGATGTAGTTTTGTTGATCGAGTTCAGTCGTGAAAGCATTACTATATTCGACCTGAGTGCCGTTAATGTTGAGGACGGTAGAACATTTACCCCCACTTGGCCTTTTAGGGATGTAGTGCGATGACTATGAGGGTGCAAATCTGAAATAGTTGATACGCGATACTACACCCGGATGAGACTCTCTTGAGAATATTATTGATTACCAAGTTGAGTTGGGAAGTCGGTAATATCCGAAAGATGGGACAATGATTCTAGGAACTCATAGTACATACCTTTTGGGAGGGTTGAACCTTCGACCTCATGCAAGCTTTGAACCTAAGCCTTGTGTGTTTTTGTGTATTCATGCATTCACGCATCATGAAGCATCATTTTTACCAATTTATTCAAGGAACTCAAAAACTCTATCTTTGCAAATATCATAGGTATCATCATGGACTTTGGAAGAAGAAAGACTGTCAAGTACACATTCAAAACTCCCAAACTCGAAGACCTAAGGAAATTAAGAGATTTGGTTATGGATCAAGAAGCCTTCATGGAGAAGCATATGAGACTTTTAGCTTTACTTAAGACTGAGTGGGATGGAAGGTTGCTCTCTGTAATGCTCCAGTTTTATGATCCTCTCTACCATTGTTTTACGTTCCCTGATTACCAATTGGTTCCTACTTTGGAAGAGTATTCATTTATGGTGGGATCACGTGTTAAGGATGAGTTTCCATTCCCTGTTCTAGAGAAGGACCCTGAAGAAGCGGAGATTGCAAAGGCGACATATTTGAGTGTGCCTGAGGTCAAGGAAAATATGACCTATAAAGGAAATATTTTTGGATTCCCTACAAAGTTTTTGGTAGAAAAGGCCAAGAATTTTGTTGGTGTGAAGGATATGAAAGCTTTTGAGGCAACCTTTATTCTGCTAATATATGGAGTGTTACTTTTCCAAAACTTTGAAGACTTTGTCGACCTGAACGCCATCAAAATCTTTCTGAAGAAGAACCCGATCCCTACTTTGCTCGGAGACGCTTACCATTCCATCCATCTGAGGAATCACCATAAGGGAGGGATGATTACTTGTTGTGCATCATTGTTGTACGAGTGGTTTATTTCGCACTTGCCTAAGTCAGCTTCATTTTGGAATCTTAAGGATGGTTTGTGGTGGTCACAAAGCATCATGTCTCTTACCCACTCTGACATTAGTTGGTACAATCGTGTTTATGATGGAGCATTGATTATTGATAGCTGTGGTGATTTTGCTAATGTACCTCTTCTTGGCACTAAGGGAGGAATCAACTATAATCCAGTTTTGGCTCGCCGCCAACTCGGGTATCCGTTGAAGGACAAACCTAAGAGTGTTAAAGTGGAAGGAATTTTCTTTAAGGATGACGAAGAACCAGAGCTCAAGAAACAGATTATAGAAGCTTGGAAGTACATCCATAGGAGGGGGAGGAGTAGCTTGGGAAAGCCGAATTATGTTTCTATGGAACCCTATCTCCAATGGGTACGAGATAGGGCCATCAGTCTGAAAATGCCTTACCCTCGCCAGGATCCTATGACCTTCAAGAAACCCATTCTAATCTTTATGGACGATGTAGAGAAGTTGAAGATTGATTTGGAGAAAGAGCTTCGAGAGAAGAATGCATGGAAGAATCGACATCAGATCATCAGTAGTGAGAATGAAGAACTTAGAAGACAGCTGAAGATGAAGGAAGAAGAAGAGCTCTCCAACAAGAAAAGGAAAGCGCAAGAGGATTTATTTTCCTCCAACACTCAAGGGGACACTTCTTGGAAGTCGATCGTGGATCAACTTATGCTTGAAAGGGCTCAAATGAAGGCACAAATCGAGAAGCTCAACTTGAGGCTTTTAGGAGAATCCCCTTAGGACTTTGTCTTTGTTTTTATTAAACTTTGATTGGGATTTTTGAAGATGTACTCAAGACTTTGTATCACTTTTTGAATTTAATGAAATCGTATCCTTTTGATTATTATGTTTTCCTTGGTATTTGCAAATTGTTTCTTAAGTTCCTTGAATAAAAATTTAATTTTCGCATGGCACTCATACATTTGGCATTTCATTTGCATTTTTCATATAAAACTCATTCCCGTCATCCGCTCTCCAGCTTTCACACCGAGGCTCTCACGCAAATACTACACTCGAGCTCAAGCCAGAAAGAGAATGGCTGAAAGAGACCTAGAGATGGACAGAGTTAATGACGAGCTTACTGATATTCGTGGAAATATGGGTCAAATGATGGAAATGCTGCAAGTCATTCGAGCAAAATTAGATACCCAACAGACTGTAGTGCCAGAGATTGTCACTGCAACGACTGAGCCTACGCCATCAGTCACTACCCCTGTGACCTGGCCTCCTTTTGGGCTTCCTCATGGATTCGTACCTCCTCCTCAAGGTTTTGCTTCTCAAATTTTTATTCCTTCTTCCCAAGGACTTACTGCTCAGGGTTTCTTCCCTCCTTCCCAAGGCTTTGCTTCTCATAGTTTTGCACCTCCTTCTCAGGGTATTGCATTTCCTTCCCAAGGTTTTGTGCCTCCCTCTCAAGGATTTGCTGCTCAGCAGACTATTCCTGTGACTAATGAAGAGAACCACGCGGTTACTAATTTTACACCAGACATTGTGCACACCCGTGTCCAACCATACTTTAACGACCCTCAGGTGTATGACGTGCCAGATATGCCTGAAAACGGAAATGAGAAACATGAGAAGATGAAAGAGAATTTTGATACCCTTGAAAAAAGGTTAAGAGCAATTGAAGGTGACCAGATCTTTGGGGCTGCTGCTAGAGAGATGTGTCTGGTATCTGGATTGGTAATACCTCCAAAGTTCAAGATACCCACGTTTGATATGTACGAGGGCGCAACATGTCCTAAGAACCATCTCTTGATGTACTATCGAAGAATGGCTGCGCAGGTGGACAATGATAAATTAACGATCCATTGCTTCCAAGAAAGTCTGAAGGGAATCTCCTCCAAGTGGTATTTAACGCTAGATCAGTCAAAGATCCGCAGTTTTCAAGACCTGACAGATGCTTTCATCCAACAGTACAAGTACAATATGGATCTTGCCCCCGACAGGAGGCAATTGCTAAGCATGTCCCAGAAAGAGTCTGAATCCTTTAAAGAATATGCTCAAAGGTGGAGAGGGACCGCTTCTCAGGTAGAGCCCCCATTGACTGAAAAAGAATTAGCTGACTGGTTCGTTGACACTGTGCGACCAGAATTCTATGAGAGAATGGTGGGGAGCATAACTGCTAGTTTCTCTGATCTAGTGGCTGTGGGAATCAAGGTAGAACTTGGTTTGAAGAATGGAAAGATGGGTGGTGTGCCCGGCAGCTCCAGCAACAGCAATGGGAACAATGTTAAGAAGTTTACTGGCAACTTCCACAAAAAGAAAGAAGGCGAAACAAATGCAATAATGGCGAGTCATAAGAGAAATCAGCTTTGGCAAAGACCTCCACCTATGGCTCAACAGCAGTATGCTCGTCCACCACAGTACGTTCAACATCCATATGTGGCAGCAGTTCAACCATCATATAATCAACAGATTCCAATGTATCGACCAACTCAAGCAGTACCAATGTATCAGCAAGCGGCTCCAGTGATTCCAACTTATCAACCAATGCTCAACAATCCAGGCTATCAACAAGCGCCCAATGCTTCAGCCTACCAGCAGAGGACTCCAGCTCCTCATCCGAATCCCAACTTTCAGAATAGAAGACCAGGAGGAAGGCCTCCTAATCCTCGAATCCCTATGACCTATACTGAATTATATCCTTCACTGCTGAAAAAAGGTTTGGTTAATCCAAGGCCTTTGGGTCCTCCACCAAATCCGCTCCCACCAAATTACAACCCAAATGCCCACTGTTTATTCCATGAAGGTGCCCCAGGGCACGATTTGGAGGGTTGTTATGCTTTGAAGTACATCGTGAAAGATTTGATGGAGAAAAACATTCTATCATTTGGGAATACTGGTCCGAATGTCAAAGATAATCCTTTACCCAAGCATGGGTCCATAAATGCCATTGTTGATGAATCTAACAAAAATTTGATTTTTGATGCTACTAAGATCAAGACCCCGCTTCGAGACTTCCATGCAAAATTAGTGGGGGCGGGTATACTAAAGAGCTGTCATAAGAATTGTGAAGGTTGTGTTGATAGTCCAAGGGGATGTGAATTGGTCTTGAAAGATATTCAAGATTTGATTGATGAAGGTGTCTTACAAGTGAGCGGTCATATGAAGAGGAATGAAGTGGCAATGATTGAAC
The DNA here is from genome assembly GCA_963966055.1 of Lathyrus aphaca. Taxonomy (NCBI): domain Eukaryota; kingdom Viridiplantae; phylum Streptophyta; class Magnoliopsida; order Fabales; family Fabaceae; genus Lathyrus; species Lathyrus aphaca. The sequence continues at coordinate 195,373,349 of OZ014519.1, read as the reverse complement.
CCATTTTCAACTTGCCTGTGTCTGATTCTACCATAGCACCAATATTGAACATACTTGAATCTTCAAGAGTTCAACCCATCTTTAATATGCCAGAACCGGTGGTGCCCATTTTCAATATACCCGAACCAAAATTTGAGCAAAGGAGTAACCCTTTCCTTTATGAAGATACCAAAGCAGTTCCGTGGAAGTATGATACAGGAGGAATTCATCAGAAGTTTGAACAGGCTGGTCAGAAGGAAAGTTCAAAAGTGGCAAGTGCCGACATAGCAGGTGCAAGTCGTTTAACTCGCAGTGGTCGTGTTTATACTTAGCAAGTCAATACCACTCCACTGGTTCCACCTAAAGAAGTCATTCCCGCTGTTACCAACAAGGATAAAGAGTTGGTCTTGGAAGAAGAGGATGCAGAATTTCTCAGAATCATTAAGAAGAGTGATTATAAGGTTATTGATCAGCTACATCAAACGCCTTCCAAAATATCTATCTTATCGCTTCTAATGCATTCGTCGGCCCATCGAGGTGCTCTCCAGAAATTACTAGCCCAAGCTCATGTTACGCATGATATAACTGTGAATCAGTTTGATGGAGTCATTGCCAATATCACTGCATGTAACAATCTCAGCTTCAGTATGGAGGATCTTCCAAAGGATGGCTTGGACCATAACCGTGCTCTTCACATATCTGTAAAATGTCAGGAGGATACGTTAGCAAGAGTTCTTGTGGATACAGGATCTTCATTGAATGTTTTGCCGAAAAGAACGCTTGCCAAGTTATCTTATCAAGGGGCAGAGATGAGGCCCAGTGCACTGATTGTGAAAGCTTTTGATGGGTCAAGGAGAACTGTTATTGGAGAAGTAGACTTGCCAATCTTGATTGGACCACAGGTGTTCAAAATCACTTTCCAGGTTATGGACATTAACCCTAATTACAGTTTCTTGCTAGGAAGACCTTGGATCCATGCCGCTGGGGCAGTCACTTCTACCCTACATCAGAAGATGAAGTTTGTGGTCGATAATAAGTTGGTAACCGTGTCTGGGGAAGAAGATCTCATGGTTAGCAACCTTTCATCCTTTAGCTATATTGAGGCTGATGAAGATGCTTTGGAAACTTCTTTCCAAGCTCTTGAGATAGCCAATGCTGTCCTTTTGGAAGTAGAGGAACCAAGAGGGAGGGGTATCCCATCTTTTGCATCACTGAAGAGTACCATTTCCACCATTGAAGAAGGAAGCCATGAAGGTTGGGGTGATATCATCGACGTCAAGCTGAAGCTGGATCGCTATGGGTTGGGTTACAAACCGACTTATGTGAAGGAAGGAGCATTAACCTTCGTTCAAGGACGTCTGAGGACCATTCAAGAGGTGTTTTCCAGTGTTGGTTATCAGGTCAATGCAATTGGTGGAAGTTCTGAAGATGAAGATGTGAATCATTTGGTGTATCAGTGTGAAGAAGCCTTGGGCAATTGGGAGGTAGTCGAGATCCCAGAGATTTTTCCATTGTCAAAGTAATTTATTGTTTTTTTAAGTGTTTTCAAAATTCCCTAGCTCTGCCCAAGGCTATGGGAGTATTTTGTAGGGCCCCTTTTCATTTTCAAAGTTATTATCAATGAAGGCATTTTGTTAAACTCTTATTTTGATCATTTATTGTTTTTTTCTCTCTCTCTCTCTCTCTCTCTCTCTCTCTCTCTCTCTCTCTCTTTTCACTTTTAAAAGAAAATGGCAATCTTTCAAAACCGATAAAAAAGCTTTTTCTCTTGCATTTCTCTATTTTTTCCACTTTTAATAAAAGCAAATCATTCTCATATGCAGAATAAACGAAAACCCTGTTGAATCCAATGACTCTACATTATCTCCTAACTTTGATTCGCCCATCTACCAAGCGGAAGATGAAAGTGAGGCAGATTGTGACATTCTCGAAGAACTGGCAAGATTAGTTGAGTATGAGCACACAGATTTTCAGCCACATAAGGAGCAGGTAGAGACCATCAATCTTGGCACTGATGAAGACAAGAAGGAAGTCAAGATTGGTATAACACTTGGGGCAGACGTTAGAGAAACATTGGTCAAGCTTCTCAAAGAATATGCAGATGTGTTTGCATGGTCGTATCAAGATATGCCCGGTTTAGACACAGACATAGTGGTCCACAAGTTACCTCTTCGACCAGATTGTCCTCCCGTAAAGCAAAAGCTTCGAAGGACAAGACCATACATGGCTCTGAAGATTAGAGAAGAGGTCAAAAGGCAGTTTGATGCTGGATTCCTCGCAGTTGCAAAGTACCCTGAGTGGGTAGCTAATATTGTGCCAGTCCCTAAAAAGGATGGCAAAGTCAGAATGTGTGTGGACTATAGGGATTTGAACAGAGCTAGTCCAAAGGACGACTTATTTCTTCCGCATATTGATACTTTGGTTGATAACACAGCTAAATTTTTTATTTTCTCCTTCATGGATGGGTTTTCAGGATACAACCAGATCAAGATGGATCCTGACGATATGTGAAAGACTACATTCATCACACCATGGGGCACTTATTGTTACAAGGTTATGCCATTTGGTCTCACAAATGCAGGAGCCACTTATCAGAGGGCAATGGTCACCCTTTTCCATGATATGATGCATAAAGAGATAGAAGTTTATGTGGATGATATGATTGCCAAATCACAGATTGAGGAGGATCATTTGAATCATCTCCTGAAGTTATTTGAGCGCCTCAGAAAGTTCAAACTGCGTCTGAATCCAGCTAAGTGTACCTTTGGTGTCCGATCAGGAAAGTTACTTGGTTTTATTGTTAGTCAACAAGGTATTGAAGTAGATCCAGACAAGGTCAGAGCAATTCAAGAGATGCCAGCTCCCAAAACAGAAAAGCAAGTCAGGGGTTTCCTCGGAAGATTGAACTACATCTCCAGATTCATCTCCAACATGACTGCTACATGTGAGCCCTTATTCAAGTTTCTCCGAAAGGATCAAGCAATTGAGTGGAATTCCGATTGTCAACAGGCATTTGAGAAGATTAAGGTTTATCTACAGGAACCTCCTATCTTGATCCCACCTATTCCAGGGAAGTCTCTCTTCATGTACCTAACTGTACTCGAGGGTTCTATGGGTTGCGTTTTAGGCCAACGGGACGAAACTGGTCGTAAGGAGCATGCCATTTATTACTTAAGCAAGAAGTTCACAGATTGCGAAAGAAGATATTCACTCTTAGAGAAGACTTGTTGTGCTTTGGCATGGGCTGCTAGACGCCTCAGGCAGTATATGATTTGTCACACTACTTTGTTGATCTCGAAAATGGATCCAATAAAGTAAATTTTTGAGAAGCCTGCCTTAACTGGAAGACTCGCCCGTTGGCACATGTTGTTATCCGAATACGACATCCAATATGTAACCCAGAAGTCTATCAAGGGCAGTGTTTTGTCTGACTACCTTGCTGATCAACCTGTTGAAGATTATGAACGTTTGAAATTTGATTTCCCAGACGAGGACATCATGTTGATAAAGGATTGTGAAGTTCCCGGTCCAGATGAAGGTCCTGAGCCAGGTTCTCGTTGGAAGATGATGTTTGATGGTTCCTCTAATTACACGGGGCATGGTGTAGGAGTGGTTTTGATGAATCCTGATGGTGGTTATACTCCTTTCACAGCCAGATTATGTTTCGAATGTACAAACAACATCGCAGAGTATGAAGCATGTGTTTTGGGTATCGAAGCTGCAATTGATACCAGAATCAAGATCTTGAAGTATATGGAGACTCAGCTTTGGTAATATACCAAGTCAAAGGTGAATAGGAGACCCGTGACAAGAAGTTGATCCCATACCGTGCCCACATTGTGGAATTGATCAAATACTTTGATGAAGTCACTTTCCATCATGTTCCAAGGGCAGAGAATCAAATAGCAGACGCCTTGGCTATGTTGGCCTCTATGTTTCAAGTCAGATTTCTTAATGAAGCTCCACTTATTACAATCGAGCGAAGAACTGCACCCGCCTACTATCTACTGGTCGAAGAAGAAACTAATGAGCAACCGTGGTTCTATGACATCAAGAACTACTTGCAAAATAAGGAGTACCCAGCGAATGCAACAACTCTAGACAAGAAGACTTTAAGAAGATTGGTGTCCAAGTTTTTCCTCAGCAACAATGTGCTTTACAAGAGAAATCATGATATGGTTCTGCTCAGATGTGTGGACAAGCGCAAAGCAGACTTATTGATTAGGGAAATCCATGAAGGATAATTTGGAACACATGCCAATGGACATGCCATGTCCAGGAAGATCTTGAGAGCTGGTTACTTCTGGTTGACCATGGAATCAGATTGTTTCAAATATGCCAGGAAGTGTCATAAATGCCAGATTTATGCCGCCAAGATGCATGTACCTCCGACCCTTTTGAATGTTCTATCATCACCATGGCCTTTCTCAATGTGAGGCATTGACATGATAGGGGAAATTGAGCCTAAAGCTTCCAATGGTCACCAATTTATCTTGGTTGCGATCGATTACTTTACCAAGTGGGTAGAAGCAACTTCCTACGCCAACGTGACAAAGCAAGTGATTGCCCGCTTCATCAAGAACCAAATTATCTGCCGTTATGGGATCCCAAGCCGAATCATCACAGACAATGGGACCAATTTAAATAATAAAACAATGAAAGAGTTGTGTGAGACATTCAAGATTGAACATCATAACTCTTCTCCGTATCGTCCGAAGATGAATGGAGCTGTTGAAGCTATAAACAAGAACATCAAAAAGATTCTGCAGAAGATGGTAAAAACTTACAAAGATTGGCACGAGATGTTACCATATGCTTTACACGGATACAGAACATCAGTTCGCACTTCAACGGGGGCAACCCCTTTCTCTCTGGTGTATGGGATGGATGCAGTTCTCCCTATTGAAGTAGAGATACCATCTTTGAGAATCTTGATGGAAACCAAACTGGAGGAAGCTGAGTGGGTCCAGAACATGTATGACCAATTGAACCTTATTGATGAGAAGAGAATGACCGCCATGTGCCATGGCCAGTTGTACCAGAAGCGCATCAAGAGAGCATTTGACAAGAAAGTTCGTCTCCGAGAATTCAAAGAAGGAGATCTTGTACTCAAGAAAATCTTGCCAGTCCACAAAGACATGCGTGGAAAATGGAGTCCTAACTATGAAGGCCCATATGTTGTGAAGGTGGCATTCTCCGGAGGTTCCTTAATCCTTACAACTATGGATGGTGAACAACTAAAACACCCGGTGAATTCTGATGCAGTCAAAAAATATTATGCCTAAATAAAACCCGATAGGTCAAAAACCAGAAATGGCGACCTAGGCAAAAAAAATGGGTATCCCGGTGGATCAAAACCTATGAAGGAGATCCGGGCAAAAGTTAGGGATAAAAATGAAAAAATAAGAGCTCGCTAAGTTGAAAACCCAAAAGGGCGGCTTGGGCAAAAAAGAGCGTCCCGGTGGATTGAAAACCCGAAAGGGCGGTCCAGGCAAAAGTTAGGGACAAAGGCATTTGACTGTATCAGATGGTGTTTACCATTACTGAAGAATCATAATGGAAGACCAATCCATTTGCTCTTGTCAGAAGCAAGGTGTCAGGCAGTCTTAGTTATTAGGGATTGTAGTGGTCATTGGATTCAATGTAGACCTTTCCCCATTGCCATTTTCAAATTGTAATTTCCCATGGAGTTTTTGCCATTTGCAAGCTACCATTCTTGAATAAAATACAAACTTTGCCTATGAATTTTGTTGTTCAGCCTCTTATTTTCTTTTGTTATGCAAAATGCCATCACTTGATTACAATTTAACTCTGAAAATGACAAGTTTTTTTTAAGGAAATGTTTTTTGGAAACATACTGAAAAACTTTCAAGTTTCTTTGACTTTGGAAAAATTGGAAAAACGTTTTGTTTCCCCAAGAAGTCCTGGTTTGCAACAACACTTTTATACTATTATTACAGAAATTCCCATAGAAGTTCAAAACTGATAACACTCTTGGATGGATCTTTGGGCCAAACATGATTTCCAAAATTCGAAGACATCTCCCCAGTGTTTTTCATATTGCTCATCTAAGTATTAGTGTTGAGAGCCTACTCCTCATTGAGTCTTGTCAAAACTCTTTGTCTCTTTAGAGTTAACATTTGCATATCATGATCATTCGCATCATGCTCAATCATGCGCATTTGACATTAGCATTTGTCTTTCCCCAGTTGTCGTTTGTCTAACTCCAAGTCCAGATATCATTAGTGTTCAATTTGAGAATTCATTGTTGTTGGTACCCGAAGTTTGGTTTACCAATGTTTTTGTCCCCAGTAATTGCTGGTGTCCCCCGTGGAATTCTAATTGTGGTTGCTATTTGTCTTTATGACCACCGATATCTCCTTGAAGTCCAATTGTCATTGGCACAAATCTTTTAAGCGGGTCGTGAAACCTGTTTGCTTAAAATCCAAGTCCATTTGATTTTGGCACATACTTGTACCTTTCTCCTGATGGTTCCTGAAGGAATTTCCAGAGGTTGGATGTTTTATCTTATTTGAAAACTCCAACATATTTTGTTGTTACTTCTTTGCGTTACCCGGTCGCTTAGAGCCGTTGATCTATCTTTGGGTGATTTGCATTCTATCCCCAATGCTAGCTGGTTGCATAGAGCCGCTGCTAAATATTTGTGATTTCCTTCCTTATCCTTGGTGTCAGCAGTTACATTTTAACCTGCTAATTTACCGTTTTGAATACTTTGACTACTTTGTCTTTATCATTCTTAGTGTCGACTGGTCATGAACCTGTTGCGCATTCACTTTGAGTGTATCTTGGCTTCTATTCTTAGTGTCAATAGGTCTTGAACCTATTGCGCTTTCAGTTCGAATATTTTGTTGTTATTCATGGTGTCAGTTGGTCGCATCGAGCCACTATGCATATACTTTGAATAAGTTTGTTGTTGTCATTCTCAGTGTCAACCGACAATGACCGTTGCGTATTCGCTTTGAATGTTTATCTTATCTTTATTCTTGGTGTCAGTTGGTCGCATCGAGCCGCTGCGCATTCACTTTGAATATTGTGTCGTTTCCATTCTCAGTGTCAGTTGACCGGCAATGGCCGCTGCGCATTCACTTTGAATGTTTATTTTGTTGTATTCTTAGTGTCAGTTGGTCGCGTCGAGCCCCTGCGCATTCACTTTGAATATTGTATCATTTCCAGCGACAGTTGGTCGCATAGAGCCGTTGTGCATTCACTTTGAATGTTTATTTTGTTGTATTCTTAGTGTCAGTTGGTCGCATCGAGCCGCTGCACATTCACTTCGAATATGTTGTTGCTTTTTATTTCTCAAAGTCAATTGGTCGCATAGAGCTGTTGATCTACCACTTCGATTATTTCCTTGTCTTATTTTTATTCTTGGTGTCAGTTGGTCGTATCGAGCCATTGTGCAGTCACTTTGAATTTTATTTTTTCCTGTCATCCTAAGTGTCAACTTGAATTTACCTGTGTTCGTTGATCCAACGCGTTGGATTTCCTTTTGTTCCCATCTTTTGTTATTCTTAGTGTCAACAGTTACACTTGAACCTGTTGATTTATCACTTTGAATACTTCCCGTTTTCATTTCTTTATCCCCAGTGTATGTCATCCCCAGTGAGTCTTGGCTTGTGGTCGTCGATATATCTCATTTTTATCGCTCATATCATAATCATCATTCATCGCAAAAAAAAGATCAGTTAGTTTGTAACCTAGCATGTCATTGCATTTAGGGGTAAAATTTCCGGTTATTTCTATATTTAAATACCTTTCACACTGATTCCATGAGGATTACCATCACTCACGCCATCTGGTGAAGTTATTTAAATAGGGTCAACTGTCACACTCTAAATTTTACCCCTAAGTTTCATTCACGCATTTGTCTCATCATTAATGTACCTTTGTGTATACTAGTTATTTTAGATTTGCAACAAGTATTGGAAGTTTGTTCTCATGAATCGTGGGATTGGATTTTTTCTCTTGTGTTTGTCATTTGGTCTAATTACAGGTTTGGAGTTCATATTTTCACCCTAAGACTCGGCTTGTTTTTGTCCCTTTTTTAGTTATCTTCCAAATACCCACACCCAAAGGTTCAAGTCCAAGTTCTATTCAGACGCTAATTCTTACTCAAGTTACAATTTCAAGTTTTAGGTCCTATTTTTTTTTAAATTTCAATCCATATTCTAATGCCAATTCCACTCTAGGTTTTCAAATTCCACTTCGAGTTTTCATTTTTTCACTTCAATTTCTTTAGAAATTTTGTTCCAACCTTAGTTCATAATTTTCTACTTCTTTTTTTTAAGTCAATTTTCAATTTCTAATTCTCTTTTTCACTTCAAGTTTAATTCCAAGTTCATAATCTAAATATTCTTTCCAATTTCCATTTATAATCCCAAGTTATTATTTTTAAAAGTCAATTTATTTAAATCCATATTTCAAATTCATTTCAATTCATTTTTCAATCTCAATTCCTATCTTAATTCCAATTTCTTTTCCATGTTTCAATTTCAAATTCAAGTTTCAAATTCATTATCCTATTCAAAAAATTCAAATTTTGTTAGTTTTATATCCTTTCCAAATTCAATGTCCAATTTCCACGTTTTAATTCAAGTTCTAAGGTCTATAACCGCATTTCAAATTTTTTATTTCTAAATATTTCAATTTCAAGATTCTTATTTTCAATTTCATTTAGTGTCCAAATTCTCAAATTCTCCTTCAAGATCAAGTCACAAGTCAATTACCAAACTTTTTTCTAATTTAATTACCACTTTCAATTTGAAGTCCATTTTCACTTTGCATTCATGTTTTTTTCCCAAGCATTCATATTCATATATATATATATATATATATATATATATATATATATATATATATATATATATATATATATATATATATATATATATATATATATATATATATATATATATATATATATATATATATATATATATATGTAATACATACAATTTTACAATCCCATCCACATACATCCATACTCATAATACTCATAGCATTCATGGGTATTTAGATCACATACATAATTAGGATTTCATTTTAAACTAGTGCTTAAGTACACAAAACTTCCAAAAAACTTATTGTAACATCTTTTTAATTTTCAAGTAACTCCATGGTTTCTTCATATCCAATCATTCATGAAATCTTCTTTCTCCATGGCCTTTTGTCCATCATTCCAATTCATCCATTTGCCCATGAAATAGAAAAAAAAAGTTAGCATCCATGTTCCAATTCATACATAATCATAAAAATGCATCACATCTCATTCAAATTCAATCTATTCCATTCAAACATATTTAAATTTCAAAGCATATTCAAGTTCACATAATCACATTCATCATATGCATTCATAAATTCAACACTTTCCAAGTTCATATACTAAGCCTATTCACATTTAATTTCATTCTAATATCATAATCCATAATAACAACATTAAAACATATTCATATCATATACATAATGTCACAAAGAAGTTCAAAGGAGACCATGTCCAAACTTAAGTTATTGCAGTAAAAAATACAGGTAAATAAGCTATTATAGCAGTGAAACTTTTTCAACAGGGACCACTTTTTACCTTTGATTTCACAGCAGACAAATTTTCAAGAAACTCAGACAGGGACCACATCCCATCTCACAAACAAACAGATTTTTACAACAATAATCTCAGTCTGCATCACACAGACCACTGCTCCACCTCCCACCATTACCCTGCCTCAACAGCAAACTCAGTTTTGTCCCCCAATTCTTCATCAACAAGTTTACACATATAGTACAGAAATTCAAAAGAACCAAACCCTAATCCTGTCTTATAAATTGAACACTATTCATTCATCAAAAAATCAGCAACACAAAACACACAAAAAAGCCAGCCGCAGGTTCACTAAAAATTTTCACAGAAAAGTTTCCTAATCCTAATCACTTAAGCTCATTCAACCAAGGTTTTCAGAGTTCAACATTAGAACTCTGAAAATACCCGAGCTAAGCCATCTCCAAATCTCAAATCAGTGGCAACATAACCGCAGCAACACACAACAAATAGGAAATCACAACGAGAGCAATCAAAGAAGAAGAAGAAGTAGAACAAGCAAAGAAGAAGGAGGACCACTGAACTTACCTGGGAACAGATTTTTCTTTGAGGCTTGATCCGAAAGATTTCTACAAGAGGTAGTTTGCTTTCTCTCTTATTTTAGCTTAAAATGTCTCTGTTTCATTGATTTTTGTGCACCACGCCTTTGTTTTGAGTTGATATTACGCTCAGACCATCATTTTTGTGAATACGTTTTTGTAAGGTTCACCTCTGAGTTCATTTGTTTTGGGGTTTAGGGTTAGAAGTCGATTTTTGGCGAGGGTTAAGGTTTGTAAGAGATGGATTTGTGGGAGAAAGAGTCGTAAAATTCTTGTCGCGGAAAGAAGGAAAATTTGCTTGAGAGAGAACGACGATAAAGGAAAAAATCTGAGAGAGAGCGAGAGATTTCTGGCGAGTTCTCCGGTGAAGGGTTTAGGTGAGATAGAAAGAAATATTGAGCGTTGATTTGAGTGAAGGTGAAAGACAAAGTCAGAGAGGAGATCGTTGGAGAGGGTAATGAGAGAGAACTTTGAGAGAGTTTGATCGATGAGCGAGTTGTAGTGAGTAGAGAGAGACTGAGAACGTTGAGAGAGAGATAAAGCGTTCAGTTGGTTTTGTGAGAGATGAAGCGTGAGTTGAGAGACCAAGAGGATTTAATTTATTGAGTTTTTTTATTTAATTTGATTTCATATAGACTTTAATGATGATTTAATTTTCCATATCTTTTTTCCAACGACTTTAATTTAGTTTCTTTATTTTCAGTTTATTTTATTTTATTTTATAAAGTTCTAAAAATATTCTTATTATTTAGTTTTACTTTTATTTATTTATTTTAGATTTAATTTAATTTACTATTTCTTAGTTAATTACCATTTTTGATATTTTCATTTAATAAATAAATAAAAAATCAATATACTTATTCTCTTTCCTTATTTTTAGATATTGTTAGAAAAAATCATTATACTTATTTTCTTTCCTTAAATTTAGATATTATTATTATAATATAAAAAAAATCAATATATTTTCTCTCTTTCCTTATTTATAGGTATTATTAGAAAAAATCCAAAAAAATATATATACTTAGTCTCTTTCCTTATTTATAGGTATTGTTAGAAAAAATTCAAAAAAAATGAATATACTTAGTCTCTTTCCTTATTTATAGGTATTGTTAGAAAAAAATTCAAAAATATGAATATACTTAGTCTCTTTCCTTGTCTTTAGGTCTCATTTAAAAAAATTCAAATCAAAATTTATAGCATTTATCTCTATTATTATTAGATATTATTAGGAAAAAAAGCTATGTCATTTATCTCATTTTATTATTCTTAAATATTTGTTAAAAAAAAACAAGTTATAACTTTTACCTTACTTTATTTTCATATATCATCATTAAAAAAACAAAAAATATTTCTAATTAAGTTTTTTATTTTATTTTATTTAACTTTCACTTAATATGTCTAAAACTCAAAAATATTTTCTTTTACTAAATTTTTCATTTTAAAAATATTTTTTATTTTAATAAGTTTTTTATTTTCCATTTTGCTAATCTCACTCAATATAAAAAAAAATCAAAAATATTTTCTTTTACTAAACTTTCTTATTTTAAAATATTTGCATATATGTAGGTTTTTTATTTTAGTCTCATTTTATTTATTTTCTTACTTAATACATTTTAAAAATTTAAGAATATTTTCTTTATCCCTATATCTAACTTTGTTAAACCTTTTTTTTATTTATTATTAATCCATTTAGATTTAGTTTTTTTATTAGATATTTAATTTCAACTTAATTAATCTTTTCATGTTTTTATTCTAAAAACTCTAAAAAATAAAGTAAAAAATAAAAAATAAAAACCCCAAATTTTGTTTAGTCCATCTTCATTTAAAAAGTTAGTCTTAGATTGTTTATTTTAGGATAGATCCCTTTAGTTTGAGAGGTTGAGATTTAGGTTTATCTCTTAGTATGAGTTTTTTAATTTAATCTTTCGATGTCTTGGTTGTATGCACGCTATATTTGTATTTATTTCATTTTGCATCATGACCATATATTTATTAAGATAAAATTGAAAGCGCACACTTTTGAAACTTTAATTTTCAAGATAATAATCCTTGGTCCAACGCCAAGTTGAGTTTACACACACGTAAGTCGGTCGTTCTACGATCGCCGTCTGCACAATCTTTACACTTCACAACTTTCCAACTTAAGCAAATTGACGCACCACGCTTGTCTTCCACCCCCGCATTCTCGATCCATATATCGAGTCATAGCCCGATTACTAAGCCTTTTATCTTGTATTTCCATTTACTTCATTTAGTCCATTTTTGCAAGTAGCAACCTATGCCTTAGACTTAGGAGCTTGCACCCTCATTATTTACTTTATTTTCTTTACATTTAAATCCAAAACGGAAAGAACTCCTGCAATTGACTCAATGTCATAGGAAGTTTAGCCATCCCTAGTTACCTTTTTGACCTTAGCCATTCGGACTTTTTATTTTATAACTTTTTGTGACTTTGCTAAAGTCGCGTGAGTGTTTGCCATAACACTTACCTTCCCCCGCGAACCTTGAGCGTAACCAAGTGTTTGTTAATCCTTAGGAGAACTACGAGTGCTCTGATTCTATACCCGATACGTAGGCATCGATGCAATGTTGTGCGAGCACCATTAAAAATAAAACCTTAGGTTCCCATAATTTTAGCAAGCAATAAATAACAATAACACAAATATTAACAAGAGGTTCCCGTAGGATACTGCGGATGCTTAGGATGCTAACACCTTCCCTAGGTATAATCAACCCCCGAACCTAGTTTCTCCTTATTTAGGGTTTTTACGATCTTTTTCCCTTTTCCCTTTGGATTAAATTAAAGTCGGTGGTGAATATAAAAAGTTTTACGATTCAAGCTTAATCAATAGCTTGGTATCCGATTCTCACCGCGACATAAGGTTTGTAGGGATAATTTGTTGAGGAGGTGTGTGACTAGCGATGAGGCTAAGAGTATACTTTGGAATTGTCACAATTCTCCATATGAAGGGCACTTTAACGGACCGAGAATAGCCACAAAAATCCTCCAATCGGGATTTTATTGGCGGAAAATTTTCAAGGATGCCAACCTCCATGCGAGGAGTTGTGATGAATGCCAAAGGTCCGGAGGAATAGGCAAGCGAGACTAAATGCCCCTCTAAAATATTCAGGAGGTTGAGGTTTTTGATTGTTGGGGCATTGATTTCGTCGACCCATTTCTACCATCTTTTACCAATGAATACATTTTGGTTGCTGTGGACTATGTCTCTAAGTGGGTGGAAGCGATAGCTTCACCGAAGGCGGATAGAAAAATGGTAATGAAGTTCTTAAAGAAAAATATTTTTGCCTGTTTTGACACGCCTCGAGTGTTGATTAGCGATGGTGGGTCGCACTTTTGTAATGCACCGTTAGAAAATGTTTTGTAACATTAAGGTGTATCGCACAGAGTAGCTACTCCCTACCACCCATAATCTAACGGGCAAGTCGAAGTGTCGAATCGAGAAGTGAAAAGGATTTTAGAAAAAACTGTTTCGGGATCACGGAAGGATTGGTCTCAAATATTGGACGAAGCTTTGTGTGCTTATCGCACCGCATACAAGGCTCCGATAGGCTTAACTCCATTCCAAATGGTTTATGGCAAAACATGCCATTTACCGGTTGAAATGGAGCATAAAGCATAAAGCTCTTTGGGCTTTGAAGTTTCTTAATTTTGATCCTACCGATGTCGGAACAAAAAGAAAAGTTCAATTGAGTGAATTTGAAGAGATGAGGGAAGCGGCTTACCGTTCAAGTTGGCTCTATAAAGAAAAAACAAAGAAATACCATGATAAGAAGATAAAGATTAAAGAGTTTAAAAAGTTTGAAGAGTTTGAAGCGAGAAAGAAAATTTGTCGCCCTCGATGATCGTTGATCATCATGGACCGTCGAGCTTATCCGATGTTAAACAAGCGCTCATTGGGAGGCACCCCAATTTTGTAAGTTTTTACTGCTTTTTATGTTGAAAATGTGTTGTAGGCGTGTTTTATAAGTTGTTTGTGGTGTTGCATTGCTGCTGGAAGTATTGTTGAGTTCCTGCACTCGCTGAGCGAGGGATTGCTCGCTGAGCAAAGTGTTGCAGAATGAATCTCGCTGAGCGAGGGTTGCAAAATTTTTAAAAAAATTGGACTGAACTGGGCCCATTAAGGTGGACCCGGTCCAATCATAATAAGTAAGAGTGGGATTGAATTAGGGGTGCCTGTTTGCTCCTTTTTTCATAAAATTTCAAAGGATTTTCATAACTTCTTCTTTGTTCTTCTTCCCTAACTCTTGCTAATTCTCATTTGTGTGCCTCAAAGTTCAACTTTTTGCAACCTCAAACACCAAGGTAAAAATGTTCTCCATTTTTTGTCTTTTAATTTTGAAGTTATGAGTTTTGTAAACTTTAATTCCTCTAAGAAATCATTTGCCCTAAGAATTTCTTGTTCCAATATCACAATTGTGTTACTCTTTGTTGTTCAAATTGAAAATAGGGTTTTGGGTTAAGCAATTTTTGTTTAGGGCAATGATTTTGAAATCTATTGAGTAAATGTTGAGGAATTGGTTGATTTGGTTAGGTTTTATGGAATGTTAAACTTCTGTTGTGTTAAAAATGTGTGATAGATTATATTTTATAAAAGGAATTGACCCTGCTGATGAGGGAGGAGTTCTGCATTTTTGCAGAGCTCGCTGAGCGAGTTTTCCAGATAGTTTTTTGCTGAGCGACCTCCCCTGTCCAAAATTTGTTCAAAGTTTAGGGTTTTGTTCCTTATGATTTATTATTAATTTAGGTAATTTTTATTCTTGTTTTTTATCGGCTAATTTGATCGGAATACTCGTGTTTTGATCTTTTGGTGTGTTTGTTGTTTTTGTTTCAGATGTCAAACCGTTCAAAGCGTGGATGTACCTGAAGCTCAACTACTAGGCCACCTCCTACTTAGGCCTTTGAACGCAACCAATTTCTGACACCTGCTCATCATGAGCGCTATCTGGTTCTTGAGCGAAGAAATGTTTGGCCGGATAGGATTGTGGAGTTGAATCCGGAGGGGGAGTATAGGTTTATTCAGTGCACTATGGATGAGGGAGATTATGTGAGGCTTTGTGAGGCGCATCCAGAGAACCACCTTGAGATCGTAAGGGAGTTTTTGTAAACGCCCTTCCAACCGGTCTAGAGGGCACTGCTTTTGAGTATAAGACACGGGTCTGAGGCAAACACATTGATTTTTCTGAGGTTAGGCTCAATGAGTATTTGGGCAGAAATTTTCAGCTACCAGAGGGAGTTCTTTTTTATTTTGTTAAGATGAAGAAAAGGAAAACCTTGGATGTATAGCTCATTAGAGAGCAATTTGTACCAAGGATCATACCTATGAGGTGAGTGCTTCTGGAGTTCCTGTGCGCTTCAAACGGAGCTCTCTGAACATCAAGGCTAGGGTGATTATGACTATTGTGTTGCACAACCTTATTCCTCGAAGAGCAAGGTTGTGAATCTTGCCTCTATTATTGCTAAGGAGCTTATGAGAGTGGCTACCAGTGGGATTGATTATGGTTCACGTGCTTCATGCGCTATCTCTCATCCGAGCTTAGTTATGGATTTGTGCAAGAAAGCAGGTGTAGTTCTTCCGTCTCATGGAAATGTGAGGTTGAAAAATATTTACGATGAGCATTGCCGCACTTTCTGCGAGCCACCACTTCACCCACCTCCGGTTGCTTCAGCTCCTCCGCGTAGCTTGGGTTATGATGTTTCCACCAACATGGAAATGCACGCTTTTCACCATCGCTCTTTGGACTTCATATATGAGAGCATGCTTCAGCTTCAGCAGATGATTAGGGAGCCTCAGGCGGGGCATTCTTTGAGGAGTATGGATGACTTCAGGGCGTATTCTACATGGCCTAGGAACATGCTATCGTCTTCGGGGGGTGCAGGTGCAGATACAGATATGGGTGCTGGTGTTGGTGATATGGGTGCAGGTGTTGATGTTGATGATGCAGTTGATGATGATGATGACAACAACTCGAGTTCTTTTGAGTGATATCTTCTGGACGGTTTGATGGACCAGTTTATGTTGTTTTAGTGTTTTTCTTTCGTTTTTGCTATTTCCTTTTTTGTTGAGATATTGTGAATTCTAACCATCCGGGCGGATGTGTTTTTAATTTTTAGTTTGAATATTTGACCATTCGGGCAGATGTGTCTTGTTTTATTGATGGTTTGAATTGTTTCCCATTCGGGCGGATGGTGTACTTTATCTTTTGATTAATGAACATCGGGGCAGATGCATTTTTGTTTTAAATTTTTTTTCCTTAGTTAACATTCGGGCGAATGAATTGTTTTTATTACTTGGTGTACAAATTTTTTGTGTTTGTCTTATCTTTGAGGTGGAATTTTGATGGAAGCGAGTGCATTTTTGTGATCTAAGTGTGTAGCTTCACCTTCTTGGATGGTGATGATAAAATTTCGTAAGTTGCGCGAGAAAGGTACTCTGTTCGCACCTTTTAGAAAGAGAAGAATATTGTCCAAATCTATAATGTCTTTTAAAGTTGGGGAGAGTTGTTGGTAAAAAAAAAGGATGGATGATATTGGTTCCTCTTGTGAAAAGATAAAAAAATTGATGAATGAATGAATTGAGAATTGAATTGCACTCATTGTTAGAGTTGCGTGAAAATGAAAGAAAGTATTCATTCGGTTAAGAGGAAAACTCTTGAATAGGGGCACCACAAAAAAAATTTGAGGAAAAAGAAAAAGAGAAAAAGAAAAAAATGTGGATAGGAGAAGTTTGGGGGAACCAAAATTTTGTTGGTTGTTATAATTTTGGCGCGTTCTTCGTTTTTCAAAAACCTTTGAACCCATTTTTGAATCATTGGCCTTAGAAAATTTCCCCTTTCTTTGTAACCCTTGCCTCATTATAACATTGAAAAGTCCTTTTGATCTTGGTTTCCTTTATGTTTCCTTGTGAATTTGTAGATACTTGCATGAATTGTTCCGGATGTTAGCAATATTACAAATGAGAGTGAATTGTCCCTTTTTGATATTGAAGCTTGACTTAGTTAAGTATTTAGGTGATTCTCTTATGAACATTCCATTGCATTTGTTGGTAGCTATTCATTTGTGTTTAGAAATTAGTTCATGATTATGTTGTAGTTCTTTGAGAGCCGGTTGTTACTCGTAAGCAAGACCTTCGGTTTGAACCATTTTGTTTGGTGTGTTTCACTTGTTTAGTTTGTGCTCGCTTATTTTAAAAGAATTCACCTTTGTTTGAGGACAAACAAAGAAACAAGTTGGGGAGAGTTGATAAATGCATATTAGTGTTATTATTTATTAGATTTTTTGGCACTTTTCAAGGGTTATTTTGATCTCTAATGCTTTTTCCCTTTTTTTTTCTTATACTTATTCATATTTTAGTTTTAGCATTTTCAAAGCACTATTTATTTAACTTTAGTTTTTGTAATTTTAGGTTACACTGTGGAAATATGGAACAAATTTCATCAAGACCTTCTTTGGGAAGTTTTGGAAGTTTATGAAGAAATCTTGCTCGCTTCAAGGTCGCTCAGCGAGCTCCCAGCGAGTTTTCCAGAGATATTTTCACTCAGCGAGGACCTTTGTCGCTCAGCGAGCTGGTACATTTAATGAACTTTCACTCAGCGAGCAGATCTCACGCAGCGAGACCTGCGAAATCAGCTTCTTTATAAGCATTTGTTTCACTATTTTCTTGGGATGTAACTTTGGAGACTTGACCTAAATATTCCTTAAACACTTTTTCACTTTGTTCTAAGAAGATTGGGTGCATTTAAAGTCAAGATATTGTCATTAATGCTCCATCTTCTTCATCTTCATCTTTTGTTGGAAGCTTCCATGGAAATGGAAAGCTAAACCCACAGTATGTCAAGGTTAGAAGGTAGATAGGTTCTATTTTTGTTTGTATAGGCCTTGATCCTTTTGTATAAACTCTTGATGATGAATATATGATGAAAGCTTTGATTTTTATGACAAACCCTTTTGTGTTGCTTCATGATTGAGAGATATGGCCAACATTTGACCTAGGTTTTCATCACCCAAATACCATAAGCTAGAGATAGTTATGGGCTTTGGAGTTCACTTTGTATTGAACCTAAATGTTACCATTTTGATAGATTGGGTGAGAGATCATCAATGTATCAAAATGGTAAAACTCACATTTTGTGTTAGAAATAAACATTATGAGAATCTTTTACAAATCAATACTTTTACTTCTTAGCATTTATTTGAATGAAAAAGTCTATTTTAGATACAAACACTAAAACCCTTTTGTTACCATTAAGTCTAAACTTAGGCAATTGTAGAACGACATAAATATCATAAAACAATCTCTGTGGATCGACAATCAAAACCCTTAATTATTTGTGCTTTCAACAAAACTCCATGCTATATATTACGAAAGTAGGACCTTAGACCATGCTCATATGAATTACACCACAATAGAGAAAGAACTCTTAGCCGTAGTGTTTGCGCTTGATAAATTCCATTCTTACCTTGTAGGAGCTAAAATCATCATCTATACCGATCACGCAACTATCAATTACCTTCTAAGTAAAAAGGATGCAAAGCCTTGGTTACTAAGGTGGGTCTTATTTCTACAAAAGTTTGATTTAGAAATTAGGGATAAGAAAGGGACTGACAACGTAGTAGCAAACCACATATCACATATGGAAAGAATTAAATCTGACCTGATACTAATTAACAGTGACTTCCCCGAAAAACGCCTTATAGCCCAACTAGAACATGAGATATCTTATTTAGACGAATAAATCCAAGAAGAAATAGTGGAAGAAATTTATGCACAAACCACTTTTCCATGGTACGCTGACATAGTCAACTATTTAGCTGTTGGGGTACTTCCACCAGATCTCACTTATCAGCAAAAGAAGAAATTCTTCCATGATTTAAAACAGTATTACTGGGATGGACCGTTACTTTTCAAGAGATGACCCAATAGTATTTACCGTCGATGTGTCCCAGATGAAGAAATAGAAAACATAATCTCCCAGTGCCACTCCGCTCCTTACGGTGGACATGCAAGCACTTCATAAACTTGTGCGAAGATTCTTCAATCAGGCCTATTTTGGCCCACTCTATGGAAAAATGTTCACCTCGCCATTCTAAATTGTGACCGATGCCAATGCACTGGTAACATCTTGAGGCGCGATGAGATGCCCCAAAAAGGCATTCTTGAAGTAGAAGTTTTCGATGTGTGGGTAATTGATTTTATGGGACCATTTCCATCTTCTTTTGGAAATAAATTTTATACTCGTAGCTGTTGATTATGTTTCAAAATGGATAAAAGCTATAGCTTCTCCAACAAACGACACTAGAGAAGTCATAAAGCTTTTTAAGAATTATCTTCCCAAGATTCGATATACCAAGACTCATCATAAGTGATGGAGGCTCGCATTTCATATCTAGAATATTTGATAAACTCTTATTAAAATATGGAGTAAGACACCGAATAGCTACGCCATACCATCCATAAACTAGTGGACAAGTAGAAGTTTCAAATAGAGAAATGAAACAAAATTCTAGAAAAAACTGTAGCTACATCAAGGAAAGATTGGTCTATTAAATTACCTGAAGCTTTATGGGCCTACAAAACAACTTTTAAGACACCCATCGGAACCACACCGTTCAAATTAGTCTACGGAAAATCTTGCCACTTTCCAGTAGAATTAAAACATAAAGCCTATTGCGCAATTAAAAACCTTAACTTTAACTACACAAACGCATGTGAGAAACATATTCTAGACTTACATGAATTGGAAGAACTAAGACTAGACGCTTACGAGAATGCCTGCATATATAAGGAGAGAACCAAGAAATGGCATGACAAGAGAATCTCTAGGAAAGAATTCAATGTGGGAGACGTCGTTCTTTTATTCAATTCTAGACTTAGGTTGTTTCCGGGAAAATTACGATCTAGATGGTTAGGTCATTTCGAAATAACTAAAGTGTTAAGTAGTGGCACTATCGAAATTAAGGGTAAGTCTAGTGCACCGTTTATAGTAAATGGGCAACGCCTTAAACATTATAATTCCGTAGAAGACAAAGAATTTTCAATTGGTTTGAAACTGGAAGAATTGCTATCAGAAACCTTAGATTTGTTTCCCTTAAGATGTGTCAAGCCCCGACATTATATGAAGCGCTTAGTGGGAGGCAACCCGCAATTTTTAAAATTTTCACTTTATTTGTGTTTTAAAATTTTTTACTTTTGAAAAAAAAAACCTTTAAACTCACTGATTTTTGGGTTGATTTGTTTTATTGTGTGATTCCAGGATTTTTAAAGTTTTTCTACCTTCTCTCTCTGTTTTTCACTAACTCTAATCATGACTACCAATATGACCGTGGAATTTAGAGATGGTACCCATAGGTGCCGTTATGAAGCTTTAGCCCTGAGACCTATGGCTCTGAGCAAATTTTCTCATGTACCTACTATGAAAGCTTTAGGCATAGGTGCCAGCATTGACTACCTCTTTAGCCAGCTAGGCTGGGAGGGATTTTCATTTAGGAAACATAGAACCTACTATGAGCTGACCTAAGAATTCCTAAGTTCATTGGTTTACAACCCAAACTGTGGAAACAGCTTAACAAGAGGAAAGATAACGTTTAGAATTTTTGGATACCCCTGTGAGTTTAAATTTCATGAGATGGCTAACCTTTTAGAGTTTCCAGATGGCCCTTCCGTTTCATAGAACCACAGGAGGAATTGCTTGCACATGGTGAGTGTAAACACCCCAAATTTTCCCTCACGCATTTCACCATGGCTTGTGTTTCTTTTCATTTTGCATAAGTTCAATCATATCATCTCATACTGCATTCTTGCTTCACTGCATTGGTTCTAAGTCATCTGTATCTAGGGTTTGTGATCTGAGCCATCCCTAAGCTATCTGAGCCACTCCAAAGGTCATCAATCATCTCAAGAGGGTCCATGTATGTTCAATCATCATATTTTATCCTCCAAAGATCAAGAAAGTCAAAGGATCACAAGAACTGGCAAGGTATGGAAGCAGAGCCAGGGTTTAACTGCACAGATGACCTAAAATTAGGGTTTTGGTTTCAGAGGCCATAACTCCAAAAAGTTTGGTCATTCTTGTTTTTATTGGTCTATATATGTTATGAGGATCATGCACACCAATTTTTATGAAGAGATTCAATGGGGAAGGCATCTGATCAAAAGATAACTTCTTGAGCAAGTCAGTGCAAAATCAGGGCATCTGAGGCCCCCAATCATCCAACCAAGGGATTTTCTCCATCATTTTGAGTGTATATGATCTTTATTTGATCTTAGAAGATGTTAGAAGTTCACAAAATTGAAGAATTTCAAGCCATTTGCAAAGTTGCCATTTTGGGAAAGTGACTTGTAATGAAAATTGCCATTTTGGGAAAGTTTTTCAAACTCCTCTTTTTGATTCAAAAATGCTTCAAATGGAAAATTATTGGTCATGAAAGTTGTAGATTGGATCCTCCCATATTCAAAAAGTACAATAACTTGATCTAATTCATTCTAGAACTAAAGTTATGTCCTTGCAAAGTTGGGAAAAATCACAAAAATTCACTTATGTGCCAAAGAGGGAAACTTGCAAATTCTTGTACCAAGGCAATTTATGACTTCTAATTGATGTCTAAGCATTACACAAACATCACACATGACATAAAATTCAGAATTGCCCAAATATTTCTCAAGTTTCATGCCTCATACTTCAAGAATTTCAAAAGGGGCCAAAGTTGTACAAAATTGCAAAATGATCCAAATCTCTTCATCCACTTGAGCCAGCTCACTAAATCATTTTCCATGGACCTCCTTGAAGTTGGCTGACTCGAGCCATGCCCCTAAACCAGCCTGCCACTTGCCCATACCTCCAAGTACAACTTTCTTGACTTTTTGCAAAATGAGCCATACCAATCATACTGCTCCACAACAACTCTCTGCCCAATCAGAACATGTTATGTGGACCTCAAGCAAGCCATTACACACAACAAGCAAAGTTGAAACCTCCAAGAACTCAGCATACACCAAAACTCCCCTCTTTGCATTTGTCTTTGAAACTGATCACACAAGCTTCAAACATCAAAACAAATTCCATAGAACAACTCACCATGATCCACTGATCATTTCCCACCCCTTGGAACAACCTGAAACCCCCCACATCAAAAAACACGATTTCCCTCCCCCTTTGAACTGAACTGAATCAATCTCACAAATCAGCCATAAGAAACTCCAAACAAGCTTTGCAAACTCTTGAGGGGAGTCAGTAGAGTTGATTTGAAGCAAAGAACTGCCCAGAAAGCTGCAGACTGAAGAAGCTCAAGCTCAGGTACCTCAAGAACATTTTTTCCAGAAATTGCTTTTTATGCTATAGAATTGTTGCTTATGCTTCACTGATCACTCTGGTGCTTTTACTTTTTGAAATGGTCAAGAAATAAGCCTGTATCGAAGCTCTAAAACTTTTCCAGTTTTTATGTTTTGATCCATATCTTGAGATGTGGGTTGTAGAAATTTGTTTTGATGCTTGATTCGTCTTCAGGGTAGTTAAGAGATGCGATCTGGAGCTTTAGAGCTCTTGATTTTGCCTGTAGAAGAAGTTAGTTTTTTGTGCTTGCCGGAGAAGATGACTAGAACCACTGTTCCGGTCATCTGAAAGTGATTAAATTAGGGTTAGGGTTTAGGTGAGTTTGAACGTAGGCCCTTGGATCCAGTTTCCCGCGCGCCATGAACGGCCCAGATTCCTTGATTAAGCCCTAATTCTGGATTAATTAGTTTAAGCATAATTAGGAAAATTCAAATTGCCAGGTTTGATCCCAGCCATCCAAACACGCGTCAGTCAGCTCCCGCGCGTTCCATTTGAATCCTGGCCTTTGGATCTGATTACTTTTCATTTAAATTAATTTAGTTTTCATTTTTATTGCATTTCTTTCTACATTTTATTTAAAATAGCAAAATGCATCCCAAAATTCTCATTTTTTGCACCATGACTTAAAATATTTTTCTTATTCTGAAAATAATTTTTATTTTATTTTTTGCATAATTTTCGTATTTTAAAAATATTTAAAGGTTTATTTTAATTAGTTAATGAGAATTAATTAATTAAAATAGCATTTAAGTTTCTAAAAATACCAAAAAAATCACATTGCATTTTGATACATTTAGAAACATTATCAAACTCTTCAAACAAATTTATTTTTGGTTCTTAACCTTCTTTGACATTTTTCTTTGGAATTAGGGTTCTTAAAAGTCAATATTTTTGCCCTAACTTAGAAAAATCCCTTCTGCCTAACCATGAGGAGTTTGATGATGGTTCTTTTTGCATTGAATTCCTCATATCATGTAGTTTCTAGGATAAATTGATTTGAATTTATCTTTCATTTTCATTTTGTTTGGAATTTTTCATTGAAAGGTACCTTAAAACCCAAGCTAACTTGAGAAAATCATAGCTTCCATTAGGTTAAGATTTAGGTCTCCTCCTTTGGGCAGTGAACTTATGTAGGGTTATGGTTCCTTTGATCCCATTTTCAATTTTTTATCATGTCATTTGCTTCTGGTTTTGATTTTTGTATTGCATGTTATGTATAAACCCTAATTTTTGCCTTCATTTGCATTCATCTATCATATGCTTGCATACATGAACTTGCCATGACATTTTGTGCATTCACTTGGCTCATAAGACATCTTAGGACACATTAGAATCATGTTTGATCATTGCATCATCCATTTTCCATGTTTTGATCCATTGCATTTCATAAGCTTTCATGAACTTTCATGGTTCAAAACATGCTTCATTTGCATCCTCATCCTTGTATGATCATCCAAAATGCTTGTCATGTGTTTGCATTTTCTATTAGCATCATTAAAATCATGTTTATGCTTCTAGCTTTGGCTTTCATCTTTGCATTCCATCTCATTTTCATTTCATTTCATTTCCTTTTGCTAACTTTTCAGGTGGTAAGTGTTTGAGAAGTGAATTTGCCTTCACTTCTCATAATCTCTTCTCATCTCTTTTATGCATTCATTGTTGCATTTTATCCTTGTGAATTAGAGTGAGCTTTCTCATTCATGCTCCTTCTCCTCTTTCTTTCTTCAAGCAACTTATCTTCTTAAGTGAAGTAAGTTGTCTTGCTTCTTTCTGATTTCCCTTCCTTCATTCTGCTTCTTCCTTGGTGGCTTTTCTCTTGAAGATCTCTTGCAAGCCTCACAAACCCTAGGAACACCCAAGCATGATCATAATTAGGGTTTGTTTAGTCCCCCATTAGTTTTACCTTTGTGTTATCTTTGAGTCTTCTCTTCTCATCTCTTAATCAAGGATTAAACCTTAAAGGTTTTAAGGCTTTGTGATCAAGGTTATGCATGTATCCTTCTATTAGGATGGAGTGTATAACTTTAATCCTAAGTGTTAAACCCTTAATGTGTTTAAATCCTTTAATCAATCCATTTAATAATCACCAAGACATCAAGCTTGTAACTTGGGCCTTGCATTAGGGTTCTAATTCTTCCTTAATTGGTTAAGAAGGACTAACCCTAGTGTTAATGGACAAGTCCCCCTCAAGTTGTCTTGCAAACCCTAAAATCCATTTCTTAATCTCACCATTAACTAAAATCCACTCTAATAAGGCTTTGTTTTATGAGGTTAATCCCTAATCATGGATTAAGTTGAGGAGCCTTTCTCAGCTTAAATGTTCTCATCTATTATCCTTCTATTAGGATGGTGTAATGGGTCCATTAAATCCTTGATTATGGCTTAAACTCATTACTTAACACTAAACAAAAACTCCAAAAACATCTAAATAAATACAAGTAGGTTAATGATCTTAATCCTACATCATGGTGATTAAGTGTGGGGTGCTTACTTCACACTCAAGGTATTCTCATTACCCCTAATCAAAGGGAAGATGTGATGAGTTTACTAACCCTTGGTTTATGCTTAAGCTCATTTTCTTATGACAAACTCAAAAAGAAATAAAAGATTGAAAACTCAAAAACAAACAATAATCGTCTCCTTCGGGATTCTTTTCTCATCATCTTCACTCACAAGCGAGAACTTGCTTCTTCCGTCTAATGCAAGACAGTTAGCACCTGAGCCAGACAGGTCATACACTTGAGCATAGACAAGCAAGCAGTTCACAGGTCAATTCATCTTTCAGTCTCTTTGAGTCGAACTACGGTGTTCTGACTTCCTCATTGCACGAGAGGATACGTAGGAATAACTTAACGGTTATCGAACAAAAGTCTCTGTATATCCCCCCCTCTTCCAGCCTTATTCTTTAGTTTCATATTCCTGAGCATTTCACCCCTGTTCTTACACTGACACTTCTTATATTTCACTTTACTTTCACCCAGCACTGACACTTGCATTCTTTCTAGCTTTGATACACAGATTGCACTAACACTACCCTTTTAAAGCACAAATCTTTTAAGCGTGGATCCCGTTGAGTACGACGGACAATCTGGGTGCTAATACCTTCCCAGGTTGTAACCAACTCCCTTTCTCAGTTTCTCTGGTTCGCGACCGTCTTATCCATCTTTTCTTAGGTTTATGCAGCATTACCTTTCCTTCGGGATAAAAATGCCTAGCTGGCGACTCTATTCATTCTCTTCTCTTTCACCGACCGTTCGCGTCTATACCCCTCTTGGCCCTGTGACATTTGGTGGGAGCGACAGTGAGTTAGACCATTTTTGGAGTAGTATCTCAAGACGACCTGATCATGATTTATATCCTATGTTGTCCACTGAGATTCACAACCCAGCTATTAGGTACTTCCATATGATCCTAGCATATTCATTTTTCGGAAAAGCTGAGAGTGATAACACTGTTTCGAGAGAGGAATTATTCATTATATTTTGTGCTTTCACCTCTGGAGAGGTTAATGCGGTGACTTTCATGTTTGCGAACTTTTGCAAAATTATTCAAAGTGAACACCAACAAATCATGATAGGTGGAATAGTTACCAAGATTGCTGATGCAATGGAATTTAGAACCCGCCTTGCTAATATTAAACCACTTGGAGAGTTTAGGCCTATGAATATCACATTCTGTTTTGAGAGGGAAATGTTTTATGACCGAGGACCTGACCATTTTAAGCTTCTGATCAATGGTGTAGTTGTGCCGCATTTAGTGCTACTTGACCATGAGCACACGAGTGTGCATAGTAAACACAATTGGCTATATGATCTATATGAGCCAATTTATAAACCAGGAGATGCTTAGTCCGAAGTTTAAATAGATCCAAAGACCCCCTCAAATTACTATGATTCATATGATATAATAGAAGTCGAAAAGCCCGAATAAGAGAATATTAAACCTGTTGAGAAACCTACACCTACTACAAACAATCCTGAACTTACTTTAGAAAGTCTCCGAGCTGAGATGCAAATCATGCAACATGACATCTGCGACCTGCGCATAGATATCGTCACTCTAAGAGATATGGAAATGGATCAGTTTGAATATTTGAGAGATGTGATAGACTCAATCCGCAAACATCGTGGCTAAATTTCAACATCAACACTTATTAGAATTTTCTTGCATTTTTATAAAATTTCAGCATTTCAATTTAGTTAAATTTGTTTTCTAGTTAATTTTTATTTTTCAGCTTATTTTGACTTATAACTCTTGCAATTTTCTAAGCCTTAATGAAATACTTTGGTCTTGTTCTTAATTTTTGTGTGCCTTAAATTATGATTGCTCAAGTATGTTAAGAGTGCTCTAACCAAATATTTAAATTCATGTGTTATTGGTGTTTAAATTTATCAATTTGATGAAATTATGATTGAAATTCTGGTATGACAGACTCAGATGTCGAATATGATGTTGAGACATCTTATCTGTTACTTATAAACATGGTAAGGCATACATATCAGTACTTAAATAATTCTGATATATCAGAGTCAAACATGCTTCAGGATGTTGTGACATCTGATAGGACATTCAATTCAGGTACTGCATAAAACATAAAATAGAAAAGATATAAAGAGTACAACAGAATTGTTAACCTAGTTCGATCAAATCAATCTACTCTGGGGGCTACCAAGCCAGGAAGGAAATCCACTATGTAGTATCAATTCAAAGACTTCTCAGCAAACACCTATAGTTTACAGTCTTCTCAGTTAATCACTACCAATGCAACTTCTACTTAGGAACTCCTAAATATGAGAAACTCATTCTCACTTCCAATCACCTCAGTGATGTCTCACAGTTCTCAACTCTCAGTTGCTGATATTGACGACTTCATACCTATACAACAATTCACAAATAGAATCCATACATCCATGACAACAACTTAACTTTGCTTAGCAGCTTCAATTAAGTACAATACTTCTCTTTCTTACAAGCTTCGAGAATCACAGGTGAAACAGCCACAATAGGGTTCCTTGTTGCGCACGGCTGCCACAAGAACACAACCCTAATATTGTTTACATTTTCGGTTGATTGGGTTAATTCTAAACTAGGTTACGGGGTTTCTTTTATAACCTATTCCCAACTAGATTTGGGCCTAAACAATCACAACAATAGCTGCTACAAATATGCAGAAAAAATCTGCTACAAATATACCAAAAGATCTATAAATCTAAAAACTCCTAAAATATCTCTAAATATAGAAACTCTATATTTTTCAATATTTGTCTTCAATTTAAATTAATTCTTTAAGATCTTCTAAATCAGCACCCTTTAAATCAGCGCCTTGGAGTGCTTATCTATTCATAATTAATTCCAGATAAATTCTCCTGAATTTACTCACTTCTGTTATGCATCATTTAAGTCTGGTAGCAGGTTTACGATGTCACAACATTTGGTGTGACATCCTGATGTCTTGACTTAAGTTCATTAACTTTTACTCTGTTTGTCAATGTCACAACATCTGATGTGACATCCTGAACTAAGTTCAACACTTCTTGTTTGTCAAAAATTCTGCCAATTCTTAACATCTACAAACTCCCCCTTTGGCTAATTTTTGGCTAACACAATCTTCTGGTTTTATCAGAGTGCAACAGAGTTTTATCAGAGAACAGCAGAGTTCTTTTCTGTTGAACCATGTGAGAGCTAATAATTTGTTCCCCCTCAAACCTGTATGTATACTGCTGTGACTTGTTCAACAGACCAAGACGTCATGACATTTGTCTTTGATATCTATCTGTAACACATGACAGTAATGTTGCCATGACAGTTGCAGATGTTTCAACATTTTCTTTGACATCTGTCTGTAACATATGACAGTACTTCTGTCATGACATTTGCAGATGTTTCAACATCTTCTTCAGTATCTGCCAATTATTGTAACCACGTTTATCTGTGCCACCATGTCAGGACATCATGTTTGACATGTTCTTCCAGAATCTATACCATGTTAATTTAACATATGGAACTTCTTATTCAACATTTTCCAGCCATATTAGTTTTACCAAACATAATGCCAATCATAACATAATAGAATTAACAATCTCCCCCTTTGGCTTATTTTGGCTAAAACTAATTTACATACAGGTGTAGCAGTACCTCATGTAGAAGTTCCTTAACATCACATCTTCATATCAGACCTCAATAGTACACACTATTAATTCTCCCCCTTTTTAGCCATAAAAAGACAAAGGTACGATAATAACCATAGAGGTATATAATCTCCATAAGCTTGAAACACACACAAGCTTCACAATCCCTCAAGAATCAAACATAAACTGCAGAGAGCAGCTTTATACAATATAGCCTTCTAGACTCCTAGGATACTCCTTATCTGGTTAAGGTATTACTCCCCCTTAACTCCACAAAACCAGTTTCACATACTTGTAACACACTCCCCCAGTCTAGGATACTCCATGCTTCTCTGTACATTGATGAAAGGAAAACATAAGACGCATCTTCATGTCTTCAAGAGCTCACCCTCTGTTCAATTCCCAATTGAACACATTCACTTCTTGTACCAAAGCATACCTGATTCCTTTCTTGGTTTGTAGTTACCACAGACTACACAAGATGAACATCTTCTAGCACACAGGTTCTTGACACTAAGCCTTTACACACCAAAGGCCATACAATCCAGATAAAAAACATCCAAACTAATTATGACATTAGAATGAATGTCCACAAACAAACTTCCAAGCAATCAATACCTGATATACTTCAGTCTCTTCTACATGTTTCTTCCAATATAGATCATCTACTTCATAATTCTCCCATACGATTAGGTAGTCTAATAATAGAAACCATGTAGATAAACACCCCAGATAATGTACTAACACTTAGTTAGAACATTTTTCATACACCAAGACCTTATCACCATGATCCTAGATGTGCTCCACCAACTGGACTTACTATAGCATAGTAATCCAAGAACTGAAAATCTTAAACTACACTGTGCCACCAGTTAGAATCAGAAATTCAGAAAAAGTGATAAACTCTCATCTACCTTCAAGAAGAATAAATCCCCTTGAGTCTTCAACTCATCACTCCTCTGCCCAAGAGCAATTTGTTCCAAGACAATCCTCAAGAACAACCAGCTGCCACACTCTGATTATCTTGATTCTTTGAAACCACTTTAAAGATCAACCAATTACCACATTTTGATCACCTCCTTTATGAATCCTTATATGAAAAAGCCAATTGCCACATTTGTCTTCTTCACGTTTATAATAAATCTTCCAAAGATATCCTGATCAATAAATTTGATCTTCACCAAGCTGTCAAGATAATAGGCCTTATGAAGCATTCAATCCCTATAGATCATTCTATCTTAATTTATGTGTCACTTCACCAATTAGACTCTGATGTTGAACTAGATGTTTGAACATTATTAGCCCACATCCATCTGTTAAATTCAGGTCCTTCTTCTGCCACTTGAAAGAACCTCCTTCCTTTATAGAACAAGAGTTCCATGCTCTCATAGACTTGATTTATCCATCAAGTTTGAGTAAACAACCTCCATTCTATTGGTTTTGCAGAAATTCCTACCGATAACACATATTGATGAGAAACTTCCAATGTTTCTCCAAAGTCTTCAAACCTGCCACTGTCTGATCATTCATAAGGAATAATTAAGAACTACACCTCATAACTATACCAAGTATGCCACCTTTCCTTGAGTAAGGTAGTCTTAACAAATTTATGATATCGCCACCTATCTTAACTCCATGATGAGCATTCTGGACTGCACCTAGATCAGAAATAAACCAATCCAAGTAGTCATCAAGATTATGATGTGTTCATGGTCTTTCATCTCCATCTTCAGAATCAACAATATCCAGACCAGTTCTTGCCAAGAAACTTTCCAGAAATACACAACTCCTGTCACACAAGACTGAAGCCAATTCTCAAGCTAACTCCCAAGAAATAACAGATGCTACAGCTTATGCAATACCTCTCCCATGATTCTGCACAAACTCTGATGATAAGATGTTCCAACATCTTTTTGAACATCACCAATCTTGAATCACAAGGATAATCAATCAAATATTTGTGAACTCCACAAACAACAATTGATCTTAAATCCTTGTATAATACCCTATCAGATAGTTCTACACAATCTAATCTTTTAATTTTGAAGGATTTTAAGGTTAGCTCCAGATAAGATTAGCAAGATCTCCTCATGTCATGGATAAACAATACTCCAGCTGAGCATAAACTCCACTAATTCTCAACTTCACACCCCTGATGAAAATACTCTCAAACCGAAAAACAATCATGAGTTCTACAAATTCATATACACTAGTTGTCTGAGAATACCACAAAGAGCACAACTAATAAATATCCTTATATATCCATACAAGACACACTTGATTTTATATTCCAAAACAGATGCTCTTAGTTTGCTTGCTACAAAGGATTCATACTGCCACTATCCATGACTAGTAGTAGAAGAAACTACCAGTTCAACAACCATTCTGATCAGACCTCCCAATCTGACATTCTTCCCTTGCTCCTAGCAATTGTTGGTCACATTGCTAGCTTTAATCATGACCAAAGTCATGCATTTATCACACACATTTGTAGATACATTTAGAAGCTTCTTTTATCTACCAATAGACATGATTGTTTCAATATCATTTAGGACTTCAACACAGAGCTCCAAAGACAATCTCTAAGGATCACACCTTCAGTAGCTAATTCAGGTCATCACAGACTAAAACACCATGAAGAGAAATATACAACCACAAAGAGAAAAGTAATTTCTCAACACTTCTTGAATTATGATGTTTAGACTGTAGTTCTGCACTTTTACATCAGACATATACATAATCCTCCATTAATGTATTTTCTCGTTGGTTGAAAGCACAACATCTTTCAAAGACAGATAAACATTTAGCTCCTGTCAGAGTATTCACTATCGGTTAGATGCATATCCTTATCAATAGCAGACAAATACTCAACTCCTGTCAAGGTTTGTATCATATGTGATAAGGTAACCTTCTCACACAAGGTAGGAGATTTGGTTTGACATTCATTTCCTGCACACCTGTGGTACTTGCTAGTCCCTATTTTATTAATCCACACCACCTATCACTTCAAATTAGGTAAGTGGCTTGACCTGATATTCCACCATGAGCACAACTAACTTCCTTGGTTGAAGACTCAACATTTTTGAGATGATGTTCCAACATCAGATCTGACAACAATCTCAAACAAATTGATTTGACACTTACTATGGTTTTGGGGGTAACAACAGTAGTAATCCATGTACAACTCTTTGCAGAGGGTACGAGAGTTCACCAGAAGTTAATCATCCTTTTCTATCAGACCCAAATACATGCAGTAACTTGCATGATACATACCATTAACATGTCTACATATTATACTCTTCATATGGGGACATCACATAATTGGGCCTAAGCTTGATGAAGAATTCCCTTGATCATACACCAATAACTATGGTTATTAGGAACACACTCCCACTTTCTTAAACTTGAGACCTTCAACACATAACATAGATGCCTCCTCTTCCAGGTTAGGAGTAGGTTCCAAACATATGTGATCATCACACATTTGTCTAGCACCCAAAGCATCCATCATGTTAGCAGGATATCACACCAGTTTCCTTCTTCTGGAACACAAAACTAAGCTTGGTTCTGAAACATTACTATTTTGAAGATTACTACCTTTTCTTCAATTAGCTCCAACTGAAGTGCTATAACATTATGAAAGATACTTTGCATAAATACAATCGTCAGTAGCATCTCAAAGAGTATTCAACTTCATAGCTTCAGAGATCCTTAAAAAACACCACAATCTTTTAGGTCTTTGACTCAACATTTACCATAAACTGCTGATGTGTAGCGTGGTGTCAAGACATTAGGATTGACATATCAACTCAGCTTCTTTCTTGATGAAACTTCCTTCAGTTCATGATTTAGACAATCAGAAACATGTATCTTCACAAGAGAAATTATCTTCAGCTATACCTAAACTACATTGGACACCATAACTAGGAAGAATATCCTAATTAGGTCACCATAAATAAGCTTAAGAGATAACTTATCAAGATCTTCACTCCCGCATGAAGGATTTGATAATTACACTCTTTTGCTTTGGCTCCAACCTCTTCTTTCACCAGGAATCTCTCATCAAGAAACACAACATTCTGAACTAAGTGTTCTCCAGTTCTGTAATCACATGATAGAACATCAAACTTGACATTATGAACTGAAGCTTTACAACAGCCTTTGTTTGAAGTACTGGGGAACCACTATCAAACACAACAACAATAACACATCATAAATAATAGAGCAATTCCTTGGAGATAAATAAACTCCTCCACAGTAAGATCCTCCAAAAGATATTGAAACACGATGTCAAGACATCTTATCTGACATCAGCAAACCTATGTGAATAAAACATCATTATACCATATTCCTTATAAATTGTATGATCATCAATACAGATACAGATATAACTCCCCATACAGGAACAACCAGAACATTTCCCAACCACAGTGCATCTAATCCAAGTAACACACAAACTTGATATAACTTCAGAATATATCAGAGGCACATGCAGCAGTATAGAAGTTGAAACCAAACCTCACAGAAAACAAAACATAAGCCTCCTTCAAATATAGAATTCTCTGAACCAAGATGTCAGGACATTCTGTCTGACATCATAGCTACACAACAATTCACCAACAAATTTCCAGCCCTGATAACACCAGACCGGTCCAATATACACCATATGATGAATAGACCATCCTCCACTTCTAGGGACCATTCATACGCCAATATGAACCTCTCAAGTTCCAACAGCTTTTCATTATATCATCCTTCTTCCTTTACCATGAACCAGAAAGTATCCCCCTTAGATCTCATCCAGAAACAGACCAGGATGCCTGCTCTGATACCAATTGAAATTCTGGTATGACAGACTCAGATGTCGAATATGATGTTGAGACATCTTATCTGTTACTTATAAACATGGTAAGGCATACATATCAATACTTAAATAATTCTGATATATCAGAGTCAAACATGCTTCAGGATGTTGTGACATCTGATAGGACATTCAGTTCAGGTACTGCATAAAACATAAAACAGAAAAGATATAAAGAGCACAGCAGAATTGTTAACCCAGTTCGATCAAATCAATCTACTCTGGGGGCTACCAAGCCAGGAAGGAAATCCACTATGTAGTATCAATTCAAAGACTTCTCAGCAAACACCTATAGTTTACAGTCTTCTCAGTTAATCACTACCAATGCAACTTCTACTTAGGAACTCCTAAATATGAGAAACTCATTCTCACTTCCAATCACCTCAGTGATGTCTCACAGTTCTCAACTCTCAGTTGCTGATATTGACGACTTCATACCTATACAACAATTCACAAATAGAATCCATACATCCATGACAACAACTTAACTTTGCTTAGCAGCTTCAATTAAGTACAATACTTCTCTTGCTTACAAGCTTCGAGAATCACAGGTGAAATAGCCACAATAGGGTTCCTTGTTGCGCACGGCTGCCACAAGAACACAACCCTAATATTGTTTACATTTTCGGTTGATTGGGTTAATTCTAAACTAGGTTACAGGGTTTCTTTTATAACCTATTCCCAACTAGATTTGGGCCTAAACAATCACAACAATAGCTGCTACAAATATGCAGAAAAAATCTGCTACAAATATACCAAAAGATCTTCAAATCTAAAAACTCCTAAAATATCTCTAAATATAGAAACTCTATATTTTTCAATATTTGTCTTCAATTTAAATTAATTCTTTAAGATCTTCTAAATCAGCACCCTTTAAATCAGCGCCTTGGAGTGCTTATCTATTCACAATTAATTCCAGATAAATTCTCCTGAATTTACTCACTTCTGTTATGCATCATTTAAGTCTGGTAGCAGGTTTACGATGTCACAACATCTGGTGTGACATCCTGATGTCTTGACTTAAGTTCATTAACTTTTACTCTGTTTGTCAATGTCACAACATCTGATGTGACATCCTGAACTAAGTTCAACACTTCTTGTTTGTCAAAAATTCTGCCAATTCTTAACATCTACAATGATGCACTGCCAGTCTGATACAAATATTGAATTATTGTTTACCTACTGCTAAAATTGTTTCCAGTACTGATATAAAAAGTACGCCTGCTGTGTTATTTATTCTATTACCGCTATACACACCAGTTATATGAAAGCAGTGTACAAGTGCATTGCGTATGTAACAGACTGGGTAAAGGCAGATTAATTTGGAGTTGTTTAGAGTTTTAAGTTGAGACGACTGGCTGAGTATTGAGATGACTGTCTCAGGTTTGTGACGACCGTCACAGAACCCAGACGGGTGTCTCACCTTGAAGACCCTGTAACGTTTGTCTTGCAACGTTCCTCACGACTGTTAAAACCCCACTACCCACCTTCTTTCCAACGGTCATCCATCCATCACTCCTATAAAACCCCCACTACCAACTTCCATTTTCACACAACCATTCAGAGCATCATTTTTGTAACATTCTTTCTCAACCACCCCATTCTTTGTTTCTATTTATACAACATTATTTTTGTTCCATACCAGTCCTAGCTTCACAAAAATTCTGCTGTCCTTCCTTTTCATCTCATGACTTAGAGTTTCTTATGCTTCTAGACAATTGAGGATTCATGAAAGGGATTGTCCTACACATGACTTGGAGTTGGAAGCTGTGGTATTTGTGTTGAAGATCTGGAGACATTATCTCTTTGGTTTGAAATTTGAAGTGTTCAGTGATCTTAAGAGTTTGAAATATAGGTTTGATCAGAAGGAACTGAATATGAGGCAAAAAAGGTGGTTGGAATTGTTGAAAGACTTTGATTTTAATTTGAATTACCATCCTGGTAAGGAAATTGTGGTTGCAGATGCTTTGAGTAGGAAGACATTGCATATGTTGATTCTTATGGTGAAAGAACTTGAAATGATTGAACAATTTAGAGATATGAGTTTGTTGTGTGAGGCTACTTCTGAAAGTGTGAAGTTGGAAATGCTGAAGTTGACCAGTGAAATTGTGGAAAGAATCCGTGAAGGACAACAATCTGATTTGAAGTTGGTTGATCAATTGACTTTGATTATCTAAGGTAATGGAGGTGAATTTCGAGTTTATGAGAATGGTATGATGATATTCCTAGATAAATTGTGTATTCTTGATATTCCAAAAATTAAGAAGAGTATCTTAGAAGAAGGACATCAAAGTGGATTAAGTATCCATCCTGGTGCTACGAAGATGTACCATGATCTGGAGAAATTGTTTTGGTGGCTAGGTATGAAGAAGGATGTTGTGGAATTTGTGTATGCATGCTTGACTTATCAGAAGTCAAAGATTGAACATCATAAACCGTTAGGTATGATGCAACCATTGAATATTCTAGAATGGAAGTGGGATATCACTATGGATTTTGTGATAGGTTTGCCGAAGACTTCTAAGGGAAATGATTCAATTTGGGTGATTGTGGATTGGTTGACTAAGTTGACCCATTTCTTGTCGATGAAGATTAATTATTCTATTTAGAAGCTAGCTGAAATGTATATTGAAGAGATTGTGAAGTTACATGGGATACCGTTGAGTATCGTATCAGATAGAGATCCACGATTTATGTTAAGGTTTAATAAGAGTTTACAAGATGCTTTGGGTACTAAGTTGAGGATGAGCTCTTCTTATCATCCACAAATAGATGGTCAGACGGAGAGGACTATCCAATCTTTAGAGGATTTACTGAGAGCTTGTGTGTTGATCAAGGAGGATCTTGGGATAGTTATTTGATGTTGATTGAGTTTACCTACAATAATAGTTATCATGCTAGTATTGGAATTGCACCGTATGAGGTGTTGTATGGAAGAAGATGTCGGACTCCATTGTGTTGGTATGAATTAGGAAAGAGTGTAGTACTCCGACCTGAGATTGTGCATGAGACGGCTGGGAAAATTAAGATGATACAAGAAAGGATGAAGGCTTCTCAGAATCGGCAGAAGAGTTATCATGATAAGAGGAGAAAAGCTCTTGATTTTCAAGAGGAAGACCATGCGTTCTTGAGAGTTACTCTGGTGACTGGTGTCAGAAGAGCTTTGAAGTCTAGAAAGCTCACTTCGTGTTTTGTTGGTCCATATCAGATTTCGCAAAGAATCGGAGCGGTAGCTGATAACTCGAATTTGTATCGATTATTTAATGCGGTTTCCGATTGTTTAACAATATAATTTATGCATTTTGGACAATATTACGCGAGAATTGTGTTTGTTTTGTAGATATTGGACAAGAAACGTGGAAAACAGAAGGAAAGAGCAAGAAAATGTCATTTTGAATAATTCAACTATGAGGCGCTCGTCTTATAGGTGAAACGACCGTTTCATGTCCAAGATGGGCGTCTCACATCCAAGTTTCTCGTTTCAATTCATGATGCTCATCTCAATTCTGAAACGATCATCTCAAACTCTAGTCAAATAACCTAATTACAGAAACAGGATTCAAACGTAGAGAGATCAGTTATGAGAATTTTTCGCATTCAATAGAGAATTTCACTCCACCCTAATCAGTCAAGTCCAAGAAACTCAATTAAAAGCCCAATCGAAATCAAAGCCTATAATTTCTCAACAAAACCTGATCCACTGCCTATAAATAGAAGCCACTACAATTCTGTTAGGGAGCTTCGTTCAGTCCAATTTATGCATTTTTCTTTCGTTCAAAGTTCTCCATTTATTTTCAATATTAGTTCATTTTTATTTTTCTTTACCAACCTTTAGTGATAGTTTTCATCATTAGGAAACTATCACCATTTTAATTGTTTCCAGCCCCTGAATTATTGTTACTTTTAAAGTTTTTGGAAGTTTGGTTGATCAAGAAAATTGCAACCAGGTTTCTAATTTTTAATGTTTTATTGTTTATTTATCATCGCATTTATTTATATTATGAATTATTTCTCCTTCTACCTTTCTTTGTTCTTATTTCATATGTCTGGTTAAACCGTTAATCGGTATGTAATTGTCTAACCGGAACGAATTCGGTAGAATTAGGATATGCTTTAAATTAAGTTATTTTTTGTTTTCAATTTCTAGTTTTAAATAACTTTCTTTACGAGAGTAAGAGAGTATAAAATATTAGGATTAAGACCACAAGAGTGTGAGATCATAATCAGATAGCTGAAATCAGACATTTGTTTTAAATACAGTGGAAGCACTTTAAAACCAATTAGAACCTTTAGGTTTCCAAAAAATATTTCTAACTTGAATTGACATAGTGAGAGCGCTCAATTGAACTTAGGAGTATAGTAATAGGCAAGACCACAAGAGTGTGAGTCAACGACTTTTAAACTGAGAGTTTCTACAGAGAGAGAACTTAATAAACTTTAATAAGCTGAACCTCTATTGAATTCGTGAAGGCGAATCAATTATGTACCGATACCATTACCATTAATTTAAATTAATTAATTATTCACCTTTTAAAACCAAAAACATCGCTCGCCTTAGCTGAACATAGTAACACCCGACAACACTAGGTTGATTATCGAGTCTCTGTGGGATCAACATCTTTTATTACTATGTGATAGACTGTGCACTTACAGTTAGTAACCGTTAGACTTAGAAAGTCGTCACCAATAGCATATCGGATTGTGTTACCACCATCGCTTGCGAATTTGCATGATGTGTTCCATGTGTCACAATTGAGGAAGTATGTGTGCGATCCATCACATGTGATTCAGATGGATGACGTTCAAGTAAGATATAATATGACTGTTGAGGCATTTCAATTGCGGATAGATGGCCGAGAAATGAAGTAGCTACGAGGAAAAGAGATTGCCTTAGTAAAGGTATTGTGGGGTGGACCAGCAAGTGAAAGTTGGACTTGGGAACATGAATGTCAGATGAAGGAGTCGTATCCGACTCTGTTTGTTTCATATAGCATTTTCGAGGACGGAAATTCCTAAAGTGTGGGAGAGTTGTAACACCTCAATTTCATAATTTAATTAATTATTTAATTATTTATGAACATGTGGTAATTTTGTAGTAATCTGTGGCATTTTGTGGAATATTAAGAAGAATGAATTATTTTTATTAAATAAAGATATTAGAATAATTGGATAATATTTAAATATTATATTTAAAAAAAAGTTGGAGGTCTTGGTGGTAGGATGGTCTTTTGAGAAGTTTATGAGTAAAGGTGAATGCGATCAAATTATCATATTTCGTATTTTTGGTGAAGAGTGAGAGTTTCTATGAAGAACAAGGAGACCAAGGTTGGAATTGCTCAGAAGTGATCGAGAAAGCTCAATCGACTAAGGTATGTGGAGTAGTTCTCTTTCAATATCTATAATGGATCGATAGTCTCATAAGAAAAGGGGATTTTTGACGGAAAACCTTAGGGTTAGGAAGATTGTTGGTAGGTTTTGGATGATTTGATGTTGTTATATGTTATAGATGAAGAATATATGTGGTTAATAGGTTGTATAATTGATTTCTGTGTTTTTCTGCTGTCAATTGGTGATTTTTTAGGGTTTTGGTCGTGGCTGGATGTGTGGAAAAATCGCAGGGTTTTCTGCTGAAAATAGCCTTATTGCTTAGTGAACCGGAGCTCACTTATCGAACAAGTGATACTTTGGGAAGTTCTTAAATAGAGAGTTTCTCGCTTAGTGAGGGCGAGTCTCGATTAGCGAGACCTATAGCTTTTTGAAAAATAATTTATTTTCTCTAATGACTCAAAATAAATTGTTTTGTTGCCATGTGTTGCAATGATGTTGCTGTGAATTCTTACCACACTATAACATGCTATATGTTTGAGAATTGTGATGAAATTTGTGTTTAGATGTATGAATGATGAATAATTTTGAATTCTTACCACACATAATAGATGTATGAATGATGAATAATGATGAATAATTTTGAATTCTTACCACACATAATAGATGTATGAATGATGAATAATGATGAATACTGATGCAAATGTTGATTAAGATGATTATGTTGATGTTGTTGCATCGTTGCATTCATGGTATTCTTATGATGATTGAGGCTTCAATCCCATAGTGTGGATTGAGGTGTTATTGTTTATGTTTAGGTCCTTTGTGGAAGGTTGATGACCCAGTGTCCATCCATGATGATGATACGGTACCATATGCATATTAAGAGGAATGCATTTCATTATTGGTGACATAGCATGACTACATTTGTTTATGATGATGTGATTGATTTTGTTGTATGTGGGTGAGACTTGATGTAAATGATGTCTTGTTGTATGTTATCTTGTAATTCCATCTTTATATTATTTATATTGAATGTGAATTTATTCACCCTGCCTGCCTTTTGTGATGGTCTATTATGCCATCCTGCAAATTCTCAAGAATAGCTCAGTGTTCGGAAGTAGCTCGGCGTGCATCTTTTGTCGTATATAGAGTCTAGGTGGTGTCCTGCTCTGTGTCGTGTAACATTGGGAACGCTTGGATTATTTTGTTGTTTTTGTTTTTTTACACATGATTGATGATGTTTTGGATTTCAATTTAATATTTAAACTATGTTGAATAGAGTTGATAAAGATGATCCGCCACGTATTTAAATGATGTTTTGTTTTTAATTATGATGCAACCCGTGTTACGAGACATGACACATAGATGAGTTTAATTAATGATTTGTTGAAATGTGATGCCCTTTTATGTTGAAACCCTGTTTTAATTGAGAAATTTCATATATTTATGTCGTGGGGGTAAAAAGGGTGTTACAACATCAACTTTCTTAGGCGGTAATCAAATAAGGTCAATATGAAAAACTTTACCATCCACGGATAAAATACAGTTTTCACACATCAAAGGTGTCTGAACCATTTCATCCATGGCGGTAGTAACCACCATAGGAGGAACAAAGAAATATCTTGCAACCTAAGTTATTTCATACATCACATAGATATAAAAGAGTGTATTGCTCCACAATCAAATAATACAAAACAAGGATGCCCATTTACAAAACACGTACCTGCAATTAAGGCGTTGTCACTTTTTTCCTTCCTTGCATCCTAGGTATAAACTCTTAAGGTATTCTCCCCTTGCGCTTAGTTTCTATTTTGAGGATAATCCCTAGCCCAATGTACCATTATGTTGCTATGATAACACCTAAAAGCTCTGTCGGAACACTTTCAGTAATGATACTTGTTGCACAAACGAAACTAAGGAGGAATGTTAG
Source organism: Lathyrus aphaca (assembly GCA_963966055.1). Classification (NCBI taxonomy): domain Eukaryota; kingdom Viridiplantae; phylum Streptophyta; class Magnoliopsida; order Fabales; family Fabaceae; genus Lathyrus; species Lathyrus aphaca. The sequence goes on along the minus strand of OZ014519.1, from coordinate 195,332,626 downwards.
GTTAAGCACCTTGCACTTTCTTCCCTTTAAAGCCTTGTGGTCTAGGCCTACACTATTGACTTTATCTCCCTCGATCACCCTGATTCATCCTACTCGCAACTCCCTCAGCTTAAACTTTATTCAAACCATGCTCAGTCCATAAAGGTAGACTTGAATTGTTCTCACTATCAAGGAACACCCTAAACAACCATTATGGTAGAAGCACTCTCCCACCGCCTCATAGCAGGAGATTTCAATAAATGAGAAGCAAATACCACTTTGTTCTCCTCGCTGCATGGAACAATCAGAAAGATTCTCTCCATGTCAGTCGCCCATTCAAGAGCCTTAATAGGACCCAATCCACCATGAAATTATGGAGGATTAATGCTGATGAAATAAATAAAAGTTCCACCTACAGCTTCAGGAACAACCACTAGAGAATGAACACCTTCATTCAAATTTTGTATCATCAACTGAATGAATTGATTATGTTGCTACATTTGTTGCATAAACTGGGGCCTCATGTCACCCTCTTCACCACCAAGATCATTCGTCGCTTCAGGTTGAGCTCTAGGTCTACCATGATTACCACATTTGCTTTTGCGTTCGTCAGCCATGTTCCTAAACGTCATACATATAGGATAAATTTGATCAGGCCCAATACAATAATTATAACATCTAAGAAAAATAACATCTATACGCATATGTAACAAAAATAATTACTTATAATATTTCATGGCTAGGTCGAGGATACAACCTGCTCTGATACCAACTATAACACCTATATAAATACATCCATAAAAGGCATATATTATACATGAATCCAAGTCATGGTATTGAAATACTAATAAGTTCCTAGTTAACACATTGTATATATTGCATTCCCAAAATACAAGTTACTAAAATCTAAGGCATAACATATACAAGATGTCCAAAATACACTAAGAACTAGATCAAACAATTGATCTCAAAATAAAACTCCCTAATGGAAGCTACACCATCCCAAAAAGCCAAGACGAGTAAGGATAGTCAAACGACCTTATCCTTACCCTTCGAGGAACCTGAAGTACCTAAAATATAATTAACAACACCGGGTGAGATAAAAAATCTCAGTGAGTTCCCTATGTTATAAATTCTCTCGGCTTTATAAGGTTTTATCCAAACTAACTCATGTCGAGGGGAAAAGATATGACCTTGAGTTCACAATCTCACACTAGAGAACATTCTCATGAGTCAACAACTCTAAAATCTCTCCAATCAGAAAAGCACGCTAATACATCTTTCTCTAGCCAATCCTTTTTTAAGAGATTATCGACACAGTCACGGATCCTTAAATGTAGCCATCATTCCCCAGCCAACCCACCAAGAGGATTATCGACACAGGTCACTGACCCTTAAATTTAGCCATCTTTTCCTGACCAACCCTCCAAGAGTATTATTGACACGGGTCTCGGATGCTATCTCAGATATATTTCCCCGACAAACCTACATAAGAGGATATTCAACACGGGTCTCAAATATCTAAACACGTGTACTTTCTCCGACCAACCCTCCGAGAGAGTTATCGACACGAGTAACTAATACCACCCACTAAGTAACTTTCCTCGGCTAACCTACACAAGAGGACATTCAACACGGATCACGACTACTTATTTAATATATATTTTCCCCATCCACCTTACACAAGAGAGTATTCAACACGAGTCATGACTATTTATTAAAGGTTAAAACATATAATTCGGAGAAGCTCTCAAACTAAGTCTTACCCGCCGCTAGCAACTACTTACCAAAGACACACCTCTAGCATCGATGTTTAAGCATTGTTATTCTAAAACCTCCATAAAGACCTAGTTACATATCTAGGTTATTCCTTTGATCTAAGATTTTTCTCACTTTCTCACATCTTGAAGCTTTTAATTATATAAATTCTCAATTACATAATTCTTCAATTTCTTTTAATTATCACAATTAAAATAATTCCACATCATAATCAATATCTCTACATTTCATTGCATAGAATATTTTCTCATATTTCTATTGATACCAATAACGCTTAAATCAGACACTTGAGTCAAAAGATATGAATTTTTGAAATATTGTTCATTTTACAATAGTGGTAATTGGTTACCTTAATTTGGTTAACCAATTATCACACGCGTTACTATTCATATAGAGCCATTTTGAGAGTTAGAGCCACATTCTGGTAATCGGTTACCTGAAAGTGGTGAACCGATTACCAAATTCATTTTCCATGTTAAAACCCCAATTTTCACTATGGTAATCAGTTACCTCCATTTGGTTAACCGATTACCACTGAGCCAGAAGCTCAAAATCTACATTTTTTCAACATAAAAACTAGAGTAATTCCAGCAAACATCAATGGAACTTCATAGTGTCGCTCTCAGGATTTTCATCCTAGTACAAACGCGAAAGTTGTGTGGAAAAGAAACAGAGTTGTCAGCCAGGTATTTTTATCCCGAATGAATGGGAAAGGTACTGCTACATAAACCAGAGGAAAGGAAAGAACAAGGTCTTACGAACCAAAGAGACTGGGTTTGGGAGTCGGTTACGAACTAGGAAGGTATTAGCACCCTATATCGCCTGTCGTACCCGACAGGATCCACGCTTGCTAGGTATATTTCAAAGGGTGAAGAATAAACTGTTGTTGAGTAAGAAAACTGCTAATTGGAATCGGATAGAAGAAAAGAAAGGTAAGGGCAAAATGTAGGAAAAATAAAAGAGTTCTCGAATGGGCCTTACCCCACTGCATATGTATCTCATAGAGAAATGATAATCAGAGTCGACGTAGTTCTCCTAACTAGGGAGGAAAATTGTTGTTTGTGTTTTTTAAAGCTTGAAATGCTTATGTCTATGCTCAGGTGTTGCAGGATTTTTTGGTACGAGTGTGTTACCGTCTTGCAAAGAGACAAGTAGAAGCAAGTTCTTTCATTAAGAGTGAAGGATATGAGAAAAGAATTCTCATAGGAAAGACTTTTATTGTTGGTTTGAATTCTTTTTAGAAGCTTTTTCTCTTAGATTTTCACAAGAAAGTGTACTCAGGTCCTAATCCCCAAAGTTCCAACTAAGGAGAAAATCTCCAAGACTTGGTTTCAAAGATTAAGGCTCGAGTACACTACCCTATTTGCATTTATTAAGTGTTTTGCCTTTTGAAATGAAGAAATGTTTTTAGGCTTTTCTTGGTGAAAATGACTTCATGATTAGACTTGTACTTCATGTTAGACAAGTCTACATTACCCCAACATGGTGTCGCTCCCAGGATTTTCATCTTAGTACAAACGCAAAAGTGGCGGGGAAAAGGTAGAGTCGTCAACCAGGAATTTTTATCCCAAATGAATGGGAAAGGTAATATTGCACAAACCAAAGAGAAAAGGAAAGGACAAGGTCCTGCGAACCAAAGATCTGGGTTCGGGAGTCGGTTACGACCTGGGAAGGTATTAGCACCCCAGACCGTCTGCCGTTCCCGACTGGATCCAAGTTGTTAATCTGTTTTCAAAGGATGAGAAATAAGTTGGTACCAAACTGAAATTGCTAACTAGAGCTGGAGCTAAAATGAGAAAGGGAACTAGAAAAGAGATCGAAAGGGAAAATGTAGGGAAATTAAAGAGTGTGCTTGAATGGGCCCTACCCCGCTGCCTACGCACCTCATCAGGAAAATGAGGATCCTAGTTGACGTAGTTCGCCTAACTAAGGAGGGATCTTCGTTTGTGTTTTTTAGGACGACGTTGTCATAGCTCAACTCAGGTGTTTCCAGCTTGCTGAATTGAGGGCGTTACCGTTTTGTTGTTTGAACTGTTGAGACAAGTCATAATCATCCGCAAAGAGTGGGAAATAAGAAAAAAAGACGCGGTGTCTTTGTTTATCATTTTTTAGAAGAAGTGTCTTGATTTTGTGTTTACCGTATGTACAACACTAAAGACTATGATACAGGAGCGAATACTTTTCAAGGTCGCCCCTAATGGAACATTTATAAAACATTCTTGAAGAGTGGAGGAGACCTCCATAAATCATTTCCCATATGGCTTAAGGCTCGTGGCGTATTGTACACACTTTCCTTATTAAATGTTTTTGATTTTTCTATAAAGATGAGAGGTGAGACTCAAGTTGCAAAAGGAAAACTATGAGGAGACTACGACTCGAACCCTATGTTATTATGTTCAATGAGATCCTACGGTTAGTGTAATTTGAAGGATTAAACCTACCTAAGCGGATACTAAACCTGAAATGCGAGTATTAAAAAGTAATATAAACATGGTCCTCCTATGTCATGGTTGGTAAGAACGTATGATGAATCGTGAATGGAATGGAATGATGGATCAAGTGGTTTGATTGCACGGTATTGAGACACGCGACTTATGGTTTATGACATACAAGGTTTGTGCTTTGGTTTATTGGAGTGGAGCATAGGTGTAATCGTGGAAACCCTAATATCATATGAAATTCATTTAATATTTTTTTGAAATTATTCGACATTGGATCGAATATCTCTTTTCTTCCTTTTTTAAAATTTGATTATCTAAACGCTTCATTTTTCATCTTTTTCTACTCTAGTTATAGGTATCATACAAGAATAAAAGACATTCTAAACTATTACATCATGAAAGCATAAAAAACACAAAAAATACAATCAAAGCATAACGGGAAAATAATCCAAATCTGTAAGCATAGTCCTAAAATAATACCTCGCACAACAAAAAGTTTGTTAGTACATAATTTAATATGAGTATGCAAAAAATATGAACAAATGAATTAATGTGTAAAATTGCAAAAATACTAGAAAGCATAAAATCAAACTAAATGCGAAAAAGAGTCGAAAAGAATTAAAAAATACAAACTATTTTTATTATGTCAAACAATGTTATTTTTAATTTTCCTGCAATATTTATTATGGAAGAAATTATTTTCTTTTTAAAATGATTTTTAAAAGAAATATTAAAATAAACTTACAAAAATAAAAGAATCTGCAGGGGGTGCTGAAGTAAAAAATCAGTTAAAATGACAAATGGGCTGAAAATGAGGGTGCGGAAAGCACTCAGCATTATGCCTAAAACACAGGGCCTGGGGTAGTATATTATGGGTCTTTAGTTAAGCTTGTTGACTAAGCTGGGACCGTTGGATCAAATAAAAGAATGATGATGAATCTAAAGGTGGGGATTGAGGGAGTACATATGCTATGGTGGAGCTAACGCGCACTGAATCACTGGAGAGAAGTCCTATCGGACGGTGACATTTGTCACCGCCGGAATAGACCGAACAAACAAATTATTATCCCTAATTGAAATGGGCGGTGGAAGTAATTGGTAATTTTATGAAATTATTGTGGTCTTTATGAATTTAAACAGTGTGATTATCATAATTTATGAGTCATTAACTTTTTATTAATCCAAAAGTCAAATATGATTAAGAAACAAACTATAAATTAAAACATAACCAAGGAAATCAGACTAAAAATGCGTTCTCTCATTTCTCACAAACATTCATCTTCTTCCCTGAACAAAATCCTAGTGGCGGCGGAAAGAAACTCGTTATCGGAGAAGACATTCATGGCCGTCTTCGATTCCGGTAACATTCTCACCGTAACAACATGATCTCAAACAACCTAACACCAATCCAAATCACAAAAACCCTAACACGAATTCCCCCCCAAATCGAACTTCCAAGATTATAAATTTATATTCAGAATAAAAGGGTTCTTGTTCCTATAATCACAGCCTATACATCCGTGATAAAATACTCGACGAATTGCGAGAAAACTACGTACCGTTGAATGCGATGAAGAGAAACAGAAATGGATTATCTTTGATGTCGTTCAAGTACGTTTATCACAATGATTGTTTCCTCCATTTATTTCTTCCTCTTCTTTTGTATGTTGTGATTCTTGTCTTTTCGTTCTTCTTCTTAATTGCGTCGCAAGTCTGAGTTGTTATTGTGTTCTGGAATTTTGCAGGTTCTTGCTTCTTATTGATGAAGATTGAAGGCCTTTGAATATGATGAAGAGCTTCTGCTGAGAGTTTCAATGTGTTTTTGAGGCGGAGAATTCACATAAGGGTTTTTGTTGATGATTGATGTAGAAGTTGCGGTATTGATTGAAGTTGAGTGATGAGGTTTGGTTATGGTGAATATGTTTGAATGAAGCAAGAGATGATGAAGAATATTGGAGGATGAAGGTGATGAATGAAGGAGAGGATGTGTGAATGATTAAAGCGATGGAATGGTGAGATTCTGAAGAAGAGAAAATAGAAAGTGGTGGCTACCCTCAATTTAGGTGAGTTGCTGAATTTATATCTTTCTCCCCTTTGATTTTCTATTAGGTTTGTTATGAAGTTAGTTAAAGGTAAGAAAAAATTGGTAGCTGACAGTTAGAAGTAGTTTATAGGGAAAATTATGTTAGAAGATAGAAGATTTAGTTGGTGATTGATTGAAGTTTTCTGTTGTAGGATGTTGAAGATTGGTGAGGATGGAAGATGACGAAGAAGAAGTTTAGAGTTGGAGATGATTTTGGTTGAAGAGTTGAGAAGAAGGTGATGAATGATGCAAAGAAAAGGAGTGTGAGAGATGAAGATTAATGTAGAGTGAATCAGATAAAGAATAGAGGAAAAAAGGTGAAGACTCTTAAGATGCAGTGGAAGAATCGTGAATGGGGAATGCCTTTTGAATGATGCCAGAGGACTAATAACTTGCCACACTGCAGGTGGACTTTGAAAGTATGTCTTTTTGAATCACGTCAGGCGACTACTGGTTTGCCACACTACGGGTGGACTTTTAATAGGCTACAACAATGCCTTAATGATGTCTTTTGGATGGAGTCGGAGGACTAACGACTTGCCACACTGCGGGTGGACCTTTGCCAATTTGCGGTCGGCCTTTAGATACTTCGCCACCCCGAGGATGAACTTTTGCCAATCTACAGTTGGACTTCAAGATACTTTGCCAAACTGTGGGTGGACTTTTGCCAATCTGCGGTTGGACTTCAAAATACTTTGCCACTCTATGGACGTGCTTTTGCCAATCTGCTGTTGGACTCTCTGATATGTTTTCACCCTGAGGACGGACTTTTGCCAATGTGCAGTTGGACTTCAAGATACTTTGCCACCCATAGGACGGACTTTTGACAATATGCGGTTAGACTTCAGAGATTTTCCACCTTGAGGATGGACTTTCGCCAATCTACGGATGAACTTTGGAAATTTGCAACCCTGAGATGGACTTTGGCCAATCTGCAGTTGGAATTTTAGAGTTTTCCACCCTTAGAATGGACTTTGGCCAGTCTGTGGTTGGACTTTGCAAGATATGAAACTTGGATTATGCTGGTTATGCATATGTTGAATTGCATGTCATGATGCCCCATGACATTAGGGATGCTATGTTTTGAGCATGTCAATGAAATGATGCGAATGCAAAGGGGAATTCCTGATGAGGAAGTAATAAGTCCCTGCTGACTCTATTGAGAATGAAATCATCGCTGATTCGATCTCGAGAATGAATAAACTGTCTTTCTTGAATTATCGCATATGCCAAAAATAAATTGGACTTTAGATTTGAGGGCCCTGCTAGGGGATAATTCAACTACTATGGATTGCATCTCACCCGTAAGACTCCGTTGGGGGATTGACAACTTTCCGACTTAGCTGGGGAAAAGTCTTGTCATGGCCCTACTGAGGAGAGCTCTATGTCAACTTGAATTTTCCAAACTTCTGTGAGGAAGGGAATCATTCAGCTGGCTTCCAGGAATACCTGAAATCTTGTAAGAAAAACTTCACTATGGGAAGACGACTCTTTACTTGGGGAGCATCTATTCTTATTGCTCGGCTGGAGCAAGGAAATCTTCCGAGATCTTTTGGGGAAGAGAAAATTTTGTCTGAAATCTGCTGGGGGAATAAGAGCCATCTTAGATCTTCTGAAGAACAAAATCAGGGAAACCTGTTGAAGAGAAAAAATTTGTGACGCCCTCTATTGGACATAACTTCCATCCCTCTGTTGGGAATAACAAAACCGAAACACATCCTGCTGGGGAGTAAAAACTTCAAGTAGTCTCGTGCTGAGGATCATTTACTTTTGCTCGGACTTTACCTCAAGAGGATTTTACAAAAGACTTGGTGTCTTTAAACTCTTAGGTATCGCCTGACTGTATGAATTGGCGTAATAACCTTGTTGGGGAGGTAACCATGGTTGACACAAATGAGCTTATAATTGTTTGAAGCGCTAAATGAGAGGATTAGCTTGACAAGCGACCGCTAGCTAGGTAATGGACTCAATCAATAATAATTAAGAGTGTGACATAGAAACCCTTTAGGAGTATAGTTGTCCTGGTACTCTGAACTCTGGATGGGTGCTGCTGATTGTCTGTCTTCGAGAAATAATGAATTCTCGTGCTATTGGGGTGGCCTTCCCCAGTACGAGTATTTGAATAGTTTTGCCTTTGACTGACTAATCTGTGAGTGAATACTCATACTAAATGCTCTTGGAGAGTTTTAATCTCAAAGTGATTGCCCCAGATTGGCTGGTATTTGAAGAGATTGATCGACGTAACTGCCCCGAATTGGATAGCTCTTACCACAACTGGTAGAGAAAGTCCTTACTCAATGGCATTTTCTCGGTAAAGTGCACCTCGATGTGATTGTCTTTCAGAAGTTTCAGACCTCTCAACTTGGCAAGATTAAGCTTCTGGACCGAGGTTCCATATGTGAACTTCTATGATGCCAAATAAATGTATGCAAGCAGAAAATGTTTATTCTGAGAATGAAAATTCTAATGCAACACACATGTTAATCTCAAAGTCTTTATTAAAAAGGAGTCGCAAAACTTTATGAGCGAATCACTAGTTAAGATGCGACATTATTTTTGAATAAAAGAAAAAGCGCACATGCAATACCAACAAAGGTCTTTTAGCACAACTCATAGGAGTCAGGAACATTATCTCGTGGTAGTACGCTCTCAAATTAACCCTGTTTCAGTTAGGACTTTTGAGGGTTGTATCGTGGTCTGGTTCACGGTTATAGAAACAAAGGATATATGCTCGAAGTTTATTTATGCCCACCCCACTTCGTGATGTTCTTCCATTCTTATGTTCAACTAATCTTCACAAGCATTCAGCTTTCAAAAACGGTTTTGTGATTGTTGAGGAACCATTGATACTAACAGTTCAAGCACCAATCTGGTTGTTGTTAGGATTCAGTCACCCTTATTGTCTTTCGTGTTTGTGCCACACGACTTTGTTCTTGTTTAAGGATCTTTCTTGTGTAATATTTGTTTGTCTTTCTCTTTTGTGTTCTTTTGCTTATCCCTAACTTTTGTGATCGTCTCACTTTTCAGTTGATGAGGGAAAACGATTGTGGTTTCCGATCTTCGGACCTCTTATTTTGGGATAACCATTATGGTTTCTGTTCTTTGGACCTCTTGATTTTCTACAATGAAAGGTAAAGGATCCTCAAATACACACTTCTTTTGAAATTTGAACGCTTGGTCAAACTAACTGATGCCTACCCTGCCCCTGGGTTATGTGTTAGGGATTTTTCATGCAAAAAGAAACTCCTTCTTCAAGGCTCAAAGGGGTTAGCGAGGGTCTATCTCTCTTATATATCCAGTGTTTAGGATTTGAAACAATATGTGTACAACGTCAACAAGGTATTTTTCAAAAGCACTCAATTAGAGATTTTTGCATTTTCATTTCATTATCCTCCCTCAAGAGTTTAAGCATGACAATTTGAATTGCAATGCACACATACATGATTATAAGTGAATACGAATGAATTACTTCAAGAAAAACATGTGAGTTTTATTATGATTATCGTTCAAAAGTGTCACTCCCGGGATTTTCATCCTAGTACAAACGCGAAAGTGGCGCGGAAAAGGTAGAGTCGTCAGCCATGCATTTTATCCCGAATGAAAGGGAAAGGTAATGTTGCACAAACCAAAGAGAAAAGGAAAGGACAAGGTGCTGCGAACCAAAGATCTGGGTTCGGGAGTCGGTTACGACCTGAGAAGGTATTAGCACCCCAGATCGTCTGCCGTTCCCAACGGGATCCATGCTTGTTTGTATGTTTCTACGGGTGAGAAAAATAAGATGTTTCTGAATAAAAACCTCTACTAGATCTGGAATGAGAAAGGGAAAAGGGAACTAGAAAAGAGATCGAAAAGAAAGGGGGAAATGTAGGGAAAATAAAGAGTGTGCTCGAACGGGCCCTATCCCACTGCCTACGTACCTCATTGGGAAAATGAGGATCAGAGTCGATGTAGTTCGCCTAACTAAGGCGGGAACTTGTTTGTGTTTTATAGCTGAACTGCTTATGTCTATGCTCAGGTGTTGTAGGCTCGTCTGGTACGAGTTCGTTTACCATCTTACAAATGAGACAAGTTGTCTCAAGTTCACGTTGATAGTGAATGAGGTGAGAAGAGAGTTCCCGCAGGAAAAGACGTTTATTGTTTGTTGTTTGTCTTTTAGGAAAGTGTTTTGATTGTTTTTGTTTGTGAAAATAACCTCATGATTAGACTTGTACATCATGCTAGACAAGCCCATACTATTCCAAGATGGAATGAATATGAGTGCCGCATGGAATAAGTCTCTGCATCTAAGACTACTTCAACCTTTATTAAAGTGTTTTTTAGCTTTTCTTTGAGATGAGAAAGAAAGCAAAGAGAACCAAAGATAAAAGTCTAAAGGGAGACTAGTGGTCCTAAGTGTTTTCATGCATGTATGAACCTAAGTTAGTGTGTTGTTCTATCCCTAATAAGAGAAGGAAAAGAAAAGGAAATTAGAAAGCAACTTACTTCTCTAAAGAAGTTAAGTTGTTTTTAAAAAAGGAGGAACATGAATTTGTATAAACAAAGCCTAAAGGTCTAAGACAAACACAATTTGAAAGCATAAAGAAGATAAGGAAGAAGTTGTATGAACAAAGCTTACCTCAACCTCCCTACAAAACAAAGGTTAGCTTTACAAAGCATATTGAAAATATAAAGCATGGCAAAAGCTTAATTAAAGCTCACACTAGCTACAGAAAAGCACTAAGGACTTCCTAGAGTTAAGACCTAGATCTAAATAATCCTAAATGATAAAAGGACTTCTAAAGTCAGTAGCTAAACCCTATTAAAGTATTCTAATGTTATGAAATCAAACAACTACAATCTATATCCTAATGAGGTATTAAACCCTAATGGAAATCAAGGTGAAGTTAGATGAAGAAAGTTGAATGAAAGTACAAGGCAAAAATAACTTGAAAGCATAAAGATAATAAAGGAAGAAGTTATATGTGTCTTATCTTGCCCCCTACAAAACAAAGGTTAGTGCCAAAATAATTTGCACATTGGAAACAAAAACAAAGCATAAAGGAAATTAAACCTTACACACATCCTATAATGGAATTATGGTTCAAAATAAGACCTAAGTCTAAAGGTGAAAGTAACTAAAGGTTATATGACTTATAAGTTCAGTAACTACATGCTATAGGTACCTAAGTATGCTAGGATACCTCAAAAATTAAAACTATGTCAAACTATGTACAAAGAGTTCACATAAGTTCACATGAATGCAAGTTAAGGTTCAATGATGAAGTATGAGTGCATATGGAATACAAGCATTAATTAATACATGAAATTAGTATCAAAGTCAGTAGTGTACACTCTTTATGGATTTCCTATAATTTTTATGAATTAACAAACAAGTTATGTTAACATTTAGGAGAGAAGGGAAACTAGTTTCAAGCAAAATTAGTTCACATAAGTATGCACTTTGAAACACCAAAACAAACCAAATGAAGATGGTTCAAAAAGTTACCTATAACTGGAATTAAGGACCTAAAAGTGACCTATAATTAATTCCCAAATGATACCCTAAATTATCTTAGGCAAATGGCATGAATGCCTTCCTAACATTTAGGTTATGCAACAAGTTAGCACATAAATCGGCCTATAATCTAGGTGACATGGAAAAATAGCAAAAAGGCTTGAAATATTATGAACTTAAACCCCTAGAATGATAAAGTCAGTGACTTGTATTTTCCAAAAGGATTTCACAAAATTATGCACCAAAGTGCCACAAATATCACTTAACAATTAAGATAACAAGGCATGATCGCTGAAATAAAACTCCACAAAGTGGATCCAAAATGGCACCAAAAATTATGAAACAAATTCCTAAGTAGCATCAAAATGTCACAAATTCCAGTGGTTAATCTCACACAAAAAATAGGTCTCACATCTATTGAAAAAAAATAATTTCGGTCCCTTATGTCAAAACTGTTCATTTTAGGACAGCTTGGAATGAAAAATCCAAATTAATTACTAAAACCATCCAAATATGGAATCAAAAAATATAAAAAATTAATTAAGAGGATAAGGATCACTCATGAATTTTTCCAGAATTTTATCACACCCGAAACTATTTTTAATAATTGTGACGAAACGGGCAAAAAAAGGTGATTTAAGGGAAAGTGAAAGGAAGCTAATTCTATCATTCGTAACCTAATCCCTAAGCTTCAATATCGTCACATATCATTATAAATCACAAATAAATCCAGTGCCTCAGGTGGGAGGGCTCAATATGCACCTTACGTTATATGATCATAAGCCACATACAAACTAGAATGATGCATTAAAGTCGAAAAAATTCGAAATTACTTACTTGATCGAAGTGACGATTCCTCATATAAAAGAAATCCAAAAACTTCATGCAAAGTATTGTAATCTCCCATAAGCAAAATAAATGCTTATCTTACATAATAGCTTTTCAAAACTCAAACTTCCCCGAAATCGATCCATATCGATCAAAAAAAGTTCATGAACACTTAAATCAAAATTAGTCCAAAAAGTGTCAAAAATATTATCGAAATCCTAATCAAAATTTCCAAGCTAATAAGCAAGATGCTAATCATAAAAACTTCATTAAAAATAGAATTAATACACAATTTTATCAATAAAAATTAATTAACAAATTAAATAAAATATGAGAGTAGGGAGAGGTGAGTTAGGAATCGAATGGCAGCAAATATAAAAAACTGTTGGCCCAAGGCCCACTCTTCTATCAACATGGCGCGGGGGTGTAGAGTTGAAAAGTGGTAGTGTTGATAGCGATACATATGGCTCTGAGGCCCAATAGCACATATAATTTCGCAGGGAGGTGTGATGAGTGAAATTGAGGGTCCGAATAATAAGTCCATGGAGAAAAATGTTAAGCCCAATCCCAATCTTATACCAATGACTTGACCTTAAAATATCCTTCAGAAAAGAGAAACAGTATAAACACGTCCCTCTCCTTCTCCTTCACACAACACCTCCGCGTCTCTCCCATCCACGGTGCTTCGTTCACATTCAGCCATCAAATTTCATCGGCCAAAAACAAACCGCGTCATCAACCCCCTTCTACTCCACGTCGCCCTCGCCTCAACCATCGTCTCCTCCTTTGCAAGATTTCAACACTGAAATGGTACTATGCCACGAATCCAACCTACTCCGTAAACACAAATTCGACAACAAGCTTCTCAGGTTCGTCACCAATCAACAAAATTTAAAGGCCAGATTTGACTAACTCGAACAATACGATGAAGATTCAATAAGCTAACACCGGAATTGACTCACAAAACGCATATGTTAAGAGGTTTTGAAATTCCGATGCGGTGAAGCTTGTACATGTTGGATTATTGAAGAATCTATTTTTGATCAGTTTTCAGGTTTTGGTGAAGGTCGCCCTTGTGAGATGAGGATAGAAGTGCGGTTATAGAGCTCGTAGGTTGAAGAAGGTGTTAATGTTGTGTTTGCTAAATTTGCAGAATGATGATCGATTTGCAGAAGAAGGTCGTTGTGATTGAGAGGGATTGAAGGGCGAATAAAGATTGAATATTGAAGGTATGAAACTTCGTTTTTCTTGCTCCTTCGCATGCTTGTCATCGTTACGGTTTTGTGAAACTCCGCCTCATCTTTAACACTTCTACTTCCATGATGTTGTTGTTATTGATATGTGCGAAGATGAAAGTTTGCTGCTTAATTGTGTTCTTGCAGGTTCGGTAATGATGTTCTTAGTTGAAGAAGTGACGAAACCTTGGTGATAGAGTGTGAAGAGTGATTATGATTTTTCTTTTGATGGTAGGAGAATTGAAGATGAAGATGAAGGTGGTGATTGAGGGTTTGAAAATGGAAGGTGATGCAAAGATGAAGATGACTCTGCAGATTGAGAGAGAGGTCGCATATGGTGAAGAAGTGAAGATAAATCCTGATAAATTAGCCCCTCCCTTCTGTTATCAGAGTTGTTTTTTGTTATAGCTCTTTCCATTTGTAACTGACTTTTTCTGTTATAATTTTTTCTGTTGTAATTTTGTTATCCCTGTTATCCATATGTGCTTTTCTTCAATTGAAAAGCAAAAAAAATGTGAAAAATGCGACCTGCTGGCCGTTGTTTCCCATCAGGGAATTTTGTTTTTTTTGTTTTTATTATTTTTGGGATGTGTAATGGGCCTTGGGCCCAAAACTGTTTGAGAATGGATATTGTCAATGAATTGAAATGGATTAGAAAGAAAGAATTTGCAAATGGGTAAGAAAAGGATATAAATGATCATTAAATGGATAAAAATGATTATGGTAATTAGATTAAAAAATTTGGTTAGTGAAATGGAATATGACCATGGTGAATAGGATGGTAAAACGGTTGTAACAATGGTTTAATGTGAATTAAGTCGAATCGGAAAATGGGTATGGAAAATGGTAATGACTTGTATCTGAAACGGATATCGATGACTTGAATTAGAATTTGAATGACACTTTCCAAATAAACCATACGTGCACTTTTCACCCTTAATTTGAATCACATCCCTTAACCAAAACTTTGATGCCATGATGAATCCTAAAATCAATACTTCGAACCATGCTCCTTGCTTCACTTGAAAATGCTATAAGCGAATGAATATCTCCAATGAATAAGCCCAAATCAAACTTTAACACAAAGGACCTCCGTTGGTGGAATGTCTTCAAGCTTAATCATGAATAAAACCCTAATCCATATTGATAATGAGCCTGATAAGCATGAGCACAAAGGACAAATCCTAAACCGAAATCTTTGTATTTTCCAATGAGCCAAACTTGTAAAGGAGAAAACCATATAGCATTGCAAAACCCTGATTCTCAAAGACTCTGATCCAAATGACAATCTATGATGTTAGAGAATGCATGACGTGTTAGATGACCTAGTGACTAATGCAGATGAATGTGAAGCATAAGCCAGTTAAGGTAATAAGTATGAGGGAAAATTTTAGGGTATTACAACTGCCCCTATTCAATCATCTGCAGACCTGAATGAATAATAGCAAGGACTTTTAGATATTCAAGGTATGAAGTGATTGAATACTCGAATAATCCTGAAAATGTGTACTCTATGAAAAATGAGGAGAATGCCATTTTTTTTGGACTGGCCTTTGATAGGACAACAAGGGAAATGAGCTCATCATACTTAGATGATAACTCGAAGAACACGAGGCCGTCGTACTTAGACGAACTCGAAGATGAAACCATTGTACTGAAATGGTATCAGAAGGGATGGGATCATTGTACTATATATATATGGGGCATAACAAACATTAGATTAGGTTATCAAGAGAGAGAAATTGTTAGTCACATTAATGAATAATTTATCTCTCTCTCTTGATAACATGATATAATGGTTATGGTTTATTCCTCTCATCTCTCATTTAAAAATCATATATGGAGCATCCCAGGACGTGACCGTTGTACTTAAACGGAGACGCGGAAAGTGAGCCTGTTGTACTTAAACACGACTCGAAGACGAGACCATTGTACTTAAACAGAACTCGAAGGGAACGGGGTCGTTGTACTTAAACGATGACCTGTGACGCGACCGTTGTACTTAAACGGGACGTAGAAAATGAGCCTGCTGTACTTAAACAAGATGCAAGAATGAAACCATTGTACTTAAATGAAATCGAGGGGTTGAAATCAATGTACGTAGATGAAGTCAAAGAAATGGGATCGTTGTACTTAAACGAAAACCCAACACAACACCTTTTTACTGAAACGAGACGTGAAAACTGAGCATGTTGTACTTAAACAAGAATCAAAATGCGAGACCATTGTACTTAAATGGATACTCGAAAAATATGAAACCATTGTACTTAAACGAAATCGTAGAAATGACATGAAGTCAATGGAACAGGATCATTGTACTTAAACGATGACCTGTGACGCGACCGTTGTACTGAAATGAGACGCGAAAAATGAGATTGTTGTACTTAAATGAGACTGAAAGACGAGACCATTGTATTTAAATGGGCGCTCGAAAGAAAACGGGATCGTTGTACTTAAAAAATGACCCCCGATGCGACCGTTGTACTGAAACGGAGACGCGAAAAACTGAGACTGTTGTACTTAAATGAGACTCAAATGGAACAGGATTGTTGTACTTAAACGAGAGTCTGAGACGCGACCGTTGTACTTAAATGGAGACGCGAAAAACTGAGACTATTGTACTATAACAAGACTCAACTGGGGATATCAAACATTGACTTGGAAGAGCAATGATGTCTAGAAAATAAACTTGGCATTTTCTGTGTAATATACCCTAAAACTGGCCCATGCTGGTATGCATATGTTTGAATTTTTCCATGGTGTAATGCTCCATAATGATGGAAATGCTACGCTTTTTGAGGATGCAAGCAATGATGATTACTAAATGCAAATGCAAAGAGATCCCCTGACGAGGAGATGACAGGTATCTTCGACGATTTCGTTGGGGAAGATATAACCGCTATGCGGGATTTGGTAAATCCATGTGGAGGAAGAGCAACTTTGCGGGAGATATCGTGGATGATACACCGACTCTGAATTGCCGCCATTGCCAAAAATAAATTGGACTTTGAGATTGGAGCCAAGACCCTGTTGGGGATGAACTTGATTCAAGAGGTACGTTATTCGTTGAACTTCGTTGGGGAAGTGATCCTTCTAGCTCGGTTGGGGAAACAAATGTGTTGGTATTCTGCTGAGGAAGAAAACTGTTGGAGAATCCCTCAGATACACAATATTTTGCTTGGGGAAGAGATGCCAACGAGGATTGGACTTTATTTGGAAACTTCACTGGGGAAAACTGCAAACAATGTTGTGTAAGAAGGAAAACCATCTGACTTCTCATTATCTTCACCACTACTAGGGAATAATGAATCTTCTTGTACTGTTGAGGATAATGAAGACTCTGGTGGGGATACTCCTTTGTTGAAGGAGGATTCTCTGCTTGGGGAGATCATCATCAACCTTCTATTGTTATGCTGGGGAAGATTTCATTCTCCAAACCTAATGGGGATGATGGAGAATGCAAGTGATAAAACTTCCTACTGAAGATAAGAGTTTTAAGTCGCCTCTTGTTGGGGATGAGAGATGTAACTCGTATCATGTTGGGGATGAGAGATGTGAAGTGTCTCATGCTATGGATGATATATGAGGCGTCTCATAATAATGATACCATATGTGAAAGGAATATCAACCTTTTTCTTGTTGCTCTATTGGAGAAGGGATTGTCTAATGAGACTTTCTAAGGAATTTTGATCAATGAAGCCTGTTGATGAAACAATTCTTGAAGTACTATGCTGACAATGGCTTTGCTTCCAGCCTCTGGGTTGATAGATTGCCTACTAATCATGAGTGAACAATGGTTCTTTGCAATTTTCAACTCGCCTCATACTAGGATCTATCGAAAGAAATTGTCTCAAGAAGATTTTACAAATAACCTGACATCCGAGATGCCTCAGTGTCTTCAAACTCTTGTAGAGATTCATCGGATCTCGAAATAACTACCCCAGTCTGTATGGTCCATGCAAGAATTTTGCCTCGCGAGGATTAATGAAAAACCTCATATCACTGTGAGATATTATGCCCCAATATTTTGAACCTTGGGCAGGTGTCTCCGATTGACCGTCTTCGAGCGAGAGTAACTTCTCATGCTCTTGGGGTGGCCTGCCCAAGTACGAGCCTTGAAGTGATCACCTATAACTGACTAGGTTTTGAAGAAAACACACAGATTAATTGTTCTTTAAGAGATTTGATCTCGAAGTAATTTCCCCAGTTTGGCTTAAATTTGAATGCATGCCTCATCCTAATGGCTCTTTGAGAGATTAGAATCTCGAAGTGATTTCCCCAGCTTGGCTGAATTTTGAAGAGATTGCTCGACGTGATTGCCCCAGATTAGTTGGTTCTTACCACGACTGTTGGGAAAGTCCCTACACAATGGAGTATCTTGAAAAGTTCTCTTTGATATAATTGTCCTTCAGATGTTTCAGACTTCTCAACTTTGGCAAGATTAAGCTTTTGGACCGAGTTTCCATATGTGAACTTCTATGATGCCAAACAAATGTATGCAAGCATAAAATGTTTATTTTGAGAATGAAAATTCTAATGCAAAACACATGTTAATCTTGAATTTTTACTGTAAAAAGATGTCTCCAACCTTTGTGAGTGAATCAGTGGTTAAAATACGACATTTATTTTGATAGAACAAAGCATGCATGTGCAACACTGTAACACGGTGGGAGAACTGACTTTTTATTTTTGTTGCGGGTAGCAAGAGTCGGCACCGACTTTTATTTTATCCAATAGGAAAGGATATAAAAGAACAGGAAAGACCTTTTAAAAATTCTAAGTTCGAGGGGTAGGTTATATAAAGGGAAGGTGTAAGCACCCTTTATATCCATGGTTATCCATGGGCTCTTAGTTACTTAGCTCACTTATTTGTTTGAAACATGTGTAGTGTGTGTTTAGAAATTTTCGTAAGTCTTTGTAATGATCCTCGTATGGATGTATACAAAGCTTTTAAGTTTGAAAATTGTTTGAAAAAGTGGGGTGTGAATAAGAATTTTGAAATTTGAGCAAGTAACTAAGAACTACCTACACTCGACTGGTCTTTCGTATTCTTTTATTTCCTTTCAAGGGTAATATTGTCCCTACTATTAATTAGTAGGTAGTCATTACCTTGGATTTTGTTAAGGGACTGGCGTAGGGTCATCGTATGGTCAATGAAGGCAACTTGTAGGGGTGTCTTTAGAAATTCGTAGGGACTATCATCATTTTTACCGAAGGGAGAAGACCATTATATTGTAGGCAACCTCAGAGGGACTATGATCTTTTATTTGGAAGGGACTATGATTATTTATTTGTTAAGGGACTTTGCTTTTAAAGACACCCCCACTTTCGAGGGACCTGGCCATTTGTTTTAATGCAACTGAGAGGGGTAACCCTAAGAGGTGCAGATGGCGATCGTAGAACGATCGACTTACGTGCGTGAGTGATTGTTTTTCAGACATTTATTTGCAGAAATTAAAAAACGGAAATAAAGATCCCATGCTATTACATTAGGGAGAGGGGTACATTAGTCTTTTTAAGGGGAATGCAGAAAATTAAAATGCGGAAAATTAAACCTAATTAACTATTACATTAGAGGGACAATTACATAATCGAAAACAAAAGCTAAAATATCAATTATATAAGAAAATGACTAAATAAAATCAAACTTAAGAAAAAATAATAATTAATCATTTTAGAAAATTAGGGTTCATTAGAGAATTAAGGTTTTAGAAAAATTAGGATTTGTTTTATGAAAATTAGTGTTTATTAGAAAAATATTAACCTAATTACTAATTAATTTACAATCTAATTAAAATAAATGAATTAGTTAAAAAAACCTAAAAACAACTAAATTTATTCACAATAATAATAAAAAATTTATTTAAAAAAATAGTTTATTGAGAATATTGTAAATTAATGGAATAGTTTTTTTCTTAGAAAATAGTTCAAGAGCGTTTAATAGATTTGTCAAGTGAGAAAATATTTTTCCCATTTCACCAACGGTTTCCCCTTGGCTCATGTGAAATCGATCAAACTCTTGTTGTAGAGTATTAATTCGAGCAAGCTTAACATCATCGGTTCCTTCATGGGCAACTTGTAAGGCTTCCCACATAGCTTTAGCCGATGTGTGATGAGAAACTCGAAAATATTCATCCTCTCCCAAAGAAGCTATGAGTATGTTTCGAGCTTTCCAATCGTAGCTATATTTCTTTTCATCATTATCATCCCATTGTGCTTCCGGTTTTTCAATTTGGACATTATCCGGACCGGCCATGGTTATTTGAAAAGGGTCGTCTTGAATAACTTTCCAAATATTTCTATCAACATAGTTGATATGGATGCGCATACAATCTTTCTAGTGACTATAGTTTTCTCCGGTAAAAACTGGAGCTCTATTGTACGCCCCCGTTGGATCGTTGTCCATTTTCCAATAAGTTGTATGTGAAGCACTAGATGAACCGATGCTCTTGATACCACTTGTTAGACGATAGCGCGGATCTAGAAGGGGGGTTGAATAGATCCCTTTTTAAAATTTACTTTTCAAAATTTAATTGAAAAATTATTGCGGGAGTTTCCCGGAAAATCGTCTAGTTCAAATTTGAAGTCACCGGAGATCGGATATACGCAAAACCCAATTGGAATGAAATGATGACTAGAAGAATTAATATTTCACAAATAATTCACTTGATAATTCAACACTTGATAAAACTATTCTTAACAATGATATAGAAAAGAAATTAGGCACAATCAAATTGAATTTGTGTGGTTAGGCTTTTTACCAAACACTTGGAATGCACACACCAAGGATAATTTTGTTGTATCAAATAGTGCAGAATTTTACCCACTCTAGTTATCACTTTTGAGTGTAACTATTTATCAAACACTTTGAGTGCACTGATTTGTTACACCAGAATTTTAAAGCACACAAGATCAAGATGAACAAAAGTAAAATGCGAGAAACGTAAAGAACACAAGGAATTTGTTGAGGCAGTTCCTTCGTCGTCCTCGCTCGAAGTACTCTGCCCCCAATTCACAATCGAATTGGGCAATTTTATTAAATCGCAATTTTTTTACAAGAAGAGAGATAAATGAACCAACAAACCAAACTGTGTTTAATATGCTGTCAAATCTTCTTTTTGTCCCTTGATCCAAAGTAGAATCAAGTCTTCCACGCGTGTCGAGAGAGCCTCTGATTAATTGCCCCCTTCTTGCAAGGATTCGCGATCCTCCAAACTTCTCAATCCTCCGTCTACCGTGATATGAAAGAACAATCCACGTGATCTTCAATCTACCTCACTCGGCTGAATCTACGAACGATCGTTGTGTGCAAAACCCCCAAATCTTCAACGATCTTGGAGGAGAAAACCCTTCAGATTTTTCCAAGGAAAACCCACACACTCTAGACCCAATCTGAAACTCTAATTCACAATTGAACGTTATCTTCGAAACAAGCACCATAATCAAACAAAGATTGTTGTGTGTGATTGTTGATTGATGTAAGAATGAAGAAGATGAAGAGAGATGTGTGTATTTCTTTCACTTTCCTTGTTAACCTCTCAAAAGAAATGAAACCTGTTATTTATATTGGTTAGTGATTGTAACATAAAAGAAAGAAAAATTAAATGAAAAATTGAGTCAGCACAGTAATGAGCTGACTCAATTCATTAAATGAGTCGGCTCAAATTGCCAGGTGAGCCGGCCAAATATAACAGAGAGGCGGCCTATTGAGACCCGCAAGAAATGAGAAGAAAAAACTTTTTGATGAGTCGACTCATGAAGGATTTTGAGTCGGCTCATCCATACCCATGAGTCGACCAAAATGATGCTTCAGGCAGCCTGTTGGGACCCGTGTGTTTGGGCACCAAAACACACTGAATGAGTCGGCTCATTGTGGAATTTTAGTCGGATCATTCAGTTCATTTTTCCAAAAATGTCATTTCTTGCTTTTTCTTAGAGAACCACTTATGCTTTCAAACATGCAAAGTTTTTTACACATTAAAATTCATGACATGTCTCACAATCATTCCTTTCCTTCCAATCAAAGGAACATTCGGAAACCAGTTACACTTCACAATCATCACTTTCCCTAATACATCTTTATCGTATCCCCAGCTTATATCACTTGCAGTCAACCCCATCAATCTACGAGACCATTTCCACTCTCCCCTTAAATCTTTGAATGGCCCCACTTTGGGCAACTGTCTAGCAAACCAGTCAACAAACAGAGGCACACAATAACTCACATGACCTCCCCTTTTTTCATTCCTATAATGAACTCCGTAATAAAAATCACCTAACATAGTAGGTGTGGGATTCCTTCTGAAGAAAATGGCAATGGCCTCCAAGCTAAAAATCCCTTGATCTCCTGGGAATAAGCTAATCCCATAGACCATCAAAGCTAGAAGTACATTGAACTGTGTCCATTAATTATCCTGAGCATATGCCAGAGCCTCCTGAATTAGCACATTACAAGGCAATCCTTTTCCTTTGCTACTACCTAATCCCTGCTCCACCCTGCTTAAAGGTAAATGACATCTCTGAGCAATCTCTTCTTCCTAGAGCACTCTTCTTGAGTTGTAATAAGGATGTCTTCCTCTGAGAGGGATATGCAACAAATTGGAAATTTCTTCCAATGTAGGTGCCAAAACATAATCTGGGAATACAAAACAGCGTAATGGAGCATCATAGAACTGGAGAAGAGTATGAATGTTGTCTCTCTGCTCTTATGTTGGCTTGTCCATGTACCTGAGAATCTGTCCAAAGTTGGCCCTGAAATCTCCCAGAACCTTATCATTCATCAGACCCTTCAATTGGTGCAATTTCCTCACCTCTGGTTGTGGAAAGGTGTAGTGGGCATTGTTCTTTTTGAGAGCTGTGGCGATGCTTGCCATCTGGATATAAAAGGCTAATAGATACCAGAACAGGGTGTGAAAAATGTAACCTGAAAAACGAAAACACTAAGAGGTTAAGAATGATATGATATGATGCAAATGCAAATGCAAGGCAAATATGATCAATCTGGAATTGTCTGGGTGTTGGATACAAGAGCCAAGTGAACATAAACTGCAGGTCCTCTGAATAACAGCCCATATACATTCAGGTGAGTCACAGATAACTTCAGACCAAAGTTCCAAACCAACTAACTCAAGAACTCCAAGATCAAAACAACCAGATCAACACATAAGAAATGTACTGGCAGTGTGGGTATGATGAGGTTAAAGGGTTCCTGCAAACCTTAAAACCCCTCCCAATCTCACCGGTGTACTCCAGGTCAAATATCACGGACTCTCAAAGCCGAATAGCAATAATACTTTCACCATTTCCGAGAAATGTCTCATGACCAAATCAGGAATCGGTTTGGCATTATGTACCATTCAGGGAGGTCTCAGCTGAGTCCAGGAAAAACAGGCCATCCTATGCGAGTTCCAAGTGGGCCTTCGGGTGCGAATGGGTTTGCCACAGAATATGGTATGCCACTGTCACCACTGGAGAGGGATGTTTCCACAGGGTTCTCAATGATCGGTCCCCAGCCGCACATAACTATCAAGGTTATGTAATGAAGTAGGGAAAATCCCTATATCAAGACATTTCCAAGATGGTCGCGAATCTGGGTGTGAACACACAAATACCCCCATGACAAGATACCATGGGGCCAAAGTGATTGTCCATGCTAAGTCCTATGGTGCACTCAAGCCGGGTATTTGGCTAGTCTCATCTCACCACACACAAGTAACACCCAAGTCTCGCCAAACAGAAAACCAATCCAGACAGTCCAGTATAATATATGATACATGAAAATAAATAATAAAACTATAAATAAATCTGTAAATAAACTGTAAATAAAACAACAGTAGCATATACACACAGTAGCAAACAATCAACACTCAATAAAACAGAAACAAACAAGCGCTAGGAGAGACTCTCAAGGGAACCTGAGATAACTCTGGTTAGGAGGTCCCCAGAAGAGTCGCTAGCTGTCACTCCATGGATTTCCATCCTGGTACAAACGCGAAAGTGACGCGAAAAAATGTAGAGTCTCCAGCCAGGCATTTTTATCCCGAAGGAACGGGAATGGTATTGCTGCACAAACCAGAAGAAAAGAAAAGGAAGGACACAGGTCCTGCGAACCAAAGAAACTGAGATCGGGAGTCGGTTACGACCTGGGAAGGTATTAACACCCCAGATCGTCTGTCGTACCCGACGGGATCCATGCTTGCAAAGAAAATTGTTTCAAAGAGGGAAGAAATGAAAGATGCTGCAAAGAAAAGGAACTAAACTGGATAAGAAAAGAAAATAAAGGGGGAAAATGTAGGGAAAATAAAAGAGTACTCAAACGGGCCCTACCCCGCTGCCTACGTACCTCATCTGGACATGAGGATCAGATTCGCCGTAGTTCCCCTAACTAGGGGTGAAAAAGATTGCTTGTGTCTTAAGTCTTGAATTGCCTATGTCAATGCCCAGGTGTTACAGGCTCGTTTGGCACGAGTGTGTTATCATCTTGCAAAGTGACAAGTTGGAGCAAGTTCGTACATAAGGAGTGAAGGTGATGAGAAGATAATTCCCGAAGGAGAGACGCTTATTGTTTTTCCAGTGTTTTTTATGAGTTTTTTATGAGTGTGGCACAAGGAAGTGAAGGCAAATCCTTTTCTAAGGAATATGTCCTTATTACCACATCCCAAAGTAGAATGAGTAACAAGTCCATCAATAATGAAGAAAATACTCAAACTTGTTTCCTAAGATTAGGATTTAAATTCACTAACTTGTTTGTATTATTATGTGTTTTGGTGGATTAAAGTGAAGAAGTGTTTTTAGGTTTTTTTATTGAGAGAATGACAAAAGGGAGAGGTCACCTCAACTATTATTAGATGTTTTTTAGGTTTTTTGTTTGAGATGAGAAAGAGATAGCACCAAAAGGATCTCAAAGGTAAAAACTAAAGGGGGACTAACAACCCTAAGTTATTGTGGTTTGAGCTCTATCCTAATGAAGAAGAAAAAAAGAAGGAAAGAAATAAGAAAAGGAGAAGAAGAAAGGAAAGAGCTAGAATACAACTTACTCCTCTAAAGGAGATAAGTTGTTTCTAAAAGGGGAAGAGAAGAAGTTGATCACAAGATGGCATAAGGAACATCACAATCACAAGTGAGAAAGTAAAAAACAAGAGGAGATAAAGAATTGAAATGTGGACATCATCCACACTTCACTTACTATGAGCCCCTGAAATGGTTAGAATCATTCACACATGATAAAATAAACCAAATGAATTCAAAAGAGATGTGAACAAACAAAATATCAAACCAACACATCACAACCAGAAGTGATTCAACACAATTACATGCTAAAATACATCAAACAATACCAAGGGAAGAGTGGAGCAAACAAAGCATTACAAGGCAACACTAGTTAGTTATGGAAAGGCTAAGCATACATGAAGTAACACCTAACATACAAGCCAATCAAACATCATACCACTCAAGGCCAGGAATCTAACATTCCAAGAATGTGCCTAAGCAACACAAGAGATCAAGAAAGGAAGCAAACAATTTTAATCATTGTCAACAGGAGAAACACATAAGCATAAGTGGTGAAGTGAACATGTACATAAGTGTATAAACTTCAAAGACAAGTAACACAAACCAAATCAAGGCACAAGTAAAATACAAATACCAAGGACCTACTCATGCAAGAAAGGTTCTAAACATCCTATAGGAATTGGCACAATTGCCCTCCTAGCCTAAGAAACAAACATATGACCAAAAAGGATGCAAAATATGGCAAGAAAACAAGAAAACTCATATTAAATCAAAAGTGAATTAAAAAATTCTACAATTAAGTACAAGGGTTCCTTAATCATGTGATAACATCATACCAAAAGAACATGATCAAAATCAAAAGCAAACTAGGTCAAAGAACTTCATAAACAAGAATTAGGGTTTTGAAACTTCATTCTTAAGAAACTTGACAAAAATCCACATACAAATCCCTAAAAATCATGAGATAAATCATCAACAAATTACATCATGTTATCAATCCAGAGCAAAAAGAACCAGGTCAAAATTCAAATCCATGATCAAAATAGAAAATAAACAAAACAGCATGTGAATTAAAAGAAATAAAAAGAAGAAAATAAACCACACAATTAAATCTAATACGAAAAATAAAAATAAATGGAAAATAAAAACATACAAAAGTAAATAAAATTAAAATTGACTTTCAAGAATTTTTGGTGAATTTTTAAGAACTTCTAGCTATTTTTAAAAATTAAAAAGCAAACAAATAATAAAAGAAAATAAAAATAAACAAATGAACAAAGGGGTGTAATCAGCAAATAAACCTAGTTCAAACTACTGGGCTCAAAAGAAAGGGAGGTGTGTATAGCAAGCCAGGCCCAAAGGATTCAGCGCACGTTCACATTATTTATGGTGGAAATTCACAAAATTCAAGGAAATAAGCAGCCAATGGATCAAACGTGCGCTCAGGATCAGGTCAATAATTAAACCATGTCAGCATATCAAAGTAAACAGCGCGTGAGTGCATCATTACTATGGTGTGATTCATAACACTTTGATTAATTTAGAAATTAAAACACAAGCCAAGTCACGTTACAGGGAGGTTGGGTTTTTAATGTGCTGTCAAAATAAGGACAATCCAGATCAAGCATCGCACGACTGTGGGGCCATCTTCTTCGATTCAAATTTCAAAAACAATTCCAGAATCCGGCGTTCAGAGCCCTAGCTCCGGCGCCCGAAAACTTAAAACCTAAGAACAAAAACTCATAAAAATGAACCAAAATTTCCAGATTTAGTAATTAACACACGCTGATTTCAAATTTGGCAATGGATTTTCACTTAAGTCAAAAAGCAAAGCAAATCGAACAAAAACATAATCATACCTCAAACTGAAATTCAACAATATAACCCCGATTCTCACTCATTTTTAAAAATAAATAGGTCAGTATCATCAGTGAAGCACACAGATCAAATACCACACAAGAAAACATAAATCCAGATCTATGATTTTGAACCTCACCTGAGATTTGCAATGCACGAAATAGCTTGAAAGAAGCCTTCAGATGGTGCAGATCTACCTCCTTTAACCTCTCCTTGCAAAATAAATGCAAGAGAGTGCATAAAATTGCTTGGGTCTTGTAACACCCCAAAATTTGCCCTCATTATTATCATCTAACTACTTTATGTTCGCATTCACATGCATTTTCCATTAGGTTATCTATAATATGTCGTGTATCCATTGTCATAGGCTTTTATTTGGGTCAAAAGCATGAAGAATCAGGGTTTTGCGATACCCTGTGATTTATCTCTTCAGGCGCGGTTGATAACGAGAAAAAGTATCGTTTTATTACTATGTTTCAATGCCGTTTTATCACACATTTATCGTATTAACACCCGATTCCTCGAGTTTTCTTTGTCATTTTGCAGGTATAACCATTATAGAGCTAAATCATAAGCCAAAAGCGAAATGAGCAAAAACAAGCATGAAAAGAAGAAGAAGAGAGGAATTCTGCATAATCTGCATAATTTGCAATTGTCATGACCGTTACCATGGAGTCACGACCGTGACACGCTAAAAGGATCAGTCACGGTCGTCACCAATCCCTCACGACCGTGATGCGCTAAATATAAGGATAACGAACGTGACACCCTTGTCACGAACGTGACAAAGGGGAAATTAGGTTTACTTTGTGAGAATTGGTCATGAACGTGCTACGTGAAGTCATAATTTTTCCTATTCTTCCGCAGACCCAGTAACACAAGTTCTCCCTGGATTCTCTCAGCAACAACGAAGCCCACGCATTAATTCAACTGCCAAGCCCAAATTACAATTTCTATAAATAGCTTTATTTCAAAGTAGAAAGTACAGAGTTTTATTTTAATTTTTCTTGCGGAAGCTCTGCCGTATTTCCATTGCACCCTATTTCATTAATTTTTCCAGCAATTGTTTATGTTCTTGATTTAATTTTCTATATCCCAACCAAATCAAATAACAATTTCCAACATTAGGAAATTGTTATTATTTAATTTCTTTCAAGCCTTCAGCATTTCGTTTTGAAATTTTATTTTCGATTCCGGTCCGCACTCCAAGCTTGCCAGATTGTGGAAGAAGGAGTTTGACATTATTTTTATTATTCAGGTTTTTAATTAATTCGCATTTATATTAATGTTAAGAATTTATTTTTATTATTATTGTATAATGCATATTTTAATTTGTGTTCCTCTGTTTCTGCATCTGTCTGGTACAACAAATATGAGTAGCTAAACACTTTAGGCGGTATGTAATTAAAATACACTAAATCGGTAAAATCAATTCTAGGCTTAAAATAATTAAGAACTTAAAATTCTGGCTGTGACTTTTTATTATAAAATTAATCTTTTTGTTACGAGAGTAAGGAAAGTGTAATAGGTTAGGTCGAGATCACGAGAGTGTGAGATTTTAACCAGATAGCTAAAGTTAGGCATTTAATTTAAACACAGCGAGAGCGCTTTAAAATGAATTAGACTTATTAAGTTTCCAAAAATTATTTCTAAACACTTATGGGCTAGCGAGAGCAGGCATAGGGCTTTTGGAGTAAGATTTGAGATAAGACCACGAGAGTGTGAGTTAAAGATATTTAAACTGATAACCTCTACAGAATAAATTAAGTGAACCATCCTTATAAGCCTAGGTTAGATTGACCCGCCTAAGTTGACATAATTACATACCGACCGCCTTATTATTATTTTATTAAACTAAAATTTAATTTCCGTCTTTAATTCTTAAAAACAACCAAAAATTCGTGACAACCATTCACCTTAGCTAAACTAGTAAACCCTCTAGCACTAAGTAATCATAAAGTCCCTGTGGGATCGATAATCTTAAATGTTACTTCGATAGGCTGTGCGCTTGCAGTTAAGATACCGCTAGACACATATTAGATCACGTCTTTAGCCCATCATGTTTTTGGCGCCGTTGCCGGGGACCTTAATTTAGTTACTAGTGCACTTTAGAGTAGCATTGTCTAGACTAAGGTAACAACTATTTCTTTTCTTAATCTAATCTCCCGAGTGTATGCCAAGTACTCGCTCTCAAGGCGAAGACTTGCAACCTCTAATCCCAGAATCGGAACGCTTCTTACACGTAAGAAGACGAATATTCGATTACGAACGAAATTACAACATTCCAGATCTTCAAATAGATCCACCTAAACCAGTCGGAACATCAAAGGACGCAGAGATGGCTGAAGCACCGAATCATCCACTCAAATATTATGCTAGTCCTTCGCAAGCTGAACCGCATTCCAGCATTGCCGCACCGACTATCAACCGAAATGATTTCGAACTGAAACCTTCGCTGATATCAGCCGTGCAACAAAATCAATTCGCCGGAAATCCTACCGAGGATCTGAACCTTCATCTTTCGATATTTGTGCAATACGCAGATACCGTAAAAGCCAATGGAGTTACCCAAGAAGCTATTAGACTACGTCTTTTTCCTTTTTCACTTCGAGACAGAGCGAGAGCCTGGCTTCAATCTCTACCCTCGAATTCAGTAACCACGTGGGAGGAACTAAAGAGAGTCTTCTTGACCAGATATTTTCCACCTAGCAAGACAGCTATGCTAAGAGCTCAGATCAACGGATTTAAGCAAAAGGAAAACGAATCACTTTTCGAAGCTTGAGAACGCTATAAAGATATGCTGAGACTTTGTCCACATCACGGATTAGTAGAATGGATGGTCATCCATACCTTCTACAATGGACTCTTGTACAATACAAGAATGACAATTGACGCTGCCGCAAGCGGTGCACTAATGGACAAAGAATATAACGATGCTTATACGCTTATCGAGAGTATGGCTCAAAACCATTACCAATGGGGAAGCGAGAGAGTCGCAACTGAGAAACCAACAAAAGGAGGTATGTACGAAGTGAGTAGTATGGACCAAGTCAATGCAAAGTTTGACCAACTAAACCAAAAGATCGACAACTTGGCCATAACACCAACAACCACCGTGGCTGCGGTAACACCTAACTGTGAGTTATGTGGAGTTCCAGGACATGCTGTCCCTGATTGTCAACTATTAGCAGGAATTCCCACAGATCAAGTGAATTATGCTCAAGGAAACCCATACTCAAACACATACAACCCAGGTTGGAAGAATCATCTGAACTTCTCCTATAAGAATAACAATGCTTTATACGCACCAGGTCAAGCACCAGCTACACCACCAGGATATCAAAAGACTGCTCCTAATGTCCCTAGAAAATCGAACCTTGAGTTGATGATGGAAAACTTCATAGCTACCCAATCTCAAACAAACAAGGACTTCTTAAAACAAAACATACACACTAGTGAGCAGATTAAGCAATTAGTGAGCAAGGTAGATGCACTAGCTACACATAACAAAATGCTTGAAACTCAGATTTCATAAGTAGCTCAACAACAAGCACCTACCGCTGCACCAGCTGGAGTATTTCCTGGACAACCTCAACCTAATCGGAAAGGACAGGCCAATGCGGTGATATTAAGAAGTGGCAAGGAACTTGACGGACCTACCGATCCAAGACTTGACAATCCAGCCATGTACCAAAAACCGGATAAACCGACTAAAATGGTGAATGAACCAGAAGAAAAGGAAGATAATAATCAAGAGGCAGTGGAGAAAGAAAAACCTTATGTGCCTCCACCACCCTATAAACCACCAATTCCGTACCCTCAGAGATTAACCAATTCTAAGACGATGGGCCAGTTTAAGAAATTTGTTGAACTTTTGAAACAGTTGAACATTACTATTCCATTTACAGAAGTTATCACTCAAATGCCCTCGTATGCTAAGTTTCTAAAAGAAATCTTATCCAATAAGAAAAAGATAGAGGATAACGGAACCGTTACACTTACTGCTGAGTGTAGCGCAATAATTCAGAATAATATGCCTCCTAAGCTAAAAGATCCAGGAAGTTTCTCTATACCCAGTGTAATAGGAAAATTCGTCATTGACAAAGCTCTATGCGATTTAGGAGCCAGTATCAGTGTTATGCCCTTAATGATTTGCAAAAGGCTAGACATGGGTGACTTAAGACCAACTAAAATGTCTGTTCAACTAGCTGATCGCTCTATTAAATATCCTTTAGGCATACTAGAAAACGTCCCAGTACGTATAGGACAATTCTATATTCCTACTGATTTCATAATCATGGACATCTCTGAAGACTCCACTACACCTATCATACTAGGAAGACCATTCTTAGCTACCGCCGGAGCTATAATAGACGTAAAGAAAGGAAAGCTAACCTTTGAAGTAGGTGAAGAGAAAGTTGAATTTATTTTAACACAATTCTTACAATCACCAGCTATAGAGGATACATGCTATCTATTGGACGTAATTGACGAGTGTGTAAGAGAAATGGAAATGAAAGAAACTACCTATTCTGAAATTATGAAAATTCAAATCCCTCCAATTTTCGAAGATGACAATTAGCGTGAACCATATCAGGATGATAGTCTAAGCGAAAGTTTAGCACTTACACCGGATCCCATGCCAAGTAAGAATAAACCTACATTGGAGTTAAAAACTTTACCTAAGAACCTAAGATACGAATTCCTAGACGCCGAATGTACAAGACCAGTTATAATCAATTCCAGTTTAGGAACAATTGAAACAAAGAAACTTTTAGATGTCTTAAAGAAATTTCCAACTGCATTAGGATATAACATATTTGATCTCAAAGGAATATGCCCTTCAATCTGTATGCATCGTATTCTGCTAGAAGAAGATTGCAAAACCTCCAGAGAATCTCAAAGAAGAATTAACCCAATCCTTAGCAGTGTAGTAAAGGAAGAAGTTAAGAAACTACTAGATGCTGGAATAATATATACAATCTCTGATAGTAAATAGGTTAGTCCAGTACATGTAGTACCAAAGAAAGGAGGTATCACTGTTGTGAAAAACGCTAAAGGCGAATCGATATCACAAAGAGTAGTGACAGGACATAGAGTCTGCATCGATTATCGTAAACTGAACAAAGCCACTCGAAAAGATCATTTCCCACTACCTTTTATAGATCAAATGTTAGAACGATTAGCCAAGCATTCATATTTCTGTTATCTTGATGGTTACTCAGGATTTTTCCAAATCCCTATCCACTCAGATGATCAAGAAAAGACTACATTCACATGCCCTTATGGAACGTTCGCTTATAGACGAATGCCCTTTGGATTATGCAACGCTCCTGCAACCTTTCAAAGATGCATGATGTCAATCTTTGCAGATTTCATAGACAACATCATGGAAGTGTTCATGGACGACTTCTCTGTATGCAGGCAAAGTTTTGAAGGATGTCTATCAAATTTAGAAATGGTGTTAGAAAGATGTGTAAAAGTAAATCTCGTGCTTAACTTGGAGAAATGTCATTTTATGGTCAGAGAAGGAATCGTACTAGGACACGTTATATCTGACAAGGGAATTGAAGTTGATAAAGCTAAGATAGAAGTCATAAAAGATCTTCAACCCCCTAAGACCGTTC
This sequence comes from Lathyrus aphaca, assembly GCA_963966055.1. Taxonomy (NCBI): domain Eukaryota; kingdom Viridiplantae; phylum Streptophyta; class Magnoliopsida; order Fabales; family Fabaceae; genus Lathyrus; species Lathyrus aphaca. Next base: position 195,300,293 of record OZ014519.1, on the reverse strand, counting down.
GAGAAATACGAAGCTTTTTAGGACACGCTGGTTTCTACCGACGATTCATCAAAGATTTCTCGAAAATCACTAAACCTTTTACCGGTTTATTAATGAAAGACGCTGAGTTCATATTCAATGAAGATTGTCTTAAAGCATTCAAAACCCTAAAAACAGCCCTCATCACCGCACCAATCATGCAACCCCCTGATTGGAAATTACCTTTCGAAATCATGTGCGATGCGAGTGACTATGCTGTAGGCGCAGTTCTAGGACAAAGGAAGGACAAGAAACTTCACGCAATTTACTATGCCAGTAGAACCTTAGATTCTGCTCAGATGAACTACGTCACTACTGAAAAAGAATTGTTAGCAGTTGTCTTTGCGCTTGACAAATTCCGTTCTTACCAAGTGGGAGCGAAAATAATCGTCTACACAGACCACGCTGCTATTAGATATTTATTAACTAAGACAGATGCTAAACCAAGACTCTTGAGATGGATTTTACTCTTACGAGAGTTTGATCTCGAAATAAAAGATAAGAAAGGTACTGAAAACATCGTAGTGGACCATTTATCTAGAATAGAAGGTATTAAACCCGAACAAGTGCCGATTAACGATGATTTTCCGTATGAACAGCTGATAGCACAAATAGGAAGCGATCCAGTTCAGTTAGACATAGATGAACCAGAACCCGTGGAAACAATCCAAACAACCGTAGGACTGCCATGGTACGCTGACATTGTCAACTACTTAGCTGCAGGAGCTCTTCCACCTGACTTAACCTATCAGCAGAAAAAGAAATTCTTTCACAATCTCAAACATTACTATTGGGATGAACCATTATTGTTCAAAATAGGACCCGACGGAATCTTTCGTCGATGTATTCCCGAAGAAGAAATAGAAGATGTCATTGCTCATTACCATTCATCTCCTTATGGTGGACATGCAAGCACTTCCAAGACCTGTGCAAAAATCTTACAAGCAGGCCTGTTCTGGCCTAATATATGGAAAGACGTCCACATCGCTGTTATAAATTGCGATCGGTGTCAACGCACCGGTAATATTTCAAGAAGAGATGAAATGCCTCAAAAAGGAATATTAGAAGTAGAAGTCTTTGACGTCTGGGGAATAGATTTTATGGGACCATTCCCATCATCTTTCGGTAATAATTACATACTCGTAGTTGTCGATTATGTTTCAAAATGGATTGAGGCTATAGCTTCTCCTACAAATGACACACGAGTAGTAATTAAGCTTTTCAAAAATATAATCTTTCCCAGATTTGATGTGCCTAGACTCGTCATAAGTGACGGTGGCTCGCACTTCATTTCAAAAATCTTTGACAAATTACTATATAAGTATGGAGTCAGACACCGTGTAGCAACACCATATCATCCACAAACAAGTGGACAGGTCGAAGTCTCGAACAGAGAAATTAAACAAATCTTAGAAAAGACTGTCGCCATATCTCGGAAAGATTGGTCATCTAAACTTAATGAAGCTTTATGGGCTTATAGGACAGCTTACAAGACACCCATAGGAACTACACCTTTCAAATTAGTATATGGAAAGTCTTGTCATCTCCCGGTAGAACTAGAACACAAAGCATATTGGGCGATCAAAACTCTCAATATAAACTATAATGCCGCAGGAGAAAAGCGAATCCTCGATATTAACGAATTAGAAGAGTTAAGGTTAGATGCTTATGAGAATGCTAAGATATATAAAGAAAGAACTAAGCAATGGCACGATAAACGCCTATCTAGGAAAGAATTTAGTGAGGGAGACGTTGTACTCCTCTTTAATTCAAGACTTAGGCTCTTTCCTGGAAAACTAAAATCTAGATGGTCAGGACCCTTTGAAATAACTAGAGTGTTTCCGAGCGGAGCAATAGAAATTAAGGGTAGGAATAGTGAACCGTTCACAGTAAACGGACAACGTTTAACACATTACCATAAAGTTGAAAATAGAGATTATGCAAATAGTCTAAGGTTTTTAGAGTTGTCCACTAATTTCCCTGATTAATCTACCCCTAAGCATTACGTCAGGCTTATGACGATAAAAACAGCGCTTAGTGGGAGGCAACCCATTTTATCATTTTATCATTTATCATTTATCATTATATTGTTTTGTCATTTTATTGTTTTATTGTTTTATTTCATTATTATCATTATTGCTTTTATTTATGCACTTATTTTATTTTAATTTTTAAATCACTTTTACAGATTTTCAAAAGTCTTTTCCACTTTCCTTCTCCCCCTGATTTGTTTCCTCCACATTTACACTAACTATGGCTAACCAACTGAGAAACATTATGGAAACCAAATTTAGAGGTAGGAACCAAAGAATGAAATTTGAAGAGTTATCACAGAGACCAATGGACTTGACTCTGTACCCGGATGATCTGACTAAGGAAACCTTAGGTATACATGATAGCATCTTATACTTGTTTAACCAACTTGGATGGGAGAATGCACTAATAAAACAAAAGTTTGTGACTTACCGCGAGCTCACCCTTGAGTTCTTAAGCTCCTTAGTTTACTTACCCGAGCGCGGTTTTGGATTCAGGAAAGGATTTATAAGTTTCCAACTATTCGGAATAGAATATGACTTTAACCATAAAGAACTAGCTGACTTATTAGGATTCCCTAGTGGACCCTTTGCGTTTACTACCACACAGGTGGAATTGATGGACATTGAGCTGGACTTCTTTTGGGGAACCTTAACCGGAAATTACCATCCTGAGCCAAATAACATGAACAATGATGAGATACATAACCCTGCTATCCGCTATTTCCATAAGATCCTTGCCCACACCTTCTTTGGAAAAGAAGAAAACCTTACTGGAGTATCTAAAGATGAGATATTCATTATGTCCTGTCTGACTAATGGACAGCCAGTTAATGGTGTGCCTTTCATGATGTAAACCTTCACCCGAATCCAAGAAGAACCTGATCTACCCATATTGGTAGGAGGTCTTGTCACCATGATTGCTGATGCCTTAGGACTTAGATACCAATTACACAGGTGTAACCGTTTAGGTACCATCCGTCCTATGAATCTGAACTTTTGCTTTAACCGCCATATCATAAGAAATTTAGGACAACCACCTTACGAGTACCTAATCAGGAATGAAGTAGTAACCCTGTTCACATTACCAAACCATGCTAGAGTCAGTGTTCACATTTAAGATAATTGGCTTTATGAGCTTACCCCTCCTGACTATCCATCCACTCCTGAAACACCACAATCTTACAAGATAAGGGATGATATAATGACCGATGTAGAAAGTGACCCTGAGACACCTCCTGGTTACCATGACATTGAACACACTGATGAAGTGATTGAAACCCCTGAAGTAAATCAAGTAGGATATGCTGACAACTTAAAGAAAATTATGAACACTCTTGAAGTTTACCAAGCCGATATTAATGTTGTTAAGGATGAGATTAAAAGCATGCGATTGGACGTTATAGGTTTAACTGACATAACATGTGAGCAATTCTACCACCTAAACTCCGCAATTGAAGATTTGAAGAAGCAACTTTGAAAAATGTTGTAGTGATTTAACTAACTTTACTTCTCGCTTTTGTTTCTAGTTAGTTTTAACATTTTGCAAACATTTTCGTACCTTATTTTTATTAATGTAATTTCCCTTCATATCAAAAGCAAAGCACTTCTAGTTTTACCATTTTCCAATTTAATCAATTTCTATTCTTTCCATTACTTACTGTTATATTTAAATTGATTAATATTTTATGATTTCTCGTGTGATGAAATTTGCTGCTAATATATGTTGATCCAATATTATATGTAGTGTTTGTGTTGGAATTAAATAAGAGGTGATAATAAAGAAAACAAATTGCATTGAGCGAGTAAGATAATGCATTCTATAAAGAAAATACTATAAGATTTTAATCCCTCACGGTCGTCATCATTCTCTCACGATCGTGACAAGCTAATTAGCGCGTCACGACCGTCACTCACCCCTCACGACCGTGACGACCCCTGTTATACGAATTCTGAGAAACAGAACCGTTCTTCTTCGCAGAAACCACTTTTCCTCTTCCACAAAAACAAGAAACCCCCCATTATCTCCTCACAGTCCCGTAACCTCCCATTACCCTAAATCAATTCCATTAACCTCTCCATTTATTCCAAACCTCTCACATTCACTTCTTTCACTATAATCAAAACCAGCTTCTTCACATTTTTCATCTTCTCACAAAACTCAAAAACCTCTCATCTCTCATTCCCGTACTTGCATGCAATGGAAGAAATCCAATTTAGAGATGGTGAACATGGAGAAACTCAAAGACAAAAGTTTATCAGGTTTCAGAACCGTGGCGTTCAACCCACTCGGTATGTCGACATTGACTACTTGAGGGAGTTGGGATTGCTTAACAGCGTAAAGCTCCTGCTTAGGCATGTTGGTTTGTGGCACTTGTGCAGTCAACCACAGCCGACATTCGAACTCCTCACATTGGAATTTCTGAGTTCGTTTCAATATGTTACACCTCCCGGTTCTTCAAGTCAACTCACCAGCATTGCAAAGTTCAGAATGCTCGGCCGAGAGTTTGAAATTACACAAACAAGGATCGCCGAACTGTTAGGTTTTGATCACGGCGACGATGCTCATCTCCGCGTGCCGGACAACTTCAGCGAAACCGCTTTCACCTTGTGGCACGACATCACCAACACCCGTGCTACTGCCTTTCAGAGTCTGAATGCTACCCACATCCATAACCCGACGATCCGATACTTCCATCGCATCATCTGCAATACTATTTTTGCAAGAGAGAGCAATCACAAGCTGAACTCCAAGGAGCTCTTGTTCTTGCACTGTGCCTTAAATGACGAGCGCATCAATGCTGCCCCATTCCTTTTATCACATATCCAGTCTGTAGCGCAACGAGGCGCAACCCCCTTCTACATAGGCGGGATTGTCACCACCCTTGCCATTCAGCTGGAGCTTGGTGACTTAATTATCCATTTGCCTCGCAGAGCCGCAGATTTGCTTACAAAGAACTACTGCAGGTCCGCCCACTTGATATCTCAGAGAGAGTATGGCAGGTTCAATCCTGTTATCCAAGGCACCGTTTATCATCAGATCACCTTGCCGTGCCGTGACCGCATTGATCCGTCCAACCGAGCCAACTGGCTATTTGCTTTACCAGATGCTGTCGGCCACGTCCCCATTATTGATGAGCAGGCCGATCCACCAGTGGACGAGATGCAGGATACCATGGATGCTGCTGACCCTGTACAGGACATTCCTGAGTCCTCCACCTGACATCCACCTGCGCAAGAATTCACACTTGAAGACATCCTCCGTGCGATTCATCAGCAAAACCAGATGAACGCCGCACTAGAGCGAAGGCAAAAAGAACAACATGATGCACTACTTTCTGCTGTTGCTACCAACCAGATGACGATCGATGAGAAGCTCGGAGAGATTTTTAGCGAACTGGAGGCTTTGTGTATTGATATCACTGCTCTCACCAGCACCGGTTCTGATCCTGAAGCGACTCCGACCAGACGCTCCCGCACCAGAAGTTGAGGTCGCGGTCGTCAGCAGCCTTAGTTTATGTTTATGTTTTTGTTTTTCCATTTCCGTTGTTTGTATTGTATTTTACCCGCTATTATATCACAACATTGAGGACAATGTCTGATATAGTGTGGGAGAGATACCTTTCCTTTTTCCGCATTTCCCTTTCCGCACTTTCCATTCCGTTGTATTTCCCTTTCGTATTTTAATGAAACAAAGTAATATTTGTGCTATTTCTTTAGTTTCGAATTTTCCCCGTTTATTTAGCCATACCGAAAATTTTTGTCTTTATCTTTGCATTACCCGACTTACCTATGAAATCGCAGTTAGGAAGCTGAGAACGATTCAACAAGATCAATACAATCTTGACACCTTAGACTTCCTACTTAAGCATTCCGTTCCGATAATTGTTACGACTACACCTTAAGTTTCAGTTCAAAAGTAACCCCTAGTAGTTTATACTAGCAGTCAGCACCGTCTGAACACAAACCACGTGGGGAGCCGATGAACATAAGTGTTTGATGCCTAATCTATAATGATCCTTCATATCTCGATGCCAATAAATAGAAATTGCACCAAAGTACACAGTCGCATATAAGAAACGAGAAATATGAGAAGGAGTCCATTGCGGGTTGGTTCAGAGGTACCTGGTTCTGAACTTGGTAGGGCGTGCTACGGCTCGATCCCCCACAACCTCCAAATCGGATAATATATGTAGGGTTGCCACATTCGTGTACCAGACCTCGTGCTTATAAAGGATCAAAGTCACTAACCGGCTACTCCACTACGTGCGTGCTAAGGCAAAGGGCTTAATGTGATTGCGCTAGAATGAAACCGGGTGAAATAAGATCGAAGGACTCTAGGTAGAATCGCAACACAATTACTGAATGTTTCGTTTTACGGGAAGTCGACGACTTAGCTTGTTGCTTGTGTCATTAGTGTATCGTTGGTGTTTTATTCTAGTACCGGTTTATCTAGCAAAACGATTCCTTGTATGGTTTGTTATGTGTATGCGTCGATGGAAACCTGTCCGATCATTTTTCAACCGACTATTTGCTTGAGGACAAGCAAAGGTTTAAGTTTGGGGAAGTTTGATAACGAGAAAAAGTACAGTTTTATTACTATGTTTCAATGTCGTTTTATCGCACATTTATCGTATTAACACCCGATTCCTCGAGTTTTCTTTGTCATTTTGCAGGTATAACAATTATAGAGCTAAATCATAAGCCAAAAGCGAAATGAGCAAAAACAAGCATGAAAAGAAGAAGAAGAGAGGAATTCTGCATAATCTGCATAATTTGCAATTGTCACGACCGTTACCATGGAGTCACGACTGTGACACGCTAAAAGGAGCAGTCACGGTCGTCACCAATCCCTCACGACCGTGACGCGCTAAATACAAGGATAACGAACGTGACACCCTTGTCACGAACGTGACAAAGGGGAAATTAGGTTTACTTGGTGAGAATTGGTCATGAACGTGCTACGTGAAGTCATAACTTTTCCTATTCTTCCGCAGACCCAGTAACACAAGTTCTCCCTGGATTCTCTCAGCAACAACGAAGCCCACGCATTAATTCAACTGCCAAGCCCAAATTACAATTTCTATAAATAGATTTATTTCAAAGTAGAAAGTATAGAGTTTTATTTTAATTTTTCTTGCGGAAGCTCTGCCGTATTTCCATTGCACCCTATTTCATTAATTTTTCCAGCAATTGTTTCTTTTCTTGATTTAATTTTCTATATCCCAACCAAATCAAATAACAATTTCCAACATTAGGAAATTTTTATTATTTAATTTCTTTCAAGCCTTCAGCATTTCGTTTTGAAATTTTATTTTCGATTCCGGTCCGCACTCCAAGCTTGCCAGATTGTGGAAGAAGGAGGTTGACATTATTTTTATTATTCAGGTTTTTAATTAATTCGCATTTATATTAATGTTAAGAATTTATTTTTATTATTATTGTATAATGCATATTTTAATTTGTGTTCCTCTGTTTCTGCATCTATCTGGTACAACAAATATGAGTAGCTAAACACTTTAGGCGGTATGTAATTAAAATACACTAAATCGGTAAAATCAATTCTAGGCTTAAAATAATTAAGAACTTAAAATTCTGGCTGTGGCTTTTTATTATAAAATTAATCTTTTTGTTACGAGAGTAAGGAAAGTGTAATAGGTTAGGTCGAGATCACGAGAGTGTGAGATTTTAACCAGATAGCTAAAGTTAGGCATTTAATTTAAACACAGCGAGAGCGCTTTAAAATGAATTAGACTTATTAAGTTTCCAAAAATTATTTCTAAACACTTATGGGCTAGCAAGAGCAGGCATAGGGCCTTAGGAGTAAGATTTGAGATAAGACCACGAGAGTGTGAGTTAAAGATATTTAAACTGATAACCTCTACAGAATAAATTAAGTGAACCATCCTTATAAGCCTAGGTTAGATTGACCCGCCTAAGTTGACATAATTACATACCGACCGCCTTATTATTATTTTATTAAACTAAAATTTAATTTTCGTCTTTAATTCTTAAAAACAACCAAAAATTCGTGACAACCATTCACCTTAGCTAAACTAGTAAACCCTCTAGCACTAAGTAATCATAAAGTCCCTGTGGGATCGATAATCTTAAATATTACTTCGTTAGGCTGTTCGCTTGCAGTTAAGATACCGCTAGACACATATTAGATCACGTCTTTAGCCCATCAGCGGTTCATTGGGAAATACGAAGATCAGTGATACTCATCATCAACATTCGATTAGGGTTTTATTTCCTCAATCATTTGGCCATCAAGAGTTTCTTTATGAAGAAGTGGCACTAGGACGTCTTGTCACCCAATGGATTCCATCGTTGTTTAAAGTAAAAATTTAAAAAGAAATATTAGATTCTACATTTTCAATAAGGTTTAGCATTTCATCAATGGAGGATCGTTGGGCACCCAGGTGTTCTTCTGAGGATCTATCCTTATCATGTCCAAGGATTCTAAGTTATGATGGGAGTGAGCAAGGCCATTGGCAATATCTATTGGTAATTGTGAAAGTTTTGATATGGATTAGAGAGTCGCACGAAATACGTGGCTCTTGAAAAAGTTAACTTGGGATTATAGACTTCAGTGCAACCAAAAGTGTTCATGCGGTTTGTTTGAGTCCAAATTATCGAGGCAAATAATACATCACTTTTTCTTCTATCCATTTTATTTCCTTAGCCTATATCCATATCCATTTATAAACCATTTTCTTATCCATTTTCAAATACAATCCATAAACCAATATGTAATTCATATTCAATTCAAGTTCTAAAGTCTGACCTATATTCTTGCCCATTTTTAACCAAACCATCAATCATTTCTTTTCGAAATTTGGTTCATATCCATTTTTCTCTAGATTCATATCTGAATCCAAAACCAATAACCCATTCTCGATAACACAATTCCATTTCGTTAACTTATGAGATTATTTTCTATTTTTGAAGCTTAAAACAAATCCCCAAAAACCATTCCTAAGCAATGTTTTTCACCATATTCTAAATTACCTTCTGCCATAAATAATTTAAGTCTCAACTCCACTGTGTTGTACCAATTCCTTATTTCTCATCAAATTTCATTCAAAGAAATATGATACCATACAACAAATTCTACACAAACAAAAAAAATGATAACAGAAATTCATACAAGACGAGAGTCGGAAATTCATAAGAATTTAGAGTTAAGTCTCAAAAACTCTTTACAAAGCAGTGCCAGAAAATTAATACAAAAAAAGATTTCAGAAGATAAGGGAAAAACAGTTATGCAGCTAACCATCTCTAACTACCCTAACAGATTTTTCTAACTGTATTTTTTTTCCTTCATTATATCTCATAAAAAGTCATAATCATTCTCCTTCTTCAAACACACATTCTTCATCTATCTCAAAATTCACCTTCACTCTTCTTCACACTACATCTTTATCTATTTCTGAACTTCCTCATTCTTCATCATCACCATCAATCTTCAATCTCCCTCCTCGCTCATCCCTAACCCCTTCAATCATCCTACTTCTTCTTCTCATTCAGTTCACGGTTCCTGAATTTTTTCTTCCTCTTCTTCATATTCTTCTCCATTCATTTCTCATCATTCATCTTCTTCTTCCTGATTCATTCCATAACCCTTGGATTTTAACAATCTTCATCAAATCATCCCTACAAAAATCATCAATCAACCATGTATCTTCAGAACCATAATAAGCAATGAAAGGGTAATAGCAAGAATTCAGAATCGTGGAAGAGGAAAAGAATACCTGGATCCATATTAGTTAGAACGACAACAAAATCCAGCATGCATCATCAACGACTTTACACTTCTTCACATCTTCATCAAGAATATCGCAACCCTAACACCGCATCGGTTCGACAAAGATCCTGCAAGCACCCAATAATGATGCATCAGTTCAACAATTTCGAAAACTCGTCACAAAGGAAAAAACAGAAATGAGGAAGAAGAAGACACAAAACGCAAGGCATGCCTTCAGTGTGCGTCGCCATCACCATCTTCAGATTCGCAAGAAATAACATCTGCAAGGTCCATAGCAATCAGTACATCGCAACAATTTCTACAACGTGGAAGAACACACATATAAGGATAAAATCAACACTGCATTGGTTCACGGAAAAAGAACGAGAGGGAAAGCGCAAGAAGGGGGGATCTCACGTACCTGAACGTGGTGGTACATCGGGTCCGTATCACGTCGGAATTTCATATTCGTCTTTCTTGTCTTGACCTCGCCGTTACGACGTCAAATCGGCAGGTACGAATCAAGCTTTTTTTTTGTTGTATTCCCTCCGGAAATAGTGCGCTGGAGACGGGATCAGTCGAGTTTGGTGATAAGGGCATGTCGTGGTGGTGTTATAATCTCCGGCTGATCAGTAGCGGTGGCGGCATTCTAGGTTGAATGAAGAAGGGCGTCGCGGGTGTGAGGGGAACTTAGGGTTAGGATTTGTTGAAGAAGATGAACATGGAGGGGAGAGAGAAAAGACGCGTGAGAGAGAGAGAGGAGAGGTCTGAGTTTATTTCTTTTTTTGTTGTTTTATGATTTTGTTTTATAAAGTGTTGGTTAATTGTGATTAATTAGGATAATTAATCATAATAAAACTTATTAAATCCTCTTAAATTGAGAATAAAACTCCTTAAACTCATTTAATTTCCACCGCTCAAGATAGGAAAGGGATAAGATTTGGGATTTCGGTCCACTCCGGCGGTGACACGTGTCACCGTCCGGTTGGACCTCCATAGAGAAATCGTGTGCATCCTCCCCACCGTAGGTACCATACACCCTCAGCTAAGGCTCCTCATGGGCCTAAAATAATTTCTATTTGCACCCCCATCTTCAAGCCCATTTGTTTTTTTACTTGAAAACGTTTCTTTCTTCACCCCCCTTTCTATTTCTTTTCTTTTAAATTTCTATTTTGTATAGTTTTTTCATTTAAATTCACAAAAAATATTAAAACACTTAATAAAATTCCCTAAAACTTAGGATAGAATTTTAATTCAATTGAGAAACTTTCCACATTTTTACTTTCTGAATGTTTGCATTTTCCAATTTAATTTCGATTTTTCATTTAATTGTTTTTTTAGATTGAATTCTTACATGAACACGTAAATTTGTACATTTTATTTCTGCCATTTCCTATAACATTTTTGGCCCATTATTTTTGCTTTGATTAGAGGACAAATAATAGTACCTAGAATATTTTTGTTGCATTTTTTAGGCCATTTTATCCACTGTTTTGGTAGTGTGATTTGTATAAATTTAGGACTGAATCTTAGGTAGATTTAAGTGACCATTTGACATGATTAGACTTTGAATTTTTAAGAGATTTTTTAACACAATGTTATAATCCGGTTAGAGGCCCTAGGGAATTAATTTCACAATTTTTCCATTACTTTTGATATTTTTGTCATTTTAATTCATTTCCATCGTATTATGCATATTCATGTTCATTTCACTTACTAACATTTCCTTTTTCTGCAAGGTATTTTCCGAGGATTTGCTTATGGACTTGGATTGTGTTTTGTTATGCCTATATTATGTTTTGTGTACTTTGTGATGTAATAGCTTAATACTTTTATGCTTGTATAGTTCATATAATTAGGATAGAAAAGATAAAAGGAATCGCTAGAAAACAAAATCCCAAAAAATGAAATAAATAAGATACTCGATCCAACGTCGAGTAAATTTTCAAATAAATAAATAGTTTCATGTGACTTTAGGATCCCTCGATTACCATCATTCCACTCCATTACAACCAAAGGCAAGCCTTGTATGTTGCACACCATAAGTCGTGCGTCTTAGCACCACGCAATCGACCCACCCGATCCATCGTTTCATCCCATTTACGTTTCATATGCGTTTTTATCCACCATGACTTAGGAGGACCATATTGCTCACCATTAACTTTGTTTCTCGCATTTTTAGTTTAATATCTCTTAGTTAGATTTAATCTTCCAAATCTCACTAACCATAGGTCATCCTTGAATTCAACTAACTTAGGGTAAAGTCTAGTTTCCCTTAGAATTTTTTCCTTTTACAACTTGAGTCTCACTTCTCATCTTTAAAAGAAAATAAAAAACACTTAATAAAGGAAAAGGTGTGCAATGCACCACGAGCCTTAAGCTATACGGGAAATGACTAGTGGAGGTTTCCTTCACTCTTCAAGGATGCTTTACAAACGTTCCATTGGGGGCGATCTTGGAAAGTATGTGTCATAGTCTTTAGTGTTGTACTAACAATAAACACAAATTAAAAATACTTCTTCTAAAAAACAACAAACCAAGACAACACGTCTTCTCATCTCATCTCATATGCTTTGCGGACGAATGTGACTTGCCACGACATTTCAAACAGTGACACGGTAAACACCCTCGATTCAGAGTCGGTAACACCTGAGCTAGAGCTATGGCAATGTCATCAAAATAATCACAAACAAGTTTCAGCCTTAGTTAGACGAACTACGGCGACTCTGATCCTCATTTATCCTGATGAGGTACGTAGGCAGTGGGGTAGGGCCCATTCGAGCACAATCTTTATTTTCCCTACATTTTCCCCCTTTCTTTCCATTTTTTCAATTCCATTTCTTTTCCCATTTCACTTTCATTCCAGATAGCCATTCTTTCATTCAAACAGCATATTATTTCTCACCCTTTGAAAACAGACTTATAAGCGTGGATCCCGTCGGGTACGGCGGACGGATTGGGTGCTAATACCTTCTCAATTCGTAACCGACTTCCGGAACCAGATCTTTGGTTCGCATGGCCTCGTCCTTTTCTTTCTTCCTTAGGTTTGTGCAACATTACCTTTCCCATTACTTCGGGATAAAAATGTCTGGTTGGCGACTCTACCTATTCCGCGCCACTTTCGCGTTTGTACTAGGATGAAAATCCCGGGAGCGACAGTTGGTGACTCTGCTGGGGAACCGAAATCTTTGGGTTCCCCTTTGAGAGTCAATCCAAGCGCTTATCTGTTTCTGTTTTCGTTGGGTGCTTATTCATTCGTTGTTGTGTTTTAGTTTAGCTTTACTGTTTTATTTACAGTTTATCGCTTTCCTTTAATACTTTATTTACCGCTTTCTGCACTTTACTTTATTGTTGCATATACTGGCATATACTGTACTGGTTGTTCTGGTTTTCCTTGGCGGGATGGGATTACTGTGAGATAAGCCAAATACCCGGCTTGAGTATACACATAGGATTTAGAGTGGGCAGTCGTGTGGCTTGCGTGGTTTTGAGCACGTGTAGTTTTCACGAGTCCCACACCCAGATCAGGCTCTCTTGGGATATGTTTTATACTGCCTAGGCAGGCCATAGAATGTTCCCACCTGAGCTGCTAACACTGGGAACCGATCATCGAGGACCTTAGTGGAAACAACCCTCTCCAGTGGTGACAGTGGCAAACCACATTTTTTGGCAAACCCATTCGCACCCGAGGGCCCACTAGGAAATCGCATAGGATGACCTTGTTCTCTCATGGGAACCTAGTTAAAGCAATTGGTCGTATGACGGTAGTATTGTACCCTTCGAGATGAATGTACTATTGTTTCTCGACTTCAGTGCTTGAAGCCGGGAACTTATGAGGGATGCTTGTTTATCCGGAATTCGGCTGAGGCCTCCCTGAGTAGTACATAATGCCAAATCGATTCCCTGATTTGGTCATGAGCCATTTTTTGGAAATGGTGAACATATTATTGCTACTCGGCTTTGAGAGTCCGTGATGTTGACCCGTAGTAGCACACCCGTGAGATTGGGAGGGGTTTACAGGTTTGCAGGAACCTTAAGCTTCCAACATACCCGCTTTTGCCAGTATTACTCCGTGTTATGATCCGGTCCTATATGATACTTGGTTGAGAATTCTGGAACTTCTGCACAGAGATAATGACATTATGATCTTCACTAACACCTGATTATCTGTTCCACACCAGCGTCGGACCGCTGACCACATGCCAGTTGCATACATGACATCATGGCATCTTAGCATACATATTCAGTTACTTCTAAGGATCATCTATCTGAATTAAATCGTCAGATTTTTTTCTGCATTAAAAACTTGTGTCAAAACAAATAGATCCCTTGGAAATAACCGAACATGGCATTTGCATACATCCTTGCATTTTTGACAGGTGTTCAGAGACAACTTCTTATCCTGACTTGGTTTCTCTCCAGAATGGCCAATTTGAATCACGATTGTCAAGGTATAGACATGGAACAACTCCGAGCGGAGGTGACTGAGATGAAGTCCCAACTGGGGCATTTTATAGTGGACTTTCGAGCGTTGTCTCAGGATCAGAAATTGCTAAGAGAAGAATTCAACTTGATGAAGACTCAGATGAAGCTGCTTACAGGAATCATGAATGCTATGTCGGAAAAGGAAAATAGCCGTGTGTCTGCTTTTCAAACATAAGGTCATGTTTCTCCCATCTCTTTAGGATGTCCACTAAATCAGGGTTCTTTAGGTGGATTCCCTCTACAGTTCGAATCTCTTCACTAGCAATCGCCACTTGGCAGTCAGGAAGAGCATCAGATAGGAACCAACTCCACATGTGAACTAAATGATCCTACACCAATCGTTACCAAGGAAGTGAGCACTTTCTTTCCTTATCAGGGATCCTCCTCAACTGCTACGCCTTGGTTTCTAGGAGAAATACTTCAACAGGTTTCGTCTATAGCTCCTCCATTGCTAGCAACCCGTCATCAGCAAGTTCAAGAAAGGGTTATTGATCTGATACCCATGTCTTATGTTGAATTATGCCCACAACTGCTCAAAATGGGGTTGATTGAGTGTCACGAGCTAACTCCTCCTTCAGGTAAACTTCACCAAAGTTGGAATCCCTATGCCTACTGTGTTTTTCATTCGGGAGCTCTCGGACATGATGTTAATGATTGCAAGGCGTTTAAACATCAAGTGCAAGACTTAATTGACGAAGGCGTAATCACTCTTGGACTGACCGGGTCGGAAATACTTCAAGATAAAGCATGCAGGAATACAAAAGAGGTGGTCGATTTTTCTTCTTCTAGAATCATTGCTCAGGCTAAGTCTTCAAAGGGGCTACATCCACAACCTTCATTCGCTCCTCGGCCGAGTATGAGTAAGAGAGTACAGGGACATGTTAGGCGCCCAACGCAATGTCAACAACGAAATGTTCAATCATAATCTCCGGGTCAGCAACAACAGGCACAGAGACCATTACAGGAACGAAAAGAGCGAGGAACCGCAGACTTGATCCTATCACGTGTCCATATGCTGTATTGCTTCCAGAGCTGCTGAAGTTGAACCTAGTTGAGCTCCGAACCATGAGGGCTCCTTCTGCTGATAATCTACCACCAAATTTTGATCCGAACTCCAGGTGCGAATTCCATTCAGGTGCCCAGGGGAACAATATTGAGAAATGTTGGGCTTTTCAGAACAAGGTACAAGACCTAATTGAGACCAAGGCAATCAATTTTTCTCCTAAAGTACTCCAGAATCCGATGCCTAATCACGACGAAACCAGTGTCACGGTTGTTCTACCAGATGGTCCATGTTAAGCTGAAGTCTTCGAGTTAATCACCCAGGATGCCAGGGTTTTCATGAAGCAAATAAAGCCAGATGTATTCAAATACTCTCAGTGATGGCATTTATGTGTTTGCCTTTCTTTATTATTTATTTTCATCCCTATTGAGGGGAACTACGTCGCTCTGATTCTTCATTGGTCATCAGTCAATGGAGATACATAGGCAGAAGATCGACAGGTCTTTCCGAGCAACCTTATGGGGCAACTTTACTCCCCAGTTTCACTCTTTCCATCAGATGTTTCGTGTCAGAGTCAGAATAACTAGAAGAAGAGGTATGGTTGCCATGTTTTGGGTATACGGCTGCAAATTGCGGGTTACAGGCCTGTGAAAAGAGCTATTGATCACTGAAAGTATCCAAGACTGACAGGTCCAGACGGAGCCAAGCCTCCTCAACTACGGCAATATTCAGTTTCTTTACTGCATTTCCATTTGTAGTTTCTTTTATATGCTAAACATTTGTCTACATGTATGAAATTTGTTTGCTTTTGAATGTTAGCAATAATAAAACTCACATGTTTTTCTTGAAGTAATTCATTTGCATTCACTTATAATTTTGCATGTGTACATCTCAATACCAATTGTCGTGCTTAAATTCTATGAAGGAGAATGACGAAACAAAAACGCAGGAATCTCTAATTGTGTGCTCTTGAATAAGACCCTGTTGACGATGTACAGGCTTTGTTTCAAATCCCTAAACACTAGAGATATAAGGAAGATAGACCCTTGCTAACCCCTTTGAGCCTTGAAGTAGGAGTTTCTTTTCGCATAAAAAACCCTCACATGTAACCCAGGGGCAGGTAGATGTCAGCTAGTCGGACCAAGCGTTAAGGCTTTCATAAAGGAGTGTATTTGAGGATCCATTACATTCCATTATGCTAATCAAGAGGTCCAAATGCCCGAAACCACAATGGTTATCCAAGTCAAAAGGTCCAAAGATTGAAAACCACAATGGTTATCCTTCGTCGACCAAAGAATGAGGCAGTCACAACCATCGCAACGCAATCAAGGCAAATAGTGTCACACGACTCGTTCAAAAAGAAAAAGAAAATAAAAAGCCCGCTAATTCGAAACTTGAAAACAAGCGACCTAGGCAAAAGTTAGGGCATCCCGTTGGACTTTACAATCAAAGATTCACAAGAATCAGTCCAGACAAAAATTAGGGATAAGCAAAATAACGCAAAAGCGAAAGACGGAAAGGATTACACAAGAAAGATCCTCAAATAAGAACAAAGTCGTGTGGTACGGACACGAAAGATAGAAGAGTGACTGACTCTCGACAATAACCTGATTGGTGCTTGAACCGATAGCAGCAATGGTTCCTCAATCAACACGAAACCCTTACGAAAGGTGAATGCTTTTGAAAACTAGTTGAACATAGGAATGGAGAACATCACGAAGAGTGGGTGGGCACAAATAAACTTCGACCCTATATCTTTTGTTTCTATAACTGTGAACCAGGCCACGATACAACCCTTAAAAGTCCTAACTGAAACAGGGCTAATTTGAGAGCGTACTACTACGAGACCGCGTTCCTGACTCCTATGAGTTATGCTAAAAGACATTTGTTGGTATTGCATGTACATACTTTCATAAAAATAATGTTGTATCTTAACTAGTGATTCGCTCACAATGGTTTGCGACACCCTTTTAATAAAGACTTCAAGTTTGACATGTGTGTTGCATTAGAATTTTCATTCTAAGAATAAACATTTTTTTCTTGCATACATTTGTTTGGCATCATAAATGGTTCACATGCGGAAATTCAATCCAGAAGCTTAAGCTTTCCAAGTTGAGAAGTCCAAAACTTCTGAAAGACAGTCACGTTGAGGTGCACTTTTCCGAGAAAACCTCCATCGGGTGAAGACTTCCCCAACTACTCATGTTAAGAGCTAGCCAATCCGGGGCAATTACATCGAGCAATCTCTTCAAATTTCAGTCAAACTGGGGCAATCACCTCGAGATTCAAATCTCTCCAAGAGCAAAGATTAGTCAGTCAAGTGCAAAACTATTCAAATACTCGTACAGGGGCAGGCCACCCCAATAGTACGAGAGTTCATTCTTTCCCAAAGACAGACGATCGGAAGCATTTACCCGAAGTTTAGAATACCGTGGTCACTTGTCAAGCCAACTATCTCGTTCAAAACTTCTGATAGATACAAACTCATCTGCATTAGCAATGGTTACCTCCCCAACAAGGTTGTTATGCTAATTCATGCAGTCGTTATGATACCTAAGAGTTTAAAGACACCAAGTCTTTTGTAAAATCCTCTTGAGGTAAAATCCATACGGAAGCAACTGATCCCCAGCACGAGACAACTTGAAATATTTCCTCCTCAGCAGGACGTGTCTCGGTTTTGTCATCCCCAACAGAAGAATGGAAGTTATTCCCAATAAAGTCACCAAGTTTGTTCCTTCAGATGGTTTCCTTGATCTCGGTTCCTCAACAGATCTAAGGAAACTCCTATTCCCCTAGGAGATTTCAGATAAATCATTCTCTCCCCCAGCAGATCCATAAGAGCGAATAATCCCCAATAGTCGAGGTATCCCCAAGCACGACCCTCAAATCTAAAAGTCCAATTTATTTTTGACAAAGGTGATAATTCGGGACAGATGAATTATTCACGCTCTTCTCCAACAGAGATGTTATCCCCACAGGGCTTCTTGATATCGAATTCGCGATCATTGTGTTTCCCCACAGAGTTAGCAGAGACTTATTACTTCTGCGTCAGGAATTCCTTTACGCTCACACCAGTTCATTACGATACTCAAAAACCTACCATCCCTAGTGCCATGGGGGCATCAGGTCATACAATTCAGCATGTGTGTATTAAATTCAAGGTTGATATTCAAAGTCCACCCGCAGCGTGGCAACTTATCCCAAGTCCACCCGCAGTGTGGCAATTCATTCAAAGTCCAACTGCAGATTGGCCAAAGTCCATCCTCTGGGTGGCAAATCCTAAAAGTCCAGCCGCAGATTGGCCAAAGTCCATCCTCCGTGTGGCGAATTCTCAAAGTCTCCCGTAACGAGCAGCATCCCCCGTAGTGTGGCGAATTACCAAAGCCCCCGTAGTGTGGCAAGAAATTGCAGTCTCCCGTAGTGAGCAAAAGTCTCCCGTAGTGAGCAGAAGTCTCACGTAGTGAGCAACAGCCCCCGTAGTGTGGCAAGAAATTGAAGTCCCCCGTAGCGAGAAAAAATCTCCTGTAGTGAGCCAAAGTCTCCCGTAGCTGAGCAATGAGCCCCCGTAGTGTGGCGAATTTACAGAAGTCTCACGTAGCGAGCAATGTGCCCCCGTAGTGTGGCAAAGTTTTCAAAGTCTCCCGTAGCTGAGCAGTGTAGCCCCCGTAGTGTGGCAAAATATTGAAAAGCCCCACAGTGGGCAGAAGTCCACCCGCCGTGTGGCAGATTCCCAAAGTCCACCCGCAGTGTGGCAGATTATCCAGGGTCCACCCGCAGGGTGGCAAGGTATTTGAAGTCCAACGCAGATTGGCGAAGGTCCACCCGCAGTGTGGCAGATCGTATCGTGAAGTCCAACCGTAGATTGGCAAAAGTCCAACCTCAGGGTGGCAAAGTATCTTAAAATTCGGTCGCAAATTGTTGAAAGTCCACTCGCAGCGTGGCAAGTCGTTATTCATCCGATAATACATCACTAAGGCATTGTTGCAGCCTATCAAGGTCCACCCGCAGCGTGGCAAGTCAGTAGCCTTCTGGCATTATTCAAAAGGCATCCCCCGTTTATGATTCTTACCATCATAATTATCTCAAAGCGGAGTTTGTTCAGTTGAGTTTATTCCCCTGTTCTTCTTCCACAGAGTGCAAATTTTCTGGTTGTTTCTAATATTCAATCCCTGCATACCTCAAATGTCTTAAAGCAACTACTATCACCCATTCATGTCTACAGTGATTGAATAGGGGAAGCTGTAACACCCCAAAATTTGCCCTCATTATTATCATCTAACTACTTTATGTTGGCATTCACATGCATCTTCCATTAGGTTATCTATAATATGTCGTGTATCCATTGTCATAGGCTTTTATTTGGGTCAAAAGCTTGAAGAATCGGGGTTTTGCGATACCCTGTGATTTATCTCTTCAGGCACGGTTCATTGGGAAATACGAAGATCAGTGATACTCATCATCAACATTCGATTAGGGTTTTATTTCCTCAATCATCTGGCCATCAAGAGTTTCTTTATGAAGAAGTGGCACTAGGACGTCTTGTCATCCAATGGATTCTATCGTTGTTTAAAGTGAAAATTTCAAAAGAAATATTAGATTCTACATTTTCAATAAGGTTTAGCATTTCATCAATGGAGGATCGTTGGGGACCCAAGTGTTCTTCTAAGGATCTATCCTTATCATGTCCAAGGATTCTAAGTTATGATGGGAGTAAGCAAGGCCATTGGCAATATCTGTTGGTAATTGTGAAAGTTTTGATATGGATTAGAGAGTCGCACGGAAGATGTGGCTCTTGAAAAAGTTAACTTGGGATTATAGACTTCAGTCCAATCAGAAGTGTTCATGCGGTTTGTTTGAGTCCAAATTATCAAGGCAAATAATACATCACTTTTTCTTCTATCCATTTTATTTTCATAGCCTATATCCATATCCATTTATAAACCTTTTTCTTATCCATTTTCAAATACAATCCATAAACCAATATGCAATTCATATTCAATTCAAGTTCAAAAGTCCGACCTATATTCTTGCCCATTTTTAACCAAACCATAAATCATTTCTTTTCGAAATTTGGTTCATATCCATTTTTCTCTAGATTCATATCCGAATCCAAAACCAATAACCCATTCTCGATAACCCAATTCCATTTCTTTAACTTATGAGATTATTTTCTATTTTTGAAGCTTAAAACAAATTCCCAAAAACCATTCCTAAGCAATGTTTTTCACCATATTCTAAATTACCTTCTGCCATAAATAATTTAAGTCCCAAATCCACTATGTTGTACCAATTCCTTATTTCTCATCAAATTTCATTCAAAGAAATATGATACCATACAACAAATTCTACACACACACACAAAAATGATAACAGAAATTCATACAAGACGAGAGTCGGGAATTCATCAGAATTTAGAGTTAAGTCTCAAAAACTCATTACAAAGCAGTGCCAGAAAATTAATACAAAAAACGATTTCAGAAGATAAGGGAAAAATAGTTATGCAGCTAACCATCTCTAACTACCCTAACAGATTTTTCTAACTGTATTTTTTTTCCTTCATTGTATCTTATAAAAAGTCAGAATCATTCTCCTTCTTCAAACACACATTCTTCATCTATCTCAAAATTCACCTTCACTCATCTTCACACTACATCTTTATCTCTCTCTGAACTTCCTCATTCTTCATCATCACCATCAATCTTCAATCTCCCTCCTCGCTCATCCCTAACCCATTCAATCATCCTACTTCTTCTTCTCATTCAGTTCACGGTTCCTGAATTTTTTCTTCCTCTTCTTCATATTCTTCTCCATTCATTTCTCATCCTTCATCTTCTTCTTCCTGATTCATTCCATAACCCTTGGATTTCAACAATCTTCATCAAATCATCCCTGCAAAAATCATCAATCAACCATGTATCTTCAGAACCATAATAAGCAATGAAAGGGTAATAGCAAGAATTCAGAATCGTGGAAGAGGAAAAGAATACCTGGATCCATATTAGTTACAACGACAACAAAATCCAGCATGCATCATCAACGACTTTACACTTCTTCACATTTTCATCAAGAATATCGCAACCCTAACACCGCATCGGTTCGACAAAGATCCTGCAAGCACCCAATAATGATGCATCAGTTCAACAATTTCGAAAACTCGTCACAAAGGAAAAAACAGAAATGAGGAAGAAGAAGACACAAAACGCAAGGCATGCCTTCAGTGTGCGTCGCCATCACCATCTTCAGATTCGCAAGAAATAACATCTGCAAGGTCCATAGCAATTTGTACATCGCAACAATTTCTACAACGCGGAAGAACACACATATAAGGATAAAATCAACACTGCATTGGTTCACGGAAAAAGAACGAGAGGGAAAGCGCAAGAAGGGGGGATCTCACGTACCTGAACATGGTGGTACATCGCGTCCGTATCACGTCGGAATGTCATATTCGTCTTTCTTGTCTTGACCTCGTCGTTACAACGTCAAATCGGCAGGTACGAATCAAGCTTTTTGTTTGTTGTATTCCCTCCGGAAATAGTGCGTTGAAGATGGGATCGGTCGAGTTTGGTGATAAGGGCATGTCGTGGTGGTGTTATCATCTCCGGCTGATCAGTAGCGGCGGCGGAGGTCTAGGTTGAATGAGAAGGGCGCTGCGGGTGTGAGGGGAACTTAGGGTTAGGGTTTGTTCAAGAAGATGGACATGGAGGGGAGAGAGAGAAGACGTGTGAGAGAGAGAGGAGAGGTCTGAGTTTATTTCTTTTTTTGTTGTTTTATGATTTTGTTTTATAAAGTGTTGGTTAATTGAGATTAATTAGGATAATTAATCATAATAAAACTTATTAAATCCTCTTAAATTGAGAATAAAACTCCTTAAACTCATTTAATTTCCACCGCTCAAGATAGGAAAGGGATAAAATTTGGGATTTCGGTCCACTTCGGCGGTGACATGTGTCACCGTCCGGTTGGACCTCCATAGAGAAATCGTGTGCATCCTCCCCACCGTAGGTACCATACACCCTCAGCCCAGGCTCCTTATGGGCCTAAAATAATTGATATCTGCACCCCCATCTTTAAGCCCATTTGTTTTTTTACTTGAAAACATTTCTTTCTTCACCCCCTTTTCTATTTCTTTTCTTTTAAATGTCTATTTTGTATAGTTTTTTCATTTAAATTCACAAAAAATATTAAAACATTTAATAAAATTCCCTAAAAATTAGGATAGAATTTTAATTCAATTTAGAAACTTTCCACATTTTTACTTTCTGAATGTTTGCATTTTCAAATTTAATTTCGATTTTTCATTTAATTGTTTTTTTAGATTGAATTCTTACATGAACACATAAATTTGTACATTTTATTTCTGTCATTTCCTATAACATTTTTGGCTCATTCTTTTTGCTATGATTAGAGGACAAATAATAGTACCTAGAATATTTTTGTTGCATTTTTTAGGCCATTTTATCCACTTTTTTGGTAGTGTGATTTGTATAAATTTAGGATTGAATCTTAGGTAGATTTAAGTGACCATTTAACATGATTAGACTTTGAATTTTTAAGATAGTTTTTAACACAATGTTAAAATCAGGTTAGAGACCCTAGGGAATTAATTTCACATTTTTTCCATGACTTTTGATATTTTTGTCATTTTAATTCATTTCCATCATATTATGCATATTCATGTTCATTTCACTTACTAACATTTCCTTTTTGTGAAAGGTATTTTCCGAGGATTTGCTTATGGACTTGGATTGTGTTTTGTTATGCCTCTATTATGTTTTGTGTACTTTGTGATGTAATAGCTTAATACTTTTATGCTTGTATAGTTCATATAATTAGGATAGAAAAGATAAAAGGAATCGCTAGAAAACAAAATCTCAAAAAATGAAATAAATAAGATACTCGATCCAACGTCGAGTAAATTTTCAAATAAATAAATAAAGTTTCATGTGACTTTAGGATCCCTCGATTACCATCGTTCCACTCCATTACAACCAAAGGCAAGCCTTGTATGTTGCACACCATAAGTCGTGCGTCTTAGCACCACGCAATCAACCCACCCGATCCATTGTTTCATCCCATTTACGTTTCATATGCATTTTTATCCAGCATGACTTAGGAGGACCATATTGCTCACCATTAACTTTTGTACTCGCATTTTTAGTTTAATATCTCTTAGGTAGATTTAATCTTCCAAACCTCACTAACCATAGGTCATCCTTGAATTCAACTAACTTAGGGTAAAGTCTAGTTTCCCTTAGAATTTTTTCCTTTTACAACTTGAGTCTCACTTCTCATATTTAAAAGAAAATCAAAAACACTTAATAAAGGAAAAGGTCTACAATGTGCCACGAGCCTTAAGCTATACGGGAAATGACTAGTGGAGGTCTCCTTCACTCTTCTAGGATGTTTTACAAATGTTCCATTGGGGGCGATCTTGGAAAGTATTCGCTCCTATGTCATAGTTTTTAGTGTTGTACTCACAATAAACACAAATTCAAAATACTTCTTCTAAAAACTACAAACCAAGACAACACGTTTTGTCATCTCATCTCAAACTCTTTGCGGACGAATGTGACTTGTCTCGACAGTTCAAACAGTGACACGGTAAACACCCTCGAGTCAGAGCCGGTAACATCTGAGCTAGAGCTATGGCAACGTCATCCTAGAAATCACAAACAAGTTTCAGCCTTAGTTAGACGAACTACGGCGACTCTGATCCTCATTTATCCCGATGAGGTACGTAGGCAGTGGGGTAGGGCCCATTCGAGCACAATCTTTATTTTTTCTACATTTTCCCCCTTTCTTTCCATTTTTCAATTCCATTTCTTTTCCCATTTCACTTTCATTCAAGATAGCCATTCTTTCATTCAAACAGCATATTATTTCTCACCCTTTGAAAACAGACTTATACGCGTTGATCCCGTCGGGTACGGCGGACGGATTGGGGTGCTAATACCTTCTCAATTCGTAACCGACTTCCTGACCCAGATCTTTCATTCGCAAGGCCTCGTCCTTTTTCCTTCTTCCTTAGGTTTGTGCAACATTACCTTTCCCATTCCTTCAGGATAAAAATGTCTAGCTTGCGACTCTACCTATTCCGCGCCACTTTCGCGTTTGTACTAGGATGAAAATCCCGGAAGCGACAGGTCTTGAGTTTCAACCTCAACTTCACTTGAACTGCACCTTGTGAAATCCTTAGATTCAGATTGAATTGATGGTGGATTTTTGATCATGAGCTCTCAAGGATGAAGAATATGTGATTTGTTTTGGAAATGAGTGAGTGTGTGAGGTGATTAGAAGGAAAAATCTTGAGATGCAAAAACTTGAGAGTGATAAAAATGTGATGAAATCTGAGTAAATGAGGCCCTAGTTCTCTTATATAGGATGCAAATGATCACTGATTAGGGTTTGGAAGGCAATGCACGTGGGAAGAGTGTAATTAAAATGATTTTGCAAATTGGCATGAGATGTGTGATAGCATGATTCTTGCGTGCATTCTCTCTTGCTAGTGCACAAACTGATCACACATCATTCATTAATCATCACTGAAATGATCTTGGCCATTGGATACACTTGCATCATGCCTTTTGAATGATCTTGCCTTCTTGCAATTTATGAAATATATCTTTACTCATGCACGATTTTGGTGATTTTCCTTGATAAATTTCACTTTCATGTAATGCAATGTGATATTGTAACCTTACTTTTCCCATTGATCAGCTTATAATTTATTTACAAGGCTTTTTGCAACTTGGTATAAAGTAATAATTCATGTAAACCCTAAAAATGTCCAAACTTCACTTGATCATAACTTTTCAACCATGAATGATATGAACATGTTCTTATACTTTTTGAAAATGGGAAAGCATACCCTACAACTTTCATGTTCAAAGAAAATCCATTTGGAGTCATTTTGGTTGTGAAAGAAAGCCTTGAAAATTAGGGTAAAACTTACTAAATTTGGACATTTTCATTACATGCATATGCCAAAAATGGAAAGCCTTGAAAAACCTCTTATTTGACCTTAAGAACAATCCTTAGCTTGAAAAATGGGATTGGACCCCTTAAATTTCCACAGTTGACGTTTCAGACACTCGGTTTGACCAATTTCTTCACTTACAAGTAACTGATGAATTAACTGACTTCCTTAATGAAATTTCTCACCAAATTCCATCCATAAGCTTCAAATGACATATAAAAGACTTTGACCACAATAATTGGTCAAAGGTACAAGAAATCCCTGCTCAAAAGCAAAACCCTAATTCAGGATCACCTGTGTAGGAGATGGTTGCATCTTGGATCCTCTGATGATCTTCTACCCTGCTTGACTTTTGTAAATGATCTTGGGCTTGCATATGACATGAGGACACCTTGTGAAAATCTTGCAATGTCACTTGGCCTCTTGATTTGGCTTGCAGAGCTTCAACCCTCCAGATGATTGATCATATGCCCTATGCTAGAACATGAGGATGTTATGCTTCCTTTTTCTATACTAGATGTTAAGGATATGATATGCTTATGATGATTATGATGTGAACATAATGATAAAAAGAAGAGGGAAAATTTGGGGTGTTACAGTATAGACAAGGGCTTTGAGAAGTTTCATTCCACGAGAAGAGAAGATGCTTTATGGAACGTGTGACGTAAGTTCGGGAATGTGTAAATTGCTAGTGTTTTAGTTCCAAGGTCGCGGTGAAATCTTGGATGAGCGAGAGTACTTCAAGGAATGTATTTGGGTAATACCTTATGGATGGATAAAAGTTACGAGTTAAAAATGCTCATTTTCTTTGGGAACCTAAAGTTGTGGTGGAACGTGAAGAGGAACACAAGGGTGTGACTATATGTTTCAAGTGGGACAAGTATACCATGGACGAAGGATAGAGGACTAGAGTTGTATATCCAGTTATGACCGAAGAGGAATAGTTTAGTGTAATACATCAAGATGTTGTATATAGTAAGGGATCAATTCGGAAATATTGAATTACCCAGGGAATGGTATAAGGTATAATGTCGGAGGAAGAATAAGCTCTAATTGGTGATATGAGGTGTATGAAGTATGGACTATATAAGGTTGTGATGAGTGATAAGGTAAGCCCTTTGGTTTCAGGAGAGTTCTAGTAAGAGGAATTCTGTTTGAGTATGAGAGTATTGCCACAGAGCGTAAAGTGAATACGGTATGGAAACAATATTAACAATGCGATATGAGGAAGTGATAACAAAATGTATTTTTGGACGAGTGTTCAATGGAATTATTAAGTTATTATTGAGTATAAAGTTAAAGAATTGTAAGGAATGATAGTTCGCTCATTAGGACTCGGGTGGTATGATTAATATATGTGTGGAATCGTAGGTTGATATGGTTGGATGTGATTGGAATGAATTTGGGAGGTTTAGGTAACAATGAAGACCAGAAGTTTGCTTATGCGGTTGAGTAATCGGATTTTCCCTCTGTGTGTTACCCGGTTACAGAATTGTGTTTCTAAATCTCCTTTAGCTACTAAAATTACAGGATTACAATGAGTAATCGGTTATCCTCCTGGTAGTGACCAGTTATCATTGTTATGTTTTGGAAAATTGGATTTTTCTAAGATGCATACTTTCAGACTTGAGTTCCCGATCGAAGCGTTCTTGGTACCGATGGGAAGATGTGGAAACTTTCTATACAATGATTAGCAGCGGGTAAGGGACCCCATTTGTTATGTAAGCAGAGACAACAAGGTTTTTGGGGGAGTGCTTTACCTCAGTCTTCAGGTGTAAAGGAAAACTCCTGTGTTTGTTAATAACCGAAGTATTTGGAATATTCCACTAGTGAGATTGGGGATGTTGTTGTTGATACTAATTCTAGCCAAGGAATTAGAAAGAGAAGACAAAGTTGTATACTAGAGCTGAGATGTCCATTGTTTTGCTTTATTTTACCCGATAAGGATTGTGTGTTGGATTTTTTTTACGGATGAACCAAGTGTCAGCTTGTAGCTAAAACCCTTTGATGTTGTCTTTGTCATTTCCTGCTAGCATCATCGTGTGAGTGGAACCGAGCTATTCTATTGAGTATTCGTGATGTGACCGTAGCAAAATGGTAGTTCTACTTCGTCGTTTATTGGAGAGTATAATCTGCATGTTGTGCCCATTTGTGTTATCTTGGGTTGTGGATATTGACCAGTTGTTGCACATGTTTAGAAATCGCGGATGAGAATCGTCTTGCAAGTGATGTGGACTAATTGGTATTTTTGAGTTGGATTGCTTGTTAGCAAGAGGAACAAGTTCAGTTATGATCGACCGTTTAACCTTGGATAGGTAATCGATTAGCACGCGACTTTTTTAGAGAATTTAGAGAATTGTACCTTCTAAACTGTAGGTTTGTTTTAACTTCCGTTCGAAGTGTCAGTAGATAAAGTGTTGGACTTTCTTTTGAGCATGATTGGTAGACAGTAAATGATCGGAATTTTGGTGTTTTGTCGTTGTGACTACTAAGGACCTAAATTGAGAAGTTAAGAGAATCGTGAAGTGTTGATCTTACAGGAAACATTTTGATATCTGAATTATTGTGTGGATAAGAGATGAATAATTGGTCATTTCTAGTATCGTTAATTCTTAACATCAAGTTATGGACTCCATAAGAGTAATATCAGTTTTGGGTCGTTGAGTCGTACTCAAAGATATGGATTTTTAGGTCATCTTCTAAGTAAGAGTGAGAAATGAATGTTCCGAAGTTATGCATGCAAATTGGATCGTTTAAGGAACGAGACCCTTAAGAGAAATGGATTTGAACGGGAAGTTTTGTATGGTCTTCAAAGGCAAGTGTTATGGAAACCCGCAAGTGTACTAAGGATGATTTGATTTTGGTATTGGTGACTCACTGGTTGTTGTAAGTTTTGTGGCGTGATTGCGTTGTTATTAATGGAGACCTTGTGTTAGCGGAAACTTTGAGTGAATGGAATCTTGTGAAGAGAATTGGTATGGAGAATAGTGACCATGGCCATATTTGTTAAGCAAAATTGGATAAATTGTTTCGAGTTTAGAATGAAAATCGTAATTGTATAAGTTATGATTGCAACAGTACAAATCCCTGTATCTTTGTCATTGGAGAACTTTGGTCCAATGTCATTATTGTGTAATTGACAAGTGAATTGTTCTACCGTTGAATGTCTACAAGTTTTATTCTGTTGGTTGGGAAAGAACTCCAATGGGTAAGTGTTTTCCCTGTAGACTATCAGTTACTTGGTATTGTTTGAGATTTCGTAGTATCTCTGTTGTTAGGCTTTGAAAGCATAATGGAAGGAGACAGATGAAAGAATTCAATCGGATTGTTGAAGTAAGAGAATTTTGTTCTAAGTGTGTTGTCTATGGTAAGACACTGAAAGGGTGGAGTATCGGATGTAAATAGTTACAGTGTGTGACGTCGGACAAGTGGATTTAGTAAAGAAGTTGTTTGACAACTTTTGATATAGTTATAGTAATTGAAGGATTTTAATAAGAGGTTTTGTTGGAAATGGTGTGTAGATAAGATTTCACTGAGATACTTGTGGAGTTTTATCGAGTGTTGAGGTTCCGAAATCAAATTGGAGTGTTATGCTTTGTGTTATGACTCGATGGAAGGAATTAGCATGGTATGTTTTATCCGAAGGAGGAATGAGACTAAGTGTTTCGGTATGAAGCAACAAATGAATTGCGAAAATAGTGAGTTAGAGGTTAACCCAATGTTGGAAACAAGCGTATGACTAAGGACGTGAGGCTTGATTTGTTATGAAATGAGGATCTTTGAGCCGCAAAGTCAAATTGGATTTGAGTATGTCAGGATATGTATGAGAATTAAGGATAAGTATGGATCTAAGATAGTGTTGTAAAGTGTTGTTGTGGATGAGTAAAGGAAATTAGAGGACGAATATCAATTCAAGGAGGGGAGGATGTAATACCCTGTATTTAATTAAACGCTCTGGATAAATATTAATTAAGATTAATTAGTATTATCTGACGCAGAGGCTTTATTAAATATTCGACTCTGAGATATTTTGAATACTCTCCAATTGGATCAGTTAGTGTTACTAACTGATAAATATAATTTGTTTGGTTTAAAAGGAAAATAGAAGAAAATAAATTTAGGAAGAAGGATTTATAAGAAAGAAAGAAGAAGAAAGGTAGTAAGAAAGAAAAGAAAAGAAGAGAAAGAAAAGGAAGAGAAGGAAAAGAAGAGGAAAAACCTAGAAGCTTCAAGATTAAGAATCATTACCATTTCTTCATTGAATCTTCATCTTCACCAATCTCCTCATCGATTGCAAGGTTAGTTCATAGTTAGAAACTTTTCTTTTGAGTTTTGGTTGAGTTATGAGTTTTAGGGTTTTGTAGAAAATCTTAGAAATTGAAAGATTAAACGGTTAAAACTCGATCAAATCAAAGTATGATTATATGATTATATGCATATTTGTAATTGGTTTCCTCTGTTTTGGTGAACTTTTATGGAATTTTGATGTTTTGGGGAAGCTTCCCCGTAGCTGGTTTTCAGCAAATTTTTCCCAGTTCGCCCCGCAAATTGTAGCTTTCATCTTAATTATGTTTTTTTTACAACTTTTGATCTGGATATCCGTTTTTAGTGTTTCGCATATCGATTCGAAGCTAAAAACATTTACAAATTGATGATGCCAAGAAATATTATTTTCACCCAAATTTTATCCGACTTTTTCCGATTAACCGTAATTATGTAAAGTTAAGGAATTATGATATTAATCTATTGTGGAGGGTATGCCTAATCATGAGGATTGATTGAGAGTAGAGACATGATATTATTGTGAGAATTGTTTAATGGTGATGATTAAACTAAAATGTTAGAATTATGTAATTGAAAACTATATAATTTAAAGGTATCAAGAATGTTGAAAGAGTGAGGGAACTTTACCTGAAACCATTTGAATGGCCTAGTATTGTGACTAGGATTTGAGAGATGGTATAACTTGTGAGGTAAGTAGGATTACCCTAGGTTGATACAAATTGTTTAGAGACATGACAATGCTCAGGCGTCAATACTCGATTAGTGTCTTCGGGCTAGGTAGTTGTAGGAAGTTGGAAGTTGCTTCCTTGTGATATAATCGTAATTTAATTATATCTGGCTCATGTTGAGGTTCAATAAGGTGGGACGGCCGGAGAGATATAATTAATCTGTGGATTCGAATCCCTTAATGGATGACTGTGACTCGTGCTCGTCCTGGTGTGGCTGGGCGAGGAAAGTATCCATTAGGATAAGTAACGAGTGACATGTGCTCGTCATTGTATGGTTGGTCGGGGAAAGTTACTTTGTGGCGAGGTATCCTGACCCATGCTCGTCCTTGCGTGGCTGGGCGGGGAAAGTACCTTAGATGGATAATGAGTGACTTGTGCTCGTCCTTGTGTGAATGGGCGGAGAAAGTTATCCATCGATAGATAATGAGTGACCTATGCTCGTCCTTGTATGGATGGACGGGGAAAGTTATCTACATGTTGAGGATTGAGTGACCCGTGCTCGTCTGCTACGGCTATGGCTGGGCGGGTAAAGATGCCTCTAAGCACCTAGTGTGTGTGATCCATTTTGTTACCTTAATGTCTCTAGTTTTTTGTGAACTCGAAGTCTAGGTTTGTCCCCCGACTTGAGTATTGATAGAATTGAACCCTTAGAGCCGAGAGAACTCTAAGATAGGGAACCCACTAAGATATTGCTATCTCACCCCACTATTGTTGTTGTTTTTCAGGTTTCTTTTTCATGTTTGATTTACAACTGGAGCTATGCTCGGGATGTTTCAAGTGAAGCATAGATTTATTCTTTCGCTGTGTATTTATGTATCTTTGTAAAATAATGGATATTGTATTTGATCTTAGTTTTGTTGTGTTAGCATAATTTCCATGTCTTGCGCCATTGTTGTATAAATTTTTTATAGTTGGTCAAGAATGTGAATTATGCTATTAGGCACTTTTGATGGTGTCAATACCAAAAATAACACTTGGATTATATTATTCTATATATATATATATATTATAGGCGTTACACATAAGGTCAATATACCTCAGAGGATGTCCAATCAAAAAAACAGAAAACCATGGGTATCTAGTGTAATTTCCATATGGACCAAAAAGTCAAAGTTTGAATTTTTTCCCCCAAAATGATCCTCATGACCTATATTACAAGAATATATGGTCCATGAATGCATTTGATCATAAAAAATCAGAAATTTGAAGATAACTTGCAAAAGGGGCAATCTTTGAAACTTTGAAAATTTTCTAAGTTATGGAAAAAATGTTCAAGTAGCCTACTTCCAAGCATCATAACTTGTAATCCAAGCATCAAATTTTGGTGAATCAAAGCTCAAATGAAAGATGTCATCACAAACTACAAATAATTCAATTACTCAAAACTCCAGTTCATTATGGATTTTGAGTAGATGATGTATCAAAATCAAGAAAAGTATTGATTTTCAACACATAGACAAATTTTGTCTAAGTACAAAATCAGTAAAACACCAAAACTTGGAGGGATTTTTCACTTATTTCAAAGTTGATCTAGATCCTTTTAAAAACACCAATGTTGATGCAAATATTTCAAACAATTCAAAGAACCAATTGGCATGAAAAGATCTTGCTTGTACATGAAGAAATCATGGATCAAACTGACCATCCAAAACTGTTTTTCAAAAAAAAAGATTTTCATAAAACTTTGAAATCTGATTTTTTTAGTCAGAGGATAATGTCAAGTGGTCGTAAGCATCTTATTAGTCATTACAAATCTGATCAAACCTGAAAATTGATGATTGCTCAAAGGAATTCTCATAAATGGCATTTATGAATTTCAACACTTATGCATTTAGATCCAAGAGTCACCAAGCTCTAAAAGGGCATATTCTTGGATCTCTTGTTCAACAAGCAATAGGTGGACACAATCCAAGCATAAAACTTCTGAAGAATGTGAATTTTGTTACTGCAATAGCTGAGCTATTTGAGAAGTTCATTATTTCATGTGTAAGAGATATTTTCACAAAGCATGACTCACAATTGTGACCTCATATCTTCAAGACTTAAGGGCTAAGCAATCTCAACTTCTTGGCCTATAAATAGAGACCTCATTTGATCATAAAAATTACACCAAAGCCTCTGATCTCCAAGATTTCTCTCCTTCACTCCTAAAGAACTAAAACTTGATATTTTGAGCAATCACTATTGGTTATTGAGTTGTGGCCAATATCAACTCAACCCAATTACTCAAAAGCATCACATATGATGTTTATGAGGTGTTTAAACACTTAGATGACCTCTGAAACACCTCCTACCCAAAATCACCCTTCAAAACCTCAAAGAAACCCTGTTTCTGCAACTTGAAGGCCACAACTTGATCCAGCCATTTGCAATCAAGTCCAAGTGTTCAAAACACACTCCATATGGTGTAGGGAAGCTGTCTAGATCATCACAATATCTCTGTAACACCTCCAGCTCAAAATCACATCTCCACGTGCAAGCTCAAGTTCAGGTAAGCCTCAAACTTGGCCATTTCATAATCCATGCATATTTCCTCGCACTATCTTTTTGCGATATGTGTGTAATCATATTCTAAGTAATTCCCCTAAATCAATTTTATAAAATCATCATCATGTAGAATTTCATGAGGCTTAGGTCAAATTAGGGTTCTTCAGTGTTCATCAGTGATTTTTCACTCTAAAAATAAATGAAATTAATTGTTATCATGTTGTTCGTGAGTTAAAATCAAACAAGATTGATGTTTATTTCATTTCATTTCATTACATATTCAATGAGATATGAGGGATTTTGCAAAATCCTTATTAATAGACAAGATGGAGAACAAGCGTGTGTTCTTCATATGTTCTTGGCGCCCTTTTTTGAATTTCAAATTTTTTAATTTTGTGATTTTATTTAATTCATTCCAAAACTAATTTCTCTCTGATTATTTTAAGTATTAAAATGATTCTTTTTTCATTAATTCTCAAAAATGTTTAAACATTTTATTTCATTATAAAATCACCAAAAAAAAATATATTTTTATATATTTATTATTTTCATAAAGAATTAATTTTATTTGTTTCTAAACATTTTCAAAATCATTTCTTTCACTTGATTTTTCAAACATAAATGATATTCAAGTTGTCTCATGGATAAAACATAATTTTTCAAACAGTGATCAAAGGTTTCAACTTGTTTTAAAATTTTGTTTGAAATTTATCAAAGTTTTAAATATTTTTTAAATATTTAAAATACCAAAAACTAGGGTTTTGATTTTAATCACCCTCAAATTACATAGGCGCGTCCTTATGTTTAAGCCCTATTATTGGCTTATAAGCCATCTTTTCTCCCTCTAACTTCTCGTTGTTTTCTTAAACTGTTGTTGCTTGTTAGATTAGGGTTGTTTGCCAAAACTATCTTTCTTCACCTCATACTAAAGCAAAGATAATAAAATAATTCTTAATGACAAAGAGAATACAATGTAAAACACATATGTAATCTTTCTCCCTCGGGATTTTGGGCCTCTGCTTCCCAGTGTAATCCCCAACTTCATTCTTAATAAAACATTTAAGAATACTCAAACCATAGCAAAGACATACTAAAAACTGTCAAAAACATTAAATGACACCTTTTATCTGACTGCATGCTTCTTTACTGTATATATTTGCATCTTCCTAGAATCTCTAAGTAGTTAGGTTATTTTCATCCAAACAGATACACCATTCAAAACACTTAGGATTTTTCTTTACAACTGACTAGGAGTTTACAAAGATAAGAAGTTTCCCGGTGAAGTGCTTCTTTGTAAACCATCTTCAGCCTCCTCTTGAGCTTTTTCAAGGAGCCACGAGCCTCTTACAGGTAACCTAGCCTCCTCTTGGGCTTAAACACAAAGACCCGCAAAGGATTCCTAAAAGCATATGAACATATCATTTATAATCAAACACATACAGTAAACTCCCTCTCCTCGTTGGATGACCAAGCTAGCCTCCTTTTGGGCTTTGTATAATTGAATCCTCCTAGACAAAGGAAAGTCTGATAACCACATCTCTCATTAATAAACCAACAGACAAAACACTCTTCATACATAGTCAGTCACCCAACATGTTTTCAGCCTCCCATCTTAAGCTTCATATAAGATACATATACACCAGGAGTTAGTCTCTCACAAATAAGCTTCACACCTGGGCTTCCAAATCAGGACACAGATAAAACTTTCCCTACAAAGTCAGTTTCCTTTGTTTAGCTTCAACCTTGGGCTTCCATCAAGGCACATATAAATCAAATATTCCCTCTTTAGAGATGACAAATTCTCTCTACTGAGTACCTTTTAGCTTCAACATTGGGCTTCAATCAAGGCACCAACAGTCAAACACTTTACAGTCACTCAAAATACAGTCATAGTCTTGGACTTTAACTAAGCTAACAACATTCAATACAATCATAGTCTTGGATTATAACTAAGCTAATTTACCACAGTTATAGTATTGGACTCTAACTAAGCTAAACATCTAGCCTTTCTTAAGTTATGCAAATCAAGATAACCCATTTAGTTGTCCTGAGCTATGCAATTCAGGTAAACTATTCAATCTTCCTTGAGCTATGAAATTCAGGATACCCATTAAGCCTGTCTTGAGCTATGCAAATCAAGATACTATTCATTTTATGCCTTGAGCTATGCAATTCAAACAACCAACCAACCAGTTACAAACAATTGTTTTTAGCTTCAATCCTGGGCTTTGATCAGGACACAAACAAACTTTTCAGCTTCAATCTTGAGGTTTGATCAAGAAACAAATACAAACATTTGAGAATAAACATCCTATGCTTTAACCAGGATAGAAATCAACCATTTTCTCCTAGCTCTAGCCTTTTAGGAGGAACCACGATGTTATGATCCCTTAATTCTCTTTTTGGGGGTACGTAGGCAAAAAGTCGTAAGATCTTTGCGAGCACCCCAAACAAAAACAATAATTAGGTTCCTAGACCTATGAAAAATATCAGAAAATCATGATAATACAGAAACACAAAAACATGAACTCCATCCTATCTTACCAACACTCATCTCATACCCAGACCCAAATCAAAGAAACCCCGTCAAAATCAAAAAGAACAAATTTTGTACTAATCCAAAGGTGAAATAAACTAAAGAAGAACCCAAAACCATGTTGGCATCTGTTAAATAACAATATGAAAAACGGAGTGAGTTTAAGATATATTTTCCCTTTCATAACCAGCTTCACCAGGAAAAAATAAGAAATAAAAAAGTATCAAAAATGAGATAGTGATTAAAGACCATAAAAATCGAGCTATAATATTCAAGAAGTTGATCATGGAAGCTCAATTACAAATCCACAACTGAATATGTCCAAAATATTATGCTCATGTGAATAAAGATGAAGAAGTCCTTCTATGAGTTACATCAAGATCAACTAAGCTTTCAAAAGATTTTGAAGAAGAAGACTTTAAGAAATTCAAGAAGCTTGGGTTGTTTTCTGTGAAAAAGCTACTTGAAGATGAAGAAGAAGACTACACACTATTTGAGCTACAATACAATGTAATATTCTTTGTGTGTACATGCTGATCTTTTGATCAATGTACTTAATGTGTTTACACATGCTTATGTAAGAATCAACCAAATGTAAATGTTACCCACTAATCCCTAAAGGATTAACTGAATGTTAGAACATTAGAAGGCTTGTCACTTAGCTGCTTGGTGCTTTCTTAGTGTTTTCGTGCTTGCTCAAGACTATGTGTCTTGGTGCAGTGAATTTGCATCAGCTTGTTGTGCAATGTTGTAAGGCACATTAGTTGGTTGTACAGTTAGTCACAATAGTGTAACACCACAAATTTTCCCTCTTCTTTTTAAGCATCATATCATATCATATTCATCATGAACATATCATTTTCTTGGCATCTTAGCATGGAAAGATGAGGCATAACATTCTCATGACCTAGCATTAGGCATATGATCATCTGTGAAGGGTTTTGAGGCATCACAAGCTATGACAAGGTGCCCAATGGATTTTTTCTAGTCCTATGAGAGGTCTATATTGCATTCACAAGTTCAAGATCATTCACAAAAGCTCAGAAGGTTGGAAGATCATCAGGGAATTCAGGCTAGGGCAAAGCTCCTACACAATGATCCCAAATTAGGGTTTGAGTTTCAAGCATGAAAACCTTATGAATTTGGCCATTTAATTTGGGAAAATTCTCTTATATGTTAAGAGGATCCTAGGTATGAAATTTGGTGAGAAAATTCCTTGTGGAAGTCAAGTATTTCTTCAGTTGCTTGTAAATGAAGAAATTGGTCAACTGTGCATTCTGAAAGTCAACTGTGAGATTTCAAAGGGTCCAACCCCATTTTTCTAGCCAAGGGATGTTCTTATAACATTAAAAGAGGTTTGGCAAGATCAAAGATCAAGAATCATGAGGTTTTGAGGTGTTTTGCAAAATTGGCATAAGTTTGGTCATGGAAAATTTCATTTTTAGTAATTTTTTGCCCTAATTTTCAAGTAAGCAAAACTTGGTGAAAAAAGCTTCAAATGAACCAAAGCCAAACATGAAAGTTGAAGATTAAAGCCTCCCAGTTTCAAAAAGTACAAGTACTTTTTCATAGCCCTTATGGTTTAAGAGAAATGCCCCTCGAAAATTGCATGAAAACTAGGGCATGACATGAAATTCAAAGGTTCCACAAATGCAAAAAGTCATGAAACTTGTTTTCAAGTTGTTTTATGGGCCAAGTGAGGTCACAATGTTCCAAGGCATTGCAAGAAAGCTAGTTTGCTCCAAAAATAATGACAAATTCGTGCATGATATGAGAATATTTCACAAGGTGTAAAATTTGCATGAACATGGGAAAAGTGTGATCCCCACATCCAAGGGCCAGATTAATTGTTGTTTTGAATCAAGGGTGAGATTTTGAAAGCACATGGGCAAGGAATGAGAGGAATGCACGAGTAGAATACCTCATCACACCAAACTTTCCAATTTTGCAAATTCTCTCCCACACTCTCATCTCACGTGCTATTGCCCTCATTCTTTCAGCATTGCTTTTGTGAGTCATTTATAAGAAAGCTAGGGTTTTACTTTGCCTCAGATCCATCTCATTTCATCACTCCATAGTTTTTGCACCAGAGGCAATTTCCTTCGAATCTCTTTATTCTCTCACTCTCTTCACAAACCAATCACATATTCTTGTTCAGTGAGGCATAAAGATCACTAATCCATCACTTATTCAAGCTGAAAGTAGGAGATTAGAAAGGTGCCATTCAAAGGCAGGTTGCTTCGAAGCTTCAGATTCAAGCTATCTCAAGCTTCCTCTTGCATTTATTTTGCAAGAGGAGATCAAAAGGGTTAGATCTACAGCATTTGGATCTTTATCTTGGTGGTTTTGAAGTGTCTTCATCTCAGGTAAGCTTCTGAATCCATGGATCTGGAAATGGTTTTTTAGGTGTGCATTTTGATCTGTGAAGTATGCTGATTACACTGCACGTTTTAGATTTGAAAATAGTGCATTATTGAGGATGTATTGATGATTTAAAGTTTCATGGTGAAACCTGTTTGTCTTTAATCTGGAGTGTTCTTGGATCCATTGTGATTTTGGTTGTTATTTTCGGATTCAGCATGGTTTTTTTATTCAATCTGGAGATTTTGAGTTATTTTTATTGAAGTTTGTTCATAGTTTGCATTTTCCAGTGCCGGAGACCTAGCTCCGGTCACCGGATTCTGTGTTCATGTCCATTAGGGTTTCAAGGAAGAAGAAGATGCCACAGCCCTTGGATCATGTCATTTGGACGCGTATCAGCTTGCCACCTCATAAATGAGGCACCCTCTCCCTCACGTGTGTTCTATTTCTGATTTAATGCCCCATGTGTCTCACCACACCATTATTGTCATGTGCCCTCACTTCAAACCAATTAAAATGATGACTAGATTAAATGAGTTGACTAATCTCCTGCGTTCCTTTGATCTGATGGTCCCTGATTTTTCCAGATTTAATTGAATTTCCACCCTAATTGCTATATACTTGCGCTGACTTTTCTTGGGCTTGACCTGCTGATTGCACCCCCATGCGTTGAAGGCCCAATTTAATTGAACTGGATTTGTTTCTAAGTGCACCCCCTGCCTATTTCCATTTATTTTATTTCTTTTTAATTTTCATTTTTTATTTCAGTTAGGTTTTTAATTTTTAAAAATAGTTCTAAGTCTCAAAAAATTCTAAAAAAATTCATGAAAGTTATTTTTATTTTTCTTTAATTTGTGACAATTTTATTTTCCATTTATTTTATATTGACACGTGTAAATTAATTGTTCACTTTAATTAATTCATTTTATTTCATTTTGAAGCATGTTGACTTGTCCATTTTCCATACTGATCATTATTTTGAATTTTTGGTTGATTCTTTTTGCATTGGACTCATGATAGGATGTAGTTTCTCGGTGGTTTTTGTTATGATTTTTAGAACCTTGATTAATTGACTTTGGTCCTTGACTTGTGGGTGAAGCTTCTTAACCCTAGTTGATATTTGAACCCTCTTTTGACTTAGTTAGCTTCTTAATTTCTTTCCCTCCTTTTGGCATGTTGTTATGCTATGTTTGAAGGTCTCTTGTGCAAGGTTGTGGAATTTTTGGGTGCATACTTGTTTTGGTTTGAATTTTTGTTCTTGACTTGTCCCATTTTGTTTCTTTTTTATCATAAGTCCTCTCCTTAGCTTAGAAGGGCACTTGTGCCAACTTCTTCATCTTGTTTAGAGTCTTTTTAGGGCATTGATACCTCTCTGATCTTGGGTTGGGGTTTGTGTTTTGGAAAACTTGTAATTTGTTTGCCTTTGGAGTTCTTACATACTTATGTATATCCACCTCACTTCCTTTGCTTTTTTCTTCCCATAATGTAATTGCTTAGCTTTGGGCCCTTCTTCTATTCATATCCCTTGCTTCTTAAGCACTTTTCTAACATGA
The DNA here is from genome assembly GCA_963966055.1 of Lathyrus aphaca. NCBI lineage: Eukaryota > Viridiplantae > Streptophyta > Magnoliopsida > Fabales > Fabaceae > Lathyrus > Lathyrus aphaca. The sequence goes on along the minus strand of OZ014519.1, from coordinate 195,261,076 downwards.
TTAGGGTTCTGGTCTTGCACCTTGAGGTTGTGTTTTGTTTATTTTGCTTTGTATCTTATCAAGTTTGCTTTTGCTTTGTCATAGCAATTCATGTTGCCTCATGTTGATTGGTGTGCTTCTTTTCTCATTCTTGTGACTTGTATTTGCATTGAGCATTTATGTGTATGACTTCAGTTTTGTTTGTATGATGTTGGTGTGGCATTATGTTCATTTGGTATTGCCTTTATACTTGTGTTACTAACCATTTCAGGGGCTTTGGTAAGTGAGAGGTGTGGATGTGATTCCCACATCTCCAAATCTTATCTCTTCTCTTCTTATTATTATTTGTTCTAACCTTGTGACTGTTGGGCTTAGGCCTTTCTTCCTCTTCTTCTATTCTTCTTTCTTCTTCTTCTCTCTTTCTTTCTTTCTTCTTTAGGATAGTAAACCTCACTAACCTAGGAGTTCCATGCATGACAACACTTAGGATTCATTAGTCCCCCATTAGACTTTTGCCTTTGTGATCCTTTTGGTTCTTTTCTCTTCTCATCTCAAAGTTATAAAGAAGATACTTAATAAAGTTTGAAGTGATACCTTGAGCAATAGCCTTATCCCATGAGACACTTGTAGTCTTCCCATCTTGGGATAGTACAAGTTTGCCTTGTGATGTACAAGTTTGATCAAGATATCATCTTCACCAAGAAAATCATAAAACACACTCCTTCATTGTAAATAATAAAAAATACTTAATAAATTTAATGAGTTAGTGAGCCTAAGCCCTAATCTCCGGAACCAAGTTTTGGGGATCTTCTCCTTACTTGAGTATGCTTGTTCTATTATTCCATCTTGGAATGTAGTGACAAGTGCATATTCCATAGAAAAGAGCTTGAGTTCACTTCCTTGTGACACACTCATAAAAATCTTCTAAAAAACACAAACAAACAATAAGTGTCTTTCCTCCGGGAATTCTTTTCACATCTCCTTCGCTCCGTACGCGAACTTGCTCCTACTTGTCATTTTGCAAGACGGTTACGCACTCGTCGTCTGAGCCTGCAACACCTGAGCATTGACATAGGCAGTTCAAGCCTTAATACACAAGCAATATTTTCCACCCCTAGTTAGGGGAACTACGGCAACTCTGATCCTCATTGTCCAGATGAGGTACGTAGGCAGCGGGGTAGGGCCCGTTCGAGCACAATCTTTATTTTCCCTACATTTTTCCTTTCCATTTCTTTTTCAGTTCCATTTTCTTTTCTTTTATCCAGTTTATTTCTTTTCTTTGCAGCAGCTTTCATTTCTTCACCCTTTGATGCAATTTCTTTGCAAGCGTGGATCCCGTCGGGTACGGCGGACGATCTGGGGTGCTAATACCTTCCCAGGTCGTAACCGACTCCCGAACTCAGTCTCTTTGGTTCGCAGGTCCCGTGTCCTTCCTCTTCTTTCTTCTGTTTTGTGCAGCATTACCATTCCCGTTCCTTCGGGGTAAAAATTCCTTGCTGGCGACTCTATTCTTTTTCACGCCACTTTCGCGTTTGTACCAGGATGGAAATCCGGGGAGCGACAGCTGGCGACTCTGTTGGGGAAATCCTAACCAGATTATCTCTGGTTCCCCTGAGAGTCTCTCCTAGCACTTCCGTGTTTCTATTTCTTTGGGTGTTGATTTCTTGTTGTTGTGTGTTGTATTTTACTGTTTTTGTTTACAGTTTATTTACAGCTTTATTTATAGTTTTCAGTATTTATTTACTGCATCATATTATTACTGGATTGTCTGGACTGGATTTTCTGTTTGGTGGGTTTGGGTGATACTGTTTCTGAGAGATGAGCTCATTACCACGGCTCGAGTGCACCTTAGGACTTAGAGTGGTTCCACTTTGGCCTCATGAGATCTTGTCATGGGGGTAGTAGTGAGTTCCACGCCCAGATTTGCGATCGTCTTGGAAATGTCTTGATTTGAGGATCTTCCTCTTTCATTTCACGACCTTGATAGTTATGTGCAGCTGAGGACCGATCATTGAGAACCTTGTGGAAACATCCCTCTTTAGTGGTGACGGTGGCAGACCACATTGTGTGGCAAACCCATTCGCATCCGAGGGCCCACCTGGGACTTGCATAGGATGACCTTGTTTTCCCGGACTCAGCTGAGGCCTCCCCGCGTAGTATATAATGCCAAACCGATTCCCTGATTTGGTCATGTGCCATTTCTCGGAAATGGTGAAAGTATTATTGCTATTCGGCTTTGAGAGTTCGTGATGTTTGACCCGGAGCACACCTGTGAGATTGGGAGGGGTTTACAGGTTTGCAGGAACCCTTGGCCTCAACATATACTCATTATCAGTGGTCCTTGTTATGATTTTGGTCCTATGGTTCTGGTGTTTTGGTTTTCTTGGTACTATGGTTTTGAGAATTTCTATCAGAGGGTTGTGAATCAGAGGATTTTGGTTTGCAGTTGATCAGAAGGTCCTTATGTTCAGTGTCCAGTATCCAGATGGTCCCAGATTGATCATATGCCTGCATTGCATTTGAATTTGCATCATTCTTGCATTAACTGTTTATGTTTCCATTTTTCAGGTTATTGTTCGTAGTCAGCTCCCAGTTCTGGTAAATCTTATCTCCAGATGGCAGAAGTCAGAAAAATTACAAGGAAAAAGAATGTTCACTATACTTTTCTTCAACCTGGAGTCAGGAGTGTTCAGAAATTAGCATGTTTGATGAATGACCAAGTCTTGGGAAATTTCAGAAAGAGATATGGCCAGATATTGAAGTATGTGGACAAACCCACTGCAGACTAGAAGGACAGTTTGCATACCTTGCTTCAGTTTTATGATCCCCTGCTGTGGTGCTTTGTGTTTCCAGATTACATCTTGGCTCCTACCTTGGAGGAGATTTCTAGCATTTTGAATGTTCCAGTCAGAGATACCTTGCTTTTCTATGGGTCTGAGGTGGTGCTTAAGGAAGAGGACATAGCCAAAGTCTGTCGTTTGCCAACTGCTACAGTCAAAAAGGCTTTGAAGGATAGTGAAGGCAAAGGACTCCCTTGGAGTGTGCTTATACCAGAGGCTGAGGAATATGCTAAAGAGGGTAAATGGGGGGATTTTGGTGCTTTGCTGGCTTTGATGGTGTATAGGTCTAGCTTGTTCCCAGGGGAGAAAGAATTTGTGAGCTTGGAAGTGATCTCTATCTTTGCTAAAGGCAATCCTGTGCCAACTCTGTTGGAAGATTTCTACTACAACGTTCATTACTGGAATGAGAAAGGTAGAGGTGGACCAGTGGGTTGTTGCGCTTCATTGTTTGCTGAGTGGTTTGCCAGACAATTGCCAAAGTCAGGTGCTTTTAAGGAGATGAGAGATGAGTGGAGATGGTCTAGAAGGTTGATGGGGCTAACTGCTGAGGATATAGCCTGGGGATATGACAGAGATCTGCTGGGAAAAGAGTTGCTGGTCATTTGTGGAAGATTTGCTAGAGTACCTTTGCTAGGAAGGAAGGGTGTGATCAGTTATCATCCAACATTAGCCAGGAAGCATTTTGGTTATCCTTTGAGAGATCCTCCAAATATGGAAGAGTTTGCTGAGTCTTTGTATTTTCCTATGGAGGGAAACAAGGAGTTAGTTATACAAGCATCTCAGGCTCGGGCTCACAGGATGAGGAAGGGTAAGAAAGACTTTGGCAGAGTAGATCCCAAGACGTATCCTCCTTTTGATACATGGTTGCAAAAACATGTAGAAGAAGTTCTCATGCCTTTCTCAGTAGAAGCTCCACTTTATCCCAAAGAAGTTCCAAGCCAAAGTACTGTCTCCCTTGAAGAGTATAAGAAATTGGAAGCTCAGCTGCATGAAGTTCGAGTGGAGAATGCTGAAATGGTTAGCCTATACCATCTTGCCAACCGGGCCAAAAATGAAGCAGAGGGAAAACTGCAAAAGATACAAGCCTCTTTGGAAGCTAAAGAGAAAGACTTTGCTGGAAGGGACGCTCACTTTCAAAGGTTAGGTCTGATGGAGGCAAAAAGAGAAGCGGAACGCAAAAAGACTTTGAAAACTCTCAAGGAATCTCGCCAGTCCATTGTTTGGTTGCAAGGACAAAGGGAGGAGGAGCAAAAGAAGTTTAAAGAAAAAGAAGATTTTTTCGAGGTGCAAATGGCCTTCAAGAAGGAAGAGGTGGAGCAAGTCCACAACATACGAAGGGAAAAGACTCAGCAGTTGGCACAAAGCCAGGTAGCCTTGAAGGAGGCACAGAAGGAGATTGAAGAGCTCAAGCTGAGAGCAGGTGTGAAGAAGAACAGAGAAGAGGTGGCTGCAGAAGAACATGGGTCTTCAGTTTAGTTTGTTTATTTGTTCAGACTACCTACAGACTTGTTGTAGGAGTCTTGCTTTATTCTTTTGTCTTTTGTAATGACTTGTAACCCTTCGGGGAATACTTTTGTTGGTGCTCTAACTTTTGGCCAGCAGTGGGTTGTCCATGATATACAGTGTTAATATGCAAATTATCATTTCTGAATATGCAAGGCTTGTTTGTATGATACTACTAATATCTGAACACTCTTCAAAAGAGAAAGTCTGAAAATTAATACTCAAAGTGGCTGTCTGGAGCAAATACCGGAACTGGGGCATACAAATGCTTAAAACTTGGGAACATGAGCAGTTACATTGCATGCATATGACGCGTTTGTTTGTTTTGCAGGTAGTGCTTCAGTTTCTAATGTTTATGTTGTTTCAGGCACTATAGATCCCAGAAAAGTTCGAGAACAGCCAGTCATACACAGATATCCCACAAGAGTCAATAGAGAAAGAGTCATGGATCAAATGCAGGTTGATTTAGCTGACTTGAGACTGAGGATGGACAATTTTATGACCCTTATGGAAGGAATGGGTCAGAATCAGGAACGTCTGCGTGAGTTGGTTGAAAATAGTCAAGCCAGGAACAACGGTATTGTTGATGGAGGTAATCGTAACGGTGTGGGTGCCCGTCAGGTTGAAATCCCTATAGCACATCCCGGAGTCACCATTATCAATTATGGACTGAACAATGTATAGATGGACGGTCAAGACGAACAGTTCACTCTGTTGGACAAAACTGAAGAACAGGGGGCTGAAATGAACAGGAAATTTGAAGAGATGGCAGAACAGATCAAGGCTATTCAATCTCAGAACTCTTTGGGGTTCGACATTACTGACTTGGGCTTGGTTCCAAGGGTTAGAATCCCTTACAAGTTCAAGGTCCCAACTTTCGAGAAGTACAACGGCACAGCGTGTCCAAAGACTCATCTTCAGTCCTTTGTAGGAAGGATTGCTGCCCACACTGATGATGAAAAGCTATGGATGTACTATTTCCAAGACAACTTGGTTGGGGCTTCCTTGGAATGGTATATGAAGCTAAGTAGAGTCAACATTAAGAGCTGGAAGGACCTGGCAGAGGCTTTCGTGAGGCAATACCAGTACAATTTGGACATGGCTCCAAATCGCACTCAATTGCAAAACATGTCTCAAAATGCTAAGGAGGGGTTTAAAGAGTATGCTCAAAGGTGGCATCAGCTCGCTGCCAGAGTGCAACCACCTTTGCTGGAGAAGGAGATGGCTGATATGTTCATGGCGACATTGCAAGGGGTATTTATCGAAAGATTGGCGTCTTGTTCGGCTACCAAGTTCAATGATATAGTAATTGCTGGAGAGAGGGTTGAGACTTTGTTAAAGATAGGAAAGATTCAGGATACAAGTGAGAGCAGCTCGAATGGCGTAAGAAGAGCTTTCAGCGGACCCCCGAGAAGGAGGGAAGGTGAAACCAATGTTGTGTTTGGCCGAGGATATAGAAGATCATATGAGCAGGTGGCAGCTGTCACTATCCCTTCCAGTCCTATGCAGCAGGTACAGACTCAACCACAACAACAACAACAACAACAACAGCCACAATGCAACAACTATCAACAAAGACATTATCAGCCAAGACAAGCTCGTCCGGCTAATAGGGTGCTTGAGGCAATTCCCATGACATATACTGCCTTGCTGCAGAGATTGTTGGACCTGAATTTGATACAACTGAGGACTTTGGCACCACCACCACCTGGAGAGCTTCCAGTGGGGTACGATGACAATGCTAGACGCGCTTTCCATTCAAGGGCACCCGAGTACTCAACTAAGAAATGCAGGGCGCTACAGCACAAAGTTCAAGATTTGATCGACTCCAAGGCGATTAACTTTGCACCACCGCCAAATGTTACTTCAAACCCTATTTCGAACCACGGAGGGGCTAGAATAAATGTTTTTGATAGTGGTGAGAAGTTAAGTTTGATTCTGAGCATAGAAGAAGTGAAGACTCCGCTGTTGGTAGTGAAGGAGAGGCTGTTGAAAGGACAAGTGTTTCCGGGATGCATTTCTGATTGTGAAAAGTGTGTGAATTCAGTGAACGGTTGTGAAGACTTGAAGATGGGGTTGCAGAATCTGATTGATGAAGGATCATTGCAGTTTGACAAAGTTGATAATGAAGTTGATGATGTGTCCACTATAACCATCTTTTATGATCCAGCTGAGATGCCTGCTAGAAGAGAACCTGTGACCATTTATGATCCTGAAGTCAGTCCTATGACTATCATTGTTCCTGGGCCTGTTCCTTATACAGATGATAAATCCATCCCATGGCATTACGGCTCAGATGTGTACGTGGAAGGACAGAAATTGGAGAGTAAGTCAGTAGCTATCGACCCCACTGTAGTGAATGTCGGAGGGGTTGGAGGTTTTACGAGAAGTGGTCGTCTATTTGCTCCCCCAGTTCTGAGAGGAGATTCTGAGGCTGAAGCTTCAATAAAGGCTAAAGGAAAGCAAACAGCACCTGAAGAAACGACAACTCCTGTTGCTGGACAGGGTACCTTTGAGAAGGAAGTGGAGGAATTTATGCGCATAATTAAAAAGAGTGATTATAAGGTGGTTGAGCAGTTAAACCAGACGCCGTCCAAAATATCAATTCTGTCTTTGCTGAGGTGTTCTCCCGCACATAGAGAAGCCTTGCTGAAAGTGTTGCAGATGGCGTATGTTCCTCAAGAAATATCTGTTAATCAACTGGAAGCTGTAGTGCGCAGTGTGAATGCAAGCCACGGGCTGGGCTTTACAGATAGAGACCTTACGTCAGAGGGTCGTAACCATAACAAAGCACTGCATATTACTATGGAGTGTAAGGGTGTTGTTTTGTCGCATGTCCTTGTTGACACAGGCTCTTCTCTTAATGTACTTCCGAAGAAAGCATTAATGAAGCTCAATGTTGATGGTATCATCTTAAGACCCAGTGATTTGATAGTCAAAGCTTTTGATGGGTCCAGAAGGTCAGTGTTTGGAGAAGTTGAGTTACCTGTGAAAATAGGGTCTCAAGTATTCAAAAGCACCTTCTACGTCATGGACATTCAGCCCGCGTACAGTTGCTTGTTGGGACGTCCATGGATTCACGTTGCCGGAGCTGTAACTTCCACTCTTCATCAAAAGCTCAAGTACGTGGTTGATGGCCAAGTAATCACGGTGTGCGGAGAGGAAGATATCTTTGTGAGCCACTTATCAACTTTCAAATATGTGGAGATGGACGGAGAGATCCATGAGACTCTGTGTCAGGCCTTCGAAGTTGTTAATGTCAGCATTTTGACTCCAGTAGAGAAGAACAGTGAGAAAGAAGGTACCTCCATTCACTCCTACAAGCAGATGAAGGAAGTGGTTCAGTCAGGAAGCGCCCAAGGCTGGGGAAAGTTGCTGGAATTAGAGAAGAAAGATGATAAGTTTGGTTTGGGTTATCAGCCTAGTGGATCTAACTGGCCTCCGAGTGGCAAAGCTATTACTTTTACAAGCGCTGGGATGCTCGACCGCAACCATATCTGTGTGACAAGCCAAGAAGAGGGACACAATAATGGTGACTGGGACAACTGGATTCATCCGTGTGCGCCCAGAGAGGAGCTGAAGAACTGTTCTGCTGAAGACATCGTCCAAGTTACCTAGCAATCAGAGTAATTTATTTGTTTCCTTTTTCTTATCATGATGCATTGTCAATCCTGCACTCTGCCCAAGGTGCTATGATCCATTGTATGGGCCACCATGTTTGTTATGCATTTATTTTACCATGGAATAAAGGACATTTTCAGGCAAATTGCGTTCTCTTTCTTTCGTTTTAATTTTTTCACAAAAAAATAAAAAAATGGCAATGTGTTTTTCTTTTTGTTTTTGTGTTTGTGTCTCTTTTGAAAAAAAATAATAAGCAGATTCTGAAATAAGCACATCGTCTGTGCAGTGTTGATCATCCGGATTCTATTGATAACGTTCCTTCTATGACCACGCATGACTTTGACAATCCTATCTACCAAGTTGATGAAGGGGTTGAGGAAGACTGTGAACTCCCTGAAGAATTGGTCAGATTGTTGAAACAAGAGGAACAGGTTATTCAGCCTCATCAGGAAGAAATTGAGATCATCAACATCGGCACTGAAGATGTGAAGAAAGAGATCAAGATTGGGGCCAGCCTGCAGGCCGAAGTAAAGGAAGAGTTGATTGGTATGCTGCGTGAGTATATGGATATCTTTGCCTGGTCGTATCAAGATATGCCAGGGTTGGATACCGACATTGTGGTGCATAAGCTACCATTGAGAGAGGACTGTCCTCCTGTGAAGCAAAAATTGAGAAGAAATCATCCTGACATGGCGATGAAGATCAAGGAGGAAGTTCAAAAGCAATGGGATGTCGGATTCCTTGCTGTGACTAGTTACCCACCTTGGGTAGCTAACATTGTACATGTACCAAAGAAGGACGGCAAGGTCCGGATGTACGTTGATTACCGGGATCTAAACAGAGCGAGCCCAAAAGATAACTTTCCATTACCTCACATTGATGTGTTGGTAGATAACACCGCTCAATTCTCGGTATTTTCCTTCATGGATGGCTTCTCCGGGTATAACCAGATCAAGATGGAACCGGAAGACATGGAGAAAACAACGTTCATTACCCTGTGGGGTACATTCTGCTACAAAGTGATGCCCTTTGGATTGAAGAACGCTGGGGCAACGTATCAGCGGGCTATGGTCACATTGTTCCACGACACGATACACAAGGAGATAGAGTGTTATGTGGACGATATGATTGCTAAATCCCAAGACGAAGAGGAGCATCTGGTCAACCTCAAGAAGCTGTTTGATAGACTGATAAAGTATAAGCTGAGGTTGAACCCAAACAAGTGCACTTTCAGAGTGCGTTCCGGGAAACTACTGGGTTTCATTGTTAGTCAGAAAGGAATCGAGGTAGATCCTGCAAAAGTAAAAGCAATTCAAGATATGCCTGCACCGAAAACAGAAAAAGAAGTGCGCGGGTTTTTAGGGAGGTTGAACTACATTTCACGGTTCATATCTCATCTAACTGCCACGTGTGAGCCAATATTCAAATTGCTAAGAAAAAAGCAAACGGTCAGGTTGAATGAGGACTGCCAAAGAGCTTTTGATAAGATAAAAGAATATTTGCAGGAGCCTCCGATTCTAATGCCTCCAGTTCCAGGACGGCCGCTTATCATGTACTTTACTGTGCTAGAAGGGTCAATGGGGTGTGTTCTAGGCCAACATGACGAGTCTGGTCGAAAAGAGTACGCTATTTATTACCTTAGAAAAACGTTTACCGACTGTGAATCCCGTTACTCACTGCTCGAGAAAACTTGTTGCGCTTTGGTATGGGCTGCTCGCCGACTGAGATAGTACATGTTGACCCATACCACACTTCTAATTTCCAAAATGGATCATGTCAAGTATATCTTTGAGAAACCAGCGTTAACCGGAAGGGTTGCTAGGTGGAAAATGCTTTTAACAGAATATGACATACAGTATACTTCTCAGAAAGCCATCAAAAGAAGTGTATTGTCAGATTATCTTGCACAGCAACCTCTTGAAGATGATTATCAGCCAATGAAGTTTGATTTCCCTGATGAGGACATCATGTACCTCAAAGCAAACGATTGCGAGGAACCACTTCCGGAGGAGGGGCCAGACCCTGAATCCAAATGGAAGTTGATGTTTGATGGGGCAGTCAATATAAATGGACGTGGAGTTGGTGTTGTTCTTATTACTCCCGAAGGTGTTCACTTTCCCTTCGCTGCCAGAATTACTTTTGACTGCACCAACAATGAAGCGGAATACGAGGCGTGCATAATGGGAATAGAGTAGGATATTAATCTTCGGATTAAGACCCTCGATATATTCGGAGATTCAGCCCTCGTTATCAATCAGGTTACCGGCAAGTGGTATACGCATCAAGAGCACTTAATTCCTTACAGGGATTATGCCAGAAAACTGTTGACGTTCTTCACAACAGTTAAACTGCAGTATATACCACGTGATGAGAATCAATTTGCCGATGCATTGGCCACTCTTTCTTCGTCTATCAAAGTCCTGTGTTGGAATTATGTGCCCAGAATTGATATTTCCAAGCTTGATGCACCAGCTCATGCCTTCTCTGTAGACGCCGTGTTTGATGAGAAACCTTGGTACTTTGATATCAAGCTATTCTTGGAAAAGCAAGAATACCCAACAGGGGCATCATCCAATGACAAGAAGACCTTAAGGCGACTTGCTGCTAGTTTCTTCTTAAATACAGATGGGGTGTTGTATAAGAGGAACTTCGACATGGTCTTGCTTAGATGCGTGGATAGACACGAAGCAAGCTTGTTAATGCAGGAAGTCCACGAGGGATCTTTCGGTACTCATGCAGGAGGACATGCTATGGCTAAGAATTTGTTGAGATCGGGGTACTATTGGATGACAATGGATGCAGACTGTTGTTCATACGCCCGTAAGTGCCACAAGTGCCAAATTTATGCAGACAAGGTGCATGTTCCTCCTAGCCCGCCTAACGTCATGTCATCTCCTTGGCCCTTTTCTATGTGGGGCATTGACATGATCGGGAAGATAGAGCCTACTGCTTCAAATGGTCATCGCTTCATCTTGGTCGCGATTGATTACTTCACTGAGTGGATTGAAGCAGCATCTTACGCCAATGTCACTCGTCAAGTGGTAGCCCGATTTTTGAAAAGAGACATCATTTGTAGATACGGAGTGCCCGAAAGAATCATTACTGACAATGGTTCTAACTTGAACAATAAGATGATGGCAGAGTTGTGCCGGGACTTCAAGATTCAGCATCACAATTCTTCTCCTTACCGACCAAAGATGAATGGTGCGGTAGAGGCGGCCAACAAGAATATTAAGAAGATTGTGCAAAAGATGGTTTTCACTTACAAAGATTGGCATGAGATGTTACCCTTCGCGTTTCATGGGTACCATACGTCAGTCAGGACGTCAACTGGGGCAACTCCCTTCTCATTGGTATGTGGTATGAAGGCAGTCTTTCTTGTTGAAGTAAAGATTCCTTCATTGCGTCTGATGATGGATGTGAAGCTTGATGAGGCTGAATGGGTGCGTGCTCGATACAACCAGCTATGTCTAATTGAGGAAAAGAGATTAGCGGCTATCTGTCATGGTCAGCTTTATCAGAGGAGAATGAAGCGAGCATTCGACCAACGAGTACGTACTCGGGAGTATCAAGTAGGAGAGCTTGTGCTTAAGAGGATTGTTCCTCCAAGTTCAGATCACAGGGGCAAGTGGACCTCAAACTACGAAGAACCATTCATAGTGAAGAAAGTTTTCTCAGGAGGAGCACTAATGCTCACTACTATGGATGGAAAAGATTTCCAGTCCCATGTTAACTCGGACGCAGTTAAAAAATACTTCGCATAAAGAGACCCGCTGGACACAAAAACAGAATTAAAGTCCAGATAAGAAAAGGGCATCCCAGCGAGCTAAAAACAGAATAAAAATCTCGGGCAAAAGTTAGGGAAAATAATAACAAAATGTACACCCGCTGAGTTGAAAAGCCACATTGGACAGCTCAGGCAAAAAGGGGTATCCCAGTGGATTGAAAACCCGAAAGGGCGATCCACGCAAAACAAGGGAATAAGCAAACAATTGTGACCCGATTAATCTGAACCAAATCATTGTTTCATACAACTTGATAATATCAGAAGGATAGGAATCAGTCCCCTCATCTTCTCAGAAAGCAAAGGCAAGAATGAAGAGTTTTGAAGACATGCTGGTCATAGCGAGAAGGAAACTCATTGGGATGTCGTGCCCATTGCCGGATAGCTCATTTTCTCAATTTTATGGTAGCTACCTCTTTCCAGGTGCTTGCTTCCTGATGTAAAAAACTTTGCCTATTTAGAGGCCTTTCAATAAAAGAATATTCAGTCAAAAAGTTGTGTTGTGTTTATTTTTGTTTGCAAAATGTCCTGAATTTTTTGGAAAAAATAGCATTGCATTCAAAACAGGGTGATAATTTGAAAGAAAAATGACATTGCAGGGAAACATTTGAAATCTTCTTTGAGTGTCGGGTGACGATGGATGAACAGATCATACCATGCAAGTCCCCAGGGCACATATGTGTTTCCTGTTGTTGCAGGTTTTGCAGGATGGCGTCACATTCTCCCAAGCATAATTTTCCCCAACTAAGTCATGGCTGGTGGAATCTCCAAGCAGTTTATCTTCCCCAATGGAGTATGCCCAGAAAGCAGTGGGAGCATTCCCCACAGAGTTTATCTGTCAAAACTCTTGTCACTAACAATAGATGTTGGAAGAAGCATCTCCCCAGTCGTGTTGGAAGATCGTCATTTCCCCACACTCGTCTGTGTTCATACTTCACTGCTGCTCGTCTGCATTTCTCAACACTCATCTGTGTCATCACTTTGGTATTGCTCGTTTTCTTTCCCCAACAGTTGCCCATGATTACTTTGTTGTTGCTCATCTGCACTTCCCAACACTCGCCTGTGTTTGAGATTTTGCTTGCTCGTCTGCACTTTCCAACACTCGTCTGTGTTAGCTTATATCCATATGTGTTGATTTAATAATCGCTCTGGTACTCGTCTGTATTGCTACTCCAAACGCTTGTATGTGTTGGATTTCTGGTATTCGTCTGTACCAGTGACTGATATTCGTCTGTATCATCGCCTGAAGCGCTCGTCTGTGTTTCTCAGATCGTCGTCTGATATTCGTTTGTATTATTGACTCATGGCACTCGTCTGTGTTCTCTTGATGATCATCTAATACTCATCTGTATTGAAGAGGTTTGAAATCCTGACTGTGGGAATAAATGTCAAAATGGTTACCGGTCCTGGCGTAACAGGTATATCCGAAGGAGATTCATTTTTCTCAAACACCACTCATTAATGTTGCACCGGGCATAACAGGTTTGCTCGAAGAAGGCTCGTCTGTCTTAGATCATATATCGACGGATAATATATGAAGAGGGTTCGTCTATCCTAATTATGCATGTATATCCCACAAACTTTAGTGCATCACCGGTCCTGGCGTAACAGGTTTATCCGAAGGAGATTCGTCTGTCTCAAGTCATATGTTTTGCAAAGTATGTGAGGGTCCGTATGTCCAGTTCCTGGCATAATAGGATTGTTCGAAGAAGACTCGTCTGTCAAAGTATTCTTATTCCAAATAACAGTTTCAACTTAGAAGGAGCTCGTCTGCTTTCTCTTCACTTCAGTCACCAAAGCGTCATTTGGTTGAGTTTATTTCCCAGTTTTTGCATTCTCCATCAGAGTGCAAATTTCAGGTTTTCTTGGTATTCAACCACAGTTAATCTTGAATGGTCAATAGCACGTGCTACCGTCCTTTTCAGATCAACAGTTGTTTGAATAGGGGTAGCTGTAACACCCCAAATTTGCCCTCTTCTTTTTAAGCATCATATCATATTCATCATGAACATATCATATTCTTGGCATCTTAGCATGGAAAGATGAGGCATAACATTCTCATGACCTAGCATTAGGCATATGATCATCTATGAAGGGTTTTGAGGCATCACAAGCTATGACAAGGGGCCCAATGGATTTGTTTAAGTCCTATGAGAGTTCTATATTGCATTCACAAGTTCAAGATCATTCACAAAAGCTCAGAAGGTTGGAAGATCATCAGGGAATTCAGGCTAGGGCAAAGCTCCTACACAATGATCCCAAATTAGGGTTTGAGTTTAAGCATGAAAACCTTATTACTTTGGCCATTTCATTTGGACAAAGTCTCTTATATGTTAAGAGGATCCTAGGGATGAAATTTGGTGAGAAAATTCCTTGTGGAAGTCAAGTATTTCTTCAGTTGCTTGTAAATGAAGAAATTGGTCAACTGTGCATTCTGAAAGTCAACTATGAGATTTCAAAGTGTCCAACCCCATTTTTATAGCCAAGGGATGTTATTATAACATTAAAAGAGGTTTGGAAAGATCAAAGATCAAGAATCATGAGGTTTTGAGGTGTTTTGCAAAATTGGCATAAGTTTGGTCATGGAAAATTCCATTTTTAGTAAGTTTTTGCCCTAATTTTCAAGTAAGCATAACTTGGTGAAAAAGGCTTCAAATGAACCAAAGCCAAACATGAAAGTTGAAGATTAAAGCCTCCCATTTTCAAAAAGTACAAGTACTTTTTCATAGCCCTTATGGTTTAAGAGAAAGGCCCCTCGAAAATTGCATGAAAACTAGGGCATGACATGAAATTCCAAGGTTCCACAAATGCAAAAAGTCATGAAACTTGTTTTCAAGTTGTTTTATGGGCCAAGTGAAGTCACAATGTTCCAAGGCATTACAAGAAAGCTAGTTTGCTCCAAAAATAATGACAAATTCGTGCATGATATGAGAATATTTCACAAGGTGTAAAATTTGCATGAACATGGGAAAAGTGTGATCCCCACATCCAAGGGCCAGATTAATTGTTGTTTTGAATCAAGGGTGAGATTTTGAAAGCACATGGGCAAGGAATGAGAGGAATGCACGAGTAGAATTCCTCATCACACCAAACTTGCCAATTTTGCAAATTCTCTCCCACACTCTCATCTCACGTGTTATTGCCCTCATTCTTTCAGCATTGCTTTAATGAGTCATTTATAAGAAAGCTAGGGTTTTACTTTGCCTCAGATCCATCTCATTTCATCACTCCATAGTTTTTGCACCAAAGGCAATTTCCTTAGAATCTCTTTATTCTCTCACTCTCTTCACAAACCAATCACATATTCTTGTTCAGTGAGGCATAAAGATCACTAATCCATCACTTATTCAAGCTGAAAGTGGGAGATTAGAAAGGTGCCATTCAAAGGCAGGTTGCTTCGAAGCTTCAGATTCAAGCTATCTCAAGCTTCCTCTTGAATTTATTTTGCAAGAGGAGATCAAAAGGGTTAGATCTACAGCATTTGGATCCTTATCTGGGTGGTTTTGAAGTGTCTTCATCTCAGGTAAGCTTCTGAATCCATGGATCTGGAAATGGTTTTTTAGGTGTGCATTTTGATTTGTGAAGTATGCTGATTACACTGCACGTTTTAGATTTAAAAATGGTGCATTATTGAGGATGTATTGATGATTTAAAGTTTCATGGTGAAACCTGTTTGTCTTTGATCTGGAGTGTTCTTGGATCCATTGTGATTTTGGTTGTTATTTTCAGATTCAGCATGGTTTGTTTATTCAATCTGGAGATTTTGAGTTTTTTTATTGAATTTTGTTCATAGTTTGCATTTTCCGGTGCCAGAGCCCTAGCTCCGATCACCGGATTCTGGGTTCATGTCCATTAGGGTTTCAAGGAAGAAGAAGATGCCATAGCCCTTGGATCATGTCATCTGGACGCGTATCAGCTTGCCACCTCATAAATGAGGCACCCTCTCCCTCACGTGTGTTCTATTTCTGATTTACTGCCCCATGTGTCTCACCACACCATTATTGTCATGTGCCCTTACTCCAAACCAATTAAAATGATGACTAGATTAAATGAGTTGACTAATCTCCTGCGTTCCTTTGATCTGATGGTCCCTGATTTTTCCAGATTTAATTGAATTTCCACCCTAATTGCTATATACTTGCGCTGATTTTTCTTGGGCTTGACCTGCTGGTTGCACCCCCATGCATTGAAGGCCCAATTTAATTGAACTGGATTTGTTTCTAAGTGCACCCCCTGCCTATTTCCATTTATTTTATTTCTTTTTAATTTTCATTTTTTATTTCAGTTTGGTATTTAATTTTTAAAAATAGTTCTATGTCACAAAAAATTCATAAAAAATTCATGAATGTTATTTTTAGTTTTCTTTAATTTGTGACATTTTTATTTTCCATTTATTTTATATTGACACGTGTAAATTAATTGTTCACTTTATTTAATTCATTTTATTTCATTTTGAAGCATGTTGACTTGTCCATATTCCATATTGATCATTATTTTGAATTTTTGGTTGATTCTTTTTGCATTGGACTCATGATAGGATGTAGTTTCTTGGTGGTTTTTGTTATGATTTTTAGAACCTTGATTAATTGACTTTGGTCCTTGACTTGTGGGTGAAGCTTCTTAACCCTAGTTGATATTTGAACCCTCTTTTGACATAGTTAGCTTCTGAATTTCTTTCCCTCCTTTTGGCATGTTGTTATGCTATGTTTGAAGGTCTCTTGTGCAAGTTTGTGGAATTTTTGGGTGCATACTTGTTTTGGTTTGAATTTTTGTTCTTGACTTGTCCCATTTTGTTTCTTTTTTATCATAAGTCCTCTCCTTAGCTTAGAAGGGCACTTGTGCCAACTTCTTCATCTTGTTTAGAGTCTTTTAGGGCATTGATACCTCTCTGATCTTGGGTTGGGGTTTGTGTTTTGGAAAACTTGTAATTTGTTTGCCTTTGGAGTTCTTACATTCTTATGTATATCCACCTCACTTCCTTTGCTTTTTTCTTCCCATAATGTAATTGCTTAGCTTTGGGCCCTTCTTCTCTTCATCTCCCTTGCTTCTTAAGATCTTTTCTAACATGATTAGGGTTCTGGTCTTGCACCTTGAGGTTGTGTTTTGTTTATTTTGCTTTGTATCTTATCAAGTTTGCTTTTGCTTTGTCATAGCAATTCATGTTGCCTCATGTTGATTGGTGCTTTTTTTCTCATTCGTGTGACTTGTATTTGCATTGAGCATTTATGTGTATGACTTCACTTTTGTTTGTATGATGTTGGTGTGGCATTATGTTCAGTTGGTATTGCCTTTATACTTGTGTTACTAACCATTTCAGGGGCTTTGGTAAGTGAGAGGTGTGGATGTGATTCCCACATCTCCAAATCTTATCTCTTCTCTTCTTCTTATTATTTGTTCTAACCTTGTGATTGTTGGGCTTAGGCCTTTCTTCCTCTTCTTCTATTCTTCTTTCTTCTTCTTCTCTCTTTCTTTCTTTCTTCTTTAGGATAGTAAACCTCACTAACCTAGGAGTTCCATGCATGACAACACTTAGGATTCATTAGTCCCCCATTAGACTTTTGCCTTTGTGATCCTTTTGGTTCTTTTCTCTTCTCATCTCAAAGTTATAAAGAAGATACTTAATAAAGTTTGAAGTGATACCTTGAGCAATAGCCTTATCCCATGAGACACTTGTAGTCTTCCCATCTTGGGATAGTACAAGCTTGCCTTGTGATGTACAAGTCTGATCAAGATATCATCTTCACCAAGAAAATCATAAAACACACTCCTTCATTGTAAATAACAAAAAATACTTAATAAATTTAATGAGTTAGTGAGCCTAAGCCCTAATCTCTGGAACCAAGTTTTGGGGATCTTTTCCTTACTTGAGTATGCTTGTTCTATTATTCCATCTTGGAATGTAGTGACAAGTGCACATTCCATAGAAAAGAGCGTGAGTTCAGTTCCTTGTGACACACTCATAAAAATCTTCTAAAAAACACAAACAAACAATAAGCATCTTTCCTCTGGGAATTCTTTTCTCATCTCCTTCGCTCCGTACGCAAACTTGCTCCTACTTGTCATTTTGCAAGACGGTTATGCACTCGTCGTCCGAGCCTGCAACACCTGAGCATTGACATAGGCAGTTTAAGCCTTAATACACAAGCAATCTTTTCCACCCCTAGTTAGGGGAACTACGGCGACTCTGATCCTCATTGTCCAGATGAGGTACGTAGGCAGCGGGGTAGGGCCCATTCGAGCATAATCTTTATTTTCCCTACATTTTTCCTTTCCATTTCTTTTTCAGTTCCATTTTCTTTTCTTTTATCCAGTTCAGTTTATTTTCTTTGCAGCAGTTTTCCTTTCTTCACCCTTTGAAGCAATTTCTTTGCAAGCGTGGATCCCGTCGGGTACGGCGGACATCTGGGGTGCTAATACCTTCCCAGGTCGTAACCGACTCCCGAACTCAGTCTCTTTGGTTCGCAGGACCCGTGTCCTTCCTCTTTTTTCTTCTGGTTTGTGCAGCATTACCATTCCCGTTCCTTCGGGATAAAAATGCCTGGCTGGTGACTCTATTCTTTTTCGCGCCACTTTCGCATTTGTACCAGGATGGAAATCCGGGGAGCGACAAATAGGTAGTTGTTCAAGGAAGTTGCATTGATGTTGTGCATTCAGTCACGAAGGGTAACCGTGCAAGGAAGTCGCATCAGCTATTTGACAATGTGGTAAGTCGTATTAGTTGGTTGTGCAGTTAGTCACAGGTAATGATGTGTGTCGCTCCCCAGATTTTCATCCCGGTGCAAACGCGAACTGTCAGCGATGTTGAAGGTTGGGGTTGAATAGAGTCGTCAGCTAGGCATTTTTATCCCGAAGGAAAGGTAATGTTGCATAAACCTAGAATGAGATGGATAAGGAGGTTGCAAACCAAAGAGACTGGGTAAGGGGGTAGGTTACGACCTAGGAAGGCATTAGCACCCAGATCTTTCATCGTACTCGACGGGATCCACGCATACTTGATTGTGTTTAAAAGGGGATAGTGTATGTGCTAAATTGTGTATAAAAGGCTAGTGAGGAATGGATGTACAGAGTGTCAGTGCAAGAAGAAAGTGAGTGCTCAAAACTGAGGCTGAGGAAACAGAACTGAGAGGGGGAGAAGGGGGGAAGCAAAGAGACTTTTGTTCGATAACTGTTAAGTTATGCCTACGTATCCTCTCGTGCAATGAGGAAGTCAGAACACCGTAGTTCGACTCAATGAGACTTAGTGTTTTTGGTGTGAACTGTTTGCTTGTCTATGCTCAAGTGTATGACTCGTCTGGCTCGAGTGCTAAATGTCTTGCATTAGACGGGAGAAGTGAATTCTCGTTTTCAGAGTGAATGTGATGAGAAAAGAATCTCGGAGGAGACGTTTATTGTTTGTGTTTGTGTTTTCAGTTTTTTATTGTTTTTGGTGTTTTGCATAGGATAATGAGCTTAAGCCTTAATCAAGGGTTTGTAAACTCATTATATCATCCTTGATTAGGGATAATGAGTCTACTTAAGTATGAGATGAAAATCTCAGCTTAATTACCCTAATGATGTAGGATTAAGATCATTAACCTTCTTGTGATTATTAAGTGCTTTCGGATTTTTGTTTAGTGTTAAGTAATGAGTTTAATCTCTAATCAGGGATTAGTGAACTCATTACACCATCCTAAGAGAAGGATAATAGATGAGAACACTTAAGATGAGGAAGACTCCTCAACTTAATCCATGGTTAGGGATTAAAATCATTATATAAAAAGCCTTTATTAAAATGGATTTTAATTTAAAGGTGGGATTAAGAAATGGATTTTTATGTTTGTAAGACTAAACTTGAGGGGGACTTGTCCATTGAACACTAGGGTTAGTCCCTCTGAACCAACAGGCAGAGATGTAACCCTAATATAAGGCCCAAGTTACAAGCTTAAGTCTTAATGATTATTAGGTGTTTTTTGATTAGGAGGTGTAAACAACTTAAAGTTTTAACACTAAGTATTAAAGTTATACACTCCATCCTAAGATAAGGATACGGGCATAACGCTAATTCAGAGTCTTAAAACTTTAACTGCTTAGCCTTGATTATGAGATGAGAAGCAGAGACTCAAGGAGACTCAAAGGAAAAAACTAGGTGAGACTATGTACAACCCTAAAGTTATCATGCTTGGATATTCCTATGGTTTGTGAGGCTTAGATAAAGATCTCCAGATGGCCACCAAGGAAGAAGAAGCAGATGAAAAGAGAAGAGAAATGAGAATAGGTTACTTACTTCCTGAAGAAGTTAAGTAACCTAAGAGAAAGAAAAGGAGAAAAAGAGAGCATAAGTGAGATAAACTCACTTCAAAGAAAAATAAAGATGCAAATGAAGAGATAATAATAGGTTGGATTTGGAGGCAAATCCACATCCTAAATAACTTACCTGAAACCCCTGAAATGGTTAGTATGAATGCATAAGAATGTGGAACAAATGGAAATAAGGAAAATGAAGATGCAATGATCAAGACCAGAAGTGAAAACACAATTCAAATGTGTTATGTAATGATGCAAAGACATGTACAATGTTCATGCATGATCATACAAGGTATGGGATGCAAAGGAAGGCATGTTAGAAGCTTGAAATCACATGAATACACATAAGAAGTAATGAATGCAAAACATACCAAATGGATAAAACAATGATCAACCAATGTTCATACATGTCCTAAGGTATCTAAGATGACATACAAATGCATGAGATGTCATGAAAAGTTCATATGATGAAGGTATGCAAAGATGAATGCAAATGAACATGCCAAATTAGGGTTTTAAGAAAGTATGAGATGCACATGTCCACAACAGAAGGATAACACATGATAAAAATTTGGAAATGCAACCAAATGAACCCTAAACATACATAAGATCATTCCCTAAAGGTCGAGGTCAAAAGCTATACCAAAGTCAAGTTATGGTTTTTCTAAGTTAGGCTAGGGTTTTGCGTACTTCTTCATGCAAAAGGCTAAACAAATGGAAAATACAATGCAAAAATATGAGTTAAATACCCTAGATACTACATGCAAAGTATGAAAGGATGCAAAAATAACCATGTGCAAACTCATCTTGGTTGATCAGAAATGGATTTTTGAAGTTAAGGTTAGAAAAAAGGAAATTTGGAAACCCTAATTCATGGTTAATTGTCAAAACATGATCAAACCCTAAAAGAAATTTGTAAGATGAGTTTGTAAATTGTTCTAAATGTTTATGGATGCTTCATGAATGTTTTGGTGATTTTTAAATACCTAAAAGTATTTTTAATTAATTTAAATGAATTAATTAATTAAAAAATACAATTAAATGATTTAAAAATAGATTTTTAATGGAAAAATTAAAAATAAAAATATTTTTGGTTTCTAAAAATTATTTAAAGTGAAAGTGCAAAAGATTATATTTTTATAAAATGATTTGCTATTTTAAATAAATAAAGGAAAATAAAATGAAATAAATAAAATAAAAATGCAAAGTAATTGAAAGGAATGGCTCAAATGCAAAGTTGAGGAGATCAAGGGTCCAGGTTCAAACATTGGCTTCGTGCGTGATCCAAAGGCCAGCATTCACTCTGATTTAATTAATTAGGTTTTTATTTAATTAATTAAGATTAGGGTTTAATGACATATCTAGGTCGTTCGTGCACTAACTTAATCAGGATCCTATGGCTCAGATACAAACTGGAAACACTAACCCTAATTACTCTCAAATGACCAGAACAGTGCTCCGGTCATCTTCTCCGGCCAACCCCAAATCCTATCTTCTTCTACAGTCCACTAAAACTCATAAATCTTGCCCAGAAATGATCCTCTAACATCACCCAACTCAAATCAACAATCAAATGGCATTTATATCACAAGAATCAAGCAAATCGAAACAAACATCAAACACTGGCAGAATTTCAGAACACCATAACATACTCATTTTTCACTCATTTTCAGTTTTAAACACATCAACATGACCAGCATAACATGTAGATTCACATTTTAACAAGAAATTAAGGTTCTGGAAAAATTGTTCTTGAGGGATACCTTAGTTGGAGTTCTTCAAACTGGAGCTTTCAAGGCTCTCCCTTTGTGCAAACCGACTCCTTTGGACCTCCTGAAGCTATTGAGATGCTTGGATGAAGTTTATTTTGGCTAGTTTGTGAGATACAGTTCTGATATGGCAGAAATCGTGTTTGTGTTTAAGGTTGTTTCAGGTCATGGTGATGGATGGGTTTTGTTCCTTGAGTGATAAGGAGTTGAATGGTGAAAGAAAATGTGATGTTTGATGGATGTGCAATGAGTTTCGTAGAAATGAAGTTTTGAGAGGATTTTTGTAATCTGAGTTTGTGGTGTGTTTCAAGGTTTCATGTCATATGTTTTATGATACTTAGGGTTTGTATAAACAATGTCATTGGTCAAAAGAGTTGTTGTGGCATTGTGGGATTGGTATGGCTTGAATTGCAAAAAAAAGTCAAGATTTGTGTACTTGAGGTATGGGCTATGGCAGAGCTGATTTTCTGGCGGGATTGTGTTCAGATGGCTTCAAGGATGACCTTTGGATCAAATGTGGTGAGCTGTGAGGCTTGGAACACAAGTTTGAAGTGATTTTGAAAATTTCCAACTTTGAGAATTCTTGAGATGCAAGTCATGAAAATCCTTGGTTATTGACACAATTCTGGTCTAAGCAAGTTGCATTATGTTTCTATGATGTGTAGAAGCGCATTAGAGGTCATGAGAAGGCTTGGAAGGCAAAATTGCACATTTCCCTCTTTGGCATTAACTTGAAAATTATGTGATTTTTTCCAACTTTGATCCATCATAACTTGAGTTCTAGGATGAATCAAGAGGAGTTCTTGTACTTTTTGAAAATGGGAAGATCCAATCTACAACTTTCATGTTTGAAGAAAATTTATTTGAAACCTTTTTGATCAAGAAAGAAGAGGTTGAAAATCTTTCCCAAAATGGAAAGTTTTCATTACAAGTCATGTCCAAAAATAGAAACTTTTGCAATGGCTCCAAATTCTTCAATTTTGTGAACTTCCAAGCATTCCTAAGATTAAATAAAGATCATAGTACCTTAAATTGATGAAGATGACCCTTTGGTACCCTTGATGGAGGTCTCAGATGACCTGATTCTGACTTTTCTTGCACAACAAGTTACCATTTGATCAGATGACTTTTCCACAAGGAATTTTTGCTTCAAATGATACACATGCTCCTTATAACATATATAGACCAATAGAATCAAGAATGGCCAAAAAATTTAAGTGTAAGTGTAACACCCCTTTTCTATACCCCAAATAAGCAATTAAATCATTTAGACACATATTAAAAATTCCATCAGAGTATATTCGAAATATGGTATAAAAGAGCAATGCCCCATTATACTTGAAATCAAACCACATTACACCTGCTCATAATAGATATGCAACAATAGGATAATTTCCAATAAATGACTATACAGCGAAGACATTTCAATAACATCAAACATATATATTTCCATTCATATATATATATATATATATATATATATATATATATATATATATATATATATATATATATATATATATATATATATATCAACAAGTTTGATGCCAACAACAATATTCATGTCTATACAAAACATTCATCCAAAATATACATGTACACAATGCATCACAAAAATGGCGCTAAGCCAACCTAACTACTCGGTGCTACATATCAGAGTCGACCGACCAAAAGATGAAGACAAGCTTCACAAAAATACCATCCAGCAACCTACTCTGCAATGCCTCGTAGAGCATCATAAAACAGCAGAAGGGTGAGAAACATTATCATAATAATATTGCATATAACAATATATCTCAACATATAAAATGCACATGAAACATATTCTCACCACGAATCATTCATTATCACCTGTACACATTGCAACGTGTACATCAATACCAATCAAACATATTAATTACGCACAATTCACCAATTCACATAGACTTATATTATTTATGTTTATTCCTCAACTCTATTCATTCCGCATAAACATACGTCTAGCTATGTTTAATCACACATATACATTACAAATGTATAAATCACATACATATACACATATCAAACATGCATGTATACAAACAAGTATGTTTCATCACACATAGTATCATCTCCATAATACTCCAAATAAACATATGCACATTCATGTTTATTTCTGCATATCATAATTAAAATGATAAAAATGAAACTCATAAAGACCGACACACGACTCTATGCAGATGCAATGCGGTACCGACTCAACATTTCAGCAGGTTTACTCAGGAACCAAATGGAATCATTGCTTGTTACCTAAAGTAACTCCACATCGGGCACACGATGTTCCCCATTGCTCACACCCCACGTGGGCACATAATGTTTATAGATTGCTCACACCCCACATGGGCACACAATCTGATTGCTCACACCCCACACGGGCACACAATCAATGTGAATAAATCAATCATCGCACACACCCCACACGGGCACACGATGTTTCTCGATTGCTCACACCCCACACGGGCACACAATCCGATTGCTCACACCCCACATAGGCATACGATCTTGTTGTAGTCATCGCTCACACTCCACATGAGCACACGATGCTACAACGGATCCACAAGGAATCCCACGGCACAAGAATGCATACATTATCCTTTACATGCAAAATGACACACAACATTCTTGAAAATGCATATATTATTCACAACATAATTATGCACTCAACTCATTCAATTAACATACATTGCATACAATTCAAGCAATGAATTCATTTTCCAACGGCCACAATGTCACCTCAAACTCACAATTTCCATAATTAACTTATTTATGTTTTATCGGAAAAGTCGGGTGAAAGTCGGCTAATAATTACATTTCTTAGTATCATTAGTTTCTACACGTTTCTAGCTTCGAATCGATATAAGGAACACTAAAAATGGACACCCGAAACTAAAGTTACGGATTAAAACACAATTTTCTCAAAAACCTACAGGCTCGCTGAGCGCCCACTCGCTCGTTGAGTGAGAATCTCCCTGGAACTTTCGCTGAGCGACCACTGCGAATTCCAGAATTTCTCAGCTGCAAAGAGTCAACTCCAAACACCCCAAATCTCCAAAATACTTCCATAAACATGATCTAAAGCATATATCTAACATCATACTTCGATTATAACGATTTCTAACCGATTAATCTACCAATTTCTCACATTTTCACTAAATCCCTAACTATTCATCTTCTCTAAACTTCCATCAAAACCAAAACTCAATCAATCAAACACATACATAAATCATACACAATATTAAGATAACAATGCTTATCACCCTTACCCGATTATACTGATTCCTAGGAGTAATCTTTTTCTTTCTATTTCTATTCTTTCTCTTACTAACTATTTTCTCCCCCAAATATCATTCTCTCACAAAAATACCAATTCTACTAATTTATAACTTATCACTAATTAACAAATATCTAAAATACCCTTCAATCCAATTTTACCCGAAAATTCACAAAACGATAAAATCACATATCACACCGACATATCACATTAATTCCTCAACATATCATATCATCATGATAATTTCAAAAATAAAACAATTATCATTCAAATAAAATAAAAGACTCCATAAAAATTGGGAAAATCAAATCGGGGTGTTACAACTCTCCCCCACTTTAGAAATTTTCGTCCTCGAAAATATTACCTGATCCAAACAACTCCGAATACGACGCGCGCATCCTACTCTCCAATTCCCAAGTCATATTGCCTTCTGCAGCGCCTCCCCACGCCACTTTCACAAGCGCAATATCTTTTCCTCTTAGCTTCTTGATTTCACGATCCAAAATCCTAACCGGCAAAGCTTCCACCGTAAGGTTATCTCTTACTTCAACCTCGTCCATAGGAATAACATGTGAAGGATCCGGAACATACTTCCGAAATTGCGAAACATGGAACATATCATGCAAATTCGAAAGATTCGGAAGCAACGCCTCACGATAAGCCACAGCACCCACTCGTGCAGTAATCTGATACGGCCCAATAAAACGAGAAGTCAACTTCTTCGACTTCAAGGCACGACCCACACCCGTAACCGGTGTAACTCTCAAGAACACATGGTCGCCTTCTTGGAACTCAAGATCCTTTCTTCTCTTGTCATGATAACTCTTTTGTCTACATTGAGAAGATCTCATCTTCTCCCGAATCAACTTTACTTTTTCTGTCGTTTGTTGTACCATCTCCGGTCCAACTACCGTTCTTTCCCCGGTTTCATGCCAACACAGAGGTGTTCGACATCTCCGACCATACAAAGCCTCAAATGGTGCCATACCAATACTCAAATGAAAACTGTTATTATAGGTGAACTCAATCAACGCTAAATAACTATCCCAAACACCACCTTTCTCTAGCACACAAGCACGCAACAAATCCTCCAACGATTGAATTGTCCTCTCGGTTTGACCGTCCGTTTGCTGATGGTAAGCCGAACTCAATCTTAGCTTAGAACCCAAAGCCTTTTGCAAGCTTTCCCAAAACCTCGATGTAAATCTAGGATCTCTATCTGATACAATACTCTTAGGAACTCCATGCAACTTCACAATCACAGAAACCTAAATCTCGGCTAGCTTCTCCGAAGAATAACTAATATCAATTGGAATACAGTGAGCAGATTTAGTAAGTGTATCCAAAATTACCCAAATAGCATTATGGCCTCTTTGCATATTCGGCAAACCCATAACAAAATCCATTGATATACTATCCCATTTCCATTCCGGAATATCCAAAGGTTGCATCAAACCACTAGGCTTCTGATGTTCCACCTTAGACTTCTGACAAGTCAAACACGCATAAACAAATGAGCTACATCTCTCTTCAATCCGAACCACCAAAAGATCTTTTTCAAATCTTAATACATCTTATTCGCACCCGGATGAATACTTAAATTACTTCGATGTCCCTCTTCCAATATCATCTTTTTCAACTCCTCATCATCGGGAATACAAATACGACCACGGAATCTCAAAACTCCAAAATTATCAACCTTGAAATCCTCATTCTCATTCATCATCAAATCAACAAATTCCAAATCCAACTTTTGCTTTTCACAAACGGTTGCAAGAAAATCATTCGTAACACGTAGCATACCAAGTCTCACGCTTCTCTGTGTCATCTCGCAAACCAAACTCAAGTCTCTAAAATTCTCCAAAAGTTCCCATTCCCTTATCATCAATGCGGACATATGTAACAACTTACAACTCAAGGCATCAGCCACCACATTCGCCTTACCCAGATGGTAATTCAAACCAAAATCATAATCCTTCAAAAGTTCTAACCATCTCCTTTGTCTCATGTTCAATTATTTTTGATCGAATAAATACTTCAAAATTTTGTGATCACTAAAAACTTTGAACCTCACACCATAAAGATAATGCCTCCAAATTTTTAGAGCAAAAACCACGGCCGTCAATTCCAAATCATACGTAGGATAATTCGTTTCATGCACCCTCAATTGTCTTGAAGCATACGCTACAACTTTTCCATCTTGCATCAAAACACTACCTAACCCAAACAATGAAGCATCACAAAACACCACAAATGGTTCTGTCGGATTCGGAAAAATCAAGATCGAATTCGTTGTTAACCTTCTCTTAAGTTCCATGAAACTCTCTTCACACTGAATCTCCCAAATGAAAGCCTTTCCTTTAAAAGTCAATTGCGTTAATGGAAGTGCCAACTTTGAAAATCCTTCGATAAACCTCCGATAATAACCCGCCAAGCCTAAAAAGCTTCAAATCTCCGTAACCGATCTAGGAACTTCCCATTGCATTACCGCATCAATCTTGGATGGATAAATACTAATACCACCATCAGAAATAACACGCCCAAGAAAACATACCTTCGACAACCAAAACTCGCACTTTGACAACTTAGCATACAATTGTTTCTCTTTCAAAATATGTAACACAATCCTTAAATGCTCTTCATGCTCTTCTTGAGACTTTGAATAAATCAAAATTTCGTCGATGAACACAACCACAAAACGATCCAACTGTTCATGAAAAATACGATTCATGTATTCCAGAAACACACCTGGCGCATTAGAAACTCCAAATGGCATCACGGATTACTCGTAATAACCATACCGTGTCCTAAAAGTCGTCTTTTGAATATTCTCCTCTTTCGCACGAATTTGGTGATATCCTGATCTCAAATCAATCTTACTAAAAACACGCGCACCAACCAATTGGTCCATCAAATCGTCAATCCTCGGAAGCGGATACTTGTTCTTACTTGTCACCTTGTTCAACTGTCGATAATCAATACATAACTGCATACTTCCATCCTTCTTCTTTACTAACAATATCGGCGCACCCCAAGGAGAAACACTCGGTCTAACAAACCTCTTGTCCAACAAGTCATTCAACTGTTTCTTCAGTTCTACCAACTCTGAAGTTGACATACAATACGGTGCCATCGAAATCGGTCTAGTACCCGGAACTAGATCAATAGAAAACTCAACTTCTGTTTCCGGCGGTACATCCTTAATATCATCCGGAAACACTTCTGGAAAATCATACACCACTGGAAACCTACTTATCTCCACTTTGCTCTCCATTGACAATGATGCAAACAAACCAAACAATTGAGCTCCGTCCACTAAAAGTTTCTTCAAGTCTTTCGTGGATAGGAAACTCTCTTCTTCATCATCATCCAAAGAAGGAAACCTTACTAACTTATGATAGCAATCTATATGAACTCGATTAAACTGCAACCAGTTCATACCCAAGATCACATCCAAACCTTCCAACGGCAAACAAACTAAATCCATAACAAAATCTTTACCATACATGGTCAAAGAAAAACATACACACACCAAATAAGTAGTTACCGACCCTGAAGCAGGAGTCTCAATAAACATCTCACCACCCCAAGAAGACATAAACAAATTCAAACGCTTAGCGCACTCAAGAGAAATGAACGAATGAGTCGCTCCCATATCAGTAATAGTAACTAAAGGCGTACTATTAATAAAGCATGTACCTTTAATCAAATGGTCTGCACTAGTAGTATCCTTCCCTGCTAATGCAAACACCTTTCTGCCCGCCTGAGCTTGCTTCGGCTTAGTACACTTAGTACTAATGTGACCAACTTCCCCACAATTGAAACACTTCACAACGTTCCTCCTACACTCGGTAGTAGCATGTCCAAGACCTCCACAGTTTGAACATTTCACGATATTCTTCCCACACTCAAAATACTTGTGGCCTAAATTGCCACACTTATAACACTTAACGGGACCAAAACTCCCTCCACCAGATCTCCTATCAAAGTTTCCCCTATGTTTTTCCTTATCAGCGGGTGTCACATAAGGTCCACTTCTAGCTTGTTGTTTCCTTTTCCTCTCATTCACACTCTTGTAATGTGTAGAACGAGCTCTGCTATCTTCTTTAAAAATTCTACAACACTCAGTCAAATCTGAAAACCTTCTATTTCTCTGGTATCCCACAGCTTGCTTAATCTCAAGACGCAAACCATTCTCATACTTAATACACTTTGAAAACTCAGCAGTATCAGCAGCATAGTGAGGATGAAACTGAACTAATTCCACAAACTTAGCAGTATAGTCAACCACTGACATACTACCTTGCTTCAGCTCAAGGAATTCCATCTCCTTCTTTCCTTTCACACTCTCAGGGTAGTACTTCACTAAGAACTCAGTACGGAAAACTTCCCAAGTTATCTCTTCATCATCCTCCTCAAGAGCTTGACTTCTACCGACCCACCAATCATCGACTTCTTCCTTCAGCATGTGAGAACCAAGCCTCACCTTACTCGCTTCAGCATAGTCCATGACTCTGAATATTCTTTCAATCTCTTTCAACCAATTCCGAGCACCATGGGATCGAATCTTCCTTTGAAGACCGGCAGTTGATTCTTCCTGAACTCATCATTAGCATTCACATTCGACGCTCCCTGCACCTCCCTAGCCATTGCTTCCAAAGCAGCAGCCATAGCATTTTCGTTTCTACCAGCCATATTCTGATTGTTCCCAAAGACAACAACAAGATTAAACAAAAGTTCAATCATAACAACATCAACACAGACACAATTGACTCGAACACTGGCTCTGATACCACTTAATGTAACACCCCCTTTCTATACCCCAAATAAGCAATTAAATCATTTATATACATATTAAAAATTCCATCAAAGTATATTCGAAATATGGTATAAAAGAGCAATGCCACATTAAACTTGAAATCAAACCACATTACACCTGCTCATTATAGATATGCAACAATAGGGTAATTTCCAAACTATAAATGACTATACAGCGGAGACATTTCAACAACATCAAACATATATATTTCCATTCATATATATATATATATATATATATATATATCAACAAGTTTGATGCCAACAACAATATTCATGTCTATACAAAACATTCATCCAAAAGATACATGTACACAATGCATCACAAAAATGGCGTTAAGCCAACCTAACTACCTGGTGCTACATATCAGAGCCGACCAACCAAAAGATGAAGACGAGCTTCACAAAAATACCATCCAACAACCTACTCTGCAATGACTTGTAGAGCATCATAAAACAACAGAAGGGTGAGACACATTATCATAATAATATTGCATATAACTATATATCTCAACATATAAAATGCACATGAAACATATTCTCACCACAAATCATTCCTTATCACCTGTACACATCGCAACGTGTACATCAATACCAATCAAACATATTAATTACGCACAATTCACCAATTCACATAGACTTATATTATTTATGTTTATTCATCAACTCTATTCATTTCGCATAAACATACGTCTAGCTATGTTTAATCATACATATACATTACAAATGTATAAATCACATACATATACACATATCAAACATGCATGTATACAAACAAGTATGTTTCATCACATATACTATCATCTCCATAATACTCCAAATAAACATATGCACATTCATGTTTATTTCTGCATATCATAATTAAAATGATAAAAATGCAACTCATAGAGACCGACAAACACCTCTATGCAGATGCAATGTGGTACCGACTCAACATTTCAGCAGGCTCACTCTGGAACCAAATGGAATCATCGCTTGTTACCTAAAGTAACTCCCCGTCGGGCACACGATGTTCCCCATTGCTCACACCCTACATGGGCACACAATGTTTATGGATTGCTCACACCCCACATGGGCACACAATCTGATTGCTCACACCCCACATGGGCACACAATCAATGTGAATAAATCATCCATCGCTCACACCCCACATGGGCAGACGATGTTTCTGGATTGCTCACACCCCACACGGGCACACAATCCGATCGCTCACACCCCACATGGGCACACGATCTTGTTGTAGTCATCGCTCACACTCCACATGAGCACACGATACTACAACGGATCCACAAGGAATCCCACGGCACAAGAATGCATACATTATGCTTTACATGCAAAATGACACACAACATTCTTGAAAATGCATACATTATTCACAACATGATTATGCACTCAACTCATCCAATTAACATACATTGCATACAATTCAAGCAATGTATTAATTTGCCAACAGCCACAACGTCACCTTAAACTCACAATTTCCTTAATTAACTTATTTACGTTTTATCGGAAAAGTCGGGTGAAAGTCGGCTAATAATTACATTTCTTAGCATCATTAGTTTCTACACGTTTTAAGCTTCGAATCGATATAAGGAACACTAAAACCGGACACACGAAACTAAAGCTACGGATTAAAACACAATTTTCTCAAAAACCTACAGGCTCGCTGAGCACCCTCTCACTTGCTGAGCGAGAATCTCCCTGGAACATTCGTTGAGCGAGGTATAGCTCGCTGAGCAACCACTACGAATTCCAGAATTTCTCAGCTGGAAACAGTCAACCCCAAACACCCCAAATCTCCAAAATACTTCCATAAACATGATCTAAAGCATATATCTAACATCATACTTCGATTATAACAATTTCTAACCGATTAATCTACCAATTTCTCACATTTTCACTAAAACCCTAACTATTCATCTTCTCTAAACTTCCATCAAAACCAAAACTCAACCAATCAAACACATACATAATCATACACAATATTAAGATAACAATTCTTATCACCCTTACCCGATTATACCGATTCCTAGGAGCAATCTTGAAGCTTTTCCAACTTTCCCTCTTTTCTCTTCTTTTTCTCTTCTCTCCTTTTCTTTCTTCTTTTTTTCTTTCTCTTCTTACCAATTTTTTCTATTTCACTCTTTCTCACTCTCTTATATTCTTTTTCTTTCTATTTCTATTCTTTCTCTTACTAACTATTTTCTCCCCCAAATATCATTCTCTCACAAAAATACCAATTCTACTAATTTCTAACTTATCACTAATTAACAAATATCTAGAATACCCTTCAATCCAATTTTACCCGAAATTTCACAAAACGGTAAAATCACATATCACACTGACATATCACATTAATTCCTCAACATATCATATAATCATGATAATTTCACAAATAAAACAATTATCATTCAAATAAAATAAAAGACTCCATAAAAATTAGGAAAATCAAATCGGGGCGTTACAGTAAGGGCATCAAACCCAAAACACTAATTTCTAGCCATTTGTGTAGGAAACCCTAAGCCTGCCTGGGTAGCTGTGCAATCCTCTGAGATTTGGTGACTTTAAAGCAAACTTGGAGGTATAATATGATCATATAACACTCATGGACCCTCTTGGCATGCTTCATGGCCTCTGAGATGGCTCAAACCACTTCTAAGATTCACTTGATCACAAACCCTAGTTATGCAACTTATGCAGTGAAATAACTATGCAGTGTGAGATGGTATGCTTATGCAATGCAATATGAAGGACCACAAGCCAAGGTTTGAGAAAAAGGAGAGGGAAAATTTGGGGTGTTTACAGCTTCCCCTATTCAAGCATGAGTTAGCTTTGTAGGATGTAAGCGCCTGGCTTAACAGACAAACAAGATAACTTGTGGTTGAATACCAGAAAGTCCAAAATTTGCAATCTTTATTATAATAAGAAAAGGGATATAAATTGTAATAGACAATATAGACTGAATATCAAATGATAGCGACGGAGGACGACCATCGAGCAGAGGATGACTGCTGGGGATAAAATGGTGAGAAACGCACTGACGGGGACGACCATCATGCTGGGGAATAAAGAATTCGCGAAGGGGACAACCATTGGGTAAAGCGATGAAGAACGATCAAGAAGAAAACCACGACGGGGACGGCCATCGGGTAAAGGATAAATGAAACAATGATGAGTGACGGTCATCAAAAAGGTGAAGGACGATCACCGAGCAGGGGATGGCTGCTGAAAAGATCACGATATAGGACAAATGTTGGATAGAAAGATCAACGATGGGGACGGCCATCGGATAAAATGATGAGGGACGGTCATCAAAATAAATGATGAGGGACGGTCATCAAGAGGTGAAGGACGATCACCTAGCAGGGGACGGCTGCTGAGGATTATTGCGACATAGGACGAATATCAGATAGAAAGATCAACGATGGGGACGGCCATCAGATAAATGATGAGATACGGTCATCAAAAGGTGAAGGACGATCACCTAGCAAGGTACAGCTACTGAGGATTATCGCGACATAGGACGAATGTCGGATAGAAAGATCAACGATGGGGACAGCCATCGGATAACATGATGAGGGACGGTCATCAAAAAGGTGAAGGACGACCACCGAGCAGGGGACGGCTGCTGAAAAGATCACAACATAGGACGAATGTCGGATAGAAAGTTGTTTTGTTGGCAACTTCTGGGAATAGATAAACACGGACGAGTGTTTAAGCCCTACAAATAAAATGGTATAAGTGTTTCGACAGTGTGTATAGATTAAAGATATGGACGAGTATCCTTAGGACCACGATACGGACGCGTATCGATAGAAACAAACAATGACGCATGTTTAAGGATTGATGATATGGACGAGTATCAACTTTTTGAACAAGGATCACGGACGAGTATTGATCTGCTAGGGAGATGCGTTAGATACGGACGAGTATCAAAGACTTATGTATAAGTAGGAAACGGACGAGTATCAGAAGGAATGTGTATAAGTATGTACAAGTATTTGTATTGAGAGTGCAAAAGGATATTTTGGATTTTATCTGCAGGGGGTAAGTTTTTTTGTGTATTGCTGGAGGAGTAATTTTAGTATTTGCAGGTGACTGGCTCGAACCTGGCTTATGATCATGCAAATGTTTGATTTTTGTCGTAATGCTCCATATTATACGGAATGTTATGCTCTGTTTGGGGAGAAATGATGCAAATGCTATGATTATGCAAATGAGAGAAACGAGATCCGTCATCTGAAATCTGCTGGGAGAACGGGTCACTGGGCGATCTGTGGGGAGAAAGGATCACTGCACGATCTTTCTGGAGAACTCTGGGGGAAGAACTATATGGGGATCCAATGTTGGGGATGAGAAGATCTGGAGACTCGCTGGGGAAAAGTGATTTAGGCATTGCTTTGGAGATCCTGCTTGGGGAGGAGAGAACTTCTGGGAAGTAATCTGTCGGAGGATCAGCTTTGTTGGGGATACTCTGATGGGATAAAAAGCTCTGTGGGGGAATACTTTTGTCAAGTATTCCTTCTGATGGTGTGACTTCCGGCTTGGCTGGGGATATAGTGCCTGATATGCCCCATGCTGTGAAAGGTTGTCCGCCTTGAGTACCTGCAACCTGTCAAACAAAGGAAACGCACAAGTTCCCTGAGGTATCCTCAACCGGATTCCATCATAGGAGTTAGGTTTGCTTAAGAGCACATATTTCCTGCAAGCATTTATTGAAAAATGGCTTATATTTTTTCATGCAAATGTTGTATTACGAACTTTGGACATTTTGCAAACAAAACAAAAAGGTACAAAACAAAGTGTGAATGAATATTTGACTTTATTGATTTGTGTGCCCTAAACTGGCGAGTACATTTGAAGAAGCTAATCCCTGAAATGAGGAGATTGCTATAAAAATTGAGAAAATAAAAGTATTATATTTGGCAATGCTGGAGTCGACGCTCCAATGAGCTTCTTCTGCTATGACCTGTGTGACTTGAACGCTCTCTTATCTTGCTTATGAAGAAAGTTAATTTTGATCGATGCTTTGTCCTTTCGAAGCTTTCCATGTTATGTGAGTGATACAGACGCATTCAGAATGCAGTTGTTCGCTTATTCCCTGATTTTGCGTGGATCGCCCTTTCGGGTTTTCAATCCACCGGGATAGCCTTTTTTGCCTGAGTTATCCGATGTGGCTTTTCAACTCAGCGGGTGTACATTTTTTTTCTTCAATTTTTCCCTTATTTTTCCCGAGTCTTTTATTCTGTTTTTGACTCGCCGGGACGCCCTATTTTTTCCTGGACTTACATTCTGGTTTTATGTCCAGCGGGTCATTTATGCGAAGTATTTTTTAACTGCATCTGAATTCACAAGAGACGGGAATTCTTCACCATCCATGGTTGCGAGCATCAGTACTCCGCCCGAGAAGACTTTATTTATCATATAGGGACCCTCATAGTTTGGTGTCCACTTGCCCCTATGGTTTGTATGAGGAGGAAGGATCCTTTTCAATACAAGCTCTCCCACTTGATATTCCCGAGGTCTGACTTTTTGATCGAAGGATTTCTTCATCCATTTCTGATATAACTGACCATGACAGATATCTGATAATCTCTTTTCTTCAATCAGGCTCAGTTGGTTATAACGAGATCGGGCCCATTCTGCTTCGTCCAGTTTTACATCCATCATTACCCGTAAGGAGGGTAATTCAACTTCAACAGGTAGAACTGCTTCCATACCATACACAAGTTGATAAGGTGTTGCCCCGGTAGATGTTCTGATGGAAGTTCGGCACCCATGCAAGGAGAATGGTAACATTTCATTCCAGTCTTTGTATGTGACTACCATCTTTTGCACAATCTTCTTAATGTTCTTGTTAGCCGCCTCAACAGCGCCATTCATCTTTGGCCTGTAAGGAGAAGAGTTGTGATGTTGAATTTTGAAGTCTTGGCACAGTTCTGCCATCATCTTGTTGTTAAGGTTTGAACCATTATCCGTAATGATTCGCTCGGGAACTCCATATCGACAAATGATATCCCTTTTAAGAAATCAGGCTACCACTTGCTTGGTGACGTTTGCATACGAAGCGGCTTTAACCCATTTGGTGAAGTAATCAATGGCTACCAGGATGAATTTGTGACCATTTGAAGCAGTTGGCTCGATCTTTCCAATCATATCAATGCCCCACATGGCGAAGGGCCATGGTGAAGACAATATATTCAAAGGATTGGGAGGCACATGCACTTTGTCTGCGTAGATCTGGAAGTTATGGCACTTTCTGGCATAGGCACAACAGTCTGCATCCATTGTGATCCAGTAGTAACCTGATCTTAACAATTTCTTTGCCATTGCATGTCCTCCAGCATGGGTACCGAAAGAACCTTCATGTACTTCGTGAATTAGTACGTATGCTTCCTTCTTGTCAACACATCTGAGCAAGACCATATCGAAGTTCTGCTTGTATAAGGAGCCATCAGTATTAAGGAAGAAACTGTCAGCTAGCCTTCTCAATGTCTTCTTATCATTAGACGATGCCCCAGGTGGGTATGTCTGAGTCTCCAAGAAGCATTTGATGTCATGGAACCAAGGTTTGTTGTCAAGGACAGTGTCCACAGAGAAAAAATACGCCGGCCGGTCTAGTTTGGATACTAAAATTCGAGGCACATAGTTGGCAGTCTGTACTTTGATCATAGATGAAATAGTGGTCAAGGCGTCTATAAATTGATTCTCATCTCGAGGGATGAATTCAAGCTTGAGTTTTGTGAAGAAAGTCAACAATCTCCTCGTATAGTCACGGTAGGGAACCAGATGCTCTTGATGAGTATACCACTTGCCATTAGTTTGGTTTATCACCAAAGTTGAACCTCTGAATACATTCAAGGTTTTGACCCTGAGATCAATGGCTTCTTCAAAACCCATGATACATGCTTCGTATTCTTCTTCGTTGTTAGTGCAGACAAAGGTGAGCCTTGCTGAGAAAGGCAGATGGACTCCTTTGGGTGTAATAAGCACTGCACCAACCCCACGACCGTTACAATTAACTGCCCCGTCGAACATCATAGTCCATGCTTCTTCTGGATCTGGCCCTTCAGTGTGAATAGGCTTTTCACAATCTTTTGACTTTAAGAACATGATGTCTTCATCAGGGAAATCAAATCTCATAGGCTGATAGTCATCGATGGGTTGCTCAGCCAGATAGTCAGACAATACACTGCCCTTGATGGCTTTGTGAGAGGTGTACTGAATATCATATTCTGTTAGAATCATTTGCCACCTTGCAACCCTTCCGGTAAGTGTTGACTTCTCAAATATGTACTTGATAGGGTCCATCTTTGAGATCAACAAGGTAGTATGAGTCAACATATACTGTCTTAGTCGGCGAGCAGCCCACGCTAAAGCACAACAAGTTTTCTCAAGCAGTGAATAACATTGTTCACATCCGGTAAACTTTTTGCTTAGGTAGTATATTGCATACTCTTTTCAACCAGACTCGTCATGTTGGCCCAACACACACCCCATCGATTCATCTAATACTGTCAGGTACATTATTAGAGGTCTTCCTTCAACTGGAGGCATGAGAATTGGAAGTTCTTGCAAATACTCTTTGATCTTGTCAAAAGCTTTCTGACAATCATCATTCCACTTGACTATTTGTTCCTTTCTTAGTAGTTTGAACAAGGGCTCGCAGGTTGCAGTGAGATGAGATATGAACCTTGATATGTAGTTCAATCTACCTAAGAACCCTCGAACTTCTTTCTCAGTCTTAGGTGCAGGAATTTCCTGAAATGCTTTAACTTTGTTGGGATCAACCTCAATTCCTTTTCCGCTTACAAATAAACCCAGCAGCTTACCAGAACGTACCCTGAATGTGCACTTGTTTGGGTTTAACCTTAACTGATATTTCCTCAGACGCTTGAATAGTTTCAAAAGGTTCACCAAATGCTCTTCCTCTGTTTGGGACTTGGCAATCATGTCATCCATGTAGCACTCAATTTCTTTATGGATCATGTCGTGGAATAATGTTACCATAGCCCGTTGATATGTTGCACCGGTGTTTTTCAGACCAAACAACATTACTTTGTAGCAGAACGTGCCCCATGGTATGATGAAGGTTGTCTTCTCCATGTCTTCAGGAGACATCTTGATCTGATTGTATCCATAAAATCCGTCCATAAAAGAAAATACCGAGAACGAGCTGTGTTATCCACCAATACATCAATGTAAGGTAATGGGAAGTCATCTTTCAGACTTGCTCTGTTCAGATCCCGGTAATCGACACACATCCGCACCTTGCCATCCTTATTTGGTACGGGTACAATGTTAGCAACCCAAGGCGGGTAACTAGTTACAGCAAGAAAACCGGCGTCCCACTGCTTTTGTACTTCTTCTTTGATTTTCATGGCCATGTCTGGGCGAGTACGACGCAACTTCTGTTTAACTGGCGGACAATCCTCTTTCAATGACAGCTTGTGCATGACAATATCTGTATCCAAACCTGGCATGTCTTGGTAGGACCAAGCAAAGACATCGACATATTCTCGCAACATCCTGATAAGTTGTTCTTTTACTAGAGTTTGCAGACTGGGTCCAATCTTCACCTCTTTCACATCTTCCTTGGTACCAAGATTGATAGTCTCAACCTCCTCCTCATGAGGAGCAATCACCTTGTCCTCTTGTCTCAAACTCTTCAGGTAAATCATAGTCTTCTTCAGCCCCTTCATCTGCTTGATTAATCAGATTGTCGAAGTCATACAAGGTCATAGCAGTGCCGTTGTCAGTGCAATCTGGAGGGTTATCTCTGCAAGGGTTGAGATTTGGTTCATTTAGTGATTGATTTTATCTTATTTAGAAAAAGTGAATGAAGTTATTATTGAGAACAACATTGTCATTTATTGTTTTGTGCGAAAATAACAAAAATGAAAAGACAGTGAGCGAAAAAGATTGTTTGCAAAAAGACGTCCATTGTTCATTAATATTCAATTTTCACAAAATACATATGGCCCTATTATAAAATGAGTCCAGACATCTTGGGCAAGATGCAGGACTTTGATGCATGCTTAAAACAGGAAATAATAATTACTCTGCAGCAGTAACCCTTATAATTTCCGGGGAAGACCAGTTGAGGACTTGTTGGCCCGGGACTCTTGGATGGATCCAGCTTTCTAGGTTGTAGTCATTCTCAGGCTCATCTTCCAAAGTGTTGACGGCATCTGGGGTCAGCATTCCCCCACTTATGAACTTGGGAGCTTCAGCAGCCTCCTCTGGAACTTGTCGGGATGGTCTGTAACCCAAACCGGATTTGTCTTCTTTCATCTGAACCTTCAGCAGCTTGCCCCAGCCTTGGGCATTCCCTTCTTCCACAACCTTCCGAGCTTCTTTGTAGGAATAAATTTAGGTGCCAATCCTCTCCTCTTGGGATGCAGCAAACACCTCAGTTGTAGCTTTGTTGACATTCAAAGCTTCAAAACCCTGACTCATGGTTTCATGGATCTCCCCATCCATTTCTATGTACTTGTATGTAGCCAGGTGACTGACAAAGATGTCTTCTTCTCCACAGATGGGGATAATTTGGCCTTCCCACTCATATTTTAACTTCTGGTGAAGGGTAGACGTTACCGCGCCGGCGGCGTGGATCCAGGGTCGACCTAACAAACATTTGTAGGCAGGCTGTATGTCCATCACATAGAAGGTAGTTTTGAAAACTTGTGGGCCAATTACCATGGGCAGCTCAATCTCTCCGAGAACCGATCTCTTAGAACCATCAAAAGCTCTAACAATTAGGTTGCTCGGACGGAGTGCAAGACCATCATACTCCAGCTTGACTAAAGCTTTCTTTGGCAACACATTGAGTGATGATCCGGTATCAACAAGGACATGAGAAAGTACAGCACCTTTACATTCCAAAGTGATATGCAAAGCCTTATTGTGGTTACGCCCCTCCGTAGTCAAGTCAGCATTGGTGAAACCTAGTGTCATACCCCAAATTTGTCCTACCCGCACCTTTCTATTTTATTTTCTGTCTAACCATTATTCAAAAATCGAAAAATATGTCATTATCATTTTTTTTAATTATTATTCCACTTTTCTAAAATATCCACATCATCATCCTTTTCTTTTCTAAATACTTTTATTTTATTTTATTTTTTAACCAAATTTTCATTTTTATTATTAAGTTTTTTTTATTATTATTATTATTATCTAAAGTCCCACAATTTTATTATCTCATTATTCTACCATATTCCTATTTTCTAAAGTCATAAGTATGTCTTGTATTATTATTATTTCATTAATCATATTTTCTTTATTATTTTTCCATTAATCATTTTTATCAGAAAATTCTACAAAAATCCATTTACAAATTCCTTTTTTAAGTTCATTTTATTATTATTTTTCCATTATTATTATCTTTTATTATTATTATTTCTATTATTTCTTTTATTATTATTATTTCTTTTATTATTTTTATTTTTATTGTTATTATTATTATTATTATTATTATTATGCTACTTTTATGATTATCAAATCCCCGCCATTTTCTTTTTAATATCACTTGCCAACTTTTATTTCCTTTTTATCATCAGTACATATCTATACACAAAAGGACACCACTCATGATTCCACTAACGACCTCCACGGTACAACTTTCCACACAATACGCAACATGATAACACAACAATGCCAGCCAAACGAAAAATGCAGCAATTGCAACAACAACTTTTTTTTCAACAACTTTTTTTTCAAAACCACAACCTTCATTTCAAACCAAATCTGAATCCGCACAAACCGTATCACCATTTCATCCCTCACCATAAACACCTTGAAACAGATTTGAACCGAACACTCCAAAATCACCACCGCATCAACTCGCCCAAAACCAACAAAACAGAACCTCCATAACATCCACCGAAATTCAACCACCACTAACCTTCGCCTGAAGCCGCGAGTACCACCGCGGACTGACCCAAAAACAGAGCCAAACCACCGATGAAACGGCCGTGAGAAAGCGAATCCGAAAGAGAGAACGGCGAGAGCATCCGAAGCGCAAACGGAGGGATAGAGAGAGATTCCGTGGAGCGCCGCCGTGAATGAGCATGTTCTGATTTCGAAACGAATGGTAGTTTTCTTCTCTTTGAGTTTTAATGACGTTTTATATTTGTTTCAAAATTCCTGAACTGTGTTATATTGTTTCGTTGCTGACTTTTTCAAACTCTTATATCCTTTTATTTATTTCCTTTATTATTCTTTTTTTCTTATTTGTTGTTAACCCTTCATGATGATTCGATCGGGCCTAGCCCGTGGTCTGCTTTAACCTAGAACACATCCTTCTCAGTTTTTTTTATTGTGCTTTTTTTTTATTTTACTTAATTGAGTTTTTATGTTTCATAATAACTTTATCTTGTTTTTTAGAAAAATTTTAGAAAATGTTTTAATGTTCTAATAATTCTCTTTTATTTCATTGTTTATTTTTTTGGGCCGATGATATGCTAAAAGATTAAATTTGTTCCGATTTTATTAAGTCGAAATGTTTAATCAATATGAGGCCCTTCTTTTAGTTAGTTTTTTTATTTTATTATTTTGACATCTAATTTAATTTATTTTATTCATTATATCATTATAAGTATTCTCAACATTATCAATTTATTATTTGTATTTATTATTCTATTTTAATTTAATTTTCGCAATTTAATTTAATTTATTTATTTTATCGCATTCCAACAAAAAGCGATTCGACTCCTCATAAAACGATTTCATTAAATCGGTTCTAAGGCAGTTAACGAACCACATCTCGACGCGTCCGAAAAGGTCCAATGCCTTCGAACAGTTGCATTCGAATAAAAAGGCTGAACGCCTTCGAACAGTTCAAAAACACTGCACACACGCTTTCTCTTGGGCAAATTACAACGAGACCCTTTTATTTCTCGCAATCCCCTGTATTTTATTTTGTATCCCTCCCCCATTTTATGTACGCATTTTATTTTCCGTATTTTATCGATTTTTATTTCGTTCGCGAACCCTTGGTCCAACGCCAAGTGGTTGCACTTGCACACTCGCACTTTATTTTTTCAGTTATTGTTTTGTTTTCCAGGATCCACTTCACCTTGCGAGCCGAGCACATTGTGCCTCGCTAATAAACCACAAAATAAAACTCCATTTGCATTCACCCTCTAACCTCAAAAAACCAAAACGATTCTCTTTAGATCCAAACCCTTGATCCAACGTCAAGAGGTCATTAGGAAATAAAACACTTTAATAAAAACAAGAAGAACTGTACGCCACGAGCCTTAAGCGGTTGAAAGGAGGATAACGAGCTCTCGTTACTCGCTCCGATTATTTCGACGCAAGACGCTCGTTTTGTTGGATGGAATAAACTATCTATAGTCTTTAGTTTAATTCGACTCCTAAACCCTTTCATCGAAGAAAGGTAATAAAACGAACAACCATCAACTATAGTAGGCCGAACTACGAGGCTCTAACTTTCCTATTGCACGCGGGAGTACGTAGGCACAAGGATCTCAATCCTTGCCGAGCACCTAGGATCAATCTAACTTATAATTCAACTCATTTCCCTCTAGCAAGTAATTCATTTAAGCATAGACATCCTTTCGCGCGTGATAACTTAGATGGTTCCCATCGAGTACGATGGATGTAGGGGGTGCTAATACCTTCCCCCTGCATAACCGACTTCCGAACCCAGGCAATGGTTGCGAGACCTTTGTCTTCATCCTCCTTTTCGACAGGTTGTATCTATATCTTCCCTTTCCCTCTTCGGAAATAAATAGAATTATGTGGCGACTCTTCAGTCTGTCCAGCGCGCGGCTCCCGTCCTTTCGGATCGTGTGAGGTCGTATTTTTCGGGGTACGACACCTAGTACATGACTAGTATTGACATTTGCAACCACCGTTTCTAACTGATTGACCGTGATTTCTTCCGGCACATAAGCCGCGTGCAAGACCTTGAGTAGCGCATTCCGGTGAGCCTTAAAACACATGAGCAGAGATAGTATGGAGATCTTGGAGGGTGTTTGGTGGAGCTGATCCACAAACTTGTAATGACTTTTCTTGATAATCCTCATGAACTCGTCCACATCCTGATCAAAGGACGTCTTCTGAGTTTCTTTTGCCGCTTGTTCTTCTGGCACCACACTTTTGCCTTTTGCTTTGGCAGCAGTTTCTGCTTCAGCATTAATTCTTGGAAACTGTGAAGCAAAGAGACGTCCTCTCCGAGTGAAGCCTCCACCTCCCCCGACATTGTCAATTTTTGGCGTAGAAGTTGAAGAGTCAAGGGTAACTTTCCTTTTATGGCGGTAAAGATCTGAGCCGTAGTGCCAAGGCACGACACTATTGTTGTCATAGGGAATTGGTCCAGGCACTGTGATGGTTACTAGACTAATTGCAGCAGAAGAAGGAGTTGTGATGGTCTGTGGATTATAGTAGATGGTGATAGGAGGTCTGATTGAAGATGGTGCAGGTGCAGGAAGTTATTGATGTTGATGATGGTGTTGTTGAAAGTTATTGTTGATAGAATCCGGAACATGGATGGTTGCTGGATCATAATAGATGGTAACCTTTGAGATGTCATCACTGGTGTTGGTTGTTGTTGTAGTCGATTCTGTTGGAATGACTTTTACTGGCGTTGTAGGAGATTCTGTTGAGATAATGTTTGTTGGTGTTGTAGGAGAGACTTTCGTTACCTTTGTAGAATATGGAACTGTTGATGTGATTTGCAAGATGCCTTCTCTGATAAGGTTGTTAATACCACTCTTCAGATTTGCATAACCATTGGTAGAAACTTTACAAGCTTCACAACGGGCCTCACAACCCGAAAACACTTGGCACTTCAATAGGTGAGCTTTTACTTCGGCCAGTGGTGTTTGAATACTTGAAATGTCATCAATCATAATTGCTGGTTGGTCCTCCTCAATGGCATTGATCTTTGGCTCACCATGATTTGGTATTGGATTCCTTGTGACATTTGGTGGAGGTGCAAAATTCAAAGCTTTGGAGTCA
The DNA here is from genome assembly GCA_963966055.1 of Lathyrus aphaca. NCBI lineage: Eukaryota > Viridiplantae > Streptophyta > Magnoliopsida > Fabales > Fabaceae > Lathyrus > Lathyrus aphaca. The sequence goes on along the minus strand of OZ014519.1, from coordinate 195,217,201 downwards.
ATCAAATCTTGGACTTTCATGTGCAGGGCCCTACACTTCTCTGTTGAATGACCAGGCGCATTGGAGTGAAAAGCACATCTGGCATTGACATCATAATTCCTTGGAAGATTCAGAGGATCTAGTGGAGCCAAAGTCCTTAGTTCAGTCATATTAAGCTTTAATAGTTGCGGGAGTAAGACTGCATAGGGCATCGGGATGGGATCGATCACCCTATTAATCTGAGAAGGCCTTTGTTGGAAAGGACGTTGTTGTTGGTTGTTGTTATTGTGAGGTCTTTGTTGCTGTTGTGGGAACTGTTGTTGTTGAGGTGTTGGAGTAGGGATGGTGACTGCAACCACTAATCTTTGCAAGTACTGGGGTCTACCTCTACTAACATGCACTGCATTAGTCTCCCCTGTCCTTCTAGGTCCTAAGAAGGGTTTCTTTGCATTGCTGGAGCTAGCGCCATTGTCAGAAATCTTACCCATCTTCAATAGGCTTTCGATTCTCTCGCCTGCTATAACCACATCAACAAAACTGGTAGAAGAGAAGGCAGCAAGTCTATCAATGTAGGTCCCTTACAAGGTATTCATAAACATATCAGCCATTTCCCTTTCAGACATAGGTGGCTGGACAGCAGCAGAAGTTGTGTCTACCTTTGAGCGTATTCACGAAAACTTTCTCTCGAGGACTGAGACATACCCATCAAGAGGGTCCTATTGGGGGCCATATCCAGGTTGTACTGATATTAGCGTATAAAGGCCTCAGCTAAGTCTTTCCAGTTCCTGACAATAGCCCTTGATAGGTGTGAATACCACTCTCTGGATGCCCTGGTTAAACTGTCTTCAAAGTAAAACATCCACAGTTTCTCATCCATGGTATATGCTTTCAATCTTCCCAAAAAAGATTGCAAATGGGTACGAGGACAGGATGTACCATTATACTTTTCAAAGAATGGAGGTTTGAACTTGTGGGGAATCCTTACCCCTTCCACTAAGCCTATATCCATCACATCGAATCCCAAAGAGTTTTGGGATTCCAGGGATCTTAGCTTCTCAGATATCTCGTCCAAATGATGATCATAAGCTTCAGGATTGAGGATCTTCCTGTAGAATACAATCTCCAGTGTTTCTTTGGCCATGCCCAAGGATATTAGCTTTAGGATTGTTGTCAGGTCAAAACACTACTGGAGTCGTTCGTGGCTGCTTACGCTCATTGTTACTAGTACCTCCAGTGCCTGCGTGGTTATCTTCCGGGGTTTGCCGCTCGACCAACTCCCTCAATCTTTCTTAGGTCTGGGCCAGTCCAGTCATCACAGCCATGAATTGATTCATTTGGGTCCCCACTTCTGTCCTCACATCTATCATTTGAGTCCTCACATCTGTCAGTTCCTGCTGTAGCTGATCCATTTGTAGACTCGGAAGGTTGTGTCGATTTGGATATATGTGGATGCGATTGACGGGAAAAACCCTCCTGCGAGCAATATTTCCTGAAACAATCAACAAAGTGAGAAGACAACAACAAAACGCCTGCAAAACAAAGGATATGAGATTAGCATGCAATGCAATATGTCTAATTGTCTTCAGAGGGTATCCGGTTTGGTTCTTGGTTTTGACCTTCCGGACCTCTGGGAGATGAAGATGTTGAACGGAATCCACAAAAACCAATAATACATAGAATACAAGTGGTGTTTCCAAAATACAACTAGTTTGAATACAACAAGAAATAAAAACTCCCATGGTGAGTTGAAATACAACAATAAACTATAATACAATCAGTTCACGAATACAACAAAACAAACTCCCATGGCGAGTCAAAATACAAAACCAAGAGTACAACAAACAAAATCACCATGGTGAGCTAAAGAACAATCAAATAGACATAAAGAAAATCAGACATCTAGTCCAAAGGCATCCTCCCTAACTTCCTTCAGAGAGCATCAGTTACTGGTCCAACTGGGTGCTCTGTAATGGTTCTGATGAGGAGGTTTCTGGTTGCAATGGAATTTGTCATCTTCTGATACTTGTCTTGTTCTTTGGATCTCTTTAACCCCGCCCGGAGTTTTAACTCTGATATCTCCTTCTGAGCTTCTAGCAGTGCTTCTTGGCTTCTTTTCTCATTAGACTCTAACTGCTCTATCTTGGCTTGCATATTCTGGTCTTCTTCCAGACAAGCTTCAGTTATCCTAACCCATTTATCCTGACTCTTCTCCAGATAATGCTCAACTCTTGCCCTTTGAATATTTGCTTCCTTACATGCATTCTTCAACACAAGTTCTCCTGCTAGGACTTTCCTGATGAAGTATTCAATGTTCTCAATTTTGGTTACATGCTCGATGCGCATCTTTTCTAACCTCTCAATGTCTAGACGACCATCGTTCCTTTCCCAAAGGGTCTTCTTCAAAGTTTCAGCCAGTTGGGTTTTTCTTTCTTTCAAATTTTCAAACTCTTCCAGGCTTACTGTAGCTATGGGCTCAACTGCTGATTGTCGCTCCCCGGATTTCCATCCTGGTACAAACGCGAAAGTGGCGCGGAAAAGAGAATAGATTCGCCAGCCAGGCATTTTTATCCCGAAGAAAGGGAATGGTAATGCTGCACAAACCAGAAGAAAAGAAAAGGAAGGACACAGGTCCTGCGAACCAAAGAGACTGGGTTCGGGAGTCGGTTACGACCTGGGAAGGTATTAGCACCCAGATCGTCCGCCGTACCCGACGGGATCCACGCTTGCAAAGAAACTATTTCAAAGGGTGAGGGTATGAAAACTGCAGCAAAAGAAAAGAAATGGACTGGAAAATAAATTGAGAAAAGAAATGAAATAAGAAGCAAAGGAAAAATGTAGGGAAAATAAAGATTGTGCTCGAACGGGCCCTACCCCGCTGCCTACGTACCTCATCAGGACAATGAGGATCAGAGACGTCGTAGTTCCCCTAACTAGGGGTACTAAAAGGAAATTGCTTGTGAATTAAAGGCTTGAACTGCCTATGTCAATGCTCAGGTGTTGCAGGCTCGGACGACGAGTGCGTTACCGTCTTGCAAAGTGACAAGTAGGAGCAAGTTCGCGGACGGAGCGAATGAGGTGAGAAAAGAATTCCCGAAGGAAAGACGCTTATTGTTTGTTTGTGTTTTTTAGAAAGCTTTTAGGAGTGTGTCACAAGGAAGTGAACTCAAGCTCTTTTCCATGGAATGTGCACTTGTCACTACATTCCAAGATGGAATAATAGAACAAGCACACTCAAGTAAGGAGAAGATCCCCAAAACTTGAACCCAAAGATTAGGGCCTAAGCTCACTAACTTGTTTAATTATTAAGTGCTTTTGGTTATTTACAGATGAAGAAGTGTTTTTTAGGCTTTTCTTTTATGAAGAAGATACCTTGATCAGACTTGTGCATCACAAGGTAAACTTGTACTATCCCAAGATGGGAAGACCACAAGCATACCTCATGGAATAAGGCTATGGATCAATGCATCTCTTCAAAGTTATTAAAGTGTTTTTTATGATTATGAGATGAGAAGAGAAAAAGAACCAAAGGAGCAAAAAGGAAAAACTAGGGGGAAGTTTCTATCCTAAGTTAGCATGCATGGAGTTCCTAGGGTTTGTGAGGTCTTTCTAACCTAAAAAGATCTCAAGAGAAGAAGAAGAATATAAGAGGAGAGATGAGAAAGGCCTAAGCCCAACAAGAAGATGTTAGTCCATATAAACAAAATGAGAAGAGATGAGAAATGGAGATGTGGAACTCAATTCCCACATCTCAACCTTACCATAGCCCCTGCAAGATTAGTGTAATAACATAAAATCAAGGCATAAACCAACAATTCAGAAGCTACTCAAGCATATAGGCATGGCAATGAGCTCACAAGATGATAAGCAAAGCAACATAAGATCACATTGAGATGATTAGAAGTGAAACAAGTGCAATGAAGGCATGCTTAACACTTAAAGAAATAAAGCACATAAAAGAGACCCAACACCAAGACTCAAGGAGACTCAAACCCTATCCTAAGACCAGGAGCAACCATAGACCTCTAAAGGACCCTAAAAGATGAAGAGAAGTTGGCACAAGTGCCCTTCTAAACTTAAAAGAGACTAGAAGACTCAAAGAATGCAAAACAAGGCAAGGTGAGGAAGAAAATACCCAAGAAAAAGATCCAAGCATTTAAAAAATCTACCCAACCAGAAAAGTACTCTTCAAACACAAAGAAATGAGAATCCAAAAGGGTTTGCAAAAATACAGCACCAAACTAGGTCAATGAAGCTCAAGGATGCAAGGTATCACCATTTAGGGTTTTGAAAATTAAGGCACAAGTAACTCAAGCAAAGTCCATCAAGGAAATTTGTGAAAATCCAAGATAAATCATGAAGATAGTAGAGTGTCTTAGGATTTGAATGCAAAAAGAATGGGGTTCATAGCTTAAAGGATGAGAAAAATAGAAATTGGACAAGGCAGATTGGTCTATGAGAGTCCACAAGAAAGCAATGCTCAATGTTGAATTTATTTGGCCACGTGGGATGAAAATAAAAATCTGGAAAAATTATGATAAAAAACTAGGTGAATCAAGGAGTGCATATGAATTTTTTTGGATTTTTTAGAGTTAAGGAAGTATTTAAAATGGATCAAAAGCAAATGAAATAAAATTGGTAAAGAAAAAGAATAAAAATAAAGCAAATGGGCCAAGGGGGGTGCAAGAAGTAACACGCTAGTTAAGAAAAACACATGGGCCGCGCATGGGGGGGTGCAGATAGCGCTGGGGGGCTGCTGCACCTTCTTCTTCATGAGAAAAACCCTAAACCTTCACCACCATTAATGAACAAACCCTAACCCTAACCTTATCCACATGAAAAATCAAAACAAGCCGCGGCAAGCCATGAAACTCTCCAGAATACATAATCTAACATCACTAAACACAAATACATGCTTGGATTGGATTAAAATTCAAAGAAACTCAAGATATGAATGAAAATAAAATTGTCCATGAAACTTTAAATCACCATAACTTTGTGAATACTCAACCATTTCACAAACTACAAAGAGCATTGTAACCACCACAACATGAGGATTCTAAAACATACAACCAAATACATTTCTATGAGATTCGAAATTTGAGCATACCTAAGGTGGTGTTCCAAATTTGAAGTCAAGAATGGTATAAAGTGATGGCAAATGATATCCTTATCCCCTTAGATGCAAAATAAATGCATCTAAGGCTTTACAAACTTGTGAATCCAACAATATGCTTCCTTGTGCTTCAAAGCTTCTCAAATGGCCACTTGAACAAACTTCACTATAAATCTAGATCCATGTGTGCTTAATGATCCTTGAGATGAGAGGAGTATGAATATGGTATTGGATTGAAGAAAGCTTGCCTAGATCAAAAGTTATGGCACAAAATGCAAATGTGCACAAGAAATGAGAAATGGATGATTCTTGAAGAATAATCCAAACAAATGGTATGGAAATGATCTATGAGTGATGAGGATTAAGGATCCAGCAAGAGTTTTGTGAATGGATTCTTGTAGCAAGAGTTTGTGGAGAATGAGCAATTTTGCATAAAAGATGAGAATGAGAGAATGAGTGTGTAATTTGGCTGCCTCTAACCCTAATTCTGATTGTTATGGAATATATATGGCAATGCAAAAGGGTTAGAACAAATGCACGTGAGAGAGAGCTGATTTTTGTGAAAATGCAATTTTGGCCCAAGTGTGCCATAGGCATGCCAAGCTCATGATTCGCTGGCCTCTCTTGCATGTGCATTCACCATCCCACCAATGATTCCCAGCAAACAACTTCAGCCCTTGGATGTAAGCTATCACACAATTGCCATGCCTTGTGCAAATTCAAGTGTAAAATGCAAGTTTTATGGAACTTTTTCATGTGCATGAATTTTTCCACTTTTCTTTGAGCCAAATGACCTAAATGGGATGCATTTTGATTGTGTAAACTTACTTTGGACATAGCATAGCAAACTATCCATTTTTGAGCCTTTGTGCAAATGGCTTGGCCTTGAAAATTTGAAATTTGCCCTAGAATGCTCAAATTTTCGAGGGGCTTTTAGAAAAATCTAGGAATCTCCAGAAAATTCTCTTGTACTTTTTAAAAATGGCAGCCCTTACTCTCCAACTTTCATGTTTACTTTGGGTCCATTTGAAGATTTTTTGATCAAGTTAAGGCCTTGTGAAGTTTTAGGTCAAAATAGCCAAAAATATTAACTTTTCCATGACCAACTTTGTGCACTTTTGCCAAAACCCCTCAAACCACCAAAATTCTTGTACTTTAAGCTCACCAAACATCTTATAACATTGAATAGACCTCATTTGGCCAAAAAAAATTGGGTTAGACCCCTTGGAATGGCACAGTTGACTTTTTCTGGGCCCAGTTGACTTTCTGCTTCATCTGCAAGTAACTGAGGCAATGACTGACTTCCACTTGGAATTTTTCCATGAAAATTGACATGTAGGAACCTCTTATCATATAGAAAACATTTCCTAAAAGAGTTGGCCAAAATTATGAGGTTAAGGCCCTTGAAGCCAAAACCCTAATTTGGTTGCACTGCTTAGGAGCCTTGCATTGTCTTGAAACTTGTGATGATTAAGCAATCTTCTGAGCTTTTGCAAGTGAACTTGGCCTTGCCAAAGGAGTCTAGACTCATCATAGGCCTCCCACAAATCCATTGGAACCCTTGCCTTGGCTTAAATGGCCTTCAACACCTCCCCATATGGCCATAAGCCTCATGCTAGGGCTTGATGTTTGTCATGCTTTATTTTTCTATGATATAATGTTATATATATGATATGCTTATGATGCAAATGGTGTATTATGATGCTTAAAATGAAGAGGGAAAATTTGAGGTTCTACACTGATGACCCTGGTACATCTTCCAGGGTGAATGGTATACAGGTAATCTGTCCTCTGATGCGTGACCATTCAGTGTACTGAGCAGAGGCTATGTTGTTGCACTTCCCCAGAATAGAAGTCCCTTTAGTCTGTATGTGGTCCCAAGCCCAGGCTGTTGGTCGGACAATGGCATGATTGTTCTGAATAGCACAATAAAGAGACTTTGTTAGGTCTTGCTCCCTAGGTGGATGTATCAAGGAATACCCCAACTGTCTTTTGAAAAGTAAAGGATTGTAATTGATGCAACCCTTTACTCCAATAAGTGACACATTTGGGTATTGCCCACAGCTTGTTATTATGTCTCGGCCCTTGGTGTTTTGAGTACACCATCTTATATCTTCTGAAGTAAGGGCAATCATCCTCTTAGCCCAATTCCTTGACTGATGTGGGTTTAGGAAAGCTTCCGTCTTCGACATATGCTTCATCAACCAACTGTAGAAGAGAGGGGTACAACACCTTACCATTCTTCCTCTCTGTTTCTCATTCCTCTGATGAACTGAGTAGTAGAAGTCTCCCAATAAGGTGGGAACCGGGTTCTTTAGCGTGAAGATGTGAATTGCATTCTTGATTACAAACTTAGGCTCATCTGCAAACAAAATGATATCATAATGTTGAGGGCTAGGAGAGCACAGACAGTTTCCCAATTCCCTTTTGCAGCATGCTTTGTAGCTTGAGTAATCAAGAAATCCAAATGGAGGCCTGGGATTTCGGCTTTGGAAGTCATGTGCTCATCAATGATAGTTGCTTCTAGGTGTAATGCTTTGGCTATGTCTTCATTCTTTGGAGGAGTTATTTCAGGATTGAAAGGAATTCCTCTTCTGATAGGGACACCCAATAGCATAGAGTATTCTTCCAGCAACGGACCTATCTGGAAGCCTGGGAAAGTGAAGCAACGTAGAGGAGGGTCATAAAACTGAAGACAGGTGTGAATCATACTCCTCTGCAATGTGTCCAAGTCCATGATCATGTCCAGGATTCCACCATAATGCTCTCTAAATAAGGGAACATGATCAGGGGTGATAAGGGCCTGTATCTTCCTGATGCCTGCTAGAGGATACTCAAAGAAGTTGTAGGTGATGTTGCTTTTCCTGGTTGAATCCATGTTGAAGATGTGTGCTGAAGGAGATAACTGAAGAGGACAACTGAAGAAGATAGCTGAAGAAGTGCTGAAGCAGATAAGCTGAGCAGGAGAACGATCAAAACCAAACCAAGGGAAGGTGGATACCCTATAAAACAAATAGAAAAATGTTAAATGATGCAATATGATGTATGCTTATGATATGCAAAGATTTGTGATCATGTGATGGATTATCAGTTGCCTTTTGACAGGATCCTTGAGTGTTCAGAGTTTCGGATGGAGGTTTGAGAACCAATAACCAGGTGGGGGACTCAAATAAAGAGTCAACAATCCAGGGTTTCAAAGAACTAGTCCAAAATAGTACATCCTTAAGAACAAATTCTAGTAGCAAGGTATGTTGAGGTCAAGGATTCCTACAAACCTGTAAACAACCCAACCCACTCACAGGTATTGTTCTAGAACAAGGATCCTCAGGTTCGGATCTATTATGAGAAGTGTAAACACTTATAACCCGGAGGTACAGTGTTTACCTTAATCATAAAGGATCCTCCTCTAATTCAACTCAGATGCTGAAGGTCATCAAAAAGGTCATCCAGACTGAGCAGGCTTTCCAGATAGCCCTAGCACTACAGAAATCCGTAGGACAAAGTTCTCAAAAGGAAACCTATGTCTGAACCGTGTTTTCATATTCCCGCACCAGACCGAAATAGAATGGGAAAGAATACAAAACCACTCTAATCATATGTGTTACTCAGGCCTTTGTGTTGGACCTTTCTCACTGGAATACCCCTCCCACCAAAGCAAACCAGGAATCCAGCATAATGATATGATAATAATAAATGAAATGCAGAAAGCAATAAATGAAAGTGATAAAGTAAATGCAATAAATAAAGCTCTACAGGAAGCAATAAATAAAGCAAAAACAAAAGCACAAATAGCACATAACACTCCAAATAAACACAAACAGATAAGTGCTAGGAGAAACCCACAAGAGAACCAGAAGCCCTGGTTGCAAAGTCCCCATCAGAGTCGCTAAGCTGTCGCTCCCCAGATTTTCATCCCAGTGCAAACATGAACTATCGGTTATGTTGAAGGTTGGGGTTGAATAGAATCTCCAGTTAGGAATTTTTATCCCGAAGGAAAGGTAATGCTGCATAAACCTAGAATGAGATAGATAAGGCGGTTGTGAACCAAAGAGACTGGGTAAGGGGGTAGGTTACGACCTGGGAAGGTATTAGCACCCAGATCGTCCGTCGTACTCGACGGGATCCACGCATACTTGATTGTGTTTAAAAGGGGATAGTGTATGTGCTAAACTGTGTATAAAAGGCTATGGAGGAATGGATGTACAGAGTGTCAGTGGAAGAAGAAAATGAGTGCTCAAAACTGAGGCTGAGGAAAGAGAATTGAGAGGAGGAGAGGGGGGAAGCAAAGAGACTTTTGTTCGATAACTGTTAAGTTATGCCTACGTATCCTCTCGTGTAATGAGGAAGTCAGAACACCGTAGTTCGACTCAAAGAGACTTAGTGTTTTTGGTGTGAACTGCTTGCTCGTCTATGCTCAAGTGTATGACTCGTCTGGCTCGAGTGCTAACTGTCTTGCATTAGACGGGAGAAGCGAATTCTCGTTTTCAGAGTGAATGTGATGAGAAAAGAATCCCGAAGGAGACGTTTATTGTTTGTTTTTGTGTTTTCAGTTTTTTGTTGTTTTTGGTGTTTTTCATAGGATAATGAGCTTAAGCCTTAATCAAGGGTTTGTAAAATCATTATATCATCCCTGATTAGGGATAATGAGTCTACTTAAGTATGAGATGCAAATCTCAGCTTAATTACCCTAATGATGTAGGATTAAGATCATTAACCTACTTGTGATTATTAAGTACTTTCGGATTTTTTTGTGTGTTAAGTAATGAGTTTAATCTCTAATCAGGGATTAGTGAACTCATTACACCATCCTAAGAGAAGGATAATAGATGAGAACACTTAAAATAAGGAAGACTCCTCAACTTAATCCATGGTTAGGGATTAAAATCATTATATAACAAGCCTTTATTAAAGTGGATTTTAATTAAAGGTGTGATTAAGAAATGGATTTTTATGTTTGTAAGACTAAACCTGAGGGGGACTTGTCCATTGAACACTAGGGTTATTCCCTCTGAACCAACAGGCAGAGATGTAACCCTAATATAAGGCCCAAGTTACAAGATTAAGTCTTAATGATTATTAGGTGTTTTGATTAGGAGGTGTAAACAACTTAAAGGATTAACACTAAGTATTAAAGTTATACACTCCATCCTAAGATAAGGATAAAAGCATAACCCTAATTCAGAGTCTTAAAACTTTAACTGCTTAGCCTTGATTATGAGATGAGAAGCAGAGACTCAAGGAGACTCAAAGGTAAAAACTAGCGGAGACTATGTTTAAACCTAAATTTATCATGCTTGGATATTCCCATGGTTTGTGAGGATTAGATAAAGATCTTCAGGTGTCCACCAAGGAAGAAGAAGCAGATGAAAAGAGAAGAGAAAGGAGAATAGGTTACTTACTTCCTGAAGAAGTTAAGTAACCTAAGAGAAAGAAAAGGAGCAAGAGAGAGCATAAGTGAGACAAACTCACTTCAAAGACAAATAAATATGCAAATGAAGAGATAAGAAGAGTTTGGATGTGGAGGCAAATCCACATCCTAAACAACTTACCTAAAGCCCCTAAAATGGTTAGTATGAATGCATAAGAATGTGGAACAAAAGGAAATAAGGCAAATGAAGATGCAATGATCAAGACCAGAAGTGCAAACACAATTCAAATGTGTTATGGAATGATGCAAAGACATGTACAATGTTCATGCATGATCATACAAGAGATGGAATGCAAAGGAAGGCATGTTAGAAGCTTGAAATCACATGAATACACATAAGAAGTAATGAATGCAAAACATACCAAATGGATGCAACAATGATCAACCAATGTTCATACATGTCCTAAGGTATCTAAGATGACATACAAATGCATGAGATGTCATGACAAGTTCATATGATGAAGGTATGCAAAGATGAATGCAAATGAACATGGCAAATTAGGGTTTTAAGAAAGTATGAGATGCACATGTCCACAACAGAAGGATAACACATGATACAAATTTGAAAGTGCAACCAAATGAACCCTAAACACACATAAGATCATTCCCCAAAGGTGGAGGTCAGAAGTTATACCAAAGTCAAGTTATGGTTTTTCTAAGTTAGGCTAGGGTTTTGGGTACTTCTTCATGAATACTTCCAAACAAATGGAAAATGCAATGCAAAAATATGAGTTAAATACCCTAGATACTACATGAAAATTATGAAAGGATGCAAAAAGAACCATGTGCAAACTCATCTTGGTTGATCAAAAATGGATTTTTGAAGTTAGGGTTATTAAAATAGGAAATTTGGAAACCCTAATTCATGGTTAATTGTCAAAACATGATCAAACCCTAAAAGAAATTTCTAAGATGAGTTTTTAAATTTTTCAAAATGTTTATGGATGCTTCATGAATTTTTTTGTGATTTTTAAATACCTAAAATTATTTTTAATTAATTAAAATGAATTAATTAATTAAATAATACAATTAAATGATTTAAAAATATATTTTTAATGCAAAAATTAAAAATAAAAATATTTTTGGTTTCTGAAAATTATTTAAAGTGAAAGTGCAAAAGATTATATTTTTATAAAATGATTTGCTATTTTAAATAAATAAAGGAAAACAAAATGAAATAAATAAAATAAAAATGCAAAGTAATTGAAAGGAATGGCTCAGATGCAAAGTTGAGGATATCAAAGGCTGAGATGGTGAGTCAGCGTGACTTGGGGTATGAGGATCTAAGGGTCCAAGTTCAAACATTGGCTTCGCGCGTGATCCAAAGGTCAGCATTCACTCTGATTTAATTAATTAGGTTTTTATTTAATTAATTAAGATTAGGGTTTAATGACATATCTGGGTCGTTCGTGCACTAACTTAATCAGGATCCTATGGCTTAGATTCAAACTGGAAACACTAACCCTAATTACTCTCAGATGACCGGAACAGTGCTCCGGTTATCTTCTCCGGCCAACCCCAAACCCTATCTTCTCCTACATGCCACTAAAACTCATAAATATTGCCCAGAAATGATCCTCTAACATCACTCAACTCAAATCAACAATCAAATGGCATTTATATCACAAGAATCAAGCAAATCGAAACAAACATCAAACACGGGCAGAATTTCAGAACACCATAACATACTCATTTTTCACTCATTTTCAGTTTTAAACACATCAACATGACCAGCATAACATGTAGATTCACATTTTAACAAGAAATTAAGGTTCTGGAAAAATTGTTCTTGAGGGATACCTGAGTTGGAGTTCTTCAAACTGGAGCTTTCGAGGCCTTCCCTTTGTGAAAATCGACTCCTTTGGACCTCCTGAAGCTATTGAGATGCTTGGATGAAGTTTATTTTGGCTAGTTTGTGAGATACAGTTCTGATATGGCAGAAATCGTGTTTGTGTTTAAGGCTGTTTCAGGTCATGGTATTGGGTGGGTTTTGTTCCTTGAGTGATAAGGAGTTGAATGGTGAAAGAAAATATGATGTTTGATGGTTGTGCAATGAGTTTCGAAGAAATGAAGTTTTTAGAGGATTTTTGCAATCTGAGCTTGTGGTTTGTTTCAAGGCTTCATGTCATATGTTTTATGATGCTTAGGGTTTGTATAAACAATGTCATTGGTCAGAAGAGTTGTTGTGGCACTGTGGGATTGGTATGGCTTGAATTGCAAAAAAGTCAAGATTTGTGTACTTGAGGTATGGGCTATGGAAGAGCTGATTTTCTGGCTATATTGTGTTCAACTGGCTTCAAGGATGACCTTTGGATCAAATGTGGTGAGCTGTGAGGCTTGGAACACAAGTTTGAAGTGATTTTTCAAATTTCCAACTTTGAGAATTCTTGAGATGCAAGTCATGAAAACCCTTGGTTCTTGGCACAATTCTAGTCTAAACAAGTTGTATTATGTCTCTATGATGTGTAGAAGTGCATTAAGGGTCATGAGAAGGCTTGGAAAGCAAAATTACACATTTCCCTCTTTGGCATGAACTTGAAAATTATGTGATTTTTGCCAACTTTGATCCATCATAACTTGAGTTCTAGGATAAATCAAGATGAGTTCTTGTACTTTTTGAAAATGGGAAGATCCAATCTACAACTTTCATGTTTGAAGAAAATTTATTTGAAACCTTTTTGATCAAGAAAGAGGAGGTTGAAAATCTTTCCCAAAAATGGAAAGTTTTCATTACAAGTCATGTCCAAAAATAGCAACTTTACCAATGGCTCTAAATTCTTCAATTTTATGAACTTCCAAGCATTCCTAAGATCAAATAAAGATCATAGGACCTTAAATTGATGAAGATGGCCCTTTGGTACCCTTGATGGAGGTCTCAGATGCCCTGATTCTGACTTTTCTTGCACAACAAGTTACCATTTGATCAGATGATTCCACAAGGAATTTTTGCATCAAATTTGATACACATGATCCTTATAACATATATAGACCAATAGAATCAAGAATGGCCAAAAAATTTAAGTGTAAGGGCCTCAAACCCAAAACCCTAATTTATGGCCATCTGTGTAGGAAACCCTAAGCCTGCCTGGGTAGCTGTGCAATCCTCTGAGATTTTGTGACTTTAAAGCAAACTTGGAGGTATAGTATGATCATATAACACTCATGGACCCTCTTGGCATGCTTCATGGCCTCTGAGATGGCTCAAACCACTTTTAAGATTCACTTGATCACAAACCCTAGTTATGCAACTTATGTAGTGAAATAACTATGCAGTGTGAGATGGTATGCTTATGCAATGCAATATGAAGGATCACAAGCCAAGGTGTGAGAAAAAGGAGAGGGCAAATTTGGGGTGTTTATAATGTGCCTTGTAATCAGTTTGGTTATAGTGGAATAATTCCTTGTCTAAGACAAATCATCTTCCGAGGGGTTGACTGGATTAGCTTGAGTTTTTCACGTGAACCAGGATATATCTTGTGTCTCTTTCTCTTGTTTATGCTTTAGTTTATTTACTTATGCTTCCCTAGCGCAATAACGTTAAAAGCATAAAAAATTAACAAGAGCGAGAACATCAATTCAATCCCCCATTTCTTGTGTTTTTCTCACACCTTCAAAATTTTCCTATGATACAAGCTTCCAATTGTTAACTTTGATACCATATTACTCCTAAGCCAACGCTTAAGTCGAAGCGGAAAACAAGATGTTATCTAGTTTAATAAAGAAGAATGTTGGTCAGAAGCCATAGAATTGGCATAAAACCCTAAACCAAGTTTTATGGGCATGTTGCAATTCTCCCAAGGAGTTAACTACTCTATACCATTTTGACTTGGGTATGGGCATGACTTAGTGTTGCCTTTAGAAATTTACTTGCAGTTAGTTAGGATTCAAAGACTATGTTTATGTGTATATTTCTCTTGTACGAAGCTAAAGCATTATATAAAACCCATTGATGTATATATATCATCTCATTTCGACGTAATAAAACACATGTTGTCTAAATCCATTCTACATAGTCGAATTGGAAAATGGGCCTTGGCCTTAACTGAATATTCTTTAAAGTGTATGCCTCTAAAAGCTGTCAAAGGACAAGTGGTTGCTGACTTTATAGCTGACCACTCCATAATTGAAAATGAAATAAAATACGTCGAAATAGAACCTTGGAGATTATATTTCGACGGTTCCAGTCACAAGAATGGAACAGGTGTTGGGGTGTTGATCATTTCTCCCAATAAAATTCCAACAAAGTTCAAGTACAAAGTAGAAGGCTTGTGTTCAAATAATGAAGCAGAATATGAGGCTTTGATTGCTGGACTTGAAATATTGTTGGAATTGGGGGCAACAAAGGTCGAAATAATGGGTGACTCTGAGTTGGTAATAATGTGTTTCATTTCGACGTAATGAGTTGGTAATAATGTGTTTTATTACGTCGAAATGAGTTGGTAATAAGTACAAAGAAAATTTGATCATGTACTTTGTAATAGCCAATAGACTCCTCAAGAATTTCGACAGTGCAGCCTTTAAACACATTCCTAGATTAGAAAATCAGGAAGCAAATGACTTGGCTCAACTGGCATCAGGCTACAAAGTGTCGAAAGAAAATTTGGAGAAAGCTGTCGAAGTAAGAGGAAAAGTATTATCCACTAGATTGTCCCCATCAGATTTGGAAACCATAAGACTGGGTTATGGTGACGAAGAAAATTTTGAAATTTTTAATGTAGATGATCCAGAGGTAGGACATTGGAGAAAACCTATTAAGGATTATTTACAAAATCCAAACTAGACAGTCGAAAGAAAGATAAAGTATAGAGCTTTAAGCTATGTACTCTTTGGAAATGAGCTATTTAAAAAGACTGCAGAAGGAGTCTTACTAAAATGCTTAGGTGAGACTGAAGCTTATATAGCCTTGTCAAACGTGCACAGTGGTGCATGTGGTGCACACTAGGCAGGTCACAAGATGAAATGGTTACTATTTCGACAAGGGATGTATTGGCCAACAATGTTAAAGGATTGTGTCGAATTTGAAAAGGGGTGTCAAGAATGCCAAATTCATGCAGGCATACCTCATGTGCCTGCAAATGAGTTACACTCTATTATAAAGCCTTGGCCATTCAGAGGTTGGGCTTTAGATTTGGTTGGGGAAATTCGACCAGCTTCTTCAAAGGGGCAAAAATACATTTTGGTTGGAGTAGACTATTTCACTAAGTGGATTGAAGCTATACCACTGACGAATGTAGATCAGGAGGCAGTTATAGAATTCATCCAGAAGCACATAATTTATAGGTTTGGAATACCAGAAACTATAACCACTGATCAAGGATCTGTGTTTACTGGAAAAAACATGCAGGCATTTGCAAAAGAGACAGGTTTTAAGTTATTAACTTCGACACCTTATTATGCTCAAGCAAATGGACAGGTCGAAGCAGCCAACAAAGTTGTGATAAATCTGATAAAAAAGCATGTGGGTAAAAAACCTAGGAATTGGCACAAGACTCTAGATCAAATCCTTTGGGCTTGTCGAACGTCTCCTAAAGAGGCAACTAATTCTACCCCATTTAAGTTAACTTATGGGCATGATGCAGTATTACCAATTGAAATCTATTTACAGTCAATACGAATTCAAAGGCATCATGAAATTCCATCTGAGACTTATTGGAGTATGATGATGGATGAGTTAGTTGATTTAGATGAAGAGAGATTGTGTGCTTTAGAGTTGATAAAAAGGCAGAAAGAAAGAGTCGAAAAGTTTTATAATAAGAGAGTAAAATTTAAAGCCTTTTTAGTTGGTGATCTGGTTTGGAAAGTGATTTTGCCTATGGACAAGAAAGATAGATTGATGGGAAAATGGTCTCCTAAATGGGAAGGACCTTTCCAAATCTTAAGAGTTTTTTCAAATGGCGCATATGAAGTCGAAGAAATGAAGAAAGATAAAAGAATACTGAAAATAAATGGCAAATATTTGAAAAAATATAAGCCAACATTGCAAGAAATAAAGATAGAAATGGAATAAATTCATAAAATTGCAAGAAAAAACTTGTCTTCGCCAAACAGATGGCGTGAGTAACATTACATATAAAAAGCCTTGAAAGGCTGCCAAAGAAGAACAAAAGAAAAACTTATTTCTATTACAAACTACTGTTGAAGAAAAGTTGCTTTGAGTTCGTCAAATTTCTTCTGTTGAAGTTGAATTCGACGTTCACAAAGGCTTTTACCAACAAACAGTTCGTCAATTTCTCTGTGAAGTTGTTGGGTTGTTTCTGCATGCTGAAGCCCCTTCTGAAGCTCTTTGTCAATTTCCTCTTGGTTTGGTTGTTGAAGGCTGGCTTGACATTCCTTCTCTTGAAGAATCTTCTTCTGGAGTTCGACAATCTGAGCTTGATAAGTCTGGATTTTACTTTCGCATTCGGCAACAGCTTTGGAGTAATCTTCAGAAAGTCTGTTTAGCTCTGAGATTCTTTCAGTCGAAGAAGCTACAACATTCCACTCTGAGACTTGTTTTTCAGATTTAGTTGTGATGCTCTGAGAAAATTCTTTTTGGCGAAGTAAGTCAGCACTCACCGAGTCAATCATGGACATCAAGTCCATTACCAGACGGCTTTCATCAGTAGAAGCCTCCAAGAGATTGGCCTGTTTTAAAAGTTTCTTCAGATCATATTGTGCAGAGGGATTTTCGGCCAGAGCTTTAAATAAGTCTACCCCAAGGATTTTGGCCTTGATCTCAGCCATGACAACACTAATTGGTTGAACTTCAGAAGTAGCTCCAGAAGTTGTCGAGCTGCTGTGGGAAGAATCCTGAAAGTTGTACCTAGAGTTGAGTAAGGCCTTCAGATATTCCAGAGGTTTTCTTACTTTCAGGCTTTCAATTTCTTCATGAGACAAGCTTGTCGAACCCGTGTTTAGAGGAGTTTCTGTTGGAGTTTCTGTTGGAGTAGGAATAGCTTGGGCACTTCCTCCAGGGTGCAAGCTTGTATCTGGATGCTTCGACGGATCTGTTTCTTCTTCAACAGCCTCCTTGTCAGCTTCTGCTGTATCGATTGGCCCTTGTAATTGTGCATCTTGATCTTGAGCAGTTTTTTCTTCCACAATAAATTATGGGCGAAGAGGGGAATTGTTGTCGGAGGATTCTGGGTCACTGATGTCGAAGTCACTGAAGGTCTGAGGGCCATAAACACCAGCATCTGGAGTGGTTTCTTCCAGAAGTCGTTCAGCTAAAGTCTTCTCAGAATCATAAGGGATAAGCTCTTCCTAGACTTTGGAAGTTTCTTCGACATCAAGGTTAACCTGAAGTCAACAGAAAAGGGAAGTTAAAAGAAGAAACAATGCAGTTTAAACTACGAATATTGTCAGTCGAAAATAGAAATACCTGAGGAATCTCAGTATGAGTGCCTGAATCCCCACTCTTCTCACTTCTTGAAGGAATCTTGGTGATTGGACTGGTGGGGGAGTTCTTCTGTTGACAATGGATCTCTGGGATGCCACTGTTTTTATTCTCATGCCTTTGTTCCTTTTGAGAGGTTGTGGCTCAGGGGATTCATCTTCAGATTCTTCGACACTCACCTCTTTTTCTTCTTGTTTTCTTTTGGTGGCTGGTGTGCGAGTTACCTGAGGTGTGCAAAAAAAAAGGAAATGTGTTCACTATTGAGAATATTGAAATTTATACAAAAGGAAAACGTGGGATGCCTTTGTATGTCGAAACCTTTTTAGCAGCTGTGGGTGATTTTTCGACCTGTTTGGAAGAGGTCCCTTCACCAGGGGTTTTCTTGCTAGTTATTCTAACAGCTGAAAGAAAAGAAAATGAATGAACATGGATATAAAACATATAGAGTTAGAAATAAGAAGAGGGATTGTATTTCTTCGACACCTTCAAGAATAGGAGATTCCACGCTAACGTGTTCTATTCCAACATGAAGGTGCCCTGGGAAGTTGCCCAAATAATACTTCGTCGGAACCACACGTTCAGCAAGTTTTTTGCTAGACTCGCGAAGCAGCTTTAAGTCAGACCCACACACAAACCAATCTGGGAATGGAGGGCACAAGGCCACACCAAATTCTGCAGAAGGAAGTGGGGGAAACCTTGGAGGAAATGAGGTGTAAGCAAAATTGTAGCGTGCATGTGATGGAATATATGAAGGCAACCCCAACTTATCCATCTTTTCTGAAAAATTTTGTTTTAAAGTCACTGCTGCTTCGCCTATGGTTCGACGAAGATCATTTGGCCTGTAAATAGTTTCAAAATATTTTTGAAATTTTTGAATTTCTTTGATATGTTTATCCGTACCTTTCTTCTTTTTATCCTGCACAAAAGCAAAGGCATTCGTCAGGAGTGTGTTGAAAGTTGTTACATCAAAGAATTTGTTAAGGTAGTACTCTTTCCACCAGGCGTCGAAGTCCTCGGTGCACAAGTAGTTTGGTTGAAATATTGTAGGGTAGACCTCCAAGGATTCGTCGAAGAATTTGTGATACAATTCTAAACTTTTTTCAAAGTTATGAAATGAATTGTAAAACAAGATGGAACCTTTCTTAAGGTAGATGGGTTTTGTTTTCGTCTGGGTTAACCCAAATTGTCTGGCCACCAGGTTAGGTTGATAGACAATAAGGGAAACCTTGGTGTTATTGAGGCTGTGGTGGGAAAAAAGATGTCTTGGTATGAGGAATGATTCCCAGATGGATATGTAGGAATCCTCTTCTTTTTGGTTTTCTACGGGGAGCTGCCTAGTGAACCATTTAGGACCCACAGTCCTGTTGGCGAAGGGTGCCATGGATGGAGTGAATTTGTAACGTTTTGCGAACATCATCACATAGCTAGTGAAGGCTTGTCGAAGGCCTATTCCTTCGTCAGTGGGTGTTAGTTGAACTAACCTAGGCCATTCGACACGCCTGTCTTTTACTTCCTCTTCGTCAACTGGTCTCTTTATGGGGATGCAGGCTTCGAAGGTGGCATTCAACCACAGTTGTAAAAGCCAGAAAGGGCCTGTTAGGCTGATGGTTCCTTTTTCCTTGATGGTGTTCAGATTGCTTACGCTCTCACTTAGAGACTCATAAAGATTTGCCAGAAGCATTTCACTTAGACAAAATGCAACTCCAGCATGAAGTTGATTGGCAATAGTAATGTAGCTTCTGGCAACTTGGAGGGATCTGGTGCAGAAGACAAACTTTGCTAACCACAAAGTGAGGAAAGCTACATGTTCTCTGTCGGAAACCTCTTCAGTATCTTTGCCTTGAGAATGTGCAATAAATAAAGAATAACCAGCATGCTTCGTGTCGAATCCTATAGGGTCTTTGTTTAGATGTTCAGGATTGAATATTTCGCCTATAGGACTAAGGCCTGTAATGGCTGCTATGTCGAAGAGAGTTGGGGTAACCATCCCACAAGGGAGGTGGAAGTTGTTGTAAGTGTTGTCCCAAAAGTATAGGGAAGCCAGCAGCATATTCTGGCAGTAACGTGGGCCTTCTTTCGACAATTGAATCAGGTCATAAATACCTGTTTTCTTCCAGAATTTTCCTTTAGTTTTTTCGACTCTATTAAGCCAGGCTAGATAATCTGAAGGATCTTTTGTTAAGGGAGGGCTCCTGAAGATCCTATTTTGATTTAAATACGACAAATCTAAGTCTGTCGAAGCTAATGGGATTTCAGGTTTTTTAGAGGATGTTTCGACGGTTTGAGGGTTCTTACTGGCACCTATTGGTTTAGAGGCAGAATAAGAGGGATAAAAGTCCTTTAAGCGGTTTTGGTCAGCGTTAGGGTCAGAAAGTGGACCTAACATTGCATGGTGAACCCCAAAAATTAAAAAAGGGATCAGTACTTGGGATCGGTAGATGCTGGCTTTCTCCCTCTCATTTGGAGGTTCTGGAATGTACTGTTGCTGATTCACTTGCGTTGGCCCAGATAGTGTGTGCGCAGGGGGAAGATCAGTGGTCTTTTTCGTTTTCTTAGCACTACGGTCAGCAACATTCTTTGGGGGCACCATTGTTAAGCAAAGATCAGAGCTGGAGTAACAGAAGGTTTAATGGGTTTAAAATGGAGATTTTCTTTTGATAGAGAAGAAGGAGTCGGAGAGTGTAAAAAGGAAAAAAGGTGTGGGAGATGGTATTTATAGAAGATGACAGAATATGAAAAATAAATGAAAAAGAAAAGAAAAAGACATTTCAATTTGGTCATGGGAGACGTGCCTTCTTGATCAACGGTGATGATCAAAAGTGACGGTTGGTGGGAACCCATGATTAGCTAGGTTATAGGGTTATGGAAGGTTGTGTATAAACGTGGGCTAGATGAGACGTTTTTCAGAAAGTTGAAATCATGGTGTTTTCTTGGGACTCAACAAAATCACTTTACAATTAATGAAACTGGCAGGTTGTCAGGAGTCATTTTGACAGCAAAAGATGTTTTTTCTAAAGTTTAGTCGAAAACATCTTTGCTGGGGGGCAATTTGTAGGCTCATAATTTCGACACCATGAATTTGAGATATAAAGTCATTTTTTCCTAAAGGGATAATCATCAGATAAGGGAAAGAAGAAATGAAGATATTCAGAAGTTGTTGACAAGGCTGAATATTCAGGTATTTCGACAGGAGTACAAATAATGTTCCGACAAGCAAAGTTTGGAGACCTTTTTATAGTTTGGCATTTGACAAGATAGGTATGTTTTTCGACACTTCGAAAAAAGAGAGGTTTTTGACAGAAGCATTGGTTTGTAAGGTTTGAAGAGTTTCTTCTTCTTCGACATTTCGACAAACGAAGAGATGCAACACTTCGTCACCAAAGGGAAGAATTCAAATTTAAAAGTTGCAACCTTTGGCAGTTGGACACGTGGAAGTTTCAGAAAAGAAGATTGCATGCAGGCTGACAATTGTCATTTAGTTAGAATTTTCCCGTTCTAGGCAGTTATTTTGTTTTGTATATAAATAGGGTAGTTTGTTGTAGAATGGGGTGTGTGAAAACTTATACAATAATCCTGTAAATACTCTAAGTACCCAGTGTGAGAGAAATGAGTCTGATATTTGGAACAATGTATGTGTTGAACACCATTTTCTTTCAAGTTATTTAAATTATTAGTTTTGTTTCATCAAGTTACTTTACTTTCAGTCTATTTACTTTCCTGCAAAGTTTATATCTTCTTTGCCATTTTCTTACTTTTGTTCAACTTTCACTTTATTTTACTTTTACATTCAAAACATTCAACACTTTTACATCATTAACAAAACAAACCACAAACCATTAACAACACTAAGAGTAATTCGACAACCAATTGCACATGTGTCCTAGGACTTGTTTGGTTGGTCCTGCAAGTAACCCAGTTTTCTAAGAGATTGGTTAACCAGAGGTTGTTCGTCAGAAATCACAGCGAACACTAGGTGGATAATATTTGAGGGCAAAATCATATTTGTCTTCCATGTGTTAAGGAATTTTTAAACTAGAAAGTTTTCCTGCATATTTTCTTTCAAAGTCATAGTCGCCTCACGGGTCATCCGACTAAGGTCATTTGGGTTATATACAATCTCAAATTTCTTCTAGAAAGATTGAATCTCCTTGATGTGTTTAGATCTACCTTTTTTGATTTTTTTTTGCAAAGAAGAAAAAGCATCAGTGAGGTGTTGAATTATTGTCGCAACATCCATAAATTCTTGGGTATAATGGGAAGTGTAAAAATCTTGGGTACAATAGTAAGTCAGCTCAAATCCAAATAGGGTGAGAATGGGTCGACCATCATTATGTGGAGTAAGCCTTTGGAGATAATCATCCTCGAATAGTCGATGGTACTAAGGCATAACTCGCTTTTCTTTTTGAAGAATGGTCGAGGAATAGTTTGGCTGATCCCAAATTGGCGAGACACCAGGTTGGATTGATAGCTAAGGATTTTCACATAGTCCTTAGAAGGTTTAAGTTTGACAAAAAGGAGTATAGGTGTCAGGAAGGATGCTCATATCTTCTGGGATTTTTTTTCTTTCTCGTCAATGTCTGGAAGTGGTCGAGTGAACCATTCTGGTATGTGGGTTCTTTTGGCGAAAAAGGCTATAGCTACGTTAAAGTTATAGCGTTTGGAGAACATTAGGAAGTAAGAGAAAAATTCTTCTGGGTCCCACCTTCTCTTATCAGTAGGAGTCAGAAGGTTCAATCGAACACCTTCAATGATTTTGCCACTAATAATAGTGTTAGTGTCGTCGGGACACGTAACCTTCAAATAAGCTTCTAATGTGACATTGAGCCACAATTTAAGTAGCCAAAATGGTCCGGCAAGTAATAGGCCATATTTGGATTTAAAGTTCCTCGGGGCTTCAATGGCCTCTCCTAGAGATACATATAGTGATCCTAAGATTAGTTAGTTAAGGCACGCGTCTTTTCCCTCATGGAGTTGGTAGGTAAAAGTCAAATACCTCTTTGCTAACTTAAGGTATTGACAACAAAACAAGCATCTAGATAGCCACATGGCTAGAAATGTAATATCTTTTTCAACAGTGACTTCAGTAATATCGATGGCATGGTAGTCTTTAATGTACAATTGAAGTCGGCGCAATTATTGTCGAACTCAATATGGTTTTCGTCATTCTCATTGGGATCAAAGATATCTACATTGGAGTGAAAGCCAATGATGGATGCCAAATCGAAACGCTTGGGTGTTAACATTCCACAAGGAAGTTAGAAGGTGTTAGTTGTGATCTCCCAATAGTAAAAGAAAGCGACCAACATGTTTTGGAAATATGTCAGGCCGGTCTTCGACAGTTGGATCAAGTCGAAGATGCTCATCCCTTTCCAAGTTTTTCTCATTTGAACTTATATCTTATCTAACTGTGAGATATGGTCATCATATTTTTTGGTTGGGGGAGATGAGAGAAAGACTCACAAAGTGTTAGTGTCGTATTCTAAGTTCATGGCTCCCTGAATGCTAACTAAAGGTTTTGTTCTTTTATAAGTATGGAAAAATTCTCTATATTTAGCGAGACCCTATGAAAGGTCAATCATAGGACTCATGACAGCATGATCTGTTCCAGAAATGGCATGGAGAATGAGTACCTGAGAATTATAGATGCAAAGCTTTTCCTCAAAATTGGGAGGTTTTAGAACATACTCCTGATTTCCTATCACATTGGCGTTGTTTAGCATATAGGCCATAGGAATAGGGTCCTTTAAAACTTTGACATTTGTGTTTCAATGAGCCGTTGTTGAAAGACTTTGAGCTTTTTGAGAAATTTCGAAGAATAAAATGGTTTTGAAGCAAAGCTTTAGAAAATAATGTTTGAAAAGGGATGAAAGTGGAGAGAAATTCTATTTATATTGGAAGAATCAAAGACTCTTCAATCTCCTAAACTAAAGAGTTGGTGAAAAGCAGGTGGCACATGGCATCTCCCCCGAGGAAGAACTGAGGCAACTTGCTACGCGTAACCACACTACCCAACGAAATCGACGCCTTGATGAGTATAAGTATGAGGTAGTGGGAAATGCATGTTTTTGAGGTGACGGTTGAATAAAACATCATGATGATTGTGACGTCACCCCACTAATAGAATAACGTTTGAAAAGATAAAAAAAACTCTTATCTTCTAGGTTCGTCGAAAAAAAGGACTTTTAGGGGGGAAATTTGTTAGCAAAGATTTTTTACAAGGGAAAAATCTCAGTAAAATAACAAAGGCGAAATCACATTGATGGCGAGTGCTAAGGAGTCTTGGTTCGACTAGAGACAGGACTAGAGTCTTGGTTCAACATATGGGTCAACAAGGAAGTTAATTGAGGGCGCATATACTACATTCAAATACCAATAATTGCCTTTGAGTTTCTTTCTGAAGGACGCATGGAGAAAGCACAGAGACAGACTGCATGCAAATCCTCACGTTGCGAACTCTGAAGATAGGAACGTTAGAAGTAATTATTTTCTTGCTTGTATATATAGGGGTTCATTATGCTGAATTCGGGGAGTTCATTTTACTATAGAAATCTCACACAAAACTCAAAGTATCAACGTCCAGAAAAAAGAGTCATGGCAGAGAAAATGTATGAACAATTAAACACCATCTTTTACGTTCAATGCAAAATCTTTAATTTTACTTTTACTTTGCCTCATTGATTTACTTTCAATCTTTTTCAAGTCACGTCAATTTACATTTTCATTCTTTGTTTCTTGTTCACATTTCTGAAGTATTCGAAGTCGACATCGTTTACATCTTCTTAGTCATTTAGAATCAATATTTTGATCAAGTCGAAAATAGGCCTCTTTGCAATAAAGAATCAAAAACAAGGTTATACTTGATATCATGTCCTAGGATTCATTAGTTGATCCTACGAGTAACCTTTAATTAAAAGATTAACGATTGTTTATCAATTTTTGACGTAAACACCTATATATAATCATCTAAGTAAATGAAATACATATTTTAAATTCATAACAAATATTTCTTCTTTCTAAAAATATCTTTGAATACTATACTCTCTCTATTAATATGATTTTACTCTAAATCATTAGAATCATTACTCTCTAGACTTAGATTTTATCGAATTCATCCCTAGAATCTATTCTTGTCTCTGTGTTGCTACTTAAAAGCGTCCAATTTCTTTCAAATATTGAATATGGAAGGATGGAGACGATAATCAATTAAGCGAGATACATAGAAAGGATAATGATTAACACAAATTCTAGGAGTTAGGGTTTTAAATGGTGTGATCGATTGTAAGAGAAACTCAACTTAATCCTTCTTGTCCTATTTGTTTGTTTTTTTATTGTCTCTATTCTAGCTTTGTTTATTATTTATTACATTTTAATTTTTAAATGAGAGGACAACAATTTAAAAAATAATAATATTGTCTCTATTCTAGCTTTTTTTATTATTTCTTTACATTGTGAAAATTTTTAAAGAGCCTCCCTGAATAAGTTGTATTTATTCTTTTTATTTTATTTTGAGCAACTACAACAATTTTAAAAATTGTCCATTTATAATTATGAGAGTAGTAAATTAGTAATGAATGAGTTTCTCATCAATGGATTTATTATTATTATTATAATAATAATAATAATAATAATAATAATAATAATAATAAAAGATGATTAAGTTTCCACTTGGGTGTGCATGTGTGTTACCTATTAGTGAAACGTTTGGATCTTAAGAGTATATTTCTCTTAAGATCTCAAGTTCGAATCCAGTTACGATATTATTATTATTATTATTATTATTATTATTATTATTATTATTATTATGTGTCACAAGACACATTTTACAACCTTGCAAACACTATGTGCTAGGGTATCCATTTGCAAAGCAACTAGCTTTGGCAAAAGTAACTTCCTAGGTGTGAGGGTATCTAAGAATAGATAACCGGAAATAAAAGAAAAACATATTTGTCTAAAGATTTTGAACAAATTTCTTGAAAATATTTTCACAAAGTCATTTCTAAGTACCACTTTTGAGAAACTGTTACAAAAGTTTTATTCATATCTTGGAAGCATCAAATCCAAGTAGTGGCAATAATTGTCAAGGCACCTACGAAAATAATATTGAAAGCTTGGACAACTAAGGTCAGTAACACAGGGAAGGTCTGTCTCTGCATTGTCAAATTAGAAAAAAGGAATGTTAGTAACAAAATATGAGAAAATATATCGAGTATAAGTTAAATTATAAATGTTAAAAATTGTGTGAAAAGTGACATACTTCTACCAGCGTTACTTGCTTCAACAAGAATTAGAGAAAGAAATATGTTCAAAGCATAAACAAACATGATTGTTTGAGCCATTTTTATCGCTTTTGCATTAAAGAATAAGAATATTGATATCGCTTTATAAGTAAAATATTATTGCTTTTATAACCTCGGTTAATCGGGTTTTAGCACTTAGAAGATACAAGGAGCCATATATAAAAATTAAATTAATATTAAAATAAGGTTTATAAATACATAGATTAAAATAAGGGTTATAACTTATGATTTGCGAGAAGCCATTAATATAATTTAAGTTTAATGATTTTTTGTCGGGCTTCAACAACACTTTAAAGTAATATTGAAGCCGGGTACTATTAAAGGTCACGATCATTGTACATAGTTCAATGATAATGCTTTTATGAAAATAAGTATTTTAATGATTTCAAGTTTTTTTTTTTTTTTTTAAATTATGAGAGCTTTTTATTTAGAATTTAAGAGAGCGTTTAATAATAATAATAATTATTATTATTATTATTATTATTTTAGATTGGGTCAACGCATCACGTGTCGGGCAGGGGTCCAGTCCTTCGGGCACAAATCCATGGTCTAATACAAGGACATTTATCCTAGACTGGGTCAATGCAGTATGTGTCAGACAGAGGTCCAATCCGTTGAGCACGTGCCCATACATAGGAACGTGGGAAGAGCATCTTCCCCACGTGCTTCACTCATTCAACTGTCCCTATAATTTTTCTAATATTACGGGATAGTTGGACCAAGGGCAAGACCACACGCTAGGTCTTATCTGCTCATACGCAATCCTTAACAGTTCTTCCTTGGGCCTGCTAATCCAGCCCATGAGAAGAATCATGGCCCAGCGCTAGGGGCACACTATAAATACACTCTTTCACTAGAGGATTGGGTATCGTAATTCTATTAACTATTTTGTACTTACACTCTTTCGCTCTCTCTAACTTTGGCATCGAAGTATCTTGCAGGTACACCCCCTCCGTTTCTCCACCGTAGTTGTTCATCACTAAAAGGTTCCTCCTGATCATGTGAGATCACTAGCGCCGTCTATGGGAATATAAAAGTTTTCCCCGTCTTTCGAAACGAAGGACCAAAACTTCACCCAGTCTCTTCAACCGTCTAGCATGACCAACGAACACGGTGACAACCGAGTCCAAGGCCCCATCGACTACACCACCGGTGGGGACGAAGACCACCCTATCGTCCATGAGTCCGGCGAAAGGGACAGACAACCTGCCAGTCCCTCCCCCGAACAAGAGGCCAACGGAGTTCCCCAGCCTCAGCTCGCGGCTACCTTCCAACTTATCCTGATATCGTACGAAGGAGATTCCACGATCATAGTCATGACCAACGCACTCAATCACACGAACCCCATGATATTTCAATAGCAGGAGAGAATCACCGCACTGGAAACTGAGAGTCAGACAACTTCTCCCCAACGGAAGCCCCGTCGGTCATGCAGTCCTTCTCCCCACGGGCGTGGGCGGGGACCTCATCTGGAGAGGACCCAGCCAGAGGCAGCCAGAAAGTGTGGGCGCTCCCCTCATCTCCGGGGACGGCGCTCCCCGGAACCCCAAGAAAAACAAGGCTAGAGGATGCCCTGAACAGTCCAATATTCAACCAAGGGTGTCTCCTCGCCGAGACCAAAGACCTAGGAACAAGTATTATTCGCCCCTGAGGAGCGATGAGGATGACCCTTGTTGTCCGTTTTCTCAGACCATCATGGAGACTCATCTCCCAACAGGCATGGAGAAACCCCATAACCTTACAACATATGATGGGACTACTAACCCCGACGATCACGTCGACAACATCAATACCATGCTAGACTACCGTAATGACATCAGGGAAAATGTCAAATGCAGTTTGTTCTCCACGACTCTCAGAAAGGGAGCCATAGCATGGTACAAAAGCTTGACCCCCGAATCCATCACTTCCTGGAGAAGCCTGAGGTCAACGTTCACGAGGCACTCCACAACCTCTCGACGCCACCCTAAAACGGAGGCTACACTAGAGGCCATCATACAAGGGTAAAATGAAACGCTACGCTTTTATGATTCATTATGTGATCAACCACATACTTTTCCAAGGAAGAGAAACTTTTCTCTCATAACCCAAGTTGATGTAGAAGCGATATGGTTGAGAAAAAACAAAATCAAAGTAAACTTGGCACAACAAGTTATTGACTACATGATGGAAAACAATCAAGAATAAGTGAGTCTTCTATATGGAAATCTAGTCACAAAAAATATGGAAGATATCAAATACAACTTTGGAGATGAAGAATTTAAGGAAGAGACAACTAAAATAGGAAAATATGTCCTACCGTCAATGAAGTTTGAGATCATCAATGGAAGGATGACTGGAAATACCCCCATCATATAAGAAGAAAAGAAAAGTCAAAATTCAAGAAATACCAATCGAGATAGATAGCTTTGAAAACTTCATTCCTCAACTATCCATAATCAAATACATATTCAAAATTATAAGTGGGAAGATAGATGTAATCAATGATAAGATGTATTTCATAGTTCGACACTTCATCCCATACCAAACTCAACTACCACATGACCTATTTTTCTATGATTATATTGATGTAGAATAATCTCACCTACATGTCTAAGTGTGATAAATTTCTTGTTCTTTCTTTCTTTCCACATATTTAATTCAATAATTTTCATTCTTGTACTTTGAATTCTAAGTATCTTATCTTTAATAAATAAGACAATGATTTTCCCTTTCCTAAATGCTTTATGTGCATATAGTTGCATATTTATTTCTCGCAATGCATCTTTACATTTTTTTTATTTCAAAAAAGGGGAATGTATACTTTCAAGGGGAGTAGAGTATATCCTCTATTTAA
The DNA here is from genome assembly GCA_963966055.1 of Lathyrus aphaca. NCBI lineage: Eukaryota > Viridiplantae > Streptophyta > Magnoliopsida > Fabales > Fabaceae > Lathyrus > Lathyrus aphaca. The sequence continues at coordinate 195,188,173 of OZ014519.1, read as the reverse complement.
CTCATAGGGAGTTTTATTACTCTAAACATATATGTATTATTTTCTTTTTACCACCTCCCCTGAGAGATGTGTTGTCATCATAAAAAATTGTGAGAATGTGGAACCTTGTTTTACAGGTGATATACATTTAATAAGGACAATAATTTTACTTTTGATGATGACAACTTTTGTCAAATGATGACAAGTCAAGCATAAGTGGCTAAGAAGTTAAAGATGCAAAACTAAGTATTAGATTTTGATGTAATTGTCTATCTGATGATGGTAATCAAATGGAATATAAACTCAAGCCTCGTCTCAAATGAATTAAAACAAGTGTTAACAAGAAAGAAAACATCTGACAAGTATTGAAGTAGCCCTACCTCGATTAGACTGAGTGAATACTTTGTAAGGAATAAGGGAATTATTGTAAGAGTGCATGGCTAAATCACACACAGTCGAAAACATTTTATAATTTTACTTTTCTCAAAAAATACTTTCAAAAATATCTTTAAATCATGCCAAGTGATTTAGGAACTGTGAGAGTAGTTTTGGGAAAAGTTTTGTCTTTGCTAAATTACCTAATTGATTCGCTCAGTTCAAAATTGAGTCCTAAATGATTAGGACAACATCTTAATGATGTTACACAACTAAATATTTTTTTATTTCCTTTTATAACTTTATAATCGATTATTTCATGGTATTTAATCATTTGACATTAGGTGCTAATCGATTAGCCAGCCTTAAAAAACATTAAAACCAGTTTCCTTTTTAGCCAACCTATAGCATATAAATAAATGTCATTTCCCTCATTTTAAATTATCTAAACCCTTATTTTGACACTTCTCACTCTCTCTAAATGTTTCTTTTACTTTCTCTCACTAAGTTTTTTTTTTGGGATTTTGTGATCAAATCCTTGTTTAGGTTCAAAGGCTCAACCTATTTTAAAAGCTAACATATGTTCTTGGTTAGCTCGTGGTAAAACCAAAGTTAGGTTAAAGCTTATCCTTGTATTAAAAGCTTGGATAAGGTTCGAGATTAGTCTGATATTAAAATCTCTCATATTATTGGTTAGGTCATGGTGAAACCAAGGTTTGAGGTTCGTGATCTCAGCCTGTGATAAAAGGTTGAAAAGTTTGTTTAGAAGTTTGAAGACTAACCGCTCCAAGATTCTCATGGAAATGAGACTAACTGCTTTGATGTATTATTTGGAACAAAGACTCACCGCTTCACTTTGTTGTTAATTGTTTGGTTGGAAGTTGTCATACCCCAAATATGTTTTATCCTTTCATGCAAATCTCCTAACTTGATGTTCATATTTGTAATTACCTTAACAGCCTCTTCTCTCAATAGTTGTATGTCAGAGTCTAATCATGTCTAAGCTCCACATTGGAGTCTTGTGATTGACTAATACTCCAAACAGATTAAACTCTTTGAATAAAGTGTACATGATGCATGATAAACCTCTACATTGTATCCGATCTGGGATCGTTGAAACTGGCATAGTAGTGCAGTATCAGATCCTGTGCAGCAAAGCATCATCCGCCCCTTTGCAATCTCAACAATATTTTGTTTTTGGAAGGCTTGTTAACAAGGGGACCAACTGAAATTTATCCAAATCCTAAGCACACTGTCAGAACAAAAATAACAACAACAAAATGAGTATCTTTTTCTTTGATTTCAAGAAACAAGCTTCCTTCCTCCTCAAAGAGAAAATCAAAACTGCTAGATGTAACCCCTGCACAAAAATGACCACAACAGCTGCCAACCAATTCATCTCACATTACTAACTGTCCTAACCTACATTAATCCACCACAGTTCCTAGCATCACTCATTCACTCCAGTTCAATTTAACACCATCTCAAATCACATAACTCCATCATCCAACATACACTAACCTTTCAACAATCAATACACATTCAACCTAGTTCCATACTATATCCACATCCCATAAGCATGTTAACCACTGACAACATCCATTTGTTCGCATCAACATCAAATTAACAGCAGCAATACAAACAATCATGTCAAGCATGTTCAAAGCAAATTCAAACACATAACGGAAGAAAAGAAATATTTGGTAAAACCTTACCGAGCTCGAATCAGCCAATGACATAACATCTCATTGTGTTGATCCTATTTGACTGATTCGTCATAGGTTGGTTAAGTGGAAATAAAGAAAGATTTTGTTGAGTGTTGGTTTGATGCATCAGAAAAGATGGTCAAAATATTCAAAAGTTTTAGAGGCGATTACTAACAGTTCTGTCACACTGCCAACTGCAAAACATCGTCAGGTTTGATTATGCAGCAAGATGTATCAAAGAAGACTGATGAATTATCACTAGCATCCGTGACAATTTTCGATGATATCTGTGAAGAAGGCTTGCAAAGTCGGAACAACTTTGGAAATTGGATGATCAATGCCATATCTGATACACCATGTTCTTCATAAGCATCAGCTCTTGAATCATCAATTGCTTCATCTGTGCATGATCCATTTTCATCCCTCTTGATGGAACGCAATCAGCAATCTTCATTGTTGGGGCAAGTCAGTGTTTCATCTCATTGAATTGACCATTGCCAAGGCAAGTGTTTTATCAAAAATCATTATCATAACTAACTTGAAATTACATACCAAGTATCCATAACCGTTTCATAACCTCTAACTGACCCAATCGGGATGGGAATCACAAAACATATTTCAGATTCTATCTTAACTTCGAGTCAAGAATCATTGAGTGAAAACTCCTATTTAAAGACCATGTAAATGAAAAAAAACTAGAGAATTTTTCCCTTGTTGATATAGATAAAGCTTATGTAAGCAGTGGGAATATTCATGAAGATGCCATTGATTTCACAAATTTCTTACATAATGCCGAAGAATGGAAGCAATCGGTTGTAAGCACAGAGCCCAAGTTGTACTCTCCATCTTGCAGGCCCAAAGTCAAGTTGGATCAATCAAGTATAGCTCCGCAAACGACAACCTGCAGCAGTAGAAAAGCAATAACAGTATTATGAAAATAATGGTACCAATATTAAAAAATGTATAACTAACCAAACATTCACTAAGTTACATAACATTTTCAGAAATTCATAATAGGGAAGTCCATAAATTAACATAATTCATAACATAACCACATATATTGCCCTAGCATTCAAGTAACTAACTGCCAGCTCATAATTAACAAATACAATAGAATTTCACTACACCTCACCATAACTGATTCCAAACCGACTAACTAACTATGCACGGATTTCAAAGCTAACAGATTTGGTTTGGAACTAACATAACTAACTTCAAAGCCTCATAAACAGAACCACACTACAAAAAACAGTTGCAACAGTTAAAGCCTAATCACCTAACTAAACTTCCCTAACCATTCAACCTCTAACTAACTATTTCAATTCATAACCAACTAACTTCCACAATTCATAAAACTAACCAAACTCAAACCAATTCCTATAATTTGCAATTACCATTATTGATTTCAACTAACTTCATAACCACACAAAAATGAAACTAACTTCCAAACCTCATCTCTATATAAACATTCTTCCACATATCTCTCTCTCTCTCTCTCCACATACCTTGTGGAGCTTCACATTGAAGCCTCACTCCCCTCACACACTCTGGTTTTCGCTCAACTGCAACAGTTACAACAACCACAACATCATTTAAGGATCAAGAAGAGGCAGAGATGCTTATTCTCCAGTGAAGAGGTAAAGAAAACGAGACAGAGGGCTTAACTTTCATGGTTGTTTCCCTTTCTGATAAGTGAATTGGGAAAATTTTATCCTGTATCCCTACTTTAACTCGATACCCTTACACTTCAAATTTTGGGACGAAAATATCTCCATATAAATAGGGTATATGTTAAAAAATTTCACTTTTTTCCTCCTAATTCTTCATTGTACGAACGGTAATATTTTTCTCTCAAAGATTTATCTCCCAAAAAACCCATAGGACCTATTTCCGCCGGTTCAGCATTTTACACTCCGGAAATCCAGAGTACATTACTTCTGGTTCAGATTTTTCATTTTACACACCGGAAGTAATCATTGTACTACTTCCGATTCTGGTATTTTTTCACACCGGATGTAGCGATTGTGCTTCTTCCGGTTTTGTATCGTAAATTTTTTTTCTTCAGTATTTCATAAATTATGTTTATTTTTTATTTTTTTCTTTTCAGTATTTCATAAATTAATATTTTTTTTCAGTGTCTCACTATAGTTGATGCTTCTTGCCTCCTTCATATACCTATTAAGGGGAGTTATGTAACCTTATAGAAGGGATTACTGACTCAGATGCTATGTTATTGATATTGCTATTCGTCTGATGGGTGTTTCACTAGAGGATGCAGTTGAGGATATTCGTGCTTGCAGAGGCCCCTATTATAGACTAGAGTAGTTGAAGAAATAATTTATCCGTTTTCGAGTTGAGAGTAAATTTGATTGTGCTTCTAGGGTGTATTGTTGTTGTTATTTGGTTGTAATGTATTATTCTTACTGTAAGACGTTTACTCTTGTAGAGGCAAAGTATTTACCGCTCTTCGAGGACTTGGCTAAATGTGGCAGATATTGTTGGGATGTTGCTGCACTTGTCACACTCTATAGGTATCTCAGAGATACTTCGTTTTATACTTGCAAACAACTTGGTGGATATGCCTCTCTTTTACAAGTACAAATGTTTTATTTTAATTTATAATTGTATTATGTAATTTATAATACCTTTAATTGATAATATTCATATTGTTTGATAGTGTTGGATTCATGAGTATTTCTCAATTGTTGGGAAGAGAGGATTTTCAAAGATTGTTGGTGTTAGTAGTCCACTTCTGAGGACGATGAAGTGGTGCTACAAGCAATCTACGCTGAATGTTGATGATATTAGAGTTGTGCTGGATGGATTGACACCTGGTGATGTCATTTGGCGCCCTTTTGAGGATCATAGGAAGCACAGACCATTTGATGACATTAGTTTGTACAGGGGTGGTCTGCGATGGTATGATACATATGTTCTTTATTTTTCTGATAGATGCTTATGTTAGTTTGGATACCAGTAATACGTACCATCACATCCACCTGACATTGATGCACTGGATATAGATTTTGATTGGGTTAGTTATCATGTGAGTGTCATGCAAGTGATTCAGCCTGGGGAGTTTGTAGATGTTCTGTATGATGCAGTGGTAGAGTACCTGGCTTGGTACTACACAATATCTCATCCTCATTTGATACCACCACCCCCGGGGGAGGACAAAGAGGTTCCAGTTCCCGAGTTTGATGATGGGCCGTCAGATCTGAGGTTACGACATATTTCACGTGAGCTGAGTCACTATCTGCAATGTCACGAGGCTGAGGAGGAGAATGATGAGTATATTGAGGTCTTTCGAGAACTACGTCTAGCGTAGGGTGGACTGTTATCTCAGGGTGGACCGGTAACTTATGTTAGCGAGGACGATGATGCTTGATATTTTTATTTTATTATTCATACATAGTTATTATTTCACATTTTGATGTAGTACTCTATTATTCTTTATATTAAAAAATACTTATTATTCCTAATACTTATATAGTACTCTATTAATCAAACTTATATTATTTATAATTATTCAGATGTATACAAAAAACATGAAAACAATCGTGAATTAAAAATATATAAAAAAAATATGAAAACAATCATAATGCAATATGTTTTGAGAGAATCGGTGTAAGCATGTGTCAATGTTGTAACCGTCCAGAGGATCCTGTTATCCAAGAAGTTGCATCTGATGTGCGATGATTCTGCCAATCCACTATGACTGGAGGTAAGGGAAATTCTTCATTCATGTTTACCTATTACAAAAATATATTAATGAGATGGAAAAATAAATAATATAATAGTATTGGAAATAAATGTTTATAATATTTAGCTGATGTCATACCCTAAATTTTGACCGAATAAATGTTAATAAGTTTGTGGCTATAAACAAGATATAAAACTATGAACAAATATGAACAGATATAAACATTTCTTATAACAATAAAAATTATGTATTGTCTTCAAAAACTAACACCAGACCCCAAAAATGGTGCCATTTTGTTACGAGCACACAAGTAAGTTTTATAATTCTTGTGTCCATGAAAATTGGTGGTTTCAAAGATCGTTCAATAACTTTTAATATTCTAAGTAGATAAGGGTTTTATAGTTGTTTTGATGCGTGAAAGTAAATGACATAAAATAAATGATAGAAAGTAAATTGATATTTCGGTTTAAAGTAAGAAAGCTTGTTAGGGGTAGATTTCATCATTATGTATTTATCATGCATAATCATAGGTCAGTAATACACTTATCTACTCAGATATTAATATTACCACATACTTCTCTCATATGTATCTACTGTTGGTCTCAACATTGTGAGATCAGTGCATTACTTAATAGTTGATATTTTGGTCTATTAACCAACACAATGCATTACATTTCGACAATAATAAAATATCAAGACTTCACACCGATTCCAATACACTACGTGAGTATCTAATAATGACAATCACCTTTTGAATGACAAGTCAAACCATGAAAATGAATTGTAGGTAACTAATCTAAAATATGCATTATGATTAAAGAGTCATCAATATTAAAGTTTGATTTGACTCGCATAAAACACCATGACCTATTTAATACATGAATGTAACGACAACATATAACCTCCACAAAGATATTCTTAGCTACACTTACTCATCATAGTTGTGTTGGTAATCCCATGAAGACGAGCTTAGAAGTTTATTTGCCCTATCAATTGAGAAGCGCTTTCACTTTTAGTCCTCCTCTCTTATTCTCCTATTGTAGACCTAGGTAAATATACTTCCATTTTGTACTACCTCACTTCATAGAAACTCCTTTTGCAATGAATTGGAGACCCTTATTAATAGGTGTGGATTCAAGACCCTCTCTAATCAAATAAGTAATAAGTGCTGACATGTTTTACGTGTATTTTCCACTTATCACTAGCCACCACTGCAATCATGATTTCTTCCAACGTTGTCTTTTGCCTATCGTTGATGTTAAACTCATTAGTTAGGGTAATGATAAACTCAAAGGTAACTCCACCATTAATTTCTAGCCTGGTCCATATGAGTGTTTGTTGAAAAGAGTATGGAGCCACGAACGGTTAAAATAAGCTTATGGGGAACTTCAACCACTACACATAAATCATTCGAAATAGATTTCGGACCATAAAATATTTTGTTCTTTTTCGTATTGATTTCACCATGTCAGATTTCAATTCATTCATGTATTACGGAAAATATTTCTCGCATTCTCCAAATTTTACCGCTTTTCCTACCCTAAAAGAGACAACATCATAAAAAAGGAATAAATGAAGTTTGGTTTTGACCCCTTGGAAACAATACACCACTGAAACAACACACGACAATACTAGTTTTATTTGTGTAAAATATTGCATTAAACTCTTGTGGAAGATCATGAATTAGGGCCATTACTCTCTCTCTCTCTCACACACACACACACATTCAACATTACTGTATGAGGGTATATCTTTATAATTTTGAATTCATTCTTTAAAATGATTGCTCATTATATATTTTAAGAGATGCCACTTTACCCCAATGTTTACACCAATAATGGAATACATTAGCAAACTCCCAAGCTGATGAATGTAGTTGGGAAGGAGAAATGTTTAAATGACTGGGTAATTCCATCTATAACACACTGAATGGAAACCTGAATTTCATACAAGTAAAGAGATACGTATAGATAGGATGAAGCATTCACCAAAAGTGTTGTAGATCGTCTTGTTGACGTCAATGTATGAGACTGGCTACTTAGAAGAAAGGGCCCACTTATATGTGAACTTCGTCCATCTTCTTGGCGTTTCCAAAGAAAGAGATCATTCCCACCAATTAAGGATCCACCAAATAATGCATACAGGCGTCTGTTGGCTCCGTTAAGAATGTACGTCCCAATTTAATCATTTTTCCTGCATGTCATGCAAAAGGTAATTCCTGTAAGAAATTCCACTACTACTTCTAAAAATAAGATGATCCCTCATTTTTATATCATTGGGGTTAATGTCATGTACCACCCTAAAAGTATTGGTAAAAAGCGAGCTCGTCGCTTATCCCAAGCTGTTATACCCTACATCTGGACTTGTATAAGACCAGATAGACGAGGCAAGATGGTCAACCACCTCCCTAAAATTTATATTGTTGGGGTTCCCCTTTTCATCTTCTTTAGAAGTGTTGAGAAGATAGTTTCCACTCTCAATAGAACTCCCTCCAAGTCCAAAGTTATCACTTAACATAATAAAATTAGGATTGAGGTTTTTAGCTCCTAAAGGTTTAATAGTTGGAACATCAAGGTTCTCATAAATCACTGATATTGGAGCATCTTCCCCATTAGCTCCATTTATATTCTCAAGAACATTTTTTATGTTAGTCATAGTGAATGCTAGAAAGATAAATAACAAATACAAGGAAAATGGTTAGAAATGATACACGAGTAGGAAGTGAAGCAAAGAAACTACAAAGGACAAGAAGAGCTTGATAATGGGGATGAAGCGGGAACGATGGACCCAAATAAGAAGGAAAAATAGCAAGAGTAGGAACCATTATAACTTAAGAGGAGAAGAATAAGAAGAATAAGAGTAATAATAATAATAATAATAATATAATAATAAGAAGAAGAAGAAGAAAGAGTTCACAAAAAATATAAAGTTCAGTCATGAAAGGGAACATAAATTTTTTGAAAGACCAAAACAACATTTATATACATCCTTTCCTTTGTATACTCTCTCCTTTTAATAGAATACAAATTTAGGAATAAAATGCAAAAGTTATAAATTTTATAACAACTATAAGTAAATTTAGATGAGATGGTGGAGTTTCTTTCTGTTTAACCAGAGGTCTTGGGTTACTACCCATTCCTAAACATACAACATTATCTAATCTTTTGAGAGAGAGAGTATTGTCGTCTATTGTAATGTCATATGCGGCTCGATGGATTAATCTTTAGAGTTGCGTACAGAGGATACCTGATTTATAAAAAAAAACTATAAGTGCATTTGATCATAAATAAAATATTATATTAGTCAAATGCAGATACATCTAATTATATATATCTCAAAAGTGCTAACAGAAAATTGTAAGAAGTAAGAGCATAAATATCGTTTGTTATTTATCAATTGCTACAACAATCAGAGTTATTGTGTGAGAATCAATGAGTAATTGAACAAAGACAATGTTACTACATTTGCAAACGTTACTACATTAAAGAGCGTAACTGCAACATAGAGAAAATTCCAAGTGAAGCTTTATATGAGGATAGTTGTTCAATTACTTTTTTTATAATATACGTGTGGGTATATTTTGGGATTTGGTATGACTCATTTTAAAGTTTTTGATGGATTGTACGGATATTGAAAAAATGAAGTTGAGATGTTTAAAAAATTTGAAAGTGTAAAATAATATTAAAAAATTGAATAGGATTTACTTAAAGAACTCAATTGGATATGATGAATGTGAATGCTCTAAGAACATAACATTCTATCATTTTGTTCAAAGATGCAAAATTTTGAATTTTACGGTGATTAAAAACAGGGTCGGCCCAGTGCAGATATAGCATGTGCTACATCACTAGGACTCCAAATTTTGGAGGACCCATTTTTTTTAATTTCTTAAAAAATATATTTTATACCTATTTTTTTTTTAACAATAAATATAAAATATATTTTATTTTCAAAATCTATTTCACACCCGTTTCTTAAAAAATGTGTAAAATTATAATTTATTTTTAAGGTTACAACTAGATCGAACCATTAAGTAAGTGGTTCATAGATGAACCATTTTTATATATCATAAAATATATTTAAAGGGTCTAGATGAATTATTAAAAAAGAAAAAGAAAACAAATGTAACTTTTCTTACACAATCCCCACCCCCACCACTTCTCTCTCATCTTATAATCTTTTCCATTTCTCCTATGAAAAACCTCACTTTTTTCCAAATTTCTCTCCCTTTTTAATTTGTTGTACCAGATCCTCTTCCATTATTTTTATTGATTAGATAAATCCACATAATTTTAATACTCATTGCTACATTAGATTCCTTTCATCCCAACAAACATTTACAATTTATTCCTAGGCCAATTATTATTGATTCTAAATTTTCTAATAAATAAACTAAATTCACCTCTATAAAAAAATTGGCCTAGTAATAAAAAATTTGATACTCCCTCCATCTCACAATAGGTGTCCTCTTTCCTATTTTTATTTGTCTCAAATTATTTGTCCTTTTAGAATATCAATGTGATAATTATTATTTCTTTCCACTAACTTACTCTTATTTAATGTATTTTAATTCATATAACTACTCCAATACCTATTATTAATAAGGTTATTTTAGTAAATAATTCATATTTATCATTGAAATCAACATAATTAATCATTATCTTAAAAAGTGTGAAAATCTCAAAAAAGACATTGTTCTGGACTGGCCTAGCTCGTGCCCTACACCAAATTGAGACCCAATCCAGAGTTCAATTGGGCATAGGCCCATTAAGGGATCCGCGAGGATATGACCGTTACAGGAAAAGAGTCGTTGGCATATAGCTGTTGGGAGACCTCCCTTCACGCGCCATAACGCCTTCCACACGGACAACTGCCCTCTAGATTTATAGGAGGTAATTATGCTCATTCGAAGGCTATGCCCCCTCTTTATACGGGCATGTGCCCTTATAAAAACCCTTCATCTTTGGAGGGTCAGGTATTCTATTCTAACCCTCATTTTTCTTACGCTTTGGTTTGTCTCGTATTGAAACTTACTTGAGCGTCGGAGTACCTTGCAGGTACCCCACCACCTCTCCTACAAACATCATCACAATCCTAGTTAAAGGCCACGAAGACCTGTCCGAATTCTTTCTGTATAGTGGCGCCGTTTCTAAGAAATCAGCAGCTCCCCCATCTTTCGTGACCAAGATTCTTTATTTCACCGCAAGATCAAAGCTTATCTTTTCGTCTTCATGGCTACCCAAATGAAAGAGATTGTGAAAGACACATCCACCGTCTTCATCAGTGACGGTGAGAACACCTACAATAATGAAGCGTCCCAATTTATCGTCGGTCACAACGAAGGACATCCTTCTTCCCCTGCTTCAAATAACCTGAAACAATCGCCCGTCATTCATGCGGATCATGTGTTCGAACCGATTCCCATCCCATCGGATGCAGATGTTGGCACTCAGGCTCTCATCACTTCCCTCAACAGGGAAAACCTCGCCCTCTTTCAGTAGAGCAAACACATACAAGTGTTGGAACATATACATTGTTCCCCTTCACCATCCAGGATACGACGTCGCAGAGTTTCTCCCCGTCGCTCTCGATCTTCTCCAAGAGGTCGTAATGGGAAAATCTCAGGAACCTTTCTCCTCCTAGAGATCAAGATCCTCCTGAAGGTTCACGGCCTAAAAGAGTCGAAAAATGCTCTCGATCTCCTTCTCGTAAGTGTCGCTCCCACTAAATGAAGCCGGGTCAAATAGGGTACAGACGCGAACGGTCGGCGAGAGGGACAATGAGAACACACAGCCGTGAACTCACTGGAGATGAATAGAGTCGCCAGCTAGGCATTTTTATCCCGGAGGAAAGGCAATGCTGCATAGACCTGGAAAGAGATGGATAAGACGGTTGCGAACCAGAGAGACTGAGAAAGGGGGTTGGTTACAACCTGGGAAGGTATTAGCACCCAGATTGTCCGCCGTACTCGACGGGATCCACGCTTAAGAGATTTGTGTTTTAAAGGGGTAGTGTCAGTGCAATTTGTGTATAAAGAGCTGGAAAAAGGATGTACAGGTGTCAGTGTAAAAGAAGTGAAGTGTAATAAGTGAAGTGTCAGTGTAAGGAAAGAGTATGCTCATGATCATGAGGCTAAGAGAATGATGCTGGAAAGAGGGGGAATATACAGAGACTTTTGTTCGATAACTGTTAAGTTATGCCTACGTATCCTCTCGTGCAATGAGGAAGTCAGAACACCGTAGTTCGACCCAAAGAGACTGAAAGGTGAATTGACTTGTGAACTGCTTGCTTGCCTATGCTCAAGTGTATGACCTGTCTGGCTCAGGTGCTAACTGTCTTGCATTAGACGGAAGAAGCAAGTTCTCGTTTGTGAGTGAATGAGATGAGAAAAGAATCCCGGAGGAGACGATTATTGTTTGTTTTTGAGTTTTCAGTCTTTTATTGGTTTTTTGATTTTGTCATAAGTTAATGAGCTTAAGCCTAAACCAATGGATTTAGTAAACCCATCACATCCTCCCTCTGATTAGGGGTAATGAGAGTACCTTAAGTGTGAAGTCAGATTCTCACACTTAATCACCTTTGATGTAGGATTAAGATCATTAACCTACTTGTGATTATTTAGATGTTTTTGTTGTTTTTGTTTAGTGTTGAGTAATGAGATTAAGCCATAATCAAAGATTAAACAGACTCATTACACCATCCTAATAGAAGGATAATAGATGAGGATGTTTAAGCTGAGGAAAGCTCCTCAACTTAATCTATGATTAGGGATTAAGCTCATGACAAAACAAGCCTTTATTAGATGGATTTTATGATATAATGATGAAGTGAGTTTTATGGTTTGTAAGACAACTTGAGGGGGACTTGTCCATTAACACTAGGGTTAGTCCTTCTTAACCAATTAAGGAAGAAATAGAACCCTAATGCAAGGCCCAAGTTACAAGTGTGATGTCTTGATGATTATTATGTGAATTTATTAAGAGGTTTAAACACATTAAGGGTTTAACACTTAGGATTAAAGTTATACACTCCATCCTAATAGAAGGATGCAGGCATAAGCTTAATCACAAAGCCTTAAAGCCTTTAGGGTTTAGTCCCTGATTATGAGATGAGAAGAGAAGACTCAAAAGAGACACAAAGGTAAAACTAAGAGGGGAGACTAATCAAAACCCTAATCATTGTCATGCTTGGTTATTCCTAAGGTTTGTAAGGTTTATAAGGACAATCTTCAAAGGAATCACCAGGAAGCAGATGAAAGGATCAAGAGAAGCAAAGTGACTTGCTTCATTCAAGAAGTCAAGTCACTTGAAGAAAGAAAGTGGGAAGAAAAATAATGAGCAAGCTCAAACTCAAACACATACAAAAATGCAACATGGATGCAAGAGAGATGAAAAGAAAAGTTATGAGAAGTGAAGGCAAATTCACTTCTCAAAGTCACTTACCACCTGAAATGTTAGAAAAGAAATGCAATGCAATGCAAAATGGGATGAGATGACATGATGAGAAACAAAACCAGAAGCATATATGAGATGATAATGATGCTATGAGATGCTACAAACATGAAACAACATGTGAGGATGATCATACAAGTTCATGAATGCAAATGGAGCAAGTTAAGAAGCATGGACGTACATGAAAAGTTATGAAGTGCACATGGCATACAACATGGCAAATACATGATGTAATGATCAAACATGCTTTCAATATGTCTTATGATGTCAAATGAATCACATGGATGCTTGAAATGTCATGGCAAGTTATGTTATGCAAAAGAATGCAAGATGGATGCAAATGGAGGCTCAAATTAGGGTTTATGAACAATGCATCAAACAAAAACCAAAATCAGAAGCAAACACTAAGATAAAAAATTGAAAATGCCACTCAAAGGACCCCTAATCCTATACTAAACCAATGCCCAAAGGAGAAGTCTCAACTCCTAACCAAACTCAAGTTATGATTTTCACAAGTTTGCTAGGGTTTTAGGGTTCCTAAACAAGAAAATTATCAAACAAATGGAAAATGAAAGATCAAATCATGGCCATTTAATCTCACAAACTACATGCTAAACACAATGCAATGCAAGAAGAATCAATGTCCAACTCCTCATGAATAGGCAGAAATGATTTTTTTGAACTATGGATCAAATTAATGCACAAAAATGATTTTAATTTAATGAAAAATTCTCAAAATGCATCAAGATCAAAAAAGAAATTTGGTTTGAAGGTTGGACAATGTTTCTAAATGTCTTAGAACATTTCATGAATTTTTTGGTGATTTTTAAATACCTAAAAGTATTTTTAATAAATTAATTTCCATTAATCAATTAAAAATAAACTTTTAAATATTTTAAAATACTTTTTAAATACTAAAAATAAAAATAAAAATATTTTTGTGTTTTAAAAATTGATGAAACTCTTGACAAAAAGTTTCATAATTTTTAAAACAATTTTACTATTTTTAATAAATTGTGGAAGTTAAATGAAAAAAATGAAATAAAAAATGAATTAAACTGAAGTCAACTGAGTGGAGGGCCAGGATTGAGTCTGGATTTGAATGGGTTGACCACGCGCGTGAATGAAGGGTCTAGATTGCTTCTGAGTTAATTAATTTAATTATAATTAATTAAAACTAACTAAAGGGATTAGGGCTAACTGAGTGAATCCAGGCCACACATGCGCGCGGGAGGTCAATGGGGTCAAAGGATCCTACGCTCTACATTCAAATGGACTTAATGACCTGAGATTAGGGCAAAACAAATTCAGGTGACCGGAGGGGAGCTCCGGTCATCTTCCCCGGCGACCCCAAAACCCTAGTTCATGATTCAGGCATCTAATCAACAAATTAAACACAGCCAAACAATCCTCTAACAGCCTAGGTCACGAATCCACCCTCAAACATCATTTAAACACCAAGAATCAGGCAAATCGAAAGCAACAAAATCCACGGGTGAAATTTCAGAGTAACAATACAAACTCATTTCTCATCTATTTTTGATTCTAAAGGCATCCCCATGACCAGCAAGACATAAGCAACCAGATTATAACTTAAAATGCAAGCTTTGGGAAAAAATGTTCATGTTCATACCTGAGCTGGAAAGCTTCAATACTGAGCTTCCAGAGCCTCCTTTGCGTGCAAACGAACTTCTTTGTCTCCCCTGATGCTTATGGAAGGCTTGGAATGAGCTTAGACAAACTGCTTTGAGAAATCCAGTTCTGGTGTAGCAGAAAATGGAGTTTGTGTGTGAGTGGTTTCAAGCTCTGTTAATGGTTGGTTCTTGCTCTCTTGAGTGTGTTTGACTTGTTAGTGAAGAAAAATGGGATGTTTGATGGCTGGAAAGTGAGATTCGAAGGTTCTGGCTGTGAGGTTGAAAAATGGTGAAGCTATGTTCTTGCTCAGTTCAAGCCTGAGTCTTGTTGGTTTCTGCTCAATGAAGCAAGGTGAGTTGATATGTGGAATTGGTTTTAGTGTTTGAGGCCTGTGGAAGATGATTCGAAGGAAAATGCAGATTGGGGTGAGTTTGTGTATGCTGTGCTAGGGCTTGCTTCAGGCTGGCTTGATGTTGTGTTTAGCTTGCAAATGGATAGTATAAACAATTCCAATTGGCCAGATGATGTGACCTGGCCTGCTGTGATTGGGATGTTTACTTTTGCAAAAAGTCCACTTTGTTGTAAGAGAGGCATGGGCTTGGTTCTAGGCTAGTACCAGCATGGGGCTGGCGCAGCATGGTGTGTGAGTGAAGCTAGAAAGGTTCAATAGCCAATGCAGCAAGTTGGTGAAAGTGTGATGATGGTTTTGCAAGTTGGTCATCTTTGGTTCACATGTGACTATCTTGCTACACAAGCCATGCAATATGAGAAACTTTGGCTCAAATCTGATTTTTAGGTCACATAGAATGTTTGTGCATTGGTTTGATGTGAACTAGAAGTTGCAATTTGCCTTGGTTCATGATTTTGCAAATTTCTCATTTGAGGCATGTCTTGAAAATTAATGATTTTGGCCAACTTTGTCACACCACAACTTTTGATCCAAGAAGAATTAGATCATGTTCTTGTACTTTTTGAAAAGGGAAAAATGTATTCCACAACTTTCATGACCAAAGTTTTCCCATTTGAAGCATTTTTGGATCAAAAAGCAAGGCTTGAAAAATGGCATAAAATGACATATTCTTGAAAAGTCAACTATGCCCAAAAAAGTCAACTTTGCAAAAACTTCAAATTCTTGAATTTTGTGAACTTCTAACTTCTTCCATGATCAAATAAAGATCATATACACTCAAAATGATGAAGATCACCCCTTGGTTGGGTCATTGGGGCCTCAGATGCCCTGATTTTACACTGACTTGTCCAGAAAGTCAACTCTTGATCAGATGACTTCCCCATGGAATTTCTTCATGAAAATTGATATGCATACTCCCTATACCATATAGAGACCAATAGAAACAAGAATGACCAAAAAATTTGGAATTATGGCCTCTGAAACCAAAACCCTAATTTTAGGTCAACTGTGCAGTCAAACTTGGCTCTGCATCCATACCAATCCCAGTTCTTGTGATTCTTTGGCATTTTTGACTTTGAGAGGATGTGATGTGATATAAGAACACACATGGACCCCTTTGAAGTGATTGATGGCCTTTGGAGTGGCTCAAGAGGCTCTTGGATTGCTCAGATCACAAACCCTAGGTGCAGATGACTTAGAAACTATGCAGTGAATCAAAAATGAGATATGAGATGATATGATTGTGTTTATGCATATGAAATGATCACAAGCCATGGTGAATGGGTGAGGGCAAATTTAGGGTGTTTACAGCTGCCCCTATTCAAGCATGAGTTAGCTGTGCAGGATGTAAGCTATGGCTTAACAGGCAAACAAGATAACTTGTGGTTGAATACCAAAGACAGTCCAAAATTTGCACTCACAGAATGAAGAAGAAAAGGGATATAGATTGTGAAAGAAAAATAAAGTATGATGTAAAGTGTGGGCGACGGAGGACGACCGTCGAGCAGAGGACGACTGCTGGGTAAATAGCAATGACGGGGACGGCCGACATGCTGGGAGAAGTGTGGGAAATAAAGCAATGACGGGGACGGCCGACATGCTGGGGATAAAAGGTAAAGCCAAGACGGGGACGGCCGACTAGCTGGAAAAATAAGAAATTATGACGGGGACGGCCATCAAGATAAAGCTGAGATCCTCTGGGAATTAATGAAACATGACGGGGACGGCCATCAAGTTCATAAAGCAAAGTAACCGACGATGGGGACGGCCATCGGGCTAAAAAGAAAAGGGACCACGACGGGGACGGCCATCGGGTTAAAGAATAAATGAAATAAACAGATGATGAGGTACGGTCATCAAAGGTGAAGGACGATCACCTAGCAGGGGACGGCTGGACGGTCATCTAAGGTGGAGGACGACCACCTGGCAGGGTACGGCTGCCGAAAATATCGCGACATAGGACGAATGCCGGATAAAAGGTCAATGATGGGGACGGCCATCGGACAAGCATGATGGAGGACGACCATCAAGAGGTGGAGGACGACCACCTAGCAGGGGACGGCTGCTCTCAGGGTTTATCATGACATAGGACGAATGTCAGATAACCAAAAATCAACAATGGGGACGGCCATTGGATAAAATGATGAAGGACGATCATCAATAGGTGGAGGACGACCACCTAGCAGGGGACGGCTGCTAAAAATCAACGATGGGGACGGCCATCGGAGGAGCATGATGGAGGACGACCATCAAGAGGTGGAGGACGACCACCTAGCAGGGTACGGCTGCTCTCAAGGTTTATCATGACACAGGACGAGTGTCAGATAAAAAGGAAGATTTGTTTTGTCGGTGATCTACTGGGGAATAGTAAACACGGACAAGTGTTTACAACCAAGAGAAGAAAGCATAAGTGTTTAGGTGTTGTGTATAGATTAGAAATGCGGACGAGCATCCTTAAGACTACGATACGGACGAGTATCGGGTAGAAACAAACTGACACATGTTCAGAGATGATGATACGGACGAGTATCAACGGGTTAACAAAGAACACGGACGAGTGTTGAATCCGAGGGGACTCCTGGGGAATAGTAAACACAGACGAGTATCTATATCCAAGAAGACAAAAGTGTTTGACACGGTGTATGGATTAAAGATACGGACGAGCATCCTTAAGACTATGATACGGACGAGTATCATGTAGAAACAAACATTTGATGCATATTCTGAGATGATGGTACGGACGAGTACCAACTGGTTAACAAAGAACAAGGACCAATGTTGAATCTGTGGGGATATAAATGGCATATACAAGATACGGACGAGCATCTGTATAAGTGTAACATGAGTAGTGAGTAGTGTATAGATGAATGTTTATCTGCTGGGGAGGGTGACACGGACGAGTGTCAAAAGGAGAAAAGTATAATAATATCAACGAGTGTATGGGTTGTGAAATTGCAGGCGACTGCGCTGGGGATATGACACGGACGGGTGTCAAGGAATTGTATATACAAGTATAGGTGAGTGCAAAGAGGATGTCTTTGGCTTTCTACTGGGGTATGACACGGACGGGTGTCAGGACGTATCTGTAATACGGGTGGTATTGTTTGCAAAGGGTGTTCAGGCGACTTTACTGGGGAAAGGTGACACGGACGGGTGTCAAAAGGAGTATATACTGGTGTTTGTGGAATATGAGGCAACTGCTTTTGCTGGGACTCTGGTGGGGACAGTTTCTGTGTATTGATGAATGGTTATTATTCACAAGAGTCCGATTCACAACATGGCTTACGATTATGCTATGTGTTTGATTTTTGCCGTAATGCTCCGTATTAGACGGAATGCTACGCTTTGTGGGTGAATATGATGCAAATGTCATGATTACGCAAAGATACCAAACTGGGATTCGGATCCCAATGCCGCGAAGATCACTGGTCGATCTATTTGATGTGGACATCCCAGCTGGGGATGAGATCATTGGCAGATCTGATGATATGATATTTGCTTGGGGATATAGGTCACCGATTGACATATCCTTGTAATACAGGACCCAGCTGGGGTCTGTAGAAGCCTTCTGTACTCTGTTGTGACTCCTTCATGCGTTGCTCTTCTGAAAAGAGGCCGAGGATTCTGTGGGGAGATGGTTCCCTGACTTCTGCATTCTGCTGAGGAAGAATGATTGACACTACAGCTGGGGAAATTGACAAGTGGCAACTGGCTGGGGAAAGTTGTTGGCAACTCAGCTGGGGAGAAAACACCTCTGGTGCCAAGAGTGAATGTTGATTTGCCAGCTTGCTGGGATGTAGCTTGCATGCCCCAAGTTGCGTTCTGGATACCTGCAATCCTGCAAATATAAGGAAACGCACAAATGGTCCCGAGGTATCCTTTACTGGATTCCGCCATAGGAGTCAAGCACTTTCGAGAGTAAGTATATTCCCTGTAAGCATGTGTTTTTGAAGAAAAATATCTGTACTTATGCAATCAGTTTTTAGAGACATCAGACATCCTTTGCAAATAAAAATGTATAAGACGAGACATGACTGGAAAATCCGATTTTATTAATTCATGTGCCCTGAATTGGCAAGATACAGTCAAAGAAACAAATCTCCTAAAATGAAGAGACTGTTACAAATTGAGAAACAAAGTGCTGGCGATGTTGACGACGCTTTAAGGAGCTTCCTCTTCTGCTATGACTTGTATGACTTTTGACGTTCTTCTCGTCTTGCTTTCTGAAGAAGGCTGATTCTGATTGAAGCTTGATCCTTTCGAAGCTTAACAGGTTGTAGGCGATACAGACGAATTCAGAATGCAGTTGTTCGCTTATTCCCTTATTTTGCATGGATCGCCCTTTCGGGTTTTCAATCCATCGGGATACCCATTTTTGCCTGAGTTGTCCAATGCGGCTTTTCAACTCAGCGGGTGTACACATTTTTTATTTATTTTCCCTTACTTTTGCCCGAGTCTTTTATTCTGTTTTTGACTCGCCGGGATGCCCTATTTTTGCCTGGACTTACATTCTGTTTTTATGTCCAGCGGGTCGTTTTATGCGAAGTATTTTTTAACTGCATCTGAATTCACAGGGGACGGGAAGTCTTCACCATCCATGGTGCTGAGCATCAGTGCTCCACCGGAAAAAACTTTCTTTACCACAAATGGTCCTTCATAATTTGGAGTCCATTTGCCCCTGTGGTCTGTATGAGGAGGGAGGATTCTTTTTAGCACAAGACCTCCTACTTGGTACTCTCGGTGCCTGACTTTCTGATCGAAGGCTTTCTTCATTCTTTTCTGATACAGCTGCCCATGACATATTGCAGCCAATCTTTTCTCTTCAATCAGACTCAGTTGCTCGTATCGGGACCTAACCCACTCTGTTTCGTTCAGTTTAACATCCATCAGTACCCGTAGAGAGGGTAATTCAACTTCAACTGGTAGGACTGCCTCCATACCATACACAAGTTGATACGGTGTTGCCCCAGTGGATGTTCTGATTGACGTGCGGTACCCATGCAAGGCAAAAGGTAGCATTTCATGCCAGTCTTTGTAGGTGACTACCATCTTCTGCACAATCTTCTTGATATTCTTATTAGCTGCCTCAACAGCGCCGTTCATCTTTGGCCTGTAAGGAGAAGAATTGTGGTGTTGGATCTTGAAGTCCCGGCACAGCTCTGCCATCATTTTGTTGTTCAAGTTGGAACCATTATCAGTAATGATTCGCTCGGGAACTCCATATCGACAGATGATATCTCTCTTCAGAAATCTGGCTACCACTTGTCTTGTAACATTGGCATAGGAAGCTGCTTCGACCCACTTGGTGAAATAATCAATGGCAACCAGGATGAATCTGTGGCCGTTTGAAGCAGTCGGTTCAATCTTGCCGATCATATCAATGCCCCACATGGCAAAGGGCCATGGTGAAGACATCACGTTTAGAGGATTTGGAGGCACATGCACCTTATCTGCATAAATCTGGCATTTATGGCATTTTCTGGCGTAGGCGCAACAGTCGGCATCCATTGTGATCCAGTAATAACCTGATCTTAGCAGTTTCTTAGCCATGGCATGTCCTCCAGCATGGGTACCAAAGGATCCTTCGTGTACCTCGTGCATCAACAAGTCTGCTTCTGTCTCATCAACACATCTGAGGAGTACCATATCAAAGTTCCTTTTGTATAAAGACCTGTCAGTGTTCAGAAAGAAACTACCAGCAAGCCTTCTCAAAGTCTTCTTATCATTGGAAGATGTCCCAGGTGGGTATGTTTGATCCTCCAAGAAGCATTTAATGTCATGGAACCAAGGGTTATCATCTTTGACAACATCTGCTGCAAATACATATGCTGGTCTATCGAGTCTGGACACTGAAATCTGAGGTACAAAGTTGGCAGCTTGAACTTTGATCATGGATGAAATGGTAGCAAGAGCATCTGCGAACTGATTCTCGTCCCGAGGGATATACTCAAGCTTGACTGTTGTGAAGAAAGTCAATAACCTCCTTGTATAATCCCTGTAAGGTATCAGATGATCCTGGTGGGTGTACCATTTTCCGTTGGTTTGATTAACTACCAGAGCTGAATCTCCGAATACAGTCAATGTATTGATCCTGAGGTCAATGGCTTCCTCAAGGCCCATAATGCAAGCTTCGTATTCAGCTTCGTTGTTAGTGCAGTTGAAAGTGAGTTTTGCCGAGAAAGGCATGTGAACTCCTTTAGGCGTAATGAGTACTGCACCAACACCACGACCATTCATATTAACAGCCCCATCAAACATCATAATCCATTCTTCTTCCGGGTCGGGCCCTTCAGTGTGAATAGGCTCTTCATGATCTTTTGATTTTATGAACATGATGTCTTCATCAGGAAAGTCAAATCTCATAGGCTGGTAGTCATCAATAGGTTGCTCAGCAAGATATTCAGATAGTACACTGCCCTTGATGGCTTTCTGAGAGGTGTACTGGATGTCGTATTCTGTGAGAATCATTTGCCATCTTGCAACCCGTCCGGTGAGAGCTGGCTTCTCAAATATGTACTTAACCGGGTCCATCTTTGAAATTAATAGAGTAGTGTGGGTCAACATATACTGTCTCAGTCGGCGAGCAGCCCACGCTAAAGCACAGCAAGTTTTCTCGAGCAGTGAATAACGTTGTTCACAGTCGGTAAACTTTTTGCTTAGGTAGTATATTGCATACTCTTTTCGACCAGACTCGTCATGCTGGCCCAGCACACACCCCATTGACTCTTCTAATACTGTCAAGTACATTATTAGAGGTCTTCCTTCAACTGGAGGCATAAGGATTGGAGGCTCTTGTAAGTACTCCTTGATCTTGTCAAAAGCCCTTTGGCAGTCTTCATTCCACCTGACCGTCTGTTCCTTTCTTAACAGCTTGAACAAAGGCTCACAGGTGGCTGTGAGGTGAGATATGAACCGTGAGATGTAGTTCAATCGACCTAAGAACCCTCGAACTTCTTTCTCTGTTTTCGGTGCAGGCATCTCTTGAATAGCTTTGACTTTATCAGGGTCAACTTCAATCCCTTTCTCGCTTACAATAAAGCCCAGCAACTTACCGGATCGTACCCCGAATGTGCATTTGCTGGGGTTTAACT
This sequence comes from Lathyrus aphaca, assembly GCA_963966055.1. Lineage (NCBI taxonomy): Eukaryota > Viridiplantae > Streptophyta > Magnoliopsida > Fabales > Fabaceae > Lathyrus > Lathyrus aphaca. Next base: position 195,165,824 of record OZ014519.1, on the reverse strand, counting down.
TCAATTGGTACTTCCTCAGACGCTTAAACAGCTTCAGCAGATTCACCAGGTGGTCTTCTTCAGTAAGGGACTTGGCAATCATGTCATCCACATAACATTCTATTTCTTTATGGATCATATCGTGGAATAATGTCACCATAGCCCGTTGATATGTTGCACCAGCATTCTTCAGTCCGAATGGCATTACCTTGTAACAGAACGTGCCCCAAGGTGTAATGAATGTTGTCTTCTCCATGTCTTCAGGTGACATCTTGATCTGATTATATCCTGAAAATCCGTCCATGAAGGAGAATACCGAGAACTGAGCCGTGTTATCTACCAGTACATCAATGTGAGGTAATGGGAAATCATCTTTCGGGCTAGCTCTGTTCAGATCCCGATAGTCAACACACATTCTTACTTTGCCGTCTTTCTTAGGCACAGGCACTATATTAGCAACCCACGGTGGGTAGCTAGTCACAGCAAGGAACCCGGCGTCCCACTGCTTTTGTACCTCTTCTTTGATCTTCATTGCCATGTCTGGGCGAGTACGGCGCAACTTCTGTTTGACCGGTGGGCACTCTTCTCTCAAAGGCAGCTTGTGCATGACAATGTCGGTGTCCAACCCTGGCATATCTTGATACGACCAAGCAAACACATCCACATATTCTTGAAGCAGATCAATCAGTTGTCTCTTCATTGAGTCTTGCAGGCAGGCCCCGATTTTAACCTCTTTCACGTCTTCATCTGTACCAAGATTAATCACTTCAACCTCCTCCTGGTGAGGAGTAATAACCTTTTCCTCTTGTCTTAACAACCTGGCTAGCTCTTCAGGAAGCTCATATTCTTCTTCAACCCCTTCATCAGCTTGATTGATCGGATTGTCAAAGTCATACGAAGTCATAGCCGTGTTGTTGTCGGTGCTGTCAGGAAGGCACTCTCTGCAAGGGTTCAGTTTGTTCATTTTAGTGATTGATTTTAATCTTGTTTAAAAAGTGAAATGAAGTTATCATTTTGAAAACATCGCCATTTATTTTTTGTACAAAAAGAAAAAATGGAAAAACAGTGAACGAAAAGGAAAAAGACTCATTTGCAAAAAGATGTCTGATATTTCATTGATTAATCTTGTTTGCACAAAAAGTACAGATGGCCCGATCACAAAATGAGTCTTGTCATCTTGGACAAGATGCAAGACTTTGATGCATGCTATAAAAATACAGGAAATAATAATTACTCTGCATGAGTAACTCTTATAATTTCCTGGGAAGACCAGTTTGAGATACTGCTCCCCGGGATCTTTGGACGAATCCAATTCTCCAGATTGCGCTCCTCTTCCAGCTCGTCTTCCAAATTGTTGATAGCATCAGGGGCGAGCATCCCCCCACTGACAAAACCGGGCTTCTCAGCAGCCTTTGCTTGATGTTGTTGAGTTGGTCTGTAACCCAACCCAAATTTGTCTTTCTTCTCCTCCACAGATAAAACCTTGCCCCAGCCTTGGGCAGTTCCTTCCTCAACAACCTTCCGGGCTTGTTGGTAAGATGACATGGAGACTCCAGATACAGCAGATGCTTCATTAACATTCAGGGCCTCAAACCCTTGGCTCATTGTTTCATGGATCTCCCCATCCATCTCAATATACTTATAAGTAGCCAGATGGCTGACAAATATATCCTCCTCCCCACAGATAGTAACAACTTGGCCTTCCCACTCAAATTTTAACTTCTGGTGAAGGGTAGACGTTACTGCGCCAGCGGCATGAATCCATGGTCTACCCAACAAACAGCTGTAGGCAGGCTGAATGTCCATCACATAGAAGATCGTTTTAAAGGTTTGTGGGCCAATTGTCACAGGTAGCTCAATTTCTCCCAGAACCGATCTCTTAGAACCATCAAAGGCTCTTACTACCAGGTTACTGGGACGCAAGGCTAATCCTTCATACTCTAGCTTCACCAGGGCCTTTTTCGGTAAGACATTAAGGGATGATCCTGTGTCTACCAGCACATGGGAAAGGACTGCACCTTTACATTCCATGGTGATGTGCAAGGCCTTGTTATGGTTGCAGCCTTCCGTTGTCAAGTCAGTATTGGTGAACCCTAGCCCATTGCTAGCAGTAACATTTCCAACCACGGTTTCCAACTGATTGACGGTGATCTCTTCAGGCACGTAAGCTGCGTGCAAGACTTTGAGTAGTGCATTCCAATGGGCTTCGGAGCACATAAGCAGTGATAGGATAGAGATCTTGGATGGCGTCTGGTGAAGCTGATCCACTATTTTGTAATCACTCTTTTTGATGATTCTCATGAACTCATCAACTTCCTGATCGAATGGTGTTTTCAAAACTTCTTTAGCAGCTTGATCTTCCTGCACCGGGCTTTTTCCTTTTGCCTTGGCAGCAGCTTCTGCTTCGGCAGTGGGTCTCTGAATTGGTGGAGCAAAGAGACGTCCGCTTCGAGTGAAGCCTCCACCTCCTCCTACATTGTCTATTTGTGGTGCAGGTGTTGATGTATCAAGAGTGATTCTCTTTCCTTCGCAGTATACGTCAGAGCCGTAGTGCCAAGGGATGGCCCTATTGCTTTCATAAGGTATGGGTCCAGGCACCGTGACAGTGACTGGACTGATGACAGCTGCAGAAGGGGCTGTGATAGTTTGCGGATCATAATAAATTGTGACTGGTGCTCTGGTGGGAGCAGCACTTTCTGAGTTGTAGGCAGAGTTGTTTTCAGGATCATAAAATATTGTGACGGTTGAGACATCTTCAGAGTTCGTTGCTGGAGTTGTAGGAGACATTGTCGGAAGGATGGATGTTGTTGTTGTAGGAGATTCAAATTGGAGTGGTGCTGAAGTTGTAGAAGAAAAATTTGTTGATAACTGATCAGTTGAGATGATAGATGAAGTACTTGTTGATGAAGCCGAAGAATTGTCAGGAACAATGGTTGCTGCAGTTGTAGGAGATACCGGTACTGTTGCTGATGAGATTGCTGGATTTGTTGGAAATGATGTGGTGATCTGAAGTTGGCCACTCTGAATGAGACCATCTATGCCATTCCTCAGGTTATCGCACCCATTTACTGAAATATTGCAGTAAGCACACCCTAACTCACACCCCGGGAACATTTGACATTCGAGGAGCTGAGCCTTAATCTCTACCAACGGCGTCCGAATCTGACCCACACTGGTTATTAAATAAGACGGTTTGTCTCCTTCAATAGCGTTGATTCTGGGACCACCGTGGTTTGGCATGGGGTTCCTATTTACATTGGGTGGTGGTGCGAAATTCAGGGCCTTAGAGTCTACCAGGTCTTGTACCTTCATGTGCAAGGCTCTGCACTTTTCTGTACTATGGCCAGATGCATTTGAATGAAAAGTACATCTGGCGTTGGAGTCATAATTCCTGGGTAGACTGTTGGGATCTGGAGGTGCCAATGTCCTTAGCTCAACTAGGTTGAGTTTCAGGAGTTGTGGCAGCAATGTAGCATATGGCATAGGGATCGGATCGATCACCCTGTTGGCTTGAGATGGCCTCTGTTGGAATGGCCTTTGCTGGTTATTGTTGTTGGTGTTGCTGTTGTTGTAATTTCTCGGAGGATACTGATTTTGTTGATGGTACTGAGGCTGTTGCTGATAGTTTTGTTGCGGAGGTTGATAAGCTGGTTGTGGGTGAGCTGGAGCGGGAATAGTAACTGCTGCTACAGATCTATGCACATATTGGGGCCTGCCCCTGTTGGTGTGGATGGCATTGGTCTCACCAGTCCTTCTTGGGCCCGCAAAAGGCTTTCTTGCATTACTGGATGAGCTTGTACCGTTGTCTGAGATCTTTCCCATCTTCAATAGGCTTTCAATTCTCTCCCCGGCTATGACTACATCTGCAAAGCTGGTAGATGAGAAGGCAGCTAGCCTATCAATGTAAGTCCCCTGAAGGGTGTTCATGAACATATCAGCCATCTCCCTTTCTGACATAGGTGGCTGGACAGCGGCAGCAAGCTGTCTCCATCTTTGAGCGTACTCTCGGAAGCTCTCTCTAGATGACTGTGAGATTCCCATTAGGAGGGTCCTGTTGGGTGCCATATCCAGATTATACTGATACTGTCTGATGAAGGCCTCTGCCAGGTCCTTCCAGCACCTAATAGTTGCTCTTGTTAGATGGGAATACCATTCCCTTGAAGCTCCAGTCAAGCTGTCCTCAAAGTAGAACATCCACAGCTTCTCGTCCATGGTATAGGCCTTTAGCCTCCCGAGAAAAGATTGTAGATGGGTTCGGGGACAAGACGTCCCATTATACTTCTCAAAGCATGGTGGCTTAAACTTGTGGGGAATCCTGACCCCGTCTACCAAGCCCATATCCATAACATCAAAACCCAAAGAGTTTTGAGATTCTAAGGATCTTAATTTCTCAGCTATCTCATCCAACTTCCTATCATAAGCTTCTTCCCCAGCTCCCATCACTGTGAACTGGTCTTCTTGAGGGTCTTCTTGCAGTACCCTCCCTGCTGTGGCAGTCCCTTGTATATTGACAGGAATGTTGGCCTCTGGATGGAGGTGGGGTCCAAAAACTGGGGGATTGACATGAGGTTGGACTCTTTCATTGTTGCTAGTCCCAGCAGTCCCCGGCTGATGATCTTCCTGATTTCTCCCTTCCACCAGTGCTCTGAGCCTCTCCTGGCTTTGGGCCATGTTGTTCATTACTTCCATAAACTGTGTCATTTGAGTCCTCATTTCCAACCTCTCGTTGGTCATTTGGTTCCTGACCTCTGTAAGGTCCTGCTGCATCTGATCCATCTGTATGCCCGGAAGATTGTTACGGGTGGGGTACCTGTGTGGTCGGTTGAGTGGAAACCCTCGTCGTCGAGCAATAATTCCTGAACATCTCAACAGAGTTAGCAACAACAAAACAAAAACCTACAAAACAAACAAAGGGTTAGCATGCAATGCAGTATGCTTATTTGTTTTCAAGGTATCCGGCTTGGCATTCAGTTTTGACCCTTCCAGACCCTTGAAGATGATGCTGTTGATGTTGCTTTCGAAGTAAACTCGGATGGAACAAACTAATACATATATTACAAAAGGCCACTGGTACATAGTTTGTTTACAAATACAAGCCCTCTGAGGGGTCAAAATATATTACAAGAAAATAAAAGTACATGGAATAAAAGCAACAACAAGCAAATGGTCAAACACCAAGACCAAACTCATCCTCCCGAACTTCCTTGAGAAGTGCTTCGGTCACAGGATCAGCCGGACGCTCCGTGAGGTTCCTGATAAGGAGGTTCCTGGTAGTAACAGCTGCAGTTAGCTTCTTGTGTTGACTTTGGTCCTTAGACCTCTTCACTCCAGCTCTGATCTTTAGCTCTGATATCTCCCTCTGGGCTGCTGCCAGGGCTTCTTGTTGCTCTTTTGCACTAGCTTCCATCTGCTCTATCTTGTCTTGGACCCTCTTGTCCTCCAGAGTACGAGCCTCGGTGATCCTGACCCACCTAGCCTGACTCTCCTTCAGATACAAGTCTGTCCTGGCTTTCTGGAATTGGGCTTCCTTGCAAGCATTCTTCAGGATTTGCTCTCCAGCCCTAGACTTCTTAATGTAATCTTCAGACTTCTCAATTCTAGCCAGATGTTCCACTTTCAACTTCTCCAACCTCTCAATATCCAGTCTGCCATCACTCCTCTCCCAGAGGGTCTTCTGTACAGCTTGAGTCAGCTTCTCATTTCTCTCTTTCAACTTCTCAAATTCCTCTAAGCTGACAGTTGCTGGAGGTGGTGTTGTGGAAGGCCCAGGCATATCTTCAATAGTAAAGGGCATCCCAGAGAATTGGGCCCTGGCATGGGACTAATCATAGTATTGTGCTGATGCCACATTGTTACACTTCCCCAGAATGGTTACCCCCTTAGTCTGCACATTGTCCCAGGCCCAGGCTGCCTGCCTAACAATAGCCAGATTAAGCTTGTTCTCACAATAAAGAGTCTCAACCAAGTCCTGTGCCTTAGGAGTGTGGACCAGTGCATAGCCCAGTTGTCTTTTGAACAACAGAGGGTTGTAATTAATACTACCCTTAACTCCTATTAGGGGCACATTGGGGAAATGCCCACAGCTGGTGATGATATCCCTGCCTTTTGTGCTTTGAGTGCACCACCTGATATCAGCTGAAGTAAGAGTAGTAAGTCTTCCAGCCCAGTTTTTTTGTTGATGAGGGTTCAAAAATGCATCTGTCTTGGGCAAATGCCTGAGAAGCCAAGTATGGAACAAAGGAGCACAGCATCTTACTAATCTTCCCCTCTTCTTTTCATTCCTTTGATGCACTGAATAGTAGAGATCACCCAATAAAGTTGGCACTGGGTTCCTTAGAATGAACAGATGGATTGCATTCTTACTAATGAATCGAGGCTCATCTGCAAATAATACAATCCCATATATACTCAGGGCCAACAAAGCACATACTGCTTTCCACTCTCCTAAAGAAGCTTTCAGGGTAGCTTGAGAGATCAAGAAATCCAGATGCAAGCCAGGGATTCCAGCCTTAGAAGTCATATGCTGCCCAATCAGGACCGGTTCCAGATGTAATGCCTTTGCTACCTCTTCATTACCAGGAAAGACCATCTCAGGGTTGAAAGGGACTCCACCCCTGATAGGTATACCAACTAATGATGAGTATTCTTCCAATAAGGGGCCCAGCTGAAAGTCCTGAAAAGTGAAACATCTCAGTGGGGGATCATAAAACTGAAGGCAAGTGTGGATCAGGCTTCTCTGTGAAGGGTCCAGATCCATAACCATATCAAGTATATCTCCATGGTGTTCCCTGAACAGTGGTATATGGTCTGGAGTGATCAGGGTCTGAATCCTCCTGATGTCTGCTAGCTCTGGCTCAAAGAAGTGGTAGGAGATGTTACTCTTCTTAGGTGCCATGTTGCTGAAGAATAGATGCTGATGACAACACTGAAGATAGGCCTCTGACAGGTTGAGACTGAGGATGCAAGTGACTCGAAGCAAGTGACTGATAGCCGAAGCAAGTGCTGGTGAAGACAGGTCTAAGCTGAAGAAGGGGCCAAAACCAAGCCAAAATGATAGGATGGATACCCTGAGAAACAAATAAACACATGTTAGAATGATGCAATGAGGATGTATGCAAATGATATGCAAGGGTTTGTGACTGAGCTGGATCTGATCAAATGCTCTGATAGAAGTCCATGTGTGTAAGAAATCCAGATGGAGGTCTATAAGTCCAGTAACCAAGGTGGGGGACTCAAATAAAGAGCCACATGTCCAGGGTTTAGAATCACAAGAACTGTTCCAACATGGAGTATTCTTAATCATATCAAAGTAACAGGGTATTCTGAGGTCAAGGTACCTGCAAACCTGTAAACAGCCCAACCCCCTCACAGGTGGTGTTCTAAAACAAGGGTCCTCAGACTTGGATCAGTTATGAGAAGTGTAAACACTTCTAACCCGGAGGTACAGTGTTTACAATAACCATAAAAGTTCCTCCTCTAATTCACCTCAGTTTCTGAAGGTCAATACTAAAAGGTCATCCAGACTTAGCAGGCTTCCCAGATAGCCCTAGCATTGCAGGAAATCTGCAACACAGAGTTCTCAAGAAGAAACCCATATCTGAACCGTGTTTCATATTCCCGCACCAGACCGAAATGGAATGGGAAAGAATATGATTCACTCTAGCCTAGGTGTCACTCAGGTCCCAGGTATAGGACCTTAACTCTCAATGAAACACCCACCCATCAAAACAAAACCAGATCCAGCCAGCAGTACAGCATGACAATATGATATAATGCAAGGCTATAAAGAAAGCAGTAAAGCGACTGTACAAAAATAAATACAAATATACAAACACAAATAAGCACATAACACCCCAGTAAACATAAATCAAACAAGCGCTAGGAGGAACCCACAAAAAGAACCAGAAGCCCTGGTTGCAGTATAAGAGTCCCCAGCAGAGTCGCCAAGCTGTCGCTCCCACTAAATGAAGCCGGGTCAAATAGGGTACAGACGCGAACGGTCGGCGAGAGGGACAATGAGAACACACAGCCGTGAACTCACTGGAGATGAATAGAGTCGCCAGCTAGGCATTTTTATCCCGGAGGAAAGGCAATGCTGCATAGACCTGGAAAGAGATGGATAAGACGGTTGCGAACCAGAGAGACTGAGAAAGGGGGTTGGTTACAACCTGGGAAGGTATTAGCACCCAGATTGTCCGCCGTACTCGACGGGATCCACGCTTAAGAGATTTGTGTTTTAAAGGGGTAGTGTCAGTGCAATTTGTGTATAAAGAGCTGGAAAAAGGATGTACAGGTGTCAGTGTAAAAGAAGTGAAGTGTAATAAGTGAAGTGTCAGTGTAAGGAAAGAGTATGCTCATGATCATGAGGCTAAGAGAATGATGCTGGAAAGAGGGGGAATATACAGAGACTTTTGTTCGATAACTGTTAAGTTATGCCTACGTATCCTCTCGTGCAATGAGGAAGTCAGAACACCGTAGTTCGACCCAAAGAGACTGAAAGGTGAATTGACTTGTGAACTGCTTGCTTGCCTATGCTCAAGTGTATGACCTGTCTGGCTCAGGTGCTAACTGTCTTGCATTAGACGGAAGAAGCAAGTTCTCGTTTGTGAGTGAATGAGATGAGAAAAGAATCCCGGAGGAGACGATTATTGTTTGTTTTTGAGTTTTCAGTCTTTTATTGTTTTTTTGATTTTGTCATAAGTTAATGAGATTAAGCCTAAACCAATGGATTTAGTAAACCCATCACATCCTCCCTCTGATTAGGGGTAATGAGAGTACCTTAAGTGTGAAGTCAGATTCTCACACTTAATCACCTTTGATGTAGGATTAAGATCATTAACCTACTTGTGATTATTTAGATGTTTTTGTTGTTTTTGTTTAGTGTTGAGTAATGAGATTAAGCCATAATCAAAGATTAAACAGACTCATTACACCATCCTAATAGAAGGATAATAGATGAGGATGTTTAAGCTGAGGAAAGCTCCTCAACTTAATCTATGATTAGGGATTAAGCTCATGACAAAACAAGCCTTTATTAGATGGATTTTATGATATAATGATGAAGTGAGTTTTATGGTTTGTAAGACAACTTGAGGGGGACTTGTCCATTAACACTAGGGTTAGTCCTTCTTAACCAATTAAGGAAGAAATAGAACCCTAATGCAAGGCCCAAGTTACAAGTGTGATGTCTTGATGATTATTATGTGAATTGATTAAGAGGTTTAAACACATTAAGGGTTTAACACTTAGGATTAAAGTTATACACTCCATCCTAATAGAAGGATGCAGGCATAAGCTTAATCACAAAGCCTTAAAGCCTTTAGGGTTTAGTCCCTGATTATGAGATGAGAAGAGAAGACTCAAAAGAGACACAAAGGTAAAACTAAGAGGGGAGACTAATCAAAACCCTAATCATTGTCATGCTTGGTTATTCCTAAGTTTTGTGAGGTTTACAAGGACAATCTTCAAAGGAATCACCAGGAAGCAGATGAAAGGATCAAGAGAAGCAAAGTGACTTGCTTCATTCAAGAAGTCAAGTCACTTGAAGAAAGAAAGTGGGAAGAAAAAGAATGAGCAAGCTCAAACTCAAACACATACAAAAATGCAACATGGATGCAAGAGAGATGAAAAGAAAAGTTATGAGAAGTGAAGGCAAATTCACTTCTCAAAGTCACTTACCACCTGAAATGTTAGAAAAGAAATGCAATGCAATGCAAAATGGGATGAGATGACATGATGAGAAACAAAACCAGAAGCATATATGAGATGATAATGATGCTATGAGATGCTACAAACATGAAACAACATGTGAGGATGATCATACAAGTTCATGAATGCAAATGGAGCAAGTTAAGAAGCATGGACATACATGAAAAGTTATGAAGTGCACATGGCATACAACATGGCAAATACATGATGTAATGATCAAACATGCTTTCAATATGTCTTATGATGTCAAATGAATCACATGGATGCTTGAAATGTCATGGCAAGTTATGTTATGCAAAAGAATGCAAGATGGATGCAAATGGAGGCTCAAATTAGGGTTTATGAACAATGCATCAAACAAAAACCAAAATCAGAAGCAAACACTAAGATAAAAAATTGAAAATGCCACTCAAAGGACCCCTAATCCTATACTAAACCAATGCCCAAAGGAGAAGTCTCAACTCCTAACCAAACTCAAGTTATGATTTTCACAAGTTTGCTAGGGTTTTAGGGTTCCTAAACAAGAAAATTATCAAACAAATGGAAAATGAAAGATCAAATCATGGCCATTTAATCTCACAAACTACATGCTAAACACAATGCAATTCAAGAAGAATCAATGTCCAACTCCTCATGAATAGGCAGAAATGATTTTTTTGAACTATGGATCAAATTAATGCACAAAAATGATTTTAATTTAATGAAAAATTCTCAAAATGCATCAAGATCAAAAAAGAAATTTGGTTTGAAGGTTGGACAATGTTTCTAAATGTCTTAGAACATTTCATGAATTTTTTGGTGATTTTTAAATACCTAAAAGTATTTTTAATAAATTAATTTCCATTAATCAATTAAAAATAAACTTTTAAATATTTTAAAATACTTTTTAAATACTAAAAATAAAAATAAAAATATTTTTGTGTTTTAAAAATTGATGAAACTCTTGACAAAAAGTTTCATAATTTTTAAAACAATTTTACTATTTTTAATAAATTGTGGAAGTTAAATGAAAAAAATGAAATAAAAAATGAATTAAACTGAAGTCAACTGAGTGGAGGGCCAGGATTGAGTCTGGATTTGAATGGGTTGACCACGCGCGTGAATGAAGGGTCTAGATTGCTTCTGAGTTAATTAATTTAATTATAATTAATTAAAACTAACTAAAGGGATTAGGGCTAACTGAGTGAATCCAGGCCACACATGCGCGCGGGAGGTCAATGGGGTCAAAGGATCCTACGCTCTACATTCAAATGGACTTAATGACCTGAGATTAGGGCAAAACAAATTCAGGTGACCGGAGGGGAGCTCCGGTCATCTTCCCCGGCGACCCCAAAACCCTAGTTCATGATTCAGGCATCTAATCAACAAATTAAACACAGCCAAACAATCCTCTAACAACCTAGGTCACGAATCCACCCTCAAACATCATTTAAACACCAAGAATCAGGCAAATCGAAAGCAACAAAATCCACGGGTGAAATTTCAGAGTAACAATACAAACTCATTTCTCATCTATTTTTGATTCTAAAGGCATCCCCATGACCAGCAAGACATAAGCAACCAGATTATAACTTAAAATGCAAGCTTTGGGAAAAAATGTTCATGTTCATACCTGAGCTGGAAAGCTTCAATACTGAGCTTCCAGAGCCTCCTTTGCGTGCAAACGAACTTCTTTGTCTCCCCTGATGCTTATGGAAGGCTTGGAATGAGCTTAGACAAGCTGCTTTGAGAAATCCAGTTCTGGTGTAGCAGAAAATGGAGTTTGTGTGTGAGTGGTTTCAAGCTCTGTTAATGGTTGGTTCTTGCTCTCTTGAGTGTGTTTGACTTGTTAGTGAAGAAAAATGGGATGTTTGATGGCTGGAAAGTGAGATTCGAAGGTTCTGGCTGTGAGGATGAAAAATGGTGAAGCTATGTTCTTGCTCAGTTCAAGCCTGAGTCTTGTTGGTTTCTGCTCAATGAAGCAAGGTGAGTTGATATGTGGAATTGGTTTTAGTGTTTGAGGCCTGTGGAAGATGATTCGAAGGAAAATGCAGATTGGGGTGAGTTTGTGTATGCTGTGCTAGGGCTTGCTTCAGGCTGGCTTGATGTTGTGTTTAGCTTGCAAATGGATAGTATAAACAATTCCAATTGGCCAGATGATGTGACCTGGCCTGCTGTGATTGGGATGTTTACTTTTGCAAAAAGTCCACTTTGTTGTAAGAGAGGCATGGGCTTGGTTATAGGCTAGTACCAGCATGGGGCTGGCGCAGCATGGTGTGTGAGTGAAGCTAGAAAGGTTCAATAGCCAATGCAGCAAGTTGGTGAAAGTGTGATGATGGTTTTGCAAGTTGGTCATCTTTGGTTCACATGTGACTATCTTGCTACACAAGCCATGCAATATGAGAAACTTTGGCTCAAATCTGATTTTTAGGTCACATAGAATGTTTGTGCATTGGTTTGATGTGAACTAGAAGTTGCAATTTGCCTTGGTTCATGATTTTGCAAATTTCTCATTTGAGGCATGTCTTGAAAATTAATGATTTTGGCCAACTTTGTCACACCACAACTTTTGATCCAAGAAGAATTAGATCATGTTCTTGTACTTTTTGAAAAGGGAAAAATGTATTCCACAACTTTCATGACCAAAGTTTTCCCATTTGAAGCATTTTTGGATCAAAAAGCAAGGCTTGAAAAATGGCATAAAATGACATATTCTTGAAAAGTCAACTATGCCCAAAAAAGTCAACTTTGCAAAAACTTCAAATTCTTGAATTTTGTGAACTTCTAACTTCTTCCATGATCAAATAAAGATCATATACACTCAAAATGATGAAGATCACCCCTTGGTTGGGTCATTGGGGCCTCAGATGCCCTGATTTTACACTGACTTGTCCAGAAAGTCAACTCTTGATCAGATGACTTCCCCATGGAATTTCTTCATGAAAATTGATATGCATACTCCCTATACCATATAGAGACCAATAGAAACAAGAATGACCAAAAAATTTGGAATTATGGCCTCTGAAACCAAAACCCTAATTTTAGGTCAACTGTGCAGTCAAACTTGGCTCTGCATCCATACCAATCCCAGTTCTTGTGATTCTTTGGCATTTTTGACTTTGAGAGGATGTGATGTGATATAAGAACACACATGGACCCCTTTTAAGTGATTGATGGCCTTTGGAGTGGCTCAAGAGGCTCTTGGATTGCTCAGATCACAAACCCTAGGTGCAGATGACTTAGAAACTATGCAGTGAATCAAAAATGAGATATGAGATGATATGATTGTGTTTATGCATATGAAATGATCACAAGCCATGGTGAATGGGTGAGGGCAAATTTAGGGTGTTTACAGTAAGACCAGGCACTCGCCTAAAGATCAGGATCACAACAAGAAGTCCCGATACAATGAAGACTGTCACCGACGGAGCAGGTCCCCATATCCCGAGCCTGTTAGTAGTGACAACAAAGATCATTGCGGGCCACTCAACCGCGAGATCATGGAGACCCGCATTCCACGCGGGCTCGAGAAACCTCCTCCTCTGGCTACATATGATGGGACCAACGATCCTGACGAACACATTGAGAATCTCAAATCCATGCTCCACTATCACAACATGGAGGGTGTGATCGAATGCAGGTTGTTTTCTATCACCTTGTATAAAAGCGCGATGTCATGGTATAAGCATCTCCCCGCGGGATCCATCACATCGTGGAAGGTTTTAAAAAACCAATTCACTAGGCACTTCATAGCATCTAGACATCATCCAAAGTCTGAGGCCACCCTTGAAGGGATTATATAGGGAAAAGAAGAACTCGTGAGGGAGTACATAGACTGATTCAATAAAGAAGCCTTTGAAGTGCATACTACTGACCGTATGAAGCGATATAATTTGGAAAAGGGCCTACGCCCCAACAACGAATTCTAAAGAGCTGTAGGTATTGAACCTCCCCAGTCCCTCGCCGAGCTACTCCATAAGGCCTAAGCGTACATCCAATATGAAGAGAATGAAGTTTCATACAAGGCAAGAGATTCAAGAAATTAGGAGAACGTGAAACCTCATAGGCAAAAGGACAGCAACGAGGCCATGCGACGTGAAAATGAAGAGATGTTCGTCCTCGAGAAAGTAGAGGACCAGCTGGTCGATTCTCAAAATACACTCTTCTCACCGCTCCTCGCAAGAAGATACTAAATGAGTGTATCAACACTGAGTTCAAGTAGGGAGGCGTCTGTTTCCCCAAACCAACTACTTCAAAGGATAATACCGAGAAGAGCAAGTATTATTGATTCCACCACAACCACATGCACGTCACCGAAGACTGCATCCATCTCAAAGACGCCATTAAAATTCTCATCAAGGAGGGACACCTCAAGAAGCACGTCAAAGATGGGGCTCCTTGGCAAGAAGAGACGAAAAGAGTCGACGAACTCACCGAGGAAGCCGCTTCCATGCAAGTTGCCTTATCTGTCACCAGACCCAATGATTTCTTCATTCCTCGACACCTCTTAAACGCATGATACTTTGCGTCGCACAATCCTTGGGAGTTCTTCCCTTCATCCATGCTCATTTCAGGTGGAGGATACAGCGAGATGACTATCAGATCCGTCGGGCGAAACCTCGAGCACCTGATCGACTCATCACCAATTCAACTTTCGTCTATCGAGAGAGTCAGAGGGAAATCCCAGCCAATCACTTTCTACAGGGAATAACTCCTTGGAGGATCTTCAAACTCTCATATCCCTTTGTTGATCCTTGCAATGATGGAAAAGAAGGATGTGCGTAGAATACTCGTCGACCAAGGAAGCTCATTCGACATCTTGTACACTTTGCTCTTTCGAGCATTGCAGCTTGACCGGGGAAATCTATCCCCATATGTGGGTTCTGATTTGCAGGAATTCAATGGTGCCACCGCCAAGCCTTGGGGCTATGTCGAGCTGAACGTCACTTTCGGGGAAGGAGATGCCTCCAAGATAATAAAGACGCATTTCCTGGTGATCGACTGTCCATCGCTCTATCAGTGCATCCTGGGGAGGCCAACGCTTGCCAAACTCATCGTCGTCCCTTCAACTGTCCACCTCAAAATGAAGTATTACACAAAGAAAGACCACGTGGCCACTCTTTATGGTGACATTGAGGCAACACGAAGATGCTTCGAAGCAGTAACCAAAGGTCATACCGTGATAGAGACCGCGACAAAAAACAAAAAGCGTGTAAGAGATGAAGACTCTCCAACCAAGGATATTAAGCCCGAGAAGAAGCCAACACCTCAGATCAATATTATCTACCTTGATCCCCGCATTCCCATGGAGGATGAGGATGAAGGGAAATCGCTATAATAAATGCAGCGGAAAACAAAAATTTCCCTTTAGAGATCCTTACGAAAGATCATGATCTGTGATAAAATATTTACCTCTTGTGGCGCTTAAAATCTTTGATTCTTATTTGATCACGAGCGATGTACAACAAACAGCGCCTCTACTCAGTCTACACGAACAACTTCCTTCAATCACAGTGCTAGCTGGTTACGAATGAAGGTTTAGAGTGAAAGGAGAGGAAAAGGGAATACGGTCAGGGTTTCAAAAACAACAACAGCTGAACTTGTGCACAAGGGTTCTATTTATATAACTACTTGTGGGGGCTTTAACCTAAAAGCCCAACTCAATAATAATAATAATATTATATTATTATAATTATTATTATTATTATAATAACCATAATTTTATTATTATTATTATTATATTATTATTATAATAACTATTATTATAATAACCATAATTTTATTAGTATTATATTTTATAACTATTATAAAATTAATAAATATTATTATTATATCATATGGTACCTTACCATATTTCGTATTCCATTCAAGTGTATCGTACCTTACCGTGTACCTTATTTATTTCACCTTTTCTCTATATGTCCTTATGTGTGTGACCCTGTAGACGTTGACAATTATATTAAATCATGTATTTAACATAATAAATAGTGAGCGGCATCTAGCAACACATCACTGCTACCCAAGTCACAAAATTGTCATGTAATTTGACAAAACCTTTTATGATAGTATTTGTGTGTACAAATACCTTTTTGCCCTTATGTCTATATTGAACACAAGACATATATTGTGTCATCCTTGTCCAGTTCAATATTGGGCCCTTGGACATTTATCCTGTTATGCAGGATGAGAATATTTCATCTAGGCTACTCATGTCCCTCAGAATGCTTTGTGAAGTACCCATCAACTGTCGTTATGATCATCCAGTTACGAACAACGTTTGACCAGCAATAAAGTACTTGACTCTACATCTAGTGCCCATAGTAGTTTCAGGTTGAAGGGTGGTATACACCACTATCACCGTGAGAGTAACTTATGACACTTTGCATAACATTCTATGTAGTACTCTCATAGTGGGTCAATCCAGTATAAATATTACTCCTAATATTCATACTTATGTCAAGACTTGATAACTCATTATCCATGATCCATGAGATGTGATCATCAGTCTTTCTACATAATAGTCTTAATTTTTTAAGGCTATCTCATTTCACATTAAAGCTCGACTATGGATGCTTTAAGAATATTGTCCTCATGTTTAATGAAATCTCATGATTAAGTCACATTTAATATTTCATTAAATGAACTAGCTATTCTAAGGATTTTATCATTTTAGAAAAATAAACATAATAAAGAAATACCTTTTATTATTAATAAATAATTTGATACAAGTACCAAAATTATTAGCCTCTAGGACTTACACCAACAATCTCCCACTAGCACTAGAGCTAATCAGGCATACCCCTAATACCCATATATCTAGTATAACAATCATGCTTATGATGTGTAAGAGGTTTTGTTAGTGGGTCAGAAATATTGTCAAGTGTACGTGATCGTACCTGGAGATCAGGATCCGATGCGGCTGGTCTCGAGAGCTGATGGAGATGGTCGTTGAGGAGAAAAAGGGGTTGTACCTGCAAGGCACTCCGATGCCAAAGTAAGCAACCGAGCAAAGAGTGGGCAAGTACAAGTATAAAGGTCAGAGAAATTGAATACTCGACCCTCTCAAATGAGAGGGTTTATATAAGGGACTAACTGGAAGATTATTGGTCCATTCTGTGAGGTGCGGATCGAGGGATCCGTGAAAATAGGCACCGGTCAATACTAGCCGTTAGGGAACCTCATCGTGACCGGACTGTTTGTGGTCGACTGGGACCACTTTTTATAATTGTGCTCGACGTCGAGCAG
Organism: Lathyrus aphaca; assembly: GCA_963966055.1. Lineage (NCBI taxonomy): Eukaryota > Viridiplantae > Streptophyta > Magnoliopsida > Fabales > Fabaceae > Lathyrus > Lathyrus aphaca. The sequence continues at coordinate 195,148,913 of OZ014519.1, read as the reverse complement.
GCTTATTGGATCAGTCTTCTTGGCCCAATTGGAGGGATTGGGCCGATCCAGAACAGGAGCCCCCCAAGTCATTGCTCGTGCTGTAGAGCAGTGACTTAAGAGTGATGTTATGCTCGGCGATGCATAATGTTAAGGTCATGGATCTACACTGTCGACCTTCTGGGAACGGGCAGATGATGCGTTGTCCGGCAGAAGAATGTGAAACGAAAAGCTGGAATATCTGGGAATTCGCGCCTATTAATGATTTGACGGCTAGTCTAGGGGCTAGCATGTAGGGGTCACGCGTGTGTGCACGTGTTCCCTTTCCTATAAATAGGATTCTCAGGGCCTATTTTGACCTTTTCGTTTCATCTTCTTCCTCAAGACTCTGCTCGCTCAACCGCCACCGTCTCAGCCGTCGACCACCGCCTTTCTTTGCTGACCACCACTTTCAGAAGCTTATTTTCTTTAAGAATGTCTTCTCAAGCGCAAGGTACGGCTCTTTTTCTTCTCTCTAGGTGTTTATAGCTTAGATTTTGTAGAAATGTATGCGGCTTAGGATGATTTTGACGGTAGGTTTTAGATTTGGAATCGGTAAACCTTAGGACTTCCGCCACCGTAGTTGGTCGGTTGCAAACCCTAACTTAGGGTCGACGTAGGTATTGGTCGACTTAGACTTGGGTTTTGATAGATATTAGGTTAGATCCTTGACATATATAATATTGGTCGTAAGTCGTCGCTCCGAGCGATGGTCGGCCAAGGCTACAGCTCGGGACATAGTCTCTGAGCTGATGCGCGCCCTTTCACTTGTCGAGCGGTGGAAGGGTGGATTTGATATTCTTAATCGAATTCACTGACGCCTTTCCTCTGCTTTTTAGGTGAAAACTCGCTCGTGAATCCGCTGGACGTGCTTTCTGAGGAGACGTCCTCGGGAGATTCAGGGTCGTCCACGTCCATTCTTTCTGGTTCCGGGAGCCCCTCGGAGAGTTCGGATACAAGCACTACAGGAGCGTCGACAGACTCGCCTCAGTGTCCTGACCAGACGAGGGTCTCGCCCGAAGAATGGGTGGTGGAAGATTTGTTGGACAAGGTGTCCTCATTCTCAAGACCTCGAACGGAGCCGCTGCCAGTTGTTGGTGATCCTGCTGATTGGGTTGTAACCTGCCCGGGAGAAGACGACCGTATCTTCTCAGATTTTCGTGGTCGGGCGTTCTCCATGTACGAATATGCGACTTCAGTCCTGGGGGTGACATTGCCTTTTAGCGACTTTGTGAGTACCGTGCTCGGGCATCTCTGTGTCGCCCCTTCCCAGCTACACCCCAACTCGTATGCGTTTCTAAGAGCGTTCGAGATGACGTGCACCCATCTGGGTGTTGGTGCCACGCTTCCCCTCTTCTTCCGCCTCTTCTCCTTACAGCGCCAAGTTGGGCGAGGAACTGATCGAAAGGGGTTCGTGTCCTTCAAGCAGCGGACAAAGATTTTTAAGGCCCATTCAGAATCCATTCGGGCCTTCAAAACCGACTACTTCCTGATAAAACCCGCGAGCGCGGTGGCCGTGAGAGCTATGAGCTTTCTTGGAATAGACACTGACGAGAATGACGAGCCTAAGCTCGACGACCAAGGTCAGGTGATTCCGAGGAGACTGTGGTTGTTCCCCTTTTCTTGGAGTCATGCTCATTATGAAAAACCTGTCGGGGAGTTCGTTCAGGTGGGGGACACATTGAATGATGACGATGCGGCCAGTTTCGAGGCCTTCAGGAAATTAATAGCCTCCTTCACTCCGACTCCTCTGTTGGACGGAGATGGGAAGGTTATAATTGATCAGGATGAGGGGGAAGCTGTGGAGCGTCCCTTGATCAACATTACTGAGTTGCTGGCTTGTCGTAACGGGCAGGAAGTGTCCGACTTCTTTGGTATCCGTTTATTTGCGTTCGTTAAATTTTTGGTTTAATTTTGTTGCTTATGACTAACTTGATCATTTTCCTTTTTCAGGCTCCCTGACGAATCCTTTGGACAAAATTCAAGAACGTTTGGTCCAGCAGCAGAGGAAACGATCAAGGGTCGTGCAGACCAAGCTGATTGAGACGAGTGGCTCGGGGTCGGGCCCCTTGGTCCAGGGTTCGCCAAGCGCATCGAATGGCTCCTTGATGAAGAAGCACAAATCAACGGCCACTGTAGATTTAACGGCCAGCGCTCCTCCAAAGCCAAAGCATGGGTTGCCTCCATGTTTTGTGATGCGTAACTTCTTTGAGGGAACGAGCATGGAGGTGGACCGTGCGGATTCTCTGTTCTTGGAGGGGATGGACCGCCCTGCTCGGCGACTATCTCTGGCTCAGGACGCGAGCGCAGTTATGCAGGTCCTGACAATGGCCTGTCTGACGGCCGAAGGGAGTCCCGGGCTGGAGCGAGAGAATAGCAGGCTTAAGGAGCAGTTGGTTGCTTCTGAGGCTAAGCTGACAGCGGCTACCGAAGAGGCTAAAGCTGCGACCAAGGAGTCAACCGATCGAGCTGCCGTTATTGCCAAGTTGGAGGTCGATAAGAAGAGGGTGCTTGAGCAAAATAAGAAATTGAAGGAAGCCTTCTGCCCCAAGGATGACGAGGATGAGGAGACCAAGAATCTGGTGACTAGGGCTCAGCTGCTTGCTCGGATCGACCAAGATATGGAAGATCTGAATTCATCAACTGAGCTCAGCTTTCAGAACGCGGTGGACCAGATGAAAGTTCTCCAACCTGACATGACCCTGGACGTTGGTCGCATGAGCTACCTGTACAAGGTCGTGGATGGTCAGATCGTGGTCCCCTCAGACTTGGTGGCAGATGACTCTCAGCCGGGGTCGACTGATTAGCCTGGCCAACCTGAAGCGCAACTGGATCAGAAGGGTGCTCGTGAGGAAGAAGGCCGCCCGGGAGGCGAGGATAATTAACTTATGGCCTGCGTGCCTGGTAATTTATGATGTATTTTGTTTTGGGGGGTGTGGCCCCCTTTGTATGTAATCCTGAACAAGTCGGCCCTTTGGTGTCGCATTTTTAATTTCATGCGTACGACTTTGATGGTCGGTTCCTATGTTTTATTTGCTCGTAACAATGCGTCCGTCGGAGGACATAGTTTACTTGTTATTTTTACTAAGTGTTTGGTATGCATCTTTGCATTAATTAGATGTGATCGAATGAATACGGGGTGTGTGAGTGATCTGTTGGTTAGGGGGACCAATCAGATTTAGGAGTCTTACTCCTGGTCGGTGCCCGGGCCAAGATAATGGCCCGGGCTCCGTGGCTTGAACATCCCATCGCGAGCTGGGGTTCTGCCTGGTCGTGGTACTTAGGCGACGTTGGACTCGTTCGAGTATCCGACCGTGCAGCAAGCTTCTCTTTTGCTCGAAAGGAGATCTTGCTTGACTTTGTTATATTTGGGCTGTCATGCTCGTACCTAGGCATGCAGTTTTCAGTCGGTTTCCCTTTCTTCTTGCTTGGAAGTTGAGTAAGGTGACTTTGTGATTTAGCTATAGTATTGTTTGAGTTTCTCGGCGTTCCAAGGTCGAGCAAGCTCTTCCCCGTGTAGATTTTCCAAATAATAAGCTCCGTTCTCGGTTTTTGCTCGGACGCGATACGGGCCTTCCCAATTGGGCGTTAGTTTTACCTCGCGGGGATCTCTGTGGTTTCTTCTAAGGACAAGGCTGCCTACCTCGAACGTCCGCCTTATGACCCTAGAATCATACCGAGCGGCTATTTTTTGTTTGAGAATGATTTCTCGAAGAGCGGCCTCCGACCGAACTTCTTCGACCATGTCGAGCTCATCTCATAAGGCTTCGGAATTGGTATCTTGTTCCATGGGAGATTCTGTGCGCTTCGATCGGACGTGCATTTCTATAGGGATCACCGCTTCGGTTCCGTATGCTAATCGAAATGGGGATTCCCAGGTTGTTGAGTGGGGCGTGGTCCTATATGCCCATAGTATGCTATGTAGCTCCTCGACCCAATGCTTCTTATGCTCGTCCAGTCTTCATTTCAAACCTCTTAGGATTACCCTATTCGCGGCCTCCGCTTGCCCGTTAGTTTGAGGATTCTCGACTGAAGCGAAATGTTGTTTCGTTCCCATTGATGCAACGAATTCTTTGAAGTGTTTATCTGTGAACTGAGTGCCGTTGCCGGTCACGATGGCGAGGGGCACCCCGAACCGGGCGAGGATGTTTCTCTTGAAGAAACATAGTATGTTGAGCGCAGTGATTTTGGCTAAGGCCTCAGCTTCTATCCACTTGGTGAAATAGTCGACACCTACAATTAAGTATTTATTCTGACCAGACCCGACGACGAATGGTCCTAAGATATCCATCCCCCACCATGCGAACGGCCAGGGTGACGATAATGATTTTAGCTCGGATGGGGGTGCTGCGTGCACGTCTCCATGTCGTTGGCATTTGTCGCACCTCTTTACATGCTCTTTCGCATCGTGTTGGAGGGTGGGCCAGTAGTATCCTGCCCTTAGGATTTTTCGAGCCAATGACCGTCCGCCAGGATGTTGCGCATTGATTACTTCGTGGACTTCCCTTAGCACGTATGGAATGTTTTCTTCCTCTACGCACCTGAGGAAGGGTGTAGAGAATCCTCGACGATACATACGTCCACCTACTAGAGAATATGAGCATGCCCTTCGTCGTATAGTACTGGCTTCTTTTGGGTCGGTCGGTAATTCTCCTTTAGTTAAATAGTTTAATATTGGGGTCATCCAGCAGCTTGTGTCGCCCACGACGTTAATATCTATGCGGGCCGACGATTGTCCGATACTCGGTTGAGGAAGTGTTTTCTGTACGACGGATTTGTTGTTTCCTTTCCTTTTAGTGCCCGCTAACTTGGACAGGATGTCTGCGCGGGCATTGTTTTCTCACGGAACGTGTTTGACTTCCACACTTTTGAACCGTTTTAGTTCGCCTTTTACGAGGGCCAAATATTCGGCCATGTTATCATTTTTGGCCTGAAAGTCTCCTCGGACTTGGCTTGCGACCAACTGGGAATCCGTGCAGATTGTGATCTCTTCGGCTTCCAGATCGGTCGCGAGTCGTATGCCTGCTAGAAAAGCTTCGTACTCTGCCTGGTTGTTAGAAGTGGGGAAAGATAAAGTTAGGGACACTTCGATGACGTTCCCCTCTTCGTTTTCCAAGATAATTCCGGCTCCGCTACCCGCCGGGCCAGATGCTCCGTCTACGAAAATAACCCACCTGGATGAGACCTTTGGGTCTTGCTCGGTAAAGGTAAGTTCGTCCACGAATTCGGCCAACGCTTGGACTTTAAGAGCTTGTCTTCCCTCAAATTTGACGTCGAACTCTGATAGTTCCAATGACCATTTTAGCATTCGTCCGGCCATATCCGGTCGACCGAGCAACTGTCTTATGGGCTGATCGGTTCTTACGATGATGGTGTGAGCCAGAAAGTAATGGCGTAGTCTTCTAGCTGCAAGAAGGAGGGCCAAAGATACCTTTTCTATCTGGAGGTATCGAATTTCTGGGCCATGGAGTGCTTTACTTGTGAAATATACAGGTTTTTGCCCTTCGGGTAGGTCGCGCACGAGTGCCGCGCTTACTGCTTCGTTTGCAACTGCAAGGTAGAGATACAATATCTCCCCTTCTTCAGGTCTGGATAAGACTGGGGGTTCACTTAGTGCCTTTTTTAGGTGGGACAGTGCTAGCTCGCACTCCACCGTCCACTCGAAAGTTGCCTCTTTGCGGAGGAGTTTGTAAAAAGGGAGAGCGTGTTGAGCGGACTTTGCTACGAACCGAGCGAGGGAGGTAAGGACCCTGTTTAGTGATTGTATGGATTTTTTAGAAGTGGGAGTTGGGAGCTCTGCGAATGCCCGACATTTGTCAGGGTTGGCCTCGATGCCTCGTTCGGTTAAGTAGAATCTGAGGAATTTTCCTGCTCGGACACCAAACGTGCATTTTTCAGGGTTGAAGCGCATTTTGCACTTTCGTGATTGATCGAACACTTTTCGTAAATGGGACGCGTGGTCCGTTTCTCGTTGATATTTGACGATCATGTCGTCCATGTATACTTCGAGCATGTCTCCGATTTCAGCTCGGAAAACCTTATTCATCATGCGCTGATATGTTGCGCCCGCGTTTTTTAGACCGAAGGGCATAACGTTGTAAAAGTAATTGCCTGATTCGGTCATGAAGGCCGTGTATTTTTTGTCAGACACGGCCATGGGTATCTGATTGTACCCTGAATATGCGTCCATGAAGGATAGCAGCTTGAAACCGGACGAATTGTCGACCAATCTATCGATATTAGGTAAAGGGTATACATCTTTCGGGCATGCCCGATTGAGATCGGTATAATCAACACACATCCTCCATTTTCCACTAGATTTTTTCACAAGTACAACATTCGAGAGCCAGGTCGTATACCTGGCCTCGGTTACAAATTTAGCCTCTAGGAGGTCTTTAACAGCAGATTCAGCAGCTTCGGTCTTCTCAGTCGACTGCTTCCTCCTGCGTTGAGCGACCGCCTTGTGTGTTGGGTCGATGGAGAGGTGGTGGCAAGCTGTCTCGGGGTCGAGCCCTGGCATTTCTGCGGCGCTCCAGGAAAATAAATCTGCGTTCCCTTTGAGGTAAGCTTCCAACTGTCACTTTACCAACTCAGGCATATGTGCTCCGATCTTCACGCACCGGGTTGGGTCTTCTCCTAGAGGAATCAGCTCGAAGTCTCCATCTGGTATTGGTCGGGATAACGACTCTGTTGGCCTTTGGACGCCCTCGCTACTATCCGAAAATCTGCAGTCTAGGTCGATCGAGTCTACCTGAGGGAAAGCCCTGGGAATATCTGGCGAATTCGATGTCAGGGGACTGGGTTGATATGATATTGAGCTGAGGCCTTTTGATGCTGCTTCGAAACATCTGCGGGCAGCGTCGACGTCTCCGTGCAATGTGGCGACTTTACCTGAAGTAGTGTAATACTTCATCTTCAGGTGGACGGTGGACGGCACAGCGATTAGCTCGGCTAAGGTTGGTCGTCATAGGATGCATTGGTACAGAGATGGGCAGTCCACGACTAGGAACTGGACTCTGACCGTCCTGGCCGTCTCGCTCGCCCCGAAAGTAACAAATAGGTCGACATAGCCCCATGGTCGAGATACTGCTCCGTTGAAACCTTGCAGGTCTGATCCGACGTATGGAGTTAAGTGTGTCTCGTTTAGCGGGAGTGTCGAAAACAGCTGGGAGTACATGATGTCGCAGGAGCTACCTTGGTCCACCAGGATCCTCCTCTCATCGAAATTCGCCATGCGTGCTCGGATGAGCAGAGGAATGCTAGCGTTGGGTGCCCCTCCTAGGAGTTCCTCCCGATAAAATGCAAGGGGTACAGAGCCCTCTCTTGGTGGGTCCAGGGTGGCGTTTTGCGCGGGCCCTTTGGCAATTAGCTGGTCGAATTTTCGTTTCACGGACCCGACCGTGATTTTGTTGAATCCTCCTCCCGATATGACCAGTGCCGAAGGAAAAGCTTCCCATGGGCTGTGGGAGGAGAGGTACCCCGAATTCTCGGCGTGATCCGGTAGGAAGAAGTCTTCCGGGCGATAAATGCTTAGAGTGACTTGCATGTTAGCATCTGCAGGGATGGGTACGGCTTCCTCGACTTTCTGGGTCTCCTGTGTTTCCTGTCGAGGAGTGTCTCTGGACTTGGTGAACTGCTTCAGGTGCCCGTCTTTAATGAGGATTTCGATCGTGTCCTTGAGATGGATGCAATCCTCTGTGTTATGGTCGTGACTCTTGTGGAATCTGCAGTATTTCGTTTTATCCGTGCCGGGCTTGCTAGGTTGTTGCCTCGGAAAACGTACCCCTGCCTGTTTGAATTCCGAATTGGCGCACTCAGACAAAATTTTCTCTTTGGAGGCCAGGAGAGGTGTGTATTCGTGGAACCGACCGATAGGTCCCCGGTGCTCCCGCGGTTCACGGGAGCGATCATCCTTTCTTTTGTCTCCTCCTCGACGAGATGTCGAAGGTTCATCGACCCGGTGTGGTTTTGCGTCTTCACGGCGTTGAGCGTCTCTTACTGAACTGGCCGCTTGCTTTTCTTCATATTGGATGTAGGCTTGGGCTTTCAGTAGGAACGCGTCGAGGGTGGCCGGGGTTTCAATGCCGACCGCCCGATGAAAATCAGTTGAGGGGCGTAGCCCTCGTTCCAGCAAGTACTTTTTCATGTCGTCGGTCATGGATACTTGGACCGCTTCTTTATTGAACCTTTCGATGTAAGTTCGTAAAGGCTCGTCCCTCCCCTGGATTATTGCTTCGAGCGAAGCCTCTGTCTTTGGGTGTCGTCTTGATGCGGTAAAGTGCCTGGAGAACGTGCGTCCAAGTTGTTTCCATGATGTAATGGATTCAGCCTCAAGGCTTTTGTACCATGTCATTGCTCCTTTCCTCAGTGTTGTAGGAAAGAGTCGACATTTGATTGCCCCTCGTACACCCCGATAGTCGAGCAGTGCATGGATATTCTCGATGTGCTCATCTGGGTCGGTGGTCCCATCGTACGAGCCTAACAAAGGGGGTTTCTCTAAGCCTCTTAGAAGCTTGGCCGCCATGATTTCAGACGAGAGGGGACCCCAAGCGTCCTCGTCGTCGCTGGAATTGAGCGACGAAGACCTGTGAGCCTGTTTCTTTGTTCGTCGGGGAGAAGCAGATCTTGATCTGCTCCTTCTTGTTTTTCTTCTAGGAGAGGGTCGTGGGGAAGACTGACGAAAACGTTTGTCGCATGTTGATTCGTTGGTGTGCCCTTTCCTCTTCTTCTTAGCAGGAGACGGAGTATGCTCCCTTTGGGGTCTCGTGGGAGATCGTGGTCGACGAGAATTGTCTTCAAGACGGGCGATTTTCTCGCCATGGGTGAGGAGCAGCAAGTTTGTTTGATTCAGGATCTCGGCCAATGCGGCGAAATCTGACCCTGAAGGAGTCGAAGGAAAAAGAGTTTCCGGGCGACTTTCCAAAGGTTGGTCGCGATCGGGCGAAGGTGATGCCGCCTTCCCGTCCGGCTGGTCTTGCATCGTTTCGTCATGTAGAGGAGGATGGATGTTGCTCTCACGTTGTGTGAGAATCATACCATCGTTCGATCGATTTTCCTGGTTGTCCCGAGCAGCCATGGATCTTGTTAAAACTTTGGTTCTTTGAGGATTTTGAAAGAAGAACGGGGAAATCAGTTTCCCACAGACGGCGCCACCTGATCGTACCTGGAGATCAGGATCCGATGCGGCTGGTCTCGAGAGCTGATGGAGATGGTCGTTGAGGAGAAAAAGGGGTTGTACCTGCAAGGCACTCCGATGCCAAAGTAAGCAACCGAGCAAAGAGTGGGCAAGTACAAGTATAAAGGTCAGAGAAATTGAATACCTGACCCTCTCAAATGAGAGGGTTTATATAAGGGACTAACTGGAAGATTATTGGTCCATTCTGTGAGGTGCGGATCGAGGGATCCGTGAAAATAGGCACCGGTCAATACTAGCCGTTAGGGAACCTCATCGTGACCGGACTGTTTGTGGTCGACTGGGACCACTTTTTATAATTGTGCTCGACGTTGAGCAGGCTTATTGGATCGGTCTTCTTGGCCCAATTGGAGGGATTGGGCCGATCCAGAACAGTACGTACTCTACATATCTTCACATGTCATCGATCTATTATCTCTCGAATGAGATAATATCGTCTAAGTATGTGTTTGGATCGTTGGTGAGATCTAGGCTCCTTAGCTTGTGCGATGGCACCATTGTTATCACAATAGAGATCAATGGGATCCACAATGCTAGGGATTATGCCAAGTTCACTAATGAACTTTTTGATCCAAACAGCTTCATTTGCTGCATTTGAGGCAGCAATATACTGGGCCTCGGTTGTAGAATAAGCAATTGTCTCTTGCTTTGAACTTTTCTAGCTTACAGCGCCACCATTTAGGCAGAACACATAACCAGATTGCGATCTGAAGTCATCCTTATCTGTATGGAAGCTAGCATTAGTGTAACCAATTACTGCGAGTTCTTCCTGACCTCCATATATCAAGAATGTATCATTAGTCTTTCTCAAGTACTTAAGGATATTCTTGACAACTACCTAGTGAGCATCACCAGGATCAGATTGGTACACACTCGTTGCACTTAAAGCATACGAGACATCTAGTCAAGTACATAACATGGCATACATGATAGATCCTATTGCAGATGCATATGAAATCTTATTCATGCGGTCCCTTTCTTCCTTAGTTGAAGGGGATTGTGTTTTTGATAGACACATGTTGTAACGCCCTAAATTCTATTTATTTATTTTAATTGGATTATAATGTTTGGTGTGTGAAAGAATATTATATTATTGAATATAATGTTATTTTAAAGAATTATATTATGATGGATAATATTATTATTGGATAAATAAAATATTTGGAAAATAAAGAGGAAAGGGTAAAATGGTAAAATGGAGAAGATTAGTGAGGGTAAATGAGGAAGACCATAGATTGGGTCTAAGGGATAAGGTTGGAATAAGGAAAAGAGAAGTTCGGTCTTGTTTTTGGTGTTTGCGAAGAAAGATCGTGAGAAGGGAGAAGAAGGAAGAGAAAGGTCAAGGCTAGAAGGAAGAATCCGCGAAGAGGGAGGAATTGCTCATCAAACAAAGGTAAGGGTGAGATTTTTCCATCTTTAAGGGTTTTATAATGGGGAATTGGGTAGGTTGATGATTAGAAGTTGAAGATTTTGATGTTGATAATATAAAGTGAGTTAGGGTAGATAGAATGATGAATTAGAGTGACTCTAATGGTTATGTGTTTATGTGTGGATGTTGTTTGATTATTTTGATGCAATTTTGTCTTTAGAAAGACTGGTTTTTGGGTTTTTAAGAACAAAATCGCAGTAGGAAGCTTTTGGGGAAGAAAGTGGGTTTTGTCGCAGTCTGACACGGGCCGTGTAAGGTGACACGAGGGTCGTGTCAGCTCTCTGGTTTATAATAAAATCAGTTTTTTTTGTACAGTGGACCTGACACGGGAAGTGCCAACTGACACGGGGGCCCTGTCAGACCACTGTGTTTGACTATTTGGGGTGTTTTGGAAGGCATGCGTGTGATTCTCTGACATGGGCCGTGTCAGGTGACATGGGCCGTGTCAGGTGACACGGGGGCCATGTCAGCCCTCTGTTTTTGTGAATTTTAATGATTTCGCTGATTCGTATTGATTTTATTGTTGAAAGTATTAACAGAGAAGTTATACATATAATCGTAGGGATCGGTAGTATAACTTGAATCTAAACATGGTCGATATGTTTGTTGGCCTTGTTGTTGTGATGAGTTATATATAATTGTTGTTGACTTATGTATATGTAATAGGTTGTTGTATATGTTGTTGTTGCGTTTGGGGTGGCTAAAGTGGATTGATGTTGTTATATGCTAAAATATGCATGATGTTGATGAAAATTATTGTTGTTATGTGTTCTTGTTGATATTATCATATGCTGTTATAGTTGAAGAAGCATGTTGTAGGTGTTGATAAATGTTGTTGTCATTATCATATGTTATTATAGATGAAGATGTATGTTGTAGGTGTTGGTACATGGTGTTGTATGTGTTGTTGCTGTTATGTGTTCTCGTTGATATTGATATATGTTGTTGTAGTTAAAGATTCATGTTGTAGGTGTTGATAGGTGTTATTGACGTTGCTATATGTTGTTGTAGTTGATGATGCATGAAGTAGATGTTAATTGAAGTTATATGATGTCGTTATGTGTTGTTGACGTCATTGTAGTTATATGTCGTAATAGTTGTTCGATATTGTCGTATGTTGATGATATATGTTTTGATGTCGCTATGTGTTGTTGACGTCGTTGTAGTTATATGTCGTAATAGTTGTTCGATATTGTCGTATGTTGATTATATATGTTTTGATGTCGCTATGTGTTGTTGATGATGCTAATGCATGAAATTGTTGTTATCGTGTGTTGCTGATGATGCTAATGCATGAGTTAATTGTTGTTGTATGTCGTTGATGTTATTGTTGCATGTGATCTATGTCGTGGTTATTGCATATGTCATTGGTGTTGCGTGACATGTTGTATAGTTGAATAACATACCAAGGTGCGGTATGTCGTTGTTGTGATGTTGGTGAGGTCATTAAATAGGGATGATACCTTGCCATGAAAAAGGGGTCGAGGGTGTGATCATGAAATAAGGGTCATACTGGACCATGAAAGAGGGATCGAGAGTTTCGACGGTAACTAGATCTTGAAATAGAGATCGGACTTGGTACCACATGCATAGAGTCAAGTAGAGTCTCGTTGCATAATGATAGTTGTTATTGTTATGTATGATATCGATGATGTGTATGATGTTGTTGTGTATATGATGTGGTTGTGATGATTGTTGTTGAGAAGTTGTGCTTTATTTCTGATACTTGCTAATCCTTATTATATTACTCTTTGTGATGTAGGTATCTCACCCCTTCTGTTTGAATGTTACCCTTATGTTGGTAACGTGCAGGTGACCAAGATTATTAGTTGTCGATTATATCCACAAATTAAAAACTAAAAAACTACAAATCCACCTAAGAGTCGCATCGCTGCCTCTTCGTTCGGGAAACTGAGCAATAACTTCACGTTTATTAGCCTGGCCAGAGTAGTCGGCGTTCCGTCAGGCCGAAGGAGAGCATGCCCGTCAGAATCTACAAGCTCTGTGGGACAGAAACTAGCGATGTAGTTGAACAGCGTATTTTAAGCCGCTGTGTCGTCAGCAAAATGAACAAATGAACCTTTCCTTCCCCTTTTATAGTGTCTTAAGCTCGCATGGAGAATCACAAAAGCCAAGTAATAATTGCCTAGGGCTAGCCCCCAGGTGTCATGAATGCATTACGACGCTTTCCTACACGTGTCATTAAAACCTCAAACGTTTTGTCTTCTCATAAAGAGAATCTTTTTGAAATCTGTAAATTTTTCTGACGGACATATACCCGACATAAAAAAGTAAAGGAATTACACTTCGTAACATTTACACAAAAGACATGTTGATCACAACCTCAGTACCTTAAGTCACTATCCCCGCCCCGGCACAGCGACTTGGGGGCTCCTGTTCTGGACTGCCCTAGCACGTGCCCTACACCAAATTGAGACCCAATCCAGAATTCAACTGGGCATAGGCCCATTAAGGGATCCGCGAGGATATGACTGTTAGGGACCTCCCCTCACGCGCCATAACGCCTTCTACGCGGTCAATTGCCATCCAGATTTACAGGAGGCAAAAATGTTTATTCAAAAGCTACACGTCCGCTTTATACGGACATATGCCCTTATAGAAACCCTCCATCTTTGGAGGGTTAGGTATTCTATTCTAACCCTCATTTTCCTTACGCTTTTGTTTGTCTCGTATTGAAACTTACTTGAGCGTCGGAATACCTTGCAGGTATCCCACCACCTCTCCTATAAATATCATCACAATCTCAGCTGAAGGCCACAGAGACCTATCCGAATTTTTTCTGTACAGACATCTATTGTGAGACGGATGGAGTATAAATTAATATGTTAGGATCTATTTTTCTAAATTATATTGAATCCACCTGTTTAAAAAAAATATTATTCTTTTATAGTGTTAAAAGAAAAAAAAATTCTTACAATAAAGAAATAATTTATATGTTTTCAAGAGTAGGATGCAAGTGTGTTGAGTTCTAGTAATTTATTGATAGCATGAAATAACTCCCAATAGCTAAACCTTATTCCTTTTTTAATATCGTAAAACAAGTTGTTCCATCAAACATCGCAAATCCATATCAGAACTTCCACCTTCTCCAACAGCACCCAACGCCGCTCTCTGCAATTTCAACGCCTCACTAATTTCCTTGCCACTCCCACCAACCGACTCAGCCAAAACTTCACCCAACTCATCCGAGTCAGGAACACTTTCACCACCTTCACACACTCTCCTACCCAATTTCAATTCATCCACAACCAACGTAGCATCCACGTACTGATCCGCTGTCATTGGCCACGCAAGCATCGGAACCCCAGCCACCACCGATTCCAACACCGAGTTCCATCCACAATGAGTCAAAAACGCCCCCACAGCCCTATGCCTCAGTATCAACACCTGCGGGACCCACCCTCTAATCACAAGTCCTTTACCGACAACAGCATCTTCATTCTCGTATTTTGTCTTTGCATCCTGTTTTATCGACCATATAAAATGAACCCCACTTTTCGACAACGCGGAAGCAATAGCATCCGTTTGATCCTTAGTAAGAATAGTTTGACTACCGAAACACACGTACACCACTTTCCTGTCTTGTCGTTGATCAAGCCATGAAACGATGTCGTTTGCTGAAACAGAACTCGTTCCACCTCTTCGTAAAACCATGGTAGATGAATCATCCATAGGGAGTAATGGTCCAACCGCCCACACACGATCATGACCCATTTCAGTTTTCAGATAATCAATATACGGCTTTTCAAATTCATCAAACGTGTTAACTATAAGTCCCCAGCTTTGAATGTTACAAAGAAAGAAATTCCTTAGTTTCTCCGAATCAGTGTCGCCAGGGATATAGCTACGGAATAAAGGAGAAACTTGCCACCAAGGGTAGTTTGGGGAATTCGGGATGTTATGATAGAAAATAACTTCGTTTTTGTCGATTGGGTTTACTCGCTTTGGGAGATTCTTCCAGAGATAACAGATGGTGGAGAAAGCGAAAGCACCGGAAGGAGAGAAAACGAGTCGAGGGATGTTGAGTTGAGAAGCGAGATGTTGCGTCCAGCCGCAGAACATGTCGGAGATGATGTAGTGAGGAGGGGAAGAGTGGGAGTGGAACCATTGGAGAAGAGGGTGGTGGAGATTTGAAAGAGAGAGGATGAAGGTGGGAAATGAGTTTGGTAAGTCTTTGGCGTTTTCGACGGAATGGGGGATGGAAGGGGTGGATGGGAAAGGGAGGATTAATGGGTGGATGATTGAAGGGTGGGAGTTGAGGAGAGGGGTTAGGAATGTTTGGTTTTTTGGGGTGGTGAGAATGGTTATGGTGATGTTTTTGTTGGCGGTGGCGAGTTTGTGGGTTAGATCGAGGAGGGGTATCATGTGGCCTTGAGCTGGGAATGGGATCACCAGGATATGTGGCGGCGTGTTGCCGGTTTGAGCCGTCATGGTGGTGGTTGAATTAGAACTGAACATGGAAGATTATATAAACAATTGAATTGAATTGAATTGAATGAGAAATGAAGTAGGTTGTTCAGAGATTCGCTACCTACCACTTTTGTTTTTTGGGTTCAAGTTAATGTTTATATTTTGTCTCACATCACAAAATCTTGAAGACAGATATTTTGACTTCTTCCCTTATCGCAATAGATATTCTTTATGAGATTTTCATATTATAATAATTAATTTTGTTAATTTTAATTATTCTCCGTTTCACAATAAATATTTTTTTTTTGAAAATTTTAAAATTTATTAAATGATTTAAAATATAATGAATAAGTATAAATTAATGTAAATAAATATCACATTGGTATTCGGGATAAATAATTTGAAATAAATAAAAATTAGAAAGAGAATAACTATTGTAAGACGGACGAAATAAAAATATAATTTATTTACACATTAAACATTAAATAAATTTATATGAATTTAATTTGTATATATATTTTAAAGTTTTATGTATTACTATTGTCACTTCATAATTATTATTCCTTTGCATCAAATTAATGACTGTGTAAAATCTTTTTATTTTCAATATATTTGAATTAAATTTCAATTGATTTTAATTATTTTTCAAGAAAGGGTTAATAAAGAAAAAATCAATTCAATTTCCAATATCTTTCTATCGTTTCACACAAGAGAAAAGAACCCCGCATTCTGCTTTCCACCCAAAAGTGAGAGGGAAGTATAATAAAAACAAAATTTTATATTAGAAAGACAAATTTCTAAGATTTTATATATTTTTGCAAAGTATATTATATTTTAGGCTTTTTATTTCATTTAAAAATTAAGATTATTATTATCTCTTTCTTTCAACTTTCATTTATCCGGACAATTTTAAAACTTTTTACAAAGTGTAATACCTTTACTTTTGTCATAAGATTTCTTCATATTTCATTTGCATCTTACATACAAATAAGATCGCACAAGTTGCTCGGTTCTTCTCGGGTGTAGGTTTATGCCTCACAGGGTATCATCGTTGCTTTTAGTTGCTTTATTTGTTTATGTTTACTAACCATTAATTAAAATCCAAAAATATTTTGTTTTCTTTCATTAACATTTTCAGGAAGAAGAACAAGTGAAAATTTCAAATAGCAGTCCTACAGCTCGAATAAAATTTCACAGATAAAAGTTGAAGTTGATCCACAAATAATTCAAATTTATCTGATCGAGGATTTCTCAAGTTAATTGATTTATTCAAGGAAGTTCAAGGTTCATGTGTTTATTTTCATGTCTTCTTCGACGCGCAAAAGAATCGGGTCACAACAACCAAGCAATCATATTTAAACAAAATATTCAAATTTTAGCTTGGTTAACCGGTTAACCAGTGCGAAATTTGAATATTTTGTTCAAATTCAGCAAATTTTGATCATTGATCTCATTTGGAATATTCTAGATCCATTTCCCTCTGAATTCTCAGCACCACTTTGATCATTTCCTACCATAAACCCTCACTAATCACCACTCTTTCCCATTTCCCTCCAAATTTTCAATTACCAAGCCTAATTTGAATTACCAAAGCAAGCTCCATTCCACCAAATTCCCATACCTAAAGTCTTTAAATAGCACCCTAATTTCATTCATTTGACAAGTTTTTGAGAGCCAAATTTACCTTGCAAAAATTTCTTGAAGTCAACAAATATCTTGCAAAATATCCCCCCAAACCAAATATTTTACTAAAGCTCTTCTTTCTTTCTTTTGAAGTTATCAAGAATTCACATTGAATTCTTGATCAACTTGAGCTAAACATTCATCCTACTTCTTTCTTGTTCATCAATTTCAGTAGATATCAAGCTTGATTTTGTCCAATTTGAAGAAGTGCTTTTGGTAATTCACTCTTTCCATGATTCCATCTTCATCATCAACATTCAAGATATCTTTGGTGCCTTTGATTCTAGATCCATTGGATCTTAAATTGTTGTTTGATTGCAGGGATTTCACTGTATTTTTGTTTTAAAATTCGTGCTAATTCAGTTCATGATCATCAAATGTTTAACAAAAGGATTTAAAATGGATCATGCTAAATTTCAACATTTTTTCTGCCACTGATACAGTGTTAACCGGTTAACCATTTCCAATGTATTTTGGTTTACCGGTTAACTAGTGTTATTTGGCGCAGGATTTGAAAATTTATTATGTTAACAGGTTAACCTATTTGGTTAACTGGTTAACACAAGACCAAAAGTTGTTTTTGGCTTATTTTGAACTTGTTTTTGGTTACTCTTTCTTCTTCTTCTCCCTCCTTTTTATTTTTACCATAGGGAGCCCTTTTGGGAGTGATTTCTCTTTAATTTCAATGGACTTTAGGTGTAGATTAAAGTAGTTAATCTTCATTAATTCAAAACTACCTTTAAGTGAATTATTTAATTCATTTAAGATACTTTGCATTAGTGAGACATTTTCATGCTTGAATCCACCAAAATAAGTGATTGAACTTAAAGATGAAAGAATACCATAAGTGTAACTCAATTTGGTATTCATATTTAGTTTTATACGGTATTGCGTTTGGATAGAGATTTACATATCGTTCATTTCGCATGCATTAACACTAACATTGTTCACCTTAATTGGTGGTGGCCGACCTCATTTGTAGGGTAACTACTTCGTAATTTACTCGGCGATTTCTTAACATAGACCTAAATGTGTCCCGAATTCGGAATAAAAAATCCAATTGGATACATGCACTTTCGTGGACCGGACCTCTTGTTGGTCGCGTAATCCCAAAGTGATTGATCATTTTGCATTAAGAACCAAGACTTATGAATGTTTGATGTGTAAGTGCTTTAGGTCTCCCAATCTACTTTCAAATTTCATTGAATTTGGTCCAATTTTCCTTGATTGATCACTATAGTTTAAGATACTAAGCGGATCCGGTTGCCTTTCGATTTTGGTTACTCGTTTGGTTGTGGTTGATTAAGTTCACCATACCACTATTATGTATATTATTATACTATTACTAATATTTAATTTCTTGCACCTTTATTTATTTTATTTTATTATGCTTTATTATGATTCATCATTCATCATCCATTATCATGTTTATATTTCTTACTCTTATTATTGTTGTGTTGATTTTTCTTTTGTCCATTTGGACACAAAAATATTAATAAAGGATTACACCTCTAAAAAACTTGTGATCTTGATCTTGGACTATTGGTTACTATCCTTAGCATCGGAATGGAGTTTTGGACTTATATTTTATGACACCTTTCTTTTGCTTTAATCTTCATGGAGTTGGTATTTTTTCCTTTATTTGGCCATTTGCTAGCTTATAAGGATGAAACTCTTGTGCTCATAATGGGAATCATCATCAAGTTTGGTTAGATCTTTCCTCCTTTATCTCTTTTATTTTCTTTTTTAGGATAGTCTCTTCATCTCCTCCCCCTTCTTTAATTTTCAAAACTTCTCCCTTTTTCTAAAATCTTCTTTGTTTTCAAATCTTAACCACTTTCATAATCAAACATTGACTTAGGTCAAGTGGTTTTTACTTTTTTTTTATAAATTCTTTTCTTAAATAAATGCTAATTTACATAAGCATATTAAAACCTTTTTCAAAAGACTTAAAAAAAACAAAACTCATTTAATTCTTTTTGTGTCTTTGTGCACCCTTCTTTTAAACTTTTTTACATGTTTAGATATGATTCATTCTTTCTAGCGGAATTATTCGCTAAAGAATGACGACTTATCTTTAAATTTTAAAATCAATCCAACACACTAATTTTTTCACTATTTGTACCACGAACTACGGGGTTTTGATCTCGCATTGCACTTTGTGGGTACGTAGGCATGAGGTGGTAAACCTCTCCAAACACATAAATATTAAAAAATTAATTCTTTTCTCATCCCTCCACTCTCTTTTACAAACCAAAAGCAATAAATTTTTCAAAGGGCCCCCGTAGAGTACCACATACATTTTGGGTGCGTAAAATCTTCCCATTGTGTAACATATCCCCTTACCCAGTTCTTTGTTGTGTTTCCTTAGCTTATTGCTTTTAGATTTATCAGGATTTATTCGCTTTTTTTCCCTTTTCTCTTGGAATAAAATAAAAGCGCGGTGACGACTCTGTTTACTTTGAGTTAAAACTTCTTGCAAAGAATATTATATGTTAGAATTTTTATTTCATTTAAAAAATAAGATTATTATTATATATTTCTTTCAACTTCCATTTATCCTGACAATATAAAAATTATTTCATTTTGTATCTATTTTCTTTTATTTAACTTTTTTTTAAATAATTTTTTTCAATTCTTTTATGTGTAAGTCAAAAGTCCAGGATCTGTCGATTCATGCCGACCAAAATTCGAGACCCTTTGGTCTATGTTGTTCAAAGATTTATATCCATTACTCTTCATCCTCCAAATGTCCAATAGCTCGAGACTCAATATCTAGTCTACTTTGTCAGACCTAAGGTGTAAATACCTTTGTAAGAGGTTTACAAATACATAATCTCTAAATTTCACTTTCATTATCTTTAATCTTAAACTCTAAACCGACTTAAACGTTAGAATGTTAACCATGCAGGTACACCTTATTAGGTCCACCGTATCGAAGATGACAACATAGTTAACAACATCACATTAATATCGATATCATTGGTTAAAGAAGCGTTGTGATCGTAACCTACGATTCACGATGTCACAATAATGTAATACATCGAAAATTCCATTTCGTCGTAGATTCTACAATCACCATGGTTGTACCCCAAAATTTTCCCTCCCACAATTAAGACAATGTATCTCAAGGTTCACAAGGTTCACAATTGGTCAAAAGGATTGAAGACAAAACCCCCTCCTAAACAATGGATTCAGAACTATGGTTTTGAATTTCTCCAAGCTAAATGGACTTCCAAGGCCTCAAGTGAGCTTCATAACATCCCAAATTCCTTAAATAATCACCATGTCAAGTTTCAGATATTTCCCAATAAGTTTTGCCAGTCAGATGTTCAGATATTCAAAAATCAGTCAACTTGGTAAAAAAGTCAAATTGAGGTCAATTGTGGTCAACTTAAAGTCAAACTTTAAAGTTCCATAATCTCTACTTTCTGAGGGAATGGAGAACACCATTCCTCTAGTGTATCCATATGGCGATCTCCATCCAGTCCTAGGATGCAGAATCTGTACTTTTGGTGCTCTCTTCAGCCTACTAGCTCGCCTTTAGCTATAATCTTCTGATTGATCACTAATGTTCCTGTCAACATAAAAAGGAAAGAAACATAAGGAAATAACAATTAAAATGATTAATACTTGATAAAAAAATACTGAAAATGCGCGGAACGATTCAAGTTAAACGATACATAATCGAATCATCAAACTCCCCCACACTAAGAATCTTGCTTGTCGTTAAGAAAAAACTCCCAATGAATAAAACAATAAGCACACTGTTTGACTCTCAAACACGACGACAACAATAAAGCACAAGGTTGATAGGCTAATGCTACAAATATAGGTACTAAATAGTGAAAACAAGGGTACCGTGATGACACAATTCCGCTAGGGCGAACAAAAGGTTCCCTCCAATGCAATACTAGTTCAGATCATGACATTATGACTCGACCTACCGGACTTTGTTCCTATTCATCTCTCTTTCATTTTAGCGCAATCGCATTAAGCCCGTTATCCCTTTTTGCTTACATGGTGATCGAACCTGTTAGTGAATTGATCTCATTCATAGATTTTTGTTTTTGTTTTTCTCTTTTTCTTTTTGCTTGTGAATTTTCAAGATTCCGATCCTTTGGGCTAAATGGTCAGGTGATGACCACCTAACTACTGAGAAAGGATCTTTAAATCACATTTTCTAATAAAAACTAAAGCATAATATTTGAGATCAACACTTATTTGCATATGCTCGTCACTTAGTTCCCATAAGGATTGTGCTGACTGCTATAATAAACTAATTAAAAGGCTACTTCTAAAGAACTAAGAACAAGGTCTCGACATAATGCGTACCTAAATCGATATCACATTATTGGGAGCCCTAAGGTGTAAAAACGGTATCTATATTAGCACAACTTTCCTAAGTCTATGTACAGAGCCTAAACAAAAGTAAGACAACATATACTTGATATGTCATGCCATTTTAGTTAAAACAATAAATAAAAATTGGAAACTGGGGTAAAAAATAAGGGAGATAACAGACACTGCAAAAATGTAAAGTAAAAGATGACTCGAATGCGCATATGACTTGATAATAACAAACTAGAAAATAGGAAATAATGATAAAGTAAATAAAATCAATAAATGACTCCTCCCCCACACTTAAACTAGACATTGTCCTCAAAGTCTTGGTCTAAGGTGAAAAAAGGAGCGATGGAACCTGAGGTGATCAACGGTGGTGGGCATGACTTCCTTGAGGCTGACTTTCTTGTCGGATAACCGGGTTGTCTTACAAAACATGCAAGACACACTCTAAAATACGGCTCACCTTACAACACAATCCTGAAATCTCTGATACAACATCCCTCATGCTTAGCTATGTGCTAGCGATAAACTCGTATTGCCTCCTATATAGCTCATGCATCTCCTCATCACGAATCACCTCCCTTTCCTTCTTCTGCCTGAGCTCAGTAAGAATCTTGTCCAATGAAGCGCGCGTACATGCAAAATCAGAAGAATGTTTTGTGTGAGCTTGGGTACTAGACCCAGGTGTGTCAGTAGCGCGACTACGGGCACAAGTTTATCTCGCTTGTGCCATAACCTGCTGGTAATATCTCTATACTCTCTCCTCCTCTCGGCCAAGGGCGGCTAAAACAAACAACCAATTTACGTTATTACGCATATTAATACAGTCACAGTTTGGCAAGGTAAAACCACGAACTTTGGAAGTTCGGAGCATAACGTGGTATTTACCACTAGGTTATTTCTTGACGAGCCGTATATGGCGAAAAAATTCTAAGTCAACAAATAAAGCAAAAATAACACGATTGTTTTCTATAGTGGGACCTAAATCTAGAGAGTAATCTATGGTCGACACTATACCTCATTTGCAGATGGGACCTCCGACTCTATTAGATAAAGCAATAATATGGGTCAATAGAAACGGGGTAGGGTTCACTTTGGTGTCGCGGAGAGCACATTAGATGAAGAATAAATCCTTAGAGTTCACATTACCTGTGTTCTCACGGCCAAAGATGGTGGATGATAATATACGGTAGAAATAACGAATGGCGGGGTTATGAATGTATGTGGCCATTAGGCCCTCCCAAGTGGTGGTGGTGTTCGTGAGTTGGTTCTAGAAATGGAAGGCTCTGGTCTCCCACTCACTTCGATGGGTGCCTCTGTTGCAAACTCCTCACCGGAAGGAAAACCGAAAATCTCACGAATTCGCTCTTGGGTTAAGTCATAGTCAGCATTAAAGAATCTAAAATGAAGGGTTCTGGTCGTACGTGCAAGGTCATGGATGTATCGAACGAAACTAAGGAACTCAAGGGTTAATATGATAGAAGTATGGTGATAAATTATACAAAAATAGGACATACCTATGTTTTAGCCATCCAAGCGACGCTTTGATCAAGGCCAAGTTCAGTGAGGGCTTATGTATCTGGATACCGAGTTGTATAGACGGGTTTTCTGCAGATTATGTGGAAATTGGTGCGCATGGTATCACCGATTCCTCCTTCCAGAAATTCGATACCCATATAATTGATTTGTTGATTTCCCTCCATTGATGAGAAAAATAACTTGAAAGAGGGGGTTTGAGTTTGAGTTATTATATGGAATAGAAAGTGATGATGGAAGTTTATGGTATGAAGGGGGTTTTAATAGGGTTAGATAGTGGAATTTGGGTAGTTAGGAGTTATGGTAGTGTAATGATTGATTAATGAGGTGGTTATGGTTCCATGGGAAGTTGGAATGTGATTAATGTGGAATTTTGAAGGTTTAGAGAATTTGAAATTCAAAAACACGTGTTATTCTGTCAACTGACTGAATGGTGTTCGCTATTAGGCTCATGGCGATCGTCATTTTCTTAATGCATGTCATTTCAGCTCTAAGGACCAGAATGCAGGTGATTTGCCATTTTTTGGTATTTTTGGCATTTCTTAATGTTTTTGGTCTTTTTAGCTGAAAAATTAACAACTTAGAGTAGAAAACCAGAATTTACATGACAAATAAAACATTAATGAAGAAAAACGGAAAATGCATTGCATTGAAATAACGATACATTACATCTATGCGTCGGTATACCGACAGAAACAAAGTATGCAAACAGTACGATAAGGAAAAACTAATACGAGAAGGAAAACTATCCTATGAAAAACTAGTAGATGACTCGTGCGTCCGCACGGGAGCGTGCATTGCCACACGTTATTAGTTAATTAATCTTAAAGATGTGTTTTATTATTATTTATTTAGACTTTATATAGCATATAGTGTCTCGTGTTATAATTTCATTCTATGAGTAACAATTCAAATACCCCATGGGAGGAAAATTTATGCTTTTTTTCCCGCCTGAATCTAACTGATAGTGTCCCTTGTTATAATTTCATTTCATGAGCAACAATTCAATTTCACATTGAGAGAAATATTTATGTATTTTTTCATGAATCTAACTAGTAGTGTCTCATGTTATAGTTTATTCCATGAGATATTCAAATGCACATTAAGAGCAATATTTATGCATGCTTTTTTTGGCTGAATCAAACAGGTAGTGTCCCGTATTATAATATTTATTCACTGTAATAATCTAAACCACACAAATCGCCACATATTTTTCTAAGCTCACTGGCTTTCATGAAGAGCCCATTACGACGCTTTGAGAAAGTCACTTGCAAATTGCTCTCATTGCTCATTTTTTTCATCTCAATCTTTTGGCGACCATGACCTTTTCTTCCAGTTTATATGGTTGAAATTCAAAAAGAGAAAAGAGACAAAAAAAATTATGAATGTGTTTGGAACTTTAAACTAAGAAACTAGTGGGATACCCGTGCAGATGCACGAGTACCATTGTGGAAATTTGAAATTGCATTAATAAAATATGTTAGGGAAAAGTTTAGAAATAAACAATTGAATCTATTGTAAAATTGTTCCCTTTTATAACAAAAGTATTTTCTCCCCTATATAAAAATAGTTTTTAAATATTAATATTATTTTACACTATTTAGAAATAAAAAAATTGAATCAATCGTAAAGTTGTTCCCGTTTTAAAATATTAATTTTATTTTACACTATTTAGAAATACAAAAATTGAATCAATTGTAAAGTTATTCCCGTTTATAAATATTAATTTTATTTTACACTATTTAGAAATAAAAAAATTGAATCAATTGTAAAGTTGTTCCCGTTTATAAATATTAATTTTATTTTACACTTTAGAAATAAATAAAAAATTGAATCAAATGTAAAGTTGTTCCCGTTTATAAATATTAATTTTATTTTACTATATTTAGAAATATAAAAAAATTAAATCAATTGTAAAGTTGTTCCCGTTTATAAATATTAATTTAATTTTACACTATTTAGAAATAAAAAAATTGAATCAATTGTAAAGTTGTTCATGTTTATAAATATTAATTTTATGTTATACTATTTAGAAATAAAAAAATTGAATCAATGTAAATTTGTTCCCGTTTGTAAATATTAATTTTATTTTACACTATTTAGAAATTAAAAAATTGAATCAATTGCAAATTTATTCTTATTTATAAATATTAATTTTATTTTACACTATTTAGAAATTAAAAAAAATGGAATCAACTGTAAAGTTGTTTCCGTGTATAAATATTAGTTTTATTTTACAATATTTAGAAATTAAAAAAATTGAATCAATTGTAAAGTTGTTCCTGTTTATAAATAATAATTTTATTTTACACTAATTAGAAATAAAAGGTTTGAATCAATTGTAAAATTATTCCCATTTATAAATATTACTTTTATTTTATACTATTGAGAAATTAACAAATTGAATCAATTGTAAATTTGTTCTCATTTATAAATATTAATTTTATTTTACACTATTTACGTATTCTTGGACTTGAATATAAGTCCTTTTGTTCATACATAAAACTTGTCAAACTATGCCCTCTTACAACTTGGATTTGTGCTCCTAGTTGTGATTTGGGAGTATGATTTTCTACCCTTCATGGTCCCGGTCATTGCAATCCTAAATGATGGTAATACATCGCAGATATACTTTTTCATCCATGGAAAATCATTCTCAACAGTTGTGTGACTTTATGAAAATATAAAATTGGTTATATGCATATTTAGATATTATTTTTCCATCCATAAATATTATTTTTTGTTTTAAAAGTAATTATAAGATCTAAGTTCCAATCGTATAAAATATCAGCTATATTTTCATATTTCAACCAAAAGGTGTTTGTATTTCAGAGACAAATGTGAAGTTATATTTGTTTAGTAATTGATAAAATAAAATAAATCAATTTGAAAATAAAATAAAATAAATGGGAGCTGGTGCCAAGTAGAATAAAAGTGATGTCCAATTTTCGTTACATTTAATACATTAATTTCAATGAAAATGAGCGTAAAACATTTTGGTTTATAATAAATATTAATTAATAAAAAAGTTAAGTAAATTGAGATATATAAATGCAAAAGATAATTAATTTCTTTAATGATAAATAGTATTAATTTTTAAATATAATTTTTAAAATAATATATAATAGAATTAATTTTTAAATAACTATAATCCTATTATTAAAAATGTTTCCAACAAATCATGGTTGGTCTAGTTAGATAATCTCTGCCGGTTAGTTAACCATTGTAATTTCCAATGCAAGATTGTGTTAGAAAAATCGTATATAATGGACAGATTGAAAGGATGGGTTTCTACTTTTGTACCTTCAATTGCATCAAAAAATGGGGAACCATATTATATTAATATAAATCTCATTGTCTAAATGTATCATTAGTATATGCTTTATTGTATCATTAGTTATGGTAAAAATGTATTTGAAAAACACTATCCGATTCAAATATTAAAATGTTTGTAGTTTGATATGGTTTTGATGATTCTTCAAAATGATTTATCCAAATCAATTTTCTGTAGTTAAAATTATATCAGTGTTCGTTTAATCTAAATTATTATATTAATACTAATATACTTATAATCCCTCCTCTCAAATCGCGCTCTCTGATCTGCTTTTTCAGCGTTTCTTGCTTGAATCATGGTATTATCCAGAATATGCACAGGTTCATCCATGGCGTCCGAAGAGAATCATGAATCAGGGGTGAGGAATTTTGCGTCTTAACAAGGTGTTTCAGATGTTCTCTCTGCACAAACATCTACGAAAGCATTCGGCCCCAAACTCTCCATCAAACTCCAAGAGAACAATGACCTGTTATGGAATCAGCAAGTTGAAGGGGTGATTCTTTCTTAGAAGTTGCACAAACTTGTGGTTAATCTGCAAATTTCTGCAGAAGTTCAAGACGGATCAAGATTGTCTTCAAGGTATTGTATCTGAAGAGTACGAGTCTTGGATCATGCAAGATCAAGCTCTGTTCATTTGGTTACTCTCAATAATATCAGAATCCGTTCTTCCACGTGTTCTTGTGTGCAAACATGCGTTCCAGGTATGGGATAAAATTCATCAGTTTTTTAATGCACAAATGAAAGCTAGGGTTAGACAACTGAGGGTAGAGCTGAAATCAACCAAGAAAGGAACAAATTCCATCACTGAATATGTGGCCATGGTTGCAACCACTAGCAGACCAGTTTCCTATACTCAGGAGTATCATTTACCATCTGAGCTTGAGTCTCAAGCCTGGCCATAAGTTGTATCATATACTTGGCCATGCTAGTTACAACTCTGTAGCCATTGTTATCAAAAAGTGTAATATTCCTTCTAGTAATAAAAATGATACTTCATTTTGTCCTCCTTGCTGTCTTGCTAAAGCTCATAAGTTATATGCTCCTCTCACATCAACTATCTATCACAATGCTTTTGACATTATCTATACTGACTTGTGGGGGCCTTCCCTAAGTAACTCTAGCTCAATACACTACGGAAAAAAAGGTCTTAGAGAGCGTTTTTTTTTTTACCTTAGAGAGCGCTTTAAAATGCTGTACAAGGTTGTGCTGTCTTAGGTAAAGACAACGCTTTTCTTTAAAGGAAAAAACGCTTTAAAAGGCCCCAACTAGAGAGCGCTTTTTAAGAAAAAACGCTTTCTAAAGTAGGCCTTATAAAGCTCTTTTTTCTTAAAAAACGCTCTCTAAGCTATGCTATTAGACAACGCTTTTAAAGCACTTTCTATTGTATACTTTGAAAATTTTAATAATTATTTTTACATTACTTTAGAGAGTGCTTTTATGTAAAAAGCGCTTTCTTTGGTACCTCATTAGAGAGCGCTTTTCAAAAGCGCTTTCTAAAGTCTACCTATAATTTTTATTTTATTTTTTGTATCACTTTAGAATGCGCTTTTAGGAGAAAGCGCTTTCTATTGTGGACCTTAGAGAGCGCTTTTAAGAGAAAACGCTCTCTAAAGTGTACCTATAATTTTAATGATTTTTTTCAAAATATCCCTTTTTTCCATTTTAAACGCAGAACCTGTAAATGCCTTTTTTAGGCAGTATACCAGTATAGAACCATTCTACCAGTATAATTCACATTATTATAAGCCAATTCATTTCAAACCATTATAAACAATTCATTTCAAACCAATATAAACAATCTCAATATTATCGGTATTTATCACCGGAAACTATATATACGTTAAACCAATTCATTTCTATCCATTCCAAACCAATTCATTTACACCACAAGTCATGTACATATATACCACAATATTAACCTATTTATACCTTAAATTATCCATTTTTCAATAATAAATTCACACAATTCTTCCAAAATTTCAGTAATTTTTGCGGCCGTATAATGAGGACACGCGAATTCTTCAAAGTACTACATAACAAAACAAAATATGCATTAATTAGTTAATATCCGATAATATGCATAATATACGATATTAAAATAAATCCAAAGTTATAAATCTATGCATACCTGATTAGGAATCTCTAATTGATCCAATTGAATGATTTCTATCATGAACCTCAAAACGTAGTACCCGCAGTCTATGCCATTTTTCTGTTGAGGACACTACACATAGACAAACAAAATTGTGTTATCAAGTAGCATCACTAATAAGTAACATTGTGAAAATTAAATTAATTACCTGCACATGGATCCATGGAATAGTGTTTGCTTTAGCCCGTGCAACTCGATAATCTCTTTGTGCTCGGTACACTAGTATAGATCTATAAAAGAAAAACGTAAATTTAGAACAATCTCACATAAATAATTAAATATACAAATACACACAAATATTTCGAACAATCTCACTTAATTATCAACGACATCCTTCATACTCGGATATGTTGACCAATCATGCTCCATTGAATTCAAATAATAGACCACTTCTCTTGTAGGATTATTGGAAACCAACTACCAATGTCCATTGTAAAATATAACAAAAGTTTAGATGGATAACTTATACGCAAAAGATACAAAGATTAGAATGAAATTAGAATGACAATCTTACTTGTGTCCAGTATTATACGGTAAAAAAAACAAAGTCTCTGTATTGGATGCCATGTATCTGTCAACTAAGTATTGTCTTACTGAATCCGCATTCAAACCAATTGTCGTACAGTTGACACTAGTGGAAGCAAGGTAACAGAATCGGTTTAACAATTCCGACCCGCGCATGAGTTTGTCATACAAGTACCTTAAATAAAAACAAATAATAGACATTAGACTATTTTCATTGAAATGTTCCAATAAATTGTTCAAGTAAATAAATAATAGATTGATCGGAGTACCATATGTAGGCATGCAAACACCGATGCCTAACGTTTGATGCTTAAAAGGACCTGTAATGTCTTGGCTCATACCTCTCAAATGAAGCATTTTTAGCCTTGTCTTTTGAGACACAAAGTTGTAGGGAATTTTTCCTTCAAAATGAGCTTTGGATGGGAAATATTTGATGAAGTATGTGAAAGTTATGGCTGGTCAAAGTACAGTTGACTTTTGTTGCACAAAACCCTAATTTAGTAACTCTTGATTCTTGATGATTCTGAGGTTTCCTTGATGAATCATGATCAACCCTTGATCAAATTATGAATTTCACCTCATTATATTGACGTTGACCAAAATCATGAAGTTTGACCTTGTGTTGACCACATTTGGCTTTTTGACCAAGTTAACTGATTTTTGATTATCCAAGCATCTGACTGACCAAACTTGTATGGAAAGACTTGAAACTTGACATGAGGATTCTTTGAGGTATATGAGATGTCACGAAGTCTTTTTGAGGCTTTGAAAGTCCATTTTTCTTTGTGAAACTCAAAACCCTAGTTTTAGATCCATTGCTTAGGAGGAGGCTTTGTCTGATGGAACCTTGAATCCTTTTGAGCAATTGTGAATCTTGTGACTATTAGGAGACCTCTTGATACACATTGTCTTGAATATGGGAGGGAAAATTTTAGGGTACAACATCTGCCCTGTTCAATTTTCTGAAACCTGAGGAGTTAGATTGGCATGTTCGCCATTCGTGACTTGAAGGTGGAAGAGGATTGAATACTAAAGCCCAAAAATTTGCACTCGCCGGTGCGCAAAATAATATTGTTGATTGATTGTATTGCTTGAATGGGCTAAAAGATTCCATTCGGAGTAACTAGAGATGGGATTATAGATGCCATTCAAAGCATCTGTGGGTAGGAGTATCAGAATATGTCTACGTTCGACTTTATCTGAATGTTGTTACTGCACTAAGTATCAGAATTAGATCTTCGTCTCGACCATCTTTGAATTGTTTATGTAACATATCCTGAACTAAGTATCAACACTAGATCTTCATTTAGATTGTCTCTGAACTGTCTCTGGGGAAAAAAGATACCCTGAACTAAGTATCAGCACTAGATCGTCGTCTCGACCTTCTCTGAACTGTCTCTGGGAAAATATCTTAAACTAAGTATCAGAAATAAATATTCGTTTTGATTATCTCTGAACTGCTTCTAGAAAGTATCATGCACTAAGTATCAGCACTAGATCTTCGTTTAGATCGTCTCTGAACTGTCTCAAGGACTATTTCTTGAATTAAGCATCAAAATTAAATCTTTGTTTCGATTATCTCTGAATTGCTTCTGGACAATATCCTGCACTAAGTATCAGCACAAGATCTTTGTTTAGATCATCTCTGAACTGTCTCTAGGAGTTGATAGTGTTTATTTGACTGCAACAATCTTGAAAAGGAAAGGTTAGTTTTAGGCAAGATTATTTGATGTATGCATGCATAGCATGACATTCTTAATGTAAATGAGAATGTCATATGAGTTATGAATGTGTATGGCATGATATGATGTAAATGATGTATATATGTATTATGTAGCTGAAGCGCGTGAGTAGCTTCATTTAACAACTGCTAGCTGGGGAAAATAAATCATGATTCGTTGCAGAGGAATATGAAGACGTCGTTCCCGTCTTGTTTTGAAATATTGCACTTAGAATCTTCCGTTTTCCGTTCGTCGCACTTCTTATTGAAAGATGTTAAACGATAGCGCGGATCTCGAAGGGGGGTTGAATAGATCCCTTTTTAAAATTTATCTTTTCAAAATTAAGTTGAAAGAGAATAGCGGAAGTTTCCCGGAAAATCGTCTAGTTCAAATTAGAAGTCATCGGAGATCGGATATGCGTAAAACTCAATTGGAATGAAATGATGACTAGATGAATTAATATTTCACAAATGATACACTAGAATATTCAGCACTTGATAAAACTAATCTTAACAATTATTGGAGAAGAAATAAAACACAAAGATATTGATTTTGTGTGATTGAGCTTTTTATCAAACACTTGGAATGCACACTCCAAGGGCAATTTTGTTGTATCAACTAGTGCAGAATTTTACTCACTCTAATTAACACTTTTGAGTGAAGCAATTTATCAAACACCTTGTTTGTACTAATTTGATACACCATAATTTTCAAGCACACAATATCAATATAAACAAAAGTAAAATGCGAGAAATAATAAGAACACAAGGAATTTGTTGAGGCAGTTCCTTCGTCGTCCTCGCTCGAAGTACTCTGCCCCTAATTCGAAATTGAATTGGGAAATTTTATTAAATCACAATTGTTTTACAAGAATAGAAATAAATTAACCAACAAACCAAACCACGTTGAATTTGTTGTCAAATCTTCTTCTTGTCCCTTGATCCAAAGTAGAATCAAGTCTTCCACGCGTGTCGAGAAAGCCTCTGATTAATTGCTCCCTTATTGCAAGAATACACGATTCTTCAAACTTTGAGCACGGCTGAGTTTCTCCCACAGTTGTGAACCCACAAAGACCTTCGCAATCCTCCGTCTACCGTGATATGAGAGAACGATCCACTTGATCTTCAATCTACCTCACTCGGCTGAATCTACGACCGATCGATGTGTGCAAAACCCCCAAATCTCCAATGATCTTGGAGGATAAAACCCTACGGATTTTTCCAAGGAAAACCCACACACTCTAAACCCAATCTGAACTTCTGATTCATGATTGAACGTTATCTTCAAAACATACACCAAGATCGAACAAAGATTGTTGTGTGTAATTGTTTGATTGATGCAAGAATGAAGAAGATGAAGAGAGCTATGTGTATATCTTTCACTTTCCTTGTTCAAACTTCTCAAAAGAAATTAAGCAGCTATTTATATTGGTTAGAGAAAATGAATCATAAGAGAGGGAAAAATAAATGAAAAAATGAGTCAGCACAGTAATGAGCCGACTCAAATCATTAAATGAGTCGACTCAAACTTACAAATGAGTCGACCAAAATCAACAGAGAGGCAGCCTATTGAGACCCGTGGAAAATGAGAAGAAAACACTTCTTGATGAGTCGACTCATGAGGGATTTTGAGTCGGCTCATCCATACTCATGAGTCGACCAAAATCATGCTCAGGCAGCCTGTTTGGACCCGTGTGTTTGCCACCATTTTACACTTGAATGAGTCGGCTCATAAAGGTTTGTGAGTCGACTCATCCACACTTATGAGTCGACCAAAATGATGCATCAAGCAGCCTGTTTGGACCCGTGCATTTTTCATCAATTTAACACTGAATGAGTCGGCTCATTGATGAATTTGAGTCGGCTCATTCAGTATGTTTTTCCAAAAATGCCAATCCTTCCTTTTTCATTTTGAACCTGTCAAGCTTTCGAAACATGCCAAGTTTTTGACACATTAAAACCATGCCATGTCACACAAACTCCCCCTTTTTGATGATGGCAAAAACTTGATGAATTAATCGCCAAACTCCCCCTGATTATGTGACCCGATCTTATATACATCGATCTCAATATCATCTCCCCCTTGACAACATCAAAAATAAGAGAAACCATATGAGTGAATTGAACAATAAAGATAGCAAGTTGAATTAAATGTCAATTTGAGAAGCCAATTGTGATAGAACCACACATTCACAAACACACAATTTGGAAAGGCGAGTAAAAATGATAATAAACAAAAACAATGGGATTAACGAGAAATAAAAGTTCATTCAAACAAACAAAGCAAACATTACATAAACCAAAATAATATTCATGACAGTTACATATGATGCAACTATTCTCTCAAGGGTGTGGATAACAATCCCTAGTGGAAGGGTAGCGGCGATGATAGGTGATGGGTTGTGAATCATCCATGTCATTTTCCGTGAACTGAAGAAAACTACTATTTAGTGAGTTAAAGGCAGTGTCCTGAGCAACCAAGTGATCCTGCAATGTAGTATACCTAGTGTCTTGAATAGACACATAATCAACAAAGGTGGTGTCTTGCTCAGTTAAACGCCTCTCTAACTCGGTGTATCTCTCAGCCTGAGTGTTGTAGTAAGCCTACTGTTGAAGTTGCATATTTTGGAGCATCACCATTATTCTCGATGGATCATCTTGTTGCGGTTGAGATGGAGGAGGAGAGGGGGGAGCAAAACGAGTAGTGGTGTTAGTCCACCCGGTGTTTTTGCCATTCACCCCAACCTTGATTTTCATAGGAGTCATTTGAGTGTATGCCATACCATTCTTCATTGTCAGTGGGCAAATCTTCATTCAGAATCTCATTTGGTTCAGGTTGATCTTCAGGATCATTGCGAAATAGATCTTTCCACACTTGAGCATTGACGGCAAACATTCTAGAGCCCATGCGGAAATTGAATTCGAAACCCTTAAAAGTGCCAACCAACCCAGCATAGAACATCTTAACCAAATCCTCATTGTATTCAACATGACAGGATAGAAAAGGATTGATACCTTGGAAGTCCATAAGTTCAATAATGTGGGGAATGTGCATTTGAATGGCAGTTGTTCTTGAGTAGACATATTGAGGAATTACCTTCCTGTTCTTGAATTTCTTGTTGTAGACGTCAACCAGATCATATGGAAGAAGAGACAGGGAACTAACCGGAAGAGATGATTGAGAAGAGGAGCCACGGGACCTTTTCCCTGTAGTTTTTGATGCCATTTTTGAAGGAAAATGAAGCTTTGAGAGAGATTTGAGGGATGGAGGAAGATGATGGAAACTTGAGAGAATATGAGAATGTTATGTGTTGGTAATGATAATATGAAATAATAATGAGTTTTTAATAAAAAATAATTAAAGAAATCATAAATGGAAAGGGAAAAGTGGATGGGTGCATTGATGTGCCGACCTAGGGAGGCGAAATGGCAGGCGACGCGTCTTTTCAAGACAGCCACACGTCAGTCGAGGCGTCAGTGAGCCGACTCAAATTCATCAATGAGTCGACTCAATTTGAATTTGAAATGAGTCGACTCAAAGGAGCATATAGGTCGACGCATAATAATCCATGAGCCGACCCATGAGTCGGCCTGTTGGGACCCGACAATTTTCAACACCACATTTCACCAAAAACCACGTAAACTACCTCAAAAAAAATGAAAATATCATCCTGTATGCAAATTATTTGACAAGCAATCACTCATAATCCACTAGAATAGAAGAAATAGATTAATTTACAAACAAAAATACATGCAACACACTCTCACTAAATACATATATCAAGAATGAATTATGGTAACTAAGTACAGAGTGATATTACCTCGAGTATATGAGAGATGGATGAAAGATAATAATTCATAACAGAATGTTAGAGACAAGAGAAGTTAACTCAAGGAATAATATATAATCAAAACAATGATTACTAAGATCTATCCGATATGTCAAGAACACCAAGTTCCCTACGGATAAAGAAGAAAGGATCGGTAGCGAGTGATTTTGTAAAAATATCGGCTAGTTGATTTACAGTATCAACATGCTCAAACACCACATCACCTTTCTCTACATGATCCCTAAGAAAATGATGCCTGATTTCAATATGTTTAGTGCATGAATGAAGAATATGATTCTTGGTAAGATTAATTGCACTAGTATTGTCACACAAGATTGTAATTTGTTTGAGAGAGATATTGAAGTCGAACAATTGTTGTTTTAGCCATAGTATTTTGGCACAACAATTTCCGGCTGCAATATACTCCGCCTCTACAGTTGATAAGGCAACATAGACTTGCTTTTTGCTATGCCAACTGACAAGAGAGTTTGAAAAGAAATGACAAGTTCCACTAGTGCTTTTCCTATCCACTTTGCAACCGGCAAAATCAGAATCGGAAAAACCTACCAAGGAACAATCACTACCCTTAGGATACCATAAACCAAACTTAGACGTACCACAAAGATACCTAAGTATGCGTTTAACTGATTTTAAATGTGATTCCTTAGGGCAAGATTTAAACCTAACACATATACATACACTGAACATAATATCGGGACGCGATGCGGTAAGATAAAGAAGAAAACCAATCATATCTCGATACCTTTTTATATCTACATCCTTACCTTTTTCATCACGATCAAGACTTGCCGCCGTAGGCATTGGTGTATCAATAGACTTGGAGTTTGTCATATCAAACCTCTAGAGCAACTCATTGCAATATTTAGTTTGACTTATGAAGGTTCCATTTTCAAGTTGTCTAATTTGAAGTCCGAGGAAGAAATTTAGCTCCCCCATCATACTCATCTCAAACTCACCTTGCATAGAACTTTAAAATTCTTTAACCAACTTCATATTAGTAGATCCAAAGATAATATCATCTACATATACTTGAACTAATATAAAATGTTTTCCTTCACTTTTAATAAAGAGAGTAGTGTCAACCTTTCCTCTTGAAAATCCTTGATTGATTAAAAATTTGCTTAGGCGCTCATACCAAGCTCTAGGAGCTTGTTTGAGACCATATAAAGCACGTTTTAATTTGTAAACATAATTTGGTTTTTCAAAGATTTCAAACCCAGGAGGTTGACACACATAAACCTCTTCATTTATATATCCGTTAAGGAAGGCACTCTTTACATCCATTTGATATAGTTTAAAGTTTTGAGAACACGCAAATGCAAGTAAAAGGCATATAGCTTCAAGGCGGGGAACAGGAGCATAAGTTTCCTCATAGTCTATGCCTTCCTCTTGGTTATACCCTTGAGCAACAAGACGAGCCTTGTTGCGAATGATAGTGCCGTTTTCATCCAATTTGTTCCTAAAAACCCATTTGGTGCCAATTACTCGATGATTTAATGGAGGTGAAACAAGGTCCCAAACCTCATTTCTTTAAATTGATTTAGTTCCTCTTGCATAGCTAGGAACCAATTTTCATCAAGTAAGGCTTCTTTGGCATTCTTAGGCTCAATTTGAGATATGAAGGCATGAAAAAACAAAAGTTACTTAGCCTTGATCTAGTAATGACACCCTTTGAGATATCACCAATGATGTTATCGATAGGATGATCTTTTGATGTCTTCCATTCCAATGGTAGATCATTTTGAAGGGATGTGTGACCTTCATCTTTGAGACTAGACACATTAACCGGCTCCTTATTAACAACATCCGGAAAGGGTTCAACACGAGAAACATCAATGTCTTTAACAATCTCACTAGAGGAGGCACCTGCACCAATAACACCACTACCTTTTTCGACAACATTTGGATAAGCTTCATCAAAAGATACATGCACATATTCTTCGGCTATAAGCAACCTTTTATTGAATATTCTATATGCTTTGCTTGAATTAGAGTATCCATGGAAGATGCCTTCATCCGCCTTTGAGTCAAATTTACCAAGATTTTCTTTTCCATTATTAAGCACAAAGCATTTGCAACCAAAAACATGAAGATGTGAAACATTAGGCTTTCTTCCTTTTAATAGTTCATAGGGCGTGCTGTTTAGAATAGGTCGAATAATGATCCTATTCAAAACATAACAAGCGGTGCTAATAGCATCGGCCCAAAAATATTTAGGAAGACCGCTATCATTAATCATAGTTCTTCCCAATTCCTCCAACACACGATTTTTACGTTCCACAACACCATTTTGTTGTGGTGTTCTAGGAGCGGAGAAGTTATGATCAATGCCATGATTTTCACAAAAAATTTCAAAGAGATGATTTTCAAACTCACCTCCATGGTCACTTCTAATATTTACAATGTTTGTGCCAAGTTTGTTTTGAGATAATTTGGCAAAAGTTTCAAAGGCCGAAAAGGTATCACTTTTACTAGCTAAGAAGATTGTCCAACAAAATCGAGAGTAGTCGTCAACAATAACAAAACCATAATAGTTCCCTCCTATAATTTTGATTCTAGAAGGACCAAAAAGATCCATGTGTAGAAGTTCAAGAGGTCTAGAAGTAGAGACTAGATTTTTTTATTTAAAAGATATCTTAGTTTGCTTACCCATTTGGCAAGCATCACAAAGATGATATCTAGTTAACTTTATGTTAGGCAAACCGACTACTAAGTTTTTGGACACAACCTTATTTAGCAAGTCAAAGTTGATATGAGCTAAACGTCTATGCCAAAGCCAAGATTCTTCACTTTTAGAGATAAGACATTTAGGATTACTCAAGGTCATCGAATTCAAATCAAGCATATAAACATTGTTAATCCCCAGGCCTTTAAACACATCCTCTTTGTTGTCATTATGTTCAATTATGCATCTTTCTTTAGAGAAAGAGACATTATATCCCTTATCACATAATTGACTAATGCTAACAAGGTTATTTTTAAGACCCTCAACTAAAAGGACATTAGAGATAGATGTAGAAGAGGGATTACCTACACTACCTTTACCGAGTATAGCTCCCTTGTTGTTATCACCATAGGTAACAAAGCCCTTCTTCTTAGCCACAAAGTCATAGAATATGGAAATATCACCTGTCATATGTCTTGAGCATCCACTATCAAGAAACCACCGTTTCTCCATAGTCTCAAGACACTCCACCTGTATGATTAGACAAGAGAGAAAGGTACCCAATTTTCATTGGGTCCTAGAGTGTGAGTGAAAATTTTCATTTGGGACCAAGTATCTCCTAAAACGACATTTGGCAATTATATGACCTTCCTTGCAACAATAGTGACATTTCAAGAATGGTTTTGGTTTGCATTGACTATTTTGATCCTTCACAACATAGGTATATTTTTGATATGGATTATTCATTGATTCCCTAAAGTTTGAACGATCAATAGTAAATGTCATTTTTGGTTGTGATAACTTGTCTAGTTTGGTTTGAAGAGTTTTGACTTCCTTTTGCCAAATCCAACATGTTTCACAACCATGAAAGTTGTGCCATTCTCGTTCGTCTTCTACTATAGATTCTACCATTGATGCCTTAAGAGCTTTCATAGCATTTTCACTATCCGAAACCTTGCTTTCTTAATGTGCAAAAATTCTTTTATCGGATGCAATGCGCTTGAAAGCTTCTTTAGCTTCTTGATGGAGAATATTAAACGTACTAAGCAAATCATTATAAGACAATTTTTCAGCATAATCATATTTAGCATGTCTTACCTCTTTCTTGCCTTTCTTATGAGCCATGAGGCAAAGAATTACTCTCTCTTCCTCATCGCTTGAGGTATCTTTGCTAGACGACTCACTATCGCTTTCCCAAGCAATATATGCTCTTCTAGCCTTGTTGTCTTTTCTTTGATATTTGTCTTTTGCCTTGTCTTTCTTTAACATAGGGCAATCCGGTTTGTAATGTCCTGGTTTTCCACAGTTGTAACAAGATCCCTTGCCTTTAGTACTTTTAACATACTCTTGCTTGGAAGGATTAGATTTTCTTCGATAGTTGATGAGACGCTTGTCCGAATGAGAAATCTCATTATTTTTGAGATACCGATTGTATCTTCTTACGAATAAGCCCATATCTTTATTTGATTCGTCTTCATCATCACTCGTATCACTCCCACTATCTTTATTTGTGGAGGATTTTGAGGAAGAAACTTTTAATTCTATATACTTCTTCTTCTTCTCATGATCTTTATTTTTCTCGATCTTTTCTTTCTTTTCTTTGTCCTCATGCTCATTTAAGTTTAATAGCTCTTATTCGTGCTCTTGTAGTTTTCCAATGAGAGTGGTTAGATCCAAAGTTCTTACGTCATTGGCTTCTTTGATTGCCGTAACTTTTGGCAACCATTCCCTAGTAAGACATCTCAAAATCGTGTTAGTTGCAACATCATTAGGAGTAGTTTTACCAAGAGCATTTAATCGACTTGTCAAGTGAGAAAATCTTTTTCCCATTTCACCAATAGTTTCCCCTTGGCTCATATGAAAACGATCAAACTCTTGTTGTAGAGTATTAATTCGAGCAAGCTTAACATCATCGGTTCCTTCATGGGCAACTTGTAAGGCTTCCCACATAGCTTTAGCCGATGTGTGATGAGAAACTCGAAAATATTCATCAGCTCCCAAGGAAGCTATAAGTATGTTTCGAGCTTTCCAATCATAGCTATATTTCTTTTCATCATTATCATCCCATTGTGCTTCCGGTTTCTCAATTTGGACATTATCCGGTCCGACCATGGTTATTTGAAAAGGGCCTTCTTGGATAACTTTCCAAATATTTCTATCAACAGAGTTGATATGGATACGCATACAATATTTCCAGTGACTATAGTTTTCTCCAGTAAAAACTGGAGCTCTATTGTACGCCCCCGTAGGATGGTTGTCCATTTTCCAATAAGTTGTATGTGAAGCATTAGATGAACCGGTGCTCTTGATACCACTTGTTAGACGACAACGTGGATCTAGAAGGGGGGGTTGAATAGATCCCTTTTTAAAATTTATCTTTTCAAAATTAAGTTGAAAGAGAATAGAGGAAGTTTCTCGGAAAATCGTCTAGTTCAAATTAGAAGTCACCGGAGATCGGATATGCGTAAAACTCAATTGGAATGAAATGATGACTAGATGAATTAATATTTCACAAATGATACACTTGAATATTCAACACTTGATAAAAATAATCTTAACAATGATTGGAGAAGAAATCAAACACAAAGATATTGATTTTGTGTGATTGAGCTTTTTATCAAACACTTGGAGTGCACACTCCAATGGCAATTTTGTTGTATCAACTAGTGCAGAATTTTACTCACTCTAATTAACACTTTTGAGTGAAGCAATTTATCAAACACCTTGTTTGCACTAATTTGATACACCATAATTTTCAAGCACACAATATCAATATGAACAAAAGTAAAATGCGAGAAATAATAAGAACACAAGGAATTTGTTGAGGCAGATCCTTCGTCGTCCTCGCTCGAAGTACTCTGCCCCCAATTCGAAATTGAATTGGGCAATTTTATTAAATCGCAATTGTTTTACAAGAATAGAAATGAATTAACAAACAAACCAAACCACGTTGAATGTGCTGTCAAATCTTCTTCTTGTCGCTTGATCCAAAGTAGAATCAAGTCTTCCACGCGTGTCGAGAAAGCCTCCGATTAATTGCTCCCTTATTGCAATAATACACGATTCTTCAAACTTTGAGCACGTCTGAGTTTCTCCCACACTTGTGAACCCACAAAGACCTTCGCAATCCTCCGTCTACCGTGATATGAGAGAACGGTCCCCTTGATCTTCAATCTACCTCACTCGGCTGAATCTACGACCGATCGATGTGTGCAAAACCCCAAAATCTCCAATGATCTTGGAGGATAAAACCCTACGGATTTTTCCAAGGAAAACCCACACACTCTAAACCCAATCTGAAATTCTAATTCACGATTGAACGTTATCTTCAAAACTTACACCAAGATTGAACAAAGATTGTTGTGTGTAATTGTTTGATTGATGCAAGAATGAAGAAGATGAAGAGTGCTATGTGTATATCTTTCACTTTCCTTGTTCAAACTTCTCAAAAGAAATTAAGCAGCTATTTATATTGGTTAGAGAAAATGAATCATAAGAGAGGGAAAAATAAATGAAAAAATGAGTCAGCACAGTAATGAGCCGACTAAAATCATTAAATAAGTTGGCTCAAACTTACAGATGAGTCGACCAAAATCAACAGAGAGGTAGCCTGTTGAGACCCGTGGAAAATGAGAATAAAACACTTCTTGATGAGTCGACTCATGAGGGATTTTGAGTCGGCTCATCCATACTCATGAGTCGACCAAAATCATGCCCCAGGCAGCCTGTTTGGACCCGTGCATTTGCCACCATTTTACACTTGAATGAGTCGGCTCATAAAGGGTTGTGAGTCGACTCATCCACACTTATGAGTCGACCAAAATGATGCATCAGGCAGCCTGTTTGGACCCGTGCATTTGTCATCAATTTAACACTGAATGAGTCGGCTCATTGATGAATTTGAGTCGGCTTATTCATTATGTTTTTCCAAAAATGCCAATCCTTCCTTTTTCATTTTGAACCTGTCAAGATTTCGAAACATGCCAAGTTTTTGACACATTAAAACCATGCCATGTCACACAAAAGATTAAATTCCTAAATACCCTGACTGGGGAGAAAAGAGACGGACATTTCCTCGAGAAACTTATTCGGTCAAGTGTCAATTCTTCGGAGGTATCAGGCTTGAGAGAAATCTGCTTGGGGATCTCGTAGATTTGGAAGTACAAGAGGCTACTTGGAATAAATCCGTAAAGATTACTCTGTGGGGATGAACCTGCGAAGATTCGTTGAATATGAACTTTATTGGGGATTCCTACCTCCGATCGTCCTTAGTAAACGCTATTATTGTAATTTTATATTATTTTATTCATTTTTGGTAAACATCAATCATATTCAGAAGCATATATACATTCAAACATAATCAACGAAAGTTTTCGCTTAAGTAAAAAGGGAAAAGTAAACCTGAACTCGAAAATATAATTGTATTAATAATGAAAGTGGCCTATAAACATGCAAGTTTGAACAAAGAGACAGAAATCCTAGTAAGATGAATTTGTCTTAGAAAATTTAAAAGAGTACAAAAACAGGGAAAATAACTATGTGTAAGTGATCCCATCAAGTTTCAACTCTGTTATTACCATTGTCTTCAAGTATCTCATCTTTTGCTGTTGGAAGAGAAACGATTGGACTGATCTGCACCTGTTTGAACTTGATATAGGTAGCACAACTAGTTGAGGTTACATGGGTGATCCAACGATACATAGTCGTACGCTTTAATCCCTAACTTTTTCCTGGACTACCCTTTCAGGTTTTCAGTACAGCGGGATACCCTTTTTTGCCCAAGTCTCCCTTTCGGATTTTCGACTTGCCGGGTGTACATTATATATATATATATCCCTAATTTTTTCCCGAACCCTTTTGGTTCTCCATGATGCCCTTATTTTTTCCTAGGCCAGTCAATCTAGCGGGTCTTTTTTTATGTGTAGTAGTTTTTGACTATGTCTGCATTCACAGGTTGCGGGAA
This sequence comes from Lathyrus aphaca, assembly GCA_963966055.1. Classification (NCBI taxonomy): domain Eukaryota; kingdom Viridiplantae; phylum Streptophyta; class Magnoliopsida; order Fabales; family Fabaceae; genus Lathyrus; species Lathyrus aphaca. The sequence goes on along the minus strand of OZ014519.1, from coordinate 195,107,066 downwards.
ATCTTCACCATCCATGGTAGTAAGAATCATAGAACCTCTGGAAAATAGCCTCTTGACTACAAATGGCCCTTCATAAGTGGGAGTCCATTTTCCCCTGGGATCACCCTGTGGTAATATGATACGCTTTATCACCAAATCTCCAGCCTGGTATACTTGATGCTTGACTTTCTTATTAAAGGCTTTGATCATACGCTTCAGATACATCTGACCACGACAAACAACCGCAAGCCTCTTTTCATCAATCAAATTTATCTGGTCAAGTCGAGTCTGAATCCATTCATCTTCATCTAAGTCTGAATCTTTCATAATTCTTAGAGAAGGAATCTGAACTTCAATATGTAATATGCCTCCATCCCATAGACAAGAGAGAATGAGGTTGCCCCAGTTGAAGTACGTATGGTGGTGCAATAACCATGAAGAGAAAACGGTAACATCTCATGCCAATATTTGTATGTCACTGTTATCTTCTACAATATCTTCTTGATATTCTTATTAGCGGCCTCCACTACGCCATTCATCTTTGGTCGATATGGAGAAGAATTGTGATGCTTAATCTTGAACTGCATGTAGAGTTCAGTAATCATAGTGTTGTTCAAATTAGTACCATTATCTGTGATAATCCTTTCAGGGATGCCATATCTACATATAAGATTATGCTTGATGAATCTAGCCACAACATTCTTGGTAACAGAAGTAAACGAGGTTGCCTCTACCCACTTCGTAAAGTAATAATAGCAACAAGAATGAAACGATGTCCATTGGAAGCGGTAGGTTTGATATCACCAATCATACCAATGCCCCACATTGCAAAAGGCCAAGGAGCAGTCATAACATTCAAGGGGACTGGAGTTACATGTACTTTATCAACATATATCTGGCACTTATGACAAGTTTTTGAGTGCTGATAGCAATCAACTTCTATGGTAGACTAGTAGTAACTTGCTCTCAAAATTTTCTTAGCAATTATATGCCCACTATAATGATTACCAAAGATCCCATCATGCATGTCTTCCATAATCTCTCTTGCTTCCTTCTTGTCTGCACAACGAAGCAAAGTCGAATCGTGATTGCGCTTGTACAAAATTACATTACTCATGAAGAACTTGGCAGAGAATCTCCTTAGAAAATTCTTGTCATTAATAGATGCCCCTTTAGGATACTCGAACATAGATGACATAATAGCTAATGCATCTGCCAACTGATTCTCTTCTTGTGGAATATGTTCAAAATTAACCTCTTCAAAGTATGGAATCAAAGACAACACATTCTCTATGTAAGGAATGAGATTTGGATGCTTTGTGTCCCATTCTCCTTTAATCTGACTAACTACTAGGGATGAATCTCCATATACATTCAAGAATTGGATCTTCATTTCAATGGCAACCTTGATACCCATGATACACGCTTCATATTCAGCCATATTGTTTGTACAATCAAAATAAAGTCTTGCGGTAAACGGTGTATAACAACCCTTAGGCGAGATAATTACAACACCAACACAATTACCAAGCGCATTAGAAGCTCCATCAAAAGCCATAGTCCATCGGGATCCCTGTTCAGGTCCTTCATACGGTCTAAGTTCTTTCTGATCAGTAACAAGCATAATATCTTCATCCGGAAACTCAAAGTTCATAGACTGATAGTCATCCACTCTTGATGAGCCAAATGATCAGCTACCACACTTCCTTTAATTGCCTTTTGAGTAGTGTATTGTATGTCATACTCTGTCAAGATCATTTTCCATCTCGCTATTAATCCGGAGAGAGATGTTTTCTCAAATATGTATTTGATAGGATCCATCTTTGGAATCAATAAAGTGGTATGGGTCAACATATACTGTCTTAGTCGGCGAACAACCCATGCCAAAGTGCAACAAGTTTTCTCGAGCAGTGAGTATCTTGTTTCATATTCGGTAAACTTTTTGTTAAGGTAGTACATTGCTTGCTCTTTTCGACCAGACTCGTCATGTTTCCCCAACACACACCCCATTGAATTGTCTAGCACTGTTAGGTACATAATCAAGGGTCTTCCCTCAATCAGTGGCATCAATATTGGAGGTTCTTGCAGATATTTCTTGATCTCATCAAAAGCTATCTGGAATTCATCGTTCCATTCCATTACTTGATCTTTCTTCATCAATTTGAAGATTGGCTCACAAGTAGCGGATAATTTGAAAATAAATCTTGCAATGTAGTTCCGGCGTCCCAAGAATCCTATGACTTCCTTCTCAATATGGGGAGCAAGCATATCTTGTATAGCTTTTACCTTCGCAGGGTCAACTTCAATACCTTTACCACTGACAACGAAACCCAAACGTTTACCAGATCTAACTCCAAAGGTACATTTGTTTGGATTCAATCTCAGATTGTATTTCTTCAACCTTTCAAACAGCTTGTGCAGATGATCAAGATGTTCTTCTTCAGTCTGGGATCTGGCTATCATGTCATCAATATATACCTCTATCTCGTGATGAATCATATCATGGAACAAAGCTACCATAACACGGTGGTATGTTATCCCAGTGTTCTTCAAACCAAATGTCATTAACTTGTAGCAAAAGGGGCCCCACTGTGTGACAAATATAGTCCTCTCCATATCTTCAGGTGCCATCTTAATCTGATTATAACTAGAGAAACCATCCATAAAAGAGAATACCTTATGTTGACCAGTGTTGTTTACCAGAACATCAATATATGGAAGTGGAAAATCATCTTTGGGGCTGGCTTTATTCAAATCCCTGTAATCCACACACATACGTACTTTACCATCTTTCTTAGGTACAAGTACCACATTTGCAACCCATTAAGGATAAGAAGTGACAGCTAGGTACCCTGCATTAAATGGTTTCATCACTTTAGCTTTAATCTTTTCTTACATTTCAGGACGCATACGACGAACTTTCTGCTTTATTGGGCGACAACCTTCCTTCATTGGTAAATGGTGAACCACAATATCAGTATCAAGCCTTGGCATATCTTCATAAGACCAAGCAAAGATTTCCACGTAGTCATGTAGCATTTGAATTAACCTGTTCTTAACATTATCTTCTAGTTCAGCTCCTATCTTGACCTCTTTCCTGTCTTTCTCAATACCCAGATTCACAACTTCGATGGGTTCTTTATGCGGCTGTATAACTTTCTCTTCTTGTTGTAGCAGTCTAGCAAGTTCTACAGGTACTTCACAATCTTCTTCATTTCCATCCTCGACTTGGTAGATCGGATTCTCGAAGTTATAATCTGCATTTTAGTGATGTGGGTGTGTGAAAGAACACATAGCTTTTTTGAAAAAGAAAAAGAAAATAAAGATAAAGAGCGCAATATTTACAAAAGCAAAAACGTCCATTGATTATATTGAATGAAAATATGAAAATGAAATGCCACCCCTAACAAGCAAAAATAGTTTTAATTGTTCGAATTACAAAACCAAAACAAGAAAAGCAAAAATAGCATTTACTCCTAACTAAAGAAGATATGAATAATATCTCCAGCCTTACAATTGTTGAGCCCACTGCCAATGGTAGGAAAGATCCAACTATCTAGGTTGCAATCTTCATCATAGTTTTCCACAACATTAACTTGATCTTTTTGAACTCCCTTGTCGGTGATAAGAATAGCACGAGCACGACGAACAGCCTTCTGAGCCTCTACAGTAAAACCCAAACCAAACTTGTCAGACTTGTAAGGAATTTCAGAAAGTTGACCCCAAATAGTACAACCACCTTCTTCAACCACAACTTTAGCATCTTTCAGGGAGACCATTGTAGGAGTTGCTCTAGGAACAACAGGAACTGGCTTAACAGCAGGAGTAGTCTAAGGAACCACTTTAAATCTCTGACAGGGAGTCTCAACAAATTCACCTTCCATCTCAACATACTTGAAAGTAATTACATGGTTGACCATGTACTCTTCTTCACCATAGACAGTGACAATCTTACTCTTCACTGGATATTTCAGCTTCTAGTGTAAAGTGGAAGTCACAATACCTGCCCCATGTATCCAAGGGCACCCAAGCAAGCAGGAATAGGCAGGACGAATATCCATCACGTAGAAAGTAGAACCAAAGACTTGAGAAACCACTTTGATTGGAAGATCAACTTCTCCGTACACCATTATTCTTGAACCATCAAAGGCTCTCACCACCATGTTACTATGCCTTAGCACAATGTCTTCAAAGTTGAATTTGTCAAGAACAACCTTTGGTAACACATTCAACAAGGAACCATCCACCAACACATGAGACAGATTAGTGCCCCTACATTCAATAGAGATATGCAAAGCTTTGTTATGATTCCTTTTAGCGAGAGTTAAATCAACATCAGAAAAGCCTAAGCTATTACCGGTTGTCAAATTAGCAACACAATTTTCAAATTGGTCCACAGAGATTTCTGGAGGTACGTGCGCAGACTTTAGGAATTTCACCAAAGCTTTAGCATAGGCCTTAGAACATAATAACAGGGTTAGCCTAGAGATCTTGGAGGGAGTATGCCCCAATTGTTCAACTATATTATAATCACTCTTGCGGGTGATCTTCAGTACTTCTTCTATCTGCTTAGAGGATCTTCAGTAATTGGTGTCTCAACCTGAACAGGCTCAATCACTGGACCTTTGCCTCGATCTTCAACACTTAGTCCAGAGTTTGAGATATGAACTAGAGTAATAGCAGTCTTTGAAGTGTCTTCTGGAGAGAAAATCCTTCCACTTCGAGCAACCTTACTAGTCCCAACAATATTGTCAATATCAGGATTAATATCTTCCACATGTATATCAGTCAAAGGTTCTTGTTTGACACCATGGATATAAACATCAGCACCATAATTCCAAGGGATGGCCTTGTCAGAAGAATGTGGGATTGGAAAAGGAGTAGTAATAATCAGGGGAGCCACCTTTGGCTCAACACTAATATTCATAGGACCTTTAGAAGTTATCCTCACAGGGGTTTTAGTAACCACTGACACGTCTTCAAGTTTCAGATCTTGGGACAAACCTTCACATAAACTCGCTACAGAAGGGGTCTCTCAAACAATATAGTACAGTTTTCCATCAAACGTTGAATACCTTCTTTCAACTTCCAACAACCATTGGATTGAGAGGCATAGTAAAAACAGTCTTCATTACATCCCGAAAATAAACCGATTTGCAGCAGCTTCTTCTTAATAATTTCTAGGGGAGTAGTCAAATCAGTCATAGTAGAAACATAAGAACCATCATCAACATCATTAACAGTCTTCTCATGTTTGGGCATAGGAGGAGTAATCACATTAGGAGTCTCAGGAGGGTCAAACTCAATTTCTCTAGCATCAATCATATCCTGAATCTTATTCTTCAATGCCCAACAACTATTAGTATCATGTCCAGGGCATTTGGAGTGATATGAACACCTTGCATTGGGATTATAGCGAGGAGAGGTAGTATTGGGATTCTGAGGAGGGTCCCTGAAAGTAATTAGCTCCCCTTTCAACATTTGTTGCAGAGCTTGAGCCAACGCCATATTGATCTTGGTGAATTGTCTCCTAAGTGCACCCTACTTAGGCTGATTATTTTGTAGCTGATTTTGTTGCGCCGGTGCAGGATTAGAGATCAGGACTGCTCCCACAGATTGGTTATGATTGTTCTTACGACCCTATTGGCCGTACACAACATTAGATTCCTTCTTCCCATCAGAAGTCTTCTTCGTGGTACTTGAAAAGGAAGCCATTTGTATTTTACCACTTCGTATTCCATTTTCCACACGTTCTCCAGTCATTATCACAGCTCAGTGAAACCGGATGAAGAACTCCCAATTAGATGACTATTGAAAGGACCAGTTAGCATACTTATGAACATGTCAACCAATTCCCTGTCAGTCAAAGGGGGTTGAACTCTGCTTGCAAGATCTCTCCATTTCTGGGCATACTCCAAGAAACTTTCTTTAGGGCCCATGGACATGCTTTGGAGTAGCATGCGAGTCGGCGCCAAATCAGAGTTATATTGATATTGCCTATAGAAGGTCTCAACAAGATAATTCCAAGTACGAATATTGGTACTCTCAAGTTGATAGTACCATTCCAATTGAGCTCCAGATAAACTGTCTTGAAAGAAATGAATCCACAATTTTCTGTCAGTAGTATGTGGCTGGATCCTTCGAACATAGGACCCTTAGATGCAGCTTTGGACATGAAACACCATCATATACCACAAAAGTTGGAACTTTGAAACCAATAGGGATTACAACTCCAGAAATCAAACTCAAATCTTCAAAATCTAACCCAGATGACTTCTGCATTTCCATGGCATTCACACGGTCTTCCAGTAACTTATATTTCTCATCACTAGTCGAATCATGGTAATAATTCTCCTCATAATCAGAATTCCTAATAGTACCACGTAGACTTTCTTCTTATTTCACAGAACCTTCATCTCTAGGGTTTTCAACATCATCATTTGTCTTGATTGGAGCTTTGGACCTCCTACCCAGGTTGATGAAGCCAACTGGTTTTCTGGTCTTCTTTTTCTACTTGGCCATGAGTGCCTTCAGTTATTTTTGCCCCTTGGACAAGTTCAGGATTATTTCTTGAAATTAGGTATTCTGAGCTTGAAGATCTTTGACAGATTGTTCGAGAGTCATTTTTGCTGAAATAAACAGCGAGAAGATAAGAAACCTGTTATGCAATGGTATGGTATGTAGATGCATATGCAATATTTTCAAGGACCATGTAGGATTTAAATTTGTTAAAGGAAAACAAAAATAAAACTTTTTTAGTAAGTTTAAAATATAATTGCCCCTTGGGCTTACAATGAAAGACACAAGAAAGGGTACAAAGGAAATAAACATAGGAGATTCAAGTATCCCATGGACACTTCCTCTTTATGTTGAGGTATGTATTGCGGTTCCGCTCTTCGTGAAGTTTCTTTGTCATCTCCAACACTCTTTCTTTGCTAGCATTAAAATGAGCCTCAAAGGTATCCCTTTGCTCCTTTAGTTGGATCCAAGATTTTTGCAGCTCCTCCAGATCAGTAGGCATATCAGGATGAAGAATAGTATAAGGAATATCTCCTTCAACAATAGTATCAACAATCACCGGTAGAACAACAAAATATGGCATCATAAGAGTTTGAGCACGAGACCACACCCATCTGAGGTAAGGCTCCATAAGGATGGAGTACTTTGGTTCCAGAGTATTGTTGTCAATCTTATTCACCATGCTCCAAGCTCGTATAAAGCTTTGACGGTAACCTTGAAGATCATTGTCATAATCAAACATAATACCTTGAATAATCATATCATAAGGACCATTACTTCGAGCATAACCAAACTGACATAGTGCCAAAGAAGGATTGTAGGTAATGCCCCCTCTTATGCCAAGGAGGGGCACATTACGAAACTCTCCACAACGGTCAATGATAGTAATATTCTCCATAGATCGGGAACACCAATGAATCTAGAGTGACATTATCCTTCTAGACCACCTCACACCTTGTTCATTCTTCATCACAGATCGAGGAAGGTGTGAAATAAACCACCTTGATAGTAGAGGTATGCAACATATCAGAGTTCCTCGCGCCTTCGTAGTACGAGTGTGAAGAGAGTGCAAGATATCTCCAAAAAAGGTAGGCACCGGTTTGTGAGTCAGAAATATGTTAATGGTGTGTACATCTATGAATTGGTATGGATTAGGGAACAATACCAAACCATAAATCAACAAGGCTAATATCTCCTCAAAAGCATCATAACTCATAGCATCCAAGAATACTTGAGCTTTCTCTATCAATAACTTAGCAAGAATACCCTTAGTTCCACTTCTAGTTTCTATGACAATGTCTGATTTCTTCAGATGCAAGGCTGCTGCAACAACTTCAGGTTTAGGCTCTTTCTCTAAGCCTGTGAAAGGTTTCCGATCAAGAATGGGTGCACTAAGTAATCTGGAGAATTCTTACATTGTGGGCACTAGTTGATAATCGGGAAATGTGAAGCAATGATGTTTAGGATCAAAGAAATGAAATAAAACACTCATCATATCTTCATCAAACCATGAGGTAACCAAGTCAAGTAGATAACCATGCTTCTTGATAAATTGAGAGCTCTCAAGAATTTTGGAGAGCAATTCTTTAAGCTTGGAGGGTATCATTACAAAGCTAATCCGGATAGTGTTCCTACGAGCGGAAGCCATAACCTGCAACAAAGAACAAAGATAAATCCTTTGGTCCTTGAAATGGTTAGTGAAAATGCTATGTTATGATGTCATGATGTTATGACGTTATTGTCGCTCCCAAAGATTAGCATCCAGGTACAAGCGCGAACGGTCGGCGAGAGGGACAGTGAGAACACACAGCCGTGAACTCACTGGAAATGAAAAGAGTCGCCAGCTAGGCATTTTTATCCCGAAGGAAAGGTAATGCTGCATAGACCTAGAAAGATACGGATAAGACGGTTGCGAACCAGAGAGACTGAGAAAGGGGGTTAGTTACAACCTGGGAAGGTATTAGCACCCAGACTGTCCGTCGTACTCGACGGGATCCACGCTTGAAAGATTTGTGTTTTAAAGGGGTAGTGTCAGTGCAATCTGTGTATACAAGAGCTGGAAAAGGATATACAGGTGTCAGTGTAAAAGAAATGGAGTGTATAGTGATGTGTCAGTGTAAGAATGAGAATGAATTGCTAATGACCATGAGGCTTAAAGAATGAAGCTAGAAAGAGGGGAATGTACAGAGACTTTTGTTCGATAACTGTTAAGTTATGCCTACGTATCCTCTCGTGCAATGAGGAAGTCAGAACACCGTAGTTCGACCCAAAGAGACTGATAGATGAATTGACTTGTGAACTGCTTACTTGCCTATGCTCAAGTGTATGATCTGTCTGGCACAGATGCAAACTGTCTTGCATTAGACGGAAGAAGCAAGTTCTCGGTTGTGAGTGAATGAGATGAGAAAAGAATCCCGGAGGAGACGATTATTGTTTGTTTTTGAGTTTTTCAGTCTTTTATTGCCTTTGAAAGTTTGTCATAGATTAATGAGCTTAAGCCTAAACCAGTGGGTTAGTAAACTCATCACATCTTCCCTCTGATTAGGGGTAATGAGAATACCTTAAGTGTGAAGTCAGATTCTCACACTTAATCACCTTTTGATGTAGGATTAAGATCATTAACCTACTTGTGATTATTTAGATGTTTTTGGGATTTTGTTTAGTGTTGAGTAATGAGGTTAAGCCATAATCAAGGATTAAACAGACCCATTACACTATCCTAATAGAAGGATAATAGATGAGAATGTTTAAGCTGAGGAAGACTCCTCAACTTAATCCATGATTAGGGATTAAACCCATGACAAAACAAACTTTTGATTAAGTGAATTTTAGATTAGTGGTATGATGATGAAGTGATTTTTATGGTTTGTAAGACAACTTGGGGGGGACTTGTCCATTAACACTAGGGTTAGTCCTTCTTAACCACTTAAGGAAGAATTAGAACCCTAGTGCAAGGCCCAAGTTACAAGTGTGATGTCTTGATGATTATTAAGTGGATTGATTAAGAGATTTAAACACCTTAAGGGTTCAAGACTTAGGATTAAAGTTATACACTCCATCCTAAGAGAAGGATGCAGGCATAAGCTTAATCACAAAGTCTTAAAGCCTTTAGGGTTTAGTCCCTGATTATGGGATGAGAAGAGAAGACTCAAGAGAGACACAAAGGTAAAACTAATGGGGGGAGACTAATCAAAACCCTAATTCATTGTCATGCTTGGTTGTTCCTAAGGTTTGTGAGGTTTACAAGAACAATCTTCAAAGGAGCCACCAGGAAGCAGATGAATAAGATCAGGAGAAGCAAAGTGACTTGCTTCATTCAAGAAGTCAAGTCACTTGAAGAAAGAAAGTGGGAGGAAGAAGAATGAGCAAGCTCAATCTCAAACACATATAGGAATGCAGCAATGGATGCAAGAGAGATGAAAAGAAAAGTTATGAGAAGTGAAGGCAAATTCACTTCACAAGTTACTTACCACCTGAAATGTTAGAAAGAAATGCAATGCAAAGCTAAATGAAATGAAATGACATGATGCTAGACCAAACCAGAAGCATGTTGATGATGAAAATGATGCTATGAGGTGCTGCAAACATGAGGCAAGGCATGGAGATGCTCATACAAGGTTATGAATGCAAATGATGCAAGTTAAGGAGCATGAATGAACATGAAAAGTTATGAAGCATACAAGACAAATGACATGGCAAATATGTGATGCAATGATCAAACATGCTTTCTATATGTCTTAAGATGTCAAATGGATCACAAGAATGCACAAAATGCAAAGACAAGTCATGTTATGCAAGAGAATGTAAGAAGGATGCAAAAGAAAGCCCAAATTAGGGTTCATGGATCAAACATCAAACCAAAATCCAAAACAGAAACAAGCCCTAAGATAAAAAATGGAAAATGGCACCCAAAGAAACCCTAAACCTATACTAATTCACTGCCCAAAGGGGAACTCTCAACTCTCAACCAAACTCAAGTTATGATTTTTACAAGTTATTAGGGTTTTTTAGGGTTCTTAACAAAAGAAATGCCAAACAAATGGAAAATGCAAGATCAAATCAAGGCCATTTTATCCTAGAAACTACATGCCAGACACAAAACAATGCAAGAAGAATCAATGTCTCAACCTTCTCCAATAGGCAGAAATGAATTTTTGAATCCATGATCAAACTAATGCATAAAAAATGATTTAATTCAATGAAAAATTCTTAAAATGCATCAAGATCAAAAAAGAAATTTGGTTTGAAGGTTGGACAATGTTTCTAAATGTCTTAGAACATTTCATGAATTTTTTTTGTAATTTTTAAATACCTAAAAGTATTTTTAATTAATTAATTCCCATTAATCAATTAAAAATAATCTTTTAAATATTTAAAAATACTTTTTTAATGATAAAAAATAAAATAAAAATATTTTTGTGTTTACAAAATTAATAAAACTCAGAGGAAAAAGTTTCATGATTTTTAAACCTTTTTTACTATTTTTAAATAAATGTGCAAATAAAAGGAAAAGAAAATGAATTAAAATTAAATAAAAATGAAAGTAAACGCAAGGAAAGGCTGGGATTGCATCCTGGTTTGAATGGGTTGACTGGCGCCAGATCTAAGGGCCAGGATTATTTCTGAGTCAATTAACTTAATTGCAATTAATTAATGTTAATAAAATGAATTAGGGCTAAACCAAATGATCTGAGCCCTCTATCCGCGCGCGAAGTCAACCGGTCCACTCCATCCAACGCCCCATATTCAAATCTCATTAATGACCTGAGATTAGGGCTAATGACCTTCAGGCTGCCGGAGAAGACTTCCGGTCGTCTTCTCCGGCGAGCCAAAATCCTAGAATCTTCTGTAGGTCCCCAAACAACAAATTTCTTCCATCAAAACAACCCTCTCATCAATCTAAACCTAAACCCTCAACCTAAATTCAATTATTTTCATCCATGGGCCTGAATCGAAGCAAGATGCAAAATACGGGCAAATGTTCAAAAGCTTCATACATACTGGTTTCTACACTATTTGCAAAAATAAGCATACATTCATGATCAGGGGAACACAAGGCATCATAAAAGAACTTAAAAAACAGTTTCTGGGAAAAAAGTTCATGTAGCTCACCTGAGATGAAGCTTCTCTGTTTGTGAGCTTTCAGGGCTTTCCTCTTGTGCAAGCTTGCTTCCTTGGACCCCCTGAATGCAAAATGAGGCTCAAAATGCTTGGAGAGTGGCTGGCTTGAAAGATCCAACTCTGGTGTAGCAGAAATGGGGATCTGTGTACAGGCAGTTTCAAATCAAAGTGAAGGGTGGTTTTGACTCCTTGTGGTATGCTTGACTTGTTGGTGAAGAAAAATGAAGTGTTTGATGGCTGGATGAAGGGATTCGAAGAGTTCTGGTTTTGAAAGGGAGGAATGGTGAAGTTCAGTTCAGGCTGGTTTCAGGCTTGAACTTTGGTGGTTTCTGCTCAATGGAACATGGCAAGATGATTGGTGAAGATGGTTTTTGTGTTTGTATGCTGTGGAGAGAAATTCGAAGGCTTATGCAAAAATGGAGTGTTTTGTGAATGTGTGTGTATGAAGTGTTTCAGCCTTGCTATATGTATGGAATGGCTTGCACATTGTCCACATAACTCTCTCTCATTGGTCAGTTGACAAGACATGCCCTTTATTGATTGGTAAGTTACCTTTTGCAAAAAGTCAAATAATGTGTAAGAGAAGCATGGCTCAAGGTCTAGGCAAGTACATGGCATGGGCTGGCGCATCAAGGGTGAGGGAGAGGTCTAGCAAAGCTCAGCATCCAATGTCACAAGTTGTAGGAAGCATGATGAGTGGTTTTGCAAGTTGTTGTAACTTTGGTTCACATGTGAGAAAGTCTTGTTACACAAACCAAACCATGGGGAAACTTGGTCCAATTCTGATTTTTAAGGCTCATAGAATGTTTGTGCAATGGTTGGAAATGAATTAGAGGCTGCAATATGCATTGGTCCAAGATTTTGCAAAATTCTCACTTAGGGCATGCCTTGAAAATCAATGATTTTAGCCAACTTTGCATTGCCATAACTTTTGATCCAAGAAGAGTTTGATCATGTTCTTGTACTTTTTGAAAAGGGAAAAATGAGATCTACAACTTTCATGACCAAAGTTTTTTCATTTGAAGCCTTTTTGGATCAAGAATCAAGGCTTGAAAAATGACCTAAAATGATGCATTCTTGAAAAGTCAACTATGCCCAAAAAGTCAACATTTGCAAAAACCCTAAATTCTTGATTTTTATGAACTTCAACCTTCTTCCATGATCAAATAAAGATCATATACACCCAAAATGATGAAGATCAACCATTGGTTGGGTCATTGGGGCCCTCAGATGCCCTGATTTTACACTGACTTGTCCAGAAAGTCAACCCTTGATCAGATGACTTCCCCATGGAATTTCTTCATGAAAATTGATATGCATACTCCCTATACCATATAAAGAGCAATGGAAACAAGAATGACCAAAAAATTTGGAGTTATGGCCTCTGAAACCAAAACCCTAATTTTAGGTCAACTGTGCAGTCTAGCCTGTCTCTGCATTCATACCAATCCCAGTTCTTGTGATTCTTTTGAATTTTTAACCTTGAGAGGATGTACTATGATGCTTGAACACATGTAGACCCCTTTGAAATGATTAGTGGCCCTTGGAATGGCTCAAGATGCTTTGGGATTGCTCAGATCACAAACCCTAGGTGCAGATGACTTAGAAACTATGCAGTGAACCAAAAATGAGATGTGAGATGATATGATTGTGTTTATGCATATGAGGATGATCACAAGCCATGGTGTGAATGGGTGAGGGCAAATTTGGGGTGTTTACAGCTGCCCCTATTCAAGCATGAGTTAGCTGTGCAGGATGTAAGCGACGGCTTATCAGGCAAACAAGATAACTTGTGGTTGAATACCAAAGACAGTCCAAAATTTGCACTCACGGAATGAAGAAGAAAAAGGATATAGATTGTAAAAGGAAAACAAAGTATATTGTAAAGGTGCGGAAAACAAAGCGATGACGGGGACGGCCGACATGCTGGGGATAGAAGGTAAAGCCAAGACGGGGACGGCCGACTAGCTGGGGGAATAAAATAAGAAATTATGATGGGGACGGCCATCAAGATAAAGCTGTAAAATTCTCTGGGAATTAATGAAACATGACGGGGACAGCCATCAAGTTCACAAAGCAAAATAACCGACGATGGGGACGGCCATCGGGCTAAAAGGAAAAGGGACCACGACGGGGACGGCCATCGGGTTAAAGAATAAATGAAATAAACAGATGATGGGGGACGACCATCAAAGGTGAAGGACGATCACCTAGCAGGGTACGGCTGCTCTGTTGGGGATAAAAGAAAATATGATGGGGACGGCCATCAAAGGTGGAGGACGACCACCTGGCAGGGTACGGCTGCCGAAAGTATCAACGATGGGGACGGCCATCGGATAGAAAAGGTCAACGATGGGGACGGCCATCGGACGAGCATGATGGAGGACGACCATCAAGAAGTGGAGGACGACCACTCAGCAGGGTACGGCTGCTCTCGAGGTTTCTCATGACATAGGACGAATGCCAGATAACCAGAATCAACAATGGGGACGGCCATTGGATAAAATGATGAAGGACGATCATCAAAGGGTGGAGGACGACCACCTAGCAGGGGACGGCTGCTAAAATCGACGATGGGGACGGCCATCGGATGAGCAAGATGGAGGACGACCATCAAGAAGTGGAGGACGACCACTCAGCAGGGTACGGCTGCTCTCAAAGTTTATCATGACACAGGATGAGTGTCAGATAAAAAGGAAATTTGCTTTGTTGGCGATCTACTGGGGAGTAGTAAACACGGACGAGCGTTTACATCCCAGAAACAAAAGGTATAAGTGTTTGGTATTGTGTATAGATTAAAGATGCGGACGAGCATCCTTAGACTATGATACGGACGAGTATCATGTAGAAACAAATACTGACACGTGTTCAGAGATGATGATACGGACGGGTATCAACTGGTTAACAGAGAACACGGACGAGTGTTGAATCTGAAGGGACTCTTCTAGGGAATAACAGACACAGACGAGTATCTATATTCAAGGAGACACAAGTGTTTGACACGGTGTATGGGTTAAAGATGCGGACGAGCATCCCTAAGACTATGATACGGACGAGTATCACGTAGAAACAAACACTAGACGCAATGTTCTGAGATGATGGTACAGACGAGTACCAACTGGTTAACAAAGAACAAGGACTATTGTCGAATCTGTGGGGGTACGAGTGATGGTGTATACAAGATACGGGCGAGTATCTGTATAAGCGTACCAATGAGTAGTGAGTATATATATGAGTGTTTATCTGCTGGGGAGAGTGACACAGACGAGTGTCAAAAGAGAAAAGTAGCATTATCAAGTATATGGGTGGTAAAGGTGTAAGCGACTGCGCTGGGGATATGACACGGACGGGTGTCAAGAAAGTGTATATATAAGTATATGTGAGTGCAAAGGGGATGTCTTTGGCTTTCTGCTGGTGATGTGACACGGACGGGTGTCAAAAGGAGAAAAGTATAATATAAATATGTATATGGGTGATGAGAGTGTAAGCGACTGCGCTGGGGATATGACACGGACGGGTGTCAAGAAAGTGTATATATAAGTGAGTGCAAAGAGGATGTCTTTGGCTTTCTGCTGGTGATGTGACACGGACGGGTGTCCAAAGGTGTATATACTGGTGTTTGTGATTTGTGAGGCAACTGCTTTTGCTGGGACCCTGGTGGGGATTTCTGTATAATGATGATGAACGGTTTGTTATTCACAAGTGTTCTATTCACAACATGACTTATGATTATGCTATGCATTTGATTTTTGCCGTAATGCTCCGTATTAGACGGAATGCTACGCTCTGAGGGGATAGTATGGTGCGAATGCTATGATTATGCAAAGATACAAAGACCCGGGATTCAGATCCCATTGCTGCGAAGATCTCTGGTTGATCTGCTTGAAGTGAACATCCCAGCTGGGGATGAGATCAGTGATAGATCTGATGACGTATCTGCTTGGGATATAGGTCACCGATTGACATATCCTTATAATATGGGACCCAGCTGGGGTTTGTAGAAGCTTTCTTCACTCTGTTGTGATCTCTTCGTGCGTTGCTCTTCTGAATAGAGGCTGAAGATTCTGTGGGGAGATGATTCCCTGACTTCTGTACTCAGCTGAGGATGAAATGGTAACTCGGCTGGGGAATTGTGAGAGGCAACTCAGCTGGGGATAGCAACAAGAGGCAACCCAGCTGGGGATAGAGCATTTCAGATGCTGAGATTGAGTGTATGTTGATTTGACAACTTTGCTGGGGAAGTGGGCACCCTCCAGTGCCACGTGGGAGATAGACCGAGTTGATAATGATTCACCAGCTTGCCGAAACGTAACTTGCATGCCCCAGGTTGCGTTCTGGATACCTGCAATCCTGCAAAGATAAGGAGACGCACAAAAGGTCCCGAGGTATCCTTTACTGGATTCCGTCATAGGAGTTAAGCACTTTTGAGAGTAAGTATATTCCCTGCAAGCATGTGTTTTTTTTTTTTTTTTTTTTTTTTTTTTTTTTTTTTTTTTTTTAGAGAAAGGCATCTGTACTTATGCAATTGTATTTTCAGAGATATCAGACAATTCTTTGCAAAACATAAATGTAAAAAACGAAACATGACTGAAAATCTAATTTTATTAATTCATGTGCCCTGAATTGACAAGATACAGTCAAAGAAACATATCTCCTGAAATGAGGAGACTGTCACAAATTGAGAAACAAAAGTGCTGGCAGTGTTGGCGACGCTTTGAGGAGCTTCCTCTTCTGCTATGACTCGTATGACAATGACGTTCTTCTCGTCTTGCTTTCTGGAGAGAGTTGATTCTGATTGAAGCTTGACTCTGTTGAAGCTTTCCAAGTTGTAAGTGATAGAGACGAATTCAGAATGCAGTTGTTCGCTTATTCCCTTATTTTGCATGGATCGCCCTTTCGGGTTTTCAATCCATCGGGATACCCATTTTTGCCTGAGCTATCCAATGCGGCTTTTCAACTCAGCGGGTGTACATTTTTGTTTATTTCCCTTATTTTTGCCCGAGTCTTTTATTCTGTTTTGACTCGCCGGGATGCCCTATTTTTGCCTGGACTTACATTCTGTTTTTATGTCCAGCGGGTCATTTTATGCGAAGTATTTTTTAACTGCATCTGAATTCACAGGGGATGGGAAATCTTCACCATCCATGGTGCTGAGCATCAGTGCTCCACCAGAGAAAACTTTCTTTACAACGAATGGTCCTTCATAGTTTGGAGTCCATTTGCCCCTGTGGTCTGTATGAGGAGGGAGGATTCTTTTCAGCACAAGATCCCCTACTTGGTACTCTCGATGCCTGACTTTCTGATCAAAGGCTCTCTTCATTCTCTTCTGATACAATTGCCCATGACAAATTGCAGCCAATCTTTTCTCTTCAATCAGACTCAGTTGTTCGAATCGAGACCGAACCCATTCTGCTTCACTCAGTTTAACATCCATTAATACCCGTAACGAGGGTAGTTCAACTTCAACAGGTAGGACTGCTTCCATACCATACACAAGTTGATACGGTGTTGCCCCAGTGGATGTCCTGATCGACGTGCGATACCCATGCAAGGCAAACGGTAGCATTTCATGCCAGTCTTTGTAGGTGACTACCATCTTCTGCACAATCTTCTTAATATTTTTATTTGCTGCCTCGACAGCGCCATTCATCTTTGGCCTGTAAGGAGAAGAATTGTGGTGTTGGATCTTGAAGTCCTGGCACAGCTCTGCCATCATTTTGTTGTTTAGATTTGAACCATTATCAGTAATGATTCGCTCGGGAACTCCATACCGACAGATGATATCTCTCTTCAGAAATCTGGCTACCACTTGTCTTGTGACATTTGCATATGAGGCTGCTTCAACCCACTTGGTGAAATAATCAATGGCGACCAGGATGAATCTGTGACCATTCGAAGCAGTTGGCTCAATCTTGCCAATCATATCAATGCCCCACATGGCAAAGGGCCACGGTGAAGACATTATGTTCAAAGGATTAGGAGGCACATGCACCTTATCTGCGTAGATCTGGCATTTGTGGCATTTTCTGGCGTAAGCACAACAGTCTGCATCCATTGTGATCCAGTAATAGCCTGATCTTAACAACTTTTTGGCCATGGCATGTCCTCCAGCATGGGTACCAAAAGATCCTTCATGCACTTCATGCATCAGTAAATCTGCTTCCGTCTTGTCAACACATCGGAGGAGTACCATATCAAAGTTCCTTTTGTATAAAGACCCATCAGTGTTCAGAAAGAAACTTCCAGCAAGCCTTCTCAAAGTCTTCTTATCATTGGAAGATGCCCCAGGTGGGTATGTTTGATCCTCCAAGAAGCACTTAATGTCATGGAACCAAGGCTTATTATCTTTGACAACATCTGCTGCGAATACATATGCTGGTCTATCAAGTCTAGACACTGAGATCTGGGGTACAAAGTTAGCAGCTTGAACTTTGATCATGGATGAAATGGTAGCAAGAGCATCCGCAAACTGATTCTCGTCCCGAGGGATATACTCAAGTTTGACCGTTGTGAAGAAAGTCAATAACCTTCTTGTATAATCCCTGTAAGGTATCAGATGATCCTGGTGGGTGTACCATTTCCCGTTGGTTTGATTGATTACCAAAGCTGAATCTCCGAATACGGTCAATGTCTTGATCCTGAGGTCAATGGCTTCCTCAAGACCCATAATGCAAGCTTCGTATTCAGCTTCGTTGTTAGTGCAGTTGAAAGTGAGTTTTGCCGAGAAAGGCATGTGAACTCCTTTAGGTGTAATGAGTACTGCACCAACACCACGGCCATTCATGTTAACAGCCCCATCAAACATCATAGTCCATTCTTCTTCTGGGTCAGG
Source organism: Lathyrus aphaca (assembly GCA_963966055.1). Classification (NCBI taxonomy): domain Eukaryota; kingdom Viridiplantae; phylum Streptophyta; class Magnoliopsida; order Fabales; family Fabaceae; genus Lathyrus; species Lathyrus aphaca. The sequence continues at coordinate 195,088,615 of OZ014519.1, read as the reverse complement.
CCCTTCAGTGTGAATAGGCTCTTCGTGATCTTTTGCTTTAATGAACATGATGTCTTCATCAGGGAAGTCAAACCTCATAGGCTGGTAGTCATCAATGGGTTGCCCAGCAAGATATTCAGATAGTACACTACCCTTGATGGCCTTCTGAGATGTGTACTGTATGTCGTATTCTGTGAGAATCATCTGCCATCTTGCAACCCGTCCGGTAAGAGCTGGCTTCTCGAAAATGTACTTAACTGGATCCATTTTTGAGATTAATAAGGTAGTGTGGGTCAACATATACTGTCTCAGTCGGCGAGCAGCCCACGCTAAAGCACAGCAAGTTTTCTCGAGCAGTGAATAACATTGTTCACAGTCGGTAAACTTTTTGCTTAGGTAGTATATTGCATACTCTTTTCGACCAGACTCGTCATGCTGGCCCAGCACACACCCCATCGACTCTTCTAACACTGTCAAGTACATAATCAGAGGTCTTCCTTCTACTGGAGGCATGAGGATTGGAGGTTCTTGTAAGTACTCTTTGATCTTGTCAAAAGCCTTCTGGCAATCTTCATTCCACCTGACCGTTTGTTCTTTTCTTAACAACTTAAACAAGGGTTCGCAGGTTGCTGTGAGGTGAGATATGAACCGTGAGATATAGTTCAATCGACCTAAGAACCCTCGAACTTCTTTCTCAGTTTTCGGTGCAGGCATCTCTTGGATGGCTTTGACTTTATCAGGGTCCACTTCAATCCCTTTCTCGCTTACAATAAAGCCCAGCAGCTTACCGGACCGCACCCCGAATGTGCATTTGTTGGGGTTCAGCTTTAGTTGGTACTTCCTCAGTCGCTTGAACAACTTCAGCAGATTCACCAGGTGATCTTCCTCTGTAAGGGACTTGGCAATCATGTCATCCACATAACACTCGATTTCCTTATGGATCATATCGTGGAATAATGTCACCATAGCCCGTTGATATGTTGCACCAGCATTCTTCAGTCCGAATGGCATCACTTTGTAACAGAACGTGCCCCAAGGTGTAATGAATGTTGTCTTCTCCATGTCTTCAGGTGCCATCTTGATCTGGTTGTATCCTGAAAATCCGTCCATGAAGGAGAATACCGAGAACTGAGCCGTGTTATCCACCAATACATCAATGTGAGGTAATGGGAAGTCATCTTTCGGGCTGGCTCTGTTCAGATCCCGGTAGTCAACACACATTCTTACTTTGCCATCCTTCTTAGGCACAGGTACTATGTTAGCAACCCACGGCGGATAGCTAGTCACAGCAAGGAACCCGGCGTCCCACTGCTTTTGTACCTCTTCCTTGATTTTCATAGCCATGTCTGGGCGAGTTCGGCGCAACTTCTGTTTAACTGGCGGGCATTCTTCCCTCAGAGGCAGCTTGTGCACAACAATGTCGGTATCCAACCCTGGCATATCTTGATACGACCAAGCAAACACATCAACATACTCTTGAAGCAGATCTATCAGTTGTCTCTTCACTGAGTCTTGCAGGCAGGCCCCGATTTTGACTTCTTTCACGTCTTCATTGGTACCAACATTAATCACTTCAATCTCCTCCTGGTGAGGAGTAATAACCTTTTCCTCTTGTCTCAACAACCTAGCTAGCTCTTCAGGAAGCTCATATTCTTCATCAACCCCTTCATCAGCTTGATTGATTGGATTGTCAAAGTCATACGATGTCATAGCCGTGCTGTTGTCGGTGCTGTCTGGAGGGCACTCTCTGCAAGGGTTAAGTTTGTTCATTTTAGTGATTGATTTTAATCTTGCTTTAGAAAAAAAAAAAAAAAAGTGAAATGAAGTTATCATTTTGAAAACACCGCCATTTATTTTTGTACAAAAAGAAAAATGGAAAGACAGTGAGCAGAAAAGAAAAAGACTCGTTTGCAAAAAGATGTCTGATATTTCATTAATTTAATCTTGTTTGCACAAAAGTACAGATGGCCCTGATTACAAAATGAGTCTTGTCATCTTGGGCAAGATGCAAGACTTTGATGCATGCTATAAAAAAATACAGGAAATAATAATTACTCTGATCGAGTAACTCTTATAATTTCCTGGGAAGACCAGTTTGAGACACTGCTCCCCGGGATCTTTGGACGAATCCAATTCTCCAGATTGCGCTCCTCTTCCAGCTCGTCTTCCAGACAGTTGATAGCATCGGGGGTAAGCATCCCCCCACTGACAAAACCAGGCTCTGCAGCAGCCTTTGCTTGTTGTTGAGTTGGTCTGTAACCCAACCCAAATTTGTCCTTCTTCTCCTCCACAGCTAATACCTTGCCCCAGCCTAGGGCAGTTCCTCCTTCAACAATCTTCCGGGCTTGTTGGTAAGATGACATGGAGATCCCTGACACAGCAGATGCTTCATTGACGTTCAAGGCTTCAAAACCTTGGCTCATTGTTTCATGGATCTCTCCATCCATCTCAATGTATTTGTAGGTAGCCAGATGGCTAACGAAAATATCCTCTTCCCCACAGATTGTGACAACTTGACCTTCCCACTCAAATTTTAACTTTTGGTGAAGGGTAGACGTTATTGCGCCGGCGGCGTGAATCCAGGGTCTACCCAACAAACAGCTATAGGCGGGCTGAATGTCCATCACATAAAAGATAGTTTTAAAGGTCTGCGGGCCAATTGTCACAGGCAGCTCAATCTCTCCCAGAACCGATCTCTTCGAACCATCAAAGGCTCTTACCACCAGGTTGCTGGGTCTCAATGCCAATCCGTCATATTCTAATTTCACCAGAGCCTTCTTTGGTAGGACATTCAGGGAAGAACCTGTGTCCACCAACACATGAGAAAGGACAGCTCCTTTGCATTCCATGGTTATGTGCAAGGCTTTGTTGTGATTGCGGCCATCCGCTGTCAAGTCAGAATTGGTAAACCCTAGCCCATTGCTAGCAGTAACATTTCCAACCACGGTTTCCAATTGGTTGACAATAATCTCCTCAGGCACGTAAGCTGCGTGCAGGACTTTAAGTAGTGCATTCCGATGGGCTTCGGAGCACATAAGCAGTGAGAGGATAGAGATTTTGGATGGCGTCTGGTGAAGCTGATCCACAACTTTGTAATCGCTCTTTTTGATGATCTGCATAAACTCATCAACTTCCTGATCGAATGGAGTTTTCAGGGCTTCTTTGGCAGCTGGATCTTCCTGCACCGGGCCTTTTCCCTTTGCCTTGGCGGCAGCTTCTGCCTCGGCAGTGGGTCTTTGAACTTGTGAAGCAAATAGACGTCCGCTTCGAGTGAAGCCTCCGCCTCCCCCCACATTATCTACTTGTGGTGCAGGTGCTGATGTTTCAAGAGTGATTCTTTTCCCTTCACAGTACACGTCAGAGCCATAGTGCCAAGGGATGGCCCTATTGCTTTCATATGGTACTGGTCCAGGCACCGTGACAGTGACTGGACTGATTGCTGCTGCTGAAGGGACTGTTATTGTCTGTGGATCATAAAAGATTGTAACTGGCGCTCTGGTGGGAGCAGCACCTTCTGAATGGTAGGCAGAGTTGTTTTCAGGATCGTAGAATATGGTAACAGTGGAGACATCTTCATGATTGATTGCTGGTGTTGTAGGAGGTACTGTTGAAAGGACTGATGTTGCTGTTGATGGAGATTCGAAATGGAATGAAGCTGAAGTTGTAGCAGGAGAAACTGTTGAAAACTGATCATTTGGAAGGACAGGTGAAGTACTTGTTGATGTTGCTGGTGAATTGTCGGGAACCATAGTTGCTGCGGTTGTAGGAGGTTCTGAAACCGTTGTTGATGAAGTTGTTGGGCTTGTCGGGAATGATGTAGTGATCTGTAGCAAGCCACTCTGAATAAGGCTGTCAATGCCATTCCTCAGGTCCTCACACCCGTTCCATGAAATATTGCAGTAGGGACACCCTAGTTCACACCCCGGAAATATTTGGTTTTCTCGGAGTTGAGCTTTGATTTCCACCAACGGTGTCCTGATCTGATCCACACTAGTTATTAAATAAGACGGTTGGTCTTCTTCAATAGCATTAATTCGGGGACCACCATGGTTTGGCATTGGGTTTTTATTGACATTGGGCGGAGGTGCAAAATTCAGAGCCTTGGAGTCTACCAAGTCTTGTACCTTCATATGCAGAGCCCTGCATTTTTCGGTACTGTGACCAGGTGCGTTTGAATGAAAAGCACACCTAGCATTGGAGTCATAGTTTCTTGGTAGACTGTTGGGATCTGGAGGTGCCAACGTTCTTAGCTCAACTAGGTTAAGTTTCAGAAGTTGTGGCAGCAAGGCAGCATACGGCATTGGGATCGGGTCGATCACTCTGTTAGCTTGGGATGGCCTTTGTTGGAATGGCCTCTGTTGATTGTTGTTGTTGTAGTTCCTTGGAGGATACTGATTCTGATGATACTGAGGTTGTTGTTGGAAGTTTTGTTGAGGAGGTTGATAGACTGGCTGAGGATGAGCTGGAGCAGGGATAGTGACTGCTGCTATTGACCTTTGAACATATTGAGGCCTACCCCTATTGGTGTGAATGGCATTGGTCTCGCCAGCTCTTCTCGGGCCTGCAAAAGGCTTTCTTGTACTACTGGACGAGCTTGCACCGTTGTCTGAGATCTTTCCCATTTTTAACAAGCTTTCAATTCTCTCCCCAGCTATGACAACATCTGCGAAGCTAGTGGAGGAGAAAGCAGCCAACCTGTCAATATACGTCCCCTGGAGAGTGTTCATAAACATGTCTGCCATTTCTCTCTCAGACATTGGTGGTTGAACGGCAGCAGCCAATTGCCTCCATCTTTGGGCATATTCTCGGAAACTTTCCCTTGACGACTGTGACATTCCCATCAGGAGAGTCCTGTTGGGTGCCATGTCTAGATTATACTGATACTGTCTGATGAAGGCCTCTGCCAGGTCCTTCCAGCATCTTACAGTTGCCCTTGTCAAATGGGAATACCATTCCCTTGATGCTCCAGTCAGGCTGTCTTCAAAGTAGAACATCCACAATTTCTCATCCATTGTATAGGCCTTCAGCCTTCCCAGAAATGATTGTAGATGAGTCCGGGGGCATGAAGTCCCATTATACTTTTCGAAACAAGGAGGCTTGAACTTATGGGGGATCCTGACCCCGTCTACCAAACCCATGTCCATGACGTCGAAACCCAAAGAATTTTGAGATTCCAGTGATCTCAACTTCTCAGCTATTTCATCCAATCGTCTATCATAAGCTTCCTCTCCAGCACCCATTACTGTAAATTGGTCCTCCTGAGGATCTTCTTGAAGTACTCTGGCTGCAGTGGCTGTTCCTTGAATGTTTGCAGGAATATTAACCTCAGGATGTAGATGTGGACCAAACACAGGGGGGTTAACATGTGGTTGCACCCTTTCATTGTTACTTGTGCCAGCAGTCCCCACATGGGGCTCATCTTGATTCCTTCCTTCTACCAAAGCTCTGAGCCTCTCCTGGCTTTGAGCTAAGTTGTTCATCACTTCCATGAACTGTGTTATCTGAGTTCTCATCTCCAACCTTTCGTTGGCCATCTGGTTTCTGACCTCCATAAGGTCTTGCTGCATCTGATCCATCTGAATTCCCGGAAGGTTGTTTCTAGTTGGGTACCTGTGTGGCCTGTTGAGAGGAAATACCCGGCGGCGAGCAATAATTCCTGAGATTCACAACAGAGGTTAGCAACAACAAAACAAAAACCTACAAAACAAACAAAAGGGTTAGCATGCAATGCAGTTATGCTTATTTGCTCTCAAGGTATCCGGTTTGGCTTTCAGTTTTGACCCTTCCAGACCCTTGAAGATGCTGCTGTTGAAATTGCTTTTGAAGTGAACCCAGATAGAAACCAACACAAATATATTACAAAGGGTGAAATAATACAACTTGTTCATTTTACAACACAAGCCCTCAAAGGGGTCAAAATACATCACAAAAAGCAAAAGTACATGGAATAGGAATAACAACAAGCAAATGATCAAACTCCAAGGCCAAACTCATCCTCACGAACTTCCTTGAGAAGTGCTTCGGTTACAGGATCAGCCGGACGCTCCGTGAGACCTCTGATGAGAAGGTTTCTTGTTGCAACAGCTGCAGTCAACTTCTTGTTCTGACTTTGGTCTTTGGACTTCTTTACCCCTGCTCTGATCTTTAGCTCTGACATCTCCCTCTGGGCTGTTGCCAGGGCTTCTTCCATCTGTCCTATTTTGTCTTGAACTCTCTTGTCTTCTAGAGTACGGGCCTCAGTGATCCGGACCCACCTGGCCTGACTCTCTTTCAAATACAAGTCTGTCCTTGCTCTCTGGAACTGGGCTTCTTTACAAGCATTCTTCAGGATCTGCTCACCAGCCTTAGACTTGTTGATATAATCTCCAGACTTCTCAATTTTAGTCAAGTGTTCCACTTTCAACTTCTCCAATCTCTCAATCTCCCTTACACCTTCACTCCTCTCCCGGAGGGTCTTCTGCAAAGCCTGGGTTAACTTCTCATTTCTTTCCTTCAAGCTCTCAAACTCTTCCAAACTGATAGTGGCAGGGGGTGGTGCTGAAGATGACTCAGGCATGTCTTCTATGGTGAAGGGCATTCCAGAGAATTGGGCCCTGGCATGAGACCACTCATAGTATTGGGCTGATGCCACATTATTGCACTTCCCCAGAATGGTGATTCCCTTGGTTTGAACATGATCCCAGGCCCAGGCAGCCTGCCTAACAACAGCCAAACTAATCTTGTTCTCACAGTAGAGGGTCTCAACTAGGTCCTGCTCCCTAGGAGTATGAACTAGTGCATAGCCCAATTGCCTCTTGAACAGCAGAGGGTTGTAGTTGATACTTCCCTTAACTCCTATTAAGGGCACATTGGGAAAGTGCCCACAGCTGGTGATTATATCTCTGCCCTTGGTGCTTTGAGTACACCATCTGATATCTGCTGAAGTGAGAATAGTGAGCCTCTTAGCCCAGTTGCTTTGCTGATGAGGATTTAGAAATGCATCTGTCCTGGGCAGATGCCTGAGAAGCCAAGCATGGAATAATGGAGCACAACACCTCACTAGCCTTCCCCTCTGCTTCTCATTCTTCTGATGTACTGAGTAATAGAGATCACCCAATAAAGTTGGCACTGGGTTCTTCAGGATGAACAAATGGATTGCATTCTTGCTAATGAATCGGGGCTCATCTGCAAACAACACAATTCCATATACACTTAAGGCCAACAGAGCACAAACAGCTTTCCACTCCCCCAGGGAGGCCTTCAGACTAGCTTGAGAAATCAGGAAGTCCAGATGAAATCCAGGGATCCCAGCTTTAGAGGTCATATGTTGCTCAATCAAAGCAGGTTCCAGGTGCAAAGCTTTTGCTACCTCTCCATTGCTGGGAGAGACCATTTCAGGGTTGAAAGGGATTTCTCTTTTGATAGGCAGACCAATCAATGATGAGTATTCTTCCAGAAGAGGACCCAACTGAAAGTCTTGAAAGGTGAAACATCTCAACGGGGGGTCATAGAACTGAATACAGGTATGGATCAGGCTTCTCTGAGATGGGTCCAGATCCATGACCAAGTCAAGTATATTCCCATAATGCTCTCTGAACAAAGGCATGTGATCTGGAGTGATCAGGGTTTGGATCCTCCTGATGTCTGATAAGTCTGGTTGGAAGAAATGATAAGTGATGTTGCTTTTCTTTGGAGCCATGATGCTGAGGACTGAGTAGGATAAGTGCTGATGAAGATGCTGAGGAGTGGGCCACTGGCTGGCTAGTGCTAGTAACTGAAGTATATGGTTGACAAGCTGAAGCAAGTGCTGGTGGAGACAGGTCAATATAGCAGATGGGGTCAAAACCAAAACCAGAGATGAAGGCGGATACCCTGAAACACAAATAAGCAAATGTTAATATGATGCAATGGGTATGTATGCAGATGATATGCAAGGGTTTGTGACTGAGCTGGATCTGATTAACTGCCTTGGTATAGATCCATGTGTGTTCAAGAATTCCAGGTGGAGGTCTATAAATTCAGTAACCAGGGTAGGGGACTCAAATAAAGAGCCACAAGTCCAAGGTTTTAGAATCACAAGAACTGTCCAACATGGAGCATTCTTAACAAAGTCAAAGTAACAGGGTATTCTGAGGTCAAGGTACCTGCAAACCTGTAAACAGCCCAACCCCCTCACAGGTGGTGATCTAGAACAAGGATCCTCAGACTTGGATCAGTTATGAGAAGTGTAAACACTTCTAACCCGGAGGTACAATGTTTACAATAACCATAACAATTCCTCCTCTAATTCACCTCAGTTTCTGAAGGTCAATACTAAAAGGTCATCCAGACTTAGCAGGCTTCCCAGATAGCCCTAGCATTGCAGGAAATCTGCAACACAGAGTTCTCAAGAAGAAACCCATATCTGAACCGTGTTTCATATTCCCGCACCAGACCGAAATGGAATGGGAAAGAATATGATTCACTCTGGCCTAGGTGTCACTCAGGTCCCAGGTATAGGACCTTAACTCTCAATGAATCACCCACCCACCAAAGCAAACAACAGATCCAGCCAGCAACAATGACAGTATGGTATATACAAATGCAATAAAGAAAGCAGTAAAGTAACTGTACATAAAGCAATAAACAAAAGTAAATACAAGCACAAACAAGCACATAACACCCCAGTAAACACAAATCAAACAAGCGCTAGGAGGAACCCACAAAAAGAACCAGAAGCCCTGGTTGCAGTATAAGGTATCCCCAGTGAAGTCGCCAAGCTGTCGCTCCCAAAGATTAGCATCCAGGTACAAGCGCGAACGGTCGGCGAGAGGGACAGTGAGAACACACAGCCGTGAACTCACTGGAAATGAAAAGAGTCGCCAGCTAGGCATTTTTATCCCGGAGGAAAGGTAATGCTGCATAGACCTAGAAAGATACGGATAAGACGGTTGCGAACCAGAGAGACTGAGAAAGGGGGTTAGTTACAACCTGGGAAGGTATTAGCACCCAGACTGTCCGTCGTACTCGACGGGATCCACGCTTGAAAGATTTGTGTTTTAAAGGGGTAGTGTCAGTGCAATCTGTGTATACAAGAGCTGGAAAAGGATATACAGGTGTCAGTGTAAAAGAAATGGAGTGTATAGTGATGTGTCAGTGTAAGAATGAGAATGAATTGCTCATGACCATGAGGCTTAAAGAATGAAGCTAGAAAGAGGGGAATGTACAGAGACTTTTGTTCGATAACTGTTAAGTTATGCCTACGTATCCTCTCGTGCAATGAGGAAGTCAGAACACCGTAGTTCGACCCAAAGAGACTGATAGATGAATTGACTTGTGAACTGCTTACTTGCCTATGCTCAAGTGTATGATCTGTCTGGCACAGATGCAAACTGTCTTGCATTAGACGGAAGAAGCAAGTTCTCGGTTGTGAGTGAATGAGATGAGAAAAGAATCCCGGAGGAGACGATTATTGTTTGTTTTTGAGTTTTTCAGTCTTTTATTGCCTTTGAAAGTTTGTCATAGATTAATGAGCTTAAGCCTAAACCAGTGGGTTAGTAAACTCATCACATCTTCCCTCTGATTAGGGGTAATGAGAATACCTTAAGTGTGAAGTCAGATTCTCACACTTAATCACCTTTTGATGTAGGATTAAGATCATTAACCTACTTGTGATTATTTAGATGTTTTTGGGATTTTGTTTAGTGTTGAGTAATGAGGTTAAGCCATAATCAAGGATTAAACAGACCCATTACACTATCCTAATAGAAGGATAATAGATGAGAATGTTTAAGCTGAGGAAGACTCCTCAACTTAATCCATGATTAGGGATTAAACCCATGACAAAACAAACTTTTGATTAAGTGAATTTTAGATTAGTGGTATGATGATGAAGTGATTTTTATGGTTTGTAAGACAACTTGGGGGGGACTTGTCCATTAACACTAGGGTTAGTCCTTCTTAACCACTTAAGGAAGAATTAGAACCCTAGTGCAAGGCCCAAGTTACAAGTGTGATGTCTTGATGATTATTAAGTGGATTGATTAAGAGATTTAAACACCTTAAGGGTTCAAGACTTAGGATTAAAGTTATACACTCCATCCTAAGAGAAGGATGCAGGCATAAGCTTAATCACAAAGTCTTAAAGCCTTTAGGGTTTAGTCCCTGATTATGGGATGAGAAGAGAAGACTCAAGAGAGACACAAAGGTAAAACTAATGGGGGGAGACTAATCAAAACCCTAATTCATTGTCATGCTTGGTTGTTCCTAAGGTTTGTGAGGTTTACAAGAACAATCTTCAAAGGAGCCACCAGGAAGCAGATGAATAAGATCAGGAGAAGCAAAGTGACTTGCTTCATTCAAGAAGTCAAGTCACTTGAAGAAAGAAAGTGGGAGGAAGAAGAATGAGCAAGCTCAATCTCAAACACATATAGGAATGCAGCAATGGATGCAAGAGAGATGAAAAGAAAAGTTATGAGAAGTGAAGGCAAATTCACTTCACAAGTTACTTACCACCTGAAATGTTAGAAAGAAATGCAATGCAAAGCTAAATGAAATGAAATGACATGATGCTAGACCAAACCAGAAGCATGTTGATGATGAAAATGATGCTATGAGGTGCTGCAAACATGAGGCAAGGCATGGAGATGCTCATACAAGGTTATGAATGCAAATGATGCAAGTTAAGGAGCATGAATGAACATGAAAAGTTATGAAGCATACAAGACAAATGACATGGCAAATATGTGATGCAATGATCAAACATGCTTTCTATATGTCTTAAGATGTCAAATGGATCACAAGAATGCACAAAATGCAAAGACAAGTCATGTTATGCAAGAGAATGTAAGAAGGATGCAAAAGAAAGCCCAAATTAGGGTTCATGGATCAAACATCAAACCAAAATCCAAAACAGAAACAAGCCCTAAGATAAAAAATGGAAAATGGCACCCAAAGAAACCCTAAACCTATACTAATTCACTGCCCAAAGGGGAACTCTCAACTCTCAACCAAACTCAAGTTATGATTTTTACAAGTTATTAGGGTTTTTTAGGGTTCTTAACAAAAGAAATGCCAAACAAATGGAAAATGCAAGATCAAATCAAGGCCATTTTATCCTAGAAACTACATGCCAGACACAAAACAATGCAAGAAGAATCAATGTCTCAACCTTCTCCAATAGGCAGAAATGAATTTTTGAATCCATGATCAAACTAATGCATAAAAAATGATTTAATTCAATGAAAAATTCTTAAAATGCATCAAGATCAAAAAAGAAATTTGGTTTGAAGGTTGGACAATGTTTCTAAATGTCTTAGAACATTTCATGAATTTTTTTTGTAATTTTTAAATACCTAAAAGTATTTTTAATTAATTAATTCCCATTAATCAATTAAAAATAATCTTTTAAATATTTAAAAATACTTTTTTAATGATAAAAAATAAAATAAAAATATTTTTGTGTTTACAAAATTAATAAAACTCAGAGGAAAAAGTTTCATGATTTTTAAACCTTTTTTACTATTTTTAAATAAATGTGCAAATAAAAGGAAAAGAAAATGAATTAAAATTAAATAAAAATGAAAGTAAACGCAAGGAAAGGCTGGGATTGCATCCTGGTTTGAATGGGTTGACTGGCGCCAGATCTAAGGGCCAGGATTATTTCTGAGTCAATTAACTTAATTGCAATTAATTAATGTTAATAAAATGAATTAGGGCTAAACCAAATGATCTGAGCCCTCTATCCGCGCGCGAAGTCAACCGGTCCACTCCATCCAACGCCCCATATTCAAATCTCATTAATGACCTGAGATTAGGGCTAATGACCTTCAGGCTGCCGGAGAAGACTTCCGGTCGTCTTCTCCGGCGAGCCAAAACCCTAGAATCTTCTGTAGGTCCCCAAACAACAAATTTCTTCCATCAAAACAACCCTCTCATCAATCTAAACCTAAACCCTCAACCTAAATTCAATTATTTTCATCCATGGGCCTGAATCGAAGCAAGATGCAAAATACGGGCAAATGTTCAAAAGCTTCATACATACTGGTTTCTACACTATTTGCAAAAATAAGCATACATTCATGATCAGGGGAACACAAGGCATCATAAAAGAACTTAAAAAACAGTTTCTGGGAAAAAAGTTCATGTAGCTCACCTGAGATGAAGCTTCTCTGTTTGTGAGCTTTCAGGGCTTTCCTCTTGTGCAAGCTTGCTTCCTTGGACCCCCTGAATGCAAAATGAGGCTCAAAATGCTTGGAGAGTGGCTGGCTTGAAAGATCCAACTCTGGTGTAGCAGAAATGGGGATCTGTGTACAGGCAGTTTCAAATCAAAGTGAAGGGTGGTTTTGACTCCTTGTGGTATGCTTGACTTGTTGGTGAAGAAAAATGAAGTGTTTGATGGCTGGATGAAGGGATTCGAAGAGTTCTGGTTTTGAAAGGGAGGAATGGTGAAGTTCAGTTCAGGCTGGTTTCAGGCTTGAACTTTGGTGGTTTCTGCTCAATGGAACATGGCAAGATGATTGGTGAAGATGGTTTTTGTGTTTGTATGCTGTGGAGAGAAATTCGAAGGCTTATGCAAAAATGGAGTGTTTTGTGAATGTGTGTGTATGAAGTGTTTCAGCCTTGCTAGATGTATGGAATGGCTTGCACATTGTCCACATAACTCTCTCTCATTGGTCAGTTGACAAGACATGCCCTTTATTGATTGGTAAGTTACCTTTTGCAAAAAGTCAAATAATGTGTAAGAGAAGCATGGCTCAAGGTCTAGGCAAGTACATGGCATGGGCTGGCGCAGCAAGGGTGAGGGAGAGGTCTAGCAAAGCTCAGCATCCAATGTCACAAGTTGTAGGAAGCATGATGAGTGGTTTTGCAAGTTGTTGTAACTTTGGTTCACATGTGAGAAAGTCTTGTTACACAAACCAAACCATGGGGAAACTTGGTCCAATTCTGATTTTTAAGGCTCATAGAATGTTTGTGCAATGGTTGGAAATGAATTAGAGGCTGCAATATGCATTGGTCCAAGATTTTGCAAAATTCTCACTTAGGGCATGCCTTGAAAATCAATGATTTTAGCCAACTTTGCATTGCCATAACTTTTGATCCAAGAAGAGTTTGATCATGTTCTTGTACTTTTTGAAAAGGGAAAAATGAGATCTACAACTTTCATGACCAAAGTTTTTTCATTTGAAGCCTTTTTGGATCAAGAATCAAGGCTTGAAAAATGACCTAAAATGATGCATTCTTGAAAAGTCAACTATGCCCAAAAAGTCAACATTTGCAAAAACCCTAAATTCTTGATTTTTATGAACTTCAACCTTCTTCCATGATCAAATAAAGATCATATACACCCAAAATGATGAAGATCAACCATTGGTTGGGTCATTGGGGGCCTCAGATGCCCTGATTTTACACTGACTTGTCCAGAAAGTCAACCCTTGATCAGATGACTTCCCCATGGAATTTCTTCATGAAAATTGATATGCATACTCCCTATACCATATAAAGAGCAATGGAAACAAGAATGACCAAAAAATTTGGAGTTATGGCCTCTGAAACCAAAACCCTAATTTTAGGTCAACTGTGCAGTCTAGCCTGTCTCTGCATTCATACCAATCCCAGTTCTTGTGATTCTTTTGAATTTTTAACCTTGAGAGGATGTACTATGATGCTTGAACACATGTAGACCCCTTTGAAATGATTAGTGGCCCTTGGAATGGCTCAAGATGCTTTGGGATTGCTCAGATCACAAACCCTAGGTGCAGATGACTTAGAAACTATGCAGTGAACCAAAAATGAGATGTGAGATGATATGATTGTGTTTATGCATATGAGGATGATCACAAGCCATGGTGTGAATGGGTGAGGGCAAATTTGGGGTGTTTACAGTTATGTTCAAACAAGCAGACAAGTGGCACACACAAACAATTCACACAATTTCCCTATGTTTAAAGGCTTGCATGAATTCCATAGGTAAATACCCTCCCCATTGAAGTTTAGTTGGTTGATCCTGTCCTATCAATAGTAACCGGGTTCTAAGGAATCTAAATATCACTGATCCTTCTTAAGGGTTGTTGTTCAGTAGGCAACTGACTTAGTAACCAAAACTCCCCAAGATTAGAATCTCAATGAGCGTAGCATCGAGTATCAACAAACTTTAGACTTCACCAAAGCCGATTATCTCACTACTTTCTAATGGCCAAGATGGGTCAATTAGGGTTCTAAAGGGTCGTTAGTGTTAATGACAACATATGACAACCTCATGTTATCCTCAACTTACTTAAGGAACATAAAAACCAACCAAGAAGTCACACTAACTGTAGCCACCAGATCAACCATATCGGTATACGCTGTACAATTTCCTTGGTCTATTGCTAGTTACCTAAGGTACACTAGATCCCGGTTAGGATCTTTCTCACAGTAACCCCACAACAAGCCCTTAAAGATAAATCAAACAATTCAAACAAGTATAGTGATCTAATCCTAAGGTAAACCCTCTTTTAATTAGTACTCCCCAGCAGAGTCGCCAGTTCTGTAACACGGTGGGAGAACTGACTTGGGCGTTTTTGTTTCCAAACACTATGTTGCTGATAGCAAGAGTCGCCACAGACTTTTATTTTATCCAACAAGGAAAAGGAATAAAAGAACAGGAAAAACCTTCTTAAAAAGATTTGAGTTCGGGGGGTAAGTTATACAAAGGGAAGGTGTTAACACCCTTTGTATCCATGGTTATCCATGGGCTCTTAATTACTTAGCTCACTTTACTTTTTTTTGAAAAAAATGTGTAGTGTGTGTTTAGAAAATATTTTCATAAGTATTTAACTTTGTAATGATCCTCTTATGGATATATACAAAGTGTTTAACTTTGAGAAATGTTTGAAAAGTGGGGTGTAAAGAGTGTTTTGAAAGAGTGAGAAAGTATTTGAGAGTTACCTACCCTAAGTAAGGTCTTTCTTGTTATTTATTTCCTTTAAGGGTAGGACTGTCCTTACTATTAGTGAGTAAGTAGTCTTTACCTTGGATGTTTAAAGGGACGGGTGTATGGTCATCGTATGGTCATAGAAGGCAACCTGTAGGGGTATCTTAGTAATTCGAAGGTACGATCATCATTTTCGTAGGGTCATTGAGGGACAAGATCATTTATTCACAGGCAACTCGAAGGGACTATGATCTTTTATCTTGAAGGGACACGATGATTTTTTTATTTGAAGGGACATTTACTAAGACACCTCCACATTTGAGGGACTACCATGTTTATTGTAAGGCAACCAAGAGAGGAAACCCTATGAGGTACAGATGGCAATCGTAAAACGACCGACTTAAGTGTGTGAATATGATTTCAGATATTTTATCTTGTGAATTTTAGTGGGCTAGGTCCAATTTATTTATCATACAAGTCTTTGCACTCCCTAGGTTACTAACCACGTAATAATATTTGGCATAAATTAAAGTCCTACGCTATTACATCAAGGGGGAGGGGGTACATTTGTCTTTTAGGGGGATAACGGAAATTAAAATGCGGAAATTAAACCTAGACTATTACATAGGAGGAGCAATTACATAATCAGAAATAAAATTACATAATCAAGCGTCCTATACAATTTTTCTAATAAAATAAATAATTAAGACAAATGAAATTAAATTAGAAAAGAGATTAATTATTTTTATAAAAAAAAATAATTAGGGTTAGAAAATAAGGGTTTTGAAAAATCAGGGTTGATTAATTTAGGGTTTTAGAAAATTAGGGTTAATTAATTTAGGGTTTTCCTTAAAATTAATCTAAACCTAATTAACTAAATTAACTTACAAATTAATTAAGAAAAAGAACCTAATATAACTAATTTTTTATAAAAAAAATGATTAAGAATTATTTGTACAATTTGTTTTTTTTAAAAAAGAATTTGGGGTGGATAGTCTTAATTTGAAGGAAATTCAATTCCTTACAACTTTGTGTCTCACAAGCCATGGCCAGAAATGCTTCATGTGAGAGATATGGGCTAAGACATTACAGGTCCTCTAAAAAGTCAACAAAACGTCAACTTTTTCAAAAGTTCATAACTTGAACATGGAAGATCAAATGGACTTGGGACCAAAAGGAGTGATTAAAGGACACGTTAAGTTTTCTAAAAAGTCCAAGAGCATATTCATATGATAAAAATTGAAGAACTTGTGCATTGTTAAAGTTGAGCAAATTTGAGGAGGTGTATAAGGCAAACAATGACCAAAACTTAAGTTTTTGCCAAATGGGCCTATATTTTCACAATCCAACTTTAATCTTAAGATTATCCACGACCTATAAGTCATATATTTTGATTTCCTTTTTTTATTTTATATTTTATTGGATTTAATTCATTTAAATTCAATTTTAATTAAAATAAATATTGAAAAAAACAAATATTTGAGATTTGGATTATTTTGGGATCAGATTAGGGATTTATTTACATGAATATATGATTCAAATTCGTCCACAACAAGAGGAAAGTCGCGATACCACAATAATGGCCAAAATAGAAAGTTTTCAAATCAAATTCCAATCAAATCTCATCATCCCAAAATAACTTGAATCCAAGCCCACAAATTGACCTATTTCAGTCTTCTATATATACATAACAAGTGCAGATGTCAAGAGGAGAAATTTTTTGATAAAAAAGAGCCCAACAAACTCCAAAAAAATTCACGAGTAAGTAGAATTCGGTTTTAAGGTTGCAGCCATTCTCAAGGAGATTGGAATGTCCAAACACGTTCCTGAGGTTCCTCTGAAGGTGTCACAATCATCATCTTCCTCCAAAGACTCTTAAAATGCCATAACCAATTTTTTTTTTTGTTTATTTTTCAATTTTTGATTTCATAATTTTACACATTATACATCTATTTGTTTGCATACTTGTGTTTCTTATGATGTTTGTAAATTGTCTGGGCAATCCAATTGAAGTTTAGCTGCAAGAATCATGATTTGCCATTGTTAGGGTTCAAGGACGTCACTTTGGGGAACCCTAGCTAGAGGCAATTTCAGACCAAATTGAATGGACCAATGAACTCAGAGGATAATTTCTAATTGAACCATGCTTTTAGATTGTATTGGTATTGTGTGGTTTGAGTTTTTGAAATGCGCAGGTGTTATAGTGACAGATAAAACCGTCACTATAGGTTCTAGTGACGAATTTAATCTGTAGGTAAAAACCTGGACGGCTGGAGGAAGAAGATGGGATTGCGCGCATGTTTTGACATTTTGAATTTCATTTTATTACATAATAATTTTTTGTTATCCTTTGACAATTGAAGGCGCATGGCCTGGTGGATGGAACGCACACTGGTAACCTCTGGGACCTAGGTTCAATCCCAGCGCCCCCCCTCTATTTTTTTGAACTTTTTCCTATATTCTTTTGTTTATATTTCTTATTTTCTTTTATTTTCAAATAATCATTTAATTTAAATTAATATTTATCTAACCAATTAAAATATGTAATTTGTTAAAATGTATTCTTAATAGGATTGTGATAGTTTAAATTAGTGTTTATTTTCGACACTATAAACTGTTAGATGTATGCTTAATAGGATTGTATGGTAATACTAAAATAAACCATTAGCTAACCCTAATTTTCAAGACTAAAATAATTGAATTGAATACACTTGCACACTCACACCTCTAGGGTAATCACTCTTTGTTTCCTTATGGAATATGTTCAAGTCCCTCGAACGTAGGGATACCTTAACTTGTTACCTAAATAAATAAATCATCACAATTGACTTTCGAATAAAAGATCATAGTCCCTCGATGAGCCTTCAAAATTACCTTCGAATAAATGATCTTGTCCCTACGAAAAAGATCATATTCCCTCGACGACCCTTCGAATAAATCATCTTGTCCTTATAAGAATGATGATAGTCCATTCGAATTGTTAAGGTATCCCTACATGTTGCCTTCTATGACCGTAACGATGATCCTACGCATGTCCCTTCAAATCCAAGGATAAGACTACTTACTAACTAATAGTTAGGATAGTTCTATCCCTAAGGAAACGAAAATGACAAGAAAGACCTTACAACTTAGGGTAAGTAACTCTTAAACGCTTACTCACAACTTTTGATAAGTCGAATTCATATCAATTATTTAAGGTGATTTCCGATTATTTAATATATTTATTTATCTGTTTTGGATGATATTACACGTGAATTGTATCTGTTTTGCAGACATTTGATCAAACATGACATTTGGAGGCAAAAATGCAAAAGGAAGCTTTTTGAACAAGAAACCATGGCAAAACAGAAGGAAAACAACATAAAAATGCATCTCTGCATTTTACCTGTCAAACGATTGTCTCATTTTTCAGACGACTGTCTCAAGGTCAGATGATCAACGCAACTCCAAGTTGAGCGTCTCATAGTCAAAGTTTCCCGTTTCAATTATCAAACGTTCGTCTCAACTAAACTATGTAGAAACGTAAAATCCGTAACAGACAAAACAGAAGTCAAAATTAAATGAGAGTTTTTCGTTCAAGCAGATAAGTTTCCTCAACCTAGTCTACTCAATATTTGCAACTCAGTCTCAAGCCCAATTGGAGTCCAATCCTACTATTTCTCAACAAACCCTACCACACTGCTTATAAATAAAGCTCCTTTCCATTTGCAACGGGAGCTTCGTTTTGACATCCAATTTCTGCTTCCGTCGAAGTTCATTTTTTATTATTTGATTCGCTTTAATTTTCCTTTACCAAACATTAGTGATAGTTTCTGCCATTAGGAAACTATCTCCATTTTTATTGTTTCTAGCCATTACATTATTGTATTAGTTTCATGTTTCGAAGTTTGGTTGATCAAGGATATTGCAACCAGGTTTCTGATTTTAATGCTTATTTATTTATTTATTTATTTATTATCGCATTTATTTATATTATTTATTTCTCCTATTTCTACCTTTATTTATTTAATATGTCTAGCTAAATCGTTAATCGGTATGTAATTGTGTAAACCGGAACTAATTCGACAGGATTAGGCTAAAACCTTAAATTAAGTTATAATCTAGTTTCGAGAGTAAGAGAGTACACAAGATTAGGATTAAGACCACGGGAGTGTGAGATCATAATCAGATAGCTGAAATCGAGCATTAGTTTTAAACACAACGTAAGCACTTTAAAACCAATTAGAACCTTTAGGTTTCCAAAAAGTATGTCTAACTTGAATTGATACAGCGAGAGCGCTGAATTGAACTTAGGAGTATAGTAATAGACAAGACCACGAGATTGTGAGTCGAATACTTTTAAACCGAGAGTTTCTACAGAGAGATAACTTAATAAAACTTAACAAGTCGACCCTCTATTGAATTCGCGAAGGCGAAATCAATTACGTACCGATAATTTATATCATTAATTTTATTTAATTAATTCTTAACCTTTTAAAACCATAAACATCATCCTCCTTAGCTAAACATAGCAACACCCGGCAACACTAGGTTGATTATCAAGTCTCTGTGGGATCGATATCTTTTATTACTACGTGATAGACTATGCACTTGCAGTTAGTAACCGTTAGACTCAGAAATTCTGCCACCAACTTTCAAAACAAATAATTTTTACACCCCACCCTCTTTTTCAAAATACTTTCAAACAAGTAAACAATTTTTATACATTCATACAAGAATCATTACAAAGTTAAATCTTTATGAAAATATTTTAATTACACACTACACTTTTCAAACAAAACAAGTATAAATTGAGCTAAGCAGTTAAGAGCCCATGGATAACCATGGATAAAAAGGGTGTTAACACCTTCCCTTTGTATAACTTACCCCCCAGACTCAAAATCTTTCAAAAGGTCTTTCCTGTTCTTTTATACATTTCCTAAGTTGGACAAAATAAAAGTCGGTGGCGACTCTTGCTTACCACAATATATTTTGCGACAAATATTAAAAGTCAGTTCTCCCACCGTGTTACAGAGGGGGAACAACATGAACCACAACAAGAGTCATGGTATGAATGTGCCCTTTGCTTAGTAATAGTGGAAACAAATCAACATATGTTGTAGGTATTGGATCAATTGTTGGAGCCCTAGGATACCCGTTGTTGTTAAATTGTGGACGAGCCAATTGAAGAGGTTGTTGCCTTTGGTGATATTGTTGTTGATTAGCAAAGTTCCGAGCCATCAGAGGTTGATACGCCAGAGATATAGCTGAGGTAATAACAAGAGATACCATCGCCTCTTAACGAGGTGAAAATCTTTGTCATTGTTTGCCCAGAGATATGTTACTGATGTCCTGTTCCTTTTTCTTCTGAAAGGAACTTCCATATCTCTTGTTTGAACTTTAAGGTTCAATGTCTTTTTCCAAACGTCCTTCTATAATTGCCTCTTATAAGAGTATTCCCATGTTTACCATCTCATTGAAATCATTGGGCGCGCTTGCAGCCATCCGTTCATAGTAAAATGAACTCAATGTCTTGAGGAAGATTTTTGTCATTTCTTTCTCTCTGAGAGGAGGAGAAATTTGAGCAGCAATTTCACGCCATTTTTGTGCGAACTCCTTGAAGGTTTCATTACCCTTCTGAGAAATTGCTCTAAGCTGGTCCCGATCGGAATCCATATCCAAATTGAATTTATATTGTTCAATGAAAGCATATCCGAGATCTTGGAAGTTGTTGAAATTTGTATGGTTGAGCTTCATGTACCAGCAAAGCGCTGCCCTAGTTAAGCTATCTTAAAAGTAGTGAATCAGTAACTTTGGATTGTCTGTCTGAGTGGACATTTTTCGGGCATACATTGTCAAATTACTTTGAGGGAAATAATCACCCTTGTATTTCTCAAAATCCAGCACTTTGAATTTGTGCCGTTTTTGAACATTTGGGACCAAGCATAGATTTGTCGTGTTGCTTCGAAAAAAATTTTGTCCTCTGAGAGACTGTAATTCCTTTTGCATTGCTGTAAACTGTTTTTGGAATTTGTCCATCCTTTCATTGAGTCCTCCCATTTCACTTGGAGCAGGAGAGTACCTTCAGTTTTCCGAGGTAATGTGTACCAATGGAGATGGTACATCTTGTAATGCAGTCGGAACTTCAGATACCAGGAGTTTGTAACCTCCTGGTATAGCATTCATTGCTAGTGCATCTTGAAGAGTTTGAATTTTGTAACCTTTAAACTGAGACAGTCCTGTGGAGTTCCTCAATTATTCATCTAGTCGGGGATCATATCATTCAGGGGTAAAACCAGGTGGCGTTCCCTATGGACGGTCCTTTGAATATGTCGTACCTTGGATCTTTATACGGTATCTCTTTGATCGGTGAAGACACGAATTCAGAGATCACTATTCTTTGGTGAAGATTCAGAGCTACAGTCAGAGCTCCGACCATTTCTTTGATCCTTTCCATAGTTGAATTCATACTAGAGAGCTCCTCTTTCAGCTCTCGGTTTTTTTCCTCGAGGTCTTCCATTATTTTCTAGAGACCGACCCGAGTATTGTACGAATGAGACAGTTTGACTTCTAAAAGAAGTACATGAATAAGACTCGATGAAAGAAAAATTCAAATGATGCAAAGGATGAATGATAATGCAATGTTTAAAAAATATTTGTTAATTTTTTCCTTTATTTAAAGAAAGAACTGATTGAACAAACTATTGCGAAATGTCATACAAAGGTTTTTATTGAACTGAACCAAGTTACACCCACGGTATATTATTCAAATTTAGGAGATAAAGTTTAAAACTCTAAATATCTCTTTGTTGGGACTTTAATTTCTTGGCAATCTGTTTTCTGTCTCTTGAGCGAGACTTCTTCCAGATCTTGAGTTCTTTTCCATGTGTAGAAGGTTTTGGTATTGCCTTGAATAGGTAGTTGTTCATCCTTCTCTGTGATTTGGTACTCAAGTACCTCAATGAGGTCATCCTTTTCTTTCAGGAGACTTTGAACTTTGATATTATCTAGACTGAGAATCTGATATTTGTTTTTCCAGGAGTCTCTCTCCCTCTTCATTTTGTTAAAAGCTATCTGAAGCTTCTCTGTATCATTCATAAGTAGAAAATAATTTCCTTTAGTGGAAGCACCCCTTGTCGAGGGTAAGACATCCTTAGCTTCACTACTCTGGCTTGGACCCATTGGAGGTAAGGATCGAAAGAGATACAATTTTTTTTTTTCCAGATATTATATTCCTTTCTTGTGAATATGTTTCCAAGCATGCATAATTTCTTCTCTGATAGTTTTGTGCTCTTCTCCTTCTTCAAAGAAAAGTTCTTCATTCTGAGTGTTGACGAGTATATCTCTCATCGGGTACCCCATCTGACGTCGAGCTAACTTTGGGTGATAATTGATCTCTCCCTTAGTACCAATGAGAGGTACATTGGGGAAATTTCCACAGTTGGTGATGATCCTGATTCCGTCGTAGACTGGATTGGACCAACTGATGTCTGAATTGGTCAAAGAAAAAATCTTCTGTGACCAGTGAATTCCAATTTTAGTTTCCCGAAATGCTGATGACTTGGGAAAGTGGGAGGTGAACCATTTGTAGAGGAGTGGTACATAACAAGTAATCATTCCTCCTCCGCATAAATTCCTTAGATGGACTGAGTGGTAAGCATCTGCGAGTTGTGTAGGAACTGGATTTCTGATGAGAAAGATCTTTATCGTATTGATGTCGACAAAGTTTTCTACATTGGGGAATAAGAAAATCCCATGGGTAAGCCATGTAAAGATAAATTCGAATGAAACAGTATTTCTGATACTGGCAAAGTATAATGCTCTCTCAATCAGAAATTTGGAGGGAAGGCCTTCAACTCCTCCTTTGGTTGTCTAATGAGCCTTAACTTCTTACTCTTCCAAAGGAAGATTCCTGGAAATTGTTGATTCTCTTGGCATTCCTTCCAATCTAGAGAATGATATTTTATCATTAATATAGATTCCTATCTACTGAGAATACTCTTCCAATGTATGGCAGAGCTGATAATTGGGAAATATAAAGTAGTGGTACACCTGGACGTAGAACTGGATCAGTGTAGCAAGAACACCTTCTACCATATTGACTTTCAGTAAGGATAAAAGTTCTCCAAAATTTTCCCTAAATGATTCTCTATCCGTGACAAGCTTTTCTAGCTTTCTCAGGTCGTCCAATCTCGGACTCTTGAATGTAAGCTTATGGCTTTTCCAAAGCCCAAAGTACATTTTTGAAAAGGCTAATATTATGAAACAGACGTTCGTTCAGTTATTTTAAAGGAGAAAAATATGATGAATTTTTTTTGAATTTTTTTTCTTTTGTTTAGTGCATGAATGCAACACATAAAAACACAGTGATAACATGGGTTCAAGGGTTCGCTGTCATGAGGCCAAAGCTCTACCCGTTCCCGAAGGTTTATACTATAGTAAAAGATTTTTGTACCTGTAGATCATGTAAGTCAAGGTAAAAGGGTAAATGTTTACTAAATACACATCGTTATGAGTATCCGATTGGAAATCATCAAGTTTTCACGGAGTACGCGATAAACATCTATTTCACACCGGATACCTAGACTAATTCAGGGACTTTTGAGGTTTCACTTGGTCGGGATTAGAATCCCTACAAGCTATCTCAATTATGCACTACCTATCTTAGAGTGCACTCGAGCTTACCCAGACGCGGATTAATCGCATTCCCATTTTTCGATAGACCATCCCAAAGGATATATTGAACAAATATTTTGCAGAAACATAAACATAAAGCAATATAAAAGAAATATAAAATCACTATATATACATGTTCCTAAACTTAGGGTTTTTCTAACTAAAAAAAGTTTTAAAAGAAAATTCTATCTTAAAACAGTAAGAAGAAGTTTTCCCACAGACGAAACCATTTTACTGTAGCTCGATTTTTTTGGTGTTTAATCACTATCGCATTTTTGCTAATTTATGATTTCTTATTTTTTCCTGGTGAAGCTGGTTATGGAAGGAAAAGATATCTTAAACTCACCCTACTTTGCATACTGTTATTTAATAGATGCCCACATGGCTTTGAGTTCTTCTTTAGCTTATTTCACCTTTGGATTAGTCCAATATTTGTTCTTTTTGATATTTATGGGAGTTTCTTTGATTTGGGTCTGGGAATGATGCGAGTGTTGGTAAGATAGGATGAAGTTGATGTTTTTGTGTTTCTGTATTATCATAATCTTCTAATATTTTTCATAGGTCTAAGAACCTATTGTTGTTTTTTGTTTGGTGTGCTCGCAAAGATCTTAAGATCTTTTGCCTATATACCTCCAAAAAGAGAATTGTGGGATCAGAACATCGTAGTTCCTCCTAAAAGGCTAGATCTAGGATTAAATGGTTGATTTGTATCCTGGTTAAAGTGCAAAATGTTGATGCTCAAAATTTTGATTTGTGTCTTGATCAAAGCCCAAGATTGAAGCTGAAAAGACTATTTGTTTCCTGATCAAATCCCATGATTGAAGTTGAAAAACAGTTGTTTGTAACTGGTTGGTTGGTTGCTTGAATTGCATAGCTCAAGGCATAAACTGAATGGTATCTTGACTTGCATAGCTTAAGAAAGGCTGAATGGATACCCTTAATTAAATAGCTCAAGGAGGACTGAATGATTGACCTGAATTGCATAGCTCAGGACAGTTGAATGGGTTATCTTAATTTGCATAGCTCAAGAAAGGCTGAATGTTTAGCTTAGTTAAAGTCCAAGACTATGACTATTGGGAAATTAACTTAGTTAAACTCCAAGACTATGATTGTATTGATTTTTGTTAGCTTAGTTAAAGTTTAAGACTATGATTGCATTATTGGATTAGCTTAGTTAAAGTCCAAGACTATGACTATATTTTGAGTGACTGTAGGGTGTTTGATTGTTTGTGCCTTGACTGAAGCCCAAGGTTGAAGCTAAAAGGTACTAGGTAGAGAGAATTTTTCATTGATAAAGAGGGAATATTTGTTTTATTTGTGCCTTGATTGAAGCCCAAGGTTGAAACTAAACAAAGAAAATTGGCTATGTGGGAAAGTTTTATTTGTGTCCTAATTTGGAAGCCCATTCGTGAAGCTTATTTGTGATAGATTGACTCTTGGTTTATCTGTATCTTATATGAAGCCTAAGATGGGAGGATGAAAAATTGTTGGGAGAATCGTAACACCCTAATTTTTGCCCCTAAGTTTGTGTTTGCATTTGCATCATTTTGCATACAAATAAGATCACGCACTGGTTCCTCAGTCCTTTTTGGTTGCAGGTTTATACCTCATAGGGGATCACCATTGCTTTTATTTTCTTATGTTTACTAACCATTAATTAAAATAAAAAAATATTTTGTTTTATTTTACTAACATTTTCAGGGGAACAGCAGGTCAAAAATACCAAAAATAGCAGTCCCGTAGCTCGAATGAATTTCACACACAAAAAGTCGAATTTGATCCGCAAATAATTCAAATTTATCTGATCAATGATTTCCTAAATTAATCGATTTATTCAAGGAATTATAAGGTTCATGTTTTTATTTCTATGCATTCTTCGAAGCGCAAAAGAATCAAGCCGAAACAATCATGCAATCAAGAGAGAACAAAATATTCAAATTTTGACTTGGTTAATCGATTAATCAATGTGTTAAATGATTAACCAGTGAAAAATTTGAATAGTTTGTTCAAATTCAGCACATCCTATCCCTTGATCTCACTTGGAATATTTTAGATCCATTCCACTTTTATTCCTCTACATCACTTTGATCATTTCCCACAATATACCTTCACTAATCACCACTCTTTTATGAATTTCCCTCCAAATTTTAATTCCAAACCTATTTTGATTTTCCAAAGCAAGCTCCATTCCACCAAATTCTCATACCTAAAGTCTTTAAACAGAACCTTTATTTCATTCATTTGACAAGATTTTTGATAGCCATAAAATCCCTTGCAAAATATCTTCCCAAAACCACAAAAGTCACTAAAGCTCATTTTCTTCTTTTGAAAGTTATCAAGAATTTGCATTGAATTCTTGAATAACTTTGAGCAAAACCTTCATCCTTTTTCATTTTTCTTCATCAAATTCAGTAGACCAAGCTTGTTAGTGGAGTAATTTGAAGTTTGTTCTTGGTAATTCATCTTCCTCCATTGTTACACCTTCATTACCATCATTCAAGATGTAGATCTTTGGTGTTTTTGGTTGTTGATCCTTTGGATCATAAATTATTGTTTGATTGCAGGGATCTCATTGTTTTTACACTTTAAAATTCGTGCCAATTCAGTTCCTGATTATAAGGTGTTTTAAAATTGTTTTAAAAGAGGATCATGCCGAATTTTGGCCTTTTTTCTGCTTCTGGTGCTGTGTTAACTGATTAACCATTTGCAGTGCAAATGGGTTAACCGGTTAACCAATGTAAAACTTGCGAAGAATTTGAAATTTTCATGTGTTAACCAGTTAACTAAATGGTTAACCAATTAACATTGCTCCAGACGCACTTTTTCACTTGTTTTTGACTTGTTGTTGGTTCCTTCTGCTTCTTCTTCTCCATTCTTCTTATTTTTACCCAGAGAGACATTTTTGGGACAAATTTCTCTTTAAATTCAATGGACTTTGGGTGTAGATTAGAGTGGTTGATATTCATTAGTTCAAATCTACCTCTAAGTGAATTATTTAATTTACTTTAGGTACTTTGCATTAGTGATATATTTTCATACTTGAATCCACAAAAATGAGTGATTAAACTTAAAGATGAAAGAATACCATAAGTGTAACTCAATTTGGTATTCATCTTTATTTTTGTGCGGAATTGGATTCAGATGGCGATTTATATATTGTTTATCTCGCATGTATTAGCACTAACATTGTTAACCTTGATTAGTTTTGGCCGGCCTCATTTGCAGGGTAATTACTTCATAAATTACTCGGAGATTTCTTAACATAGACCTAAATGTGTCCCTACTTCAGAATAAAAATCCAATTGGATACTTACTCTTTCATGGACCGGACCTCATGTTGGTCGCATCATCCCAATGTTGGTTAATCATTTGCATTAGATCCACGACGTTTGAAGCTTGATGCGTAGTTTCTTTGGGTATCCCAATCTTCTTTCAAGTTTCATCAAATTTGGGTCTAATCGCATCGGTTAATCACTTTAGTATAAGATACTAAGCGAAATCGGTTTCCTTTTCAATTTTGGCACTAAGTTTCCTTGTTATTCTTTTTGTTGTGGATGATTAAGTTCACCATAACATTATTATGTATATATTATTATTACTACTACTATACTAACTTTTAATTTCCTCTTGCACCTTATGCTCTTTACTTTTATCTCTTGCTCCCTTATATCTTTATTTTTATTATGCCTTATCATCCATTATCATGTTTATGTCATTATATCTTTGTGTTTTTCCCTTTGTCCATTTGGACACAAAAATATTGATAAATGATTAAACCTCTAAAAAATTTGTGATCTTGATATTGGACTATGGTTACTATACTTAGCATTGGAATTAGAGTATTGGACTTAGATTCTAGGACACATACCCTTTGCTTTGATCATCACAGAGTTGGTACTTTAGCCTTTATTTTGCCATTTGCAAGCCTCTTCATCTTTCTTCCTTTATCTCTTTTTTTTTTTTTTTTTTAGGATAGCCTCTTCATCTTTTCCCCTTTTTCAATTTTCAAAACATTCTCCCTTTTTCAAAGGATTATTGTTTTCAAACTTTCACCACTTTAATAAATAAAACCTTGACTTTTTGTCAAGTGGCTCTTACTTATTCTTTCTTTTAACAAATGTCAATTAACTTAATCATTTTGACTTCAATTCAAAAATAAAAAGAACCAAACGCATTCAAGTTGTTTTGTGCCTTTGTGCACCTTTTTTGGTTTCTTTGCAAGTTTAAACTATGAGTCATTTTTTTAGTCGGGTGCAAGTCTCTAAATCTCAATGGTTGTAGTTTGATGTAATTGAGTCACTTGTCATTCATGGGGATTTAGTGGCATACTCGTCGATTTTATCTGAGGTGGCGCCCTCCCCATAATGATGTATGAGTCCATGCCCTCATTATCATGGTAGATTTGTGAGGCTTTCAACTTGAAAGTGATAAATTATCTTCACTTAATAAAATCAATCAAAACTAACCAATTTTCACTATTTTTACCATGAAATACGGGGTTTTGATCTTACATTGCACATTGTGGGTACTTATGCATGAGGTGGTAAACCTCTCCAAACACAAAAACATTAAAAATTAATTCTTTTCTCATCCCCCCACTCTCATTTAAACAAACCATTTTTAAACCAAAAGCAATAAATTTTTCAAAGGGCTCCCGTAGAGTACCACGAACATTTTTGGTGCTTAAAACCTTCTGACCAACCCCTTACCCTTTCTCTGCTTGTTTCTTTAGCTTCTTTTTTTGCTTTTAGATTCATTAGGATTTATTCACTCTTTTTTCCTTTTCCTTTTGGAATAAAATGAAAGCGCAATGGCGACTCTATTTACCTTGATTTAAGTTAATTGATAGCTTACACTCACGATTTTCCCGCTACAAGACTGACTCTGTATGGAGAGTGTTTGGTTTGTTGGTTTATTTATGAGAGATGTGGTCATCAAACTTTCCTTTGTCTAGAGAGGATTAAATTTTACAAACCCCAAGAGGAGGCTAGCTTGGTCATCCATCAGGGAGAGGGAGATTATTGTATGTGTTTGATTCTAAGGTTTGTTCCTGTGCTTTTAGGAAGCCTTCGAGGGTACTTGTGTTTAAGCCCAAGAGGAGGCTAGGTTACCTATAAGAGGCCCATGGGTCCTTGAACAAAGCCCAAGAGGAGGCTGGGGAAGGTTGAGTAACTTTTAAGCCTGAGAAAAGACACCTTTAAGAGTCCTGAGGGTCCTAGAATGAAACCCAAGAGGTGGCTATGTTTTACCATAGTTTGGTTCTAGTTATTAAAAGGTTAGGTCTGGTGATAGTAACCCGAGTACTTAGATTCTAGTAGAGATGTAAATATATACAGTAAAGATGCATGCAGACAGATAAAAGGTGTCAGTGAATGTGTTTGACGGTTTTTAGTATGTCTTTGCTATGGTTTGAGTATTCTTAAATGTTTTATTAAGAATGATGTTAGGGGTTACACTGGGAAGCAAAGGCCCAAAATTCCGAGGAAGAAAGATTACATATGTGTTTTAACATTGTATTCTCTTTATCATTAAGAAATATTATATTATTTTACTTTAGTATGAGGTGAAGAATGATAATTTTTGCAAACAATCATATTCTAAACAAGCAACAACATTTTAAGAAAACAGCGAGAAGTTAGAAAGAGAAGAGATGACTCAAAAGCCAGTAATAGGGCTTAAACATAAGTATTCATATGGGATTTGTTTTGTTGATTAATTATCTAATGATTTTATACACAAAGTAGGACTTGGATGCTGAAAAGCTGCCTACAACCTATAAAGCAGTTCACCAGAGTAAAGCTCAGCTAGTTGCTGGTGTATTAAATATTTAGTCATAAAGATGAAAAAAGAGAAAGGGAGATAAGATTTGTAAACAAATGCTCATGAATCTTTGTTTAGGATATTAAAAATTGTTTAAGAAACAGTTGGTGGATTCAGGACTTATACGGAAGCCTGACGATGTTTTAGAATAGACCGAAGAAAGTTTAAAATAGTAAGGGATGAGTCATAAACACAAAGGATTCATCATGAAACATTTTCACAATTCATTTTAGAAAATAAATGGTTATGTGTAAAGATATTCACAGAAAAAGATTCACATATGAAAACTTAATGCGGTGAAAAAGGCGATCGCGCCGAGTTTTTGAAAATGGATCAGATGAACCCTAATGGTACAATTTTCAAAAGGTGGTCTTACACACTAATAGAGGCCCAAGAGTGATAAAAATCAATTTGAGGGTGATTAAAATCAAAACCCTTGTTTTTGATATTTTAAATATTAAAAAAATTTAAAACTTATAAATTTAAAACACAATTGAAAAACAAGCTGACACCTTGGATCAATGTTTGAAAAATTATGTTTTATCCATGAGAGAACTTGAATATCTTTATGTTTGAAAAGTCAAGTGAAAGAAATGATTTTAAAAATGTTTAGAAACAAATAAAATTAATTCCTTATGAAAATAATAAATATATTAAAAAATATATTTTTTGGTGATTTTTTATGGAATAAAATATTTAAACTTTTTTTAGAGTTAATGAAAAAAGAATCATTTTAAAACTCAAAATAATCAGAGAGAAATGGGGATTTTGCAAAATCCCTCATATCGCATTTAATATGTAATGAAATGAAATGAAATAAACATCAATCTTGCTTGATTTTAACTCACAAACAACATGGTAACAATTAATTTCATTTATTTTTAGTGTAGAGTGAAAAATCAGTGATGAACACTGAAGAACCCTAATTTGGATTGAACCCTATGAAATTCTACATGATGATTTTTTGAAATTGATTGAGCAAATATGGAAAAACGATAGTGCAAGGAAATATCATGGATTATGATTTAACCAAGTTTTAGGCTTACCTGAACTTGAGCTTGCACATGGAGATGTGATTTTAAACTGGAGGTGTTACAGAGATGTTGTGATGATCTGGACAGCTTCCTTACACCATATGGAGTGTGTTTGAACACTTGGACTTGATTGCAAATGGTTGTATCAAGTTGTGGCTTTCAAGTTGTAGAAATAAGGTTTATTTGAGGTTTTGAAGAGTGATTTTAGGTAGGAGGTATTTTAGAGGTGATCTAAGTGTTTAAACACCTCATAAACATCATATATGATGTGTTTGAGCAATTGGTTTGAGTCTTTAGGAATGAAGGAGAGAAAGCTTAGATATCAAAGGCTTTGGTGTAATTTTTATGATCAAATGAGGTCTCTATTTATAGGCAAAGATGTTGATATTACTTAGCCCTTAAGTCTTGAAGAGATGAGGTCACAATTGTGAGTCGTGCTTTGTGAAAATATCTCTTACACATGAATGATTAACTTCTCAAATAGATCAGCTATTGCAATAGCAAAATTCACACTCCTCGGAAGTTTTATGTTTGGATTGTTTCCACCTATTTCTTGTTGAACAAGAGATCCAAGAATATGTCATTTTGGAGCTTGGTGACCCTTGGATCAAAATGCCTAAGTGTTGAAATTCATAAATGCCATTTATGGGAATTTCTTGGAGCAATCAAGAATTTGCAGGTTTGATTAGGTTTGTAATGATTTCTAAGATGCTTAAGACCACTTGACATTCTCCTTTGACTCAAAAAATCAGATTTCAAAGTTTTGTGAAAATATGTTTTTTAAACAGTTTTGGATGGTCACTTTGATCCATGATTTCTTCATGTACAAGCAAGATCTTTTCACGCCAATTAGTTATTTGAATTGTTGGCATCATTTACAACAACATTGGAGTTTTACGAAGAACTTGAATCAGCTTGTAACTAAGTGAAAAAACCCTCCAGGTTTTAGTGATTTGCTGATTTGTACTTAGACAAATTTTGTCTAAGTGTTGAAATTCAGTATTTTTCTTGATTTTGATCCAATCATAATTTAAAATCCAAGAAGAATTGGAGTTTCTTGTAGTTGAATCAATTGTATTTTGTGATGAGATCTTTCATTTGAGCTTTGGTTCACCAAAATCTGATGCTTCTATCACAAGTTATGATGCTTGGAAGTCGACTACTTGAACACTTTTTTCCATAACTTAGAATTTTTTTCTAAGTTTTAAAGATTGCCCCTTTTACAAGTTATCTTCAAATTTTTGATTTTTTGTGATCAAATGAATTCATGGATCATATATTCTTGTAATATAGGTCATTAGGATCATTTTGGGTGAAAAAGTCAAATTTTGACTTTTTGGTCTAGATGGAAATTACACGAGATACCCCTAGTTTTCTGATTTTTTTCCAGGACATCTTTTGAGGTGTTTTGAACTTATGAATGGACTTCCATGATGTATATGAGCTATTTAAACCATTTCCTATGGTATAGGCTCTTGTCTAGATGAAAATCTTGACTTTGGGATCCTCGATTGATCAGAAACCTTAATCTGGGTACTGTGAAACCATAATCTTGCAATCCTTGATCTCTATACCTTTTGTACTTGTAAATTACTTTTCAAAGTCATGTCAACCTTTCTTGATGATATATGGAGTACTTGGCTCCTTTTCCCATGAAAAATTTCATCTAGAGGGCATTAGTTGACTGAAACCCTAATTTATGATTATGATGGCTTCGGGCCCAGATCATTGAAATTCTTGCACAGTCTTTGAATGATTTTCCATCATTTGAGATTCCTTAACCCTTTAATGGAGATTCAAAGGATAAAAATCTTATGTATTAATGATTAGTCTTTTGCTTGAATCCTCTGAGGGACTCAGGAATCCTGATCCATTACGGGGATACTATTCAAATAAGTCTGGCACAATCCTATAGTCAGTGGTTTTCCTTTTATGAGGCATATATATTAGGGTCAAAATTTAGGGTATGACACAAGTCAACAAAGACAGACATCAATCAACAACTATATCCATTCCATTGCTCCTGACTTTGGAAAAACTAGAGCCTTCATAACTATCGATTTCTTAAAAAGTAAAAGTCAACAAGCAAGATCTAGCACCATCTCTCTTCAATCACAACCCCAGAATCTTATGACTACCAAAGTTCTTCCTTCAGAAACATATGCAGCGGAACTGTAGCACGATTTTTAATGGTTTCGAATCACAACCAATTGATGTTGTTGTTTGATTCATTTTTTATCCTATTGAGCTGATTAATGAAGGGAAATAGATGTCTCCAATTAACCCTGCTTGCAAATTGAGGTTAAATAGTCACAACTGTTAGTTTACATATGCTATCAAAAGAGTGAGTCCCTTTAAAATTTTTAACACTAAGTATAAAACATATTTGTTGTTCTTTATATCTGGTGGTGGAGTCTTGAATTTGGGATTGAGAGTGTGTTAAGATGTGGTAAGATAAGTGAGATTTGTGTTTTTGGTATTTCGAGGATTTTCTGATGATTTTGGATAGGTCTGAGGACCTATTTGTTGTTTTTGTTTGGTGTGCTTGCAAAGATCTTACGACCTTTTGCTTACGTACCCCCAAAAAGAGAATTGAGTGATTCGAGCATCATAGTTCCTCCTAAGGATAAGGCTAGAAGGAGGGTTGATTTGTATCTTGATCAAAGCACAAGACAATGATGCTCAAAATGGTTTGCTTGAATTGCCTAGATCAAGGCATAAGCTGAATCTGGTATCTTGATTTGTATAGCTCAAGAAAGGATGAATGGGTACCCTGAATTGCATAGCTCAAGGAGGACTGAATGGTTATCTTGAATTGCATAGCTCAAGAAAGGCTGAATTTTGACTTGAATTGCATAGCTCAAGAAATCTGAATTTGGGTGAATGCCTTAGTTATAGCCCAAGTATATGATTGTATTGACTGATCTTAGTTATAGTCCAAGTGTATTATTGAATTGGTTTAGCTTAGTTAGAATCAAAGACTATGACTATCATGATTTAGCTTAGTTAGAGTCCAAGACTATGACTGTGATTGTTTGACTTTATGTACCTTGATTGAAGCCCGAGGTGGAAGCTGAAAGACTCAGTTGAGAGAGTTTGTCATCTCTAAAGAGAGAAGAGTTGATTTATATATGCATTGATTAAAGCCCAAGTTTGAAGCTCAACAAAGAAAAACTGACTCTATGGAGAAAGTTTTATATGTATCCTGATTTGGAAGCCCAAGATGGTGAAGCTTATTTGGTGAGAGACTGACTCTTGGTTTATCTGTATCCTGAATGAAGCCCATGATGGTAGGCTGAAAATTAGTGGGAGACAAACTCTTGATGAATAATGTTTTTCTAATTACTGTAAAAGTCTAAGGTCATCAGACTTTCCTTTGTTTGGGGAGGTTCATTTGTATAAAGCCCAAGAGGAAGCTATCTTGGTCATACATCGGGGAGAAAGAGACTATTGTATGTGTTTGATGTCAAAGATCTATACCTATGCTTTTAGGAAGCCTTTGAGGGTCCTTGAATTTAAGCCCAAGAGGAGGCTAGGTTACCTTTAAGAGTCCCATGGGTCCTTGAACTGAGCCCAAGAGGAGGCTAGGGGAGGCTGAGTAATTTCTAAGCCTGAGATAAGGCACCTTTAAGAGGCATGAGGGTCCCTGAACTAAGCCTAAGAGAAGGTTATGTTTTTCCCTAAGAGGGTTCTAAGTTGTTCAAAGGTTTGGTCTGGTGACAATAACCTGGTTACTTAGAGATTCTAGTAGAGATGCATATATATATATATATATATATATATATATATATGTATATATATATATATATATATATATATATATATATATATATATATATATATATATATATATATAGATAGATAGATAAAGATGCATGCAGACAAATAAAAGTATTAGTGAATATGTTGAACATATTTTAGTATGTCATTGTTATGGTTTGAGTATTCTTAAGTGATTTTTAAGAATGATGTTGGGGGTTACACTGGGAAGCAGAGACCTAACATCCCGGGGGAGAAAGATTACAGATAAGTTTTATTGTATCCTCTTTGATGATTAAGAAATATTTTATTATCATTTCTTTAGTATGAGATAAAGAAGGATATTTTTTATTCAGACATCTATTCTAACAAGCAAACAATTGTTTAAGAAAACAACGAGATGTTAAAGGGAGAAAAGATGGCCCAGAAGCCAATAATAGGACTTATACATAAGGATGCCCATGGAAGTTTGTTTTTATTTTATTATCTGATAATTTCATACACATGGTAGGACTTAGGTGCTAAAAAGCCGCCTACCGCCTAGAAAATAGTTCCACCTGGTTGTGGGCTCAGTCTAGTAGCGGGTGTATTAGATCTTTAGTCATAAATATGAAAAAGTAAAAAGGAATGGGACTTGTAAAAAATATGGCACATGAATCTCTGTTTAGGAGATTGAGAAATTGTTTGTGAAAACAGTTGGGGGATCAGGACATATACGGAAGCCTGGCGAAGTTTTAAAAATAGACCTGAGAAAGTTTAAAACAAAAAATGGGATCTAAAAACAAAGGATTCCACATGAAACATTTTGAAAATTCATTTTATATAAAAAAAGTATGTTTAAAATTTCAAAGAAAGAAATTCACAGAGGAAGTTTACAGTTCAGTGAAAAAGGCGAGTGCCGAGTTTTTGAAAATAGCCGGTATAAACACTAATGGTTTATATTTCAAAAATGGGTTGGATATTACACTCTAATACAAACCCATGAGTGTAAAAAAATTGAATTTTAGGGTGTAAGATTAAAACCTCTAAATTTCTAGTTTATCACTTAATTTTTGAATAAAAAATAATAAAATAATTGAAATTTTCAAACAATAAAGAAAAACAAGTTATAAACTTGGATCAAGGTTTGAAAAATTATGTTTTATCCATGAGATAACTTGTGATTCATTTTTGTTAAAAGAATCAAGTGAAAAGAATGTTTTTAAAATGTTGAAAACAAATAAAGATTAATTCTTTGTGAAAAATTAAAATATATTAAAAATATATTTTTTTTTTGTGATTTTTTCATGGAATAAGATATTTAAACATTTTGGTGAAATATTAAAAAAAGAATCAATCAAAAATGATTTTAAAAAAACCATAGAGTTATTAAATTTTGGAATCATTAAATAAAATCACAAAATTCAAATATTTGAAATTTTGAAAAAGGTGCCAAGAACACGTGCGAAGGGACTTTTGCCTAGATTTGCAAATTCAATCGTATCTCATGGAATATGCACCCATTTGAGATAAAATAAACATCAAAGTTGTGTGATTTGATCCCACGAACATGATGGAATCACTTAATATCATTTATTTTGTGTGTGTGTGTGTGTGAAGAGATATAAATGTATGAATAGATAAACCCTAATTTTGGCCTAAGCCTCGTGAAATTCTATACATGGATGATTTTGTGCAATATATTGAGGGAAAACACTTAAAATATGTTCATAAACAATTGGCAAAAAGATAGTGCGAGGAAATATGCATGCATTTTGAAATAACCAAGTTTAGGCTTACTAGAGTGTGGTAGCAGTAAGAGAAATTTGATTTTTGAGCTAGAGGTGTTACAGAGATGTTGTGATGATCTGAACATCTTCCTTGGATGATATTGAGTTGATTGCAAGATTTGAATCACTTTGAAACTCCTTGGATCAAGTTGTGGTATCCTAGTTGCAGAATGAAGTTATAATGGCTTGGTTGAAGGGTGATCTTTGGTTAGAGGTGTTTCATAGGTGATCTTAGTGTTTGAACACCTCATATACATCATATGTGATGTGTTTGAGCGTTTGCTTCGATTTGTTGGTGGCCACAACTCTAAACCCAATGGTGTCAATTTTTAATGCTTTTTGACCCTTGGATCAAGTGATAGGTGTTGAAATTCATGAATACAAAATGGAAAGCTTCTTGGTTCTTATCATGAATTTATTGATTGGCTCAAGTTTGTAATGATGATTAAGATGCTCTTGACCAGTTGATCTTATCCTTGACTCATAAAATCTCAATCTCAAGTTTTGTCAAAAATCTATTTTTGCAAAACTGTGGTGAAATGGTGTATTTGGAAAGGGATTTCTTCATGCTCAAGATATATCTTTTCATGCCAATCGGTTCTTTGAATTATTGACATGATTTGTGACAACATATATGTTTTCATGAAGATTTGAATCAACTTGGAACTATGTGAAAAAAGCCTCCAAGTTTTGATGTTTTGACTGTTTTTTAACTTAGACAGATTTTGTCTAAGTGTTGAAACATTCAACTTTTTTTTTTGATTATTCTCCAACCTAAAATCCATGAAGAACTGGAGATTAATGAAGTTGAATCTTTTGTAGTATGTGATGAAATCTTTCATTTTAGATTTGGTTCACAAAAATCTGATGCTTGGATCACAAGTTATGATGCTTGGATGTAGGGTACATGCACACATTTTCGTTATAACTTAGAAAATTTTCAATTTTTCTAAGCTAACCCCTTTTACAAGTTATCTTCAAATCCTTGATTTTTTATGATCAAATGCATTCATGGACCATATATTCTTATAATATATGTCATGAGGTATTTCAAACTTGTGAATGGAGTTCCAAGGTGTATGTGAGCTATTTAAAAAATTCCATATGGTATTAGCTCATGTCCAGATGAAAAATTCAACTTTGGGTTCCCCAATCAGTCAAAACCCTAATTTGGCACTTTAAAACCCTAATTTTGGGATTCTTGATCTCTGCATTCTTTGATCTTTATTTACACTTGTAGATGATGTATTAGGGTTGTGTTGAGTTTCTTGAATGACATGTGGAGGTATTGGCTTATTTTCCCATGAAACTATCCATCTGGAGGGCATAGTCGACTGAAATCCTAATTTGTGACACTGAGGCCTCAGGACTCAGATCACTGAAAATTTATGCAATCCTTGCATGAATTTATCCATTTGATATTCATTGATCCTTTAAGGATGTTTGAAAGGTTGACAATATTAGGAATTTATGATTGATCATTTTCTTGAATCCTCTGAGGGACTCGGGAATCCTGATTCACTACGAGGATGTGAGCCGTTAAACTTCAATATTGTATGTTGAGCTAATAGGGGTGTGAGTATCTTAGGGTAAAAATTTAGGGTATGATAGATGCCCTTATTTAATCTTCTTGGATCCGAATATAAGAATGGTGAAAGCATTGGAAGATTTGGGGTATAAGAGGATTAAATATCTTGAATACCCAAAATTTTGATCTGAAGATACCAGGTTGTAGCATTGCTATAAAGTTCAATTTAACAAGAGCTTGAGGATTGACGTCTTGTCTAGGAAAGAACTAGAGAGAAGACTCTTTTAACATGCAACTATGATTATTTGAAAATGTGAATGCAAATATAACTATGTATGAATGAATGAATATGCATGCTGACAAAATAAACACGACACAAAGGAATATAAGATATAGAGAAAATACTGGGCCGATCGGACGATGGAATTATTATAGAGGGGAGCACCTATCCTTGCTAAAAATTCTAGGGACATGGATCCGCGGGGAGACACAAGTGTGTCCTCTCGAGACATTCCAGAAGTTTGGTTACTTTTGGAGCAACTGAATGATTTCCTTTTATGTTTACATACCAAAGGAAATTGTTGTTTTTATTTTGAAAGTAAAAGCAAAGTAAATTCCTTTTTATTTCAAGAAAAAACAAATTAATTTAAAAAAAAGTCATTTTGTGAAGCAAAATAAAATAAGAGTTGCAAACAAATGGGCAAAAGCTCACATTTTCTTACAAAGGGTGGTAATTAGCCGAAGGCGTGGTTCCACAGAGTATTACGAAGTAAAAAATAGTAATTTACATGGAAAAAGGGCCACGCTGAAATATAATGATCCTTATCCTTCTACCAATACTGAGTTTGGAATCTTTAGAGCTTCCATTGATGATGACTTCGATAAATGACTTTCTCCTGATGATCAAATGTGGTTTCCAGTTACTTGACATGAATCCCTAACATTTTGCCTAGATTTTTCTAGCGGGATATATTTTTTTGAATTATCTCTTATTTTTGGATGTACCGTCCTTTCATGTTTTCATTCCACCAAGACTGTGTTTTTATTTTATTTTTAGGTGAAGTATTTCTTGACTGCATCAATGTTTGTAGGATAAGTGAATTCCTCACTATCCATTGTTGCGAGTATCAGGGCGCCGCCTGAGAAGGATTTTTTTCCACATAGGGGCCGTCGTAATTTAGATTCCATTTACCCTGGGAGTCGATGAGAAAAAACTGGATTTTCTTGAGCACAATATCTCCTTCTTTGAATACACGAGGTCAAGCTTTTTTGTCGAATGCTTTCATCATTCGTTGCTGGTATAACTGACCATGACATAGGGCAGTCATTCTCTTTTCTTCTATCAGATTGAGCTCGTTGAATCTGCTTTTGCACCAATCAACTTTTGTGAGCTTGGCCTTCATCAATATTCTTAATGATGGGATTTCAACTTCTATAGGGAACACTACATCCATGCTATATACTAGTGTGAAAGGGGTTTACCCTGTTGAAGTACGAATTAAGGTTTGATATCTATGAAGTGTGTAAGGGAGTATCTCGTGTCAATCCTTGTATGTCACGACCATCTTCTAGACAATTTTCTTAATATTTTTGTTGGAGGCTTCTGTAAGAACAAGAGTTGTCTATGCATTCCATCTCTATGTTTTGATGATAACAATGGAGTATTTATGAAAGAAACATTGTATGTTATGATGTTTGTCATATAGCAGATCATGAATATTATTATATATTAAGATCAAAAAATCATTATGAATGAGTATGCAAATGCTAATATGTGAAGTTACTAGGTGTAACATTATTCACAAGCATGTTGAAGAAGCAAGGGTGCTTCTGAATTAGAACACAATCAGAAAGATCCAAGGATGCGGATGTTGTGTTAGCAATGCTCTTGTGGATATTGTTACGAACATGGTTCTGATCAGATAGCGAGCAAGGCTTCTTAAATTAATCTTCTGAAAAACTAAGTTCTGAAGACTCTGATGACTTGAAGTTCTGAAGACTTAATGTCTGAAGACCAAGTGCCTAAAAGATTCTTAAGACTTACAATTTCTGAAGATTAAGGTTCTAAAGAACCAAGTGTTGAAGACTCTGAAGACAATTTTCTATGTGAACAAAGTTCTGAAGAATCTAAGACTTGAAGTTTTGAAGATCATGGGTTTCAAGCCAAGTGTCGAAGTCCTGGAGAACATAGTTCCATGTGAACAAGTTCTGAAGACTAAAGACTTAAGTTCTCTAAAAACCCAAGTATCATTTTCTCTAGCTCATGCTTATTCATTGATTTATAATCATAAGCCTCAGAAGTTCAGATGACAATGTTACCGTTGGCAAGGATAGTACACAGTACAATAATTCTTTATCCCACACCTGTCCACTATCTTTGAATTGTGGAAAAGGGAAATACATGGATGTACTATTTAATTCCTTGTGTAACAGATTCCTCAGTATCCGAATTGGACTGTAACGGATCTTTTATGTTTGGCTATAAAAGGAAAACATCACATGCTTTGTGATGTTGTTGGTTCCCAATGGAAGTACATCCACATGCATTGATTCCTGTTGATTCCTAGTTGGATCTCAACAAAAAACACAACCCTTGGTGTTGTGTATTTTGAATTGGAATACAAACTGGTTGTGGATTATCACTTATGTTGAATGTAACACCCAAAATACTCCCCACAAATTTATATTTAAACTCAGAGTAAATAAAAATTATCATTTCATGAGTGTCACAATCTACAAAATCCACGGCTCGATAGATACGTGTTACAAAATATTTCATCTCGCAGCGGAAAACTTTCAAAACAACATATAATAGTATTTCAAAATACAAATGGTTTCTAAAAGTAAATGAACAAGCAAAAACTGTTATCCCAACACCCAAAGCACGTATTAAAGCCAACTCCTAAAGATGCGAAGTACCCAGACTTCACTAACCACCAATCGACTAATCCTGGTCACCTGCACATTACCAACATAAGGGTAACATTCAAACATAAGGGGTGAGATACTTACATCATCAAAAGGGAAAAATAATAAGAATAAGCAAGTATCATTAACTAGAACACCACTTTCAAACAACAATAACTACATAACCACATCGCAACCATACATCACACATCATACACAACAATAACAACTTATGCAATGAGACTCTACTCGACTCTATGCATGCGGTACCATAATCCGATCTCTATTTCAAGATCTAATTCCCTTCAGAACTCTCGACCCCTCTTTCATGGTCCAATATGACCCCTATTTCATTATCACACCTATAGACCCCAATTTCATGGTCCAGTGTGATCCCGATTTCATGATAACACCCTCGTACATTCCTTATTTTATGACCACACCATCCACAATGATTGTACTCAATCACGCCATCAACAACTATACACATGTCATGCACCATCAATGACAATATGCAACAACCACAACATCAACCTCACACAACAACATCAACAACAACATACAACAACAACTATATAATGAATTAGCATCATCAACAACATACAACAATAACTATATAATGCATTAGCATTATCAACAATACATAACCGCATCAACAATATGCATTAACACATACAACAACACATACCAACTACCACAACCTATGTCCGCATCTACAACAACAACTCTTAGCAAAATCAACAACTTATGTCATCAACATACAACAACATATACCAACTACCACATCATATCACCACAACTACTACAACGACACATAGCAACCTCTACAACATAAATCATCAATATACAACAATACCAAATAATTGTTACAGCATATAACTACAACGACATCAACGACACATAACAACTTCATATAACTTCAATCAATATCTACTTCGTGCATCATCAACTAGAATAACATAGGGCATCAACAATAGCACCTATCAACACCTACAACATGCATCTTCAACTACAACAACATACATCAATATCAACGAGAACACATAACAACAACAACACATACAACACCATGTATCAACACATACTACATGCATCTTTAACTCTAACACATGTATCAATATCAACAACATTTATCAACCCCTACAACATGCATCATCAACTAGAACAACATATAACAACATCAATAACATCAAGTATCATCTACAGCATGCATATTCTCATACAACAACATTTATCATTATCAAGGATATACCCAACGACACATCATACTATAACACGTTACATTCACAGATATCAACAACATAGGCATGTGACCACAATAACAACTACAACACATAGCAACAACAACTCATAACACAACAACAACTAAGTCCAACAATATATATGTTCATATTCAAGTTATACTAATTATCCCTACATATAGGTGTATAACTCTTCTCTAACTACACTCAATTACACCACATCGATTCCTAAGCATTACTAAGTTAATTAGATAATGTTAAGGAATTTTTCGGAATAAAAATCAACATTTTCCGGTCCAGGTCTCGCTCAACGAAAGGGCTTTCTCGCTAAGCGAGCTCTAGCTCGCTAAATGAGCTCTGAAATTTCTCAAATCACTCTTCTGCGCTCAGCACTCAAACCTGCTACGAACAACATCACACAAAACCCGTCCAAATCACCAGAAAATGCAGAATTCACACAATACCATGTCTAATTCATGCAATTATTACATAACATCAACAAATACAATCAATTGAACACCATTATCATTCAAATAATCCAAATCCCTAATTCCTCTAATCAACAAAACTACACTAATTCCCATTATTTAACCCTTAAGAGACAGAAGAATCCCACCCTTACCTTGGTTTCGATGAGAAACTCTTCCTCCGGTATCAAAATCCTCTTCACGCTTTTACCCTTTCTCCTTCCCTCTTCTTAGTTTTCACGATGTTTTCTGCAATCACAAAAACACGACTGAACTTCCCTTTTCCTTATTCCAATCTTATCCTTTAGACCCAATCTATGGTCTTCCACATTAACCCTCACTAATTTCACCAAACGACCACCTTACCATATCTTCCAATATTCCAATTATTTTATTATTCTCTAAATAATTATTCAATATAATATAATTATTATAACTAAATATTATATTAAATAATATTTCTTTCTTCCATACACAAAATACCACAAATCCAAATTAAATAATTGAATAAAATTCGGGGCTTAACATTGAAAATCTGATATCCAACCAAGAATTGTTAGTGTTATGTTGTTGAAATGAAAACAACTTTCACGGTTGATTTACAATACACTAATAAGTTGTCAAATGGTATTTGAACCATGTTGTTGATGTTATCATACAATCACATACGGTAGATGATAAACAAAGATAACATTGGAACAAACCGCAAAGAGTTTGATTGGATATGCAACTCTTCTAGTTGATTACTCTTTGACAACAATCTGCGGAAAGCAGAGAGATATTGAATTCACAAATGTGCATAACTTCATATGTTGCAGAAGACTTACAAAGTCATAGAAGACAATGAAGATGATCATGGAAGCTTTAACTACAAATCGACTACTGAAGTGATCATTGGATTGAAGAAGAACATGGGTTGCTATCCAAAAATGTTCTTAAAGTGAATCAAGACAAAGAAATCCTTCTTGTGCTCATACGAAGATCAAGCTAGCAAAGCTTTTGAAGAAGAAAAAGACTTCAACCTTCAAGTGCTCAATAAAGAAGCAACATGAAGAAGCAGAAGACCACACATCGGAGGAAGAATAAAATGTAATATTATTACTGTGTATTTAGGTTCTTCTGATGTACTGAAAGTGTTTACAATCAACTTATGTAAGAAGCAAAGCATACATAAACAACCTTTTCCCTAAAGGACCGAGTGAAGGTTAGAAATTTAGGAAGGCAAAAAAATTAGTTGCTAATGAATTCACAAAACCATGTGCTAAGATGATATGTTATAGGGTTAAGGTTCTGGTGCAGCTCAAAACAGTTTGTTCTAGAGCCTAAAGTCACGAAATAGTGTTGTGTAGTTATTCACTGAAGGTTGTCGCGCAGGAAGTCGTAGATATTATGTGCAGTTAGTCATGATTTTATGCCACTCAGGAAATCCTAGAAGAGGTTATGTTGGGTCAGTGAATGTTAAATCTAGTTGGATCCCTGAATGGTTCATTGAGTGAGTTACAATGTTATTGTGTGATTGTAATCATAATGATTTGGTTATAGTGGATTAAGTCCTCGTTTAAGGCAAAATCACCTTGGAGGGTGGACTGGATTAGCTTGGGAAGTTCTCAAGTGAACCAGGATATATCATTTGTTATTTACTCTTTCTTTATGCTTTACATTCTTTTATGCATCCGCAACACATTCATAGCATAGCTTGACGCAACTCATCAAAGTGAAAAAAGTAACCAAGAGTGAAAACCTCAATTCAATCCCCACTTTCTTGTGTTTTTCTCACACCTTCAATTGGTATCAGAGCTCTAGTTCTGTTATTGATGGATATCAAACACTTAACAGTGTCAGATAAAGATCCGCTGTTGTGTGTTAAAAACACCCAATGTAAAAGTTAATCCACTTAAAATTTCAGTCTCATATCAGTTGATGATATTGAGAGGATACTGAATTGTAGCCAAATGGATTACATTGAGCAAGTAATTGATTTTGCAGAATCAGCTAACAAGATAGATTCTTCAAATATGGTTATATATATATATATGTTGAATGTTTATCTTAAATATGATTGGTTGATCAACGTATT
Organism: Lathyrus aphaca; assembly: GCA_963966055.1. Taxonomy (NCBI): domain Eukaryota; kingdom Viridiplantae; phylum Streptophyta; class Magnoliopsida; order Fabales; family Fabaceae; genus Lathyrus; species Lathyrus aphaca. The sequence continues at coordinate 195,044,507 of OZ014519.1, read as the reverse complement.
TTGCTCAAGAATCAAATAATCAGAAAACAAGAAATCTTGTTTGCTGGAGATTATTTAGAAATGAGTATAGGATGTTTTCAAGAAACAGATTAGTCCACCCTTGACTTTCTCATATTAAGCTCATTGGACGTTTTTCTGAAGTGAAAGGGATGATTGTTAAATTATGATTTCGATTCATAAGAACTTCATGCTAAGGTCTACAGAAGAAGTCCGAAATCATATTGTAAACACCCCAAATTTGCCCTCACCCATTTCAACATGGCTTGTGATCTTTTCATATGCATAAATTCAATCATAGCATCTGATACCACATTTTTGATTCACTGCATTGCTTCTAAGTCATCTGCATCTAGGGTTTGTGACCTGAGCCATCCCTGAGCCATTTGAGCCAATTCAAAGGTCTTCAATCACTTCAAAGGGGTCCATGTATGTTCAAGCATCATATTATATCCTCACAAAGTCAAGGAAGCCAAAAGAATCACAAGAACTGAGAAAGGCATGGAAGCAGAGCCAGGTTTAACTGCACAGATGACCTAGAATTAGGGTTTTGGTTTCAAAGGCCATAACTCCAATCTTTTTGGTAATTCTTGTTTCTATTGGTCTCTATATGTCATAAGGATCATGCATATCAATTGTCACGAAGAAATTCCATGGGGAAGGCATCTAATCAAGAGTTGACTTCTTGAACAAGTCAGTGCAAAATCAGGGCATCTGAGGCCCCCAATGACCCAACCAAAGGTTGTTCTCCATCATTTTGAATGTGTATGATATTTATTTGATCATAGAAGATGTTAGAAGTTCACAAAATTGAAGAATTTCAAGCCATTTGCAAAGTTGCCTTTTTGGGAAAGTAACTTGTAATGAAAACTTGCCATTTTGGGAAAGTTTTTCAACCCTTTCTTTTTGATTCAAAAATGCTTCAAATGAGAAAAATTTGGTCATGAAAGTTGTAGAATGGATCCTCCCATTTTCAAAAAGTACAAGAACTCATTCTAATTCATTTTGGATCAAAAGTTATGGCCTTACAAAGTTGGATAAAATCATTAAAATTTCACTTTTGCACAAAATGGAAAACTTGCAAATTATCATGACAAGTCTTTATGTGACTTCAATGTGACCTCTAATCATCATACAAACACAATGCATGACCTAAAATTCAGTTTGGCCCAAGAAATTTCCCAATTCCATGTCTTGAATTTCAAGTAGCCATAAGCCTTTTTCCATGAAAGTGCAAAGAGGGGAATTCTTGCAAATTGGTTCCCAAAGGCTTGTATGATCTCTAGCTGGTCTTAAAACATTTCCATGATCTCATGAGACATCTCACACCAAGAATGCAGCAAGAAATGTCACATGCTCATGACCAAAAATCACAAAATGTGACAAGTTGCCAAGATGCAAAACTCATGCTATCTTATGATCCAAGTGCTGCAGTCCTTCATGAATCATCCAAGGGCCATCCTCAAACTCAGCTAAGGAAAGACACCCCTCTAGATCTCTTCTGTCCCAGCCCATACTTGGAGTACACAAGATCTTGACTTTTTGCATTTTTGCCCATGCCAATCCCACAGTGCCACCACCAACTCTCTGCCCAATCAGAGTCAAATATGTGGACATCAAGCAACCTTAGACACACCATACACAAGCAAGAAGCTCCCACATTGCAGCATACACAAAAACTGTCAAAAACCTTTCCCTCTTCGAATCTCTCAACACAGCCTTCAAACATCCAAAATTTCTTCACCCACAAACCACAAATCATTCATAGAACAAGAAGCACTCTCTGAAACAGCCTGAAACATCACATATCCAACTCTCCAAATCTGCTACACCAGAACCAAAACCTTTAAACCAGGCCATACAAACTCATTATAAGCCTCATTTCATCATCCAGAGGTTCATAGGAGGGGATTTGCAACAAAGGAGAGTCCAGAAAGCCCAGAAACAGAAGGTTCAATCTCAGGTATACTTCATGAACTTTTTTCTCAGAAGCTTGTTTTTAAGTTCATTTATGATTCCTTGAGTTCCCCTGGTCATGGGGATATGATTATTATTGAAAATGGTTGAGAAACCACCATGTATGCAAGCTCTGAAATTTTGCCCGTGAAAATGTTTGGCTTCGATTCTCTTTATTCATGCTTGGTAAATGATGTTTGATGATGGATTTGGGTTTAGTTTGGATAGGAGAACGTTTATGGGCAGTTAATTTAGGTTGGGGTGGCCTGTAGAGGAAGCTAGGTTTTTGGTTTCGCCGGAGAAGACGACCGGAACACTGTTCCGGCCGTCTGAGTTTGATTAAGCCCTAATTAGGTTTAGCAACGTAATTAATGAGAGTTTGAATTTGGACCGTGGATGCAGTTGACCAGGGTTGACTCCCGCGCGTGTGTGTGGCTCAGATCACATCATTAAAACCTAATCTGTTATTATTAATTTAATAAATCACATTTAAGTTAATTAAGCCAGAAGAGATCCTGACCTTCCAATAGCGCGCGCAGTCAACCATTGACCCCCAAGTTTGAATCTCAGCCATGGATTGTGCATACTTTCATTTATTTTAATTTTTATTTCATTTAATTTGATTTATCTTTTACGAATTTTTAAAAATAGTAAAATACATTAAAAAATTCTGAAAATTTTTATCAAATCTTTTATTAATTTTCAGAACCCAAAAATATTTTTATTTTTATTTTTTGCATTAAAAATTATTTTTAAATCATTTAAATGTTTATTTTTAATTAGTTAATGAGAATTAATTAATTAAAAATACATTTAGGTATTTAAAAATTCCAAAAAAATTCACATTGCATTTAAAAACATTTAGAAACATTATCCAACTCTCAAACCAAATTTCTTTTTGTTCTTGATGCATTTTGACAATTGTTGTTGGAATTAAATTCATTTTAAGGCAATATTTTGGTTCAAACTTGGAAAAATTCATTCTGCCTAACCATTGAGAGTTTGATGATGATTCTTCTTGCATTGCATCCTTCATAGCATGTAGTTTATAGGATAAATTTGGTTTGAATTGATCTTCCATTTTCAATTTGTTTTTTCATTTTTCATGATGAGGTACCTTAAAACCCTAATTGACTTAGAAAAATCATAACTTGCACTAGGTTAAGAGTTAGGTCCCCTCCTTTGGGCAATAAACTTGTGTAGGGTTAGGGTTCCTTTGATTCCATTTTCAATTTTTTTGTCATGTCATTTGCTTCTGATTTTGAATTTTGCTTTGTGTGTTGTTCATAAACCCTAATTTGTGCCTTCTTTTGCATCCATCTCTCATTTGCTTGCCTCCATTGACTTGCCATGACATTTTGTGCATAAACATGATTCATAAGACATCTTAGGACATCTTAGAATCATGATTGATCATTACATCTTTCATTTTCCATGTTATATGTTCAATGCATTACATAAACTTTCATGAACTTCCATGGTTCAAACATGCTTCATCTGCACCCATACCCTTGTATGATCATTCACATGTCTTGCCTTGTGTTAACATCTTCTCCTAGCATCATTAACACCATGTTTATGCTTCTGACTTTGGATTGCATCATGGCATTTCACCTCATTTGCATTGCATTCCATTTCTTTGCTAACTTTTCAGGTGGTAAGTTGTTTTGAGAAGTGAATTTGCCTTCACTTCTCACAATCTCTTTTCATCTCCCTCTTGCATCATTGCTGCATTTTATCTTGTCTTTGTGTGAGCTTGCTCACTCTTGCCCTTTCCTACTTTCTTTCTTCAAGCAACTTGTCTTCTTAAGTGAAGCAAGTTGTTTTGCTTCTCTCTGCTTCTTGCTCCTTTCATCTGCTTTCTTCCTGGTGGTTTCTCTGAAGATCTTCTTGCAAACTTCATTAAACCTAGGAACAACCAAGCATGATAATAATTAGGGTTTGATTAGTCCCCCATTTAGTTTTTCCTTTGTGTCATCTTTGAGTCTTCTTTTCTCATCTCATGATCAAGGACTAAACCCTAAAGGTTTTAAGGCTTTGTGATTAAGCTTATGCCTGCATCCTTCTATTAGGATGGAGTGTATAACTTTAATCCTAAGTGTTAAACCCTTAATGTGTTTAAATACTTTAATCAATCCATCTAATAATCACTAAGACACCAAGCTTGTAACTTGGGCCTTGCATTAGGGTTCTAATTCTTCCTTAATTGGTTAAGAAGGACTAACCCTAGTGTTAATGGACAAGTCATCCTCAAGTTGTCTTATAAACCATAAAAATCCCTTCTTCATCTTACCATTAACTAAAATCCATTTAATAAAGGCTTTGTTTTGTCATGAGGTTAATCCCTAATCATGGATTAAGTTGAGGAGCCTTCCTCAGCTTAAATGTTCTCATCTATTATCCTTCTATTAGGATGGTGTAATGGGTCCATTAAATCTTTGATTATGGCTTAAACTCATTACTTAACACTAAACAAAAACAACAAAAACATCTACATAATCACAAATAGGTTAATGATCTTAATCCTACATCATGGTGACTAAGTGTGAGGTGCTTACTTCATACTTAAGGTATTCTCATTACCCCTAATCAGAGGGAGGATGTGATGAGTTTGCTAACCCTTGGTTTAGGCTTAAGATCATTAACTTATGACAAACACCAAAAAGCAATAAAAGATTGAAAACAAAAAAAAACAATAATCGTCTCCTCCGTGATTCTTTTCTCACCTCATTCACTCACAAACGAGAACTCGCTTCTTCCGTCTAATGCAAGACAGTTTGCACCTGAGCCAGACAGCTCATACACTTGAGCATAGACAAGTAAGAAGTTCACAAGTCAATTTATATTTCAGTCTCTTTGGGTCGAACTACGGTGTTCTGACTTCCTCATTGCACGAGAGGATACGTAGGCATAACTTAACAGTTATCGAACAAAAGTCTCTATATATTCCCCCTCTTTCTAGCTTTATTCTTTTAGCCTCATGATCTTGAGCACTTCACTTTTGTTCTTACACTGACACTTCTCTTATACACTTCACTTTCCTCTTACACAGACACTTGCATTTTTTCCAGCTTTGATACACAAATAGCACTGACACTACCCCTTTGAAACACAAATCTTTTAAGCGTGGATCCCGTCGAGTACGACGGACAATCTGGGTGCTAATACCTTCCCAGATTGTAACCAACCCCCTTTCTCAGTCTCTCTGGTTCGCAACCGTCTTATCCATATCATTTCTTAGGTTTATGCAGCATTACCTTTCCCCCGGGATAAAAATGCCTAGCTGGCGACTCTTTTCTTTCTGAGTTCACCCTTTGTGTGTTCTCTCTCCCTTTCGCCGACCGTTCGCGTCTGTACCCCATTTGGCCATGTGTCATTTTGGTGGGAGCGACACATATACAAAGGATGTCAAATTTTGAAAATTAGTTTTGTTAGAACGTCCAAGACCTAACTTGTTCAACATTTAGAAGATTTAATGCATATTGAATGATGTTTCCTTTGCTTCTATATAATACTTTATGTATTCAAAAGAAGAAAGCTTAGTGGTTCCTAGAGAAATTCATTAATGGAGTATTTTGAGAACTTGATGGAAGTAACTCTGAAAGTTAAAGTTCTGTTAAATTGAGTCTCTATCTCAATTGAACAAACTAAAAATGTTCAGGATGTTATCCAACCTTCTACTCAGAAATTCATGATGAATGGATTATGGAATCATAGATGCTGGGACAGAAGTCATCTGTTTTGAGTTGAAAGAATTTAAATCACTGATATTATTCACCTTGAAAGAGATCAGTAGATATTCTTTTCAAAAGCAGATATGTTGTCGATATTTGTAGAACTAACTCTGATCAAGTTAGCTCAGTATTGCAAGAATAAGATTTCCACTCAAACTTGTCTAAGTTTGTTGATACTTGTATCTGACAAAGATTTGCATCTGTTCAAGGAAGTAGAATCAGAAGATCAGGAGATGTTAATTGATTCTCCCTAACACATAGCCTCTTAGAAGTTTATGTTCAAGCTAATGGATTTATTGACCTCTGATATTCAGTCTCTTGTCAAGAAGTTCTTGATAAAAAGATGAATGTTCTGATGTTAAGGATGTTTCAAGGAAAACCTTCAGAAGTTCTAAGATTTGTTTTGATCTGAAGACTAGTTCTGATTATCAAGCTCGGAGTTAACACTAAGAGGAAGAACAACCTTCAGAACCTGGATGAAGAAAAGCTGATCAAAAGCTTTGCAAAGAACAAGCTCAAGTCAGAATCAGAATCAGAAAAGGAAGCACTCATATAAAGGATTAACATGAAGATCGTCCAATCTTCAATGTGTGAATTCTTTATCCTATTTGAATGTCTGATAGAATACTTCTACATGATAAGAGATATACTAATCATAATTGTAATAGATGATTAATGCTATTCTAATTGTGAATTTTCCAGTCAATGAAAATTTCATTATTAGAATCATTCTCTCTCCGAAGAGGCAATCTTTTAGATTGATTATCTAGACTGTGCTCACACAGGTTCTGACATTAGTCATTATTGTGAATCTTATACGATCATAAGATATCACATGGAGAACATAAATTTTCATGAGAGTGATCAGAAAATCTGAGTACGAATGATGTATGACAAATGCAAGATATTGGCATTTCTAAAAGATCAAGCAATTTTGTTCATAATCTTTTTCTTGAGTCAATGTTTGTTTTGCTCTTGCAAATGCTCATTTATTGAAAATCTTAGTTGAAATTTGTCTGGTACTTTCTTTATACAAACTATCACACTTCTTTCCAGTTTAGAGTCAAGTTTGTCTCCTTCTCTTCTCCAGTCTTATGCCATTGTCCAATCAACATATCCAGCTATTACATCTACTCCATCTCCTCCCTCTTGTATCTCTTTAAAAGGAGAGATATCTCCTAGGGACATAACACGCTTAATTGATTTTCTCCCAAACATGTCTTCAATCAACATCAGAGGAGAAACATTAGAAATCAAGCTCTTGAAGGAACTCAAAGTAAGCTCAAACTCTGTGATAGAATGTCACACTCCTGGACTCCTTTCAGGAATTCAATTTTAGGGATAGGCAGGATATTTTGACATGCTCGATAGACCAATTTATGTTGATCTGGTTAAGGAATTTTGGGAAAATTCTAGAGTCCTTTCCTTTGGAGATTCTAAAAGTTCCATCCTATTTTTTGTATCTAATATTCCAATCTTATTTGATCCCTCCATCATCTTGTATGCCATTGCTTGTAGTGAAACTGGATAGACTGTTGAAAATAACAGATATAATGATTGATTTGTTATTCTCATACTCGTCATCTATAGCAACATTGGTCGCCTAGAACATTCCTCCGCACTCTCTCCTATTGCAAAAATCTGGTACAAAATCATGGTGTATAACCTAAGACTCAAAGTCAGAGGAGAAAGATGGTTATCTCTCTTGGATCAGCTATTTATTCTCTTCTTAGTAACTATGATAAAAAGAAACTTTCCCCAATCCATGTATAATCATTTTAAGGAAAATGTCTCTTTGTCAAGGGATACATTATCCTTTAGAGTGCCCTATAGCCAAGTCATCTCTCACATTCTTGAACTTCAATGAATTGTCACTCACGGCTTGCAGAATGTCTTAGGCTAAAAAATGCATCCCGAATGGTGTCACTCTGTGACCTTCTAAAGATTGTTTGCTAGAGGTCTTTCATTGTGTCATTGTTGTTTGTCTTTCTTTGTTGTATCTATGTCTGTCAATCAGGGTCTGTTGTCGTTCGTTGTACTATGTTCTTCAATTAATGAAATTTCCGTTCAGTTCATGAATTGCTTATTGTAACACGATGGGAGAAATGAATTTTAATATTTGTTGCAAAATATGTTGCGGTAAGCAAGAGTCGCCACCGACTTTTATTTCATCCAATTTAGGAAAGGCATAAAAGAACAACAAATACCTTTAAAAGATTTTGAGTTCGGGGGGTAAGTTATACAAAAGGAAGGTGTTAGCACCCTTTGTATCCATGGTTATCCATGGGCTCTTAACTGCTTAGATAACTTTACTTTTGTTTGAAAAATAGTGGTGGTGTATTTAGAAAAAAAAGTCCACCTTTGTAATGATTCTCGTATGAATGTATACAAAGGGGTTTCCTTGGAAAGTTTTTGAAAATGTGAGATGTAAAGAGTAATTTTTGCTTTTGAAATGGTGAGCAAGCAATTAAGGGGCTTCCTACCTACTCAAGGTCATTCATGTTATTTTTCTTTCCTTAGGGATATAACTGTCCTTACTATTAGTTAGTGAGTAATCTTATTCTTGGATGTAAGGGACAGACGTAAGGTCATCATATGATCATAGAAGGCAACCCGTTAAAGGTATCTTAGCAATTCGAAGGGACTATCATTATTTTCCGTAGGGTCATCGAGGGACGGGATCATTTATTCGTAGGCAACTCAAAGGGTCATCAAGGGAATATGATCTTTATATCGAAGGGACTTTATGATTTTATTTAGGCAACGTTGCTAAGACACCCCTACGTTTGAGGGACTTGACCATTTTTCATAAGGCAACAAGAGGGAATACCCTAGAGGTATATGTGTCAAAAGTGTGTTGTATTCAGTTATTTTATCTTTTGGATTAGTGGGCTAAGTCCAATTTGATTTTGCATACAGGTCTTTTCACACCCTATTATTACTAACCACACAGTTTAATATTTTTGCGGAATTTAAAAGTGGAAATAAAAACCCTAAGCTATTACATTATGGGGAGGGGGATACATTTTTAAATCGGGGGGTGCGAAAACTAAAATGCGGAAAATAAACTTATTAACTATTACAATATAATTAATAATCCTATTGACTTTTTCTAATAAAAATAAATGACGAAAAAATAAAATCGGGAAGAGATAAGAATGAAGAAGGAAGAAATATTGGAGGATTCGATTGAAATCGGTTAATTGAATTTTTTTTTTATAAAAATAAAGTTTTTTATGATTGTTTGAAGTTTAAATTATTAATTAATTAAATTATAAAAAAAGAAAGTATTATTTTTTTTATATGTATTTTATTTTTTTATAAAAGAAGAAAAAAAAGTTATTAATTTTTGTTAAAAGAAAAAAGATAGTTATTATTTCTCTAATTATTATTGGTTAAAAAATATTAATGGTTAATTAGTTTATTAATTAAAAAACAATTGAACTAATAAAAATTAAAAATAAAATAAATGAAAAAAGTTAGAAAAATAAGAAAATAAAGAAAAGAGCCAAAAAAAATAGGGGGAGGGGGCACTGGGTTTCGAACCCAAGCCCCATAGGTCATCAACGCATCTCCTTACCACCAGGCTATGCTGTACCTGCGTGTTAGTAAACAACAACAAACAAATAAAATAACAAAATCAAACAGAAATCCACTCAGCCAATGCGCGCATGCTACCTAATCATCTTCTTCCTTGGACCTGCATGTTATTAGCTACGATTTTGCTTCCATTTAGCTACGATTTTTCGTAGCTAATTGACCTGAAATTTCAAAGTCACAAAAACGCAAGTATAAATGAATCAAGACCATACTAATTTGGACCCTAGGAATTCAATGGTGGTGTCCTTTTGGCCTGAAAGTGAATGTATAATGAGATTCGAAGAAGGGAAGCTTTATGCCCAAACAATGACACTTCTTCATACTTGCATCAAAACCTGAAAATGATGGATCTAAATGATCCTAAACACCATGTTACGCATAAATATGAACAAAAAAATCAATATTATGGCATGTAATGAGAATTTCGACAAGAGTAAGAATGAGAAAAAGCGGTCATGTCTATAGAGCATTCATCACATGTTTTCATCCTTCAAGGATGATAGGGATTGCCTCCTGGGACCTTCTTGAAGATGTTTGGACGTGGAGAAGTGAAAAAATCTTGCTACAAAGTTCTTTGGTGGTTTTCCCTAATTTACCTTTTTTTTTTAATTCTCTAGGGTTCTTTTTGCATGGATTTTCGTCCTTGTGACTTGTGGAGATGATAAGTATATATAGGAGAGGGATTTTGGTCAAGAATATGAGCTTGAGTGAAGAATATTTGATTTGTTATTCAAGGGTAATTCCAATATTTCTATTTTGCATATTTGATCATGATACACTTCCTCTTTGGTCTTGCACGAATTTTGGATCCATATAATGATAATAAACATCAAAATCTGATCCAAAAATAAATCATGGATCAAATATTTGATAATTCAATATTTATTTTAATTAAAATTGAATTTAAATAAATTGAATCCAATAAAATATAAAATAAACATAAAAAATCAGAATATATGATTTATGGGTCGTGGATTATCTCATAATTATGTTTAGATTATAAAAATATGGGCCCATTTGGCAAAAACTTAAGTTTTGGTCATTATTTGCCTTATACACCTCCTCAAAGTTGCCCAACTTCAATAATGCATAACTCTCTCAATTTTTATCCCATGTATGTGTTCTTGGACTTTTTAGAAAGCTTAGAGTGTCCTTTAATTACTCCTTTTGGTTACATGTCCATTTGATATTCCATGTTCAAGTTATGAGCTTTTGAAAAAGTTGACTTTTTGTTGACTTTTTAAAGGACCTATAATGTCTTGACTCATATCTCTCAAATGAAGCATTTCTAGCCTTGGCTTGTCAGATACAAAGTTGTAGTGAATTGAATTTCCTTTAAAATGAGCTTTGGATGGGAAATTCATGATGAAGCATGTGAAAGTTATGGCTGGTGAAAGTACAGTTGACTTTTCTCTATAAAAACCCTAATTTAGCAACTTCTGACTTCTGATGAATTTGAGATTTTCTTGATGAATCATGATCAACCCTTGATCAAATGATGAATCTTACTTAATAATCTTTATGTTGACCAAAAATCTTGAAGTTTGACTGTATGTTGACCATAGTTGACTCTTTGACCAATTTAAGTAATTTTTTTATCATCTGAGCATCTGACTGACCAAACTTGTAGGGCAAGTCTTGAAACTTGACATGAGGATCCTTTGAAGTATACGTGATATCATGAAGTACACTTGAGGATTTGGAAGTCCAATTTAACTTGGGAAACTCAAAACCCTAATTTAAGATCCATTGCTTAGGAGGAGGCTTTATCTGATGAAACCCTGAATCCCTTTGAGCAATTGAGAATCTTGTGACTATTAGGAGACCTCTTGAGACATATTGTCTTGAAGATGTGAGGGGAAAATTTTGGGTACAACACTTATTATCTTAAGAATGCTTAATCTGATATTGTCAAATCATTATGCGTACCTCAAATATGAGAATCTCAAATCTTGCATAATATAACTTATCAATATACATCAGCATTAAATCAGAATCATTATCATATTAACAAGCTTATTTGCTATGATTCTATACATATTTAATGATGTCAAAAAGGGGGAGAAATGGAAATATGATTTTGATATAACCTTAAGAATGCAAACTCAAACAAATCAAATGATATAAATTGTTTATCACTAACGTTTGATGTTTGATTTTTATCCAAGGAACCTTACAAGTTCACTAGGCATTCTTGTATGAACTTTATTTAAGTTATTATGAATTGTTTGTTCATATAATCAAAGTTGTAAAATTTGTGAACATGTGTTCAAAATTAGATAGACCTAATACTGAACAGAAGTTGCGAACTTTTTGAAAGTCAAAGTTATCATGATTTTGGTATCATAATGTTCAGAAGATGTAAATTGTCTGAGAATATGATATTGAGAATATAAGAATATGGAGTAGAAGTCTTCCTGAAAGAGGTCAAGACAAAGTCTACATTCAATGACGCTTTTCAAAACAAAGAGCTAATCAGAAGTCTCAAGATTGTTTGAATATTTGGATATGAAGATCCAAGAGAGAAGTTCTATCAAGATAAACTCTAATACTCTAGAAGTATAGTGTTTTGTACTTGAAGGCTATGATGATATTCTGATAGAACAAGTAGTGATATTGCATTTGGTATCACACTAAGAACAATCATAGAGTTTTGATAGTAACAAGGTTCTGATATGAAGACATGTATTCTAGTTAGACTCTGATGAGTATAGGGAAGTAATCATTCTCTATCATATATTCTGAACAACTCAAACTTTGTATTTTGTGTGTCTTGGGATCAGGGGGAGACTCTGAACAAACATTAATAAAATTTTGGGGATAACACATTTAAGGGGAGTTGTTGCTCGGAAACTCTAAATATATTCTCACTAGTGATTACTCGGTTATTACCTTGTTATGTTTGGTGATTGCCTGTATAAAATGTTCTATCAAAATACATAGTTTTGTCATCATCAAAAAGGGGGAGAATGTAAGAACAAAAGTTGTCTCTACATTCCATCTCGATGTTTTGATGATAACAATAAAGTATTTATGAAAGAACCATTTTATATTCTTATGTTTGTTAAAGTGAAGAACATGAATGTTATATATATTAAGCTCAAACAAACATTATGAATGAGTACACAAATGCTAATATGCGAAGTTAATATGTGTATCATTAGTCGCAAGCATGGTGAATAAGCAAGTGTGCATTTGAATTTGAACAAGATCAAAAAGATCCAAGGATGCAAATGTTGTGTTGGCAATGCTTTTGTGGATGTTGTTACGAACATGGTTCTTATCAGATAGCGAATCAAAGCTTCTTAAATTAATCTTCTGAAAAACTAAGTTCTGAAGACTCTGATGACTTGAAGTTCTGAAGACTTAATGTCTGAAGACCAAGTTCCTAAAATATTCTTAAGACTTACAATTTCTGAAGATTAAGGTTCTAAAGAACCAAGTGTTGAAGACTCTGAAGACAATTTTCTATGTGAACAAAGTTCTGAAGAATCTAAGACTTGAAGTTCTGAAGATCATGGGTTTCAAGCAAAATGCTAAAGTCCTGAAGAACGTAGTTATATGTGAACAAATTATAAAGACTAAAGACTTAGGTTCTTTGAAAATCCAAGTATCATTGTCTCTAGCTCATGCTTTATTCATTGATTTATAATCAAAAGCCTCTAAAGTTCAAATGACAATGTTACCATTGTAAAGGATAGTACACAATACGATAATGCTTTATCCCACTACATATCCACTATCTTTGAATTATGGAAAAGGACAATACGTGATTGTACTATTTAATTCCTTGTGTAACAGATTCCTCGGTAGCCGAATTGGGTTGTAACGACTCTTTTATGTTTGGCTATAAAAGGAAAACATCACATGTTTTGTGATGTTGTTGGTTCCTAATGGTAGCACAACCAAATGCATTAAAGTGTTTGATTCATGTTGATTCCTAGTTGGATATCAACGAAAAACATAACCCTTGGTGTTGTGTATTTTGAATATGAATACAATCAGGTTGTAGATTATCACTTATGTTAAAAATATGATATCCAACCAAGAATTCTTAGTGTTATGCTATTGAAATGAAAACAACCTTCACAGTTGATTTACTACACACTAACAAGTTGTCAAATAGTCTTTGAACCATGTAGTTGATGTTGTCATACAATCACATAAGGTTGATGATAAACAAAGATAACATTTGAATAAGCCTCAAAGATTTTGATTGAATATGCAGTTCTTATAGGTGATTACTCTTTGACAACAATCTGCTAAAAGAATAGAGATCTTGAATTCACAAATGTGTTTAACTTCATATGCTGCAGAAGACTTGCAAAGTCGCAGAAGAAAATGAATATGATCATGGAAGCTTCAACTACATATCAATTATTGAAGTGATAATTGGATTGAAGAATAACATGGGTTGTTGTCCATAAATGTTCTTAAAGTGAATCAAGACGAAGAAGTCCTTCATGTGCTCAAACGAATATCAAGCTAGAAAAGCTTTTGAAGAAGAAGATAAAGATTTCAACCTTCAAGTGCTCAATGAAAAAGCAACTTGAAGAAGCAACTTGAAGAAGCAGAAGACCACACAACGGAGCAAGAATAAAATGTAATATTTTTAGTGTGTATTTAGGTTCTTTTGATCTACTGAAAGAGTATACTATCAGCTTATGTAAGAAGAAAAACATATGTAAACAACCATTTCCCTAAATGACTGAATGAAGTTCAGAACTTTAGGAAGGCACAAAAATTAGTTGCCAGTGCATTCATAGAACTATGTGTTCTGATGATATGTTTTGGGGATAATGTTCTAGTGCAGCTCAGAACAGTTGGTTCTAAATCCTGAAGTCACGACAAGTTATTATGTAGTTATTCATGGTTGTAGGTCATTCAGGAAATCACAACACATGGTGTTGTGCAGTTAGTCAGGATTGTAGGTCGTGCCAAAAATCCTGGCAGAGGTTCTATTGGGTCAGTGAATGTTATATCTGGTTGGATCCCTGAATAGTTCATTGAGTGAGTCACAGTGTTGTTGTGCGATTATAAGCATAATGATTTGGTAATAGTGGATTAAGTCCTTGTTTAAGTCAAAATCACCTTGGCGGGTGGACTGGATTAGCTTTTGAAGTTCTCAAGTGAACCACGATATATCTAGTGTTCTTTACTCTTTCTTTATGCTTTACATCCTTTTATGCTTCTGCAAAGCATTCATAGCATAGCTTGACACAAATCATCAAAGTGCGAAAAGTAGCCAAGAGTGAAAACCTCAATTTAATCCCCATTTTCTTATGTTTTTCTCACACCTTCAGCTTCCACTACGCCATTCATCTTTGGTCGATAAGGAGAAAAATTATGGTGTTCAATCTTGAACTCTGCACATAATTCCTTCATCATTTTGTTATTAAAGTTGGACCCATTATCAGTAATGAGTTGTGTCGCTCCAGAAGATTTACATCCCGGTACAAGCGTGAACGGTCGGTGAAAGGAGAAAATGAAATGAAGATGAATAGAGTCGCCAGCTAGGAATTTTATCCCGAAGGAAAGGTAATGTTGCATAAACCTAGAAAGAGATGGATAAGACGGTTGCGAACCAGAGAAACTGAGAAAAGGGATTGGTTACAACCTGGGAAGGTATTAGCACCTAGATTGTTCATCGTACTCGACGGGATCCACGCTTATAAGATTGTGTTTAAAGGGGTAGGGGTATGTGCTATATGTGTGCAAAAGCTGGAAAATAAATATACAAGTGTCAGTGCAAAAGGGTGAATGCTCAGGAACTGAGGCTTAAAAGAGAATGCTGAAAGAGGGGGAAGACACAGAGACTTTTATTCGATAATTGTTAAGTTATGCCTACGTATCCTCGCGTGCAATGAGGAAGTCAGAACACCGTAGTTCGACTCAAAGTGACTGAAAAATAAAATTGACTGTGAACTGCTTGCTTGTCTATGCTCAAGTGTATGACTCGTCTGGCTCAAGTGCTAATTGTCTTGCATTAGACGGAAGAAGCAAGTTCTCGCTTATGAATGAGTGTGGTGAGGAAAGAATCCCGAACGAGACGATTATTGTTTGTTTTTGAGTTTTTATTTTTATTTTTGTTATTGTTTTTTGGTGTTTTGCATAAGTTAATGAGCTTAAGCCTAAATCAAGGGCTTGTAAACTCATTATATCGTCCCTTTGATTAGGGATAATGAGCCTACTTAAGTATGAGATAAGCATCTCAACTTAATTACCATGATGATGTAGGATTAAGATCATGAACCTACTTGTGATTATTTAGGTGTTTTTGGATTTTTGTTTAGTGTTAAGTAATGAGTTTAATCTCTAATCACAGATTAGTGAACTCATTACACCATCCTAATAGAAGGATAATAGATGAGAACACTTAAGCTGAGGAAGATACCTCAACTTAATCCATGGCTAGGGATTAAATTCATTATATAACAAAGCCTTTATTAAGTGGATTTTAATTAAGGGATGAGATTAAGAAATGAGTTTTATGGTTTGTAAGACAACTTGAGGGGGACTTGTCCATTAAACACTAGGGTTAGTCCTTCTTAACCATAAAGGAAGAATTAGAACCCTAATGTAAGGCCCAAGTTACAAGATGAAGTCTTAGTGATTATTAAGATGATTTGATTAAGAGGTTTAAACAATTTAAAGGTTTAACACTTAGGATTAAAGTTATACACTCCATCCTAAGAGAGGGATGCAGGCATAACCCTAATTCCAAAGTCCTAAAACTTTAAGAGTTTAGTCTCTAATTATGAAGATGAGAAGAGAGGCTCAAGGAGACTCAAAGGTAAAATCTAAGAGGGACTAATAACAACCCTAATTATTATCATGCTTGGATGTTCCTATGGTTTGTAAGGCTTGAGAAAGATCTTCAAGGAAGTCACCAATGGAAGAAGCAGATGAAAGGAGGAAGAAGCAGAAGAATAAGTTACTTACTTCATTGAAGAAGATAAGTAACTTAAAGAAAGAAAGTGGGTGAGATGGAACACAAGTGAACAAGTTCACTTAAAAGAAAAACAAGATGCAAATGAAAGAGATAAAGAGAAGTGAGAAGTGAAGGTAAATCCACTTCTCAAAGTAACTTACCACCTGAAAATGTTAGCATGAATGCATAAAGTACAAAACATAAAGAAATGAAATGAAATGAAATGAAATGAGATGAAATGACCAAATTCAATAGTGTTTATGCAATACTAATGTCATGTGAGATGATGCAAAGGCATACAACATGTATATGAATGATCATACAAGAATGAGATGTCATGTAAGCATGCTTTGAAGTTTGAAAACACATGAAAGTTCATGAAATGAAATGAATGCAAATCATGGCAAATGGATGAAGAAATGATCAAGCATGGTTCTAACATGTCCTAAGATTCCTAAGATGACATATGAATGCAAGGAATGTCATGGCAATTCATGTATGGATGCATATGCAAGGTGAATGCAAGTGAACATGAGAAATTAGGGTTACATGGAAGCATGAGATGCAAATGACCAAAACAGAAGCATATGACATGATAAAAAATTGAAACCAAGCTCAAACAAACCCTAATCCCATGCTAGGTCACACCCCAAAGGAGAAGGTTATAAGCCTAACCAATCAAACGTTATGAATTTCCTATATTTTCTAGGGTTTTTGGGTGGTTCAAAGGGGAAAATGCAAATCAAATTGAAAATGCAAGATAAATTTATGAGGGAAATGTCCTATAAACTACATGAAATATGCAACACAATGCAAAAAGAATCATCTTCAAACTCTTCTTGGTTAGGCAGAAATGATTTTTTAAAGTTAGGGTTCAAAAAAATGAAATTTAATGATCCTTAATTCAAAGAAAATTCACAAACTATGATCAAACCTAAAATGAAATTTGTATTAAGAGTTTGAAAATGTTTCTAAATGCATTGGGATGATTCATCATTTTTTTGGTGATGTTTAGAAACCTAAATGTATTTTTAACTAATTAAAAGACTTTAATTAATTAAAAATAACATTTAAATATTTTAAAAATACTTTTTTAATGCAAAAAATAAAATAAAAATCATTTTTAGGTTGAGAAAAATATTTAAAACCAAAATGCAAAAGAAAATATTTTTTGTGATGCTTTTTGGTATTTTAAATGAATTATGCAAGAAAAATGAATTAAAATGAAATAAAAATGGATTAAAATGAAAGTAATCTGATCGAGAGGCCCATATTCAAACTGGAAAGGGAGGGAATTGACCACGCACGCATCTGGACGGCCCATATTCAAACTGGCTTTTAATTATATTTTAAATTAATTAATCAGGATTAAAAGGTAATGACTCAATCTGGACCATACGCTCACTAACCCTAATGACTTTCAGGTGGCCGGAGAAGACCTCCGGTCATCTTCTCCGGCCAGCTCTTCACCTGAACTTCCTCAAATCACCACCCCAAGCCCCCAAAATCTCCAGAATTGATCAACTAACTACCCTAAACAATAATCCAGCCTCAAAAATCATTTATCATTCATCATCAACAAGATTCGAATCAAAACATCAAAACGGAAAAAATTTCAGAACATCATGAAATGCTTAAAACTCAACCATTTTCAAAAATAAAGACATCAACATGATCAGTGAAGCATGAGGAATCATTCTATAACATGAAAACACATTTTTGAAAAAAAATTTCTTGATGGCTACCTGAGTTGGAGCTTTGCAATATGGACTTTCAGAGCTCTCCCTTTATGCAATCCACTCCCTTTTGACCTCCTGAAGCTAATGGCAAGCTTGAATGAAGCTTAGAATGGCTATTTGGGGTGCTTTATTTCTGAAGTTAAAGAAATCGTATTTGTGTTTGGCTGTTTTTTAAGCTATGGTGATGGGTGGGAAATGATCCTGGGGTGATGTTGAGTTGATTGGTGGAAGAGTTTGTGATTTTTATTGGCTGTGTTATGAAATTCGATGAAGGGAAGGTTTCTTGAGGTTTTTGAGATTCTGAGTGTGTGTATGGATTCAGGCCTCAATGTTGTGTTATGAGTTGCTTATGGTCCACATAAACAATGTTGATTGGCCAGAGAGTTGTTGTGGCACAGGCTGATTGGTATGGGAGCTTTTGCAAAAAGTCAAGATTTTGTACTTTGAGGTATGGGCATGGTGCAGGTCTGATTTCTTGGGGTGTCTGGCCTCAGCTGACTTTGTGGAGAGCCATGGAATTGGTTTTGATGTGCTGGATGACTTGGATGAAGAGTTATCACATGTTTTGCAAAATTCCCTCTTTGAAGTTTCTTGGATCATAAGTCATGGAAACCCTAAGTTCAAAGCACAATTATGATCCTTTGAGGTTTGTTTGACATATTGTGAAGTGTTTGTGCACATTAGAGGTCATTATAATGCCTGAATATGCCAATTTGCAAAATCCCTCTTTGACATGAAACTTGAAATTTTAGGATTTTTGCCAACTTTGAAAGGCCATATCTTGAGTTCTAGGATGAATCAAGACATGTTCTTGTACTTTTTGAAAAGGGAAAGACCTAATCTAGAACTTTCATGACCAAAAATTTTCATTTGAAGCATTTTTGGTTGAGAAAGAGGAGGTTGAAAAACTTTCCCAAAATGGAAAGTTTCCATTACAAGTCATTTCCATTTTTGGCAAGTTTGCAAATGACTCAAAATTCTTCAATCTTGTGAATATTAAAACCTCTTATAAGATCAAATAAAGATCATAGAACTTCAATTTGATGAAAATACCCCTTTGGTTCCATTATTGGGGGCCTCAGATGTCCTGATTTTGACTTAACTTGTTCAAGAAGTTACCTAATGAACAAATGACTTCCACAATGAATTTCTTCATCAAACTTGGTACACATGATCCTTATAACATCTTAAGAACAATATAAATAAGAATGACCCAAAAATTTGGAGTTAAAGCCTCTGAAACCAAAACCCTAATTTTGGTCATCTGTGTAGTGAAAACCCTAGCTCTGCTTCCATGCCTTGCCAGTTCTTGTGATTTCTTGACTTCCATGAACCTTGAGGAGTATAATATGATGATATAACACACATGGACCCTATAGGAAAGCTTTGAGGCCCTTGGGATGGCTCAGATGGAATCTTGGATTGCTTAGATCACAAACCCTAGATGCAGATGAACTTGAACTATGCAGATGAAACAAATATGCAATATGATGTGTATGCTTATGTTAATGCAAACATGAAAGATAACAAGCCATGGTGTGGTATGAGTGAGGGAAAATTTGGGGTGTTTACAGCTGCCCCTATTCAAACATGAGTTAGCTGTGCAGGGTGTAAGCGCCTGGCTTAACAGACAAACAAGATAACTTGTGGTTGAATACCAAAGACAATCCGAAATTTGCACTCAATGGGGATAAGAAGAAAAGGGATATAAATTGTAAAAGATAGTATAGTATGATTATCAAATGAAGGCGATGGAGGACGACCATCAAGCAGAGGACGATTGTTGGGGATAAAGCGGTAAGTAAAGTAATGACGGGGACGACCGACAAGCTGGGGATATAAAGAGACCATGACGGGGACGACCATCAGGTAAAGGAACAAGATTCTCTGGGGATTAAAGTAAAGGCAATTATAGGGACGGCCATCAGGTTTGCAAAGTAAAGTAAACAACGATGGGGACGGCCATTGGTTTAAAGAATAAATGAAATAATTATGAGGGACGGTCATCAAAGGTGAAGGATGATCACCTAGCAGGGGACAAATGCTCTTTGTCAGGACATAGGACGAATGTCGGATAGGAAAAGGTTGACGATGGGGATGGCCATCAGATAAGCATGATGAAGGACGATCATCAAGAGGTGAAAGACGATCACCTAACAGGGTACGGCTGCTCTCGGGGTTTATCACGACATAGGACAAATGTCGAATAACAAGATCAACGATGGGGATGGCCATCGGATAAAATGATGAGGGACGGTCATCAGAAGGTGAAGGACAATCACTTAGTAGGGGACGACTGCTCTTTATCACCACATAGGACGGATGCCAGATAGAAAGAGGTTCCACTAATGAGGACTCCGTTGGGGAAGGGATGAGGGACGGTCATCCAAAGGTGAAGGACGATCACCTGGCAGGGTACGGCAGCCGAAAGTATCACGACATAGGACAAATGTCGGATAGGAGGAAGGTTGCTTTGTTGGTGACTTGCTGGGGAATGGTAAACACGGACGAGTGCTTACGCTTAAGAATAAAAAGGTATAAGTGTTTGACGATGTGTATAGATTAAAGATGCGGACCAGCATCCTTAAGACCATGATACAGACGAGTAATAGTAGAAACAAACGCTGACGCGTGTTCAGAGATGATGATACGGATGAGTATCAACTGGCTAACAAAGAACACGGACGAGTGTCCGATCTGTTGAGGAGTGATATATAAATAGAATACGGACGAGTATTCAGGACTTCTGTTATAAGTATGAGTGAGTATTGGTGAAGTATGAGCAAGACACAGACGGGTGTTTGACCTGCTAGGGAATGTATGACACGGACGAGTGTCAAAATATGCACTATATAAACAGGAATTTGTAAAAGATATGTTTAGGCTTTTTGTGGGGATAGGATGACACGAACGGGTGTCAAAAAAAGAGTGTGTTATAAATAAACACTTTGTTTGCAGAAGGTGTTCTGGCAACCATGTTGGGGAAGGATGACACGGACGAGTGTCAAAAGAGTATGTATAGGTATATGTATTTGAGAGTGCAAAAGGTATTCTGGCGACCCGCAGGGGATAAGACGACACGGATGAGTGTCGAAAAGAGTATATATGAATATGAACAGGAATTTGTGTTTGAGAGTGCAAAGGGGACGCTTTGGCTTTTATTTGCAGGGGATGTGAGTTTTTATATACTGATGGAACAATGATGGTAATTGCAGGTGACTGGCTCGAACCTGGCTTGTGATCATGCAAATGTTTGATTTTTGCCATAACGCTCCGTATTAGATGGAATGTTACTCTTATTTGGTGAATATGATGCCAATGCTATGATTATGCAAAAAAGAAACCGATCCGGGTTCAGATCCCGCTGAGGATCTCTGGCTGATCTTTTTGGAAGAATAACCCGGCTGGGGAAAGAGATCATTGGTAGATCTACCAGGAGAGAGAATTCTGGTTGGGAAAATAAATCTTTGGTCGATCTACCCGTAAGGAGAACTCAGCTGGGGAGAAGGAACCTTTCGTCACTTTGTTGTGTAAAAGTTTCAGGCATTGCTCTTCTGGGGAGAGGATGGAAACTATGTGGGGAGATAGTTCTTTTATCTTTGCCGAGGATGAGAGATCTGGCACTCTGGTGGGGGATCTTGGCTGAGGAAGTTCCTTTGAGTAGACTTGTGCTGGGGAAGGAGGTTTTGGCAACTCCGCTGGGGAAAAGCAGTTCAGATATTGCTCGAGAGATCCCGCTTGGGAAGAAGGTAACTTCCGGGAAATAGCATGATGGGGATGCGATGCGTGATATGCCCCATGTTACGTATTGAATACCTGCATTCTGTTAAGAAAAAAGAAACGCACAAGTATCCTGAGGTATCCCTTACCGGATTCCGTCATAGGAGTTAGGCTTTCCTGAAAGTAAATTTATTTCCTACAAGCATTTATTAAAAAATGGCTCATTTGTTTTATGCAAGTACTATATCATGAATATTGGACATTTTGCAAACGAAACAAAAATGTACAAAACAAGGTATGACTGAGAACTCTGATTTTATTAATCCGGGTGCCCTGAATTGGCAAATACAGTCAAAGAAACAAATCCCCTAAAATAAGGAGATTGCTATAAATTGAGAAAAGTAAAAGTGTTGGCAATGTTGACGACGCTCCAGTGAGCTTCCTTTGCTATGACATGTATGACCTTGACGTTCTTCTCATCTTGCTTTCTGAAGAAGATTGATTCTGACCGATGCTTTATCCTTCCGAGGCTTACCATGTTGTGAACGATACAGACGGATTCAGAATGCAGTATTTGCTTATTCCCTTATTTTGTGTGGATCGCCCTTTCGGGTTTTCAATCCACCGGGATACCCATTTTTTCCTGAGCTGTCCAATGCGGCTTTTCAACTCAGCGGGTGTACATTTTTTTTTCAATTTTCCCTTATTTTTGCCCGAGTCTTTTATTCTGTTTTTGACTCGCCGGGATGCCCTATTTTTGCCTGGACTTACATTCTGTTTTTATGCCCAGCGGGTCATTTTATGCGAAGTATTTTTTAACTATATCGTAATTCACAGGGGATAAGAAATCTTCACCATCCATAGTAGTGAGCATCAGTGCTCCACCAGAGAAAACATTCTTTACTATGAATGAACCATCGTAATTTGGAGTCCACTTGCTCCTATGGTCTGTATGAGGAGGAAAAAGTCTTTTTAGCACAAGATCTCCCACTTGGTATTCCCGAAGCCTGACTTTCTGATCGAAGGCTTTCTTCATCCTTTTCTGATATAAATGCTCATGACAAATTGCAGCTAATCTTTTCTCTTTGATCAAATTTAGTTGATTGTACTGAGATCGGACCCATTATGCTTCGTTCAACTTTACATCCATCAGTACCCGTAAGGAGGGAAACTCAACTTCAACAGGTAGGACTGCCTCCATATCATACACAAGCTGATAAGGTGTTGCCCCAGTGGACATTCTGATTGAGGAACGATACCCATGCAAGGCAAATGGTAGCATCTCATGCCAGTCTTTGTAAGTAACCACCATCTTCTGCACAATCTTCTTGATGTTTTTGTTAGCTGCCTCAACAACGCCATTCATCTTTGACCTGTAAGGAGAAGAGTTGTGATGTTGGATTTTGAAGTCCCGACACAGTTCTGCCATCATTTTGTTGTTCAAATTGGAACCATTATCAATAATGATTCACTCGGGTACTCCATATCGACAGATGATGTCTCTTTTCAGGAATCTGGCTACCACTTGTTTGGTGACGTTTGCATACGAAGATGCTTCAACCCATTTGGTGAAGTAATCAATGGCTACCAGGATGAATCTATGGCAATTTGAAGCAGTCGGTTCGATCTTTCCAATCATGTCAATGCCGCACATGGAAAAGGGCCAAGGTGAAGACATCACGTTCAAAGGATTTGGAGGCACATGCACTTTATCTACGTAGATCTGTCATTTATGGCACTTTCTGGCATAGGCACAACAGTCTGCATCCATTGTGATCCAGTAGTAACCTGATCGTAATAATTTCTTAGCCATTGCATGTCCTCCAGCATGGGTACTGAAAGATCCTTCGTGCACCTCGTGCATCAGCAAGTCTTCTTCTTTCTTATCAACACATCTGAGCAGAACCATGTCAAAGTTTCGCTTGTATAATGAACCATCAGCATTAAGGAAGAAACTACCGGCCAGTCTTCTTAATATCTTCTTATCATTGGATGATGCCCCAGGTGGGTATGTTTGATCCTCTAAGAAGCTTTTGATGTCATGGAACCACAACTTGTCATCTTTAGCAGTGTACACAGAGAATACGTATGTTGGTCGGTCTAGTCTGGATACCGAAATTCGAGGCACAAAATTTGCAGTCTGAACCTTGATCATGGAGGAAATAGTAGCTAAAGCATCTGCAAACTGATTCTCGTCTCGAGGGATGTACTCAAGTTTGACTGTTGTGAAGAAAGTCAATAATCTCCTCGTATAGTCATGGTATGGAATCAGATGCTCTTGGTGAGTGTACCATTTGTCATTGGTCTGATTGATTACCAGAGCTGAATCTCCGAATACATTCAATGTTTTGATCCTGAGGTCAATGGCTTCCTCAAGACCCATGATACATGCTTCGTATTCTGCTTCGTTGTTAGTGCAGGCAAAAGTGAGTTTTGTCGAGAAAGGCATGTGAACTCCTTTAGGCGTAATGAGTACTGCACCAACTCCACGACCATTCATATTGACAGCCCCATCAAACATCATTGTCCACTCTTCTTCTGGGTCAGGCCCTTTAGTGTGAACAGGCTCTTCATGATATTTTGCTTTTAGGTACATGATGTCTTCATCAGGGAATTCAAACCTCATGGGCTGATAATCATCAATGGGTTGCTCAGCCAGATAGTCAGAGAGTACACTGCCTTTGATGGCCTTTTGAGAAGTGTACTGAATGTCATACTCTATCAGAATCATTTTCCATCTCGCAACCCTTCCGGTAAGTGCTGGCTTCTAAAATATGTACTTGACGGGGTCCATTTTTGAGATCAACAAGGTAGTGTGAGTCAGCATATACTGTCTTAGTCGGCGAGCAGCCCACGCTAAAACACAACAAGTTTTCTCGAGCAGTGAATAACGTTGCTTAGGTAGTATATTGCATACTCTTTTCGACTAGACTCGTCATGCTGGCCCAACACATACCTCATTAACCCTTCTAATACTGTCAGGTACATTATCAGAGGTCTTCCTTCAACCGGAGGCATGAGAATTGGAGGTTCTTGTAGGTACTCCTTGATCTTGTCAAAAGCCTTCTGACAATCTTCGTTCCACCTGACCGTTTGTTCCTTTCTTAACAATTTGAACAGGGGTTCACAGGTTGTAGTAAGATGAGATATGAACCTTGATATGTAGTTCAATCTACCTAGGAACCCCCAAACATCCTTTTCAGTCCTAGGTGCAGGCATCTCCTGAATGGCTTTGACCTTGTCGGGATCAACCTTAATCCCCTTTTCACTTACGATGAATCCCAACAACTTACCGGAGCATACCCCGAATGTGCATTTGTCGGGGTTTAACTTCAGCTGGTACTTTCTCAGACGCTTGAACAACTTCAGTAGATTTACCAGATGATCTTCTTCAGTGAGGGACTTGGCAATCATGTCATCCACGTAGCATTCAATTTCTTTGTGGATCATGTCGTGGAATAACGTTACCATAGCCCGTTGATAGGTCGCACCGACATTCTTCAGTCCAAATGGCATTACCTTGTAACAAAATGTGCCCCAAGGTGTGATGAAGGTTGTTTTCTCCATGTCTTCAGGTGACATCTTGATCTGATTATACCTAGAAAAACCATCCATAAAAGAAAATACCGAGAACTGAGTCGTGTTGTCGACCAATACATCAATGTGTGGTAGTGGGAAATCATCCTTCGGACTTGCTTTGTTCACGTCCCGGTAATCCACACACATCCGTAATTTTCCATCCTTCTTAGGCATTGGTACAATGTTAGCTACCCACGGCGGGTAACTAGTTACAACAAGGAAACCGGCATCCCACTGCTTTTGTACCTCTTCCTTAATCTTCATGGCCATATCCGGGCGAGTACGTTGTAGCTTTTTCTTCACTGGAGGGCAATCTTCTTTCAAGGGTAGCTTGTGCATAACAATGTCTGTATCTAGACCTGGCATGTCCTGATAGGACCAAGCAAAGACGTCGATGTATTCTCGAAGCATGTCAATAAGCTGTTCCTTTACTGAATCTTGCAGGCTGGCCCCAATCTTCACTTCTTTCAAATCCTCCTCGGTACCAAGATTAACTGTTTCAACCTTCTCTTGATGAGGAGTAATCACTTTCTCTTCTTGCCTCAACAACCTGGCTAGCTCTTCAAGTGACTCATAGTCTTCTTCAACCCCTTCATCAACTTGATTAATTGGATTGTCGAAGTCATACAAGGTCATAGCAGTGCTGTTGTCGGTGCAATATGGAGGATAATCTCTGCAAGGGTTGAGATTTGTTCGTTTTAGTGATCAATTTTAGTCTTGTTTAGAAAAGTGTAAATGAAATTAGTTATTTTGAAAACATTGCCATTTTATTGTTTTGTACAAAAGTTAAAAATGAAAAGACAGTGAGCGAAAAAGAGACTTGTTTGCAAAAGATGTCCGATATACATTGATAATCCGTTTGCACAAAATTACAATATGGCCCTATTACAAAATGAGTCCTGACACCTTGGGCAAGATGTAGGACTTGATGCATGCTAAAAAAGGCAGGAAATAATAATTACTCTGCATGAGTAACCCTTATAATTTCCTGAGAAGACCAGTTAAGGACTTGATGACCCGGGATCCTTAGACATATCCAGTTCTCCAGGTTGAGGTCGTTTTCCGCCTCGTCTTCCACGTTGTTAACATCATCTGAGGTGAGCATCCCCCCACTGATGAACTTGGGCTCTTTAGCAGCCTCTTCTTGATCTTGTCGGAATGGTTTGTAACCCAAACCGAATTTGTCCTCCTTCTTCTCTACTGGTAGCAGCTTGCCCCAGCCTTGGGCATTACCATCTTCAACAACCTTATGGGCTTGCTGATAGGAGACAATTGAAGTACCCATCCTATCCTCCTGGGATGCAGCAAATATTTCAGTCATCGCCTTATTGACGTTTAGAGCCTCGAACCCCTGGCTCATAGTTTCATAGATTTCACCATCCATCTCAATGTATTTGTTTGTAGCCAGATAGATAACAAAGATGTCCTCTTCACCACATATGGTGATAATTTGTCCTTCCCACTCATATTTCAATTTCTGGTGAAGGGTTGACGTAACTGCGCCAGCGGCGTGAATCCATGGTCAACCCAACAAACAGCTGTAGACCGACTGTATGTCCATCACATAGAAAGTAGTCTGAAAGACATGCGGACCGATTATCACAGGCAGTTCCACCTCTCCAAGAACAAACCTCTTGGAGCCATCAAAAGCCCTGACCACCAGATTGCTTGGTCGGAGAGCTATACCATCATATTCGAGCTTGACAAGAGCTTTCTTCGGCAAGACATTGAGTGAGGACCCAGTGTCAACAAGAACATGAGAGAGCACAACTCCTTTACACTCTTGGGTGATGTGTAAAGCTTTGTTGTGGTGACGTCCTTCCGTTGTTAAGTCAGCGTTGGTGAAACCTAGCCCATGGCTAGTATTAACATTGGGCACTACTGTCTCAAGCTGATTCACTATGATCTCCTCTGGCACGTAGGCAGCGTGCAAGACTTTGAGTAGTGCATCCCGATGTGCTTCGGAACACAACAGCAGGGATAAGATGGAGATCTTAGAAGGAGTCTGATGGAGCTGATCCACAACCTTGTAGTCACTTCTTTTAATTATTCTCATAAATTCATCCACATCTTGATCAAAGGATAATTTATGAGTCTCTTTTGGCGCAGGTTCTTCAGGTGCCACACTTTTCCCTTTAGCTTTGGCAATAGCTTCTTCCTCAGTATTGGTCTTTGGAGCTTGTGACGTGAAGAGGCGTCCGCTTCGGGTGAAGCCTCCGCCTCCCCTGACATTATCCACTTGCGAGGTAGGAACTGAAGAATCAAGAAGGACTTTTTCTCCGTTGCAGTAAAGGTCTGCACCATAGTGCCATGGTACAACATTGTCTTTGTCATACGGAATGGGCCCTGGCACCGTGATGGTAACTGGGCTTACTGTAGCAGAGGTTGGAAGCATTATTGTATGTGGATCATAGAAAATGGTGACAGGACTTCTGGTGGATGTTGGTGGTGATGAATTGAAGCTTGATTGTTGTTGAAACTGTTGCTGAGATTGTTGTTGATAGTTGTTGGAATTCGGGACCGTTGTAGGGTCAAAATAGATGGTAAATGTGGAGACGTCGTTATTGGTGGTTGCTGTAGTTGTAGAAGCTGTTGAGATGGAACTGTTGTTTGTTGCAGTGATGGAAGAGGTGGTTGTTGATTTTGTAGACGAGTCTGTAGGAACAATTGTCTTTGCAGTTGTAGGAGAAATGCTTGTTGTTGAAAAAGGAGTTGCTGGTGTTGTAGAAGCTATTGTGGTTATTTGCAGAATGCCTTCTTTGATCAAACCATTTATGCCATTCCTCAAGCTTGCACACCCATTCACGGAAACCTTGCAAGATTCACAACAGGCCTCACAACCTGGAAACACCTGGCATTTTAAAAGCTGAGCTTTAACCTCTTCCAGAGGTGTCTGAATACTTGCAGTATCTTCAATCAAACTCATGGGTGAGCCTTCTTCTACTGCATTAATCCTTGGCCTGCCATGGCTGGGCATAGGATTCTTCGTGACGTTAGGAGGTGGTGCAAAATTCAGGGCCTTTGAATCTACCAGATCCTGGACCTTCATATGCAGAGCCCTGCACCTTTCTGTGGAATGACCAGGTGCATTGGAATGAAAAGCACACCTGGCATTGCCGTTGTAATTTCTCGGAATGTTTTGAGGATCCGGTGGAGCCAATGTCCTTAGCTCGACAAGATTAAGCTTTAGGAGTTGTGGCAACAGTGTGGCAACAGTGTGGCATATGGCATTGGAATGGGGTCAATCACCCTGTTGATCTGAGATGGCCGCTGTTGAAAAGGGCGTTGTTGTTGATTATTGTTGTTGTTATTGTAGGATCTCTATTGAGGGAACTGTGGCTGTTGAGGAAAGTGATGTGGTTGTTGAGGAAAGTGTTGTGGTTGTTGAGTATATTGAGGAGGTGGAGTAGGAATAGTGACGGCGACAACTGATCTTGGCAGATACTGGGGTCTACCTCTTCCCACTTGTACAGAGTTTGTTTCACCGGATCTGCGGGGCCCTGCAAATAGCTTTCTTGCACTACTTGAACTGGCACCGTTGTCAGAAATCTTTCCCATTTTCAGTAAGCTCTCAATTCTTTCCTCAGCTATAACCACGTTTGCAAAGCTGGTGGAAGAAAATGCAGCCAATCTGTCAATATAAGTACCCTAGAGAGTGTTCATGAACATATTTGCCATCTCCCTTTCTGACATTGGGGGTTAGACGGCAGCAACTAGTTGCCTCCATATTTGGGCGTACTCTCTGAAACTTTCTCGGGAAGATTGTAACATTCCCATCAGAAGGGTTCTGTTTGGAGCCATGTCCAAATTATATTGATATTGACGGATGAATGCTTCGGCCAAGTCTTTCCAATTTCTAATTGTGGCCCTGGTCAAGTGAGAGTACCATTCCCGGGATGCCCCCGTCAAGCTATCCTCGAAGTAAAACATCCACAGTTTCTCATCCAAGGTGTAGGTTTTCAATCTCCCCAGGAAAGACAGAAGATGGGTACGTGGGCAGGATGTGACATTGTATCTTTCAAAACAAGGAGGTTTGAACTTATGAGGAATTCTAACCCCCTCCACTAATCCCATGTCCATGACACCAAAACTCAGAGAGTTTTGGGATTCAAGAGACCTTAGCTTTTCTGCTATTTCATCCAACCGACGATCATAAACTTCGTCTCCAACCCAACCACATTAAATTGTTCTGCCTGAGGATCCTCCTGCAAGGCCCTCCCTCCAATGTTGCTTTGGGTGTTTCTTATAGAATTGTGTCGCTCCCAAAGATTTGCATCCCGGTACAAGCGCGAACGATCGGCAAAAAGGAGAATGAAGTGAAGATGAATAGAGTCTCCAGCTAGGAATTTTTATCCCGAAGGAAAGGTAATGCTGCATAAACCTAGAAACAGATGGATAAGACGGTTGCGAACCAGAGAAACTGGGAAAGGGGATTGGTTACAACCTGGGAAGGTATTAGCACCCAGATTGTCTGTCATACTCGACGGGATCCACGCTTACAAGATTGTGTTTAAAGGGGTAGTGTCTGTGCTATCTGTGTGCAAAAGTTGGAAAAGAATGTACAAGTGTTAGTGCAAGAAAATGAAGTGAGGTGCTCAGGAATGAGGCTTAAAAAGAATGTTGAAAGAGGGGGAAGACACAGAGACTTTTGTTCGATAACAGTTAAGTTATGCCTACGTATCCTCTCGTGCAATGAGGAAGTCAGAACACCGTAGTTCGACTCAAAGAGTCTGAAAGATAAATTGACTGATGAATTGCTTGCTTGTCTATGCTCAAGTGTATGACTTGTCTGACTCAAGTGCTAACTGTCTTGCATTAGACAGAAGAAGCGAGTTCTCATTTGTGAGTGAAGATGATGAGAAAAGAATCCCGAAGGAGACGATTATTGTTTGTTTTTGTGTTTTCAGTTTTTTATTGTTTTTAGTGTTCGTCATAAGTTAATGAGCTTAAGCCTAAACCAAGGGTTAGTAAGCTCATTATATCCTCCCTTTGATTAGGGATAATGAGAATACTTTAAGTATGCGATAAACATCTCAACTTAATTACCATGATGATATAGGATTAAGATCATTAACCTAATTGTGATTATTTAGATGTTTTTGGGTTTTTGTTTAGTGTTAAGTAATGAGTTTAAGCCATAAGCAAGGATTAATGAACTCATTACACTATCCTAATAGAAGGATAATAGATGAGAACACTTAAGCTGAGGAAGATACCTAAACTTAATCCATGATTAGGGATTAACCTCATGACAAAACAAGCCTTTATTAAAGTGGATTTTAATTAAGGGTAAGATTAAGAAGTGGATTTTATGGTTTGTAAGACAACTTGAGGGGGACTTGTCCATTAAACACTAGGGTTAGTCCTTCTTAACTAACAAAGGAAGAATTAGAACCCTAATGTAAGGCCCAAGTTACAAGTTAATGTCTTAGTGATTATTAAGATGGATTAATTAAGAGGTTTAAACAAATTAAGGCTTTAACACTTAGTATTAAAGTTATACACTCCATCCTAAGAGAAGGATGCAGGCATAACCCTAATTCCAAAGTCCAAAAGCCTTAAAGGTTTAGTCTCTAATGATGAGGTGAGAAGAGAGACACAAAGAAGACTCAAAGGTAAAAGCTAAAGGGGGACTAATCACAACCCTAATTATTGTCATGCTTGGATGTTCCTATGGTTTATGAGGCTTAAAAGAGATCTTCAGAGAATCCACCAATAGAAGAAGAATATGGAAGGAGGAGAAGCAGAAGAAACAAGTTATTTACTTCACTGAAGAAGATAAGTAACTAGGAGAAAGAAAATGAGAGATGAACATGAATTAGCAAGCTCACTCTAAGGCAAAGAAAAATGCAGCAATGATGCATATGAAGAAGATGAATAGAAATGAGAAGTGAAGGCAAATTCACTTCTCAAGTTACTTACCACCTGAAAATGTTAGCACAATATGCATAAGGAAAGAAATGATATGAAATGATGTATATGAATGGGCAAATGCCAAAACCAGAAGCAATCACATGATGCAAATGATGCTATGAGATGATGCAAAGGCATACCAAGTGTTATGAATGTTCATACAAAGAGAATGAATGCAAATGAAGCAAATGGGAAACATGAAAATACAAGGATGTTTATGAAATGAAATTGATGCAAAGCATAGCAAATGTATGAAGAAATGACCAAGAAATGTTCAAGCAATGTCTTAAAATGTCTAAGATGGCATACAAGTGCTTAAAATGTCATGACAAGTTCACATATTCATGCAATGCAATGTAAGATGCAAGTATGGATGCAAGATTAGGGTTACATGAAAGGATGAGATGAAAATGACCAAAACAGAAGCAAATCACATGATAAAAAATTGCAAATGAGTTCAAACAAACCCTAACCCCATATGATATCACAACCCAAAGGGGAAGGTCCAACTCTTAACCTAAAAGAAGTTATGATTTTTCTAAGTTAACTAGGGTTTTTGGGTACCTTAAGAGGGAAAATGCAAATCAAATGGAAAATCCAAGATAAATTCATGACAAAAATATCCTAGAAACTACATGCTATATGGAAAACAATGCAAAAAGGATCATTTTCAAACCCTTCATGGTTAGGCAGAAAAGAATTTTCAAAGTTAGGGTTCTAAAAAAGGAATTTTATGAACCCTAAATTCAAGAAAAATGTCAAAATTGGATCAAAGCCAAAAATAAATTTGTATGAATGGTTTGATAATGTTTCTAAATGTCCTAAGATGAAATGTGATTTTTTTTGTGATTTTTGGAAACCAAAATGGTATTTTAATTAATTAATTTCCATTAATTAATTAAAATAAACATTTAAATATTTTTAAAATGATTTTTTAATGCAAAAAATAAAAATAAAAATATTTTTGGGTGAAGAAAAATAATTGAAATTAAAATGCAGGAGGAAATATTTTTATGATTTTGCTAAGTAATTTAAATAAAATGCACAAAATAAATGAATAAAAATGAAAATAAAATGAATTAAAGGGAAAGTCAACTAATCCTAAGGCTGAAATTCAAACTTGGGAGGGAAAGATTGACTGCGCGCGCAGATCAAAGGCGGGGACTGAATCTGGGATTTAATTAGGTTTTAAAATTAATTAATCAGGTTTAATCCTAATGAACTAATCTGAGCCATTCACTGCCTAACCCTAATCCTCATCTAACAAGCAAGATTCAAACTTCCCTAATTATGTGGATTAAACCCTAATCAGTTTCAGGTGGCCGAAGAAGACTTCCGGTCGTCTTCTCCGGCGAGACCAAACTGCAAACTTCTTCCCTAGGTCATTTCCAGAGCTCTAAAGCTCCAGATCACATCCTCTAACAACCCTAAGCAAGATTCAACCCTAAAAATTCATTTCTCATGCATCAAACTCAAGATTCGAAGAAGAACATAAAAATGGCAAAACTTTTAGAAACACGATACAGGCTCAATACTCAATCATTTTCAAAACCAACAAGTGCAGTGTGATCAGTGAAGCATATAGATCATTTCTATAGCATAAGAAACAAGTTCTGGAAAAAAGTTTGAAGGTGGCTACCTGAGCTGAAGCTTTCACTTTTGGAGCTTTTGGACCTCTTCTTTTGTGCAAATCCACCTTACTTGACCCCCTGATGATGTTGCAATGCTTGGATAGAGTTTAGAATGGCTGGATTGAGTGGTTGCACCTCAACTGGTCTGAAATCGTGTTTGTGTTTGGCTGGCTTTAATGGCTTGGTAATGGTTGGGAAATGTTCTAATGATGATGGTGAGTTGAATGGTGAAGTTTATTTGAAGTTTGAGTGGCTGGACAGAGTGTTTCGAAAGTTTGAAGCTTGAAGGTGATTTTGTGAAACTTGGTGCATCTGAGGTTTCAGGCTTGTGTGTGTTATGCATTAGCTTGCTTTTGGTCCACATAACATAACCCTATTGACTAGAGAGTGGTTGTGGCTGCAGCTGATTGGTATGGGCCCTTTTGCAAAAAGTCAACAAATTGTGTACTTGAGGTATGGGCTCATGTAGCAGTTGTTCTATGGCATGTCCAGGCTCAGCATTGATCAAGGAGAGCCATGGGATTGAGATTGTGCAGCTGGATGGCTTGGAGGGAAAGATCTCATAGGTTTTGCAAGTGTTATGTGATTTTCTCCTTTTGTGATTTCTTATGATGCAAGCCATAGAAACTTGTGATTCTTTGGGAAATTTTGGTCACAATGCAATGTATTATGTTTGTATGACGCTTAGAGAGTGATTAGAGGTCACAAAATGACTTGGTATGTGAAATTGCAAAATATCCTCTTTGGTGTGAAAGTGAAAATTATAGGATTTTTGCCAACTTTGCAAGGCCATAACTTGAGTTCCATAATGAATTAGAACTTGTTCTTGTACTTTTTGAAAAGGGAATGATCCAATCTACAACTTTCATGACCAACAATGTTTCATTTGAAGCATTTTTGGTTGAGAAAGAGGAGGTTTAAAAACATTCCAAAAATGGAAAGTTTCCATTACAAGTCATTTCCATTTTTGGCAACTTTTGGTTTAGCTCAAATTTCATCAATTTTGTGAACTTCCAAGCACTTCAATGATCAAATAAAGATCATATAACTTCAATTTGATGAAAATTCCACTTCAGTTCCATTGTTGGGGGCCTCAGATGCCCTGATTTTGCTCTGACTTGCTCAAGAAGTTACCTAATGAACAGATGATTTCCACAATGAATTTCTTCATCAAACTTGGTACATGTGATCCTTATAACATATTGAGACTAATAGAAACAAGAATGACCCAAAAATTTGGAATTATGGCCTCTGAAACCAAAACCCTAATTTCAGGTCATCTGTGCAGTGAAACCCTAGCTCTGTTTCCATGATTTCCAAGTTCTTGTGATTTTTTGACTTCCTTGATCTTTGAGGGATATAATATGATGATAGAACACACATGGACCCTCTTGGAATGATTGGAGACCTTTGGAGTGGCTCAGCTGGATTCTTGGATTGCTCAAATCACAAAACCCTAAATGCAGATGAACTTGAACTAATGTATTGAAACAAAAATGCAATATGAGATAGTATGCTTATGCTAATGCAAACATGAAAGATCACAAGCCAATGGTGTGAAAAGGAGTGAGGGCAAATTTGGGGTGTTTACACATTGATGTCTGGGTTCAGATGAGGTCCAAACTCTGGTGGATCAGTACGAGGCTCTACGTGATCGTTGTTGCTGGTACCCCCTGTACCCGGATGGTTTTCCTCGGGAGTTTGTCCCTCGACTAACTCTCTCAGTCTTTCCTTGCTTTGAGCTAAACCAGTCATCACTGCCATAAATTGATTCATTTGGGCCCTTATCTATGTCCTTTCATTATCCATTTGGGTCCTCACATCGGTCAAATCCTGTTGAACCTGATCCATTTGTAATCCCGGAAGGTTGTTTCTTGTCGGATACCGGTGCACTCTATTGACGGGGAACACTCTTCTTCGAGCAATATTTCCTGAAATCACAACAAAGTGAGAAACAACAAAAACAAAAACCTACAAAACAAAGAAATGATGTTAGTATGCAATGCAGGATGCCTATTTGTCTTCCAAGGGTATCCGATTTGTTTTTTTTGGTTTTGACCTTTCCAGACCTCGAGGAAATGATGATGTTGCAGAGAGATAAAAGCCCACAGAATAATACAAACCATATATTACAAAAATGTGAAGATACATAATTTGATTACAATAAAGTTCCCATGGTGGGTTAAGATACAACAACAAAATCAAAAGTACAAACAAAAGGAGATACAAGTACAAGGAAATCAAACATCCAATCCAAAGTCATCCTCTCTGACTTCTTTCAGGAGAGCCTCAGTCACTGGGCCAACTGGGTGCTTTGTGATGGTCCTAATAAGAAGGTTCCTGGTGGCAATGGCACTGGTTAACTTCTTGAGTTTATCCTGGTATTTTGATCTCTTTAACCCCGCCCAGAGTTTCAACTCAGAGATCTCCTTTTGTGCTGCTAACAAGTATGCCCGATTTTTCTTCTCACTAGCCTCCAGCTGCACTATCTTAGCCTGGGTCCTTTGATCTTCTTGTGCACGAGCCTCGGTGATCCTGATCCACCTAGCCTGACTCTCCTCTAAGTAATTCTCAGCCTTGTCCTTCTGAGTCTTAGCTTCCTTGCAAGCATTCTTCAACACTAACTCTCCTGCTCTAGCCTTTCTGATGTAGTCATCTGTCTTCTCAATCTTGGTCAAGTGCTCAATCTAGAGCTTCTCTAACCTCTCATTATCCAGACAACTGTCATTCCTCTCCCAGAGGGTCTTCTTCAAAGCTTCATAGAGCTGAGTATTCCTTTCTTTCCATTTCTCAAACTCCTCTAAACTGACAGTAGATGCAGGCTCCACTGCTGAAGGTCCAGGTACATCCTCTAAGGTGAATGGAATCTGGGTGATCTGTCCCCTGGTACGAGACCAGTCAAGATACTGAGCTGAGGCTATGTTGTTGCACTTGCCAAGGATAGCTATCCCCTTAGTCTGAATATTTTCCCAGGCCCAGGTTGCCTGTCTGACAATGGCAAAGTTGTGCTGGATGTCACAATAAAGGGTTTCTGTCAACTCTTGCCCTCTTGGGTGATGTACCAAGGCATACCCTAATTGCCTTTTGAAAAGCAAAGGGTTGTAGTTGATGCAACCATTTACTCCAATCAAGGGTACATTGGGATACTGCCCACAGCTAGTAATGATATCTTTGCCCTTGGTGCTCTTAGTGCACCATCTGATGTCTTTTGATGTAAGGGCAATCATCCTTTTATCCCAGTTCCTTGGCTGATGAGGGTTCAAGAAAGTGTCTGACTTCGACAAGTGTCTTAACAACCAACAGTAGAAGAGGGGTGCACAACATCTGACCAATCTTCCCCTTTGTTTCTCATTCCTTTGATGCACTGAGTAGTATAAGTCTCCAAGCAAGGTAGGGACTGGATTCCTCAACAGGAAGAGGTGAATAGCACTCTTGCTTACAAACTTTGGCTCGTCTTCAAACAAGATAACTCCATATATACTGAGGGCTAGGAGAGCACAAACAGTTTCCTACTTCACTGCTGCAGCATGCAGGGTGGCCTGAGTAACCAAGAAATCCAAGTGAAGGCCTGCGATTCTAGCCTTACTGGTCATGCTCTGGTCAATGAGGGTGGACTCTAAGTGCAAATCCTTAGTTATATCCTCATTCTTGGGAGCAACCATCTCTGGGTTGAAAGGAATTCCCCTCCTGATTGGGACACCTAACAACATGGAGAACTCTTCCATCAATGGTCCCAACTGAAAATCTGGGAAAGTGAAACATCTGAGAGGAGGGTCATAGAACTATAGACATGTGTGAATCATGCTCCTCTGGGATGCATCCAGGTCCATGATCATGTCCATAATGCCACCATAATGTTCCCTGTATAAGGGGACATGATCAGGAGTGATGAGAGACTGCATATGCCTGATGCTTATCAAGATGGGCTCAAAGAAATGATAGGTGATGTTGCTCTTCCTGGATATGTCCATGCTGACAATGGATGCTGATGAAGAAGATTGAGGAGAAGCACTGATGAAGGTAACTACTGAAAACTAATGAAGATAGCTAGAGAAAGTAATGAAGAAGAACCCCTGAAGAAGATAACTGATGAAGAGGATGATACAGATAGATGAGCAGTAGAACAGGTCAAAACTAAACCAAAGATAAGATGTGGATACCCTGTAAAACAAATAGACAAATGTTAAATGATGTAGAATGATGTATGCAGAATGATATGCAAAGGGTTTGTGATCAAGTGCTGGATCTGTTATCTTCCTTGATAGGGTCCATGTGTGTTCATAAGTCCAGATGGAGGCTTAGAAAACCAGTAACCAGGTGGGGGACTCAAATAAAGAGTCACAAATACAGGGTTTCACAAGAACGGTCCAAAATGGTACAACCTTAACAAACTAGTAACAAGGTATGATGTGGCCAAGGGTTCCTGCAAACCTGTAAACATCCCAACCCCCTCACATGTATTGTTCTAGAACAAGGATCATCAGACTTGGATCAGTTATGAGAAGTGTAAACACTTCTAACCCGGAGGTACCGTGTTTGCAATAACCATAAAGGATCCTCCTCTAATTCACCTCATATGCTGAAGGTCATAAAAGGTCATCCAGACTTAGCAGGCTTCCCAAATAGCCCTAGTACTACAGGAAATCCGTAGCACAGAGTTCTCAAGAAGAAACCCATGTCTGAACCGTGTTTCATATTCCCGCACCAGACCGAAATGGAATGGGAAAGAATATGAAGCCACTCTATCTTATGTGTCACTCAGGTCCCTGGCATGGAACCTTAATCACTCAAAATCCCTCCCACCAAAGGAAACAACAGATCCAGCACAGATGATGATAACAGTATGAAATGCATAAAACCGTAAATGAAAGCAATAAATAAAGTTGTACAGAAAGCAATAAATAAAGCAATAAACAATAAGCACAAGTAGCACATAACACCCCCGTAAACACAAATCAAACAAGCGCTAGGAGAAACCCACAAAAAGAACCAGAAGCCCTGGTTGCAAGATAAGTCCCCAGTAGAGTCGCCAAGCTATCGCTCCCGAAGTTTACATCCCGGTACAAGCGCGAACAGTCGGCGAAAGGAGAAAATGAAATGAAGATGAATAGAGTCGCCAGCTAGGCATTTTTATCCCTAAGGAAAGGTAATGCTGCATAACTGCATAAACCTAGAAAGAGATGGATAAGACGGTTGAGAACCAGAGAAACTGAGAAAGGGGGTTGGTTACAACCTGGGAAGGTATTAACACCCAGATTGTCCGTCGTACTCGACGGGATCCACGATTATAAGATTTTTTTTAAAAGGGTAGGGGTATGTGCTATCTGTGTGCAAAAGCTGGAAAAGAAATATACAAGTGTCAGTGAAAAAGGGTGAATGCTCAGGAACTGAGGCTTAAAACAGAATGCTGAAAGAGGGGGAAGACACAGAGACTTTTGTTCGATAATTGTTAAGTTATGCCTACGTATCCTCGCGTGCAATGAGGAAGTCAGAACACCGTAGTTCGAATCAAAGATACTGAAAAATAAAATTGACTGTGAACTGCTTGCTTGTCTATGATCAAGTGTATGACTCGTCTGGCTCGAGTGCTAACTGTCTTGCATTAGACGGAAGAAGCAAGTTCTCGTTTGTGAATGAAGATGATGAGGAAAGAATCCTGAAGGGGACGATTATTGTCTGTTTTTGTGTTTTTAGATTTTTATTGTTTTTGGTGTTTTGCATAAGTTGATGAGCTTAAGCCTAAATCAAGGGCTTGTAAATTCATTATATTGTCCCTTTGATTAGGGATAATGAGCCTACTTAAGTATGAGATAAGCATCTCAACTTAATTACCATGATGATGTAGGATTAAGATCATAAACCTACTTGTGATTATTTAGGTGTTTTTGGATTTTTGTTTAGTGTTAAGTAATGAGTTTAATCTCTAATCACAGATTAGTGAAGTCATTACACCATCCTAATAGAAGGATAATATATGAGAACACTTAAGCTGAGGAAGATACCTCAACTTAATCCATGGTTAGGGATTAAATTCATTATATAACAAAGCCTTTATTAAGTGGATTTTAATTAAGGGATGAGATTAAGAAATGAGTTTTATGGTTTGTAAGACAACTTGAGGGGGACTTGTCCATTAAACACTAGGGTTAGTCCTTCTTAACCATAAAGGAAGAATTAGAACCCTAATGTAAGGCCCAAGTTACAAGATGAAGTCTTAGTTATTATTAAGATGATTTGATTAAGAGGTTTAAACAAATTAAAGGTTTAACACTTAGGATTAAAGTTATACACTCCATCCTAAGAGAAGGATACAGGCATAACCCTAATTCCAAAGTCCTAAAACTTTAAGAGTTTAGTCTCTGATTATGAAGATTAGAAGAGAGACTCAAGGAGACTCAAAGGTAAAAGCTAAGGGGGACTAATCACAACCCTAATTATTATCATGCTTGGATGTTCCTATGGTTTGTAAGGCTTGAGAAAGATCTTCAAGGAAGCCACCAATGGAAGAAGCAGATGAAAGGAGGAAGAAGCAGAAGAATAAGTTACTTACTTCATTAAAGAAGATAAGTAACTTAAAGAAAGAAAGTGGGAGAGATGGAACACAAGTGAACAAGTTCACTTAAAAGACAAACAAGATGCAAATTAAAGAGATAAAGAGAAGTGAGAAGTGAAGGCAAATCCACTTCTCAAAGTAACTTACCACCTGAAAATGTTAGCATGAATGCATAAAGTACAAAGCATAAAGAAATGAAATGAAATGAGATGCAATGAGATGAAATGACCAAAGTCAGAAGTGTTTATGCAATTCTAATGTCATTTGAGATGATGCAAAGGCATACAACATGTATATGAATGATCATACAAGAATGAGATGTCATGTAAGCATGCTTTGAAGTTTGAAAACACATGAAAGTTCATGAAATGAAATGAATGCAAATCATGGAAAATGAATGAAGAAATGATCAAGCATGGCTCTAATATATCCTAAGATGCGTAAGATGACATATGAATGCAAGGAATGTCATGTAAAGTTCGTGTATGGATGCATATGCAAGGTGAAAGCAAGTGAACATGAGAAATTAGGGTTACATGGAAGCATGAGATGAAAATGACCAAAACAGAAGCATATGACATGATAAGAAATTGAAACCAAGCTCAAACAAACCCTAATCCCATAATAGGTCACACCCCAAATGAGAAGGTCAGAAGCCTAACCAATCAAAAGTTATGAATTTCCTAAGTTTTCTAGGGTTTTTGGGTGGTTCAAAGGGAAAAATGAAAATCAAATTGAAAATGCAAGATAAATTTATGAGGGAAATGTCCTATAAACTACATGAAATATGCAACACAATGCAAAAATAATCATCTTCAAACTCTTCTTGGTTAGGCAGAAATGATTTTTTAAAGTTAGGGTTCAAAAAAATGAAATTTAATGACCCTTAATTCAAAGAAAATTCACAAAATATGATCAAACCTAAAAAAAAATTTGTATGAAGTGTT
Source organism: Lathyrus aphaca (assembly GCA_963966055.1). Taxonomy (NCBI): domain Eukaryota; kingdom Viridiplantae; phylum Streptophyta; class Magnoliopsida; order Fabales; family Fabaceae; genus Lathyrus; species Lathyrus aphaca. The sequence goes on along the minus strand of OZ014519.1, from coordinate 195,004,207 downwards.
TGAAAATGTTTCTAAATGAATTGGGATGATTCATGATTTTTTTTGTGATTTTTAGAAACCTAATTGTATTTTTAACTAATTAAAAGACTTTAATTAATTAAAAATAACATTTAAATATTTTAAAAATACTTTTTTAATGCAAAAAATAAAATAAAAATCATTTTCAGGTTGAGAAAAATATTTAAAACCAAAATGCAAAAGAAAATATTTTTTGTGATACTTTTTGGTATTTTAAATGAATTATGCAAGAAAAATGAATTAAAATGAAATAAAAATGGATTAAAATGAAAGTAATATGATCCAGAGGCCCATATTCAAACTGGAAAGGGAGGGAATTGACCACGCGCACATCTGGCCGGTCCACATTCAAACTGGCTTTTAATTATATTATAAATTAATTAATCAGGATTAAAAGGTAATGACTCAATCTGGACCATACGCTCACTAACCCTAATCCTCATCTAACGGCCACAAACGTATCTGGGCATTTAATCAGATTTTTTGCCCTAATGACTTTCAGGTGGCCGGAGAAGACCTCCGGTCATCTTCTCCGACCAGCTATTCACCTGAATTTCCTCAAATCACCACCCCAAGCCCCCAAAATCTCCAGAATTGATCAACTAACTACCCTAAACAATAATCCAGCCTTAAAAATCATTTATCATTCATCATCAACAAGATTCGTGTAATACCCCGTATTTTAATTAAATATCTGAACAATATTAATTGGTAATAATATTATTTCGGAATACTCTAAGAAATTTTAATGGAACTAAATAGAGTAATTTATGGGATTATATTTTATTAATTGATATTAGCTGACTCAGAGGTTTTATAAAATATCGGATTAAGAGACATTTTCGGATACTCTCTAATTTTGACCTATCGGTAAAAAAAAATATAAGCTTTTATATTTTATATATATAGAAGATTATGAGAGAAAGATAAAGTTGGTAAGGAAGGAAGAAAAAGAAGAAAAGGAGAAGAGAAGAGAAGAAGAAGAGAGAAAAAGCCCTAAAGCTCCAATTCTTTATTCCCGATCATCCGTCCGTCGAATCAACTCAATCTTTCCGCCAATCTTCATCTCTTAAGGTGGGTTCTTAGTTAGAAACTTTTATCTTTGATTTTGGTTGAGTTTTAGAAATGTTTGTGGTTAGGGCTTAGTTGGAAACCTAAGAAAAATCGGAAGTTTAACGGTTAAAACTCGATTAAAACCTACCTAAAATACTCATATTATGATAATGGATACGTTTGATCATGTCTTGTTGCATTGGTTGAGGTTTGGGAGTGATTGGGTGTGGGGAGAGTGATTTCCCGTAAGGCTGGAACTTCCTGAACTGGTGTAGCTCGCTCAACGAAAGTTCCAGGGCGATTTTCGCTCAGCGAGACCTGTAGTTTCAAATGTTGGTTTTTAATTCGTAACTTATGATTCGGGTGTCCGTTTGAGTGTTCCACATATCGTTTTTAAGCTTAAAACATAATCTATCTATTAATATTAAGAAACATTAATTTCGAGCCGACTTTTACCCGACTATTTTCAAATGACCAAAACTTGATAAATTGGAACTTGTGAGTTAATGGAAATGGAGAAAAGGTACGACTTGTGAGGTATCTAGGTTTCCCTTAAACTCATTTGATTTATGTTTTATGTTCCGTTTTTAGGATCCTCCGTAAGGTCTTGTATAAGTCTCTATGTGGTTACTATGTGTTTCCCTAGAGCATCTGTAAGGACTTGAGGTATCTGTTGTGTATGTATGTGCGTTGATTTGAGAAGTGTAGACTATAAGTCCTCCGTAAGGTCTTGAGTAAGCCTTGAGGTGGGTTATCCTTAGTCCCACGTGAAGCATCCGTAAGGACTTGGGGCAAGTGCTATTCTAGTTATGTGTCAATCTTGAGTAAGTCTTGAGGTGGGTTATCCTTAGTCCCACGGGAAGCATCCGTAAGGATTGAAGCGTGTGTTATGTCTTTTCCTCCGTAAGGTCTTGTATAAGTCTCTATGTAGTTACTATGTGTTTCACTAGAGCATCCATAAGGACTTGAGGTAGACATTTCTCTTCGTGTCTTTTGAAATCGTGTGTGGACCCTAGTTTACCCCATGTTCTTGTTCCTTGTGTAAATTTGTTGGTGAAGCATGCGAGTTTCGTTGGAAATGACCCTTAGAGCCGAGAGAACTCTAAGATAGTGAACCCACTGAGATGTTTTATCTAACCCCATGTTGATGTTGTTATTTCAGGTACTTCAGGTTCCGCTCAGGGTAAGGATAAGGCGACTTGATTATCCTTACTAGTTGATGGCTTAATCTTCCGCTGTGGACTTTTGAGATCTTCGGATCTAGTTCTTAGATCTTTTTTAGTTGAACATCTTGTACTATTATATAGCCTTGTTTAGTACCCTATGTTGTAGTGGCTATATTTAATACAATGTGTCGCTAAGAACTTATTTGTATTTCAGTACCAAATTATTAATATTATGTATGAAACATATGCTTTATGTATGTGTTTTGTATATGGGTATTACAATTCGAATCAAAACAGCAAAACAGCAAAACAGCAAAAATTTCAGAACATCATGAAATGCTTAAAACTCAACCATTTTCAAAAATAAAGACATCAGCATGATCAGTGAAGCATGAGGAATCATTCTATAACATGAAAACACATTTCTGGAAAAAAAGTTCTTGATGGCTACCTGAGTTGGAGCTTTGCAATCTGGACTTTCAGAGCTCTCCCTTTGTGCAATCCACTCCCTTCTGACCTCCTGAAACTAATGGCGAGCTTGAATGAAGCTTAGAGTGGCTATTTGGGGTGCTTTGTTTCTGAAGTTGCAGAAATCGTATTTGTGTTTGGCCGTGTTTTAAGCTATGGTGATGGGTGGGAAATGATCCTAGGGTGATGTTGAGTTGATTGGTGGAAGAGTTTGTGATTTTTGTTGGCTGTGTTATGAAATTCGATGAAGGGAAGGTTTCTTGAGGTTTTTGTGATTCTGAGTGTGTGTATGGATTCAGGCCTCAATGTTGTGTGTTATGAGTTGCTTATGGTCCACATAAACAATGTTAATTGGCCAGAGAGTTGTTGTGGCACAGGCTGATTGGTATGGGAGCTTTTGCAAAAAGTCAAGATTTTGTACTTTGAGGTATGGGCATGGTGCAGGTCTGAATTCTTGGGGTGTCTGGCCTCAGCTGACTTTGTTGAGAGCCATGGAATTGGTTTTGATGTGCTGGATGTCTTGGATGAAGAGTTATCACATGTTTTGCAAAATTCCCTCTTTGAAGTTTCTTGGATTATAAGTCATGGAAACCCTAAGTTCAAAGCACAATTCTGATCCTTTGAGGTTTGTTTGACATATTGTGAAGTGTTTGTGCACATTAGAGGTCATTAGAATGCTTGAATATGCCAATTTGCAAAATCCCTCTTTGACATGAAACTTGAAATTTTAGGATTTTTGCCAACTTTGAAAGGCCATATCTTGAGTTCTAGGATGAATCAAGACATGTTCTTGTACTTTTTGAAAAGGGAAAGACCTAATCTACAACTTTCATGACCAAGAATTTTTTATTTGAAGCATTTTTGGTTGAGAAAGAGGAGGTTGAAAAACTTTCCCAAAATGGAAAGTTTCCATTACAAGTCATTTCCATTTTTGGCAAGTTTGCAAATGGCTCAAAATTCTTCAATCTTGTGAACTTACAACCTCTTATAAGATCAAATAAAGATCATAGAACTTCAATTTGATGAAAATACCCATTTGGTTCCATTGTTGGGGGCCTCAGATGCCCTGATTTTGACTTAACTTATTCAAGAAGTTACCTAATGAACAGATGACTTCCATAATTAATTTCTTCATCAAACTTGGTACACATGATCCTTATAACATCTTAAGAACAATAGTAACAAGAATGGCCCAAAAATTTGGAGTTAAAGCCTCTGAAACCAAAACCCTAATTTTGGTCATCTGTGTAGTGAAAACCATAGCTCTGCTTCTATGCCTTGCCAGTTCTTGTGATTTCTTGACTTCCATGAACCTTGAGGAGTATAATATGATTATAGAACACATATGGACCCTCTGGGAAAGCTTTGAGGCCTTTGGGATGGCTCAGATGGAATCTTGGATTGCTCAGATCACAAACCCTAGATGCAGATGAACTTGAACTATGCAGATGAAACAAATATGCAATATGATGTTTATGCTTATGTTAATGCAAACATGAAAGATCACAAGCCATGGTGTGGTATGAGTGAGGGCAAATTTGGGGTGTTTACAAGTTGGCTTGGAATACCATAACGAAAGATGATATTGTTTTTTATAAATCGGACGAGCACTTGTCGGGTTACATTGGTGTATGATATTGCTTCGACCCACTTGTTGAAGTAGCCAATGGCTACCAGAATGAACCGATGTCCGTTTGAAGGTTTGGGTTCGATCATTCCAATCATGTCGATTCTCCATACTGAAAATGGACATGGCGAAGAGAAAGCCATGAGAAGTGTTGAAGGGATATGACTCTTATCAGCATAAATTTGACATTTCGTTGCATGCTTATGGCAATCGGCCTCCATTGTTAGCCAGTAGTATTCTAATCAAAATATTTTCCTTGCCATCATATATCCGTTGGTACGAGTGAGTACCAAAGGATCCTTCATGAATTTTTTCATGATCATTTCTGCTCCGTGCTCGTATATGCATCTGAGTAGAACCATGTCAAGGTTTCTCTTGTAAAGTATATCTTAGTTAAGGAAGAAGTTACTTGTTAGTCTTCAGAGGGTCTACCTGTCTTTTCTTTACAACCCATATGGGTATTCCCTTTTCTGCAGGATTTGTTGAATGTCGTAATGCCAAGGTCTTCCACCGGTAGTGTCGCTCCCGGGATTTTCATCCTAGTACAAACGCGAAAGTTGCGTGGAAAAGGTATAGTTTCCAGCCAGACATTTTTATCCCGAATGAATGGGAAAGGTAATGTTGCACGAACCTAAGGAAGAAGGAAAGGACGAGGCCTTGCAACCAAAGATCTGGGTCCGGAAGTCGGTTACAAATTGGGAAGGTATTAGCACCCCAATCTGTCTGTCGTACCCGACGGGTTCCACGCTTGTTAGTCTGTTTCAAAGGGTGAGAAATACGATGTTGTTGAACGAAAAGAATTGCTAACTGGAATGGAAACTGAGATGAGAAATGGAATTGGAAAAGAAAATGGAAAGAAGGGAGAAAATGTAGGGAAAACAAAGAATGTACTCGAATGGGCCCTACCCCACTGCCTACGTACCTCATCAGGAAAATGAGGATCAGAGTCGTCGTAGTTCGTCTAACTAAGGCGGAAACTTGTTTGTGTTTTTTAGGATGACGTTGCCATAGCTCTAGCTCAGGTGTTACCGGCTCTGACTCGAGGGTGTTTACCGTATTATCGTTTGAACTGTCAAGGCAAGTCGCATTCGTCCGCAAAGAATAAGATGAGAAGAAAAGACGTGTTGTCTTGTTGGTTTATTGTCTTTTAGAAGAAGTGTTTTGACTTTATGTTTATCGCGGGTACAACACTAAAGACTATGATACAGGAGTGAATACTTTCCAAGATCGCCCCCAATGGAACGTTTGTAAAGCATTCTAGATGAGTGGAGGAGACCTCCACTAATCATTTCCCATATAGCTTAAGGCTCGTGGCGTATTGTACCTACTTTCCTTTTAAATGTTTTTGATTTTTCTTTAAAGGTGAGAAGTGAGACTCAAATTGAAAGGAAAAACTCTAAGGGAAACTAGACTTTATCCTAAGTTTATTGAGTTTAATGGTGACCTATGGTTAGTGAGGCTTGAAAGATTAAATCTACCTAAGCGGATATTAGACTAGAAACGCTAGTACGAAAATCAATAATGAATAAAATGGTCCTCTTACGTCATGGTGGGTGAAAACGTGTATGAACCGTAAATGACATGAAACGATGAATCGGGTGGGTTGGTTGTGTGGTGCTGAGACACATGACTTATGGTGTGCAACATACAAGGCTTGTTTTTGGTGTAATGGAGTGGAGCGATGGTAATCTAGGAATCCTAAAGTCACATGAAAATTTATTTATTTATTTGAAAATTTACTCGACGTTGGATCGAGTATTTCTTTATTTTATTTTTGACATTTGGTTTTCTATCGATTCGTTTTATCTTTTCTATCCTAATTATAGGAGCTATACAAGCATAAGAGTTCTAAGATATTACATCACAAAGTATAAACCACAAAAATATAATCGAGGCATAATAAAAATAATCCAAGTCCATAAGCGAATCCTCGAAAAAATACCTTGCACAAAAAGAAGATGTTTGTAAATGAAATGAAGATGCATATGCAACAATATGTAGAAAATGAATTAAGATAACAAAAAGTTGCAAGAATTTCTAAAGCATATAAGGCATAAAACCGAAATAATGTCTAATCGCTTCATGGAAACGCACTTGAACGGTTTCTAAGCCTAAGTCCTAAAACTAAAGGATTGCACATGATATCAACATTCTACAATCAGTAGTTAAACCACACTAAGTCATCCTAATATCCTAAGATCAAGCCTAATTAATTTATGTCCTAATGCACCATAAAATCCTAAGCTAAACTAGATGGATTTACAATGGAAAAGTTGAATGAGATCAAGGCACTAAAAATAGCAAAAGTCCTGAAAAAAATATGAAATTAATTCCCTAGGGTCTCTAACTAGAAAATAATGTTTTTTTAAAAAATATCCTAAAAATTGATAACCTAACTATGTCAAATGGTCAATTAAATCTACCTAAGATCTATTCACAATTCTACACAAACAACACTATCAAAACAGTGGATAAAATGCCCTAAAAAATATAACAAAAATTATTCCAGGTTCTATTATAAGTCCTCTAATCATAGCAAAAAGAATGGGGTAAACAAGATACATGAAGTGGGAGAAATAAAATGTACAAAATTATGTGTTCATGTGAGAATTCAATAGAAAAACAATTAAATGGAAAACCAAAATAAAATCGAAAATGACTAAAATCAGAAAGTAAAAACTCAACAAATTTCTAAAATGAGTTATAAACCTCCCATAATTTTTGGATTTAAATTGAAAACTAAGTAAAAAAAACTAAGAAATATGAGGGGGTGCCAGAAACAATTTTCCAGTTAAGATTAATATATGGGCTTGCGCATGGGGGGTGTGAAAAGCAAGCCGAAAAGCCCATTAGCGCAGCTGGCCTGAAGGAGTATGGTGTGTTCTATAGTAAACTTTTTGACTTGATCCTGGACCGTTTGATCAGGTCTTCCCATGGGTAATCTCATCAAGCGGATCTTAGATGCATGGGCATGGTTGTTATGTGGTGGGAATCACAAAAAAACCTTATTCTTATATCTTGGAAATCCTAAAAGGTGGATTTAATTTATCTTTATTGCTTTTATTATGCTCTTAATATTCCATTATACTCTTAATCTTTTCATTAAACTTAATCTAATAAAACGAATTTATAAAACAAAAAGAAAACAAAAGGCTGAACAAAAATTGCATTACCAAAACCCTGGGTCTTCTTCTCTCCCCATTCGCCGCCGCTGTCCCTTTCAACATCGTCTCCCTCTTCTTCTTCTTCATGCGCCGTTGCGACTTGTTCCTCTTCTTCTCGTCATCATCGCCGACGAACAACAATTGTGGCTCTTCTTCTCCAATGAGCTGCTGCGACTCTTATTCCGTCTTCATCACCGTCAAAAAATGATGCAGATTCATCCGTCTTCGAACACCATTGCTTAACGATGTGCATCATCTATGTGAGGTTTCTCTCAATTATTCATCCTCGACAATGAACCATGAAAGATTTCGAACACGGATGTGACGTAGTGAAATCACCAATTCTGATTCAGGTATGAGCCGTCGTTCTTGTTCTCAATCCGATTTCGTAACTTCTTCTTCTACTCCATGACTTTTGTTTTGTTTTGATTTGATTCGTTGTTGTTTTGTTGGTGTCGCGAATCGTGAACCAATGAGGAATTAAAGAGGCTTGTTAACGAACTGAATCTGAGCTTTTGTCGTTGAATCGATGTTCAATGATGTATTGTAGAGGAAGATTGAAGTATGGTGATGAATCTTGATGAAGATGTGTGATGCGGTTTTGGATGTGAGGTCCAAGATGGATGATGAATGTGCAGATTCTGAGAGGGTTTAGCTGTTGGCGAAGATGAAGATTCCGAGAGGTTTTGTAACTGCATTTTTCCTTCAGTTTCCTCTGTTACTTTTTCTGCAGGATTCTGTTATGAATCCTTTCTGTCAATGGTTGATTTTTTTGCAGGTTTCTAAATTGATGGAGATATGGTTAAAATATGGTGAAGGATTGAAGATTTTAGAAGGTGAAGATTGGTGAAGTCTTGGTTGGAGAGAGTGATGAAGGTTCAAGGTTATGTGTTTGAAGAATGAAGAATTAAATATTGAAGAGGGATTAAAGTTTGCAGAAATTGATCTTGGAGACTGAAGCTGAGAGCAAGATCCGTTTTTTTATTCCGATTGGGAGAGATTGATGATTCTTTTAGAGAGAGAGATCTTAGAAAAGGATGAAGAGCTACTCTGTATTGATCCCCTTTTTTCTTTTGATAACTGGTCTTTTTTTTGTTTTTTTTTTCGAAACCTCGTAACCGACTTTCTGTTATATCTTTCTTCTGCTGAATTCTCAGCTATGGTGTAACCAATTTTTCATGATAATTTTTCTCTTGAATTTGTAACTGATTTTCGGTCAAGTCCCCTCTCCTGAATCTTTCTGTTATATTTTGTATGTAAGAGTTAACGAAACTTTTTCAGTTTGTTATCGGTTAACTCTTTTTGGTTGAAAACTTCGTAATCGACTTATCTCTAGAATTTTCTGGCGTAATTAGTTTTTGTGAGTATTTTGTTGTAATTGCAACACATTGGCAGATATAGAAAGAAACAGGGTCATTTGATTTGTTATGGCTTTATCCATAACCTTCAGCTTTAGCATTGAGTGATTAGGGGTACCGCATGAAATTCTGGGATCAGGTACGTGATGTCGAATCAGATGTTTAAACACTTGAAGACTTAAACAAAACTTAAAGTGCAAGTAAACTAAATAACACAGGAAATTATTAACCCAATTCAGTGTATCTCCACACTTACATCTGGGGGCTACCAAGCCAGGAAGGAAATCCAATATAAGTAATATTAATTCTGGAATTAAACAAACCAGTTTAACCCTTCACTTAATATCTACCCAAGGCAATTTCTACCTAAGACACAACTTAGATATGAGTACCTACTCACTCCCCCTCAATCACACAGTGATATTTTACAATGTTTAATAAAATTGAAGTCACACTTCAAACACAACAGCTTGATCTTACTTAAAACTTTTAATCAAGACACAATACACGTTTTCTTAAAAGCTCATAAAGTGATACACAATTAAAACCTGCTATAAAACACAAACACTCTTTTTGGTCTTCTAAAATTCGTACTCTATTCTGAGAGTTTCTGTTCCTTAAATAGATGCTTGATTTTTGGGCTTTTTGCAATTTATCCAGTCCTGATAAATATCACAGTCATCACCTTGAATTAGGGTTAGTTAGTTTGTTACTTCATAGATTCAAGGTGAGTTAGTTATTTTGTTTCACTGAAGTCAGATAACTAAGCTCCCTACAGATGCGCCCTGTATTGCTTATCTCTTTTCAATTAATTCCAGATAAATTCCCTGAATTTGCTCAGTTCTGTTATGCATCATTTAAGTCTGGTAGCAGGTTTACGATGTCACAACATCTGGTGTGACATCCTGATGTCTGAACTAAATTCATTAACAGTTACTCTGTTTGTCAATGTCACAACATCTGGTGTGACATCCTGAACTTGACTTAAGTTCATTAACTGTTACTCTGTTTGTCAATGTCACAACATCTGGTGTGACATCCTGATATCTTGAACTAAATTCATTAACTGTTACTCTGTTTGACAATGTCACAACATCTGGTGTGACATCCTGAACTAAGTTCAACACTTCTTGTTTGTCAAAAATTCTGCCAATTCTTAACATCTACAAACTCCCCCTTTGGCTAATTTTTGGCTAACACAATCTTCTGGTTTTATCAGAGTGCAGCAGAGTTTTATTTATCAGAGTGCAGCAGAGTTCTTTTCTGTTGAATCATGTGAGAGTTATAATAATTTGCTCCCCCTCAAACCTGTATGTATACTGACTTGTTCAACAGAATTTTATATTAAAAAAAAACTTAGTTCAGAAGCAGGCATTAAACAGGCAAACAGCAGCAGGCATTGTTCATTACTTCTCCCCCTTGTTAGACAGAAATTGGGACCAAATTTTACACAAGCAGAGAGAAAAAACATTCAAAATTACAAAGCCAAAATTACAATGCTGAAACAGGAAGTACACTTTCCACACACACATTTTCACTCAGATTCATCATATTCAGTATCTTCTTCATCCTCAGACTCAACATCTGATCCATCAACCTTCTAAGCACCCTCTTCCAGCTCCAGCCTTTGAATTATTTCCTCAAGCTTTTTCTTCCTAGCATCCATCTCTTTGCAAGTGGTCTTGAGTTCTGCAATCAAGGCTACTTTGGATATAGGAGTCTTGACATTTGATGGTCCAGCAGATGTCCCACTGGGAGCTTCAACATCTGCAGCATGATGGCTCAGAAATAGTTTGTAGTGGAAGGACAGTGGACTCTCCCTCTTGCAGACTGAATCCTTCTCAGTAAGGATGTCTGGATATTGGTTGAGGATGATTCCACAAATCAGAGAGGGAAAAGCTATTGGGAGCTTGGTTGCTGATGTTCCTGCATGCTTTAGGGTTTGATCAAAGATGTAAGCCCCAAAGTCCAACTTTTTTTGGGTGCCTACAGCACAGATGAATCTTCCCATTCCAGTAGCTATAGAAGAAGTATGGTTTGTGGGAATCCAATTAACAGTTCCAATCTTATGCAGCATAGCATACTTCCTTGTTAGCAAGCTGACAGAAAGTTTGCATTTGACTGGCCAAGTTTTGACCTGGTTGGCAGTGATGATCTTGCCGACTTGGTTGTCAGTTTTGCCCAGTTCATTTGGCCCATCAGACTCTCTCCCCATCAGACTTGGTTGTGTTGTGTTATGTTGCATTTGGTCCACTTATCACTCTTGGATAGGTCTGTGGAGTGGTTGTGCCCTATTGTGATTGGTATGGGTCTTTATGCAAAAAGTCAAGTTTTGTGTAAGAGAGGTATGGGTCAATGGTAGGCCAAGGACAATAGGGGTGTCCTGCGCAGCAAGGAATGAGGAGGGCCATGGGATCAGTTTTGAAGCCAATTAACAAGTGGATTAGGGTTTGTATGATGTTTTGCAACTTTTTGACTTTTTGCCCCTTTTGTGATTTCTTGATCCACAAGTCATGAGAATGGACAAACTCTTGGTGCATTCTGAATTTTAGGCCTTGGTGTATGTTTGTACAAAGATTAGAGGTCCATTTGAAAGCTCAATTTGCCTTGGCAAAGGGTTTTGCAACTTTGCCTCTTATGTAGAAAACTTGAAATTATGTGATTTTTCCCAACTTTGACAAGCCATAACTTTTGATCCAAAATGAATTAGGACAAGTTCTTGTACTTTTTGAAAAGGGAACGATCCATTCTACAACTTTCATGACCAAAGTTTTCTCATTTGAGGCATTTTTGAATCAAAAAGAAAGGGTTGAAAAACTTTCCCAAAATGGCAAGTTTCCATTACAAGTCATTTTCCCAAAAAGGCAACTTTGCAAATGGCTTGAAATTCTTCAATTTTGTAAAATTCTAACATCTTCTATGATTAAATAAAGATCATACACATTCAAAATGATGAAGAATACCCTTTGGTTGGGTCATTGGGGGCCTCAGATGCCCTGATTTTGCACTGACTTGCTCAAGAAGTCAACTCCTGATTAGATGCCTTCCTCATGGAATTTCTTCATGAAAATTGATATGCATGATCCTCACATCATATAGAGATCAATAGAAACAAGAATGACCAAAAAAAATTGAATTTATGGCCTTTGAAACCAAAACCCTACTTCTAGGTCATCTGTGCAGTTAAACCTGGCTCTGCTTCCATGCCATTCTCAGTTCTTGTGATTCTTTGATTTCCTTGACTTTGTGGGGATATAATATGATGCTTGGACATACATGGATCCCTTTGAAATGGTTGATGACCTTTGGAGTGGCTCAAATGGCTTTTGGATGGCTCAGATCACAAACCCTAGATGCAGATGACTTAGAACCAATGCAGTGAAGCAAAAATATGGTATGAGATGCTATGATTGAATTCATGCATATGAAAAGATCACAAGCCATGGTGTGAATGGGTGAGGGCAAATTTGGGGTGTTTAAAGCTGCCCCTATTCAAACATGAGTTAGCTGTGTAGGATGTAAGCAACGGCTTAACAGGCAAACAAGATAACTTGTGGTTGAATACCAAAGACAGTCCAAAATTTGCACTCACAGAATGAAGAAGAAAAGGGATATAGATTGATAAAAGAAAATAAAGTATGATTATAAAGTGCGGGCGACGGAGGACGACCGTCGAGCAGAGGACGACTGCTGGGGAATGAGCAATGACGGGGACGACCGACAGGCTGGGGAAGATGCGGGGGATAAAGCAGTAACGGGGACGGCCGACAAGCTGGGGATATGAGAGATTATGATGGGGACGGCCATCAGATAAAGCTATAAGACTCTCTGGGGATTATGGGTAAATGAAATAAATGATGAGGTACGGTCATCAAAAGTGAAGGACGATCACCTAGCAGGGGACGGCTGCTCTGTTGGGGATAAGATGAGGGACGGTCATCTAAGGTGAAGGACGATCACCTGGAAGGGGATGGTTGCCTAAAAGTATCACGACATAGGAAGAATGTCGGATAAAAAGGTCGACGATGGGGACGGCCATCGGATAAGCATGATGAAGGACGATCATCAAGAGGTGAAGGTCGATCACCTAGCAGGGGACGGCTGCTCTCGGGGTTTACCATGACATAGGACGAATGTCAGATAACAAGATCAACGATGGGGACGGCCATCAGATACAATGATGAAGGACGATCATCAAAAGGTGAAGGACGATCACCTAGCAGGGGACGGCTGCTGAAAATATCACGACATAGGACGGATGTCGGATAAGAAGGGGTTCTAGGTAAAGTGAATGATGGGGATGACCATCAAAAAGGTGAAGGACGATCACCGGCAGGGTACGGCTGCCGAGAGGTATCATGACATAGGACGAATGTCAGATAGAAGGGAAGTTTTACTGGGGGCTCCGCTGGGGAAAAGTAGACACAGACGAGTGCCTAAATTCAAGAAGATATAAATGTTTGACACGGTGTATAGATTAAAGACGCGGACGAGCATCCTTAAGATTATGATACGAACAAGTATCAGTAGAAACAAACGCTTGACACATGTTTTGAGATGATGATACGGACGAGTATCAACTGGTTAACAAAGAACACAGACGAGTGTCGGATCCAAGGGGACTCTTCTGGGGAATAATAGACACAGACGAGTGTCTAAATTCTAAAAAGAGGTAACGGTATCTGACATTGTGTATGGATTAAAGATGCGAATGAGCATCCTTAAGACCATGATACGGACGAGTATCAATAGAAACAAACGCTGACGCATGTTCAGAGATGATGATACGAACGAGTACCAACTGGTTAACAAAGAATACGGACGAGTGTTGAATCTGAGGGGATATAAGTGGTGTATACAAGATACGGACGAGTATTTGTATGAGTAAAGAGTGAGACACGGACGAGTGTTTAATTTGATGGGGAGAGCATGACACGGACGGGTGTCTGAAAAAGTGTTTTATAAACAAATATATATGATTTACAGGGTGTTTAGGTAACAATGCTGGGGAATGTGACACAGACGGGTGCCAAGGATTTGTATGTATATATGTATCTGTGAGTGCAAAGGGGATGCTTTGGCTTTCTACTGGGGATATGACACGGACGGGTGTCAAGAAGTATCTGTAAGTGTAAAAGGAATGTTTTGATGTTCTGCCGGGGAATTTGAGGAAGTATTGGTATATTGTTGATGGATTGCCAGTATTCACAAGTGTTTGATTCAGAACATGGCTCATGATTATGCAGTATGTTTGATTTTTGCCGTAATGCTCCGTTTTAGACGGAATGCCACACTCTGTGGGGAGAATATGATGCGAATGCTATGATTATGCAAAGATACCGATCCGGGATTCGGATCCTGTTGCTGCGAAGATCTCTGGATGATCTGCTCGAAGTGGGCATTCCAGCTGGGGATAAGATCATTGGTATATTTGTTAAGATATATGACTCTGCTTGGGGAAATATGTCACTGATAGCCCTGTCTTGGTGATGAGAGACCCAGCTGGGGGTTTGTAGAAGCTTCCTTCACTCTGTTGTGATTTCTTCACGCGTTGCTCTTCCGGGTAGAGGTTGACGCTCTATGGGGAGATAGTTCACTGGCTTTTGCATTTGGCTGAGGAGGAAGTAATAAATAGTAACTCAGCTGGGGAGAAAGCACTTCCGGTGCTAAGACTGAGTAGATACTGATTTGCCAGCTTGCTGGGGTGAAGCTTTCATGCCCCGTGTTGTGCCTGCAATCCTGAAAAGACAGAGAAACGCACAAGTAATCCTGAGGCATCCCTTACCGGATTCCATCATAGGAGTTTAGACACTCCCGGGAGTAAGTATATTTCCTGCAAGCACGTATTATTTAGAAGAGAAACATCTGTATTTGTGCAATCAATATCTTAAAGACATCGGACGTTTTTGCAAACGAAAATAAAATGTATAAGACGAAACATGACTGAAAATCTGATTTTATTAATTTGTGTGCCCTGAATTGGCAAGATACAGTCAGAGAAACGGATCCCCTGAAATGAGGAGATCGTTACAAATTGAAAGACAAAGAGATGCTGGCAATGTTGATGACGCTTCAAGGGGCTTCCCTTTTGCTATGACTCGTATGACATTTGACGTTCTTCTCGTCTTGCTTTCTGAAGGGGGTTGATTCTGAAAGAAGCTTGATCCTTTCAAAGCTTACCAAGTTGTAAGTGATACAGATGAATTCAGAATGCAGTTGTTCGCGTATTCCCTTATTTTGCATGGATCGCCCTTTCGGGTTTTCAATCCATCGGGATACCCATTTTTGCCTGAGTTGTCCAATGCGGCTTTTCAACTCAGCGGGTGTACATTTTTTTATTTATTTCCCTTATTTTTGCCCGAGTCTTTTATTCTGTTTTTGACTCGCCGGGATGCCCTATTTTTCCTGGACTTACATTCTGTTTTTATGTCCAGCAGGTCTTTTTATGCGAAGTATTTTTTAACTGCATCTGAATTCACAGGGGACGGGAAGTCTTCACCATCCATAGTGCTGAGCATCAGTGCTCCACCAGATAAGACCTTCTTTACTATGAACGGACCATCGTAATTCGGGGTCCACTTGCCCCTGTGGTCTGTATGAGGAGGGAGGAGTCTTTTCAGCACAAGATCTCCTACTTGGTACTCTCGGAGCCTAACTTTCTGATCGAAGGCTTTCTTCATTCTTTTCTGATATAACTGCCCATGACAGATTGCAGCCAATCTCTTCTCTTCAATCAGACTTAGTTGTTCGTATCGGGATCGGACCCACTCTGCTTCATTCAACTTAACATCCATTAGTACCCGCAAGGAGGGTAATTCAACTTCAACAGGTAGGACTGCCTCCATACCATACACAAGTTGATACGGTGTTGCCCCAGTGGATGTTCTGATTGACGTACGGTACCCATGCAAGGCAAATGGTAGCATTTCATGCCAGTCTTTGTAGGTGACTACCATCTTTTGCACAATCTTCTTGATATTCTTATTAGCTGCCTCAACAGCGCCATTCATCTTTGGCCTGTGAGGAGAAGAATTGTGGTGTTGGATCTTGAAGTCCCGGCATAGCTCTGCCATCATTTTGTTGTTCAAGTTAGAACCATTATCAGTAATGATTCGCTCGGGAACTCCATACCGACAGATGATATCTCTCTTCAGAAATCGGGCTACCACTTGCCTGGTAACATTTGCATAGGAAGCTGCTTCAACCCATTTGGTGAAATAGTCAATGGCGACCAGGATGAACCTATGGCCATTTGAAGCGGTCGGTTCAATTTTGCCAATCATATCAATGCCCCACATGGCAAAGGGCCAGGGTGAAGACATCACATTCAGAGGATTGGGAGGCACATGCACTTTATCCGCATAAATCTGGCATTTATGGCATTTTCTGGCATAGGCACAACAGTCGGCGTCCATTGTGATCCAGTAATAACCTGATCTTAGCAACTTTTTAGCCATGGCATGCCCTCCAGCATGAGTACCAAAGGATCCTTCGTGCACTTCGTGCATTAACAAGTCTGCTTTCGTCCTATCAACGCATCTGAGGAGTACCATATCAAAGTTTCTCTTGTACAGGGAACCATCAGTATTCAGAAAGAAACTACCAGCTAGCCTTCTTAATGTCTTCTTGTCATTGGAAGATGCCCCAGGTGGGTATGTTTGATCCTCCAAGAAGCATTTAATGTCATGGAACCAAGGCTTATCATCTTTGGCAACATCTGCTGCAAATATATATGCTGGTCTGTCAAGTCTGGACACTGAAATCCGAGGCACAAAGTTGGCAGCTTGAACTTTGATCATGGATGAAATGGTAGCCAGAGCATCTGCAAACTGATTCTCGTCCCGAGGGATATACTCAAGCTTGACCATTGTAAAGAAGGTCAATAACCTCCTTGTATAATCCCTGTAAGGTATCAGATGATCCTGGTGTGTGTACCATTTGTCGTTGGTTTGATTGATTACCAAAGCTGAATCTCCGAACACAGTCAAAGTTTTGATCCTGAGGTCAATGGCTTCCTCAAGACCCATAATACAAGCTTCGTATTCAGCTTCGTTGTTAGTGCAGTTGAAGGTGAGTTTTGCCGAGAATGGCATGTGAACCCCCTTAGGTGTAATGAGTACTGCACTGACACCACGACCGTTCATATTAACAGCCCCATCAAACATCATAGTCCATTCTTCTTCCGGGTCAGGCCCTCCGGTGTGAACAGGCTCTTCATGATCTTTTGCTTTTATGAACATGATGTCTTCATCAGGGAAGTCAAATCTTATGGGCTGGTAATCATCAATAGGTTGCTCAGCAAGATAATCAGACAATACACTGCCCTTGATGGCCTTCTGAGATGTGTACTGGATGTCATATTCTGTGAGGATCATTTGCCATCTTGCAACCCGTCTGGTAAGTGCTGGCTTCTCAAAAATGTACTTAACTGGGTCCATCTTTGACATCAACAAAGTAGTGTGGGTCAACATATACTGTCTCAGTCGGCGAGCAGCCCACGCTAAAGCACAACAAGTTTTCTCGAGCAGTGAATAACGTTGTTCACAGTCGGTAAACTTTTTGCTTAGGTAGTATATTGCATACTCTTTTCGACCAGACTCGTCATTCTGGCCCAGCACACACCCCATTGACTCTTCTAATACTGTCAAGTACATTATCAAAGGTCTTCCTTCAACTGGAGGCATGAGGATTGGAGGCTCTTGCAAGTATTCCTTGATTTTGTCAAAAGCCCTCTGGCAGTCTTCGTTCCACCTGACCGTTTGTTCTTTTCTCAATAGCTTGAATAAGGGTTCACAAGTTGCTGTAAGGTGAGATATGAACCGGGAAATGTAGTTCAATCTACCTAGAAAACCTCGAACTTCTTTTTCTGTCTTCGGTGCATGCATTTCTTGAATGGCTTTAACTTTATCAGGGTCAACTTCAATCCCTTTCTCACTCACAATAAATCCCAGCAGTTTACCCGATCGCACCCCGAATGTGCATTTGTTGGGGTTTAACTTCAGTTGGTACTTCCTCAGACGCTTGAATAGCTTCAACAGATTTACCAGGTGGTCTTCTTCTGTGAGGGACTTGGCAATCATGTCATCCACATAACATTCAATTTCTTTATGGATCATGTCGTGGAATAATGTTACCATAGCCCGCTAATATGTGGCACCAGCATTCTTCAGTCCGAATGGCATTACCTTATAACAGAACGTGCCCCAGGGTGTGATGAAAGTTGTCTTCTCCATGTCTTCAGGTGACATCTTGATCTGATTGTATCCTGAAAATCCGTCCATGAAGGAGAACACCAAGAACTGAGCCGTATTATCAACCAATACATCAATGTGAGGTAAAGGGAAGTCATCTTTTGGGTTGGCTCTGTTCAGGTCCCGGTAATCCACACACATTCTCACCTTGCCATCCTTTTTAGGCACAGGGACAATATTAGCAACCCACGGCGGATAGCTAGTTACAGCAAGGAACCCGGCGTCCCACTGCTTTTGTACTTCTTCTTTTATCTTCATTGCCATATCTGGGCGAGTACGGCGCAGCTTCTGTTTAACCGGCGGGCAATCTTCTTTCAAAGGCAGCTTGTGCATGACAATATCGGTGTCCAACCCTGGCATATCCTGATAAGACCAAGAAAACACATCCGCATACTCTCGAAGCATATCAATCAGTTGTTCTTTCACTGAGTCTTGTAGGCAGGCCCCGATCTTAACTTCTTTTACATCTTCCGTACCAAGATTAACCGTTTCAACCTCCTCCTGATGAGGGGTGATAACCTTCTCCTCTTGCCTTAACAACCTGGCTAGCTCTTCAGGTAGCTCATAGTCTTCTTCAACCCCTTCATCAGCTTGATTGATCGGATTGTCAAAGTCATACGAAGTCATAGCAGTGTTGTTGTCGGTGCAGTCTGAAAGGCACTCTCTGCAAGGGTTTAGATTGTTCATTTTAGTGATTGCTTTTAATCTTGTTTAGAAAAAGTGGAATGAAGTTTATCATTTTGGAAAACATTGCCATTTTATTTTTGTACAAAAAGAAAAATGAAAAACAGTGAGCGGAAAAGAAAAAGACTCATTTGCAAAAGATGTCTGATATTCATTGATTGATCTGTTTGCACAAAATTACAAGATGGCCCAATTAAAAAACTGAGTCTTGTCATCTTGGGCAAGATGCAAGACTTGATGCATGGTTAAGAATACAGGAAATAATAATTACTCTGCAGGAGTAACTCTTATAATTTCCTGGGAAGACCAGTTTGAGATATGGCTCCCCGGGATCCTTGGACGTATCCAGCTCTCCAGGTTGCGCTCATCTTCCGACTCGTCTTCCAAGTTGTTCACTGCATCCGGGGTGAGCATCCCCCCGCTGACAAAGTTGGGCTTCTTGGCAGCCTCTGATTGATCTTGTTGAGTTGGTTTGTAACCCAACCCAAATCTATCCTCCTTCTTCTCCACGGACAGCAGCTTGCCCCAGCCTTGGGCAGTCCCCTCTTCAACAACCTTCCTGGCTTGCTGATAAGATGTCATGGAGGTTCCTAGTACAGCAGATGCTTCATTAATGTTCAGGGCCTCAAACCCCTGGCTCATAGTTTCATGGATCTCTCCATCCATCTCAATGTATTTGTACATAGCCAGATGGCTAACAAAGATATCTTCTTCACCACAGATAGTGATGATCTGGCCTTCCCACTCGAATTTCAGCTTCTGGTGAAGGGTAGACATAACAGCGCCAACGACATGGATCCAAGGTCTACCCAACAAACAGCTGTAGGCCGGCTGAATGTCCATCACATAGAAGGTAATTTTGAAAGTTTGTGGGCCAATCATCACTGGCAGATCAATCTCTCCAAGCACTGATCTCTTAGAGCCATCAAATGCTCTCACCACCAAATTACTTGGACGTAATGCCAAGCCATCATACTCTAGCTTCACCAAGGCTTTCTTTGGTAGAACATTGAGTGAAGACCCAGTGTCCACCAGTACATGGGATAAAACAGCACCCTTGCATTCTAGAGTGATATGTAAAGCCTTGTTGTGATTACGTCCCTCAGTTGTCAAGTCAGCATTGGTGAAACCCAGTCCATGACTGGTATTGACATTTGCCACCACTGTCTCCAGCTGATTAACAGTGATCTCCTCTGGTACGTATGCTGCGTGCAAGACATTTAGTAATGCATTCCTGTGAGCTTCAGAACACATTAACAGGGATAATATGGAGATCTTCGAGGGAGTTTGGTGAAGCTGATCCACCACTTTGTAATCACTTCTCTTTATAATCCTCATAAACTCGTCTACATCTTGTTCAAAAGATGTCTTCTGAGTTTCCTTGATAATTGGTTCTTCAGATATTACACTTTTTCCTTTTGCTTTGGCAGCGGCTTCTGCTTCGACATTAGGTCTTTGCAATTGTGAGGCAAAAAGGCGTCCACTTCTGGTGAAGCCTCCGCCTCCCCCAACATTATCAATTTGTGGAGAAGAAGTTGAAGAGTCCAAAGTGATTCTCTCCCCATTGCAGTAGAGGTCAGAGCCATAATGCCAAGGTATGGCATTACTGCTTTCATATGGAACTGGTCCAGGCACCGTGATGGTAACTGGACTGACTACTGCGGAAGAGGGTACTGAAATGGTGTGCAGATCGTAGTAAATGGTGACTGGTGACCTGGCAGAAAGTGCCACTGTTTGTTGCTGAAAGTTGTTGTTTGGAGGAACATCTGATGGATCATAATAAATGGTGACTGCTGAGACATCTTTGTTAATTTATGTTGGCGTTGTAGAAGATTCTGCTGAATATATGGATGCTGATGTTGTAGAAGAACTGGTTGTTGACGTCTGGTTTGTTGAAGTGATAGATGAAGCCATTGTTGATGATATTGATGAATTGGTCGGAATGATTGTTGTTGCAGTTGTAGAAGAATCAGGAACTGTTGTCAAAGGAAGTGTTGGATTTGTAGGCGCCGTTGTTGAGATCTGAAGTATACCACTTCTGATAAGACCGTCTATGCCGCTTCTCAAGTTATCACACTCGTTGACCGAAACATTGCAATACCCACAACCGAGCTCGCACCCGGGGAACATCTGGCACTCCAGAAGCTGAGCTTTAATTTCGACCAGAGGTGTCCGAATCTGTCCAACGCTGGTGATTAAGAAAGATGGCTTGTCTTCCTCAATGGCATTGATTCTTGGTCCTCCATGATTGGGCATGGGATTCTTGGTGACACTTGGAGGGGGTGCAAAGTTGAGGGCTTTAGAATCCACCAGGTCTTGTACCTTCATTTGTAAAGCCCTGCACTTCTCCGTATTGTGGCCAGGTGCATTGGAATGGAAAGCGCATCTGGCGTTGACATCATAATTTCTTGGAAGATTGGAGGGATCTGGTGGTGCCAATGTCCTTAATTCAACCAAGTTGAGTTTCAGGAGTTGTGGCAATAGGGCGGCATAAGGCATAGGGATAGGGTCAATCACCCTATTTGCCTGTGATGGTCTCTGCTGAAAAGGTCTTTAGTGTTGATTGTTGTTATTGTTGTTGAAGGTCCTTTGTGGCGGATACTGAACTTGTTGTTGATAGTGAGGTTGTTGTTGTGGTTGGTATGTTGGTTGCTGAGGAATTGGAGCTGGAATAGTGACAGCTGCTACTGACCTATGGACATATTGAGGTCTGCCCCTGCTGGCATGAATGGCATTTGTCTCACCAGTTCTTCTAGGTCCCACAAAAGGCTTCCTGGGGTTACTAGACGAACTTGCACCGTTATCATAAATCTTGCCCATCTTTAATAGGCTTTCAATTCTTTCCCCGGCTATAACTACGTCAGCGAAACTGGTGGAAGAAAAGGCAGCTAGCCTATCAATATATGTTCCTTGCAGAGTATTCATAAACATGTCGGCCATTTCTCTTTCCGACATGGGTGGCTGGACAGCAGCAGCAAGCTGTCTCCACCTCTGGGCATATTCCCTGAAGCTTTCTATGGAGGACTGAGACATTCCCATCAAAAGGGTCCTGTTAGGAGCCATGTCCAGATTGTATTGGTACTGTCTGATGAAGGCTTCAGCTAGGTCCTTCCAGCATCTGATAGTAGCTCTGGTCAAGTGTGAGTACCACTCTCTTGAAGCCCCAGTCAAACTGTCTTCAAAATAGAACATCCACAGCTTTTCATCCATGGTGTATGCCTTAAGTCTCCCCAGAAAAGACTGTAGGTGAGTTCGTGGACAGGAAGTTCCATTGTACTTCTCAAAGCACGGGGGTTTAAACTTGTGGGGAATCCTTACCCCATCCACTAACCCCATATCCATCACATCAAAACCCAAGGAGTTTTGAGACTCCAAAGATCTCAATTTCTCAGCAATTTCATCAAACCTCCTATCATAAACTTCATCCCCAGCTCCCATTACAGTAAACTGCTCTTCTTGAGGATCTTCTTGCAAGATCCTGCCTGCAGCATTATTTCCTGGTACATTCCTTGGGATATTGGCCTCTGGATCTAGATGAGGTCCAAATACTGGTGGGTTAACATGAGGCTGACCTCCCTCATTGTTGCTGGTTCCTCCAGTGCCAGGATGATGTTCTTCGGGGGTCTGTCTTTCTACCAATGCCCTTAACCTCTCTTGGCTCTGAGCCAAGCCAGTCATTACAGTCATGAACTGGGCCATTTGGTTCCTCATCTCCACTCTTTCGTTAGCCATCTGAGTTCTGACCTTTGTCAGGTCCTGTTGTACTTGATCCATTTGGATACCAGGAAGATTGTTGCGAGTAGGATACCGGTGCGGACGGTTGAGAGGGAACACCCGACGGCGAGCAATAATTCCTGAACCACAACAGAGTTAGTAACAAACAAAACAAAAACCTACAAAACAAAACAAAAGTCAGTATGCAATGCAGTATGCTTATTTGTTTTCCAAGGTATCCGGCTTGGCTCTTGGTTTTGACCTTTCCAGACCCTGAGGAGGATGCTTTGATGTTGCTTGAGAAAAGAAACTCAAATGAAACAAACTGACAAATACATTACAAATGGTGGATCATACATAGTTTGTTTTTACAACACATGCCCCTGAGGGGTCAAAATACAACATAAAAAGAAAAGTACATGAAATGGAAATAACAACAAGCAAAGAAGTCAAACATCCAATCCAAACTCATCCTCCTTAACCTCCTTCAAAAGTGCTTCGGTTACAGGACCAGCCGGATGCTCCGTAATGTTTCTGATGAGAAGGTTTCTGGTGGCAATAGCAGTGGTTAGCTTCTTGTGCCTGTCCTGGTCCTTTGACCTCTTCAAACCAGCCCTAAGCTTCAACTCTGAAATCTCCTTCTGGGCTGCTAGCAGAGCTTCCTGTTGTTTCTTTTCATTGGCCTCTAACTGCTCAATCCTGGCTTGAGTTCTCTTATCTTCTTGAGTACGAGCTTCAGTGATCCTGACCCACCTAGCTTGACTTTCTTGCAGATAGAGATCAGTCCTAGCCTTCTGAAACTGGGCCTCTTTACAGGCATTCTTCAAAATTTGCTCTCCAGCTCTTGACTTCTTGATGTAGCCCTCTGTTTTCTCAATCTTGGCCAGATGCTCCACCCTAAGTTTTTCCAATCTCTCAATGTCTAGACGACCATCACTCCTCTCCCAAAGGGTCTTCTTCAGAGCTTGAGACAGATTCTCATTCCTTTCCTTTAGCTTCTCAAATTCTTCCAGGCTGACAGTGGCTGGAGGTGGTACTGTGGATGGTCCAGGTGCATCCTTAATGGTGAAAGGCATCCCAGAAATCTGAGCTCTAGCATGGGACCATTCATAGTACTGAGCTGAAGCCACATTATTGCACCTTCCAAGAATGGCCATCCCCTTGGTCTGGACGTTGTCCCAAGCCCAGGATGCTTGTCTGACAATAGCTATATTAGGCTTTATCTCACAATACAGGGTTTCAGCCAAGTCTTGCACTCTATGAGGGTGAACCAAAGCATAGCCCAATTGTCTTTTAAACAGCACAGGATTGTAGTTGATGCAACCCTTCAATCCTATTAGAGGTACATTGGGGTACTGCCCACAGCTAGTGATGATGTCTTTGCCTTTGGTGCTCTGGGTGCACCATCTGATGTCATCTGAAGTCAAAGCAATAAGTCTCTTAGCCCAATTCTTCCGTTGGTGAGGATTCAGGAAGGCATCAGTCTTGGGTAAGTGTTTAAGCAGCCAGGTATGAAACAGGGGAGCACAGCATCTCACCAACTTCCCTCTTTGCTTCTCATTTCTTTGGTGAACAGAATAATAGAAATCTCCCAGCAATGTGGGCACTGGGTTCCTCAAAAGGAAGAGATGAGTGGCATTTTTGCTGATAAATTTGGGCTCATCTGCAAATAGTATAACCCCATATATGCTGAGGGCTAACAATGCACAAACTGCCCTCCATTCTCCCAAGGAGGCCTTCAGGATGGCCTGAGAAGTCAAAAAGTCTAAGTGCAAACCCGGGATCCCAGCCTTTGTTGTCATGTTCTGCTCAATCAAAATAGGTTCTAGGTACAATGCTTTTTCCACTTCTCCATTGCTGGGAGAAGTCATCTCTGGGTTGAAGGGGATATCACCCCTGACAGGTACTCCAATCAATGATGAGAACTCCTCCAGCAAAGGTCCCAGCTGAAAGTTCTGGAAAGTGAAGCATCTCAAAGGAGGGTCATAAAACTGTAGGCAAGTGTGAATCAAACTCCTCTGATAAGGATCTAGGTCCATAACCATATCAAGGATGCCTCCATAATGCTCTCTGAATAATGAGATATGGTCTGGAGTGATAAGTGCCTGAACCTGCCTGATGCCAACCAGCACAGGCTCAAAGAAATGGTATGAAATGTTGCTCTTCTTGGGTGCCATGACTGTTGATGAAGAGCTGAAAACAAGTGCTGCTGATGAAGACTGATACTGGAGGTGAGCCACTGATAGGCTGAAACTAGTGATGAGAGTAGCTGAAGCAGGCAACTGATGAATAGGGGTCTATGCAGATGAAGGGGTCAAAACCAAGCCAAATATGATGTGGATACCCTGAAAGACAAATAAACAAATGTTAAATGATGCAATGATGAGGTATGCAAATGATATGCAAAGGTTTGTGATCAAGCTGGATCTGATTACTGCCTTGATATAAGTCCATGTATGTCTAAGAAGTCCAGATGGAGGTTCAAAAGTCCAGTAATCAAGGTGGGGGACTCAAATAAAGAGTCACATGTCTATGGTTTAAATCACAAGAACTGTCCAAAGTGAGGTACTTTTAATCAAAACAAGATAACAGGGTATGATGTGGCCAATGGTACCTGCAATCCTGTAAACAGCCCAACCCCCTCACAGGTGGTGTTCTAAAACAAGGATCCTCAGACTTGGATCAGTTATGAGAAGTGTAAACACTTCTAACCCGGAGGTACAGTGTTTACAATAACCATAAAAGATCCTCCTCTAATTCACCTCAGTTTCTGAAGGTCATAATAAAGGTCATCCAGACTTAGCAGGCTTCCCAGATAGCCCTAGCACTACAGGAGATCTGTAGCACAGAGTTCTCAAGAAGAAACCCACATCTGAACCGTGTTTCATATTCCCGCACCAGACCGAAATGGAATGGGAAAGAACATGAACCACTCTAGCCTAGGTGTCACTCAGGTCCCAGGTATAGGACCTTAAACTCTCAGTGGAACCCCACCCACCAAAACAGAAACCAGATCCAGCAATGATAGCATGACAGTATGAAAAATGTAAAACTATAAAGAAAAGCAATAAATAAAGTTGTACATAAAGCAATAAATAAAGCAAATATATAAACACAATTAACACATAACACCCCAGTAAACACAAATCAAACAAGCGCTAGGAGGAACCCACAAAAAGAACCAGAAGCCCTGGTTACAGTATAAGGATCCCCAGCAGAGTCGCCAAGCTGTCGCTCCCACCAAAATGAGGCTAGGTCAAATGGGGTACAGACGCGAATGGTCGGCGAAAGAGGTGAATGAATAGAGTCGCCAGCTAGGAATTTTTATCCCGAAGGAAAGGTAATGCTGCATAAACCTGGAAAAGATATGGATAAGACGGTCGCGAACCAGAGAGACTGAGAAAGGGGGTTGGTTACAACCTGGGAAGGTATTAGCACCCGCTCGACGGGATCCACGCTTAAAAGATTTGTGTTTTAAAGGGGTAGTGTTAGTGCTATTTGTGCATCAAAGCTGGAAAGAATGCAGGTGTCAGTGCAAAAGAAATGAAGTGAAATATGTGAAGTGTCAGTGTAGGGACAAGAGTGAAATGCTCAAGAAAATAATGCTGGAAAGAGGGGGAATATACAGAGACTTTTGTTCGATAACTGTTAAGTTATGCCTACGTATCCTCTCGTGCAATGAGGAAGTCAGAACACCGTAGTTCGACCCAAAGAGACTGAAAGGTAAATTGACTTGTGAACTGCTTACTTGTCTATGCTCAAGTGTATGACCTGTCTGGCTCAGGTGCAAACTGTCTTGCATTGGACGGAAGAAGCGAATTCTCGTTTATGAGTGATGATGATGAGAAAAGAATCCTGGAGGAGACGATTATTGTTTGTTTTTGTGTTTTCAGTCTTTTATTGTTTTTGGTGCTTGTCATAAGTTAATGAGCTTAAGACTAAACCAAAGGGTTAGTAAACTCATCACATCTTCCCTCTGATTAGGGGTAATGAGAATACCTTGAGTGTGAAGTCAGCATCTCACACTTAATCACCATGGTGTAGGATTAAGATCATTAACCTACTTGTGATTATTTAGATGTTTTTGTTGTTTTTGTTTAGTGTTAAGTAATGAGATTAAGCCATAATCAAGGATTTAATGGACTCATTACACCATCCTAATAGAAGGATAATAGATGAGAACATTTAAGCTGAGGAAGACCCCTCGACTTAATTCATGATTAGGGATTAACCTCATGACAAAACAAAGCCTTTATTAGATTGGATTTTAGTTAATGGTAAGATGAAGAAGTGATTTTTATGGTTTGTAAGACAACTTGAGGGGGACTTGTCCATTAACACTAGGGTTAGTCCTTCTTAACCAATTAAGGAAGAATTAGAACCCTAATGCAAGGCCCAAGTTACAAGCTTGATGTCTTAGTGATTATTAAGTGGATTGATTAAAGGATTTAAACACATTAAGGGTTTAACACTTAGGATTAAAGTTATACACTCCATCCTAATAGAAGGATGCAGGCATAACCCTAATCACAAAGCCTTAAAACCTTTAAGGTTTAGTCCTTGATTATGAGATGAGAAGAGAAGACTCAAAGATGACACAAAGGTAAAAACTAAATGGGGGACTAATCAAACCCTAGTTTTTATCATGCTTGGTTGTTCTTAGGGTTTGTGAGGTTTGCAAGAAGATCTTCAGAGAAACCACCAGGAAGGAAGCAGATGAAAGGAGCAAGAGGCAAAGAGAAGCAAAACAACTTGCTTCACTTAAGAAGACAAGTTGCTTGAAGAAAGAAAGTAAGAGATGAACATGAATGAGCAAGCCCACTCTAAAACACATACAAAATGCAGCAAAGATGCAAGAGAGATGAGAAGAGATTATGAGAAGTGAAGGCAAATTCACTTCTCAAACAACTTACCACCTGAAATGTTAGCATAAGAAAATGAAATGCAATGCAAATGAGGTGCAATGTCATGATGCAAACCAAAACCAGAAGCATAAGTATGATGTTAATGATGCTAAGAGTTGATACAAACATGAGGCAAAGCAAAATAATGATCAAACAAGCATAAGGATGCAAATGAGGCATGCATTGAACCATAAGGATTCATGAAACGTTATGAAGTGAAAATGACATATAACATGGCAAATGAAAGATGCAATGACCAAACATGATTCTAATGTGTCCTAAGATGTGTTATGAATCAAATGAATGCACAAAATGTCATGGCAATTCATGGTATGCAAACAAATGAGAAATGGATGCAAAGGAAGGCACAAATTAGGGTTACATGCATCATGCAAAGCAAAAATCCAAAACCAGAAGCAAACAACATGATAAAAATTTGAAAATGCAATCAAAGATACCCTAAACCTATACAAGTTCACTGCCCAAAGGAGGGGATCTAACTCTTAACCTATTGAAAGTTATGAATTTCCTAAGATTGTTAGGGTTTTGGGGTACCTTATCAAGAAAAATGCTAAACAAATTGAAAATGCAAGATCAATTCAAACCAATTTTATCCTATAAACTACATGCTATACAAGATGCAATGCAAAAAAGAATCATTATCCAACTCTCAATGGTTAGGCAGAAAGAAATTTTTGAAGTTTGACATAAAATATTGCCTTGAAATGAAATTAAATCCAATGAAAATAATCAAAAGGTATCAAGAACAAAAAATAAATTTGGTTTGAGAGTTGGACAATGCTTATAAATGTTTCTCAATGCTATGTGAATTTTTTGGTGATTTTTAAATACCTAAATGTATTTTTAATTAATTAATTTCCATTAATTAATTAAAAATAATCATTTAAATGATTTAAAAATAATTTTTAATGCAAAAAATGAAAATAAAACTATTTTTGGGTTTTAAAAATTAATGAAATCTTTGACAAAAATTTTCATAATTTTTAAATGATTTTAGCTATTTTAAAATAAATATGCAAAACAAATAAGAAAAATATGGAATAAATGAATTTAATGGAAAAGTCAAGCAATCCAAAGGATGAGATTCAAAGTCAGAGGGCGGGAGTTGACTGGCGCCAGATCTTGTGGCTGAAATTCAAACTGAGTGGATTAATTTAAAAACCTAATTAATTAACTAATGACGTGGATTAGGGCTTAAGTGAAACCATCCTGGCCATCTGTTTGCGCGCGGGTCAATGAAAGTCAACCAGAACTAAGGCCTAAATTCAAACTGAGCCCTAAACCTAATTAAGTCATTAATGACTTTCAGGTGGCCGGAGAAGACCTCCGGTCATCTTCTCCGGCCAGACCCTCACCTGAAAGTTGCCAACTTCTTCCCTAGGCACTTTCTGGAGCTCTAAAGCTCCAGATTCACTCCTCTCACTCCCCTAAGATCAAATCCAACCCCAAACTTCATTTCTTTTCACCCAAAATCAAGATTCGAAGAAAACATCAAAAATGGCAGAAATTTCAGAAGCTCGGTAAATACTCATCTCTCCACCATTTTCAAAAATATAAAGTCCAGTATGATCAGGAGAGCAAGCTTTATCATTTAGAAACAAAAAATAAGAGTTCTGGAAAAATGTTTCAAGGAGGTACCTGAGCTTGAGCTTTCTCAGTTCTGGACTTTCAGGCCTCCTCTCTTTGTGCAAACCACTCCCCTTGAACTCCTGATGAAGTTTTGATGCTTGGAAGGAATTTCTTTTGGCTGACTTGAGAGTTTGCAAGCCAACTGGTCAGAAATCGTGTTTGGTTTATGGGAGGTTCTTGGTTGTTTTGATGGGTGGTTTTGGGTCAGTGAGTCCTCTTGAGATCAATGGTGAAGTTGGTTTGAAGATTGGTTGAGTGAGCTGAGAGATTCAAAAGGTTTTGCAAGTTGGAGGATTTTTGATAACTATGGCAATCTGTGGTTTCAGCTTGTGTGGTGTGTTGTGTTATGTTGCATTTGGTCCACTTATCACTCTTGGATAGGTCTGTGGAGTGGTTGTGCCCTATTGTGATTGGTATGGGTCTTTATGCAAAAAGTCAAGTTTTGTGTAAGAGAGGTATGGGTCAATGGTAGGCCAAGGACAATAGGGGTGTCCTGCGCAGCAAGGAATGAGGAGGGCCATGGGATCAGTTTTGAAGCCAATTAACAAGTGGATTAGGGTTTGTATGATGTTTTGCAACTTTTTGACTTTTTGCCCCTTTTGTGATTTCTTGATCCACAAGTCATGAGAATGGACAAACTCTTGGTGCATTCTGAATTTTAGGCCTTGGTGTATGTTTGTACAAAGATTAGAGGTCCATTTGAAAGCTCAATTTGCCTTGGCAAAGGGTTTTGCAACTTTGCCTCTTATGTAGAAAACTTGAAATTATGTGATTTTTCCCAACTTTGACAAGCCATAACTTTTGATCCAAAATGAATTAGGACAAGTTCTTGTACTTTTTGAAAAGGGAATGATCCATTCTACAACTTTCATGACCAAAGTTTTCTCATTTGAGGCATTTTTGAATCAAAAAGAAAGGGTTGAAAAACTTTCCCAAAATGGCAAGTTTCCATTACAAGTCATTTTCCCAAAAAGGCAACTTTGCAAATGGCTTGAAATTCTTCAATTTTGTAAACTTATAACATCTTCTATGATCAAATAAAGATCATACACATTAAAAATGATGAAGAATACCCTTTGGTTGGGTCATTGGGGGCCTCAGATGCCCTGATTTTGCACTGACTTGCTCAAGAAGTCAACTCCTGATTAGATGCCTTCCTTATGGAATTTCTTCATGAAAATTGATATGCATGATCCTCACATCATATAGAGATCAATAGAAACAAGAATGAACAAAAAAAATTGAAGTTATGGCCTTTGAAACCAAAACCCTACTTCTAGGTCATCTGTGCAGTTAAACCTGGCTCTGCTTCCATGCCATTCTCAGTTCTTGTGATTCTTTGATTTCCTTGACTTTATGGGGATATAATATGATGCTTGGACATACATGGATCCCTTTGAAATGGTTGATGACCTTTGGAGTGGCTCAAATGGCTTTTGGATGGCTCAGATCACAAACCCTAGATGCAGATGACTTAGAACCAATGCAGTGAAGCAAAAATATGGTATGAGATGCTATGATTGAATTCATGCATATGAAAAGATCACAAGCCATGGTGTGAATGGGTGAGGGAAAATTTGGGGTGTTTACAATGTGCTCTTTCTATCATCAGCACTTCCAGCCCAGTCAGCATCACAAAAGCCAGTGAGAATTGGTTCACAGCCATGAGAGTACATTATGCCATAGTCACAAGTACCATTGACATATTTCAAAATCCTCTTAACCAGGTTTAGATGACTTACTTTTGGCTCAGCTTGATATCTTGCACATACACCTACTGCAAAAGCTATATCTGGTCTGCTAGTTGTCAGATATAGTAGGCTTCCAATCATGCTTCTGTATAAGCTTTGGTCCACATTCTCACCCTTGTCATCCTTTGTCAGCTTTAAATGAGTGGGGGCAGGTGTTCTCTTGTGGCTTGCATTGTCCATCCCAAACTTCTTGACAGTTTTCTTTGCATACTTGCTTTGGGATATGAACATGGAGTCCTCCATCTGCTTGATTTGCAGTCCAAGAATGTAGGTTAGTTCTCCTACAAGGCTCATCTCAAACTCAGATTCCATTTGATTAACAAAATATTTAACCATCCTGTCTGACATCCCACCAAACACTATGTCATCTACATATATCTGAGCTATCATGACCTTTCCTTCTTCATCCTTCACAAACAAGGTTTTGTCTATTCCACCTTTCCTGTACCCATGTTTAATGAGAAAAGTAGTTAGTCTTTCATACCAAGCTCTTGGGGCTTGCTTTAGACCATACAGAGCCTTTCTTAGTTTGTATACATGATCTGGACAGCTTGGATCAACAAATCCCTTAGGCTTCTCCACATATACTTCCTCATTAAGATACCCATTTAAAAAGGCACTTTTAACATCCATTTAAAATAGCTTGAACTTTAGGATACAAGCAATTCCTAGAAGTAGTCTGATTGATTCAAGCCTTGCTACTGGTGCAAAGGTTTCATCAAAGTCTACTCCCTCAATTTGTGTGTATCCTTGAGCTACAAGTCTAGCCTTGTTCTTTGTAACAACTCCCTGCTCATTTGACTTGTTCTTGTACACCCACTTAGTGCCAATCACATTTATGTCATCAGGCCTAGGAACAAGATCCCACACTTCATTCCTTGTAAACTGGCCTAATTCTTCTTGCATAGCAGATATCCAGTACTCATCATTCAGAGCTTCCTTGATGTTTTTAGGTTCTATCTTTGAAACAAAACAGGAGCCTGAAATCATCTCTCTTGATCTAGTGATTACACCACTGTTGGGATCACCAATTATCAGATCTTTAGGATGATCTTTCTGGATTCTGATGGAGGGAGGTTTGTTGGATTGTTCTGTCCTTGCCTCAGTTAGAGTGAAGTCAGGATTATCACTCTTTATTTCAACTTCAGTCTGATTGTCAGCAGATGTTCTAACATCATCTGCAACATCTGCAAAGGCATCATCAATAATCACATTTATTGACTCCATTATAACCTTGGTTCTGGATTTAAATACTCTATAGGCTCTGCTATTTATGGAGTATCCAAGGAAAATCCCTTCATCACTTTTAGGGTCCATCTTCCTTCTTTGATCCCTATCAGCCAGAATGTAACATTTACTTCTAAACACATGAAAGTACTTGACTGTAGGTTTTCTGCCCTTCCAGACTTCATAGATGGTGGACAAAGTTCCCTTTCTTAGAGTGACTCTATTGTGAATGTAACATGCTGTGTTCATAGCTTCAGCCTAAAAGTACAGTGGTAACTTTTTAGCATGAATCATGGCTCTTGCTGACTTGAATAGTTCTGTTTTTCCTCTCAACAATCCCATTCTGTTGAGGGATGATAGGAGAAGAATACTCATGATTGATTCCTTCTGAAGAACAGAAATCTGATAATTTTTGATTCTCAAACTCCTTTCCATGGTCACTTCTTATTCTGACCACACAACTTACTTTTTCTCTTTGTATTCTTTGGCACAGATCTTTGAATACATCAAACACATCAGACTTCTCTTTGATGAAACTTATCCATGTATATCTTGAAAAGTCATCAACAACCACATAGGCATATCTTTTTCCACCAAGACTCTCAACCTGCATTGGTCCCATAAGATCCATATGCAATAATTCCAAAACTTTGGAAGTTGTCAGATGTTGGAGCTTTGGGTGTGACATCTTGGTTTGCTTGCCTATTTGACATTCACCACACACTTTACCTTCATCAATCTTCAGTCTTGGAATACCTCTTACAGCCTCCATAGATATGATCTTCTTTATTCCTCTGAGATGAAGATGACCCAGTCTTTGGTGCCACAGCTTCACTTCTTCTTCTTTGGCTAAGGAACAAGTTGAAGTAAGGCTGAAATCTTGAGGTTCCCACATATAGCAGTTGTCTTTTGATCTGGCTCCTCTCATGACAACCTTCTGTTCTTTATCAGAGACTATGCATTCATTTTTGGTAAAGTTTACACTGTAACCTTAGTCACATAATTGACTTATGCTGATCAAGTTAGCAGTTAATCCTTTTACCAGCAGCACATCATCTAGACTTGGTACACCTGGGCAATCCAATGTCCCAACTCCCTTGATTTCTCCCTTTGCTCCATCTCCAAAGGTTACATATTTGGATGAGTGTGACTTTAAGTCTACCAGCAGATTCTTAAGTCCAGTCATATGCCTTGAGCAGCCACTGTCAAAGTACCAGTCTTCCTTAGCAGATACTCTGAGAGATGTATGAGCTATATAGGCAACAACCTTCTTGGACCATTTGTGCCTGTTGTGAGTTTTCCTTTGATGCATCTGCCCTGTGTAGTGTCCATCTTTAGAGTTCCAAGGTTGTCTGTAGAACTTGTTCTTGGGCATGTATTTGCAGCTTTGATCAGCATGAAGACTAGCTTTAGGTACCCATACTTTCTTGATGACCTCTGTCTTCTGCTTAGGGGATTGCTGATACCTCTGATTTGGATGTCCATGCAGCACCTTTTTGGTGACCTCTGTCTTCTGCTTAGGGGGTTTCTGAGATCTCTGAGTTGGATGTCCATGCAGCTTGTAGCAAAAAGGTTTGATGTGACCAAACCTTCCACAATGATGGCATCTCCATCTTTGATATTTCTTTTTCATCATGTTCTTGTCATGATGTTGAGACATCTGTTTGGACATCTTGTTTGACTTCATGGGATTTGGAGTTGTTTTGCTGGTGCTAGCCTCAAACTTTTGAGCTTTATTAAATCCCAGCCCAGTCATATCCCATGAGTGCTTGTTGTTGTTGAGAATGACATCCAGTGTGTTTGAGCTACTGTTCAGCATTCTGACAGATTTGGACATATGCTCCAATTTGGAGTTGAGTAGGCTTACTTCACTTTTCAAAGTGTCAATGATCTCTAGATTACTTGTCTTTTCAGCCTTTAATTCCTCAATCTGCTTCTTCTGCTGTATATTCTCCATGCATACTTCAGTGCTCCTTTTACACATCATCTTGTAAGATTCTTCAAGCTCTTCAAATGTCAGCTCCTCATCACTAGATCCCCCTTCAGATTCACATACTCCAGCTAGAGCAGTGATGTGCTTTGCAGATTCTTCTTCTGACTCACATCCTGAGTCTTCATCTGACTAGGTCACAGAGAGACCTTTCTTTTGCTTCTTTAGATAAGTTGGGCATTCACTTCTGATGTGTCCATATCCTTCACATCCATGACATTGAATCCCTTTTCCATGGTTAGTCTTCTCATCATAATTTGACCTTCTATTAGAATCATAAGGTCTTTTATTCTCAGAAGTAGAGTTTTTTCCACTTGGTCTGGGCCTGTTTTCCATTCTTTTGAGAATTTTGTTGAATTGTCTTCCAAGCATAGCAATTGTTTCTGATAAGTTTTCCTCAGAGTCTGCTTCATGACTTTCTTCTTCTTTATCAGTGTTTGAGACTAGAGCTATGCTTTTGTTTTTCTTCACAATTGTATCATTCATTCCCATCTCAAAGGTTTGAAGGGAACCAATGAGCTCTTCAACCTTCATCCTGAGCTTCTTCTATTGCAGTAACCTTCATGTCAAATCTTTTTGGCAGTGATCTGAGAATCTTTCTTACCAACTTTTCATCACTCATCTTCTCTCCCAGGGCACCAGAAGTATTAGCAATTTCAAGGATGTTCATATAAAACTCATGAATGGTCTCATCTTCCTTCATCCTCAAGTTTTCAAACTTGGTGGTGAGAAGTTGAAGTCTTGACATCTTCACCTTTGATGTTCCTTCATGAGTGGTTTTGAGAGTGTCCCAAACATCCTTGGCCAGCTCACAGTGATGCACAAGTCTAAATATATTCCCGTCAAAGCCATTGAATAAGGCATTTAAGGCTTTGGAATTTCCATGTGCTGAATCTTCTTCCTTCTTGCTCCACTCTTCTTCAGGCTTCAACACTTTTGCCCCATCCTTATTGTCTTGGACAGGGTGCTCCCATCCTTTGTTGACTACTTTCCAAGCCCTGCTATCAAGAGATTTTAAGAATGCTACCATTCTTGGCTTCCAGTAGTCATAGTTGGATCCATCCAATATAGGTGGTCTATTCACAGATCCTACATCTCTGTCCATGTTCCCAAAATTTGTAGTCCCTAGATCTCACCCAGTTAAACAGGCAGGATGCCTGCTCTGATGCCAATTGAAATTCTGGAATCAGGTACGTGATGTCGAATCAGATGTTTAAACACTTGAAGACTTAAACAAAACTTAAAGTGCAGGTAAACTAAATAACACAGGAAATTGTTAACCCAGTTCAGTGTATCTCCACACTTACATCTGGGGGCTACCAAGCCAGGAAGGAAATCCAATATAAGTAATATTAATTTTGGAATTAAACCAACCAGTTTAACCCTTCACTTAATATCTACCCAAGGCAATTTCTACCTAAGACACAACTTAGATATGAGTACCTACTCACTCCTCCTCAATCACACAGTGATATTTTACAATGTTTAATAAAATTGAAGTCACACTTCAAACACAACAGCTTGATCTTACTTAAAAGTTTTAATCAAGACACAATACACTTTTGCTTAAGAGCTCATAAAGTGATACACAATTAAAACCTGCTATAAAACACAAACACTCTTTTTGGTCTTCTAAAATTCGTACTCTATTCTGAGAGTTTCTGTTCCTTAAATAGATGCTTGATTTTTGGGCTTTTTGCAATTTATCCAGTCCTGATAAATATCACAGTCACACCTTGAATTAGGGTTAGTTAGTTTGTTACTTCCTAGATTCAAGGTGAGTTAGTT
The DNA here is from genome assembly GCA_963966055.1 of Lathyrus aphaca. NCBI lineage: Eukaryota > Viridiplantae > Streptophyta > Magnoliopsida > Fabales > Fabaceae > Lathyrus > Lathyrus aphaca. Next base: position 194,968,394 of record OZ014519.1, on the reverse strand, counting down.
ATTCTGTTTCACTGAAGTCAGATAACTAAGCTCCCTACAGATGCGCCTTGTATTGCTTATCTCTTTTCAATTAATTCCAGATAAATTCCCTGAATTTACTCTGTTATGTTATGCATCATTTAAGTCTGGTAGCAGATTTACGATGTCACAACATCTGGTGTGACATCCTGATGTCTGAACTAAATTCATTAAAATTTACTATGTTTGTCAATGTCACAACATCTGGTGTGACATCCTGAACTTGACTTAAGTTCATTAACTGTTACTCTGTTTGTCAATGTCACAACATCTAGTGTGACATCCTGATATCTTGAACTAAATTCATTAACTATTACTCTGTTTGACAATGTCACAATATCTGGTGTGACATCCTGAACTAAGTTCAACACTTCTTGTTTGTCAAAAATTCTGCCAATTCTTAACATCTACACCGCAAATTCATAAAAAAATAATAGGCTCCAAGAAGTCCACATACTATAATTATTAAAATGTATATTTTCCTTAAGAACTTGAATGGTAGTCCACCACTCCTCACAAGCTATCACCACATACTTATAATGGTTTGGATAAATGACTGGATAATGACTAGTGTAGCGGTAAAATTGTGAGTGTAAGCTATCGATTAACTTCACTTAAGGTACACAGAGTCGCCACTGCGCTTTTATTTATTTCCAAATGGAAAAGGTAAAAAGAACGAACAAAAAACCTAAGGAATCTAAAAGTAAAATCTAAAAGAAACAAACAGAGAACGGGTAAGGGGATTGGTTACAAATCGGGAAGATTTTACGCACCCGAAATGTTTGTGGTACTCCCCGGGAGCCCTTTGACATATTTATTTCTTTTTTGGTTTGAAATTGGTTTGCTTGAAAATGATTGAAGGGATGAGAAGAAGAATGTTTTTTAAGATTTTGTGTTTGATGAGGTTTTAACGCCTCATGCCTACGTACCTACAAAGTGCAATGCGAGATCAAAACCTCGTAGTTCGTGGTACAAAATTTGAAAAGAAATAATGAGTTGAATTGATTTTAAAATGTAGAGATAAGTCGTCATTCTTTAGCGAATAATTCCGCTAGAAAGAATGAATCATATCTAAACATATAAAAAGAAAAGTGCACAAAGGCACAAAAACAATTGAGTGAGTTTTGGATTTTTTAAAGTATGTAAGAAAAGAAATTTTGATATATTTAAATGGATTAACATTTATTTAAGAAAACAAAGTGAAAAGGTTAAAATCACTTGACCGAAATCAAGGTTTGATTGCGAAAGCATTTGAAGTTCGAAAACCAAGAAGATTTGAAAATAGGGAGAAGATTTGAAAATTTAAGAAGTGGGAGGAGATGAAGGGACTATCCTAATACTTGAATTAAAAGTTAAGAGAAGAGCGATCAAACCATATTATGAACATTTCTTCAAGGTAAACGAAATTCCATCTTCAAAGACAAATGAACTTAATTTGAGGCCAACATCACAATTTGAGCAAAGGTAGAGATCCTAAAATCTAAGTCCAAACTCCAATGCTAAGGATAGTAACCATAGTCCGAAATTAGAAGTCACAAGTCTTTTTTAATGTTTAATCCTTTATTAATGTTTTGGTGTCCAAATGGACAAAAGAAAAATCACAAGCAACAATATAAACATAAACAATATGGTATATGATATAATATGATAAAAGCATAATAAAGAGATAAGGAACGAGAAATTGAAATAAAAGGATAAGGTGCGAGAGATTAAATTTAAATGGATTATATTCACATTATTATAATATTTACATAATAAGTGGTATGATGAACTTAATCAAGCACAACCACGAAAAAATAACAAAAATCGAGGCAACCGGATCCAAATGGATCTTAATCCGAATCGGGACAACTTTAGGTCTATGTTAAGCAATCGCCGAGTAATTTACGAAGTAATTACCCTACAAATGAGGCCGTCCACCACTAATTAAAGTGGAAGATATTCGTGTTAATACATGTTAGAGAAACGATATTATGGATCGTTCTCCAAAAACATGCCACACTAAAAGAAAAAGAACGGTCTAATCTTAATCGAGATTTTCATTGAATTTATCGAAGGCAATCTATCACGATCTCAAAGTATGGAGAATTATCCAAATGATCATTCATCCATAGATTTGAAATAATGAAGATTAAAACTCTTCGAAAAAACAACAATCACGAATCGGAGATTGTCATCGACCAAAAAGAAAAAGATGAAGAAAAATGGATCTAAAAGTAGATCCATAAAAGAATTGAAATAATTTTTTAAAACCTTTTCTAAAAATTCTTTTCTAAATTGTTTTCTAGCATATTTTTCTAAATCTTTTTAAAAACACTTTTTCTAATTCTTTTTACATCAAAATAATAGTTGAAACCAATTTTAAAGAAGATGAAAGCTAATAATCATAATAAATAAAAAGTTAATCAAAATGGAGGGGGAGGGGGATCCGCATGGATAGAGTGACGGATAGCACCAGATCCAAGGCTCTAAGGCCCAAACCAGCTCATCTTTTAAATACAATAAAATAAATTGATTATATAAAAAAACAAGAAAATCAGAAAACAAGTAAAATGTTCTTCTTCTTCTTCACGTAAACAGAAACAGGGCACAATGCTTAAATCGGCGGTGAGCCTCCCTCACCTTCACGAAAACAGATCGGCGGCGAAAAAATCAAACTACAAATCGTCCTTCTTCGCGAATCAATCTCTTCTTCCACAAATATCTCTCTCTCTATTTCACTTCGGTTTCAACCTCCTCTTCTTCTTTCTTCCGAATCAATTCGGTTTTGGTTGTGGTTGTTGGAGTATATGAAGATGTGATTATTGATATTTGTTGAAGATTTGAGTTGGAATAGAAGAAAGGGAATTGAAAGAAGGTTTGTGTTGTTTGGAGATTTGAGATGAAGATGGAGTTTATCAAGGTTTTAGTTTCAATTTTGGCAGGGGTTTGGAGGCTATTGAAGCTTGAGATTTGAAGTGAAGAGATGGTTTCTTAAATAGAAGAATGAAGCGGATTTGGGAGATGCCGTTTTGTGAAATTTCAAATTGCGTTTTGAAAGGTGAGGTTCTCGTGCTCACTTGCGTTTCGTTTTCGTTTTCGTTTTGCTGGCTTTTGCATTTTATCTTGTTGAATGTTGCGTTTTGTGCTGTTTGGATGTGCGTTTTGTTCTGATTTGTTTTCGTGACTTGTTGCTGAGTTTTTGCGTGCAAAGCGTGACTTGTGTTGTTGTATACGGCGTGAAGCTGGAAAAGGCCGTGCGGCTTGGGCTTGGAAGTACGGTTTTGCTGCGTGAAGCTGTTGGGTGTTGGCAAAAGCTGATGATGTGAAGTATTGGAAGCCGCGTGAAAGGCTGTGCGGAGAAGGCTTGAATGTGTGAGGGTGTTGGCTTTTTGCTTTGTTGCACGTGAGCTGATGTGAAGCTTGTGGTGTGTGTGGGAAGACTTGGCTTGCGGAAATGCGTGCGGTAAGCGTGAGGCTGGGAGTTGCTTGAAGGCATGTTGTACGGGCCTGCTGTTTGTGAAAAGGCTGATATTGATGTGTGGAAGGCTTGAGCTGGGCAGCTTGTGAAGTCACGCTTGGAAATGTGTGGGAAAAGGCTGAGAGTTTAACACGTGAGGCTTGTGCGGCTTGGTGACATTGTGTTGGGCTTGATGCTTGGAAATGCTGGGAAATGAAGCTTGGCTTGCGGAATTGTTTTTTTTTTATATTATTTTATAACAAATGATGGAAGAAAAATTGTAAATGCTTTTTAATGAATGGGCTTAAAAATAATGGTGCATTTTATAAAATGAAACTCTATTTTTTTTATAGTATTAAGTGGAATAAAAGAATGGCAAAGATTAAAAATTTAGAAGAAAAACAAAAATGATAAATTTGGGGAATTACAAGAATATTTGGAATTTGGGTATGAAAAATAGATTTATTAATATTTTGGGGAAAATTGATAGAAATCGAAAAAGAATGTGGTATGAAAGATGGTAATTTGAATAATCGAAAAAAAATGGAAAATACTGGTTGTTGAATAATAATGGGTAAATGGTAAAAAATGAATAGAAATGGATAATCGGATAAGTGAAATAGAAAATGAAATGGTTTATGGATCAAAGAATAAAATGGATAGAAATGGATAAGAAATCTTGATTTTAAGCCCACGACCAAATTTCGATTCCTCTTTCACAAGCCTTTGATAAAAATGAACACAGCCAACACAGACCCACTGGATACTTCACAACTTAAGCCAACTGTCATCTGAAAATTGTCTGATTATTTCCCTGATAATCTGAATCCCTACTGAGGAAAATAAATCCTTAGATGGATCACTGATGAACTAGTGAACCGATGTACTGATAAACACTGAAGATTCAAACCAAACTTCGCACAAAACATTGCCTGATAACTGATGACTTTTGTATACAGCACAACCTGAATCTTCGAACACACACTGAGAAATAAACCACTGGCACACATAATTTGTAGTCGAAACAATTTATTTGATAGTTTGACCAAATTAGGTCAAACATCCATTTGGATCAAATTTTGACTGAACAAATGCATCTGAATTGAATTCACTGTCTTATCTTCGCCAACCTGCAACACAGAGAAGAAGAAGAACACTGGAACATATTTTTTTGGTATTTTGGTTAAAAGTCAGTAAATATAAACAAATAATGAAGTAAAAACAATGGTGATCCCCTGCGGAGCACAGACCCACATCTGAGAAGAAACTCGAAAGCCAGTGCGATCTTGTTTGTATGCAAAATGCAGATGAAATGCGAAGAAATCTTAGGGCAAAAATTAGGGTGTTACAGCTGCCCCTATTTAAGTTTCTTCAATCCGGAGATATGAAGATTGACATCTTCGTCTCTACAAAATGGGAGAGACTTAAATACAGAAAACCCAATTTTTGTCCTAAGAGAACAAAATATGATATGAATATGATATGCAAACCCAAGATCTCTGTGGGGAAAATATGACCACCAGAGGAAAACAAAACTTGGGGACAGAGAAGAAAATCCCGCTGGGGAGACAACCACAGACAACCAAAGAGTTACCAGGAAAATAAATCACTGGATAACAGACTCTACTTGGGAAAAGGTATGATATAATCAAAGAACAAGTTCAACCAGGGAAAGTAACCATCCTGCCAGGAAATATCAATCAAACAAAGTATTCGAGTCTGAGTTGGAAAAGAATCATCAACTACCTGTTTACTGGGTAGAAAATATAAAGGACTCGACTATCGATTTACTGGATAGGAGTAAAATAAAGAGGAATAACCTCCACTACCTTTTTACTGGGTAAGAAATATTCTCAACTACCTGATTTACTGGGTAGGAAATATAAAGGACTCGACTATCAATTTACTGGATAGGAGTATGATCAACTACCTGATTTAATGGGTATGAAAACTCGATCAAAGGGAAACAGCTTCTATTACGTTTTTACTGGGTAAGAAGAAAATATCGGATTCTATTACCTTTTTACTGGGTAAAAGGAAAATATCTCGACTACCGGATTTACTGGGTAGGAGTACAAGCAAAAGAGCTTGATCAATTTGGTAATATTACCCACTATCGGTTACTGATAGCTTAATTCCAAAGTAATATACTCAAGCTGGAGAAAATGTTGCCCACTATCAAACAATGATAGCTTAATTCCAAAGCAACAATTACTCACAAAAGGGAACCAAAGTTCAATCCAAGAACAAATTGGAAAGAAACGGTCAAGTAAGACTCATCCCGAGGAGGAAATATCTCAACTGGGGGAAATTCCATCCAGATAATAAACTGGGGAGGAAACTGAATCAACATCATCCACGAGAAACAAACTCAGTGGGGAATTAGAAAGAATAAACACTTTCTGCTTAATGGTCGACACTCTAAATTTGAGAGGAAGACGACACACACACTCTGTGGGGAAAGTCCACACCAAAGAGCAGAGAACAATGATAACCTCAAGAATGCAAGCAAAAGATGCTATGCTTATGCGTATGAATATGCTTATGAATATGCTGACAAAACAGACATAAAGATAAGAAACGGGTGACATGAACACCACAACAACCGGATACTCGGCTAATCCCAGGCAACACTACAGGGAAACATGTTGGAGATTCAACTTGAAATCTGCAGGGTAATATCATAAGCCATCAAAGGAATAAAATCCTACTACAAGGCTTAAATCATGATGAGACAGCATCTGCTAGGAATATCATCCTGCTGAGGAAAGGTAATAATCTGCTGAGGATGGAAGCATCCTTGATAAAATTGAACTTCACGAGGAATAACTGTCATACCACTCTTGCTCCACCTGGGAATAAAGTGCAAGACCTGCTGAAAATCACATAGGAATCTGCTGGAAACCAACACATGCAGACCTACTAGGGATCCATATGGGGATATCAGAAGTTAACATCATAGCCAAAACACAGTTACGAGGGATTTTAAATCTATACCCATTATCAGGTAAAAGAAAACCTCTAAACTGACTGCTATATCAATACTTCTATATTCAAGGATGCAAACAATTCAAACTGAGGAACAAGAGCTCAGCTAGGGATTCCTAATACTTCTCAAGTTAAAGATAACTTGCTGAGGAAGAGATCAACACTCAGCTAAGGATTCTTAATAACATCCCTTCCAACAACTCTTATGGGGAATACATACAATCTCCATTCATGCTTATTGTTGGGGAACAAAACATCATTGACATCAACCTGTCAAGACTATCCAGGAACTTCGCATGGACACAACCGAATCAAACCCTGCTCTGGGAGAGACAGGTTTCACACGTCCAGACTTTACCATTCTTGGAGTCACTATTGATATCCTTTCTTTGTTCATATATCAAAAGAAAAATGTTTTTAAAATCTTCAAAGGTTAAATTTATTAAATTTGTTTCAAAAATCATCATCAACAATAAATTGAAATTTTGTAAACAAAAACAATATAAAGAATTGCAAACAATTGGATAAAAGCTCAAATTCATTGATAGAATGGTAGTCAGCAAATGGCATGACTCCACGGATCATTACAAGTTTTTGAAAATGGTAAATACATGGAAAAGGGCTACATTGAGATACAATGATCACTATTCTCCCTATCAACTTTGAACTCCACTGTGTCCGAAACTTCAGTCAAGGATGAGTGAATAAGAATCTTTGATGTGAAATTCTTCTAAGGGATAGAATCTGAAATACTCGGTTACTACAAGTGATCCAGTCTGTCGACGCAGTTACTTGCCATGATCCCTAACTTTTGCCTAGATTGCCCTTTCGGGTTTTCAATCTACCGGGCTAATTATTTCTGTTTATGTCTCTAATTTTTGCCTGGACCGCCCTTTCGGGTTTTCAATCCACCGAGACGCTCATTTTTGCCTAAGTCTCCCTTTCGGGTTTTCAACTTAGCGAGCTGTTCTTTTATTTTTTTAGGCGAAGTATTTCTTGACTGCATCCGCATTCACAGGGCGAGTGATCTCCTCACCATCCATAGTTGCAAGAATTAATGAACCGCCAGAGAAGGCTTTCTTAACAACATATGGGCCATCATAGTTCGGAGTCCACTTGCCCCGAGAATCTTTAAGGAAAGACTGAATCTTTTTGAGCACGAGGTCGCTTTCTCTGAATACACGAGGTTTGACCTTCTTGTCAAAAGCTTTCTTCATTCTTTGCTGGTACAACCGACCATGACACAAAGCTGTTATTCTCTTTTCCTCAATCAAATTCAACTGATCAAATCTACTTTGACACCATTCAGCCTCAGTCAACTTGGCTTCCATCAGAACTCTCATTGATGGGATCTCAACTTCGAAAGGGAGCACTGCTTCTGTACCATAAACAAGTGAGAAAGGGGTTGCCCCTGTTGAAGTGCGGACAGATGTACGATACCCATGCAAAGCAAAAGGGAGCATCTCATGCCAGTCCTTGTATGTCACAACCATCTTCTGAATGATCTTCCTAATGTTCTTGTTCGCAGCTTCAACAGCCCCATTCATCTTCGGTCTATAAGGAGAGGAATTATGGTGTTGAATCTTGAATTCTTCACAAAGCTCTTTCATCATCTTATTATTCAAGTTCGAACCATTATCAGTAATGATTCTATTCGGAACACCATATCTGCAAATAAGATTATTCTTGATAAACTGAACCACGACTTGCTTGGTCACATTAACATACGATGCTGCTTCCACCCACTTGGTGAAGTAATCAATTGCCACAAGAATAAAATGATGTCCATTCGAAGACTTGGGTTCAATCATACCAATCATATCAATTCCCTACATAGAGAAAGGCCATGGGGAAGAAATCACATTGAGATAAGCTGGTGGCACATGAATCTTATCAGCATACACTTGACACTTATGGCATTTTTTCACATACTTGCAACAATCAGATTCCATTGTCAGCCAATAGTAACCTGCTCTCAACATCTTTTTAGCCATTGCATGCCCATTATCATGAGTGCCAAAATATCCTTCATGAATTTCTTTCATCAACATGTCTGCTTCATGTCTATCCACGCATCTGAGCAAGACCATGTCAAAATTTCTCTTATAAAGCACATTTCCATTCAAGAAGAAATTGCCTGCCAATCTCCTCAAAGTTCTCTTATCTTTATCGGATGCCCCAAGCGGGTATTCTTGACTCTGGAGAAAACATTTAATATCATGATACCAAGGCTTGTCATCATGGACCTCTTCAACTGCAAACACATGAGCTGGTCTTTCAAGTCGCATCACACTGATCATGGGAACATCATTCCACTGGTGCACCTTTATCATAGAAGCTATAGTTGCCAAAGCATCTGCCATCTGATTCTCATCACGAGGAACATAATGAAACTCAACTTTAGTGAAGAAAGTTGATATCTTCCTGGCATAATCTCTATAAGGGATCAAGTGGGGTTGGTGAGTTACCCATGTGCCCTGAATCTGATTAATTACCAAGGCAGAATCTCCATACACATCAAGATTCTTAATCCTCAAATCAATAGCTTCCTCAAGACCCATAATACAGGCTTCATACTCAGCTTCATTATTGGTACAAGGAAAAGTCAACCTTGCGGCAAAAGGAATATGTGAACCATGGGGAGTAATGATCATTGCCCCAATTCCTCTTCCGCGTGCATTCACAGCACCATCAAAAACTAAACCCCATCGAGATCCAGGCTCCGGCACTTCCTCAATCAAAGGTTCATCACAATCTTTCACTTTCAAAAACATCACATCCTCATCTGGAAAATCAAACTTGATAGGTCGATAATCATCAATCGGTTGATGTGCCAAATGGTCAGCCAAGATACTACCTTTTATAGCTTTTTGAGCTTGGTACTCGATATCATATTCTGACAACAACATTTGCCAACGAGCAATCCTCCCAGTCAAAGCAGGCTTTTCAAAGATATACTTGATTGGATCCATTTTAGAGATCAACCAAGTTGTATGATTCAGCATATACTGGCGAAGACGCTTTGCAGCCCAAGCTAAGGCACAACAAGTTTTTTCAAGCATGGAGTACCGAGACTCACAATCAGTGAATTTCTTACTCAAGTAGTAAATTGCATATTCTTTTCTTCCAGATTCATCTTGCTGACCAAGCACACAACCCATGGAATCTTCCAACACAGTCAAGTACATGATCATCGGTCTACCTTCCACCGGAGGAGACAAGATAGGAGGTTCAAGCAGATATTCTTTGATACTTTCAAACGCCTTCTGACAATCATCTGTCCAGACACAACCTTTGTCTTTCCGAAGCAACTTGAAGATCGGAGCATATGTAGCAGTCATGTGAGAGATAAACCTCGAAATATAATTCAAACGGCCCAAGAATCCTCTTACTTGCTTTTCAGTTCTTGGAGCAGGCATTTCCTGAATAGCTTTCAGTTTATCAGGATCAACTTCAATGCCTCTTTGGCTGACAATGAAACCTAACAACTTTCCAGAACGTACACCAAAGGTTCACTTGTTCGGATTCAAACGAAGCTTATACTTCCTTAATCTCTGAAACAACTTCAACAAATGTTCAACATGATCTTCTTCAGTCCTCGACTTAGCGATCATATCATCAACATATACCTCGATTTCTTTATGCATCATATCATGGAAAAGTGTATTCATAGCTCTTTGGTACGTCGCACCAGCATTCTTCAATCCAAAGGGCATCACTCTGTAGCAGAATGTTCCCCATGGTGTAATAAATGTGGTTTTTTCCATGTCCTCGGGTGCCATCTTTATTTGATTATAACCGGAAAATCCGTCCATAAAATAGAACACATCAAACTTAGTCGTATTATCTACCAACATATCAATGTGTGGCAATGGAAAATCATCTTTCGGACTGACTTTGTTCAAATCTCTGTAATCAACGCACATTCGGACTTTTCCGTCTTTCTTCGGAACAGGAACGATATTGGCCACCCATTCAGGATAAGTTGACGTCACAAGAAAACCTGCATCAATCTGCTTTTGAACCTCCTCTTTGATCTTTACTGCCATGTCAGGATGAGTTCTTCTTAGCTTCTGCTTTACAGGTGGACATTCAGGCTTCAACGGCAATCTATGCTCCACAATATTAGTATCAAGACCTGGCATGTCTTGATAAGACCAAGCAAATACATCAACATACTCTCTGAGAAGCTCTACAATCCTCTTCTTAACATCAGGATCAAGCAATGCTCCAACTTTGACTTCTTTCTTTTCATCTTCAGAACCCAAGTTGACCATCTCTATAGACTCTCCATGAGGCTGAATAACCTTCTCCTCATGCTCAAGAAACCGAGAAATCTCATCAGGAATCTCTTCAACATCCCCTACCTCAGCTTCAAACACAGGGAATTCAAAGTTGGGAGAGGGCATAGGATTATTGTTTTCAATGGGTTTATCAATCAATCTGCACAATGATTTTATTTTTATTTTAGAGTATGAACAAAAGTGCAAACATTATGCAGATAAACAATCATTATATTTTGGGTTTTTTATGTTACCATTTTTCAGAATAAAGCAAAAAGGAAAAACCACATATGCAAATAACAAAATAACATTTTATTGATGATGATAAAAATTTGAAACAAAGCCCGACAAACATCACTTTCACCTTGGGCAGAGTGAAAGGATTTTTGAAAGAAAATAAAACAAATTACTTTGAAGCATGAACAATAAAAGGAACATCAACAGCAATCCAGTTCTGGCAAATCTTTCCATGCGTAACAAAGTCAGGCATTTCTTCATCTTCATCATCTTCAATGATGGCAGCAGCGGAATGATCGCTGATAAATCCAGCACTTCGGAAACCTTCCTGAATAGTCTTCGGGTCATTAAGAACCACCCTGGTGCAAAGCCGATACCAAAACCTTCCTTGTTGTTGACAGCCTCAATAACTCGTCCCCAACCATCAGACTGACCAGCTTCAAGCACTCGCAGAGCATCCTTGAAAGAGGACATGGGCATGTCATTCTTCTTAACAGCATTGTCCACGACAGAAAGAGCTTGAAACGAAGTTCCCACCTCTTCTTCAGCATCAATATAGGAGAAAGAAGACAAATTGCTCACAAGCATCGCCCTTTCACCTTCAATGGTCACCAATTTCCCCTCTTTCACAAACTTCAGCTTCTGATGAAGAGTGGATGTCACAGCTCCAGCCTCATGGATCCAGGGTCTTCCGAGGATACAACTGTAAGCGGGACGTATATCCATTACTTGAAAAGTAATTTTGAATATAAACGGTCCAATAAGAATAGGAAGATCCACTTCACCAATCACTGTCTTCTTCGACCCATCAAACGCTTTCACAATAATCCCACTATGCCTCATGGGAGCACCTTGATACGCAAGCTTTGACAAAGTCGACTTTGGCATCACATTCAGAGATGATCCGGTATCAACTAGCACTTTGGACATAGCATCTTCCTGACAGTTGACCGAAATATGCAGAGCCAAGTTATGATTTCTTCCTTCTTCAGGAAAATCATCATCACAAAAGCTTAAATTGTTGCACGATGTGATATTAGCCACAATACTATCAAACTGATCAACAGTCACATCATGGTCAACATAAGCTTGATCAAGAATCTTCTGCAAAGACTGCCTATGAGCCTCAGAGCACATCAAGAGTGATAAAACTGATATCTTCGACGGAGTATGCAACAACTATTCAGTAATGTTGTACTCACTCTTCTTTATCAATTTTAACACCTCATCTTCACTATTACCAGATTGACCTGATTGGACAACAACATCCATAATCTGTTTACTCGCACTTGTATCTTCAACTCTCTTCGGAGGGTCCGGAGCATACACTCTACCACTTCGAGTAACCTTTGTCACATCAGCAATGCTAACCACGAACTTTGGAGTAGGAATAGGAACTTCTCTACCATTCTCTATCATCATAGCATTATACCGGTACGGAACAGCTTTATCAAATTCATATGGCATTGGACCAGGCACATTAATCACCAATGGAGTAACAGCAGTTTTGCGACTATCAAAAGAAATAACCACCCTCTCAGGAACAACTCTCTCAGGAAGATTGAACTGAGGCATAATAACATTCACTTCGTTTTCATATTCATCTCTTTTTGCTGTCACTTCGATCAACTTATCATCCATCATCTTTTGAATATCCCTCTTAACAATCACGCAACCACGAGGGTTCACCGAGCAGATACAACATCCAGCATAATCATGATCAATATCGTGATATTCACTTAAGAAAGCATGCATCTCAACCAAAGATCTTCGGATATGACGGACCTCATAGATCTTGAACAACCCAGGACAACCATCAACCATATTCACAGACGCATTACCATGCTTCGGCAACGGATTTTTCTGCACATTTGGATTAACATCATTAAAATACAGAACATTGTTCCTCATCAATTTCTGTACTTCGAACTTCAATGGATAACAATTCTCAACATCGTGCCCCGGGGCACCTTGATGAAAAGCACAGCGAGCCTCTGGCTTATACCACCATGGGATAGTCTCTGGAACTGGAGGTGGAGGACGGGTTTGCACAAGATTCTTTGCAATCAAAGATGGAAGCAAGTCCGCATACGACATCGGAATAGGATCAAAACTCGGCTTAGCCCGAACCTGTTGATTACCACCTTGTTGCACAGAAGGTTGTTGATAACGAGGTTGATACTTTGGAGCTGCTGGCACCGTTGGAGCCACGTTAATCATCGGTCTTACAGAAGCTACATGCTGCGAATGATGATTCCCACGATTGTGAGGTCTTCTATAACTTTCACGAGATACTGCATTAGTCTCATTTTCTTTCTTTTTCCCAAAGTTGAACCTTCTAGAGCTTGAGCCATTATTATTCTCTTGACTTAACCGTCCCTCACGGACACCTTCTTCTAAACGCATCCCCATGCTCACCATTTCAGTGAAATCAGAAGGAGCGCTTGCTATCATCCTCTCATAATAAAAAGAACCCAAAGTCTTCAAGAAGATATTTGTCATTTCTTTCTCTTCCAGCGGAGGAACAATCTGGGCTGCCAGCTCGCGCCATCTCTGCGCTTATTCTTTAAAAGTCTCTTTGTCCTTCTGGGACATAGCACGAAGTTGATCTCTATCTGGCGCCATATCAACGTTGTACTTGTACTGCCGCACAAAAGCTTCACCCAAATCGTTGAAGGTCTTGATTTGGCTATTATCCAGACTCATATACCACCTCATGGGTGCACCGGTTAAACTATCCTGGAAATAGTGAATCAGCAGCTTATCATTATCTGTCTGAGCAGACATCTTTCTTGCATACATAGTCAGATGGCTCAACAGACAAGTGTTGCCTTTGTACTTCTCAAACTCGGGCAACTTGAATTTGTACGGAACTTTAACATTTGGGACCAGACAAAGATCATAAGCATCTTTTCCAAACAAATCCTTATGCTTCAAGGCTCTCATCTCCCTCTGTATCTCAACAAAGCGTCCCTGGAAGTCATCAAGTCTTTCAGCCACTCCAGCGCCTTCACTAGGCTCAGCATGGTAAATCATTTCATCATGGTGCGGAATATTGTGCACTACAGGCGGTACAATAGTCACAACTGGAGGAAGAGTAGTCCACACTGGTGGGAGAGTATTAAATGCAGCAGTCTCAGGATGATGAGGAGGACGATAACCAGCAGGAATAAAATCAACTGGCATGCCCCAAGGTGTGCTAGCAGGCATACGATAGCGAGGAGAAATAACAGTTTCAACAGGAATTGATGCCGTAACAATCTCGGAGATGACAGTATTCTGAACAGGAGAATTAGGAGGTGGCTGATTCTGAGCAGCCACCAAATTTTCCATCATAGTAGAAACTCTTTCCAAGCTTTCCCTCAGAAATGTAACTTCTTCGCACAGCTCGCGATTCTCTTGTTGTAAAGTTTCCATCACCCTTCTCCGATTAGCTCGAGTATCAAATCGGTGAGTCAGCTTGACATGAGAACTGAATGAAGACCAAGAAACAACATAAGATCCCTGGAGAACACTCAAAAAGCAAGACAAATGCGGGTATGATGCATGGTATGCGTATGCAAAATGCAAAGATTTCAAAGGACTATATAAGATAACTTGCAATATTTAAAAAGAGACATTTTTGAAATACTTAAAAACTCATTCTCATTAAGATCAAAGTGAGGATTACAAGTGAAGTACAAACATCAATAATCCTAATACATGAGAGAAAGAGTAAACTAGGCCTAGGGAATCATATCCGAAGAAGTCCCGAATCCTGGCTGATACTTCATGTGAATCCTCTTGATCTCTTTCTTGTACCGATCTTCCATATCTTCCTTATCCTTCACTAACTTGTCAACAATGGCCTTCCAAGCACCGGAAGTAGGAGGAATAGTAGATAGAGTACTAGAGGAAGATAAATCCTCTCTTGGTCTCTTCGTGACACGCCGCTCCAGTAGCTCAATGAGATCATCCTTCTCCTTCAGCTGCTCCTGCATCGTAGTCTTCTCAAGTAGCCATTCTTCTTTTTCTTTCTTCATCTTATCCAACTCTTCTTGAAGAGCCACCTTCTCATCAACGGGAGGAAGAAAAGCAGACAATGGCAATATAGGAAACATAGGCTCCTCAGGTGGGTAAGGAATCTTGAGCTTGGAAGCCCTAGATTGAACCCACTGAATATAACATTCGGAAGGAGGAAGGTGTTGTCTTCCCAATTGACCCTTCTCTTTCCGATGAACAGCATGCCAAGAATGAGCAATCCTTTTCTTCATTTCTACATGATCAGCACCATTAAGAAAGAAGAAACGGGATAAGGAAATATTGTTTGGTATGTCCTTCAAACAATATCCGAACTGTCGTCTAGCAAGAATGGGGTTGTAGCTAATTCCCCCACGTGTACCAAGAAGAGGTACATTAGGAAATTCTCCACAACTATCAATAAGCACTCCAGTGTCATAATGAGAACAATACCATGTCATATCCTTATGAGAAAGTGACATCAACCTTTGAGACCATCTTCGATTCTCTCTATTGTCCTTGAAGACATCCGACTTGGGTAGGTGCGAAATAAACCACCTATAAAGAAGAGGCGCACAACATACAATCTCTCCATCACCTTTGGAGGTCCTATAGTGAAAAGCATGATACATATCTCCAAGAAAAGTAGGCACCGGATTCTTCTTCAAGAAGATCTGAATAGCATTCTCATCCACAATACCATCTAAGTTCGGAAACAAGACAATCCCGTAAATGAGCAAAGCAAGAATAGCCTCAAATGCATCCTTATGACCCAAAGTAAGTGAAGTAGAAGCCTTTCCCATCAAGAACTTAGCATTAATACCACGAACATTACCCTTTGGAAGAAATTTCCCATTAAGCTCGGATTCCTTAAGAAAAAGTGCTTTGGCGATAACCTTGATAGTAAGCTCCTTCTCTAGACCACTGAAGAGAAATTCCTTGTCCAGAATAGGCAAACCTAACCAATGAGAATACTCCTCCAAAGTCGGCACAAGCTGATAATCCGGAAAGGTGAAACAATGATGCAACGGATCATAGAACTGAGCTAAAGTAGGGAGAATCCCCTCAGGTACATCGGTATCCAACATATACAAAAGCTTCCCATGACATCTTTGGAACTCTTGGGTATCAACAACCAAAGCTCCTAGCTTTCTCAACTCTACTACATTAGGATTCTTGAAGGTGTACTTCTTTGTGTTCCTCCTTTCAAAAGTCATAGCCATGGACATCTGAAATTTTGCAAAAGTTCCTTATAAGTCCTTTGAAATCTTATGAACAATGCTCATGAATGCATGATGGAATGTATGCAACAACCACAAACAAGATCACACAAGGCACACGGGCTTAGGTTCCGAGTCACGAGCATGAAGTCAAGGTAATAGAACACCAACCCACACAGGTAAGTACTAAGGTTTTGTCTTCATTGTACCTGCAGAAAACCAAAAAGGTGCTAACAGAGGTGCCCGGAGTTAACAGCCATCTTTAGAATATCATCGGTACGTTGGATTACTCCCCAACCGATAACATTCTTAAAATAGACCTCGTCTGAGTGTAGTATCGCGTGACAACCGCCTTAGGTTTACACCCAGACAGTTTCCGCACTACGTTCCTAAATTGGCTTGGATGGGTTAAGGGTTCTAAGGTCCTCAGTATGATCAGCTCAAGGTCGGAAAATAATGCCACGTACGATTACTCGTCATGACATTGATAGTCCAAGAGAGCCTAACCGAGTGGAGATTATCAAATTGATATAGCTTTGGACTACTCCATTGCTTATCGCTTCGAATATCGCCGTCCTATCATAAGTTCCACTCAGATCCGGGTTAGAATCTATCTCACACAGAGGATCACCAAAACCAAAACAGAACAACCAAATAACAAACAAATCAAACCAAAGCAATAAATAAATCAAAGTAGGCTGAATCCGCTTAGAGAATGATATCCCCAGCAGAGTCGCCACTTTTCTGTAGCAGTAAAATCGTGAGTGTAAGCTATTGATTAACTTCACTCAAGGTACACAGAGTCGCCACTGCGCTTTTATTTATTTCCAAATGGAAAAGGTAAAAAGAACGAACAAAAAACCTAAGGAATCTAAAAGCAAAAGCTAAAAGAAACAAACAGAGAACGGGTAAGGGGATTGGTTACAAATCGGGAAGGTTTTACGCCCCTGAAATGTCCGTGGTACTCCACGGGAGCCCTTTGACATATTTATTGCTTTTTTAGTTTGAAATTGGTTTGCTTGAAAATGATTGAAGGGATGAGAAGAAGAATGTTTTTTAAGATTTTGTGTTTGATGAGGTTTTAACGCCTCATGCCTACGTACCCTCAAAGTGCAATGCGAGATCAAAACCTCGTAGTTCGTGGTACAAAATTTGAAAAGAAACAATGAGTTGAATTGATTTTAAAATGTAGAGATAAGTCGTCATTCTTTAGCGAATAATTCCGCTAGAAAGAATGAATCATATCTAAACATATAAAAAGAAAAGTGCACAAAGGCACAAAAACAATTGAGTGAGTTTTGGATTTTTTAAAGTATGTAAGAAAATAAATTTTGATATATTTACATGGATTAACATTTATTTAAGAAAACAAAGTGAAAAGGTTAAAATCACTTGACCGAAATCAAGGTTTGATTGCGAAAGCATTTGAAGTTCGAAAACCAAGAAGATTTGAAAATAGGGAGAAGATTTGAAAATTTAAGAAGTGGGAGGAGATGAAGGGACTATCCTAATACTTGAATTAAAAGTTAAGAGAAGAGCAATCAAACCATATTATGACCATTTCTTCAAGGTAAACGGAATTCCATCTTCAAAGACAAATGAACTTAATTTGAGGCCAAAGTCTTCAACCCATCACAATTTGAGCAAAGGTAGAGATCCTAAAATCTAAGTCCAAACTCCAATGCTAAGGATAGTAACCATAGTCCGAAATTAGAAGTCACAAGTCTTTTTTAATGTTTAATCCTTTATTAATGTTTTGGTGTCCAAATGGACAAAAGAAAAATCACAAGCAACAATATAAACATAAACAATATGGTATATGATATAATATGATAAAAGCATAATAAAGAGATAAGGAACGAGAAATTGAAATAAAAGGATAAGGTGCGAGAGATTAAATTTAAATGGATTATATTCACATTATTATAATATTTTCATAATAAGTGGTATGATGAACTTAATCAAGCACAACCACGAAAAAATAACAAAAATCGAGGCAACCGGATCCAAATGGATCTTAATCCGAATCGGGACAACTTTAGGTCTATGTTAAGCAATCGCCGAGTAATTTACGAAGTAATTACCCTACAAATGAGGCCGGCCACCACTAATTAAAGCGGAAGATATTCGTGTTAATACATGTTAGAGAAACGATATTATAGACCGTTCTCCGAAAACATGTCACACTAAAAGAAAAAGAACGGTCTAATCTTAATCGAGATTTTCGTTGAATTTATCGAAGGCAATCTATCACGATCTCAAAGTATGGAGAATTATCCAAATGATCATTCATCCATAGATTTGAAATAATGAAGATTAAAACTCTTCGAAAAAACAACAATCACGAATCGGAGATTGTCATCGAGCAAAAAGAAAAAGATGAAGAAAAATGGATCTAAAAGTAGATCCATAAAAGAATTGAAATAATTTTTTAAAACCTTTTCTAAAAATTCTTTTCTAAATTGTTTTCTAGCATATTTTTCTAAATCTTTTTAAAAACACTTTTTCTAATTCTTTTTACATCAAAATAATAGTTGAAACCAATTTTAAAGAAGATGAAAGCTAATAATCATAATAAAAAAAAAAGTTAATCAAAATGGAGGGGGATCCGCATGGATAGGGTGACAGATAGCACCAGATCCAAGGCTCTAAGGCCCAAACCAGCTCATCTTTTAAATACAATAAAATAAATTAATTATATAAAAAAACAAGAAAATCAAAAAACAAGTAAAATGTTCTTCTTCTTCTTCACGTAAACAGAAACAGGGCACAATGCTTAAATCGGCGGTGAGCCTCCCTCACCTTCACGAAAACAGATCGGCGGCGAAAAAATCAAACTACAAATCGTCCTTCTTCGTGAATCAATCTCTTCTTCCACAAATCTCTCTCTCTCTATTTCACTTCGGTTTCAACCTCCTCTTCTTCTTTCTTCCGAATCAATTCGGTTTTGGTTGTGGTTGTTGGAGTATATGAAGATGTGATTATTGATATTTGTTGAAGATTTGAGTTGGAATAGAAGAAAGGGAATTGAATGAAGGTTTGTGTTGTTTGGAGATTTGAGATGAAGATGGAGTTTATCAAGGTTTCAGTTTCAATTTTGGCAGGGGTTTGGAGGCTATTGAAGCTTGAGATTTAAAGTGAAGAGAGGGTTTCTTAAATAGAAGAATGAAGCGGATTTGGGAGATGCCGTTTTGTGAAATTTCAAATTGCGTTTTGAAAGGTGAGGTTCTCGTGCTCACTTGCGTTTCGTTTTCGTTTTCATTTTGCTGGCTTTTGCGTTTTATCTTGTTGAATGTTGCGTTTTGTGCTGTTTGAATGTGCGTTTTGTTCTGATTTGTTTTCGTGACTTGTTGCTGAGTTTTTGCGTGCAAAGCGTGACTTGTGTTGTTGTATACAGCGTGAAGCTGGAAAAGGCCGTGCGGCTTGGGCTTGGAAGTACGGTTTTGCTGCGTGAAGCTGTTGGGTGTTGGCAAAAGCTGATGATGTGAAGTATTGGAAGCTGCGTGAAAGGTTGTGCGGCGAAGGCTTGAACGCGTGAGGGTGTTGGATTTTTGCTTTGTTGCACGTGAGCTGATGTGAAGCTTGTGGTGTGTGTGGGAAGACTTCGCTTGCGGAATTGCGTGCGGTAAGCGTGAGGCTGGGAGTTGCTTGAAGGCATGCTGTACGGGCCTGCTGTTTGTGAAAAGGCTGATATTGATGTGTGGAAGGCTTGAGCTGGGCATCTTGTGAAGTCACGCTTGGAAATGTGTGGGAAAAGGCTGAGAGTTTAACACGTGAGGCTTGTGCGGCTTGGTGACATTGTGTTGGGCTTGATGCTTGGAAATGCTGGGAAATGAAGCTTGGCTTGCGGAATTGTTTTTTTTTTTTTTAATATTATTTTATAACAAATGATGGAAGAAAAATTGTAAATGCTTTTTAATGAATGGGCTTAAAAATAATGGTGCATTTTATAAAATGAAACTCTCTTTTTTTTATAGTATTAAGTGGAATAAAAGAATGGCAAAGATTTAAAATTTAGAAGAAAAACAAAAATGATAAATTTGGGGAATTACAAGAATATTTGGAATTTGGGTATGAAAAATAGATTTATTAATATTTTGGGGAAAATTGATAGAAATCGAAAAAGAATGCGGTATGAAAGATGGTAATTTGAATAATCGAAAAAAAATGGAAAATACTGGTTGTTGAATAATAATGGGTAAATGGTAAAAAAATGAATAGAAATGGATAATCGGATAAGTGAAATAGAAAATGAAATGGTTTATGGATCAAAGAATAAAATGGATAGAAATGGATAAGAAATCTTGATTTTAAGCCCACGACCAAATTTCGATTCCTCTTTCACAAGCCTTTGATAAAAATGAACACAGCCAACACAGACCCACTGGATACTTCACAACTTAAGCCAACTGTCATCTGAAAATTGTCTGATTATTTCCCTGATAATTTGAATCCCTACTGAGGAAAATAAATCCTCAGATGGATCACTGATGAACTAGTGAACCGATGAACTGATAAACACTGAAGATTCAAACCAAACTTCGCACAAAACATTGCCTGATAACTGATGACTTTTGTATACAGCACAACCTGAATCTTCGAACACACACTGAGAAATAAACCACTGGCACACATAATTTGTAGTCGAAATAATTTATTTGATAGTTTGACCAAATTAGGTCAAACATCCATTTGGATCGAATTTTGACTGAACAAATGCATCTGAATTGAATTCACTGTCTTATCTTCGCCAACCTGCAACACAGAGAAGAAGAAGAACACTGCAACATATTTTTTTGGTATTTTGGTTAGAAGTCAGTAAATATAAACAAATAATGAAGTAAAAACAATGGTGATCCCCTGCGGAGCACAGACCCACATCTGAGAAGAAACTCGAAAGCCAGTGCGATCTTGTTTGTATGCAAAATGCAGATGAAATGCGAAGAAATCTTAGGGCAAAAATTAGGGTGTTACAACTAGAAATTGGGATTTAAGTAAAACAAAAGGAGTTGGTTTAAGAAATATGGTTTAACTAGATATTAGGAAATTGAATAATGAGATGAGATTGAAACATGGTTTGGACTCAACAAAATGTGAAAATTTATTTGGAATAAAATTGGTTATGGAAGAATATATAATGGTTCGAATAAGAATAAGAAATTTGAAAAATGGGCTTAAGAAAAGACAAGTATGAATTTGAGATGGGATTTAGAACAAAATAAACGTGGATGATGAAGTATACTTAGGTATGGACCTTAATCCGCAAATCCAAATTAACTAGTAATCGAAACAAACCAAATCATTTTGAATGGCAAATAATGCTTGATACCCTGATGAACCTTAAAATAAGAATATGTCTGTGACGACGTGAGCCCAAACTTTGCTTCACACTCAAGTGCGATATCCAGGTAAACAACCTCTGAACAAGAGAATTTAGATCACAAGAAAATTGTTTCGATCCCATGCCTTAGGAGTTCAATGCAAACGAATGGTCGCAAATGTTATGCCCTAATGGAGATACAAATGAATGTGAAGCATAAGCCAGTTAGGTTATAAATATGAGGGCAAATTTTGGGGTGTTACAAGTAGCATTTTCGATTGCAAAGATGTAAGTTGGCTTGTCCAGGCGTATAACTTCAATTCTTGGTATGTCATTCCATGGATTAACTGTAATCATGGAAGAAAGAGTAGCAAGTGCATCTGCCATGTGATTTTCCTCATGAGGGATGTGATGGAATTCAATTTTGTTGAAGACTGACATCAATCTCCTTGTGTAATATTTGTAAGGGATCATTCCTTGTTGGAGTGTTTCCCATTCTCCTTTGATTTGATTGATCATTAAAGCAGAATCTCCGTACATATGTAAATTATGACCCATGATGTAAGCTTCATACTCGGCCTCATTGTTTGTACATTTGAATGTCAATCTGGAAGTGAATGGAGTGTCACTGGGTTCCGTTTGGAGTAACAATGATTGCTCCAATTCTGTTCACATAAGTGTTGACTGCTCCGTCAAACATGAGTCCCCAATGGGATCCTGGCTCTGGCCCTTCATCTGACAGTGGTTCGTCGTGATCTTTCATCTTAACATACATGATGTCTTCGTTTGGGAAGTCAACTGTGATTGGTTCCTGATTAATAATTGGTTGATGAGCCAAATGATCAGCTAGGATACTTCCTTTGACAGCTTTCTAAGCGTGGTACTCGATGTCGTATTTTGTTAATAACATTTTCCAACGAGCGATTCTTCCATTCAATGCAGGTTTCTCGAACACATATTTGATCAGAGATCCATTTCTGAAATGAGCCAAGTAGTATGACATATCATGTACTGATAAATATGCTTAAGTTCCCAAGCAAAAGCGCAACAAGTTTTCTCGAGCATTGTATAACGAATTTCACCAATCAGTGAATTTCTTACTCAGATAATAAATCGCTTATTCTTTTCTTTTTGTTTCGTCTTGCTGGCCAAGGACACATCCCATGGAGTTTTTCATAATGGTAAGGTACATGATTAAGGTATGCTTTCGACTAGAGGAGATAAAATTGGTGGCTTTAACAAGTATTCCTTGATTTTCTCAAAAGCATCTTGGCAGTCTTTTGTCCGGCCATGACTTTGATTCTTCCGTAGAAGTTTGAATATTGGCGCGCATGTCGTGGTCATGAGGAATATGAATTTTGGATGTAATTTAGACATCCCAAGAATCCTCGTACTTGTTTCTCTATTTTCGGAGCAGGAATTTCTTGAATAGCCTTGAATTTGTCGGGATCGACTTTGATTCCTTTTTTACTGACGATGAATCCTAGGAGCTTTCCTGATCAGACACCAAATGTGCACTTGTTAGGATTCAGTCATAGTTTATATTTTCTTAGATGTTCAATTTGTTCCACTTAATTCTTCGACTTGGCAATCATGTCATCGATATATACTTCGATATTTTTATGCATCATATCATGAAAGAGAGTCGTCATTTCCCTTTGATAGGTAGCACCAACGTTCTTTAATCCGAACGTCATTACTCTGTAACAGAAGGTATCCAAAGGCGTGATGAAGGATGTTTTCTCCATGACTTTGGGTGCCATTTTGATATGGTTGTAGCCCAAAAACCCATCCATGAAGAAATTACCTTGTATTTTGCAGTATAGTATACCAGCATGTCAATATGCGGTAAGGGGAAGTCGTCCTTTGGACTTGCTTTATACAATTTTTTATATCAAATCTCTTACAATCAAATAATGAAAGAATTTAGTTCTTGGAGTCTCACATTCCTTGAATTCTCGAGTGAATTCTCTTGAGGCTCTCTCCTTGAGTTGTGGTTCATTCACTCTTTCGTTATTAAAATACTTAATCTTTTCATAATCAAACTAAGAAAGAATTGAGTTCTTGGAATCTCGCATTCCTTGAATTTTTGAATGAAATTCTCTTGAGGCTAGCTCTATGAGTTATATTTAATTATTTATTTTGTCTCTAAAATACCCTCAATCACCAACTTTAAACCAAT
This sequence comes from Lathyrus aphaca, assembly GCA_963966055.1. NCBI lineage: Eukaryota > Viridiplantae > Streptophyta > Magnoliopsida > Fabales > Fabaceae > Lathyrus > Lathyrus aphaca. Next base: position 194,944,708 of record OZ014519.1, on the reverse strand, counting down.
ACAGTCTATCCTAAACTCAAAACTCAACACGAATATTCAAACTATTTTCATAATCAAATCGCAAAAGAATTGAGTTCTTGGAATCTTGCATTCCTTGAATTCTCAAATGAATGCTCTTGAGGCTCGCTCCTTGGATTGATCTTCATTCAATATTTCACACTTAAGACACTTAACTCTTACATATCAAATAAAGAAAGAATTGAGTTCTTGGAGTCTAGCATTCCTTGAATGCTTGAGTGAATGCTCTTGAGGCTCGCTCCTTGGGTTGTGATTCATTCTCCCTTTCGTTCCTAAAACACTAATCAAGTCAAACATATTTCTTTAAACGAACATTTTTTAAATCTCATTTATCACGCATACAAGCTAGTGCTCTAGCCTCCCATCACGAGCAGACAAGCCAACATTTAACAATTAGAGAGCGATTTAAATAATTGTTCTTTAAAATACGTCAACAAACCGTAACGGCACGAACTATGAAGCTATGACTTCCCATTGCATGAGGGAATACGTAGGCACTAGGATCTTCATTCTTGCCGAGCCCCTAGGAGAAAAACCACCCATTTCCCCGTAACCTTAGATTAGAATCATTCGCATTTACTTTATCATTTGAAGAAAACAAAAAGCATAAGTCAACATTCAATCTCAAATTAAACTAAGAGGTTCCCTTGAGTACAACGGACATAAGGAGTGCTAATACCTTCCTCTTACGAAATTGACTCCTGAACCTAGGATATGGTTCCGATGACCATTTTTCTTTCCTTAAAAGGTTTTCTCGATATTTTTCGATTCTTTAATTAGAATGAATTAAGTTCGATGGTGACTTTGTTCGAACAATATTTTCCGCGGCCTTCTATCGCGAGGTCATATTTGTTTTCGAGGTGTGACAACTAGCGACTATGCTGGGGATTCGTTTGCACCATGTAAGAGAGAGTCAACCCTAACTTAGTTAACTTTGCGATTAACGTTGACTTTGCTTATATGTTTTCTTCATGCTTTATATTTATGCTTTTTTATTTGCTCTCTTTTATTTTACATGATCATTATCACACTTTCTTGTTGGATCCTGGGATGACATTTTGAGTAAAGATCTACACCCGAGCTTTGGAAAAAGAAGAGGGAACACCTAAGTTAGAATTGGAAGTTATTAGTGTTAGTCTTCAATTGCGAGCCTAGCATGAAAGCTTCCCCTGGAGTATACCTATTTGTAGATCTTTTCATAATGCAGTTAGCTTCTTGCATGACTTGATTCATGAAGGATATGTGACTATGGGACCCAATCTTAGAACCAGCTTCTATTTCTGTAGGTTTGTTGTGCTAGTCTACAAGGTCTAGCCCCTTGTAAGCCTAGCATGAGAAATCCTCCCGAGGTAGACCTTATCGTTATTATCGTCATAATACAGCTACCCTGTGGCAGGATATTAGTATGATTAGCGTCCGTGATCTTGAGTACCTTATCCATCACCGTAGAAATTATCCTGTGAGTGGGTTTTATGCGTAAAGAACTTAGAACTCTCCTTTTAGAGCCTACCTGATCTTACCTTATCAGGAGGACCTTCCATCAATTGGGTGAAGACAGCTAGCGGATGAAAAGGAGGGGGTGTACCTGCAAGGCACTCCAATGCCAAAGTTAATAGAGGTATAGTGAATAGGTGAGTAGAAGAGTGGAATCAAAATACCTGAACCTTTAGTGAAAAAGGGTATTTATAGAGAGCCCTCAGCGCTGGGCCAAGGTCCTTCCTTGGGCTGGATCAGCTAGGCCCAAGGAAGAACTACCAAGGAACGCGTGAGAAGCGTGAAGACCTAGCTAAGTGGTATGGTCCTTGGTTCAACTTCCCCTATCTAGGTGTGTGCCCAACATATAGGATATGTGCCCGACCGTTAAGCGCCCCTGCCCGTCTATCAGACGTATCTGCCCGAGCATATGGGCCTTTACTCGACATATTAGGCCACAACCTAATACAGTCCGGACGGAGTCTTTAGAATTTTTTGTTGTCTTTTTGTAGGGCCTGCGTGCCTGTTTATAATGGCCTTTTGTGCCCGTTTGAATATTGGCCTTCGGGCTCCTTTTGTATTTTTCTTGGTCGGTTATGACCGTGTTTAATGAATGTTATTTTCGATATTAATTTGTTTTATTTACTTATTTTTGAACTGTTTGTGCTCGACACTGTTGGTCTCGTATGTTTAGGGAACCGACAAGCTGGCGAGCATTGTGCTCGCCTTGAATCGAGGTAGGGTTTTTGATCAGAGAAGTCTAACCTCGGGGCTTGGGCTTTCTCATCGCGAGATTGGTACCCTGCCAACGTGGTACTACGACACTGGGGCTCGTTTGAGGTGCCCAGCGTCGGGGAGGATTGTGTTCGCCCCTGAGGAGCGTAGATCCTCCCTTTTGTTTTGGTGGTGAATAGCGTGGTCGTACCTCCAATGTCTCCCTGAGTTATGTTTAGCTATAATATTGTCTAAATTTTTTTGCGTTCCATGGTCGAGCGAGTTCTTCACCTTGTAGGTTTTCCAGATAATAGGCCCCGTTGCTCGTCTTGTCGCGGACGCGGTAGGGGCCTTCCCAGTTGGCGGCCAGTTTTCCCTCTCTTGGGTTTTTTTGGTTTCTTCTGAGGACCAGGCTGCCCACCTGGAACTCTCTTTTTATGACCTTCGCGTCCTGCGGTAAGGCTATTTTTTGTTTGAGGGAGGTTTCCCTAAGGGCCACTTCATAGTGGATCTCGTCGACGAGATCCAGCTCGGCTCGAAGTGCCTCGTCGTTCATCTCTTTGTCGAGGGGCACCTCCACGCGTCTCGTCGGCTCTCGAATTCACACAGAACGATGTGTAGTTCCTCGACCCATGCCCTCTCTGCCTCTCCGAGTCTGCGCTTTAGTCTGCGCAGGATTACCCTGTTGGCCGCCTCAGCTTGTCCATTGGTTTGAGGGTGCTCGACGGACGTGAAGTGTTGTTTAGTGCCTAGGCTAGCTACGAAGTCCTGAAATCCTTCGTCCGTGAATTGTGTTCCGTTGTCAGTGATGAGGACCTGGGGTATGCCGAACCGGGCGAGGATGTTTCGTTTGAAAAATCGAAGAATGTTCTGCACCGTTATTTTCGCCAGTGCTTCTGCTTCGATCCACTTGGTAAAGTAGTCTTCCCCTAAAATGAGGTATTTGTTTTGGTAACAACCGGTCACAAATGGGCCGAGGATGTCCATGCCCCACCATGCGAAGGGCAAAGGGGAGGAGAGAGTTTTTAGCTCGTTGGGAGGTGCGAGATACATGTCGGCGTGTCGTTGGCATTTGTCGCATTTTTTGACGTGCTCTTTGGAGTCGTGCTGCATAGTCGGCCAATAGTAGCCTGCTCGTAGAGCCTGCGCGCCAGCGACCTTCCATCGGGATGTTGGGCGTTGATTCCCCGGTGCATTTCCCCTAATATGTCGGGGACTTTCTCCTCCTCGACGCATTTGAGCAACGGGATGGAGAGTCCCCTATGGTAGAGTTTCCTTTCGAGGAGGACGTATGAACACACCCTCCGCTTAGTTTTGGCTGCCTCTTTGGGATCGGCGGGGAGTTCATCTTTCGTGAGATAGTTGTAGATGGGTGTCATCCAGCAATGATCGTCCCCGATCACGTTTACCTTGAGCGGGGGCGGAAGCCTTTCGGTGCTAGGTCAAGGAAGGATTTCCTGGATTACTGATTTGTTTCCACCTTTCTTCCTCATGTTCGCGAGTTTCGACAGGACGTCCGCCCGCGTGTTATGTTCGCGGGGCACGTGTTGGACCTCCCACTTCTCGAATTTTTCGAGTCTTTCCCTTACCAATGACAAATATTCGATGAGGTTGTCGTTCTTGGCTTGGAATTCCCCCCTTACCTGTGATGCCACGAGTTGGGAGTCTGTCGATATCTTTACTTCCTTTGCTCCTAGGTCTTCGGCTAATCTTAGACCGGCGAGGAAAACTTTGTACTCGGCTTGGTTGTTGGAGGTTGGGAAGGCTAATGTCAATGAGACCTCGACCAGGATTCCGTCATCATTTTCGAGGATGATTCTTGCACCGCTTCCAGCCGGGCTAGAGGCACCGTCGACGAAGATCGTCCATTTGTGGGCGTTGTCCGCTGGCTTTAGGCTATGCGTCATTTCTGCGACGAAGTCGGCCAGGGCCTGAGCTTTCAGAGCTTTCATGCTCTCATATTGGATGTCGAATTCAGAAAGTTCCAGCAACCATTTCAACATTCTGCCGGCCATGTCTGGTCGACCAAGGAGTTGTTTTATTGGTTGATCAGTTCTCACCATGACTGTGTGGGCGAGGAAGTAGTGACGTAATCTTCTCGTGGCGTTTATGAGGGCTAGCGCGACCTTTTCGATTTGTTGGTATCTGAGCTCGAGGCCTTGGAATGCTTTGCTCGTGAAGTATATAGGCTTTTGTCCTTCGTTGGTTTCTATGATAAGCGCGGCGCTGACGGCCTCGATCACCACAGACAGATATAGGTACAGGTACTCCCTTTCCAGTGGTCGGGACAGGACCGGGGGCTCGGAGGGTGCCTTCTTCAGATGGAGCAGTGCTTGTTTGCACTCATCGGTCCACTCGAAGGTGGCCTCTTTTAGGAGGAGTTTGAAGAAAGGTAAAGCGTTCTGAGCGGACTTGGCGACGAAACGGGAGAGTGAGGCGAGCATCCCGTAGAGGGATTGAATGAATTTTTTAGACTTCGGGGTCGGGAATTCCGAGAATGCCCGACATTTGTCGGGATTGGCCTCGATTCCCCGTTCAGTGAGATAGAAGCCGAGGAATTTTCCTGCTCAGACACCGAATATACACTTTTCAGGGTTAAACCTCATTTTGCATTGTCACGCCCGCTCGAAGACCTGACGAAGGTGTCGTGCGTGATCGGTATCCTCGTGTGATTTGAAGATCATGTCGTCCATGTATACTTCGAGCATGTCTCCGATTTCTCCTCGGAAGATTTTGTTCATCATGCGTTGGTATATGGCCCCGACATTCTTTAGCCCGAAGGGCATTATGTTGTAATAGTAATTGCCCGTCGGGGTCATGAATGTCGTGTGTCTCTTGTTCACGTCCGACTTAGGGATTTGATTGTATCCACTATATGCCTCCATGAAGGAAAAGAGTTTGAAACTTGCAGAGTTGTCGACCAGTTTTTCTATGTTAGGGAGAGGAAACGCATGTTTGGGGCAAGCCCTATTAAGATCGGTATAGTCAACAAACATACGCCATTTTCCATTATTTTTCTTAACGAGGACTATATTAGAGAGCCAGGTTGTGTACTGGGCTTCAGAAATAAAATTTTCCTCTAAGAGGTCTTTTACAGCTCGCTCTAGGAAAAAGGATATCAGATTGGACTTGCCTCGGTATTTTGTCAATGTTGCCTTTTGCTCGGGCGCAGTCAGCAGAAGTTTGTCGAACTTGCGCTTTACTGAAAGGGTAGCGCTTTCGCCGTTCATCCCTCCCCCTGATATGACAAGGGCAGTTGGGAAGTCTTCCCAGGGGCTGAGGGCAGTGATCCGCCCTTCTGGTGGCGAATCGGGGAAGATGAAGTCCTCTGGTCGTGATATGCATAGGGCCACTTGATAAGAAGAGTCATCGAGGGGAGTATCCTCGCGGGGTCTCTTCTTTTCTTGCTCTTCGTGCTTGAAAGTTTCATTCTTCCTAGTGTACTGTTTGAGATGGTCCTCTTGGATCAAAATTTCTATTGCGTCCTTCACGTGGACATAATGTTCAGTCACGTGCCCATGGCTTCTGTGGAACCTGTAGTACTTGGATTTGTCAGTGTGGGGCTTGGGTGCAGAAGGTTTGGGGAACCTCACCTTGCCCTGTTTGAAGTCGGAGTTGATGCATTCGGCGAGGATGCACTCTCGGGGAGCTGTTTGCAATGTGTACTCGTTGTATCGGCCCGTGGGCCCTCTTCCTTCGCGAGGCTCGCGAGGTTTCTCATCCCTTCGCCTGTCCCCGTTGCGACAGGGAATGTTCGGGTCCTCGCGTTTGGGATGGTCGGTCTCCCCGGCGTTGCGACTACTGTGTGCGTTGTGGGCGACCCTTTTTTCTTCATATCTAATATAAGCCTGGGCTTTATGCAGGAGGTCATTCAGGGTGCGGGGAGGTTCTATCCCGACTGCCCTGCTAAGCTCACTTCTGGGCAGGAGTCCCCTCTCGAAGAGGTATTTCTTCATGTGTTCCGTGGTGTCCACCTCGACAGCCTCTTAGTTGAACCGCTCGATATACGAGCGCAATGTTTCATTCTTCCTTTGCACTATGGCTTCGAGGGTCGCCTCGGTCTTGGGATGGCGTCGGGAGGATGTAAAAAGCCTCGTGAATATGGATCTCATGACTCTCCAGGATGTAATGGATTCTGGGGCTAAGCTTTTGTACCAGGCCATGGCTCCCTTCCTGAGAGTTGTCGAGAACAACCTGCATTTGAGGTGCCCGGTGATGTCATTGCGGTAGTCGAGCATCGCATTAACGTTGTCGACGTGATCGTCGGGGTCAGTGGTCCCGTCGTAGATGGCCAAATTTGGGGGTTTCTTCATGCCCTTGGGGAGTGGAGCCTCCATTATCGCCCGCGAAAGGGGGAAATGCGGGTCTTCTTCGTCGCTCCTTGGTGGAGAGAGCTCATTATTACCATGGCTCTGGTCGTGCCTTAGCGAGGTCCCTGATCGGCCAGAATCACGGCGTGCTCGTGACCTGCTCTTGTTGGGTTCCGGGGAGCGTCGTCCCCGCTTCTTCGCTGCTTCAGGACGTTGTTGCGTCCTTCTTTCCTGCTGAGGTCGGCTCTCCTGCCGGTCAACCTCCAGGGCCATGATTCTTTCATGCTGCTGGTAGAGCATGAAGCTGGCCTGATTAAGGGCGTTCACCATAACAATCATGGTGGCATCCCCCTCGATGGGCACGGGGATGGGTTAGAACGTGGTGATTGCATGGTCCTGAATCTGAGGTTGGTTCCCATTTTCCTCGGGTTCAGGGGATGGGGTGGAAGGGCGCCCATCTCGGGCTTCAGATTCATGGTAGTTCAAATTGTCCTCCATCGTGTAGTCGATGAGGGGACGGTTACGGTCGTTGGGCTGTTCTCCGGCCATGTTGAAAGGATGGAGTAGTTGAGCTTTGACCTTCTGCTATGGAAGAAGGGGAAGCTAGTTTCCCATAGACGGCGCCACTGATCTTACCTTATCAGGAGGACCTTCCAGCAATTGGGTGAAGACAACTAGCAGATGAAAAGGAGGGGGGTGTACCTGCAAGGCACTCCGATGCCAAAGTTAATAGAGGTACAGTGAATAGGTGAGTAGAAGAGTGGAATCAGAATACCTGACCCTTTAGTGAAAAAGGGTATTTATAGAGAGCCCCTAGTGTTGGGCCAAGGTCCTTCCTAGGGCCGGATCAGCTAGGCCCAAGGAAGAACTGCCAAGGAACGTGTGAGAAGCGTGAAGACCTAGCTAAGTGTTCTGGTCCTTAGTTCAACTGCCCCTATCTTTCAGGAGATAATGGGGGACAGTTGGGTGACGTGGCAAGTGAACTGACAGACATGTTATTTTCCCGTTCTAAGTGCGTGCCCGACATCTAGGATATGTGCCCAACCGTTAAGCGCCCCTGCCCGTCTATCAGACGTATCTGCCCGAGCATGTGGGCCTCTGCTCGACATATTGGGCCGCAGCCTAATACAGTCCGGAGGCCCAGTCTGGAACACTACCTATTTAGGTTACTTTTATCGGAGATACCAATTATTTATTTGTTACTATGGTTGACCTCAGAGCACGTTATGCTCGTGATCCTGGATCTTGCATTGCATCCATGCATCCATTTCATTACATCAATTATACATCTTGCATTTCATTTTGAAATAGAAAACTCATTTCATCTTCCAATAAAGATCATCAAGTTGATTCCTCGACACACGTACGTCACTCGAGCCAACATCAAACGAATGATGGATTAGATTCAACAAAGCCATGTCCCCACAAATGGCCCGTCAATGAATGCTTTTGAATAGGTTGTCGAAGACCAAACTGAGTAGTCTCCAACTCAGAAAAATCCAGTCAATCAAGAGAAGTTCATTTTCTCAGATGATGGCCATCATATGCCCTTTATCATTTTGCTTCCTTGTATTTTGTATTGTTTGTCTAAGTACTATTTGTTTTGAACATTGTTATTTGGTTTTGTTAATGTTATGTTTATGCATGTTTTGAGTTAGTCTTTTCACTTTCGCTCAAAATTTCTCATTTTTTATCATTTATCACAAGAAAAAAATTTCCTTACTTCACTTTCTTATTAAACTGATTGTTTTAGAGAAAATTGGAGGGAGGATGATGAAAATTGAATACCCAAAACTGTTATGGTATGCTTTCGAATAAAACTTAATCAATAATGTACATGCATTTTTTCAAATCCCCAAACACTGGAGAGATAAGGAGTTAATCCCAAAGTCAACCAATTCGAGCCTAGAAGTAGGAGTATCTTTCAGATATTTAAAACCGTTGCGCTTAACCCGGGGTAGTGTAGTTGTTCAGTTAACCTGACTACACCTTCAAACCGTAAGATGAGACATCCCGATGGAGGACCATCAACAAATGACATGGCATCCACAACAGTCAACAAAATAAAATAAAAAAGAAGAGGAAAATTAAAACCGCTAAGTTGAGTACCCAATAAAGCAGTCCAGCCGACTCAAGATCAAAGATAAAGCAATAGAGGAGCTCAAATCCTCATCAAAAACAAAAGAAAGATCATGTGACCACCATATCAAATCAAAGGGTCGCCAACATTTGCCAACAAAAAAATAAGATAACTTCCATTTCAAAGAGAACCTTGAAGCTTCATCTTCACCTTACAATTTCAAATCCCTTTTGGAAGACGAATCTGTGTAGAATTAACTAAACATAAGAATGAAGATCATTACGAAGAAGGGGTGGGTCAAATCATTTGAGCTTTATATCCTTTGTTTCTCAAACCATGAATCAGACCACGTTACAACCCTCAAAAGACCTAGTTGAGGTAGAGTTTATTATGAAAGCATACAATAGCAAGGTTGTGTAAACTGAGTCCTAGAGATTTGATAATCCTCAATCTTGATAGCATATTCCTCTTCTTGTATCTTTCACACTTGCTAAATCAACACCATGTTTGAATTAACGGTCCATTCGTCATACTATCACTATCATTAAAATAAATGACTTTTTCAAAACTTGCAAGAATATTGCATTAACATTACCATTTATGTATGAATAATTTAATTTCAAATCAGTGATTGACATCAAAGACAATCCCAACAATGGGCAATCAAAGAGGAACTTGAACTTTCGTTGGTGTTGACCTGAATCAAGACTATCTCAAAAACCTATCAATCAAAGGCAAGACCCTCAACAGCTCAATAAGGGGCAAATCATCTTCAAAATCTAAATCAGGGGCAGAATTTTATCATATCCAGACATGGAGGCAGATCATGTCTTGGTCACTCTAAAAGCCTCCCTACCATAAATATTTCAAATACCCTACATACAAGGGCAAGCAAATAAGGAGCAAGTCCTCCTCTCTCTCTATTCCCCAGCCGAATAAGCATATCTTGCCAAACATTGGCAACCATTAAAGGAAAAAGCAATCTTCATGCGTCGATCAAGTCGCTACGCTCATCAACAAGTGATTAAACTTGGAGCATCCATATCCATCTTCTAAAGACACACTGCCAAAGATCGAGTGTCGGGGAATCGAACCCTTCCACCCACCCAAAATCCAATCATCATTGGCAACTACCATTCCAAAATTCCACCATGCTGGCATTTTTCATCAAATTTATCCAATCATCATATGCATTCAAACATGCATCATATGAATCAATGCATCATATGCATCTTTATGCATCATCTACATTATAACATACATAAACAAATCAAAATTTTCATATCCCCAACATTTACATTTACAACTCAGTGCATAAACATTTTAATTGTATTTTCATCCAATATGGAGTACCATTTCAAAAATTAAACAAACATGCATACATAAGTCAGGACCCAGGATCAATCGAAGATTCCAGGTCAATCCTCAACTAGTCCAACAGGCATTCCCCAGAGAGTTATTCTTTTCAACCTTTTGATAAAGTTTTTCTTCTCAACAAGTCCAGCGTGTGTTCCCCGCATAATTGTTCTCCCCAACCTTTTGTTAATGAAGCTTTAATCCGTTTTTCGCCAAGCAAGTTCTTAACAAGTGTTGTTCAATGGGAATTCCCAATTGGATAGTTTTCTTAAACCTTTTGTTGATCTCCCTAAGCAATAGTATTCATTATACTAGTATTACTCAACCAATTTGTTCTTTATCCTTTTGGTAATAGACATTTTATTCAGTTTTGTTCTTACCTTCATCTTTCGGTGTCAGGAATTTTCTATCACCCTTTTGGTGTTAGGAATTATTTCATTTCAGTTTACCTTCATCCTTTTGGTGTCAGGAATTTTCTATCACTCTTTTGGTGGTAGAAAATTATGTCATTTTTGTAAAGCCCTCATTCTTTTGGTGTTGGTGTCCATTAAAGTCGGGAATTTACTATCACCTTTTTGGTGGTAGCGAATTGTGTCTCTTCCTTCATCCTTTTGGTGTCGTGTTGGGAATTTTCTCTCACTCTTTTGGTGGTAGTAAATTATGTCGTTAATATTTATTGTCATCCTTTTGGTGATGTCCATTATCCTTTTGGTATTAAATTGTTTTTGTCAGTTATGTCGTTACCTCTTCCCTTTTGGTGTTGGTGATCTTTAAAGTTGTGTGTGTATACTATTGCCCTTTTGGTGATAGGTATGTCATCATTTTGGTGTCGAAAATCTAGTTTAGTACTTATTATCACCCTTTTGGTGGTAGCAAATTATGTGTCTACTATCATCCTCTTGGTGATAGGTTTGTCATCCTTTTGGTGTCAACAATCTTTTTCAGTCTTTGATTTGTGTATCATCCTCTTGGTGAATGACAACTTCCAAAACTATTGTGTGTTTTGTTATTACCCTTTTGGTCATATCAAGTTTTGTGACCTTTATGTCATCCTTTTGGTGTTGGCGAGAGTCATTGTGATCCAACCATCATCCTCTTGGTGATGGCGGTCTTTGTCGTTCAGGTTTAAGCTTCATCATTTTGGTGGTGGCAATCATTAAAGACGTTTGCGTTAACTGTCACCATTTTGGTGGTAGCTAGTTGTGTGTGTCGATCTTTCTGTTATCCTTTTGGTAATAGCAAGTCTCAGTGTGTTAAATATTATACTTTTGGTGGTAGTTATCTTTTTCATTTTGAATTATTCTTCATCATTTTGGTGATGGCCGTCACCCTTTTGGTAATGGCAATCATGGTTTACCTCACTGATATCCTCTTGGTATCAGTGGTCTTTGCAATATCAATCTTATCGTCATCCTTTTAATCGTCAACCTTTTTTCGTTAATCTTCTAGTACATTTTCTTCTTTTTCAGACAAATTTGGTGTCTTTTAGTATCTAATTGACTTCCACCTTGAAAGTATGAACGCGAGTCAGTTCATATTACTTGGTTTAAGCCACTTAGATAGGGGCATCTGTCATACCTCAAATTTATCTTACCACTAAAAAATTTTCATTTATCTGACTGTATTTTCACTTTGCATCATTTGTACAGTATAATATGCATTTCATCATGATTAATGTCTACAATGTCATCAATAATGAGTTCTCGGATATACAGAAAGATCGGTTGAATTAATCTTAAAATCAGCAGACGAAAAGTTTTTAATTCGAGTATGCATACGCCAGTATTCCTGATCTATGTTTAGCATAGTTCAACCTGACGCGCTCATTTTAATTTTTCGGCAACTTTTCAATCGTATTTTGATCAGTTGAGCCTTTAAACGGTCTACTTATTTTAAAATCTGACGAAGCGTTGTATTTTCCCGATTCGTTTATTTCGCGTTGATAATTTTAATACATTCAATTTAATTTTTTCGGATACTTTTGCGCCCGATATTTATTTGTAATTAACTGTTTTTATCCAAATACTTAATTGTTTTTTCTAGATTAAGTTTAACTTTGTCTTTAGCATTTCCAAAAATTAAACAAAAAAGTATGTCAAACAATAATTGCATAGAATTCCTCTATCAGTAGAACACATGCTAGCTGTAAAACAAATTGGATGGATTTCCCTCTATACCGAGCAGGACGGACCGAGAAAACTTGAGTAGTGGAGGCAACATCTATAATAATTTTGTAAATTAATATATATATATATATATATATATATATATATATATATATATATATATATATATATATATATATATATATATATATATATATATATATATATATATATATATATATATATATATATATATATATATATATATATATATATATTATTTTTTAAAGCATAAATTCTCAATATAATTATTCATTAATATTTATATTTAAGAAATAATTTTTTTTTCATGAAAGTAACAATTATTTTAGAATCTAAATGTATGAAACGCCGTCATGATAGTCTTTAAATATATTAAAATTTTAAATAAATTTGGTGTCTCATTTGTTAGTAATTTTATCCATTAAAATGATTAACGAAAAATACATTTGATAATTTAATTGACAATATAAAAAAAATTCAACTACAATAGTAACGAATATAAAAATAAATTATTTGTATTTGCAATTTTAATACAAACTATAATGACTATATTTTACAAATTCATGTATTAGAATAACTAGTAAGTAACTAGTAAAAAACTCATACATTCGCACGTGAATACTGTTATAATGGATTACGTTATGGAACACGTTAATGTTTATCAAATGTATCAGAATTATAATTTTTTTGAGTAAAATAAGATTATAATCAACAATATATTTATTCCCGTATATAAATATTAAATTTTATTTTTATACTATTTATAAAAAGATATTTCAATAGTAAAATTATTTTCGTTTATAACAATAGTATTTTTTCTTTTATATATATATATATATATATATATATATATATATATATATATATATATATATATATATATATATATATATATATATATATATATATATATATATATATATTTTCTTATAGTAAAATTATTTTATTTTTAATGGTTTTTTTTTGGTGTTTTTTGTTATATTCTAAGATATGTTTGTTTCAGTTTGGTGTCATTAATAAATTAATTTAGGGATGACTTCTATGCATGCCATTTATTCTTTAATAATGGTAAATGGTGTTATTTTCATGTCAAGAGGCCTTTTGCAATGACCAAAATCTACATTAGCCCATCTCAGTTGCTTGTTTCATTGCCAAATCATTGTGTATAAAATGATGGTTCAACAATTTTCATTAGAAAGATATTGCCACGTCTTTATTCCATGTGTTTAGACTACTACATAATCCTAAATGATTGAGCTCATGAACTTAAGCATGAATGAAAATATATTATCACAAATAACTGCTACTTGAGGTTGTAAAAAGAGCCTATTTCTAGGAGTGTTGGAAAAGACTGTTGATAATTATAATTTTCTCTAGTTGGTATTAATAGATCACAGACTGCTTCTGGTATGCTGCTACATCCTATAGTGATATAGTAATGTCAGCCAAATAATTTGGATTTGTGAAATTAGAACTTATAGACAAAACACTTTCCGAAGCACAAGATTCTAAATGTATTGAATCAAGAATATATATTCATTCTTAAATAAATTTTTAACATAACGTGGTAACTGCTTACATGAATCAAGAATATATATTTGAAGCACAGAAACTACTAACATGAATCCAAGATATTACTCACCAAGTTCATTACTATATTCGTGCCATTTAGCTCTACTGATAATATTTACCAAGAGCTACAAACTATTGTTGTGATTTATGAAAAACAAAATGAATCAATGAACTAATGATGCATATATTTCCACAAACTTCTTTCAATAAATGGATATGTTTATGGAAAAATACTGAAGTTGAGAGAGTGCACCGTAATTGAAATCCAAATTGTAAGTCCAGAATCCAGAAAACACTAAAATTTAAGTACTGTAGAGATGGTTCAGAGGGGAATTCATTTCGTGATCAGACCGATGACAAGTTGACAGCTGAAGTTGAACTGAAAATTTTATGTTTTTATGGACTACCCTATAGCGGCGTGTAACTTATTTTTATGACAAATCAAAAAACGACATTGTATTCTTTGTTAGTTTTTGTTTTACATTATATTTGTGATGAGTCGCACAAAATTAAGAATGTATTCAAATAAAAACCCAGGAACTTTAGAGAAAGTTGATGGTTTTTACCAAAACTATATGGTCAACACAGGCCTTCCATCAGAAATTTATTGGAAGTAGGTGAGCTAAAACATAAGTAAGAGTTAGTACCAGTTTGTGGGTGTCAGGTTGATGTTAAGATGCTTGTTGAGTTTTATGTATGCCAACTGTCAAGTAATAGTATCAAGTCTTGAGTAAGAATGAAGTTAAATCCTAGAGGGAAATCAAAATCAGTGCAATGATTTGAATAACTTGATTGATACTTGATACAAATATCACAACCATACAAATATCTTTAGGTTGACAAATGTCAATTTCAATTTTAACCATGCCATTTTGACACATTGTTCAAAATTACACTACATCTACTGCCCTTAATAAAACTGAATACCCTAGAGAAAAACACAAACCTTCGTGTCACTAAATATCTCAGTATCTCCATTGACCCACTGCCAAATTTTACAAATGGAATAACAAAAGTACTTACTTAAAACATCCAAGGCCAAAAGCAAGATGACCAGCAAATCCCATATCAACATTCATTAGATAACATGTGTATATATTAAGATAAGGACTAAGAAGGTAATGTACCTGACTGAGCATTTATCATTTGAGTGTAGTTCATCATATAGTGACTTGTTACTGCAGTATTCATATAAAAACAAAAAATGTTTATAGTAACAAAAAGTGTTTGTTTAAATACAAATCACAAAATTGACAGCTTGATAATTCACATTCCTCAATTCCTTATAACACCTTTGTTCAAGATAACACTCAATCAGATCAGTACAGTAATAATTGCCATATGACATGAAACTAACATAATGATGTAAAATCAAGTTGGCCGCCTTATGACATGAAACTAACAGAATCCTCAATGAATCACCGCACAATACAACAATAATCAGGCACTGTTGAAGAAAACGATGCTACATAAGGAAAAGTAGGCATGGCATGTGACGTTTGAATCTGAAAAAAAGCAAATTCATCGAATACTCATACTCTTTCTTCATCACCATATGCCCAAAGTTATCTCCAGCTACAACCTCAGTTATCTGCTGCCTACAATCTGACAAGAGCAATTCATGATACCTATCCACAAATTGAACCATCATGCAACTAAACTTTATAGCTTTTATCCCAGTAGTGATGAGAAACAAATTCAAATATGAAGAATATGTAATATATACTTTCTTTGTCACCCACGCAGTTTTCATATCGGAATCAATAGACTTGTCTCTAGTGCTCGGTAGAGCACATACAAATAACATGTTAGAGTATTTTCCAAAGAAAGTACATTAAATCAGAAAATACATTAGAGCCAAGGTGCAAAACGTATTGCTTATCATTCTAACCCATGCCAAAAGTCAGAGGAATATCTAATGCAATAATATAGTGCTTGACATCTACCATGTTGTTGATGTCTATAGAACCTAAAAACCACCACAAACAGTGTCACAACAATGTACACTGAAAGAAAGTACACATGTACACATAATGTCATTTGGATGAAAAAAAATCGATAAAAATGGGAGTTATACCTTTGAAGGAAGAAACTCCACTGTCGGTGACACAAGATGAATATTGACAAACCTTTCTTAAAACTTCATCTTAAACTTTTTGTTTAGATTAGTAGTATCTGGAAAAGACAACTGACATAGAGAAACTCACATATCACAAAAATATTTTGAAACAAATACAACACCATATATAAAGATACAATAGACGCTAATATTTACAGTCATGGAGTGGAATTATAAACATACTCGACGTATTTTTCTTATTAACACTATAGATCAAACAAATAAGTTAAAGCAGTAAGAATCAATGAAAATTGAAACTTTTAGCAATCAACAAATCAACGACACAAAGTATTCAAAAATTTCTTGGATTAAGATAAAATCTCATATTTTCTTATGAAACCTATTAGCAATCAACAATTATAACCAATGTTAGTTGCAAATGTTTAAATTGAATAGACAAAATATATTTTAGTTTACATAAGATAGTAAAGTTAATGTTTACATTGAAAATACAAAAGCACAGTACATAGGCACCTTCCATTGGAAAATGTATAAGCACATATATGTGCAACAAGGATAGAACTTACATTTCAACCACCATGCCTTTGACTTGAAGCAGAGGCTAAGACAATTAGTTTGTGATAAATGCAAATTGTAGCTATTTTTGTATATAAGTTTTGTTGCACTTATCAATACTTTTTGTTGTAAATGTTCGAATAAACCCCACTTTGTATATAAATGTGTATACTTAGTGTATAATCAATATTTAGTGTATTTATGTATCATTTGATAGTTTTCTACTCATTTTGAAGGTCTTGAGGTGTATTTGGAGCATGAGAAATAAAGTGTCGAAGACACCGCTTCAAACACCCGATTTTGAGCAAGGCATCAGCGAATAAGGATCAAAATGAGGATTATAAAAACCACCAATTTGGTTGTTTTTATTCATTGTTAGATAGGAAATTGAATAAGCTTTCCAACACTTCGAACTGGGCGCAAATGGAGTTAAGGTTCAAAAGATATGAAGAAAACAATTTTGGTTGCTCGCTGAGCGAGCTCAGGGCGAGGTTTCCAGCAGGTTTCTCGCTGAGCGAGCAGTTAAGGCAGTTTAACATTTTTTTAGGTCTCGCTGAGCGAGCCATGCGATCTTGACAGCTTATAAAAGAAAAAAAACAACTTTTTTAGGGATGGTTTGGGTATTTTTTGCTCCCACTCCATCAAACTTCATTTCTTCATAGATTTAGCTTAGAAAACATCAATGAAGCTTGCAATCGAATTTAGCTTAGAAAACATCAATGTTTGGTTCTTCTTCTTCTCTTTTCTTTGTAATCTCTATTTATGGGTGTCGCTCCCTAAATTTTCTTCCTGGTGCAAACGTGAACTGTCGGCGATGTTGGAGGTTGAGGTTGAATAGAGTCGCCAGCTAGGCATTTTTATCCCGAAGGAAAGGTAATGCTGCATAAACCTGGAAAGAGATGGATAAGATGGTTGCGAACCAAAGAGACTGAGAAAGGGGGTTGGTTACGATCTGGGAAGGTATTAGCACCCAGATCGTCTGTCGTACTCGACGGGATCCACGCTTACTTGATTGTGTTTTAAAGGGGGGAAAGTGTATGTGTATTTGTGTATAAAAAGATAGAATGTACAGAGTGTAGGTGCAAAAGGATATGGAATTAGGGTTTTGAAAAGAAAAGTTGGAAGAAGGAGAGGGGGGAAGACCTGGGGACTTTTGTTCGATAACAGTTAAGTTATGCCTACGTATCCTCTCGTGCAATGAGGAAGTCAGAACACCGTAGTTCGACTCAAAGAGAGTTTGTGTTTTTGTTGTGAACTGCTTGCTTGTCTATACTCAAGTGTGTGACTCGTCTGGCTCGAATGCTAACTGTCTTGCATTAGACTGAAGAAGCGAGTTCTCGTTTTCAGAGTGAATATGATGAGAAAAGAATCTCGGAGGAGACGTTTATTGTTTGTTTTTGTGTTTTCAGTTTTTTATTGTTTTTGGTGTTTTGCATAGGATAATGAGCTTAAGCCTTAATCAAGGGTTTGTAAGCTCATTATATCACCCCAGATTAGGGATAATGAGTCTACTTAAGCATGAGATGAAGATCTCAACTTAATTACCATGATGATATAGGATTAAGATCATTAACCTACTTGGTAATTATTAAGTGTTTTTGGGTTTTTGTTTTGTGTTAAGTAATGAGTTTACTCTCCAATCAAAGATTAGTGAACTCATTACACCATCCTAAGAGAAGGATGATAGATGAGAACACTTAAGCTGAGGAAGATACCTCAACTTAATCCATGGTTAGGGATTAAATTTATTATATAACAAGCCTTTATTAAGTGAATTTTAATTAAAGGTGAGATGAAGAAGTGTTTTTTATGTTTGCAAGACTTTAGTATGAGGGGGACGTGTCCATTGAACACTAGGGTTAGTCCTTTTGAACCACCAGGTAGAGATGTAACCCTAATATAAGGCCCAAGTTACAAGCTTAAGTATTTAATGATTATTAGGTATTTTTTATTGAAGGTAAAAACAACTTAAAGGTTTAGCACTAAGGATCAAAGTTATACACTCCATCCTAAGATAAGGATACAGGCATAACCCTAATTCAGAGTCCCAAAACTTTAACTGTTTAGCCTTGATTATGAGATGAGAGAGAGACTCAAAAGGTAAAAACTAGGGGGGACTATGTACAACCCTAAAGTTATCATGCTTGGATGTTCCTATGGTTTGTGAGGCATCAGAAGAAGTCTTCAGATGGCCACCAAGGAAGAGAAGAAGATGAAGAGAGAGAGAGAGAGAGAGAGAGAGAGAGAGAGAGAGAGAGAGAGGGATTAGGTTACTTACTTCATGAAGAAGTTAAGTAACCTAGGAACAAGAGAGAACATAAGTGAATAAGATTCATTTCAAACACAAACAAAATGCATAAAAATAAAGAGAGAAAGAGAGGTTGGATGTGGATGCACATCCATGTCCTGATTAACTTACCAAATGCACCTGAAATGGTTAGTTTGAAAGCAAGATATGTACAAATTCAAAAGCATAAACAAATCAAGAGATAAAAAATTGAAAATGCATCCAAGGGGACCCTAAGTACTCATGAAATCTCCATCCAAAGGGGGAGGTCTAAAGGCTTACCAAATTCAAGTTATGGTTTACCTAAGATTGGCAAGGGTTTTGGACACTTTTCAATGAAAAAGGAAACTTAATTTGAAAATTCAAGATAAAAATGAGACAAAAATATATTTAGAAGCTAGAGGTCAAAAGTGAAAGATAGCAAAAAGAATCAAATGCAAACTCATCTTTGTTTGAAAGTTATGAATTTTTGAAGTTAGGGTTAGAAAACATGAAATTTAGGAGCCCTAATTCAAAGGAAAATGGCAAAATGTGATCAAAACCAAAATGAAATTTGTAAGATGAGTTTGTAAATGTTTCTAAATGTTTAAAGGACCTCTCTGATTTTTTTTTGTGATTTTTAGATACTTTGAAGTATTTTTAATTAATTAAATGGAATTAATTAATTAAAATATACAATTAAATGATTTAAAAATACAATTTTAATGAAAAAAAATAAAAATAAAAATGTTTTTGGTTTCTGAAAATTAATATGAACAATGATGCAAAAAATCAGAATTTAATAAAATGTTTTGGTATTTTTAATAAATAAAACAAAAGAAATGAAATAAAAATGAATAAAAATGTAAAGTATGCAAGATGGATGGTTCATATTGCGCAAAGGGTGGATAAAGGGATGGGATTGCAAGTCACCAAGACCTGAGGTAGGCAAGATCTAAGGCTGTGGTTTAAACATGAGATTCGCGCGTGATCTAAGGGCTCTCATTTAAACTGACTAATTAATTATAATCTAACTTAATTAATTAGGATTAGGGTTAAGTGAATTATCTGGGCCGTCCACGCACTAATCTAATCAACATCCAAGGGTTGAGATTCAAACTGGAAAATAAACCCTAATTACTTTCAGGTGACCGGAGATGAGCTCTGGTCATCTTCTCCGGCAACCAAAAATTCCAGAATCCTTTACCAGCTTCTAAACTTCAAATTTCTTGCCCTGAAACACTCTCCTAACATCATACATCACTAATCAACAAACACAATTCATTTATCATGCATCATTAAGCTGAATCGAAGCAAACAAATTTCTAGGTCAAACTTTCATATCATCATGAAATGCTTAATTCTAACTCATTTTCAAAACTAATCACATCTGCATGATCAGGGAAGCATGTAAAATCATTTTATAACATAAAATCAAGCTTCTGGAAAAAATGTTCTTGAAGGTTACCTGAGATGAAGAGCTTCAAAATGCAGCTTTCTGGGCCCTCCTCTTGTGCAATCTAACCTCCTTTGACCTCCTGAGCCTATTGGGATGCTTGAAATGAGCTTGCAGTGGCTATTTTGAGAGTTTTGAAACTGAAGTTGCAGAAATCGTGTTTTGTCTTGGGCTTGTTTCTGGATATGGTGATGGGTGGGAAATTTTCCTGAGGTTATATGGAGTTTATTGGTGAAAGAATTTCTGGTTTTTGTTGGCTAGATTGAGAAATTCGATAGCATGAAGTTTTTGAGGATTTTCTTGATTCTGAACTTGTGTGTTGTTTCAGGCCATGAAGGGTGTTCATTTATAGTGCTTAGGGTTTGTATGAGCCATACCATTGGTCAATAGAGTGGGTGTGTCACTGTGTGATTGGTATGGGAGAAAATGCAAAAAGTCAAGTTTCTTTGTACTTGAGGTATGGGTTGGGACAAAGGTGATTTCTGAGCATGGATTGCCTCATCTTGGATCATGGATGGCCCTTGGATTGATGAAATGCAGTTGTAATGCATAGATGAAGAGATAACAATGTTTATGCAACTTGGCCATTTTGGAATTTCTCATGCATCAAGCCATGAAATCCTTAAATTCTTGGGCCAATTCTGATGTTTTGAAGTTTTATTGACATGTTGTGAAGTAATTGTGCACATTAGAGGTCATTTAGAAGCTTTAAAATTCCAATATGCAAAATCCCTCTTTGACATGAACTTTGAAATTATGTGATTTTTGCCAACTTTGCAAGGCCATAACTTGAGTTCTAGGAAGAGTTAGAATGAGTTCTTGTACTTTTTGACAATGGGAGGATCCAATCTACAACTTTCATGTTTGAAGAAATTTCATTTGAAACCTTTTTGATCAAGAAAGAGGAGGTTAAAGATCTTTCCCAAAATAGAAAGTTTACATTGCAAGTCATTTCCATTTTTTGCAAGTTTTGGCTTTGTTCATTTTTCTTCAATTTTGTGAACTTCCAAGCATTCCAATGATCAAATAAAAACTATATGACTTCAAAATGATGATGATGACCCATTGGAACCCTTCTTGGGACCTCAGATGCCCTGATTTTGACTTTTCTTGCTCAAGAAGTTACCATTTGATCAGATGGCTTCGACATTAAATCTTTCCATGAAATCTGATACACATGCTCCTTATAACATATATGGACCAATAGCAACAAGAATGACCAAAATTTTTGGGTATAAGGCCTTTGAAACCAAAACCCGAATTTCAAGTCATCTATGTAGGAATCCTCAGCTTAGCTTCCATACCTCTGTAGTGCTTTGACATTTCTTGACTTTAAATGACCCATGGGGGCATACGATGATTATAGACCACTCAAGGGCCTTCTTGAAATGCTTCATGACCTTTGAGATTGCTTAGATTACTTCTTGGATTACTCAGATCACAAACCCTAGATGCAGTTATGCAGATGAAATGTTAAGGATGGTTATGTATGTGAGATGTTATGCTTATGCAATGCAATATGGAAGATCACAAGCCAAGGTGTGAGAAAAAGGAGAGGGAAAATTTGGGGTGTTTACAATGGGTTTTGTATTTTTATTTATTTTGATCCTATTTATATTTGTTGATGATGGTGTTATATTAAACTTGTTTTACGAATCTTTATCGACGTTGTCCTTGATTTTTGCTTTATGTGTGGGGTTTGGGTTGTGTTAGAGATAAACATCACAAATTTTGGTTAGGGATGATTACCTGTTAGTTTCTGGATGCTACAGATAGATTTAGAGCTAATAATCTTTATGGGTGTCAGATCTTAATGTTTCCATGTCGGTTGTGTCGGGTGCGAGAGTGTCGATGTGAGTGATATGGATGTCTTCCATAACTTGAGTCGGGTGCGAGAGTGGCGACCAGAGTAATATGGTTGTTCTCTCAACTCAATGTGTCAAATATGGGTTCTGTTGTGAGCGATGCCAGATGATATTGATGAGTATTGTATGTTGAGTATAACTGGTCGATAAGTTTAAGTTTGTGACGAGTAGATTATATGCATGCCTGATAAGTTTCTTCTCTATGAAAAATGAATTCTTTTTATGTTAATATTTACTTTTCTGTTTTTATGTCTCAACCCATTCAAACCAAGCTTGGGAGAGTTAGGGAGAGTTTGATAAGTGCAAATTGTAGCTATTTTTTTATATAAGTTTTGTTGCACTTATCAATACTTTTTGTTGTAATCGTTCGAATAAACCCCACTTTGTATGTAAATGTGTATATTTAATGTATAATCAATATTTAGTTTATATGTGTATCATTTGATAATTTTCTACTCATTTTGTAGGTATTGAGGTGTATTTGGAGCATGAGCAATAAAGTGTCGAAGATACGGCTTCAAACACCTGATTTTGAGCAAGGCATCAACGAATAAGGATCAAAATGAGGATTATAAAAACCACCAATTTGGTTGTTTTTTATTTATTGTTATATAGGAAATTGAATAATCTTTCCAACGCTTCAAACCGGGCGCAAATCGGAGTTACGGTTCAAAAGATATGAAGAAAACAAGTTTGGTTGCTCGCTGAGCAAGCTCGTGGCGAGGTTTCCATCAGTTTTCTCGCTGAGCGAGCCAGAGCGAGTTGTTAAGGTGGTTTAACATTTTTTAGGTCTCGTTGAGTGAGCCGTGCGATCTTGACAGCGTATAAAAGGAAAAAAAACATATTTTTTAGGGATGTTTTGGGTATTTTTTGCTCCCACTCCATCAAACTTCATTTCTTCATAGATTTAGCTTAGAAAACATCAATGAAGCTTGCAATCGGAGATCCGGAGTCGAATCTCTCGTCGATTGGTGTTGACAAACCAAGAAATGTTTGATTCTTCTTCTTCTCTTTTCTTTGTAATCTCTATTTATGGGTTTTGTATGTGTATTTACTTTTACCCTATGTATATTTGTTGATCATGGTGTTATATTAAACTTGCTTTTCGAATCTTTATAGATGTTGTCCTTGATTTTTACTTTATGTGTGGGGTTTGGGTTGTGTTAGAGATAAACATCACAAATTTTGATTAGGGATGATTACATGTTAGTTTCTGGATGCTAGAGATAGATTTAGAGTTAATAATCTTTATGGGTGTCAGATCTTAATGCTTCCATGTCGGTTGTGTCGGGTTCGAGAGTGTCGATGCGAGTGATATGGATGTCTTCCGTAACTTGAGTCGGGTGAGAGAGTGGCGAAGAGTGTAATATGGTTGTTCTCTAAACTCAGTGTGTCAGAGATGGGCACTGTTATGAGCGATGCCAGATGATATTGATGAGTATTGTATGTTGAGTATAACTGGTCGATAAGTTTAAGTTTGTGACGAGTAAATTATATGCATGCCTGATAAGTTTCTTCTCTATAAAAAATGAATTCTTTTTATGTTAATATTTACTTTTCTGTTTTTGTCTCACCCATTCAAACCAAGCTTGGGAGAGTTAGGGAGAGTTTGATAAGTGCAAATTGTAGCTATTTTTGTATATAAATTTTGTTGCACTTATCAATACTTTTTGTTGTAATCGTTCGAATAAACCCCACTTTGTATGTAAATGTGTATATTTAATGTATAATCAATATTTAGTGTATTGGTGTATCATTTGTTAATTTTCTACTCATTTTGTAGGTATTGAGGTGTATTTGGAGCATGAGCAATAAAATGTCGAAGACACGGCTTCAAACACCTGATTTTGAGCAAGGCATCAACGAATAAGGATCAAAATGATGATTATAAAAACCACAAATTTGGTTGTTTGTTATTCATTGTTAGATAGTAAATTGAATAAGCTTTCCAACGTTTCGAACCGGGCGCAAATTGGAGTTACGGTTCAAAATATATGAAGAAAACAATTTTGGTTGCTCGCTGTGCGAGCTCGTGGCGAGGTTTCCATCTGATTTCTCGCTGAGCGAGCCAGAGCAAGCTGTTAAGGAGGTTTAACATTTTTTTAGGTCTCGCTGAGTGAGCCATGCGATCTTGACAACGTATAAAAGGAAAAAAAAAACATATTTTTTAGGGATTGTTTGGGTACTTTTTGCTCCCACTCCATCAAACTTCATTTCTTCATTGATTTAGCTTAGAAAACATCAATGAAGCTTGCAATCGGATGATCCAGAGTCGAATCTCTCATCGATTGGTGTTGACAAACCACGAAATGTTTGGTTCTTCTTCTTCTCTTTTCTTTGTAATCTCTATTTATGGGTTTTGTATGTGTATTTACTTTTATCCTATGTATATTTGTTGATCATAGTGTTATATTAAACTTGCTTTACGAATCTTTATCGATGTTGTCCTTGATTTTTGCTTTATGCGTGGGGTTTGAGTAGTGTTAGAGATAAACATCACAAATTTTGATTAGGGATGATTACATGTTAGTTTCTAGATGCTAGAGATAGATTTAGAGTTAATAATCTTTATGGGTGTCAGATCTTAATGCTTCCATGTTGATGCGAGTGATATAGATGTCTTCGGTAACTTGAGTCGGGTGCGAGTGTGGCGAAGAGTGTAATACGGTTGTTCTCTCAACTCAGTGTGTCAGAGATGGGCACTGTTATGAGCGATGCCAGATGATATTGATGAGTATTGTATGTTGGGTATAACTGGTCGATAAGTTTAAGTTTGTGACGAGTAGATTATATGCATGCCTGATAAGTTTCTTCTCTATGAAAAATGAATTCTTTGTATGTTAATATTTACTTTTCTGTTTTTATGTCTCAACCCATTCTAACCAAGCTTGGGAGAGTTAGGGAGAGTTTGATAAGTGCAAATTGTAGCTATTTTTGTATATAAGTTTTGTTGCACTTATCAATACTTTTTGTTGTAATCGTTCGAATAAACCCTACTTTGTATGTAAATGTGTATATTTAATGTATAATCAATATTTAGTGTATTTGTGTATCATTTGATAATTTTCTACTCATTTTGTAGGTATTGAGGTGTATTTGGAGCATGAGCAATAAAGTGTCGAAGACACGGCTTCAAACACCTGATTTTGAGCAAGGCATCAAGGAATAAGGATCAAAATGAGGATTATAAAACTCACCAATTTGGTTGTTTTTTATTTATTATTATATAGGAAATTGAATAAGCTTTCCAACGCTTCGAACCGGGCGCAAATCGGAGTTACGGTTCAAAAGATATGAAGAAAACAAGTTTGGTTGCTCGCTGAGCAAGCTCGTGGCGAGGTTTCCATCAGTTTTCTCGCTGAGCGAGCCAGAGCGAGTTGTTAAGGTGGTTTAACATTTTTTAGGTCTCGCTGAGTGAGCCATGCAATCTTGACAGCTTATAAAAGGGAAAAAAACATATTTTTTAGGGATGTTTTAGGTATGTTTTGCTCCCACTCCATCAAACTTCATTTCTTCATAGATTTAGCTTAGAAAACATCAATGAAGCTTGCAATCAGAGATCCGGAGTCGAATCTCTCGTCGATTGGTGTTAACAAACCAAGAAATGTTTGGTTCTTCTTCTTCTCTTTTCTTTGTAATCTCTATTTATGGGTTTTGTATGTGTATTTACTTTTATTCTATGTATATTTGTTGATCATGGTGTTATATTAAACTTGCTTTGCGAATCTTTATCGATGTTGTCCTTGATTTTTGCTTTATGTGTGGGGTTTGGGTTGTGTTAGAGATAAACATCACAAATTTTGATTAGGGGTGATTACATGTTAGTTTCTGGATGCTAGAGATAGATTTAGGGTTAATAATCTTTATGGGTGTCAGATCTTAATGCTTCCATGTTGGTTGTGTCGGGTGCGAGAGTGTCGATGCGAGTGATATGGATGTCTTCCGTAACTTGAGTCAGGTGAGAGAGTGGCGAAGAGTGTAATATGGTTGTTCTCTCAACTCAGTGTGTCAGAGATGGGCACTGTTATGAGCGATGCCAGATGATATTGATGAGTATTGTATGTTGAGTATAACTGGTCGAGAAGTTTAAGTTTATGACGAGTAAATTATATGCATGCCTGATAAGTTTCTTCTCTATGAAAAATGAATTTTTTTTTTGTTAATATTTACTTTTCTGTTTTTATGTCTCAACCCATTCAAACCAAGCTTGGGAGAGTTAGGGAGAGTTTGATAAGTGCAAATTGTAGCTATTTTTGTATATAAATTTTGTTGCACTTATCAATACTTTTTGTTGTAATCGTTCGAATAAACCCCACTTTGTATGTAAATGTGTATAGTTAATGTATAATCAATATTTAGTGTATTTGTGTATCATTGATAATTTTCTACTCATTTTGTAGGTATTGAGGTGTATTTGGAGCATGAGCAATAAAGTGTCGAAGACACGGCTTCAAACACCGGATTTTGAGCAAGGCATCAACGAATAAGGATCAAAATGATGATTATAAAAACTACCAATTTGGTTGTTTGTTATTCATTGTTAGATAGTAAATTGAATAAGCTTTCCAACGTTTCGAACCGGGCGCAAATTGGGGTTACGGTTCAAAAGATATGAAGAAAACAATTTTGGTTGCTCGCTGAGCGAGCTCGTGGCGAGGTTTCCATTAGATTTCTCGCTGAGCGAGCCAGAGCAAGCTGTTAAGGAGGTTTAACATTTTTTTTTGGTCTCGCTGAGTGAGCCATGCGATCTTGACAACGTATAAAAGGAAGAAAAAAAACATATTTTTTAGGGATTGTTTGGGTACTTTTTGCTCCCACTCCATCAAACTTCATTTCTTCATAGATTTAGCTTAGAAAACATCAATGAAGCTTGCAATCGGATGACCCAGAGTTGAATCTCTCGTCGATTGGTGTTGACAAACCACGAAATGTTTGGTTCTTCTTCTTCTCTTTTCTTTGTAATCTCTATTTATGGGTTTTTTATGTGTATTTACTTTTATCCTATGTATATTGTTGATCATAGTGTTATATTAAACTTGCTTTACGAATCTTTATCGATGTTGTCCTTGACTTTTGCTTTATGCGTGGGGTTTGGGTTGTGTTAGAGATAAACATCACAAATTTTGATTAGGGATGATTACATGTTAGTTTCTGGATGCTAGAGATAGATTTAGATTTAATAATCTTTATGGGTGTCAGATCTTAATGCTTCCTTGTCGATGCAAGTGATATAGATGTCTTCGGTAACTTGAGTCGGGTGCGAGTGTGGTGAAGAGTGCAATACGGTTGTTCTCTCAACTCAGTGTGTCAGAGATGGGCACTGTTATGAGCGATGCCAGATGATATTGATGAGTATTGTATGTTGAGTATAACAGGTCGATAAGTTTAAGTTTGTGACGAGTAGATTATATGCATGCCTGATAAGTTTCTTCTCTATGAAAAATGAATTCTTTTTATGTTAATATTTACTTTTCTGTTTCTATGTCTCAACCCATTCAAACCAAGCTTAAAAACTAAGAGTTTTCGAACAGAAGTTTAGTAGCACCGATCTCTATGGACACAATACGTTCTCGGAAAAATACTTCCAAAACTTTTGTTGCTTGCCGTTGTACTGCATACTAACTAAATGGCACCATTGTCGGGGATCGGTGTTTCTATTGGATCACATTGCGATAGTTTCGAAGTTTTTGAGTTTTGCACATAATGTCTATATTGTTCATACTTTATATCTTGGTTTTCTTTGATACATTTATACTTGTCAATATATACTAGTTATGTTTAATGTTTGTTCAAGTGTTTGGTTAGGACACTTGCTTTTGGTTTGCATGGTGACCCATCACCATGGCATGACGGGAGGAAGTTACTAGCTAAGCACAATAAAGGCGTCGAGCTTACGACGTAAAACAAGCATGTTTTATCGTTTTTTGTCCGTTATTACTTTTTCATTATAGCATAGGTAGTATGGTGAACATTCATTAAACAAGTTGTACTCGAATTGTTCGTAAAATTCTCAAATCTTCACTTTACAACTTGTTTAATTCATTTTCACCCGGTCTTTCTGGACCAATTTTTGTATTTGAGTTTGTGTAGGTGTTAAGTGGAGGCCTACACCAGAACCCTGTTGTTGTACTGGTTTTTTCCTGGTTCTGGTGTAGCTCGCCGAGCGAGCATACCCTCGATGAGCGAGCCCTGCTGTACTGAGCCAATAAATTATTTTAATTGTTCACTTGGCTTTTCCTTCTTCCACTTCCACTAAGGCCTTATATATTAGTAAT
The DNA here is from genome assembly GCA_963966055.1 of Lathyrus aphaca. Classification (NCBI taxonomy): domain Eukaryota; kingdom Viridiplantae; phylum Streptophyta; class Magnoliopsida; order Fabales; family Fabaceae; genus Lathyrus; species Lathyrus aphaca. The sequence goes on along the minus strand of OZ014519.1, from coordinate 194,916,541 downwards.
TATTAGTAATTTTTCTAATTCTTTTGTTGATTGTTTGGACTCAAATTTTGGCCCGATAACTTGAAGTCGCATTTGGTGATTTTTCAAGTTTGATTGTTTCAACTTACGAATGCATGGTAATGATAATGTTTAAAGCTTTGTACACGTTCAAGGTATGTGTTTATCGCTTTCTAGACTTTATCATATTCATGATATTTAGACTTTTTACAACTTCCATGCCATTCATTCTTTTGTATACTTATTCATTTTGTGAATTACTTTAGTTCCCACCCTTTTTGTGAGAAAGCCTTCCATTGTTCATATATGCTCGGTGTACCAACATTCTTGTTTTAACTGGATTTCATTATATTTAATCTTTTGTTTGTGTTGTTTATACGAATGCATGAAAATGATAAAGGCATTTTTGTTTCATATTGAGCATAACTACCTAGCCAAATAGTCAAATTACCATGTGAGTGTGTGTGCATTTGTTAACCCCTTTGAGCTTTGTCAATATTCGTATTTCGTGTGAACTTGATGCTTGTCTATGAGTGTTAGTTCTCTTTTTGTATGGATTTTGATTCTTTTTTCTTAAACCCTCAACCATGACTTATGGTTTGAAATTTTACCTTGCCTTAGAAAGTAGGGAGTATTCACGCCTTTATGTTGGTTGAATTCAAGTTGGGGAGAGAAATGTTTGCTCACTTATGTTGTTGGTTTCTATGAGGTTGTGAAAATAAAATAGAAAAGTATGAAAAAGAAAAGAAAAAAAATTGATAAGAAGCTTTGAAAAAGAAAAACAAAAAGAGTAGAATAATGTTGTGCTAATAAGTTCTATTGTGTTTGGTGTAAAATTTGGCATGAAAGAAAAAGTTTGATTGGAATTCTCTGTTTGAAACTTTGTGAGTTGATCACTCCCTTAGGTTTAGGCAAGTTTTTGTTTCGATTAGCTTTAGGAATTATCCTTTGTTTGTTCACCAGACCATATTACAGCCCTGAAAGTCCTTTTGATTCTTGCTTTTGTGTTTTCAACATGATTTTTTGATGATTGCATAATTTAGTCTTTTGTTTGCAAGATTGTTGTGTGAGTGAAAAATCCCTCATTTTGTGTTTTTCATCTACTGATGATTGTGTGCTAGGTGTGATTCATTTGTGAACTAGTGTTGTTTTAGAATGTTTGGCATGACTTTTGTATTGAGCATTTGTTTCGTGATTATACTATTGTTGAAGTATAGTAGTAAGTATTTACTTTGGGTGTACCGTTTTCGTTTGAACCATGCATTTGTTTTTCGATTTCAAAACCTGTTGATTCGTGATTCTTGGATTATCGTCCTTTGTTTCTTTATATGTTTGGTTTTGTTTGAGGACAAACAATTATGTAAGTTGGGGAGAGTTTGATAAGTGCAAATTGTAGCTATTTTTGTATATAAGTTTTGTTGCACTTATAAATACTTTTTGTTGTAATCGTTCGAATAAACCCCACTTTGTATGTAAATGTGTATACATAGTGTATAATCAATATTTAGTGTATTTGTGTATCATTTGATAGTTTTCTACTCATTTTGTAGGTATTGAGGTGTATTTGGAGCATGCGCAATAAAGTGTCGAAGACACGGCTTAAAACACCCGATTTTGAGCAAGGCATCAGCGAATAAGGATCAAAATGAGGATTACAAAAACCACCAATTTGTTTGTTTTTATTCATTTTTAGATAGAAAAATGAATATGCTTTCTAACGCTTCGAACCGGGCGCAAATGGAGTTACGGTTCAAAAGATATGAAGAAAACAATTTTGGTTGCTCGCTGAGCAAGCTCAGGGCGAGGTTTCCAGCAGGTTTCTCGCTGAGCGAGCCAGAGCTTGTTGAGCGAGTTGTTAAGGAGGTTTAACATTTTTTTAGGTCTCGCTGAGCGAGCCCTGCGATCTTGACAGCTTATAAAAGAAAAAAAAACAGATTTTTTAGGGATGTTTTGGGTATTTTTTGCTCCCACTCCATCAAACTTCATTTCTTCATAGATTTAGCTTAGAAAACATCAATGAAGCTTGCAATCGGATGATCCAGAGTCAAATCTCTCGTCTATTGGTGTTGACAAACCAATAAATGTTTGAGTCTTCTTCTTCTCTTTTTTTTGTAATATCTATTTATGAGTTTTGTATGTGTATTTACTTTGGTCCTATGTATATTTGTTGATCATGGTGTTATATTAAACTTGCTTTACAAATCTTTATCGATGTTGTCCTTTATTTTATCTTTATGTGTGGGGTTTGGGTTGTGTTAGAGATAAACATCACAAATTTTGATTAGGGATGATTACTTGTTAGTTTTTGGATGCTAGAGATAGATTTAGAGCTAATAATCTTTATGGGTGTCAAATCTTAATGCTTCCATGTCGGGTGCGAGAGTGTCGATGCGAGTGATATGGATGTCTTCTGTAACTTGAGTCGGGTGCGAGAGTGGCAATGAGAGTAATACGGTTGTTCTCTCAACTCAGTGTGTCAGAGATGGACACTGTTGTGAGTGATGCCAAATGATATTGATGAGTATTGTATGTTGAGTATAAATGGTCGATAAGTTTAAGTTTGTGACGAGTAGATTATATGTATGCCTGATATGTTTCTTCTCTATGAAAAATGAATTCTTTTTATGTTAATATTTACTTTTCTGTTTCTATGTCTCAACCCATTCAAACGAAGCTTAAAAACTTAGAGTTATCGAACGGCAGTTCAGTAGCACCGATCTCTGTGGACACGCTAAATTCCTGGAAAAATACTTCCAAAACTTTTGTTGCTTGCCACTGTACCACATACTAACAGTTTGTTGGATTCATAACAATGATATCTGTAACAGTCATAGCTGGACATCCATCAGAATTGTCTTTCTGACTCCACTTACACCCATCAAATCTATGAGAAAACCAGACCTGAATGCATCTATCAAAAGCCAAGAAGTACGAAAAGGAAAAATAAAAGTTCAATTCAACAATTTTGACGGTAAATAAATTGATAATTCAATGGTTTATAAAATAAATCATCGGTTGAATCTATTTCGCTGCCATCACCAGGCAAAGAAATCACCGGCTGACAACTTTAAATAGCTGACTATGCAGTAGCCATAACCTTAGGTGTATGAAGATCAACAACACCAAGCATCAAAATACTAAGTAAACCAAGAGCTCTTCAAAACCCATGGTTAGAAAAATCATTAGCAAATGACAATGATATCCATACCGTGGCCGAAATTACATTAATAAATCAACACAACACAAGCCTATACTAACTAAAAGTACAAAAAAGTTGCAAAATAGGACTGCGAATTCAATTTATTTTTCAACCATGTGAGAAACCACAATGCTTTCTCACTAAAAACTAAGAACTCAACACCTATGTTCTCCAATAATATGTCAATTAAGATAAATCAAATACACAGACGATCAACATAGATTGTCATTCAATAATATATGATATATATTGAATAATTTACCCTCTTCAGGATTAGTGAACTTGCTGAGATTTAAACAAAAACCACAACCATCATGAGAATGAATATGTAGCATACACCGGCTACCATAAGAAGAAATGCACCTCAGGTTTCATCATTTTAGAAATTACTTTTCTTAATAAGAAGTAAGGCTAAAAAAGTTTAGAAAAATCTTTTATAATCACATTTCATGGAAAGATGCAAAATTCACACCTTACCAAAATATTCAGTTGTATCATGAATATATGCCTCTACTATGTAAAGAAAAAACTTCATGAATTTCCTCATAATCTATTTTGGCTAGGATCAGCTCTTTGTTTGTCTTTTTCACAGGAAATCACTTTTCTCCCTAGTCTACTCGGTCCTGTTTGTATCAAAAAACATCTAAAACTATCACTGTGAGAGCCATTTTTTCCACTTACCTCAATGTAACACAATATTATCGAAGAACAGCAGGGCAATCCAGCACCTAAAGCAACATAACAAAATAATTCAGATTCTCAGATATTCAAAAGTCAAGTGTAAACACCTGACTTAGTATGGGTCTTGGTATGTGCTTCATCTTTCTGCCAACTCCTAGAAAATTTAAACAATGAATTGAAAATCCCTGAAGGAATTTTGCAGGTCAAAGACATGTTATGTCATCTGTAAAAAAAAACAATCGATGAACTTTGATGGGTTAAGAAAAATGATAAACATGATCACCTTTTCTTGTGAAGCGTTAATGAATTTTGCTATGTTTTTGTCAAGGAAAATGATACATATTACAAAGAGGAAACTCAAGAAATTAAACTCATGAACAATGATGGGTTACTTTAACACCTTTTCCTGTATGTTTTTAGAAACAGTCTCACAAGCTTCTAGGTCAGTAGATAAGCTCAAAAAATCAATTCAAACAAACTTTGAAATGGAGAAAAGAGTTATGATCACCTTTACATCATTTAGAAGATAAATTTCCAACCATTGAGGAATGTGCAGATTATGATTCCCAAAATCCCAAAGTCTTGAAATTTCAAATTGCAGCAATAGGAAAACCTAGAAATGTTCCAAAGAAAAATCTTAATAACTATTAAAATTGATTAACAGAAAATATGACTGTCGTTTCGCGAAGCCGAAACACTGCTACTAAGCTGACCCAAAACAACAAGAATAAGGATAAGAATAAACTCAAGCTCACATCCTATAAGCTTTAGCTTCAACAGTGTCATCCATAAGTTTTTGAACATCCTCAGTGTAATCCATAAGAGAGTGATCTTAAAAAACCTGACATATCACTGTAAAATTGCCAAAAATGTCGCCATCTTCCCTCATTCCTATAACACCAACAATCTTAGGTCAAAACAAAATAACATAAACCCTAAAAAAGTTTGATTTCTCTGTTCCTGTATATCGTTCCAAGAAAAGGTTTTTTTTTAAAAGGAAGAAGAAAGAAAGATAAGAGGATAGAGGTTGTGGGAGAGAGAAGATAAAGAATGAGGAGGAAGAATGAGACAGTAGAAGGACAAGTATGTTGTGGAAGGAAGTAAAAAAAGAGGTAGTGGAAGAGAGAATAAAGTAAGAGGAGGAGACGAGTAGAGGAAGAACGTCATGATAGTCTTTAAATATATTAAAATTTTAAATAAATTTGATGTCTCATTTGTTAGTAATTTTATCCACTAAAATAATTAACGAAAAAAAGATTTAATAATTTAATTGATAAATATTAAAAAAGATTCAACTTCAATAGTAACTAATATAAAAGTAAATTATTTGTATTTACAATTTTAATACAAACTATAATGACTATATTTTACAAATTCATATATTGGAGTAATTATAATATTGATTACGTGTATGCAATTTAATCAATTAGTCAAATTATTTTTCCATATATATATATATATATATATATATATATATATATATATATATATATATATATATATATATATATATATATATATATATATATATATATATATATATATATATATATATATATATCAAAGTAATTTTTCTAAAATAGTAGTGGGAGTTCAAGCCCACATTCATTACCATGTAGGTCCGTCCTGATACAGAGTATTAAGCTTGTATTCGATTTCAAGCATGACTCATGAAATTGGAATGAGCTAAATAAAATCAAACTGATTTTGCATATATATGTTGTTGTTTGGCTTTGTTCCATTCTTCAGTGGTGTTGATTTCGATTGCGGTGTTTGTGTTGCCAAAAGTTAAATATATCACAAGTTATTTTTCTTCTTTCCATTTCAATGTCAAAAATTGAGATGCATGATGGCAACAATGCCAATATTATAACGTGAAACACTTCTTAATTTGAAGCAAATGTTATTCACTGATTAATCATATTGTGAGCGTTTTTTTAAGGTATCTTATTTTGAAAAGTCAACATAAATATTTTAATGTATTAATTTTTTTTAAAAGATATAGATCAGGATTGGGGTTGGGCTGCTTCCCCATATACTGCTCTATCTGTTTTTTTATATGTAATTAGGGCTTGTATTATTAATTGGGGTTTGACCCATGTTTATTTTATTTTACACCCCATTATATGTTGGATATTCCTATAGTTTGATTAATAGTTAATTATTTAGTTAGTTTGGTTAATTAATCATAGTTATAGTTATTTAATTATTGAATGGCTTTTAATGGCTAATTAGATTATTTATTTAATTTCATTTTTTATTGCATTGCGATTTTGGAGCATAAATCGATTTTGCTTTCGAGAACCATATGGATGCATAAAACTCGTTCGACTTCTCATAGAGTGATTCCTACATGAATCCGCTCTAAGATAGATAAAGAGCCATATTTCGACCCTTTCAATTTAATCTCGAGTCCCTCGACTTCGTATAGCTTAGGACACTTCACACACGCTACCTCTTGGACCCATACAATGAACCCTTTTATTTCGTGCAATCCCATGTAATTTATTTTGTACCATGCTCCCCCATTTCCGATGTATGTCATTTATCTTTCCGCATTTGTAACTTTGACCGCTAGGATCACCTTCAGGGACTAGTATCGATTTCACTTTCTTTTGTGAACCCTTGGTTCAACACCAAGTGGTTGCACTTGCACACTCGCACTTCCATTCGGTTATGGTTTCGTTTTTCTAGGAGCACCCTTAGGGACTAAGAATCGGATCCATCTAACCATTAAAATCAATAAACCTCCATTTTCAAACCATTATAAGTCGATCGCATTGTGCTTCGCCATCTACCCTAACTTAGTCCAAGTAATTCCTCATAAACCCTAAAACTCTTAAAAACAAATACAATTTTTTTTATCAATCTCTTATAATTAAATAGCGAAAGAAATGAGTTCTTGGAGTCTCACATTCCTTGAATTCCCGAATGAATGATCTTGAGGCTCGCTCCTTGAGTTGTGGTTCATTCACTATAATATTTTCCTAATCAAACTACGAAAGAACTGAGTTCTTGGAGTCTCACATTCCTTGAAATCTTTAATGAAATGCTCTTAAGGATATCTCCATGAGTTGTATTTCATTCTCTCTTTCGTCTCTAAAATACCATCAATATTCAACTTTAAACCAATGCGGATAGCCTATCCTAAACTCAAAACTTAACATGAATACTCAAAATATTTTCATAATCAAATCACGAAAGAATTGAGTTCTTGGAGTCTCGCATTCCTTGAATTCTCGAATGAATGCTCTTGAGGCTCTCTCATTGGGTTGCTCTTCATTCAACCTTTAACAATTAAGACACCTAACTCTTACACATCAAATAACGAAAAAAACTGAGTTATTGGATTCTAATATTCCTTGAATTCTTCAATGAATGCTCCTGAGGCTCGCTCATTGGGTTGTGATTCATTATCCCTTTCATTCCTAAAACATTAATCAAGTCAAACATCTTTCTATAAACAAACATTGTTTAAATCCCATCTATCGCGCATACAAGCTAATGCTTCAGCCTCCCAGCGCGAGCAGACAAGCCAACGCTTAGCAGTTAGAGAGCGGTTTAAACAATCGTTCATTAAAAGACTCATTAAAAGACATCAACCAACCATAGCACTGCGAACTATGAAGCTCTGACTTTCCCATTGCACGAGGGAATAAGTAGGCATGAGGATCTCCATCCTTTCCAAGCATCCAAGGAACAAAACCACTCATTTCCTCATAACCATATATTAGAATCATTCGCATTTACTTTATCATTTGAAGAAAACAAAAAGCATAAGTCAACATTCAATCACAAATTAAAATAAGAGGTTCTAATTGAGTACAACGGGCGTAAAGGGTGTTAATACTTTTTTCTTACGTAATCGACTCCCGAACCCAGGATATGATTGCGATGACAATTTCCCTTTCCTTGAAAGGTTTTCTCGATATTTTCCTATTCTTTAATTGGAATGACTTAAGTTCGGTGGCTACTCTGTTCAAACAACATTTTCCGCAGTCTTTTATCGCGAGGTCATATTTTTTTCGAGGTGCGACAGAGACGAGTGGCACTCTCTTCCATTTTATCTTGGAGATCCATGTGCACCATGATGAAACCTTGTTTATTTATTGAGCAGGCCTCACAACGTTCATAATTGTGAGGTGACAAAAGAAAGTATCGACTTTGTATACGCTGCATATTGACTCTGTCTGAATCTTGTATTTTGGCTTCGAAAGTTTGTCGTCTAGAAGAAATTCCATTGTTAGACTAATTTGACCATTTTCTTCGTCCATGTAGATTGGAAGCCACCAATGATCCAATAAAGCTTGAAGATCTCTTTACACAGTCGCACACCCTTGATTACCTTCACAACAACCTATGCAGTTCTGATAATCATGTTTTGATAAGAATCCAAGTCTGATATGCTTGGAGTGCAATTTTACTAAACAAGTATTCATTAGGTGAATGTTGAAGATTTTAATCATGTTTATCTGAGGATCATTCATCTTATAGTAATATTGAATCCATCCTAAATCCATTTGTCGTTGAAGAGCTTCGTGTATAAAGGAGCACCACCTTTGTAGTCGTGTCGTGGTAAGTAATGATGTTGAATTTATCTAGAGTGCAATGCAACCAGATTGACATTCATTTCTTGGATGTCTAAATTTTGAACAATCCCCAGAGGAGTAGAAACCAAATTAATTCCCCGGGCTCTATGATCTTGGATCATGTTGACCAAAGCCTTATCGTTTTGCGTAAATGGATTTGTTTGAACGTTCAGGTTAATATCTTTGAAGGATAAAACTTCGTTCTTGACGAGTCTTTGGACGTCGTACTTGAAAGCTAAACAATTTTAAATGTTATGACCCTTCCCTCCTTTACGATAAGGACAAGACTGGTCAACTTTGTGCCATAGAGGGGATAAGTAGGAATCGCTACAAGAATCCTGGTCTGAATGTGCCCCTTGTTTAGTAAGAGAGGAAACAACTCGACATGTGTCATAGGTATAGGGTCAATTGCTGGAGCTATAGGATACCTATTGTGGTTGAATTACAGACGATCCTACTAAAGAGGTTGATGCCTTTGTTGATATTGTTGTTGATTAGAAGAGCTTCAAGTGATATGAGGTTGATACGTCGGAGCTACTGCTGAAGTAATAACAGGAGATACCGTCGCCACTTGACGAAGTGCAAATATTTGCCGCTGTTTACCCAGAGATATGTTGTTTATGTCTTGCTCCTTCCTATTCTGAAAGGAACTCCTATATCTTTTACTTGAACTTGAAGGTTCAACGTCCTTCTCTTACTACTTCTTCTAAACGTATTCCTATGTTTACCATCTCGTTAAAATCACTGGGTGCACTTGCAACCATTCGTTTATAGTGGAATGAACTTAATGTCTTCAGGAAAATTTTAGTCACTTCTTTCTCTCCGAGATGAGGATAAATTTGAGCGGAAAATTTCACACCATCATTGCGTGTATTCTTTGAAAGTCTTTTTATCCCTCTAAGATATTGCTCTGAGTTGATCTCAATCAGGAGCCATATCCAAGTTGAATTTTTATTGCTCAATGAAAGCTTTTCCGAGCTCTCAGAAATTGTTAATATTTGTACGATTCAGCTTCATATACAAACCGAAACGCTTCCCTGGTTAAACTATCTTAAAAGTAGTGAATCAGTAAATGTCGATTATTCGTTTGAATGGACATCTTTCGGGTGTACATGGTCAGATGAGTTTGAGGGCAAGAATCCCCTTTGTATTTTTCAAAGTCGGGCACCTTAAATTTGTGCGATATCTGAACATTAGGAACTAAGAAAAGATATGTTGTGTATCGCTCCCCGGATTTTCATCCTGGTATAAACGCGAACTGTCGGCGAAAGAGAAAAGAGGTTGAATTGAATAGAGTCGCCAGCTAGGCATTTTTATCCCGAAGGAAAGGTAATGTTGCATAAACCTAGAAAGAGGTGGATAAGACGGTTGTGAACCAGAGAAACTGAGAAAGGGGGTTGGTTACGACCTGGGAAGGTATTAGCACCCCGATTATCCGTCGTACTCGACGGGATCCATGCTTACAAGATTGTGTTTAAAAGGGGGTAGGTTTATGTGTTATCTGTATGCAAAAGTTAGGGAAAGAAAGTACAGGTGTCAGTGCAAAAGGTGTGAATTGCTCAGGAACTGAGGCTTGAAAAGAATGCTGAAAGAGGGGGAAGACAAAGTGACCTTTGTTCGATAACTGTTAAGTTATGCCTACGTATCCTCTCGTGCAATGAGGAAGTCATAACACCGTAGTTCGACTCAAAGAGACTGAAAATAAATTGACTGTGAACTGCTTACTGTCATACCCCAAATTTGTCCTACCCGCACCATTTCATTTTAATGTATAACCATTACTTCAAAAGAATCCAAATATTTAATATGTTATTTTACTGTCTGATCATTATTAAAAAATAATAATAAAAGAGGGGGTCCCGTTTTATTTTCTGTCATATATTCGAAAAAATAAAAATCGCATTCGTTTCGTTTAGACCAAAATTCTAAATAAAAAGAATCAATTTACTTTTTTTTTTTTTAAATTTCTTTTCATTTATATCTCTTTTTACTATCCAAATTTCATTATCATTTTTTTTTATGTTATTAATATTTCTATTGCTTTTTTTATCATGTTTATTATTATTATTATGATTTTAAATCAAACCATTTTTTATTTATCCAAATTTATTAGCCATACATCCATTTTTTATTATTATTATTTATTTAGACCATTTTCTATTTATTAGTCCATATTCCAAATTCAATTTCATTAAAAAAATTATATCATTTCATCCCATTATTACCAATATTATTATCTTTATTTCATCATTCCATTGATTATTACTATTAACATTTTTATTTTCATTTGTTAATTTTATTTTTAGCATTTTAGTACTAAGTATTATAAATATCAAAATTTGTTTTTAATTTCCTCTAACAATATCTAGCACACCATCAATTCCACAGCAAAATTACAAGGTGACTCCACAAACTTTTCATCAAAAATTCCACTCACGCACAACTCACACACAAATAGTACAAATCTTTTCCACAAAACCCTCCTTCATTCCACTCACATAGTACAACAACCAATTCCTTTACATGACAACAACAATTACAGCTCACAATCTTATCTGATTCAACAAATTCCTTCATAAACTCCTCAAAATCCAAAAACACGAAAAACAGAAAAATTGAGACGAGAAGAAAAGCTTCACACAAAAAAAACAAACACCACCCTTCTCAACACCAAAACTCATGCTTAAACCACCGAGAATCCAACTCTGAAATGGAGAAAACGCAGCATAACAAAAACTTTCAAAACCATTAACACCTTCAATCAATAAAGATGAAAAAACCAGAAAACCAAACAGAGCACAGACCTTCAACCTGTTCATAAATCAACTGCCAAAACCGAAAAAAATCTGTCCAAAACGTTGCTATTTGAGCTGAAATCCCCTTTCAAAAACCGAGCAAAATCCACCACCGCTCAAGCCTTCAACCGAAACCAATCCTTCACAAACAAAGCTACCACAACTCAGCTCCACCCCTTTCACCGCAAACCTTCATCTCAAAATCCATCACAAACCAAAACGCGACGGAAACCAGTTTCTTCACGAACCAACCACGCAACCCGTCCGCTACCATCTTCACAAAACCGCGAGCTTCAACGCCGGCCATCCACCAACACAAATCGGATCACCATTAACTGATCTGAAAACACCGACACATCCACCAAATCCATAACCGCACAACACCTAAATACTTCCACACAAACCCACCGCGTCGGCCACCACCCTTTCATCATCAGCAACACAACCAGAAAAACCCACCATCGTAGCTCACAGCCAAATCAAATCGCAAACAACCGACAACCACCGCCGGAATCGCGCCGGAAACCGTACGGCCACGCGCACATCACCACCGCGCAAACCCTCCCGAAGCTGAACGAACAGAGCGCGGTGGGAGAGACGGAGAGGGAGTCGCGGAAATTATCGCAAAAACCTTTGCACCACCACTCAAAAAACCAATCAAAATCGTTGAATCCGAAACAGAATGCCGCCGCGGAAAGTTTGAGGGCGAGATCAGAGAGATTCGGGAGAGAGAGAGAGAGCGCCGATTGAGGGTAGGCCTCTGTCTTCTTTTATTTCGCCATTTTGCTCTATTTTGGGATAAAAGAGGTGTTTAAAAAAAAACCTGATTGTTTTATATTTCATTAGTATTCTTTTTTTATTACTATTTATTTATGTTTTTTAGTTTCTAAAATTTTCTATATATATGATCTTTGGGTTTGGATTGGAAGCCCACCGTGGTTTTTTATTGACACTCACTCACTGAGTATTAGTCCCTTGTCTTCTCATTTATGGCTTTTTTTATATATATCTCATTTTATTTTGGTTCTGATATTGGGCTTTAAGGCCCATACGAATTTGATACACACACTATAAATTCTGGACTGCATTTTTTTACTGCACTTGTTTTTTATTAGATTTCCTATAAATTTGGCTAAGCTTATTATTATTTTTATTATATCAGTTTTGTTAGAAAATAACCTTTTGTTTAGAAAGAATATAATTGTAGTGAATTAGTTGGTATAAATATATATTATTTATTATTTCTTTTTCTCATTAACCATTATTTTATTTTATTGATATTTTCAGGCCAATGATATAATAAAAGGCCGATTTTTCGCCCGATTTTAATCGGTGATATTCGGTCAATATGAGGCCCTCCTTGTATTTAGTTTTTTTTATTATTTTTCATTTTTATTATTTTTCATTTTTATTATTTTTGCAAACAAACATGTAAATTAATTTAGTTTATATTATTATTCTTAACATTATTTAATTATTCTATTTATTATTCTATTTATTTTTTTTGCAATTTAATTTATTCATTTATTTCAGCTTTTCAAAAAAACGTTTCGACTCCTCATAGAATGATTCCAATTTTGAATCGATTCAAAGGTAGTCACGAAATAAATTTCGCCGCGTCACGAAAAAGGTCCAACGCCTTCGAATAGTTGTTCTCGATAAAAAGGTCCAACGCCTTCGAATAGTTGTGTACCAAAAAAGGTTCAACGCCTTTGAATAGTTGTGTCCCGACTAAAAGGCCGAACGCCTTCGAACCGTTCAAAACACTGCACACACGCTTTCTCTTGGGCGAATTACAACGAGACCTCTTTATTTCTCGCAATCCCCTGTATTTATTTTGTACCCCTCTCCCTTTATTTTGTACGCATTTTATTTCTCGTATTTTATTTAATTCCGAATCCTTGGTCCAACGCCAAGCGATTGCACTTGCACACTCACACCTTTTTATTTTGTTTCGTTTATTAGGATCCACCTTACTTTGCGAGCCGAGCGCTTCGTGCCTCTCTAACAAACCACAAAAATAAACTCCAGTTGCATTTACCCTCTAAACCTCAAAAAACCAAAACAATTCTTTTTAGATCCAAACCCTTGATCCAACGTCAAGCGGTCTTAGGAAATAAAACACTTTAATAAATACGAGAAGAATTGTACGCCACGAGCCTTAAGCGGTAGAAAGGAGGATAGCGAGCTCTCGTTACTCGCTCCGATTATTTTCGACGCAAGACGCTCGTCTTGTTGGACGAGATAAACTATCCCTAGTCTTTAGTGCATTTCAACTCCTAAACCCTTTCATCGATGAAAGGTAATAAAATCAAACAACCATTACCCTTAGTAGGCCGAACTACGAGGCTCTGACTTTCCCATTGCACACGGGAGTACGTAGGCACGAGGATCTCAATCCTTGCCGAGCACCTAGGATCAATCTAACTTATAATTCAACTCATTTCCCTCTAGTAAGCAATTCGTTTAAGTATAGACATCCTTTCGCGCACATTAACTTAGATGGTTCCCATCGAGTACGATGGATGTAGGAGGTGCTAATACCTTCCCCCTGCATAACCGACTCCCGAACCCAGGCAATGGTTCCGTTGACCTTTGTCCTCATCCTTTTCCTCCCGGGTTGTATCTATATCTCCCCTTTCCCTCTTCGGGAATAAATAGAATTAGGTGGCGACTCTTCAGTCCGTCCAGCGCGCGGCTCCGTCCATTCGGATCGCGTAAGGTCGTATTTTTCGGGGTACGACACTTACTTGTCTATGCTCAAGTGTATGACTCGTCTGGCTCGAGCGCTAATTGTCTTGCATTAGACGGAAGAAGCAAGTTCTCGTTTTCAGAGTGAGTGTGATGAGAACAGAATCCCGAAGGAGACGATTATTGTGTGTTTTTGATGTTTTCAGTTTTGTTATTGTTTTTGGTGTTTTGCATAAGTTAATGAGCTTAAGCCTAAATCAAGGGTTTGCAAACTTATTATATCCTCCCTGATTAGGGATAATGATCCTACTTAAGTATGAGATAAGCATCTCAACTTAATTACCATGATGATGTAGGATTAAGATCATTAACCTACTTGTGATTATTTAGATGTTTTTGGGTTTTTGTTTAGTGTTAAGTAATGAGTTTAATCTCTAATCACAAATTAGTGAACTCATTACACCATCCTAATAGAAGGATGATAGATGAGAACATTTAAGTTGAGGAAGATACCTCAATTTAATCCATGGTTAGGGATTAAATTCATTATATAACAAAACTTTATTAAATGGTTTTTAATAAAAGGGTGAGATTAAGAAATGGATTTTATGGTTTGTAAGACAACTTGAGGAGGACTTGTCCATTAAACACTAGGGTTAGTCCCTCTTAACCATAAGGAAGAGATAGAACCCTAATGTAAGGCCCAAGTTACAAGATAAAGTCTTAGTAATTATTAATGTGTTTTGATTAAGATTTGTAAACAAATTAAAGGTTTAACACTGAGGATTAAAGTTATACACTCCATCCTAAGATAAGGATGCAGGCATAACCCTAATTCAAAGTCCTAAAGCTTTAAGAGTTTAGCCTCTGATTATGAGATGAGAAGAGAGACTCAATGAGACTCAAAGGTAAAAGACTAGGGGGGACTATACAACCCTAAAAGTTATCATTCTTGGATATCCTATGGTTTGTGAGGCTTAAGAGAAAAGATCTTCAGGGCCACCAATGGAAGAAGCAGATGAAAAGAGAAGGAAGAAGAAGAATAAGTTACTTACTTCCTGAAGAAGATAAGTAACTTAAAAGAGAGAAAGTAAGAAGGGGAGAGCATAAGTGAAGCAAGTTCACTTCAAAGACAAATAAGAATGCATATGAATGAGATGAGAAGAGGTGGGAGGTGAAGGCAAACCAACCTCCCAGATAACTTACCAAAAGTACATGAAATGTTAGTATGGGTGCATAAGACATAAAGCAAAAGGAAATGAGATGAAATGAGATGCAAAGACCAAAGTCATAAGTGAATATGCAATGTAAATGGAATATGAGATGATGCAAATTCATACAAGATTCATTTGAATGATCTTACAAGGATGAGATGCAATGGAAGCATGTTTAGAAGCATGAAAACACATGAATGTGCATGAAATGTAATGGATGCAAAGCATTGCAAATGAATGAAGAAATGATCAAGCAATGTTCAAGCATGTCTTAAGATGTCTAATATGTCATACAAATGCTTGAAATGTCATGGCAAGTTCATATGATGATGATATGCAAAGGAGAATGCAAATGAAGATGCAAAATTAGGGTTTTAAGACAACATGAGATGCATATGACCAAAACAGAAGCATACTTCATGCTAAAAAATTGAAATCAAGCACAAACAAACCCTAATCCCATATAAGATCACACCCCAAAGGAGAAAGTCAGAAGCCAATCCTAGCGGAAGTTATGAAATTCCTAAGTTTGCTAGGGTTTTTGGGTGCTTCTAAAGGGAAAATACAAATCAAATTGAAAATTCAAGATAAATCATGAGGTAAATAACCTAGAAACTATATGCAATATGTGAAACAATTCAAAAAGAATCAAGTTCAAACTCATTATGGTTAGGCAGAAATGAATTTTGCAAGTTAGGGTTAGAAAATGTGATTTGTAGGAACCCTAATTCAAAGAAAATTGTGAAATTATGATCAAACCTAAAAAGAAATTTGTATGATTAGTTTGAAAATGTTTCTAAATGTATTGGAATGGTTCATGAATTTTTTGGTGATTTTTAGAAACCTAAATGCATTTTTTATTAATTAAAATCCATTAATTAATTAAAAATAACATTTATATATTTTAAAAATACTTTTTTAATGCAAAAAATAAAATAAAAATTATTTTCATGTTAAGAAAAATATTTGAAATAAAAATGCAAAGTTTGAGAATTTTTTGATGAGTTTTTCTATTTTTAATAAAATGAACAAAAGAAATTAAAAGAAAATGAATTTAAATGAATTTAAATGAAAGTCAGAGGATCCAATGGCCAGGATTCAAACTGGGGAAGAGGGTGTTGACTGCGCGTATGAATGAATGGTCAGGATGCAATCTGGCATTTTTATTAATTAAACCTAATTAATTAAATTAATTAAAGGATTAGGGTTTAATGAAATGATCAGAACCGTACGCTACTTAAACTAATCTCAATCCAAGGGCTCATATTCAAACTGGCAAACCAAACCTTAATTAATCTCAGGCGACCGGAGATAAGCTCCGATCGTCTTCTCCGACCAACCCCTCACCCTATCTTCTTCCTCAGGCCACCCCAAGCCAAAATAACTGCCCAGAAACACTCCCCATACATCATACAATCAAAATCACTCATCAAACATCATTTATATCACAAGAATCAAGCAAATCGAATCAAAAACATTTTCACATGCAAAGTTTCAGAACATCATGAAATACTTATTTCTCAACCATTTTCAATTTTAAACACATCAGGATTATCAGTGCAACACATAGAATCAATTTATAACAAGAAAAAGAGGTTCTGGAAAAAGTGTTCTTGAAGGTTACCTAAACTGAGCTTCTTCAAAATGGAGCTTTATGGGCCTCTCTCTTGTGCAAATCAACTCCTCTGATCCTCCTTGTTCTAATGGAATACTTGGATGAGGCTTATAGTGGCTGGTTTGGAGGTTTTAGTTCTGATGAAGCAGGAATCGTGTTTTTGTTTCAGGGTGATTCAGGCCATGGTGAGGGGTGGGAAATGATCCTTGAGGTATGAGGAGTTGAATGGTGAAAGAAATTTTGAGTTTTGATGGCTGGTTTGAGAGAATCGAAGAAGGGAAGGTTTATGGAATTTTTGAGCAATCTGAGTTCTTGGATGTTTCAGGCTTGTGTGTTGTGTGAGATGAGCTCCATAAGATTATTATAGGCCAATGAGAGTGCTCAGAAAGTGGGTGGTGGCATAGTGTGATTAGTATGGGCAAAGTTGCAAAAATGTCAACTTTGTGTACTTGAGGTATGGGCATGGTGCAGAGCTGGCTTTAGGGGTGTCTTGGCCTCAACTTGATTCATGGATAGCCCTAGGATTATTTGTATGCAGCTGGAACACTTGGATCAAGAGTTTCCATAGTTTTTGCAAAGTTATGCATAATTGTTATTTTGAGATTTCTTGAGAATCAAGCCATCAAAACCCTAGGTTCAAAGGCCAATTCTGATATTTTGAAGTTGCTTTGACATGTTATGATGCATAGAAGTTGATTAGAGGTCATGAAATGGCTTGGCAAGTGAAATTGCAAAATTCCCTCTTTGGCATGAACTTGAAAATTATAGGATTTTTGCCAACTTTGAAAGGCCATATCTTGAGTTCTAGGATGAATCAAGACATGTTCTTGTACTTTTTGAAAATGGAAAGACATAATCTACAACTTTCATGCCCAAGAATTTTTCATTTGAAGCATTTTTGGTCATGAAAGAATAGGTTGAATATCTTTCCCAAAATGGAAAGTTTCAGTTACAAGTCATTTCCAAAAATAGCAAGTTTGCATTTGGCTCAAAATTTGTCAACTTTGTGAACTTCCAAACACTTCTAAGATCAAATAAAGATCATAGAGACTCAAAATGATGATGATGACCCCTTGGTACCCATGATAGAGGCCTCAGATGCCCTGATTTTGCCTTTTCTTGCTCAAGAAGTTGCCCAATGATCAGATGACTTCCACAGTGAATTTCTTCATTTAATTTGGTATACATGATCCTTATAACATATTAAGACTATTAGAAATAAGAATGACCAACAAATTTGGGATTAAGGCCTCTGAAACCAAAACCCTAATTTTAGGTCATCTGTGTAGGAAATCTCCAGTCTGCCTCTATGCCTTTGCCATGCCTTGTGATCCCTTGACTTTTATGAACTTTGGGGAGCATATTATGATCATGGAACACACATGGACCCTCTTGGTAAGCTTCAAGACCTTGGGATGAGCTCATATCACTTCTTGGATTGCTCAGATCACAAACCCTAGATGCAGATGAAATGGACTATGCAGATGAAACAAATATGCAATATGAGATGGTATGCCTATGCTTATGCAAGAAAGATCACAATCCAAGGTGTGAGAAAAAGTGAGGGAAAATTTGGGGTGTTTACAGCTGCCCCTATTCAAGCATGAGTTAGCTGTGTCGGATGTAAGCGTCTGGCTTAACAGACAAGATAACTTGTGGTTGAATACCAAAGACAGTCCGAAATTTGTATTCACTGGGGAGAAGAAGAAAAGGGATATAAATTGTAAAAGATAGTATAGTCGGCTTATCAAATGAAAGCGATGGAGGACGACCATCGAGTAGAGGACGACTGTTGGGGATGAAAAACGGTAAGTAAAGCAATGACGGGGACAACCATCATGCTGGGAAATTAAGATACCGCGACAGGGACGACCATCGGGTAATAAGATAAAATTTTCTGGGGATTTGAGAAAAGCAATGATGGGGACGGCCATCAGGCTTGCAAAGTAAAGTAAACTACGATGGGGACGGCCATCGGGTTAAACTGATGAAGGACGATCATCAGAAAAAGGAAAAGGGGCCGCGACGGGGATGGTCATCGGGTTAACGAATAAATGAAATATTTGATGAGGGACGGTCATCAAAGGTGAAGGACGATCACCTAGCAGGGGACGACTGCTCTTTATCTCGGCATAGGACGAATGTCGGATAGAAAAGGTCAACGATGGGGACAGCCATCGGAAAAGCATGATGAAGGACGATCATCAAGAGGTGAAGGATGATCACCTAGCAGAGTACGACTGTTCTTAGGGATTATTGCGACATAGGACAAATGGCGGATAACAAGATCAACGATGGGGACGGCCATCGGATAAAATGATGAGGGACGTTCATCAAAAGGTGAAGGACGATCACCTAGCAGGGGACGACTGCTCTTTATCACGACATAGGACGAATGCCGGATAGAAAGTTCCAACAATGGGGATTCCACTAGGAAAGGATGAGGGACGGTCATCCGAAGGTGAAGGACGATCACCTGGCAGGGGATGGTTGCCGAAAGTATCACGACATAGGATGAATGCCGGATAGGAAAGCTGTTTTGTTGGCGACTTACAGGGGAATGGTAAACACGGACGAGTGCTTACACGTTAAAATAAACGGCATAAGTGTTTGATAGTGTGTATAGATTAAAGATGTGGACGAGCATCCTTAGTACCACAATACTGACGAGTATCGGTAGAAACAAACGCTGACTCGTGTTTGAGGATGATGATACAGACGAATATCAATCGGTTGAGCAGAGAACACAGACGAGTGTTGAATCTGCTGAGAGGTGATATATACAAGATACAGACGAGTATCGAAGACTTCTGTATAAGTATGTACAAGTATGATCTGTTGGTGAAGTATGTGCAAGACACGGACGAGTGTCGAAAGATTGGGCAAGGGACACGGACGAGTGTTTGACTTGCCGGGGAAGTATGATACGGGCGGGTGTCAAAAAAGAATATGTACAGGTTATGAACAAATATTTGTATTGAGAATGTAGAAGGTATTTTGGTGACCTTACTGAGGAAAGACGACACAGACGAGTGTCAAAAAGAATATATATAAATATAAACAGGTATTTGTGTTTGAGAGTGCAAAGGGGATGCTTTGGCTTTTATTTGCAGGGAGTATGAGTTTTGTATTTTGCTCATGAAGTGAATATGGTATTTGCAGGTGACTGGCTCGAACCTGGCTTATGATCATGCAAATGTTTGATTTTTGCCGTAATGCTCCGTATTAGACGGAATGCTAAGCTTATTTTGGTGGAAAATGATGTGGAATTCTATGATTATGCAAATGAGAAACCTGATCCGGGATCCGGATCCTGCGGGGAGAAAGATCTCTGGGCGATCTTTTTGGAGGGAGAACTCAGCTGGGGGAAGAGATCATTCGTTGATCTGTCCGGAGGGAGGACTCCTGTTGGGGATGAGGAAGTTTTATCATTTCTGCTGGGGAAGTATTTCAGGCATTGCTCTACTGGGGGCAACTCTGTGGGGAAACAATTCCACCGACTCTACTGAGGATGAGCAAATTCTGGCACTTCTGATGGGGAATAGAAAGTTCCTGACCACTTTGCTGGGGGAAAAGCCGTCAGACATTGCTCGGGATATCCCGCTTGGGGAGGAGATAACTTCTGGAAAGTAATACGCCAGGTATTGATGAATCCCTCAAGGGATCCTTTGGGAGGATGAAACTTTGTGAGGAGACTCTTTTTGGTCAAGGAGTTCTGCTGATAATGTGATTGCTGACATGGCTGGGGATACTATGCCTGATATGCCTCATGCTGTGAAATGGTCTGCCTTGAGTACCTGCAATCTGTTACGACAAAGGAAATGCACAAGTGTCCCGAGGTATCCTTAAACGGATTCCGTCATAGGAGTTAGATTTTCCTGAGAGCAACATATTTCCTGCAAGCAAAATGGCTCATATGTTTTATGCAAGTGTTGTATTATGAACATTGGACATTTTGCAAATGAAACAAAAATGTACAAAACAAAGTGTGCCCTGAATAGGCAAGTACAGTCAAAGAAAAGAATCCCCTGAAGGGAGGAGATTGTTGTAAATTGAGAAAATAAAAGTGTTGGCAATGTTGAAGATGACGCTCCATTGAACTTCCTTTGCTATGACCCGTATGACCTTGACGTTCTTCTTATCTTGCTTTCTGAAGAAAGTCGATTCTGACCGAATCTTTGTCCTTTCGAGCTTGCCATGTTGTGAGTGATACAGACGAATTCAGAATGCAATTGTTCGCTCATTCCCTGCTTTTGCGTGGATCGCCCTTTCGGGTTTTCAATCCACCGGGATACCCATTTTTTCCTGAGCTGTCAAATGTGGCTTTTCAACTCAGCGGGTGTACATTTTTTGATTTTTCCCTTATTTTTGCCCGAGTCTTTTATTCTGTTTTTGACTCGCCGGGATGCCCTATTTTTGCCTGGACTTACATTCTTTTTTTATGTCCAGCAGGTCATTTTATGCGAAGTATTTTTTAACTGCATCTGAATTCACAGGAGACGGGAAGTCTTCACCATCCATGGTTGTGAGCATCAGTGCTCCACCTGAAAAGACTTTGGTTATCACGTATGGACCTTCATATTTTGGTGTCCACTTGCCCTTGTGGTCCGTATGAGGAGGGAGGATTCTTTTCATAACAAGCTCTCCCCCTTGGTATTCCCAAGGTCTGACTTTCTGATGGAAGGATTTCTTCATTCACTTCTGATATAACTGCCCATGACAAATGGCAGCTAATCTTTTCTCTTCAATCATATTCAGTTGATTGTATCGAGACCGGACCCATTCTGCTTCTTCCAGTTTCATATCCATCATTACCCGTAATGAGGGAAATTCAACTTCAACGGGTAGGACAACTTCCATACCATACACAAGCTGATAAGGTGTTGCCCCGGTAGAGGTTCTGATAGAGGTTCGGTACCCATGCAAGGAAAATGGTAGCATTTCATGCCAGTCTTTGTAGGTGACTACCATCTTTTGCACAATCTTCTTGATATTCTTATTAGCTGCCTCAACAGCGTCGTTCATCTTTGGCCTGTAAGGAGAAGAGTTGTGATATTGAATTTTGAAGTCCCGACAAAGTTTTGCCATCATCTTGTTGTTCAAATTGGAACCATTTTCATTAATGATTCGCTCGGGAACTCCATATCAACAGATGATATCCCTTTTCAGAAATCGAGCTACCACTTGCTTGGTGACGTTGGCATACGAAGCTGCTTCAACCCAGTTGGTGAAGTAATCAATGGCCACCAGGATGAATCTGTGACCATTTGAAGAAGTCGGTTCAATCTTTCCAATCATATCAATGCCCCACATGGCGAAGGGCCAAGGTGAAGATATTACATTCAAAGGATCTGGAGGCATATGAACTTTATCCGCGTTGATCTGGAATTTGTGGCATTTTCTGGCATAGGCACAACAGTCTGCATCCATTGTGATCAAATAGTAACCTTATCTTAACAATTTATTTGCCATTGCATGTCCTCCGGAATGGGTACCGAAAGAACCCTCATGTACTTCATACATCAATAGGTCTGCTTCCTTCTTGTCAACACATCTTAGCAAGACCATGTCGAAGTTTCGCTTGTACAAAGAACCATCATTATTGAGGAAGAAGATATCGGCTAGCCTTCTTAATGTCTTCTTATCATTTGATGATGCCCCAGGTGGGTATGTCTGAGTTTCCAAGAAGCATTTGATA
The DNA here is from genome assembly GCA_963966055.1 of Lathyrus aphaca. NCBI lineage: Eukaryota > Viridiplantae > Streptophyta > Magnoliopsida > Fabales > Fabaceae > Lathyrus > Lathyrus aphaca. The sequence continues at coordinate 194,894,062 of OZ014519.1, read as the reverse complement.
TCATGGTACCAAGGCTTGTTATCAGTGACAGTGTCCACAGAGAATACATATGACGGTCAGTCTAGTATGGATACCAAAATCCGAGGTACATAATTAGAAGCTTGTACTTTTATCCTGGATGAAATGGTAGCCAAAGCGTTTGCAAACTGATTCTCATCTCGAGGTATGTACTCAAGCTTAACTGTTGTGAAGAAGTTCAACAATCTCCTCGTATAGTCACGGTAGGGAATCAGATGCTCCTAATGAGTGTACCACTTGTCGTTGGTCTGGTTGATTACCAAAACTGAATCTCCGAATACATTCAAGGTTTTGATCCTGAGGTCAATGGCTTCCTCAAGACCCATGATACAAGCTTCGTATTCCGCTTCGTTGTTAGTGCAGGCAAAGGTGAGTTTTGCCGAGAAAGTCATATGAACTCCTTTATGTGTGATAAGCACCGCACCAACTCCACGACCGTTACAATTAACTACCCCGTCAAAAATAATAGTCCATGCTTCTTCTGGGTCAGACCCTTTAGTGTGAATTGGCTCTTCACAATCTTTTGCTTTCAAGAACATGGTGTCTTTATCAGGGAAGTCAAATATCATAGGTTGGTAATCATCAATGGGTTGATCAGCCAGATAGTCAGATAATACACTTCCCTTGATGGCTTTTTGAGATGTGTACTGAATGTCATATTTTGTTAGAATTATTTGCCATCTTGTAACCCTTCCGGTAAGTGCTGGCTTCTCAAATATGTACTTGATGGGTGTAACACCCCAAATTTGCCCTCATCTTTTTAAGCATCATATCATATCATATTCATCATAAGCATATCATATCCTTGGCATCTTAGCATGGAAAGATGAGGCATAACATTCTCATGACCTAGAATTAGGCATATGATCATCTGTGGAGGATTTGAAGCATTTCAAGCTATAGCAAGAATCCCAATGGATTTTCTCAAGTCCTATGGGGAGTATACATTGCATTCACAAGCTTAAGATCATTCACAAAAGCCCAGGAGGTGGGAGGATCACCAGGGAATTCAAGCTAGGGCAAAGCTCCTACACAATGATCCCAAATTAGGGTTTGAGTTTCAAGCATGAAAACTTTGTGACTTTGGCCATTTCATCTGGGCAAAGTCTTTTATATGATAAGAGGATCCTAGGGATGAAATTTGGTGAGAAAATTCCTTGTGGAAGTCAAGTATCTCTCCAGTTGCTTGTAAATGAAGAAATTGGTCAACTGTGCATTCTAAAAGTCAACTGTGAGATTTCTAAGGGTCCAACCTCATTTTTCTAGACAATGGATGTTCTTATAACCTTAGAAGAGGTTTTGCAAAGTCAAAGATCAAGAATCAAGAGGTTTTGAGGTGTTTTGCATTTTTGGCATATGGTTGGTCATGAAAATTTCCATTTTTAGTAACTTTTTGCCCTAATTTTCAAGTGTGCATAACTTGGTGAAAAAATCTTCAAATAGATTTCCATCAAACATGAAAGTTGAAGATTAAAGTCTCCCATTTTTAAAAAGTACAAGAGGATTTTCATAGCCCTCATGGTTAGAGAGATAGGCCCTTCGAAAATTTCATGAATTCTAGGGCATGGCATGAAATCCAAGCATCCTCCAAATGCAAAACCTCATGAAACTTATTTTCAAGTGTTGTTATGGACCAAATATGATCACAATGTCACAAATCATTTCCTAAATGTTGATTTTCTCCAAAGATATTACAAAATTCGTGCATGAGAAGAAGAATACCACATAAGAGGCAAAATTGCAAAATCATCAAAAAAAGCATGTTACACTCATAAGCAAGGGCCAGGATTGATTCAAAATAAATCAAGGGATGGATTGAAGTAAGAATGATCACTTGAAAGAGGGTTTGCACGTGTGGATGAGGCAGTCACACTTTTCATGCAATTTGGCCAATACACCTCAATCACACTCTCCATGCCACTCTTGGTGCAAAAACCCTAGTCAGGTGTGAATGCTAAGCATATAAATGAGAATCATGCCCTAAATTCGTGAGAAGGCTCTCCCATTTTTCAGATTCACATTTTCTTGCTCAATTGCATTTCCTTTCGAAACTCTTTCCTCAAGCACTCTCTTCACAATCTCTTCACACATTCTTCATCCTTGAGCCCTAAGGATCATTTTGCTCATGCTCATGCAAGCTGAAAGTGAGAATTCAAAGAGGTGCCATTCAAGAGCAAGAGCTTTAGGATTCCAAGATCCAGCTTCCCTCAAGCTCCATCTTGCATTTATTTTGCAAGAGAAGGTCAAAGTGAGCAGATCTGCAGCTGTAGGAGCATTATCTTGGTGATTTTGAAGTGGTTCCATCTCAGGTATGCTCTGAAATCCATGGATCTGAAACTTGTGTTTATGGTGTGCATTGTGATTTGTGAACATTTCTGATGATTCTGCACTAAGTAGATTTGAAAATGCATGATTAATGAGTGAGAAATCTGGATTTGAAAGTTTGATGTCAAACTTTATTTGCTTCGATTTGTTGAATTCAGGAAGTGTTTGTGTATTTGAGTTCTGGATTCGTGTTTAGTATGATTAAATGAGTTGATCTGGAGAATTTGGTGCATTTACATGATGATTTGTTCATAATTTGAATTTTCCGGTGCCGGAGCCCTAGCTCCGGTCACCGGATTCTGCGTTTTAGTCTCACCTGAGTTTCATGAAGAAGATGAGCATGAAGCCTTGGATTGTGTGATCTGGACAGATATCATGTTGCCACCACATTAAAGACACACCCTCCATGTCACGTGATTTCTGTTTTATAATTAAAACTGAATTAATCTTTGTGTTTCTCACCACACCATAACTAGTGTGCACTCCTCACCCTGTCCAATTAATGTGATGACTTGGTTTAATGAGTTGACTGATCTGAGGCGTGCGTTTGATCCATTGGCTTGTTATTTTTTCTGATTAAACTGAATTTCCACAATAATTATTGTGTGTTGCGCAGATCCATTGGGTTTGTCCCTGCTATTCCCACCCCCCTGTGATTTGGGCACAATTAATTTGAACTGAGTTTCTTGCTGAACGCACCCCCTGGCCATTTCATTCATTTTTATTTCATTTTTATTTACAGTTTGGTTTTAAATTTTTAAAAATAGTTTTAGGTCTCCAAAAATTATAAAAAAAAATCATGAATGCTTCTTTGAGTTTTCTCTAATTTTTGGTATTTTAATTTTTCATTTATTTTTAATTGTCACGTGGAAATTAATTGTTCCTTTTAATTAATTCATTTTATTTCACTTTGAAGCATGTTGACTTGTCCATTTTCTATCTTGATCATTATTTTGAATTTTGAGATGATTCTTTTTGCTCTGGATCCATGATGAGATGTAGTTTATTGGTGATTTTTGTTCTGATTTTTAGAATCTTGGTTAATTGATTTTGGTCTCTAACTTGTGAATGAAGCCATCTAACCCTAATCCATGTTTGTACCCTCATTTAACATGTTTAACTTCTGAATCTGATCCCCTCCTCTTGGAATGTTGTTATGGTATGATTGAAGATCATTTGTGCAAGATTGTGGAATTTTTGAATGCTCACTTGAATTAATTTGAATTTTTTTTCTTCACTTGTCCCTTTTTGTTTCTTTTGAGTCTTATGTTCTCTCCTTAGCTTAGAAGGGCACTTGTGCCAACTTCTTTAGGATGTTTAGGGCCATCTTAGGTTGTTAATACCTCTCTGATCTTGGGTTATGGTTTTTACCTTGATAATTTTATAATTTGTTTGCCTTGAAGTTCTCCCACACTTATGCATGCTCACTTCACTTCCTTTGCTTATTTCTTCTCATGATGTAACCACTTGACTTTGTGTGCTTCTTCTCTTCATCTCATGTGGTCCTTAGACACTTTCTTAACATGTTAGAGTTCTGGTCTTGAACTTTGAGGTTTTGCTTTGACTATTTTGCTTTGTATCTTCTTATGTTCACTTTGTTTTGTCATGGTGATTCATAATGCTTCATTGTGAGTTGTACTTATATTCTTATTCTTGTTATTCAAGTTTGCATTTGGGGATTTGTGCTTGACTTCACTTCTGGTTGTGTGACTTTGTTTTGATATTATGTTCACTTTGTGTTTCATTTATGTTTATGTCACTAACCATTTCAGGGGCTTTGGTAAGTGAGAGGTGTGGATGTGATTCCCACATCTCCAATTCTTATCTCTTCTTCTTTCTTTATTAATACTAACCTTGTGATTGTTGGGCTTATGCCTTACTTCTTCTCCTTTCTTCTTCTTTCGTTTCTTTCCTTCTTCTTCATTAGGATAGAATTCAAACCTCACTAACCTAGGTTCATCCATGCATGATAACAATTAGGATTCATTAGTCCCCCTTAGATTCTTTACCTTTGAGATCCTTTTGGTGCTCTCTCTTCTCATCTTCAAACTTAACTTTAAAGTCACTTTAATAAAGGTTGAGTCTTCTCATGTGACACGAAACTTTGCTATGAGATACTTGCACGCGTTCCGTTTCGGGGCAAGGTGTAGGATATCCCTCGTGGTGGATAGGTCTTAGCATGAGATTACTTCACAAAGAAAAGCATTAAAAACACTTCTTAACCAAAAATCACAAAAACACTTAATAAATGTTAGTAGGTGAGTGTGCCTGAGCCTTCACTTGTGGGACTAGATTTGGGGATTTCCTCCATAGATAGGTGTGCCTCTTGCGCATTCCATTTCGGGATGATGTGAGACGTACACATCCCAGTGAGTAAGACTTAGGTACACTTACCTATACAAACTTCAAAGCAGAAAACTCATAAAAAAACACAAACAAACAATAAGCGTCTTTCCTTCGGGAATTCTTTTCTCACCTCCTTCGCTCCGTACGCGAACTTGCTCCTACTCGTCATTTTGCAAGACGGTTACGCACTCGTCGTCCGAGCCTGCAACACCTGAGCATTGACATAGGCAGTTCAAGCCTTAAGACACAAGCAATCCTTTCTACCCCTAGTTAGGGGAACTACGGCGGCTCTGATCCTCATTGTCCAGATGAGGTACGTAGGCAGCGGGGTAGGGCCCGTTCGAGCACAATCTTTATTTTCCCTACATTTTCCGTTTTCATTCCTTTTCTTTTGCAGCAGCTTTCATTTCTTCACCCTTTGAAACCTTTTCTTTGCAAGCGTGGATCCCGTCGGGTACGGCGGACGATCTGGGTGCTAATACCTTCCCAGGTCGTAACCGACTCTCGAACTCAGTCTCTTTGGTTCGTAGGACCCGTGTCCTTCCTCTTCTTTTTTTCAGGTTTGTGCAGCATTACCATTCCCGCTCCTTCTGGATAAAAATGCCTGGCTGGCGACTCTATTCTTTTCCGCGCCACTTTCACGTTTGTACCAGGATGGAAATCCGGGGAGCAACAACGGGGTCCATCTTTGAGATTAACAAGGTAGTATGAGTCAACATATATTGTCTTAGTTGGCGAGCAGCCCACGCTAAAGCACGACAAGTTTTCTCGAGCAGTGAATAACGTTGTTCATAGTCGGTAAACTTTTTGCTTAGGTAGTATATTGCATACTCTTTTCTACCAAACTCATCATGCTGGCCCAACACACACCCCATTGACTCTTCTAAAACTTTCAGGTACATGATTAGAGGTCTTCCTTCGATCGGAGGTGTAAACACCCCAAATGTTCCCTCACTCATTCACACCATGGCTTGTGATTCTTTGCATGTGCATAAGTTCCACAATATCATCTCATATTGCATTTTTGCTTCACTGCATTGGTTCTAAGTCATCTGCATCTAGGGTTTGTGATCTGAGCCATCCCTGGGCCATCTGAGCCACTCCAAAGGTCTTCAATCATCTCAAAGGGGTCCATGTATGTTAAAACATCATGTTATATCCTCACAAGGTCAGAGAAGTCAAAAAATCACAAGAACTGGGAAGGGCATGGAAGCAGAGCCAGGCTTAACTACACAGATGACCTAAAATTAGGGTTTTGGTTTCAGAGGCCATAACTCCAAATTTTTTGGTCATTCTTGTTTCTATGGGTCTCTATATGTTATGAGGATCATGCATATCATTTTTCATGAAGAAATTCAATGGGGAAGGCATCTGATCAAGAGATGACTTCTTGAGCAAGTTAGTGCAAAATCAGGGCATCTGAGGTCCCCAATGACCCAACCAAAGGGTGTTCTCCATCATTTTGAATGTGTATGATCTTTATTTGATCATAGAAGATGTTAGAAGTTCACAAAATTGAAGAATTTCAAGCCATTTGCAAAGTTGCCTTTTTGGGAAAGTGACTTGTAATGTAAACTTGCCATTTTGGAAAAGTTTTTCAACCTCCTCTTTTTGATTCAAAAATGCTTCAAATGAAAGAACTTTGGTCATGAAAGTTGTAGAATGGATCCTACCATTTTCAAAAAGTACAAGAACTCTTTCTAATTCATTTTGGATCAAAAGTTATGGTTTGTCAAAGTTGGGCAAAATCACTTAATTTTCACTTTTGTACCAAAGAGGGAAAGTTGCAAAACTTCATGCCAAGGCCAATTATGACTTCAAATCAACTTCTAAGCATTACACAAGCATAACACATGACCTAAAAATCAGAATGCACCAAAGAATCTCCAAGTTTCATGACTTATGCTTCAAGAAATCACAAAAGGGCCAAACTTTGTGAAAATTGCAAAACCTCACATAAACTCCAATCCACTTGCAAATTGGCCTCAAATTCATTTCCATGGTCAGCCTTGAATCAAGCTGCAGCAGACATGCCCTTGTACCATGACTGAACCAGCCCATACCTCCTCTTACACAAAAGTTGACTTTATGCAAGTTGAGCCATACCAATCAAACTAGGCCAGCAACAACTCTCTGACCAATCACAGCTTCACATACATGCCTCATGGATCACATTTCACATAATCTTGGAGCCTGAAACCACAACATTGCTAGAGTTCACAAAAATCCCTCTTTATGCATTTTTCTTTGAATCTCAATACACAAGCCACAAACCTCCAAACAAACTTCATAGAATCACTCACCATGATCCTCTGATCATTTCCCAACCATCATTTGATCCTGAAACCCTCCCAAACAGAAATACGATTTTTCACTCCCCTTGGTCAGAACTTCATCAATCTCACAAACCAGCCACATTAAACTCCAACTAAGCCTCAAAGCTTCCTCAAGGAGATCATTGGAGCCATTTTGAAGCAAAGACCTGGCCAGAGAGTACCAAAAGTGAAAGCTCCAGTTCAGGTGAGCTCAAGAACGTTTTTTTCCAGAACTCCCATTTTTAGTTTCTAAATGATTCCTCATGCTTCACTGATCATCATGATATGATTTATTTTGAAAATGAGTGAAAAATGACCATGTATGCTTGTTCTGAAATTTTTCCCGTGAATCTTGATTTGCTTCGATTCTTGTTGTTGATGTAATATAAATGATTTTTGTGCTTGGAATCTTGTTTATTGTTGTTCATTAATCATTTCTGGAGAGTTTGATGAAGCTTTGATGCGTATTGAGTGAGATAGAAAAATGGTTGGCCGGAGAAGATGACCGGAACACTGTTCCGGTCATCTGAAAGTCATTAGGGCACAGGATTAGGGCTAATAACATAATTAAGTAAGTTTGAATTCTGGCCGTTCGTTTGCGCGCTAAGTCAATTCCCGCGTCCCTGAGTTTGAACCACAGCCCTTGGATTGTTTGACTTTCTCATTTTTCATTTAATTTCATTTTCATTTTATTTGTTTTATATTTAACTTCCACGAATTTTTAAAAATAGGAAAACACTTTGAAAAATTCTGAAAAATTTTGTCAAACATTTCATTAATTTTCAGGACCCAAAAATATTTTTATTTTTATTCTTTGCATTAAAAATTATTTTTAAATCATTTAAATGTTTATTTTTAATTAGTTAATGGAAATTAATTAATTAAAAATGCATTTAGGTATTTAAAAATCACAAAAAAAATTCACATTGCATTTCAAAACATTTAGAAACATTATCAAACTCTCAAAACAAATTTCTTTTTGGTTCTTGAACTATTTTGACATTTTTCATTGGAATTAAATTCTTTAAAAGTCAATATTTGGATCCTAACTTGAAAAAATCCATTCTGCCTAACCATGAAGAGTTTGATGATGGTTCTTTTTGCATTGCATTCCTCATGTCATGTAGTTTCTAGGATAAAATTGGTTTGAATTTATCTTTCATTTTCAATTTTTTTTGTATTTTACATTGTGAGGTATCTTAAAACCCTAGTAAACTTAGGAAAATCATAACTTCTTTAGGGTTAAGAGTTAGGTCTTCCCCTTTGGGCAGTGAACTTGTATAGGTTTAGGGTACCTTTGATCCCATTTTCAATTTTTTATCTTGTCATTTGCTTCTGATTTTGAATTTTGCTTTGTATCTTGTACATAAACCCTAATTTGCATCTTCATTTGCATTCATCCTTCATATGTTTGCATACATGAACTTGCCATGACATTTTGTGCATCCACATGGCGTATAGGACATCTTAGGACATATTAGAATCATGCTTGATCATTGCATCATCCATTTGCTATGTTTTTGCTTTCATTTCATGTCATATGTATTCATGAACTTTCATGGTCCTTACATGTCTCATTTGTATTCTCATCCTTGTATGGTCATTTGCATCTCTTGACATGCTTTAATACCATATCATAGCATCATTTGCATCATGAATATGCTTCTGGTTTTGGTTTGCATCTTGGCATTTCATCTCATTTTCATTTGCATCTCATTTCTTTTGCTAACTTTTCAGGTGGTAAGTGTTTGAGAAGTGAATTTGCCTTCACTTCTCATAATCTCTTCTCATCTCTTTTATGCATTCATTGCTGCATTTTACTTTTGTATTAGAGTGAGCTTGCTCATTCATGTTCATCTCTTACTTTCTCCCTTCAAGTAACTTGTCTTCTTAAGTGAAGCAAGTTGTCTTGCTTCTCTCTGCTTCTTTCTCCTTTCATTTGCTTCTCCTTGGTGGCTTCCTTGAAGATTTCTCCTCTTAAGCCTCACAAACCCTAGGACTTCCAAGCATGATAACATTATAGGATTGTTTAGTCCCCCTTAGACTCTTTCCTTTGAGTTTTCTTTGAGTCTTCTCTTCTCATCTCATAATCAAGGACTAAACCCTAAAGGTTTTAAGGCTTTGTGATTAAGCTTATGCCTGCATCCTTCTATTAGGATGGAGTGTATAACTTTAATCCTAAGTGTTAAGCCCTTAATGTGTTTAAATCCTTTAATCAATCCATCTAATAATCACTAAGACATCAAGCTTGTAACTTGGGCCTTGCATTAGGGTTCTAATTCTTCCTTAACTGGTTAAGAAGGACTAACCCTAGTGTTAATGGACAAGTCCCCCTCAAGTTGTCTTACAAATCATAAAACTCACTTCTTAATCTTACCATTAAACTAAAATCCATTTAAATAAAGGCTTTGTTTTGTCATGAGGTTAATCCCTAATCATGGATTAAGTTGAGGAGCCTTCCTCAGCTTAAATGTTCTCATCTATTATCCTTCTATTAGGATGGTGTAATGAGTCCATTAAATCTTTGATTATGGCTTAAACTCATTACTTAACACTAAACAAAAATACCAAAAACATCTAAATAAATGCAAGTAGGTTAATGATCTTAATCCTACATCATGGTGATTAAGTGTGAGGTGTTTACCTCATACTTAAGGTATTCTCATTACCCCTAATCAGAGGGAGGATGTGATGAGTTTGCTAACCATTGGTTTAGGCTTAAGCTCATTTTCTTATGACAAATACAAAAAAGCAATAAAAGATTGAAAACACAAAAACAAACAATAATCGTCTCCTCCGGGATTCTTTTCTCATCACATTCACTCATAAACGAGAACTTGCTTCTTCCGTCTAATGCAAGACAGTTAGCACCTGAGCCAGACAGGTCATACACTTGAGCATAGACAAGCAAGCAGTTCACAAGTCAATTTATCTTTCAGTCTCTTTGAGTCGAACTACGGTGTTCTGACTTCCTCATTGCACGAGAGGATACGTAGGCATAACTTAACGGTTATCGAACAAAAGTCTCTGTATATCCCCCCTCTTCCAGCATTATTCTTTAAGCCTCATAGTCTTGAGCATTTCATTCTTGTTCTTACACTGACACTTCTCTTATACACCTCACATTTCTTTTACACTGACACTTGCATTCTTTCCAAGCTTTGATACACAAATTGCACTAACACTACCCCTTTAAAACACAAATATTTTAAGCGTGGATCCCGTCGAGTACGACGGACAATCTGGGTGCTAATACCTTCCCAGGTTGTAACCAACCCCCTTTCTCAGTTTCTCTGGTTCGCAACCGTCTTATCCATATTCTTTTCTAGGTTTATGCAGCATTACCTTTCCTCCGGGATAAAAATGCCTAGTTGGCGACTCTTGTCTGCTGAGTTCACCCCTGTGTGTACTCTCTCCTTTCGCCGAACGTTCGCGTCTGTACCCCATCTGACCCAGGTGTCATTTGGTGGGAGCGACAGGAGGCATGTGAATTGGAGGTTCTTGCAGATATTCTTTGATCTTGTCAAAAGCTCTTTGACAATCATCGTTCCACCTGACTGTTTGTTCCTTTCTTAATAGCTTGAACAAGGGTTCGCAGGATGCAGTGAGATGAGATATGAACCTCGAAATGTAGTTCAATCTACCTAAGAACCCTCGAACTTCTTTCTCAGTCCTAGGTGTCGGCATTTCCTGAATGGCTTTCACTTTGTCGGGATCAACCTTAATTCCTTTTTCACTTACAATAAAGCCCAGCAGCTTACCAGAACGTACCCCGAATGTGCACTTGTTGGGGTTCAACTTCAACTGATACTTCCTCAGACGCTTGAACAGTTTCAGCAGATTCACCAAATGCTCTTCCTCTGTAAGGGACTTGGCAATCATATCATCCACATAACACTTGATTTCTTTGTTTATCATGTCGTGGAATAAGGTTACCATAGCCTGTTGATAAGTTGCACCGGCATTCTTCAGACCAAATGGAATTACCTTGTAGCAGAACGTGCCCCAGGGTTTGATGAAAGTTGTTTTCTCCATGTCTTCAGGTGACATCTTAATCTGATTGTATCCAGAAAATCCGTCCATGAAAGAGAATACCGAGAATTGAGCCGTGTTATCTACCAATACATCAATGTGAGGTAAAGGGAAATCATCTTTCGGGCTAGCTCTGTTCAGGTCCCGGTAATCCACATACATATGTACCTTGTCATCCTTCTTAGGTACGGGTACAATATTAGCAACCCACGACGGGTAACTAGTTACAGCGAGAAAACCGGCATCCCACTGCTTTTGTACTTCCTCTTTAATCTTCATGGCCATATCTGGGCGAGTACGGCGTAGCTTTTGTTTGACCGGAGGACAATCTTCTTTCAATGGCAATTTGTGCATGACAATATCCGTATCTAGACCTGGCATATCTTGATAGGACCAAGCAAATACGTCAACATATTCCCGAAGCATACTGATGACTTGTTCTTTCACTGGAGCCTGCAGACTAGCTCCGATCTTCTCCTCTTTCACATCTTCCTCAGTACCAAGATTGATGGTTTCAACCTCCTTCTGATGAGGAGCAATCACTTTTTCCTCTTGTCTCAACAACCTAGCCAACTCTTCAAGAAACTCATAATCTTCATCAACCCCTTCATCTACTTGATTAATTGGATTGTTGAAGTCATACGAAGTCATAGCAGTGTTGTTATCGGTGCAATCTGGAGGATTATCTCTTCAAGGGTTGAGAATTGTTCATTTTAGTGATTGATTTTAATCTTGTTTAGAAAAAGTGTGAATGGAGTTTTTATTGAAAAACATTGCCATTTATTGTTTTGTGCGAAAATAATAAAAATGAAAAGACAATGAGCGAAAAAAGGATCGTTCGCAAAAGATGTCCATTTGTTCATTAATCATTCATTTGCACAAAATACAAATATGGCCCTATTACAAAATGAGTCCTGACACCTTGGGCAAGATGCAGGACTTGATGTATGCTTTAAACAGGAAATAATAATTACTCTACAGAAGTAATCCTTATAATTTCCTGGGAAGACCAGTTAAGGACTTGCTGGCCTGGGACCCTTGGACAAATCAAGCTCTCCAGATTGAAGTCACTTTCAGCCTCGTCTTCCACATTGTTGATTGCATCCGGGGTTAGCATACCCCCACTGATAAACTTGGGAGCTTCAGTAGCCTCCTCTTGGACCTGTCGGGATGGTTTGTAACCCAACCCGAATTTGTCTTCCTTGACCTGAACTTGCAGTAGCTTGCCCCAGCCCTGGGCATTCCCGTCTTCAACAACCTTTCGAGCTTGTTTATAAGAGGAGATCGAATTACCAGACACTTCAGCTGTTGCTTCATTAACATTGAGGGCCTCAAACCCTTGGCTCATTGTCTCATGGATTTCTCCGTCCATCTCAATATACTTGTAAGTAGCTAGATGACTGACGAAGATATCCTCTTCCCCACAGATTGTGATGACTTGACCTTCCCATTTGTATTTCAACTTCTGGTGAAGGGTTGACGTTACAGCGCCAGCGGCATGAATCCACGGCCGACCCAACAAACAGCTATAGGCAGGCTGAATGTCCATCATGTAGAAGATAGTTTTGAATATCTGTGGGCCAATCACCACAGGCCGCTCAATTTCCCCAAGAACCGATATTTTAGAACCGTGAAAGGCTGTCACTACCAGGTTACTTGGACACAAAGCTAGACCATCAGATTCCATTTTGACCAAGGCTTTCTTTGGAAGAACATTGAGAGAAGACCTAGTGTCAACCAAGACATGAGAGAGAACATCACATTTACACTCCAAGGTGATGTGCAAAGCCTTATTATGATTACGGCCCTCCGTAGTTAGGTCAGCATCAGTAAAACCTAGCCCATGGCTAGTATTGACATTTGAAACCACCATTTCTAGCTGATTAACTGTAATCTCTTCTGGCACGTAAGCTGCGTGCAGGACTTTGTGAAGTGCATTCCTATGAGCTTCGGAATACATCAGCAGTGATAGAATAGAGATTTTGGAGGGGGTCTGATGGAGCTGGTCCACAACCTTATAGTCACTCTTCTTGATTATTCTCATGAACTCGTCTACATCCTGCTCAAAGGATGTCTTCTGAGTTTCCTGGGAAATAGGTTCTTCAGGTGCTACACTCTTACCCTTAGCCTTAGCAGCAGCTTCTGCTTCAGCATTGGTTCTTGGGAATTGTGAGGCAAAGAGCGTCCGCTTCGGGTGAAGCCTCCGCCTCCCCCCACATTGTCAATCTGTGGTGTAGAAGTGTCGAGAGTGACTTTCTTTCCGTCGCAATACAAATTTGAGCCGTAGTGCCAAGGCATGGCTCTATTGCTGTCATATGGAACGGGTCCTGGTACCGTGATAGTAACTGAACTGATTGTTGCGGAAGAAGGAACTGAGACACTTTGAGGTTCATAATAAATTGTAACAGGAGGTCTGACCAGGGATGGTGCTGGTGATGATTGTTGCTGATGTTGATGTTGTTGTGAGTTGCTGAAAGAATCTGGAATGGGGATTGTTGCAGGATCATAGTAAATAGTCACTATGGAAATGTCTTCATTGATGGTTGTTGTTTTTGTAGAAGGATGTGTTGAACTAATCTCTGTTGAAGTTGAGGAAAGGATGATGGTTGAGGTTATAGAAGAATTCGTTGGAAAGATTGTTGTTGAAGTTGTAGAAGTGATATTTGATTGAATGGTGTGTGCTGATGTTGTAGAAGGAATGATTGTTGATGTTGTAGTAGTCGGGACTGTTGAAGTGATATGTAAAGTGCCTTCCTTGATAAGATTGTTGATACCAATCTTCAAATGTGCACAACCATTGATAGAAGTCTTGCAAGCTTCACAATGGTCCTCACAACCCGGGAACACTTGGTATTTCAAAAGCTGGGCTTTAACCTCGGCCAGAGGTGTCTGAATGCTTGCAACATTGTCAATTAGGTTCATTGGTTGATCCTCCTCAATAGCATTTATTTTGGGCCCACCATGGATAGGCATAGGATTCTTGGTGACGCTTGGAGGAGGTGCAAAGTTGACTGCCTTAGAATCAATCAAATCTTGAACCTTCATGTGCAAGGCTCTGCACTTCTCTGTAGTATGGCCAGGTGCATTTGAGTGGAAGGTACATCGGGCATTAACATCATAGTTTCTTGGAAGGTTCTGGGGATCTGGTGGAGCCAGAGTCCTCAATTCAATCAATTTGAGCTTTAATAATTGTGGAAGTAAGGTAGCATAGGGCATCAGAATGGGATCGATAACCCGGTTGACTTGTGAAGGCCTCTGTTGAAACGGACATTGTTGCTGATTGTTATTGTTGTAAGATCTCTGTTGAGGAAATTTTTGTTGCGGTGGGAAGTGTTGTGGTTGTGAAGGATACTGTTGTTGAGGTGATGGTGTTAGAATGGTGACAGCAGCTACTGATCTTGGCATGTATTGAGGTCTACCTCTGCCCATATGCATTGAGTTGGTCTCACCTGTCCTACGAGGTCCTGCAAAAGGATTCCTTGTATTGCTGGAACTAGCACCATTGTCTGAAATTTTGTCCATCTTCAAAAGACTCTCAATTCTCTCACCAGCTATAACTACATCAGCAAAGCTAGTGGATACGAAAGCAGCAAGTCTGTCGATGTATGTCCCTTGTAGGGTGTACATAAACATGTCGTCCATTTCTCTTTCAGACATTGGAGGCTGGACAACAGCAACAAGCTGTCTCCATCTTTGGGTATACTCCCGGAAGTTTTCTCTTGAAGACTGTGACATACCCATTAGGAGGGTCCTGTTGGGAACCATGTCCAGGTTATATTGATACTGGCGTATGAAAGCTTCGGCTAAATCCTTCCAATTTCTGACTGTTGCTCTGGACAGGTGAAAATACCATTCACGGGATGCCCCGGTCAGACTGTCTTCGAAGTAGAACATCCACAACTTTTTGTCCATGGTATAAGCCTTCAGTCTCCCCAGAAAGGACTGCAGGTGAGTACGTGGACAAGAGGTACTATTATATCTCTCAAAGCATGGAGGCTTGAATTTGTGAGGAATCTTGACTCCCTCAACTAGACCCATGTCCATTACATCAAATCCCAAAGAGTTTTAGAACTCCAAAGATCTCAGCTTCTCTGCTATTTCGTCCAGACGATGATCATAGGCTTCATCCCCATCACCAATTACTGTAAAATGTTCCACTTGAGGGTCCTCTTGCAAGGTACGACCTCCAGTGTTTCCTTGGGTATTTCTGATAGCATTGACTTCAAGATTGAGGTGAGGCCCAAACTCTAGCGGATCTGTTCGTGGCTGTGTAAACACCCCAAATTTTCCCTCACTCATTTCACACCATGGCTTGTGATCTTTCATTTTTGCATAAGCATAAGCATACCATATCAAATTGCATATTTGTCTCATCTGCATAGTTCAAGTTCATTTGCATCAAGGGTTTGTGATCTGAGCAATTCAAGGATCCATCTGAGCCACTCCAGCGGCCTCCAAGCTTTCCAAGAGGGTCCATGTGTGTTCAATCATCATATTATGTCTCTCAAAGTTCAAAGAAATCAAGAAATCACAAGAACTGGCAAGGCATGAAAGCAGAGCTAGGGTTTTCACTACACAGATGACCAAAATTAGGGTTTTAGTTTCAGAGGCCTCAACTCCAAATTTTTGGGCCATTCTTGTTTCTAATGTTCTTAAGATGTTATAAGGATCATGTGTACCAAGTTTGATAAAGAAATTCATTGGGGAAGTCATATGTTCACTGGGTAACTTCCTGAGCAAGTCAGAGCAAAATCAGGGCATCTGAGGCCCCCAACAATGGAATCAAAGGGGTGTTTTCATCAAATTGAAGTTCTATGATCTTTATTTGATCATTGAAGTGCTTGGAAGTTCACAAAATTGAATAAATTTGAGCTAAACCAAAAGTTGCCAAAAATGGAAATGACTTGTAATGGAAACTTTCCATTTTAGGAAAGTTTTTCAACCTCCTCTTTCTTGATTAAAAATGCTTCAAATGAAAAATTCTTGGTCATGAAAGTTGTAGATTAGGTCTTTCCCTAATTCAAAAAGTACAAGAACATGTTCTAATTCATTATGGAACTCAGGTTATTATCCTTCAAAGTTGGCAAAAATCCTATAATTTTCACATTCATGCCAAAGAGGATTTTTTGCAAAACCACTTGCCAAGCCATTTCATGACCTCTAATGCATCTCTAAACATCATACCACCATAGTGAAACTCATTTTTATCAGAATTGGCCCAAGAATCATGCATTTTCATGCCTTGAACTTCAAGGAATTCCAAAAGGGCCAAAACTTCTCAAATTTGCAAAATGGTATGAATCTTCCCATACACTTGTGCCGGCATGCCAAATATGTTTCTATGGACCTCCTTGAACTAGGCTGAGGCCAGACACCCCTTGCAACCAGGCCTACCATTACCCATACCTCAAGTACAACCAAACTTGACTTTTTGCAAAATCACCCATACCAATCAGCATAGGCCACAACAACTACTCTGACCTATCACAACTTCACATACATGCCTCAAGGGACTCATTTCATACAACACATTACCCTGAATCATCCCACAACTCAAGAACACAAAAGTCCTCAAGAAGCTTCCCCTCTTCGAAATTCATAACACATCCACAAAAACTTCAAGCAAACTTCACCATTCAACTCAGCATCACTCATAGAAAATTTCCCACCCTCTATTATTGCCTGAAACATCACAAAACAAAAACACGATTTCTCACATTTCAAACCTGAAACTTCAAAACAGCCCAAATAAATTCATTCCAAGCATCAAAGCATACTCGGGAGGTCCATTGGAGTTGATTGACACCAAGGAGAGGCCCAGATAGCTCATACTGAGAAAGCTCAAGCTCAGGTATCATCAAGAACATTTTTTCCAGAAATGTATTTTTAAGTTCCTAAATAATTCTTCATGCTTCACTGATCATGCTGATGTAATTTGTTTAGAAAATGGTTGAGTATTACGCATGTATTGAGTTTCTGAAATTTTTGTTCAGTTTCACGTTTTGCTTCGAATCTTGTTTTTGAGGAATGTTAAATGTGTTTTGAGGGTAGATTCATGCTTAGGAAGGTTAGGGGATTGTTTCTGGAGATTTAGAGGCTTTGATTTGGCCTAGGGAAGAAGTTAGGGATTTGGTCTCGCCAGAGAATATTACCGGAGCACTGTTCCGGTCATCTGAATGTGATTAGGGCTTAATTAGGGTTTTATTTGCCAGACGCGTTCTGGGCCTTTGGATCAGGATTAGATTAGGAACGGATGGCTAGGATCATTTCACTTAGGGTTTAATTCTGATTAATTAAATTAATTAAATAATTAAGCCAGTTTGAATTTCCACCCTTGGATCTGGCGCACAGTCAACTCCCTCCTTTTTTCATTTAAACCTGGACCACTAGATCAGTATACTTCCCTTTAATTCATTTTTATTTCATTTTTTATTCATTTTTCTTGCATATTTATTTTAAAATACTTAGAAAAATCCCAATAAAATATTTCCTTTTGCATTTTTATTTCAAATATTTTTCTTAATCAGAAAATGATTTTTATTTTATTGTTTGCATAAAAATTGTATTTTTAAAATATTTTAATGTTTATTTTAATTAATTAATTGAATTAAATTAATTAAAATAGCATTTAAGTTTCTAAAAATCACCAAAACATTCATGTTGCATCTTAACACATTTAGAAACATTTTCAAACCCTTCATACAAATTTCTTTTTGGTTTTGACCATCATTTGACAATTTTCTTTGAATTTAGGGTTCATAAAAACACATTTTTTAACCCTAACCTTTGAAAAATCTTTTCTGCCTAACCATGAAGGGTTTGAAGTTGGTTCTTTTTGCATTGTTTTACACATATCATGTAGTATATAGGATATTTTTGGCATGAATTTATCTTGCATTTCCAATTGTTTGACATTTTACATTGAGGATCACCCAAAAAACCCTAGAAACTTAGGAAATTCATAACTCCTTCTAAGTTTAGCTTCTGACCTCCCCCTTTGGATGGTAACCTAGTATAGGTTTAGGGTTCCTTTGAGTGCATTTTCAATTTTTTATCATGTCATTTGCTTCTGTCTTGGCCATTTGCATCTCATCCTTTCATGTAACCCTAAGTTTGCATCTTCATTTGCATTCATCTTGCATATGCATCCATACATGAACTTGCCATGACATTTCATGCAGTCATATGTCATCTTAGACATCTTAGGACATGTTATAATCATGCTTGATCATTTCTTCATTCATTTGCCATGATTTGCATTCATTTCCTTTCATTAACTTTCATGAACTTTCAAACTTCAAAGCATGCCTACATGACATCTCATTCTTTGTATGATCATTCAGATACACTTTGTATGCCTTTGCATCATGTCATAGAATCATTTGCATCATGTGTATGCTTTTGGTTTTGATCTTTGTCTTTGCATATGCATCATTCCATTTCATTTCTTTCCTTATGCATCTTGTGCTAACTTTTCAGGTTAATGGTAAGTTCTTTGAGAGGTGGATTTGCCTTCACCTCCCACTTCTTCTCATCTTTTTTATATTGCATCTTTGCTGCATTTTTTATTGTCTTTGAGTGGGCTTGCTCATTTGTGTTCTTTCTTTCTCACTTTCTTTCTTTAAGTTACTTATCTTCATAGGAAGTAAGTCACTTATTCTTCTGCTTCCTTCTCCTTTCATCTTGCATCTCCTTGGTGGCTTCCTTGAAGACTTCTTCTCTTAAGCCTCACAAACCCTAGGACTCTCAGGCATGATAACCTTTTAGGACTTATTAGTTTCCCTTAGACTTTTTCCTTTGAGTCTTCTTTGTGTCTCTTTTCTCATCTCATCATTAGAGACTAAACCTTTAAGGTTTTAGGACTTTGGAATTAAGGTTATGCATGCATCCTTCTCTTAGGATGGAGTGTATAACTTTAATCCTAAGTGTTAAACCCTTAATTTGTTTAAAACTCTTAAATAATCCATCTAATAATCACTAAGACCTCATCTTCTAACTTGGGCCTTACATTAGGGTTCTAATTCTTCCTTTATGGTTAAGAAGGACTAACCCTAGTGTTTAATGGACAAGTCCCCCTCAAGTTGTCTTACAAATCATAAAACTCACTTCTTAATCTCACCTTTAATTAAAATCCACTTTAATAAAGGCTTGTTATCTAATGATTTTAATCCCTAATCATGGATTAAGTTGAGGTATCTTCCTCAGCTTAAGTGTGCTCATCTATTATCCTTCTATTAGGATGGTGTAATGAGTTCACTAATCCTTGATTATGGCTTAAACTCATTACTTAACACTAAACAAAAATCCAAAAACATCTAAATAATCACAAGTGGGTTAATGATCTTAATCCTACAGCATCATGGCAATTAAGTTGAGATGCTTATCGCATACTTAAAGTATTCTCATTATCCCTAATCAGGGAGGATATAATGAGTTTACAAGCCCATGATTTAGGCTTGAGCTCATTAACTTATGCAAAAACACCAAAAACAATAAAAGACTGATAACACCAAAAACAAACATTAATCGTCCCCTCCGGGATTCTTTTCTCATCACACTCATTCATAAGCGAGAATTTGCTTCTTCCGTATAATGCAAGACAGTTAGCACTCGAGCCAGACGAGTCATACACTTGAGCATAGATAAGCGAGCAGTTCACAGTCAATTCATCTTTTAGTCTCTTTGAGTCGAACTACGGTGTTCTGACTTCCTCATTGCACGAGAGGATACATAGGCATAACTTAACTGTTATTGAACAAAAGTCTATGTGTCTTCCCCCTCTTTCAGCATTCTCCTTTAAGCCTCATTCCTGAGCATTTCACTTCCCTTTTGCAATGACACATGTATATTCTTTTCCGACTTTTGCACAAATAGCACATACACCTGCCCCTTTTAAACACAATCTTGTAAGTGTGGATCCCGTCAAGTACGACGGAAAATCTAGGTGCTAATACCTTCCCAGGTTGTAACCAACCCCCTTTCTCAGTTTCTCTGGTTCACAACCGTCTTATCCATATCTTTCTAGGTTTATGCAGCATTACCTTTCCTTCGGGATAAAAATGCCTAGGTTGCGACTCTATTCACCTTCATTTCATCTTCTCCTTTCGCCGACCGTTCGCGTCTGTACCCTATTAGACCTGGTGTCTTTTCGGGGGAGCGACAGCTTGGCGACTCTGTTGGGGAACCTTATATTGCAACCAGGGCTTCTGGTTCTTTTTGTGGGTTCCTCCTAGCGTTTGTTTGATTTGGGTTTACGGGGGTGTTATGTGCTACTTGTGCTTTTTATTTATTGCTTTATTTATTGCTTTATGTACAACTTTATTTATTGCTTTCATTTACAGTTTTAAGCATTTCATACTGTCATTATCATATGTGCTGGATCTGCTGTTTCCTTGGTGGGTGGGGGATCATTGAGTGATTAAGGTTCCATACCGGGGACCTGAGTAACACATAGGCTAGAGTGGCTTCATATTATTTCCCATTCCATTTCGGTCTGGTGCGGGAATATGAAACACGGTTCAGACATGGGTTTCTTCTTGCGAACTTTGTGCTACGGATTTCCTGTAGTACTATCTGGGAAGCCTGCTAAGTCTGGATGACCTTTTATGACCTTCAGCATCTGAGGTGAATTAGAGGAAGATCTTTTATGGTTATTGTAAACATTGTACCTCCGAGTTAAAAGTGTTTACACTTCTCATAACTGATCAAAGTCTGAGGATCCTTGTTCTAGAACAACACATGTGAGAGGGTTGGGATGTTTACAAGTTTGCAGGAACCCTTGGCCTCATCATACCCTGTTACCAGTTTTGTTTAAGAATGCACCACTTTGGACAGTTCTTGTGAAACCCTGGATTTGTGACTCTTTATTTGAGTCCCCCACCTAGTTACTAGATTTCTAAACCTCCATCCGGACTTATGAACACATGGACCCTATCAAGGCAAATAACAGATCCAGCACTTGATCACAAACCCTTTGCATAATCATTCTGCATACATCATTTTGCATCATTTAACATTTTCCTATTTGTTTTACAGGATATCCACCTTATTATCTTTGGTTTGGTTTTGACCTGTTCTGCTGCTCAGATTTCTTCAGTTATCTACACCAGCATCTTCATCAGTGTTCCTTCTCTAGCACTTTCACCAGTTTGTCTTCATTAGAGACCCTTCTCCAGTTGTCTTCATCAGAGACTCATCTTCAGCATCTTCTTCAGTGACTTTCATCAGGGTTTCCCCTCAGTTTCTTCACCAGCATCCATTATCAGCATGGACACTTCTAGGAAGAGTAATATCACATACCACTTCTTTGAGCCCACCCTGACAAGCATCAGACAAATCCAGTCTCTCATTACTCCTGATCATGTCCCATTATTCAGAGAACATTATGGAGGCATATTGGACATGATCATGGACCTGGATGCATCCCAGAGGAGCATGATCCATACTTGCCTGCAGTTTTATGATCCTCCTCTCATATGCTTCACATTCCCTGATTTTCAGTTGGGACCTCTACTAGAAGAATTTTCCATGTTGTTAGGTGTCCCTATCAGGAGATGGATACCTTTCAACCCTGAGATGGTTGCTCCCAAGAATGAAGACATAGCTAAGGCATTGCATTTGGAGCCTGCCCTCATTGATCAGAGCATGACCACCAAGGCTGGGGTTCCAGACCTTCATTTGGATTTCTTGATCTCCCAGGCCACCCTGCAAGCTGCAATAGGGAAGTGGGATGCTGTTTGTGCACTCTTAGCCCTTAGCATATATGGAATTATCTTGTTTGCAGACAAGCCAAAGTTTGTAAGAAAGAATGCTATTCACTTGTTCTTACTGAGGAACCTAGTGCCTACCTTGCTTGGAGACTTCTATTATTCATTACACGATAGGAACGAGAAACAAAGAGGAAGATTGGTCAGATGTTGTGCTCTCCTCTATTACTGTTGGCTGCTAAGACACTTGCCGAAATCAGATACTTTCCTGAACCCTCATCAGCCAAGGAACTGGGCTAAGATATTGATTGCCCTGACATCAGAAGACATCAGATGGTGCACTCAGAGCACCAAGGGAAAAGACATCATTACTAGCTGTGGGCAATATCCTAATGTGCCTTTAATTGGAGTAAAAGGTTGCATCAACTACAACCCTTTACTTTTCAAGAGACATTTAGGATATGCTTTGGTTCATACCCCAAGAGGGCAAGACTTGACAGAGACCCTCTATTGTGACATCCAGCACAACTCTATTATTGTCAGACAGGCAGCCTGGGCCTGGGACAACATTCATACTAAGGGGACAACTATCTTTGGCAAATTCAACAATATAGCTTCAGCACAGTATCTTGATTGGTCTCGTACCAGGGCACTGATTATCTGGATTCCATTCACCTTAGAAGATGTACCTGGACCTTCAACAGTGCAACCTGCAGCTACTGTCAGTTTGGAAGAGTTTGAGAAACTGAAAGAGAGGAACGCTCAGCTCTCTGAAGCCTTGAAGAAGACTCTCTGGGAGAGAAATGAAAGCCGTCTGGATAATGAGAGGTTAGAGAAGCTCTGGATTGAGCACTTAACCAAGATTGAGAAGACGGACGACTACATCAGAAAGGCTAGAGCATGGGAGTTAGTACTGAAGAATGCTTGCAAGGAAGCAAAGACTCAGAAGGCTAGGGCAGAGCATTATTTAGAGGAGAGTCAGGCTAGGTGGATCAGGATCACTGAGGCTCGTGTACAAGAAGATCAGAGAACTCAAGCTACGATAGAGCAACTGGAGGCTAGTGAGAAGAAGAATCAGGCAGCTTTGATAGCAGCACAGAAGGAGATCTCTGAGTTGAAACTTCGAGAGGGGTTGAAGAGGTCAAAGGATCAGGATAAGCATAAGAAGTTGACCAATGCCATTGCTACCAGGAACCTCCTCATCAGGACTATCACAGAGCACCCATTAGGTCCAGTGAATGAGGCCCTCCTGAAGGAAGTCAGAGAGGATGACTTTGGATTGGATGTTTGATTTCCTTGTACTTGTACTTTCCTTTTGTTTGTACTTTTGATTTTGTTGTTGTATTTTGACCCACCATGGGAATTTTATTGTAATCAAACTATGTATCTTCACTTTTTGTAATATATATGGTTTGTATTATTATTATTATTATTATTATTATTATTTTGGTGGACTTTATCTCTCTCTGCAACATCATCAACATTTCCTCGAGGTCTGGAAAGGTCAAAACCAAAGAACCAAACTGGATACCCTTGGAAGACAAATAGGAATCCTGCATTGCATACTAACATTTTCTTTGTTTTGTAGTTTTTTGTTTTGTTGTTGTTTCTCACTTTGTTGTGGTTTCAGGAAACATTGCTCGCAGAAGAGTGTTCCCATTCAACAGAATACACCGGTACCCGACAAGAAACAACCTTTCGGGACAACAGATGGATCAGGTTCAACTAGACTTGACTGAAGTGAGGGCCCAGATGGCCAATGAAAGGGTTGAGATGAGAAATCAAATGAATCAATTTATGACAGTGATGACTGGTTTAGCTCAGAGCCAGGAAAGACTAAGGGAGTTGGTTGAGCGACAAACTTCTGAGGAACACCATCCAGGTACAGGAGGTACCAGTAACAACGATCACGTGCAGCCTCGCACTGATCCACCAGAGTTTGGACCTCATCTGAACCCATACATCAATGCCATAAGAAATACCCAGGGTAACACTACTGGAGGGAGGGTCTTGCAGCAGGATCCTCAAGAAGAGCAGTTTACTGTGGTCGGGGCTGGAGATGAAGTTTACGACCGTCGGTTGGATGAAATTGCAGAGAAGCTAAGGTCTCTTGAATCCCAAAACTCTCTAGGTTTTGATGTCATGGACATGGGATTTGTGGAAGGGGTGAGAATTCCTCACAAGTTCAAACCCCCGTGTTTTGAAATATACAATGCACATCCTGCCCATGTACCCACCTTCAGTCTTTCTTGGGAAGATTAAAAGCATACACCATGGACGAGAAGCTGTGGATGTTTTACTTCGAGGAGAGTCTGACAAGGGCATCCCGAGAATGGTACTCCCACTGTACCAGAGCCACAGTAAGAAACTGGAAAGATTTGGCAGAAGCTTTCATCTGTCAGTATCAATATAATCTGGACATGGCTCCAAATAGGACCCTTCTAATGGGAATGTCTCAGTCTTCCCGTGAAAGCTTTAGAGAGTATGCCCAAAGGTGGAGGCAATTGGTTTCTTCCATTCAACCCCCGATGTCTGAAAGGGAGATGGCAGACATGTTCATGAATACTCTCCAGAGTACCTATATTGAAAGCTTGGCTCCATTTTCTTCCACCAGCTTTGCAGATGTGGTGACAGCTGGGGAGAGAATTGAGAGCCTACTGAAGATGGGAAAGATCTCCGACAACGGTGTCAGTTCAAGCAGTGCAAGGAAGCCATTTGCTGGGCCCCGTAGATCTGGTGAAACAAACTCTGTACACATGGGAAGAGGGAGACCCCAATATCTGCCCAGATCAGTTGCTGCCATCACTATTCCTGCTCCACCTCCTTAGTATACTCAATAACCACAGCACTTTCCGCAACAACCACAGTTTCCGCAATAGAGATCATACAACAATAATAACAACAATCAACAACAACGCCCTTTTCAACAGCGGCCATCTCAGATCAACAGGGTGATTGACCCTATTCCAATGCCATATGCCACACTGCTGCCACAACTCCTAAAGCTCAATCTTGTTGAGTTGAGGAAATTGGCTCCACCTGATCCTCAGAACCTTCCGAGAAACTACGATATCAATGCTAGGTGTGCTTTTCATTCTAATGCACATGGTCACTCCACAGAAAAATGCAGGGCTCTGCATATGAAGGTCCAGGATCTGGTAGATTCAAAGGCCCTGAACTTTGCACCACCTCCCAATGTCATGAAATATCCTATGCCAAGCCACGGTGGGCCAAGGGTTAATGCTATAGAGGAAGGCTCACCCATGAGTTTAATAGAAGATATTGCAAGTATTCAGACACCTCTGGCAGAGGTTAAAGCCCAGCTTTTGAAATGCCAAGTGTTTCCAGGTTGTGAGGCCTGTTGTGAATCATGCAAACTTTCCGAGATTGGGTGTGCAAGCTTGAGGAATGGCATTAATGGCTTGATTAAAGTAGGCATTCTGCAAATAACCACAACCGCTTCTACAACACCAACAACCCCTTTTACAGCAACAAATGATTCTTCTACAACTGTAACAACAATTGTTCCTATTGATTCATCTACAACTTCAGCAACCACTTCTTCCATCACTTCAACAAACAACAGTTCATTTGCACCTGCTTCTACAACTTCAGCAACCACCAACAACGACGTCTCCACAGTTACTATTTATTATGACCCGATAACGGTCCCAAATTCCAGCAACTTTCAACAACCTCAGCAACAGTTTCAGCAACAATCAAGCTTCAATTCACCACCTCCAACATCCACCAGAAGTCCTGTTACTATATTCTATGATCCACAGACAATAACGGTCCCAACTTCTGCTACAGTGAGCCCAGTCACTATCACGGTGCCCGGGCCAATTCCATATGATAAAGACAGTGTTGTACCATGGCATTACGGTGCTGACCTTTACTGCAACAGAGAAAGAGTCCTTCTGGATTCTTCGGTTCACCCCCCCCCCCCCTAAGTGGATAATGTCGGGGGAGGCGGAGGCTTCACCCAAAGCGGACGCCTCTTCGCGTCACAAGTTCCAAGAACCAATACTGAGGCAGAGGCTATTGCCAAAGCCAAAGGGAAAAGTGTGGCACCTGAAGAACCTGCGCCAAAAGAGACTCATAAATCATCCTTTGATCAAGATGTGGATGAATTTATGAGGATAATTAAAAGAAGTGACTACAAAGTTGTGGATCAGCTCCACTAGACTCCTTCTAAGATCTCCATCTTATCCCTGCTATTATGTTCCGAAGCTCATCAGGATGCACTACTTAAAGTCTTGCACGCTGCCTACATGCCAGAGGAGATCACAATGAATCAGCTTGAGATAGTAGTGTCCAATGTTAATACTAGCCATGGGCTAGGCTTCACCAATGCTGACTTGACGACGGAAGGACGTCACCACAACAAAGCTTTACACATCACCTTGGAATGTAAAGGGGTTGTGCTCTCTCATGTTCTTGTTGACACTGGGTCTTCATTCAATGTCTTGCCGAAGAAAGCTCTTGTCAAGCTCGAATATGATGGAATAGCTCTCCGACCAAGCAATCTGGTGGTCAGGGCTTTTGATGGCTCCAAGAGATCTGTTCTTGGAGAGGTGGAGCTTCCTGTGATAATCGGTCCGCAGATGTTTTCAGACTACTTTCTATGTGATGGACATTCATCCGGCCTACAGCTGTTTGTTGGGTCGACCATGGATTCACGCCGCTGGAGCAGTTACGTCGACCCTTCACCATAAATTGAAATATGAGTGGGAAGGACAGATTATCACCATCTGTGGTGAAGAGGATATCTTTGTTAGCCATCTGGCTACATACAAGTACATTGAGATGGATGGTGAAATCCATGAAACTATGAGCCAAGGGTTCGAGGCCCTGAACGTGAATGAGGCGACGACTGAAGTATTTGCTGCAACCCAGGAGGATAGGATGGGTACTTCAATTGTCTCCTATCAGCAAGCCTGAAAGGTTGTTGAAGATGGTAATGCCCAAGGCTGGGGAAAGCTGCTGCCAGTAGAGAAGAAGGAAGACATATTCGGTTTGGGTTACAAACCATTCCGACAAGATCAATCAGAGGCTGCAAAAGAGCCCAAGTTCATCAGTGGGGGGATGCTCACCCCAGATGTTGTTAACAACCTGGAAGATGAGGTGGAAAGCGACCGCAACCTGGAGAGCTGGATACGTCCAAGGATCCCGGGGCACCGAGTCCCTAACTGGTCTTCCCAGGAAATTATAAGGGTTACTCCTGCAGAGTAATTATTATTTCCTGCTTTTTTTTAGCATGCATCAAGTAGCATCTTGCCCAAGGTGTCAGGACTCATTTTGTAATAGGGCCATATTCTAATTTTGTGCAAATGAATTATCAATGAATATCGGACATCTTTTGCAAACAAGTCTCTTTTCGCTCACTGTCTTTTCATTTTTCACTTTTGTACAAAATAATAAAATGGCAATGTTTTCAAAATAAATAATTTCATTTTCACTTTTTCTAAACAAGATTAAAACTGATCACTAAAACGAACCAATCTCAACCCTTGCAGAGATTACCCTCCAGATTGCACCGACAACAGCACTGCTATGACCTTGTATGACTTCGACAATCCAATTAATCAAGTTGATGAAGGGGTTGAAGAAGACTATGAGTTACCAGAAGAGTTAGCCAGGTTGTTGAGGCATGAAGAGAAAGTGATTACTCCTCATCAGGAGGAGGTTGAGACAGTTAATCTTGGTACCGAAGAGGATTTGAAAGAAATGAAGTTTGGGGCCGGTCTGCAAGCTTCAGTAAAAGTACAACTCATTGACATGCTTCGAGAGTACGTCAACGTCTTTGCTTGGTCCTATCAAGACATGCCAGGTCTGGATACGGATATTGTTATGCACAAGCTGCCTTTGAAAGAAGATTTCCCTCCAGTGAAACAAAAGCTACGTCGTACTCGCCCAGATATGGCCATGAAGATTAAGGAAGAAGTACAAAAACAGTGGGACGCCGGTTTCCTTGTTGTAACTAGTTACCCGTCGTGGGTTGCTAACATTGTACTAGTGCCTAAGAAGGATGGCAAAGTACGGATGTGTGTGGATTACCGGGATCTGAATAGAGCTAGCCCGAAGGATGATTTCCCATTACGTCACATTGATGTATTGGTCGACAACACAGCTCAGTTTTCGGTATTCTCTTTCATGGACGGATTCTCAAGGTATAATCAGATCAGAATGTCACCCGAAGACATGGAGAAAACAACCTTCATCACACCTTGGGGCACGCTTTCTTACAAGGTAATGCCTTTAGGACTAAAGAATGTCGGTGCTACTTATCAACAGGCTATGGTAACGTTATTCCACTACATGATCCACAAAGAAATTGAATGCTACGTGGATAACATGATTGCCAAGTCCCTCACTAAAGAAGATCATCTGGTAAATCTGCTGAAGTTGTTCAAGCGTCTGAGAAAGTATCAGCTGAAGTTAAACCCCAACAAATGCAGATTCGGGGTGCAATCCGGTAAACTGCTGGGATTTATCATAAGTGAAAAGGGAATTGAAGTTGATCCTGACAAAGTCAAAGCCATTCAGGAAATGCCTGCACCTAGGACTGAAAAGGAAGTTCGGGGGTTCTTAGGTAGAATGAACTACATATCAAGGTTCATATCTCATCTTACAGCAACCTATGAGCCCCTGTTCAAATTATTAAGAAAGGAACAAACGGTCAGGTGGAACGAAGATTGTCAGAAGGCTTTTGACAAAATCAAGGAGTACTTACAAGAACCTCCAATTCTTATGCCTCCAGTTGAAGGAAAACCTCTAATAATGTACCTGACAGTATTAGAATGATCAATGGGGTGTGTGTTGGGCCAGCATGACGAGTCTGGTCGAAAAGAGTATGCAATATACTACCTAAGCAAAATGTTTACCGACTGTGAACAACGTTATTCACTGCTCGAGAAAACTTGTTGTGCTTTAGCGTGGGCTGCTCGCCGACTAAGATAGTATATGTTGACTCACACTACCTTATTGATCTCCAAGATGGACCCCGTCAAGTACATATTTGAGAAGCCAGCACTTACCGGAAGGGTTGCAAGATGGAAAATGATTCAGACAGAGTATGACATTCAGTACACATCTCAAAAGGCCATCAAAGGCAGTGTACTGTCTGACTATCTGGCTGAGCAACCCATTGATGATTACCAGCCCATCAGATTTGACTTCCCTGATTAAGAAATCATGTTTCTAAAAGCAAAAGATCATGAAGAGCCTGTTCACACTAAAGGGCCTGACCCGGAAGAAGAGTGGACAATGATGTTTGATGGGGCTGTCAATATGAATGGACGTGGAGTTGGTGCAGTGCTCATTACACCTAAAGGAGTTCATATGCCTTTCTAGGAAAAACTCACCTTTGCCTGCACTAACAACGAAGCTGAATACGAAGCATGTATCATGGGACTTGAGGAAGCCATTGACCTCAGGATCAAGACTTTGACCGTATTTGGAGATTCAGCTTTGGTAATCAATCAGACCAACGGCAAATGGTACACTCACCAAGAGCATCTGATTCCATATCGTGATTATACAAGGAGATTATTGACTTTCTTCACCACAGTCAAACTTGAGTACATCCCTCGAGACGAAAATCAGTTTGCAGACACTTTAGCTACCATTTCCTCCATGATCAAGGTTCAAACTGCAAATTATGTGCCTCGGATTTCGGTATCCAGACTGGACCGACCAGCATACGTATTCTCTGTGGACATTGCTAAAGATGACAGGCCTTGGTTCCATGACATCAAAGGTTTCTTAGAGGATCAGACATACCCACCTGGGGCATCATCCAATGATAAGAAGACATTAAGAAGGCTGGCCGGTAGTTTCTTCCTTAATGCTGATGGTTCATTATACAAGCGAAACTTTGACATGGTGCTACTCATATGTGTTGATAAGAAAGAAGCAGACTTGCTGATGCACGAGGTGCATGAAGGATCTTTTGGTACCCATGCTGGAGGACATGCAATGGCTAAGAAATTATTAAGATCAGGTTACTACTGGATCACAATGGATGCAGACTGTTGTGCCTATGCCAGGAAATGCCACAAGTGCCAGATCTACGCAGATAAAGTACATGTGCCTCCAAATCCTTTGAACGTGATGTCTTCACCTTGGCCCTTTGCCATATGGGGCATTGACATGATTGGAAAGATTGAACCAACTGCTTTAAATGGTCACCAATTCATCCTGGTAGCCATTGATTACTTCACCAAATGGGTTGAAGCAGCTTCGTATGCAAACGTCACCAGACAAGTGGTAGCCAGATTTCTGAAAAGAGACATCATCTGTCGATATGGAGTACCCGAACGAATCATTACTGACAATGGTTCCAATTTGAACAACAAAATGATGGCAGAACTGTGCCGGGACTTCAAAATCCAACATCACAACTCTTCTCCTTATAGGCCAAAGATTAATGGAGTTGTTGAGGCAGCTAACAAAAACATTAAGAAGATTGTGCAAAAGATGGTGGTTACATACAAAGACTGGCATGAGATGCTACCATTTGCCTTGCATGGGTATCGAACCTCCATCAGAATGTCCACTGGGGCAACACCTTATCAGCTGGTATATGGTATGGAAGCTGTCCTACCTATTGAAGTTGAATTACCCTCCTTACGGGTACTGATGGATGTAAAGCTGAATGAAGCAGAATGGGTCTGATCTCGGTACAATCAGTTGAATCTGATCGAAGAAAAGAGATTAGCTGCAATTTGTCATGGGCAACTATATCTGAAAAGGATGAAGAAAGCCTTCGATCAGAAAGCCAGGCTTCGGGAATACCAAGTGGGAGATCTTATGCTGAAAAGACTTCTTCCTCCTCATACAGACCACATGGGCAAGTGGACTCCAAATTACGATGGCCCATTCATAGTAAAGAAGGTTTTCTCTGGTGGGGCACTGATGCTCACTACTATGGATGGTGAAGATTTCTTATCCCCTGTGAATTCAGATGTAGTTAAAAAATACTTCGCATAAAAAAAACCCGCTGGACATAAAAACAGAATGTAAGTCCAGGCAAAAATAGGGCATCCCGGCGAGTCAAAAACAGAATAAAAGACTCGGGAAAAAATAAGGGAAAAATTAAAAAAAAAATGTGTATACCCCCGCTGAGTTGAAAAGCCGTATTGGACAGCTTAGGCAAAAATAGGTATCTCGGTGGATCGAAAACCCGAAAGGGCGATCCACGCAAAATCAGGGAATAAGCGAACAACTACATTCTGAATTCGTCTGTATCACTCATGAAAGGATAAAGCATTAGTCAGAATCAACCTCCTTCAGAAAACAAGATGAGAAGAACGTCAAGGTCATACAGGTCGTAGCGAAGGAAGCACACCGGAGCGTCGTCAACATTGCCAGCACTTTTACTTTTTCAATTTGTAATAATCTCCTCATTCCAGAGGATCTGTTTCTTTGACTGTATCTGCCAATTCAGGGCACCCAGATTAATAAAATCAGATTTTTCAATCACACCTCTTCTTGTACATTTTTGTTTCGTTTGCAAAATGTCCAATATCCATGATATAATATTCGCATAAAACAAATGAGCCATTTTTAATAAATGCTTGCAGGAATATATTTAATTTCAGGAATATCTAATTCCTATGACGGAATCCGGTAAGGGATACCTCGGGATAATCGTGCGTTTTTCTTGTCTTAACAGATTGCAGGTATTCAATACGCAGCATGGGGCATGCCAAGTACACTTCCCCAGCATACCTCCTCCCCGAACAATATCTGGAATGCTTTTCCCCATCGGAGTTGTCAAAGCCTCCTCATCCCTAGCACAGGTCTACTCAACAGGAGCATCCCCAACCAAGTTCCCCACAGAGTTCCAGCCTCTCCCCAGAAGAGCAATGCCTGAAACTCTCACACAACAAAGTGACGGAAGCTTCCTTATCCCCATATAGGTTTCTCCTTAACAGGATATATTTATCAATGATCTATTTCCCCAATCAGAGCAATATATCCTAACAGATCTACCAATGATCTCTTCCCCAACTGGGATATCCCTCCAAGCAGATCATCTAGAGATCCTTTCTTCAGTGGGATCCGAGTCCCGGATCAGTCCCTTTTCATAATCATTGCATTCGCATCATTGTTCCCCGCAGAGCGTAGCATTCCGTCTAATATGGAGCATTACGGCAAAAATCAAACATTTGCATGATCAACAAGCCAGGTTCGAGCCAGTCTCCTGCATATACCATCAGTATTTCATCAGCAATGTATATGAAAACTCACATCCCTTGCAAATAAAAGCCAAAGCGCCCCCTTTGCACTCCCCAACACAAATGCCTGTTTATATATACTCTTTTCGACACTCGTCCGTGTCATATCATCCCCCGCAGATATAAGCCAAAACATCCTCTTTGCATTCAGATACCTATACATGCTCTTTTGACACTCATCCGTGTCACCCTTCCCCAGCACGGTTTCCCAATCACTTGTTGCAAACCAAACACTTCTTTATAATACACTCTTGTCAACACCCGTTCGTGTCATCCTATCCCCACAAGTCGCCGAAACACCTTTTACACTCTCATATACAAATGTTTGTTCATAACCTATACATTCTCTTTTGACACTCGTTTGTGTCATACATTCCCCAGCAAGTCGAACACTCATCCGTGTCTTGCTCATACTTCACTAACAGAAAATTCTCACTCATACTTATATAGAAGTCTTCGATACTCGTCTGTATCCTCTCTTTATATATATCTTTCCTCCAATAGATTTGACACTCGTCCGTGTTCTTTGTTAACCAGTTGATACTCGTCTGTATCATCATCTCTGAACACGCGTCAGCGTTTGTTTCTACTGATACTCGTCGGTATCTTGGTCTTAAGGATGCTCGTCCGCATCTTTAATCTATACACAGCATCAAACACTTATACCTTTTTATTCTTAAGCGTAATCACTCATCCGTGTTTACCATTCCTCAGTAAGTCACCAGCAAAACAAATTTCTTCTATCCGACATTCGTCCTATGTCGTGGTACTTTCGGCAGGTGATCGTCCTTCACCTTTGGATGACCGTCCCTCATCCTTTCCCCAGTGGAGTCTCCATTATTGGAACCCTTTCTTATTCGGCATTCGTCATATGTCGTGATATTTAGCAGCCGTCCCCTGTTAGGTGATCGTCCTTCACCTTTTGATGATCGTCCTTCATCATTTTATCTGATGGCCGTCCCCATCGTTGATTTTGTTATCCGACATTTGTCCTATGTCGTGATAAATCCCGAGAGCAGTCGTACCCTTCTAGGTGATCGTCCTTCACCTCTTGATGATTGTCCTTCATCATGCTTATCCGATGGTCGTCCCCATCATCGACCTTTTCTATCCGACATTCGTCCAATGTCGTGATAAAGATCATTCGTCCCCTGCTAGGTGATCGTCCTTCACCTTTGATGACCGTCCCTCATCAATATTGCATTTATTCTTTGAAACCGATGGCCGTCCCCATCGTTGTTTACTTTACTTTGAAAACCTGATGGCCGTCCCCATCATTGCCTTCACTTTAATCCCCAGAGAATCTTGTTTCTTTACCCAATGGTCGTCCCCGTCATGGTCTCTTAATTTCCCCAGCTTGTCAGTCGTCCCCGTCATTGTTTAGCTTACCGCTTTATCCCCAGCAGTCGTCCTCTGCTCGATGGTCTTCCTCCATTGTTTTCATTTGATA
This sequence comes from Lathyrus aphaca, assembly GCA_963966055.1. NCBI lineage: Eukaryota > Viridiplantae > Streptophyta > Magnoliopsida > Fabales > Fabaceae > Lathyrus > Lathyrus aphaca. The sequence goes on along the minus strand of OZ014519.1, from coordinate 194,860,626 downwards.
ATCATGATATACTGTCTTTTACAATTTATATCCTTTTTCTTCTTCTCCCCAGCGAGTGCAAATTTTGGACTGTCTTTGGTATTCAACCACAAGTTATCTTGTTTGTCTGATAAGCCAGGCGTTTACACCCTGCACAGCTAACTCATGTTTGAATAGGGGCAGCTGTAAATACCCCAAATTTTCCCTCACTCATTTCACACCATGGCTTGTGATCTTTCATTTTTGCATAAGCATAAGCATACTGTAACACCCCAAAATTTGCCCTCTTATTTATCATCAACCTCGAGTGATTCACGCTTCATTCTTGCATCATTCCGCATATCATCGCATCGCATTTGGAAATAATAAATAAGTCATTCATCGTCCTTTGCATGAGGTGTGTGGTCGATCGAGGCTTGGCAAACATTGGAGTTCGAGAGAAAATGATGTACCAAAAATAATCCACACCACTTTCAAGCTAACCCATTAAAAAGGAAGAATTCACCACTTTCCTCCCCTTTTCTTTCCGCTTTTCCTTCCACTTTCTTTCCACACTTCCTTTCATTCTTTCCATCTCATTTTTCCACTTCAATTCCACTCCATTTCCCTTGGAAACTTCCACCACCTTCCACCATCTTCTAGAGTGTTCCAAGGAATATTCCAAGGAATATTCCAAGGAATATTCCCTTTTCCAACCCTAACCCTAACTAACTTCCAAACCTAATTTTGGATCCCAAACCTAATTTTTGGGCCCCAAACCCAAACCTAGCTCCTAGCCTAGTCTCTATTTAAGCCATTTTCATCCAAACCAAAAGGGTTCCCACAATTCCAAATTTTTCACTTCTTCCATAATCACTTTTTCTCTCTCACTTTTCCTCCTTTCACCAAAGCTTCTTTGAATAAGCTCTTCAAGTTTCACATTGAAACTTGAAGATCTTGAAGCTTAAGCCTCCAACCTCCATTAATTGTGGATCGTAGAAGAAGAAGCTAGTGATTTTGTTGAAGATTTCGGCTTATCGGAAGTGTGCAAAGGTTCAAGCATCAAGAACGCATTTATTTTGCGGTTTCTCGGTTTTCACGGTTTTCTCTTCGGTCAAGCTCCGATTTTTGCAACAATTACCGAAGCACTCCTCCGCTTCGTAGGTTGGTGATCTTAATCACTTCTTCTTTAAGTTATTCTCTCCATCTCGCCATTTTTGGCATTCTTTAAGTGCTTTTCGCTTTGTTTAAAATCAATTCCGTTTCGATTATGTTTGCTTGTGATTTGTGATTTTGGTTGAATTTGGATTTAAGGTGTTAATAGATATAGGTTCTACCATGTGTAAATAAGCTCCAATTGAGTAGAAATTTGTGTTAGCATGATTAAGTGGGGGTTAGGATTGTTTAGAAGGAAGATTGTGGCCAAAAGCACTTATTTCAAAAGCATTTTTCACTTTTTGTTCAGTGTTAACCGGTTAACGCATATGGTTAACCGGTTAACGCATGCGTTTTTGGCCAGAATGCTGTATTTTTAGGCCCGTTAACGGGTTAACCTATATGGTTAACCGGTTAACGCTGTTCATTTTTGGATTTTTAGCCTATTTTCTTGCTCAATATTGCTTCCTAGTGCCTCTAATGTTCATGTATGTTTAGGTAGTGATTTTAGGGAATTTTTGGGTCCATTTCCAGTAGCCAATTTATTTTTTTCGAGTCGTTTCGACATGATTCCATTTACTTTTCTATGTTTTGTGTTAAAGGTGCAAATGTGATATAAGTGATTCTTGATGTTGTTTGCTACACTTTAATCATTTGTTTCACATGTTAATTGCTTGCTTAAATCCAACATATGCTTCATGATTATTGTCATTGCTTGCTTGATTGATAAAGTGATTAAATACCATGTTGATTTTTTGCCAAAAGTGATTAAATACCATGTTGATTTTTTTGCCAAAAAGTGATTAAATGCTTCACATGTTCATGCAAGTTTCTTGTGCTTAATTGACCATATCTTAACATGAGTTCAATTCTGATTTTATGCCATGCATGTGTAACAATTGATGCTTGTAGTGATACTTGTTCAATCTCATGATAAAATGCTCATGTGTGCAAAATGAAAAAAGTATGTTTGTTCTTGATTGATCATTGTCATTTTTAATCAAATAGATGATGTAAATAAATTCACATGTTTGAGTTCATTTTGTGATGCATGTAGATTCATGTCAAGTGACATTAATGTGTTGTTTATCATTCACTTTGTGCACATAAATAAAAATAATCAAATTTGGATTTGGCATTTCATAACTGTTTTTGTATATAGCTGCTGTAAAATACTTGTTTGTTATATTAGTATGATGTGTGTGACTTTCTACACCTACTTTTTCATGTTGCATGCTGGCTGTAAAAAGCTGGTGGGTGTTAGGCTTAGTTTCATAGCTATTTGTGTATTAGGGGCTGTAATAGGTGCTGTATTTTTGTCCTAGCTTTTTCTAGTTCCTTTAGGATTAAAATAGAGTCTAGTTTAGGTCTAAGGTGCCTTAGGATTTAATTAGGATTTAATTAATGTGTGTTTGCCTTATTCTTTTTAATAAAAATGTGCATTAACACTTGTTTTGTAGTGGGGAAGATTGAGGTAAGTTTACTCCACTTTATCCTTTATTTTTTATGCATTTCTTTTAGGCTTTTTAATTCATTTTTCCTTCCATGTTTGTGATTGGTAGGATTCCCCATTGTTAGGACCAACTTATCTTCCTTAGGAAGTAAGTTGCATCCTTTTTCCTTTTTTTTCTTTTCCTTTTTCCATTAGGAATAGAAAACCTCACTAACCACTAGGATCACTTTGTAAATACATAATACATTAGGATTGAGTCTTAGTCCCTTAGATTTTTCCTTTTATCAACTTGAGTCATTCTCTTTCTCATCTCAAAAGAAAAGCAATAAAACACTTAATAAAAAACCGAACAATCTTGTACGACACGAGACTTTGTTGCGGAGTGTTTATACGCGTCCTGTTTCGGGGCGAGGTGTAAATACTTCCCGCGATGGATAGGTCTTAGTACAAGACCGTTCACAAACAAATTCAAAACATTTCTTCTAAAAAACAACAAACCAAGAAGTCACGTCTTCTCATTCTCATCTCATACCTTTCATGACTTGTCTCGACAGTTCAAACAGCGATACGGTAAACACCCTCGTGTCAGAGCCGGTAACACCTGAGCTAGGGCTATGGCAACGTCATCCTAAAAACCACAAACGAATGTAAGCCTAGGTTAGGCGAACTACGTCGACTCTGATCCTCATTATCCCGATGAGGTACGTAGGCAGCGGGGTAGGGCCCGTTCGAGCACATTCTTTATTTTCCCTACATTTCCCCCCTTCTTTTCATTCTCATTTCAGTTCATTTCTCATTTTCCATTCCCTTTATTCCAGTAGCGGTTTTATTCAGCAGCATTCGTATCTTCTCACCCTTTGAAACAAGATAAGCAAGCGTGGATCCCGTCGGGTACGACGGACGATCTGGGGTGCTAATACCTTCCCAGGTCGTAACCGACTCCCGAACCCCGATCTTTGGTTCGCAAGGCCTCGTCCTTTTCCTTCTTCCTCAGGTTTGTGCAACATTACCTTTCCCATTCATTCGGGATAAAAATGTCTGGCTGGCGACTCTACCTTTCCGCGCCACTTTCGCGTTTGTACGAGGATGAAAATCCCGGGAGCGACAGCTGGCGACTCTGCTGGGGATCGAACCCAGAATCTCTGGTTTCCCTTGTAGAGTCAATCCTAGCGCCTGTTTGGTTTTGTTTCTTTGGGTGTTTATCTGTTTGATGCTGAGTGCTTTAGTTTAGCTTTACTGTTTTTATTTACAGTTTTATTTACAGCTTTACTTTATCGCATTTATTTACCGCTTCCAGTATTTTATTTTCCATGCATCATATTATACTGGACTGTCTGGCTGTGCTGGTTTTCATTTTTTTCTGTGGGTGGGAGTTACTGTGAGATAAGCCAAATACCCGGCTTGAGTGCACCATAGGATTAGCGTGGACAGACATTGTACTCTTATGGTATCTCACCATGATGGGTGGCGATGTGTTCCACACCCAGATTGCGACCGTCTTGGAACTATTCTGTGTGGGGATTACCTCACTTCAGGGTACGACCTTGATAGTTATGTGCATCTGGTGACCGATCATTGAGAACCTTAATGGAAACACCCCTCTCCAGTGATGACAGTGGCAGACCACATTTGTTGGCAAACCCACTCGCATCCGAGGGCCCATTGGGAACTCGCATAGGATGGCCTGGTTCTCTCATAGGAATTCAGTTAAAGCAAACTGTTCGTATGACGATAGTATTGTACCCTTCGGGATGAATGTACTATTGTTTCTCGATTCAGTGCTTGAAGCTGGAGACTTATGAGGGATGCTTGTTTTTCCGGACTCAACTGAGACCTCCCTGAGTAGTACATAATGCCAAACCGATTCCCTGATCTGGTCATGGGCCATTTCTCGGAGATGGTGAACGTATTATTGCTATTCGGCTTTGAGAGTCCGTGATGTTGACCCGAGTAGCAATACCCGTGAGATTGGGAGGGGTTTACAGGTTTGCAGGAACCCTGGTACCTTCAGCATACCCACTTTGCCTTTGATTCAGTTTTGTGATCTGGATTTCTGTTCTTAAGTTATGGACCCCGGATCAGAGGGATGATTATTGTGATATCTGGATTTTGAGACCATGCACCGACACCAACATCAGATCATTGATCACATACCAGTGCATTGCATCACATCATCCGCATACTTGCATTCCTAACGCATGTTTATTCATTTACAGGGCTGCATATTACATCCGTGATTCCGGTTGTGGGTATTGATCTATGAGCATGGAACCCAAGAAGTGTTATTTACAACAAAAGAGCTCCTGTCTTCATCAAACTCACAAAACTGGAATCAGGGGATGGGATGCCCTAAAAATGAATCAACATGCCATAGCATTCATTTCCTGCATACCATATTCTTGTATTTTTGCAGGTTACCCAGGGTTTCTAACTTATTTGATCGTAGGCAATATAGCTGGTCAACGCATTCACCGATATCCGACCAAAAGAAACCGAGTAAGGATGGCTGATCGAGTGCAGACCGATCTCAATGAGTTCCGACAGAGGATGGATCAGTTCATGGAAATGATGACTGGCATGGCCCAGAACCAGGAGCGTCTCCGGTTGATGGTTGAGCAACCTCATGGGAATGTTAATACGGGAACACCAGCTGAGAACGTGGATGCTAACGCTGCCCGTAACGGAGAGCCTCATCCAAATAGGACCGCAACACGTAATGCAGGTTTAGAAGACAATCAAGAGGACCAGTTCACTCTACTGGATGCTGATATGGGTAACATGAATGAGATCAACAATCGCAGGTATGAAGAGCTGTCAGAGAAGATCAAGGCCATGGAATGTCAGAATTCCTTGGGTATCGATGTAACCAGTCTCGGGTTAGTGCCAGGAGTCAGAATCCCTCCAAAGTTCAAGGCACCATCGTTTGACAAGTACAACGGCAGCACGTGTCCTAGGACTCACATTCATGCGTACTTCGGAAAAATCTCGGCTCATACTGATGACGAGAAACTTTGGATGCATTTCTTCCAAGACAGTTTATCTGGAGCTTCGTTGAGCTGGTACATGAAGCTGAGTCGGGTCTCTATTCGAAGTTGGAAAGATTTAGCAGAGGCATTCCTCAAGCAGTATCAATACAATATTGATATGGCTCCGAATCGCACTCAGTTGCAGAACTTGTCTCAAGGACCTAAAGAGAGTTTTAAGCAGTATGCCCAGAGGTGGCGTGAGCTGGCCGCACAGGTTCAACCTCCCTTGCTGGATCGGGAGATGGCAGACATGTTTATGGGCACCTTGCAAGGTGTTTACTTGGATCGTCTGGCCGCCTGCCCGTCCATTGGTTTTTCTGATATCGTCATTGCTGGAGAAAGGATAGAGAATTTTCTGAAAATGGGAAAGATCCAGGATGCAAGCAGTGCTAGTTCTTCTGGTGTGAGAAAACCTTTTGGCAATGGCCAAAGAAGAAGAGAAGGCGAGACGAATGCTGTGTATAGGGGCCGAGACAGAAATTATTCTCAAGGTTACTACCAAACGGCTGCAGTGACTATTACTCCACAGGTTCAACAACCACGACCACAGGGTCAGCAACAACAGGTACTGAGACCGTTTCAAGAAAGAGCAAGAGCGAGAAATCGCAGACTCGACCCCGTCCCATGCCCGTATGCTGTATTGCTCCCAGAGCTGCTGAAGTTGAACCTGGTCGAGCTTCGTACCATGAGACCTCCCGCTCCTGACAATCTACCTCCGAATTTTGATGCTAACGCCAGGTGCGAATTCCATTCAGGTGCCCAGGGGCACAGTATTGAGAAATGTTGGGCCTTTCAGAACAAGGTACAGGACCTAGTTGACTCCAAGGCGATCAATTTCGCTCCTCTCCCCAATGTACTTCATAATCCGATGCCTAGTCATAATGGAACTGGTGTCACGGTCGTTCTACCAGATGGTTCACGTTAAGCTGAAGTCTTCAAGCTGACTACCCAGGACACCAGGGTATTCATGAAGCAAATAAAGCCAGCAGTATTCAAATACTCTCAGTGATGGCATTTATGTGATTGCCTTTCTTCATTGTTCGTTTTTCATCCCTATTGAGGGGAACTACGTCGCTCTGATTCTTCATTGGTCATCAGTCAATGGAGATACGTAGGCAGAAGATCGTCAGGTCTTTCCGAGCAAACTTTTGGGGCAACTTTACTCCCCAGCTTCACTCTTTCCTTCAGATGTCTCGTGTCAGAGTCAGAATAGCTAGAAGAGGAAGTATTACTGCCATGGTTGGGCATGTAACTGCAAATTGAAGATCACAAGTCTGTGAAAAGAGCTATTGATCGTTGAAAGTATCCAAGACTGACAGGCCCAGACGGAGCCAAGTCTCCTCAACTACGGCAATATTCAGTTTCTTTACTGCATTTCCATTTGTAGTTTCTTTTATATGCTAAACATTTGTCTACATGTATGAATTGTGTTTGCTTTGAATGTTAGTAATAATAAAACTCACATGTTTTTCTTGAAGTAAATTCATTTGCATTCCCTTATAATTTTGCATATGTATATCGCAATACCAATTGTCGTGCTTAAATTCTATGAGGGAGGATGACGAAACAAAAATGCAATATCTCTGAATTGTGTGCTCTCAAGTAAGACCCTGTTGACGATGTACAGGCATTGTTTCAAATCCTAGACATTGGAGATATAAGGGAGATAGACCCTCGCTAACCCCTTGAGCCTTGAAGTAGGAGTTTCTTTTCACAAAAAAAAAAAAAAAAAAAAAAAAAAAAGAACCCTCACATGTAACCCAGGGGCAGGGTAGACGTCAGCTAGTCAGACCAAGCATTCAGACTTTCCTAAAGAAGTGTATTTGAAGATCCGTTGCATCCTAATATGCTAATCAAGAGGTCCAAAGACCCGAAACCACAATGGTTATCCAAGTCAAAAGGTCCAAAGATTGACAACCACAATGGTTATCCTTCGCCGACCCCAAAATGAGGCAGTCACAACCCTCGTGAAGCAATCAAGACAAGCAATGTCACGCGACTTGTTCACAATGCAAAAAAAAAAAAAGAAAAAAAAGAAGGAAAAAAGGCCCGCTAAGTCGAAACTTGAAAACAAGCGACTTAGGAAAAAGTTAGGGCATCCCGCTGGACTTCACAATCGAAGATTCACAAGAATCAGTCCAGGCAAAAGTTAGGGATAAGCAAAATAACGCAAAAACGAAAGACCGAAAGGATCACCAAGAAAGATCCTCAAATAAGAACAAAGTCGTGTGGCATAAACACAAAAGATAGAGGAGTGACTGACTCTCAATAATAACCTGATTGGTGCTTGAACGGATAGCAGCAATGGTTCCTCAATCAACACGAAACCCTTATGAAAGGTGAATGCTTGTGAAAACTAGCTGAACATAGGAATGGAGAACATCACGAAGAGCGGGTGGGCACAAATAAACTTTGAGCCTATATCCTTTGTTTCTACAACCATGAACCAGGCCACGATACAACCCTTAAAAGTCCTAACTGAAACAGGGTTAAATTGAGAGCGTACTAACAAGAGACCGCGTTCCTGACTCCTATGAGTTGTGTTAAAAGACGTTTGTTGGTATTGCATGTACATACTTTCATTCAAATAAAGGTCGTATTTTAACCAGTGATTTGCTCATAAAGGTTAACGATCCGTTTTCAAAATTTCAAGATTAACATGTTTGTTGAATTAGGATTTTCATTCTAAGAATAAACATTTTCTCACTTGCATACATTTGTTGAGCATCATAAATGGTTCACATACGGAAATTCAATCCAGAAGCTCAAGCTTGCCAGGTTGAGGAGTCTAAAACTTCTGAAAGACTGTCACGTCAAGGTGCACTTATCCGAATAAAGCTTCATTGAGCAGAGATTTCCCCAGTTAGTCATGGTAAGAGCCAGCTAATCCGGGGCAGTCACGTCGAGCAATCTCTTCAAAATTAAAGTACTGGGCCAATCTGGGGCAGTTATGTTGAGCAATCCCTTCAAATTTCAGTCAAACTGGGGCAATCACTCCGAGATTCAAATCTCTCCAAGAGCGAAGATTAGTCAGTCAAGAGCAAAACTATTCAAGTACTCATCCTGGGGCAGGCCACCCTAATAGTACGAGAATTCATTCTTTCCCGAAGACAGACGATCAGAAGCATTTACCCGGAGTCTAGAATACCGTGGTTACTTGTCAAGTCAACTATCTCGTTCAACACTTCTGACAGATACAAACTCATCTGCATTGACAATGGTTACTTCCTCAGCAAGGTTGTTACACTGAATCATGTAGTCGTTATGATACCTAAGAGTTTAAAGACGCCAAGTCTTTTGTAAAATCCTCTTAAAGGTAAAATCCATACAGAAGCAACTGATCCCCAGCACGAGACAATTTGAAATCTTTCCTCCTCAGCAGGACGTGTCTCGGTGTTGTCATCACCAACAGGTCTAAGGCAATTCCTATTCCCCTAGAAGATTTCAGATAAATCATTCTCCTCCCCAGCAGATCCATAAGAGTGGATATTCCTCAATAGTCCGAGTATCCCCGGGCACGGCCCTCAAATCTAAAAGTCCAATTTATTTTTGGCAAAGGTGATAATTCGGGACAGATGAATTATTCACGCTCCTCTCCAACAGAGATGTCATCCCCACAGGGCTACTTGATATTGAATTCGCGATCATTGTGGTTCCCCACAGAGTCAACAGAGACTTATCACTTCCGCGTCAGGAATTTCTTTTACAGTCACCAGTTCATCAACAATACTCAAGACATAATATCCCCAGTGTCATGAAGCAATATACCATGCAATTCCATATGCAAAGTCCAGCCGCAGACTGGCCAAAGTCCATCTTCGGGTGGCAAATTTCAAAGTCCAGCCGCAGACTGGCCAAAGTCCATCTTCGGGTGGCAAGCTTCAAAGTCCAGCCGCAGACTGGCCAAAGTCCATCTTCGGGTGGCAAATCTCTAAAGTCCACCCGCAGTGTGGCAAGTCTCTAAAGTCCACCCGCAGTGTGGCAAATCTCAAAAGTCTCCCGTAGTGAGCAAAAGTCTCCCGTAGTGAGCAAAAGTCTCCCGTAGTGAGCAAAAGTCCCCCGCAGTGGGCAAAAGTCTCCCGTAGTGAGCAAAAGTCTCCCGTAGTGAGCAAAAGTCTCCCGTAGTGAGCAAAAGTCTCCCGTAGTGAGCAAAAGTCTCCCGTAGTGAGCAAAAGTCCAGCCGCAGACTGGCCAAAGTCCATCCTCAGGGTGGCATCATATCAAAAGTCCACCCGCAGTGTGGCAACTCTTTAAAGTCCACCCGCAGTGTGGCAATGTATTTTGAAGTCCAACCGCAGATTGGCGAAAGTCCATCCTCAGGGTGGCATCATATCAAAAGTCCACCCGCAGTGTGGCAACTCTTTAAAGTCCACCCGCAGTGTGGCAATGTATTTTGAAGTCCAACCGCAGATTGGCGAAAGTCCATCCTCAGGGTGGCATCATTCCCAAAGTCCACCCGAAGCGTGGCAATTTCCAAAGTCCACCCGCAGCGTGGCAATTTCCAAAGTCCACCCGCAGTGTGGCAATGTATTTTGAAGTCCAACCGCAGATTGGCGAAAGTCCACCCTCAGGGTGGCATCATGTCACAAGTCCACCCGCAGCGTGGCAATTTCCAAAGTCCACCCGTAGCGTGACAAATCAACAATCTCCCAGTGATATTCCAAAAACATTCACCAATTCGCTACTCTTCATGTCCGAGTTCTCCACAAGCAGAGTTTAGATGGTTGGAGTTATTTCCCTGTTCTCTTCCACCGAGTGCAAATTTTCTGGTTGTTTCTAGTATTCAATCCCTGCATACTTCAAATGTCTGAAAGCAGCTGCTATCATCCATTCAAGTCTACAGTGATTGAATAGGGGCAGCTGTAACACCCCAAAATTTGCCCTCTTATTTATCATCAACCTCGAGTGATTCACGCTTCATTCTTGCATCATTCCGCATATCATCGCATCGCATTTGGAAATAATAAATAAGTCATTCATCGTCCTTTGCATGAGGTGTGTGGTCGATCGAGGCTTGGCAAACATTGGAGTTCGAGAGAAAATGATGTACCAAAAATAATCCACACCACTTTCAAGCTAACCCATTAAAAAGGAAGAATTCACCACTTTCCTCCCCTTTTCTTTCCGCTTTTCCTTCCACTTTCTTTCCACACTTCCTTTCATTCTTTCCATCTCATTTTTCCACTTCAATTCCACTCCATTTCCCTTGGAAACTTCCACCACCTTCCACCATCTTCTAGAGTGTTCCAAGGAATATTCCAAGGAATATTCCAAGGAATATTCCCTTTTCCAACCCTAACCCTAACTAACTTCCAAACCTAATTTTGGATCCCAAACCTAATTTTTGGGCCCCAAACCCAAACCTAGCTCCTAGCCTAGTCTCTATTTAAGCCATTTTCATCCAAACCAAAAGGGTTCCCACAATTCCAAATTTTTCACTTCTTCCATAATCACTTTTTCTCTCTCACTTTTCCTCCTTTCACCAAAGCTTCTTTGAATAAGCTCTTCAAGTTTCACATTGAAACTTGAAGATCTTGAAGCTTAAGCCTCCAACCTCCATTAATTGTGGATCGTAGAAGAAGAAGCTAGTGATTTTGTTGAAGATTTCGGCTTATCGGAAGTGTGCAAAGGTTCAAGCATCAAGAACGCATTTATTTTGCGGTTTCTCGGTTTTCACGGTTTTCTCTTCGGTCAAGCTCCGATTTTTGCAACAATTACCGAAGCACTCCTCCGCTTCGTAGGTTGGTGATCTTAATCACTTCTTCTTTAAGTTATTCTCTCCATCTCGCCATTTTTGGCATTCTTTAAGTGCTTTTCGCTTTGTTTAAAATCAATTCCGTTTCGATTATGTTTGCTTGTGATTTGTGATTTTGGTTGAATTTGGATTTAAGGTGTTAATAGATATAGGTTCTACCATGTGTAAATAAGCTCCAATTGAGTAGAAATTTGTGTTAGCATGATTAAGTGGGGGTTAGGATTGTTTAGAAGGAAGATTGTGGCCAAAAGCACTTATTTCAAAAGCATTTTTCACTTTTTGTTCAGTGTTAACCGGTTAACGCATATGGTTAACCGGTTAACGCATGCGTTTTTGGCCAGAATGCTGTATTTTTAGGCCCGTTAACGGGTTAACCTATATGGTTAACCGGTTAACGCTGTTCATTTTTGGATTTTTAGCCTATTTTCTTGCTCAATATTGCTTCCTAGTGCCTCTAATGTTCATGTATGTTTAGGTAGTGATTTTAGGGAATTTTTGGGTCCATTTCCAGTAGCCAATTTATTTTTTTCGAGTCGTTTCGACATGATTCCATTTACTTTTCTATGTTTTGTGTTAAAGGTGCAAATGTGATATAAGTGATTCTTGATGTTGTTTGCTACACTTTAATCATTTGTTTCACATGTTAATTGCTTGCTTAAATCCAACATATGCTTCATGATTATTGTCATTGCTTGCTTGATTGATAAAGTGATTAAATACCATGTTGATTTTTTGCCAAAAGTGATTAAATACCATGTTGATTTTTTTGCCAAAAAGTGATTAAATGCTTCACATGTTCATGCAAGTTTCTTGTGCTTAATTGACCATATCTTAACATGAGTTCAATTCTGATTTTATGCCATGCATGTGTAACAATTGATGCTTGTAGTGATACTTGTTCAATCTCATGATAAAATGCTCATGTGTGCAAAATGAAAAAAGTATGTTTGTTCTTGATTGATCATTGTCATTTTTAATCAAATAGATGATGTAAATAAATTCACATGTTTGAGTTCATTTTGTGATGCATGTAGATTCATGTCAAGTGACATTAATGTGTTGTTTATCATTCACTTTGTGCACATAAATAAAAATAATCAAATTTGGATTTGGCATTTCATAACTGTTTTTGTATATAGCTGCTGTAAAATACTTGTTTGTTATATTAGTATGATGTGTGTGACTTTCTACACCTACTTTTTCATGTTGCATGCTGGCTGTAAAAAGCTGGTGGGTGTTAGGCTTAGTTTCATAGCTATTTGTGTATTAGGGGCTGTAATAGGTGCTGTATTTTTGTCCTAGCTTTTTCTAGTTCCTTTAGGATTAAAATAGAGTCTAGTTTAGGTCTAAGGTGCCTTAGGATTTAATTAGGATTTAATTAATGTGTGTTTGCCTTATTCTTTTTAATAAAAATGTGCATTAACACTTGTTTTGTAGTGGGGAAGATTGAGGTAAGTTTACTCCACTTTATCCTTTATTTTTTATGCATTTCTTTTAGGCTTTTTAATTCATTTTTCCTTCCATGTTTGTGATTGGTAGGATTCCCCATTGTTAGGACCAACTTATCTTCCTTAGGAAGTAAGTTGCATCCTTTTTCCTTTTTTTTCTTTTCCTTTTTCCATTAGGAATAGAAAACCTCACTAACCACTAGGATCACTTTGTAAATACATAATACATTAGGATTGAGTCTTAGTCCCTTAGATTTTTCCTTTTATCAACTTGAGTCATTCTCTTTCTCATCTCAAAAGAAAAGCAATAAAACACTTAATAAAAAACCGAACAATCTTGTACGACACGAGACTTTGTTGCGGAGTGTTTATACGCGTCCTGTTTCGGGGCGAGGTGTAAATACTTCCCGCGATGGATAGGTCTTAGTACAAGACCGTTCACAAACAAATTCAAAACATTTCTTCTAAAAAACAACAAACCAAGAAGTCACGTCTTCTCATTCTCATCTCATACCTTTCATGACTTGTCTCGACAGTTCAAACAGCGATACGGTAAACACCCTCGTGTCAGAGCCGGTAACACCTGAGCTAGGGCTATGGCAACGTCATCCTAAAAACCACAAACGAATGTAAGCCTAGGTTAGGCGAACTACGTCGACTCTGATCCTCATTATCCCGATGAGGTACGTAGGCAGCGGGGTAGGGCCCGTTCGAGCACATTCTTTATTTTCCCTACATTTCCCCCCTTCTTTTCATTCTCATTTCAGTTCATTTCTCATTTTCCATTCCCTTTATTCCAGTAGCGGTTTTATTCAGCAGCATTCGTATCTTCTCACCCTTTGAAACAAGATAAGCAAGCGTGGATCCCGTCGGGTACGACGGACGATCTGGGGTGCTAATACCTTCCCAGGTCGTAACCGACTCCCGAACCCCGATCTTTGGTTCGCAAGGCCTCGTCCTTTTCCTTCTTCCTCAGGTTTGTGCAACATTACCTTTCCCATTCATTCGGGATAAAAATGTCTGGCTGGCGACTCTACCTTTCCGCGCCACTTTCGCGTTTGTACGAGGATGAAAATCCCGGGAGCGACACATACCATATCACATTGCATATTTGTCTCATCTGCATAGTTCAAGTTCATCTGCATCTAGGGTTTGTGATCTGAGCAATTCAAGGATCCATCTGAGTCACTCTAGAGGCCTCCAAGCTTTCCAAGAGGCTCCATGTGTGTTTAATCATCATATTATGTCTCTCAAAGTTCAAAGAAATCAAGAAATCACAAGAACTGGCAAGGCATGAAAGCAGAGCTAGGGTTTTCACTACACAGATGACCAAAATTAGGGTTTTGGTTTCAGAGGCCTCAACTCCAAATTTTTGGGCCATTCTTGTTTCTAATCTTCTTAAGATGTTATAAGGATCATGTGTACCAAGTTTGATAAAGAAATTCATTGGGTAAGTCATTTGTTCACTGGGTAACTTCCTGAGCAAGTCAGAGCAAAATCAGGGCATCTGAGGCCCCCAACAATGGAATCAAAGGGGTGTTTTCATCAAATTGAAGTTCTATGATCTTTATTTGATCATTGAAGTGCTTGGAAGTTCACAAAATTGAAGAAATTTGAGCTAAACCAAAAGTTGCCAAAAATGGAAATGACTTGTAATGGAAACTTTCCATTTTGGGAAAGTTTTTCAACCTCCTCTTTCTTGATAAAAAATGCTTCAAATGAAAAATTATTGGTCATGAAAGTTGTAGATTAGGTCTTTCCCTTTTCAAAAAGTACAAGAACATGTTCTAATTCATTATGGAACTTAAGTTATGATCCTTCAAAGTTGGCAAAAATCCTATAATTTTCACATTAATGCCAAAGAGGATTTTTTGCAAAACCCCACTTGCCAAGCTATTTCATGACCTCTAATGCATCTCTAAACATCATACCACCATAGTGCAACTCATTTTGATCTGAATTGGCCCAAGAATCATGCATTTTCATGCATTGAACTTCAAGAAATTCCAAAAGGGCCAAAACTTCTCAAATTTGCAAAATGGTATGAATCTTCCCAAACACTTGTGCCAGCATGCCAAATATGTTTCTATGGACCTCCTTGAACTCAGCTGAGGCCAGACACCCCTTGCAACCAGGCCTTCCATGACCCATACCCCAAGTACAACCAAACTTGACTTTTTGCAAAATCACCCATACCAATCAGCATAGGCCACAACAACTACTCTGACCTATCACAGCTTCACATACATGCCTCAAGGGACTCATTTCATACAACACATTGCCATGAATCATCCCACAACTCAAGAACACAAAAATCCTCAAGAAGCTTCCCCTTTTCGAAATTCATAACACAGCCACAAAAACTTCAAGCAAACTTCACCATTCAACTCAGCATCACTCATAGAACATTTCCCACCCTCCATTATAGCCTGAAACATCACAAAACAAAAACACGATTTCTCACATTTCAAAACTGATACTTCAAAACAGCCCAAATAAATTCATTCCAAGCATTAAAGCATACTCAGGAGGTCCATTGGAGTTGATTGACACCAAGGAGAGGCCTAGATAGCTCAGACTGAGAAAGCTCAAGCTCAGGTACCATCAAGAACATTTTTTCCAGAAATGTATTTTTAAGTTCCTAAATGATTCTTCATGCTTCACTGATCATGCTGATGTAATTTGTTTCGAAAATGGTTGAGTATTAAGCATGTATTGAGTTTCTAAAATTTCCATTCAGTTTCACGTTTTGCTTCGAATCTTGTTTTTGAGGAATGATAAATGTGTTTTGAGGGTAGATTCATGCTTAGGAAGGTTAGGGGATTGTTTCTGGAGATTTAGAGGCTTTGATTGGGCCTAGGGAAGAAGTTGGGGATTTGGTCTCGCCGGAGAAGATGACCGGAGCACTGTTCCGGTCACCTGAGTGTGATTAGGGCTTAATTAGGGTTTTATTTGCCAGACGCGTTCTGGGCCTTTGGATCAGGATTAGATTAGGAACGGATGGCTAGGATCATTTCACTTAGGGTTTAATTCTGATTAATTAAATTAATTAAATAATTAAGCCAGTTTGAATTTCCACCCTTGGATCTAGCGCGCAGTCAACTCCCTCCTTTTTTCATTTAAACCTGGACCACTGGATCAACATACTTCCCTTTAATTCATTTTTATTTCATTGTTTATTCATTTTTCTTGCATATTTATTTTAAAATACTTAGAAAATTCCCAAAAATATTTCCTTTTGCATTTTTATTTCAAATATTTTTCTTAATCAGAAAATGATTTTTATTTTATTTTTTGCATAAAAATTGTATTTTTAAAATATTTAAATGTTTATTATAATTAATTAATTTAATTTAATTAATTAAAATAGCATTTAAGTTTCTAAAAATCACCAAAACATTCATGTTGCATCTTAACACATTTAGAAACATTTTCAACCCCTTCATACAAATTTCTTTTTGGTTTTGACCATCATTTGACAATTTTCTTTGAATTTAGGGTTCATAAAAACACATTTTTTAACCCTAACCTTTGAAAAATCTTTTCTTCCTAACCATGAAGGATTTGAAGTTGTTTCTTTTTGCATTGTTTTACACATATCATATAGTATCGAGGATATTTTTGGCATGAATTTATCTTGCATTTCCAATTTTTTTGACATTTTACATTGAGGATCACCCAAAAAACCCTAGAAACTTAGGAAATTCATAACTCCTTCTAGGTTTAGCTTCTGACCTCCCCCTTTGGATGGTAACCTAGTATAGGTTTAGGGCTCATTTGAGTGCATTTTCAATTTTTTATCATGTCATTTGCTTCTTTCTTGGCCATTTGCATCTCATCCTTTCATGTAAACCTAAGTTTGCATCTTCATTTGCATTCATCTTGCATATGCATCCATACATGAACTTGCCATGACATTTCATGCATTCATATGTCATCTTAGACATCTTAGCACATGTTAGAATCATGCTTGATCATTTCTTCATTAATTTGTCATGATTTGCATTCATTTCTGTAACACCCTTCTACCCCAAAACAAAATATTTAAATAATATCAGAGTAATCATCGAGAAGGGTATCACATTTCATCAAAATTCAATCGAACAGTGTCCTGTCCCGTAACACGGGTTAACCAACATCAAGAATAACATATAGCATTTCGCAGCGGAATTTAAACTTCATATTTCAAAATCATAATTTTTACTTCATAAACAAAATTTTCACCATCTGAAATTTCAACATCATATAATGAGAAAACATTTATCAAAGTAATAACATAACTGAAAACAGTTTAACAAATAAACCCCGTCCTAGTGTTACATGACACAGAGCAGGACACATAGACCAAAACCACTTCTAAGGAACACTAAAGCACGCTCCGAGACTCATGAAAAACTCCTCTTGCACTGCAAGCTTATTCTTTATCATCTGCAAGTTACCCACGAAAGAGGCAACATTTCCAAGCAGGCAGGGTGAGTAATCATAATTTATCATAAATATACTAGAATATGGAATATAAATAAATTAGCATAAACATGTCATAACATCGTCCACCATAAAATCCAACAACAACAACACAATCATGAACACATTATAAAACTTCAGCAAAATCATGAATTCATCCAGAAATATGCAATTCCAACTATCATGATATGCAATTATGCATGTGGTACCAATTTCATCGTGAGATGGATACTTGACCATCAACCCTCCACAAGGGAGCACACCGTAATCATCGAGACACTTCAATCCACACAATGGGATTGAAGTTACAAAATAGGCCGAATCCCCCATCGTGAATGTCATGAAATGCAATGATGCGTTACATCGTAAAATTCATCGAGAAATCAAATGCGCATCATTCATTTCACACCCAGCAATTCAAACATCAAGTAATCATGTATTTCATCAAGAAAAGACATCTATAATACTTCTTTATCGATAATACAACAAAACAACACCTATGACCATCGAGATAATAAAATATTTTCTCTCATCGACATCAACAAATCCTCAATTCACAATAACATCATGTTTATAAGCATGAAACCAATTTTCAACAATACAAAAAAAAACAACTTCTTTTGTCAATAACAACAAATCATCAATTTGCAATATAAATCATGCTTTTAATCATAAAACCTATTCCAACAATACAACAAAACAACTTCCTTCATCAACAACATCAAATCATCAACTTTCAATAAAATTATGCTTATAATCATAAACCCAATTCAACTTTTCCTAAATATTCATCATTGAAAAATGTCTCACTTCACTCATTTTATTTCATCAAATTAAAGTTCGTCTCGTTAGCTTTCTGACGCTTCAAACGGGACCTAAATCGGAGTTACGGATCAAAAGTTATGAATTTTTCAAAATAAAAGTGCCACTGTTACAGTGTTAACCGGTTAACCTATAGCGTTAACCGGTTAACGCCTCATTTTTTCTCCCAAAACGCATATTTTTCACTGGTTAACCGGTTAACACCTGTACATAAGCAGTTTTCTGCTGTTTTTACGAATTCTACACCAAAATACCTCAATTTTTCATACGAATTCATTACAATGCAACCCAAAACTTCTTACCAATCAAAATTAATCATATACAACAACAATATATCAATTCAAACATCAAACACACCATTCTAAATCATCTTATCAATCCTAATTCACCAATTCATACTCTTATAACTCAATATATATCATCAAACCTAACAATCACCAAAATCATACAAAACTTAATCTATTCATAAACCAATTCCTATATAATTATAATAGATTATGAAAACTCTCCATAACGTAGAGAATTCCACCGATTGATATTCTTCACCAAGGTTCTTTGTAACTTCCTGACTCTGAGCTTTCTCTCCTTTTTTTCCTTTCCTCAGAGTTCTTCTTCACCAAAAACACGAAAAGTGAGAACTTTTGATCGTGTTCTCCTATTTGGGTAAAATCATCCCAGTTTAGGTTTTTCCCCACTTATCCTTACTTTTTCTCATAAAGACCACCTTACCCTTTCTTCAATATTTTTATGAAATAATTATAATTATATAATAATACACTAATTATTCATACTATATAAAATTACTCCTTATACTCCCAAATGACCAACATAACCTCCACATTCCCATTTCTATAATTATTAAATAATAAACAATAATTTCGAATAAGGCTACATGATTATTATTCTTATTATTAATATTATTAAAATAATTTCACCATAATGCATCGGGCCACATAACCACCTATTTGCCAAAATCATCATATATCCTCAAATAGGCAACAATTACTCATAATCAAATTTGGGGTGTTACAATTTCCTTTCATTAACTTTCATGAACTTTCAAACTTCAAAGCATGCCTACATGACATCTCATTCTTTGTATGATCATTCAGATACACTTTGTATGCCTTTGCATCATGTCATAGCATCATTTGCATCATGTGTATGCTTCTGGTTTTGATCTTTGTCTTTGCATATGCATCATTCCATTTCATTTCATTCCTTATGCATCTTGTGCTAACTTTTCAAGTTAATGGTAAGTTGTTTGAGAGGTGGATTTGCCTTCACCTCCTATCGCTCCCGATAGATGGGACTGGCCCAAAATAAAGGTACAGACGCGAACGGTCGGCGAGAGGGACAATGAGAACACACAGCCGTGAACTCACTGGAGATGAATAGAGTCGCCAGCTAGGCATTTTTATCCCGGAGGAAAGGTAATGCTGCATAGACCTAGGAAAAGATGGATAAGACGGTTGCGAACCAGAGAGACTGAGAAATGGGGTTGGTTACAACCTGGGAAGGTATTAGCACCCAGATTGTCCGCCGTACTCGGCGGGATCCACGCTTAAAAGATTTGTGTTTTAAAGGGGTAGTGTCAGTGCAATCTGTGTGTAAAAGAGCTGGAAAAGGATGTACAGGTGTCAGTGTAAAAGAAGTGTGAAGTGCATAAGTGAAGTGTCAGTGTAAGGAAAGAGTATGCTCATGATCATGAGGCTAAGAGAATGATGCTGGAAAGAAGGGGAATATACAGAGACTTTTGTTCGATAACTGTTAAGTTATGCCTACGTATCCTCTCGTGCAATGAGGAAGTCAGAACACCGTAGTTCGACCCAAAGAGACTGAAAGATAAATTGACTGGTGAACTGCTTACTTGTCTATGCTCAAGTGTATGACCTGTCTGGCTCAGGTGCTTACTGTCTTGCATTAGACGGAAGAAGCAAGTTCTCGGTTGTGAGTGAATGAGATGAGAAAAGAATCCCGGAGGAGACGATTATTGTTTGTTTTTTGTATTTTCAGTCTTTTATATTTTTTTGGTTTTTGTCATAAGTTAATGAGCTTAAATCTAAACCAATGGATTTAGTAAACTCATCACATCTTCCCTCTGATTAGGGGTAATGAGAATACCTTAAGTGTGAAGTCAGGTTCTCACACTTAATCACCTTTGATGTAGGATTAAGATCATTAACCTATTTGTGATTATTTAGATGTTTTTGGTGTTTTTGTTTAGTGTTGAGTAATGAGGTTAAGCCATAATCAAGGATTAAACAGACTCATTACACCATCCTAATAGAAGGATAATAGATGAGAATGTTTAAGCTGAGGAAAGCTCCTCAACTTAATCCATGATTAGGGATTAAACTCATGACAAAACAAGCCTTTGATTAAGTGGATTTTATTTAATGGTATGATTATGAAGTGGATTTTATGATTTGTAAGACAACTTGAGGGGGACTTGTCCATTAACACTAGGGTTAGTCCTTCTTAACCAGTTAAGGAAGAATTAGAACCCTAATGCAAGGCCCAAGTTACAAGTGTGATGTCTTGATACTTATTAAGTGAATTGATTAAGAGATTTAAACACATTAAGGGTTTAACACTTAGGATTAAAGTTATACACTCCATCCTAAGAGAAGGATGCAGGCATAAGCTTAATCACAGAGCCTTAAAGCCTTTAGGGTTTAGTCCCTGATTATGGGATGAGAGGAGAAGACTCAAGAGAGACACAAAGGTAAAACTAAGAGGGGAGACTAATCAAAACCCTAATCATTGTCATGCTTGGTTGTTCCTAAGGTTTGTGAGGTTTATAAGAACAATCTTCAATGGAACCACCAGGAAGCAGATGAAAGGATCAGGAGAAGCAAAGTGATTTGCTTCATTCAAGAAGTCAAGTCACTTGAGGAAAGAAAGGGGGAAGGGGAAGAATGAGCAAGCTCAATCTCAAACACATAAAAAATATGCAGCAATGAATGCAAGAGAGATGAAAAGAAAAGTTATGAGAAGTGAAGGCAAATTCACTTCCCAAAATCACTTACCACCTGAAAGGTTAGAAAAGAAATGCAATGCAATGCAAAATGGGATGAGATGACATGATGAGAGACAAAACCAGAAGCATATACATGGTGATAAAGATGCTATGGAGGGATATAAACATGAGACAAGGCATGGAGATGATCATACAAGCTTATGAATGCAAATGGTGTAAGTTAAGAAGCATAGACACACATGAAAAGTTATGAAGTGCACATGGCATACAACATGGCAAATACATGATGCAATGATCAAACATGATTTCAATATGTCTTATGATGTCAAATGAATCAAATGGATGCTTGAAAAGTCATGGCAAGTCATGTTATGCAAGAGAATGCAAGATGGATGCATATGAAAGCCCAAATTAGGGTTTATGAACCAAACATCAAACAAAAGTCAAAATCAGAAGCAAACCCCAAGATAAAAAATTGAAAATACCACACAAGGGATCCCTAAATCTATACTAAACCAATGCCCAAAGGAGAAGTCTCAACTCTTAACCATCCTCAAGTTATGATCTTTACAAGATTCTAGGGTTTTTAGGGTTCCTAAACAAAAGAAATGCCAAACAAAATGAAAATGAAAGATCAAATCATGGCCTTTTTATCTCAAAAACTACATGCTAAACACAATGCAATGCAAGAAGAATCAATGTCCAACTCCTCATGAATAGGCAGAAGTGATTTTTTGAACTTGGGATCAAAATAATGCATAAAAATGGTTTTAATTCAATGAAAAATTCTTAAAATGCATTAAGATCAAAAAAGAAATTTGGTTTGAAGGTTGGACAATGTTTCTAAATGTCTTGGAACATTTCATGAATTTTTTGGTGATTTTTAAATACCTAAAAGTATTTTTAATAAATTAATTTTCATTAATCAATTAAAAATAATCTTTTAAATATTTAGAAATACTTTTTTAATGCTAAAAATAAAAATAAAAATATTTTTGTGTCTTAAAAATTAATGAAACTCTTGAGAAAAAGTTTCATAATTTTTAGACAATTTTTACTATTTTAAATAAATTGGACAAATTAAATGAAAAGAAATGAAATAAAAATGAATTTAAACTGAATTAAATAGAAGTCAACAGATCCAACGCGTGAGATTTAAAATGGCCAGGGCGGGAGTTGACTTGGCGCCAGATCTCACGGTCCAAATTCAAAAATGACTAATTAATGCTTAAACCCTAATTACGCCGTTAATCACTTTCAGATGACCGGAACAGTGTTCCGGTCATCTTCTCCGTTCACCCCAAACCTCAAACTCACTCCATACGTTACGAAAATGAAATCTAATTGAACAGAAATGTTTCCCACTCACTCACGAATCATAACCCTCACTCAAAACAAATTTATCTTTCCTGGAATGGCTGAATCGAAGCAAACAAAAATTAGGGCAAAGAAGTTTCAGGAAGCAATTAAATTCTCATTTCATCACCATTTTCAAAACTAAAAGCACCAGAACAATCAGTGAAGCATGGAGAACAAGTTTAGAACTTAAAAATCCATTTCTGGAAAAAAATTTCTTGAGCTACCTGAGATTCGAAGCTTTCACTCCAGCAACTTTCTGACCTCCCCTCCTTGTGAAATCCACTCCTTATGACCTCTGGATGATGCTTGAATGCTTTGGAGAAGTTTATGCTGGCTAGATGAAGAGTTTGAACAGCTTCTGCTCAAGCTCAGTTGAAAATGGCAATGGTGATGCAGGCAGTTTCAGGCCAATGTGAGTGGTTCTTTGTGATCAGGGTGATGTTTTAAGAAGGTTTGTGGAGTTTGTTTGGATGTTTATGGCCTGTGGAATGAGTTTCGAAGGAAACTGCAAGTTGGAGTGAAAATGGAGAAGTGGTGTTCTTGCTTGATTCAGGCTTGGTTCTTTGTTGGTTTTGGCTTAATGGAGTATGGTGAGATGATTAGTGAAGCTGGTTTGAATGTTTGTGAGCTGGGCAGAGAGATTCGAAGAGAGATGCAAATGAGGTGAGTTTTGTGTGTGTGATGCTATGGTCTGTTTCAGCTTGGCCTGGTGTTATGTTTGTCTTGCAAATGGAAAGTATAAACAATCCCAATTGGCCAGATGATGTGACATGGCCTGTGGTGATTGGGATGTTTGCTTTTGCCAAAAGTCAACTTTTTGTGTAAGAGAGGTATGGTTTGGTTCTAGGCTAGTACAAGCATGGGGCTGGCGCAGCAAGGGTGAGGGGAAGGGCTAGCAAAGCTCAGCATCCAATGTAGCAAGTGGTAGGAAGTGTGATCATGAGTTTTGCAAGTTGGCTCATTTTGGTTCACATGTGATTTTCTCATTCCATAAGCCATGAAACATGAGCACCTTTGGTTCAATTCTGACTTTTAGGGCCTATGTGATGTTTGTGTAATGGTTTGATGCCAACTAGAAGTTACAACTTGCCTTGAAACATGATTTTGCAAATTTTCCATTTAGTGCATGTCTTGAAAATCAATGATTTTTGCCAACTTTGTCACACCATAACTTTTGATCCAAGAAGAATTTGATCATGTTCTTGTACTTTTTGAAAAGGGAAAAATGTATTCTACAACTTTCATGACCAAAGTTTTTCCATTTGAAGCATTTTTGAATCAAAAATCAAGGCTTGAAAAATGACCTAAAATGACATATTCTTGAAAAGTCAACTATGCCCAAAAAAGTCAACTTTGCAAAAACTTCAAATTCTTGATTTTTGTGAACTTCAATCTTCTTCCATGATCAAATAAAGACCATATACACTCAAAATGATGAAGATCACCCCTTGGTTGGGTCATTGGGGGCCTCAGATGTCCTGATTTTGCACTGACTTATCCAGAAAGTCAACCCTTGATCAGATGACCTCCCCATGGAATTTCTTCATGAAAATTGACATGCACACTCCCTATACCATATAGAGACCAATGGAAACAAGAATGACCAAAAAAATTGGAGTTATGGCCTCTGAAACCAAAACCCTAATTTTAGGTCAACTGTGCAGTCAAACTTGGCTCTGCATCCACACCAATCCCAGTTCTTGTGATTCTTTGGAATTCTTGACTTTGAGAGGATATAATATGATACTAGAACACACATGAACCCCTTTGAAGTGATTGATGGCCTTTGGAGTGGCTCAGGAAGCTCTTGGATTGCTCAGATCACAAACCCTAGATGCAGATGACTTAGGAACTATGCAGTGAATCAAAAATGAGATATGAGATGATATGATTGTGTTTATGCATATGAGATGATCACAAGCCATGGTGTGAATGAGTGAGGGCAAATTTGGGGTGTTTACAGCTGCCCCTATTCAAACATGAGTTAGCTGTGCAGGATGTAAGCAACGGCTTAACAGGCAAACAAGATAACTTGTGGTTGAATACCAAAGACAATCCAAAATTTGCACTCACAGAATGAAGAAGAAAAGGGATATAGGTTGTAAAAGAAAATAGAGTATATAGTAAAGTGTGGGCGACGGAGGACGACCGTCGAGCAGAGGACGACTGCTGGGTAAAGAGCAATGACGGGGACGGCCGACATGCTGGGGATAAAAGGTAAAGCCAAGACGGGGACGACCGACTAGCTGGGAAAAAATAAGATTATGATGGGGACGGCCATCAAGTTCGTAAAGCAAAGTAACCAACGATGGGGACGGCCATCGGGCTAAAAAGGAAAGGGACCACGACGGGGACGGCCATCGGGTTTAAAGAATAAATGAAATAAACAGATGATGAGGTACGGTCATCAAAGGTGAAGGACGATCACCTAGCAGGGGACGGCTGCTCTGTTGGGGTTAAGATGGGGGACGGCCATCTAAGGTGGAGGACGACCACCAGGCAGGGTACGGCTGCCGAAAATATCAACGATGGGGACGGCCATCGGATAAAAGGTCAACGATGGGGACGGCCATCGGACGAGCATGATGGAGGACGACCATCAAGAGGTGGAGGACTACCACCTAGCAGGGGACGGCTGCTCTCGAGGTTTCTCATGACACAGGACGAGTGCCAGATAACCAAAAATCAACAATGGGGACGGCCATTGGATAAAATGATGAAGGACGATCATCAAGAGGTGGAGGACGACCACCCAGCAGGGGACGGCTGCTAAAAATCAACGATGGGGACGGCCATCGGATGAGCATGATGGAGGACGACCATCAAGAGGTGGAGGACGACCACCTAGCAGGGTACGGCTGCTCTCAGGTTTTATCGCAACACAGGACGAGTGTTTGATAAAAAGGAAAATTGCTTTGGCGATCTACTGGGGAATAGTAAACACGGACGAGCGTTTATATCCAAGAAACAAAAGGTATAAGTGTTTGGTATTGTGTATAGATTAAAGATGCGGACGAGCATCCCTAAGACTACGATACGGACGAGTATCGGGTAGGAACAAATACTGACACGTGTTCAGAGATGATGATACGGACGAGTATCAACTGGTTAACAAAGAACACGGACGAGTGTTGAATCTGAGAGGATTCTGGGGGATAGTAGACACAGGCGAGTATCTACATTCAAGAGGACACAAGTGTTTGACACAGTGTATGGATTAAAGATGCGGACGAGCATCCTTAAGACTATGATACGGACGAGCATCATGTAGAAACAAACGCTCGACGCATGTTCTGAGATGATGGTACGGACGAGTACCATCTGGTTAACAGAGAACATGGACCAATGTTGAATCTGTGGGGATATGAGTGGTGTATATAAGATACGGACGAGTATCTGTATGAGTGTAGCATGAATAGTGAGGATGGTGTATTGATGAATGTTTATTTGCTGGGGAGAGTGACACGGACGAGTGTCAGAAAAAGTATAGTAAAAGTGTAAGCGACTGCGCTGGGGATATGACACGGACGAGTGTCGAGAAGGTGTATATAGGTATGTGTGAGTGCAAAGAGGATGTCTTTGGCTTTCTGCTGAGGTATGACACGGACGGGTGTCAAAAAAAGAGTATATACTGGTGTTTGTGAATTGTGAGGCAGCTGCTTTTGCTGGGGGGCTCTGGTGGGGATTTTTCTGTACATTGATGAGCTGTCATTATTCACAAGTATTGATTTAGAACATGGCTTATGATTATGCTATGTGTTTAATTTTTGCCGTAATGCTCCGTGTTAAAACGGAATGCTACGCTTTGTGGGTGAATATGATGCAAATGCTATGATTGTGCAAAGCTACCAAACCGGGATCCGGGTCCCGTTGCTACGAAGGTCTTCGATCGATCTGTTGAGGTAGACATCCCAGCTGGGGAGGAGATCATTGGTAGATCTGACGAGATGCTATCTGCTTGGGGATACGGGTCATTGATAGACCTATCCTTATAAATGAGAGACCCAGTTGGGGTTTGTAGAAGCTTTCTTCACTCTGTTGTGATCTTCTATGCGCTGCTCTTCTGGATAGAGGCTGGAACTCTATGGGGAGATGATTCCCTGACTTTTGTACCCGACTGAGGATGAAATGGCAACTGGGATGGGGAGGAAGAGAGATCATTTAAAGACCTCCCTAGAAGTTCTGTTACGGTAGCTTCTTGACTCAGCCGGGGATATGGGCATCTCCTGCGATACTTGCCCATTCTGATGGGGATACGTGATAAGTGGCCAACTCAGCTGGGAGGAGTCATGAAAGGCAACTCAGCTGGGGATGAGAGCACTTCGGGTGCTAACAATTGAGTGTTGATTTGCCAGCTTGCTGGTATAAAGTTTTCATGCCCCAAGTTGCGTTCTGGATACCTGCAATCCTGAAAAAGATAGAGAAACGCACAAGATAATCCCGAGGTATCCTTTACTGGATTCCGTCATAGGAGTTAGATACTCTCGAAAGTAAGTATATTTCCTGCGAGCACGCTTTTTATTTGAGGATAAAACATCTGTATTCTGTGCAATCAGTTTTTTAGATATCAGACATTTTTGCAAATAAAAGTGTACAAGACATGACTGAAAATCTGATTTTATTAATTTATATGCCCTGAATTGGCGAGGTACAGTCAAAGGAACATATCCCCTGAAATGAGGAGATCGTTACAAATTGAGAAACAAAATGTTGGCAGTGTTGATGACGCTTTAAGGAGCTTCCTCTCCACTATGACCCGTATGACTTTTGACGTTCTTCTCATCTTGCTTTTCGAAGAATGTTGATTCTGATTGAAGCTTAATCCTTTCGAAGCTTGCCAAGTTGTAGACGATACAGACGAATTCAGAATGCAGTTGTTCGCTTATTCCCTTATTTTTGCATGGACCGCCCTTTCGGGTTTTCAATCCATCGGGATACCCATTTTTGCCTGAGTCGTCCAATGCGGCTTTTCAACCCAGCGGGTGTACATTTTTGTTTATTTTCCCTTATTTTTTCCCGAGTCTTTTATTCTGTTTTTTTTTTGACTCGCCGGGACGCCCTATTTTTGCCTGGACTTATATTCTGTTTTTGTGTCCAGCGGGTCATTTTTATGCGAAGTATTTTTTAACTGCATCTGAATTCACAGGGGACGGGAAATCTTCACCATCCATGGTGCTGAGCATCAGTGCTCCACCAGAGAAAACTTTCCTTACCACGAATGGTCCTTCATAGTTTGGGGTCCACTTGCCCCTGTGGTCCGTATGAGGAGGGAGGATTCTTTTCAGCACAAGATCTCCTACTTGGTACTCTCGGTGCCTGACTTTCTGATCGAAGGCTTTCTTCATTCTCTTCTGATACAACTGCCCATGACAGATTGCAGCCAATCTCTTCTCTTCAATCAGACTCAGTTGCTCGTATCGGGCCCGAACCCATTCTGCTTCATTCAGCTTAACATCCATCAGTACCCGTAGAGAGGGTAATTCAACTTCAACTGGTAGGACTGCTTCCATACCATATACAAGCTGATACGGTGTTGCCCCAGTGGATGTTCTGATTGACGTGCGGTACCCATGCAAAGCAAATGGTAGCATTTCATGCCAGTCTTTGTAAGTGACTACCATCTTCTGCACAATCTTCTTGATATTCTTATTAGCTGCCTCAACAGCGCCATTCATCTTTGGCCTGTAAGGAGAAGAATTGTGATGTTGAATCTTGAAGTCCCGGCACAGCTCTGCCATCATTTTATTATTCAAGTTGGAACCATTATCAGTAATGATTCGCTCGGGAACTCCGTACCGACAGATGATATCTCTCTTTAGAAACCTGGCTACCACTTGCCTTGTGACGTTTGCATATGAGGCTGCTTCAACCCACTTGGTGAAATAGTCAATGGCGACCAGGATGAATCTGTGGCCATTCGAAGCAGTTGGCTCAATCTTACCAATCATGTCAACGCCCCACATAGCAAAGGGCCAGGGTGAAGACATGATGTTCAGAGGATTGGGAGGCACATGCACCTTATCTGCGTAGATCTGGCATTTGTGGCATTTTCTGGCGTAGGCACAACAGTCTGCATCCATGGTGATCCAATAATACCCTGATCTTAGCAATTTCTTAGCCATGGCATGCCCTCCAGCATGGGTACCAAAGGAGCCTTCGTGCACTTCATGCATCAACAAATCTGCTTCTGTCTTATCAACACATCTGAGGAGTACCATATCAAAGTTCCTTTTGTATAAAGACCCATCAGTGTTCAGAAAGAAACTACCAGCAAGCCTTCTTAAAGTCTTCTTATCATTGGAAGATGCCCCAGGTGGGTATGTTTGATCCTCCAAGAAGCACTTAATGTCATGAAACCAAGGCTTATCATCCTTGACAACATCTGCTGCAAATACATATGCTGGTCTATCAAGTCTGGACACTGAGATCTGAGGTACAAAGTTGGCAGCCTGAACTTTGATCATAGACGAAATGGTAGCAAGAGCATCTGCAAACTGATTCTCGTCCCGAGGGATATACTCAAGCTTGACTGTTGTGAAGAAAGTCAATAACCTCCTTGTATAATCCCTGTAAGGTATCAGATGATCCTGGTGTGTATACCATTTGCCATTGGTCTGATTGATTACCAAAGCTGAATCTCCGAATACGGTCAATGTCTTGATCCTGAGGTCAATGGCTTCCTCAAGACCCATAATGCAAGCTTCGTATTCAGCTTCGTTGTTAGTGCAGTTGAAAGTGAGTTTTGCCGAGAAAGGCATGTGAACTCCTTTAGGTGTAATGAGTACTGCACAAACACCACGACCATTCATGTTAACAGCCCCATCAAACATCATAGTCCATTCTTCTTCCAGGTCAGGCCCTTCAGTGTGAATAGGCTCTTCGTGATCTTTTGCTTTAATGAACATGATGTCTTCATCAGGGAAGTCAAACCTCATAGGCTGGTAGTCGTCAATAGGTTGCTCAGCAAGATATTCAGACAATACACTGCCCTTGATGGCTTTTTGAGATGTGTACTGGATGTCATATTCTGTGAGAATCATCTGCCATCTTGCAACCCGTCCGGTAAGCGCCGGCTTCTCAAATATGTACTTGACTGGGTCCATCTTTGAGATCAACAAAGTGGTGTGGGTCAGCATATACTGTCTCAGTCGGCGAGCAGCCCACGCTAAAGCACAGCAAGTTTTCTCGAGCAGTGAATAACGCTGTTCACAGTCGGTAAACTTTTTGCTTAGGTAGTATATTGCATACTCTTTTCGACCAGACTCGTCATGCTGGCCCAGCACACACCCCATTGACTCTTCTAATACTGTCAAGTACATTATCAGAGGTCTTCCTTCAACTGGAGGCATAAGGATTGGAGGCTCTTGCAGGTATTCTTTGATCTTGTCAAAAGCCTTCTGGCAGTCTTTATTCCACCTGACCGTTTGTTCTTTTCTTAACAATTTGAACAAGGGTTCACAGGTTGCAGTGAGGTGAGATATGAACCGTGAGATGTAGTTCAATCGACCTAAGAACCCTCGAACTTCTTTCTCAGTTTTCGGTGCAGGCATCTCTTGGATGGCTTTGACTTTATCAGGGTCAACTTCAATCCCTTTCTCGCTCACAATAAACCCCAGCAACTTACCAGATCTCACCCCAAATGTGCATTTGTTGGGGTTCAACTTCAGTTGGTACTTCCTCAGACGCTTGAACAATTTGAGCAGATTCACCAGATGATCTTCTTCAGTAAGGGATTTGGCAATCATGTCATCCACATAGCATTCAATCTCTTTATGGATCATATCATGGAATAACGTTACCATAGCCCGTTGATATGTGGCACCAGCATTCTTCAGTCCGAATGGCATCACCTTGTAACAGAACGTGCCCCAGGGTGTGATGAAGGTTGTCTTCTCCATGTCTTCAGGTGACATTTTAATCTGGTTGTATCCTGAAAATCCGTCCATGAAGGAGAATACCGAGAACTGAGCCGTATTATCAACCAATACATCAATGTGAGGTAATGGGAAATCATCTTTCGGGCTAGCTCTGTTCAGATCCCGGTAGTCAACACACATCCTTACTTTGCCGTCTTTCTTAGGCACAGGTACTATATTAGCAACCCACGGTGGATAGCTAGTCACAGCAAGGAAACCGGCGTCCCATTGCTTTTGTACCTCTTCCTTGATTTTCATTGCCATGTCCGGGCGAGTACGGCGCAGCTTCTGTTTAACTGGTGGGCACTCTTCCCTTAAAGGCAACTTGTGCACCACAATGCCGGTATCCAACCCTGGCATATCTTGATAAGACCAAGCAAACACGTCCACATACTCTTGCAGCAAGTCAATCAATTGTCTCTTCACTGAGTCTTGCAGGCAAGCCCCGATTTTAACTTCTTTCACGTCTTCATCTGTACCAAGATTGATCACTTCAACCTCCTCCTGGTGAGGAGTAATAACCTTTTCCTCTTGTCTTAACAACCTGGCTAGCTCTTCAGGAAGCTCATATTCTTCATCAACCCCTTCATCAGCTTGATTGATTGGATTGTCAAAGTCATACGAAGTCATAGCTGTGCTGTTGTCGGTGCAGTCTGGAAGGCACTCTCTGCAAGGGTTCAGTTGGTTCATTTTAGTGTTTTGATTTTAATCTTGTTTTAGAAAAGTGAAATAAAGTTGTCATTTTGAAAACACTGCCATTTATTTTTTGTACAAAAAGAAAAATGGAAAAACAGTGAGCGGAAAAGACTCATTTGCAAAAAGATGTCTGATATTTCATTGATTAATCTTGTTTGCACAAAAAGTACAGATGGCCCGATTACAAAATGAGTCTTGTCATCTTAGGCAAGACGCAAGACTTTGATGCATGCTATAAAATACAGGAAATAATAATTACTCTGCATGAGTAACTCTTATAATTTCCTGGGAAGACCAGTTCGAGATACTGCTCCCCGGGATCTTTGGACGAATCCAGCTTTCCAGGTTGCGTTCCTCTTCCAGCTCGTCTTCCAGGCAGTTGACAGCATCAGGGGTTAGCATCCCCCCACTCACAAAGTTGGGCTCCTTTGCAGCCTCTGCTTGATCTTGTTGAGTCGGTTTGTAACCCAACCCAAATTTGTCATCTTTCTTCTCCACCGATAGCAGTTTGCCCCAGCCTTGGGCGTTTCCTCCCTCAACAACCTTCCGGGCTTGCTGGTATGATGATATTGAAGTACCAGGCACAGCAGATGCTTCATTGACATTCAAGGCTTCAAAACCCTGGCTCATTGTTTCATGGATCTCCCCATCCATCTCAATGTACTTATAGGTAGCCAGGTGGCTGACAAAAATATCCTCCTCTCCACAGATTGTAACGATTTGACCCTCCCACTCATATTTTAACTTCTGGTGAAGGGTAGAGGTCACGGCGCCAGCGGCGTGAATCCATGGCCTACCCAATAAACAGCTGTAGGCGGGCTGTATATCCATCACGTAGAAGGTCGTTTTGAAGGTCTGCGGGCCAATCGTTATGGGCAATTCAATCTCCCCCAGAACCGATCTCTTTGAACCATCGAAGGCTCTCACCACCAGGTTGCTGGGTCTCAACGCCAATCCGTCATATTCTAGCTTCACCAGGGCCTTTTTAGGTAAAACATTGAGGGATGACCCCGTGTCTACCAGCACATGGGAAAGGACAGCACCTTTGCATTCCATGGTTATGTGCAAGGCTTTGTTATGGTTGCGGCCTTCCGTTGTCAAATCAGTATTGGTGAACCCTAGTCCGTGACTAGCATTAACATTTCCAACTACAGCTTCCAGCTGATTGACAGTGATCTCTTCAGGCACATAAGCTGCGTGCAAGACTTTGAGTAGTGCATTCCGATGGGCTTCGGAGCACATAAGCAATGATAGGATTGAGATCTTGGAAGGCGTCTGATGAAGCTGATCCACTATTTTATAATCACTCTTTTTGATGATTCGCATGAACTCATCAACCTCTTGATCGAACGGTGTCTTTAAAGCTTCTTTACCAGCTTGATCCTCCTGCACAGGGCTCTTTCCTTTTGTCTTAGCGGCAGCTTCTGCTTCGGCAGTGGGTCTCTGAATTTGTGGGGCGAAAAGACGTCCGCTTCGAGTGAAGCCTCCGCCTCCTCCCACATTGTCTACTTGTGGTGCAGGGGTTGATGATTCAAAAGTGATTCTTTGTCCTTCACAGTACAGGTCAGAGCCGTAATGCCAGGGGATGGCATTACTGCTTTCATAAGGTACGGGTCCAGGCACCGTGATAGTGACTAGACTGACTGCAGCTGCGGAAGGAATTGTGATAGTTTGTGGATCATAATAAATTGTGACTGGCGCTCTGACGGGAGCAGCACCTTCTGAGTTGTAGGCCGAGTTGTTTTCAGGATCATAAAATATTGTGACAGTTGAGACATCTTCATGATTTGTTGCTGGTATTGTAGGAGACATTGGTGGCAGGATGGATGTTGTTGTTGTAGGAGTTTCAAAATGGAGTGGTGCTGGAGTTGTAGAAGAAAGATTTGTTGATAACTGATCAGTTGAGATAATGGATGAAGTACTTGTTGATGAAACCGAAGAATTGTCAGGAACAATGGTTGTTGCAGTTGTAGGAGGTTCTGGAGTTGTTGCTGATGAGATTGCTGGATTTGTAGGAAATGATGTGGTGATCTGAAGCTGGCCGTTCTGAATAAGACCATCTATGCCATTCCTCAGGTTATCGCACCCATTTACTGAAATATTGCAGTAAGCACACCCTAACTCACACCCCGGGAACATTTGACATTCGAGGAGCTGAGCCTTAATCTCTACCAACGGTGTCCGGATCTGACCCACACTGGTTATTAAATAAGACGGCTTGTCTTCTTCAATAGCGTTAATTCTGGGACCACCGTGGTTTGGCATGGGATTTTTGTTGACATTGGGTGGTGGTGCGAAATTCAGAGCTTTTGAGTCTACCAGGTCTTGTACCTTCATGTGCAATGCTCTGCACTTTTCTGTACTATGGCCAGGTGCATTCGAATGAAAAGCACATCTGGCGTTGGAGTCGTAATTCCTGGGTAGACTGTTGGGATCTGGAGGCGCCAATGTCCTTAGCTCAACTAGGTTGAGTTTCAGGAGTTGTGGCAGCAATGTAGCATACGGCATAGGGATCGGATCGATCACCCTGTTGGCTTGAGATGGCCTCTGTTGGAATGGCCTTTGCTGGTTATTGTTGTTGGGGTTGCTGTTGTTGTAATTTCTCGGAGGATACTGGTTCTGTTGATGGTACTGAGGTTGTTGCTGAAAGTTTTGTTGCGGAGGTTGATAAACTGGTTGAGGATGAGCTGGAGCGGGAATGGTGACTGCTGCCACTGATCTGTGAACATATTGGGGCCTGCCCCTGTTGGTGTGGATGGCATTGGTCTCGCCAGTTCTTCTCGGGCCTGCAAAAGGCTTTCTTGTACTACTGGACGAGCTTGCACCGTTGTCTGAGATCTTACCCATCTTCAATAGGCTTTCAATTCTCTCCCCAGCTATGACAACATCTGCAAAGCTAGTGGAAGAGAAAGCAGCCAGCCTGTCAATATAAGTTCCCTGAAGGGTGTTCATAAACATATCTGCCATTTCCCTTTCAGACATAGGTGGTTGGACAGCAGCAGCCAATTGCCTCCATCTCTGGGCATATTCTCGGAAACTTTCCCTTGACGACTGTGACATTCCCATTAGGAGAGTCCTGTTGGGTGCCATGTCTAAGTTGTACTGATACTGTCTGATGAAGGCCTCTGCCAGGTCCTTCC
Organism: Lathyrus aphaca; assembly: GCA_963966055.1. Taxonomy (NCBI): domain Eukaryota; kingdom Viridiplantae; phylum Streptophyta; class Magnoliopsida; order Fabales; family Fabaceae; genus Lathyrus; species Lathyrus aphaca. Next base: position 194,826,451 of record OZ014519.1, on the reverse strand, counting down.
AGCATCTGATAGTTGCCCTTGTCAAGTGAGAGTACCATTCTCTTGACGCTCCAGTCAAGCTATCTTCAAAATAGAACATCCAGAGCTTCTCATCCATAGTATAGGCCTTCAGCCTCCCCAGAAATGATTGTAAATGAGTCCGGGGGCAGGAAGTCCCATTGTATTTTTCAAAACAAGGAGGCTTAAACTTATGGGGGATCCAGACCCCGTCCACCAAGCCCATGTCCATGACGTCGAAACCCAGAGAGTTTTGAGACTCTAAGGACCTCAATTTCTCAGCTATCTCATCCAACCTTCTATCATAAGCTTCTTCCCCAGCACCCATTACTGTGAACTGGTCCTCTTGGGGGTCTTCTTGAAGTACCCTGGCTGCAGCGGCAGTCCCTTGGACATTTGCAGGAATATTGACCTCTGGATGGAGGTGTGGTCCAAATACAGGGGGGTTAACATGAGGTTGGACCCTTTCATTGTTGCTGGTGCCGGCAGTCCCTATATGTGGATCTTCTTGGTTTTGCCTTTCCACCATGGCCCTCAATCTTTCCTGGCTCTGAGCCATGTTGTTCATCACTTCCATGAACTGCGTCATTTGATTTCTCATCTCTAGCCTTTCGTTTGCCATTTGATTTCTGACCTCAGTAAGGTCTTGCTGCATCTGATCCATTTGAATGCCCGGAAGGTTGCTACGGGTCGGATAACGGTGCAGACGATTGAGGGGAAATACTCGGCGCCGAGCAATAGTTCCTGAGTATCACAATAGAGTCAGTGGCAATAAAACAAGAACCTACAAAACAAACAAAAGGGTTAGCATGCAATGCAGTTATGCTTATTTGTTCTCAAGGTATCCGGTTTGGCATTCAGTTTTGACCCTTCCAGACCCTTGAAGATGCTGTTGATGTTGCTTTTGAAGTGAGACTTGGATGGAACAAACTAATACATATATTACAAAAGCAAAATGGTACATAGTTTGTTTACAAATACAAGCCCTCTGAGGGGTCCAAATACATTACAGAAAAAAAATGAAAAATACATGGAATGAAAGCAACAACAAACAAATGGTCAAACACCAAGACCAAACTCATCCTCACGAACTTCCTTGAGAAGTGCTTCGGTCACAGGATCAGCCGGGCGCTCCGTGAGATTCCTGATGAGGAGATTCCGGGTCGTAACAGCTGCTGCTAGCTTCTTGTGCTGACTTTGGTCCTTTGACCTCTTCACTCCTGCTTTGATCTTCAGCTCTGATATCTCCCTCTGGGCTGCTGCCAGGGCTTCTTGCTGTTCTTTAGCACTGGCTTCCAGTTGCTCCATCTTGTCTTGAACTCTCTTGTCCTCCAGAGTACGAGCCTCGGTGATCCTGACCCACCGGGCCTGGCTCTCCTTCAGATACAAGTCTGTCCTTGCTTTCTGGAAATGGGCTTCCTTGCAAGCATTCTTCAGAATTTGTTCTCCGGCTTTGGACTTCTTGATATAATCCCCAGACTTCTCAATCTTAGTCAGATGCTCCACTCTCAACTTCTCTAGCCTCTCAATCTCCATCCTGCCATCATTCCTCTCCCGGAGAGTCTTCTGCAAAGCCTGAGTTAACTTCTCATTTCTTTCCTTCAAGCTCTCAAACTCCTCCAAACTGATAGTGGCAGAGGGTGGTGCTGAAGATGATTCAGGCATATCTTCTATGGTAAAGGGCATTCCAGAGAATTGAACCCTGGCACGGGACCACTCATAGTATTATGCTGATGCCACATTGTTGCACTTCCCCAAAATAGTCATTCCCTTGGTTTGAACATTATCCCAGGCCCAAGCAGCCTGCCTAACAATAGTCAAATTAAGCTTGTTCTCACAATAGAGAGTCTCAACCAAGTCCTGTGCTTTAGGAGTATGGACCAGTGCATAGCCCAGTTGTCTTCTGAACAGCAGAGGGTTGTAATTAATGCTTCCCTTAACTCCTATTAGGGGCATATTGGGAAAATGCCCACAGCTGGTAATGATATCCCTACCCTTGGTGCTTTGAGTGCACCATCTGATATCGGCTGAAGTTAGAGCAGTGAGTCTCTTAGCCCAGTTACTCTGCTGATGAGGATTCAAAAATGCATCTGTCCTAGGTAGATGCCTGAGAAGCCAAGTATGGACCAATGGGGCACAACACCTTACTAATCTTCCCCTCTGCTTTTCATTCCTCTGATGCACTGAGTAATAGAGATCCCCCAACAAGGTGGGCACTGGGTTCTTCAGGATGAATAGATGGATTGCATTCTTGCTAATGAATCGAGGCTCATCTGCAAACAATACAATTCCGTATATGCTCAAAGCCAACAAGGCACAGACAGCTTTCCACTCTCCTAAAGAAGCTTTCAGGGTAGCTTGAGAGATCAAGAAATCCAGATGGAAACCAGGGATTCCAGCTTTAGAAGTCATATGTTGCTCAATCAGGACAGGTTCCAGATGCAAGGCCTTTGCTACTTCTCCATTACCAGGAAAGGCCATCTCAGGGTTGAAAGGGATTCCACCCCTGATAGGCAAGCCAACCAATGATGAGTATTCTTCTAATAGAGGGCCCAACTGAAAGTCTTGGAAAGTGAAACATCTTAGTGGGGGATCATAGAACTGAATGCAAGTGTGGATCAGGCTTCTCTGTGAAGGGTCCAGATCCATAACCATATCAAGTATATCTCCATGGTGTTCCCTGAACAGTGGTATATGGTCTGGAGTGATCAGGGTCTGAATCCTCCTGATGTCAGATAGCTCTGGCTGGAAGAAATGGTAGGTGATATTGCTCTTTTTAGGAGCCATGATGCTGAGACTGAGTAGAGACAAGTGCTGATGCTGATACTGAAGAAAGGGCCACTGATTGGCTGGTGATAGCTGAAGCAGGTGCTGGTGAAGATGGGCCAATACTGAAGATGGGGTCAAAACCAAAACCAAATGAAGATGGATACCCTGAAACACAAATAAGCAAATGTCAATATGATGCAATGATTATGTATGCAAATGATATGCAAGGGTTTGTGACTGAGCTGGATCTGGTCAAATGTCTTGATATAGGTCCAAGATATAATCAAGAAAAACCAGGGGGAGGTCTATAAATCCAGTAACCAGGGTGGGGGGCTCAAATAAAGAGCCACATGTCCAGGGTTTTAGAATCACAAGAACTGTCCCAAAATGGAGTACTCTTAAACAAACAAATCAATAGGGTATTCTGAGGCCAAGGTACCTGCAAACCTGTAAACAGCCCATCCCCCTCACATGTGGTGTTCTAGAACAAGGATCCTCAGACTTGGATCAGTTATGAGAAGTGTAAACACTTCTAACCCGGAGGTACAGTGTTTACAATAACCATAACAATTCCTCCTCTAATTCACCTCAGTTTCTGAAGGTCAATACTAAAAGGTCATCCAGACTTAGCAGGCTTCCCAGATAGCCCTAGTATTGCAGGAAATCTGCAACACAGAGTTCTCAAGAAGAAACCCATATCTGAACCGTGTTTCATATTCCCGCACCAGACCGAAATGGAATGGGAAAGAATATGATCCACTCTAGCCTAGGTGTCACTTAGGTCCCAGGTATAGGACCTTAACTCTCAATGGAACACCCACCCACCAAAGCAAACAACAGATCCAGCCAGCAGCATGACAGTATGATATATGTAAAGCGGTAAAGAAAGCAGTAAAGTAACTGCACATAAAGCAAAAATAAAACATATACAAACACAAATAAACACAAAGCACCCCAGTAAACACAAATCAATCAAGCGCTAGGAGGAACCCACAAAAAGAACCAGAAGCCCTGGTTGCAGTATAAGGGTCCCCAGCAGAGTCGCCAAGCTGTCGCTCCCGATAGATGGGACTGGCCCAAAATAAAGGTACAGACGCGAACGGTCGGCGAGAGGGACAATGAGAACACACAGCCGTGAACTCACTGGAGATGAATAGAGTCGCCAGCTAGGCATTTTTATCCCGGAGGAAAGGTAATGCTGCATAGACCTAGGAAAAGATGGATAAGACGGTTGTGAACCAGAGAGACTGAGAAAGGGGGTTGGTTACAACCTGGGAAGGTATTAGCACCCAGATTGTCCGCCGTACTCGGCGGGATCCACGCTTAAAAGATTTGTGTTTTAAAGGGGTAGTGTCAGTGCAATCTGTGTGTAAAAGAGCTGGAAAAGGATGTACAGGTGTCAGTGTAAAAGAAGTGTGAAGTGCATAAGTGAAGTGTCAGTGTAAGGAAAGAGTATGCTCATGATCATGAGGCTAAGAGAATGATGCTGGAAAGAAGGGGAATATACAGAGACTTTTGTTCGATAACTGTTAAGTTATGCCTACGTATCCTCTCGTGCAATGAGGAAGTCAGAACACCGTAGTTCGACCCAAAGAGACTGAAAGATAAATTGACTGGTGAACTGCTTACTTGTCTATGCTCAAGTGTATGACCTGTCTGGCTCAGGTGCTTACTGTCTTGCATTAGACGGAAGAAGCAAGTTCTCGGTTGTGAGTGAATGAGATGAGAAAAGAATCCCGGAGGAGACGATTATTGTTTGTTTTTTGTATTTTCAGTCTTTTATATTTTTTTGGTTTTTGTCATAAGTTAATGAGCTTAAATCTAAACCAATGGATTTAGTAAACTCATCACATCTTCCCTCTGATTAGGGGTAATGAGAATACCTTAAGTGTGAAGTCAGGTTCTCACACTTAATCACCTTTGATGTAGGATTAAGATCATTAACCTATTTGTGATTATTTAGATGTTTTTGGTGTTTTTGTTTAGTGTTGAGTAATGAGGTTAAGCCATAATCAAGGATTAAACAGACTCATTACACCATCCTAATAGAAGGATAATAGATGAGAATGTTTAAGCTGAGGAAAGCTCCTCAACTTAATCCATGATTAGGGATTAAACTCATGACAAAACAAGCCTTTGATTAAGTGGATTTTATTTAATGGTATGATTATGAAGTGGATTTTATGATTTGTAAGACAACTTGAGGGGGACTTGTCCATTAACACTAGGGTTAGTCCTTCTTAACCAGTTAAGGAAGAATTAGAACCCTAATGCAAGGCCCAAGTTACAAGTGTGATGTCTTGATACTTATTAAGTGAATTGATTAAGAGATTTAAACACATTAAGGGTTTAACACTTAGGATTAAAGTTATACACTCCATCCTAAGAGAAGGATGCAGGCATAAGCTTAATCACAGAGCCTTAAAGCCTTTAGGGTTTAGTCCCTGATTATGGGATGAGAGGAGAAGACTCAAGAGAGACACAAAGGTAAAACTAAGAGGGGAGACTAATCAAAACCCTAATCATTGTCATGCTTGGTTGTTCCTAAGGTTTGTGAGGTTTATAAGAACAATCTTCAATGGAACCACCAGGAAGCAGATGAAAGGATCAGGAGAAGCAAAGTGATTTGCTTCATTCAAGAAGTCAAGTCACTTGAGGAAAGAAAGGGGGAAGGGGAAGAATGAGCAAGCTCAATCTCAAACACATAAAAAATATGCAGCAATGAATGCAAGAGAGATGAAAAGAAAAGTTATGAGAAGTGAAGGCAAATTCACTTCCCAAAATCACTTACCACCTGAAAGGTTAGAAAAGAAATGTAATGCAATGCAAAATGGGATGAGATGACATGATGAGAGACAAAACCAGAAGCATATACATGGTGATAAAGATGCTATGGAGGGATATAAACATGAGACAAGGCATGGAGATGATCATACAAGCTTATGAATGCAAATGGTGTAAGTTAAGAAGCATAGACACACATGAAAAGTTATGAAGTGCACATGGCATACAACATGGCAAATACATGATGCAATGATCAAACATGCTTTCAATATGTCTTATGATGTCAAATGAATCAAATGGATGCTTGAAAAGTCATGGCAAGTCATGTTATGCAAGAGAATGCAAGATGGATGCATATGAAAGCCCAAATTAGGGTTTATGAACCAAACATCAAACAAAAGTCAAAATCAGAAGCAAACCCCAAGATAAAAATTGAAAATACCACACAAGGGATCCCTAAATCTATACTAAACCAATGCCCAAAGGAGAAGTCTCAACTCTTAACCATCCTCAAGTTATGATCTTTACAAGATTCTAGGGTTTTTAGGGTTCCTAAACAAAAGAAATGCCAAACAAAATGAAAATGAAAGATCAAATCATGGCCTTTTTATCTCAAAAACTACATGCTAAACACAATGCAATGCAAGAAGAATAAATGTCCAACTCCTCATGAATAGGCAGAAGTGATTTTTTGAACTTGGGATCAAAATAATGCATAAAAATGGTTTTAATTCAATGAAAAATTCTTAAAATGCATTAAGATCAAAAAAGAAATTTGGTTTGAAGGTTGGACAATGTTTCTAAATGTCTTGGAACATTTCATGAATTTTTTGGTGATTTTTAAATACCTAAAAGTATTTTTAATAAATTAATTTTCATTAATCAATTAAAAATAATCTTTTAAATATTTAGAAATACTTTTTTAATGCTAAAAATAAAAATAAAAATATTTTTGTGTCTTAAAAATTAATGAAACTCTTGAGAAAAAGTTTCATAATTTTTAGACAATTTTTACTATTTTAAATAAATTGGACAAATTAAATGAAAAGAAATGAAATAAAAATGAATTTAAACTGAATTAAATAGAAGTCAACAGATCCAACGCGTGAGATTTAAAATGGCCAGGGCGGGAGTTGACTTGGCGCCAGATCTCACGGTCCAAATTCAAAAATGACTAATTAATGCTTAAACCCTAATTACGCCGTTAATCACTTTCAGATGACCGGAACAGTGTTCCGGTCATCTTCTCCGTTCACCCCAAACCTCAAACTCACTCCATACGTTACGAAAATGAAATCTAATTGAACAGAAATGTTTCCCACTCACTCACGAATCATAACCCTCACTCAAAACAAATTTATCTTTCCTGGAATGGCTGAATCGAAGCAAACAAAAATTAGGGCAAAGAAGTTTCAGGAAGCAATTAAATTCTCATTTCATCACCATTTTCAAAACTAAAAGCACCAGAACAATCAGTGAAGCATGGAGAACAAGTTTAGAACTTAAAAATCCATTTCTGGAAAAAAAGTTCTTGAGCTACCTGAGATTCGAAGCTTTCACTCCAGCAACTTTCTGACCTCCCCTCCTTGTGAAATCCACTCCTTATGACCTTTGGATGATGCTTGAATGCTTTGGAGAAGTTTATGCTGGCTAGATGAAGAGTTTGAACAGCTTCTGCTCAAGCTCAGTTGAAAATGGCAATGGTGATGCAGGCAGTTTCAGACCAATGTGAGTGGTTCTTTGTGATCAGGGTGATGTTTTAAGAAGGTTTGTGGAGTTTGTTTGGATGTTTATGGCCTGTGGAATGAGTTTCGAAGGAAACTGCAAGTTGGAGTGAAAATGGAGAAGTGGTGTTCTTGCTTGATTCAGGCTTGGTTCTTTGTTGGTTTTGGCTTAATGGAGTATGGTGAGATGATTAGTGAAGCTGGTTTGAATGTTTGTGAGCTGGGCAGAGAGATTCGAAGAGAGATGCAAATGAGGTGAGTTTTGTGTGTGTGATGCTATGGTCTGTTTCAGCTTGGCCTGGTGTTATGTTTGTCTTGCAAATGGAAAGTATAAACAATCCCAATTGGCCAGATGATGTGACATGGCCTGTGGTGATTGGGATGTTTGCTTTTGCCAAAAGTCAACTTTTTGTGTAAGAGAGGTATGGTTTGGTTCTAGGCTAGTACAAGCATGGGGCTGGCGCAGCAAGGGTGAGGGGAAGGGCTAGCAAAGCTCAGCATCCAATGTAGCAAGTGGTAGGAAGTGTGATCATGAGTTTTGCAAGTTGGCTCATTTTGGTTCACATGTGATTTTCTCATTCCATAAGCCATGAAACATGAGCACCTTTGGTTCAATTCTGACTTTTAGGGCCTATGTGATGTTTGTGTAATGGTTTGATGCCAACTAGAAGTTACAACTTGCCTTGAAACATGATTTTGCAAATTTTCCATTTAGTGCATGTCTTGAAAATCAATGATTTTTGCCAACTTTGTCACACCATAACTTTTGATCCAAGAAGAATTTGATCATGTTCTTGTACTTTTTGAAAAGGGAAAAATGTATTCTACAACTTTCATGACCAAAGTTTTTCCATTTGAAGCATTTTTGAATCAAAAATCAAGGCTTGAAAAATGACCTAAAATGACATATTCTTGAAAAGTCAACTATGCCCAAAAAAGTCAACTTTGCAAAAACTTCAAATTCTTGATTTTTGTGAACTTCAATCTTCTTCCATGATCAAATAAAGACCATATACACTCAAAATGATGAAGATCACCCCTTGGTTGGGTCATTGGGGGCCTCAGATGTCCTGATTTTGCACTGACTTATCCAGAAAGTCAACCCTTGATCAGATGACCTCCCCATGGAATTTCTTCATGAAAATTGACATGCACACTCCCTATACCATATAGAGACCAATGGAAACAAGAATGACCAAAAAAATTGGAGTTATGGCCTCTGAAACCAAAACCCTAATTTTAGGTCAACTGTGCAGTCAAACTTGGCTCTGCATCCACACCAATCCCAGTTCTTGTGATTCTTTGGAATTCTTGACTTTGAGAGGATATAATATGATACTAGAACACACATGAACCCCTTTGAAGTGATTGATGGCCTTTGGAGTGGCTCAGGAAGCTCTTGGATTGCTCAGATCACAAACCCTAGATGCAGATGACTTAGGAACTATGCAGTGAATCAAAAATGAGATATGAGATGATATGATTGTGTTTATGCATATGAGATGATCACAAGCCATGGTGTGAATGAGTGAGGGCAAATTTGGGGTGTTTACACCTCCCACTTCTTCTCATCTTTTTTATATTGCATCTTTGCTGCATTTTTTATTGTCTTTGAGTGGGCTTGCTCACTTGTGTTCTTTCTTTCTCACTTTCTTTCTTTAAGTTACTTATCTTCTTAGGAAGTAAGTAACTTATTCGTCTGCTTCCTTCTCCTTTCATCTTGCTTCTCCTTGGGGGCTTCCTTGAAGACTTCTTCTCTTAAGCCTCACAAACCCTAGGACTCTCAAGCATGATAACTTTTTAGGACTTATTAGTTTCCCTTAGACTTTTTCCTTTGAGTCTTCTTTGTGTCTCTCTTCTCATCTCATCATTAGAGACTAAACCTTTAAGGTTTTAGGACTTTGGAATTAAGGTTATGCCTGCATCCTTCTCTTAGGATGGAGTGTATAACTTTAATCCTAAGTGTTACACCCTTAATTTTTTTAAACCTCTTAATTAATCCATCTAATAATCACTAAGACTTCATCTTGTAACTTGGGCCTTACATTAGGGTTATAATTCTTCCTTTATGGTTAAGAAGGACTAACCCTAGTGTTTAATGGACAAGTCCCCCTCAAGTTGTCTTAAAAATCATAAAACTCACTTCTGAATCTCACCTTTAATTAAAATCCACTTTAATAAAGGCTTGTCATCTAATGATTTTAATCCCTAATCATGGATTAAGTTGAGGTATCTTCCTCAGCTTAAGTTTGCTCATCTATTATCCTTCTATTAGGATGGTGTAATGAGTTCACTAATCCTTGATTATGGCTTAAACTCATTACTTAACACTAAACAAAAATCCAAAAACATCTAAATAATCACAAGTGGGTTAACGATCTTAATTCTACATCATCATGGAAATTAAGTTGAGATGCTTATCTCATACTTAAAGTATTCTCATTATCCCTAATCAGGGAGGATATAATGAGTTTACAAGCCCATGATTTAGGCTTGAGCTCATTAACTTATGCAAAAACACCAAAAACAATAAAATACTAAAAACACCAAAAACAAACAATAATCGTCCCATCCGGGATTCTTTTCTCATCACACTCATTCATAAGCGAGAATTTGCTTCTTCCGTCTAATGCAAGACAGTTAGCACTCGAGCCAGACGAGTCATACACTTGAGCATAGATAAGCAAGCAGTTCACAGTCAATTCATCTTTTAGTCTCTTTGAGTTGAACTACGGTGTTCTGACTTCCTCATTGCACGAGAGGATATGTAGGCATAACTTAACTGTTATCGAACAAAAGTCTTTGTGTCTTCCCCCTCTTTCAGCATTATCCTTTAAGCCTCATTCCTGAGCATTTGACTTCCCTTTTGCACTGACACATGTATATTCGTTTCCAGCTTTTGCACAAATAGCATATACACCTACCCCTTTTAAACACAATCTTGTAAGCGTGGATCCCGTCGAGTACGATAGACAATCTGGGTGCTAATACCTTCCCAGGTTGTAACCAACCCCCTTTCTCAGTTTCTCTGGTTCACAACCGTCTTATCCATATCTTTCTAGGTTTATGCAGCATTACCTTTCCTTCGGGATAAAAATGCCTAGCTGGCGACTCTATTCACCTTCATTACATCTTCTCCTTTCGCCGACCGTTCGTGTCTGTACCCTATTTGACCTGGTGTCTTTTCGGGGGAGCGACAGACTGCCCGTGATCATTGTTACTAGTAGCTCCTGTACATGGATGATTCTCTTTTGGAGTTTTCCGCTCGACTAACTCTCTTAATATTTCTTGGCTTTGGGCCAACCCAGTCATTATTGCTATGACCTAGTTCATCTGAGCCCTCATCTCAGTTCTCTCATTAGCCATCTGAGTTCTCACGTCACTCAGATCTTGTTGAACTTGGTCCATCTGTAAGCTCGGAAGGTTGTTTCTAGTTGGATACCGGTGAACTCTGTTGATGGGGAAAACCCTCCTACGAGCAATGTTTCCTGAAACACACAACAAAGTGAGAAAAGAACAACAAAAACACCTACAAAACAAAGAATGTGGTTAGTATGCAATGCAGTATGTCTATTTGTCTTCCAAGGGTATCTGGTTTGGTTCTTTGGTTTTGAACTTCCAAACCTCGAGGAATGATGATGTTGAAGAGAAATGAAGCCCAAAAGACAATCCAGGTAACACATAAACCATATATTACAAATTCAAAGATACATAGTTTGATTACAACAAGTTCCCATGGTGGGTCAAAATACAGCAAAATCAAGAAATACAACCAAATTATCATGAGATATAAAGTACAACCAAAAGGAAATTCAAATACAAAGAAATCAAACATCCAACCCAAAGTCACCCTCCTTGACTTCCTTCAGGAGAGCATCAGACACTGGTCCAACTGGATGCTCTGTGATGGTCCTGATAAGAAGGTTCCTGGTGGCAATGGCACTTGTCAAATTCTTATACTTTCCTTGGTCCTTTGATCTCTTCAACCCCGCCCGGAGTTTCATCTCGGGGATTTCCTTCTGTGCTGCTAACATGGCTTCCTGACTCTTCTTCTCATTAGCTTCCAGCTGCTCTATCCTAGCCTGGGTCTTCTGATCTTCTTGTGAACAAGCCTTAGTGATTCTGATCCATCTTGCCTGACTCTCTTCCAAGTAGTGCTCAGCTTTAGCTTTCTGAATCTTATCTTCTTTGCAAGCATTCTTCAATACCAACTCCCCTGCTTGGGCCCTTCTGATGTAATCATTTGTCCTCTCAATCATGGTCATATGCTCGATCCGGAGCTTCTCTAACCTCTCATTGTCCAGACGACTATCATTCCTCTCCTAGAGGGTCTTCTTTAGAGCTTCAGAAAGCTGAGCATTCCTCTCTTTCAGCTTCTCAAACTCCTCTAAACTGACTGTAGCTATAGGCTCTACTGTTGATGGCCCTGGAACATCCTCCATGGTGAATGGCATGTGGGTGATCTGTCCTCTAATGTGAGACCAATCAATGTACTGAACTAAAGCTATGTTGCTGCACTTTCCAAGAATAGCAGTCCCTTTTGTCTATATATTATCCCAAGCCCAGGCTGCTTGTCGGATGGTGGCATGATTATTCTGAACATCACAATAAAGGGTATCTGCTAAATCCTGCTCTCTGGGTGGATGTACCAAGGCATACCCTAATTTCCTTTTGAAAAGTAAAGGATTGTAGTTGATGCAACCCTTCACTCCAATAAGAGGTACATTGGGATACTGCCCACAGCTTGTAATTATATATCTGCCTTTGGTGCTCTGAGTACACCATCTGATGTTTTCTAAAGTGAGAGTAATCATTCTCTTAGCCCAATTTCTTGACTGATGAGGATTCAAGAAAGCTTATGACTTTGGCAAGTTTCTCAATAACCAATAGTAGAAGAGAGGTGCACAACATCTGACTAGTCTTCCCCGCTGCTTCTCATTCCTTTGATGCACTGGGTAGTAGAAGTCTCCTAGCATGGTAGGAACTGGATTCTTCAGCAGGAAGAGATGGATAGCACTCTTGCTTACAAACTTAGGCTCGTTTGCAAACAAAATGATCCCATATATACTAAGGGCCAGGAGAGCACAAACAGTTTCCCACTTCCCAACTGCAACATGATTGGTGGCCTGAGTGATTAAGAAGTCCAAATGGAGGCCTGGGATTCCAGCCTTGGTGGTTATATGCTGATCAATGATGGTGGTTTCCAAATACAGAGCCTTAGTTATATCTTCATTCCTAGGAGCAGTCATCTCAGATTTGAAAGGGATTCCCCTCCTGATGGAGACACTCAACAACATGGAAAATTCTTCTAACAAAGGGCCCAACTGAAAGTCTGGGAAAGTGAAACATCTGAGAGGAGGGTCATAGAACTGAAGGCAAGTGTGAATCATGCTCCTCTGTGATGCATCCAGGTCCATGATCATGTCCATAATACCACCATAATGTTCCCTGAATAAAGGGACATGATCAGGAGTGATAAGTGCCTGAATCTGCCTGATGCCTGCTAAGGAGGGCTCAAAGAAATGGTAAGTGATGTTGCTCTTCCTGGATGAGTCCATACTGACAATGGATGCTGAAAAAGATAACTGAGGAGAAATACTGATGAAGACAACTGGAGGAGATATCAACTGAAGAAGATCTCTGATGAAGATAACTGATGAAGATGGCTGAGTAGAAGAACAGTCAAAACCAAACAAAAGATGATGTGGATACCCTGTAAAAAATAGACAAATGTTAAATGATGCAAAATGATGTATGCAGAATGATATGCAAGGGTTTGTGATCAGGTGTTGGATTTGTCATTTTCTTTGGATAGGGTCCATGAGTGTTCATAAGTCTGGATGAAGATTAGAGAACTAGTAACCAGGTGGGGGACTCAAATAAAGAGTCACAAGTCCAGGGTTTCATAGAATCAGTCCAAAATAGTGTAACCTTAAAACAATATCAGTAACAGGGTATGTTGAGGCCAAGGGTTCCTGCAAACCTATAAACATTCCAACCCCCTCACAGGTATTGTTCTAGAACAAAGATCCTCAGACTTGGATCTATTATGAGAAGTGTAAACACTTCTAACCTGGAGGTACAGTGTTTACATTAATCATAAAGGACCTTCCTCTAATTCACCTCACGTGCTGAAGGTCATCTAAAAAGGTCATCCAGACTTAGCAGGCTTCCCAGATAGCCCTAGTACTATAGGAAATCCGTAGCACAGAGTTCTCAAGAAGAAACACATGTCTGAACCGTGTTTCATATTCCCGCACCAGACCAAAATGGAATGGGAAAGAATATGAAGCCACTCTAATCCTATGTGTCACTCAGGCTCCCGGTGTGGAACCTTACTCATTGAGATACCCCTCCCACCAAGGTAAACAACAAATCCAACACAGGTGATATGATGATAATAATATGAAATGCATAAAACAGTAAATGAAAGCGATAAAGTAAATGCAATAAATAAAGTTTTACATAAAGCAATAAATAAAGCAAAAACAAAAGCACACATAACACATAACACCCCCATAAACACAAATCAAACAAGCACTAGGAGAAACCCACAAAAAGAACCAGAAGCCCTGGTTGCAAGAAAACTTATCCCCAGCAGAGTCGCCAAGCTGTCGCTCCCCGGATTTTCATCCTGGTATAAACGTGAACTGTCGGCGAAAGAGAAAAGAGGTTGAATTGAATAGAGTCGCCAGCTAGGCATTTTTATCTCGAAGGAAAGGTAATGCTGCATAAACCTAGAAAGAGATGGATAAGACGGTTGCGAACCAGAGAAACTGAGAAAGGGGGTTGGTTATGACCTGGGAAGGTATTAGCACCCAGATCGTCCGCCGTACTCGACGGGATCCACGCTTACAATATTGTGTTTAAAAGGGGGTAGGTGTATGTGCTATCTGTGTGCAAAAGCTAGGTAAAAAAAGTACATGTGTCAGTGCAAAAGGTGTGAATTTCTCAGGAACTGAGGCTTGAAAAGAATGCTGAAAGAGGGGGAAGACAAAGAGATTTTTGTTCGATAAGTGTTAAGTTATGCCTACGTATCCTCTCATGCAATGAGGAAGTCAGAACATCGTAGTTCGACTCAAGGAGACTGAAAATAAATTGACTGTGAACTGCTTACTTGTCTATGCTCAAGTGTATGACTCGTCTGGCTCGAGTGCTAATTGTCTTGCATTAGACGGAAGAAGCAAGTTCTAATTTTCAGAGTGAGTGTGATGAGAAAAGAATCCCGAAGGAGACGATTATTGTTTGTTTTTGTTGTTTTCAGTTTTGTTATTGTTTTTGGTGTTTTGCATAAGTTAATGAGCTTAAGCCTAAATCAAGGGTTTGCAAACTTATTATATCCTCCCTGATTAGGGATAATTAGCCTACTTAAGTATGAGATAAGCATTTCAACTTAATTACCATGATGATGTAGGATTAAGATCATTAACCAACTTGTGTTTATTTAGATGTTTTTGGGTTTTTCTTTAGTGTTAAGTAATAAGTTTAATCTCTAATCACAGATTAGTGAACTCATTACACCATCCTAATAGAAGGATGATAGATGAGAACACTTAAGCTGAGGAAGATACCTCAACTTAATCCATGGTCAGGGATTAAATTCATTATATAAAAAGCCTTTATTAAATGGATTTTAATAAAAGGGTGAGATTAAGAAATGGATTTTATGGTTTGTAAGACAACTTGAGGAGGACTTGTCCATTAAACACTAGGGTTAGTCCCTCTTAACCATAAGGAAGAGATAGAACCCTAATGTAAGGCCCAAGTTACAAGATAAAGTCTTAGTAATTATTAATATGTTTTGATTAAGATATGTAAAAAAATTAAAGGTTTAACACTAAGGATTAAAGTTATACACTCCATCCTAAGATAAGGATGCATGCATAACCCTAATTCAAAGTCCTAAAGCTTTAAGAGTTTAGCCTCTGATTATGAGATGAGAAGAGAGACTCAAGGAGACTCAAAGGTAAAAGACTAAGGGGGACTATACAACCCTAAAAGTTATCATGCTTGGATATCCTATGGTTTGTGAGGCTTAAGAGAAAAGATCTTCAAGGCCACCAATGGAAGAAGCAGATGAAAATAGAAGGAGGAAGAAGAATAAGTTACTTACTTCCTGAAGAAGATAAGTAACTTAAAAGAGAGAAAATAAGAAGGGGAGAGCATAAGTGAAGCAAGTTCACTTCAAAGACAAATAAGAATGCATATGAATTAGATGAGAAGAGGTGGGAGGTGAAAGAAAATCCACCTCCCAGATAACTTACCAAAAGTACCTGAAATGTTAGTATGGGTGCATAAGACATAAAGAAAAAGGAAATGAGATGAAATGAGATGCAAAGACCAAAGTCAGAAGTTAATATGCAATGTAAATGGCATATGATATGATGCAAAGTCATACAAGATACATTTGAATGATCATACAAGGATGAGATGCAATGGAAGCATGTTTAGAAGAATGAAAACACATGAATGTTCATGAAATGTAATGGATGCAAAGCATAGAAAATGAATGAAGAAATGATCAAGAAATGTTCAAGCATGTCTTAAGATGTCTAAGATTTCATACAAATGCTTGAAATGTCATGGCAAGTTCATATGATGATGATATGCAAAGGAGAATGCAAATGAAGATGCAAAATTAGGGTTTTAAGACAACATGAGATGCATATGACCAAAACAGAAGCATACTTCATGATTAAAAAATTGAAATCAAGCACAAATAAATCCTAATCACATATAAGATCACACCCAAAAGGAGAAATTCAGAAGCCAATCCTAGTGGAAGTTATGAAATTCCTAAGTTCGATGGGGTTTTTGGGTGCTTCTAAAGGGAAAATGCAAATCAAATTGAAAATGAAAGATAAAATCATGAGGTAAATAACCTAGAAACTATATAAAATATGTGAAACAATTCAAAAAGAATCAAGTTCAAACTCATCATGGTTAGGCAGAAATGAAATTTTCAAGTTAGGGTTAGAAAATGTGATTTTTAGGAACCCTAATTCAAAGAAAATTGTGAAATTATGATCAAACCTAAAAATAAATTTTTATGATGAGTTTGAAAATGTTTCTAAATGTATTGGAATGGTTCATGAATTTTATGGTGAGTTTTAGAAACCTAAATGCATTTTTTATTAATTAAAATCCATTAATTAATTAAAAATAACATTTAAATATTTTAAAAATACTTTTTTAATGCAAAAAATAAAATAAAAATTATTTTCAGGTTAAGAAAAATATTTGAAATAAAAATACAAAGTTTGAGAATTTTTTTATTAGTTTTGCTATTTTTAATAAAATGAACAAAAGAAATTAAAAGAAAATGAATTTAAATGAATTTAAATGAAAGTCAGAGGATCCAATGGCCAGGATTCAAACTGGGGAAGAGGGTGTTGACTGCCCGCGTGAATGAATGGTCAGATGCAATCTGGCATTTTTATTAATTAAACCTAATTAATTAAATTAATTAAAGGATTAGGGTTTTATGAAATGATTAGAACCGTACGCTACTTAAACTAATCTCAATCCAAGGGCTCACATTCAAACTGGCAAACTAAACCTTAATTAATCTCAGGCGACCGGAGATAAGCTCCGATCGTCTTCTCCGGCCAACCCCTCACCCTATCTTCTTCCTCAGGCCACCCCAAGCCAAAATAACTGCCCAGAAACACTCCCCATACATCATACAATCAAAATCACTCATCAAACATCATTTATATCACAAGAATCAAGCAAATTGAATCAAAAACATTTTCACGGGCAAAGTTTCAGAACATCATAAAATGCTTATTTCTCAACCATTTTCAATTTTAAACACATCGGGATGATCAGTGCAACACATAGAATCAATTTATAACAAGAAAAAGAGGTTCTGGAAAAAGTGTTCTTGAAGGTTACCTGAACTGAGCTTCTTCAAAATGGAGCTTTATGGGCCTCTCCCTTGTGCAAATCAACTCCTCTGGTCCTCCTTGTGCTAATGGAATGCTTGGATGAGGCTTATAGTGGCTGGTTTGGAGGTTTCAGTTCTGATAAAGCAGGAATCGTGTTTTTGTTTCAGGGTGATTCAGGCCATGGTGAGGGGTGGGAAGTGATCCTTGAGGTATATGGAGTTGAATGGTGAAAGTATTTTTGAGTTTTGATGGCTGGTTTGAGAGAATCGAAGAAGGGAAGGTTTATGGAATTTTTTAGCAATCTGAGTTCTTGGATATTTCAGGCTTGTGTGTTGTGTGAAATGAGCTCCATAAGATTAGTATAGGCCAATGAGAGTGCTCAGAAAGTGGGTGGTGGCATAGTGTGATTGGTATGGGCCAAGTTGCAAAAATGTCAACTTTGTGTACTTGAGGTATGGGCATGGTGTAGAGCTGGCTTTAGGGGATTCTTGGCCTCAGCTTGATTCATGGATGGCCCTAGGATTATTTGTATGCAGCTGGAACACTTGGATCAAGAGTTGCCATAGTTTTTGCAAAGTTATGCATAATTGTCATTTTGAGATTTCTTGAGAATCAAGCCATTAAAACTCTAGGTTCAAAGTCCAATTCTGATCTTTTGAAGTTGCTTTGACATGTTATGATGCATAGAAGTTGATTAGAGGTCATGAAATGGCTTGGCAAGTGAAATTGCAAAATTCCCTCTTTGGCATGAACTTGAAAATTATAGGATTTTTGCCAACTTTGAAAGGCCATATCTTGAGTTCTAGGATGAATCAAGACATGTTCTTGTACTTTTTGAAAATGGGAAGACATAATCTACAAATTTCATGCCCAAGAATTTTTCATTTGAAGCATTTTTGGTCATGAAAGAATAGGTTGAATATCTTTCCCAAAATGGAAAGTTTCCATTACAAGTCATTTCCAAAAATAGCAAGTTTGCATTTGGCTCAAAATTCTTCAACTTTGTGAATTTCCAAACACTTCTAAGATCAAATATAGATCGTAGAGACTCAAAATGATGATGATGACCCCTTGGTACCCATGATAGAAGCCTCAGATGCCCTGATTTTGCCTTTTCTTGCTCAAGAAGTTACCCAATGATCAGATGACTTCCACAGTGAATTTCTTCATCAAATTTGGTATACATGATCCTTATAACATATTAAGACCATTAGAAACAAGAATGACCAACAAATTTGGGATTAAGGCCTCTGAAACCAAAACCCTAATTTTAGGTCATTTGTGCAGGAAATCTTCAGTCTGCCTTTATGCCTTTGCCATGCCTTGTGATCCCTTGACTTTTATGAACTTTGGGGAGCATATTATGATCATGTAACACACATGGACCCTCTGGGTAAGCTTCAAGACCTTGGGATGAGCTCAGATCACTTCTTGGATTGCTCAGATCACAAACCCTAGATGCAGATGAAATGGACTATGCAGATGAAACAAATATGCAATATGAGATGGTATGCTTATGATTATGCAAGAAAGATCACAAGCCAAGGTGTGAGGAAAAGTGAGGGAAAATTTGGGGTGTTTATATTGTGTTACTTCCAAACAACTCTTGTCCTCTGATAGAAGACAATTCCCTTTGCATTGCTGCAAACTATTCTTGGAATTCATTTATTCTTTCATTGATTGTTCCCCTTTCACTTGGAGCAGGAGGGTACTTGCAAACGTTTGGGGTAATGTGTATCAGCTGAGGTGGTACAGTCATTATTGTTGTTGGAGCTTCAGTGACCGGGAGTTTGTAACCTCCATGTACGAAATTTCCCGTTCTTGCTAGTTCATCTTCAAGAGTTCGATGTTTTTAAACTTTAAGCTGAGACGGTCCTACGGTGTTTCTTAATTCTTCTGAGAGTCGCAGATCATATCCTTCCAGCATAAAACCAGGTGGCATGTGTAATACCCTAAAATTTGCCCTCTTATTTATTGCTAACCTCAAGTGTTTTATGCTTCATCATTTCGCATGATCGTCCAAGCATCGCATCGCATTCAATAATTAAAAAAACAAAATAATAAAAAAAAATCATGATCATTTGCATGTGCATGAGGCATGTGATCGAGCGAGGCTTGTCAAGCATTGAAGTTCAAGAAGGGAAATAATATCACAAAAATAATCCAAGTCATTCTCAGGCTAACCCATCAAAAGAATGAAAAAATCAAGTTTTTCATTCGTTAACCGGTTAACGCATATGGTTAACCGGTTAACGGGGGCGAAGTTTGGGTAAAACCTTCAAATTTTGGTTGCTATTCATTTTTCCCTCCACATTCCTTCTTCATTTTTTCCACTTTGTTTCACATTTCATTTCACTTGGATTTTTCTACCACCTTCTAGATCTTTCAACACTCTTCCAAGGAATATTCCAAGGAATGTTCCCTAAGACCTAACCAACTTTAACTAACTCCATACCTAAGTCCAAACCTAACCTAATGCCCAAGAAAGCTCCATACCCAAGCCTCATGCCAAGCCTACCCTATATATAAGTCCTAATAACTCCAAAGCAATGGGTCCAACTTCATTTTTCATCATTTCACTTTCCAAATCTCTCATTTTTCTCTCAATTCTCCTCCATTTCCAAATTCTCCAAAGCTTCTCCATAGAAGTTCTTCAAGTTTTTCATTGAAACTTGAAGAACTTGAAGCTAGACCTTCATCAATCATCAAATCCCTAGCTTATTGAAGAAAGTGCTTCTATTTTTGGATTAATTTTGGCTTATTGGAAGTGATTGTGCAAGTGTTCATCAAGAAGCATCATCAACCGCATTTATATTGTGCGTTCGTGGATCTTTGGTTTTTCTTCTTCGCTTGCGTTTCTATCTACACTGCAACACTCACCAAAGAAATCCTCCGCTTTGTTGGTTGGTAATTCGAAACCACTTCGCGTTTAATTTATTCTCTTCATTTCTCTGTATGGTATTCTTCGATTGCGTGTCTTTTGATTGTGTTTGCTTACATTTTGATCGCTCTATGATTTGTTTATGTTTTGATTGCGTTTTGCTTATTTTGATCACTCATAGCTAGAATTGTAGCTTAATTTAGGTTCTAATAGGTGTTAGAAGACCTTAGTTAAGTGAAAAATTTGTGCTAACATGTTCATGTATGTGTTAGGGGTTTTTAGAAGTAGGTTTGAGACCAAAAATGCTTCTGCATAACTGAATTTTTGCATTTTGTTCAGTGTTAACCGGGTAACGCATATGGTTAACCAGTTAACACGTTGAAAATTGCCTCTGTTTTGAAAATTTGAGGGTGTTAACCGGTTAACCAATACCGTTAACCGGTTAACGTTGTGTGAACTTGGAAAATTTGTTTATTTTCGTTGCATGTTTGCATTGCGTTGTTCCTTGATTGTTCATATAGTAATAGATCATGATTTTAGGGAATTTTCAAGACCACTTTAGGTGCATGATTCCATCATTTCGACACGCGTTTCATTACTTTTGCATATTTTGTGCTCATTTGTTCATCAATGCATCAATTGTTTTGTACATGTTGTTGCTAGGTTCAAATGCATCAATTAGCATGTAAATAAATGTTTCATATGCTGTTTTGCATCATTCTTGTGGTACATGCAAGTTCTTAATTGTTTGTGTGTTAATGCCATGCCATTAATTCTTGAAAAAAAGCACATGATCACATGTATACATTCTTGCATTTTGTTTGCATCTTTGATCACAATTCTTTGATACCAGTTTTGTTTTTGCATCAAGTTATATGTTCATTTTGTTTATCTTTGTTGATGTATGCTCCCACTTTGTTGCTTAAGTGCTTATTTTCTCAAAACTTGAAAATGCATATTTGTTGCATAGTTGTCTTTGTGCATTCTTTAATGAATAACTCATTGTGAATAATCATGTCCATAATCCATGTTAATCTTGCATTTTAATCCCATTTGATCATGCTTTGTAATGTTTGTGCATTGTTTGCCACTCATTTTGTGCATAAAATGAAAAACAAATCAAATCTGTCTTGCATTCCATAGCTGTCTTTTCTTGCAGTAGCTGTAAAATGTATGTTGATTGTTGCATTTTCACACTTTTCATACCTGTTTTGCATGCTGATTGCTACCTGTAAAAAGATGTTTGTATTGTACATTGCATTTCATAGTTGTTTGTGCATTTAGGAGCTGCAATAAGCTGCTGTATTTTTTCTTTGCATTTATTTTGTAGGTCCTCTAAACATTGGATTGAATATAGTTTAGGTCCTAGATCCCTTAGGAATTGTTTGGTAATGGCTTACCTCATTTCTTATTCATGTTTATCATGCTAACCCTTGTTTTGTAGGGAGGTAAAGGTAAGTTCACACAACTTTATCCTTTTAATTCCGTTATGCTTTCAAAGTGTATTAGCATTTTTGTGTTTAACCTTCACAACTTCTTGCTAATCCCTTTTAGAATCAACTTAACTTCCTTAGGAATCAAGTTGTATTCTACTCCTTTTCTTTTCGTTCTCGCATTAGGAATAGAAACCGCACTAACCTAGGTTCATCCACGCATGATAATACTTAGGATAATTAGTCTTCCCCTTAGACTTTTGGCCTTTGGTTCGCTTTTTCTTTCTTTCTCATCTCAAAGAAGAGTAAAAAACACCTAATAAAGGTTGGTCTTCTTGTACGACACGAGACTTTGTCGTGTGTTACTTACACAAGTCCTATTCCAGGGCGAGGTGTAAGTCATCTACCACGATGAACAAGTCTTAGTATGAGTAGGTTCACAAACAATCTCATAAAACACTTACTTAAAAGACGGTAAACAAACAACACTCGTCTTTTCCTTCGGGAATTCTTTTCTCACCTCACTCACTCTCAACGCAAACTTGCGATGACTTGTCTCATTTGCAAGACGGTTACGCACTCGTGTCAAATGAGCCTACAACACCTGAGCATAGACATACGCAATTCAGCTCTAAAAAACATATAAATAGTTTTTGCCTTTGTTAGGTGAACTACGTCGACTCTGATCCTCATATTCCCGATGAGGTACGTAGGCAGCGGGGTAGGGCTTGTTCGAGCACACTCTTTGTTTTCCCTACTTTTTCCCCCTTCCTTTTCGATCTCTTTTCCAATTGCATGTCTCACTTCCTTTCCAGTCAGCGTAGATCCCGTCGAGTACGGCGGACGGTCTGGGATGCTAATACATTCCCATGTCGTAACCGACTCCCGAACCCAGATCTTCAGTTTGCAGGACCTCGTCCTTTTCCTTCTTCCTCAGGTTTGTGCAGCATTACCTTTCTCGTTCCTTTGGGATAAAAATGACTGACTGGCGACTCTACCTTTTCCGCGCCACTTTCGCATTTGTACTAGGATAAAAATCCCGGGAGCGACAGTTGGCGACTCTGTTGGGGATCAAACCCAGAATCTTTGATTTCCCTTATAGAGTCAATCTTAGCACCTATTTGTTTTTGTTTCTTTAGGTGTTTACCTGTGTGTTGTTGTGTGTTTATTTACTTTTTTATTTACAGTTTTCACTTAAAAACATTTATTTACCGCTTTCAGTATTTACTTTCCATGCATCATATATACTAGACTGTGTTGGTTTGCATTCTTTCTGTGGGTGGGAGTTACTGTGAGATAAGCTAACTACCCAGCTTGACTGCACCACAGGATTAGCATGGACAGACATTGTACTCGCAAGGTTACGTGATAAGTGGCGATGTGTTCCATACCCAGATTGCGACCATCTTGGAACTATCTTGTGTGGGGGTTTTGCTCCACTTCAGGGTACGACCTCGATAGTTATGTGCATCTGGTGACCAATCTTCGAGGACCTTAGTGGAAACACCCCTCTCCAGTGATGACAGTGGCAGACCACATTTGTTGGAAAACCCACTCGCATTCGAGGGTCCACTGGGAACTTTCATAGGATGGCCTGGTTCTCTCATAGGAATCCAGTTAAAGCAAATTGTTTGTGCGACGATATTATTGTATCCCAAGGGCTGAATATACTATTGTTTCTCGATTCAGTGCTTGAAGCAGGGGAGTTATGAGGGATGCTTGTTTCCTTGGACTCACCTGAGACCTCCCTGAGTAGTACATAATGCCAAACCGATTCCATGATTTGGTCATGAGCTATTTCTCGGAGACGGTGAACGTATTATTATTGCTCGGCTTTGAGAGTTCGTGATGTTGACCTGAATAGCACACCCGCAAGATTGGGAGAGGTTTACAGGTTTGCAGGAACCCTGGAACTTCCAACATACCCACTTTGCCAGTATTGTTCAGTATTATGATCTGGTTCTTTGGTTCCTTAGTTCTGAGATCCGGGATTCCTGTTCAGAGGAACTGTTATTGTGATGTTGTGACCTTGCACCGACACGTGATTATATGCTTGACACATCACAGACACGTCACAGCATGCCTTGCATTGCATAAGCATCGTGACATCATTAATCATTGTGTTCTTTTTCATTCTCAGGGTTTATACTACTCCTGGTTCCTGGTCATACTTCTACTTCAGAATGGAAGACATCAGAAAAAGGACTGTGCACTACAAATTCTTCGACCCCAAAGTGGATCTGCTCAACCAGATGGTGTCTCTTATTACCCCGGGTCAGTTGGGATACTTCAAGGAGAGATTATGTGATATTCTGGATTTGGTAGTTGATCTGGATAATTCTCAAAGGAGCGTCATTCATACTCTATTGCAGTACTATGACCCACGGTTCAGATGTTTCACCTTTCCTGACTTCCAATTGGGCCCACTGCTTGAAGAGTATTCTGAGATTTTGGGGGTGCCAATCCGAGATCAAATTCCCTTCAACTCAGAGATGACTAGACCGACTCATTCTGACATTGCCAAAGCTCTTTATTTGAGCTCATCTGAAGTGTCTGACAATCTGACTTCAACCAAAGCGGGGGTGCTTGGTTTCTCTCTAGAGTTTTTGGTTAGAAGGGCAGGAGAACTGGCTGCAGCTGATAGATGGGATTCAGTTTGTGTTATTTTGGCTTTGTCTATCTACGGGATTATCTTGTTTGCTGATATGGATAAGTTCGTAGACATGAGCGCCATTCATTTGTTTGTACTGAAGAATCTGGTACCCACTTTCTTGGGTGATCTCTATTATTCAGTGCATTACAAGAACGAGAAAAGACGGGGTGGTTTGGTTAAGTGATGTGCTCCCCTTTTCTACAGATGGTTTATGAGGCACCTACCTACCACTAAGGTCTTCACTGATCCTAATACTGTTTGGGCCCAGAAACTGAGTACGTTGTCTGCCAGAGAAATTAGATGGTTCACTTTGAGGATGAAAGGGAAGAACTTCATCGCTAGTTGCGGAAACTATCTCAATGTGCCTTTGTTAGGAGTATCGGGGGTATCAAATACAACCTCATTCTCTTAAGAAGACAGTTGGGGTATGCTCTCAAAGAAGTCCCCGATGAATCAGAGTTGTTCCAGACTTTCTATTTCTCGGCAAAGAATAATCTTCCATTGGTCAGGAAGGTTGCAGGCTCCTGGAAATTGATTAGAAGGAAGGGAACAACGTGCTTGGGTAATAGCAATAACCAAATGTTCCCCGAATTTGAAGCCTGGATAAGGGAGAAAGCCCAAGTGTCTCTAATCCCTTTTTATGCACCAGTTCCACCTCTTGCAACTGTGCCTTTGGAGGATTATCAGAAGCTGGAGGCTTTGGTCCAACAGCTCAGAACTGAAAACCAGGACGCTCACAACTCTTGTCAGAAGCTGAAGATTCAGAACCAGGAGCTAGAAGAGAGAGAGCTTATCAGGCTGAAGAGTTGGTCAGGCTCAAGCAGCAAGACTTTGAAGAACGAGAGCTCTACTTCAAGAAAAGGGGTTTAACTTAGATCCACGGGGAAGGACAGTTCCAGAAGGATAATAAAGCCATAGATGAAGCTAACGAAGTTGTGACCCTTTGGCAAGAGAAGTGGAAAGACCACCTGAGAAAGAAGAAAGAGGCAGAGATCGTGTACAAGCTCAAGATCAATGGCCTTTAAGAGACTTTGAACGAGCAGGGAGAGCTGCACCAGAAAGCCCACCAACAACGAAGAGACCACCTTCAGAAGATGGCCAACATCCAGAAGGAGATAGAAGAGTTGAAGCTTCGGGCTGATATCAAGAAAGTCAAGGTTGAGCCGGGACCTGGCAAGGAAAAGGAGGAGGTATTCCTACAACAGATCAATGAATTGCATGCTTCATTCGATCTAAGGGATCTTCTTATCCAGAAGCTCATCCAGGAGCCGAATCATCCAGACATTGCCCATCTGTTCCAAGCCGTCAAGCGTCTTAGCTGGAGGCTGCAAGACATGGAACTTCCTAGGGTTTAGTCTCATACTCTTGTATCTGGATTACCCATAGGCTTGTTGTAGGATTCCTCTTTTCTTTACTTTGCTTTGTTGTATGAATTGGCACCCTTCGGGGACGTTGTTATATTTAGATTCCAGTTTATGATATGCTCGACTTGATATGAATCTCTAGTTGTTATCTTTTACAATGACGCGAGCTAATAAGCACCAATTATCCACGATTGTCATCTTATTTGAGCATCATGCGGGGTTTTCTTCCCTAAAATATGAAAATATCTATCTGAATTCTCGAATACCGGAACGGGAACGTAAAAAACCTTGAGAATGAAATGAACATAGCATCACATGCATATCATTTGCATTTTTTCTTTTGCGGGTTTTCCAGGGTTCTTAACTTATGTGAACTTGTAGGAAGGATTGCGAGAGCCACCAAGACTCATCTTCTCAGGCACAATATACCATAACACCGGTACGCTACCCGTCGGAATCAGAGGAATTTCATAGATATCGTGCAGACAGAACTGAATGAGCTTCGCACTCATATGGGGGAGTTCATGACAATGATGCAGGGTATAGCTCTTGGGCAGCAAGAGATGAGGGCTACTATGCAAAGGCTTAATCCCCCACAGACAGATCGTTCAGTGGTGACCTTGGACGCTCAAGGAAATCTAGTCAATGACAATATTGTTCCACCTGTGGTGAACCGGCCTCCAACTCTAGAGGCCGTTGGCCCTACTCCCGTACTCGTGTAGGACTGACAGGAAGATCAGTTCACCATAGTCAACGAAGATATGGGGTTTGGTACTAGAGCTAATAATCAAGACTTTTAGATGTTGGCTGAGAAGGTGAGGGCCTTGGAATGCAGAGATACTCTTGGTATCGATGTTTCTGATATGGGCTTGGTTTCAGGAGTGGTTATCCCTCCAAAGTTCAGACCTCTAACTTTCGACAAATACAACGGCAACTCTTTCCCTAAGACTCACTTGCAAGCCTTCTATCGCAAAATCGCTGCACATACCAAGGACGGGAAACTTTGGATGTATTACTTCCAGGACAGCCTTTTTAGGGGCTCGCTGGAGTGGTACATGAAGCTGGAAAAGTATTTTGTCTGCAATTGGAAGGAGCTTAGGGAAGCCTTTCTCAAGCAATACCAGTATAACATCGGCATGGCTCCCAGCTGAACTCAACTTCAAAGCCTGTCTCAGAAAAGTTCTGAAAGTTTCAAAGACTACATGTAGAGGTGGCGCGAGGTGTCGCTCCCTGGATTTCCATCCTAGTACAAACGCGAAAGTGGCGAGAAAAAGAGGTAGAGTCGCCAGCCAGACATTTTTATCCCGGAGGAACAGGGATGGTAATGTTGCACAAACCTAAGAAAAGAAAGGAAGCACAAAGGTCCTGCAAACCAAAGAAACTGGGTTCGGGAGTCGGTTACGACCTGGGAAGGTATTAGCACCCCAAATATTCCGCCGTACACGACGGGATCCACGCTTGCAAAGAAATTGTTTCAAAGGGTGAAGAAAATGAAAGCTTCTGCAAAAGAAAAGGAACTAGATCTGGATAAAATAAAATAAAAGGGGAAAATGTAGGGAAAATAAAAGAGTGCTCGAACGGGCCCTATCCCGCTGCCTACGTACCTCATTTGGACATGAGGATCAAAGACACCGTAGTTCCCCTAACTAGGGGTGGAAAAGATTACTTGTGTGTTAAGGCTTGAACTGCCTATGTCAATTCTCAGGTGTTGTAGGCTCGGACGACGAGTGTGTTACCGTCTTGCAAAGTGACAAATAGTAGCAAGTTCATACGATGAAAGTGAAGGTGATGAGAAAAGAAGTCCCGAAGGAGAGACACTTATTCTTTGTCCAGTGTTTTTTAGAGTTTTTTGTGAGTGTGGCACAAGGACGTGAAGGCAAATCCTTTCTTAAGGAATATGTACTTATTACCACATCCCAAAATAGAATGAGTAACAAGTCCACCAAGAATGAAGAAAATCCTTAAACTTGTTTTCTGAGATTAGGATTTAAATTCACTAACTTGTTTGTATTAATAAGTGTTTTTGTGAATTAAAGTGAAGAAGTGTTTCTTAGTTTTTCTTTGAGATAATGACAAAAGGGAGAGATCACCTCAACTATTATTAATGTTTTTTAGATTTTTGTTTTGAGATGAGAAGAGAAAGAACCAATAAAGGAGCTTAAAGGTAAAAAGACTAATGGGGAAAGTCTAACCCTAAAGTTATCATGCAAAGATGGACCTAGGTTAGTGTGGTTTGAACTATATCCTAATGGAGAAGAAGGAAAGAAGAAAAGAAAGGAAGAAGAAGAAAGCTAGAATACAACTTACTCCTCTAAAGGAGATATGTTGCTTCCAAAGGGGGAAAAAGAAGTTAGACAAGTGATGGCATAAAGAACATCTCAAACACAAGTTAAGAAAGCATTAAAATAAAAAGGGAAAAGAATTAGAGATGTGGGAATTTCATCCACACATCTCACTTACCAAAGCCCCTGAAATGGTTAGAAGTGCTCACAAATGATAAAAGCAAATAAAACCAAATGAAATAAGGGCAAGAAAATGATCATATAAAGCCACTACAAACAGAATTCAAACTTCACATCCAAGTACTAAGACCAAGCACACAACATCATATAAGAAGTAGAGCAAAAAATCACAAACAACTAGCAAAGAAGTATGGGAGAAATTGTATGAAGACATGAAATTAAAATGAATAACCAGTGAAAACATTGATAGGTGAAGCTAAAACCAGAACCTAAACATATTTAACAAATGCCTAAAAAGAAAATCTAAACATTAATTGAAGCAAACAAACATATGGGAAGTCAAGTGGGAGAAGCATGATGAAGTTAAAGGTGAAGTGAAGCATGCATAAGGATGTGTAACCTAAAGCACAAGCAACTCAAAGAAAACAAAGTTGTGATCCACCTATCAAGCCCAAGAGCATATACACATGTTAAATGAACCTCAAACAACCTATGGGAGTTGGCACAAGTACCCTCCTAACCTAAAAAGCAAGCATTCATCAAGAAAGAACTCAAATTAGAGCAAGCAAGTAAGAAAATTCATATCAAATGACAAAAGCAATCAAAAATTCTACAAACAAGCACAAAGTTCCTCAGATCTATAAAGTCAACATACCAAAAGGAGAGGTTCACAATCAGAAGCAAACTATGGTAATGGAAGGCATACATGACAATTAGGGTTTTGAACCTTACACTCAAAGCAACTTGACAAAATCTAATCATACAAATCCAAAAATTATGAAATAAATCAAGCATAAACTTCATCATGTTATAAATCCAGAGCAAAAAGAATCAGATCCAAACTCAATTCCATGTTCAAGATAGAAAAAATACAAGTCAGCATGTGAATTAAAAGAAATAAAATGAGGAAATTAAACTACCCAATTAATTCAGTCACGAAAATAAAAAAATAAATGAAAAATAAAAATGCACAAAATTAGAGAAAACTCAAATTAACATTCATGATTTTTTTGGTAATATTTAGAAGCTTCTAACTATTTTTAAAAATTGAAATCCAAACAATTAATAAAAAGAAATAAAAAATAAACAATGAGCAAAGGAGGTGCAGTAAGTAGCTAGAACTAGTTCAAAATAAATCCAGAAACCGGTGACCAGAGCCCTAGCTCCAGCGCCGGAAAACGTATCCTCAAGAACAAAACAACACAGAAACAACTCATAATCTCCAGATCTAACAATTCACACATGCTGATTAAGAATATGAACTCAGTTTTTCAAATAGATCATCATACAAAGCAAATCGAAGTAAAACATAATCATGGATCAAACTTTAAATCAACATTACAAGCTCAATTCTCACTCAAATTCAAAAATAAATAGATCAATGGACTCAGGGAAACATGAGGATCATAATGTGCACGCTTAATTTCAGTTTTAGATCTATGGATTAAAGGCTTACCTGAAGCTTGCAGAACACGAATTAGCTCGAGAGAGGCTTCCAAAAGGTGAAGATCAAAGCCTTAGAACCCCTCATTGTGAAATAAATGCAAGAGAGAGCTTGAGAACCTCTGGATCTTGGAATTTGACTTCAACTGCATTGTACTTGCACTTCAAGAAATCTGGAGATTCAGCTTCAATGAGAGGTGGATTTGTGACCTATGGAGCTCAAGGATGAAGAATATGTGATTGGTTTTTGGAAGGAGTAAGTGTATGAGGAGATTCGAAGAGAATATCTTGGAGTGAAAAAACTTGAGAGTGATGAAAATGTGATGAATTATGGTGATTCAAAGGCTTTGTTCACTTATATAGCATGTGTATTTTCACTGATTAGGGTTTGGAGAGAAATGCACGTGAGAAGAGTGTGATTGAGAATGAAATGCAAAATGGCATAAAGTTTGTGACCTCCCCTCTTGCTCGTGCTTTATCTCTCTCTTTTTCTTGTGCACATGTTGATCACACATCACTCACTAATCACCACTGAAATGATCTTGGCCATTGGATACACTTGTATCATGCCTTACTTGTGATTTTTCATTTTTGCAATTTATAGAATATCTCTTTATTCATGCACGATTTTTATGGTTTATCTTGAGACAAATACTCCTCATGCCTTTTTCTTGATGTTTATGATCAGCATTGACCCATAAGATAACTTGGAAATGGATTACAATGCATTTTGCAACTTGGTAGAAAATGGTATTTCATGTAAAACCCTAAAAACAAGCCAACTTCAAATGAGCATAACTTCTTAACCACAAATGCTATGGTGATGTTCTTGTACTTTTTGAAAATGGGAGATCATACCATACAACTTTTATGTTTGAAGAAAATCCATTTGGAGCCATCTTGATCATGAAAGAGGCCTTTGAATATTAGGGCAAAACTTACTAAAAAGAGAAACTTTCATTACAA
Source organism: Lathyrus aphaca (assembly GCA_963966055.1). NCBI lineage: Eukaryota > Viridiplantae > Streptophyta > Magnoliopsida > Fabales > Fabaceae > Lathyrus > Lathyrus aphaca. Next base: position 194,796,085 of record OZ014519.1, on the reverse strand, counting down.
GTCATTTGCCAAAAATGGAAAGTCTTTCAAAAACTCTTTATTCTTGATCTTTGAAGTCACCAAAGCTTCTCTTTGACCTTAAAAATATCCCTTGGCTTGAAAAATAGGATTGGATCCCTTGAATTCTCACAATTGACTTTTCAGATGCCCGGTTTGACCAGTTTCTTCCTTTACAAGTTACTGATGAATTGACTGGCTTCCTCAATGAGTTTTCTCACCAAATTTCATACCTAGGTTTAAAATATCAAATAAAAGCCTTTGACCACAAGAATTGGTCAAAGATACAAGAAAACCTTGCCCAAATACAAAACCCTAGTTTAGGATTCATCTGTGTAGAAGATTATTGCTTCCTTGATCTTCTAGTGATCTCTCACCCTTCTTGACTTTTGTATATGACTTTGAGCTTGTATATGATATGAGGACACCTTATGGAACTCTTGCATTGTCACTTGTCCTTTGTCTTGACTTGCAGAACCTCAAATTTCCAGATGATTGATCATATGCCCTATGCTAGAACATGTGAGTGTCATGCCTCATTTTTATATGCAAAATGCTAGGATATGGTATGCTTGTGATATGCTTATGATATGAAAATGATGTTAAAAAAGGAGAGGGCAAATTTGGGGTGTTACAGATGCCCCTATTCAAGCAACTGTTAATCTAAAAAGGACGAAAGCAACGATTGTCGGCCATTCGAGATGAACTGTGGTTGAATACCAAGAAGAACCGGAAATTTGCACTTTGCTGGAGAAGAAACGAAATGGGAAATAAACCCAATCCAAGATAGCAATTTTCTTGGGACCCTTGTTGTGATGAAGAGTAACTCAGAAACAAAGCCTTGTATAATCAAAATAGAGTAGACGAGCTCCCTTCAAACAAACCTATTACGCCAGGTGAATAAAAATCTAGGACGGACGAGCCCTCTTCATATATCTTGTGCAGATATATGGTTCTTAAGACGGACGAGTCTTCTTTGGATAACCTATTACGCTAGGAAACTGATAATGCACTTAAGCCTGTGGGATAGACATGCATAAATAGGATAGACAAACCCTCTTCATATACCTTGCATAGATATATGCTTCTAGGATGGACGATCCCTCTTCATAAATCTTTCTTAGATATGTGGTACTCAAGACGGGCAAGTCTTCTTCGGATAACCTGTTACGCCAGAACCGGTGAACATTTTGACGTTTAATCCCACCGTCAGGACTTCGAACCTCTTCAATACGGACGAGTATTGGATGATCATCAAGGAAACACGAACGAGTGCCCTAAGTTAATGATACAGATGAGTATCAGACGAAGATCAAAGAAACACGGACGAGTGCTTCAGGAAATGATACGGACGAGTATCAGCCACCGATACGGACGAGAATCGAAAAGGTATCAAACACGGACGAGTGTTTTCCAAAAGATAACACGGACGAGTGTTAAAGACAATACGGACGAGTATCGGAAAGGTATCAAACACGGACGAGTGCTTGAAAGTTGGGGAACTAACACAGACGAGTGTTAGGTGTGATACAGACGAGTATCAATGAAACGCTTGATTTGCAAAGAGAGTAACAACTTCGTAGGGGAGAATACTATATGTAGAACATTCTGCTGAGGAACTAAATCAAGATGATCTGTCGATGCTTGACTCTGGCTGAGGAAATGAACAACATCATGTGTTATCAGAAGGGCCAAAAATAAATTGGCAACTTCCTGGGGAATATTTCAACTTCCAAACACGAAACTTTGTGGGGAAATGCAAGACCTTCTGCTACCTGTTGGGAATACTTCATTGTTGACTCCACTTGGGGGAGAGAACTGTTCAACTAATCTTGAAGTTCTGTTGGGGTTAACCTCCACCTTGACTCAGCTGGGGAAAAGCTAAACGGGAACAGACCCCTATCATCTGCAAACCTGCAACAATAAAATTACATCCATATGCCCCGAGAAATTACATGGCATGAGTTAATCATCATATGTCACCTGTCGTTCAATGTGTTTGTAGATGTTTTCCTTTCGCACTTCATTCATAAAGCTACCAAGTTTAAATGCAATGTTCTTTTACCAAAAATTCGGACATTTTTTAAACAAAACAGATAAAAAAACAAGAGAAAAAGACTAAGCTTTTTGACTGAATATTCTTTTTATTGATGAGCCTCTGAATAGGCGAGAAATTACATCAGGAAGCAACCACCTGGAAAAAGGTAGTCACCACAAAATTGAGAAAAAGAAACTATCCTAATGGAAATGTACACGGCATTCCAATGAGTTTCCTTTCTGCTATGACCAGTATATCTTCACGATTTTTTGTTCATGCCCTTGCCTTCTGAATTGGAAGATGATATTGATTCATATCCTTCGGATATTGCCAGATTAACTGAGACGATGATGTGGTACAGATTACCTAGATCGCATTCATTCGCTTATTCCCTTATTTTGCGTGGATCGCCCTTTCGGGTTTTCAATCCACTGGGATACCCTTTTTTGCCTGAGTTGTCCAATGTGGATTTTCAACTCAGCGGGTGTACATCTTTTTTTAATTTGTTTTCCCTAACTTTTTCCCGAGCTTTTTATTTTGTTTTAAGCTCGTCGGGATGCCTTTTTTTTTGCTTGGACTTTAATTCTGTTTTTGTGTCCAGCGGGTCTTTTTATGCGAAGTATTTTTTAACTACGTCCGAGTTAACAGGGGATTGGAAGTCTTCACCATCCATAGTGTTGAGCATCAGTGCTCCACCAAAGAAAACTTTCTTTACTATGAACGGGCCTTCATAATTTGGAGTCCACTTGCCCCTGTGATCTGAACCTGGAGGAATGATTCTTTTGAGTACAAGCTCACCAACTTGGAACTTCCGAGTGCGTACTCGCTGATCAAAAGCTTGCTTCATTATCCTCTGATAAATCTGCCCATGACACACAGCTTCTAATCTCTTTTCATCAATTAGACATAATTGGTTATATCGGGCATGCACCCATTCAGCCTCATCAAGCTTGACGTCCATCATCACACACAAAGAAGGAATTTCCACCTCCACAGGTAAGACTGCCTCCATACCATATACTAGTGAAAACGGAGTTTCCCCAGTAGACGTCCTGACTGACGTACGATACCCATGCAATGCAAATGGTAACATATCATGCCAATCCTTACAAGTGACGACCATCTTCTGCACAATCTTCTTAATATTCTTGTTTGTTGCCTCAACCGTACCATTCATCTTTGGTCGGTAAGGAGAAGAATTATGGTGTTGGATTTTGAATTCCCGGCACAGTTCAACCATCATTTTGTTATTTAAATTGGAACCATTATCAGTAATGATTCGCTTTGGAACTCCATATCTGTAGATGATATCTTTCTTTAGAAATCGGGCCACCACTTGGCGAGTAACATTGGCATAAGACACTGCTTCGACCCATTTGGTGAAATAGTCGATTGCGACCAATATGAAACGATGGACATTCGAAGTAGTAGGCTCTATTTTCCCGATCATGTCAATGCCCCACATAGAAAAGGGCCAAGGAAATGACATGACGTTGAGCGGGCTTGGAGGTACATGCACCTTGTCTGCATAGATCTGACATTTATAACATTTGTGGGCATATGAACAACAGTCTGCATCCATTGTTAGCTAATAATACCCCGGCCTCAACAACTTCTTAGCCATTGCATGTCCCCCCTCATGAGTACCGAAAGACCCCTCGTGGACTTCCTGCATTAACATGTTTGCTTCCTGTTTGTCCACACATCTGAGAAAGACCATGTCAAAGTTTCTCTTGTACAAAACATCATTGGTGTTTAAGAAGAAACTAGCAGCAAGTCGCCTTAAGGTCTTCTTGTCATTGGAAGTTGCCCCATCTAGACATTCTTTGCTTTCTAGGAAATGCTTGATATCATGATACCAAGGCTTCTCATCAGACACCGCGTCTACAGAAAACACATAAGCTGGTACGTCAAACCTGGAGATGTCAATTTTAGGGACATAATTCCAACATATGACTTTGATTGATGAAGAGAGTGTGGCCAATGCATCTGCAAATTGATTTTCATCTTGTGGTATATATTGAAGCTTCACTGTTGTGAAGAACGTCAATAGTCTTCTGGCATAATCCCTATAAGGAATTAAATGTTGGTGTGTATACCATTTGTCGGTAATCTGATTTATCACGAGGGCAGAGTCTCTGAATACATCGAGGGTCTTAATCCTGAGATTAATAGCCTCTTCTATTCCCATAATGCACGCCTCGTATTCCGCTTCAATGTTGGTGTAACCAAAAGTGATTCTGGCAGCGAAGGGAAAATGAACACCTTCGGGAGTAATAAGAACAGCACTAACTCCACGTCCATTGATATTGACTGCCCCATCAAACATCAACTTCCATTTGGATTCAGGGTTTGGCCCCTTCTCCGGAAGTGGTTCCTCGCAATCTTTTGCTTTGAGGTACATGATGTCCTCATCAGGGAAATCAAATCTCATTGGCTGATAATCGTCTTCAAGGGTTTGCTACTCAAGATAGTTTGAAAGTATACTTCCCTTGATGGCTTTTTGAGAAGTGTATTGAATGGCGTACTCTGTCAGCACCATCTCCCATCTAACAACCTTTCATGTTAACACTGGTTTCTCAAAAAATGTATTTAACAGGATGCATCTTCGAAATTAACAGGGTTGTGTGGGTCAACATGTACTGTCTCAGTCGGCGAGCAGCCCATGCCAAAGTGTATCAAGTATTCTCGAGCAGTGAATAACGGGATTCACAATCGATAAACTTTTTGCTAAGGTAGTATATTGCATGCTCTTTTCGACCTGACGCATCATGTTGGCCTAGAACACACCCCATTGACCCTTCTAGCACAGTTAAATACATGATTATTGGCCTTCCTGGAACTGGAGGCATTAGAATTGGAGGTTCCTACAAGTATTCTTTTATCTTTTCGAATGCTCTTTGACAATCTTAATTCCACCTGACCGCCTGTTCTTTTCTCAATATCTTGAATATTGGTTCACATGTGGTTGTTAGGTGAGATATGAACTGAGCGATGTAGTTCAATCTCCCCAAGAAACTACGCACTTCTTTTTCAGTTTGCGGTGCAGGCATGTCTTGTATTGCTTTAACCTTTGCATGATCTACCTCAATTCCTTTTTTACTAACAATGAAACCCAGCAATTTACCATAACGCACCCCGAAAGTGAACTTGTTTGGATTTAACCTCAAACGATATTTTCTCAATCTTTCAAACAATTTCTGGAGGTTAACCAAATGCTCTTCTTCATCACGGGACTTGGCAATCATGTCATCCACATAGCACTCAATTTCTTTATGGATCATGTCATGAAACAGAGTCACCATTGCCTGTTGATATGTTTCCCCGACGTTCTTCAAACCAAAGGGCATGACCTTATAGCAGAACGTTCCCCGAGGGGTAATGAACGTTGTCTTCTCCATGTCTTCCGGCGCCATTTTGATCTGATTATAACCGGAAAAGCCATCCATGAAGGAGAATACCGATAATTGTGATGTATTATCCACCAATACATCAATGTGAGGTAGTGGGAAATCGTCTTTTGGGCTTGTTCTATTCAAATCTCGGTAATCAACGCACATTCGGACCTTGTCGTCCTTCTTCGGTACAAGTATAATATTAGCTTCCCAGGGTGGGTAACTAGTCACGGCAATGAAATCGGCATCCCATTGCTTCTGAACCTCTTCTTTAATCTTTAATCCCATGTCAGGACGGGTTCTTCTAAGCTTTTGCTTAACAAGAGGGCAATCTTCCCTCAATGGCAGCTTATGGACAACGATGTCAGTATCCAAACCTGACATATCTTGATATGACCAAGCAAAGATATCCACATACTCTTGAAGCATGTCAGTCAATTCTTCCTTTACCTCGGCCTGCAGACTGGCCCCGATCTTAATTTCCCTCTTTACGTCTTCAGGCCCAATGTTGATGACTTCAAGCTCTTCTTGATGAGGCTTAACAACCCTTTCCTCTTGTCTCAATAACCTGGCTAATTTTTCGGGGAGTTCACAGTCTTCTTCAACCCCTTCGTCAGCATGGTAGATTGGATTATCAAAGTCATACTTGGTCATAGCAGAAGAGTTATAAGAGAAATTCGGATGATCGACTCTGCACAAGGGATGTGCTTATTTCAGATTCAGCTTTTATGAAAATGAACAAGGCCAAAACAAAAGAAAACATTGCCATTTATATATTTTTTTGTGAAAAATTTAAAAGAAAGAAAAGGAACTCAATTTGTATGAAAAATGTCCTTTATTCATGGTAAAATTAACTGCATAGAATGCAATGGTGGCCCTACAATGGGTCCATACACCTTGGGCAGAGTGTAGAACTTGACATGCAAATGAATAAAAGGAAAACAGGAAAAATTACTCTGTTGGACCGATAACTTGGATGATCTCCTCAGCAAACAAGTTTTGCAACTCTTCCCCGGGAGCACATGGGCGCACCCAGTTTTCCAGGTCACTATCAGCATCGTCATCCATAGCACACACATGGTTGGGATCAATCATCCTAGCACTTGTGAAGTTCATTTCCTTGTTGTTTTGGGACCATCCAGCCTGCCCCGGTTGGTAACCAATACCAAACTTATCATCCTTCTTCTCAACCTTTAGCAACCTGCCCCAGCCTTGGGCCTGCCCTGATTGTACCACTTCTTTAGCCTGCTTATACGAAGAGATAGAAGTTCCCTATTTTTCACTTCTCTGGAACATGGAGGTGGGAGAGACTGAGCTAACATTTACTGCTTCAAACGCCTGGCATAGGGTTTCATGGATTTTGCCATCCATCTGAACATACTTAAATGTAGACAGGTGGCTAACAAAAATATCTTTCTCTCCACAAACAGTAACCACCTATCCGTCCACCACATACTTTAGCTTCTGGTGAATAGTAGACGTCACGGCTCCCACAACATGAATCCAAGGATGTCCCAACAAACAGTTGTAAGCTGGTTGAATGTCCATCACATAGAAAATACATTTAAATACATGTGACCCTATCTTCACTAGTAACTCCACTTCCATGAAAACAGACCTCTGAGAGCCATCAAAAGCCTTTATAACTAAATCAATGGGTCGGAGAATAAGACCATCCACCTCCAATTTCATCAGGGCCTTCTTTGGCAGCACATTTAGGGAGGAACCTATGTCAACCAGGACGTGTGACAGAACAGTGCCTTTGCACTCCATGGTGATGTGCAAATCTTTGTTATGGTTCATTCCTTCAATTGTAAGGTCTCTGTCAGTAAAACCTAGCCCATAACTAGCGTTTACATTGGCCACTACTGCTTCTAATTGATTAATGGTAATCTCCTGAGGCACGTATGCCAACTGCAACACTTTTAACAGAGCTTCCCTATGTTCTTGCGAGCACATCAACAGTGATAGTATGGAACTCTTGGATGGTGTTTGGTTCAATTGCTCCACTATTTTATAATCTCTTTTCTTTATAATCCTCATAAATTCTTCTACTTCTTTCTCAAAGACATTCTGATCAGCAGTCGGGGTTACAACCTCCTCGGTAGCTACTTGTTTTCCTTTAGCTCTGGCAGCTGCTTCAACTTCATCATTGCTCCAGAGAGTCTGTGGAGAAAACAATTGCCCACTTCGAGTGAAGACACATAAGCCTCCAACACTGGAAACAACAGGATTTATCATTACTGGCTTATCTTCCACTTTTGTCCTTGTACATAAACATCTGACCCGTAATGCCACGACACAACTTTATCATCATCATATGGTACGGGACCATTTATAGTAATTGTAACAGGACTTACTTCCTGTGGAACATAGATGGTAACAGGTTCCCTCCGGACTGGGACTGGCATATCAGCAGGGTCATAGAAGATGGTCACAATAGAGACACAGTCGCTTTGTTTGTTAACTTTGTGAAACTGTAATGACCCTTCATTTATCAAACTTTGCAGCCCAACTCTCAATTTATCACGGCCATTAATAGAAACCTCACATTCTTCGCAATCAAAATCACATCCCGGAAACTCATATCCTCTTAATAACCTTTCCTTCACAAACAAGAGGGGAGTCCGCACATCCTTTACATCCAGAATCAAATTCAAATACTCTCTGTAACACCCATTTTTCCCATTTTCAAAATTAACATAAGTTCTCATTAAAAATCAAATTCCTCTAACAAAGCGAGTGATTACTCATCAAAATCAAACAAACAATTCATTTTAATTCATAACATAAGCCTCGGAAATAATAATTTCAACATTAACGTGCTTAACAACTCAATAATCCAAAATCATAAAACTATTCTTCTAGTTTATTAAATCGATACGTAACTATCACAAGGTCTAAAAATATAATTAAAATAAAACAAGTGATCAAAATCCCCATTCCCGTTACGTATCAGAGCTCCTAGGACTCGAACAAACAACACCAAACACTTCTCAGGTACCTGGGTTATCTGTACTTTTGAAGAAGCACAGACGCCATAAAACAACAAAGGGGTGAGAAACAATTTCATATTATAATGGTGAAAATAACATATACTAAGAAGTAATTCACACACACACCAATCATAACATACAACATCAATCATTCATTCATATCAATGCAATGTGACTTAATACACAATGCAAATGCGGTACCGACTTCATCAAATGTCCATCGATTCGGACCGGATGCATCGTTTACGCTCCTACTAAGAGACGATCATCCCCCACCCATTGATTCCCAATGAATCCGAACAATCACTTACGCTCCATCTGAGACGTGATTATTCCTCCCCAACATGTATGCGTATGCAACAACTCGATTATACATACATTATCATCACCACATATGGTTACAATCATAACAATACGATCCTCAGGATCTTCATCAATTATCAATCATTTCATAATATAAATTTGTACTAAACATCTAGCATACATCAACACAATCAACATAGTTTAGTTCATCAATAGTAACTCCTACCATTCGTACAATTATCTAAGATTCATTCACTAAGTTTTGGTCGTCAAGTCCTATAATTACTACTAACATTACTTTCAATACCTTAGTCTACAGATGTGAGCCTAAACTAAAAGGATAGATTAAATCGGACTTGAAAACAACCCAAAAGTTTCAGATGCAGAGGACAGACACGGCCTCCCGTGTCCCCTGACACGGCCCCGTGTCAGGTGGTCTGAGGCGTGCCCCTAAAATCCCACTTTTCCTCATTACAGAAGGGTGACACGGCCCGTGTCACACCCTCTGAAGTAAATAGTTTCCAAAAGCCACCAAAATCTTCTTCCCGTGGCCTAACACGGTCACACGTGTCGTGTGACACGGCCCGTGTCAGGTGGCCTGCATCAAAAAAATCCAGTTTTCACACAAACTTCACTTTCATCCCTATTCTACACCAGCACGAGTTCAGTTTATTTTAATTCACTTTTAGCATCTTAAATAGTCCAATTGACATACTTATTACCAATTTGTACCTCTAACATCAAACAACTATCTAACCTAACTTTTATAGATCAAATTAGTGAAAAATTATAAGTTCTCTTCATCTTCTCCAATCATCCAATATCATCCACCTTCATAATCCCAATTCACATAATACACACATACCCAAGTAATTCAACATTAAAACTCCAAACATATACAAACAATCATCACACTATTCACAATTATATCAGGGATTCATCAAATTCACTCATAATTTAGCATCAAGATTCATATATACATAATCCATTATCATACTATTCATCCAACATCACTAATTCATCCAAATCAATTATAATTCACAAACCCTAAGGGAGTAAGGATCTCCCAATTACCCTTTTATGTTAGATCACCAATATAAAACCCTTTCTCCCCCCTTACCTCGAAATTGAACAGAGCTTTCTCGAACTCTTGACCTTGAACTCTATGAACCTTGATTTTCCCTTTCTTCTCCCTTTTCTCCAGAGCTCTCTGTTCTTTGTCAAAATGCACGATTATGAAAATTGTATCATCTCTTCCCTTTTTACAATATGACCAAATTTACACCTTTGCCCCTTAGACCTCCAACTAATTATTTTATCATTTTAATAACAATATTATAATAATATTCCACCTCATTATCATATTATTATTTAAAAACAAAATAATTCTTTAATTATTATCCCAATTATACTCCAAAATTCTCCATATTATTTCATAAAATAATTTATAAAAATTCAGGCGTTACAACTCTCCCTCACTTATTTATTTTCGTCCTCGAAAATGTACCTGTATGGAATAAATCTGGATATGCTTCCCACATCTTGCTCTCTAGTTCCCAGGTAACACTTCCACCAGCAGCTCATCCCCATGATACCCTCACAAGAGGTTTCTCCTTGCCTCTTTGTTGCTTCATCTTACGATCTTCAATTCTTAATGGTAAAGTCTCCACCGTAAGATTGTCACGAATCTGCACTTCATCCCTCTGGATAACATGTGACGGGTCAGGTACATACTTCCTGAGTTGTGACACATGAAACACTTCATGTAGATTCGAAAGTTCTGGCGGTAACGCCACCCGGTAAGCAACTTTGCCCACTCTTTGCATAATCTGATACGACCCGATGAATTTAGGATCCAACTTCTTAGATTTCAAAGCACGTCCAACACCCGTCATTGGGTTGATCCTCAAGAATACATGGTCACCTTCACTGAACTCTAAGTCCTTTCTGCTATTATCATGGTAGCTTTTATGTCGTCTTTGTGACGCTTTCATCTTCTCTTTGATCATTTGAATTGTCTCGGTAGTTTGTTGAATAATCTCAGGTCCGAGCATAATATTCTCACCCGTCACATACCAACACAGAGGTGTTCTACACCTTTTTCCATATAAAGCCTCGAAAGGTGCCATTCCAATACTCGAATGGTAACTGTTATTATATGTAAACTCAATTAATGCCAAATGAGTATCCCACGCACCACCTCTTTCCAACACACAAGTTCTCACCAAATCTTCCAATGACTGAATAGTCCTTTCGGATTGTCCATCCGTCTGTGGGTGATAAGCCGAACTCAATTTTAACTTAGAACCCAAAGCTTCATGTAACCTTTTCCAAAATTCAGAAGTGAACCGTGGATCTCTATCCGATACTATACTGGCGGTACACCATGCAATTTCACTACAACTCGAATATAGATTTCCGCCAACTTAGTTAAAGGAAAACTGATGTTGATTGGAATAAAATGTGCAGACTTAGTCAGTTGGTCTACAACTACCCAAATAGCATCAAAACCTCTCGCGGTATTCGGTAAACCTGTCACGAAATCCATAGAAATACTATCCCATTTCCACTCCATAATCTCTAATGGTTGCATCAGTCCCGAATGCTTCTGATTTTCCACTTTAGATTTCTGACATATTAAACAAGCATAAACAAATTGTGCGATATCTCTCTTCATATCGTGCCACCAAAATAATTTTCTCAAATCATGGTACATCTTCGTAGCTCCTGGGTGAATACTCAAGCTACTCCAATGGCTTTCTTCCAAAATCGCCTTCTTTAGTTCAACACTGTCAGACACACAAATTCTTCCTCATAATCTCAGAATACCATCTTTATCCAAAACTAAAGTCACCACCTTCATCATTTCCTTCGGTAGGCATTAAGTCCACCAATTTCACATCCCGCTTTTGTCTCTCCCTAATCACATCAAGAAAATTAGTATTTATCCGCAACATACCCAGCTTGATGCTTTCCCATGTCATTTCACAAACCATGCTCAAATCTCTAAATTGCTCAATTAATTCCATTTCCTTCATCATCATAGCCGACATGTGAATTTTCTTTCGGCTTAATGCATCTGCTACGAAATTTTCTTTTCCTGGATGGTAACTTAAATTAAAGTCGTAATCCTTAAAAAATTCTAACCATCTTCTTTGCCTCATATTAAGCTCCTTCTGATCAAATAAGTACTTTAAGCTCTTATGGTCACTAAAGACTTCAAACTGTGAACCATAAAGGTAATGCCTCCAAATTTTCAATACAAACACCACTGTATCCAATTCTAGATCATGGGTATGATAATTCCTCTCATGTACCCTCAGTTTCCTGGAAGCTTACACCACTACTTTACCAATTTGCATTAACACACCACCTAATCCCATTTTAGATGCATCACAGTAAACTACAAAAGCTTCACTTGGATTCGGTAAAATTAATACCGGTGCCGAAGTCAATTTCTTCTTCAAATCTTCAAAACTTTTCTCACAAGCTGCATCCCAAATAAAGGCTTGACTCTTCCGGGTCAATTGAGTCAATGGCAACGCTAAATTAGAAAATCCTTTTATGAATCTTCGGTAATAACCAGCTAGACCAAGGAAACTTATAATTTCCGTTACAGTCTTCAGAGGTTCCCACTCAAGCATAGCACTGGCCTTTGAAGGATCTATTGTTATACCTTCACCAGATATCACATGCCCCAAAAAGCTCACCGTCTTCAGCCATAATTCACATTTGGAGAATTTAGCGAACAACTTGTTATCTTTCAACACCTGCAATGCAATTCTCAAATGCTTCGCATGATCCTCCTCAGACTTCGAATATATCAAGATGTCGTCAATAAACACCACAATAAAGTGATCTAAGTAACAGTGAAATATACGGTTCATATACTCCATGAATACACCCGACGCATTAGACACTCCGAAAGGCATCACTGCATATTTGTAATGACCATATTGAGTTCTAAACGCCGTTGTTTGTATATCTTCTTCTTTCACTCTAATTTGATGATATCCCGACCGTAAATCAATCTTGCTAAAAACACACGCTCCAACAAGTTGATTCATTAAATTGTCAATCCTAGGAAGTGGATATTTGTTTTTAATGGTCACTTTATTCAGTTGTCGGTAATCAATACATAAACGCATACTACAATCTTTCTTCTTCACTAACAACACCGGCGCTCGCCACGGTGATACACTGGGTCTGATAAATTTCTTATCAAGCAAATCACCAATCTGAGATTTCAACTCTGTTAACTCTATTGCAGACATCCTATATGGCGCCATAGAAATAGGACTTGTACCAGGAACCAAATCAATAGTGAATTCTACTTCACGCGTTGGAGGCAACTTTGTAATATCACTGGGAAACACTTCTAGAAATTCATTCACCACCGGTAACTCTCCAATAGTAATCGTTTCTTCAACATATAATGAAGCAAACACTACAAACATCTTCGCTTCATATTCCAACAAGGTCCTTAGTTCTTTCGTAGAAATCGAACTAGGCAATGCTTCCTCCTCCGGAGTCAAAAACAATAACCTCTTCCTAAAACAGTCAATATAAACCCGGTTGAATTCCAACCAGTTCATACCCAAAATCACATCAATTTTACTGAGTGGCATACATATAAGATCCACTCTAAACTCTCTATCAAAGATAACCAGAGTGCAGTTACGAGACACAAGAGTGGTAGTCACATAACCTATGGATGGAGTATCAATAACCATTCCTCGACTTAACTGAGAAGGTTCCAATCCTAATTTCTTCACACATTCCAAAGAAATAAACGAGTGTATTGCACCCGTATCAATAATCAAAAATAAAGGAATATTATTGATAAAGCAAGTACCTTTGACCAGTCGGTCCCCACTTATAGGCTGAGCTCCCACTAATGCAAATACCTTTCCGCCTGATTGTTGCTTCTTCGGTTTCTCGCAATTGGTGTTGATATGACCCTGCTCTCCACAATTATAGCAAGTAGGCGACTTCGCCCTGGAATCAGCCATCACATGACCCGACTTCCCACACTTAAAGCACTTATTCACTTCATTAGGACATTCATTAGCACGATGTCTCGTACCATGGCATCTGTAGCACTTAAGATTACTGGGGGTACCTCCTCCCCCACTTGGCTTCTTCTCTGCACTAGCCTTATGCTTCCCCTTATCAGCTGGAGCATTATAAGGAGTACCACCAAATATCGACTTTCCCCTCTTATCATTCACAGACTTGTAGTGTGCAATCTGAGCTCGATTGTCATTGTCATAAATCCGACTTCTACTCACCAGTTCGGGATAATTCCTGATCTTCTAGAAAGCAATTCTCTGCTTGATATTAGGACGTAAACCATTCTCATACTTCAGACACTTTGAGGTCATAGCTTCCTCAGTGTTGTAGTGTGCACAGTATTGCACCAATTCTTCAAACTTAGCAGCATACTCAGCTACCATCATGTTACCCTGTTTCAGCTCCAGGAATTCTATCTCTTTAGCACTGCGGACATCTTCTAGAAAATACTTCTCCAAGAACTCTTTGCGAAACACGGCCCAAGTGATTGCAGTCCCCGCAACTTCCAACCTTTGGCGATTGTTGTCCCACCAGACTTCAGCTTCGTCTTCCAGTATGTGAGGGCCAAACCTCCCTTTTTGATCATCATTACACCCCATGGTCCTGAAGATCTTCTCAATAGCTTTCAACCATTTCTGCGCAGCCTCTGGATCCAGGTTTCCACCTTCATACTTAGGCGACTTGTTGCTCCGGTATTGATCCAATGCACGAGACTGGGCATTACCTCCCACTTGAGCTACCTAAACAATGTTCTCAACCGTCTGCGCCATGGCCTGCATAGCCGCAGCAAGAGCAACATCATTCCTTCCTGCCATACTGATACAACAAACATCTCAGGTTAAGACACACAACAATCTCCTATTCTAAGGACTAACTCAATACTACACCTGGCCGGTTGGACCGACCTGCTCTGATACCAATTGTAACACCCACTTTTCCCATTTTCAAAATTAACATAAGTTCTCATTAAAAATCAGAGTCCTCTAACAAAGCGAATGATTACTCATTAAAATCAAACAAACATTTCATTTTAATTCATAACATAAGCAGCGGAAATAATAATTTCAACATTAACGTGCTCAACAACTCAATAATCCAAAATCATAAAACTATTCTTCTAGTTTATTAAATCAATACGTAACTATCACAAGGTCTAAAAATATAATTAAAATAAAATAAATGATCAAAATCCCCATTCCCGTTACGTATCAGAGCTCCTAGGACTCGAATAAGCAACACCAAACACTTCTCAAGTACCTGGGTTATCTGTACTTCCGAAGAAGCACAGACGTCATAAAACAACAAAAGGGTGAGAAACAATTTCATATTATAACGGTGAAAATAACATATACGAATAAGTAATTCACACACACCAATCATAACATACAACATCAATCATTCATTCATATTAATGCAATGTGACTCAATACACAATGCAAATGCGGTACCGACTTCATCAAATGTCCATCGATTCGGACCGGATGCATCGCTTACGCTCCTACGAAGACACGATCATCCCCCACCCATTGATTCCCAATGAATTCGAACAATCACTTACGCTTCATCTGATACGTGATTATTCCTCCCCAACATGTATGCGTATGCAACAACTCGATTATACATACATTATCATCACCATATATGGTTACAATCATAACAATACGATCCTCATGATCTTCATCAATTATCAATCATTTCATAATATAAATTTGTACAAAACATCTAGCATACATCAACACAATACACATAGTTTAGTTCATCAATAGTAACTCCTACCATTCGTACAATTGTCTAAGATTCATTAAATAAGTTTTGGTCGTCAAGTCCTATAATTACTACTAACATTACTCTCAATGCCTTAGTATACTGAAGTGAACCTAAACTAAAAGGATAGATCAAATTCGACTTGAAAACGACACAAAGTTTCAAATGCAGGGGCGTGACACGGCCTCCCGTGTCCCCTGACACGGCCCGTGTCAGGTGGTCTGAACGTGCCCCCAAAATCCCACTTTTCCTCATTATAGAAGGGTGACACGGCCCGTGTGACACCCTCTGAAGCAAATAGTTTCCAAAACCCACCAAAATCTTCTTCCTGTGGCCTGACACGGTCATACGTGTCGTGTGACATGGCCCATGTCAGGTAGCCTGCATCAAGAAAATTCAGTTTTCACACAAACTTCACTTTCATCCCTATTCTACACCAGTACGAGTTCAGTTCATTTTAATTCACTTTTAGCATCTTAAATAGTCCAATTGACATACTTATTACCAATTTGTACCTCTAAAATCAAACAACTATCTAACCTAACTTTTACAGATCAAATTAGTGAAAAATTATAAGTTCTTTTCATCTTCTCCAATCATCCAATATCATCCACCTTCATAATCTCAATTCACATAATACACACATACCCAATTAATTCAACATTAAAACTCCAAACATATACACACAATCATCACACTATTCACAATTATATCAGGGATTCATCAAATTCACTCATAATTCAGCATCAAGATTCATATATACTTAATCCATCATCATACTATTCATCCAACATCACTAATTCATCCAAATCAATTATAATTCACAAACCCTAAGAGAGTAAGGATCTCCCAATTACCCTTCTATGTTAGATCACCAATATAAAACCTTTTCTCCCCCCTTACCTCGAAATTGAACAGAGCTTTCTCGAACTCTTGACCTTGAACTCTATGAACCTTGATTTTCCCTTTCTTCTCCCTTTTCTCCAGAGCTCTCTATTCTTCGTCAAAATGCACGATTATGAAAATTGTATCGTGTCTTCCCTTTTTACAATATGACCAAATTTACACCTTTGCCCCTTAGACCTCCAACTTATTATTTTATCATTTTAATAACATTATTATAATAATACTCCACCTCATTATCATATTATTATTTAAAAACAAAATAATTCTTTTAATTATTATCCCAATTATACTCTAAAATTCTCCATATTATTTCATAAAATAATTTATAAAAATTCAGGCGTTACACTCTCCACCTTCAACAGCGTTAATCCTAGC
This sequence comes from Lathyrus aphaca, assembly GCA_963966055.1. NCBI lineage: Eukaryota > Viridiplantae > Streptophyta > Magnoliopsida > Fabales > Fabaceae > Lathyrus > Lathyrus aphaca. The sequence continues at coordinate 194,779,238 of OZ014519.1, read as the reverse complement.
CCCACCATGATTAGGGATAGGATTAGAGGTAACATTCGGTGGTGGCGCAAAGTGTAACACCCCCTTTCTATACCCCCAGTTAATAAATTAAATCATATAGGTACATATAGAAAATTTCATCAGAGTATAATTAAAACATGGTATAAAAGAGGCATGCCACATTATACATGAAATTAAAACATCCAACACCTGCTCATTCAAAGATATGCAAAAACGGGGTAACTTGCAACAAAGGATTTCATCCTTACACCCGTATCCAAAGGATTGAAATAACAGCGGAAACTAAAACATCAAACAACATCAAACCTATATATACATATATATATATATATATATATATATATATATATATATATATATATATATATATATATATATATATATATATATATATATATATATATATATATATATATATATATATAATCAGGTTTGATTCACCAAATATTCAGGTTTACATAAAACATTCATCACCAAAATACATATACAAAATGTATCACAAAAGGCATTAAGCTGACCCTAGCTACCTGGTGCTACATATCAGAGTCGACCGACCAAAAGAATGAAGACACGCTTCACCAAAAAGACCTCCAGCAAACCTACTTTGCAATGCCTCATAGAGCATCATAAAACAACAGAAGGGTGAGACATATTATCATAATAACAATGCATATAATCATTTCTCACCACAAATCATTTCTCATCACACATATACATCACAATGTATATATATATATATATATATTCAAACTAGCATATTCATCATGCATAACTCACATAAACATATATATTCATGTTTATCCACCAATATCAATCACTCTGCATAAACATACATTATTCATTTTTATTCACCAACATCAATATTAGATGACAAATGCAAATCATAGAGACCGACTCACGACTCTATGCAAATGCAATGCGGTACCGACTCAATCATCTCAAGTCCACTCAGGAACTATTGGAACCATCGCTTGTTACCTAAAATAACTCCCCATCGGGCATACGATGTTCACCCATTGCTCACACCCCACATGTGCACACAATGTTTATGTATTGATCACACCCCACACGGGCACACGATCCGATTTCTCACACCCCACATAGGCACACAATCATTTGTGAATAAATCACCCATTGCTCACACTCCACATGGGCACACAATGTTTATGGATTGCTCACACCCCACACAGGCACACAATCATTTGTGGATAAATCACCCATTGCTCACACCCCACATGGGCACACAATATTTATGGATTGCTCACACCCCACACAGGCACACAATCATTTGTGAATAAATCACCCAATTTCTCACACCCCACATGGGCACACAATCATGTTGTAATCATCGCTCACATCCCACATGGGCACACGATGTTACAACGGATTCACAGAGAATCCCACAACACGAGAATGCATACATTATACTTTACATGCAAAATGACACACAACATTCTTGAAAATGCATACATATTCACAATATAATCATGCATTCATCTAATACAATCACAAACAAACCATACACATTCGTATTAATTATGCCAAACGGCAACGAATTCATTCACACCAACATGCATTCATATTTATTCCACGCAATGCATTTATTTTCCAAACGGCCATTATACCACAACCAATACCACAATTCCATAATTAACTCAATTACTTTTTATCGGAAAAGTCGATTAAAAGTCGGTTAAAAACTATATATTTTAGCATCAATAATTTCTACACGTTTTTAGCTTCGAAACGATATAAAGAACACTAAAACGGATAACCGAAACTAAAGTTACAAACCAAAGGAAACACCAAAACAAAAACCCCTAGGCTCGCTGAGCGACCTGCTCGCTCGCTGAGCGAGAAAATCTCTGGAAAACTCGTTGAGCAAGGGGTTGCTCGCTGAGTGAGAGCTGTGATTTCAGAACATCTCAGTTGTGCAACAGTCCTCACAAACACTTCCAAAACTCCAAGAAATTTCCACAAACATGATCAATAACATATATTCAACATCATACTTCGATTATAACAAGTTCTAACCGATTAATCTACCATTTTCTTAGTTTTTCATCAAAAACCCTAAAACCTAACATTTTCTAAATTCTTCCAAAACAAAAACCCAACCATTCTAACACATACATAATCATACACAAAGTTAAGATAATGATATTTCACACCCTTACCCGATTGTTTAGATTCCTAGGAGCAATCTTGATGATTTTCCAACTTTTCCTCTTTTCTATTCTCTTGCTTTTCTTTCTCCTCTATTTCTTTCTATCTTTCTCTTTTCTTTCTCTTTTCACAACTTATAACTTTCTTTCTATTCTATTCTTTCCACCAAATGCTTATTTTCTCACAAAATATAATTCTACCTAATTTCTAACTTATCACTAATAAGCAAAATGTCTAAAATACCCTCCTATCTAATTTTACCCGAAAATCCTCAAAAACGGTAAAATAATATTACACATCAATATATCACATAAATGCACCAATTTCACAACTGAAACAATTATTACTCAATTTAAATAAAAGACTCAACAAAAATGGGAAATAATTGAATCGGGGCGTTACAACTCTCCCCCACTTTAGAAATCTTCGTCCTCGAAAATATTACCTGATTCAAACAACTCCGTATACGACTCTCGCATCCCACTCTCTAATTCCCAAGTCATATTGCCTTCCGCAGCGCCTCCCCACACCACTTTTACAAGCGCATAATCCTTGCCTCTTAGCTTCTTGATTTCACGATCCAAAATCTTAATCGGTAAAGCTTCCACCATAAGGTTATCTCTTACTTCTACCTCGTCCATAGGAATAACATGTGACGGATCCGGAACATACTTCCGAAGCTGCGAAACATGGAACACATCATGCAAATTCGAAAGATTCGGAGGCAACGCCACACGGTAAGCCACAACACCAACTCGTGCAGTAATCTGATACGGACCAATAAAACAAGAAGTCAACTTCTTCGACTTCAAATCACGACCCACACCCGTAACTGGTGTAACTCTCAAAAGCACATGGTCGCCTTCCTGAAACTCAAGATCTTTCCTTCTCTTGTCATGATAACTCTTTTGTTTATATTGAGAAGCTATCATCTTCTCTCGAATAAACTTCACTTTCTTCGTCGTTTGTTGTACCATCTCCGGTCCAACTACCGTCCTCTCACCGGTTTCATGCTAACACAAAGGCGTTTGACATCTCCGACCATACAAAGCCTCAAATGGTGCCATACCTATACTCGAATGAAAACTGTTGTTGTAGGTGAACTCAATCAACACTAAATAATTGTCCCAAGCACCACCTTGCTCTAGCACACAAGCACGCAATAAACCTCTAATGATTGAATTGTCCTCTCGGTTTGACCGTCCGTTTGCGGATGGTAAGCCGAACTCAATCTTAGCTTAGAACCCAAAGCCTTCTGTAAAGTTTCCCAAAACCTCGATGTAAATCTAGGATTTCTATCTGATACAATACTCTTAGGAACTCCATGCAACTTCACAACCATAGAAACATAAATATCTGCTAACTTTTCCAAAGGATAACTAATATCAATCGGAATAAAGTGAGCAGATTTAGTAAGCCTATCAACAATCACCCGAATGGCATTATGACCTCTTTGCGTATTCGGCAATCCTATAACAAAATCCATCGATATACTATCCCATTTCCATTCCGGAATATCCAACGGTTTCATCAAACCAATAGGCTTCTGATGTTCCACCTTATACTTCTGACAAGTCAAACATGCATAAACAAAATGAGCTACATATCTCTTCAATCCGGACCACCAAAAGATCTTCTTCAAATCTTGATACATCTTATTCGCTCTCGGATGAATACTTAAATTACTTTGGTGTCCCTCTTCCAATATCATCTTTTTCAACTCCTCATCGTCGGGAATACAAATACGACCACGGAATCTCAAAACTCCAAAATCATCAACCTTGAAATCCTCATTCTCATTCATCATAAAATCAACAAACTTCAAATCCAACTTTTGCTTTTCACAAACGGTTGCAAGAAAATCATTCGTAACATGTAGCATACCAAGTTTCACACTTCTTGGCGTCATCTCACAAACCAAACTCAAGTCTCTAAAATCCTCCAAAAGTCCCCATTCTCTTATCATCAATGAGGACATATGTAGCAACTTACGACTTAAAGCATCGGCCACCATATTTGCCTTACCCAGATGGTAATTCAAACCAAAATCATAATCCTTCAAAAGCTTTAACCATCTTCTTTGTCTCATGTTCAATTCCTTTTGATCAAATAAATACTTCAAACTCTTGTGATCACTAAAAACTTTAAATCTTACACCATAAAGATAATGCCTCCAAATTTTCAAAACAAACACCACGACCGCTAATTCCAAATCATGTTTAGGATAATTCTTTTCATGCACTCTCAATTGTCTTGAAGCATAAGCTACAACTTTTCCATCTTGCATCAAAACATCACCTAACCCAAACAATGAAGCATCACAAAACACTACAAATGGTTCCGTCGGATTTGGAAAAATCAAGATCGGAGCCGTTGTCAACTTTCTCTTAAGTTCAATGAAACTATCCTCACAATGAATATCCCAAATAAAATCCTTTCCTTTACAAGTCAATTGCGTTAACGGAAGTGCCAACTTTGAAAATCCTTCAATAAACCTCCGATAATAACCCGCCAAGCCTAAAAAGCTTCGAATCTCCGTAACCAATCTAGGAACTTCCCATTGCATTACCGCATCAATCTTGGATGGATCAACACTAATACCACCATCGGAAATAACATGTCCAAGAAAACTTACTTTCGACAACCAAAACTCACACTTCGACAACTTAGCATATAATTGCTTCTCTTTCAAAATCTGTAACACAATCCTTAAATGCTCTTCTTGAGACTTAGAATAAATCAAAATGTCGTCGATGAACACAACCACAAAACGATCCAACCGTTCATGAAAAATATGATTCATGTATTCCATAAACACACCCGGCGTATTAGAAACTCCGAATGGCATCACAGAATACTAGTAATGACCATACCGTGTCCTAAAAGCCGTCTTTTGAATATCCTCTTCTTTCACACGAATCTGGTGATATCCTGATCTCAAATCAATCTTACTAAAAACACGCGCACCAACCAATTAGTCCATCAAATCATCGATCCTCGAAAGCGGATACTTGTTCTTAATTGTCACCTTGTTCAACTGTCGATAATCAATGCATAACTGCATACTTCCATCTTTCTTCTTTACCAACAATACCGGAGCACCCCAAGGAGAAACACTCGGCCTAACAAATATCTTGTCCAACAAGTCATTCATTTGCCTCTTCAACTCTACCAACTCTGAAGCTGACATACGATAAGGTGCCATCGAAATCGGTCTAGTACCAGGAACTAGATCAATAGAAAACTCAACTTCTCTTTCCGGAGGTACATCCTCAATATCTTCCGGAAACACTTCTGGGAAATCACACACCACTGGGAACCCACTGAGCTCCACTTCGCTCTCCACCGACAACGATGCAAACAAACCAAACAATTGAGCTTCGTCCACTAAAAGTTTCTTCAACTCTTTCGTGGATAGGAAACTCTCATCTTCATCATCGTCCAAAGAAGGAAACCTTACTAACTTATGATAGCGGTCTATATGAACTCGATTAAATTGTAACCAGTTCATACCCAAGATTACATCCAAACCCTCCAACGGCAAACAAACCTAGTCCATGACAAAATCTTTACCATACATGATCAAAGAACAACTTACACACACCAAAGAAGTAGTTACCGACCCTAAAACAGGAGTCTCAATAACCATCTCACCACCCCAAGAAGACAAAAACAAATTCAAACGCTTAGCGCACTCAAGAGAAATGAACGAATGAGTCGCTCTCGTATCAATAATAGTAACTAAAGGCGTACTATTAATAAAGCATGTACCTTTAATCAAACGGTCTGCACTAGTAGTGTCCTTCCCTGCTAATGCATGTACCTTTTAATCTAACTAAAAAAAATATATTCCAAAATAAGAGTTTTTTATTATGTTTTTAATGCAACAATAATTAATTTTTATCAACTTTACTCCTAATAAATACATTATTGTCTATCCAATTTTTAAGATATTACACCACACTATATTTTTATGACAACCAATAATAATTAAGAACGATTTTATAAAATTATTATTTAATTATTGAATCATTCTTAATATACGTACAACAATCTTAAAAGATTTTTATTTTAAGATAAGAGTATAATTTGTCAAAATTAATCATTCATTTTAACTACAAATCAATTTTGAAGATTAAATAATTTGTTTATACAAACATAAATGATTTAAGAATCAATGCTTTAAGCTTAAGTTTGTAACCCACAAAACACATGGTTAATTAAAAATATAATGACAATTGTCAAAGATAATTAATGGCAATGTTGTGGCAGATCCCAATTTCATGAGACTTTATCATCTTTTTAGGTGGGTTCTTGGATCATTCACCCTATATTCATAAAATGAAGAATTTATTGGGATCTCTCCATCAAATTATCCTTTTAATTTCACAATAATCGATCTTCTAGATTTTTAAGGAAAAATAGGTTAGTAGTAGCATTAATTATTGTGTGGGGAAGCTAGTTCCTTCTTGTCCCCAAACTGTGCTTTATTTGACCAAAACAATGCTTTAACTCAAAGATGATAGGTTAGCATTTGTCGGTTTTCAAGTTCTTTTCATTGAAAATGACGCCAATTTAGAACTCACCGACTCTCCACCAACCTTAAATTAAATTTAAAAATACTAAAAAAAAAAGTTGTATTAAAAACGATAAACTGAAATTTTAAAAAGTTAACGAATAAATTACAAAAGTAAAATTTTAGTATTTGATATTTTTTTTGTCCTTAGGGCAAAAACTATAAATATTTTGATTAAAAAATTATTTTTAAATATATTTATTTAAATTTATTAAATAAATTAAATAAATCTTAATTAATTTTACAAGTGGCTTAAAATATATTAAAAATAATAATTAATTATTTTGTTTATCTCAAAATAATTCATCTATTTTTTTAAATAAATTTATTCCAAAATAATCAATCATTTCAATTTCAAATATTTTGATTAAATTTTACTATTAATCTTTTTTTTTTTCAATTTAAGATAATTAATTTTATGATAAAGATATATACTTTAGGTAAAATATTATTCTTTACAGTTTTTTAATATGTGAATAGATTAATATAGACTCTATTTCAAATATTTTCTTTAACAATAGTTAAGTATTGAATAGATTTGGTAGTTGCTCAGAATCAATAAGTTGGTGATATCATATTATAATTAAAGTTTAATATTATTCATTTCTATAAAATTAACTTATAATCCGAAACGAGGTTTGAGGAGTGTTTCTAAATATATTTTTAGTCAATTTATGACTTAAACTTCTTCCACTAATAACTTCTTAGATAATATTACAAGTTTTTTGAAATATATATATATATATATATATATATATATATATATATATATATATATATATATATATATATATATATATATATATATATATATATATATATATATATATATATATATATATATATATAAAATAATTAATATATTTGCAAAATAAATTTATTTCAAAATAATTCACCTTTTTAATTTCGAATACAATATTTTCAATTGTACTTTATAATTAATATTAATTTTATAGTTTCAATTTAAGATTATCAATTCTTAAGAAAAATAAACAAATCAATGTATGATAAAAATACTTTATGTTTAATATTATTCTCTATACAATTTTTTAATATGTGGATGGATTAATAGATAGTTTATTTTTTCAATTTAAGCTTGCTTCGGTGGATTTGAGATGTCCTAGCCCTATTGTTTGGAAAAGTATTATGTCTTTTCTTACTCCTTTAGTTATTCAAACAACTTTGGGATGTGGTTTTAGATTTGTAACATTTGAGAGTGTTTAATTTGCCCACTCTCTTCTCTCTTTTTGTTTCTTTTTAAGTATATGAATTCTTTCAGAAATAAATAGAAATTTTATTTCTAATAGTATTTTATTTTAACAATAGTGAAATACGCCTTCGATCTTATTTATAAACAAAAATATTTTTTTATTGTTTCATCTTAAATATTAATAAATCCATAGATATTTAATATCTTTATTGCAAAATGATCTCCACATTAATTATTTAATATTATATGAATGAAAAGTTAATTAAAAAAATATTAATAATTGTATTAATTTGTTTACATAAAATTTATAAAAAAAATATTTAAATATGCTTTTTAATAATCATAAAATATTTTATTTTATTTTTGTTTATAATTTAGGCGGGAGTAGTATTGAATAGATGTTTGTATTTAAAGACACATGGGGTAATTTAGATGTCAACAATTAAAGTCATGGTTTTTCTTGATTAATGTTGCTTTTAAATGTCTTGTCTTTCAAGAGACCCCCAAGAAGTAATCATGCACAATAAGATGAAGCATTCAACTTACCAATATATTTTTTACTTTTGCACAAAATGTCATATTTTGCACGACGAAAAGGACATCAATTGGGGTCCTTTTTTCTGTTTAATAATACAGTATACTATAATGCGACGAAATAAATAAAAGAAATTCTAAACAAGGTATTTGTTGCTACCTGTTCATCACATCACATGATAACAGCTGCTATTGAGGAATTGTTATTTTTTTATTTTATTTTGGTATATAATGAGGCATAGTTATTATTCAAACAACTTGAGATTTTAGAGACTGGTTGTATAATAAAGTTCCAAATTTAGATTAAAATTGATTTAATAATATTTCATTTATTTTCAAATATACTAATTTGGTTTTAAATTTGTTAACCATCCCTAACCATAATTTGTTTTAGATCTCGTTGATTATAATAGATGTGAGGGATGTTAATACATTCTTTTTGTATAACTAATTTCTGAACTCGTTCTTGATTGTGACGACCATTTTGTTTGTTTTCGTGGATTTTATTGATATTTTCTTTCTTTTAAAATAAATAAAATTTGATGATGATTCTTGATCGTACCTGAAGATCAGGATCCGATATGGTTGGCGTCAAGCGTTGGTGAGGAGAGGAGGGGGTGTACCTGCAAGGCACTCTGATGTTGAAGTAAGACACTGAGCAAAGAATGTGCAAGTACGAGAATTAAGGTCAGAGAATTGAATACCTGACCCTCTCCTCTGAGAGGGTTTATATACTGTCGTTAGTGGATGATTATTGGTTCAAACCGTTTGGCGCGGATCGCGGAATCCGCACGAATAGGTAACGGTCAAAACTAGCCGTTGGGGGATTTCATCCTGGTCGGTATGGTTTTGGTCGACAAAGACCGTTATTCTTGGCGTGGTGCTCGACGCCGAGCGTGTCATAATGCCACTTTGCTTGGCCCAATTCTGGGAGTTGGGCCTGCCCAGAATAGGAGCCCCCCAAGTCGTTGCTCCTGCGGAGGAGCGGTGACTTAGTGATGGTTTCATGTCTAAGGCGTATGCAGTGCGTCTGGTATCTTTCGTGCGCAGACCAGGGAGTTATCGTCGATGACCCACGGCAGGCAGGCAGTTGTTTCGTCGCTCGACAAAGGGGGAATATGAAACGAAAAGTTGGCGTGTCTGGGAATTCGCGCCTATTTAATGTTCTGACGGCTAGCCTAGGGGCTAGAGCGTAGGTAATCATTGCCTAGGGGTAGGGGTCACGCGTTTTTGCACGTGTTCCCTTCCCTATAAATAGGAACCCAAGGCATTCTGTAATCTTTTTCATTTCGCCTTCTTCTCCACTGCACTGCTCGTAAGTCAGCCGTTGTTCTCAGCCGTCGACCACCGTTTTCATCCATCGACCACCACCTTCCAAGCTAACTTCTTCTGCAATGGCCTCCCAAGCTCCAGGTACGGCTCTTATTTGCGTTTATATTAGTCATATGCTTGATATTTAGCAATGCATGTGGCATAAGATAGATTTTCCGGTAGTTTAGGCTTAAAATAAGTAGATTAAAGATCTTTTGTCACCGTTGCTTGTCGACTACGAACCCTAATTCATGGTCGACGATGGTCCTGGTCAATTTTGACCTAGGACCTGGCAAGCATCTAGGTTTTGATCGTATCATCGCCGTTGTCGGGCGTTGGCCATCGCCTTGAGCGGTGGCTAGCCGAGGTCTATGGCTAGGGATCTTATTCCTGGGCTGATATACGCCCTTTCACTTGTCGAGCGGTGGAAGGGTGAATTTGATATTCTTAATCGAATTCACTGACGCCTTTCCTCTGCTTTTCAGGTGAGAATTCGCTTATGGACCCGCTCGATATCTCCTCGGAAGAGGTATCCTCGGAAGACTCTGGTTCTTCCGCATCTGTTCCCTCTGACTCCGGAAGCTCGTCGGAAGAATCAGACGCGGCCACGATGGAGGAAGGAGCCCCTGACTCGGGAGAGACGACAGATTCCCCTCGATGTCCGGAAAAAATAATTGCGCCCGAAGAATGGATAGTGGAAGACCTGCTCGATAAGGTGTCGTCATTCTCGAGGCCTCGTGCGGAGCCTTCGCCTACTGTTGGCGATCCGGAGGATTGGGTCGTCACCTGCCCGAGAGATGACGACCGGATATTTTCAGACTTCGGCGGTCGTAAGTTTTCAATGTACGAGTACGCGACATCGATCCTAGGGGTGACCTTGCCCTTTAGTGATCTGGTTTGTTCCGTGCTCGGGCACTTGGGTGTAGCCCCGTCTTAGCTGCACCCCAACTCTTACGCGTTCTTGAGAGCGTTCGAGGTAACGTGTGCCCATCTGGGTGTCGGGGCCACGCTTCCCTTGTTCTTTCGCTTGTTCTCGCTACAGTGCTAGGTAGGGCGGGGGACCGACCGAAAGGGATTTATCTCCTTCAAACAGCGGACCAAGATCTTCAAAGCTTACTCGGAATCTATTCGAGCTTTCAAGACAGATTATTTTTTGGTAAAGCCGGCGAGCGCGGAAGCCGTGAGGGCATTAAGTTTCCTGGGGGTGGATACCGACGAAAATGACGAGCCCAGACTCGATGACCGAGGGCAGGTGATTCCGAGGAGGCTCTGGCTGTTTCCCTTCTCGTGGAGTTATTCTCACTACGGACGCCCGGTTAGTGAGTTTGTCCAAGTAGGGGACTCTCTTAACGAGGACGATGCGGCCAGCTTCGAGGCTTTTTCGGAAGTTGGTAGCCTCTTTTACTCCGACTCATCTGCTGGACGGGGAGGGCAAGATAATGCTGGATCGGGACGGGGGAGAGGTTGTGGAACGTCCTTTGATAGACGTCACAGACCTGCTGGCGTGTAACACCAGGGAAGAAGTGTCTGAGTTCTTTGGTATTTATTTTTATTTCTGCTTGTTATTATGTTTTGATAATTTGGGGCGTTTGTGACTAATCTTGTATTCTTTTTCTTTGTAGGCTCCATGTCGAACCCCCTAGACAAAATTCAGGAGCGACTGCGCCAACAACAAAAGAAGAGGTTGCGGGTTGTCCAAACCAAGCTGACCGAAACGAGCGGTTCTGGGTCGGGCCCCCTGGTTCAAGGGTCTCTGAGCGCATCTACTGGCTCGCTAATGAAGAAGCATAAATCTGCAGCGACCGTGGATTTGACGGTCAATGCTCCCCCCAAGCCGAAACATGTGTTTCCGCCTTGCTTTGTGAAGCGGAACTATTTCGAGGGAACGAGCATGGAGGTCGATCGGGCGGATTCTTTGTTCGTTGAGGCAATGGATCGCCCTGCCCGGCGTCTGTCTCTGGCTCAGGACGCGAGCGCAGTCATGCGGCTCTTGTCTATGGCCTGGTTGACGGTCGAAGGAAACCCTGGGTAGGAAAGGGAGGTGGAAAAGCTGAAGGAGCTCTTGGCTGCTGCTGAAAGGAAGTTGGCTACGACCTCTGAAGAAGCCGCTGCCTCTGCTAAGGAGCTGACCGATCGAGGGAACAACATTGCCAAGCTGGATGTCGATAAGAGGAGGGCCTTGGACCAGAGCAAAAAGCTGAAGGACGCTTTTTGCCCAAAGGAGGATTAGGATGCTGACACCAAGATTTTGGTGACCAAGGCTCAGTTTCTTGCTCGGATCGACCAGGACATGGAAGATCTGAACTCGTCGACTGAGCTTAGTTTCCAAAACGTTGTGGACCAGATACGAGCTCTTCATCCTGAATTGGCTCTGGATACCGGCCGCATCAGTTATCTCTACAAGGTCGAGGATGGTCAGATCATGGTCCTTGCAGATTTGATCGTGGAGGACTCCTAGCCCGGGGTGACTGCTCATCCTGACCAACCAGAGGTGCAACCGCTTCAGAGCGAAGGTCAACCCGGTGCTCCAGAAGGGGAGGGAAATTAGTTTGGACTACGCGTCGTTACTTTGTAATTTATTGTGCTTTTTGCTTTGCTCGGGGATGTGGTCCCCTTTGTGTGTAATTACGAACAAGTCGGCCCTTCGGGGTTGCAATCTCTTAGTAAAATTACCCGAACTTGGTGGTCTTTTGTTATTCCACAATGTTTTTATTTAACTGTGCGTCCGTCGGAGGACTTTCTTCCTTTTATGTTTCTATAAACGTTAAGTGTTTGACGTCTTTAAACCGATTAGATGTGATTAGGCAAATACGGGGTGTGTGTTTGTGATCTGTTGGTTTGGGGGACCAACCAGATGTTGGAGTCTGGCTCCTGGTCGGTACCCGGGTGTCGCTCCCGCCAAGTGACACCGGGTCAAAAGGGGTACAGACGCGAACGGTCGGCGAAAGGGAACAGTGAGAAAACACAGCCGTGAACTCACTGGAGAATGAATAGAGTCGCCAGCTAGGCATTTTTATCCCGAGGGAAAGGCAATGCTGCATAGGCCTAGAAAGATATGGATAAGACAGTTTGCGAACCAGAGAGACTGAGAAAGGGGGTTGGTTACAACCTGGGAAGGTATTAGCACCCAGATTGTCCGCCGTACTCGACGGGATCCACGCTTAAAAGATTTGTGTTTCAAAGGGGTAGTGTCAGTGCAATCTGTGTATAAAGTAGCTGGAAAAGGATGTACAGGTGTCAGTGTATGAGAAGTGTAAAGTGTAGTGGATACAGTGTCAGTGTAAGAACAGGAGTGAAATGCTCAAGAATAATGAGGCTTAAAAGATAAGGCTGGAAGGAGGGGGAATATACAGAGACTTTTGTTCGATAACTGTTAAGTTATGCCTACGTATCCTCTCGTGCAATGAGGAAGTCAGAACACCGTAGTTCGACCCAAAGAGACTGAAAGATGAGTTGACTTGTGAACTGCTTGCTTGCATATGCTCAAGTGTATGACCTGTCTGGCTCAGGTGCAAACTGTCTTGCATTGGACGGAAGAAGCTAGTTCTCGTTTATGAGTGAGGGTGGTGAGAAAAGAATCCCGGAGGAGACGATTATTGTTTGTTTTTTTGTGTTTTCAGTCTTTTATTGCTTTTGGATTTTGTCATAAGTTAATGAGCTTAAGTCTAAACCAATGGATTTAGTAAACTCATCACATCTTCCCTCTGATCAGGGGTAATGAGAATACCTTAAGTGTGAAGTCAGATTCTCACACTTAATCACCTTTGCTGTAGGATTGAGATCATTAACCTACTTGTGATTAATTAGATGTTTTTGGTGTTTTTGTTTAGTGTTAAGTAATGAGGTTAAGCCATAATCAAGGATTAAACAGACTCATTACACCATCCTAATAGAAGGATAATAGATGAGAGTGTTTAAGCTGAGGAAAGCTCTTCAACTTAATCCATGATTAGGGATTAAACTCATGACAACACAAAGCCTTTGATTATGTGGATTTTATTTAATGATATGATGAAGAAGTGATTTTTATGGTTTGTAAGACAACTTGAGGGGGACTTGTCCATTAACACTAGGGTTAGTCCTTCTTAACCAATTAAGGAAGAAATAGAACCCTAATGCAAGGCCCAAGTTACAAGTGTGATGTCTTGATGATTATTAAGTGAATTGATTAAGGGAGTTAAACACATTAAGGGTTTAACACTTAGGATTAAAGTTATACACTCCATCCTAAGAGAAGGATGCAGGCATAAGCTTAATCACAAAGCCTTAAAGCCTTTAGGGTTTAGTCCCTGATTATGAGATGAGAAGAGAAGACTCAATGAGACACAAAGGTAAAACTAAGTGGGGAGACTAATCAAAACCCTAATCATTGTCATGCTTGGTTGTTCCTAAGGTTTGTGAGGTTTTCAAGAACAATCTTCAAAGGAACCACCAGGAAGCAGATGAAAGGATCAAGAGAAGCAAAGTAACTTGCTTCATTTAAGAAGGCAAGTCACTTGAAGAAAGAAAGTGGGAAGAAGAAGAATGAGCAAACTCAAACTCAAGCACATGTAAAAATGCAGCAATGGATGCAAGAAAGAGATGAGAAGGAAGTATGAGAAGTGAAGGCAAATTCACTTCTCAAGTCACTTACCACCTGAAAAGGTTAGAAAAGAAATGCAATGCAATGCAAAATGGGATGAGATGACATGATGAGAAACAAAACCAGAAGCATTTACATGATGCTAATGATGCTATGAGATGCTACAAACATGAGGCAGCACATGGAAATGATCACACAAGCTTATGAATGCAAATGCTGCAAGCTAGGAAGCATGAACATACATGAAAAGTTATGGAGTGCACATGACATACAACATGGCAAATACATGGTACAATGATCAAACATGCTTGCAATATGTCTTATGATGTCAAATGAATCACATGGATGCTTGAAATGTCATGGCAAGTCATGTTATGCAAGAGAATGCAAGATGGATGCATATGGAAGCCCAAATTAGGGTTTATGAACCAAACATCAAACAAAAACCAAAAACAGAAGCAAACCCTAAGATAAAAATGGAAAATGCCACTCAAAAGACCCCTAATCTTATACTAAACCAATGCCCAAGGGAGAGGTCTCAACTCTTAACCAATCTCAAGTTATGACTTTTACAAGATTCTAGGGTTTTTAGGGTTCCTAAACAAAAGAAATGCCAAACAAATTGAAAATGAGGAATCAAATCAAGGCCATTTAAACTCAAAAACTACATGCTAAACACAATGCAATGCAAGAAGAATCAATGTCCAACTCCTCATGAATAGGCAGAAATGATTTTTTGAACTATGGATCAAAATAATGCACAAAAATGATTTTTATTCAAAGAAAAATTCTCAAAATGCATCAAGATCAAAAAAGAAATTCGGTTTGAAGGTTGGACAATGTTTCTAAATGTCTTAGAACAATTCATGAATTTTTTGGTGATTTTTAGATACTTAAAAGTATTTTTAATAAATTAATTTCCATTAATCAATTAAAAATAATCTTTTAAATATTTAAAAATACTTTTTTAATGATAAAAATAAAAATAAAAATATTTTTGTGTCATAAAAATTACTAAAACTCATGAGAAAAAGTTTCGTAATTTTTAAACATTTTTTACTATTTTAAATTAAATATGCAAGTTAAATGGAAAAGAAAATGAAAATAAATTAAATAAAAGGAAAGTAAACAGAAGGAATGGCTGAGATGAGCCCTGGATTTAAATTCATTGACCAGCGCGCATCTGGACGGCTGTGGTTCATCCTGAGCTAATCCCAATTAATTAAATAAATAATGAAGATTAGGGCTAAGCAAAGTGATCTGGGCCTTCTATCCACGCGGGAAGTCAACTAGTCAACTCAATCTAACGCCCCAGATTCAAATGACACTAATTACAGGATTAGGGCACAAATGACATTCAGGCTGCCGGAGAAGACTTCCGGTCGTCTTCTCCGGCCAGCACCCCCCCTGAGAATCCCCAAAACTCCAAAGACCTAACTAAAATGAAATCTAAAAACTGGGAAATGATCCCCACTCACTCACGAACCAAAACCCCTAATCAAAACAAATTTATATTTCCTAACAAGGCTGAATCGAAACAAATAAGAACTAGGGCACAGAAGTTTCAGAGAGCAATTAAACTCTCATTTCATCACCATTTGCAAAACCAAAGGCACATTCATGATCAGGGAGACATATAGAACAAGTTTAGAACACAAAAAAAGATTTCTGGAAAAATATTTCTTGAGCTACCTGAGATTCGAAGCTTTCACTTCAGCCACTTTCTGACCACTCCCTTCAGTGCAATCCACTCTACTTGGTCCCCAGATGATCCTTGAATGCTTAGGAAGAGTTTATGTTGGCTGGATAAGGAGTTTGACAAGCTTCTGCTCAAGCTCAGTTGGAAATGGCAATGGTGATTCAGGCAGTTTCAGGCCAATGTAGGTGGTTGTTTGTGGTCCAGATGATGAGTGGAGAAGGTCTATGGAGTTTGTTTTGATGTTTGTGAGCTGTGGAGAGAGTTTCGAATGAAACTGCAAGTTGGAGTGAAAATGGTGCAGAGGGGTTACAGCTTGTTTCAGGCCTGGTTCTTGGCTGGTTTCTTCTCAATGAATCATGGTGAGATGCTTGGTGAAAATGGTTTGGGTGTTTTCTGGCTGGGCAGAGAGATTCGAAGCAAATTTCAAAAAGGAGTGAGTTTGTATGTGTGTTGTTGTGGTGTGTTTCAGCTTGGCTTCTTGATATGTTTTGCTTGCCAAAGGATAGTATAAACAATTCCTACAGGTCAGATGATTTGACATGGCCTTTATTGATTGGTAAGTTCACTTTTGCCAAAAGTCCACTCTTTGTGTAAGAGAGGTATGGCTTGGTTCTAGGCTAGTACAAGCATGGGGCTGTGCAGCAAGGGTGAGGGGAAGGGCTAGCAAAGTGCAGTAACCAATGCAGCAAGTGGTGGAGAGAATGATCATGAGTTTTTGCAAGTTGGCTCATTTTGGTTCACATGTGATTATCTTGCTACACAAACCATGAACATGAGAAATTCTTGGTCCAAATATGATTTTTATGCCACATAGAATGTTTGTGTCATGGTTTGATGTCAACTAGAGGTCACAAACAGCCTTGGTTCATGATTTTGCAAAATTCACATTTGAGGCATGTCTTAAAAATTAGTGATTTTGGCCAACTTTGTCACACCATAACTTTTGATCCAAGAAGAATTTGATCATGTTCTTGTACTTTTTGAAAAGGGAAAAATGTATTCTACAACTTTCATGACTAAAGTTTTTCCATTTGACACCTTTTTGAATCAAAAATCAAGGCTTGAAAAATGACCTAAAATGACACATTCTTGAAAAGTCAACTATGCCCAAAAAGTCAACATTTGCAAAAACTTGTAATTCTTGATTTTTGTGAATTTCAACCTTCTTCCATGATCAAATAAAGATCATATACACTCAAAATGATGAAGATCACCCATTGGTTGGGTCATTGGGGGCCCCAGATGCCCTGATTTTGCACTGGCTTGTCCAGAAAGTCAACCCTTGATCAGATGACTTCCCCATGGAATTTCTTCATGAAAATTGATATGCATACTCCCTATACCATATAGAGACCAATAGAAACAAGAATGACCAAAAAATTTGGAATTATGGCCTTTGAAACCAAAACCCTAATTTTAGGTCAACTGTGCAGTCAAACTTGGCTCTGCATCCATACCATTTCCAGTTCTTGTGATTCTTTTGAAATCTTGACTTTGAAAGGATGGAATATGATACTAGAACACATATGGACCCCTTTGAAGTGATTGGTTGCCTTTGGAGTGGCTCAAGAAGCTCTTGGATTGCTCAGATCACAAACCCTAGGTGCAGATGACTTTGAATCTATGCAGTGAATCAAAAATGAGATATGAGATGATATGATTGTGTTTATGCATATGAGATGATCACAAGCCATGGTGTGAATGGGTGAGGGCAAATTTGGGGTGTTTACACCGAGCCAAGATAATGACTCGGGCTCTGAGGCTTGAACGTCCCATCGCGAGATGGGGTTCTGCCTGGTCGTGGTACATAGGCGACGTCGGACTCGTTTGAGTATCCGCCCGTGCAATAGTCACCTCCTTCCCTTGGAAGAAGATCCTGATAATCATGTTATTTGGGTTGTTGTGCTTGTACCTGGGCACGCAGGTCTAGTCGAACCTATTGCTCCTCGCTTGAGAGCCGAGCAAGGTGACTCTGTAATTAACTGTAATATTGCTTGAGCTTCTCAGCGTTTCATGGTCGAGCAAGTTCTTCCCCGTGAAGATTTTCTAAATAATAGGCCCCGTTTTCGGTCTTTGCCCGGACGCGATACGGGCCCTCCTAATTAGGCGTTAGTTTTCCTTCGCGGGAATCTCTGTGATTTCTTCTTAGAACGAGACTACCCACTTCGAATGCTCGTCCTATGACTTTAGAATCGTATCGAGCTGCTATTTTCTGTTTAAGAGTGGCCTCTCAGAGAGCGGCTTCTGATCGGATTTCTTCGACCAGGTCAAGCTCGTCTCTTAAAGCTTCGGAGTTGGTGTCTTGGTCCATTGGGGACTCTGTCCGCCTGGATCGGATGTGCATTTCCATAAGAATTACCGCTTCGGTCCCATATGCCAACCAGAACGGGGATTCACCGGTCGTTGAGTGGGGAGTGGTTCTCTATGCCCAAAGTACGTTGTGTAACTCCTCGACCCAGTGTTTCTTGTGCTCGTCCAGTCTCCATTTCAGACCTCTTAGGATTACTCTATTTGCAGCTTCTGCTTGTCCGTTGGTTTGGGCATGGTCCACCGAAGCAAAATGTTGTTTTGTTCCTACTGAAGCAACAAATTCTTTGAAATGTCTATCGGTGAATTGGGTACCGTTATCGGTTACAATGGCGAGCGGTACCCCGAACCGAGCGAGAATGCTCCTCTTGAAGAAGCGTAGTATGTTGAGTGCCATAATCTTGGCCAAGGCCTCAGCTTCTATCTATTTGGTGAAATAATCGACGCCCACAATGAGGTATTTATTTTGACTGGATCCGACGTCGAATGGCCCTAAGATGTCCATCGCCCACCACGCGAATGGCCACGGGGAAGATAGCGATTTTAGCTCGGTAGGGGGTGCTACGTGTATGTCCCCGTGTCGTTGGCATTTGTCGCATCTTTTTACGTGTTCTTTCGCGTCGTGCTAGAGTGTCGGCCAATAGTACCATGCCCGGAGAATCTTTCGGGCTAACGATCGTCCGCCTGGGTGTTGTGCGTTAATTCCTTCATGGACTTCTCTTAGTACGTGTGTGACGTTCTCTTCCTCTACGCACCTGAGGAGTGGCGTTGAGAAACCTCGGCGATACATACACCCACCGACCAAAGAGTACGAGCATGACCTTCAACGCACGGTGCTGGCCGTTTTCGGGTCTGCTGGTAACTCACCCTTGGTCAGGTAGTTAAACACTGGGGTCATCCAGCAGTTGGCGTCGCCTATGGAATTAATGTCTAGGTGGGTTGAAGATTGTCCAATGCTTGGTCAGGGGAGCACTTTTTGTATAACGGACTTGTTGTTTCCTTTTCTTTTGGTGTTTGCCAACTTGGAAAGGATATCAGCTCGGGTATTATTCTCTCGTGGGACGTGTTTGACCTCTACGCTTGTGAATCGTTTTAGTTGGTCTTTTACAAGGGCCAGGTATTCGGCCATATTGTCTTTTTTGGCCTGGAAATCTCCTCGGACTTGGCTAGCGACCAACTGGGAATCTGTGCAAATTGTGATTTCTTCTGCCTCCAGGTCGGTCGCGAGTCGTATGCCTGCCAGGAAGGCTTCGTATTCCGCCTGGTTGTTGGATGTGAGGAAGGATAAAGTTAAAGATACTTCGATGATGCTTCCCTCTTTGTTTTCCAGGATAACTCCAGCTCCACTACCCGCCGGGCCAGACGCTCCGTCTATGAAGATGGTCCATTTGGATGGAGATTTCGGCTCCTGCTCGGTGAAAGTGAGCTCTGCTACAAAGTCGGCTAGTGCTTGAGCTTTGAGAGCTTGTCTCCCTTCGAATTTGGTGTCGAATTCGGATAGTTCCAACGACCATTTTAGCATTCGCCCCGCCATATCTGGTCGACCAAGTAATTGTCTTATGGGCTGGTCTGTTCTCACGATGATGGTGTGGGCTAAGAAATAATGTCGTAGTCTTCTGGCTGCAAAAAGGAGGGCCAGGGCCACCTTTTCTACCTGGAGGTATCGAAGTTCGGGGCCGTGGAGCGCCTTGCTCGTAAAGTAGATAGGTTTCTGTCCCTCGGGTAGGTCGCGTATGAGGGTTGCGCTTATAGCCTCGTTTGCTACGGCGAGATAGAGGTAAAGTGTCTCCCCTTCTTTGGGCCTGGACAAAACTGGGGGTTCAGATAATGCCCTTTTCAAGTGGGATAAGGCTTGCTCGCACTCCTCCGTCCATTCAAAGGTGGCCTCTTTGCGGAGGAGTTTGTAAAAGGAGAGGGCGTGCTGAGCGGATTTTGCCACAAATCGTGCGAGGGAAGCGAGGATCCCGTTCAACGATTGTATGGATTTTTTAGAATTAGGAGTAGGAAGTTCTGTGAATGCCCGACATTTGTCAGGATTGGCTTCAATACCTCATTCAATTAAATAGAATCCGAGGAACTTCCCTGCTCGGACCCCAAACGTGCACTTATCGGGATTGAAACGCATTTTGCATTTCCGGGCTTGATCGAATACCTTTCGTAAGTGGGACGCGTGGTCCGTCTCTTGCTGAGACTTGACGATCATGTCGTCCATGTACACCTCAAGCATGTCCCCGATTTCTGCCCGGAATACCTTATTCATCATGTGCTGATATGTCGCGCCCGCGTTTTTTAAACCGAATGGCATAACATTATAATAATAGTTTCCCGATTCAGTCATGAAGGCCGTGTATTTTTTGTCGGACACAGCCATGGGTATTTGATTGTACCCCGAGTAGGCGTCCATGAAGGACAATAGCTTGAAACTGGACGAATTGTCGACCAGTCTGTCGATGTTGGGCAAAGGATATGCGTCTTTCGGGAATGCCCGGTTAAGATCAGTATAGTTAACACACATTCTCCATTTTCCACTAGATTTTTTGACAAGTACAACATTTGAGAGCCAGGTTGTGTACCTAGGCTCAGTTACAAAATTTGCCTCTAGGAGGTCTTTAACAACAGATTCGGCCGCTCTGGTTTTCTCGGTTGACTGCTTCCTCCTACGTTGGGCGACCGCTTTGTGTGTTGGGTCGATGGAGAGGTGATAACAAGCCGTCGAGGGGTCGAGCCCTAGCATTTCTGCGGCGCTCCAAGCGAACAGATCCGTGTTTCCCTTGAGGCATGCTTCTAACTGTCATTTCGCCAAGTCGGGCAGATGTTCCCCGATCTTGATGCACCGAGCTGGATCATCTCCCAAAGGAATCAGTTCGAATTCTCCGTCTAGAATTGGCCGGGAAAGTGAATCGGTCAGCCTATGAATGCCCTCGTTGTCGTCTGAGAACCTGCAGTCCAGTTCGATTGAGTCTACCTGAGGAAAAGCCTTGGATGTTTGTGGAGTATCTGGCGAAGTCAATGCTGAAGGGTTTGGTTGGTAAGATATCGAGCTAAGACCTCTGGATGCTGCCTCAAAACATCAGCGGGAAGCTTCGACGTCACCGTGTAGCGTAGCGACTTTTCCCGAAGTAGTATAATACTTCATTTTTAGGTGGACGGTGGATTGAACAGCGATCAGCTCGGCCAATGTCGGTCATCCCAAAATGCATTGGTACAACGACGGGCAATATACGACCAGGAATTGGACGCGAACAGTTATGGCGGTTTCGGATGTCCCAAAGGTGACGAAGAGATCGACGTAGCCCCATGGTCGGGAGACTGCTCCGTTGAAACCTTGTAAGTCTGATCCGACGTATGGAGTCAGGTGTGTTTCATTCAACTGGAGTGTTAAAAATAATTGGGAGTACATGATGTCGCAGGAGTTACCTTGGTCCACCAGGATTCTCCTCACATCAAAATTTGCCATTCGTGCACGGATGAGTAGTGGGATGCTGGCATTTGGTGCTCCTCCTAAGAGTTCCTCCCGGTAAAAAGCAAGGGGTACTGAGCCTCCTCTTGGGGGGTCCAGGGTCGCACTCTGGGCAGGGCCTTTCGCGATCAGTTGGTCGAATTTCCTCTTTACGGATCCGACCGTGATTTTGTTAAAACCTCCCCCTAAGATGACCATTGCAGATGGAAAGGTCTCCCACGGGCTGTAGGAGGAAAAATATCCTGGACTCCCCGTGTGATTGGGCAGGAAGAAATCTTCCGGGCGATAGATGCTCAGGGAAACCTGCATGTTCGCATCTGCTGGAATGGGCACAGCCTCTTCAATCTTTTAAGTCTCCTGCGCTTCTTGTCGAGGGGTGTCTCTAGATTTGGTAAACTGTTTGAGGTGTCCGTCTTTAATAAGTATCTCGATTGCGTCTTTGAGATGGATGCAGTCTTCGGTATTATGGTCGTGACTCTTGTGGAATCTGCAGTACTTCGTCTTGTCCGCGCTCGGTTTGCTAGGCATCTGCTTCGGAAAGCGTACTTCTGCTTGCCTGAATTCTGAGTTGGCACATTCGGACAGGATCTTTTCCCTAGAGACCAGGAGGGGAGTATATTCATGAAATCGACCGACGGGTCCTCTGTGCTCCCGCGTTTCACGGGGGCGATCATTCTTTCTTTTGTCTCCTCCCCGACGAGATGTCGAGGGTTCATCGACCCGGTGGGGCTTCGCGTCCTCGCGACGCCGGGCGTCTCGGACGGAGCTAGCCGCCTGCTTTTCCTCATATTGGATGTAAGCTTAGGCTTTCAACAAGAAAGCGTCAAGGGTGGCCGGGGTCTCGATGCCAACCGCTCGGTGGAAATCGGTCGATGGGTGTAGTCCCCGTTCCAGCAAGTACTTCTTCATGTCGTCCGTTGTGGATACCTGGACTGCTTCTTTGTTGAACCTCTCGATATAGGTTCGTAGAGGTTCGTCCTTCCCCTGGATGATCTCTTCGAGCGATGCTTCCGTCTTCGGATGTCGTCTAGAGGCGGTGAAGTGCCTGGAAAATGTGCGTCCGAGCTGTTTCCAGGAAGTGGTGGACTCTACTTCGAGGCTTTTGTACCACGTTATCGCTCATTTCCTCAGAGTTGTAGGAAAGAGGCGACATTTGATCGCCCCTCGCACCCCTCGGTAGTTGAGCAAAGCATCAATATTCTCGATATGCTCGTCAGGATCTGTGGTCCCATCATATGAGCCTAAGGGTGGAGGTTTTTCTAAACCCCTTGGGAGTTTAGCCGCCATGATTTCCGACGAGAGGGGGCCCCTGGTGTCTTCATCGTCGCTGGAATTGAGTGAAGGGGACTTGGGCGCGCGCTTCTTTGCTCGCCGGGGTGATGCGAATCTTGATCTGCTTGGAGGGGAAGATCGAGGAGGAGATGGGCGGGACCGTTTGTCACTAGTAGATTCGTCGATGCGTCCTTTCCTCTTTCTCTTGGGAGGAGAGGGGTTACGCCTTCTATGGTGTCTCGCGGGAGACCGGGATGGTCGGCGGTTATTGTCTTCAAGACGGGCAATCTTCTCGCCATGGGCGAGGAGCAACAAATTTGTCTGATTCAAAATTTCAGCCAGCGCTGCGAAATCGGATCCCGAAGGAGTTGGGGGAAGAGGAACTTCCGGACGACTTTCTAGAGGTTGGTCGCGGTCGGGGGAAGGTGAGGCTGTCTTCCCGTCTGGGTGATCTTGCACGGTTTCTTCGTGCGGAGGATGATGAATGTTGCTCTCACGTTGCGTGAGGAGCATGCCGTCGTTTGACCGGTTGTCCGGATTGTTGTCTCGAGCAGCCATGGATCTTGGTAAAAACTTTGGTTCTTGAAGATTTTGAGAGAGAAGAACGGGGAAATCAGTTTCCCACTGACGGCGCCACCTGATCGTACCTGGAGATCAGGATCCGATATGGCTGGCGTCGAGCGTTGCTGAAGGACAGTTGGTGAGGAGAGAAGGGGGTGTACCTGCAAGGCACTCCGATGCTGAAGTAAGACACTGAGCAAAGAATGTGCAAGTACGAGAATTAAGGTCAGAGAATTGAATACCTGACCCTCTCCTCTGAGAGGGTTTATATACTGTCGTTAGTGGATGATTATTGGTTCAAACCGTTTGGCGCGGATCGCGAAATCCGCACGAATAGGTAACGGTCAAAACTAGCCGTTGGGGGATTTCATCCTGGTCGGTATTATTTTGGTCGACAAGGACCGTTATTCTTGGCGTGGTGCTCGACGCCGAGCGTGTCATAATGCCACTTTGCTTGGCCCAATTCTGGGAGTTGGGCCTGCCCAGAACAATTCTATTTTTATTTCGAGTGTGTGATATGCTCGTGGTATTTTCTCATGCCGTGACAAGTACATAGCAACTTCATCTTGTGCATGCCAATGTTTGGATAAGTGTTAGAGAAACTTGGTCATAAAGAGAAGAAAAGTACTATGTTTGGATGAGGTAGTGTGTTTGATTCAATAAATAATTTTCTCCAAAGCCTCTATGTTTGGTTTTAGTATCAACATTTTAAACTGATAGAATATAAATATGCAATGTACCATGTCAACGGCGATTTTAGTAGATAGTTGAAAGAGAGAAGAGTAACTTGCAGGGTCGGCCTTGGG
Source organism: Lathyrus aphaca (assembly GCA_963966055.1). NCBI lineage: Eukaryota > Viridiplantae > Streptophyta > Magnoliopsida > Fabales > Fabaceae > Lathyrus > Lathyrus aphaca. Next base: position 194,754,754 of record OZ014519.1, on the reverse strand, counting down.
CCAGGGTAAGCATGTCTACAGTCCAGGACCTCAAAAAATCGGGGATCTAAAAATCGGAAGAAAGTAAAAAAATATATAATAAATAATAATTAATAAATATTGTGTTTACTATGTTGCACTTGTAGCGTTAACTTGGCGGTAAAATGTATGAGTTGTTAATGACTTGTTCAACCACATATATTTAATATATATTTGAAAAGATCATTATATATTAAATTAATTATTATTAAATTTATATGATAAAATATAATATATTATTATTTATATTGATTTCTATTACTTTTTATTTTATTTTATAAAAATATATATTATTAAATTTTATTTTAAAATAATAAATTAAAACTTAAAAGATTTAGTATTATTTTTTATTAAGTCAACATGATTAAATAGATAGTAATTAAATTATTAATTTTTTTAAACAAATTAAAGTTAATCATATAATATTTATAAGATTTTATAATTTTTTATAATTAGTTTAATTTCCTTTATATTTATATATTAATTCTTATAAAATTGAGTTTTTCATGTTATCTTTAAAGTTTTAAGGCTCTGTCGAAATAGTTATAGATGTTTTTTAGTTTATAATTTAAAATATATATCTTAAATTTTTTGTAAAAATTTTAATAATATTTATAATTAAATATTTAAAAATTCTTCATACAACCATATAATTTAGGTAAAATATCATTTTTAATCCCTTAACTATATTCTCTCTTTGAATCTAGTACATTGACTTTCTCCTCTCTCTAAAACAAAAGGAAAAAATAAAACCAAAAAAATTCAAAATTATTTACTCAGTTTTTATTAAAGTTCAATTTTTATTATTTGTCCAGGATCTCTAAAAAATGGGGACCGACCCTGATATCTTGACACTAGCAAGTTAAATTTAAAACATAATTTTGGATCTTTTTCTTATATTTAAAATGAAAGTAAAACAGATATAAAAGTTAAAACTGAACAATAATCTTAGGTGAATTTTATGACAAATACAAAGTTTACACTAAAATAGAAAGAGCAAGGCAAGTCATAATCCTCAATTTGTCAATTTGTCGTGATATATAAATCCAACTACCAACTTAATAACTCCTGCGAGATACCACGAGGCATTAATAATCATTTGCTCAAATACCACACAAATCACTATCAAATTGCCGACGTCGTAAAGAATAAACCAAAAATAAAAACGGACCAATTTTGGCTGGTTATGTTCTTAATGTCTGTTCTTTTTATTTTTTGAGTAGATATCTGTCTTATTCGTGAACATACACTATACATAGAAAGCAACAAGTTGAAATTCCCTAAATTATACGATAAGCACTTCAACCGATACAACTTGCTTCTAGTTCCATCTAACGGCATGATGTTAGATAAATAGTCAGACGAGTCACGAGAACAAGAGTTTTCCTAGTCAGATTCTTATTGGTTCTTGGCGATTTGATGATTGATGGATAAGATAGCATACATTATTATGAATTAACTAAAAATATTGTAAACGTTAGTTAGAGAAAACAAAATAAAAGTAGCCAACTAAGAAAATAGAAATGTGGTAAAAGAGGAAAATATCACCTTATCATGTATTTATATATATTAGGGAGGGAAAAAAATGAGAGGTATCAAGGACTAAAGCTTCTGTGAACTGCATGTTGCAAGATATGTGTATATGAATGAATGCCTCAGCATACAATGCAGTTTGATCAGCTCTCACCCTGAAATGGCAGGGTAACTTCTATACATTGAATGTGATGGTTGGTTTATTTTCCATATTTTATATATAAAACTACCCTGGCTAATTATCTTGACCTCGAGCTTTTATATTCATGAAAAAAGTCTACCCCCACCCCAACCCTTCTTCTAACAGTCATTATGGTTGCCCTTGCCCTTTTCCATACTAAATGCTACCAGCTTTGTTAAAACTGTGTAAACTTAATGTCTGTGGTAGAAAGCCAAGTGCACAAGTAGAGGACATAAGTACTATTCCATTATTTTCCAAACACTCCACTTACACTGTACTTCTCGATGTGTCGTCTTCTGATGGTTCTAAACATTCCTCGGGATTGGCATAGAAAAAATCCTCTTCTTTTGGTCTATCAGGTATTACCAATCTTTTCGTTGCACCGCCCATGCGATCTGCATGAGTTTGCTTCACAGCGGAAGAGAATTCATCCCAGTTCATTGCTCCGTTGTAGTATTGATCTATCAACTCAACTAAGAGCTTTCTGTTCAGTAAAATTGTCTTCTTGAACCCAAGATATCTGCAGAAGAATTGGAGGGTACAAGTCAATATCATTTGGGTTGGAAAAAAATGGGAGATGAGTGTTCTAGATTGGGGAGTGCACAAAAATTTTCCTAAAGAATAAATATAACTATAGAGAACAAGTACTGTTACCGCCGGTTGACAAATAATATTTCTTATTATTAGCCAATTTTTACCTGCGATGACCTTCAACTACTTTGGCCATATTTCCATCATATGTAGGAACAAAGATATCACTCTCTAATGAGACGAGATAATCCAATGCTGCCATTTGAGAGGAATGGTTTTGGAAGAACTGAAGTTCAGACGGTTCCAGCAGGGTTTCCTTTCTGACCTGTTTCAGAAAAGCACAAATGTACAACGGTAAGAGGAATGCAAACAAGAAAAGAATCACAATTCAAAGGTTCTCTTGATTGAGCCGGAAGTTAGTTACCAATTTTGGATAGTTTTGTGCTAGACTGGCCATTCTCCTACTCCCACCATATATTTCCCCAGCAGCAATGTAGATTTGAATGTTTTGATCAATGTCAAAGGCCCTAAGCGCAAGAGAAGTCTCTTCGGGTGTTAGAGGACATAAACCATCTTTTCTTTTCAAATCAGAGTTAATTATTTTTTCTTTCCACCAAGGATAAGCATATCTGCCAATGATCAGGAAATTAAAATTTAGCAAAGAATTACGTTATATTTCCTATCAAACTCTAGGAATGAATGTTATGGAACAGATAACTCACCTCATCCTTGTCAATTCTTCTACCTCATCACTATTGCAACCTTGAGTACAGCCAGAAAATGCCAACATGTCCATCTCATACCTCAAGTGAAGTACCAGAAATGGGCCATTCTGTTTCAGAAGATTGATCACCTTTCTGCCTAACTCCTCAATCTGAGGAGTAAATCTAAGAGCACTAAAATTGACTCGGCAACGCAGCTTCTGAATCTCTAAAGATTGTCCATTATTTGCCAACCGAGCATCAGTTCGATTTAAATGGACAACTTTATACTTTTGTATCAATGGCAGAATCTGAAAGAATAGCCGCGCCATTTGCATATGAATTAGCGAAAAACATAATTGAGGGCATGGAGCTTATTGGCAAAAGATTACAAAAAAAAAAACTAACCTGATTCTTATAGTATGACATGTCAGACCAACTAATCGGGGGCATGGTGTAAAGAAATCCATTTTCCACTTTTCGCTTGAGTCTAATAGGCAACTCTCTCAATATCCGCACCTCGTCTCTCAAGGATGTAATAAAATGATCCAAATCAAATATATCATGGAACTCACTGATACAAGTGATATAATCATAATTAGTTATTCAGAAGAGATCTTATTTGTTTTCCCCTAAAGAAGCTGATAAACCTCCACAGTAACACTCTCACCACCACATGGTCATTTAGCTCAAACCAAAATACTGATATGAAATGAAAAACTAACCTGGGGTCAGCCCAAAAGGATGCTTTATCCAATTCAGGGACTATTAGCGTGACATTTAAATATCTTGCAATTGCCACCATATCACATATCTGTACAATTACATCACATCAGATAATCAAAACTAAAACCCCCAACACTACCTCAAATATAAAACACCAAACGCATGTACCAACCACTTACCGCCGCTCTCATTTGATTCAATCCTCCATTGCACGACACCATCAAGTAACCATTGTTTTTATAAACCCCTGCATAAAATCAAACAAAATTATCACCCTCTAAAACAATTGGGAAAGTACTCCAATATATTAAACACAATTCATCAAAACATGAAGAAAAAAAAACTAATCTCTGTTACAGGAAAAAATCAGAAGCCTAATGCAAAAATTTATCCCAAGTTTTTTTGAATACTCAATAACATAGGTTACATCAAAACATTTAACAAATATAACTGATCATACTTAATGTGCAATTAAATTAAACTGAATATAACATCAATATAAAGCACAGACCCCGGAAACAACACCTAAGTCGACGACAACGATGATAATTTGAATAAATGAATAAAGTAAATGTATCACATGTGTCGGTGTCGATTTTGAACGCGGACTCTGAACACTTTTTTTAAAGGTGTCGGTGCTACATAGGACAAGATATATGAAATTGAGATGATGAGTAACTAACTCTTGGGTGGAAGAACCCTGGGCGGAATAGAAGGCAGCTCGATGATAGCAGATTCTTGAGTAAAACACGAAGGCCAACCTTTCAAAACTCTAGGACCCCACATATCACCAAATGCAGTTAACTGAACAATGCAAATCCACAATATCACCGACGTGGTAGCTCGTATCATCCACAAGTTCATCCTCGAAGACCTCACCGTCACCGTATTCTTCAACTTCTCAACCTTATTCTTACTCATCACCATCAACCCTTCCCAAATCACTTTACCTCTTTTGCTCCCACTTTTCTCTTCTCTTCCCCACAACAACGGTTCCTTCATAACCCTCCCTTCTATCAATGTACGAACCCTAAAATCTCTAACAATTACACTACTTCCAATTTCACTTTCTTTGATCCAAAATCGATTCCAGCCAGATTCAAACGAATAGACCTCCAATTCCAAACCGCATTACCACAGTTTGCAACACTAAATCTAAATCAGAACGTGAAACGGAGAGATCTCCAAATTCAGGAGATAAGAAAAAAAAGAACGGATGCTGACAAATCGCCGGCGACTGATCTGAAACAATCGCCGGCAGAAATGCAGCGCGAGAACACAATTATTATATGAACCAAAATGAGAGAATAATAGAACGCGTAACAAGATAGATAGAGAGAGAGAGCGAGAGAGAGAGAGTTTGTATTAACGGTTGGTGATTCACGCGTGAGCGGCTCGGCTGAGAAGAAAGAGAAGAAACACGAGCCGTACAGTGGTGGTGCGTCACGAAAACCGAACCGGTTTAGTGAAAGAAAGAGAGGGGTGGGTTACGAGTCTTTATTGGTTGAAGCTGGCTCATTAAACCAGAACAGCCAATTAAATATATGGGTCCCACAAACGTGTCCTCCATCAAAACTGTGTCGTATACGTGGCGACTTTTGATTGTGAGCATTGTGAAAGTACTTTGTGCCATTCGGCGAGTTTCGTTCTCCCGCGCCGACAATATATCGCGAGATTTCATTTCATTCTATTCTTTATTTTATATAAATTAATATCATCTGCGGGTAATTATAGAAATTATTTGTCTAAATCAGAAAGCATTATAATAAATAATAAAAATATTCAAAATATTTAATATAATTATATATTTAAAATTAATTTCTAATTAAAGGAAATCGAAAGAGACTCTTAACATCTTATTTAATTTTATTGTTTTATTTTCGTATGCTATTATATAGTATGTAATTATATGTGTTTTATGGTACATTATTCTGCTGGTTCTTGTAAGGAAATGAAACAAATACATATCTAAGTTTTAACGCAACATATTTCACAATTAATTTTTTTTGTAGTTTTTCTAGTGGTGGGTTGTTGTACTAATTTAGAACATTAGCATCAAACTAGTTAGGAAATCATAGCTAAATCGGATATTATAACGGTAAATTAGTTAAAGAATATTATTCTTTCATGGTTAACAGTTATTAATAAATGATAATATTCCAATTTTATCGATCATCTATTAGTTAGTTTGTCTTTATACATTATTACTCAACTAGCTAGTTACTATATCAGATAACAATATATTTGTTATTAGGACAAAATGTTATTTAATTTTAGAAACTAATCATTTTCAAATCTAGTTATTAATTGATAGTTGATTGATATATTTATCAAAAGTTTGTTATTGGTTGACATTACGTGTTGAATTTAATACTTAAATATTTTATCATTTTTAATTAACATATTATGAAATTTATTATTCAACTTAAACATTTATCACATAAATTATGCAAATATATTTTAGTGCTATATTAAAATTAATTGATATGTAAATGAAATACATTAAAAAAATAAATGTTTGATTAAATTTCATAAAACATTAATTTTTAATGTATTTTATTATATTCAAATCAAATTTTATAAAAATAATTTATGATAAATCTCAATATAAAAATATATATAAATATGTATACAAATCTTAGTTCAGTTAACAAAAGTTGATATTGCTAGATTGAATGACATCTTAACGGTTTGAATTTTGGTATTGAAGGTTGTGTGTACGAGTTTTTAGTGGTTATTATTACTTCGTCAATAGACCCACACAAAAATGTATACTTGTGATGAGTACAATAGGGGTTATTTTGCCTATGATAAAATGTGCAAGAGGGCTTAATGTAGTCTGATATGTATAAAGTGAATGAATAATACAACTTCCTGGTTCGGGTATTTATAGAAGTGGTTGTTTGATCCAAGGTACATTTGATAATATAGGTTCTCATGTCTACCAATCTAGCCACACACCCCTATTTTCTAACATGATAATAAGAGTGAATGGGATGAGTCATCCTTGATCATAGGAAACATAGTTGACCTAATATGGTGTTTTTCAGTTGTTCCTTTAACATGTGGCTTGATTGTGGAATAACCAAAAGACATGTGTGTTCGCTGTCGAAATTTGGCGAACAAACTCTGATTTTCCAATCTCACTGAATTGGTTTACTTGCAGGACCAACCACACAAATCCTAGGACACATGTGCAAATTTAGATGAAATTCTGAACTCTTAGAGTAAGAAGTCTTTTGATCCTTTATTTGATTGGTTATGTCTTTCATATATGAATGATTTTGATTAGGTTATTTTAAGTAAAAGTTTTAAAGTAAATTTGACAAAGTAAAAAACAAAGCAAATTTGACAGAGGTAAGGATTTGCATAAAGTAAATTATGAAGGATAAATGGTTGGTAAATGTAAAGGAAAATTGTTAAAGAACTTTGAAATTGATAAAAACTTAAAGAAATTGTGTTATTCACACATACATTTTCCAGATAAAACTTTTTTTCTCTCACACTGGTACTTTAGAGTATTTTTGCAGGAATTTTGTACAAGTTTTTCACACACTAAATCTAACAAACATTATCTTATTTATATACAAATAAAATAACTGCTATCAACGGAAAAATCCTCAGACTAATGACACTTGGTTTCTGCATGTTCCCCTTTCTTCAAAAGCTTCCACGCGTCCTTCTGCCAAACGAAATAACTGTCTGAATTTGAATTTATCCTTAATGTCGAGGCGATGCGTCCCTTCAGGCTTGTTGAATTGTCGAAGCATAATATATCAACCAACTCTGTAGAAACAATGCATCATTTCTCCTTGTCGAAACGTCGAATGCTTCAATTGTCACCCAATTTTTGTTGAACTGTCGAAAACAACGTATCAATTGAAACTGTCGAAATATCTCCAAGTATATTTCTTCAGTTTTCTTCCTTTGTCGAATTTCTTCCTTTGTCAAAGAACATCATTTTATCTTTTAAATCATGGTGTCGAAAATATGTGTCTACGAATTGCCCCTCAGCAAAGATATTTCGACTATTTCTGGAGAAATCATCATTTGTTGTTGAACAACTTTCGACGCCATGTAACCTGCATTAATTACGCTAGTTTTCAAGATTTCACTTTTGTCAGATCACAAGACAAATTAGTCATTACACTTTTGAAGGTGCTTAAAACACAAGGAAGGGAGGTTGGAATTGGGTTTTCTTTAACAACTAAAAATAACTTCTAATGACAAGTTGATTTATCCTGGTTCGTTTGAACTCAAACTACGTCCAGTCCACCCACCAAGGTGATTTTGCCTCTATCACTGAGGTCTTAATTCACTATTCAATAAATGAATACACACACTGACCTACAGTCAATGTCCTCTTGAGTCTTCTGACTGAAACTAGTCACTCAAGGGAGTTTACTTAACTATTACAATAGTAATAAAATAGTAACTATTTTGCTTCTAATAAAGCTATGATCACTAAGGCTATGTTTGGATTGATGGAACGTAACGGAGTGGAGCGAAGTGGAACATAGCGAAGCAGAATGGAGCGGAGCGGAATGGAGTATAGATCTCACTCCATTGTTTGGATATCTTATTAAAAATATCACATTCTATCACATACACCCCAAATTGGATGGAACAAAAAATGAGGATTTAGATGGAATCTGATGGAATAGATTCCATCATGTTCCATTCCATTCCATCAATTATTTGCAAATCCAAACAATGGAATCACATTAGTTACCACTCCATTCCATTCCATTCCATCACATCCCACCAATCCAAACATACCCTAAGTGAATGTTACAATATATAAGCACAAATGAATAAGTCTTTTTCTCGTGAGTGTTGTTTTCAAATCTTCAATTTGATTCCTTTATATAGTTCTTGAATAATTGTAGTCGTTGGAGACATCTTGAGCTAATTTAGGATATTAGTTAATACCATAAATTCCTTCCAAAACAAGAGATACTTGTTTTTACCATTAATTAATATATTCTTTAATTAATGTCTTCATTATGAAGATCATCATCTTCTAGACGTAAATCAGAGATAATAAAGTCTTGATGCGCAGCTATTAAACCATGTCATTAAATGATGGATTCTTCAATAAGTATATCTTCTATATATGTGTCTCAATGTATCTTCTAGTAATGCACGTCTCCTTTAATTAACTTCCTCTTCTACACATATAACAAAGAGAGTTATTAGAACTTCTATTCTTGCATAATCATATTTGTTATCATCAAAACTCTTAGAGGTTTAGAACCATAATTGTTCTAACAATCTCCCCCTTTTTGATGATGACAAAACATTTATTTAGATTTTTAGAATAGAGTTTAATAGGATTAGAAGAACTCCCTTTGATTAAATAAAATCAAATATTTCTATTAGAGGTTTCTTCATAAGTTTTATCCTTCAGAAGTTTCATTAGCCTTAGCTCCCCCTGAGTTGATTACTTGACCTGTTTCTATTTCAGAATCACACCTCAAATAGTTTTATTAGAATTTTATATGTTAGAGAAATCTTGATAAACTACTATAGATCAGGATCTTCTATGTTTCTCCCCCTTTTTGTCATAATCAAAAAGTATAAATGCAGAAAGAATGCAAGGGTATAGAAGCAAAATAAGTTTTCATTAAACAGAATTAAAAACCAACAAGAACATAACCAATAGAACTTAAAAAGTCATGAAAAACAGAAGATAAAACAGAAAACAATAAGCAGAAGATAAATAGAAAATCAGGGATGCATCTTAGTAACTAAGGCCTCCAGAAGAGACTTGATCTTAGAGGATGATTCCACTTGCTTTCCAATCATCGTCTTCAATTCAGCAGTGGTTTCATCTTGCTTATCCAGCCTTTGCTTAACCATCTCATTTTCTTTCTTCAATTCTTCTAAGGTCTTCAGAACAAGATTGGTTGGCAGAGGTTCTTCAGCTTCTGGAGCAGCTTGATTCTCAGAACATTCTTCAGTTGCTGGTGATTAAGCAGATTCAACATCCTGACCTTCATCAGAAGGAACCAAAACCATTTGAAGTCCAGAGTTTGAATCCAGAGGTTCTGACTCTGTCCAGGGTTTGTTGTCCAGCAGAAATGGTTTATTCTGTTCAATGTTAGAAACAACTGCTTTGAGATACTCACAGAAGTTCTGATGAGCAAGGTCATAACAGATGTCCTTTAGCTTTTTGGTTTTAGCATTGAACCATTTTCTAAACTTAGCCCACAGAAAGTCAGAAGCAGCTGGATCAGGCAGCTCTGAGCAAGCAGCCTTCAGATCCTCTATCCTGAATTTCATTTCTGTTTCAAAAGTAATAAGCAGTGCAGAAATGTCTGTTTTTGAGGGTTTTGGTTTTGGTGCTGGTATGACAGTTTTATTTGAGATAGAGGATAATTTGTGTAGAGCTTTAATATTGACAGAAGTTCTAAGGGGATTTTCAGGTTCAGCTTCTTCTGGTGGTGTGTCAGGGATGGTGATAAAAGTTGGTGAGTTAGGAGGGGTAGACTCATAGGAAGATAGGGAACTTTCTCTTATTGGTGAAAGATTAAAAACAAGGCCATCAGAATTTAGTGGTTGGAAACTGCTATGGTGGTGTGTTTCAAAGGTTTTAGAAGATGGGATTTGTTCAGATTCAGGGGGTTGGAAATCATCAATGTCAGACAGAACATGTTGAAGGGCAGTGTGTGCTTCAGCTGATGGTGAACGGTCTATATCAGATAGAGGGGTTGTGTCAATGGGAATATCAAAGTCTGATAGGGTTTGTGGTTGATGGGGTTCATTTTCTGGTGGATAACGTGAGGATAATATGGATGAGACAGCAGAGGTTGCAGGTATGACAGAGGGAATAAGGTTAGAAGGTGGAATAGGTTCAGAGGATGGAGTTGGTTCAGATGATGGGGTTGGTTCAACAGGAGTTGGTGCAGAAGGAATTGGTGCAGAGGGAATGTCATCGGAAGGTGTTGGGTCAGAGGGGGTATCAGATATTTCTACTGTAACTACTTCTACTACAAAAATGAATTCAGAGTTAGAGGCAGAAGTATTACCTGTTCTTCTGGTAGTTTTGGGAGCCTTCTGAGACGATCCTTCTCCAGCCTTTCTTTTCTTGCTCCTTGCTGATGCAACATCTGGAGTTTGTTGAGTAAGTTTTGTTGCCTTGAACATTGGATCTACACCATGTTGTTTGCAGGAATCCAAGTATCTGACCACAACCTCTGGAGGTGTGTCAGAAGAGAAGAGTGGGAAGTTCTGCAGAGGAATCTTCCTGGTGGTTATGACTTCTCTGGAATAGAGGACATGATCTTTCTTGATAGAAGTTATGAACTTCATCTTCTTCAGATTCTTAGCATTCAGAGGCTTACCAACATCTGTTTCTAGAAGCTCTATCTGATTGACTTCAGCCAGATAGTCCACCATCTTATTCTCATTGAGAATGTCAGAGATTAAACGCCCTAGAGGAATCTAATCCCTCTTGGTTTTCTCTCCATCTCTTGTTTCCTTCACACTATTTTTCAGATGTTGAAATAGAGAGTGTGCAAGGTTAACCTTCTTCTGCTTAGCAATAAAGTACAGCAGGAACTGCTGATCCATGTTAATATAATCTGGAGAGTTTGTTGCTTTCCTGTGGCAGATGGTTCCAAGAATGATCTTTTTCCCAGCACGTATGAAGTAACATGAGTGTTAGAAGCACTTGCATACACCCAGAACTCCTTAACCAATTTTGGGAAAACTGGTCCCATGAGACGATCAAAATACTTCTCCCAACCTTGAGCTTGGACGGCAGGAAGTAGGTCAAAACCATTATCTTTCAAGCTGTTAAAATCCACAAAAAGCTCACACAGAACTTCTAGTTTGTCAGTTGGAGTAAGAAGGGTCTTCACAGGTTCAACATAAAGCACATCTGTTGAGTCTTGTTGTTTTTGAGAGGAGGAAGCCATTGTTACTAAGATGAGTTTTTGGGGTTTAGGGTTTTATAAAAAAAATTCAGAGAGAACGCAAAGTGAAGGTGAAAATTTTTTTCAGTAAAAATGCAATCAAGGTAAAAATGAAAAGTGAAAGTGAAAAGTTGTTTATATAGAAAAAATTTCATTTAATAATACGAGAAATTAGTGGAAAAATCAAATTTAAAAACATAATAATGATATGTAATTAATGCAGCAGACATAGGGGAAGGCGTAAAAGATTCTGGAACAGTTACCAAAAAGATTTTTGCCTTTATGGTGTCAAGTCAGCCGTATCAGTTTCCCAGAAGATCAATTGATGTCCTTCTGTAGAGGACAGTTGTCCAATGCATGTTCTGTCACTCTTCAGAATTTGGACACTTGTTCTAATTCTGACAGGATTCCTTAGAGCGTTGTTGACACTTGTTGATGTAAAGATCTGCATGTTATTCCTTTGAACAGAAGTTCTCAGAATGAAACAGTTAGAAAATAATATCTTCTGAAAGAATAAGATAGAGGATTAAATTCAGAACTTCTAAGAGTTAAAGACATATAATTAAAGCATTTTCATTCTGGACATAATTTCATGCTAAGGTTGGTTAGAATGAAATTAAATCTATCTTCAGGAAGCGGTTTTGTAAAAATATCAGCCCACTGGTGATTTGTATCTATGAATTTTAACATTAAAATTCCCTTCTGAGTATAGTCCCTAATGAAATGATGTTTAACTTCTATGTGTTTAGCTCTAGAATGTAAAATTGGATTTTTAGAGAGACATATAGCAGAGGTATTATCACAGAGGATGGGTATGTTACTCTCATAAATGTTGAAATCCTCAAGCTGATTTTTCATCCAGAGCATCTGAGTACTACATCCAGCTGCTGCAATGTATTCAGCTTCTGCAGTTGATAATGCTATGGTTGACTGCCTTTTGCTGGACCAAGAAATTAGATTATCTCCCAGAAGTTGACAACTTCCAGAAGTACTTTTTCTTTCTGTTCTGTCTCCAGCAAAATCAGCATCACAGTATCCTACAAGTTTGTAATCTTTGGATCTTCTCTTCTTTCTCCAGAATACATGTAGGATACATAGGAGTTTTAGAGATGATACTTTATGATAACTCAAATTTCTTCAGAAGTTCTCTGACATATTTGCTTTGATGGATATATGTTCCTTCTGATGTTTGATTTATTTGGATTCCCAGAAAGAACTTTAATTCTCCCATCATGCTCATTTCAAATTCTGCCTGCATAGACTTAGCAAATTCCTTTCCCAAGGCACTTTTAGTAGAACCAAATATTATATCATCTACATAAATTTGGCATATCAGAATATCATTTTTAATGTTTTTACTGAAAAGTGTTGTGTCCACTTTCCCTCTGATGAAATCATTTTCCAGAAGAAAAGTACTTAGTCTTTCATACCAAGCTCTGGGAGCTTGCTTCAGACCATATAAAGATTTTTTGAGTTTGAAAATATATTCTGGAAATTTTTTATTTTCAAAGCCAGGGGGTTGGTGTACATACATTTCTTCATCAATATAACCATTTAAAAATGCACTCTTGACATCCATTCGATATAGAATGATATCATGGTTTACATCAAATGAAATTAAAAGTCTGATTGATTCTAACCTGGCGACTGGGGCATAGGTTTCTGTGTAGTCAATTCCTTCTTGTTGACTATAACCTTGTGCAACCAGCCTTGCTTTGTTTCTGACAACCTCTCCTTGCTTATTTAGCTTGTTTCTGAATACCCACTTGGTGCCAATGATGTTGAATCCTCTGGGCCTAGGAACTAGATCCCATACATCATTTCTGGTGAATTGATTAAGTTCTTCTTGCATAGCCAGAATCCAATCATTTTCTAAGAGAGCTTCTTCTACAGAAGTTGGTTCAATCAGGGAGACTAGTCCCATTAGAGATTCTTCAGAGTTTTTGAATGATGATCTTGTTCTGATTGGTTCATCCTTCTTTCCCAAGATTTTATCTTCTGGATGATTCAGCTTTCTTCTGGATAGTTTCTTCTGAGTGGGTTCTTCAGAGTTTGTTGGAGTGATTGTCTTGTTTTGTTCTGAAGGTACTTGTTCTGCAGATGTTCTGTTTGTAGAAATTTCAACTTCTATATCTGCAAGAGATTCATTCTGCTTTGGTTTTTCAGAACCAAGCTTATCATCAAATCTGACATAAATAGATTCTATCACAATACGTGTTTCTGTGTTGTATACTTTGTATCCCTTTGAGCGTTCAGAGTATCCTAACATATAACACTTTTGTGCCTTAGAGTCAAATTTATTCAGAGGATCATTAGTATTCAGAATAAAACATTTGCATCCAAAAGGATGAAAATATGAAATGTTGGGCTTTCTGTTCTTCCACAATTCATAAGGAGTCTTTTCAAGAATAGGTCTTATAGAGATTCTATTCTGAATATAGCATGTTGTATTTACTGCTTTTGCCCAAAAATGTTTAGCCATGTTAGTCTCATTGATCATGGTCCTGGCCATCTCTTGCAATGTTCTATTCTTACGTTCTACAACCCCATTTTGTTGTGGAGTTCTAGGACAAGAAAAATCATGAGAGATGCCATTTTCATTAAAAAATGATTCTAATTGTTTGTTTTCATATTCTCCACCATGATCACTTCTAACTTTAATAATTTTAAATTCTTTTTCATTTTGAACTTGTTTGCAGAAGTTAGAAAATATAGCAATTGGCTCATCCTTGTGTTTAAGAAACTTTACCCATGTCCATCTGCTGAAGTCATTTACGATCACCAATCCATACTTCTTGCCACTGACAGAAGCAGTTTTCACTGGTCCAAACAAGTCAATGTGCAGAAGTTCTAGTGGTCTAGAGGAAGATACAACATTTTTAGCTTTAAAGGCAGGTTTTGAAAATTTGCCTTTCTGACATGCTTCACATAGAGCTTCTGAGTTGAACTTCAAGTTTGGAAGTCCTCTGACCAGATTGAGTTTGTTAAGTTGGATAATCTTCTCATATTAACATGTCCCAATCTTCTGTGCCAGACCCATTGCTCAGTTTCCACAGACATTAGACATTTTACATTCTGATTTTTTAATTCTGAAAGTTTTATTTTATATATGTTGTTCTTTCTCTTTCCACTAAAGAGGATTGTTCCATCTTTCTGACTAACAGCTTTACAGAACTTTTGATTAAAGATTATGTCATAGCCATTATCACTTAATTGACTTATGGATAATAGATTATGCATTAATCCTTCTACTAATAGAACATTAGAGATAGAAGGAAGGTTTCCATTACCAATAGTTCCAGAGCCAATAAATTTTCCTTTTTGGTTGCCTCCAAAACCTACGTGGCCTCCATCTTTTAATTCAAGACTTTGGAACATATGCTTTCTTCCCATCATGTGTCATGAGCATCCAGAGTCCAGGTACCATGATTGGTGTTTCAGTTTTGCTGTTAAAGACATTTGCAACATACACAATTTTATCTTTGGGTGCCCATATTTTTCTGGGTCCATGTTTGTTAGTTTTCAGAAACTTCTGATTTATTTTAGGTTTCAAATCAGAACTTGTGGAACAAGATGACTCACTAGTATATATTAAGTCATGATTATGACCATAGGTAAAATGAGAACTTAGAGGAGTATTAGTTTTTATGACAATGTCATCAATCTTTTTAAACTTCAGAGTTTCTTTAGTTTTCACATAGCCTATGACTCTTCTATCATTTCTGCTAACTCCATAAATCATAGATGCAATTCTGCTTCTATCTATGCTTTTAGCTAGAAATTTTTGAAAACCATAGTCATATTGTTTTATGATACTATCAGAATTGATTAGATCTTCTAATTCAGATTCCTTCTGAGCTTTAAGTTTTTCAAAAGAATTTTTGCATTCAAAAATATTTTCTTTCAGCTCAGAGTTTTCTGTTTTTAGTTTTCTAACTTCTTCTAATTCATATACTAGACTTTGTTTCATGTCTTTGTATTTGAATTGAAGCTTCTGATATTTTTCAAGAATTTCTGAGAGGCTAGCTTCTAATTGAGATCTAGAAAGTTTTGAGAATACCTCTTCTGTATCTGAGTCTGATTCTGATTCTGATGAGTGATCATCTTCTGGTATTTTTGCCATTAGTGCAATGTTAGCATGTTCATCTTCTGAATCTGACTCTGCCTCAGATGATTCAGAATCATCCCATATTGCCATGAGACTCTTTTTCTTTTCTCTATTAAATTTGTTTCTGGGTTTCTCTTTTTGGAGTTTTTGACATTCACTTTTGTAATGTCCTGGTTCTTTGCATTCATAGCACACAACTTCTTTGCTTCTGGGTTTCTTGTGACCAGATGTTGATTCAGAGTGATTACTTGTTCTTCTGGTATTTCCGAACTTCTTCTGACGATGCTTCCAGAGTTGTTAGACTCTTCTGGATAGAAGAGATAATTCATCTTCTTCTGATGAGCATCCAGAACTTTCTTCTTCTTCTGCCTGTAAAGCTTTAGAAACAGATTTGTTAGATTTAAGAGCTACAGACTTACCTTTCTTCTGGGGTTCGTCTTCTTCTAGTTCTATCTCATGACTTCTCAAGGAGCTGATCAATTCTTCTAAGGATATTTCATTCAGATTTGTAGATAGCTTTAGAGCAGTGACCATGGGCCTCCAAGCCTTTAGCAAGCTTCTGATGATTTTCTTTACATGATCTGCTGTTGAGTAGCCTTTGTCCAGAACTTTCAGTCCAGCTACCAGAGTTTGGAATCTTGAGAACATTTTTTCAATTGTCTCATCTTCTTCCATTTTGAAAGCTTCATACTTCTGGATGAGGGCCAGAGCTTTAGTCTCCTTGACTTGAGTGTTGCCTTCATGTGTCATCCTCAGAGAATCAAACATTTATTTAGCTGAGTCCCTGTTTGTGATTTTCTCATATTCTGTATATGAGATAACACTTAGAAGTATGGTTCTAGCTTTGTGATGGTTTCTGAATTCCTTCTTCGATTGAGCTGTCATATTTTTTCTCTCAATCTTCTGACCATCTGCTCCAACAGGATGAATGTATCCATCTGTCACCATGTCCAAAAGATCTCCATCCAGAGCTAAAAAGAAACTTTCCAGAACATCCTTCCAGTAGTCAAAATTGTCACCATTGAACACTGGAGGTTTTGCGTTGATCTTGTCATTTTGGTAGTCATTGATGTTATTGCCAGCTTCTGCCATGTGTTTTAACTTCTGGATCTTTTACTGACACGATTAAGTGTTTTTCTCAGAACCTAGCGCTCTGATGCCAATTGAAGGTGCGTAAAACACAAGGAATGGGGGTTGGAATTGGGTTTTCTTTAACAACTAAAAATAACTTCTAATGACAAGTTGATTTATCCTGGTTCGTTTGAACTCAAACTACGTCCAGTCCTCCCGCCAAGGTGATTTTGCCTCTATCACTGAGGTCTTAATTCACTATTCAATAAATGAATACACACACTGACCTACAGTCAATGTCCTCTTGAGTCTTCTGACTGAAACTAGTCACTCAAGGGAGTTTACTTAACTATTATAATAGTAATAAAATAGTAACTATTTTGCTTCTAATAAAGCTATGATCACTAAGTGAATGTTACAATATATAAGCACAAATGAATAAGTCTTTTTCTCGTGAGTGTTGTTTTCAAATCTTCAATTTGATTTCTTTATATAGTTCTTGAATAATTGTAGCCGTTGGAGACATCTTGAGCTAATTTAGGATATTAGTTAATACCATAAATTCCTTCCAAAACAAGAGATACTTGTTTTTACCATCAATTAATATATTCTTTAATTAATGTCTTCATTATGAAGATCATCATCTTCTAGACGTAAATCAGAGATAATAAAGTCTTGATGCGCAGCTATTAAACCATGTCATTAAATGATGGATTCTTCAATAAGTGTATCTTCTATATATGTGTCTCAATGTATCTTCTAGTAATGCACGTCTCCTTTAATTAACTTCCTCTTCTACACATATAACAAAGAGAGTTATTAGAACTTCTATTCTTACATAATCATATTTGTTATCATCAAAACTCTTAGAGGTTTAGAACCATAATTGTTCTAACAGCTTTTCCTAAAATGTCTTATCTAGCCCATGTTTGGACATGACCCTCATCACCCTAAAAACCTAGCTAGTCACGATCTTTTCAACTTTCATTACTTTTCATCATCCCCATTGACATTTTACACGTGTCCCATGATTAATCAAACGTTTTCATCACCTTCCTCTCTATAAATATTCGGTTTCTTCTTTTATGAAACATTTTCACTTCTGAACTTATTTTTCTCACAATCTATTTCCAAATCTCATTCATCTTCTCTGAAAACAAATTTTTCTTGCTCTCAACAATGACGTCTTTAAGCAACAAGAAGATTAAAGATACAACTTCTCTTCCTCCAGCGTACAAATTATCTGGACTAGTGACTGTGGGCAACAATCAGTATGTTCCTGAGCCTCCAAATGAAAGAGAGAAAACAAGTATTTATCAATCGCATGTATTAATCCCAGTTTTTATTTCTGGTACTTGCCATGCAATGCTAGGTCCACTCCCTAACCCAAATACTGATCAAACTCGTTTAAAAGAGTTATTTCCCACATATTCCCACTCAAGACCCATAGGTGCTAGAGTAAAATCCAAACCTAGTGGAACGTCTACTGAAAATCCTGAAAATGCATCTGCTTCTGCAGAAATAAATTTAACTTACTTGAACCAAACTATAATTTTTAGGAGTTGTCCCTTAACGAAAGACCTTTCTGACTATCTAGCTTGGTTAACTAAAGTCGAAAAAATTAAAGGAAACTTTTGGAAACATGCTGGCATTTTCGACTTAATTTAACTGTCGAAGGTAGGCCTCAATTACTGCCCAAACATGATCTTAGCTTCTCTTTACTTTTAGGATGGCACTTATAACAACTTCCATCTTCCTTGTGGGATGGTCACCCCAACCTTCTTCGACATAACTTCCATAGTTGGCCTTAGCCCTGTAGGAATAAACTTCGACCCCACTATTTTGGATAACAATACTATAGCCTTTGACACTAGCTTTGCCTCTTATTCTCTATTCATAGCTCACTATCATGATCAAGATACCACTAAAGTTTCTGATATAGAGCACATAGCCTTTTTGAACCTCTGGTTATCAAAGTTTGTTTTCTGCTCCCGCTCCCTTCAAGTTGTCACGAAATACCTGACCATAGCTAACCAACTCTATGCTAGGAACAACCTATGCTTAAGTGAAATGGTCTTAGCAAACCTTTACGAGTCACTTGGTGAGAGTGTGGAATTCCTGAAAACCGTCAAAGAAAAAGGCAAGTTGAGCTTGGCAGGACCCTTTTGGCTTCTACAATTATGGCTTAATGCCACTTTTGAAGCTTCTATTCCTGTTAAGAACAAGGTGGATGAGGAAGGAGTAAAGAACAGGACTGTCGAATGACCTAGGCTAGTACTACTAACCCCATCTAATGAGGGAACTAACCTTTGATGCTCCTTCACCAATTACATGATGATGTTTGCCAAGAGGTACAATTTTACTTCAACCATGGCACCCTTCGCCAACAGAGCTTTTGGACCTAAATGGTTCACTAAACAACTCCCTTTTGAAATGCAAAAAGACGAAGATACCTTTTTGGTTATCTGGGAATAAATTTTGGCACCAAGGCTTATTTTCTCCCACCACAATATGAACAACACTAAGATTGCTCTCAATTTTTATCAGCCTAACCTTGTTGCTCGACAGTTTGGGTTGATTCAAATAAAACCAAAATCCATCTACCCAAAGAAAGGCTCCATCATCTTCCCCAATTCTTTCCAGAGCACAGAGAAAAGCATGGAGTTGTCGGAGAAGTTTACTGATGAAACCCTGGAGATTCGACCAGTGATTTTTCGACCTTCTTTCCTTTGTACCTAAGAATTTGACGTTTGGTGGAAAGATTATTATCTCAACAGATTTTTCGACGTGACAGCCTTTACAACTCTTCTGACGAACGCTTTTGCTTTTGTGCAGGATAAAACAAAGAAAGGTACTCAACAACACATTAAAGAAATCCAAAGATTTCAAAAGTATTTTGAAACCATATACAGACCAAGTGATCTTATTCGAACCATAGGCGAAGCAGCAGTGACTTTGAAACACAAATTCACAGAAAAACTAGGGAAGCTGACATTGCCTTCGTATGTTCGACCAGAAATACATTATGATTTGGCATACAACTATTATCCACCAAAGTTTCCCCCTCTACCTTCTGCTGAATTTGGTGTGGCTTTGAGCCCTCCATTCCTAGATTGGTTCGTTTGTGAATCTGATCTGAAACAACTTTGTGAATCTTGCAAAAAACCTGTTGAGCGTGTGGTTCCGACTAAGTATCATTTGGATAATTTCCCAGGGCACCTTCATATTGGCATAGAACACGTTCGCGTGGAATCTCCCATTCTTGAAGGTGTTAAAAACAATGTTCTATTTCGTTCTAAATTCATTCTTATGTGTTTTCCCTTTGTGTTTATTTATTTCTTTATTTCTTGGTTTTTAGCTGTCAAGATTACTGCCAATAAAGCCCCTGTCGAAAGTAGCCCTGGAAAGGTGGTCGAAAAACCAACCTCTATTGTAAAAAGGTTCCAACAAAACATCAACCTCTTTTTTTTCGTAGTAGATTTATTTTTCCCATACTAACCAAATCTCTTTTTGGTGTTTTAGGTGAATCGAAAACCACCAGCTTCCCAAAAAAGAAAACAAGAGGAGGCAAAGGTGATTACTGAGGAATCTAGGGACGAATATCCAGAACAACAACCTCTTAAAAGAAAGAAAGCCCTGAAGATCAAGACAGTCACCTCCCAGAGGTCTCTTGTCAAATCCAGGAGGACTCCTCCCACCAGTCCAATTACCAAAACTCATACAAAAGATGCAGAGAGTGGGAATTTTAGTTTCCACACTGAGATCCCTCAGGTAATTTTGACAAATGGTATTCACTTTTCTTGTATTTCTTTCTTTGTTCTGACTTTTTCTTGTTCTCACGTCCAGGTTATGGTCGAAGAACAACCTGCAGCAGAAGGAGCACCACAGTTTCACAGTGCTTCTGCTTTTAAGGCTATCAGTTCTACTCCCAATTCTCCTAGGGGTTCGACTAAAGAGTCAGGGGTAGAAGTGGATCAAGTAGAAACCAATCCTGAAGCTGAGATAATTTTGACAGAGAAAGTCCAAGAGGAGGCTGACCCCAAAGATGACGAACCAGAACCACAAACCATAACATATTTCGACACCAAGATGGATGAACAATCTAATGATAATTATCCTCCTCATCCAGGATTAAATACTGAGAAGGATGATGCGTGTTTTTCGCAAGTGTACGAACACGTCAGAGTAATATAAAAGATTATCGAATCCACAGAAACCAAGTGTCAATCTATCGTACCTGTTGTTATGGTGTGTATCTAAGGCAATTGAATATAATGGTTTTAAAGAGTGCGCAATGGTAAATAGAATAATAATTTTAAATAATTAATAAAGACAAGCTCGAATGTAATTCACATAATC
The DNA here is from genome assembly GCA_963966055.1 of Lathyrus aphaca. Taxonomy (NCBI): domain Eukaryota; kingdom Viridiplantae; phylum Streptophyta; class Magnoliopsida; order Fabales; family Fabaceae; genus Lathyrus; species Lathyrus aphaca. The sequence continues at coordinate 194,733,607 of OZ014519.1, read as the reverse complement.
AATTGATATTCTGGTACTTGTTAATAGAACTACTTATGGGCAATGTTTTCCACTTTGAAAAGAACTAATTTAACAGGAACTGTCGCTTTCGCGTATTCAGAACCGAGTTGTACCCTCTAATCAACCCCTCATATTGTCACGGATAAAAAGGTGCGTACTGCGTTAGAGTAGTACACCTATTTTTAAGAAATATAGTATCTTAACTAAGTTGATAAGTACTTTAACCTGGATTTCTTAGCAAAAAGAGGTTCTCATGAACCAGACTCTAAACTTCTTAACGCGTCCAAAAATCGTTTTAAAATCCCTTTTCTTTTTAATCTAAAAACTTCTAATGAACTAGACAAAGCGCTTTTGGTTGTTTTTGAAATAGTTAAAAACAATTAAACTTAAATTGAAAGATAAAATAGCCCTGAAGTGTTTCTACGAACAATTGTACGGATTACTGGTTTAATTACGATCCTTACATTCTAACCTTTATGGATTTAGTTAGACATGGTAAAGTAAAAGTTCTTTTTATTATTTTTCATAAAAGTATTTAGTGCGAGTGCGGAAAGTAAATAAAAGTAGTGTGAGTGCGAAAAGTAAATAAAAGTAGTGTGAGTGCGGAAAGTAAATAAAAGTAGTGCGAGTGCGAGAAATAAAGGTATTTAAAGCGAGTGCGAGAAATAAAATAAAGTAAAGTGCGAGTGCGGGAAATAAATAAAATAAAGCAATGCGGAAAGTAAATTGTTCCGGATTGGGCCTCAAGACTAAATTGGGCTATGGCCCAATTTGTCGAGCAGAGGCCCATATACTCGAGCAGGGACGCCTAACAGACGGGCAAAAACATCTAATGGTCGGGCATATATTCAGGACGGGCGAAGAGCAAGTCTACTAGGTCACTCGCCACGTCACCTAATTGTCCCTTATTATCTCCTAAAAGATAGGGGCAGTTGGACCAAGGACCAGACCTCTTAGCTAGGTCTTCACGCTTCTCACGCGTTCCTTGGCAGTTCTTCCTTGGGCCTAGCTGATCCAGCCCAAAGAAGGACCTTGGCCCAGCACTGGGGGCTCACTATAAATACCCTTTTTTACTATTGGGTCAGGTATTCTGATTCACTCTATAACTTACCTATTCTATTATACCTCTACTCACTTAAGCATCGGAGTGCCTTGCAGGTACACCCCCCTTTTTCCCATTCTTTGGCCATTACATCAAGTCACTGGAAGGTCCTCCTGATCTGGTAAGATCAGTGGCGCCGTCTGTGGGAAACTAGCTTCCCCTTCTTCCATAACAGAAGATCAAAGCTCAAACACCATCCTTCCAGCATGTCCGGAGAACAACTCAGCGAACGCAACCGTCCCCTCGTCAACTACACGATGGAGGACAATCTGCAATACCATGAATCTGACACCCGGGATGGGCGCCCAGCCACCCCGTCTCCTGAACCCGAGAACAACGGGAACCCGCCTCAAGTTCAAGACCAGGTGGCTGTCACGTTCCAACCCATCCCCGTTCCCGTCGAGGGGGACGCCTCCATGATTGCTATGGTGAACGCCCTCAACCAAGCCAGCTCCATGCTCTACCAGCAGCACGAGAGGATCATGGCCCTAGAAGCTGATCAACAGGAGGGCCGACCTCAGCAAGAAAGGATAACGCAACAACGTCCAGAAGCAACAAAGAAACGGGGACGTTGCTCCCCAGAACCCAACAAGAGTAGGGCGCGTGCCCGTCGTGACTCCGGTCGATCGGGGACCTCGCCAAGACGCGAGCGAAGCCCCGACCATAACGAGCTCTCCCCACCGAAGAGCGACGAAGAAGACCTACATTGCCCCCTGTCACGAGCAATAATGGAAGCTCCACTCCCCAAAGGCATGGAGAAGCCCTCAAACTTGGCCATCTATGACAGGACCACCGACCCCGACGATCACGTCGACAATGTCAACGCGATGCTCGACTACCGCAACGACATCACCGGGCACCTCAAATGCAGGATGTTATCGACAACCCTCAAGAAAGGAGCCATGGCCTGGTACAAAAAGCTTGGCCCCAGAGTCCATCACATCCTGGAGAGTTATGAGATCTATGTTCACGAGGCATTTTACAGCCTCCCGACGCCACCCCAAGACAGAAGCGACCCTCGAAGCCATAGTGCAAAGGAAAAATGAGACATTACGCTCGTATATCGAATGATTCAACCAAGAGGCTGTCGAGGTGGACACCACGGAACACATGAAGAAATATCTCCTCGAGAGGGGACTCTTTCCCGGAAGCGAACTTAGCCAAGCGGTTGGGATAGAACCTCCCCGCACTCTGAATGACCTCCTGCATAAATCCCAGGCTTACATCAGATACGAGGAAAAGCAGTGATAACGAGAAAATGTATCGATTATATTGCTAAGTTTAATTACCGTTTTATCGCATAATCATCATTTTAACACCCGATTCCTCGAGTTTTCCTTACCATTTTGCAGGTACATCGTATACAGAGCTAAATCATGAGCCAAGAGCAAAAGGAACGAAAACAACCATAAAAAGATGAAGAAATGAAGAAACCTGCAAAACCTGCATATTTTGTTGCACTCACGGTCGTCACCTAGTTGTCATGACCGTGACACCCCAAAAGGAGCAATCACGACCGTGACATATCACTCACGACCGTGACACTTAAAATTCAAGGGACACAAACGTGATGCCCTTGTCACGACCGTGACAAGGGAAAAATAGGTTATTTGACCCAGACTTGGTCACAAACGCTACGTGCACATGATCTGCCTATTTACCAGCCACCATCCTATATCCACGTTCCTGTATTCTCTCAACTGCTCCTACGAGGCCCATGCAACAAGTTCAACCACAAGCCCATTAAATGTTCTATAAATAGCTTAAATTTCATGAACAATTTACAGAGTATTTTTTTATCAATTTCTTGCGGAAGCTCTGCCGAATTATTTTACGACCTTATTTTTGTTTCAGCATTATTTTCGTTGTTCTATTTTTATTGTATCCAAACCCAACCTATAACAATTTCCAACATCAGGAAATTGTTATAAAATTTACTTGTTTCAAAACCTTCAGAATTTTTATTTTATTTTCGATTCCGCCAATTACTCCGAGCTTTCCGGTCTGTGGAAGAAGGAGTCTGCCATTTTATTGTTAACCAGGTTTATTTTAATTTGCAATTTTATATTTATGTTGTTTATTTATTTTTCTGCCATGAATATTTTGTTTATTGTTTCTCTGCCTCTGTCTGGTTCAACAAAAATGAGTAGCTAATTACCTTAGGGCGGTATGTAATTAAAACAAACTAAATCGGTAAAATCAACTATAGGCTTAAAATAATTAATAGCTTAGTATTCTGGCTGATACTTTTTATTTAAAATCGACCTTTTTGTTACGAGAGTAAGGAAAGTGTATTAGGTTAGGTCAAGACCACGAGAGTGTAAGATTTTAACTAGATAGCTAAAGTTAGGCATTTAAATTAAACACAGCGAGAGCGCTTTAAAATAAATTAGAATTACTAAGTTTCCAAAAATTATCTCTAAACACTTATGGGCTAGCGAGAGCAGGCATAGGGCTTTAGGGGTAAGATCTGAGATAAGACCACGAGAGTGTGAGTTAAGGGTATTTAAACTGGTAACCTCTACAGAATAGATTAAGTGAACATCTTTATAAGCCTAGGTTAGATTGACCCGCCTAAGTTAGCCTAATTACATACCGACCGCCTTAGTATTATTTTATTAAAACTTAAATTTAATTCCCGCTTTTAATCTTTAAAAACAACAAAAAATCGTGACAACCCTTCGCCTTAGCTAAACTAGAAGTTCATCTAGCACTAAGTAACCATAGAGTCCCTGTGGATCGATAATCTTAAATATTACTTCGATAGGCTGTGCACTTGCAGTTAAGATACCGCTAGACACATAATTAGATACGTCTTTAGCCCATCAAGTTTTTGGCGCCGTTGCCGGGGACCTTAATTTAGTTACTAGTGCACTTTAGGTAGCATTGTCTAGACTAAGGTAACAACTATTTTATTTTCTTAATCTAAATTCCCGAGTGTATGCCAAGTACTCGCTCTAAAGGCGAAGACTTGCAACCTCTAATCCCAGAATCGGAACGCTTCTTACACGTAAGAAGACGGATATTCGATTACGAACAAAGTTACAATATTCCAGATCTTCAATTAGATCCGCCTAAACCAGTCGTAACATCAAAGGACGCAGAGATGGCTGAAGAACAGAATCACCCACTCAAGTATTACGCCAGTCCTTCGCAAGCTGAACCGCATTCTAGCATTGCCGCACCGGCTATCAACCAAAATGATTTCGAACTAAAACCTTCGTTGATATCAGCCGTGCAACAAAATCAATTCACCGGAAATCCTACCGAGGATCCGAACCTTCATCTTTCGATCTTTGTGCAATACGCAGATACCGTAAAAGCCAATGGAGTTACCCAAGAAGCTATTAGACTACGTTTGTTTCCTTTTTCACTTCGAGACAGAGCGAGAGCCTGGCTTCAATCTCTGCCTTCGAACTCAGTAACTACGTGGGAGGAACTAAAGAGAGTTTTCTTGACCAGATATTTTCCACCTAGCAAGATAGCTATGCTGAGAGCTCAGATCAACGGATTTAAGAAAAGGGAAAGCGAATCACTATTCGAAGCTTGGGAACACTATAAGGATCTGCTAAGACTTTGTCCACATCACGGATTAGTAGAATGGATGGTCATCCATACCTTCTATAATGGACTCTTGTACAATACAAGAATGACAATTGACGCTGCCGCGGGCGGTGCATTGATGGACAAAGAATATAATGATGCTTATGCACTTATCGAAAGTATGGCTCAAAACCATTACCAATGGGGAAGCGAGAGAGTCGCAACTGAGAAACCAACAAAAGGAGGTATGTACGAAGTGAGTAGTATGGACCAAGTCAATGCAAAGTTTTACCAACTAAGCCAAAAGATCGACAACCTGGCCATAACACCAACAGCCACCGTGGCTGCAGTAACACCTAACTGTGAGTTATGTGGAGTTCCAGGACATGAAGTTTCTGATTGTCAACTATTGACAGGAATTCCCACAGATCAAGTGAATTATGCTCAAGGAAACCCATACTCAAACACATACAACCCAGGTTGGAAGAATCATCCGAACTTCTCCTATAAGAATAACAATGCTTTATACGCACCAGGTCAAGCACCAGCTACACCAACAGGATATCAAAAGACTGCTCCTAATGTCCCTAGAAAATCGAACCTTGAGTTGATGATGGAGAACTTTATAGCTAACCAAACTCAAACAAACAAGGACTTCTTAAACCAAAATATTCACACTAGTGAGTAGATTAAGCAATTAGTGAGCAAAGTAGATGCATTAGCTACACATAACAAAAATGCTTGAAACTCAGATTTCACAAGTAGCTCAACAACAAGCACCTACTGCTGCACCAGCTGGAGTATTTCCTGGACAACCTCAACCTAATCCGAAAGGACATGCCAATGCCGTAATATTAAGAAGTGGCAAGGAACTTGACGGACCTACCGATCCAAGACTTGACAATCCAGCCATGTACCAAAAACCGGATAAACCGACTGAAATGGTGAATGATCCAGAAGAAAAGGAAGATGATAATCAAGAGGCAGTGGAGAAAGAAAAGCCTTATGTGCCTCCACCACCCTATAAACCACCAATTCCGTACCCTCAGAGATTAACCAATTCCAAGACGACGGGTCAGTTTAAGAAATTTGTCGAACTTCTGAAACAGTTGAATATTATTATTCCATTTACAGAAGTTATCACTCAAATACCCTCGTATGCTAAGTTTTTAAAAGAGATCTTATCTAATAAGAAAAAGATAGAGGATAACGGAACAGTTACACTTACTGCTGAGTGTAGCGCCATAATTCAGAATAATATGCCTCCTAAGCTAAAAGATCCAGGAAGTTTCTCTATACCCTGTGTAATAGGAAAATTCGTCATTGACAAAGCTCTATGCGATTTAGGAGCCAGTATCAGTGTTATGCCCTTAACGATTTGCAAAAGGCTATACATGGGAGATCTAAGACCAACTAAAATGTCTGTTCAACTAGCCGATCGCTCAGTTAAATATCCTGTAGGCATACTAGAAAACGTCCCAGTACGTATAGGACAATTCTACATCCCTACTGATTTTATAATCATGGACATCTCTGAAGACTCCACTACACCTATCATACTAGGAAGACCATTCTTAGCTACCGCCGGAGCTATAATAGACGTAAAAAGAGGAAAGCTAACCTTTGAAGTAGGTGAAGAGAAAGTTTAATTTATCTTAACACAATTCTTACAATCACCAGCTATAGAGGATACCTGCTATCTATTGGACGTAATTAACGAATGTGTAAGAGAAATGGAACTGAAAGAAACTACCTATTCTGAAATTATGAAAATTCAAATCCCTCCGATTTTCGAAGATGATAATTGGCGTGCACCGTATCAAGATGATAGTCTAAGCGAAAGTTTAGCACTTACACCGGATCCCATGCCAAGTAAAGATAAACCTACATTAGGATTAAAAACTTTACCTAATAACCTAAGGTACGAATTCTTAGACATTGAATGTAAAAGACCAGTTATAATAAATTCCAGTTTAGGAACTATAGAAACAAAGAAACTTTTAGATGTCTTGAAGAAATATCCAACTGCATTAGGATATAACATATCTGATCTCAAAGGAATATGCCCTTCAATCTGTATGCATCGTATTCTACTAGAAGAAGATTGCAAAACCTCCAGAGAATCTCAAAGAAGAATTAACCCAATCCTTAGCACTGTAGTGAAAGAAGAAGTTAAGAAACTACTAGATGCCGGAATAATATATCCAATCTCTGATAGTAAATGGGTTAGTCCAGTACATGTAGTGCCAAAGAAAGGAGGTATCACTGTTGTGAAAAACGCTCAAGGCGAATCGATATCGCAAAGAGTAGTGACGGGACATAGAGTGTGCATAGACTATCGTAAACTAAACAAAGCCACTCGAAAAGATCATTTCCCACTACCTTTTATAGATCAAATGTTAGAACGATTAGCCAAGCATTCTTACTTCTGTTATCTTGACGGTTACTCAGGATTTTTCCAAATCCCTATCCATCCAGATGATTAAGAGAAGACTACATTCACATGCCCATATGGAACGTTCGCTTATAGACGAATGCCCTTTGGATTATGCAACGCTCCTGCAACCTTTCAAAGATGTATGATGTCAATCTTCGCAGATTTTATAGACAACATCATGGAAGTGTTCATGGACGACTTCTCTGTATGCGGGCAAAGTTTTGAAGGATGCCTATCAAACTTAGAAATGGTGTTAGAAAGATGTGTAAAAGTAAACCTCGTGCTTAACTGGGAGAAATGTCATTTTATGGTTAGAGAAGGAATCATATTAGGCCACGTTATATCCGACAAGGGAATTGAAGTAGATAAAGCTAAGATAGAAGTCATAAAAGATCTTCAACCCCCTAAAACCATTCGAGAAATACGAAGCTTTTTAGGACACGCCGGTTTTTACCGACGATTCATCAAAGATTTCTCGAAAATCACTAAACCTCTTACTGGTTTATTAATGAAAGATGTTGAGTTCATATTCAATGAATATTGTCTTAAAGCATTCGAAACTCTAAAAACAGCCCTCATCACCGCACCAATCATGCAACCCCCTGACTGGAGATTACCTTTCGAAATCACGTGCGATGCGAGTGACTATGTTGTAGGCGCAGTTCTAGGCCAGAGGAAGGAAAAGAAACTTCATGCGATTTACTATGCCAGTAGAACCTCAGACTCTGCTCAGATGAACTACGCCACTACTGAAAAAGAATTGTTAGCAGTTGTCTTTGCGCTTGACAAATTCCGTTCTTACCTAGTAGGAGAAAAAATAATCGTTTACACCGACCATGTTGCTATCCGATATCTATTAACTAAGAAAGATGCTAAACCGAGACTCTTGAGATGGATTTTACTCTTACAAGAGTTTGATCTCGAAATAAAAGATAATAAAGGTACTGAAAACGTCGTAGTGGACCATTTATCTAGAATAGAAGGTATTAAACCCGAACAAGTGTCGATTAACGATGATTTTCCGTATGAACAGCTGATAGCACAAATAGGAAGCGACCCAGTTCAGTTAGACTTAAATGAACCAGAACCCGTGGAAACAATCCAGACAACTGTAGGACTACCATGGTACGCTGACATTGTTAACTACCTAGCCGCAGGAGCTCTTCCACCTGATTTAACCTATCAGCAGAAAAATAAATTCTTTCACAATCTAAAACATTATTATTGGGATGAACCATTATTGTTCAAAAGAGGACCCGATGGAATCTTTCGTCGATGTATTCCCGAAGAAGAAATAGAAGATGTCATTGCTCAATGCCATTCATCTCCTTATGGTGGACATGCAAGTACTTCCAAGACTTGTGCAAAAATCTTGCAAGCCGGCCTATTCTGGCCTAACCTATGGAAGGATGTCCACATCGCTGTTATAAATTGCGATCGGTGTCAACGCACCGACAATATTTCAAGAAGAGATGAAATGCCTCAAAAAGGAATATTAGAAGTAGAAATCTTTGACGTCTGGGGAATAGATTTCATGGGACCATTCCCATCATCTTTCGGTAATAATTATATACTCGTAGCTGTTGATTATGTTTCGAAATGGATTGAAGCTATAGCTTCTCCTACAAACGATACACGAGTAGTAATAAAGCTTTTCAAAAATATAATCTTTCCCAGATTTGGTGTGCCTAGACTCGTCATAAGTGACGGTGGCTCGCACTTCATTTCAAAAATCTTTGACAAATTACTATCTAAGTATGGAGTAAGACACCGTGTGGCAACACCATATCACCCACAAACAAGTGGACAAGTCGAAGTCTCAAACAGAGAAATCAAACAAATCTTAGAAAAGACTGTCGCCATATCTCGGAAAGATTGGTCATCTAAACTTAATGAAGCTTTATGGGCTTATAGGACCGCTTACAAGACACCCATAGGTACTACACCTTTCAAACTAGTTTATGGAAAATCTTGTCACCTCCCGGTAGAACTAGAACACAAAGCTTATTGGGCGATCAAAACTCTCAATATAAATTATAATGCTGCAGGAGAAAAGCGAATCCTAGACATTAACGAATTAGAAGAATTAAGGCTAGATGCTTATGAGAATGCTAAGATATATAAAGAAAGAACTAAGCGATGGCATGATAAACGCCTATCTAGGAAAGAATTTAGTGTGGGAGACGTTGTACTCCTTTTTAATTCAAGACTTAGGCTCTTTCCTGGAAAACTAAAATCTAGATGGTCAGGACCCTTTGAAATAAATAAAGTGTTCCCGAGCGGAGCAATAGAAATTAAGGGTAGGAATAGTGAACCATTCATAGTAAACGGACAACGTTTAAAACATTATCATAAAGTTGAAAATAGAGATTATGCAAATAGTCTAAGGCTTTTAGAGTTGTCCACTAATTCCCCTGATTAATCTACACCTAAGCATTACGTCAGGCTTTTGACGATAAAAACAACGCTTAGTGGGAGGCAACCCATTTACTCATTTAATCATTTAATTCATTTTTATCATTCTATTATTTTGTTATTTATCGTTTTACTATTTATTTATTTGTTTTGCCATATTACTATTATTGTCTTTAATTTATGCATTTTATTTTATTATTTTTCCTTATTTTAATCTTAAATCACTTTTACAGATTTTCTAAAAGTCTTTTCCACTTTCCTTCTCCCCCTGATTTGTTTCCTCCATATTTGCACTGACCATGGCTAACCAACCGATACACCATATGGAAACCAAATTTAGAGGTAGGAACCAAAGAATGAAATTTGAAGAGTTATCACAAAGGCCAATGGATTTGACCTTGTACCCGGATGATCTGACTATGGAAGCCCTAGGTATACATGATAGCATCCTGTACTTGTTTAACCGACTTGGATGGGAGAATGCACTGATTCAACATAAGTTTGTGACTTACCGCGAGCTCACCCTTGAGTTCCTTAGCTCCTTAGTTTACCTACCCGAGCGCGGTTTTGGATTCAGGAAAGGATTTATCAGTTTCCGCCTATTTGGAATAGAATATGACTTTAACCATAAAGAACTAGCTGACTTATTAGGATTCCCTAGTGGACCCTTTGCTTTTACTACCACACAGGTAGAATTGATGGACATTGAGCTGGATTTCTTTTGGGGAACTTTAACCGGAAACTACCACCCTGAACCAAATAGCATGAACAATGATGAGATACATAACCCTGCTCTCCGTTACTTCCATAAGATCCTTGCTCACACCTTCTTTGGAAAAGAAGAAAACATTACCGGAGTATCTAAAGATGAGATATTCATTATGTCATGTTTCACTAATGGACAACCTGTTAATGGTGTACCTTTCATGATGCAAACCTTCACCCGAATCCAAGAAGAACCTGAATTACCTATATTAGTAGGAGGTCTCATAACCATGATTGCTGATGCCTTAGGACTTAGATACCAATTGCACAGGTGCAACCGTTTAGGTACCATCCGTCCTATGAATCTTAACTTTTGCTTTAATCGCCATATCATAAGGAATTTAGGACATCCACCTTTCGAGTACCTAATCCGGAATGAGGTAATAACCTTGTTCACACTACCAAACCATGCTAGAGTAAGTGTTCACAATAAGGATAACTGGCTTTATGAGTTAACCCCACCTGACTATCCATCTACTCCTGAAACACCTCAGTCTTACAAGATAAAAGACGATATAATGACCGATGTCGAAACTGACCCTGAGACACCTCCTGGTTACCATGACATTGACCACACTGACGAAGTTATTGAAACCCCTGAAGTGAATCAAGGAGATTATGCTAACAACTTACAGAATATCATGAACACTCTTGAAGCTTACCAAACTGATATAAATACATTTAAGGATGAAATTAAGAGCATGCGATTGGACATTATAGGTCTAACTGACATAACCTGTGAACAATTATATCACTTGAACTCCGCAATCGAAGATTTGAAGAAACACTTTTGAAAATGCTATAAGTGATCTAGTTTATTTTACTCATTGTTTTCGTTTCTAGTTAGATTTACTTTTCGCAAACAATTTCATACCGTATTTTCATTAATGTAATTTCATTTCAATTACCATATGCAATGCACTTCTAGTTTACAAATTTTTCCATTTTAATTAATTTATATGTTTTCATTATATATACTGTTATGCTTGAATTGATTTATTTTCTATAAAATCTCTCGTGCCATGCAAGTTTACAAAGAACTATGTTGAAATTATTTATTATTTGGTGTTCATATTTAATATGAGTGAGAAGTGATCAAAAATTATAATATAAAGTATATGAAGCGTGAGAGATAATGCTTTCTGGAAATTATTCAACGAAATCAACTCTCACGGTCGTCACACCCCCCCTAACGATCGTGACGTGCTAATTTAGCGTGTCACGACCGTCACCTCCTTGTCACGACCGTGACAACCCTAAATATAGGATTCGTGAGAAACAGAACTGTTTCTTTTCGAAACCTCTTCTTCTTCTTCCTCCATAACTTTCAAAACCACTCATTATCTCCCCCAACTTCCGTAACCTCCCATTACCAAATTAAAACTCATTAACCTCTCCATTATCACCACACCTATCACATTCTCACCTTCCAATATTTATCCGAACCATTACTTCTCTCATTTTATCACTTTTTCACAAAATCCAAAATCCTCATCTGTCATTCTAGTTCTTGCATGCAATGGATGCTATACAATTTAGAGAGGGTGAGAATGGAGAAAACCAGAGAGAAAGATTCATCCGATTCCAGAACCGCGGTGTGCAACCTACGCGTTATATCGACACTGAATGTTTAAGAGAGTTGGGAATGCTCAACAGTGTCAAGAACCTGCTTAAGAAGGTTAATTTGTGGGTTCTATGCAGTCAGCCTCAGCCCACATTCGAGTTTTTGACATTGGAATTCCTAAGCTCGTTCCACTATATCACCGGTACCGGTTCTCAGAGTCAACTTACCGGCGTTGCTACATTCAGATTGTTTGGCCGGGAGTTCGAACTTTCGCAAACAAGGATAGCCGAGTTGCTAGGCTTCGCTCACGGGAATGAAGCTCACCTCCGCGTGCCTGACAATTTCAGTGAAACCGCTTTCACTTTATGGCACGACATAACCAACACCCGTGCCTCAGCCTTCCAGAGCCTTAATGCTACACACATCCACAACCCGGCAATTCGATATTTTCACCGAATCATTTGCAACACCATCTTTGCACGAGAGAGTAACCATAAGCTCAACTCCAAGGAGCTTCTGTTCTTGCACTGCGCTCTCAATGACGAGCCAATCAACGCTGTCCCGTTCATGCTTTCTCACATCCAGGCCATTGCGCAAAGAGGCTCCACCCCATTTTTCATAGGCGGCATTGTCACCACCCTCGCCATTCAGTTAGGGCTTGGTGACTTGGTCACCAATTTGCCTCGCATAGCCGCAGAATTCCTCACCAAGAACTATTGCAGGTCCGCTCACTTGATTGCACAGAGAGAGGATGGCAGGTATAGCCCTGTTGTCCATGGCACTGTTTATCACCACATCATTCTGCCGTCCCGTGACCGCATCGACCCATCCAGCCGAGCCAACTGGCTCTTTGTTTTACCAGATGCTGCCGGGCACACCCCCATTCATGATGATCAGGCCGATCCTCCAGCGGATGAGATGCAGGACGCCATGGATGCAGCTGAGCCTGTCCAGGACATTCCAGAGTCATCTACCCGACAGCCTCCTACACAAGAATTCACTCTTGAGGACGTCCTCCGTGCGATTCATCAGCAAAACCAGATGAATGCCGCACTGGAGCGAAGGCAGAAGGAGCAGCATGATGATTTACTCCGCACTATTGCAACCAACCAGACAGCTACTAATGAGAAGCTCGGAGAAATTTTTAGCGAGCTAGAGGCCTTACGCATTGACATCAATGCTGTTACCGGTACCGGTTCTGATCCTGAAGCGACCCCCACCAGACGCTCCTGCACCAGAAGCCGAGGCCGCGGTCATCAGCAGCCTTAGTTTTAGTTTTTGCTTATGTTTGTTTTTCATTTTCATAGTTTGTATTGTACTTTTACCGCTATTATATCACAACATTGAGGACAATGTCTGATATAGTGTGGGAGAGGTACCTTTCATTTTCCGCATTTTCCCTTTTCGCATTTTTTCAATTCCGTTGTATTTCTTTTCGTAAGTTAATGAAACGAGCAATTTTTGTGCCATTTTCTTTAGTTTCGAACTTTCCCCGTTTATTTAGCCATACCGAAAAAAAAATCTTTAATTATTCGCATTACCCGACTTACCTACGAAATCGTAATTAGGAAGCTGAGAACGATTCAACAAGACCAATACAATCTTGACACCTTTGACTTTCCACTTAAGCGATTCCATTCCGATTATCGTTACGGGTACACCTTAAGTTTCAGTTCAAAAGTAACCCCTAGTAGTTTATACTAGCAGTCAGCACCGTCTGAACACAAACCACGTGGGGAGCCGATGAATATAAGCGTTTGATGCCTAATCTATAATGATCCTTCATATCTTGATGCAAATGAAAAGAAATTGCACCAAAGTACACGGTCGCATATAAGAAACGAGAAATATGAGAAGGAGTCCATTGCGGGTTGGTTCAGAGGTACTGGTTCTGAACTTGGAAGGGCGTGCTACGGCTCGATCCCCCACAACCTCCAAATCGGATTATGTATGTAGGGTTACCGCACTCGTGTACCAGACCCCGTGCTTAAAAAGGATCAAAGTCGCTAACCGGCTACTCCACTACGTGCGTGCTAAGGCAAAGGGCTTAATGTGATTGCGCTAGAATGAAACCGGGCGAAATAAGATCGAAAAACTCTAGGTGAAATCGTAAAGCAATTATCGATTGTTTCGTTTAACGGGAAGTCGACGACTTAGCTTGTTGCTTGTGTCATTAGTGTATCATTAGTGTTTTATCATTACCGGTTTATCCGACAAAACGATCCCTCGTACGGTTTGTTATGTGTATGCGTCGATAAAAACTTGTCCGACGATTTTCAACCAACTATTTGCTTGAGGACAAGCAAAGGTTTAAGTTCGGGGAAGTTTGATAACGAGAAAATGTATCGATTATATTGCTAAGTTTCATTACCGTTTTATCGCATAATCGTCGTTTTAACACCCGATTCCTCGAGTTTTCCTTACCATTTTGCAGGTACATCATATACAGAGCAATATCGCATAATCGTCGTTTCCCCACCGAAGAGCGACGAAGAAGACCTACATTGCCCCCTGTCACGAGCAATAATGGAAGCTCCACTCCCCAAAGGCATGGAGAAGCCCTCAAACTTGGCCATCTATGACAGGACCACCGACCCCGACGATCACGTCGACAATGTCAACGTGATGCTCGACTACCGCAACGACATCACCGGGCACCTCAAATGCAGGATGTTATCGACAACCCTCAAGAAAGGAGCCATGGCCTGGTACAAAAAGCTTGGCCCCAGAGTCCATCACATCCTGGAGAGTTATGAGATCTATGTTCACGAGGCATATTACAGCCTCCCGATGCCACCCCAAGATAGAAGCGACCCTCGAAGCCATAGTGCAAAAGAAAAATGAGACATTACGCTCGTATATCGAATGATTCAACCAAGAGGCTGTCGAGGTGGACACCACGGAACACATGAAGAAATATCTCCTCGAGAGGGGACTCTTTCCCGGAAGCGAACTTAGCCGAGCGGTTGGGATAGAACCTCCCCGCACTCTGAATGACCTCCTGCATAAATCCCAGGCTTACATCAGATACGAGGAAAAGCAGTGATAACGAGAAAATGTATCGATTATATTGCTAAGTTTCATTACCGTTTTATCGCATAATCGTCGTTTTAACACCCGATTCCTCGAGTTTTCCTTACCATTTTGCAGGTACATCGTATACAGAGCTAAATCATGAGCCAAGAGCAAAAGGAACGAAAACAACCATAAAAAGATGAAGAAATGAAGAAACCTGCAAAACCTGCATATTTTGTTGCACTCACGGTCGTCACCTAGTTGTCACGACCGTGACACCCCAAAAGGAGCAATCACGACCGTGACATATCACTCACGACCGTGACACTTAAAATTCAAGGGACACGAACGTGATGCCCTTGTCATGACCGTGACAAGGGAAAAATAGGTTATTTGACCCAGACTTGGTCACAAACGCTACGTGCACATGATCTGCCTATTTTCCAGCCACCATCCTATATCCACGTTCCTGTATTCTCTCAACTGCTCCTACGAGGCCCATGCAACAAGTTCAACCACAAGCCCATTAAATGTTCTATAAATAGCTTAAATTTTATGAACAATTTACAGAGTATTTTTTTATCAATTTCTTGCGGAAGCTCTGCCGAATTATTTTACGACCTTATTTTTGTTTCAGCATTATTTTCGTTGTTCTATTTTTATTGTATCCAAACCCAACCTATAACAATTTCCAACATCAGGAAATTGTTATAAAATTTACTTGTTTCAAAACCTTCAGAATTTTTATTTTATTTTCGATTCCGCCAATTACTCCGAGCTTTCCGGTCTGTGGAAGAAGGAGTCTGCCATTTTATTGTTAACCAGGTTTATTTTAATTTGCAATTTTATATTTATGTTGTTTATTTATTTTTCTGCCATGAATATTTTGTTTATTGTTTCTCTGCCTCTGTCTGGTTCAACAAAAATGAGTAGCTAATTACCTTAGGGCGGTATGTAATTAAAACAAACTAAATCGGTAAAATCAACTATAGGCTTAAAATAATTAATAGCTTAGTGTTCTGGCTGATACTTTTTATTTAAAATCGACCTTTTTGTTACGAGAGTAAGGAAAATGTATTAGGTTAGGTCAAGACCACGAGAGTGTGAGATTTTAACCAGATAGCTAAAGTTAGGCATTTAAATTAAACACAGCGAGAGCGCTTTAAAATAAATTAGAATTACTAAGTTTCCAAAAATTATCTCTAAACACTTATGGGCTAGCGAGAGCAGGCATAGGGCTTTAGGGGTAAGATCTGAGATAAGACCACGAGAGTGTGAGTTAAGGGTATTTAAACTGGTAACCTCTACAGAATAGATTAAGTGAACATCTTTATAAGCCTAGGTTAGATTGACCCGCCTAAGTTAGCCTAATTACATACCGACCGCCTTAGTATTATTTTATTAAAACTTAAATTTAATTCCCGCTTTTAATCTTTAAAAACAACAAAAAATCGTGACAACCCTTCGCCTTAGCTAAACTAGAAGTTCATCTAGCACTAAGTAACCATAGAGTCCCTGTGGATCGATAATCTTAAATATTACTTCGATAGGCTGTGCACTTGCAGTTAAGATACCGCTAGACACATAATTAGATACGTCTTTAGCCCATCAAGCAGGTTGCCCACAACGCCCGCAACAACCGCAACACCGGGGAAACCGACCATCCCAAGCGCGAGGATCCGAACGTTCCCCGTCGCAACGGGGACAGGCGAAGGGAAGAAAAACCCCGCGAACCTCGGGAAGGAAGAGGCCCCGCGGGCCGATATAGTGAGTATACATTGCTGACAGCTCCCCGCGAGCGCATCCTCGCTGAATGCATCAACTCCGAATTCAAACAGGGTAGGGTGAGGTTCCCAAAGCCTTATGCACCCAAACCTCACACCGACAAGTCCAAGTACTGGAGGTTCCACAGAAGCCACGAGCATGTGACTGAAGATTGCGTTCACCTGAAAGACGCAATAGAGATTTTGATACAAGAAGGACATCTCAAGAAATACACTAGGAGGAACGAAACCTCCAAACACGAAGAGCCAGAAAAGAAGAGACCCCAGGAGGACACTCCCCCCGATGAATCTTCCTATCAGGTGGCCCTTTGCATATCACGACCAGAAGACTTCGGCTTCCCCGGTACACCACCAGAAGGGAGGATCACTACTCTCAGCCCCTGGGAAGACTTTCCATCCGCCCTTGTCATATCAGGCAGAGGGATGAACGGCGAGGCCGCCGCCCTTTCGGTAAAGCGCAAGTTCGACGAACTCCTTCTGACTGCACCCGAGCAAAAGGCAACGCTAATAAAATACCGAGGCAAGTTCAACCCAATATCCTTCTTTCTAGAGGAGCTTCCGGGCGGTTCCCCCAACTCGGGCATCCCGTTGCTGATTAGAGCCAAGATGGCTCACTTCGACGTCCGACGCATTCTGGTCGACCAAGGCATCTCGGTGGATATCATGTACGTCCACCTTTTCAAGACCTTAAAGTTGGACAAAACCAACCTATCTCCCTACGTCGGATCCGACCTCCAAGGATTCAACGGAGCCACAACAAAGCCGTGGGGCTACATCGAGCTCCTCGTCACCTTCGAAGAGCAAGAGACGGCCAGAGAAATCAAGATCCAGTTCCTGGTCATAGAATGTCCCTCTCTTTACAACTCCATCTTCAGCCGCCCAACTCTAGTGAGCTGGCGGCGGTCCCGTCTACCGTCCACCTGAAGATGAAATATTACACCAAACTGGGCCGCATAGTCACCATCCATGGTGACATCGAAGCCGCCCGAAGGTGTTACGATGCCGCAATAAAAGGATAGGCCACAGTCAATACAAAGAGTAACAAAAAGCCCAGGGCCGAGGAGCCTTCCCCCAGGGAATCAACGCCATCGACCTCGATTGCCGCATCGGCCAGGACGAAACTGAAGAACGGAAACCCACCGAGGAATAGGCCCCCGCTCACCCGTTCCGCCCAGTCCCGGAAGGAGAGTTCGAGCTCGTCCCTCTGGGCGACGACCCTGACAGAACATTAAAGATAGGCAAGGGGCTGCCCGAAGAAACAAGGAAGCAACTCGCGATATGCCTCAGGGAGAACTCCGATCTCTTCGCATGGAACGCCGTGGAAATGCCCGACCTAGACCCTGAAGTCGCATGTCACCAATCAGCTTTGGACCGGGCAATCAGGCCCGTAGCACAGTGTAGGCGCAAGCAGTCCCCCGAGAAAGCGGAGGCTGCCGAGCGAGCTGTAAAAGACCTCTTAGAGGAAAATTTTATTTCTGAAGCCCAATACACAACCTGACTCTCTAATGTAGTCCTCGTTAAGAAAAATAATGGAAAATGGCGTATGTGTGTTGATTATACTGATCTTAATAGGACTTGTCCCAAAGATGTTTTTCCTCTCTCTAACATAGATAAACTCGTTGACAATTCTGCATGTTTCAAACTCTTGTCCTTCATGGACGCATACAATGGATATAATCAAATCCCTATGTCGGACATGGACAAGAGACACACAACATTCATGACCCCGACCGGCAATTACTATTACAACGTAATGCCTTTCGGACTCAAGAACACCGGGGCCACATACCAGCGCATGATGAACAAAGTCTTCCGAGGGGAAATCGGGGATATGCTCGAGGTATACATGGACGACATAATCATCAAATCACACGAGGAGACCGACCACGCTCGACACCTCTACAAAGTCTTCGAGCAGGCGAGACAATGCAAAATGAGGTTTAACCCTGAGAAATGCACATTCGACGTCCGGGAAGGAAAATTCCTAGGTTTTTACCTCACCGAGAGGGGAATCGAGGCCAACCCCGACAAATGTCGGGCATTCTCGGAGTTTCCGACCCCAAAATCTAAAAAATCCATTCAATCCCTCAACGGGGTGCTCGCCTCGCTCTCCTGTTTCATCGCCAAATCCGCCCAGCACACGCTACCTTTCTTTAGACTCCTCCGTAAGGAGGCCAACTTCAAATGGACCGACGAATGGGAACGGGCACTACTCCATCTGAAGAGGGTCCTCTCTGAACCCCCGGTCTTGTCACGACCATTGGAAAGGGAGACCTTATTGTAACACCCCAAATTTTCCCTCTACTTTTTAAGCATCATATTCATCATGAACATATCATATTCTTGGCATCCTAGCATGGAAAGATGAGGCATAACATCCTCATGACCTAACATTAGGCATATGATCATCTGTGGAGGTTCTTGAAGCATCACAAGCTATGACAAGGGGCCCATTGGATTTGTTCAAGTCCTATGAGGGGTCTACATTGCATTTACAAGCTCAAGTTCATTTACAAAAGCTCAGAAGGTTGGAAGATCATCAGGGAATCCAGGCTAGGGCAAAGCTCCTACACAGTGATCCCAAATTAGGGTTTGAGTTTCAAGCATGAAAACCTCAAGACTTTGGCCATTTCATTGGGGCAAACTCTTTTACATGTTAAGAGGATCCTAGGGATGAAATTTGGTGAGAAAATTCCTTGTGGAAGTCAAGTATTTCTTCAGTTGCTTGTAAATGAAGAAATTGGTCAACTGTGCCTTATAAAAGTCAACTGTGAGATTTCAAGGGGTCCAACCCCATTTTTCTAGCCAAGGGATGTTCTTATAATGTTAAAAGAGGTTTGGAAAAATCAAATATCAAGAATCATGAGGTTTTGAGGTGTTTTGCAAAATTGGTGTAAAGTTGGTCATGGAAAATGCTTTTTTTAGCAAGTTTTTGCCCTAATTTTCAAGTAAGCATAACCTGGTGAAAAATTCTTCAAATGGACCAAATACAAACATGAAAGTTGGAGATTAAAGCCTCCCATTTTCAAAAAGTACAAGTACTTTTTCATAGCCTTTATGGTTTGAAAGATGAGGCCCTCGAAAATTAGTGAAAAATTAGGGCAAGGCTTGAATTTTCAATTGTACACAAAGGCAAAAAGTCATGAAACTTATTTTTGGGTGTTGGTATGAACCAAATGAGGTTACAATGTTACAAAGCAATGCAAATAAACCATTTTTCTCCAAAAATGACATCAAATTCGTGCATGGTGTGAAATTTATTCCATAAGTGCAAAATTTGCATGATCATGAGAATTGTGTGATACTTACATCCAAGGGCCAGAATCTTTTTGGATTGAAATCAAGGGTGAGATTGAGAATGCACATGGTCAAGAAATAGGGCAATTCACGAGTGTTTCATGATATCACAACAAATTTGCAAATTGTGAAAATTCTCTCACACACTCTCTTCCCACGTGCAAAGGCCTTCATCCTTTCAGCATTGCCTCATGAGTTCATTTATAAGAGAATTAGGGTTTTAGAAAGGTTGAGATCCATCTCATTTAATCACTCTCAAGTTTTGGATCATTTTGCAATTTTCTTCGAATCATTCTCTACACTTACTCTCTTCACAAACCAATCTCATATTCTTCATCCTTGAGAGCTCAGGATCACAAATCCATACATTGTTCAAGCTGATTCTCAAGATTCAACACCTTGCCATTTCAGAGCAGCAAGCTTCAAGCTCTTAGATCCAGCAACTTTCAAGGCTTTAGTTGCATTTATTTTGCAACTAGAGTGTATTTGGAGTGGATTGGCATCTATTTCTTGGCTTCTAACAAGCTATTTCCAGATCTGCAAGTCTCGGGTAAGCTCAAAATTCTCAGATCTAAAAGTGAAAATAGATGTGTGCATTGTGATCTTCTGTTGGTGCTGATGATTCTGCTTGTTTTAAATTCAAAAATGATGCATTATTGAGCTTTGTATGTGAATTTGAATTTTCATGGTGAAACCTGTTTGCTTTCGATCCAGTCTATTCTTTGTTCATTTGTGATTTTTGTGGCCATATTTGGATTCAGTGCAGCTTGATTACCTAATCTGGAGCTTTTGAGTCATTATTATTGATGTTTGTTCATTATTTGCTTTTTCCGGTGCCGAAGCCCTAGCTCCGGTCACCGGATTCTGGGTTGATGTTTGTTAGGGTTTCAAACAAAGAAGAAGACTCCTAAGCCCTTAGATCCTCTCATCTCAACGTCCATGGTTGTGCCACCTCAATTAATGAGACCCTCCTGATCACGTGTTCTTTTGTTTTATAATTTGAGTCTGAGTAAGCCAATTGTCACGCACCCCACGTTAACTAGCATGCTCCATCTCTCCTGTCCAATTGTTGTGCTGACTGGGATTAATGAGTTAACCTTTAGGATGCGTCCATTTGATCCTTTGGTTCACGTTTTTATTCATATTTTCTGAATATCCACCCTAATTGTTGTGAGCTTGTGCAGAACCAGTGGGCCTGAATCACTATCCCCACCCCCCTTTTCTTGATCCCAAATGATTTGAACTAGAATCCCTTCTATTCGCACCCCACTGCCTTTTCCATTTATTTTCATTTTTCTTTTATTTCATTTTATATCATTTTGGTTTTTAATTTTTAAAAATAGTTCTACGTTTCAAAAAATTATGAAAAAATTCAAGAATGTCACTTTTAGTTTTCTTTAATTTTTAATATTTTTATTTTTTATTTATTTTATTTTGACACGTGTAAATTAATTCTCCCATTTAATTAATTCATTTTAATTCCCTTTTAAGCATGTTGTCTTGTCCATTTTCTACATTGATCCTCATTTTGAATTTTTGATTGATTCTTTTTGCTCTGGATCCATAATAGAGTGTACTTCATGTGTGATTTTTGTTCTGATTTTTAGGAGCTTTTTCATTTGGTTTTGGTCCTTGACTTGTGAGTGAAGTTTCTTAACCCTAGTTGATGTTTGAGCCCTCTTTTGACTTACTTGGCTTCTGAATTTCTTCCTATCCTTTTGTCATGTTGTTATATCATGATTGAAGATATCTTGTCCAAGGTTGTGGAATTTTTGGGTGCATACTTGATTTGATTTGAATTTTGGTCTTAACTTGTCCCATTGTGCTTCTTTTTTATCATAAGTCCTTTCCTTAGCTTAGAAGGGCACTTGTGCCAACTTCTTCATCTTTTTTAGGGTCTCTTTAGGGCATTGATACCTTTCTGATCTTGGGTTGGGGTTTGTGTTTTGGAAATCTTGTAATTGGTTTACCTTTGAAGTTCTTTCTTTCTTTTGTATATCCATCTCACCTCCTTTGTTTCTTTCTTCCCATAATGTGTTTGCTTAGCTTTGTGCTTCTCTTCTCTTCATCTCTCTTGCTTCTTAAACACTTCTTTAACTTTATTAGGGTTCTGGTCTTGTGCCTTGAGAATGTTGTTTTGCTTATTTTGCTTTGTATCTTATCAAGTTTACTTTCCTTTGCTATGTGATTCATGTTGCCTCATGTTGGCTTGTGTGTTTCTTCTCTCATTCTTGTGACTTGCATTTACATTGAGCATTTGTGTGTATGACTTCACTTCTGTTTGTATGATGTTGGTATGATATTATGTTCATTTTGTTTTGTTTGTATGCTTGTGTCACTAACCATTTCAGGGGCTATGGTAAGTGAGAGGTGTGGATGTGATTCCCACATCTACAAATCTCATCTCTTCTCTTCTTATTCTTACTTGTACTAACCTTGTGATTGTTGGGCTTAGGCCTTACTTCCCTCTTCTCCTATTCCTCTTTCTTCTTTTTCTCTTCTTCTTTCTTTCTTCTTTAGGATAGTAAGCCTCACTAACCTAGGATTTCCATGCATGACAACACTTAGGATTCATTAGTCCCCCATTAGACTTTTGCCTTTGTGATCCTTTTGGTTTCTTTTCTCTTCTCATCTCAAAACCCTAAAGAAGACACTAAATAAAGATTGAAGTGATACCTTGAGCAATAGCCTTATCCCATAAGACACTTGTAGTCTTCCCATCTTGGGATAGTACAAGCTTCTCTTGTGATGCACAAGTCTGATCAAGATATCATCTTCACCAAGAAAATCATAAAACACACTTCTTCATTGTAAATACAAAACACTTAATAAGTTAATGAGTTAGTGAGCTTAAGCCCTAATCTCTGGATTCAAGTTTTGGGGATCTTCTCCTTACTTGAGTGTGCTTGTTCTATTATTCCATCTTGGAATGTAGTGACAAGTGCACATTCCATGGAAAAGAGCTTGAGTTCACTTTCTTGTGACACACTCATAAAAGCTTCATAAAAAACACAAACAAACAATAAGCGTCTTTCCTTCGGGAATTCTTTTCTCATCTCCTTCGCTCCGTACGCGAACTTGCTCCTACTTGTCATTTTGCAAGACGGTTACGCACTCGTCGTCCGAGTCTGCAACACCTGAGCATTGACATAGGCAGTTTAAGCCTTAAGACATAAGCAATCTTTTCCACCCCTAGTTAGGGGAACTACGACGACTCTGATCCTCATTGTCCAGATGAGGTACGTAGGCAGCGGGGTAAGGCCCGTTCGAGCATAATCTTTATTTTCCCTACATTTTTCCTTTTCATTTCTTTTTCAGTTCCCTTTTCGTTGCTTTTATCCAGTTCATTGCCTTTTCTTCGCAGTAGCTTTTTTTTCCTTCACCCTTTGAAACATTTTCTTTGCAAACATGGATCCTGTCGGGTACGGCGGACGATCTGGGGTGCTAATACCTTCCCAGGTCGTAACCGACTCCCGAACTCAGTCTCTTTGGTTCGCAGGACCCGTGTCCTTCCTTTATTTTCTTCTGGTTTGTGCAGCATTACCATTCCCGTTCCTTCGGGATAAAAATGCCTGGCTGGCGACTCTATTCTTTTCCGCGCCACTTTCGCATTTGTACCAGGATGGAAATCCGGGGAGCGACACTTATACCTGTATCTGTCCGTAGCAACCGAGGCCGTCAGTGACGCTCTAATCAGAGAAACCGACGAGGGACAAAAACCCATCTACTTCACGAGCAAAGCACTCCAAGGCCCCGAGCTCAGATACCAACAAATTGAAAAGGTTGCATTAGCTCTCATAAACTCCGCGAGAAGATTACGTCACTACTTCCTCGCTCACATGATCAAGGTAAGAACCAATCAACCAATAAAACAACTCCTCGGGCGGCCAGACATTGCCGGCAGAATGTTAAAATGGTCGCTGGAACTTTCCGAATTCGATATACAGTACGAGAACATGAAAGCTTTGAAAGCTTAAGCCCTGGCCGACTTTGTCGCGGAAATGACTCACAACCCGGTACAAGTGGACGGCACCCATAAATGGACGATCTTCGTCGACGGCGCCTCCATCACGACGGGCAGCGGGGCCGGGATCATCCTCGAAAACGAGGATGGAATCCTGATTGAGGTCTCACTAGCATTAGCTTTCCCAACATCCAACAACCAAGCCGAATATGAGGCTTTCATCGCCAGTCTGAGATTGGCCGAGGACTTAGGAGCAAAGGAAGTAAAAATATCAACAGACTCCCAGCTCGTGGCATCATAAGTACGGGGAGAGTACCAAACCAAGAACGACAACCTTATCGAGTACTTAACTTTAGTCAAATAAAGACTCGAAAAATTCGAGAAGTGGGAAGTTCAACACGTACCTCGCGAGCATAACACGTGAGCAGACATCCTATCGAAACTAGCTAGCACGAGAAAGAAGGGCGGAAAAAAAACACGTAATCCAAGAAATCCTTCCTCGACCTAGTATCGAGAAACCGCCTCCACCACTTGAGGTTAACGTGATCGGGGATACTCATTGTTGGATGACACCCATCTATGATTACCTCACAAAGGGCGAACTCTCCACTGACCCTAAAGAGGCGACCGCCACTAAACGTAGGGCGTGCTCGTACGTCCTCCTCGAAGGGAAACTCTACCGTAGAGGACTCTCCATCCCGTTACTCAAATGTGTCGAAGAAGAGAAAGTTCCCGACATATTAGGGGAAATGATCCGGGGAATCAACGCCCAACATCCCGACGGACGATCGCTCGCACACAAGGCTCTTCAAGCAGGCTACTATTGGCCGACTATGCAACACGACTCCAAGGAACACGTCAAAAAATGCGACAAATGTCAACGACATGCCGACATGCACCTTGCACCCCTGAACGAACTAAAAATACTCTCCTCTCCTTGGCCCTTCGCGTGGTGGGGCATGGACATCCTCGGACCCTTCGTAACTGGGTCATACCAAAATAAATACCTCATTGTAGGGGTAGACTATTTCACCAAATGGATCGAAGCAGAGGCACTGGCAAAAATAACAGCACAGAACATTCTTCGATTTTTCAAACGAAATATCCTCGCTCGGTTCTGCATACCTCAGTTCCTCATCACGGACAACGAGACGCAATTCACGGACGAAGGATTTCAGGACTTCGTGGCCATCTTAGGCACTAAACAACATTTCACATCCGTCGAGCACCCTTAAACCAACGGACAAGCGGAGGCAGCCAACAGAGTAATCCTGCGCGGGCTGAAGCGCAGACTCGGCGAGGCAAATATGTCATGGGTCGAGGAGTTACACAGCGTCCTGTGGGCATACCGCACGACACCACATTCCACGACCGGGGAAACCCCATTCCGACTAATATAAGACACCGAAGCAGTCATCCCTATAGAAATACAAGAGCCGACGAGACGCATAGAGGAACCCCTCGACGAGGAGATGAACGACGAGGCACTTAGAGCCGAGCTGGATCTCGTCGACGAGATCCGCTCCGAAGCAGCCCTTAGGGAAATATCCCTCAAACAAAAAATAGCCTTACGCCACGACGCAAAGGTAATAAAGAGAGAGTTCCAGGTGGGCAGCCTTGTCCTCAAAAGAAATAAAAAAAACCCAAGAGAGGGTAAACTGGCCGCCAACTGGGAAGGTCTCTACCGCGTCCGCGATAAGACGAGCAACGGGGTCTACTATCTGGAAAACCTACAAGGTGAAGAACTCGCTCGGCCATGGAACGTAGAGAAACTTAGACAATATTACAACTAAATATGTCACGAGGAGACATGGGAGGTACGACCACACTCTCCACCACCAAAACAACAGGGAGGATCCACGCTACCCAGGGACGAACACGACCCCTCCAGCGGACACAACCCTCCCCGACATTGGGACCTCAAACGAGCCCCAGCGTCGCAGTACCACGATTGGTAGGGCACCCAGCTCGCGATGGGAAGGCCCAAGCCCCGAGGTCAGAGTTCTCCAATCGCGAACTCGACTTCGATTTTAGGAGAGCACAACGCCCGCTACCTCATCGGTTCCCTAAATCAGCGAGACCAACATAGTCGAGCATAAACAATTCAAAAAATATAGCAAATATAAAAATGAACAGAACCGAGCAAGGTAATAGCTAAAATAAAATATTCATTCAAACATGGTCGTAGCCAAAGAAAATACAAGTAAGCCCGAAGGCCAATATTCATACAAATTGGGCACGCATGCCATACAAATTAGGCACGCAGGCCATACAAATAAACAAAATTCCAAAGACTCCGCCCGAAGTTACTCTTCCTCTTCTCCCAGCTCCTCGTCCGCTTTGAAGGGACACACAATCTCCCCGTCAGAGACGCAGTAATTGTGAGCCGACCCCTCCGTCGCCAACCCAGGTTTCAATATTCTCAGCTGGTCGACAACATTGTTGAACCCTTCTTTGAACACGGCCACCAGATCCTTGTTGAGCGAACGAATGTGTCCCACCAGTTCACCACGGGAACGGAGAGCGAGCTCCTCTCATTCTCATCCGCCAGGGGACGAACGGTACCCTCGAGCAGAGCTAGACGAGCACGGAGCTCCACATTTTCCTCGGCCACTTTCTTATGCTCAGCGGCTTGCTCCTCCAGGCTCGCCTTCTCCGTCTTCAGCGTGTCCCACTCCACCTTCACTTCCTCCAGCTCCTTCTTCAGCCCCTCCTGTAGCTGATGCTCCTCCTTATAATTGGACAGGTCCTTTGACAACTTGTCCTTCTCAGAACGGACTTTCAGAAGGGCATCCTCCAAGGAAGTCGTGGATACGGAGGTGTCGGTCAGAACCATGGCCGTCTCCATCACCTTGATGACCGCAGCCAGATCCCTCGCCAACTCCTTTCGCCGGACATCAGCCTCCTGGCTCAGAATGGCCTTCGCCTCGGGCTCCGACACAACAACAACACCTTCAGCTTTGAAAAACTCCTGCTCTATATACCAAGGAGGCAGTAGATAGCTCCCAAGGCCACCCGGACTGCTGCCCCCCGCCAAGGTAAACCTAGCAAGAGTCCCATCTAAGCACTTCCGCTTGAGGAGAGGGGAGGTAGAAGGAGGCAGGCTATCTTGTATGTGGATCGGAGAGGAGCGTTGAACGGGCGGTGCGGAAGTAGGCACCGGGCTAGCCGTGTTCGAGGTACCTGCCCCAGAGTCACCAGCTACTTCCTGAACACGAGGAGTCGCCTTCTTCTTTTTCTTGGGAACCCTGTCCGGGGCCCCTGCTTGGTTGGCCAGCTTGAGAACTCGGTCACGAGCAGAGGGCATAGCACCTGCAAAACAAAAAACAAAAACGTCAGCGGGCAAAACACGAGACAAAGGAACATAGGAATAAAAGAACACCTACTCAACAATTCCATAGCCTCATCATCTGTATCACATTCGAGCAGAGCCTTCGTGTTGATGAGACGGGGTTCGCAGATCGGCATTCCGGCCTCATCGACATAAGGGACACCTTTTCGGTCAACCCAAACCGCCAGGTTGAAACTCTACACATATTCCACCAGCTTCTTGTAAGCCAGTCTGTCCTCGACACCCAGACTCGAGAACTTCACCCGATAATGGCTGGTTGAAAGATCAAAATGGCCGGGCTACCATCTCAACGGTATTCTCGACATAAGCTTCTCCTCCCCGTCCTCATCTCGCTTATAATAATAAAGAGAATGCAGGGAAAAACGGGTGATCGGCCTCACCACATACCATCGCCCTTTGAAGTGTCGGGCGGAATCCACGTACGTCTTGAATAACCTCACCGGCTGCTTAAAGGAAACCCAACTATGACGCCCTCGAAGACCGGATCGTTGCAGGTGAAAAATATGGAAGAAGAGGGGCAGAGTGCACCCGAAGCCGAGGAAACGACAAACTAATTCATACGCCCGCATGAAAGCGATGGCGTTGGGGTGAAACTGCGACGACGCCAGCCGAAGCCACTTGAAGACCGACATTTGAAACGAGTTGAAGGGCAGCCTGACCCTCGCCTCTCGAAAAGCGAACTCGTACATGGTGAATTGTTTCCCCGGGAAGCGATGACATATCTGGTTGGCCTCTTTAGTAGCACGACACTGCCAATTCTCAGACTCCTCGGGACCCAGGTCTTCCACCTCGGCGTAGGCATGGGTCGTCTCATCGCAAAAATAAGATTCTTTGTCCAAGGGTTCGTCCGCAACCCAGGATAGGTCGTTTTGTCCAGACGAGGAGACGTGCTCACTGCCCCCCGACACTTCCCTCCTCAACATTTAAGCGCACGACATCTTCTTCTAGGGGTCGCGGTTCGGTATCTTCTCCCCTGGCTTGAAGACGCCCGGTCGTACCTGAAACGCAGACAGAAAAAGTGAATTCAACATCGCATCAAATCCACCCTTCCACCGCAAGTCAAGTGAAAGGGCGTAAAACTAAAAACGCACGCCCCAAAACCTGACTACCGGTCTAGGACCGACGATGGGGCGACCTTCGTGAGCGTATGAGCAAGTGAAGTCCTGACCTGCGAAGTGACGCTGACGTAGACTCTACGCCCGCGGCCACCAGGCCCTCACTTAGGAAAATTCATACGCACATACCTGCCCGTGACGTTCATGTGCATATGAATTTTACGCCCAGGACATTCATACACGCATGAATTTTTCGCCCGTGGCATGCTCAAAACGCCCGGTTCATTCAAACGCATATGAAATTTTTGCCCGGGATATCCTAACCCTACCGGAAAATTTCACACTTATAATCTAACAGACTGTTCCTAGACTAATTCTACCTACTTTACGCAAATAAATCATGTAATCCCTAGCTACCAGACGCAAAAACATAAAAAACGGAGGATTAGAGGTGGTACTTGACATAGTGGAAACAGAAAATGGAATGGTGGCGCGCGAGCAAGGATAGCGTTTCAGGTGGCGGAGACGGGCGGAGAAAGGATTTTTCTTCAGAGCTTCCGGTGAACGTCAGAGCGAAAAAGTTCAAATGAAATGGTTTATCCCCTTTATATAGTCATAAGCGCGTGGACAGACGCGCTAAGTCATCATTGCCTAGTGCCTACGCCGCCGTTTGCACAGTAAACGAAGCGACGCACCATTAATGCTGAGACACGTCAATCCATAGGAATCTTGAACAACGTCGAGCAACTGTACGTCTCCTTGACTCTGTGAAACGTCCTCGACTCTATGCAACGTCCTCGACTCTATTAAACGTCACATGTCCGACGAAAGATTTCAAACTCGACTCTATGAGACGTCCTCGACTCTATGAATCGTCCTCGACTCTGTTAAACTTCACGTGCCCGACGAAAAAGAATACAACAGTCAACTCTATTAACATCATGCTCGACTCGGCTATGCGCCCGCTGCTTTATCCAACGTGCTTGCACCCGGCTACATTACAATTCGTTGCTCCGACTCGGAGACTCGACTTGGGGGGCTCCTGTTCTGGATTGGGCCTCAAGACTAAATTGGGCTATGGCCCACTTTCTCGAGTAGAGGCCCATATACTCGAGCAGGGATGCCTAGCAGACGGGCAGAAACATCTAACGGTCGGGCATACATTCAGGATGGGCGAAGAGCAAGTCTACCAGGTCACTCGCCACGTCACCCAACTGTCCCTTATTATCTCCTAAAAGATTGGGGCAGTTGGACCAAGTGTAAACACCCCAAATTTGCCCTCACCCATTCACACCATGGCTTGTGATATCCTCATATACATAAATTCAACCATAGCATCTCATATTGCATATTTGCTTCACTGCATTGTCTCTAAGTCATCTGCATCTAGGGTTTGTGATCTGAGCAATCCAAGAGCTTCTTGAGCCACTACAAAGGTCATCAATCACTTCAAAGGGGTCCATGTGTGTTCAAGCATCATATTATATCCTCTCAAAGTCAAGAATGTCAAAAATCACAAGAACTGAGATTGGCATGGAAGCAGAACCAGGTTTGACTACACAGATGACCTAGAATTAGGGTTTTGGTTTCAAAGGCCATAACTCCAAATTTTTTGGTCATTCTTGTTTCTATTGGTCTCTATATAGTATAGGGATCATGCATATCAATTTTCATGAAGAAATTCCATGGGGAAGGCATTTGATCAAGAGTTGACTTTTTGAGCAAGTCAGTACAAAATCAGGGCATCTGAGGCCCCCAATGACCCAACCAAAGGGTGTTCTTCATCATTTTGATTATGTATGATCTTTATTTGATCATAGAAGATGTTATAAGTTCACAAAATTGAAGAATTTCAAGCCATTTGCAAAGTTGACTTTTTGGGAAATTGACTTGTAATGGAAACTTGCCATTTTGGGAAACTTTTTCAACCCTTGCTCTTTGATTCAAAAATGCTTCAAATGAGAAAACTTTGGTCATGAAAGTTGTATAATGGATCATTACCTTTTCAAAAAGTACAAGAACTCATTCTAATTCATTTTGGATCAAAAGTTATGGCTTGTCAAAGTTGGGAAAAATCACATAATTTCAAGTTTTCTACCAAAGAGGCAAAGTTGCAAAATCCCTTGCCAAGGCAAATTGAGACCTCAAAGTGACTTCTAATCTTCATACAAACATGAACCAAGGCCTAAAAGTCAGATTACATCAAAAGATCACTCATTTTCATGACCTGTGGATCAAGAAACTTCAAAAGGGCCAAAGTTGATCAAAGTTGCAAAACCTCACTCAAACCCTAATCCACTTGCTTGCTGACTTCAGAATTGATCCTAGGGCTCTCCACACTTCTTGCTGCGCAGGACACCCCTCTTGTCCTTGGCTAGCTATGAGCCCATACTTCTCTTACACAAAGCTTGACTTTTTGGCAAAAGACCCATACCAATCACAATAGGGCACACCAACTCCACAGACCTATCCATGAGTGATAAGTGGACCAAAGGCAAGCCATAACACACAACAATTCATGCTGAAGCTCTCTCATAGCCATAGTTCCAAGTTTATGCCTCATATGCAAAACCATTCGAAACACTCTCCACAAGCATAAAACATTCAAACAAACTTCACAAAACATCTCAGCACACCCCCCTGATCATTTCCCTGCCCTCACTCATCCCTGAAACCTCACATAAGCCAGATACGATTTCTGCCCCTCTTTGAACAGAACTCAAGCAATCTCTCAAACCAGCCCAAATAAACTTCAAACAAGCTTTGCAAACACTTGAGGGAGGTCAGTGGAGTTGGTTGGAAGCAAGAAACTGGTCCAGAAGCTCTTGGGTTGAAAGCTTCGATTCAGGTAGCCATGGAAATTCATTTTTCCAGAACTCTTATTTCTTGTTTCTAAATGATAAAGCATGCTCTCCTGATCACACTGAACCTTTTATTTTTGAAAATGATTGAGTTTTGAGGTTGTATGGAAGTTCTGAAATTTTGTTCAGTTTTGAGTTTTTGTTCGAATCTTGTTGTTGATGATGAATAAATGAAATTTGATGATGGATTCTTGTTCTAGGGGACTTGGGGATCATTTCTGGAGATTTGGGAGGTTTGATTTGACCTAGGGAGTGTTTTTGAGATTTTCAGGGAGGGAGGTCACCGGAGAAGACGACCGGAGCTCGTCTCCGGTGACCTGAGAATGATTAAATGCTAATTAGGGTTAGGGCACCAAGTTTGAATGTGAGCTACTGGATGTTGTTTCCCGCGCGCGTATGGAGGGCCTTGATCATTTCATTAACTCTTAATTATGGATTAAAAATTAATTAATTAAAATTAGGCAGGTTTGAACTTGGGCCGTCCAGATGCGCGCCCAGTCAAACGTTTTAAACCCAGATTGCATCTGAGCCTTCCATCCTGCATACTTTCTCTTTTTTTAATTTTTATTTCATTTTGTTTATTTGATCTTGTACATTTTATTAAAAATAGTAAAACATATTTAAAAATTCTGAAATTTTTTGTCAAGCATCCCATTAATTTTCAGAACCCAAAAATATTTTTATTTTTATTTTTTGCATTAAAAATTATTTTTAAATCACTTAAATGTTTATTTTTAATTAGTTAATGAAAATTAATTAATTAAAAATACATTTAGGTATTTAAAAATCACCAAAAAATTCATGTAACATTTAAAAACATTTAGAAACATTGTCCAACTCTCAAACCAAATTTCTTTTTTGTTCTTGATGCCTTTTGATAATTTTCTTTGGATTTAATTTCATTTCAAGGCATTATTTTGTGACAAACTTCAAAAATTCATTTCTGTCTAACCATTGAGAGTTGGATAATGATTCTTTTTGCATTGCATCTTGCATAACATGTAGTTTATAGGATAAAATTGGCATGCATTGATCTTGCATTTTCATTTTGTTTTGCATTTTTCTTGACAAGGTACCTTAAAACCCTAGCAATCTTAGAAAATTCATAACTCTCATTAGGTTAAGAGTTGGATCCCCTCCTTTGGGCAGTGAGTTTGTATAGGTTTAGGGTTCCTTTGATTGTATTTTCAAATTTTTATCATGATGTTTGCTTCTGGTTTTGGTTTTTGCTTTGTGTGTTGATCATAAACCCTAATTCATGCCTTTCTTTGCATCCATCTTCCATTTGCTTGCATACCATGACTTGCCATGACATTTTGTGCATCCATTTGATTCATAAGACATCTTAAGACATATTAGAACCATGTTTGATCATTGCATCTTTCATTTGCCATGTCATATGTCTTTTGCATTCCATAACTTTTCATGAACATCCATGGTTCAAAGCATGCTTCTCTTGCATCCACATGTTTGTATGATCATTCTATTGCCTGGCCTCATGTTTGCATCATCTCTTAGCATCATTAACATCATACTTATGCTTCTGGTTTTGGTTTGCATCATCACATTTCATCTCATTTGCATTACATTTCATTTCTTTTGCTAACTTTTCAGGTGGTAAGTTGTTTTGAGAAGTGGATTTGCCTTCACTTCTCACAATCTCTTTTCATCTCTCTTATGCATCATTGCTGCATTTTATCTTGTGCTTTGGAGTGAGCTTTCTCATTCATGCTCTCTCCCACTTTCTTTCTTCAAGCAACTTGTTTTCTTAAGTGAAGCAAGTTGTTTTGCTTCTCTTTGCTCCTTTCATCTGCTTCTCTCCTTGGTGGTTCCTTGAAGATTTCTCTTGCAAACCTCACAAACCCTAGGAATGACCAAGCATGACAATAATTAGGGTTTGATTAGTCCCCCACTTAGCTTTTACCTTTGTGTCTCTTTGAGTCTTCTCTTCTCATCTCATAATCAGGGACTAAACCCTAAAGGCTTTAAGGCTTTGTGATTAAGCTTATGCCTGCATCCTTCTATTAGGATGGAGTGTATAACTTTAATCCTAAGTGTTAAACCCTTAATGTGTTTAAATCCTTTAATAAATTCACTTAATAATCATCAAGACATCAAGCTTGTAACTTGGGCCTTGCATTAGGGTTCTAATTCTTCCTTAATTGGTTAAGAAGGACTAACCCTAGTGTTAATGGACAAGTCCCCCTCAAGTTGTCTTACAAACTATAAAACTCACTTCTTCATCTTATCATTAACTAAAATCCATCTAATAAAGGCTTTGTTTTGTCATGAGGTTAATCCCTAATCATGGATTAAGTTGAGGAGTCTTCCCCAGCTTAAACATTCTCATCTATTATCCTTCTATTAGGATGGTGTAATGAGGCTGCTTAATCCCTGATTATGGCTTAATCTCATTACTTAACACTAAACAAAAACAACAAAAACATCTAATTAATCACAAGTAGGTTAATGATCTTAATCCTACATCATGGTGATTAAGTGTGAGATGCTGACTTCACACTTAAGGTACTCTCATTACCCCTAATCAGAGGGAAGATGTGATGAGTTTACTAACCCCTTGGTTTAGGCTTAAGCTCATTAACTTATGACAAATCTCCAAAAGCAATAAGAGACTGAAAACTCAAAAACAAACAATAATCGTCTCCTCCGGGATTCTTTTCTCATCTCATTCATTCACAACCGAGAACTTGCTTCTTCCGTCTAATGCAAGACAGTTTGCACCTGAGCCAGACAGGTCATACACTTGAGCATAGACAAGCAAGCAGTTCACAAGTCAATTCATCTTTCAGTCTCTTTGGGTCGAACTACGGTGTTCTGACTTCCTCATTGCACGAGAGGATACGTTGGCATAACTTAACAGTTATCGAACAAAAGTCTCTGTATATTCCCCCTCTTTCAGCTATTCTTTAAAGCCTCATTATCATGAGCACCTCACTCTTTTCTTACACTGACACTTCACTTATACACTTTACACTTCTTTTACACTGACACCTGTACATCCTTTTCCAGCTCTTTTATACACAGATTGCACTGACACTACCCCTTTAAAACACAAATCTTTTAAGCGTGGATCCCGTCGAGTACGGCGGACAATCTGGGTGCTAATACCTTCCCAGGTTGTAACCAACCCCCTTTCTCAGTCTCTCTGGTTCGCAACCGTCTTATCCATATCTTTCTAGGTCTATGCAGCATTACCTTTCCTCCGGGATAAAAATGCCTAGCTGGTGACTCTTGTCTTTTTGAGTTCACTCCTGTGTGTTCTCATCCCTTTGGTTGTCATTTGGTGGGAGCGACAGCTTGGCGACTCTGCTGGGGACCCTTATACTGTAACCAGGGCTTCTGGTTCTTTTTGTGGGTTCCTCCTAACGCTTGTTTGATTTGTGTTTACTGGGGTGTTATGTGCTGATTGTGTTTATATAGTTGCTTTATTTACTGCTTTATGTATAGTTATTCATTGCTTTCTTTACAGCTTTATATATCATACTGTCATATTGTCATCTGGCTGGATCTGGTTTTTGCTTTGGTGGGTGGGGTTCTATTGGGAGTTTAAGGTCCTATACCTGGGACCTGAGTGACACCTAGGCTAGAGTGGTTCATGTTCTTTCCCATTCCATTTCGGTCTGGTGCGGGAATATGAAACACGGTTCAGATATAGGTTTCTTCTTGAGAACTCTGTGCTACATATCTCCTGTAGTGCTAGGGCTATCTGGGAAGCCTGCTAAGTCTGGATGACCTTTACTATGACCTCCAAAAACTGAGGTGAATTAGAGGAGGATCTTTTATGGTTATTTTAAACACTGTACCTCCGGGTTAGAAGTGTTTACACTTCTCATAACTGATCCAAGTCTGAGGATCCTTGTTTTAGAACACCACCTGTGAGGGGGTTGGGCTGTTTACAGGTTTGCAGGAACCCTTGGCCACATCATACCCTGATACTTGTTTTGTTTAAGAATGCTTCACTTTGGATAGTTCTTGTGATTTAACCCAGGACATGTGACTCTTTATTTGAGTCCCCCACCTTGGTTACTGGACTTTTGAACCTCCATCTGGACTTCCTAAACATACATGGACTTTATATCAAGGCAGATAAATCAGATCCAGCTTGATCACAAACCCTTGCATATCATTTGCATACATCATCATTGCATCATTTAACATTTGCTTATTTGTTTTTCAGGGTATTCACATTTCATCTGGCTTGGTTTTGACCCCTTCATCAGCATAGACCCCTGTTTCATCAGTTATTTGCTTCAGCCATCTTCATCAGTTGCCTGCTTCAGCTACCTCCATCATCATCCTCAGCCTGTCGGTGGCTCATCTCCAGTATCAGTCTTCATTATCAGCATCTGTTTTCAGCTCTTCATCAGCAGTCATGGCACCCAAAAAGAGCAACATTTCATATCATTTCTTTGAGCCTGTGCTAGCTGGCATCAGGTAGGTCCAGGCACTTATCACTCCAGACCATATCCCACTATTCAGAGAACATTATGGAGGCATCCTTGATATGGTTATGGACTTGGACCCTTCTCAGAGGAGCTTGATCCACACTTGCCTACAGTTCTATGATCCTCCTTTGAGATGCTTCACTTTCAAGAATTTTTAGTTGGGACCTCTGTTGGAGGAGTTTTCATCTTTGATTGGAGTACCTGTCAGGGGTGGTATCCCCTTCAACCCAGAGATGGCTTCTCCCAGCAATGAAGAAGTGGCAAAGGCACTGTATTTGGAACCAATTCTGATTGAGCAGAACATGACTACAAAGGCTGGAATTCCTGGCCTACACTTGGATTTCTTGACTTCTCAGGCCATCCTGAAGGCCTCCTTGGGAGAATGGAAGGCAGTTTGTGCATTGTTAGCCCTCAGTATATATGGGGTTATACTTTTTGCAGATGAGCCCAAGTTTATCAGCAAGAATGCTATTCATCTCTTCCTTTTGAGGAACCCAGTACCCACCTTGCTGGGAGATTTCTATTATTCTGTTCACCAAAGGAATGAGAAGCAGAGAGGGAGGTTGGTGAGGTGTTGTGCTCCTCTATTTCACACTTGGCTGCTTAAACACTTACCCAAGACTGATGCTTTCTTGAACCCTCACCAACAGAAGAATTGGGCTAGGAGACTTATTGCTTTAACCTCAGATGACATCAGGTGGTGCACCCAGAGCACCAAAGGAAGGGACATAATTACTAGCTGTGGGCAGTTCCCCAATGTGCCTCTAATAGGAGTGAAGGGTTGCATCAACTACAACCCTTTGCTGTTCAAGAGACAATTGGGCTATGCTTTGGTTCACCCTCCTAGAATGCAAGACTTGGCTGAAACCCTGTATTGTGAGATAAAGCCTAACCTAGCTGTTGTCAGACAAGCATCCTGGGCTTGGGACAACATCTAGACCAAAGGGATGGCCATCCTTGGGAAATGCAACAATGTGGCTTCAGCTCAGTATTATGAATGGTCTCATGCTAGGGCTCTGATTTCTGGGATGCCTTTCACCATTGAGGATGCACCTGGACCATCCACAACACGACCTCCAGCCACTGTCAGCCTGGAAGAATTTGAGAAGCTAAAGGAGAGGAATGAGAATCTGTCTCAAGCTCTGAAGAAGACCCTCTGGGAGAGGAGTGGTGGTCGTCTAGACATTGAGAGGTTAGAAAAGCTTAAGGTGGAGCATCTAGCCAGGATTGAGAAATCAGAGGACTACATCAAGAAATCAAGAGCTGGAGAGCAAATTTTGAAGAATGCCTGTAAAGAGGCCCAGTTTCAGAAGGCTAGGGCTGATCTCTATCTGAAAGAAAGTCAAGCTAGGTGGGTCAGGATCACTGAAGCTCGTACTCAAGAAGATAAGAGAACTCAGGCCAGGATTGAGCAGTTGGAGGCCAATGAAAGGAAACAACAGGAGGCTCTGCTAGCAGCCCAGAAGGAAATTCCAGAGTTGAAGCTTATGGCTGGTGTGAAGAGGTCAAAGGACCAGGACAGGCACAAGAAGATGACCTCTGCCATTGCCACCAGGAATATTCTTATCAGGACTATTACAGAGCACCCGGCTGGTCCTGTAGCTGAAGCACTTTTGAAGGAGGTTAAGGAGGATGAGTTTGGCTTAGATGTTTGACTTATTTGCTTGTTGCTATTTCCATTTCATGTACTTTTCTTTTATGTTTTATTTTGACCCTTCAGGGGCATATGTTGTAAAAAACAAACTATGTATGATCCACCTTTTGTAATATATTTGTTAGTTTGTTTCATTAAGTCTCTCTCAAGCAACAACAAAGCATCTTCCTCCGGGTCTGGAAAGGTCAAAACCAAGCACCAAGCCGGATACCTTGGAAAATAAATAAGCATACTGCATTGCATACTAACTTTTGTTTTGTTTTGTAGGTTTTTGTTTTGTTTGTTACTAACTCTGTTGTGATTCAGGAACTATTGCTCGTCGTCGGGTGTTCCCTCTCAACCGTCCACATAGATATCCTACTCGCAACAACCTTCCTGGTATCCAGATGGATCAAGTACAGCAAGAGCTGACAGAGGTCAGAACCCAGATGGTTAATGAAAGGTTGGAGATGAGAAACCAAATGACCCAGTTCATGGAAGTAATGAATGGCTTGGCTCAAAGTCAAGAAAGATTGAGGGCGTTGGTAGAAAGGCAAACCCCAGAAGAAACTCCTCTGGGAACTGGAGGAACAAGTAACAATGAGAGGGGTCAGCCTCATGTTAATCCACCAGTATATGAGCCTCATCTACATCCGGAAGTTAACATCCCGGGTATTGTGCAAGGAAATACTACTGGAGGAAGAGTCTTACAAGAAGACCCCCAAGAAGAGCAGTTCATTGTGATGGGAGCTGGGGATGAAGCCTATGATAGGAGGCTTGATAAAATTGCTGAGAAGTTGAGATCTCTGGAGTCTCAAAATTCCCTAGGCTTTGATGTCATGGATATGGGGTTAGTGGACGAGGTAAGAATTCCCCACAAGTTTAAACCCCCGTGCTTCGAGAAGTACAATGGAACTTCCTGTCCACGAACTCACTTGCAGTCTTTTCTGGGAAGACTTAAGGCATACACCATGGATGAAAAACTGTGGATGTTTTACTTTGAAGATAGTTTGACTGGGGCCTCCAGGGAGTGGTACTCTCACTTGACCAGAGCTACTATCAGGTGCTGGAAGGACTTAGCTGAAGCTTTCATCAAACAGTACCAATACAACCTGGACATGGCTCCTAACAGAACCCTTCTGATGGGAATGTCTCAATCCTCCAGAGAAAGCTTCAGGGAATATGCCCAGAGGTGGAGACAGCTTGCTGCTGCTGTCCAGCCACCCATGTCGGAAAGAGAAATGGCCGACATGTTTATGAATACCCTGCAAGGGACATACATTGAT
Source organism: Lathyrus aphaca (assembly GCA_963966055.1). Lineage (NCBI taxonomy): Eukaryota > Viridiplantae > Streptophyta > Magnoliopsida > Fabales > Fabaceae > Lathyrus > Lathyrus aphaca. The sequence goes on along the minus strand of OZ014519.1, from coordinate 194,695,068 downwards.
AGGCTAGCTGCCTTTTCTTCCACCAGCTTCGCTGACGTAGTCATAGCCGGAGAAAGAATTGAGAGCCTTCTGAAAATGGGCAAAATTACTGATAATGGTGCAAGTTCATCAAGCAATCCCAGGAAGCCTTTTGTGGGACCTAGAAGAACCGGTGAGACTAATGCTATTCATGCCAACAGGGGCAGACCTCAGTATGTTCATAGGTCAGTGGCAGCTGTCACTATTCCAGCTCCGATTCCTCAGCAATCAGCATATCAACCACAACAATAACCACATTATCAGCAACAAGTTCAGTATCCGCCACAGAGGACTTACAACAACAACAACAACAACAACAATCAACAACAAAGACCCTTTCAGCAAAGACCATCACAGGCAAATAGGGTGATTGACCCTATCCCTATGCCTTATGCCGCTTTATTGCCACAACTCCTGAAGCTCAACATGGTTGAACTTAGGACATTGGCACCACCAGATCCCTCTAGTCTGCCAAGAAACTATGATGTCAATGCCAGATGTGCTTTTCACTCGAATGCACCTGGCCACAATACCGAGAAGTGCAGGGCTTTACAAATGAAGGTGCAAGATCTGGTGGAGTCCAAAGCCCTCAACTTTGCACCCCCTCCAAATGTCAACAAGAATCCCATGCCCAATCATGGAGGACCAAGAATTAATGCCATTGAGGAAGACAAGCCATCTTTCTTAATCACCAGTGTTGGACAGATTCGAACACCTCTGGTAGAAATTAAAGCTCAGCTCCTAGAATGCCAGATGTTCCCCGGGTGTGAGCTAGGTTGTGGTTATTGCAACATTTCGGTCAACGGGTGTGATAACTTGAGAAGCGGCATAGATGGTCTTATCAAAAGTGGTATACTTCAGATCACAACATCAGTACCTGCAAATCCAGCAATCCCGTTGACAACAATTCCTGACTCTTCTACAACTGCAACAACAATCATTCCAACCAATTCATCAATATCATCAACAATGGCTTCATCCATCACTTCAACAAATCAGATGTCAACAACCATTCCTTCTACAACATCAACACCCATTTATTCAGCAGAATCTTCTACGACGCCAACAGAAATTGATGAAGATATTTCAGCAGTCACCATCTACTATGATCCGTCAAATGTTCCTCCAAACAACAACTTTCAACAACAAGCAGTGGCATCTCCTGCCAGGTCACCAGTCACCATTTACTACAATCCACACACTATTTCAGCACCCTCCTCTGCAGCAGTCAGTCCAGTTACCATCATGGTACCTGGACCCGTTCCATATGAAAGCAGCAATGCCATACCTTGGCATTATGGCTCTGACCTCTACTGCAATGGGGAGAAAATCACCTTGGACTCTTCAACTTCTTCTCCACAGATTGATAATGTTGGGGGAGGCGGAGGCTTCACCAGGAGCGGACGCCTTTTTGCCTCACAATTGCAAAGACCTAATGCCGAAGCAGAAGCTGCTGCCAAAGCAAAGGGGAAGAGTGTGGTATTTGAAGAGCCGGATGTCAAAGAAACTCAGAAGACGTCTTTTGAGCAAGATGTAGACGAGTTTATGAGAGTCATAAAGAGAAGTGATTACAAGGTGGTGGATCAGCTTCACCAAACTCCCTCAAAGATCTCCATATTATCCCTGATGATGTGTTCTGAGGCTCACAGGAATGCATTACTGAAAGTCTTGCACGCAGCATACGTGCCAGAAGAGATCACTGTTAATCAGCTAGAAACTGTGGTGGTAAATGTCAACACCAGTCATGGGCTGGGCTTTACGAATACTGACTTAACAACTGAGGGACGTAACCACAACAAGGCTTTACGTATCACTCTAGAATGCAAGGGTGCTATTTTATCCCATGTACTTGTGGACACTGGGTCTTCACTCAACGTTCTACCAAAGAAAGCCCTAGTGAAGCTGGAGTATGATGGCTTGGCATTGCGCCCGAGTAATTTGGTGGTAAGAGCATTTGATGGCTCTAAAAGATCAGTGCTAGGGGAGATTGATCTGCCTGTGATGATTGGCCCGCAGACTTTTAAAATTACCTTCTACGTGATGGACATTCAGCCGGCCTACAGCTGTTTGTTGGGTAGACCTTGGATCCATGCCGCTGGCGCAGTTACGTCTACCCTTCACCAGAAGCTGAAATTCGAGTGGGAAGGCCAGATCATCACCATTTGTGGTGAAGAAGATATCTTTGTTAGCCATCTGGCTATGTACAAGTATATTGAGATGGATGGAGAAATCCATGAAACTATGAGCCAGGGATTTGAGGCCCTGAACATAAATGAAGCATCTGCTGTACTGGGAACCTCCATGACATCTTATCAGCAAGCCAGGAAGGTTGTTGAAGAAGGGACTGCCCAAGGCTGGGGCAAGCTGTTACCTGTGGAGAAGAAGGAGGACAGATTTGGGTTGGGTTACAAACCAACTCAACAAGATCAATCAGAGGCTGCCAAGAAGCCCAACTTTGTCAGCGGGGGAATGCTCACCCCGGATGCAGTGAACAACTTGGAAGATGAGTCGGAAGATGAGCGCAACCTGGAGAGCTGGATACGTCCAAGGATCCCGAGGAGCCGTATCTCAAACTGGTCTTCCCAGGAAATTATAAGGGTTACTCCTGCAGAGTAATTATTATTTCCTGTATTTTAAGCATGCATCAAGTCTTGCATCTTGCCCAAGATGACAAGACTCATTTTGTAATCGGGCCATCTTTGTATTTTTTGTGCAAACAGATCAATCAATGAATATCGGACATCTTTTGCAAATGAGTCTTTTCCTTTTCCGCTCACTGTTTTTCATTTTTCTTTTTGTACAAAAATAAAATGGCAATGTTTTCAAAATGATAACTTTACTTCACTTTTTCTAAACAAGATTAAAATCGATCACTAAAATGAACAATCTAAACCCTTGCAGAGAGTGCCTTTCAGAATGCACCGACAACAGCACAGCTATGGCTTCGTATGACTTTGACAATCCAATCAATCAAGCTGATGAATGGGTTGAAGAAGATTATGAGCTTCTTGAAGAGCTAGCCAGGTTGTTAAGGCAAGAGGAGAAGGTTATCACCCCTCATCAGGAGGAGGTCGAAACAGTTAATCTTGGTACGAAAGAAGAAGTGAAAGAAGTCAAGATCGGGGCCTGCCTACAAGACTCAGTGAAGGGACAACTGATTGACATGCTTCGGGAGTATGTGGATGTTTTTGCTTGGTCTTATCAAGATATGCCAGGGTTGGACACCGATATTGTCATGCACAAGCTGCCTTTAAAAGAAGACTGCCCGCCAGTAAAACAGAAACTGCGCCGTACTCGCCCAGATATGGCAATGAAAATCAAGGAAGAGGTACAAAAGCAGTGGGACGCCGGGTTCCTTGCTGTGACTAGCTACCCGCCGTGGGTTGCTAATATTGTACCTGTGCCTAAGAAAGACGGCAAGGTGAGGATGTGTGTGGACTACCGGGATCTGAACAAAGCCAGCCCGAAAGATGATTTCCCTTTACCTCACATTGATGTATTGGTTGATAATACGACTCAGTTCTCGGTATTCTCCTTCATGGACGGATTTTCAGGATACAATCAGATCAAGATGTCACCTGAAGACATGGAGAAAACAACTTTTATCACACCCTGGGGCACGTTCTGTTACAAGGTGATGCCATTCGGACTGAAGAATGCTGGTGCAACTTATCAACGGGCTATGGTAACATTATTCCATGACATGATCCATAAAGAAATTGAATGTTATGTGGATGACATGATTGCCAAGTCCCTCACAGAAGAAGACCACCTGGTAAACCTGCTGAAGTTATTCAAGCGTCTGAGGAAATACCAACTGAAGTTGAACCCCAACAAGTGCACATTCGGGGTGCGATCTGGTAAGCTGCTGGGATTTATTGTAAGTGAAAAAGGGATTGAAGTTGACCCTGATAAAGTCAAAGCCATTCAAGAAATGCCTGCACCGAAGAATGAGAAAGAAGTTCGAGGTTTCCTAGGTAGATTGAACTACATTTCAAGGTTCATATCTCACCTTACAGCAACTTGTGAACCTTTGTTCAAGCTGTTAAGAAAAGAACAAACGGTCAGGTGGAACGAAGACTGCCAGAGGGCTTTTGACAAAATCAAGGAGTACTTACAAGAGCCTCCAATCCTCATGCCTCCAGTTGAAGGAAGACCTCTAATCATGTACTTGACAGTATTAGAAGAGTCAATGGGGTGTGTGCTGGGCCAGCATGACGAGTCCGGTCGAAAAGAGTATGCAATATACTACCTAAGCAAAAAGTTTACCGATTGTGAACAACGTTATTCACTGCTCGAGAAAACTTGCTGTGCTTTAGCGTGGGCTGCTCGCCGACTAAGGAAGTGTATGTTGACCCACACCACTTTATTGATTTCAAAGATGGACCCAGTTAAGTACATTTTTGAGAAGCCAGCACTTACCGGACGGGTTGCAAGATGGCAAATGATTCTCACGGAATATGACATTCACTACACATCTCAGAAAGCCATCAAGGGCAGTGTACTATCTGATTATCTTGCTGAGCAACCTATTGATGATTACCAGCCTATGAGATTTGACTTCCCTGATGAAGACATCATGTTCATAAAAGCGAAAGATCATGAAGAGCCTGTTCACACTGAAGGGCCTGACCCAGAAGAAGAATGGACTATGATGTTTGATGGGGTTGTTAACATGAATGGTCGTGGTGTTGGTGCATTACTCATTACACCTAAAGGAGTTCACATGCCTTTCTCGGCAAAACTCACTTTCAACTGCACTAACAACGAAGCTGAATACGAAGCTTGTATTATGGGTCTTGAGGAAGCCATTGACCTCAGGATCAAGACTTTGACGGTACTCGGAGATTCAGCTCTGGTAATTAATCAAACCAACGGCAAATGGTACACTCACCAGGATCATCTGATACCTTATAGGGATTATACAAGGAGGTTATTGACTTTCTTTACAACGGTCAAGCTTGAGTATATCCCTCGGGACGAGAATCAATTTGTAGACGCTATTGCCACCATTTCATCCATGATCAAAGTTCAAGCTGCCAATTTTGTACCTCGGATTTCAGTGTCCCGACTTGACAGACCAGCGTATGTATTTGCAGCAGATGTTGTTAGGGATGATAAGCTTTGGTTCCACGACATCAAATGCTTCTTGGAGGATCAGACATACCCACCTGGGGCATCTTCCAATGATAGGAAGACATTAAGAAGGCTAGCTGGTAGTTTCTTCCTGAATACTGATGGTTCCCTGTACAAGAGAAACTTTGATATGGTACTCCTCAGATGCGTTGATAGAACAGAAGCAGACTTGTTAATGCACGAGGTGCACGAAGGATCCTTTGGTACCCATGCAGGGGGGCATGCCATGGCTAAGAAGTTGCTAAGATCAGGCTATTACTGGATCACAATGGATGCCGACTGTTGTGCCTACGCCAGAAAATGCCATAAATGTCATATTTATGCGGATAAAGTGCATGTGCCTCCAAATCCTTTGAATGTGATGTCTTCACCCTGGCCCTTTGCCATGTGGGGCATTGATATGATTGGCAAGATCGAACCGACTGCTTCAAATGGCCACAAATTCATCATGGTTGCTATTGACTATTTTACCAAGTGGGTCGAAGCAGCTTCCTATGCAAATGTTACAAGGCAAGTGGTAGCCCGATTTCTGAAGAGAGACATCATCTGTCGGTACGGAGTTCCCGAGCGAATCATTACTGACAATGGTTCCAACTTGAACAATAAAATGATGGCAGAACTGTGCCGGGACTTCAAGATCCAACACCACAATTCTTCTCCTTACAGGCCAAAGATGAATGGCGCTGTTGAGGCAGCAAATAAGAATATCAAGAAGATTGTGCAGAAGATGGTAGTTACCTACAAAGACTGGCACGAAATGCTACCGTTTGCCTTGCATGGGTACCGTACGTCAATCAGAACATCCACTGGGGCAACACCGTATCAGCTTGTTTATGGTATGGAGGCAGTCCTACCTGTTGAAGTTGAATTACCCTCCCTGCGGGTCTTGATGGATGTTAAGTTGAATGAAGCAGAGTGGGTCCGATCCCGATACGAACAACTAAATCTGATTGAAGAGAAGAGATTGGCTGCAATCTGTCACGGGCAGTTATATCAGAAAAGAATGAAGAAAGCCTTCGATCAGAAAGTCAGGCTCCGAGAATACCAAGTAGGAGATCTTGTGCTGAAAAGACTCCTCCCTCCTCATACAGACCACAGGGGCAAGTGGACTCCGAACTATGAAGGGCCATTCGTGGTAGAGAAAGTTTTCTCTGGTGGAGCACTCATGCTCAGTACTATGGATGGTGAAGACTTCCCATCCCCTGTGAATTCAGATGCAGTTAAAAAATACTTCGCATAAAATGACCCGCTGGACATAAAAACAGAATGTAAGTCCAGGAAAAAATAGGGCATCCCGGCGAGTCAAAAACAGAATAAAAGACTCGGGCAAAAATAAGGGAAAATGAACAAAAAATGTACACCCGCTGAGTTGAAAAGCCACATTGGACAACTCAGGCAAAAATGGGTATCCCGATGGATCGAAAACCCGAAAGGGCGATCCATGCAAAATAAGGGAATAAGCGAACAACTGCATTCTGAATTCATTTGTATCACTTACAACTCGATAAGCTTCGAAAGGATCAAGCGTCGATCAGAATCAGCCTTCTTCAGAAAGCAAGATAAGAAGAATGTCAAATGTCATACGAGTCATAGCAAAGGGAAGCTCCCCGAAGCGTCATCAACATTGCCAATATCTTTTGATTTCTCAATTTGTAACAATCTCCTCATTTTAGGGGATCTGTTTCCTTGACTGTATCTCGCCGATTCAGGGCACACAAATTAATAAAATCAGATTTTCAGTCATGTTTTGTCTCGTACATTTTATTTGCAAGAATGTCCGATGTCTTTAAAGATACTGATTGCATAAATACAGATGCTTTTCTTCTAGAAAATACGTGCGTACAGGAAATATACTTACTCCCGGGAGTGTCTAAACTCCTATGATGGAATCCGGTAAGGGATACCTCGGGATTACTTGTGCGCTTGTCCATCTTTTCAGGATTGCAGGTATTCAAAGCGCGACATGGGGCATGAAAGCTTCACCCCAGCAAGCTGGCAAATCATTATCTACTCAGTCTATCTCCCAATTAGCACCGGAGATGGTTCTCCCCCAGCTGAGTTGTCAAGTATCATCCTCAGCAGGACCCCTACAGAAATCTCCAGGAAGACCTTCTCATGGTCTTTCTTCTTCCCCAGCCGAGTTGCCATTTACTATTCCTCCACAGCCAAGTGCAAAAGCCGGGGAACCATCTCCCCGCAGAACTTCAGCCTCTATCCAGAAGAGCGACGCCTGAAGATCTCACAACAGAGTGAAGAAAGCTTCTACAAACCCCGGCTGGGTCCCTCATTACAAGGATATGTCTATCAGTGACCTATATCCCCAAGCAGAGTCCCATATGTCAGATCTACCAATGATCTCATCCCCAGCTGGGATGCTCAATTCAAGCAGATCAGCCAGAGATCTCCGTAGCAGAGGGATCCAGATCCCGGATCGGTATCTTCGCATAATCATAGCATTCGCATCATATTCTCCCCACAAAGCGTAGCATTCCGTCTAATACGGAGCATTACGGCAAAAATCAAACATATTGCATAATCATAAGCCATGTTCTGAATCAAACACTTGTGAATACCGACAACCCGTCAAGGACATACAGAAGACTCCCCAAAATTCCCCACCAGAGAGCCAAAGCACTGGCCTTATACTCACAAATACAAAATACACACTCCTTTTGGCACCCGTCTGTGTCATCATTCCCCAGTAAAGTCGCCCGGGCATTCTTTACAAACAGACACTCGTATATTACAGATACTTCTTGACACCCGTCCGTGTCATATCCCCAGTAGAAAGACAAAGCGTCCTCTTTGCACTCACAGATACATATATCCATACAGATTCCCTGACACCCGTCCGTGTCACCTTCCCCAACATAACTACCTGAATACTTTGTAAAGCATATACTTGTTTATATTATACTTTCTCCGACACTCGTCTGTGTCACACTCTCCAGCAAGTTAAAAACTCCTGTACACCACTCATACTTATTTCACTCATACAAATACTCATCCGTATCTTGCATACATCACTCAAATTCCCTCAGATTCGACACTCGTCCGTGTTCTTTGTTAACCAGTTGATACTCGTCTGTATCATCATCTCAGAACATGCATCAAACGTTTATTTCTACCTGATACTCGTCCGTATCATAGTCTTAAGGGATGCCCGTCCGCATCTTTAATCCATACACGTGTCAAACACTCATGTCTTCTTGAATTTAGTCACTCGTCTGTGTCTACTATTCCCCAGAAGAGTCCCCTCAGAATCAACACTCGTCCGTGTTCCTTGTTAACCAGTTGATACTCATCCGTATCATCATCTCTGAACACGTGTCAGTATTTGTTTCTACCCGATACTCGTCCGTATCGTAGTCTTAGGGATGCTCGTCCGCATCTTTAATCTATACACAACATCAAAACACTTATACCTTTTATTTCTTGGATGTAAACACTCGTCCGTGTTTACTATTCCCCAGTAGGTCGCCAGCAAAGCAACCTTTTTCTATCCGACATTCGTCCTATGTCGTGATACCTTTCGGCAGCCGCACCCTGCCAGGTGATCGTCCTTCACCTTCGGATGACCGTCCCTCATCCTTTCCCCAACGGAGTCTCTATTTCATTAAAACCCCTTTTCCATCCGGCATTCGTCCTATGTCGTGATGTTTAGCAGCCGTCCCCTGCTAGGTGATCGTCCTTCACCTTTTGATGATCGTCCTTCATCATTTTATCCGATGGCCGTCCCCATCGTTGATCTTGTTATCTGACATTCGTCCTATGTCATGATAAACCTTCAGAGCAGCCGTACCCTGCTAGGTGATCGTCCTTCACCTTTTGATGATCGTCCTTCATCATTTTATCCGATGGCCGTCCCCATCGTTGATCTTGTTATCTGACATTCGTCCTATGTCATGATAAACCTTCAGAGCAGCCGTACCCTGCTAGGTGATCGTCCTTCACCTCTTGATGAACGTCCTTCATCATGCTTATCCGATGGCCGTCCCCATCGTCGACCTTTTTTATCCGGCCTTCGTCCTATGTCGTGATACGTTTCAGCAGCCGTCCCCTGCTAGGTGATCGTCCTTCACCTTAGATGACCGTCCCTCATCTTATACCCAACAGAGCAGCCGTCCCCTGCTAGGTGATCGTCCTTCGCCTTTGATGACCGTACCTCATCATTTATTTTTACTTATAACCCCCAGAGAATCTTATAGCTTTACTTGATGGCCGTCCCCATCATAATCTCTTATATCCCCAGCATGTCGGCCGTCCCCGTCATTGCTCTTTCCCCAGCAGTCGTCCTCTGCTCGGCGGTCGTCCTCCGTCACCCGCACTTTATAATTATACTTTATTTTCTTTTACAATCTATATCCCTTTTCTTCTTCATTCTGTGAGTGCAAATTTTGGACTGTCTTTAGTATTCAACCACAAGTTATCTTGTTTGCCTGATAAGCCGTTGCTTACATCCTGCACAACTAACTCATGTTTGAATAGGGGCAGCTGTAAACACCCCAAATTTTCCCTCACCCATTCACACCATGGCTTGTGATACCCTCATATACATAAATTCAACCATAGCATCTCATATTGCATATTTGCTTCACTGCATTGTCTCTAAGTCATCTGCATCTAGGGTTTGTGATCTGAGCAATCCAAGAGCTTCTTGAGCTACTCCAAAGGTCATAAATCACTTCAAAGGGGTCCATGTGTGTTCAAGCATCATATTATATCCTCTCAAAGTCAAGAATATCAAAAATCACAAGAACTGAGATTGGCATGGAAGCAGAACCAGGTTTGACTACACAGATGACCTAGAATTAGGGTTTTGGTTTCAAAGGCCATAACTCCAAATTTTTTGGTCATTCTTGTTTCTATTGGTATCTATATAGTATAGGGATAATGCATATCAATTTTCATGAAGAAATTCCATGGGGAAGGCATCTGATCAAGAGTTGACTTTTTGAGCAAGTCAGTGCAAAATCAGGGCATCTGAGGCCCCCAATGACCCAACCAAAGGGTGTTCTTCATCATTTTGATTATGTATGATCTTTATTTGATCATATAAGATGTTAGAAGTTCACAAAATTGAAGAATTTCAAGCCATTTGCAAAGTTGACTTTTTGGGAAATTGACTTGTAATGGAAACTTGCCATTTTGGAAAACTTTTTCAACCCTTGCTTTTTGATTCAAAAATGCTTCAAATGAGAAAACTTTGGTCATGAAAGTTGTAGAATGGATCATTCCCTTTTCAAAAAGTACAAGAACTCATTCTAATTCATTTTGGATCAAAAGTTATGGCTTGTCAAAGTTGGGAAAAATCACATAATTTCAAGTTTTCTACCAAAGAGGCAAAGTTGCAAAATCCCTTGCCAAGGCAAATTGAGACCTCAAAGTGACTTCTAATCTTCATACAAACATGAAACAAGGCCTAAAAGTCAGATTGCATCAAAAGATCACTCATTTTCATGACTTGTGGATCAAGAAACTTCAAAAGGGCCAAAGTTGATCAAAGTTGCAAAACCTCACTCAAACCCTAATCCACTTGCTTGCTGACTTCAGAATTGATTCTAGGGCTCTCCACACTTCTTGCTGCGCAGGACACCCCTCTTGTCCTTGGCTAGCTATGAGCCCATACTTCTCTTACACAAAGCTTGACTTTTTGGCAAAAGACCCATACCAATCACAATAGGGCACACCAACTCCACAGACTTATCCATGAGTGATAAGTGGACCAAAGGCAAGCCATAACACACAACAATTCATGCTAAATCTCTCTCATAGCCATAGTTCCAAGTTTATGCCTCATATGCAAAACCATTCGAAACACTCTCCACAAGCATAAAACATTCAAACAAACTTCACAAAACATCTCAGCACACTCCCCTGATCATTTCCCTGCCCTCACTCATCCCTGAAACCTCACATAAGCCAGATACGATTTCTTCCCCTCTTTGAACAGAACTCAAGCAATCTCTCAAACCAGCCCAAATAAACTTCAAACAAGCTTTGCAAACACTTGAGGGAGGTCAGTGGAGTTGGTTGGAAGCAAGAAACTGGTCCAGAAGCTCTTGGGTTGAAAGCTTCGATTCAGGTAGCCATGGAAATTCATTTTTCCAGAACTCTTATTTCTTGTTTCTAAATGATAAAGCATGCTCTCCTGATCACACTGAACCTTTTATTTTTGAAAATGATTGAGTTTTGAGGTTGTATGGAAGTTCTGAAATTTTGTTCAGTTTTGAGTTTTTGTTCGAATCTTGTTGTTGATGATGAATAAATGAAATTTGATGCTGGATTCTTGTTCTAGGGGACTTGGGGATCATTTCTGGAGATTTGGGAGGTTTGATTTGACCTAGGGAGTGTTTTTGAGATTTTCAGGGAGGGAGGTCACCGGAGAAGACGACCGGAGCTCGTCTCCGGTGACCTGAGAATGATTAAATGCTAATTAGGGTTAGGGCACCAAGTTTGAATGTGAGCCACTGGATGTTGTTTCCCGCGCGCGTATGGAGGGCCTGGATCATTTCATTAACTCTTAATTATGGATTAAAAATTAATTAATTAAAATTAGGCAGGTTTGAACTTGGGCCGTCCAGATGCGCGCCCAGTCAAACGTTTTAAACCCAGATTGCATCTGAGCCTTCCATCCTGCATACTTTCTCTTTTTTTAATTTTTATTTCATTTTGTTTATTTGATCTTGTACATTTTATTAAAAATAGTAAAACATATTTAAAAATTCTGAAATTTTTTGTCAAGCATCCCATTAATTTTCAGAACCCAAAAATATTTTTATTTTTATTTTTTGCATTAAAAAATATTTTTAAATCATTTAAATGTTTATTTTTAATTAGTTAATGAAAATTAATTAATTAAAAATGCATTTAGGTATTTAAAAATCACCAAAAAATTCATGTAACATTTAAAAACATTTAGAAACATTGTCCAACTCTCAAACCAAATTTTTTTTTTGTTCTTGATGCCTTTTGATAATTTTCTTTGGATTTAATTTCATTTCAAGGCATTATTTTGTGACAAACTTCAAAAATTCATTTCTGTCTAACCATTGAGAGTTGGACAATGATTCTATTTGCATTGCATCTTGCATAACATGTAGTTTATAGGATAAAATTGGCATGAATTGATCTTGCATTTTCATTTTGTTTTGCATTTTTCTTGACAAGGTACCTTAAAACCCTAGCAATCTTAGAAAATTCATAACTCTCATTAGGTTAAGAGTTGGATCCCCTCCTTTGGGCAGTGAGTTTGTATAGGTTTATGGTTCCTTTTATTGTATTTTCAAATTTTTATCATGATTTTTGCTTCTGGTTTTGGTTTTTGCTTTGTGTGTTGATCATAAACCCTAATTCATGCCTTTCTTTGCATCCATCTTCCATTTGCTTGCATACCATGACTTGCCATGACATTTTGTGCATCCATTTGATTCATAAGACATCTTAAGACATATTAGAACCATGTTTGATCATTGCATCTTTCATTTTCCATGTCATATGTCTTTTGCATTCCATAACTTTTCATGAACATCCATGGTTCAAAGCATGCTTCTCTTGCATCCACATGTTTGTATGATCATTCTATTGCCTTGCCTCATGTTTGCATCATCTCTTAGCATCATTAACATCATACTTATGCTTCTGGTTTTGGTTTGCATCATCACATTTCATCTCATTTGCATTACATTTCATTTCTTTTGCTAACTTTTCAGGTGGTAAGTTGTTTTGAGAAGTGGATTTGCCTTCACTTCTCACAATCTCTTTTCATCTCTCTTATGCATCATTGCTGCATTTTATCTTGTGCTTTGGAGTGAGCTTGCTCATTCATGCTCTCTCCCACTTTCTTTCTTCAAGCAACTTGTTTTCTTAAGTGAAGCAATTTGTTTTGCTTCTCTTTGCTCCTTTCATCTGCTTCTCTCCTTGGTGGTTCCTTGAAGATTTCTCTTGCAAACCTCACAAACCCTAGGAATGACCAAGCATGACAATAATTAGGGTTTGATTAGTCCCCCACTTAGCTTTTACCTTTGTGTCTCTTTGAGTCTTCTCTTCTCATCTCATAATCAGGGACTAAACCCTAAAGGCTTTAAGGCTTTGTGATTAAGCTTATGCCTGCATCCTTCTATTAGGATGGAGTGTATAACTTTAATCCTAAGTGTTAAACCCTTAATGTGTTTAAATCCTTTAATCAATTCACTTAATAATCATCAAGACATCAAGCTTGTAACTTGGGCCTTGCATTAGGGTTCTAATTCTTCCTTAACTGGTTAAGAAGGACTAACCCTAGTGTTAATGGACAAGTCCCCCTCAAGTTGTCTTACAAACTATAAAACTCACTTATTCATCTTATCATTAACTAAAATCCATCTAAGAAAGGCTTTGTTTTGTTATGAGGTTAATCCCTAATCATGGATTAAGTTGAGGAGTCTTCCTCAGCTTAAACATTCTCATCTATTATCCTTCTATTAGGATGGTGTAATGAGGCTGTTTAATCCCTGATTATGGTTTAATCTCATTACTTAACACTAAAAAAAAACAACAAAAATATCTAATTAATCACAAGTAGGTTAATGATCTTAATCCTACATCATGGTGATTAAGTGTGAGATGCTGACTTCACACTTAAGGTACTCTCATTACCCCTAATCAGAGGGAAGATGTGATGAGTTTACTAACCCCTTGGTTTAGGCTTAAGCTCATTAACTTATGACAAATCTCCAAAAGCAATAAAAGACTGAAAACTCAAAAACAAACAATAATCGTCTCCTCCGAGATTCTTTTCTCATCTCATTCATTCACAACCGAGAACTTGCTTCTTCCGTCTAATGCAAGACAGTTTGCACCTGAGCCAGATAGGTCATACACTTGAGCATAGACAAGCAAGCAGTTCACAAGTCAATTCATCTTTCAGTCTCTTTGGGTCGAACTACGGTGTTCTGACTTCCTCATTGCACGAGAGGATACGTAGGCATAACTTAACAGTTATCGAACAAAAGTCTCTGTATATTCCCCCTCTTTCAGCTATTCTTTAAAGCCTCATTATCATGAGCACCTCACTCTTTTCTTACACTGACACTTCACTTATACACTTTACACTTCTTTTACACTGACACCTGTACATCCTTTTCCAGCTCTTTTATACACAGATTGCACTGACACTACCCCTTTAAAACACAAATCTTTTAAGCGTGGATCCCGTCGAGTACGGCGGACAATCTGGGTGCTAATACCTTCCCAGGTTGTAACCAACCCCCTTTCTCAGTCTCTCTGGTTCGCAACCGTCTTATCCATATCTTTCTAGGTCTATGCAGCATTACCTTTCCTCCGGGATAAAAATGCCTAGCTGGCGACTCTTGTCTTTTTGAGTTCACTCCTGTGTGTTCTCATCCCTTTCGCCGACCGTTCGCGTCCGTACCCCTTCTGACCTTTGGTTGTCATTTGGTGGGAGCGACACCAAGGACCAGACCTCTTAGCTAGGTCTTCACGCTTCTCACGCGTTCCTTGGCAGTTCTTCCTTGGGCCTAGCTGATCCAGCCCAAAGAAAGACCTTGGCCCAGCACTGGGGGCTCACTATAAATACCCTTTTTTACTAAAGGGTCAGGTATTCTGATTCACTCTATAACTTACCTATTCTATTGTACCTCTACTCACTTAAGCATTGGAGTGCCTTGCAGGTACACCCCCCCTTTTCCCATTCTTTGGCCATTACATCAAGTCACTAGAAGGTCCTCCTGATCCGGTAAGATCATAAATAAAATAAAGCGAGTGCGGAAAAATAAAATACGAACTGGAATTAAAATGGCGGCATGATTAACTTCCTCCCAGAGTGCTCCAAAACTCGATCACATAGACGTATACAGACTCGATCACTCGATTGTAGTAACACCCTGATGTGAAGTGATTACTACTTTAAAACTGATATATGCCTAAGAGATTTTAAGTTTGGATGATAAAAACGAAATTCTAAAGTCCTATTTATAGGCAAACATTAAGTGAGAAAAGACCAGGATGCCCCCTCCACTAAAAAGTGGAGGGAAACATTTTTGCCTTTTGGCGCCCACCACAAGGCCATGGCGCCCGCCATAGGTACAAAATGGTGGAGAAAGTGGGGATCATGGGCTTTGGCAGTTGTGGAGTGATCTTGAGACGTGGCCACGTCATGGCTGACCCCATGGCGCCAACCATGGTGGATGCCGTAAGTGTAAAAAGCTGAATTTCTTGGTTTTCGTCCATTTCAACTCCTTTTTCGCTCCTTTTCTTGATTTAGGCCCCAATTACATAAAAAACCTGAAAATAAAGAAAAACAAAGTAATAACATAACAAAATAACAATAAAAACTAAGAATGCATGTGAAATCGGAGTCTAAAATACGGTGAAATTTAGTGTTATCAAAGGATGATGATGTTCCCATGGATGATAAGATCAAAGACGTTAATGAAGGAAAAACTGTTGAGGATGTAGGTAATCAGAAAAAAGACCAAGATGTTGGGGTTGGAGAAAGCGGTGAAGAGAATACTGTTGAGGAGGAGGAGAACCAGTCGAAACAACGAGATGTTGAACTGATCTCTGGGAGAAATGCTCAACTAATTCCTGCACAAACTCAAGGGACTTCTCCATCAACTAGTTCGACCAGTCTCTCTCGTGAGGAGCTTGAGAGCTTAAAGGTGAAAAAACCCTTAGACTATCTGAAGGCTATGCTCAGCGCTCGCTACAACTTTCAAGACTCTTCCTTCAGCAGTTCGACTACTTCTGGGGCCACGTCTGAGGTTGGGTCACTTGATGCCATCATGACTGAAACTAAAACTAAAATACTTAGTGTGGATTTATTCAAGGTTTTGGGTGAAAATCCCACTGCCCAGTTCAACCTGAAGAAACTCCTCAAACAAGTAAATGTTTTGGAGGCCTCTGCTGAAGAAAGTCGCCTGGTGATGGATCTAACCTACATGATTGACATGGTGAGTGCAGATCTAAATCATCAAAAAGAGTTCTCCCAACAAATTTCTTCAAAGTCTGAGATTCAAACTGCCGAGTGGGATGTTATGGCTGCTTCGACTGATAAAGTTTCAGAGCTACAAAAACTTTATGAAGTTTATTCCAAAGATGTTGCTGAATGTGACACCAACATCCAAAATTTGGAAAGGCAGATAGCCAAGCTTCAACAAAAGATTTCTCAAGAAAAACAACGCAAAGCAAGCCTCCAGCAACAAATGGGAGTATTTTTTAATCCTTTGATACAAAACACTACCCAAACAAACTAAATGTTGGCGGCGCAGATGACACGTATTGCTGACTTTTTTGGTGTCCCTCAAATTTGACAAAGAGAACAAATAATTCAGAACCCAATAGTGAATGTCGAAGAGGAACCCACAATAAATCAGAGGCCTTTAGACAATCCCCAGCCCAACCCTAGGAACCAAGGAGTGGTCGAACAACCTCGTGTCGAAATCCCTATCCAACAAGAGCCTAGGAGGGTAATAGTCCAGAGAGGTTAAGATGTTGATGATGTGTTGCAACAACGAATACGGTATAACAACTTGCCTGCCGAAAATAATTTAGCAGCCATGGTCGAAAGAATAATGGCGCAAAATGGGGTAAATGTAGGATTACAGAGGCCTAGTTATGCTTCCCCATTATCTAAATATGTTCTACAATAGGAATTACCCCCAAGGTGGAAAATCCCCAAATTTACCAAATTTTCAAGGGACACTAGCAAATCCACAATAGAACATGTAACACGTTATTTGATCAAAGCATGGGAAATAGCCTACAACGAAAATTTAAGAATGAAATACTTCCCAAGTTCTTTGACAAAAAAATGCATTTACTTGGTTTACATCCTTGCCTGCAAACTCCATATATACGTGGACCCAGTTAGAAAGATTGTTCCACGAACAATTTCACATGGGACAGACTAAAATAAGTTTGAAAGAATTAGCCAGTGTCAAGAGGAAATTTTCAGAGCCCGTAGATGATTACCTAAATTGGTTCAGATTGCTAAAAGCAAGATGTTTCACACCAGTTCCAGAACAAGAGTTATTCGAAATGCCTGCAGGAGGTCTAGATTATTCTATAAGAAAGAAATTAGACACTCAATATTTGAGAGACATGGCACAACTAGCAGATAGGGTGAGACAAATGAAAGGTTAAAAGCTAAAAAAATTTAGAGCAAATAAAAGTAAAAAAGAGAGGGCGGCCTATGTAGGAGTATGCCAAGATGATGATTATGAAGAAAATGAATCAGTTGATTTCGACGAACAAGAAATTGATTTAGCAGAACTAAAGCAAGGCCCATCATACTCTTGTAAAGTACTGGTTCCGTCGAACGAGAAGAATCCAGTCGAACCAGAAAAGAATGATAAGTTTCCTAAAAGAACTTATATGTTCAACGTCACCAAGTGTGACGAAATTTTCGACGTGTTGGTTAAAGATGGCCAGTTAATAAAACCACCAGACACTAAAGAGCCTCCTGTTGACCAACAGAAAAAGAGAGGTTTTTGTAAACACTATAACTTTTTAGGTCATAAAACCTCTCAATGTTTCCTTTTCAGGGATCTTGTTCAGAATGCAATTTGTGCTGGAAGACTGAAATTCAGAGACAAATCAAAACAACAAATAAGGATTGATTCAAATCCTATGCAGATTGTCGAAGCCAATTATGCTGAACCATTCATTGTGAATATGGTCGAAGTCGAAAAGGCATCTGAGGATAGTTTTGAAATGATAGAAGCCACTGAAGGTTTCGACACCCATATTAACTGCAGAAGGAAACATGATCGAAAAGGAAAGTATAAACAAAAACAACACAGAATCAAGCAAAACTTCCCAGGCCCTAGGCAAAGAGGAACCTTCCCAAAAGAACAAACCAAGCAGCATGTTAGAGATGCTTAAACTCAACAACAAAGTGCCAGAAGACAAAGAACTAATTGATGATTTCAAGTCTGACTCAGAGGGCTCATTCGATGTGGTCTGCAATGTGGTGTTTGTCCTTCCCAGGGATTACGATAGGACTATGGAGGTCGAAGATGAAGAAGAGAACATGGAAGGAAATACAATGGGACCTAGGCCAGTGTGTTATTATGTAAGAAATAACGGTTGCGTCGAAGAGAATAATGCTTCCTTTGAAAGGCTAGATGACTCAATGAAGGGACGCGTGAAGCCTTTATTCATCAAGGTAAAGGTTGAAAATGTTGGTATAAATAAAATACTGGTGGATGGTGGAGCTGTAGTAAATTTAATGCCCCACTTCATGCTAAGGAAGATTGGGAAGGATGATTCTAACGCAAAACCTCACAATATAGTGTTGTCGAATTATGAAGGGAAAGTAGGAACTACCATGGGCGTTATCTAGGTGAACTTGACTGTTGGAACCATAACAAGGCCCACAATGTTCATAGTCATTGCTTCAAGGGCAAATTATAACTTACTACTTGGAAGAGAATGGATTCTTGTCGAAACATGATCGAAAAGGATTCATGGAAGATAATGGATTCATTGAAGCTGATGGAATTGTAGAGAATATTGAAGCAGATCAAAGCTATTTTATGGTTGACTATAAACAGTGCAAACAGTCGAAGTTTCGACAAGAATTTAGCTCACATACATCCCTGCAGTCCAGCAGAATTCGACTTGAAAGCAACTGACAACGCCTAGTGTTCCATGTATCTTCACCCAACGCATGGTTTTCAGTGGGACAAAGAAGTAATTGGCGAACCAAGTCACATATGGGGAACTTCTCCTATTGAGCCAACAGGTTGGAGGAGTGAATTTGATAATGATGACTGAAGAAATAGCTCTTGAAAGAATCACAGCTTATATAGGTGAAAATAAACTCAAAGCGGCTCTCGAAGCCGAAGTGAAATATATGGCCGTCGAAGCCAACAAAGAAAATTTTGACGAACAATGTCCTCCAAGGGACGTTGACAAAGATTATGATGACAACCAGTTGGGCGAATGGCAACACCAGAAGCTTGACGCCATCTATGATGACGAACCTCTGAGGTTCAAAAAAGATCCAGTGTCAACTAACATGAAAATGGTGGCGCAAGATCCATTGGAAGAAATAAATTTGGGACTGGGGGTAGAAAGAAGGCCAACTTACATAAGTGCCAAGATGGACCCTTAGTTCAAAGTCGAAATAGTCTGTTTATTGAAAGAGTTCAAAGTCTGCTTCACATGGGACTGCGACGAGATGTCTGGTTTAGATAGAAGTTTGGTCGAATTGAAGCTACCAATAATGGAGGGAAAAAAGCCAGTAACACAGACTCCAAGATGCTTCGCACCAGAAATTATGTCGAAAATAAAAGAAGAGGTCGAAAGACTTCTAAAATGCAAATTCATCCGCACAACCAGGTATGTCGAATGGATTGTAAATATAGTGCATGTAATAAAGAAAAATGGCAAGCTAAGGGTATGTATTGACTTTAGAGATTTGAACTCAGCTACCCCAAAGGATGAATATTCTATGCCAGTAGCAGAAATGCTAATAGATTATGCAGCAGACCATGAGTACTTAAGTATGTTAGATGGATACTCTGACTATAATAAAATCTTTATTGCAGAAGAAGATTTTTCTAAAACAGCATTTTGTTGCCCTGGAGCAATAGGGACTTACAAATGGGTACTAATGCCCTTTGGTTTAAAAAATGCTGAAGTAACTTACCAACGGGCTATGAACTCAATTTTTCATGATTTTATTGAAACTTTCATGCAAATTTATATTGATGATATTGTAATCAAGCCTGTTTCAGGAAAAAATAATTTAGATCATCTTCGACAATCCTTTGAAAGGATTAGGAAGTTTGGTTTTAAAAATGAACCCCCTTAAATGTGCTTTTGGTGTGCAGGCGGGTGATTTCTTAGGTTTTGTGGTCCACAAGAAAGGGATCGAAATAAATGAAAACAAAGCCAAAGCCATAATGGAAGCGAAAACGCCATCAACAAAAAAGGGATTGCAGTCTCTGCTTGGGAAAATCAACTTTCTCAAAAGGTTTATCTCCAACCTTAGTGGAAAAATGCAAGCCTTCTCTCCTCTACTTCGACTAAAGAAGGAAAACTTTGCATGGGGGCAAGAACAACAAGATGCCTTCGATAAGATCAAGGATTATCTAGCTAGTCCTCCCGTTTTGATGTCCCATTGTAGAAGAAGAAGTATGAGGTTATATATCTCAGCATCAGATAAAACTTTGGGAAGCATGTTGTGTCAAGAGGATGAAAATGGCGTCGAAAGGGCCATCTATTATCTTAGCAGAGTCTTAAATGATGTTGAAACTAGATATAGTGTGATAGAGAAATTATGTTAAAGTGTATATTTTTCTTGTACAAAGTTAAAACACTATATAAAACTAGTTGATGTATATGTTTCTTCTCATTTCGACGTAATAAAATATATGTTATCTAAATCTATATTGCATAGTCGAATTGGGAAATAGGCTCTGGCATTGACAAAATATTCCTTGAAATATATGCCTTTAAAGGTTGTTAAAGGACAAGCGGTTGCTGACTTCATAGCTGACCAGTCAATAAAAGAAAATAAAATTGAATATGTCGAATTAGAACCATGGAAGTTGTATTTCAACAGTTCCAGTCATAAGAACGGAACTGGCGTTGGGATACTAATTATTTCTCCTGATAAAATTCCAACAAAATTTAAGTACAAGGTTGAAGGCTTATGTTCAAATAATGAAGCAAAATATGAGGCTCTGATTGCTGGACTTGAAATCTTGTTAGAATTGGGGGCAACTAGAGTCAAAATAATGGGTGACTCTGAGTTAGTAATAAAACAATTGACAAAATAATATAAATGTGTTATGTACTTCGTAATAGCTAAGAAACTCCTTAAAACATTCGACAATGTAGCCATTAAACACATCCCTAGGTTAAATAATCAAGAAGCAAATGAGTTGGCTCAACTTGCATCAGGCTACAAAGTGTCGAAAGAAAACTTGGAGAAAACTATTGAAGTAAGGGGAAGAGTTATATCCACCAAATTGTCCCCATCAGATTTGGAGACAATAAAATTAGGTTATGGGGATAAAGAAAATTTTGAAATCTTCAACGTAGGTGATTCAGAAATTGAAGACCGGAGAAAACCTGTTAAGGATTATCTACAAGACCCAAATCAGAAAGTTGAAAGAAAGGTAAAGTACAGAGCCTTAAGCTATGTGTTTTTTGGAAATGAATTATATAAAAAGACTGCAGAAGGAGTTTTACTGAAATGCTTGGGCGAAGATGAAGCTTACATATCTTTGTCGAACGTGCATAGTGGTGCATGTGGCGCGCACCAAGCAGGCCACAAAATGAAATGGTTATTATTTCGACAAGGTATGTACTGGCCAACAATTTTGAATGATTGTGTCGAATTTGAAAAAGGTTTTCAGGAATGACAAGTACATGCAGGTATACCACGTGTCCCTGCAAGTGAGTCGCATTCAATTATAAAGTCTTGGCCATTCAGGGGTTGGGCTTTGGACTTAATTGGAGAAATTCGACCAGCCTCTTCAAAAGGACAGAAATACATTTTAGTCAAAATAAATTATTTCACTAAATGGATTGAAGCTATGCCATTGGTAAATATGGATCAAGAGGTCGTTATAGAGTTTATCCAAAAATATATAATATATAGATTTGGGATACCAGAAGCAATAACTACTGATCAAGGATCTGTATTTACTGTGAAAAACATGCTAATGTTTGCAAAAGAAATAGGTTTTAAACTCTTAACTTCGACACCTTATTATGCCCAGGCAAATGGACAAGTCGAATCAGCAAACAAGGTTGTGATAAATTTGATCAAAAAGCACATAGGTAGAAAACCTAGAAACTGGCATAAGACTTTGGATCAAATTTTATGGGCTTGTCGAGCGTCTCCCAAAGAAGTAACAAACTCTACCCCATTCAAATTGACTTATGGACATGATGCAGTGCTACCAGTCGAAATTTATTTACAGTCAATATGAGTTCAAAGGCATCATGAAATCCCATCAGAAATTTATTGGAGCATGATGATGGACGAATTAGTTGACTTAGACGAAGAAGGGTTGCGTGTGTTAGATCTGATAAAAAGGAAAAAAGAAATAGTCGAAATTTTTTTACAATAAGAAAGTGAAATTTAAGGCCTTTTTAGTGGGTGATCTTGTTTGGAAAGTAATTCTTCCTATGGATCGAAAAGATAGATTAATGGGAAAATGGACTCCTAAGTGGGAAGGACCTTTCCAAATTTTAAAGGTTTTTTCAAATGGCGCATATGAGGTCGAAGAGATAGACAGAGATAAAAGAATACTAAATATAAATTGCAAGTATTTAAAAAAGTATAAGCCAATATTACAAGAAGTTAAAATAGAAATAGAATAATTATATAAAACAAAGTTATATGTTTCGCCAGACAATTGGCGTCAATGTCATTGCAAAGAAAGGCCTCAAAGGCTTCCAATAAATAAAAACCTACTCCTATTACAATTTAATTTTTAAGAAAAAACTCTTTAAGCTCTTCAAATTTCCTCTTTTGGATCTGGAGTCGACATTCAAAGAGGCTTTTATTATAACGGCCATATAATATATATCTAGAATAATATCATACAAGTGTTAATTTTTGGTACTAACACCTTCATAAGATGCCTAATAGAATAATTCACATTCTTGACCAATTCTAAAACAATACTAAAATGGCATAAGGCATGGAAATTATACTAAAACAAAAATACTAAGATCAATACAATATCCATTATCGTACAGAGATACAAACATACACAGCGGAAGACTAAAACTATGCTTCACTTGAAACATCCCGAGCATAGCTCCACTTGTAAATCAAACCTGCAAAAGAAACCTGAAAAGCAACAACAATAATGGGATGAGATAAAAACATCTCAATGGGTTCCCTATCATAGAGTTCTCTCAGCTCTAAAGGTTCAATTCTAAACAATACTCAAGTCGGGGGAAACCTAGACTTCGAGTTCACATGGAACTAGAGACATCAAAGTAACAAAACGGAGCACACATAAGGTGCTTAGAGGCATCTTCCCCCGCCCAACCATAGCCATAGCAGACGAGCACAGGTCACTCGATCCTCAATGCATATATAACTTTCCCCGTCCAGCCACACAAGGACGAACACATGTCACTCATTATCTAACTATAGATAACTTTCCCCGCCCAGCCACACAAGGATGAGCACGGGTCACCCATTATCTATCTAAGGTACTTTCCCCGCCCAGCCACACAAGGACGAGCACGGGTCATGATACCTCGCCACAAAGTAACTTTCCCCGCCTATCCACAAAAGGACGAGCACGAGTCACTCGTTACTTATCCTAATGGATACTTTCCCCGCCTAGCCACACAAGGACGAGCACAGGTCACGGTCATCCATTAAGGGATTCGAATCCACGAATTAATTATACCTCCCCGGCCGTACCACCACGTGTAACCTTGACACGAGCCAAATATAATTAAATTAGGATTAAAACGCGAGGGAAACAAACTTCCAACTTATCATAACTACCTAGCCCGAAGATACTATCCGAGTATCGACGCCTAAGCATTGTCATGTCTCTAAAACAAATTGTATCAACCTAGGGTAAATCTTACTTACATTACAAGTTATACCATCTCCCAATTCCTAGTCACAATACTAGGCCATTCAATTGGTTTAAGATAAGGTTTCCTCTCTCTTTCACTATTCTTGATACCTTTAAATTTTATAGTTCTTAAACATATAATTATAACATTTTAGTTCAATTATCACCATAGTCTCATTGTCTTTAATCCCATCCAATTCTCATGGTTAACACATAATCCACAACTAGATTAATACCACAAATTAATTAATTTCACATATAAAACAATATTTCTTCCTTCCATCAAATAGAACATTGAAATATCTTTCCAACACTTCGAACGGGGGTCAAAACAGAGTTACGATTCAAAAGATACGCCCGTTTCAATTTTAATTTTGAAAAGCTACAGAGTGCAATCGATTTGCACTCTGCTGCAATCGATTGCACAGTCCCAGATTTTCAGAAAACGCTTATAGACTATGGTGCAATTGATTTGCACTCTGCTGCAGTCGATTGTACCTGCTATGAACCTGAAAAATCACTTCTAAACTCCATTTTTCTCACCCATTTCACAAAGTAACTTCATAATACTCATTACCGATCATCCTCACACACAATATGACCATTCACAAGCATTTAATCGACACTTTAACCATTCAAAATCTTTATTTTATGATTTTTCCATCAAAACCCTAAAACTAATAAACTCTAAAATTCAATCCAAACTAAAAACAAAAGTTTCTAACTATGAACTCACCTCTACAACGACGAGGAGTTTGATAAAGATGATGAAGAAGAATGATGATTCTAGCTCTTGAGCTTCCATGAGTTTTCTCTTTTCCATTTTCCTCTTCTCTTCCTTTTTCTTCCCTTTGTTTCTCTTCTTTCTTTTTTTCCTTTCTCTTACTAACTCTTTCACAAATTCTTCTTTTTCTTTCTTTTATAACAACACAATATAATACCGATATACCAAAGTTAGTAGCCTGATGGGTCCAAAATAAGCGCATCCGAAAATGTCTCTGAGTCGAATATTTTAGTAAAACCTCTGAGTCAGATAATACTTAATCAATTAATTTAAGTTCGTCAGTTTCTCTAATTATTTTAAATGAAAACTCTCAGAGCACACCGGAACCCTATTAAATTTAATTAATATTATTCAGAGCATTTTATTAAAATACGGGGTATTACATCCTCCCCTCCTTGAATTGAAATTCGTCCTCGAATTTCCTTTACTCCTCCACAATGACAGTTTACAACACTGTCTTAGATCCATTCTTATCCTTAATTCTTTTACATAATCTAACATACTCAAATCTAACTCTTGACTTCGCGATCCAAAGTCCTTGCTTCATAACAAGTAAACTTTACGTCCTTATTCATACTCTTGTTCCAACATTAGGTTAACTTTTAACTTACCATTTCCACAATCTATTTGTTGCTTCATACCTAATCACTTAGGCTTACCTCTCCTTCGGGGAAACATACCATTCTAATCCCTTATATTGAGTCATAACACAAGGCATAACATTCCAACTTGATTTCAGAACTATAATACTTGTCAAAACTCAACAAGGTATCTTAGTGAAATCTTATCTACACACAATTTCCAACGAAAGCTCTTATTACAATCCTTCAATCACTAAAGCCATTTCAAAGGTTGTCAAACGACTTCTTTACCGATTCCACTCGGTCTTACACGAAAACTCTAACCAGTTACATCAGACACTTCATTCCATTAGTATCTTACTATTCTCTTACTTCAACACTTATAAATAATTCTCTTCTGATTCTCAACAATCCGACTGAACTCTTTCATTGGTCTCTTTCCACTACGCTCCCAAGGCCTAACAGTGGAGATACCACGAATTCTCAAACAATACCGAGTAGTTGATATTCTTGCGGAGAACACACTTATCCATTAGAGCTCTCACCAACCAACGGAACAAAACTTGCAGAGATGCAACGATAGAAACATTTACTTGTCAACTACACAAATAACAACATTGGTCCAAACTCTCTGTCGCTCCCTGGATTTCCATCCTGGTACAAACGCGAAATTGGCGCGGAAAAGGTTAGAGTCACCAGCCACGCATTTTTATCCCGGAGGAAAGGGAATGGTAATGCTGCACAAACCAGAGAAAATAAAATAAAGGACACAGGTCCTGCGAACCAAAGAGACTGGGTTCGGGAGTCAGTTATGACCTGGGAAGGTATTAGCACCCCAGATCGTCCGCCGTACCCGACGGGATCCACGCTTGCAAAGGAAATGTTTCAAAGGGTGAAAGAATGAAGGCTGCTCCAAAAAGAAATGACTGAAACTGGAAAAGGAACTGAGAAAGAAAACAAAGAGGAAAATGTAGGGAAAATAAGGATTGTGCTCGAACGGGCCCTACCCCGCTGCCTACGTACCTCATCTGGACATGAGGATCAGAGTCGTCGTAGTTCCCCTAAATAGGGGTGGAAAATATTTCTTGTGTCTTAAGGCTTGAACTGCATATGTCAATGCTCAGGTGTTGCAGGCTCGAACGACGAGTGCGTTACCGTCTTGCAAAATGACAAGAAGGAGCAAGTTCTTACGTAAAGAGTGAAGGTGATGAGAAGAGAAGTCCCGAAGGAGACGCTTATTGTTTGTCCAGTGTTTTTTTTATGAGTTTTTTATGGGTGTCGCACAAGGAAGTGAAGGAAAATCCTTTTCTAAGGAACATGTCCTTATTACCACATCCCAAAATAAAATGAGTAACAAGTCCCTCAAGAATGAAGAAGATTCTCAAACTTGTTTCCTAAGATTCAGATTTAAATTCACTAACTTGTTTGTATTATTAAGTGTTTTTTTGTGAATTAAAGTGAAGAAGTGTTTCTTAGCTTTTCTTTGAGAGAGTGACAAAAGGGAGAAGTCATCTCAACTATTATTAATGTTTTTTTAGATTTTGTATGAAGATGAGAAAGAGAGAGCACCAAAAGGATCTTAAAGTTAAAAACTAAGGGGAAAGTCTAATCCTAAAGTTATCATGCAAAAGTGGTCCTAAGGTTAGTGTGGCTTGAAACCTATCCTAAAGAAGAAGAAGAAAAGAAAAGAAAGAATAAGAAAGAAGAAAGAAGAAACTAGAATACAACTTACTCCTCTAAAGGAGATAAGTTGTTTCTAAAGGGGAAAGAAAGAGTTAGAACACAATATGGCATAAGGCTCATCAAAATCAAAAAGGAGAAAGCATAATAAAAGAAGATATGAAGAATTGAAATATGGACATCATCCACACTTCACTTACCATGAGCCCCTGAAATGGTTAGAACACATTCAAATGACAAAATGAACAAACTTAAACCAAATAAGATGCAAGCAAAGCAAAAGATCGATTCAAAACATTACAACCAGAAACAAGGCATTCCACTTATCATGCTATGACACACTAACAAAATCAAACAAAAGTTAAAGCAAGCAAGTCAATATAAAGCACTACAAGTTCTCACACAATAACAAAGCACAAATGAGGCACAAAGAAGTCATACAAGTTAGGAAAACATCAAACAACTTAAGACCAGAACCCTATCATGTTAATAATGTGCCTAAACCACACAAAAGATCACAAGAAAAAGCCTACAAGTTCAAGCATTATCAACCATGAGAAGCACATGGACATAGGAGGTGATGTGAACATACATACATTTGTGAGATCTTAAAGCATAAGCAATTCAAAGCAAATAAAATGGTGATCCACATATCATGGCCAGAAGCATATATACATGTTAAAGGGACCTCAAACACTTCCTAAAAGTTGGCACAAGTGCCTACATGACCCTAAAAGGTAAGCATATGACTCAAAGAGTTCAAATTAGGTCAAGCAAGGAAAAATCATAACAAATGGAAATCACATTCAAAAAATATGAAATTAAACACAAGTGAACCTTACACATATACAAACATCATTCCAAGAGGACATGCTCAAAATCAAAAGCAAGGTAGGTCAAAGAATTGCTTAAATACATGGCAAACTATGGTTTTTAGAATGCATGATATATCCATGATTAAAACAGAAGCAAAACACATGATAAAATTTGAAATTGCAACCAAACAAACCTTAAACATACACAAGAACACTCCCCAAAGATGGAGGTCAGAAGCAATACCAAAGTCAAGTTATGGTTCTTCTAAGTTAGGCTAGGGTTTTGGGTACTTCTCAAAGAAAAATGCATATCAAATTGAAAATACAATGCAAAAATATGATTTAAATTTCCTAGATACTAGATGCAACATGTAAAAGAATGCAAAAATAACCAAGTACAAACTCATTTTCATGGATCAGAAGTGAATTTTAGAAGTTAGGTTGTTAAAAAGGGGATTTTGAAAACCCTAATTAAAATTTAAGTCTCAAAATAGAATCAAAACCTAAAATAAATGAGTGAAATGAGTTTGTAAATTGATTATAATGTTCAAGGATGCTTCATGATTTTTTTGGTTATTTTTAAATACCTAAAAGTATTTTTAATTAATTAAAATGAATTAATTAATTAAATAATACAATTAAATGATTTAAAAATAAATTTTTAATGCAAAAAATGAAAATAAAAATGTTTTTGGGTTTTTAAAATTAATTAGAGTGAAAGTGTAAAAAATCAGAATTTTTGAAAGTGTTTTGCTATTTTTAATAAATAAAAGAAAACAAAATGAAATAAATGAAAATAAAATGAAAAGTAATTAAAATGGAAGGCTCAGATTGCATGGAAGAGAGATCAAGGGCTGTGGGCGCAAGTCAGCTTGACTGAGAGTATGTTCATCCTAGGATCCAGGTTTAAACCTCCTAAACACGCGCAATCCAATGGCTCACATCAAATCTGACTAAATTAATTATAATTTGTTTTAATTAATTAAAATTAGGGCTAATGAATTATCTGGACCGTTAACCACTTAAACTAATCAAGATCCAATGGCTCACATTAAAACTGGAAACCCTAAACTTAATTAACCCTAATTACTTTCAGGTGGCCGGAACAGTGCTCCGATCATCTTCTCCGGCCAACCAAAACCTTATCTTCTTCCCTAGGTCACTAAACACCATAACAACTGCCCAGAAATACTCCCCACACTTCATGGAACACAAATCAACAATCAAACAACATTTATAACACTTGAATCAAGAGAATCGAAGCAAAAATCAAAACACGGGTAAACTTTCAGAACAACATAACATGATCATTTCTTGCTCATTTCAAATCTAAACATATCTAGATGACCAGTGCAACATGTAGATTCATTTTGTAACATGAAAATGAAGTTCTGAGAAAAAATTTCTTGAGCTATACCTGAGCTGGAGACCTTCAAAGATGAGCTTTCTGAGCCTTTCCTTTGTGCAAACCACCTCCACTAGTCCCCCTTGTGCTAATGGCAAGCTTGAATGGAGTTTAAATTGGCTATTTTGTGAAATTCAGTTCTGGTGTATCAGAAAATAAGGTTCTTGTGTGTTGTGTTTCGGGCCATTGTAAGGGGTGAGATTTGTTCCTTAGGTGAAGTGTGACTTGTTGGTGAAAGAATTTTTGGATTTGGGTGGTTGAGGAGTGAGATTCGAAGAGGGAAAGTTCTTGGCCAATTTTTGCAATCTGATGGTGTGTGTCCTTTCAAGGCTTGAAGCTTGATCTTTTATGCTCATTAGGGTTTGTATAAACAAATGGAATTGGTCAGAAGAGCATATATCCACTATGGGATTGGCATGGCTTCAATTGCAAGAAAGTCAAAAGTTGTGTACTTGAGGTATGGGTTGGGACAAAGTTGATTTTCTGGCTGGATTGTGTTCAGCTGACTTCAAGGATGACTTTTGGATCAATTGTTGTGAGTTGTGATGCTTGGAGCACAAGTTTGAAATGATTTTGCAAATTTCCAACTTTGTGAAGTTTGTGAAAATTGGCCATGAAATGCCTTGGTTCTTGGCTGGATCTTGGTCTAGAGATGTTGCTTATCATTGTTATGATGTATATGAGTGAAACATAGGTCATTAGAAGGCTGGAAAATCCATTTTACACATTTCCCTCTTTGACATGAACTTGAAAATTACAAGAAATTTGCCAACTTTGATCCATCATACCTTGAGTTCTAGGATGAATCAAGATGAGTTCTTGTACTTTTTAGAAAGGGGAAGATCCAATCTACAACTTTCATGTTTGAAAAAATTTCATTTGAAGCCTTTTTGATCAAGAAAGAGGAGGTTGAAAATCTTTCCCAAAATGGAAAGTTTTCATTTCAAGTCATGTCCAAAAATGGCAACTTTTGCAATGGCTCAAAATTCTTCAATCTTATGATCTTTCAAGCATTTCTAAGAGCAAATAAAGGTCATATGACCTCAAATTGATGATGATGATGACCCTTTGGAACCCTTGTTGGAGGCCTTAGATGCCCTAATCCTGACTTTTCTAGATGCCCTAATCCTGACTTTTCTTACACAATAAGTTACCATCTGATCAGATGACTTCCATATTGAATTTTTTCATCAAACTTCATCCACACACTCCTTATATCATATAAAGACCATTTGAATCAAGAATGACCAAATTTTTTGGTTGTAAGGGCCTCAAAACCAAAACCCTAATTTTAGGTCATCTATGTAGGAGCCTTGAGCCTGCCTGGGTGGCTCTGCAATCTCTTGTGATCTTTTGACTTCCAAGAACCATTGGGGGTACAATATGGCCTTAGAACACTCAAGGACCTTCTTGTCATGCTTCATGGCCTCTGAGATACCTCATACTCTCTTCAAGATTCATCTGATCAAAACCCTAGCTGTGCAGAGATGCAATGAGATGTTAAAGGTGAATATGCAATGTAAGATGTAGTGATATGCTTTGTACTATGTGGGATCATAAGCCAAAGTATAAGAAAGTGAGAGGGAAAATTTGGGGTGTTTACACCATGTACCTTATGTTGTTGTAGTGATGTTGTGTGTTTAAGATAATTTTTTAGGGACATGTTATTAAAAGATGGTAAAGTTGTAGTTGTGTTGAGGATAATTGGAAATTCGTGGGAGTACATGTATATCTTACCCAAGATTTGGAAGTAGTCGACATTGTAATTAGGTTGAATGTCATATGTGTTGTCCTATAGATCTAAGTTGAAGTATTCAATAACTACGAGAGTGTAGGATACACGTGGGCCAGAAATCCGAAGAGTTAAGTCGAAGTCTTTTACTATATCGGTTTTGGTGATTGGGAGTTGGAAGTTGAACTTGGTGAGGTTACTACCTTATAGGTAATCAGAGTGCACAACAAACACATGGCGTAGTGCAGTTGCTCATATGTAAGTAACAACGATGTTTAGGTTGGTTGTATCAATGTCGTGTTGGAGATGTGTATTCCTATGTTGTGATGTTCTAATGCTTTAATCATTGAATTATTGAGTTGGGTACTATCTTGTCTTGCGATGCTAGTTGTCAAGTGTATCACTTGTGTAGTATTCACATTGTTGTTTTCGTTGATGTTATGAGTTATGGTTGGTATTTTATCTGGAGTTGCCTTTCTGAGTCGAGAGTTGATTAGTCGGATGGAATGAGTAGTTGAAATAATAGAAGTGGGGGTATGGAGGTTATATTGGTCATTTGGGAGTATAAGGAGTATTTTATATAATATGAATAATTAGTGTATTATTATACTATTATTATTATTATTAATAAAAATATATTGAAGAAAGGGCAAGGTGGTCTTTATGTGAAAAGAGTAATGTTAAGTTGGGGAAAACATAAACTGGGATAGTTTTATCAAAAAGGAGAATACGATCAAAACTCTTATTCTATCGTGTTTTTGGTAAAGAGCTCTGAAGAAAAGAAGGAGAGGAAGCTTAGAATCAGGAAGTTACGAAGAACCTTGGAGAAGAGTATGTGACATGACATGGTTTTAATGTGTCAAAAACTTGGTATGATTGAAAGCTTGAGTGGTGTCGCTCCCGATAAATGAGAATGACTCAGATAAGGGTACAGACGCGAACGGTCGGCGAAAAGGAGGATGTGAGAACACACAGGAGTGAACTCACAGGGAATGAATAGAGTCGCCAGCTAGGCATTTTTATCCCGAAGGAAGGTAATGCTGCATAAACCTAAGAAAAGATATGGACAAGACGGTTGCGAACCAGAGAGACTGAGAAAGGGGGTTGGTTACAACCTGGGAAGGTATTAGCACCCAGATTGTCCGTCGTACTCGACGGGATCCACGCTTAAAAGATTTGTGTTTTAAAGGGGTAGTGTCAGTGCAATTTGCGTATAAAAGAGGTGGAAAAGGATGTACAGGTGTCAGTGTAAAAGAAAGTGATGTGTGATATGTACAGTGTCAGTGTAAGAACAAAGATGAAATTCTCATGACTATGAGGCTAAGAAAATAATGCTGGAAAGAGGGGGAATATACAGAGACTTTTGTTCGATAACTGTTAAGTTATGCCTACGTATCCTCTCGTGCAATGAGGAAGTTAGAACACCGTAGTTCGACCCAAAGAGACTGAAAGGAAAAAATTGACTTGTGAACTGCTTACTTGTCTATGCTCAAGTGTATGACCTGTCTGGCTCAGGTGCAAACTGTCTTGCATTAGACGGAAGAAGCAAGTTCTCATTTATGAGTGAATGAGATGAGAAAAGAATCCCGAAGGAGACGATTATTGTTTGTTTTTGAGTTTTTAATCTTTTATTGCTTTTGAAAGTTTGTCGTAAGTTAATGAGCTTAAGCCTAAACCAATGGATTAGTAAACTCATCACATCATCCCTCTGATTAGGGGTAATGAGAATACCTTAAGTGTGAAGTCAGCTTCTCACACTTAAACACCTTTGGTGTAGGTTTAAGATCATTAACCTACTTGTGATTATTTAGATGTTTTTGTGGTTTTTGTTTAGTGTTAAGTAATGAGATTAAGCCATAATCAGGGATTAAACAGACTCATTACACCATCCTAATAGAAGGATAATAGATGAGAATGTTTAAGCTGAGGAAAGCTCCTCAACTTAATCCATGATTAGGGATTAGACTCATGACAAAACAAAGCCTTTATTAGATGGATTTTAGTTAATGATAAGATGAGGAAGTGAGTTTTATGATTTGTAAGACAACTTGAGGAGGACTTGTCCATTAACACTAGGGTTAGTCCTTCTTAACCAATTAAGGAAGAATTAGAACCCTAATGCAAGGCCCAAGTTACAAGCTTGATGTCTTGATGATTATTAAGTGAATTGATTAAAGGATTTAAACACATTAAGGATTTAACACTTAGGATTAAAGTTATACACTCCATCCTAATAGAAGGATGCAGGCATAAGCTTAATCACAAAGCCTCAAAGCCTTTAGGGTTTAGTCCTTGATTGTGAGATGAGAAGAGAAGACTCAATGAGACACAAAGGTAAAAGCTAAATGGGGGGACTAATCAAAACCCTAATTATTTTCATGCTTGGTTGTTCCTAAGGTTTTTGAAGTTTACAAGAGAAATCTTCAGAGGAACCACCAGGAAGCAGATGAAAGGATCAAAGAGAAGCAAAGTCACTTGCTTCATTTAAGAAGACAAGTCCCTTGAAGAAAGAAAGTAAGATAAAGAAGAATGAGCAAGCTCAATCTCAAACACAAAACAAAATGCAGCAATGATGCATAAGAGGGATGAAAAGAAATTGTGAGAAGTGAAGGCAAATTCACTTCTCAAAGTGACTTACCACCTGAAAAGTTAATGAAAGGAATGCAATGCAATGCAAGATGAGATGAAATGAAATGATGCAAATCAAAACCAGAAGCATATATGAGATGATAATGATTTCATGAGATGGTGCAAAACATGAATCAAGGCATGAGGATGATCAAATGAACACATGGATGCAAGTGAAGCATGCTTAGAACCATGATCATACATGAAAAGTTATGAAGTGCAAATGGCATACAACATGGCAAATGCAAGATGCAATGATCAAACATGATTCTAATATGTCCTAAGATGTAATATGAATCAAATGGATGCATAAAATGTCATAGAAAGTCATGGTATGCGAGCAAATGCAAGATGAATGCAAAAGGAAGCCCAAATTAGGGTTTATGATCAATGCACCAAACAAAAACCAAAACCAGAAGCAAACATCAAGATAAAAAATTGAAAACACATCCAAGGGAACCCTAAACCTACATAAACTCACTGCCCAAAGGAGGGGTTCTAACTCTTAACCTAGTTAGGGTTATGAATTTCTTAAGATTGCTAGGGTTTTAAGGGTACCTTGTCAAGAAAAATGTCAAACAAATTGAAAATGCAAAATCAAATCATGCCAATTTAATCCTACAAACTACATGATATGCAAGACACAATGCAAAAAGAATCAAAGTCCAACTCTCAAAGACTAGGCAGAAATGAATTTTGGAAGATTGGATCAAAATATTGCCTTGAAAGGATTTTAATTCCATGAAAAATTGTCAAAAGACATCAAGATCAAAAAAGAAATTTGGTTTGAGGGTTGGACAATGTTTCTAAATGGTTTTAAAGGTTTCATGAATTTTTTGGTGATTTTTAAATACCTAAAAGTATTTTTAATTAATTAATTCTCATTAATTAATTAAAAATAAACTTTTAAATGATTTAAAAATATTTTTTAATGCAAAAAATAAAAATAAAAATGTTTTTGGTTTCTGAAAATTAATAAGAGCTTGCATAAAAATTTTCAGAATTTTTGAAAATGTTTTACTATTTTTAATAAATTGGACAAAACAAATCAAATAAAATGAAAAATAAAATGAAATAAAACTGAAAATGGGAAAGTATGCGAATCCAAGGGCTGAGGTTCAAACTGGCAGGGGCGGGAATTGACCTGGCGCGCTAATGGACGACCCACATTCAAATTTCGCTAATTATGGTTTAGCCCTAATCCAGTGCCCTAATTACTTTCAGATGACCGGAACAGTGTTCCGATCATCTTCTCCGGCCATCCATTTCTCCAATCTCACTCAATACACAACCCTAAGCTCTCTAACTCTCCAGAAATGATCCCCACCCCATTCTAAACAAGAATCAATCATCAAACAGGATTTATTTCACATGATCAGAGAGATTCGAAGCAAAACGGAAAAAATCACAGAAATTTCAGAAGCTTCATACATGCTTAATACCCAATCATTTTCGAAACCAAAAGGTGCAGTGTGATCAGTGAAGCATGGAGAACAATCTAAGAACTTAAAATCAAGTTTCTAGAAAAAAAGTTCTTGATGATACCTGAACTGAAGCTTTCGAAAATGGTGCTTTCTGGCCAGTTCCTTGCTTCAAACCAACTCCAATGACCCTCCTCAAGTGTTTGTGATACTTAGTTGGAGTTTATATGGCCCAAAAATGAAAATGGCAGAAGTTCAGTTTGTGAAGTATGGAAATCGTATTTTTGATTGTGAAGGTTTTAGGGCCAAATGAAGGGTGGGAAATGATTAGTGGATCATGGTGAGTTGAATGGTGAAAGAAGTTTGAAGGTTTTATGCTTGTGGAGTCAGTTTCGAAAGAAAATGCAAGAGGGATGATTTTTGTGAACTTGTGAATGCTGAAGTCTTAGGCTGTGTTCTTGTGTGTTATGGCTTGCATAAAGTCCACATATCAAGTTGTGATAGGTCTGTGGAGTTGGTGTGGGCTATGCTGATTGGTATGGGGTGATTTGCAAAAAGTCAAGCAAGTTGTACTTGGAGGTATGGGCAAGTGGCAGGCTGAGATAGGGGTATGGCTTGGCTCAGCTGAGTTTAGGGAGAACCATGGAACTTGATTTGAGATGATTCAGCAAGTTGCATAAAGTTTATGATATGTTTTGCAATTTTCACAAGGTTTGGCCCCTTTGGAAATTCATGAAGTTCAAAGCATCAAAATGCATAATTCTTGGGCCAATTCTGATTTTTAGAAGTCACATGATCGTGTTGTAATGAGTTTGTGCACATTTGAAGCCTTTAGAACACTTGATCAAGTCATTTTGCAAAATGCCTCTTTGGTAGAAAACTTCAAATTTTGTGATTTTAGCCAACTTTGACAAGCCATAACTTTTGATCCAAAATGAGTTAGGTCAAGTTCTTGTACTTTTTGAAAAGGGAATGATCCATTCTACAACTTTCATGACCAAAGTTTTTCCATTTGAAGCATTTTTGAATCAAAAAGCAAGGGTTGAAAAAGTTTCCCAAAATGGCAATTTTCATTAAAAGTCAACTTTCCCAAAAAGTCAACTTTGCAAAAGACTTGAAATTCTTCAATTTTGTGAACTTCCAACTTCTTCTATGATCAAATAAAGATCATACATAATCAAAATGATGAAGAACACCCTTTGGTTGGGTCTTTGGGGGCCTCAGATGCCCTGATTTTGCATTGACTTGCCCAGAAAGTCAACTCTTGATCTGATGACTTACCCATGGAATTTCTTCATGAAAATTGATATGCATACTCCCTATACCATATAGAGACCAATAGAAACAAGAATGACCAAAAAAATTGGAGTTATGGCCTCTGAAACCAAAACCCTAATTCTAGGTCATCTGTGCAATCAAACCTGGCTCTGCTTCCATGCCATTTTCAGTTCTTGTGATTTTTTGACATTCTTGACTTTGAGAGGATATAATATGATGCTTGAACATACATGTACCCCTTTGAAGTGATGGATGACCCTTGGATTGGCTCAAGAAGCTCTTGGATTGCTCAGATCACAAACCCTAGGTAAAGATGACTTAAGATCAATGCAGTGAATCAAAAATGTGGTATGAGATGCTATGATTGAGTTTATGCATATGAAATGATCACAAGCCATGGTGTGAATGGGTGAGGGAAAATTTGGGGTGTTTACAGCTGCCCCTATTCAAACATGAGTTAGCTGTGCAGGATGTAAGCGACGGCTTATCAGGCAAACAAGATAACTTGTGGTTGAATACCAAAGACAGTCCAAAATTTGCACTCACAGAATGAAGAAAAAGGGATATAGATTGTAAAAGAAAATAAAGTATATTATAAAGTGTGGGCAACGGAGGACGGCCGTCGAGCAGAGGACGACTGCTGGGGAAATAGCAATGACGGGGACGGCCGACACGCCGGGAAAAGTGCGGGAAATAAAGAGATGACGGGGACGGCCGACATGCTGGG
This sequence comes from Lathyrus aphaca, assembly GCA_963966055.1. Classification (NCBI taxonomy): domain Eukaryota; kingdom Viridiplantae; phylum Streptophyta; class Magnoliopsida; order Fabales; family Fabaceae; genus Lathyrus; species Lathyrus aphaca. The sequence continues at coordinate 194,658,291 of OZ014519.1, read as the reverse complement.
GATAAAAAAGGATTATGATGGGGACGGCCATCAAGTAAAGTTACAAGATTCTCTGGGGGTTAATGAAAAATGATGGGGACGGCCATCAAGTTCATAAAGTAATGCAAGCAACGATGGGGACGGCCATCGGGCTAAACTGATGAAGGACGATCATCAGGAAAAGGAAAAGGGACCACGACGGGGACGGCCATCGGGTTAAAGAATAAATGAAATAATGATGAGGGACGGTCATCAAAGGTGAAGGACGATCACCTAGCAGGGGACGGCTGCTCTGTTGGGGATAAGATGAGGGACGGTCATCTAAGGTGAAGGACGATCACCTGGCAGGGTACGGCTGCCGAAAGTATCGCGACATAGGACGAATGCCGGATAAAAGGTCAACGATGGGGACGGCCATCGGACGAGCATGATGAAGGACGATCATCAAGAGGTGAAGGACGATCACCTAGCAGGGGACGGCTGCTCTCAAGGTTTATCATGACATAGGACGAATGTCAGATAAAAAAGATCAACGATGGGGACGGCCATCGGATATAATGATGAAGGACGATCATCAAAAAGGTGAAGGACGATCACCTAGCAGGGAACGGCTGCTAAAGATATCATGACATAGGACGAATGCCGGATAAAAGATCAACGATGGGGAAGGCCATCGGATGAGCATGATGAAGGACGTTCATCAAGGGGTGAAGGACGATCACCTAGCAGGGTACGGCTGCTCTCAGGGTTTATCATGACATAGGACGAATGTCAGATAGAAAAGAAATTTTGCTTTGCGGGCGATCTACTGGGGAATAGTAAACACGGACGAGTGTTTATATCCAAGAAATAAAAGGTATAAGTGTTTGGTATTGTGTATAGATTAAAGATGCGGACGAGCATACCTAAGACTACGATACGGACGAGTATCGGGTAGAAACAACAAACTGACACCTGTTCAGAGATGATGATACGGACGAGTATCAACCGGTTAACAAAGAACACGGACGAGTGTTGATTCTGAGGGGACTCTTCTGGGGAAAAGTAGACACAGGCGAGTGTCTAAATACAAGAAGACATGAGTGTTTGACACAGTGTATGGATTAAAGATGCGGACGAGCATCCTTAAGACTATGACGGACGAGTATCAAGTAGAAACAAACGCTAGACGCATGTTCTGAGATGATGGTACGGACGAGTACCAACTGGTTAACAAAGAACACGGACGAGTGTCGAATCTGCGGGGATACAAATGGTGTATACAAGATACGGACGAGTATCTGTATAAATAAAAAGTATGAGTGGTGTGTAGACGAGTATTTAACCTGCTGGAGAGAGTGACACGGACGAGTGTCAAAAGGAGAAGAGTATAGTATAAACAAGTATCTGATATACAAAGTGTTTAGGTAATTATGTTGGGGAAAGTGACACGGACGAATGTCAAGAAAATTATATATATATCTGTGAGTGCAAAGGGGACGCTTTGGCTTTTTGCTGGGGATGTGACATGGCCGGGTGCCATAAGGAGGTATGTACTGGTGTTTGTGGGTGTAAGGCAACTGCTTTAGCTCTCTGCTGGGGAAATGACACGGACGGGTGTCAGGAAGTATCTGTATTTGTAAGAGAAGTGTCTGGGCTCTCTGCCGGGGAATACAGGGAGCATTCTGTATATTGTTGATGGATTTGTCAATATTCACAAGTGTTTGATTCAGACCATGACTTATGATTATGCAACATGTTTGATTTTTTGCCGTAATGCTCCGTATTAGACAGAATGCTACGCTTTGTGGGGTGAATATGATGCGAATGCTATGTTTATGCAAAAGATACCGATCCGGGATTCGGATCCCGTTGCTGCGAAGATCTCTGGTCGATCTGTCTGAAGTGGACATCCCAGCTGGGGAAGAGATCATTGATAGATCTGATGAGTTGCATCTGCTTGGGGAAATAGGTCACTGATAGACCCATCCTTGGTGAGGAGGGACCCAGCTGGGGTTTGTAAGAGCTTTCGTCACTCTGTTGTGATCCTTTCGTGCGTTGCTCTTCTGGATAGAGGTTGAAACTCTGTGGGGAGATGGTCCCCTGGCTTTCGTATTTGGCTGAGGAGGAAGAATGATTGGCACCTCGGTTGGGGAGAACCAACAAGTGGCAACTCAGCTGGGGGAGCAAGCACTTGGGTGCTAAGACTGAGTGAGTGTTGATTTGCCAGCCTGCTAGGAGTGAAGCTTCCATGCCCCATGTCGTGTTTTGGATACCTGCAATCCTGCAAAGATAGAAACGTACAAGTAATCCCGAGGTATCCCTTACCGGATTCCATCATAGGAGTCTAGACACTCCCGGGAGTAAACATATTTCCTGCAAGCACGTATTTAAAAGAAGCATCTGTATTTATGTAATCAGCATCTTATAGACATCGGACATTTTGCAAATGAAAATAAAATGTACGAGACGAGACGTGACTGAAAATCTGATTTTATTAATTCATATGCCCTGAATTGGCAAGATACAGTCAAAGAAACAAATCCCCTAGAATGAAGAGATTGTTATAAATTGAGAAACAAAATGTTGGCAATGTTGACGACGCTTCAAGGAGCTTCCCTTGGCTATGACTTGTATGACTTTTGACGTTCTTCTCGTCTTGCTTTCTGAAGAAGGCTGATTCTGAAAGAGGCTTGATCCCTTCGAAGCCTACCAAGTTGTAAGTGATACAGACGAATTTAGAGTGCAGTTGTTCGCTTATTCCCTTATTTTGCATGGATCGCCCTTTCGGGTTTTCAATCCATCGGGATACCCATTTTTGCCTGAGCTGTCCAATGCGGCTTTTCAACTTAGCGGGTGTACATTTTTTTTGTTTATTTTCCCTTATTTTTGCCCGAGTCTTTTATTCTGTTTTTGACTCGCCGGGATGCCCTATTTTTGCCTGGACTTACATTCTGTTTTTATGTCCCGCGGGTCATTTTTATGCGAAGTATTTTTTAACTGCATCTGAATTCACAGGGGACGGGAAGTCTTCACCATCCATGGTGATGAGCATCAGTGCTCCACTAGAGAAAACTTTCTTTACCACGAATGGTCCTTCATAGTTTGGAGTCCATTTGCCCCTGTGGTCTGTATGAGGAGGGAGGATTCTCTTCAGCACAAGATCTCCCACTTGGTACTCTCGGAGCCTGACCTTCTGATCGAAGGCTTTCTTCATTCTTTTCTGATACAACTGCCCATGACAGATTGCAGCCAATCTTTTCTCTTCAATCAGACTCAGTTGCTCGTATCGGGATCGGACCCATTCTGCTTCGCTTAGCTTAACATCCATCAGTACCCGCAGGGAGGGTAATTCAACTTCAACAGGTAGGACTGCTTCCATACCATACACAAGCTGATACGGTGTTGCCCCAGTGGATGTTCTGATTGACGTGCGGTACCCATGCAAGGCAAATGGTAGCATTTCATGCCAGTCTTTGTAGGTGACTACCATCTTCTGCACAATCTTCTTGATATTCTTGTTAGCCGCCTCAACAGCGCCATTCATCTTTGACCTGTAAGGAGAAGAATTGTGGTGTTGGATCTTGAAGTCCCGGCATAGCTCTGCCATCATTTTGTTGTTCAAGTTGGAACCATTATCAGTAATGATTCGCTCGGGAACTCCGTATCGACAGATGATGTCCTTTTTTAGAAATCGGGCTACCACTTGCCTTGTAACATTTGCATAGGAAGCTGCTTCAACCCACTTGGTAAAATAGTCAATGGCTACCAAGATGAATCTGTGACCATTCGAAGCAGTCGGCTCAATCTTGCCAATCATGTCAATGCCCCACATAGCAAAGGGCCAGGGTGAAGACATCACATTCAGAGGATTGGGAGGCACATGCACCTTATCCGCATAGATCTGGCATTTATGGCATTTTCTGGCATAGGCGCAACAGTCGGCATCCATTGTGATCCAGTAATAACCTGATCTTAGCAATTTCTTAGCCATGGCATGCCCTCCTGCATGGGTACCAAAGGATCCTTCGTGCACCTCGTGCATCAACAAGCCTGCTTCTGTTCTATCAACGCATCTGAGGAGTACCATATCAAAGTTTCTCTTGTACAGGGAACCATCAGTGTTCAGGAAGAAACTACCAGCAAGCCTTCTCAAAGTCTTCTTATCATTGGAAGATGCCCCAGGTGGGTATGTTTGATCCTCCAAGAAGCACTTAATGTCATGGAACCAAGGCTTATCATCTTTGACAACATCTGCTGCAAATACATATGCTGGTCTATCAAGTCTGGACACTGAAATCCGAGGCACAAAGTTGGCAGCTTGAACTTTGATCATGGATGAAATGGTAGCCAGAGCATCCGCAAACTGATTCTCGTCCCGAGGGATATACTCAAGCTTGACCGTGGTGAAGAAAGTCAATAACCTTCTTGTATAATCCCTGTAAGGTATCAGATGATCCTGGTGGGTGTACCATTTGCCGTTGGTTTGATTAACTACCAGAGCTGAATCTCCGAATACAGTTAATGTCTTGATCCTGAGGTCAATGGCTTCCTCAAGACCCATAATGCAAGCTTAGTATTCAGCTTCGTTGTTAGTGCAGTTGAAGGTGAGCTTTGCCGAGAAAGGCATGTGAACTCCCTTAGGTGTAATGAGCACTGCACCAACACCCCGACCATTCATATTAACAGCCCCATCAAACATCATAGTCCATCCTTCTTCTGGGTCAGGCCCTTCAGTGTGAATAGGCTCTTCGTGATCTTTTGCTTTTATGAACATGATGTCTTCATCAGGGAAGTCAAATCTCATAGGCTGGTAATCATCAATAGGTTGCTCAGCAAGATAATCAGACAATACACTGCCTTTGATGGCTTTCTGGGATGTGTATTGGATGTCATATTCTGTGAGGATCATCTGCCATCTTGCAACCCGTCCGGTAAGAGCTGGCTTCTCGAAAATGTACTTGACTGGGTCCATTTTGGATATCAATAAAGTAGTGTGGGTCAACATATACTGTCTCAGTCGGCGAGCAGCCCACGCTAAAGCACAACAAGTTTTCTTGAGCAGTGAATAACGTTGTTCACAGTTGGTAAACTTTTTGCTCAGGTAGTATATTGCATACTCTTTTCGACCAGACTCGTCATGCTGGCCCAGCACACACCCCATTGACTCTTCTAATACTGTCAAGTACATTATCAGAGGTCTTCCTTCAACTGGAGGCATAAGGATTGGTGGTTCTTGCAGGTATTCTTTGATCTTGTCAAAAGCCCTCTGGCAGTCTTCGTTCCACCTGACCGTCTGTTCTTTTCTTAACAGCTTGAACAAGGGTTCACAGGTTGCAGTAAGGTGAGATATGAACCTTGAAATGTAGTTCAATCTACCTAGAAACCCTCGGACTTCTTTTTCAGACTTTGGTGCAGGCATTTCTTGAATGGCTTTGACTTTATCAGGGTCAACCTCAATCCCTTTCTTGCTTACGATAAAACCCAGCAGCTTACCAGATTGCACCCCGAATGTGCATTTGTTGGGGTTCAGCTTCAGTTGGTACTTCCTCAGACGCTTGAATAGCTTCAGCAGATTTACCAGGTGGTCTTCTTCTGTGAGGGACTTGGCAATCATATCATCCACATAACACTCGATTTCCTTATGGATCATATCGTGGAATAATGTTACCATAGCCCGTTGATATGTTGCACCAGCATTCTTCAATCCGAATGGCATCACCTTGTAACAGAACGTGCCCCAGGGTGTGATGAAGGTTGTCTTCTCCATGTCTTCAGGTGACATCTTGATCTGATTGTATCCTGAAAATCCATCCATGAAGGAGAACACCGAGAACTGAGCCGTATTATCAACCAATACATCAATGTGAGGTAATGGGAAGTCATCTTTCGGGCTGGCTCTGTTCAGATCCCGGTAGTCAACACACATCCTTACCTTGCCGTCTTTCTTTGGAACAGGCACAATATTAGCAACTCACGGCGGATAGCTAGTCACAGCAAGGAACCCGGCGTCCCACTGCTTTTGTACCTCTTCTTTTATCTTCATTGCCATATCTGGGCGAGTACGGCGCAACTTCTGTTTTACTGGCGGACAGCCCTCTTTTAATGGCAGCTTGTGCATGACGATATCGGTGTCCAACCCTGGCATGTCTTGGTAAGACCAAGCAAACACATCTGCATACTCCCGAAGCAGATCAATTAGTTGTTCTTTCACTGAGTTTTGTAGGCAGGCCCCAATCTTAACTTCTTTCACGTCTTCACCCGTACCAAGATTAATTGTTTCAATCTCCTCCTGATGAGGAGCGATAACCTTCTCCTCTTGCCTTAACAACCTGGCTAGCTCTTCAGGAAGCTCATAATCTTCTTCAACCCCTTCATCAGCTTGATTGATTGGATTGTCAAAGTCATACGAAGCCATAGTTGTGCTGTTGTCGGTGCAGTCTGAAAGGCACTCTCTGCAAGGGTTTAGATTGTTCATTTTAGTGATTGATTTTAATCTTTGTTTAGAAAAAGTGAAATGAAGTTCATCATTTTGAAAACATTGCCATTTACTTTTGTACAAAAAGAAAAATGAAAAACAGTGAGCAGAAAAGAAAAAGACTCATTTGCAAAAGATGTCTGATTATCATTGATTGATCTGTTTGCACAAAATTACAGATGGCCCGATTACAAAATGAGTCTTGTCATCTTGGGCAAGATGCAAGACTTGATGCATGCTTAAAATATACAGGAAATAATAATTACTCTGCAGGAGTAACCCTTATAATTTCCTGGGAAGACCAGTTTGAGATACGGCTCCCCGGGATCCTTGGACGTATCCAGCTCTCCAGGTTGCGCTCATCTTCCGACTCATCTTCCAAGTTGTTTACAGCATCAGGGGTGAGCATCCCCCCACTAAAAAAACTGGGCTTCTTAGCAGCCTCTGCTTGATCTTGTTGAGTTGATTTGTAACCCAACCCAAATCTATCCTCTTTCTTTTCCACAGGCAACAGCTTGCCCCAGCCTTGAGCATTCCCCTCTTCAACTACCTTCCTGGCTTGCTGGTAGGATGTCATGGAAGTCCCAAGTACAGCAGATGCTTCGTTGATGTTTAGGGCTTCAAATCCCTGACTCATGGTTTCATGGATCTCCCCATCCATCTCAATATATTTGTATGTAGCCAGATGGCTAACAAAAATATCCTCTTCTCCACAAATAGTAACGACTTGGCCCTCCCACTCGAATTTTAACTTCTGGTGAAGGGTTGAGGTCACGGCGCCAGCGGCGTGTATCCATGGTCTACCCAATAGACAGCTGTAGGCAGGCTGTATATCCATCACGAAGAAGGTCGTTTTGAAAGTCTGTGGGCCAATCGTTATAGGCAATTCTATCTCTCCCAGAACTGATCTCTTAGAACCGTCAAAGGCTCTTACTACCAAGTTGCTGGGGCGTAATGCCAATCCTTCATACTCTAGCTTCACAAGGGCTTTCTTAGGTAGGACATTGAGGGATGACCCTGTGTCCACCAATACATGAGAAAGAACTGCACCCTTACACTCCAAGGTAATGTGCAAAGCCTTGTTGTGATTGCGGCCTTCCGTTGTCAAATCAGTGTTGGTAAATCCTAGTCCATGACTAGCGTTAACATTTCCAACTACAGCTTCCAACTGATTGACGGTAATCTCCTCTGGCACATAAGCTGCGTGCAAGACTTTTAATAGTGCGTTCCGATGAGCCTCGGAGCACATTAGCAATGATAAAATGGAGATCTTGGAAGGTGTCTGGTGAAGCTGGTCCACTATCTTGTAATCACTTTTCTTGATGATTCTCATGAATTCATCAACCTCTTGATCAAAAGGGGTCTTTAAAACTTCTTTAGCAACTTGTTCTTCTTGCACCATGCTCTTCCCTTTTGCCTTGGCAGCAGCTTCTGCTTCAGCAATGGGTCTTGGAATTTGTGGGGCAAAAAGACGTCCGCTTCGAGTGAAGCCTCCGCTTCCCCCCACATTGTCTATTTGTGGTGAAGAAGTTGATGATTCAAGAGTGATTTTCTGCCCCTCGCAGTATAAGTCAGAGCCATAATGCCAAGGAATGGCATTACTGCTTTCATACGGAACCGGCCCAGGTACCGTGATGGTAACCGGGCTGACTGCAGCAGCGGGGGGTGTTGCAATAGTATGTGGATCATAGTAGATAGTGACCGGTAATATGGCAGGAGATGCCACTGCTTGTTGTTGAAAATTGTTGTTCGGAGGAATACTTGACGGATCATAATAAATAGTGACTGCTGAGATGTTTGCTGGTGTTGTAGGAGAAGATTCTGAATAGAGGGGTGCTGACGTTGTAGAAGAGATGTTTGCTGATGTCTGACTTGTTGAAGTGATATTTGAAGCATTTGTTGATGAAACTGAAGAATTGTTTGGAATAATTGTTGTTGCAGTTGTAGGAGACTCTGGAACTGTTGTTGGAGAGATTGTCGGATTTGAAGGTATTGATGTTGTGATTTGAAGTAGACCATTCTGAATAAGACTGTCTATGCCGCTTCTCAAGTTATCACATCCATTTACCGAAATGTTGCAATAACCGCACCCAAGTTCACACCCAGGGAATATCTGGCATTCAAGGAGTTGAGCTTTTATCTCTACCAGGGGTGTCCGGATCTGCCCAACACTGGTTATTAAGAAAGACGACATATCTTCCTCAATAGCATTAATTATGGGCCCTCCATGGTTGGGCATAGGGTTTTTGTTAACATTTGGCGGGGGTGCAAAGTTTAGAGCCTTAGAATCTACCAGGTCTTGCACCTTCATCTGTAAAGCTCTGCACTTCTCTGTACTGTGGCCAGGTGCGTTAGAATGAAAAACGCATCTGGCGTTGGCGTCGTAATTTCTTGGCAAATTGGAAGGATCTGGTGGTGCCAACGTCCTTAACTCAACCAGGTTGAGCTTCAGGAGCTGTGGCAGTAAAGCGGCATAGGGCATAGGGATTGGATCAATCACCCTATTGGCCTGAGATGGTCTCTGTTGGAATGGTCTTTGCTGACTATTGTTGTTGTTGTTGTAGTTTCTCTGAGGAGGGTACTGAGTTTGTTGCTGGTAATGGGTTTGTTGCTGTGGTTGATATACTGGTTGCTGAGGAAGTGGAGAGGGAATGGTGACTGCTGCCACTGACCTATGAACATATTGTGGTCTGCCCCTGCTGGCCTGAATAGCATTGGTCTCACCAGTTCTTCTTGGACCTACAAAAGGTTTTCTGGGGTTGCTGGACGAGCTCGCACCATTGTCAGAAATCTTGCCTATCTTTAATAGGCTCTCAATTCTTTCCCCGGCTATGACCACGTCAGCAAAGCTAGTGGAAGAAAAGGCAGCTAGCCTGTCAATGTATGTCCCTTGGAGGGTGTTCATAAACATATCAGCCATTTCCCTCTCTGACATGGGTGGCTGGACAGCAGCAGCAAGCTGTCTCCACCTCTGGGCGTACTCCCAGAAGCTTTCCCTGGATGATTGAGACATTCCCATCAGGAGGGTCCTGTTGGGAGCCATATCCAAGTTGTACTGGTATTGTCTGACAAAGGCCTCAGCCAGGTCCTTCCAGCATCTAATGGTTGCTCTAGTCAAGTGAGAGTACCATTCCCTTAAAGCTCCTGTTAAGCTATCTTCAAAATAAAACATCCATAGCTTTTCATCCATGGTATATGCCTTCAGCCTCCCCAGAAAGGATTGTAAATGGGTTCGGGGACAGGAAGTTCCGTTGTACTTCTCAAAGCACGGAGGTTTAAACTTGTGGGGAATCCTGACCCCGTCCACTAAACCCATGTCCATAACATCAAAGCCCAAGGAATTCTGGGACTCCAAGGATCTCAATTTTTCAGCAATTTCATCTAGCCTTCTGTCATAGGCTTCATCCCCAACTCCCATCACAGTAAATTGATCTTCCTGGAGGTCTTCCTGTAATACTCTGCCTGCAGTGGCATTCCCTTGTACATTAGCAGGGATGTTGATCTCTGGATGAAGGTGGGGTCCATAGACTGGAGGATTAACATGAGGCTGAACTCTCTCATTGTTACTCGTTCCCCCATTCCCTAGATGGGGTTCCTCCTGGGTCTGCCTTTCTACTAAGGCCCTTAATCTCTCTTGGCTCTGTGCCAATCCATTCATCACCTCCATAAACTGGGTCATCTGATTCCTCATTTCCAGTCTCTCATTGGCCATTTGAGTCCTGACCTCTGTAAGGTCCTGCTGTACTTGGTCCATTTGTATACCCGGAAGGTTGTTGCGGGTGGGATATCTGTGTGGACGGCTGAGTGGGAACACCCGTCGTCGAGCAATAGTTCCTGAATCACAACAGAGTTAGTAACAACAAAACAAAAAAACCTACAAAACAAAACAAAAGGTTAGTATGCAATGCAGTATGCTTATTTGTTTCCAAGGTATCCGGCTTGGCATATAGTTTTGACCTTTCCAGACCCCTGAGGAAGGTGCTTTGATGTTGCTTGAGAGAAAAAAGAACTCAGATGAAACAAACTAATGAATATATTACAAATGGAAAAACATACATAGTTTGTTTTTTTACAATACATGCCCTCTGAGGGGTCAAAAATACAACATAAAAGAAAAGTACATGAAATGAAAGCAACAACAAGCAAAATTCAGACACCAAGACCAAACTCATCCTCCTGGACTTCCTTCAAGAGTGCTTCAGTCACAGGATCAGCTGGATGCTCTGTGAGATTCCTGATGAGAAGATTCCTGGTGGCAATAGCTGCAGTTAGCTTCTTGTGTCTGCCCTGGTCTTTTGACCTCTTCACACCAGCTCTGAGTTTCAACTCTGAGACCTCCCTCTGGGCTGCTAATAGGGCTTCTTGTTGCTCCTTTGCATTAGCCTCCAACTGCCCGATCTTGTCCTGGGTTCTCTTATCCTCCTGAGTGCGAGCTTCAGTGATCCTGACCCACCTAGCTTGGCTCTCCTTCAGATAAAGATCAGTCCTGGCTTTCTGGAACTGGGCCTCTTTACAGGCATTCTTCAAAATCTGTTCTCCAGCCCTTGACTTCTTGATGTAGTCCTCTGACTTTTCAATCCTGGCTAGATGCTCCACTTTAAGCTTTTCTAACCTTTCGATGTCCAGACGACCATCACTCCTCTCCCAGAGGGTTCTTTTCAAGGCTTCAGACAAATTCTCATTCCTCTCTTTTAGCTTCTCAAACTCTTCCAGGCTGACAGTTGCTGGAGGTGGTGCTGTGGATGGTCCAGGCACATCTTCAATGGTGAAGGGCATCCCAGAAATTTGAGCCCTTGCATGAGACCATTCATAATATTGAGCTGAGGCCACATTATTGCATCTCCCAAGAATGGCCATCCCTTTAGTCTGGACATTATCCCAAGCCCAGGATGCTTGCCTGACAATAGCCAGATTAGGCTTGATCTCACAATAAAGGGTCTCAGCTAGATCCTGTACTCTAGGAGGGTGGACCAATGCATAGCCCAGTTGTCTTTTGAATAGCAGAGGGTTGTAGTTGATGCAACCCTTCACTCCTATCAGGGGTACATTGGGGAACTGCCCACAACTAGTAATGATGTCCCTGCCCTTAGTGCTCTGAGTGCACCACCTGATATCATCTGAGGTTAAAGCAACAAGCCTCCTAGCCCAATTCTTCTGCTGGTGAGGGTTCAAGAATACATCAGTCTTTGGCAAATGTTTGAGCATCCAGGTATGGAATAGGGGAGCACAGCATCTCACCAATCTTCCCCTTTGCTTTTCATTCCTTTGATGAACAGAGTAGTAGAAATCTCCCAGTAAAGTGGGCACTGGGTTCCTCAGAATGAAAAGATGGATTGCATTCTTGCTAATAAACTTAGGATCATCTGCAAATAATATAACCCCATATATGCTAAGGGCTAATAATGCACAGACTGCCTTCCACTCCCCCAAGGAGGCCTTCAGAATGGATTGAGAGGTCAAGAAATCCAAGTGTAGACCAGAGATTCCAGCCTTTGCTGTCATGTTCTGCCCAATCAGAACCGGTTCCAGATACAATGCCTTTGCCACCTCTTCATTACTAGGAAAATCCATCTCAGGGTTGAAAGGGACTCCACCCCTGATAGGTACACCAATCAGTGATGAATACTCTTCCAACAAGGGTCCCAACTGAAAATTCTGGAAGGTGAAGCACCTCAGAGGGGGATCATAGAACTGCATGCAAGTATGAATCAAGCTCCTCTATGAAGGGTCCAAATCCATAACCACATCAAGGATTCCTCCATAATGTTCTCTGAATAGTGGTATATGGTCTGGGGTAATCAGGGCCTGGACCTTCCTGATGCCAGCTAGCCCAGGCTCAAAGAAATGATAGGAGATGTTGCTCTTCTTAGGTGCCATGTTGCTGAAGAAAAGCTGAAACTGATGCTGATGATGATGACTGATACTAGAAGATGGGCCACGGGCAGGCTGAGATTGGTGATGCAGATGACTGAAGCAGGTAGCTGATGAAAGTAGCTGAAGCAGATAGCTGGTGAAGATAGGTCTATGTAGATGAAGGGGTCAAAACCAAGCCAAAATATAATATGGATACCCTGAAAAACAAATAAGCAAATGTCAAATGATGTAATGATGATGTATGCAAATGATATGCAAGGGTTTGTGATCAAGCTGGATCTGATTAACTGCCTTGATATAGGTCCATGTATGTTCAAGAAGTCCAGATGGAGGTTCATAAGTCCAGTAACCAAGGTGGGGGACTCAAATAAAGAGTCACATATCCAGGGTTAAAAATCACAAGAACTGTTCCAAAATGGAGTACTCTTAGTCAAAACAAAGTAACAGGGTATGCTGAGGTCAAGGGTACCTGCAAACCTGTAAACAACCTAACCCCCTCACAGGTGATGTTCTAAAACAAGGATCCTCAGACTTGGATCAGTTATGAGAAGTGTAAACACTTCTAACCCGGAGGTACAGTGTTTACAATAACCATAAAAGATCCTCCTCTAATTCACCTCAGTTTCTGAAGGTCAATACTAAAGGTCATCCAGACTTAGCAGGCTTCCCAGATAGCCCTAGCACTACAGGAAATCTGTAGCACAGAGTTCTCAAGAAGAAACCCATATCTGAACCGTGTTTCATATTCCCGCACCAGACCGAAATGGAATGGGAAAGAACATGAACCACTCTAGCCTAGGTGTCACTCAGGTCCCAGGTATAGGACCTCAACTCTCAATAGAACACCCACCCCACCAAAGCAACAGAACCAGATCCAGCCAGAATAATATGACAGTATGATATATGTAAAGCTATAAAGAAAGCAGTAAAACAACTGTACATAAGGCAATAAATAAAACAAATATACAAACACAAATAGCACATAACACCCCAGTAAACACAAATCAAATAAGCGCTAGGAGGAACCCACAAAAAGAACCAGAAGCCCTGGTTACAGTATAAGGGTCCCCAGCAGAGTCGCCAAGCTGTCGCTCCCGATAAATGAGAATGACTCGGATAAGGGTACAGACGCGAACGGTCGGCGAAAAGGAGGATGTGAGAACACACAGGAGTGAACTCACAGGGAATGAATAGAGTCACCAGCTAGGCATTTTTATCCCGAAGGAAGGTAATGCTGCATAAACCTAAGAAAAGATATGGACAAGACGGTTGCGAACCAGAGAGACTGAGAAAGGGGGTTGGTTACAACCTGGGAAGGTATTAGCACCCAGATTGTCCGTCGTACTCGACGGGATCCACGCTTAAAAGATTTGTGTTTTAAAGGGGTAGTGTCAGTGCAATTTGTGTATAAAAGAGCTGGAAAAGGATGTACGGGTGTCAGTGTAAAAGAAAGTGATGTGTGATATGTACAGTGTCAGTGTAAGAACAAAGATGAAATGCTCATGACTATGAGGATAAGAAAATAATGCTGGAAAGAGGGGGAATATACAGAGACTTTTGTTCGATAACTGTTAAGTTATGCCTACGTATCCTCTCGTGCAATGAGGAAGTCAGAACACCGTAGTTCGACCCAAAGAGACTGAAAGGAAAAAATTGACTTGTGAACTACTTACTTGTCTATGCTCAAGTGTATGACCTGTCTGGCTCAGGTGCAAATTGTCTTGCATTAGACGGAAGAAGCAAGTTCTCGTTTATGAGTGAATGAGATGAGAAAAGAATCCCTTGCTTCAAACCAACTCCAATGACCCTCCTCAAGTGTTTGTGATACTTAGTTGGAGTTTATATGGCCCAAAAATGAAAATGGCAGAAGTTCAGTTTGTGAAGTATGGAAATCGTATTTTTGATTGTGAAGGTTTTAGGGCCAAATGAAGGGTGGGAAATGATCAGTGGATCATGGTGAGTTGAACGGTGAAAGAAGTTTGAAGGTTTTATGCTTGTGGAGTCAGTTTCGAAAGAAAATGCAAGAGGGATGATTTTTGTGAACTTGTGAATGCTGAAGTCTTAGGTTGTGTTCTTGTGTGTTATGGCTTGCATAAAGTCCACATATCAAGTTGTGATAGGTCTGTGGAGTTGGTGTGGGCTATGCTGATTGGTATGAGGTGATTTGCAAAAAGTCAAGCAAGTTGTACTTGGAGGTATGGGCAAGTGGCAGGCTGAGATAGGGATATGGCTTGGCTCAGCTGAGTTTAGGGAGAACCATGGAACTTGATTTGAGATGATTCAGCAAGTTGCATAAAGTTTATGATATGTTTTGCAATTTTCACAAGGTTTGGCCCCTTTGGAAATTCATGAAGTTCAAAGCATCAAAATGCATAATTCTTGGGCCAATTCTGATTTTTAGAAGTCACATGATCGTGTTGTAATGAGTTTGTGCACATTTGAAGCCTTTAGAACACTTGATCAAGTCATTTTGCAAAATGCCTCTTTGGTAGAAAACTTCAAATTTTGTGATTTTAGCCAACTTTGACAAGCCATAACTTTTGATCCAAAATGAGTTAGGTCAAGTTCTTGTACTTTTTGAAAAGGGAATGATCCATTCTACAACTTTCATGACCAAAGTTTTTCCATTTGAAGCATTTTTGAATCAAAAAGCAAGGGTTGAAAAAGTTTCCCAAAATGGCAATTTTCATTAAAAGTCAACTTTCCCAAAAAGTCAACTTTGCAAAAGACTTGAAATTCTTCAATTTTGTGAACTTACAACTTCTTCTATGATCAAATAAAGATCATACATAATCAAAATGATGAATAACACCCTTTGGTTGGGTCTTTGGGGGCCTCAGATGCCCTGATTTTGCATTGACTTGCCTAGAAAGTCAACTCTTGATCTGATGACTTCCCCATGGAATTTCTTCATGAAAATTGATATTCATACTCCCTATACCATATAGAGACCAATAGAAACAAGAATGACCAAAACAATTGGAGTTATGGCCTCTGAAACCAAAACCCTAATTCTAGGTCATCTGTGCAATCAAACCTGGCTCTGCTTCCATGCCATTTTCAGTTCTTGTGATTTTTTGACATTCTTAACTTTGAGAGGATATAATATGATGCTTGAACATACATGGACCCCTTTGAAGTGATGGATGACCCTTGGAGTGGCTCAAGAAGCTCTTGGATTGCTCAGATCACAAACCCTAGGTGCAGATGACTTAGGATCAATGCAGTGAATCAAAAATGTGGTATGAGATGCTATGATTGAGTTTATGCATATGAAATGATCACAAGCCATGGTGTGAATGGGTGAGGGAAAATTTGGGGTGTTTACAAGTGGTTCTAAATGAAAAAGCAAGGATTGGCATATTTGGAAAAACATACTGAATGAGCCGAATCAAATTCATCAATGAGCCGACTCATTCAGTGTTAAATTGATGACAAACGCACGAGTCCAAACACGCTGCTTGATGCATCACTTTTGGTCGACTCATGTGTGTGGATGAGTCGACTCAAAACCCTTCATGAGCCGACTCATTCAATTGTAAATTGGTGGCAAACGCACGGGTCCAAACAGGCTGCCTGGTGCATCACTTTTGGTCGACTCATGTGTGAGGATGAGCCGACTCAAAACCCTTCATGAGTCGACTCATCAAGAAGTGTTTTCTTCTCATTTTCCACGGGTCTCAACAAGCCGTCTCTCTATTTATTATGGTTGACTCATCTGTTAGTTTGAGCTGGCTCATTTAATGATTTGAGTCGGCTCATTACTGTGCTGACTCACTTTTTCATTTAATTTTTCCCTCTCTTATGTTTATTTTTCTAACCAATATAAATAGTTTTTTTATTTCTTTTGAGAAGGTTTAACAAGGAAAGTGAAATATATACACATAACTCTCTTCATCTTCTTCATTCTTGCATCAATTAAACAATCACATACAACAATCTTTATTTGATCTTGGTGTTCGTTTCAAAGATAACGTTCAATCGTGAATCAGAATTTCAGATTGGGTTTAGAGTGTGTGGGTTTTCCTTAGAAAAATCCGAAGGGTTTTATCCTCCAAGATCATTGAAGATTTGGGGGTTTTGCACACATTGATAATTCGTAGATTCAGCCGAGTGAAGAAGATTGAAGATCAAGTGGATCGTTCTCTTATATCACGGTAGACAGAGGATTGCGAAGGTCTTTGTGGGTTCACAAGTGTGGGAGAAACTCAGCCGTGCTCAAAGTTTGGAGAATCGTGTATTCTTGCAATAAGGGAGCAATTAACCGGAGGCTTTCTTGACACGCGTGGAAGACTTGATTCTACTTTGAATCAAGGGACAAGAAGAAGATTTGACAGCACATTCAACATGGTTTGGTTTGTTGGTTCATTCATTTCTCTTCTTGTAAAACAATTGCGATTTAATAAAATTACCCAATTCAATTTCGAATTGGGGGCAGAGTACTTCGAGCGAGGACGACGAAGGAACTGCCTCAACAAATTCCTTGTGTTATTTTCATTTCTCGCATTATACTTTTATTCATATTGATATTGTGTTCTTGAAAATTCTAGTGTATCAAATTAGTGCATTCAAAGTGTTTGATAAATTGTTTCACTCAAAAGTGATAACTAGAGTGGGTAAAATTCTGCACTATTTGATACAACAAAATTGTCTTTGGTGAGTGCACTCCAAGTGTTTGGTAAAAAGCCCAGTCACGCAAAATCAATATCTTAGTGCTTGATTTCTTCTCCAATCATTGTTAAGAATAGTTTTATCAAGTGCTGAATAATCAAGTGAATCATTTGTGAAATATTAATTCTTCTAGTCATCATTTCATTCCAATTGGGTTTTACGCATATCCGAACTCCGGCGACTTCTAATTTGAACTAGACGATTTTCCAGGAAACTTCCGCAATTCTCTTTCAACTTAATTTTGAAAAGCTAATTTTAAAAAGGGATCTATTCAACCCCCCTTCTAGTTCCGTGTTATCGTCTAACAAGTGGTATCAAGAGCACCGGTTCATCCAGTGCTTCGCATACAACTTATTGGAAAATGGACAACGATCCAACGGGGGCGTACAATAGAGCTCCAGTTTTTACCAGAGAAAACTATAGTCACTAGAAAGATTGTATGCGCATCCATATCAACTATGTTGATAGAAAAATTTGGAAAGTTATTCAAGAAGGCCCTTTTCAAATAACCATGGCCGGACCAGATAATGTCCAAATTGAAAAACCGGAAGCACAATGGGATGATAATGATGAAAAGATATATAGCTATGATTGGAAAGCTCGAATAATACTCATAGATTCTTTGGGAGCGGATGAATATTTTTGAGTTTCTCATCACACATCGGCTAAAGCTATGTGGGAAGCCTTACAAGTTGCCCATGAAGGAACCGATGATGTTAAGCTTGCTCGAATTAATACTCTACAACAAGAGTTCGATCGTTTTCACATGAGACAAGGGGAAACCGTGTGTGAAATGGGAAAAATATTTTCTCACTTGACAAATCGATTAAATGCTCTTGATAAAACTACTCCTAATGATGTAGCAACTAACAAGATTTTGAGATGTCTTACTAGGGAATGGTTGCCAAAAGTTACGGCAATCAAAGAAGCCAATGATGTAAGAACTTTGGATCTAACTACTCAAATTGGAAAACTACAAGAGCACGAACAAGAGCTCTTAAACTTAAATGAGCATGAAGACAAAGAAAAGAAAGAAAAGATCGAGAAAAATAAAGATCATGAGAAGAAGAAGAATTCTATTGCATTAAAAGCTTCTTCCTCAAAATCCTCCACAAATAAAGATAGTGGGAGTGATACAAGTGATGATGAAGACGAATCAAATGAAGATATGGGCTTATTCGTAAGAAGATACAATCGGTATCTCAAAAAGAATGAGATTTATCATTCAGACAAGCATCTCATCAACTATCGAAGAAAATCTAATCCTTCCAAGCAAGAGTATGTTAAAAGTACTAAAGGCAAGGGATCTTGTTTCAACTGTGGAAAACCGGGACATTACAAACCGAATTTCCCTATGTTAAAGAAAGACAAGGAAAAAGACAAATATCAAAGAAAAGGCAACAAGGCTAGAAGAGCATATATTGCTTGGGAAAGCGATAGTGAGTCGTCTAGCAAATATACCTCAAGCGATGAGGAAGAGAGAGTAAATCTTTGCCTCATGGCTCATAAGAAAGGCAAGAAAGAGGTAAGACATGCTAAATATGATAATGCTGAAAAATTGTCTTATAATGATTTGCTTAGTACTTTTAATATTCTCAATCAAGAAGCTAAAGAAGCTTTCAAGCGCATTGCATCCGATAAAAGAATTTTTTCATATTTAGAGAAAAAGGTTTCGGATAGTGAAAATGCTATGAAAGATCTTAAGGAATCGATGGTAGAATCTATAGTAGAAGAAAAACGAGAATGGCACAACTTTCATAGTTGTGAAACATGTTGGATTTGGCAAAAGGAAGTCAAATCTCTTCAAGCCAAAATAGACAAGTTGTTACAACCAAAAATATACCTATGTTGCGAAGGATCAAAATAGTCAATGCAAATCTAAACCATTCTTGAAATGTCACTATTGTTGCAAGGAAGGTCATACAATTGCCAAATGTCGTTTTAGGAGATACTTGGTCCCTAAAGGCATTTGTCAATGGTTTCCTAAAAGCAACAAAACTTTCACTCACACTCTAGGACCAAATGAAAATTGGGTACCTTTCTCTATTGTCTAATCATATAGGTGGAGTGTCTTGAGACTATGGAGAAACGGTGGTTTCTTGATAGTGGATGCTCAAGACATATGACAGGTGATATTTCCTATTCTATGACTTTGTGGCTAAGAAGAAGGGCTTTGTTACCTATGGTGATAACAACAAGGGAGCTATACTCGGCAAAGGTAGTGTAGGTAATCCCTCTTCTACATCTATCTCTAATAACCTTTTAGTTGAGGGTCTTAAACATAACCTTGTTAGCATTAGTCAATTATGTGATAAGGGATATAATGTCTCATTCTCTAAAGAAGGATGTATAATTGAACAATAATGAAAACAAAGAGGATGTGTTTAAAGGCTTGAGGGTTAACAATGTTTATATGCTTGATTTGAATTGGATGACCTTGAGTGATCCTAAATGTCTTATTTCCAAAAATGAAGAGTCTTGGCTTTGGCATAGACGTTTAGCTCATATCAACTTTGACTTGCTAAATAAGGTTGTGTCCAAAAACTTAGTAGTCAGTTTTCCTAACATAAAGTTCACTAGAGATCATCTTTGTGATGCTTGCAAAATAGGAAAGCAAACTAAGATATCTTTTAAATCAAAAAATCTAGTCTCTACTTCTAGACCTCTTGAACTTCTACACATGGATCTTTTTGGTCCTTCTAGAATCAAAAGTATAGGAGGGAACTATTATGGTTTTGTCATTGTTGACGACTACTCTCGATTTTGTTGGACAATCTTCTTAGCTAGTAAAAGTGATACCTTTTCGACTTTTGAAACTTTTGCCAAATTATCTCAAAATAAACTTGCCACAAACATTGTAACTATTAGAAGTGACCATGGAGGTGAGTTTGAAAATCATCTCTTTGAAATTTTTTGTGAAAACCATGGCATTGATCATAACTTCTCCGCTCCTAGAATACACAACAAAATGGTGTTGTGGAACGTAAAAATCGTGTGTTGGAGGAATTAGGAAGAACTATGATTAATGATAGCGGTCTTCCTAAAGAAATTTGGGCCGATGCTATTAGCACCGCTTGCTATGTTTTGAATAGGATCATTATTCGACCTATTCTAAACAAAACGCCCTATGAACTATTAAAAGGAAGAAAGCCTAATGTTTCACATCTTCATGTTTTTGGTTGCAAATGTTTTGTGCTTAATAATGGAAAAGAAAATCTTGGTAAATTTGATTCAAAGGAGGATGGGGGCATCTTCCTTGGATACTATAATTCAAGCAAAGCATATAGAATATTCAATAAAAGGTTGCTTATAGTTGAAGAATCTGTACATGTATCTTTTGATGAAACTTATCCAAATGTTGTCGGAAAAGGTAGTGTTGTTATTGGTGCAGGTGCCTCTTCCAGTGAGATTGTTAAAGACATTGATATTTCTTGTGTTGAACCCTTTTCGGATGTTGTTAATAAGGAGCCGGTTGATGTGTCTAGTCTCAAAGATGAAGGTCAAGCATCCTTTCAAAATGATCTACCATTGAAATGGAAGACATCAAGAGATCATCCTATCGATAACATCATTGGAGATATCTTAAAGGGTGTCATTACTAGATCAAGACTAAATAACTTTTATTTTTATCATGCCTTCATATCTCAAATTGAGCCTAAGAATGCCAAAGAAGCCTTACTTGATGAAAATTGCTTCCTAGCCATGCAAGAGGAACTAAATCAATTTAAAAGAAATGAGGTTTGGGACCTTGTTCCACCTTCGCTAAATCATCGAGTAATTGGCACCAAATGGGTTTTTAGGACCAAATTGGATGAAAACGGCACTATCATTCGCAACAAGGCTCGTCTTATTGCTCAAGGGTATAACCAAGAGGAAGGCATGGACTATGAGGAAACTTATGCTCTTATTGCCCGCCTTGAAGCTATACGCCTTTTGCTTGCATTTTCTTGTTCACAAAACTTTAAACTATATCAAATGGATGTTAAGAGTGCCTTCCTTAACGGATATATAAATGAAGAGGTTTATGTGTGTCAACCTCCTGGATTTGAAATCTTTGAAAAACCAAATCATGTTTACAAACTAAAATGTGCTTTATATGGTCTTAAAAAAGCTCCTAGAGCTTGGTATGAGCGCCTAAGCAAATTTTTAATCAATCAAGGGTTTTCAAGAGGAAAGGTTGACACTACTCTCTTTATTAAACGTGAAGGAAAACATTATATATTAGTTCAAGTATATGTAGATGAGATTATTTTTAGATCTACTAACATGAAGTTGGTTAAAGAATTTTCAAGTTCTATGCAAGGTGAGTTTGAGATGAGTATGATGGGGGAGATAAATTTCTTCCTCGGACTTCAAATTAGACAACTTAAAGATGGAACCTTCATAAGTCAGACTAAATATTGCAATGAGTTTCTCAAGAGGTTTGATATGACAAACTCCAAGTCTATTGATACACCAATGCCTACGGCGGCAAGTCTTGATCGTGATGAAAAAGGTAAGGATGTAGATATAAAAAGGTATCGAGGTATGATCGGATCTCTTCTTTATTTTACCGCATCGCGTCCCGATATTATGTTTAGTGTATGTATGTGTGCTAGGTTTCAATCTTGCCCTAAGGAATCACATTTAAAATAAGTTAAATGCATACTTAGGTATCTTTGTGGTACGTCTAAGTTTGGTTTATGGTATCCTAAGGGTAGTGATTGTTCTTTGGTAGGTTTTTCTGACTCCGACTTTTCCGGTTGCAAAGTGGATAGGAAAAGCACTAGTGGAACTTGTCATTTCTTTTCAAACTCTCTTGTCAGTTGGCACAACAAAAAACAAGTTTCTGTTGCCTTATCAACTACAGAGGCGGAGTATATTGCAGCCGGAAATTGTTGTGCCCAAATCCTATGGCTAAAACAACAATTGCTCGACTTCAATATCTCTCTCAAACAAATTCCAATTTTGTGTGACAATACTAGTGCAATTAATCTTACCAAGAATCCTATTCTTCATTCACGCACTAAACATATTGAAATCAGGCATCATTTTCTTAGGGATCATGTAGAGAAAGGTGATGTGGTATTTGAGCATGTTGATAGTGTAAATCAACTAGCCGATATTTTTACAAAACCACTTGCTACCGATCCTTTCTTCTTTATCCGTAGGGAACTTGGTGTTCTTGACATCTCGGATAGATCTTAGTAATTAACCAAGCCGATGAAGGGGTTGAAGAAAACTATGAGTTACCTGAGTAGTTAGCCAGGTTGTTGAGGCAAGAAGAGAAAGTGATCACTCCTCTTCAGGAGGAGGTTGAAACAGTTAATCTTGGTACCGAAGAGGACTTGAAAGAAGTGAAGATTGGGGCCAGTCTGCAGGTTTCAGTGAAAGAACAACTCATTGATATGCTTCGAGAATACGTCGACGTCTTTGCTTGGTCCTATCAAGACATGCCGGGTCTGGATATAGATATTGTTATGCACAAGCTGCCTTTGAAAGAAGAATGTCCTCCAGTGAAGCAGAAGCTACACCGTACTCGTCCAGATATGGTCATGAAGATTAAGGAAGAAGTACAAAAACAGTGGGACGCCGGTTTCCTTGCTGTAACTAGTTACCCGCCGTGGGTCGCTAATATTGTACCTGTGCCTAAGAAGGATGGCAAAGTACGGATGTGTGTGGATTACCGGGATCTGAACAGAGCAAGCCCAAAGTATGACTTCCCATTACCTCACATTGATGTATTGGTCGACAACATAGCTCAGTTCTCGGTATTTTTCTTCATGGATGGTTTTTCAGGGTATAACCAGATCAGAATGTCACCCGAAGACATGGAGAAAACAACCTTCATTACACCTTGGGGCACATTTTGTTATAAGGTAATACCGTTTGGACTGAAGAATGCCGGTGCTACTTATCAATGGGCTATGGTAACATTATTCCACGACATGATCCATAAAGAAATTGAATGTTACGTGGATGACATGATTGCCAAGTCCCTTACTAAAGAACACCATCTGGTAAATCTGCTGAAGTTGTTCAAGCGTCTGAGAAAGTATCAGCTGAAGCTAAACCCCAACAAATGCACATTCGGGGTGCGTTCCGGTAAGTTGTTGGGATTTATTGTAAGTGAAAAGGGAATTGAAGTTGATCCTGACAAAGTCAAAGCCATTCAGGAGATGCTTGCGCCTAGGACTAAAAAGAAGTTTGGGGGTTCTTAGGTAGATTGAACTACATATCAAGGTTCATATCTCATCTCACTACAACCTGTGAGCCCCTGTTCAAATTGTTAAGAAAGGAACAGACAGTCAGGTGGAACGAAGATTGTCAGAAGGCTTTTGACAAAATCAAGGAGTATCTGCAAGAACCTCCGATTTTTATGCCTCCAGTTGAAGGAAGACCTCTAATAATGTACCTAACAGTATTAGAGGAGTCAATGGGGTGTGTGTTGGGCCAACATGACGAGTCTGGTCGAAAAGAGCATGCAATATACTACCTAAGAAAAAAGTTTACCGACTGTGAACATTATTCACTGCTTGAGAAAACTTGATGTACTTTAGCGTGGGCTGCTCGCCGACTAAGATAATATATGTTGACTCACACTACTTTGTTGATCTCAAAAATGGACCCTGTCAAGTACATATTTGAGAAGCCAGCACTTACCGGAAGGGTTGCAAGATGGCAAATGATTCTGACAGAATATGACATTCAGTACACATCTCAAAAGACCATCAAGGGCAGTGTACTATCTGACTATCTAGCTGAGCAACCCATTGATGATTACCAACCAATGAGATTTGAATTCCCTGATGAAGACATCATGTACCTAAAAGCAAAAGATCATGAAGAGCCTGTTCACACTGAAGGGCCTGACCCAGAAGAAGAATGGACAATGATGTTTGATGGGGCTGTTAATATGAATGGTCGTGGAGTTGGTGCAATGCTCCTTACACCTAAAGGAGTTCATATGCCTTTCTCGGCAAAACTCACCTTTGCATGCACTAACAACGAAGCTGAATACGAAGCCTGTATCATGGGTCTTGAGGAAGCCATCGACCTCAGGATCAAGACTTTAACTGTATTCGGAGATTCAGCTTTGGTAATCAATCAGACCAACGACAAATGGTACACTCACCAAGAGCATCTGATTCCATACCGTGACTATACGAGGAGATTATTGACTTTCTTCACAACAATCAAACTTGAGTATATCCCTCGAGACGAAAATCAGTTCGCAGATGCTTTAGCTACCATTTCCTCCATGATCAAGGTTCAAACTGCCAATTATGTGCCTCAGATTTCGGTATCCAAACTAGACCGACCAGCGTACGTATTCTCCGTGGACATTGCTAAAGATGACAAGCCTTGGTTCCATGACATCAAATGCTTCTTAGAGGATCAGACGTACCCACCTAGGGCATCATCCAATGATAAGAAGACATTAAGAAGGCTGACTGGTAGTTTCTTCCTTAATGCGGATAGTTCATTATACAAGCGAAACTTTGACATGGTACTACTCATATGTGTTGATAAGAGAGAAGCAGACTTGCGGATGCACAAGGTGCATGAATGATCTTTCGGTACCCATGCAGGAGGGCTTGCAATGGCTAAGAAATTATTGCGATCGGGTTACTACTGGATCACAATGGATGCAGACTGTTGTGCCTATGCCAGAAAATGCCACAAATGCCAGATCTACGCAGATAAAGTGCATGTGCCTCCAAATCCTTTGAACGTGATGTCCTCACATTGGCCCTTTGCCATGTGGGGCATTGACATGATTGGAAAGATTGAACCGACTACTTCAAATGGTCACAGATTCATCCTGGTGGCCATTGATTACTTCACCAAGTGGGTTGAAGCAGCTTCGTATGCAAACGTCACCAGACAAGTGGTAGCCAGATTTCTGAAAAGAGATATCATTTGTCGATACGGAGTTCCCGAGCGAATCATTACTAACAATGGTTCCAATTTGAACAACAAAATGATGGCAGAACTGTGTCGGGACTTCAAAATCCAACATCACAATTCTTCTCCTTACAGGCCAAAGATGAATGGCGCTGTTGAGGCGGCTAACAAAAACATCAAGAAGATTGTGCAAAAGATGGTGGTTACTTACAAAGATTGGCATGAGATGTTACCATTTTCCTTGCATGGCTATCGCACTTCAATCAGAACATCTACTTGGGCAACATCTTATCAGCTTGTATACGGTATGGAGGCAGTCCTACCTGTTGAAGTAGAGCTACCCTCCTTACAGGTAATGATGGATGTAAAGATGAGTGAAGCAGAATGGGTCCGATCTCGGTACAATCAATTGAATCTGATCGAAGAAAAGAGGTTAGCTGCATTTTGCCATGGGCAGTTGTATCAGAAAAGGATGAAGAAAGCATTCGGTCAGAAAGTCAGGCTTCGGGAATACCAAGTAGAAGATCTTGTGCTGAAAAGACTCCTTCCTCCTCATACAGACCACAAGGGTAAGTGGACCCCAAATTACGATGGTCCGTTCATAGTAAAGAAGGTTTTCTCTGGTGGAGCACTGATGCTCACTACTATAGATGGTGAAGATTTCTTATCCCCTGTGAATTCAGATGCAGTTAAAAAATACTTCGCATAAAATGACCCGCTGGACATAAAAACAGAATGTAAGTCCAGGAAAAAATAAGGCATCCCGGCGAGTCAAAAACAAAATAAAAGACTCGGGCAAAAATAAGGGAAAAAAATGGGCATCCCGGTGGATTGAAAACCCGAAAGGGCGATCCATGCAAAATAAGGGAATATGCGAACGACTGCATTCTGAATTCTTCTGTATCATTCACAACACGACAAGCTTCGAAAAGATAAAGCATTAGTCAGAATCAACCTTCTTCAGAAAGCAAGATAAGAAGAGTGTCAAGGTCATATGGGTCATAGCAAAGAAAGCTCACCGGAGCATCGTCAACATTGCCAACACTTTTACCTTTTCAATTTGTAACAATCTCCTCATTCCAGGGGATCTGTTTCTTTGACTGTATCTGCCAATTCAGGGCACCCAGATTAATAAAATCAGAGTTTTCAGTCACACCTCGTTTTATACATTTTTGTTTCGTTTGCAAAATGTCCAATATTCATGATACAATACTTGCATAAAACAAATGAGCCATCTTTGATAAATGCATGCAGGAATTAAATTTACTTTCAGGAAAGCCTAACTCCTATGACGGAATCCGGTAAGGGATACCTCGAGATACTTGTGCGTTTCATTTGTCTTAACAGGTTGCAGATATTCAATACACATCATGGGGCATGGCGAGCATTGAATCCCCAACATGCTATTTCCAGGAGTTACCGCCTCCCCAAGCAGTATCTGAAATGCTTTCCCCCCAGCAAGGTTGCCAAAACCTCCTCATCCCCAGCATAAGTCTATTCAACAGGAGCTTCCCCAGCCGGGATCCCCACAGAGTGCTCTAGGAAGATCGTTCAGTGATCTTTCTTTCCCCAAACAGAGTGCCAGGTCTCTCAAAGATAAAAGAATTATCTCCCCGCAGAAGTTCCAGCCTCTCCCAAAAGATCAATGCCTGAGACTCTCACACAACAAAGTGATGAAAGCTTCCATCTCCCCAGCTGGGTTTCTCCTTATAGGATAGGTCGACCAATAATCCTTTTCCCCAAGCAGAGTTATATATCCTAACAGATCTACCAATGGTTTTCCCTAGCTGGGGTACCCTTCCAAGCGGATCAGCCAGAGATCCAATCTTCAGCAGGATCCGAATCCCGAATCGGTTTCTTTTTGCATAATCATAGCATTCACATCATTTTCCCCCACAGAGCGTAGCATTCCATCTAATACGGAGCATTACGGAAAAAATAAAACATTTGCATAATCACAAGCCAGGTTCGAGCCAGTCACCTGCAAATACCATCAATATCTCATCAACAATATATAAAGCTCACATCCCCTGCAAATAAAAGCCAAAGCGTCCCCTTTTGCACTCTCCAACATAAATGCATGTTTATACATACTCTTTCGACACCCGTCCGTGTCATATTATCCCCCCGCGGATATAAGCAAAAATATCCTCTTTGCATCCAGAAACCTATACATACCCTTTTAACACTCGTCTGTGTCACCTTTCCCCAGCATGGTTGCCAAATCACTTGGTGCAAACAAAACACTTGTTCATAACACACTCTTTTCGACACTCGTCTGTGTCATCCTGTCCCCACAGGTCGCCGAAACACCTTTTACACTCTCATATACAAATGTTTGTTCATAACTTATACACTTTCTCTTCTGGCACTCGTCCGTGTCACCTTTCCCCAACAAGTTGAACACTCGTCTGTGTCTTGCTCATACTTCACAATATTCACTCATACTTATACAGATACTCATCCGTATCTTGTGTATATATTCATTCCACACAGATTCGACACTCGTCCGTGTTCTTTGTTAACTAGTTGGTACTCGTCCGTACCATCATCTCTGAACATGCGTCAGCGTTTGTTTCTACCGATACTCGTCCGTATCATGGTCCTAAGGATGCTCGTCCGCATCTTTAATCTATATACATCGTCAAACACTTATACCTTTTTGAGCATAAACACTCGTCCGTGTTTACCATTCCCCAGCAGAACAACTTTTCTTCTATCCGACATTCGTCCTATGTCGGGATACTTTCGGCAGCCGTCCCCTGCCAGGTGATCGTCCCTCACCTTTGGATGACCGTACCTCATCCTTTCCTCCAGAGGAGTCTCCATTATTGGAACCATTTTGTATCTGATATTCGTCCTATGTCGCGATAAAGAGCAGCCGTCCCCTGCTAGGTGATCGTCCTTAACCTCTTGATGATCGTCCTTCATCATTTTTTATCCGATGGTCGTCCCCATCGTTGATTTTGTTATCCGACATTTGTCCTATATCGAGATAAACCCCGAGAGCAGCCGTACCCTGCTAGGTGATCGTCCTTCACCTCTTGATGATCGTCCATCATCATGCTTATCCGATGGCCATCCCCATCATCGACCTTTTCTATCCGACATTCGTCCTATGTCGCGATAAAGAGCAACCGTCCCCTGCTAGGTGATCATCCTTCACCTTTGGTGACTGTCCCTCATCATTATTTCATTTATTCTTTGACTCGATGGCCGTCCCCATCGTGGTTTACTTTATTTTCCGAGCTTGATGGCCGTCCCCGTCATGATCTCTTTATTTCCCCAGCTTGTCGACCGTCCCCGTCATTGCTTTATCCCCAGCAGTCGTCCTCCGCTCGATGGTCGTCCTCCATCACCTGCATTTAATAATCATATTATACTACCTTTTACAATTTATATCCCTTTTCTTCTTCTCCCCAGTGAGTGAAAATTTCGGATTGTCTTTGGTATTCAACCACAAGTTATCTTGTTTGTCTGTTAAGCCAGGCGCTTACATCCTGCACAACTAACTCATGCTTGAATAGGGGCAGCTGTAAACACCCCAAATTTTCCTTCACTAATTACACACCATGGCTTGTGATCTTTCATAAACATAGGCATACCATCTCATATTGCATATTTGTTTCATCTGCATAGTTCAAGTTCATCTGCATCTAGGGTTTGTGATTTGAGTAATCCAAGGATCCATCTGAGCCACTCCAAAGTCCTCCAAGTGTTCCAAGAGGGTCCATGTGTATTCTGTCATCATATTATATCCCTCAAAGTTCAAAGAAGTCAAGAAATCACAAGAACTGGCAAGGCATGGAAGCAGAGCTAGGGTTTTCACTACACAGGTGACCAAAATTAGGGTTTTGGTTTCAAAGGCCTTAACTCCAAATTTTTTTGGCCATTATTGTTTCTAATGTTCTTAAGATGTTATAAGGATCATATGTACCAAGTTTGATGAAGAAATTCATTGTGGAAGGTAACTTCTTGAGCAAGTCAGAGCAAAATCAGGGCATCTGAGGCCCCCAACAATGGAACCAAAGGGGTATTTTCATCAAATTGAAGTTATATGATCTTTATTTGATCATTTAAGTGCTTGGAAGTTCAAAAAATTGAAGAAAATTGAGCTAAACGAAAAGTTGCCAAAAATGGAAATGACTTGTAATGGAAACTTTCCATTTTGGGAAAGTTTTTCAACCTCTTATTTCTCAACCAAAAATGCTTCAAATGAAAAATTGTTGGTGATGAAAGTTGTAAATTGGATCATTCCCTTTTCAAAAAGTACAAGAACATGTTCTAATTCATTATGGAACTCAAGTTATGATCCTTCAAAGTTGGCAAAAATCCTATAATTTTCAAGAATACACCAAAGAGGGATTTTTGCAAAATCACTTGCCAAGCCATTTCATGACCTCTAATGCATATCTAAACATCATATCATCATAGTGCAACTCATTTTGATCAAAATTGGCCCAAGAATCATTCACTTTCATGCCTTGAACTTCAAGAAATTCCAAAAGGGCCAAAGTTCTTCAAATTTGCAAAATGGCATGAATCTTCTCATACACTTGCATCAGCACCCCAAATCAGTTTCTATGGACCTCCTTGATCTATGCTGAACCAAGACATGCCCTTGAACAACTCCTGCCATAGCCCATACCTCAAGTACACACAAATTGACTTTTTTTGCAACTTGCCCATACCAATCACCACAGGCCACCACCCACTCTCTGGCCAATAGAGACATGTTATGTGGACCAAAAGCAAGCCATTTCACAGAACCCTGGAGCTCAGAACCATACACAAGCCAAGTTTCACAAAATCACCCTCAACCTTCATCTCTTCGAAACACACTGCACAAGCATCAAACCTAAAATATTTTTCCACCATTCATCTCAAAATGACTCAAGGATCATAAACCACCCATTGCCAAGCCCTAAAAGTCAGCCAAACACAAACACGATTTTGGACCAACTGAGTTGCTATTTATCAAACCAAGCCATATAAACTCTTGCAAAGCTTCTCAACATCATCAAGGGACTCTTGGGGTAGGATTGCACAAAATAGGAGGCCAGATAGCTCAGATTGCAAAGCTCCAGCTCAGGTATACCTCATGAACATTTTTTTTCCAGAAATGCTATTTTAAGTTCCTAGATTGTTCTTTGTGTCTCTCTGATCATGTGATGTGTTTAGTTTTAAAAATGGTGGAGTATTAAGCTTGTATCGTGCCTCTGAAACTCTTTCAGTTTTGATGTTTTGAATTGTATCTTGAGTTTGAGCCATTAGAAATTTGTTTTGAGGTTAGATTCGTGCTTAGGAAGGTGTGGAGAGTTGATCCGGAGCTTTAGAGCCCCTGAAATGGCCTAGGGAAGAAGTTGGTTTTGGGGTCTCGCCGGAGAAGACGACCGGAACCACTGTTCCGGTCGTCTGAAGGTGATTAGGGTTAGCCCAGTTTGAATGTGGAGCGTTAGATCATGTTTCTCGCGTGCTTTGGATGGCTAGGATGAGTCCAATTAACCCTAATCTTAATTAATTAGGTTAATTAATTATGTTTAATTTTAAAATAGCCTGTTTGAATCTGGGCCCTTAGATCTGGCGCCAGTCAATTCCCTCCATTTTGTTTTAAACCTCAGCCACAGGATGCGCATACTTTTCATTTAATTTGATTTTTATTTCATTTTTATTCATTTTTCTTGCATATTTATTTTAAAATACCTAGAAAAATCACAAAAATCTCATTTTTTGCATTTCAGTCCCAAATATTTTTCTTCATCCAAAAATATTTTTATTTTTATATTTTGCATAAAAATTGTATTTTTATAATATTTAAATGTTTATTTTAATTAATTTATTGAATTTAATTAATTAAAATACCATTTAAGTTTCTAAAAATCACCAAAAAAATCATGAATCATCCCTTTGCATTTAGAAACATTTTCCAACTCTTCATACAAATTTCTTTTTAGGTTTGATGATCATTTGAGAATTTTGTTTGAATTAAGGGTCATTTAAATCCTATTTTTGAACCCTAACTTAGAAAAATCTTTTCTGCCTAACCAAGAAGAGTTTGAAGATGATTATTTTTGCATTGTTTTGTGAATATCATGTAGTTTCTAAGATATTTTTGGCATGAATTTATCTTTCACTTTCAATTTGTTTAGCAGTTTTCATTGAAGATCACCCAAAAAACCCTAGAAACTTAGGAAATTCTTAACTCCTTCTAGGTTTAGCTTCTGACCTCTCCCTTTGGATGGTAACCTAACATAGGTTTAGGGTTTGTTTGAGTGTGGTTTCAAATTTTTATCATGTCATTTTCTTCTGTCTTTACCATATGCATCTCATATTGCCTTAAAACCCTAATTTTGCATCTTCATTTGCATTCATCTTGCATATGCATCCATACATGAACTTGCCATGACATTTCATGCATTCACATGTCATCTTAGACATCTTAGGACATGTTAGAATCATTATTGATAATTTCTTCATTCATTTTCCATGATTTGCATTCATTTCCTTTCATTAACTTTCATGAACTTTCAAACTTCAAAGCATGCTTCCATTTGCATCTCATCTTTGTATGACCATTCATTGCACTTGGTAGGCCTTTGCATCATGTCATAACATCATTTGCATCATGTGTATGCTTATGGTTTTGGTTTTTACCTTTTCATATGCATCATTCCATCTCACTTCTTTCCTTATGCATATTGTGCTAACATTTTCAGGTGGTAAGTTAATTTGAGAAGTGAATTTGCCTTCACTTCTCATTTCTCTTCATCTTCTCCATATGCATCTTTGCTGTATTTTCAATTGTCTTTGAGTGGGCTTGCTCATTCATGTTTATCTCTCACTTTATTTCTCTAAGTTACTTATCTTCTTCAATGAAGTAAGTAACTTATTTCTTCTGCTTCTTCCTCCTTTCCTCTGCTTCTTCCATTAGTGGCTTCCTTTGAGATCCTTCTCAAGCCTTACAAACCATAGGAACATCCAAGCATGATAATAATTAGGGTTGTGATTAGTCCCCCTTAGTTTTTACCTTTGAGTCTTCTTTGTGTCTCTCTTCTCATCTCATCATTAGAGACTAAACCTTTAAGGCTTTAGGACTTTGGAATTAGGGTTATGCATGCATCCTTCTCTTAGGATGGAGTGTATAACTTTAATACTAAGTGTTAAACCCTTAATTTGTTTAAACCTCTTAATTAATCCACTTAATAATCACTAAGACATTAACTTTTAACTTGGGCCTTACATTAGGGTTCTAATTCTTCCTTTATGGTTAAGAAGGACTAACCCTAGTGTTTAATGGACAAGTCCCCCTCAAGTTGTCTTACCAATCATAAAACTCACTTCTTAATCTCACCTTTAATTAAAATCCACTTTTAATAAAGGCTTGTCATCTAATGACTTTAATCCCTAATCATGGATTAAGTTGAGGTATCTTCCTCAGCTTAAGTGTGCTCATCTATTATCCTTCTATTAGGATGGTGTAATGAGTTCAATAATCCTTGATTATGGCCTAAACTCATTACTTAACACTAAACAAAAACCCAAAAAAAAATCTAAATAATTACAAGTAGGTTAATGATCTTAATCCTACATCATCATGGCAATTAAGTTGAGATGCTTATCTCATACTTAAGTAGGCTCATTATCCCTAATCATGGAGGATATAATGAGTTTTCAAGCCTTTGATTTAGGTTTAAGCTCATTAACTTATGAAAAACACCAAAAACAATAAAAGATTGAAAACACAAAAAACAAACAATAATCGTCTCCTTCGGGATTCTTTTCTCATCACACTCACTCATAACCGAGAACTTGCTTCTTCCGTCTAATGCAAGACAGTTAGCACTCGAGCCAGAAGAGTCATACACTTGAGCATAGACAAGCAAGCAGTTCATCAGTCAATTTATCTTTCAGTCTCTTTGAGTCGAAATACGGTGTTCTGACTTCCTCATTGCACGAGAGGATACGTAGGCATAACTTAACAGTTATCGAACAAAAGTCTCTGTGTCTTCCCCCTCTTTCAGCATTCTCTTTTAAGCCTCAGTTCCTGAGCATTCACCTTTTGCACTGACACTTGTATGTTTCTTTTCCAGCTTTTTCACACAGATAGCACATACACTACCCCTTTAAACACACTCTTGTAAGCGTGGATCCCGTCGAGTACGACGGACAATCTGGGTGCTAATACCTTCCTAGGTTGTAACCAACCCTCTTTCTCAGTTTCTCTGGTTCGCGACCGTCTTATCCATATCTTTTCTTAGGTTTATGCAACATTACCTTTCCTTTGGGATAAAAATGCCTAGCTGGCGACTCTATTCATCTTCATTTCATTTTCTCCTCTCGCCGACCGTTCACGCTTGTACCGGGATGCAAATCTTCGGGAGCGGCAATCTTCTACCCTTATTGACTTTTGTAAATGATCTTGGTCCCTTGTATGACATAAGGACACCTTGTGGAACTCTTACAATGTCACTTGGCCTCCTGCTTTGACTTGTAAATCTTCAAATCCCCAGTTGATTGATCATATGCCCTATGCTAGAACAAGAGAGAGTTATGCTTCATTTTTCTATGCTAGATGCCAATGATATGATATGCTTATGATGATTATGATGTGATCATGCTGATAAAAGAGAAGAGGGCAAATTTGGGGTGTTACACTCTCCAATAACAAAGATGCAGGGTTATACTGCTGCAATCATAACCAATACAATTCCAATTCCATTCAAGACTCGAAGCAATTTATCCAATTAGACTTAATCAATCTGACCATGATTACAATGCTCCATATAATTTCTCTTCACAAAATTCCATTCACTCAAGGTTTCTATTGACACAAGGTCTCCATCAGTAACAACGTAGTAACGCCACAGAACATACAATAACTAGTGAGTCACTGATACCAAACTCAAATTATCCTTAGCATACTTGTGGGTCTCCATAACACTTGACTATTTCATACAATATTCCACTTACTCACCTTTTTGGACCATACAAAACTTATCATTCAAATTCGCTTCTCTCGAGGGTCTTGTTCCTTAGACGATCCAATTTAAATGCTTAACTTCGGGACATTCATCTCTTACTCTTACCTAGAAGGTAACTTAAAATCCATCTCTTTGAGTGCGGCTCAACAACACACATCCGATATTACTCTTACGGGTTCCATAACTTGATGTTAAGAATTAACAATACTAAAACTGACCAATTGTTTATCTCTTATCCACACAATAATTCCAATACCAAAACATTTCCGGAAAGATCAACACTTCATGATCCTTGTATAGCTTCGTAACTTAATTCCTCAATAGTCGCAACGACGATACACCTAATATCCGGATCATTTACCGTCTACCAAAACATGCTCAAAGGAAAATCCAACACTTCATTCTCTGACACTCCGAATGGAAGCCAAAACAAACTTGCGGTTCAGAAAGTAAGATTCTCTAATATTCTCCACAAAATTCAGGTGTAAATCAATTACCTATATAAGGATAAACAGTCGAACACAACTAAACTCGTTCCTCTTGTTAACAAGCAATCCAACTCAAAATTACCAATCTAGTCCACACTGACTTGCAATAAGACTTTCACTCGTGGTTTCTAAACAGGTGCAACAATCACCTACTGTTCACAACTCAAGGTAACACAAAACGGGGTATAACACGCAACTTACATACTCCAACAAGAGACAAATTAGAACTACCATTCTGTTACAGTTACAACACAAAAACTCAACGGAATGGCTCGATTCCACTCGTACAACGACGCTAGCAGGGAGCGACAAAGACATCATCAAAGGGTTTTCGCTACAAGTTAAAACTTGGTCCGTCCATAAGCGAAACCAACACATAACCTCTATCGGGTAGAACAAAATGATGAACATCTCATCTCTAGTATACAACCTATCCTCTCCCTCTAAATTCCTCGGTGAGAGTTAGTATCAACAACAACATTCTTAATCTCACAAGGGGCATATTCCAAATACTTTGATTATTCACAAACACATGAGTTCCCTTACACTTAAAAACTGAGGTAATGCACTCCTCTGAAGAACCTTACTGTCTCTGCTTACCTATTAATTGGAGTTCCCTTATCCTCTACTAACAATTGCATAGGATGTTTCCACAGCTTCCTATCGGTACCAAGAATGCTTCAATCAGGCACTTCAGTCAAAATGTAAGAATCTCAAAAAAACAAGTTTCCAAAACATAACAACGATAACCGGACGCTACCACGAGGGTAACCGATTACTCCATACAAATCTTAACTTTCGGTAGCCAAAAGAGATTTAGAAACACAATTTTG
The DNA here is from genome assembly GCA_963966055.1 of Lathyrus aphaca. Classification (NCBI taxonomy): domain Eukaryota; kingdom Viridiplantae; phylum Streptophyta; class Magnoliopsida; order Fabales; family Fabaceae; genus Lathyrus; species Lathyrus aphaca. The sequence goes on along the minus strand of OZ014519.1, from coordinate 194,623,121 downwards.
TAACCGGGTACTACCCAGAGGGTAATCCAATTACTCAAACACGGAAGCACACTTCTGGTCTTTATTGCTACCTAAACCTCCAAAGCTCATCCCAATCACGTCCAATCACGTCCAACAGTTACAACCATACCAATAGACGATTCCACACATATAGCAACCACACTACCAGAGTCCTAATGGGCGAACTATTATTGCTTACACTTCCTTAGTTTTTGTTTCAATAACAACTTAACAATTCCATAGTACATTTGTCCAAGAATACATTCCGATATCACTTTCTCATAATGCACTGTTATAATGTTTCCATACTTTGTTCAATTTACGCTCTACGGAAATACTCTCATACCCCAACATAATCCATCTTGATAGAGTTCTCTCAAATCTAAGGTGCTTACTCTAACACTTAACACAACTTCATCTAGTCCATCCTAATTATACCTCAATTTACTAAGTAAAGTTTGTTCTTTCTTTGACACTACATCTTATACTATTCCTTGGGTAACTCAACATTTCCGAATTGATCTCTTACAAAATATCACAACCGGATGTATTAATCTAAACTTTATATCCTCTATCATAATCAAAAATACAACAACGACCTTCTACTCTTCGTTCGGGGTATACTTGTCTCACTTGAAACATGTAATCACATCCTTGTGTTTCTCTTCACGTTTCACCACAACTTTAGGTTCCCATAAGTAAACAACCATTCTTTACTTGTAACTTCTATCCATCCGTAAGGTATTATCCAAATACATTCCTTGAAGTACTCTCGTTCATCTATGATGCCACCACGATCTTAGAACCAAAATACTAACAATTAACTCATTCCCGAACCTATGTCACAGGCTCCACAAAACATCCTCTCTTTTTGTGGAATGAGATTTCTCAACACTCTTGTCTATACCAGTGACCAATACTGATCCACCAATGAATTTAAATATTCCTTGATACACTGACCACTCATCCTATAGACATCTGTACCCTTCATATTCTATCCATTCTAAAGGATTTCTCGAACAACACACTATTTCGCAACTCCATGTTGCAGGAAGTACAACTCTTAAGAAGACTCCAACTGAGCTGAACAAAGCTCCTTCTTCTAATTATTGGCTTGAGCCCACTCTCACAACAAAAGTTACGACAACACTTCGAAGTCCTCATGGTCGCACAACCAAGATTCTACCTATCACATACATAGCATTAGGTTGATCACGCCCAATACTACATAATATGATGTTAAGAGCCATGCCGGCAAGACACACTTAAGAGGCAGGAAAGATTTACTTATGATGTTTCAAGGCTAGGTCGAGGATACGACTTGCTCTGATACCAACTGTAACGCCCATATAATATATATCTAGAATAATATCATACAAGTGTTAATTTTTGGTACTGACACCATCATAAGATGCCTAATAGCATAATTCACATTCTTGACCAATTCTAAAACAATACTAAAATGGCACAAGACATGTAAATTATACTAAAACAAAAATACTAAGATCAATACAATATCCATTATTGTACAAAGATACAGAAATACACAGCAAAAGACTAAAACTATGCTTCACTTGAAACATCCCGAGCATAGCTCCACTTGTAAATCAAACCTGCAAAAGAAACCTGAAAAGCAACAACAATAATGGGGTGAGATAAAAACATCTCAGTGGGTTCCCTATCTTAGAGTTCTCTCAACTCTAAGGGTTCAATTCTAAACAATACTCAAGTCGGGGAAAACCTAGAATTTGAGTTCACATGAAATTAGAGACATCAAAGTAACAAAACAGAGCACACACAAGGTGCTTAGAGGCATCTTTCCCCACCCAGCCATAGCCGTAGAAGACAAGCACGGGTCACTCGATCCTCAACGCGTAGATAACTTTCCCCGCCCAGCCACACAAGGACAAGCACGTGTCACTCATTATCTACATATAGATAACTTTTCCCGCCTAGCCACACAAGGACGAGCACGGGTCACTCATTATCTATCTAAAGTATTTTCCCCGCCCAGCCACACAAGGATGAGAACGGGTCACGTTACCTCGCCACAAAGTAACTTTCCTCGCCCAGCCACACAAGGACAAGCACGGGTCACTCGTTACTTATCCTAATGGATACTTTCCCCACCTAGCCACACAAGGACGAGCACGGGTCACGGTCATCCATTAAGGGATTCGAATCCACAAATTAATTATACCTCCCTGGATGTACCACCTCGTGGAACCTTGACACGAGCCAAATATAATTAAATTAGGATTAAAACGCGAGTTAAGCAAACTTCCAACTTATCACAACTACCTAGCCCGAAGATACTATTCGAGTATCGACGCCTAAGCATTGTCATGTCTCTAAAACAAATTGTATCAACCTAGGGTAAATCCTACTTACCTCACAAGTTATACCATCTCCCAATTCCTAGTCACAATACTAGGCCATTCAATCAGTTTAAGATAAGGTTTCCTCTCTCTTTCACTATTCTTGATACCTTTAAATTATATAGTTCTTAAACATATAATTCTAACATTTTAGTTCAATTATCACCATAGTCTCATTGTCTCTAATCACATCCAATTCTTATGGTTAACACATAATCCACAACTAGATTAATACCACAAATTAATTTCACATATAAAATAATTTTTCTTCCTTCCATCAAATAGAGCATTGAAATATCTTTCCAACGCTTTGAACGGGGGTCAAAACAGAGTTACAGTTCAAAAGATACGGCCGTTTCAATTTCATTTTTGAAAAGCTACAGAGTGCAATCGTTTTGCACTCTACTGCAATCGATTGCACAGTCCCAGATTTTCAGAAAATGCTTCTGGACTATGGTGCAATTGATTGTACCTTCTATGAACCTGAAAAATCACTTCTAAACTCCATTTTTCTCACCCATTTCACAAAGTAACTTCATAATACTCATTACCGATCATCCTCACACATAATATGACCATTCACAAGCATTTAATCGACACTTTAACCATTCAAAATCTTGATTTTATGATTTTTCCATCAAAACCCTAAAACTCATAAACTCTAAAATTCAATCCAAACTAAAAACAAAACTTTCTAACTATGAACCCACCTCTACAACGATGAGGAGTTTGATGAAGATGATGAAGAAGAATGATGATTCTAGCTCTTGAGCTTCCATGAGTTTCCTCTTTTCCATTTTCCTCTTCTCTTCCTTTTTCTTCCCTTTGTTTCTCTTCTTTCTTTTTTTCCTTTCTCTTACTAAGTCTTTCAAAAATTCTTCTTTTTCTTTCTTTTATAACAACACAATATAATACCGATATACCAAAGTTAGTAGCCTGATGGGTCCAAAGAAGTGACTTCTTGTGTAATAGCCTTATTTCATGGGGCATATGTATTCATTCCATCTTGGAATAGTGCATTTGTCTAGCATGATGCACAAGTCGGATCATGAAGTCATCTTCAACAAGAAAAAACCCTAAAAAACACTTCTTCATTTTAATCACTAAAACACTTAATAAATTCAACAAGTCAATGAAAGTAGGCCCTTGCCTTCGGAAACAAGTCTTGGATAAGTTCTCCTTGCTTGTTGTGCTTGTTCTATTATTCCATCTTAGAATGTAGTAGCAAGTACACATTCCATAGAAAAGAGCTTGAGTTCATTCTCTTGTGCCACACAAATAAAAAGCTCTAAAAAACACAAACAAATAATAATCGTCTTTCCTTCGGGAATTTTTTTCTCATCTCCTTCGCTCTGTCCGCGAACTTGCTTCTTCTTGTCATTTTGCAAGACGGTAACACACTCGTCGTCCGAGCCTGCAACACCTGAGCATTGACATAGGCAGTTCAAGCCTTAAGACACAAGTAATCTTTTCTACCCCTTGTTAGGGGAACTATGGCGACTCTGATCCTCATTGTCCAAATGAGGTACGTAGGCAGCGGGGTAGGGCCCGTTCGAGCACAATCTTTATTTTCCCTACATTTTCCCCCATTTCTTTTCTTCCTTGTTTAGTTTCAGTTTCAGTTTTGCAGCAACTTTCATTTCTTCGCCCTTTGAAACAATTTCTTTGCAAGCATGGATCCCGTCGGGTACGGCGGACGATCTGGGGTGCTAATACCTTCCCAGGTCGTAACCGACTCCCGATCTCAGATTCTTTGGTTTGCAGGACCTTTGTCCTTCCTTTTCTTTTCTTTTGGTTTGTGCAGCATTACCATTCCCGTTCTTTCGGGAAAAAAATGTCTGGCTGGCGACTCTATTCCTTTCCGCGCCACTTTCGCGTTTGTACCAGGATGGAAATCCGGGGAGCGACAGAAGGCTCAAGCATCAAGAACGCATTTATTTTGTGGATTCACGGTTTTCTTGGTTTTCTCTTTGATCAAGCTCCGATTCTTGCAACATTTACCGAAGCACTTCTCCGCTTCGTAGGTTAGTAATCTAAAACCATGCTAGCTTTAAGTTATTCTCTTCATCTCGCCATTTTGGCATTCTTTAAGTGCTTTTCGTATTGCTTGTGATTGGTTACGTTTTCGTTACGTTTTGCTGGCGATTTGTGGAGTTTAATGGATTAGAAGTTAGGTTGTAGCTTGTTATAGGTTCTAGCATGTGTCAATAAGCCCTAATTGTGTAGAAATTCGTGTTAGCATGATTAGGTGGGGGTTAGGGTTGTTTGGAAGTAAGATTGTGGCCAAAAGCATTTATTTCAAAACAATTTTTTACTTTCTGTTCAGCGTTAACCGGTTAACGCATTTGGTTAACCGGTTAACGTGTGCGTTTTTTTGCCAAAATGCTATATTTTTCTACCCGTTAACGGGTTAACCAATTTGGTTAACCGGTTAACGCTGTTGGATTTTGTTTTTTTAGCTTATTTGCTTGCTTTTTCTTGTCTCCTTGTGCCTCTAATGTTCATGCATGTTTAGGTACTAATTTTAGGGAATTTTCTAGGTTGGTTTCGACATCTCATTGCCCCATTTCGAGTCGTTTCGACGCGTTTCCGTTCATGTTGCATATTATGCGTTTATGTTTTCATTTGTGTATAATTTGACTCAATGCATTTTGTTGCTATGTCTATGCATCATTTGGCATATAAATAATCATGTTGCATTCTGTTTTTGCATCTTTTGCACAATTTGTTAACTGATTTGCATCTCATTGTATCAATGTATATGTTGCATTTAACATAACCATGTATGTATGTGCATTTGGTTACATGTTTGATCATATCATTCACATCAATTCAATTCTGAATTTTGCATTGAGCTTGGCATTCTTATTGATCTATCATGTTGCATATTCATGATCAATGCTCATTGTTCATATGCAATGTTCATGTGCCATATTTTGCATACTTGTTGCATAATCAATCATGTGGTGCATTCTTGCATAATCATCCCAAAATAATTATGTCACTCATTTGTGTATGTTTATCTATGTTCAAATGCATATTCATGATTAATTGGTACATTTTTCATTAAGTTTGTGCATTAAAAAATGAAAATAATCAAATCTGCATTTTACATTTCATAGCTGACTTTGCATATAGGTGTTGTAAAATACATGTTGTTTGTTATGTTGTTCATGCTGTATGTAACTTTCTACACCTATCTTTTCATGTTGTATGCTGACTGTAGAAAGTTGCCTTGTGTTGTGCATTGTTTTCATAGTTGTTTATGTATTAGAGGCTGTAGTAGGTGTTGAATCTTTGTTTTAGCATTTTTTTTAGTTCTCTAGAATTAAGATAGAGTTTAGATTAAGTCCTAGAGTTGTTATGATTTAATTGGTGTATGTTTGCTTTATTATTTTTAATAAAATGCACACTAATCTTTATTTTGTAGGGAGGGAAAGGTATGTTTCCTTACACCTTATCCTTTTTAATTTTTTATGCATTTAATTCACTTTTTCCTTCCATATTTGTGATTGGTAGGAACCCCCTTTGTTAGGATCAACTTATCTTCCTTAGGAAGTAAGTTGCATCCTTTTTATTCTTTCTTTTTCTTTTCTTCCTTAGGATTAGAAAAACCTCATAAACCATTAGGATCTCCCTTTTGTGCATAATAAATAACTTAGGGTTGGTCTTAGTCCCCCTTAGTTTTTGTCTTTTTTCCAATTTGAGTTTTTTTCTCTCATCTTCAAACAAAATCTAAAAGACACTTAATAAAAGATTGAAATAGTCTTTTGCGCATAACCTTATTCCATGGGAACTCATATTCATTCCATCTTGGAATAATGTGGGCTTGTCTAGCATGATGTACAAGTCTAATTATGAGACTATCTTCACAAGCAAAAACACTCATAACACTTCTCATAAAAGACAATCAACAAAGACATCGCGTTTTTTCTTCTCATCTCCTAATCTTTGCGGACGAATGCGACTTGCCTCGACAGTTCAAACAGCGACACGGTAAACACCCTCGAGTCAGAGCCGATAACACTTGAGTTAGAGCTATAATAACGACATCCTAAACAATACAAACAAAGTTCCCGCCTTAGTTAGGTGAACTACGTCGACTCTGATCCTCATTATCTCGATGAGGTACGTAGGCAGCGGGGTAGGGCCCGTTCGAGCATATTCTTTATTTTCCCTACATTTTCCCCTTCCTTTTCTTTTCCAGTTCCCTCACTCATTTCAGTTCTATTCCAGTCAGCAGTTTTATTCAGCAGCAGTTATATTCTTTTACCCTTTGAAACAAACAAGCAAGCGTGGATCCCGTCGGGTACGGTGGACGGTCTGGGGTGCTAATACCTTCCCAGGTCGTAACCGACTCCCGAACCCAGATCTTTGGTTCGCAGGACCTTGTCCTTTCCTTCTTCCTCAGGTTTGTGCAACATTACCTTTCCCATTCATTCGGGATAAAAATGCCTGACTGGCGACTCTACCTTATCTGCACCACTTTCGCGTTCGTACTAGGATGAAAATCCCAGGAGCGACACATGGCAAGTTCATAAGTTCATGATATGCAAAGAAGAATGCAATTGAAGATGCAAAATTAGGGTTTTAAGACAACATGAGATGCATATGACCAAAACAGAAGCATTCACCATGATAAAAAAATTGAAATTGAGCTCAAACGAACCCTAAACCTATGAAAGATCACACCCCAAAGGAGAAGGTCAGAAGCCAATCCTAGAGAAAGTTATGAAATTTCTAAGTTAACTAGGGTTTTAGGGTGCTTCTAAAGGGAAAATGCAAAACAAATTGAAAATGCAAGATAAAAATATGAGATAAATAACCTAGAAACTATATGCAATATGTGAAACAATACAAAAAGAATCAAGTTCAAACTCATCATGGTTAGGAAAAAATGAAATTTTCAAGTTAGGGTTTAAAAATGTGAAATTTAAGAACCCTAATTAAAAGAAAATTGTGAAAATGTGATCAAACCTAAAAAGAAATTTGTATGGTGAGTTTTAAAATGTTTCTAAATGTATTGGAATGCTTCGTAAATTATTTGGTGATTTTTAGAAACCTAAATGCATATTTAATTAATTAAAATCAATTAATTAATTAACTAAAACATTTAAATATTTGAAAAATTACCTTTTTAATGCAAAAAATAAAATAATTTTTTTTAGGTTAATAAAAATATTTGAAACAGAAATGCAAAGTTTGAGATATTTTTGATGATTTTTGCTATTTTAAATAAAATGGACAAAAGAAATGCAAGAAAAATGAAATAAAATTAAAATAAATGAAAGTCAACTGATCCAGCGGTCCAGATTTGAACTGAGGGGGGAGGGGTTGATTGCGCGCGTAATCCTGAGGCTAAGATTCAATCTGGCATTGTATTTAATTAATCCTAATTAATTTAATTAATTAAAAGATTAGGGATTTAATGAAATGATCCTGAACACTCAAACACGCGCGAAGCAAGATCCTAGGGCCCAGATTCAAACTAAGTTGATTAACCCTAATCACAAACGCTAAGCACTTTCAGGTGACCGGAGCAAGCTCCGGTCATCTTCTCCGGTCACCCTTTCACCTTATCTCACTCCCTAGGCTACCCCAGACCCTCTAAAGCTCTAGAATCAATCCTCTAACATCCCTAAGCATGAATTCAACATCAAACAACATTTATGTTCCACCAAAATCATGAATCGAAGCAAAACGAAAAAATACACAAAACTTTCAGAAGCTAAATACATGCTTGTTTTCAACTCATTTTCAAAATCAAACACATCACAATGATTAGTGAAACATGTAGATTGATATTGTAACTTAAAAGGCAAGTTCTGGAAAATTTGTTCTTGATGATACCTGAGATGAAGCTTTCTCAATCTGAGCTTTCTGGACATTTCCTTAATGCAAAACCAACCCACTTGGTCCCCTTGTGCTTCTGAAAGACTTGAATGAAGCTTGTATGGCTTGGTTTATGAGTTTCAGTTATGAATGTGTAGAAATCGTGTTTTGGTTTGATAAGCTTTCAGGCCATTGTAAGGGTTGCTTTGTGATCCTTATGATGTGTATGATTGAATGGTGCAAAGAGTTTTGAGGTTTGATGGTTGTGCTGAGAGATTCGAAGAGATGAAAGTTTTGGGTTTTTTTTGTGAAACTCAGCTTGTGGAATGATTCAGGCTTGTGTGTGTTATGAAATGGCTTGCATAAGGTTAGTATAGGCCAATGAGAGTGATCAGAAAGTGGGTGGTGGCCTAGTGTGATTGGTATGGGCCAAGTTGGAAAAGTGTCAACATTATGTACTTGAGGTATGGGCATGGTTCAGAGCTGGCTTAAAGGGGTGTCTGGCCTCATCTGAGTTTGTGGAGAGCCTTTGGATCATTAGAGTGCAGCTGTATGGCCTTGATAAAGTGTTTGCAAGCTTTATGCATTTTAACAACTTTGAAATTTCTTGAGAAATTGGCCATGAAAACTTGTGATCCAAGGCACAATTCTGGTCCAAATGTGTTGCACTATGTTGGTGTGATGTTTAGAGGTCAATTAGAGGTCATGAAATGTCTTGGCAAGTGAATTTGCAAAATTCCCTCTTTGGTGCACACTTGAAAATTATAGGATTTTTGCCAACTTTGAAAGGCCATATCTTGAGTTCTAGGATGAATCAAGACATGTTCTTGTACTTTTTGAAAATGGGAATACATAATCTACAACTTTCATGTCCAAGAATTTTTCATTTGAAGCAATTTTGGTCATGAAAGAATAGGTTGAATATCTTTCCCAAAATGGAAAGTTTCCATTACAAGTCATTTCCAAAAATAGCAAGTTTGCATTTGGCCAAAAAATATTAAACTTTGTGAACTTCTAACCACTTCTAAGATCAAATAAAGATCATAGAGACTCAAAATGACGATGATGACCCTTTGGTACCCTTGATGGAGGCCTCAGATGCTCTGATTTTGACTTTACTTGCTCAAGAAGTTACCCAATGATCAGATGACTTCCACAGTGAATTTCTTCATCAAATTTGGTACACATGATCCTTATAACATATTAAGACCATTAGAAACAAGAATGATCAAAATATTTGGGATTAAGGCCTATGAAACCAAAACCCTAATTTTAGGTCATTTGTGCAGGAAATCTTCAGTCTGCATCTATGCCTTTGCCATGCTTTGTGATCCCTTGACTTTTATGAACTTTGGGGGGCATATTATGATAATGGAACACACATGGACCCTCTTGGTAAGATTCAAGACCTTTGGGATGGCTCAGATAACTTCTTGGATTGCTCAGATCACAAACCCTAGATGCAAATGAAATGAAACTATGCAGTGGGATATGATATGCTTATGCTAATGCAAAAAAATGAAAGATCACAAGCCATGGTGTGAGAAAAAGTGAGGGAAAATTTAGGGTGTTTACAAATGGCATGTGAATATGCATGAGATGGTTATAGGTCATTAGAATACAAGGTATGGGATGAAATTATAATGCATGAATAGGAATTTATGATTCCCATATAAGTCATGTTAAAATTTAGAGGAGAAGAGAAACAAGTTTAGGTTAAATATGTTTAAGTAAGTATGCACTTTGAAACACAAAAACAAACCAAATGAAGATGGTTCAAAAAGTGACCTCTAACTAGAATTTAGAACCTTAAATAGGCCTATAATTAACTCCTAAAGGTTACCACAAAGTATCTCAAGCCAATGGCATGGATTTCTTCCTAACATCTAGGTTATGGAACAAATAAGCACATAATCGGGCCTATAATCTAGGTGACATGAAAAATATAAAATAGGCTTGAAAAATTATGAAATTAAATCCTTAGCATGGTAAAGTCAGTAGCTTACACTGGCTAAAAGAATTTCACAAAATTATGCACCAAAGTGCAAAAACAATTAGCTTAATGAACAAGATAACAAGGCATAATCGCCGAAAAAAAATTCCACAAAGTGGATCAGAAATGGCACCAAAAATTATGAAAAAAAATGTCTTAGGAGCATAAAAATGTCACAAATTCCAGTGGTTAATCACACACAAAAAATAGGTCTCACGCCTATTGAAAAAAATGTCTTTGGTCCCTTAAATCAAAACCATTCATTTTGGGACAGCTTGGAATGAAAAATCCAAATTAATTACTAAATCCATCCAAATCTGGAATAAAAAAATATACAAAATTAATTAAGAGGATGAGGATCACTCATGAAGTTTTCCATAATTTTATCACACCCGAAACTATTTTTAATAATTACGACGAAACGGGAAAAAAATGGTGATTTAAGGGAAAGTGATAGGAAGCGAATTCAATCATTCGTACTTGATTGAATGATGCGTTAAAGTCGAAAGTCGAGTTTTCTTACTTGATTAAAGTGTTGATTCTTCACATAAAAGAAACGCAAAAACTTCATGAAATATCTTGTAATATCCCATAAGAAAAATAAATGCTTATCTTACATAATCTATTTGTGAAGCTCCACCATAACCGAAATCGATCCATATCCATAAAATAAAAAAAAACTCATGAACACTTTTATCCAAAATTAATTCAACCATGATCAAAATCAATCAAGGGCAACAATTAAAAATCAAGCTACCCATCAAAATGTTAATCAACAAAGAAATTAAAAAAAAAAATCTAACAAGAAAATTAATTAACAAATTATAATAAAGAAAACAGGGAGTGCGGATAATGAAATGATGGGTGCAATTAGTATTTTCACGGTGAAGCCCAATAACCAAGTGATCAGCGCAGGAAGGGGTATAATGAATATGGCGTGTGTGAATAGACACTCCATGGAGAAGAAAATAAGCCCAATCCAAACTCTTGATAGCTCTCTAACCTAAAACAACAAAGTCTCAGAAATACAAATTAAAAGACATGCTCTTCATTCCAATCTCTTTTCAATATTTCGCTGTCATCCACATTCATCCGTCGCGTCGGCGTTCGTTATAGGCGGTAGCGATGACTCAAACACCCAGTCCGAATTCTTTTCGGTCTTGCCTTTCCAAATCTGAAATTTGTTTCCTCTAATTCCTCACCATGGCTCCAAATCACTGTGAAACAGTAGTCAAAATGGAGAAGAAACCGACCTTACACAACAACGACGTCCTATCAGAATTGATGCGCCTTCAACGATGATTCGATGCAAGAAAAACCATTGGTAAGGTTTCGCTCCTCTTTCTCCACGATTGTATAGATCTTGAACTTCTGATTTTTTTAGAATCAACGTTGTTGATGAATTCAGTTCTTGGAGCATGTCAGTGAATTTGTTGATATGCGATGTGCAACAATTGAGCATGGAATTGCAGGTTATTGATGGATATGGAGGTGGTAATGGACACGTACTGTTGATGTTGTGAATTTGTTCATGCATATTGAAGAATTTATGCATTGGAGAATGGATTGATGAAGGTTGAAGAGTGGTTGTGGAATATTGATGAATGTTGATGATGAAGATGTGAAGAGGAGCTGAAGAATTGTGTTTGATGATGCATGATGAATATCGTAGGTTCAAGATGCAGTGTTGTTGAGAGCAAATTGTTTTTGCAGGTTTTCAATTGGCGATGATGATGATGAAGCAGGTTGAAGATTGATTTCTATGTGTAGAAGACTGAGAATATACAGAAATATGAGATTGAAGAGAGGATTCTCAGTTTTTCTTTTGCTGAGTTTTCTGTTTCTTAGTTAGAGATCTGTAACCGAATTCTTACCACCATCTCCCTTAACTAATCTTTTTATCAGTTTGTGTGTAGCTGAGTTTTATTGAAGCTCTTCCCCTATTTATTTTTGTGATTTTCAGTTATATCAGTAATGATAATAACTGATTTTCTCCTTTCACTACTTCTTATGGTTGTAACTGATTTTCTCTTATGTATTTTTTGTGAAAATTTCTCTTATATCCATTGTGTTTTTCTGCTATCTCTTTCTGAAATTCTTTTTTATGAATTTCTGTTATCACTGAATTCTGTTATGTAACTCCATCTCTAACTTTTTTTTTGTTCTGAATATTTTCTCAATATTGCCTCTTTGATGATCTATTACCAACTCTTTCAACCTCATATTCAGTGCAGCCGCATATCCTTGATTGAAAAGTCTTTTAAAAGACATAAACGTGGTTGACTGTGTTAAAAAAAAGGGTTCCAAGGGAATGAAGTTTGTATACAGACATAACACAATAACAGCCTCTGGCATATTGAAAGTACAACGTGGAAATATACTGCTGAAGAAACTTCATGTTAATCTTCAAGGTGTTAGGATATGAACTTAACCATTTGTGAGATAGAATCAAAAGATAATGGGCTTACCATGAATTGGACTTATATCCACATTTGTGAGATAGAATCATAATAACTCTTGAGTAAATTTTCCATTAAAGCCAAGTGACTATCACTTAAAAGAATGATCAAAAGATCAACCAAATCTTAATAGACCTTAGGTTGACTTCACATGGTAATCTCGACTTGGAATTTGTGACTTGGATGAAGAGCTTCCATGAATCAATCTTGTAGTTTTCTTTGCAAATTTTGACCATGATTTTTGCAAATATATTCACTCTCTTTATGGGTCTTGAAATGAAATCAAATATAAATCCATCTTGGACCTTATTTGTTTTTGAATGGATTAAAGTCTTGAACCACAAAGGAATCAACCTTGCACTTGTATCCTTCTGAAACATATTGAACATAAAATCCTCACTATTAACGTGCCTTGAAGATGTAATTATGGCTTAAAAATAATAAACTCAACATACTGCATAAAACCCTAGTTAGAAATGATTTGGATTTGTGATAATCTTCAACCATGAAATTCCTAAATTCCATAACTTGATAACCCTAACCTTTGTACCAAACTACTCATTAACAATTGCTTGGTATTCTGGCCCCTCTCACATAAGGTAAGTTGACTTTAGACGCAATGCCTGATAGTTTGACCAAGGTTAGGTCGAACTTCTATCTGGATCGGATCATGACTGGATAACCACATCTGTATTGAAATCCCTGCAGTACTCTATGCTTCAACAATGAATATTAAGCTTCATTTTTATATGATAAAAATGCAGTGATATATGAGAATAATATGCTAGATACTATGAAATGAGAAGGAAAATTTTGGGGTGTTACACACTCGAGCCTTGGTACTGGACTCATCTCACTATAACAATCCCCAACCCACCAAAAGAAAACCAGTACAGCCAGACAGTATAATAATGATGCATGGAAAATGAAATACCGAATGCAGTAAATAAAGCTGTAAATAAAACTGTAAATAAAACTGTAAAATAAACATACAACAAAAAACATAAATCACCCAATGAAACAGAAATAAACAAGCGCTAGGAGAGACTCTCAAAAGGGGAAACTAGAGATTCTGGGTTCGGTCCCCAGCAGAGTCGCCAGCTGTCGCTCCCTGGATTTCCATCCTGGTACAAACGCGAAAGTGGGGCAGAAAAGGTAGAAAAGAAAAGGAAGGACAAAGGTCCTGTGAACCAAAGAAACTGGGTTAGGGAGTCAGTTATGACCTGGGAAGGTATTATCACCCCAGAACGTCCTCTGTACCCGACGGGATCCACGCTTGCAAAGAAAATATTTCAAAGGGTGAAGAAATGAAAGCTGCTGCAAAGAAGGACTGAAAATGGATAAGAAAAGAAAAGAAATGGGGGAAAATGTAGGGAAAATAAAAGAGTGCTTGAACGGGCCCTACCCCGCTACTTACGTACCTCATCTGGACATGAGGATCAGAGTCGTCGTAATTTCCCTAACTAGGGAGGAAAATTGCTTGTGTTTTAAAAGCTTGAACTGATTATATCAATGTTCAGGTGTTGCATGCTCGTCTGGCACGAGTGCATTACCGTCTTGCAAAGACACAAGTAGGACAAGTTCTTATGTTATGAATGAAAGTGATGAGAAAATAATTCCCAAAGGAGAGATGTTTATTCTTTGTTCATTGTTTTTTAGGAATTTTTGCTTTGAGGTTTGCAAGTACCCCATGGCAATGTCTCGTGGCACATGAGAAGACTTGTCATTTATTAAGTGACTTGAAGTTATGTTTGAAGACGAGAAGAAAGAGAGAGCAACAAAAGGTTCTCAAAAGGTAAGAAACTAAAGGGGGACTAACAAATCCTAGGTGTTATCATGCATAGAGGTCCTAGGTTAGTAGGGTTTGAAGTCTATCCTAATGGATAAGAAGGAAAGAAGAAAAGAAAGAAGAAGAGAACAAAAGGATTCAACTTGCTTCTTAAAAGAACTTAAGTTGATCCTAAGAGGGAAGAAGGAGAAGTTAGACATTAATGGCCTAGGCACATCACAAATACAAGTATGAAAGCATAAAAAAGAGAAGGAGGAAGAAAGTTGAGATGTGGAAGCACATCCACCTTTCTACACTTACCATAGCCCCTGAAATGGTTAGAAGTATTCACACAATGCAACAAGGGTTCAAACAAGTTTAAAACATGGAAAGATAAAGATCTAAACATATTATACCAACAAAGTCAGAACCCAATGACCAAATATGTCCCCTAATGTTAATCATACAAAGTCACACAAAAAGGAGTGAAAGAAACCCCACAAACAACAAGCAAAGCAACATGGGAGAAATAAGATGAAAGCATGTGATTAAAAGAAGATAACAAGTTAAGAATCATCAAGCAACATCAAAGTCAGAGCCTAAACATCTTTATTATGTGCCTATGAAGGAGATACAACCACCAAAGAAAGAAAATAAACACATACTAAGGCAAATGAAGGAGATAGCGAGAAGTGTGAGGTGAAGTGAAACATGATTCATGATTGTGAAGATATGTGACTTAGTGCACAAGGTAAGCATGGGATAAGAAAAAATGAGGTTCATACATCACAAACAGGGATCACACAACATGTTAGCAAGCTTCAAACATGATCTTATATGATGGCACAAGTTCTTTCTTAAAATAGCAAGCAAACATGTTTCAAAACATCCTCAAATCAAGTCATTTAAAGTTAAATCCTCAAAAAAATAGTAAACATGCTTCAAAAATTGGGACATTAAGAAACAAATCATCTCAAACATATATAAACATCAAGGCAAAAGCACAAGCCAAGAATCAGAAGCAAAGTCCATCAAACAATTGGTCAAAGTGAAGCTAGGGTTACACTAACTTAAGCATGAAGCAACAAACCAAACGTCAGCCAAATAAAGCCTAAAAATGATCACAAATATCATTAAAGTACCTCAACATGTTAGTGACGCATAGCAAAAAGAACCAGGGTGATATCTATTTTAGAACTAAAATTAGAAAATAATGAAGCTAGTGTGTTCATGAAATAAGGCAAAACAAAAGAAATTAATTGGACAATTAATTCAAGGCAAAAAAATAATAATAATAAAATAAAATAAAATAAAAAATTGTGAAAATTAGAAAATATGAAAGAACACTCATGGATTTTTTGGGAATTCTTAGAATAATGGAGCTAATTTTAAAAAATAAATTTGGAATGAATGAAATAAAAGAAAATAAAACAAAGCCAGGGGGTGCATGAGTGATCCAACAAGGTTTAACATGAAGAATGGGCCAAACAGGTGGTGCGGATAGCATGTAAGCCCAATACGCTATGTAAAAACTAAGTCAACAAAAATTAAGGTATGACAAATCAATGGTTTAAAATGAGTCTCAAATACTCAGTGCATCCAAAGGCCAGCAATGGAGTCAACAAAGAAAAAAAGTAAACGCATCTAAAGTATATAAAAAAGTCAGCTAAAAAAGGTATTCAGATCCACTGGTTCATAGGAAATAGTCACAAGTCATTAGATCCAACGCACTCTAGCCAAAGTAGACTGGACAAGTCAAACCAATACACGCTTCAGATCTGAGGAACACGCAACTTATCAAGCACTAACACACAAGATCAATTAAAAGGAAACAAACAACCACATGCACGACACATGTCTCATTAATGAAGTGGCAAGATAATAATCGTTGGATAAACAACGATCATCGGCCGTAGATGCTCCGATTGTCTTCTCCGGCCACACTCCGGTGAGGCCAAGCAATTTTTTTTCCAGAAATTAGTAAACTATACATCAAAAGAAAGCTGAGATAATGAGGATCATAAATCCACCATTCAAATTCACAGACAAGCAACATACAATGCAAAACGAACCAAACAAGTTCAAACATCAAAAATGAGATTCGAAATTCAAGACATGTACAAGATTCATTTCACTTCAATCAAATTATATCAATCATTTGCAAGTCAAAACAATCAATATTAAGTCCAAATCGAAGTAGAATAGATCTGAAGCTCAAACCAAAAGTGGAGCTTTTTGGAGGAATTTGAGAAAATCAGAGGTTGGATAAGCATCCTTGCACTTCCTTGAACCTCTTTGGAGCCAAATAAAGGCTTGATGCTTTGAAAATGAGAAGAATATGAAGGATTTGAATGTAATGTTGATTCTCAAATGTCCACAACACAAGCTCCACCAAACTTTGATGATGATGATTATGATGATGTGAATGAAGGTATTCAGAGGATGATCCACAAAAAGCTTGAAGAAGGTGATGAATACATGAATTCAGATTTGTGTTTGGGTGAAGGTGCAAAAATGAGAGCAAAATCAGAATTGGAGAGTGATGTTGAAGGTGTGCAAAAATGTGAATCTCCCCCTTCAAAAATCATACACTCACTCTTTATACCAAGGGTGTATGCTTGAAAAGTGAGGGTATTTGAACCAAGTTTGTTGTGCTAAAAAAATGCAGAGTTATGCGTTTTCTTCTTTCACTCTTCAATTTGTTTTTTGAACCTAATCATGTGCATGTGGTGTATAGAATTATAATGTGACTTAGTGTGTTGTAATTGTGATGTTCATTGATGAGAAAATAGTGATGATCGTGTGGTGATATGGGGTGTTTCATGAGGTGCATGGGATGACGATTCACATGTGATTTCCTCTTCTTTTGGATGCAAAAATCATGACCCAAGATGAGAAAGAGAGTGTGAAAAAGAAAAGGAAGAGAGAGGCGTGTGGTGTTAGTGTCTTGTATTGATTCTCTTTTTCCAACCCATGTACTATCATGCCACCTTTCACACATACTATCAAAATTGAAAATGCAAAAAAAGAAAAGAAAAAAAAAGAGAGAAAAGGTACCCATTCATTCTTTGTCACGTGAATGTGACTGTGTACAACCAAAAAAGTGGAATAAAAATGTTACATGAAAAAAAGGTGTGATAGAAAAAATAAATGAAATGGACCAATAGAAATGCAACAAATATGCACCAAAACCCTAAAAAAATGCCCTAAACTTCAAAAATTCATATCTTGAGTTCTAAAAATGCTATGAAGGTGTTCTTGGACTTTTTGGAAAGGGAAAATCAAGATATACAACTTTCATGTCCATGGAAAAATCATTTGAAGCTTTTTTTAAGATAAACTAATAGCTTGAAGGTCTAGGGCAAACAAATTCCAAATATAGAAACTTTTCATGTGAAAAATTCCCAATTTAGAAACTTCTTGTAAATCCCTGATTCCTGACAATTGAGATCATTCATGTCATTTATTGACAAAATAAAGGTCCATGAAGTTGATGATCATGATAAAAACCCTAAAATTCCACTGTTTGACTTTTCTTCTGCACAATTGACTTCTTTCTTCAACTGCAAGCAATTGTGCCATTGTCTGGTTTTCTGAGATTCTATAGGGGTTGGTCCTTGATTATGGGATTATTATTTAGAGACATTGTCCTTGTGGTTATAGATACTTGGCTCTTGGTTCAATCACCAGTACCACATACCAGCCATGACCATGCCTTGCATTGCATATCATCATATCAGTATTAACTTTTTGTGTTTTTATTTTTCTCAGGTTATCATTTGCACCAAGTTCTAGTAATCCCCTGTATTCACATATCCAGATGGATGAAAATAGAGATGTGCCAAGGAAAAACAACATACATTATACCTTTCCAAGACCAGAGGCTGGAGTGATCCAGGATTTGGCTGGGTTAATGGATGATCCAGTTTTAGAGGCTTTCAGAAAAATGTATGGGTTGATTTTGAAAAGGATAGTATTCATACTCTGTTGCAGTTCTACAATCCAAAGTTGCGTTGCTTCGTCTTTCCTGATTATATTTTGATACCTACCTTGAAAGAAATTTCTAGCATGTTGAGGGTTCCAGTTAGAGATAGTCTTCCCTACTATGGTCCAGAGAGAGATCCCCTGGATGAAGACATTTCCAAGGCTACTCATTTGAACTTGGCTCATGTCAAAGGGAATGTCAAGGCCAACAAAGAGCACAAAGGGTTTTATTTGGATTTCTTGATTGTTGAAGCTAAAATGTGTGCTTTATAAAAAAGGTGGATGGACTTCATTTCCTTGTTAGTATGGATGGTGTATGAGATTGGTCTCTTCCCAGGTGCAAAAGACTTTATAAGTATGGATTCCATATCCATCTTCATTAAGAGGAATCTAGTTTCTATGATGTTGGGAGATTTCTTCTATTTTGTACATTACAAGAATGAAAGGGAAATGGGGGGGGGGGTTGTAAATTGTTGTGCACCCTTAT
This sequence comes from Lathyrus aphaca, assembly GCA_963966055.1. Classification (NCBI taxonomy): domain Eukaryota; kingdom Viridiplantae; phylum Streptophyta; class Magnoliopsida; order Fabales; family Fabaceae; genus Lathyrus; species Lathyrus aphaca. Next base: position 194,604,220 of record OZ014519.1, on the reverse strand, counting down.
TTGCTACCTGGTTTTCCTGACACTTTCCAAAGTCAGGACCTTTCATGGATATTATAGCTGAGGTCAAGTGGTCCAGAAGATTGATGGGTCTAACTTATGAGGACATTACATGGTGCTACAACAGGGATTTGGTTGGCAATGATATAATCATCAGCTGTGGGAATTTCCCTAATGTGCCTTTGTTAGGGAGAAAAGGAGGAATTAACTACAACCCTATGTTGGCAAAGAAACAATCTAGGTATCCACTAAAGGCTCCACCTAGTGATGAAGAGGTGGCAGAATCTTTGTACTTCCCTATTGAGGGAAATGAAGGATTAGCCATACAAGTCTCTCAAGCTTGGGATTTGAAAGTTAGGAAGGGGAAAAAGAGTTTGGGAGATTAGACCCAAAAACTTATGAACCCTATGCTACGTGATTGAAAGATCGTGTGGAAACCTTACTTCTTCCTTTCTTAGTAGAGCCTCCTCTATATCCTAAGGTGGTTGAACCTCAAACCACAATTCCTATTGAAGAGTACAGGAAGTTGGAAGCTGAAATGCATAAGGTCAGGGTAGAGAACTTAGAGGTTAACAACCTTTATCAGCTTTCAGTCTAAGTCAACAAATCCTTGGAAGAAAAGGTCCATCATCTCCAGAAGACAATGGAATTGGGAGAAGAACCAGAAAGATAAAAAAGAGAGCAGAAAAGCTATGACTCTTTGGCAGGAGAAGTGGGAGAAGAACCAGAAAGAGCAGAAAGAAATAGAGAAGAATCACTAGCTGCAGATTGATAATCTCAAGACCCATATGAGGTATCAGAAGGAAGAACTTCAGCTAGCTCATGGAAAGAGTCAGGAGTATTCCCAGAAGTTGGAGCAAAGCCATAAGTCATTGGAAGAAGCACATGAAGAAATCAAAGAACTCAAGATCCTTGCAGAGATTAAGAAAGCTAGAACAGAGCCAGGACCTAGTGTGGAGGATACAGAGGTCTTTCTACAACAAATTAGTGATTTGCACGCCTCGTTCAAGCAAAGGGATTTTTTGATCCAGAAGTTGATTAAAGATCATGCTCATCCGGACGTTGCTAGTTTGTTCGAAGCTGTCAGGCATTTCAGTTGGAGATTGAAGGATGTGCAGTTCCCTAGGGTTTAGTTTCTTTCTGATGTATTTAGATTACCTACAGGCTTGTTGTAGGAATCTCTTTGTTTGCTTTGTTGCTTTTTTCAGTATTATAAAACCTGTAACCCTTTGGGGAAAATTCTTTGTTGCTTTTAAGATAGATTTTGTTATTCAATCGTGTTTGGCTTTCTGATTGCTTGTGCACTGATACTTGGTCATCCCAGCCAACCAAATCTGAACGATGTGCAAATATTTCTTCTCAAAAAGTAGGGTTCCAAAATCCATATGGTTTTCTCAATTATTATTGAATACCGGAAATGGGGCACAAACGAACTTGAGAATAAAAATGCAAACATTTTCATAGCATGCATGTCACCCTTTTCTTGTTTTGTAGGTACGGGTTTCAGATTTCTGACATCTCTACTTTTCAGGAACAATTTGTGATCAAATGGTTCACCGATATCCAACCAGGGAAAATATAACAAGAGCTATGGATCAGATGCAAGCTGAGCTAGCGAAACTGAGAACTCGCATGGATCAGTTCATGACACTGATGACATGGATTAATCAGAATCTGGAAAGGCTATGGGAGATGGTCGAAAGGACACAAGAAACTACGAAAGGAAACCTCAGATCTGGTAGAGGTACTTCTGCTACTCTGTAATACCTCAAAATTTTCCCTCTCATTTCTTCAACATTATGCATAGCATTTAGTATACATAAGTTCATAAAATAACCAAAAACATTGTATCATGTGTAGCATAGCTAAGGCAAAGGCATGTGGTCAAGTATTGAAGCAACTGAAGGCTATACAAAGGCAATCAAGAGGCCACAAAGCTCCTAAATCATGTACAAGGGGTCCACAACATCCCACAAGTCTCCATTTGAAGCCTCAAGTCTTGAAAAGAAGTGAATGGCTCCAAGGAAGACAAGCAGTGCAACACCTCCTGATGAAATGGTCCAAATTAGGGTTTCATTTGTGAAGGACTTATCCATGAATTTTTGAGAAAAAGTGGATTCTATTGTGTTCTATATGACAACAAGTGTATAGGGTTCAAATTTCATCCACAAATTCATTTTGGAAGAGGTTCAATTGGTCAGATGATTGAAAATCAGGAATTTGGGGAAAAGTCAACCATGTTGAGGAAAAAGTCAACTCCTGACTTTTTGAGATTAAAATCATGAAATTAGGGTTACAAGGATCCTATGGTCCAAATTTGATCAAGAAATGATGGAGGAATCAAGAGAAATCAAAAAAACCAAAACTTACCATTTTTGGAAAATTTGGGTTTCCAAAAATGGCAAGTTTTGGCCATTTTTGCAGCTACTTTGAATGAGGCCTTCTCCCAAAATATGAAAGATATGAAAATTCTACCTGGAGCCAATTAAATAGGGTGTCTTTAAGCTAAAATTGAGTTCGGCTTACCATCCGCAAACAGACGGTCAAACCGAGAGGACAATTCAATCGTTGGAGGATTTGTTGCGTGCTTGTGTGCTAGAACAAGGTGGTGTTTGGGATAGTTATTTAGAGTTGATTGAGTTCACCTATAATAATAGTTTTCATTCGAGTATTGGTATGGCACCATTTGAGGCTTTGTATGGTCGGAGATGTCGAACACCTTTGTGTTGGCATGAAACCGGGGAAAGTACGGTAGTTGGACCAGAAATGGTACAACAAACGAAGGAAAAAGTAAAGTTGATTCGGGAGAAGATGAGAGCTTCTTAGAGTATACAAAAGAGTTATCATGACAAGAGAAGGAAGGATCTTAAGTTTCAGGAAGGAGACCATGTGTTCTTGAGAGTTACACCGGTTACGGGTGTGGGTCGTGCTTTGAAGTCGAAGAAGTTGACTTCTCGTTTTATTGGACCATATCAGATTACTGCACGAGTAGGTGATGTGGCTTATTGTGTGGCGTTGCCTCTGAATATTTCGAATTTTCATGATGTGTTCCATGTTTCTCAACTTCAGAAGTATGTTCTGGATCCGTCACATGTTATTCCTATGGACGAGGTTGAAGTAAGATATAAACCTTACGGTGGAAGCTTTGTCGGTTAGGATTTTGGATCGTGAAATTAAGAAGCTAAGAGGCAAGGATATTGCGCTTGTGAAAGTGGCATAGGGAGGCGATGCGGAAGGCAATATGACGTGGGAATTGGAGAGTAGGATGTGTGAGTCGTATCCGGAGTTGTTTGGATCAGGTAATATTTTCGAGGACCAAAATTTCTAAAGTGGGGGAGAGTTGTAACGCCCCGATTCGATTTTCCCAATTTTTGTGGAGTCTTTTATTTTATTTGTATGATAATTGTTTTATTTGTGAAATTATCATGATGATGTTATATGTTGGTGTGATGTGTGATTTTACCGTTTTGTGAATTTTTGGGTAAAATTGGTTTGAAGGGTATTTTAGATATTTGTTAATTAATAATAAGTTAGAAATTATTAGAATTGGTATTTTTGTGAGAGAATGGTATTTGGTTGGAAAGAGTAGAAAATTGAAATAGAAAGAAAAAGAATATAAGAGAATGAGAAAGAGTGAAATAGAAAGTTGGTAAGAAGAGAAAGAAAAAGAGAAGAAAGAAAATGAGAGAAGAGAAAAAGAAGAGAAAAGAGGGAAAGTTGAAAAAAGCTTCAAGATTGCCCCTAGGAATCGGTATAATCGGGTAAGGGTGATAAGCATTGTTATCTTAATATCGTGTATGATTATGTATGTGTTTGATTGGTTGAGTTTTGGTTTTGATGGAAGTTTAAAGAAGATGAATAGTTAGGGTTTTAGAGAAAATGTGAGAAATTGGTAGATTAATCGGTTAGAAATCGTTATAATCGAAGTATGATGTTAGATATATGCTTTAGATCATGTTTATGGAAGTATTTTGGAGATTTGGGGTGTTTGGAGTTGACTATTCGCAGCTGGAAATTCTGGAATTCGCAGTGGTCGCTCAGCGAAAGTTCCAGGGTTTTCCTCGCTCAACGAGCCTGTAGGTTTTTGAGGAAATGGTGTTTTAATCCGTAGCTTTAGTTTCGGGTATCCGTTTTGAGTGTTCCTTATATCGATTCGAAGCTAGAAATGTGTAGAAACTAATGATGCTAATAAATGTAATTTTTAGCCGACTTTCACCCGACTTTTCCGATAAAACATAAATTAATTAATTATGGAAATGTGGGTTGATGTGATGTTGTGGCCGTTTGGCAAATGAATACATTGTTTGAATTGAATGTCAATGTATGTTAATTGAATGAGATGAATGCATAATTATATTGTGAATAACGTATGCATTTTCAAGAATATTGTTTGTCATTTTGCATGTAAAGCATAATGTATGCATTCTTGTGCTGTGGGATTCTTTGTGAATTTGTTGTAGCATCGTGTGCTCATGTGGAGTGTGAGCAATGACTACAACAAGATCGTGTGCCCATGTGGGGTGTGAGCGATCGGATTGTGTGCCCGTGTGGGGTGTGAGCAATCCAGAAACATCGTGTGCCCGTGTGGGGTGTGAGCGATGGGTGATTTATTCACATTGATTGTGTGCCCGTGTGGGGTGTGAGCAATCGGATTGTGTGCCCGTGTGGGGTGTGAGCAATCCATAAACATTGTGTGTCCATGTGGGGTGTGAGCAATGGGGAACATCGTGTGCCCGACGGGGAGTTACTTTAGGTAACAAGCGATGATTCCATTTGGTTCCTGAGTGAACCTGCTGAAATGTTGAGTCGATACCGCATTGCATCTGCATAAAGTCGTGTGTCGGTCTCTATGAGTTGCATTTTTATCATTTTAATTATGATATGCAGAAATAAACATGAGTGTGCATATGTTTATTTTGAGTATTATGGAGATGATAGTATGTGTGATGAAACATACTTGTTTGTATATATACATGTTTGATATGTGTATATGTATGTGATTTATACATTTGTAATGTATATGTGTGATTAAACATAGCTAGACGTATGTTTATGTGGAATGAATAGAGTTGAGGAATAAACATAAATAATATAAGTTTATGTGAATTGGTGAATTATGCGTAATTAAAATGTTTGATTGGTATTGATGTACACGTTGCGATGTGTATAGGTGATAAGGAATAATTTCTGGTGAGAATACGCTTTATGTGCATTTTATATATTGAGATATATAATTATATGCAATGTTATTATAATAATGTTTCTCACCCTTCTGCTGTTTTATGATGCTCTACGAGGCATTGCAGAGTAGGATGTTGGATGGTTTTTTTTGTGAAGCTCGTCTTCATCTTTTGGTCGGTCGGTTCTGATATGTAGCACCGGGTAGTTAGGTTGGCCTAGCGCCATTTTTGTGATGCATTGTGTACATGTATCTTTTGGATGGATGTTTTGTATAGACATGAATATTGTTGTTGGCATCAAACTTGTTGATATATATATATATATATATATATATATATATATATATATATATATATATATATATATATATATGAATGGAAATATATATGTTTTGATGTTGTTGAAATGTTTCCGCTGTATAATTATTTATCGTTTGGAAATTACCCTATTGTTGCATATCTTTTTTGAGCAGGTGTAATGTGGTTTGATTTCAAGTATAATGTGGCATTGCTATTTTATATCATATTTAGAATATACTCTGATGGAAAATTTTAAATATGTGCCAAACTGATTTAATTGTTTATTGGGGTATAGAAAGGGGGTGTTACAGAAGACGGTGGTGGAGAGAAAATTACGGCGAGAGCAGGATCACGAAGTTGTATAGCAAAAAGAGTTGGAAAGAGTGAAATATGTGAAGTATCAAATGAATTCCCCCTTCCCTTTTTATAAGTCAAATTCTCACATGGGGAAGCGCACGAGCTAGGCCCATCATTTCCTATCAGGACTAAATTCCCTAGGTCATAATGAGGTATTAATGCGCTGTCACACGTGGCAGCCATGGGATCAAACGTTTTGTTTTCCCAAGATTAGAAATTTTCCCATTCCAAAACGACTCTGAAGCTTCCCTACGGGCACAACCTCGTCATAAAAAACGACTCTCAAGTTTACCTGCGAGCATGATCCCGTCATCAAGAACACTTCTCAAGTTTCCCGCGGGCACAACCTCGTGTTCCAAAGCATCCCATAATGTTCTCTGAAGGGAAATTAGCGATCTAAACGCAGCGGAAACAAAACTTTCCCTTTAGAGATCCTTACGAAAGACCATGATCTGTGATAGAAAGTTTACCTCTTGTGGCGATGAAACCTTTAAATCTGAATCGGTGGATGATCATGAGCGTTGTACGATGAACAACGCCTTTAATCAGTCCACACGAACAAATTCTTTCAGTCACAGTGCTAGCTGATCAGATTGAAGGTTTATGAGGGAGGGAGATAATGTTATAATACGGCCAGGGTTTCAACAACAACAACCTTTAAGCTTCTGCACAAGGGTTCTATTTATAGAACTACTTGTGTCGACTTCAAGCTAAAAAGGCCAACTCAATAATAATATTATTATATCATTATAATAAACATAATTTTATTATTATTATATTTTATAACTATTATAAAATTAAAAATAACTATTATTATATCATATGTTAATTAAGCACATGGTACATTTTCATATTCCGTATTCCATTCAAGTGCATCGTACCTTACGGTGTACCTTATTTATTCTACCTCTTGTCTAACTGTCCTTATGTTTGTGACCTTGTAGGATTTTGCGACGTTGGCAATTATATTAAATCATGTATTTAATATAATAAACAGTGAGCGGTATCTAGCAACACATCACTACGACCCAAGTCTCAAAATTGTCATGTGATATGACAAAACCTTTTGTGATAGTACTTATGTGTATAATTACCTTTTTGCCCTTATGTCTATATTGAAAACAAGGCATATACTGTGTCATCCTTGTCCAATTCAATATTGGCCCCTTAGACATTTATCCTATTATGCAGGATGGGAAAATTCCATCTAGGCTACTCATGTCCCTCTGCATGCTTTGTGAAGTACTCATTAACTATCTTTATGATCATCCAGTTATGGACAATGTTCGATCAGCAATAAAGTACTTGACTCTACATCTAAGGTCCACAATAGTTTCAGGATGAATGGTGATATACACCACTATCACCATGAGAGTAACTTTTGACACTTTGCATAACATTCTATGTAGTACTCTCATTGTGGGTCAATCCAATATAAATATAACTCTTAATATTCATACCTATGTCAAGACTTGAGAACTCATTATCCATGATCCATGAGATGTGATCATCAGTCTATTTATATAATAGTATTAATGCTTTAAGGCTATCCCATTTCACATTAAAGCTCGACTATGGATATGCTTTAAGAATAATGTCCTTATGTTTAATGAAATCTCATGATTAAGTCACTCTTAATATTTCATTAAACGAACTAGCTATTCTAGGGACTTTATCATTTTGGAAAAACAAAAATAATAAACAAATGCCTTTTATTATTAACAAATAATTCGATACAAGTACCAAAAATATTGGCCTCTAAGGCTTACAATAACACTCTATAACAACACAATCTTGTGACCTAAAGCGCCTCGCAGTAGTGATATTGTCGGCCATGGGCAAACGAGAAAAAGACACCCCGCGGACACGTCTCTTGAGGAAATTTGAGGCAAAGTCAGACACCACATCTTCTCGACAAGTTATCATGAACAACGCCTTGGGGGCTCCTGCTCTAGACTGACAACTGGCCCATCGTCGGACAAGGCCCAATTCAGTCCAGCTTTGCGCATGACCCAATAAGGAGATCCAACACAATATAACCGTTGGGGATATAACTGTTGGAGGATATAGTCGTTGGAACAATATAGTTGTTGGGGCATCTCCTCCCGCGCGCTCCACAGAAAATGTGAGCGATTGTCCCTCCGAAGATCACGAGTTCGGTTGGACCAGGATGAAGGAAACGTGCTAGGTTTTCCCTACTTTTACGCAGACCCCGGAAGTTTCCTATTGTGGGCCTGATAATTCATCCTGAATGGGGACTTTGGTCCAGCGTTGGGGTCTTTTATAAATATCTTTCTCCACTAGAGGGTTAGGTATTCAAATCATTCTAACACATTCACTTTTGTACTTGCTCTCTCTCTCTCCCTCTGATCCTTACTTTAGCATTAGAGTGTCTTTCCAGTACACCCTCATCCTCTCCTACAAACACTGTTGTTGTTCTTCGTTGAAGGCCACAAAGATCCATTATGATTAGGTGAAATCAAGTGGTTTCTATAAGAATGTGGAAATCTGTAGCAGTTATATGGAAAAATTATGGGGTATGCTTGAAGGTTTTATGCGCGCGCTCTATTTGGGATTTAAGAGGATAAAAATTAATACAGACTCCGTTGAGACTATTATGGAGTTAATTCAAGAAAGATCTAGTAGGAGTGATAAGCTAGAGATGCTCAGGAAGATTGAAACCTTTCTTAGTCATTTTGAAGTGGCTCGTGTATCACATTCTTTCAGGGAAGCGAATAAGTGTGTTGATGCGTTTTGCCAAAACTGGTTGTATATTGAGTTCTGGCATGTTGAATCTTTCGTCAGCTCCAAGATTGATGAGTTTCTTGTAGAAGATTTGTTGGGAGGTGCACCTCTAAGGAGTTGATCTTACAGGTGTTTCTTCTTTTGGACCTTTGACTCTCACTTTTACAAATAAGTAAATAAATAAAATAAATGAAAGGTTTTACTATCATTAAAATGGTTAAACACAAGGATTAACTTGATACTATAATAAGTATCTAAGAATTTGCCTAAATCTTTTTGACATGCTAATAGTTTAATACATCAATAACATATTAAAAAAACTCTCCATGAAATTAATTTGACATTTTACTCTATCTTAATAACATAGTGAGATCAAAGTTTGTGGGATTGTTTCATACAAAACAAAATGTAGCAGACGGAGTTTACATATAGATGATACTCAAGTCGAAACATGGGTAGTTTAACTTGTGAAGGAATCCATGAAAAACTATAGACAAATACATGAAAGATCTGACAAGCATATAAATAGTGGGCAGTGTAATGAAAATGCAGAACATGCACAATAATCGTTCGTCATGGGCTCAAAAGTTTCCTCCTTTAATTACCAAAAGAAAAATTACTATTCTTACACCACTTCTTACATCTATACCGTATTTCACTGTTCATCAATACGATGAAATATTATAATAATAATCATATATATTTTTTAAATAATATAAAAAAATATTTTTTTTATTTTTATTTTGCTTTTAATTTTTTTTAATACCTTAACATTTTATTAACCAACTTCATCAATGTGCATTAATCAAGTTTTTACACTGTATTAACCAACTTTGATGACTGTTAAAAATTATTTTTAACATCTGGACATTTATTAATCAATTTCATTAATGTATTAACCAAATTTTTACATTACATTAACTAAATTTGTAATTAATAAAAATTATTTTTAATATCTAAACTTAAAATTATTATTCATGGATACTGTTTACGGATCAATGTTCACGAACTGTTTATAACACTATTCGCGTGTACTATTCATAAAAATATTATTTTATTATAAAAATACTATTCACATATAAATATGATGAATAATATATAAGCATAAAAAAAAGTATACAAATAGCATTGCTGTTACCAAAATCACTAAACAGGAAAGAAATTATTTTGTGAGAATTCGGCAAACGAAACAACCGTTAAATTAGCGTACAAACAACAAAGAATTGACAATAGAAACCTACGGTGACAACTGTCCTGTTCTCCGTCAACCATCCGTCACAAGTAGGTCTGCCGTTATGACGTGACCAATAAAGATACTATCAGAACGGTCGAGTGATAGAGACCGTTGGATTGTGTTTGAGTAGTATCTTTAGTCCTCTGTGGCCTACCATATAGGACCCAAGGTCTTTCTTCCCCGTTGATGTATCAGAAACACACAGTTTGTAAATCTAAAACGACAACTATGGTATGCCCGTGGTAGATTTTCAGCCCCACACGGTGACCCTACTTACAGTGTGTGTTTGGTATAAAAGAGAGAAAAATGTAAGAAATAAAGAAAATTCGAACAGAGAAATAGAGAAGAAAAAGTTTAATGATTTTATGATTTGACAAAAAAAAATTGAATGATTTTATTTCTTATAATAAAAAAAGTAAAACAAATATTAAAAAATGTTTGTTAATTGATATATATTTTTTATTAATTATATTATTATTTTATTAAGTTGTAATATTATTTTATTTTAAACTAATTAATTAATATTTTAATTATGTCAAGTAGTGGTTGTTTGTAATTTTTTATAAAAATTAATGATTGTTTCCAATTTTGCATGGACTTTTTATCTAAATATTCCATATTTGAAAATAAAACACTTAAATATTTTATTTTGAAGAAAAAATATTTCAATATACCCTTTTGTTACGTAGGTTTGTCACTAGATTGACGAATACGTCAAAAAAAATGTATCATCGTGTATTCGGTCACTGAATTGACGAGTATGTAATTTTTTTTTTTCTATTTTGTATGTTTTATGGGAATTTATCTCGAATTTTGTTAGTTTTCCACGGATTTAACAAAATCCGAAGGAAATTAATAAAATTATTAATTTTCTTCGGATTTTGTATAATCTGTAGGTAAATTCATGAGAAACGTTTAAAACAGAAAGAAAAAAAATTCACATACTTGTCATCTCAGTGACCAAACACGCGATGATACTTTTATTTTACGTGTTCGTCAATCTAGTGGTCAAACATACAAAACAAAAGGATATATTGGATTTTCTTTCTTTTCAATATAGAATATTTAAGTGTTTTATTTTCAAATATGGGATATTTAATTGAAAAAGTATATTATTAATTTTTTAGTGCATCCTTAGTCTCAATTTTTATTTAGATTTTTAGTTCAGCATATATTTATAAGATATTACAATTTTTTCTCATTCACCACTCACAATATAAAATATAACAGCTATGCTATTTGTACACTCAATTTGTACACCAATACATATACCGTATGTACTGTTCACCGTATTTATACGGTGAACAGTATATTTTTCAATTAAAAAAATATTTTTAATGAATAGTGTCAGTGAATAGTAAAATCGTATATAAACAGTACCATATGAATAATACACGTGAACAGTACACGTGAACAGTATCCATGAACAATGATTTTAAAAATAGTGAAACAAGTTGGTTAATGCAATGTAAAAACTTGGTTAATGCAGTAATGAAGTTGGTTAATAACGTTCAGACATTAAAAATAATTTTAGCAGTCACCAAAGTTGGTTAATATAGTGTAAAAACTTGGTTAATGCAAGTTGGTTAATAAATGTTCAGAAAAATTAAAAAATACTAAAAAATAATTTTTTATATTATTTTAAAAAATATATATATTATTATAATATTTCACTGTTCACTGTATTGGTGAACAGTAAAATACGGTGTAGGTGTATGATTTTGATGTAAGAATAACATTTCTCAAAAATATAAAGAAGGGGGTATCCATGAAAACAGATTGCATCTCTCTCATTTCTTCGCTCATGAGAGGAGTGGGATCCACATTTTTATGGCCTCTCTCCCTTATTTCTTAACATTATAAATAGGAGAACTAGAGTGTCTCTATCCTATTTCTCTTTTTTCAAACTCTCTTTAAAATTCATCTTCAAACAAACACATCCAAAATGACAATTAATTTAAATAAAAATTTACTTTGACATGGTTAATGCCAAAATTTAGTGTTTGTCGCATATAGGCGAAACAATATAAAAATCAATATTCAATCAGAAGCCCGCAAAATCTAGAAATATAAGTTTTATTCCCTCTAGTTGTTAATATAAGAAAAAAATATTTTTTTTAATTCGTAAAAGAATTAATGTATTTAAAATATATATTATCCGGATATATTAATTATGAATCCAAATTAAAATTTAACATGAAAATGTCTCCTTAATGTAAGGTGTAACATCCCGTGTCGAATATTTTTGGTGCTATGTTGGCCTTGTTTAAGGCATATGTCTTATTGTTTGTGGTGTTGTGTCTTAGTGGGACGGGTAGAATTAGGTGCGCTTAGTGATATCGAGTGTACGAATAATTATGATAAGACTATTTGATTAACTATTTTATTATTATTATTATTATTATTATTATTATTATGAATATTATTATTACTATCATTAATATTATAATGATTTTATAAAACAATATTAGTAATTTTAGTAATTAAAATTAATATTATTATTACTAATTGGAATAAAGGGTAAATTAGTAAATGCCTTGGTGTGGTCTTTAGAGGAATTAATCTAATCAGGAGATTAGGGAGAAATTAACCGTAAATACTTGTGAGAAGAGCAAAGAAGATAGGGAGAAAGAAGAACAACCTAGGGCATAATTCTTGAAGAAATTCTCAGGAATTTTCACCCAAATTTGAGGTAAAGGGGGAGAACGGATTTAAATTCAGGTGGTTTAACATGATGGGTAGTGAGGGCTTCCTTCCCTTATAGGAATTTCTGATATTTCTAATGTTTGTGAATAATCTCTGATTTGTAACACCCCAAATTTTCCCTCTTCTTTTTAAGCATCATATCACATCATATTCATCATGAGCATATCATATTCTTGGCATCTTAGCATGGAAAGATGAGGCATACATTCTCATGACCTAGCATTAGGCATATGATCATCTGTGGAGGGATTTGAAGCATCTCAAGCTATCACAAGAGGCCCAATGGATTTGCTCAAGTCCTATGAGGAGTCTACATTGCATTCATAAGCTCAAGATCATTCACAAAAGCTCAGGAGGTTGGAAGATCATCAGGGAATTCAGGCTAGGGCAAAGCTCATACACAATGATCCCAAATTAGGGTTTGAGTTTCAAGCATGAAAGTCTTGGGACTTTGGCCATTTCATTTGGGCAAAGTCTCTCATATGTTAAAGGGATTCTAGGGATGAAATTTGGTGAGAAAATTCCTTGTGGAAGTCAGGTATTTCTTCAGTTGCTTGTAAATGAAGAAATTGGTCAACTGTGCATTCTAGAAGTCAACTGTGAGGTTTCAAAGGGTCCAATCCCATTTTTCTAGCCAAGGTATGTTCTTATAATCTTAAAAGAGGTTTGGCAAGATAAAAGATCAAGAATCATGAGGTTTTGAGGTGTTTTGCAAAATTGGCATAAGTTTGGTAATGAGAATTTCCATTTTTAGTAACATTTTTCCCTAATTTTCAAGTAAGCATAACTTGGTGAAAAAAGCTTCAAATGGATCACAACCAAACATTAAAGTTGATGATTAAAGCCTCCCATTTTTAAAGAGTACAAGAGCATTTTCATAGCCCTCATGGTTTAAGAGGAATGCCCTTCGAAAGTTGGTGGATTTTTAGGGCATGGCATGCATTTCAAGCATCCTTCAAATGCAAAACTTCATGAAACTTTATTTTTGAGTGACATAATGAACCAAATGAGGTCACAAACTTACAAAGAAATGCCAAGAGTTCATTTTGCTCCAAAAATATGGCCAAATTCGTGCATGGGATGTATTGTATTCCATAAGGTGCAAAACATGCATGATCATGAGAAAAGCATGACCCTCACATCCAAGGGCCAGGATGATTTATGTTTTGAATCAAGGGTGGGATATTGATCACACATGTGCAAAGAATGAGAGGGATGCACGAGCCAAGCACCTCATCACACAAATCTTGCAAGTTTTGCAATTTGAACCTCACACTCTCTTCTCACGTGCTCTTTCCCTCATTCTTTCAGCATTGCATTTTGGATTGATATAAAAGAAAACTAGGGTTTTATTTCACCCCAGATCTATCACATTTCATCATTCTAGAGTTCATGCACCAAAAGCAAAAACCTTTGAATCTCTCTTTTCAGGCTCTCATTCTCCAATCCCTTTCCATATTCTTGTTCAGTGAGCTCTAAGGATCATAAAATATACCATCAATTCAAGCTGAAAGGAAGGTTTTCATCAAGTGCCATTCAAGTGCAGTTGGTATCGGGTTTCAAGATCTAGAGAGTTTCAGCCTCTCTCTTGCATTTATTTTGCAAAGAGAGGATAAAAAGAGTTGATCTGCACCTTTGGAAACTTTTTTCTGGCTTGTTTCAAGATCTTCAATCTCAGGTATGCTCTGAAACTTTTGGATCTGGAAATATAATTTTATGTGTGCTTCTTGATCTTTGTGGTATGCTGATTTCACTGAGCCTTTTTGTTTTGAAAATGCTTTACTATTGAATGAGATATGTTGAATTTCAGTTTGATGTATGATTTTGTTCTTGTTCGATCTGGCTTGATCTTTGATCATTTGTGATTTTCATTGCCATATTTGGATTCACCATACTCTGAATATTGGATCTGGATAGTTTGAAGTATTTCTTTGATGTTTTGTTCTTGGCTTTGAGTTTTCCGGTGACCGGAGCTAGGGCTCCGTCACCGGATTCTGGAAATTTGAATTGGGGAAGATGATGGTATAGCCGTAGGATGCAGGATCTGGACGTCTCTCATTTTGCCAACGCATTACTGATCCAACCTCCCTTGCACGTGTTTTATGTTTCCTGAATTAATCAACATGTTTCTCACCACACCATAAATACCATGTTCTCTCACCTCTGTCCAATCATTTTGTTTACTAGGTTTAATGAGTTGACCAATCTCACGCATCCAATTGATCCAATGGTCCTTTGTTTTTTCTGATTTTAATTGAATTTCCACACTAATTCTTATGTGCTATGCTGAGACCAATGGGCCTGGATTGCTGTTCCCACCCCCCATGCGTATGAGCCCAATGAGATTCAACTGGAAACCCTTGCGGAATATACCCCCTGGCCCTTCTCTTTTATTTTGTTTCTTTTTATTTCCATTTTATTTTCAGTTTGGTTTTTAATTTTTAAAATTAGTTTTAGGTCTCCAAAAATTATAAAAATATTCTTGAATGTTCTTTTTAGTTTTCTCTAATTTTTGATATTTTTATTTTCCATTTATTTTTATTTGGCACGCAGAAATTAATTCTTTCTTTTAATTAATTCATTTTATTTCATTTTGAACCATGCTGACTTGTCCATTTTCTATCTTGATCATTGTTTGGAAATTTTAAGTGATTCTTTTTGCCCTAGACTCATGATAAGATGTACTTTATTGATGATTTTTGTTCTTATTTTTAGGATTTTGTTTAATTGATTTTGGTCTCTAACTTGTGAGTGAAGCCATCTAACCCTAATCCATGCTTGAGCCCTCATTTGACTTGCTTAACTTCTGATTCTCTCTCCCTCCTTTTGGCATGTTGTTATGGTATGGTTGAAGGTCATTTGTGCAAAGTTGTGGAATTTTTGAATGCCCATTTGATTTGTTTTGAATTTTTGTTCTTGACTTGTCCCACTTTGTCTCTTTTGGATCATTTGTTCTCTCTTTAGCCTAGAAGGGCACTTGTTCCAACTTCTTCAACTTGTTTAGGGCCTTATTAGGATGTAGATACCTTTCTGATATTGAGTTGTGGTTTGTGTCTTAGGAATTTTTGTGTTTGTTTGTTCTTGAAGTTCATTCACTTGTATGTATATCCACCTCACTTGTTTTGCTTCTTTCTTCTCATAATGTAATTGCTTGGCTATATGCACTTCTTCTCTTCATCTCTCTTGCTTCTTAGGCACTTTTCTAACATGATTAGGGTTCTGGTATTGTACCTTGGGGTTGTGATTTGTTTATTTTGCTTTGCATCTTCTCATGTTTGTTTGTTTTTCCATAGTGATTCATGTGGTTCCATTTTGAGTTGTGTGGTTCTCTTCTCATTCTTGTGACTTGTATTTGCATTGGATGTTTATGTGTATAACTTCACTTATGGTTGTATGGTTTTGGCATGGCATTATGTTCATTTTGTATTGCCTTTATACTTGTGTCACTAACCATTTCAGGGGCCTTGGTAAGTGAGAGGTGTGGATGTGATTCCCACATCTCCAATTCTTATCTCTTTTTCTTTTCTCCTTATTATTGTTCTATCCTTGTGATTGTTGGGCTTAGGCCTTACTTCCCCCTCCTTCTATTCTTTTTTATTCTTCTTCTCTTATTCTTTCTTTCTTCTTTAGGATAGTAAACCTCACTAACCTAGGATTACCATGCATGACAACACTTAGGATTCATTAGTCTCCCATTAGACTTTTACCTTTGTGATCCTTTTGGTTCTTCTTCTCTTCTCATCTCAAAACCCTAAAAAAGACACTTAATAAAGATTGAAGTGATACCTTGAGCAATAGCCTTATCCCATGAGACACTTGTAGTCTTCCCATCTTGGGATAGTACAAGCTTGTCTTGTGATGCACAAGTCTGATCAGGATATCATCTTCACCAAGAAAATCATAAAAAACACTTCTTCATTGTAAATACAAAAACACTTAATAAGTTAATGAGTTAGTGAGCTTAGGCCCTAATATCTGGATTCAAGTTTTGGGGATCTTCTCCTTACTTGAGTGTGCTTGTTCTATTATTCCATCTTGGAATGTAGTGACAAGTGCACATTCCATGGAAAAGAGCTTGAATTCACTTCCTTGTGACACACTCCTAAAAGCTTCTAAAAAACACAAACAAACAATAAGCGTCTTTCCTTCGGGAATTCTTTTCTCATCTCCTTCGCTCCGTACGCGAACTTGCTCCTACTTTTCACTTTGCAAGACGGTTACGCACTCGTCGTCCGAGCCTGCAACACCTGAGCATTGACATAGGCAGTTCAAGCCTTAAGACACAAGCAATCTTTTCCACCCCTAGTTAGGGGAACTACGGCGACTCTGATCCTCATTGTCCAGATGAGGTACGTAGGCAGCGGGGTAGGGCCCGTTCGAGCACAATCTTTATTTTCCCTACATTTTTTCTCTTTGTTTCTTTCTCAGTTCCTTTTCCAGTTCCAGTTCCTTTTCTTTTGCAACAACTTTTATTTCTTCACCCTTTGAAATAGTTTCTTTGCAAGCGTGGATCTCGTCGGGTACGGCGGACGATCTAGGGTGCTAATACGTTCCCGGGTCGTAACCGACTCCCGAACTCAGTCTCTTTGGTTCGCACGACCCGTGTCCTTCCTTTTCTTTTCTTCTGGTTTGTGCAACATTACCATTCCCGTTCTTTCGGGATAAAAATGCCTGGCTGGCGACTCTATTCTTTCCGCGCCACTTTCGCGTTTGTACCAGGATGGAAATCCGGGGAGCGACAGCTGGCGACTCTGCTGGGGAACATCCTTTCTGGAGTATCTATGGTTCTCTTGAGATTCTATCCTAGCGCTTGTGTGGTTCTGTTTCTTAGGGTGTTTGACTGTTTGTTGCTGTGTGTTGTATTTTACTGATGTTTATTTACAGTTTCATTTACAGTTTTCAGTATTTATTTTCTGCTTCATATTATATACTGGACTGTCTGGACTGGATCTTCTGTTTGGTGGGTTTGGGTGATACTGTTTCTGAGAGATGAGCTCATTACCACGGCTCGAGTGCACCTTAGGACTTAGAGTGGTTCTACTTTGGCCTCATGAGATCTTGTCATGGGGGTAGTAGTGAGTTCCACGCCCAGATTTGCGACCGTCTTGAAAATGTCTTGATTTGGGGATCTTCCTCTCTCATTTCATAACCTTGACAGTTATGTGCAGCTGGGGACCGATCATTGAGAACCTTGTGGAAACATCCCTCTTTAGTGGTGACAGTGGCATACCACATTTTGTGGCAAACCCATTCGCATCCGAGGGCCCACCTGGGACTTGTATAGGATGACCTTGTTTCGCGGACTCAGCTGAGGCCTCCCTGCGTACTATATAATGCCAAACTGATTCCCTGATTTGGTCATGAGCCATTTCTCGGAGATGGTGAACGTATTATTGCTATTCGGCTTTGAGAGTCCGTGATGTCTGACCCGGAGCATACCAGTGAGATTGGGAGGGGTTTACAGGTTTGCAGGAACCATTGGCCTCTACATATCCTCATTATCAGTGGTCCTTGTTGAGATTTGATCCTTATGGTTCTGGTGTTCTGGTACTATGGTTTTGGGAATTTCTATCAGAGGATTGTGACTCAGAGGATTTTGGTTTGCAGTTGCTCAGAGGGTCCTTATGTTCAGTGTCCAGTATCCAGATGGTCCCAGATTGATCATATGCCTGCATTACATTTGCATTGCATCATTCTTGCATTAATTGTTTATGTTTCCATTTTTCAGGTTATTATTCACAGTTAGCACCCAGTTCTGGTAATCTTAAGCTCTCCAGATGGCAGAAGTCAAAAGGATTACAAGGAAAAAGAATGTTCACTATACTTTTCTTCAACCTGAAGTCAGGAGTGTTCAGAAATTAGCAGGTTTGATGAATAACCAAGTTTTGGGAAATTTCAGAAAAAGGTATGGCCAGATATTGAAATACATGGACAAACCTACTGCAGACCAGAAGGACAGCTTGCATACCTTGCTTCAGTTTTATGATCCCCTGCTGTGGTGTTTCGTGTTTCCAGATTACATCTTGGCTCCTACCTTGGAGGAGATTTCCAGCATTTTGGGCGTTCCAGTCAGAGATACATTGCCTTTCTATGGGTCTGAGGTGGTGCTTAAGGAAGAAGACATAGCCAAAGTCTGTCGTTTACCAGTTACTATAGTCAAGAAGGCTCTGAAGGACAGTGAAGGCAGAGGACTCCCTTGGAGTGTGCTTATACCAAAGGCTGAGGAATATGCCAAAGTGGGTAAATGGGGGGATTTTGGTGCTGTGCTGGCTTTGATGGTGTATGGGTCTAGTTTGTTCCCTGGAGAAAAAGAATTTGTGAGCTTGGAAGTGATCTCTATCTTTGCCAAAGGCAATCCTATGCCAACTTTATTGGGATATTTCTACTACAACGTTCACTACCGGAATGAGAAAGGTAGAGGTGGACCAGTGAGCTGTTGTGCTTCATTGTTTGCTGAGTGGTTTGCCAGGCAATTGCCAAATTCAGGTGCTTTCAAGGAGATGAGAGATGAGTGGAGATGGTCTAGAAGGTTGATGGGGCTAACTTCTGAGGATATAGCCTGGGGATATGACAGAGATCTGCTAGGAAAAGAGTTGTTGGTCAGTTGTGGAAGATTTGTTGGAGTACCTTTGCTAGGAAGAAAGGGTGTGATCAGTTGTCATCCAACATTAGCCAGGAAGCAATTTGGTTATCCTCTGAGAGACCCACCAAATATGGAAGAGTTTGATGAGTCTTTGTACTTTCCTGTGGAGGGAAACAAGGAGTTAGTTCTGCAAGTATCTCAGGCTTGGGCTCACAGGATGAGGAAGGGTAAGAAAGACTTTGGCAGAGTATATCCCAAGACGTATCCTCCTTTTGCTACATGGTTGCAAAAACATGTAGAAGAAGTTCTCATGCCGTTCTCAGTAGAAGCTCCATTATATCCTAAGGAAGTGCCATGTCAGAGTACTGTCTCCCTTGAAGAGTATAAGAAATTGGAAGCTCAGCTGCATGAAGTCCGAGTGGAGAATGCTGAAATGGTCAACTTATACCATCTTGCCAACCGGGCCAAAAAGGAAGCAGAAGGAAAGCTGTAGAAGATGCAATCTTCCTTGGAAGCTAAAGAGAAAGACTTTGCTGGAAGGGAAGCTCACTTTCAGAGGTTGGGTCTGATGAAGGAAAAAAGAGAAGCGGAGCGCAAAAAGACTTTGAAGACTCTCAAGAAAGCTCGCCAGTCCATTGTTTGGTTGCAAGGCCAAAGGGAGGAAGAGCAGAAAAAGTTTAAAGAAAAAGAAGAGTTTCTCGAGGTACAAATGGCCTTCAAGAAGGAAGAGGTGGAGCAAGTCCACAACATACAAAGGGAAAAGACTCAGCAATTGGCACAAAGCCAGATAGCCTTGGAGGAAGCACTGAAGGAGATTGAGGAGCTCAAGTTGAGAGCAGGTGTGAAGAAGAACAGAGCAGAGGTGGCTGCAGAAGAACCTGAGTCTTCAGTTTAGTTTATTTATTTTTGTTCAGGCTACCTACAGACTTGTTGTAGGAGTCTTGTCTTATCTTTTGTCTTTTGTTTTTGTAATGACTTGTAACCCATCGGGGAATATTTTTGTTTATGCTCTAACTTTTGGCCGGCAGTGGGTTGTCCATGATATACAGTGTTAATATGCAAATTACCATTTCTGAATATGCAAGACTTGTTTGTCTGGTACTGCTAAGATCTGAATACTCTTCAAAGGGAAAGATTGAAAATTAATATTCAAAGTGGTTGTTTGGAGCAAATACCAGAACTGGGGCATATAAGTGCCTAAAACTTGGAAACATGAGTAGTTACATTGCATGCATATAACATGTTTGTTTGTTTTGCAGGTAGTTCTTCAGTTTCTAACGTTTATGTCCTTTCAGGCACTATAGCTCCCAGAAAGGTCCGAGAACAGCCGATCATACACAGATATCCCACAAGAGTCAACAGAGAAAGAGTCATGGATCAAATGCAGGCTGATTTAGCTGACTTGAGGTTGAGGATGGACAATTTTATGACCCTTATGGAAGGAATGGGTCAGAATCAGGAATGTCTTCGTGAGTTGGTTGAAAATAGTCAAGCCAGAAACAACGGTACTGCTGATGGAAGTAATCGTAACGGTGCGGGTGCCCGTCAAGTTGAAATCCCTGTAGCACAACCAGGGGTCACCATTATCAATGATGGGTTGAACAATGTACAGATGGATGGTCAAGACGAACAGTTTACTCTGCTGGACGAAACTGAAGGCCAAGGGGCTGAAATGAACAGAAAATTTGAGGAGATGGCTGAACAGATCAGGGCCATTCAATCTCAGAACTCTTTGGGGTTCGACATTACTGACTTGGGCTTGGTTCTAGGGGTTAGAATCCCTTACAAGTTCAAGGTCCCGACTTTCGAGAAGTACAACGGCACAGCGTGTCCAAAGACTCACCTCCAGTCCTTTGTAGGAAGGATTGCTGCCCATACTAAAGATGAGAAGCTATGGATGTACTATTTCCAGGACAGCCTGGTTGGGGCCTCCTTGGAATGGTATATGAAGCTAAGTAGAGTCAACATTAAGAGCTAGAAGGACTTGGCATAAGCTTTCGTGAAGCAATACCAGTACAATTTGGACATGGCTCCAAATCGCACTCAACTGCAAAACATGTCTCAAACTGCTAAGGAGGGGTTTAAAGAGTATGCTCAAAGGTGGCGTCAGCTCGCTGCCAGAGTGCAACCACCATTGCTGAAGAATGAGATGGCTGATATGTTCATGGGAATATTGCAAGGTGTGTTTATCGAAAGATTGGCGTCTTGTTCGGCTACCAAGTTCAATGATATAGTAATAGCTGGAGAGAGGGTCGAGACTCTATTAAAGATGGGAAAGATTCAGGATACCAGTGCGAGCAGCTCGAGTGGAGTAAGAAAAGCTTTCAACGGACCCCCAAGAAGAAGGGAAGGTGAGACCAATGCTGTGTTTGGCCGAGGACGGGGCCGAGGATATAGAAGATCATATGAGCAAGTGGCAGCTGTCACTATCCCTTCCAGTCCTGTGCAGCAGGTACAACAACAACAGCAACAACAACAGCCACAACGTAACAACTATCAATAAAGACCTTATCAGCCAAGACAAGCTCGTCCGGCTAATAGGGTGCTTGAAGCAATTCCCATGACATATACTGCATTGCTGCAGAGATTGCTAGACCTGAACTTGATACAGCTGAGGACACTAGCACCACCACCACCTGGAGAGCTTCCAGTGGGGTACGATGCAAATGCTAGATGCGTTTTCCATTCAGGGGCACCCGGGCATTAAACTGAGAAGTGCAGGGCACTACAACATAAAGTTCAAGATTTGATCGACTCTAAGGCGATTAACTTTGCACCACCACCCAATGTTACTTCAAACCCTATTCCGAACCATGGAAGGGCTAGAATAAATGATGTTGATGGCGGTGAGAAGTTAAGTTTGATTCTGAGCATAGAAGAAGTGAAGACTCCGCTGTTGGTAGTGAAGGAGAGGTTGTTAAAAGGACAAGTGTTTCCGGGATGCAATTCTGATTGTGAGATGTGTTTGAATTCAGTGAACGATTGTGAAGACCTGAAGGTGGGGTTGCAGAATCTGATTGATGAAGGGTCATTGTAGTTTGATAAAGTTGATAATGAAAGTGATGATGTGTCCACTATAACCATCTTTTATGATCCAGATGAGATACCTGCTAGAAGAGAACCTGTGACTATTTATACTCATGAAGTCAGTCTTGTTACTATCACTGTTCCTGGGCCTGTTCCTTATACAGATGATAAAGCCATCCCATGGCATTACGACTCAGATGTGTACATGGAAGGACAAAAGGTCGAGAGTAAGTCAGTAGCTATTGACCCGACTGTAGTGAATGTCGGAGGAGTTAGAGGTTTTACGAGAAGTGGTCGTCTATTTGCTCCCCCAGTTCTGAGAGGAGATCCTGAGGCTGAAGCTTCGACAAAGGCTAAAGGAAAGCAAACAGCGACTGAAGAAACGATAACTCCTGCTGCTGGACAGGGTATCTTTGAGAAAGAAGTGGAGGAATTTATACGAATAATTAAAAATAGTGATTATAAGGTGGTTGAACAGTTGAACCAGACGCCGTCCAAAATATCAATTCTGTCTTTGCTGATGTGTTCTCCAGCATATAGAGAAGCCTTGCTGAAAGTGTTGCAGATGGCATACGTTCCTCAAGAGATAACTGTTAATCAACTGGAAGCTGTAGTGGGCAGTGTGAATGCAAGCCACGAATTGGGCTTCACAGATAGAGACCTTACTTCAGAGGGCCGTAACCATAACAAAGCACTGCATATTACTATGGAGTGTAAAGGGGCTGTTTTGTCGCATGTCCTGGTGGACACAGGCTCTTCTCTTAATGTACTCCCGAAGAAAGCATTAATGAAGTTGAATGTTGATGGTATCGTCCTGCGACCCAGTGATTTGATAGTGAAAGCTTTTGATCGGTCCAGAAGGTCAGTGTTCGGAGAAGTTGAGTTACCTGTGAAAATAGGGTCTCAAGTATTCAAGAGCACCTTCTACATCATGGACATTCAGCATGCGTACAGTTGCTTACTGGGACGTCCTTGGATTCATGCTGCCGGAGCAGTAACTTCCACTCTGCATCAAAAGCTAAAATACGTGGTTGATGGCCAAGTAATCACTGTGTGCAGAGAGGAAGATATCTTTGTGAGCCACTTATCAACTTTCAAATATGTGGAGATGGACGGAGAGATCCACGAAACGCTGTGCCATGCCTTCGAAGCGGTTAATGTCAGCATCTTGGCTCCGGAAGGGAGGAGTAATGAGAAAGAAGGTACCTCCATTCACTCCTATAAGCAGGCTAAGGAAGTGGTTCAGTCAGGAAGCGTCCGAGGCTGGGGCAAATTGTTGGAATTAGAGAAGAAAAATGATAAGTTTGGTTTGGGTTATCATCCTGGTGGGTCTAACTAGCCTCCAAGTGGTAAAGCTATTACTTTCACAAGCGCTGGGATGCTCGACCGCAACCATATCTGTGTGACAAGCAAAGAAGAGGACATTGATGGTGACTGGGACAACTGGATTCATCCGTGTGCACCCTGAGAGGAGCTAAAGAACTGGTCTGCTGAAGACATCGTCCAAGTTACCTGGCAATTAGAGTAATTTATTTGTTTCCTTTTCTTATCATGCTGCATTGTCAAATCCTGCACTCTGCCCAAGGTGCAAGGATCCATTGTAGGGCCACCGTGCTTTGTATGCATTTATTTTACCATGAAATAAAGGACATTTTTAAGATAAATTGTGTTCTCTTTCTTTCGTTTTAAATTTTTCACAAAAACAAAAAAATAAAAATGGCAATGTGTTTTCCTTTTTTGTTTGTGTGTTTGCGTCTCTTTTGAAAAATAAACAGATTCTGAAATAAGCACATCATTTGTGTAGTGTTGATCATCCGGATTCTAGTGATAACGTTCCTGCTATGACCACGCATGACTTTGACAATCCTATCTACCAAGCTGATGAAGGGGTTGAGGAAGACTGTGAACTCCCGGAAGAATTGGTCAGATTGTTGAAACAAGAGGAAAGGGTCATTCAGCCTCATCAGAAGAAATTGAGATCATCAACATTGGCACTGAAGATGTGAAGAAAGAGATCAAGATTGGGGCCAGTCTGTAGGCCGAAGTAAAGAAAGAGTTGATTGGTATGCTGTGGGAATATGTGGATATCTTCGCCTGGTCGTATCAAGATATGCCAGGGTTGGATACTGACATTGTTGTGCATAAGCTACCATTGAGAGAAGACTTTCCTCCTGTGAAGCAGAAGTTGAGAAGAACTCGTCCTGACATGGCGATGTAGATCAAGGAGGAAGTTCATAAGCAATGGGATGCCGGATTTCTTGCCGTAACTAGCTACCCACCTTGGGTAGCTAACATTGTACCTGTACCAAAGAAGGACGGCAAAGTCCGGATGTGCGTTGATTACCTGGATTTAAATAGAGCGAGCCCAAAAGATGACTTTCCATTACCTCACATTGATTTGTTGGTAGATAACACTGCTCAATTCTCGGTATTTTCCTTCATGGATGGCTTCTCCGGGTATAATCAGATTAAGATGGCACCGGAAGACATGGAGAAAACAACGTTCATTACCCCGTGGGGTACATTCTGCTACAAGGTCATGCCCTTTAGTTTGAAGAGCGTCGGGGCAACGTATCAGCGGGCTATGGTCACATTGTTCCACGACATGATACATAAGGAGATAGAGTGTTATGTGGACGATATGATTGCTAAGTCCCGAGACGAAGAAGAGCATCTGGTCAATCTCAAGAAGTTGTTTGATAGACAGATAAAGTATAAGCCGAGGTTGAACCCAAACAAGTGCACTTTCGGAGTGCGTTCCGGGAAACTGATGGGTTTCATTGTTAGTCAGAAAGGAATTGAGGTGGATCCTACAAAAGTAAAAGCAATACAAGATATACCTGCACCGAAGACAGAAAAAGAAGTGCGCGGGTTTTTAGGGAGGTTGAACTACATTTCACGGTTCATATCTCATCTAACGGCCACGTGTGAACCAATATTCAAATTGCTAAGAAAAGAGCAAACGGTCAGGTGGAATGAAGAATGTCAAAGAGCCTTTGAAAAGATAAAAGAATATTTGCAGTAACCTCCGATTCTAATGCCTCCAGTTCCAGGACAGCCGCTTATCATGTACTTGACTGTGCTAGAAGGGTCGATGGGGTGTGTTCTAGGCCAACATGACGAGTCTGGTTGAAAAGAGTGCGCTATTTATTACCTTAGCAAAAAGTTTACCGACTGTGAATCCCGTTACTCACTGCTCGAGAAAACTTGTTGTGCTTTGGTATGGGCTGCTCGCCGACTGAGACAGTACATGTTGACTCATACCACACTACTAATCTCAAAAATGGATCCTGTCAAGTATATCTTTGAGAAACCAGCGTTAACCGGAAGGGTTGCTAGGTTGCAAATGATATTAACAGAATATGACATACAATATACTTCTTAGAAAGCCATCAAAGGAAGTGTATTGTCGGATTACCTTGCACAACAACCTCTTGAAGATGACTATCAGCCAATGAAGTTTGATTTCCCTGATGAAGACATGATGTACCTCAAAGCAAATGATTGCGAGGAACCATTTCCGGAGGAGGGGCCAAACCCTAAATCCAAATGGAAGTTGATGTTTGATGGGGAAGTCAATATCAATGGACGTGGAGTTGGTGTTGTTCTTATCACTCCTGAAGGTGTTCACTTTCCCTTCGCTGCCAGAATTACTTTTGGTTGCACCAACAATGAAGCGGAATATGAGGCATGCATAATGGGAATAGAGGAGGCTATTAATCTTTGGATTAGGACCCTCGATATATTCGGAGATTCAGCTCTCGTCATTAATCAGGTTACCGGCAAATGGTATACGCATCAAGAACCCTTAATTCCATATAGGGATTATGCTAGAAAACTGTTGACGTTCTTCACAACAGTTAAACTGCAGTACATACCACGTGATGAGAATCAATTTGCCGACGCATTGGCTACTCTCTCTTCGTCTATCAAAGTGTTGTGTTGGAATTATGTGCCTAGGATTGACATTTCCAGGCTTGATGCACCAGCTCATGCTTTCTCTATAGACGCAGTGTCTGATGAGAAACCTTGGTACTTTGATATCAAGCTCTTCCTGGAAAAGCAAGAATACCCAGCTGGGGCATCATCCAACGACAAGAAGACCTTAAGGCGACTTGCTGCTAGTTTCTTCTTGAATATAGATGGGGTTTTGTATAAGAGGAACTTTGACATGGTCTTGCTCAAATGCGTGGATAGACACGAAGTAAGCCTGTTAATGCAGGAAGTCCACGAGGGATCCTTCGGTACTCATGCAGGAGGGCATGCTATGGCTAAGAAGTTGTTGAGATCGGGGTATTATTGGATGACAATGGAGGCAGACTGTTGTTCATACGCCCGTAAATGCCACAAATGCCAGATTTATGCAGACAAAGTGCATGTTCCTCTAAGCCCGTTCAACGTCATGTCATCTCCTTGGCCCTTTTCTATGTGGGGCATTGACATGATCGGAAAAATAGAGCCTACCGCTTCAAACGGTCATCGCTTCATCTTGGTTGCGATTGATTACTTCACTAAGTGGGTTGAAGCAGCATCTTATGCCAATGTCACTCGTCAAGTGGTAGCCAGATTTTTGAAAAGAGACATCATTTGCAGATACGGAGTGCCCGAAAGAATCATTGCTGACAATGGTTCTAATTTAAACAACAAGATGATGGCAGAATTGTGTCGGGACTTCCAGATTCAACATCACAATTCTTCTCCTTACCGGCCAAAGATGAATGGTGCGGTAGAGGCAGAAAATAAGAATATCAAGAAGATTGTGCAAAATATGGTTGTCACTTACAAAGATTGGCATGAGATGTTACCATTTGCATTGCATGGGTACCGAACGTCAGTCAGGACGTCAACTGGGGCAACTCCTTTCCCATTGGTATATGGTATGGAGGCAGTCTTGCCTGTTGAAGTAGAGATTCCTTCATTGCGTGTGATGATGGATGTGAAGCTTGATGAGGCTGAATGGGTACGTGCTCGATACAATCAACTATGTCTAATTGAGGAAAAGAGGTTAGCGGCTATCTGTTATGGTCAGCTTTATCAGAGGAGAATGAAGCGAGCATTCGACTAACGAGTACGTACTCGGGAGTATCAAGTAGGAGAGCTTGTACTCAAGAGGATCATTCCTCCAGGTTCAGATCATAGGGGCAAGTGGACCCCAAACTACGAAGGACCATTCATAGTGAAAAAGGTTTTCTCAGGCGGAGCACTGATGCTCACCACTATGGATGGAGAAGATTTCCAATCCCCTATTAACTCGGACGCAGTTAAAAAATACTTCGCATAAAAAGACCCGCTGGACACAAAAACAGAATTAAAGTCCAGGCATGAAAAGGGCATCCCGACGAGCTAAAAACATAATAAAAAGCTCGGGCAAAAGTTAGGGAAATAAATAAATAAAATGTACACCCGCTGAGCTGAAAAGCCACATTGGACATCTCAGGAAAAAAAAGGTATCCCGGTGGATTGAAAACCCGAAAGGGCGATCCACGCAAAACAAGGGAATAAGCGAACAACTGCGATCCGAGTAATCTGAACCAAATCATCGTTTTGAACAGCTTGGCAATATTAGAAGGATAGGAATCAGTCCCCTCATCTCCTCAAAAAGCAAAGGCAAGAATGGAGAGTTTTGAAGACATGCTGGTCATAGCAAGAAGGAAACTCATTGGGATGCCGTGTCCATTGCCATTAGGATAGTTTATTTTCTCAATTTTATGGTGGCTACCTCTTTCCAGGTGGTTGCTTCCTGATGTAAACACTTTTCCTATTCAAAGGCCTTTCAATAAAAAGAATATTCAGTCAAAAAGCTGTGTTGTGTTTATCTTTTGTTTGCAAAATGTCCTGAATTTTTGGCAAAAAAATAGCATTGCATCTAAAACATTGTGATTGTTTTATAAAAGAAAAATGACATTGTAGGGAAACATTTGAAATCCTCTTTGAGTGTCGGGTGATGGTGGATGAGTAGATCATACCTTGCAAGTCCCCGGGGCACATATATGTTGTTCTGTTGTTGTAGGTTGCAGGATGGCGTCACATTCTCCCAAGCAGAATCTTCCCCAGCTAAGTCAAGGCAGGTGGGGATCCCCAGCAGTTTATTTTCCACAAGTGGAGTGTGCCCAGCAGGAAGTTGAATGCCTGATTTCCCCACAAGGTTCATATTTGGGTTTCACTCCCATCAGTGAAATATTCCCCAGAGAAGTCGCCAATTTATTTTTGGCCAATGTGATAATACAACATTTATTCAAAGCCTCTTGACTTGGGTCTCCCCTGCAGAGTTGCGATTCTTGTTGCCAATCAGGCATTTGTTTGATGCTCGTATGCACGCCCCATCAATCGTTTGTGTTTGATATTTGTTGCTGCTCGTCTGCATTCCCCGACACTCGTCTGTGTTTGATGGTGGCTTATTGCTCGTCGGCATTTCTCAACACTCGTCTGTGTTATTGCTTTGGTGTTGCTTGTTTTCTCTCCCCAGTAGTTGCCCAGGGTTGTAATTATTATTGCTCGTCTGCATTTCTCAACACTCGTCTGTGTTTGAAGTTTGGTATTGCTCGTCCACGCTCCCCGACACTCGTTTGTGTTTGTTATCTGTTTGAAGCTCGTCTGCATTGTTGGATACTCGTCTGTATCATCCCTCACACTCGTCTATGTCAGCCTCTATCCATATGCATTGATTTGATAATTACTATGGTACCCGTCTGTATTGTTAATCCAAATGCTCGTCTGTGTTTGAATTTCTGGTATTCGTTTGTACCAGTGGCTGATATTCGTTTGTATCATCGCCTGAAGCGCTCGTCTGCGTTTCTCGGATCTTCGTCTGATAGTCGTTTGTATCATTGACCTTATGACACTCGTCTGTGTTCTCTCGATGATCATCCAATACTCGTCTGTGTTGAAGAGGTTTGAAATCTTGACGGTGGGATTAAACGTCAAAATGGTTACTGGTCCTGGCGTAACAAGTTTATCCGAAGGAGATTCGTCTGTCTCAGGCACCACTTTATTGTTGTTGCACCTGGCGTAACAGGTTTGCTCGAAGAAGGCTCGTCTGTCTTAGACCATATATCCACGGAGAATATATGAGGAGGGTTCGTATATCCTGATTATGCATGTCTATCCCACAGACTTAAAAGCATCACCGGTCCTAGCGTAACAGGTTTATCCGAAGGAGATTCGTCTGTCTCAAATCATATGTTTTGCAAAGTATATGAGGGCTCGTATGTCCATTCATGGCGTAACAGGTTTACTTGAAGAGGGCTTGTATGTCCAGTTCCTGGCGTTACAAGTTTGCTTGAAGAAGACTCGTCTGTCTTAGTTTTCCTTATCTGGTGTAACAATTCAACTTTGAAGGAGCTAGTCTGCATTTTTCTTCACTTCAGTCACCAAAGCGTCATTTGGTTGGGTTTATTTCCCAGTTTTTTTGCATTCTCCACTAGAGTGCAAATTTCAGGTCTTCTTGGTATTCAACCACAGTTTATCTTGAACGGTCGATAGCCCGTGCTACCGTCCTTTTCAGATTAACAGTTGTTTGAATAGGGGCAGCTGTAACACCCCAAATTTTCCCTCTACTTTTTAAGCATCATATCACATCATATTCATCATGAGCATATCATATTCTTGGCATCTTAGCATGGAAAGATGGGGCATAACATTCTCATGACCTAGCATTAGGCAAATCATCATCTGTGGAGGGATTTGAAGCATCTCAAGCTATCACAAGAGGCCCAATGGATTTGCTCAAGTCCTATGAGGATTCTACATTGCATTCACAAGCTCAAGATCATTCATAAAAGCTCAGGAGGTTGGAAGATCATCAGGGAATTCAGGCTAGGGCAAAGCTCCTACACAATGATCCCAAATTAGGGTTTGAGTTTCAATCATGAAAGTCTTGGGACTTTGGCCATTTCATTTGGGCAAAGTCTCTCATATGTTAAAGGGATTCTAGGGATGAAATTTGGTGAGAAAATTCCTTGTGGAAGTCAGGTATTTCTTCAGTTGCTTGTAAATGAAGAAATTGGTCAACTGTGCATTCTAGAAGTCAACTGTGAGGTTTCAAAGGGTCCAATCCCATTTTTCTAGCAAAGGGATGTTCTTATAATCTTAAAAGAGGTTTGGCAAGATCAAGAATCATGAAGTTTTGAGGTGTTATGCAAAATTGGCATAAGTTTGGTAATGAGAATTTCCATTTTTAGTAACATTTTGCCCTAATTTTCAAGTAAGCATAACTTGGTGAAAAAAGCTTCAAATGGATCACAACCAAACATGAAAGTTGATGATTAAAGCCTCCCATTTTTAAAAAGTACAAGAGCATTTTCATAGCCCTCATGGTTTAGGAGGAATGCCCTTCGAAAGTTGGTGGATTTTTAGGGCATGACATGCATTTCAAGCATCCTTCAAATGCAAAACTTCATGAAACTTTATTTTTGAGTGACATAATGAACCAAATGAGGTCACAAAGTTACAAAGCAATTCCAAGAGTTCATTTTGCTCCAAAAATATGGCCAAATTCGTGCATGGGATGTATTGTATTCCATAAGGTGCAAAACATGCATGATCATGAGAAAAGCATGACCCTCACATCCAAGGGCCAGGATGATTTCTGTTTTGAATCAAGGGTGGGATATTGATCACACATGTGCAAAGAATGAGAGGGATGCACAAGCCAAGCACCTCATCACACAAATCTTGCAAGTTTTGCAATTTGAACCTCACACTCTCTTCTCACGTGCTCTTTCCCTCATTCTTTCAGCATTGCATTTTGGATTGATATAAAAGAAAACTAGGGTTTTATTTCACCCCAGATCCATCACATTTCATCATTCTAGAGTTTATGCACCAAAAGCAAAACCCTTCGAATCTCTCTTTTCAGGCTCTCATTCTCCAATCCCTTTCCATATTCTTGTTCAGTGAGCTCTAAGGATCATAAATATACCATCAATTCAAGCTGAAAGGAAGGTTTTCATCAAGTGCCATTCAAGTGCAGTTGGTATCGGGTTTCAAGATCTAGAGAGTTTCAGCCTCTCTCTTGCATTTATTTTGCAAAGAGAGGATAAAAGGAGTTGATCTGCACCTTTGGAAACTTTTTTCTGGCTTGTTTCAAGATCTTCAATCTCAGGTATGCTCTGAAACTTTTGGATCTGGAAATATAATTTTATGTGTGCTTCTTGATCTTTGTGGTATGCTGATTGCACTGAGCCTTTTTGTTTTGAAAATGCTTGACTATTGAATGAGATATGTTGAATTTCAGTTTGATGTATGATTTTGTTTTTGTTCGATTTGGCTTGATCTTTGATCATTTGTGATTTTCATTGCCATATTTTGATTCACCATGCTCTGAATATTTGATCTGGATAGTTTGAAGTATTTCTTTGATGTTTTGTTCTTGGCTTTGAGTTTTCCGGTGACCGGAGCTAGGGCTCCGTCACCGGATTTTGGAAATTTGAATTGGGGAAGATGATGGTATAGCCGTAGGATGCAGGATCTGGACGTCTCTCATTTTGCCAACGCATTACTGATCCAACCTCCCTTGCACGTGTTTTATGTTTCCTGAATTAATCAATATGTTTCTCACCACACCATAAATACCATGTTCGCTCATCTCTGTCCAATCATTTTGTTTACTAGGTTTAATGAGTTGACCAATCTCACACATCCAATTGATCCAATGGTCCTTTGTTTTTCCTGATTTTAATTGAATTTCCACACTAATTATTATGTGCTGCGCTGAGACCAATGGGTCTGGATTGCTGTTCCCACCCCCATGCGTATGAGCCCAATGAGATTCAACTGGAAACCCTTGCTGAATACACCCCCTGGCCCTTCTCTTTTATTTTGTTTCTTTTTATTTCCATTTTATTTTCAGTTTGATTTTTAAGTTTTAAAATTAGTTTTAGGTCTCCCAAAATTATAAAAAATTCTTGAATGTTCGTTTTAGTTTTCTCTAATTTTTGATATTTTTATTTTCCATTTATTTTTATTTGGCACACAGAAATTAGTTCTTTCTTTTAATTAATTCATTTTATTTCATTTTGAACCATGCTGACTTGTCCATTTTCTATCTTGATCATTGTTTGGAATTTTTAAGTGATTCGTTTTGCTCTAGACTCGTGATAAGATGTACTTTATTGATGATTTTTGTTCTGATTTTTAGGATTTTGTTTAATTGATTTTGGTCTCTAACTTGTGAGTGAAGCCATCTAACCCTAATCCATGCTTAAGCCCTCATTTGACTTGCTTAACTTCTGATTCTCTCTCCCTACTTTTGGCATGTTTTTATGGTATGGTTGAAGGTCAGTTGTGCAAAGTTGTGGAATTTTTGAATGCCCATTTGATTTGTTTTGAATTTTTGTTCTTGACTTGTCCCACTTTGTCTCTTTTGGATCATTTGTTCTCTCTTTAGCCTAGAAGGGCACTTGTGCCAAATTCTTCAACTTGTTTAAGGCCTTATTAGGATGTGGATACCTTTCTGATCTTGAGTTGTGGTTTGTGTATTAGGAATTTTTGTGTTTGTTCTTGAAGTTCATTCACTTGTATGTATATCCACCTCACTTCTTTTGCTTCTTTCTTCTCATAATGTAATTGCTTGGCTATATGCACTTCTTCTCTTCATCTCTCTTGCTTCTTAGGCCCTTTTCTAACATGATTAGGGTTCTGGTCTTGTACCTTGGGGTTGTGATTTGTTCATTTTGCTTTGCATCTTCTCATGTTTGTTTGTTTTGCCATAGTGATTCATGTGGTTCCATTTTGAGTTGTGTGGTTCTCTTCTCATTCTTGTGACTTGTATTTTCATTAGATGTTTATGTGTATAACTTCACTTCTGGTTGTATGGTTTTGGCATGGCATTATGTTCATTTTGTATTGCCTTTATACTTGTGTCACTAACCCTTTCAGGGGCCTTGGTAAGTGAGAGGTGTGGATGTGATTCCCACATCTCCAATTCTTATCTCTTTTTCTTTTCTCCTTATTATTGTTCTAACCTTGTGATTGTTGGGCTTAGGCCTTACTTCCCCCCTCCTTCTATTCATCTTTCTTCTTCTTCTCTTATTCTTTCTTTCTTCTTTAGGATAGTAAACCTCACTAACCTAGGATTACCATGCATGACAACACTTAGGATTCATTAGTCTCCCATTAGACTTTTACCTTTGTGATCCTTTTGGTTCTTCTTTTCTTCTCATCTCAAAACCCTAAAAAAGACACTTAATAAAGATTAAAGTGATACCTTGAGCAATAGCCTTATCCCATGAGACACTTGTAGTCTTCCCATCTTGGGATAGTACAAGCTTGTCTTGTGATGCACAAGTCTGATCAGGATATCATCTTCACCAAGAAAATCATAAGAAACACTTCTTCATTGTAAATACAAAAACACTTAATAAGTTAATGAGTTAGTGAACTTAGGCCCTAATCTCTAGATTCATGTTTTGGGGATCTTCTCCTTACTTGAGTGTGCTTGTTCTATTATTCCATCTTGGAATGTAGTGACAAGTGCACATTCCATGGAAAAGAGCTTGAATTCACTTCATTGTGACACACTCCTAAAAGCTTCTAAAAAACACAAACAAACAATAAGCGTCTTTCCTTCGGGAATTCTTTTCTCATCTCCTTCGCTCAGTACGCAAACTTGCTCCTACTTGTCACTTTGCAAGACGGTTACGCACTCGTCGTCCGAGCCTGCAACACCTGAGCATTGACATAGGCAGTTCAAGCCTTAAGACACAAGCAATCTTTTCCACCCCTAGTTAGGGGAACTACAACGACTCTGATCCTCATTGTCCAGATGAGGTACGTAGGCAGCGGGGTAGGGCCCGTTCGAGCACAATCTTTATTTTCCCTACATTTTTTCTCTTTGTTTCTTTCTCAGTTCCGTTTCTAGTTCTAGTTCCTTTTCTCTTGCAGCAACTTTTATTTCTTCACCCTTTGAAATAGTTTCTTTGCAAGCGTGGATCCCGTCGGGTACGGCGGACGATCTGGGGTGCTAATACCTTCCCAGGTCGTAACCGACTCCCGAACTCAGTCTCTTTGGTTCGCAGGACCCGTGTCCTTCCTTTTCTTTTCTTCTGGTTTGTGCAACATTACCATTCCCGTTCTTTCCGGATAAAAATGCCTGGCTGGCGACTCTATTCTTTCCGCGCCACTTTCACGTTTGTACCAGGATGGAAATCCGGGGAGCGACATGATTATATGTTGTTTGATACGAATCTGTGGATAAGATAATGTATTCTTGATGAAATTCTGATGGATTATTGTTGTTGTTGTTCTGGGTGGTGCTTGATTATGCAAATGTTATTATTGTTGATGAATAGAACGAATCTTAGATCTAAAACGAAAACCTAATTCGTACATAGTAATATAGATGAAAGTAGAATGAAATTAAGAGAGTAAAACTGGACTAGAAATGATTTTAGGTCTGGTATGAATCTGGAAATCGAGAGTTGTGAGGAATAGATCTGAAATGAAGAGGAAAAGGCAGAAAAGTGGGTTTCTCTGCCCATACGCATATGGACTAGGACATTACGCGCACGGTGGGCGTGTTTCTTGAGGGATACCCGTATGAGAAGGGTATTACGCGTATGGAAGGTGAAAAGGAGGATTTTTCCGCCCAAATACGTAAGATACACGTATGGACAAGGGGATTACGCGTAAGTGGGGCATATGAGGGGCTTTGGTGCGTATTGGGCAAGGGGAAATACGCGTATGGCCTTGACAATACGCGTATGGCCAGGGCACAAGGCAAAAACACGTTGTTTTGCGATTTCCTTCCCGATTTCACGTATGTTGCCGATTCTTTTGGTGCGGGGTATTGAAATGGACCTTAATACATATTTAGTCGATAATTAAAATCGAGAATAAATTAATGATGAATTTTAGATGGATTAAACTAGTTAATAATCGATTAAATCACGTGAGACTATTATTGGTGAAAATGTTGTTGTAACTGATCGAATGGATCGTGCAGATGTATCAATGGTGAATTATACATGTTGTATGCATTTTCATGGTCATGCATACATTGTTGAATTATTGTTGGGATGATCGTGCCAGATGGGCGAATACGATCATCCGTACTCCTTTATGGAGAGTGTTGGGATAATCATTGTCGGATGGGTGTATGTGATTATCGTGTTCGATTGAATGAACAAACCTAGTACCACATGCATTGTGTCGTGTTGAGTCACATTGCATAACTATTGTTGAATTGTCATTGCATAATTATTGTTGCATCTGTTGTTGTTGGATTATTGGTGTACTAGTTGTAATTGTGATTATGTGTGAGGAACTACCCTAAAGATGTTATATACACCGTTTATGTTTGAATTTTGTTTCTCACCCCTTTGTTGTTGTTGGTGTGTATGTGCTTCTTTGGAAGTACAGATAATACAGATACTTGAGAGTGCATGGAGTCGTGTTGCTTGTTCGAGTCTAGGACGCTCTGATACGTAACACGGGATGGAGAATTTTTCAGTTGTTTATTTCATTTTGTTACGTATCTGTTTTGTAAAACTAAATTTTGAGGAAATTTTGTTGATGTTGGCTTATTGCCTGAGTTGAAGTGATTGTTATTCCGTTGTTTTTAATAAATAACCTATTTTGGTTATTGTTGTTGAATTAATGTAGCATTCCACTTTGAAAAACTATGATTTTTGTATTATAATGTTATTTTACTTATTTGGGAAAATGGGGTGTTACAATTGGTATCAGAGCAGGTCGGTCCTACCGGCCAGATGTTGTGTCGAGTTGGTCCTTAGAATATGAACTGTTGTTCTGTTCTAATATGAGGTGTTTGTGTTTGTTGTATTAGAATGGAAGGAAGGAATGATGCCGCACTTGCTGCTGCTATGCAGGCCATGGCACAAGCTATTGAGAACATTGGTCTAGCTGTTGGGAATGTCGAATTTCGTGACTTGGATCAGTTCAGAAGTAACAAGCCGCCTAAGTATGAATGAGGTATTTTGGATCTTGAGGCTGCACAGAAATGGATGAAGGCTATTGAAAAGATTTTTAGGAGCATGGGGTGCAATGATGATCAGAAGGTGAGGTCCGGTACTCACATGCTTGAGGGCGAAGCTGGGGTTTGGTGGGACAACAGTCACCACATGTTGGAGACTGCAGGTATTGTCGTTACTTGGGTTGTGTTTAGAGGTGAGTTTCTGGAAAAGTATTTTCCAGAAGATATTTGTAGTGCTAGAGAGGTTGAATTTATGGAACTGAAGCAGGGTAATATGATTGTGGCTGAGTACACTGCGAAGTTGGAAGAGCTGGTGCAATATTGTGCACACTAAAACACCGAAGACACTATGACTTCAAAGTGTTTGAAATTTGAGAATGGGTTGCGTCCTGAGATCAAATAGGGCATTGCTTTCCAGAAGATCAGGAACTATCCAGAGTTGGTGAGTAGGAGCAGAATCTATGATAATGACAACAAGACTCAGATTGCTCACTATAAAGCTGTGAATGATAAGGGTAAGCAGAGGTTTGAGGATACTCCTTATAGTGCTCTGGATGATAAAGGTAAGCATAAGTCTACTACTAACAAAGCCTATTGGGGGAGGGACGAATCCCTATCCTGTGAAGTGTTTTAGATGTGGAGGCACAGGTCATCATGCTAACACTTGTTAGAATAAGGTCAAGAAGTGCTTCAAATGTGGGAGGACAGGTCATGTGGTAGCTAACTGCAGGGCTACTATGCCTACTTGTTTTAGTTGTGGTGAACATGGTCACATTAGTACAACTTGTGAGAAACCGAAGAAGACTCAAGAAGCCAGTGGTAAAGTGTTTGCTTTAGTGGGAGCCCGATCCACTAATGAGGAGCGTTCCGTCAAAGGTACCTGCTTTATTAATAATACTCCTTTGATTGCTATTATTGATACGGGTGCAACACACTCGTTTATTTCTGTTGATTGTGTGAAGAGGTTATATATTATACCTTCTACTTTAGAGCAGAGGATGACAATTGAAACTCCATCTATTGGTTCTGTGGTTACATCTTTAGTATGTTTGAAGTGTCCGCTCACTATTTTTTATAGAGATTTATATGTGGATTTAATTTGTTTGCCACTTGGGAATTTGGATGTTATTTTGGGGATGAATTGGTTGGAGTTCAACCGAGTTTATATTGACTGCTTTAGGAAGAAGTTATTGTTTCTTACTCCTGAAGAGGAAGCATTGTTTAATTCCTTGTCTACTAAAGCGTTGAGGACTTTGTTGGAAGATGAGGCGAAGATGTTTGCATTATTTGCGTCGTTATCAGTGGATCGTAAAGTATCAGTTAGTGAGCTTTCTATTGTGAATGAGTTTCCAGAAGTATTTCCTGATGATATTACAGAATCACCTCCGACGGGAGAAGTTGAGTTTACTATTGACCTTATTCCTGGTACAAGGCCCATTTCTATGGCACCGTACAAGATGTTTGCGTCAGAACTGACTGAATTGAAATCTCAGATTGGAGAGTTGCTGGATAAGAAATTTATTAGGCCAAGTGTATCATCGTGGGGAGCTCCAGTTTTATTAGTTAAAAAGAGAGATGGTAGTATGCATTTGTGCATCAATTACCGTTAGTTGAATAAGGTGACCATTAAGAATAGTATCTGCTTCCTAGGATTGATGACTTAATGGATCAACTAGTTGGTGCTCGTGTTTTTAGTAAGATTGACATGAGGTTAGGTTACCATCAGATTCGAGTGAAAGAAGGGGATATTTAGAAGACTGCATTTAGAACTCGATATGGACATTATGAGTATGCTATGATGCCTTTCGGAGTGTCTAATGCGCCAGGTGTATTTATGGAGTATATGAACTACATTTTTCATTCTTATTTAGATCAGTTTGTCGTGGTGTTTATTGATGATGTACTGATTTATTCTTAGAGTGAGGATGGTCATAAGGAACATTTGAGGGTTGCTTTACAGGTGTTGAAGGATAACAAGTTATTTGCTAAGTTATCAAAATGTGAATTTTGGCTTGATAGTGTGAGCTTCTTAGGACATGTTATATTTGGTGATGGTATAGCAGTGGATCCTTCTAAGGTAAGTGTTGTGTTGTAGTGGGAACCCCCGAAGACTGTAACGAAGATTCAAAGTTTTCTTGGTTTGGCAGGTTATTATTAGAGATTTATTAAGGGATTTTCTAATTTAGCATTGCCACTGACTCAATTGACTAGAAAGAGTCAAGCATTTATTTGGGATACAACTCGTGAGGAAAGTTTTAAAGAGTTGAAGAAGAAATTGACAACGGCACCAATGTTGGGTTTACCAAGTCCTGGTGAACCTTTTGTTGTATATTGTGATGCGTCCAAGATGGGACTAGGTGGTGTTTTGATGCAGGATGCGTCCACGCTTGCTTTCTTGTTTCAAAGGGTGAGAAATAAACTGCTGCTGAACAAAACAATTGCTAACTAGAACTAGTCGTAAAATGAGAAAGGAAATTGGAAAAGAGAATGAAAAGAAAAGGGGAAAATAAAGAATATACTCGCACGGGCCCTACCCCGCTGCTTACGTACCATATTGGGAAAATGAGGATCAGAGTCGACGTAGTTTGCCTAACCAAGGAGGGAACTTTATTTGTGTTTTTTATAGTTGGAACTGTGTATGTCTATGCTCAGGTGTTGCAGGCTCACCTGGTACGAGTGTGTTTACTGTTTTGCATGCGAGACAAGTCGTCGCAAGTTCGCATTGTGAATGAATGATATGAGAAGAGAAGTTCCCGCAGGATAGTCGCTTATTGTGTTTGTTTATTGTCTTTTATGAGAAATATTTTGAATTTGTTTTTGAAATGAGAAAAGTGATTCTAGAAATGAGAATTGTGAAATTTTGATTGAAACTTCTCATAAAAGACAAACAACAAACATAATAAGCGACTATCCTACGGGAACTTCTCTTCTCATATCATTCATTCACAACGCGAACTTGCGACGACTTGTCTCGCATGCAAGACGGTAAACGCACTTGTACCAGAAGAGCCTGCATCACCTGAGCATAGACATATGCAGTTCCAACTATAAAAAACACAAACAAAGTTCCTGCCTTAGTTAGGAGAACTACGTCGACTCTGATCCTCATTTTCCCGATGAGGTACGTAGGCAATGGGGTACGGCCCGTGCGAGCACATTCTTTATTTTCCCTTTTTCTTTTCATTCTCTTTTCCAATTCCCTTTCTCATTTCAGTACCAGTTTCAGTTAGCAATTATTTTGTTCAGCAACAGTTTATTTCTCACCCTTTGAAACAAGCAAGCAAGCGTGGATCCTGTCGGGTACGGCAGACGATTTGGGGTGCTAATACCTTCCCAGGTCGTAACCGACTCCCGAACCCAGATCTTTGGTTCGCAGGACCTCGTCCTTTCCTTCTTCCTCAGGTTTGTTCATCATTACCTTTCCCGTTCCTTCGGGATAAAAATGTCTGGCTAGCGACTCTACCTTTTCCATGCCACTTTCACGTTTGTACTAACATGAAAATCCCGGGAGCGACAGTTGGCGACTCTACTGGGGATCGAACCCAGAATCTCTGATTTCCCTCGTAGAGTCAATCCTAGCGCCTGTTTGTTTTTGTTTCTTTGAGTGTTTATATGTGTGTTGCTGTGTGTTTATTTACTGTTTTCATTTACAATTTTACTTTACAGCTTTACTTTACAGCATTTATTTACTGCTTTCAGTATTTATTTTCCATGCATCATATTATACTGGACTATTTGGCTGTGCTGGTTTTCATTTTTTCTGCAGGATGGGAGTTATTGTGAGATAAGCCAAATATCCGACATGAGTGTACTATAGGATTAGCATGGACACATCGTACTCGCATGGTTACATGATGAGTGGCGATGTGTTCCACACCCACACTGCGTCCGTCTTGGAACTATTCTGTGTGGGGGTTCTTCCCCACTTTAGGGTACGACCTTGATAGTTATGTGCATCTGGTGACTGATCTTCGAGGACCTTAATGGAAACACCCCTCTCTAGTGATGACAGTGGCATACCACATTTGTTGGCAAACCCACTCGCATCCGAGGGTCCATTGGGAACTCACATAGGATAGCCTGGTTCTCTCGTAAGAATCTAGTTAAAGCAAATTATTTGTATGACGATAGCATTCTATCCTAAGGGCTGAATGTGCTATTGTTTCTTGATTCAGTGCTTGAAGCTGGGGACTTATGAGGGATGTTTGT
This sequence comes from Lathyrus aphaca, assembly GCA_963966055.1. Classification (NCBI taxonomy): domain Eukaryota; kingdom Viridiplantae; phylum Streptophyta; class Magnoliopsida; order Fabales; family Fabaceae; genus Lathyrus; species Lathyrus aphaca. Next base: position 194,563,949 of record OZ014519.1, on the reverse strand, counting down.
TCCCTTGGACTCAGCTGAGACCTCCCTGAGTAGTACATAATTCCAAACCGATTCCCTGATTTGGTCATGAGCCATTTCTCGGAAATGGTGAATGTATTATTGCTATTCGGCTTTGAGAGTCCGTGATGTTTAACACGAGTAGCACACCCGTGAGATTGGGAGGGATTTACAAGTTTGCAGGAACCCTAAGACATCCAGCATAACCATTTTGCCAGTATTGTTCAGTATTATGACCTGGTTCTATGTTTCATTAATTCTGAGTTCTGAAATATCTATACAGAGATAAAGTTATTGTGACTATACACAGTTGGTTCACCGCCCAATACCAGCATCAGACCCTTGATCACATGCCTATTGCATACATAACATCATAACATTCCTGCACACATGTTCAGTTATTTCCGGGGATCGCATATCTGAATTCTGCTGTTAGATTTCTTTTGTATTAAAACCTGAATCAAAACAGATAGATTCCCCTGAATAACCGAACATGACATTTGCATACATAACAGGTGTCTGGGGAAAAATTCTCATCCTGATTTGGTTTCTATCCAGAATGGTCAACTTGCATCACGATTGTCAGGATATGGGTATGGAACAACTCCGAGCAGAGGTGATTGAGATGAAGGCTTAGCTATGACATTTTGTGGTGGACATTTGAGCGTTGTCCCAGGATCAGAAACTACTGAAAGAAGAATTCAATTTGATGAAGACTCAGATGAAGCTTCTCACGGGAATCGTGAGTGCTATGTTGAAGAAAGAAAATAGCCATGGGTCTGCTTTTTAAATAGAAGGTCTTGCTTCTACCATCTCCTTGGGATGCCCACTAGATTAATAGTTGTTAGGAGGTTTTCCTCTACAGTTTGAGTCTCTTCACCAGCAATCACCACTTGGTCGTCAAGAAGAGCCTAAGACAGGGATCAACTCCACATGGCCTGATACAAGTGAGTTGAATAATCCTACACCTATCGTTACCAAGGAAGTGAGCACTTTCTTTCCTCATCAGAGATCTCCCTCAGATGCTACTCCTTGGTTTCCAAGAGAAGGATTTTAGCAGATGTTAGGTGTAACTCCTCCAGTGGCAACATTCCGTTCTCAACAGAACAAGAAAGGGTTATTGATCTTGTACACATGTCTTATGCTGAGTTGTGCCCACAGTTGCTCGAAATGGGATTAACTGAGAGTTGTCAGCTATCCCATCCTCCTGGCGAACGTCCCCAAAGTTGGAATCCTTATTCCTACTGTGTTTTTCACTCTGGAGCTCAAGGACATGACATCGATGATTGTAGAGCATTCATGCATCAGGTGCAAGATTTGATGGATGAAGGGGTAATTAGTTTTGGGCTGAATGGTCTGAAGGCATCACAAGTTAAGGCACGTACAGACACAGAAGGGGTGGTCAAAGTCCATTCTTCTAGAGTTATTACTCAGGCTGAGTCTTCAAAGAGATTACATCAGCAACCTTCAGTCGCTCCTCAGTCGAGTATGAGTAAGAAAATGCAGGGACATGTTAGGAACTCAAAGAAATATCAAAAACAAAATGCTCAACCACTACATCAGGGTCAGCAACAACAAGCATATAGACCATTCCAACAAAGAGAAAGAGTGAGGGACCGTAAAATTGATCCCATCCCGTTTTCATATGCTATATTGCTGCCAAAGCTTCTTAAGTTTAACATAGTCGAGCTTCGCACCATGAGAGCTCCTTCTCCCAATAATCCACCATCCAATTTTGATGCAAACGCCAGGTGCAAATTCCACTCAGGTGCCCAGGGGTACAGTATTGAGAAATGTTGGGCTTTCCAAAATGAGGTACAAGATCTAATTGACTCAAAGGTGATCAATTTCTCCCTCATCCAAATATGCTCCAAAAGCCAATGCCTAATCTTGGTGAAGTTAGATTGAATTTGGTGAATGAAAGTACCAGAGTTGTTATACCAGATGGTTGGTTCTTCAATTGAAATCTTTGAATTAATCACTCGACTTGCAAGGGTATCTGCGAAAGCAAATAAAGCCAGAAGTATTCAAATACTCTCAGTAATGGCAATTATGTTAGCATCTTTTCAATGCATTTTCATCCCTATTGAGGGGAACTACGTCGCTCTGATTCTTCATTGGTCAATGGAGATACGTAGGCAGAAGATCGTCAGGTCTTTCCGAGCAACCTTATAGGGCAACCTTATTCCCCAGCTTTACTCCTTCTTTCAGATGTCTCGTATTAAAGTTATAATAACTAGAAGAAGATGTATGATTGCCATGTCGGACATGCGACCACTTACTTGAATACTACAAGTTCATGAAGAGCTACTGATCACATGAAGCACTTAAGACAGATTAGTCCAAAAGGAGTCAAGTCTCCTCAACAATGGCAATGTTCAGCTTCTTTACTGCAATTTCATTTGTAATTTCTCTTGTTTGTTTAAACATTTGTATGCATGTATGAAAGTTGTTTACTTTTGAATGTTAATCATGATAAAATGCACGTGTTTTTCTTGAAGTAATTCATTTGTATTTCATTTATAATTTTGCATGTGCATTGCAATACCAACTGTTATGCTTAAACTCGTGTGAGGGAGGATGACGAAATGAAAACGCAAAAATCTCTAATTGTGTGCTTTTGAGAAAGACCCTATTGATGATGTACATGCATTGTTTCAAATCCTAAACACCAGAGATATAAGGGAGATAGACCCTCTTCAACCCATTTGAGCCTTGAAGTAGGAGTTTCTTTTCGCATGGAAAAAAACCCTTATGTTTAACCCAAGGGCAGGGTATGTGTTAGCTAATTGGACCAAGCGTTCAGACTTTCATAAAGGAGTGCATTTGAGGATCCATTACATTCCACTATGCTAATCAAGAGGTCCAAAGACCAGAAACCACAATGGTTATCCTAATCAAGAGGTCAAAAGACTGGAAACTATAATGGTCATCCTTCATCGACCAAAGAATGAGGCAGTCACAACCCTCGCGAAGTAATCAAGACAAACAGTGTCACACGATTTGTTCGAGAAAACGAAAGAGAAATGAAAAAAGGGTGAATGACTCCCAAAAACAACTTGATCGGTGCTTAAACTGTTAGCAACAATGGTTCCTCAACCGACACGAAACCCTTATAAAAGGTGAGTGCTTGTGAAAATTAGCTGAACATAGGAATTAAGAACATCACGAAGAGTGGGTGGGCACAAATAAAATTCGAGCCTATATCCTTTGTTTCTATAACCGTGAACCAGGCCACGATACAACCCTTAAAATTCCTAACTGAAATAGGGTTATTTTGAGATCACACTACCACGAGACCGCATTCCTGACTCCTATGAGTTGTGCTAAAAGACCCTTATTGGTATTGCATGTACATACTTTCATTTATTAAAAAACAATGTCGTATCTTAACCAGTGATTTGCTCACAAAGGTTTGCGACACCTTTTCAATAAAGACTTCAAGATTAACATGTGTGTTGTATTAGAATAATTATTCTCTGAATAAAACACTTTCTGCTTGCATACATTTGTTTGGCATCATAAATGGTTCACATGCGGAAATTCAGTTCAGAAGCTTAAGCTTGCCAAGTTGAGAAGTCTAAAACTTCTGAAAGATGGCCACATCGAGGTGCACTTTTCCGAGAAAACTCCATTGAGTAAGGACTTTCCCAACTAGTCATGGTAAGAGCTAGTCAATCCGGGGCAATCACGTCGAGCAATCTCTTTAAAATTCAGCCAAACTGGGGCAATCACCTCGAGATTCAAATATCTCCAAGAGCAAAGATTAGTCAGTCAAGTGCAAAACTATTCAAATATTCATACTGGGGCAGGCCACCCCAATAGCACGAGAATTCATTCTTTCCCGAAGACAGACAATCAGAAGCCTACGTCCAGAGTTCAGAGTACCAAGACAACTTCACTCTTGAAGGGTTTCTATGTCACCATTTCGTCACAAATTTTACTGATTGAGTCTATTACTCATCTAGCGGCCGCTCGTCAAGCCAATTATCTTGTTCAACGCTTCCAACAGCTACAAGCTCATTTGTGTTGACAATGGCTACCTCCCCAGCAAGGTTATTACGCTAATTCATGCAATCACTGCGATACCTAAGAGTTTAAAGACACCAAGTCTTTTGTAAAATCCTCTTAAGGTGAATTCTAGGAAAAATCAAGTGATCCCCGACACGAGACCACTTAAAGTCTTTCCTCCCCAGCAGGATGCGTGGCAGTTTTGTTATCCCCAACAGGCCCATGGAAGTTATCCCCAATAAAGTCGCCAAACCTTTCTTCAGCAGGTTTCCTTGATCCTATTTCCCATCAGATCTAAGGTGACTCTTATCCCCTAACAAATCTTAAACCAAATCCTTCTCTTCCCCAGCAGAGTAATAAGGATTATCCCTAGCAAAAGTCATCTTCCCATAGTGAAACGCTGCTTACAAGAATCCGGGAATCCCCGACAGTCAGCTCAATGATTTCCCTCCCCACAGAGGTTCGGAAAATTCAGATAGACATAAAGTTCTCCTTAGTAAAGCCTTGACAGGTCTTTCCCCAGCTAAGTCGAAAAGTTGCAGATCACCCAACAGAGTCTTAGGGGTGAGATTCAATCCCCAGTAGGTGAGGCATCGCCTAGTAGGGACTTCAAATCTAAAGTCGAATTTATTTTTGGCAAGGGTGATAAGTCGAGACAGACTAGTCACACTCTTCTCTAGCAGAAATATCGACAATCATATGTATTCCTCACAGAGTCAGCAAGGATTTGTTATTTCCACGTTAGGAATTCCCTTTGTACCTATCCCCCAGTGTCATGGGGCATCATGTCATGTAGTTCAACATATGCGTGCTCAATCCAAGGTTGATATCCAAAGTCCATTCTCAGGGTGGTAAGGTATCAAAGACTCCCGTAGTGAGCAATATGCCCCGTAGTGTGGGGAATTTCTAAAGTCCCCTGTAGTGGGCCAAAGTCTCCCGTAGTGAGCAATCTGCCCCCGTAGTGTGGAGAATTTCTAAAGTCCCCTTTAGTGGGCCAAAGTCCCCCGTAGTGGGCCAAAGTCCCCTGTATTGGGCCAATGTCTCCCGTAGTGAGCAGCAGCCCCCGTGGTGTGGCAGAAATTGAAGTCTCCCGTAGTGAGCAAAAGTCCCCCGTAGTGGGCCAAAGTCTCCCGTAGTGAGCAATAGCCCCCGTGGTGTGGCAGAAATTGAAGTCTCCCGTAGTGAGAAGAAGTCTCTTGTAGTGAACAAAAGTCTCTCGTAGTGAGCAGCAACCCCAATAGTGTGGAAAAATATTGAAGTCTCCCGTAGTGAGAAAAAGTCTCCTGTAGTGAGCAAAAGTCTCCCGTAGTGAGTGTAAACACCCCAAATTTGCCCTCATCCATTCACACCATGGCTTGTGATCATTTCATATGCATAAACACAATCATAAGATCTCATATCCCATTTTTGATTCACTGCATAGATTCAAAGTCATCTGCATCTAGGGTTTGTGATCTGAGCAATCCAGGAGCTTCTTGAGCCACTCCAAAGGCCATCAATCACTTCAAAGGGGTCCATGTGTGTTCAAGTATCATTTTATATCCTCTCAAAGTCAAGAATGCCAAAGAATCACAAGAACTGGGATTGGTGTGGAAGCAGAGCCAGGCTTGACTGCACAGATGACCTAAAATTAGGGTTTTGGTTTCAAAGGCCATAACTCCAAATTTCTTGGTCATTCTTGTTTCTATTGGTCTCTATATGGTATAGGGAGTATTCATATCAATTTTCATGAAGAAATTCCATGGGGAAGTCATCTGACCAAGAGTTGACTTTTCAAGCAAGTCAGTGCAAAATCAGGGCATCTGAGGCCCCCAATGACCCAACCAAAGGGTGTTCTTCATCATTTTGATTGTATATGATCTTTATTTGATCATAGAAGAGGTTGGAAGTTCACAAAATTGAGGAATTTCAAGTCTTTTGCAAAGTTGACTTTTTGGGCAAGTTTGACTTTTAAGGAAATGTCATTTTAGGCAACTTTTTCAACCCTTACTTTTTGATTCAAGAAAGCTTCAAATGGAAAAACTTTGGTCATGAAAGTTGTAGAATAGATCTTTCCCTTTTCAAAAAATACAAGAACATGACCTAATTCATTTTGGATCAAAAGTTATGGTTTGTCAAAGTTGGCAAAAATCACTAAATTTCAAGTCATGCACCAAAGAGGCAAAGTTGCAAATTCTCTCCTCAAGGCCAATTAAGTCATCAAATGGGCTTCTAATCCACACAACATGATCACACAACATCTAAAGTTCAGAATGCACCCAAGAAATCACATGTTTCATGGCCCATGGATCAAGTTGCTTCCATAAGAACCAAAGTGAACCAAGTTGCAAAAGTCATCATAGCTCCTCACCCACTTGCTGGCTAGTTTACTGAACCACCCTAGCCCTTTTCCCTCATCATGCTGCGCAACACACCCTCCTTGTACTAGGCTAGCAAGTTGCCCATGCCCTTCTTACACAAAGTTGACATTTTAGCAAAAGCACCCATACCAATCAATAAAGGACATGTCACTTCATCTGACCAATAGCATTTGTTTATACAAAGAAAATGCAAGCCAAACACCACAAGAAGCAAGCCTGAAACCAGCCACAACTCAGCTTTCTCATTTTCACTCCCTTGAGCAAAAGCTTTCGAAACTCATCATACAAGCCACAAACACTCAAACAAACTTCACAAACCTTCTCACCATGCTTCACTGAACACAAACCAACCTCCAAAACAGCCTGAAAGCCATAGAATCACAAACACGATCCTCACCTGACCTTGAACAGAACTTGTTCAAACTTCCAAACCAGCCATCACAAACTCTTTCTAAGCATCAAGACTTCATCAGGGACCTAAAAGGAGTGGATTGCACAAAGAGAAGAGGTCAGAAAGTTGCAAACTGAAAAGCTTCAAACTCAGGTAGCTTCATGAACTTTTTTTTTCCAGAAGCATGATTTTAAGTTCTAAATAGCTTCTATACATTCCCCTGATCATGAATATGTGCTTACTTTTGAAAATGGTTGAGAAACCAGGATGTATGATGTGTCTGAAATTTTTTCCCTAGAAATTGTTTGATTCGATTCTCTCTGTTTATGAATGATAAATGATGTTTGAATGAGGGGTTTGATTCGTGTTTGAGTGGGGATGAGTTCTGGATAGTTAGTTTTCATTTTCATTGCGTGTAGAGTGTTTTAGCATTTTGGACTCGCCGGAGAAGATGACCGGAACCACTGTTCCGGTCATCTGAAAGTCATTAGGGCTGGATTAGGGCTTAATCATTAATTAGTGAAATTTGAATTCCAGCCGTTGGATATGGCGCCAGGTCAAACGCGCACATGTTTCATTTGAATCTGGACCCTAGGATTTGATTACTTTCCATTTTTCAGCTTTATTTCATTTTATTTTTCATATTATTTCATTTAATTTGTACAATTTATTAAAAATAGCAAAATCATTTTAAAAATTCTGAAATTTTTTGTACACACTTTTATTTAATTTCAGAAACCAAAAATATTTTTATTTTTATTTTTAGCATACAAAAAAACATTTTTAAATATTTAAAATTTTATTTTTAATTAATTAATGAGAGTTAATTAATTAAAAATGCTTTTAGGTATTTAAAAATCACAAAAAAATTCATGAAACCTTTAAAAACATTTAGAAACATTGTCCAACCCTCAAACCAAATTTCTTTTTTGATCTTGATGCATTTTGAGAATTTTCCATGGAATTAATTCATTTTCAAGGCATTATTTTGATCCAAACTTCAAAAAATCATTTCTGCCTAACCATTGAGAGTTGGACTTTGATTCTTTTTGCATTGTGTTGTGCATATCATGTAGTTTGTGGGATTAATTTGGCATGAATTGATCTTACATTTTCCATTTGTTTGACATTTTTCTTGTTAAGGAACCCTAAAACCCTAGAAATTTTAGGAAATTCATAACTTTTATTAGGTTAAGAGTTGAAACTTCTCCTTTGGGCAGTGAGTTAGTGTAGGTTTAGGGTCCCTTTGGATGCATTTTCAATTTTTTATCTTGATGTTTGCTTCTGATTTTGGTTTTTGTTTGATGCATTGATCATAAACCCTAATTTGGGCTTCCATATGCATCCCTCTTGCATTTGCTTGCATACCTTGACTTGCCATAGCATTTTGTGCATCCATTTGGTTCATTGAGCATCTTAAGACATATTAGAAGCATGTTTGATCATTACATCTTGCATTTGCCATGTTGTATGCCATTTGCACTTCATAACTTTTCATGTTTGATCATGGTTCTAAGCATGCCTCTCTTGCATCCATATGCTTGTTTGATCATCTTCATGCCTTGAATCATGTTTGCATCATCCCATGGCATCATTAAAATCATGTATGTGCTTCTGGTCTTGATTTGAATCATGTCATTTCATCTCATCTTGCATTGCATTGCATTTCTTTCACTAACTTTTCAGGTGGTAAGTCACTTTGAGAAGTGAATTTGCCTTCACTTCTCATAACTTCTTTTCATCTCTCTTATGCATCATTGCTGCATTTTATCTTGTGTTTAAGGTTGAGCTTGCTCATCCTCCTTCTTCTTACCTTCTTTCTTCAAGTGACTTGACTTCTTGAATGAAGCAAGTTACTTTGCTTCTCCTTGTTCCTTTCATCTGCTTCCTGGTGGTTCCATTGAAGACTTCTCTTGCAAACTTCACAAACCTTAGGAACAACCAAGCATGACAATAATTAGGGTTTTGATTAGTCCCCCACTTAGTTTTACCTTTGTGTCTCTTTGAGTCTTCTCTTCTCATCTCCTAATCAGGGACTAAACCCTAAAGGCTTTAAGGCTTTGTGATTAAGCTTATGCCTGCATCCTTCTATTAGGATGGAGTGTATAACTTTAATCCTAAGTGTTAAACCCTTAATGTGTTTAAAATCCTTTAATCAATCCATTTAATAATCACTAAGACATAAATCTTGTAACTTGGGCCTTGCATTAGGGTTCTAATTCTTCCTTAACTGGTTAAGAAGGACTAACCCTAGTGTTAATGGACAAGTCCCCCTCAAGTTGTCTTACAAACCCTAAAAATCACTTCATCATCATATCATTAAATAAAATCCACTTAATCAAAGGCTTGTTATGTCATGAGTTTAATCCCTAATCATGGATTAAGTTGAGGAGTCTTCCTCAGCTTAAACACTCTCATCTATCATCCTTCTATTAGGATGGTGTAATGAGTCTGTTTAATCCCTGATTATGGCTTAATCTCATTACTCAACACTAAACAAAAACAACAAAAACATCTAAATAATCACAAGTAGGTTAATGATCTTAATCCTGCATCAAAGGTGATTAAGTGTGAGAAGCTGACTTCACACTTAAGGTATTCTCATTACCCTTAATCAGAGGGAAGATGTGATGAGTTTACTAAATCCATTAGTTTAGGCTTAAGCTCATTATCTTATGACAAACTTTCAAAAGCAATAAAAGATTGAAAACACAAAAAACAAACAATAATCGTCTCCTTCGGGATTCTTTTCTCATCTCATTCACTCACAAACGAGAACTTGCTTCTTCCGTCTAATGCAAGACAACTTGCACCTGAGCCAAACAGGTCATACACTTGAGCATAGACAAGCAAGCAGTTCACAAGTCAATTCATCTTTCAGTCTCTTTGGGTTGAACTACGGTGTTCTGACTTCCTCATTGCACGAGAGGATACGTAGGCATAACTTAACAGTTATCGAACAAAAGTCTCTGTATATTCCCCCTCTTCCAGCTTTATTATTTTAGCCTCATGATCTTGAGCATTATATTCCAGTTCTTACACTGACACTGTATATATCACACTTCATTTTCTTTTGCACTGACACCTGTACATTCTTTTCCAGCTCTTTATACACAAATTGCACTGACACCACCCCTTTAAAACACAAATCTTTTAAGCGTGGATCCCGTCGAGTACGATGGACAATCTGGGTGCTAACACCTTCCCAGGTTGTAACCAACCCCCTTTCTCAGTCTCTCTGGTTCGCAACCGTCTTGTCCATATCTTTTCTTAGGTTTATGCAGCATTACCTTTCCTTCGGGATAAAAATGCCTAGCTGGCGACTCTATTCATTCCCCGTGAGTTCACTCCTGTGTGTTCTCACACCCTCCTTTCGCCGACCGTTCGCGTCTGTACCTTATTTGAGTTAGTCTCATCTTTTGGGAGCGACAGCTTGGCGACTCTGCTGGGGACCCTTATACTGTAACCAGGGCTTCTGGTTCTTTTTGTGGGTTCCTCCTAGCGCTTGATTGATTTGTGTTTACTGGGGTGTTATGTGCTATTTGTGTTTATGTATTTATGTCATTGCTTTATGTACAGTTTTGTTTATTGCTTTCTTTATAGCTTTACATATATCATACTGTCATACTATTCTGGCTGGATCTGTTGTTTCTGTTTTGGTGGGTGGGTGTTCTACTGAGAGTTAAGGTCCTATACCTGGGACCTGAGTGACACCTAGGCTAGAGTGGTTCATGTTCTTTCCCATTCCATTTCGGTCTGGTGCGGGAATATGAAACACGGTTCAGATGTGGGTTTCTTCTTGAGAACTATGTGCTACAGATTTCCTGTAGTGCTAGGGCTATCTGGGAAGCCTGCTAAGTCTGGATGACCTTTAGTATTGACCTTCAGAAATTGAGGTGAATTAGAGGAGGATTTTTTATGGTTATTGTAAACACTGTACCTCCGGGTTGGAAGTGTTTACACTTCTCATAACTGATCCAAGTCTGAGGATCCTTGTTTTAAAACATCACCTGTGAGGGGGTTGGGATGTTTACAGGTTTGCAGGTACCCTTGACCTCAGCATACCCTGTTACTTTGTTTGATTAAGAGTACTCCATGTTGGAACAGTTCTTGTGATTTTTAACCCTGGACATGTGACTCTTTATTTGAGTCCCCCACCTTGGTTACTGGACTTATGAACCTCCATCTGGATTTCTTGAACATACATGGACATATATCAAGGCAGTTAATCAGATCCAGCTCAGTCACGAACCCTTGCATATCATTTGCATACATCCTCATTGCATCATTTTAACATGTGTTTATTTGTTTTTCAGGGTATCCATCCTACATTTTGGCTTGGTTTTGACCCCTTCTTCAGCATAGACCTATCTTCATCAGTGCTTACTTCAGCTATCAGCTACCTACTTCAGTCACCTGCATCACCAGTCTCAGCCTGTCAGTGGCCTATCTTCAGTGTTATTCTCAGCATCTGTCTCAGCAACATGGCACCTAAGAAGAGTAACATCTCTTATCACTTCTTTGAGCCTGAGTTGGCCAGCATCAGGAAGATTCAGACCCTGATTACTCCAGACCATACACCACTTTTCAGAGAACATTATGGAGGAATCCTTGATGTGGTTATGGATTTGGACCCTTCACAGAGGAGCTTGATTCATACTTGCCTGCAGTTCTATGATCCCCCTCTGAGGTGCTTCACCTTCCAGAATTTTCAGTTGGGACCCTTGTTGGAAGAGTATTCATCACTGATTGGTGTACCTATCAGGGGTGGAATCCCCTTCAACCCTGAGATGGCTTTCCCTAGTAATGAGGAGGTAGCAAGGGCATTATATCTGGAACCAGTTCTGATTGGGCAGAATATGACTACCAAAGCTGGAATCTCTGGTCTACATCTGGATTTCTTGATCTCTCAGGCTACCCTGAAGGCTTCTTTGGGAGAGTGGAAGGCAGTCTGTGCTTTGTTGGCCCTTAGCATATATGGGATCATACTTTTTGCAGATGAGCCTAAGTTTGTTAGCAAGAATGCAATCCATCTTTTCATCCTGAGGAACCCAGTGCCCACCTTGCTGGGGGATCTTTACTACTCTGTTCATCAAAGGAATGAAAAGCAAAGGGGAAGATTAGTGAGATGCTGTGCTCCTTTGTTCCATACTTGGCTGCTCAAACATTTGCCAAAGACTGATGCATTCTTGAACCCTCACCAGCAAAGGAATTGGGCCAGGAGGCTTGTTGCTCTAACCTCAGATGATATCAGGTGGTGCACTCAGAGTACCAAGGGCAGAGACATCATTACTAGTTGTGGGCAGTTTCCCAATGTGCCTCTGATAGGAGTGAAGGGTTGCATCAACTATAACCCTCTGCTACTCAAAAGACAACTGGGCTATGCATTAGTCCACCCTCCTAGGGCACAAGATCTGACTGAGACTCTTTATTGTGAAATCAAGCCTAATCTGGCTATTGTCAGGCAGGCATCCTGGGCCTGGGACAATGTGCAGACTAAGGGGGTAACCATTCTTGGGAGATACAATAATGTGGCCTCAGCCCAGTACTATGAGTGGTCTCATGCCAGGGCTCAAATTACTGGAATGCCCTTCACTATTGAAGATGTGCCTGGACCCTCCACAGCACCACCTCCAGCAACTGTCAGCTTAGAGGAGTTTGAGAAATTGAAGGAGAGAAATGAGAAACTGACTCAGGCTTTACAGAAGACCCTCTGGGAGAGGAGTGATGGTCGCTTGGACATTGAGAGGTTAGAAAAGCTAAAGGTGGAGCATCTAGCCAGAATTGAGAAGTCAGAAGACTACATTAAGAAGTCCAGGGCAGGAGAGCAGATCTTGAAGAATGCCTGCAAGGAAGCTCAGTTCCAGAAGGCCAAGACTGATTTGTATCTGAAGGAGAGTCAAGCTAGGTGGGTCAGAATCACCGAAGCTCGTACTCAGGAGGATAAAAGGACTCAGGATAAGATTGAGTAGATGGAGGCTAGTGCAAAAGAGCAACAGGAAGACCTGGCAGCAGCCCAGAGGGAGATCTCAGAGTTGAAGATTAGAGCTGGTGTGAAGAGGTCAAAGGACCAGAGTCGACACAAGAAGCTAACTGCAACTGTTACTACAAGGAATCTCCTTATCAGGAACCTCACAGAGCGTCCAGCTGATCCTGTGACTGAATCACTTCTCAAGGAAGTTCAGGAGGATGAGTTTGGTCTTGGTGTTTGACTTTTGCTTGTTGTTGCTTTCATTTCATGTATTTTTCTTTATGTTGTATTTTTGACCCCTTAGAGGGCATGTATTGTAAAAAGAAACAAACTATGTACCATTTACTTTTTGTAATATATGTATGGTTTTGTTCATCTGAATTCTTCCAAAGCAACGTCACAAGCATCTTTCACAAAGGGTCTGGAAAGGTCAAAACCAAGTGCCAAGCCGGATACCTTGGATACAAATAAGCATACTGCATTGCATACTAACCTTTTGTTTTGTTTTGTAGGTTTTTGTTTTATTGTTACTAACTCTGTTGTGACTTCAGGAACTATTGCTCGACGTCGAGGGTTTCCACTCAACCGTCCACACAGATATCCCACCCGCAACAATCTTCCGGGCATACAAATGGACCAAGTACAGCAGGACCTTACAGAGGTCAGGAATCAAATGGCCAACGAGAGGCTAGAAATGAGGAATCAGATGACACAGTTTATGGAGGTGATGAATAACATGGCTCAAAGCCAAGAAAGGTTAAGAGCACTGGTAGAGGGGAGGAATCAGGAAGACCCTCATCCAGGGACTGCTGGGACAAGCAATAATGAGAGAGTTCAACCCCATGTTAATCCTCCGGTCTATGGACCCCACCTTCATCCCGAGATCAATATTCCTGTTAATGTGCAAGGAACTGCCACTGCAGGTAGAGTGCTGCAAGAAGACCCCCAGGAAGATCAATTCACAGTGATGGGAGCTGGGGAGGAAGCCTATGACAGAAGGCTAGATGAGATTGCTGAAAAACTGAGATCCCTGGAGTCCCAGAATTCTTTGGGCTTTGATGTTATGGACATGGGCCTAGTGGACGGGGTCAGGATTCCCCACAAATTTAAACCACCATGCTTTGAGAAGTATAACGGGACTTCCTGTCCCCGGACCCATTTACAGTCTTTTCTGGGGAGGCTGAAGGCATATACCATGGACGAAAAGCTATGGATGTTTTATTTTGAGGATAGCTTAACTGGAGCTTCAAGGGAATGGTACTCTCATCTGACCAGAGCAACCACTAGATGTTGGAAGGACCTGGCAGAAGCCTTTATCAGACAGTATCAGTACAACTTGGATATGGCTCCCAACAGGACCCTCCTGATGGGGATGTCTCAATCATCCAGGGAAAGCTTCCGAGAGTACGCTCAAAGGTGGAGACAGCTTGCTGCTGCTGTCCAGCCACCCATGTCGGAGAGGGAGATGGCTGATATGTTTATGAACACCCTCCAAGGGACATACATTGACAGGCTGCCTGCCTTTTCTTCCACTAGCTTTGCTGATGTAGTCATAGCCGGGGAAAGAATTGAGAGCCTATTAAAAATGGGTAAGATTTCTGACAACGGTGCTAGCTCATCCAGCAACCCAAGAAAGCCTTTTGTGGGCCCAAGAAGAACTGGTGAAACCAATGCTATCCATACCAGCAGGGGCAGACCCCAATATGTTCATAGGTCTGTGGCAGCAGTCACCATTCCCGCTCCAATTCATCCTCAACCAGTTTATCAACCTCAGCAACAGAATTACCAGCAACAAACTCAGTATCCTCCTCAGAGAAATTATAACAACAGCAACACCAACAACAACAATCAGCAAAGACCATTTCAACAGAGACCCTCTCAGGCCAATAGGGTGATCGATCCGATCCCTATGCCCTATGCCACATTACTACCACAACTCCTGAAACTCAACCTGGTTGAGCTAAGGACATTGGCACCTCCAGATCCTGCCAGTCTACCCAGAAATTATGACGCCAGCGCCAGATGTGCTTTTCACTCAAATGCACCTGGCCATAGTACGGAGAAGTGCAGAGCTTTGCACATGAAGGTACAAGACCTGGTAGACTCCAAAGCTCTAAACTTTGCACCACCACCAAATGTTAACAAGAACCCTATGCCACACCATGGTGGTCCCAGAATCAATGCTATTGAAGAAGACAAGCCGTCTTATTTGATAACCAGTGTGGGTCAGATTCGGACACCCTTGGTGGAGATTAAAGCTCAACTCCTTGAATGTCAAATATTCCCGGGATGTGAGCTAGGGTGTGCTTATTGCAACATTTCCGTGAATGGTTGTGATAACTTGAGGGATGGCATAGATGGTCTCATCCAGTGTGGCCTGCTCCAAATCACAACATCAATACCTACCAATCCAGCAATCTCCCTAACAACAGTTCCAGAGTCTCCTACAACTGCAACAACCATTGTTCCAAACAACTTTTCAGTTTCATCAACAAATGCTTCATCTGTTACTTCAACGGACCAAATATCAGCAAACATCCCTTCTACAACTTCAGCACCCCTTCATTCCGAAACTCCTATAACAACAACACCCATCCTTCCAACAATGTCTCCTACAACATCAGCAACCAACAATGAAAGTGTCTCAACAGTTACAATTTATTATGATCCTGCCAATGATTCTGCCTACAACTCACAAAATGCCACTCCTGCCAGAGCACCAGTCACAATATATTATGATCCACAGACTATCATGATCCCTTCTGCAGCTGCCATCAGTCCAGTCACTGTCACAGTGCCTGGGCCAGTACCTTATGAAAGCAGTAATGCCATTCCTTGGCATTACGGCTCCGACCTATACTGCGAAGGACAGAAAATCACTTTTGAATCATCAACCTCTTCACCACAAATAGACAATGTGGGGGGAGGCGGAGGCTTCACTCGAAGCGGACGTCTCTTTGCCCCACAAATTCAAAGACCCACTGTTGAAGCAGAAGCTGCTGCCAAGGCAAAAGGGAAGAGCATGGTGCAGGAAGAGCAAGTTGTTAAAGAAGCTTTGAAAACACCCTTTGATCAAGAAGTTGATGAGTTCATGAGAATCATCAAGAAAAGTGATTACAAGATAGTGGACCAGCTTCACCAGACGCCTTCCAAGATCTCCATTCTATCATTGCTTATGTGCTCCGAGGCTCATCGGAACGCACTACTCAAAGTCTTGCACGCAGCTTATGTGCCAGAAGAGATCACCGTCAATCAGTTGGAAGCTGTAGTTGGAAATGTTAATGCTAGTAATGGACTAGGATTTACCAACACTGATTTGACTACGGAAGGCCGCAATCACAACAAGGCTTTGCACATTACCATGGAATGTAAAGGTGCAGTTCTTTCACATGTACTGGTAGACACAGGATCATCCCTTAATGTCTTGCCTAAAAAAGCCCTTGTGAAGCTGGAATATGAAGGATTGGCATTACGACCCAGCAACTTAGTGGTGAGAGCCTTTGACGGCTCTAAGAGATCAGTTCTGGGAGAAATTGAGTTGCCTGTAACAATGGGCCCACAAACTTTCAAAACGACCTTCTACCTGATGGACATTCAGCCTGCCTACAGCTGTTTGTTGGGTAGACCATGGATTCATGCCACTGGCGCAGTTACGTCTACCCTTCACCAGAAGTTAAAATTCGAGTGGGAGGGCCAAGTCGTTACTATTTGTGGAGAGGAGGATATTTTTGTTAGCCATCTGGCTACGTACAAATATATTGAGATGGATGGGGAGATCCACGAGACGATGAGTCAAGGGTTTGAGGCCCTGAATATTAATGAAACCTCTGCTGTACTTGGGACTTCCATGACATCCTACCAGCAGGCCCGGAAGGTGGTGGAAGAAGGAAACGCTCAAGGCTGGGGCAAATTGTTGCCTGTGGAGAAGTAAGAAGATAGATTTGGGTTGGGTTACAAACCAACTCAACAAGATCAAGCAGAGGCTGCTAAGAAGCCCAACTTTGTTAGTGGGGGGATGCTCACCCCTGATGCTGTCAACAACTTGGAAGATGAGTCGGAAGATGAACGCAACCTGGAGAGCTGGATACGTCCAAGGATCCCGGGGAGCCGTATCTCAAACTGGTCTTCCCAGGAAATTATAAGAGTTACTCCTGCAGAGTAATTATTATTTCCTGTATATTTTAAGCATGCATCAAGTCTTGCATCTTGCCCAAGATGACAAGATTCATTTTGTAATCGGGCCATCTGTAATTTTTGTGCAACAAGATTAATCAATGAAATATCAGACATCTTTTGCAAATGAGTCTTTTCTTTTCCGCTCACTGTTTTTCCATTTTTCTTTTTGTACAAAAAATAAATGGCAATGTTTTCAAAATGACAACTTTGTTTCACTTTTCTAAACAAGATTAAAATCAATCACTAAAATGAACAAACTGAACCCTTGCAGAGAGTGCCTTCCAGACCGCACCGACAACAACACGGCTATGACTTCGTATGACTTTGACAATCCGATCAATCAAGCTGACGAAGGGGTTGAAGAAGATTACGAGCTTCCTGAAGAGCTAGCCAGGTTGTTAAGACAAGAGGAGAAGGTTATCACTCCTCATCAGGAGGAGGTCGAAACGATTAATCTTGGTACCGATGAAGATGTGAAAGAAGTCAAAATCGGGGCCTGCTTACAAAACTCAGTGAAGAAACAACTGATTGACCTGCTTCAAGAATATGTGGATGTGTTTGCTTGGTCTTATCAGGATATGCCAGGGTTGAACACCGACATTGTTATGCATAAGCTGCCTTTAAGAGAAGAATGCCCACCGGTCAAACAGAAACTGCGCCGCACTCGCCCAGACATGGCAATGAAGATCAAAGAAGAGGTACAAAAGCAGTGGGACGCCGGGTTCCTTGCTGTAACTAGCTATCCACCGTGGGTTGCTAATATTGTGCCTGTGCCTAAGAAAGACGGCAAAGTAAGGATGTGTGTTGACTACCGGGATCTGAACAGAGCCAGTCCGAAAGATGATTTTCAATTACCTCACATTGACGTATTGGTTGATAATACGGCTCAGTTCTCGGTATTCTCCTTCATGGACGGATTTTCAGGATACAACCAGATCAAAATGTCACCTGAAGACATGGAGAAGACAACCTTCATCACACCCTGGGGCACGTTCTGTTACAAGGTGATGCCATTCAGATTAAAGAATGCTGGTGCAACGTATCAACGGGCTATGGTAACATTATTCCACGATATGATCCATAAAGAAATCGAGTGTTATGTGGATAACATGATTGCCAAGTCCCTCACAGAAGAAGACCACCTGGTAAATCTGCTAAAGTTATTCAAGCGTCTGAGGAAGTACCAACTGAAGTTGAACCCCAACAAGTGCACATTCGTGGTGCGATCTGGTAAGCTGCTGGGTTTTATCGTAAGCGAAAAAGGGATTGAGGTGGACCCTGATAAAGTCAAAGCCATTCAAGAAATGCCTGCACCGAAGTCTGAAAAAGAAGTTCGAGGGTTTCTAGGTAGATTGAACTACATCTCAAGGTTCATATCACACCTTACAGCAACCTGTGAACCCTTGTTCAAGCTGTTAAGAAAAGAACAGACGGTCAAGTGGAATGAAGACTGCCAAAGGGCTTTTGACAAGATCAAGGAATACCTGCAAGAACCACCAATCCTTATGCCTCCAGTTGAAGGAAGACCTCTGATAATGTACTTAACAGTATTAGAAGAGTCAATGGGGTGTGTGCTGGGCCAGCATGACGAGTCTGGTCGAAAAGAGTACGCAATTTACTACCTAAGCAAAAAGTTTACCGACTGTGAACAACGTTATTCACTGCTCGAGAAAACTTGCTGTGCTTTAGCGTGGGCTGCTCGCCGACTGAGACAGTATATGTTGACCCACACTACTTTGTTGATATCAAAGATGGACCCAGTTAAGTACATTTTCGAGAAGCCAGCTCTTACCGGACGGGTTGCAAGATGGCAAATGATCCTCACAGAATATGACATCCAGTACACTTCTCAGAAAGCCATCAAGGGCAGTGTACTATCTAAATATCTTGCTGAGCAACCTATTGATGACTACCAGCCTATGAGATTTGACTTCCCTGATGAAGACATCATGTTCATAAAAGCAAAAGATCATGAAGAGCCTGTTCACACTGAAGGGCCTGACCCAGGAGAAGAATGGACTATGATGTTTGATGGGGCTGTTAATATGAATGGTCGTGGTGTTGGTGCAGTACTCATTACACCTAAGGGAGTTCACATGCCTTTCTCGGCAAAGCTCACCTTCAACTGCACTAACAACGAAGCTGAATACGAAGCTTGCATTATGGGTCTTGAGGAAGCCATTGACCTCAGGATCAAGACTTTAACTGTATTCGGAGATTCAGCTCTGGTAGTTAATCAAACCAACGGCAAATGGTACACCCACCAGGATCATCTGATACCTTACAGGGATTATACATGGAGGTTATTGACTTTCTTCACAACGGTCAAGCTTGAGTATATCCCTCGGGACAAGAATCAGTTTGCAGATGCTCTAGCTACCATTTCATCTATGATCAAAGTTCAAGCTGCCAACTTTGTACCGCAGATTTCAGTGTCCAGACTTGACAGACCGGCATATGTGTTCGCAGCAGATGTTGTCAAAGATGATAAGCCTTGGTTCCATGACATTAAGTGCTTCTTGGAGGGTCAAACATACCCACTTGGGGCATCTTCCAATGATAAGAAGACTTTGAGAAGGCTTGCTGGTAGTTTCTTCCTGAACACTGACGGTTCCCTGTACAAGAGAAACTTTGATATGGTACTCCTCAGATGCGTTGATAGAACAGAAGCAGACTTGTTGATGCACGAGGTGCACGAAGGATCCTTTGGTACCCATGCTGGAGGTCATGCCATGGCTAAGAAATTGCTACGATCAGGTTATTACTGGATCACAATGGATGCCGACTGTTGTGCCTACGCCAGAAAATGCCATAAATGCCAGATCTATGCGGATAAGGTGCATGTGCCTCCCAATCCTTTGAATATAATGTCTTCACCATGGCCCTTTGCCATGTGGGGCATTGATATGATTGGCAAGATCGAACCGACTGCTTTAAATGGCCACAGATTCATCCTGGTAGCCATTGACTATTTCACCAAGTGGGTTGAAGCAGCTTCTTATGCAAATGTTACAAGGCAAGTGGTAGCCAGATTTCTGAAGAGAGATATCATCTGTCGATATGGAGTTCCCGAGCGAATCATTACTGATAATGGTTCTAACTTAAACAACAAAATGATGGCTGAGCTATGCCGGGACTTCAAGATCCAACACCACAATTCTTCTTCTTACAGGCCAAAGATGAACGGCACTGTCGAGGCAGCTAATAAGAATATTAAGAAAATTGTGCAGAAGATGGTAGTCACGTACAAAGACTGGCATGAGATGTTGCCATTTGCCTTGCATGGGTACCGCACGTCAATCAGAACATCCACTGGGGCAACGCCTTATCAGCTTGTGTATGGTATGGAGGCAGTCCTACCTGTTGAAGTTGAATTACCCTCCTTGCGAGTACTGATGGATGTTAAGCTGAACGAAGCAGAGTGGGTCCGATCCCGATACGAACAACCGAGTCTGATTGAAGAGAAAAGATTGGCTGCAATCTGTCATGGGCAGTTGTATCAGAAAAGAATGAAGAGAGCCTTCGATCAGAAAGTCAGGCACCGAGAGTACCAAGTGGGAGATCTTGTGTTGAAAAGGATCCTCCCTCCTCATACAGACCACAGGGGCAAATGGACTCCAAATTATGAAGGACCATTCGTGGTAATGAAAGTTTTCTCTGGTGGGGCACTGATGCTCAGCACCATGGATGGTGAAGACTTCCCGTCCCTTGCGAATTCGGATGCAGTTAAAAAATACTTCGCATAAAAATGACCCGCTGGACATAAAAACAGAATGTAAGTCCAGGCAAAAATAGGGCATCCCGACGAGTCAGAAACAGAATAAAAGACTCGGGCAAAAATAAGGGAAAATAAATAAAAAATGTACACCCGCTGAGTTGAAAAGCCGCATTGGACAGCTCAGGCAAAAATGGGTATCCCGATGGATTGAAAACCCGAAAGGGCGATCCATGCAAAATAAGGGAATAAGCGAACAACTGCATTCTGAATTCGTCTGTACCACTTACAACTTGGTAAGCTTTGAAAAGGATCAAGCCTCTTTCCGAATCAGCCTTCTTCAGAAAGCAAGACGAGAAGAACGTCAAAAGTCATACGAGTCATAGCAAGAGGGGGAGCTCCTTGAAAGCGTCGACAACATTGCCAGTATTTTTGTTTCTCAATTTGTAACAATTTCCTCATTTCAGGAGATTCGTTTCTTCGACTGTATCTTGCCAATTCAGGGAATGTGAATTAATAAAATCAGATTTTTTCAGTCATGTTTCGTTATGTACATTTTATTTGCAAAGAATGTCTGATGTCTTAAAGAAAAACTGGTTGCATAAATACAGATGCTTATCTTTAAGAAAAATAAAGCACGTGCTTACAAGGAATATACTTACTCTCAGAAGTGTCTCACTCCTATGACGGAATCCGGTAAGGGATGCCTCGAGATTACTTGTGCGTTTCTCTGTCTTTGCAGGATTGCAGGTATTCGAAAGCGCAACATGGGGCATAAAAGCTTCATCCCAGCAAGCTGGCAAGTCAACACTCACTCAGTCTTAGCACCCAAGTGCTTGCTCCCCAGCCGAGATGCCAATCATTCTTCCTCAGCCAAGTACAAAAGCCAGGGAACCACTTCCCCACAGAGTTTCAGCCTCTATCCAGAAGAGCAGCGCACGAAGAAATCACAACAGAGTGACGAAAGCTTCTACAGACCCCAGTTGGGTCCCTCATTGACAGGAATAGGTCTATCATTGACCCATTTCCCCAAGCAGGAGCATTTCATCAGATCTACCAATGATCTCACCCCCAGCTGGGATGTTCACTTCAAGCAAGATCGACCAGAGAGCTTCACAGCAATGGGATCCGAACCTCGGATTGGTATCTTTTGCATAATCATAGCATTCACATCATATTCACCCCACAAAGCGTAGCATTCCGTTTAATACGGAGCATTACGGCAAAAATCAAACATGTGGCATAATCATAAGTCATGGTCTGAATCAAGCACCTGTGAACATTATCAATCCACCAACAATATACGGAATTCTCCCCAGATTCCCCAGCAAAAGCAGTTGCCTCACATTCACCAATACAAATACATACTCCTTGTGGCACCCGTCCGTGTCATATCCCCAGCAGAAAGCCAAAGCATCCCCTTTGCACTCAACAGATACAGATATATATATATAACTTTCTTGACATCCGTCCATGTCACTTTTCCCAGTACAGTAATGTAAACACTTTGTATACCAGATACTTGTTTATACTATACTTTTCTCTTCTCGACACTCGTCCGTGTCACTCTCCCCAGCAAGTTAAACACTCATCTATACACCACTCATACTTATTTTACTTATACAGATACTCGTCCGTATCTTGTATACACCATTTATATCCCCGCAGATTCGACACTCGTCCGTGTTCTTTGTTAACCAGTTGGTACTCGTCCGTATCATCATCTCGGAACATGCGTCAAGCATTTGTTTCTACATGATACTCGTCCGTATCATAGTCTTAAGGATGCTCGTCCGCATCTTTAATCCATACACTGTGTCAAACACTTACTTCTTCTTGAATATAGACACTCGTCTGTGTCTACTATTCCCCAGAAGAGTCCTTTCAGATTCAACACTCGTCCGTGTTCTCCGTTAACCAGTTGATACTCGTCCGTATCATCATCTCTGAACACGTGTCAGTATTTGTTTCTACCTGATACTCGTCCGTATCATAGTCTTAAGGATGCTCGTCCGCATCTTTAATCTATACATAATACCAAACACTTATACCTTTTATTTCTTGGATTGTAAACACTCGTCCGTGTTTACTATTCCCCAGTAAAACAATTTTCTTCTTATCTGACATTTGTCCTATGTCATGATAAACCCTGAGAGCAGCCGTACCCTGCTAGGTGGTTGTCCTCCACCTCTTGATGGTCGTCCTCCATCATGCTCGTCCGATGGCCGTCCCCATCGTTGACTTTCTCTATCCGACATTCGTCCTATGTCGCGATATTTTCGGCAGCCGTACCCTGCCTGGTGGTCGTCCTCCACCTTAGATGGTCGTCCCCATCGTTGACTTTCTCTATCCGACATTCGTCCTATGTCGTGATATTTAGCAGCCGTACCCTGCTAGGTGGTCGTCCTCCACCTCTTGATGATCGTCCTTCATCATTTTATCCAATGGCCGTCCCCATTGTTGATTGGTTATCTGGCGTTCGTCCTACGTCATGATAAACCTTGAGAGCAGCAGTCCCCTGCTAGGTGGTCGTCCTCCACCTCTTGATGATCGTCCTTCATCATGCTCATCCGATGGCCGTCCCCATCGTTGACCTTTTATCCGGCATTTGTCCTATGTCGCGATATTTTCGGCAGCCGTACCCTGCCTGGTGGTCGTCCTCCACCTTAGATGACTGTCCCTCATCTTAACCCCAACAGAGCAGCCGTCCCCTGCTAGGTGATCGTCCTTCACCTTTGATGACCGTACCTCATCATCTGTTTATTTCATTTATTCTTTAACCCGATGGCCGTCCCCGTCGCGGTCCCTTTTCTTTTTAGCCCGATGGCCGTCCCCATCGTCGGTAACTTTACTTTGTGAACTTGATGGCCGTCCCCATCATTTTTCATTAGTCCCCAGAGAATCTTACAGCTTTACTTGATGGCCGTCCCCATCATAATCCTTTTATCCTCAGCATGTCAGCCGTCCCCGTCATTGCTCTTTACCCAGCAGTCGTCCTCTGCTCGACGGTCGTCCTCCGTCGCCCATACTTTACAATATACTTTATTTTCCTTTACAATCTATATCCCTTTTCTTCTTCATTCTGTGAGTTCAAATTTTGGACTGTCTTTGGTATTCAACCACAAGTTATCTTGTTTGCCTGTTAAGCCGTCGCTTACATCCTGCACAGCTAACTCATGTTTGAATAGGGGCAGCTGTAAACACCCCAAATTTGCCCTCATCCATTCACACCATGGCTTGTGATCATTTCATATGCATAAACACAATCATAAGATCTCATATCCCATTTTTGATTCACTGCATAGATTCAAAGTCATCTGCATCTAGGGTTTGTGATCTGAGCAATCCAGGAGCTTCTTGAGCCACTCCAAAGGCCATCAATCACTTCAAAGGGGTCCATGTGTGTTCAAGTATCATTTTATATCCTCTCAAAGTCAAGAATGCCAAAGAATCACAAGAACTGGGATTGGTGTGGAAGCAGAGCCAGGCTTGACTACACAGATGACCTAAAATTAGGGTTTTGGTTTCAGAGGCCATAACTCCAAATTTCTTGGTCATTCTTGTTTCTATTGGTCTCTATATGGTATAGGGAGTATGCATATCAATTTTCATGAAGAAATTCCATGGGGAAGTCATCTGACCAAGAGTTGACTTCTCAAGAAAGTCAGTGCAAAATCAGGGCATCTGAGGCCCCCAATGACCCAACCAAAGGGTGTTCTTCATCATTTTGATTGTATATGATCTTTATTTGATCATAGAAGAGGTTGGAAGTTCACAAAATTGAGGAATTTCAAGTCTTTTGCAAAGTTGACTTTTTGGGCAAGTTTGACTTTTAAGGAAATGTCATTTTAGGCAACTTTTTCAACCCTTACTTTTTGATTCAAGAAAGCTTCAAATGGAAAAACTTTGGTCATGAAAGTTGTAGAATAGATCTTTCCCTTTTCAAAAAGTACAAGAACATGACCTAATTCATTTTGGATCAAAAGTTATGGTTTGTCAAAGTTGGCAAAAATCACTAAATTTCAAGTCATGCACCAAAGAGGCAAAGTTGCAAATTCTCTCCTCAAGGCCAATTAAGTCATCAAATGGGCTTCTAATCCACACAACATGATCACACAACATCTAAAGTTCAGAATGCACCCAAGGAATCACATGTTTCATGTCCCATGGATCAAGTTGCTTCCATAAGAACCAAAGTGAACCAAGTTGCAAAAGTCATCATAGCTCCTCACCCACTTGCTGGCTAGTTTGCTGAACCACCCTAGCCCTTTTCCCTCATCATGCTGCGCAGCACACCCTCCTTGTACTAGGCTAGCAAGTTGCCCATGCCCTTCTTACACAAAGTTGACATTTTAGCAAAAGCAGCCATACCAATCAATAAAGGACATGTCACTTCATCTGACCAATAGCATTTGTTTATACAAAGAAAATGCAAGCCAAACACCACAAGAAGCAAGCCTGAAACCAACCACAACTCAGCTTTCTCATTTTCACTCCCTTGAGCAAAAGCTTTCGAAACTCATCATACAAGCCACAAACACTCAAACAAACTTCACAAACCTTCTCACCATGCTTCACTGAACACAAACCAACCTCCAAAACAGCCTGAAAGCCATAGAATCACAAACACGATCCTCACCTGACCTTGAACAGAACTTGTTCAAACTTCCAAACCAGCCATCACAAACTCTTTCTAAGCATCAAGACTTCATCAGGGACCTAAAAGGAGTGGATTGCACAAAGAGAAGAGGTCAGAAAGTTGCAAACTGAAAAGCTTCAAACTCAGGTAGCTTCATGAAGTTTTTTTCCAGAAGCATGATTTTAAGTTCTAAATAGCTTCTATACATTCCCCTGATCATGAATATGTGCTTACTTTTGAAAATGGTTGAGAAACCAGGATGTATGATGTGTCTGAAATTTTTGCCCTAGAAATTGTTTGATTCGATTCTCTCTGTTTATGAATGATAAATGATGTTTGAATGAGGGGTTTGATTCGTGTTTGAGTGGGGATGAGTTCTGGATAGTTAGTTTTCATTTTCATTGCGTGTAGAGTGTTTTAGCATTTTGGACTCGCCGGAGAAGATGACCGGAACCACTGTTCCGGTCATCTGAAAGTCATTAGGGCTGGATTAGGGCTTAATCATTAATTAGTGAAATTTGAATTCCAGCCGTTGGATATGGCGCCAGGTCAAACGCGCGCGTGTTTCATTTGAATCTGGACCCTAGGATTTGATTACTTTCCATTTTTCAGCTTTATTTCATTTTATTTTTCATATTATTTCATTT
Source organism: Lathyrus aphaca (assembly GCA_963966055.1). Lineage (NCBI taxonomy): Eukaryota > Viridiplantae > Streptophyta > Magnoliopsida > Fabales > Fabaceae > Lathyrus > Lathyrus aphaca. Next base: position 194,538,042 of record OZ014519.1, on the reverse strand, counting down.
AAATTGTACAATTTATTAAAAATAGCAAAATCATTTTAAAAATTCTGAAATTTTTTGTACACACTTTTATTTAATTTCAGAAACCAAAAATATTTTTATTTTTATTTTTAGCATATAAAAAAACATTTTTAAATATTTAAAAGTTTATTTTTAATTAATTAATGAGAGTTAATTAATTAAAAATGCTTTTAGGTATTTAAAAATCACCAAAAAATTCATGAAACCTTTAAAAACATTTAGAAACATTGTCCAACCCTCAAACCAAATTTCTTTTTTGATCTTGATGCATTTTGAGAATTTTCCATGGAATTAATTCATTTTCAAGGCATTATTTTGATCCAAACTTCAAAAAATCATTTTTGCCTAACCATTGAGAGTTGGACTTTGATTCTTTTTGCATTGTGTTGTGCATATCATGTAGTTTGTGTGATTAATTTGGCATGAATTGATCTTACATTTTCCATTTGTTTGACATTTTTCTTGTTAAGGAACCCTAAAACCCTAGAAATTTTAGGAAATTCATAACTTTTATTAGGTTAAGAGTTGGAACTTCTCCTTTGGGCAGTGAGTTAGTGTAGGTTTAGGGTCCCTTTGGATGCATTTTCAATTTTTTATCTTGATGTTTGCTTCTGTTTTTGGTTTTTGTTTGATGCATTGATCATAAACCCTAATTTGGGCTTCCATATGCATCCCTCTTGCATTTGCTTGCATACCTTGACTTGCCATAGCATTTTGTGCATCCATTTGGTTCATTGAGCATATTAAGACATATTAGAAGCATGTTTGATCATTACATCTTGCATTTGCCATGTTGTATGCCATTTGCACTTCATAACTTTTCATGTTTGATCATGGTTCTAAGCATGCCTCTCTTGCATCCATATGCTTGTTTGATCATCTTCATGCCTTGACTCATGTTTGCATCATCCCATGGCATCATTAACATCATGTATGTGCTTCTGGTCTTGATTTGAATCATGTCATTTCATCTCATCTTGCATTGCATTGCATTTCTTTCACTAACTTTTCAGGTGGTAAGTCACTTTGAGAAGTGAATTTGCCTTCACTTCTCATAACTTCTTTTCATCTCTCTTATGCATCATTGCTGCATTTTATCTTGTGTTTGAGGTTGAGCTTGCTCATCCTCCTTCTTCTTACCTTCTTTCTTCAAGTGACTTGACTTCTTGAATGAAGCAAGTTACTTTGCTTCTCCTTGTTCCTTTCATCTGCTTCCTGGTGGTTCCATTGAAGACTTCTCTTGCAAACTTCACAAACCTTAGGAACAACCAAGCATGACAATAATTAGGGTTTTGATTAGTCCCCCACTTAGTTTTACCTTTGTGTCTCTTTGAGTCTTCTCTTCTCATCTCCTAATCAGGGACTAAACCCTAAAGGCTTTAAGGCTTTGTGATTAAGCTTATGCCTGCATCCTTCTATTAGGATGGAGTGTATAACTTTAATCCTAAGTGTTAAACCCTTAATGTGTTTAAAATCCTTTAATCAATCCATCTAATAATCACTAAGACATCAAGCTTGTAACTTGGGCCTTGCATTAGGGTTCTAATTCTTCCTTAACTGGCTAAGAAGGACTAACCCTAGTGTTAATGGACAAGTCCCCCTCAAGTTGTCTTACAAACCCTAAAAATCACTTCATCATCATATCATTAAATAAAATCCACTTAATCAAAGGCTTGTTATGTCATGAGTTTAATCCCTAATCATGGATTAAGTTGAGGAGTCTTCCTCAGCTTAAACACTCTCATCTATCATCCTTCTATTAGGATGGTGTAATGAGTCTGTTTAATCCCTGATTATGGCTTAATCTCATTACTCAACACTAAACAAAAACAACAAAAACATCTAAATAATCACAAGTAGGTTAATGATCTTAATCCTGCATCAAAGGTGATTAAGTGTGAGAAGCTGACTTCACACTTAAGGTATTCTCATTACCCCTAATCAGAGGGAAGATGTGATGAGTTTACTAAATCCATTAGTTTAGGCTTAAGCTCATTATCTTATGACAAACTTTCAAAAGCAATAAAAGATTGAAAACACAAAAAACAAACAATAATCGTCTCCTTCGGGATTCTTTTCTCATCTCATTCACTCACAAACGAGAACTTGCTTCTTCCGTCTAATGCAAGACAGTTTGCACCTGAGCCAGACAGGTCATACACTTGAGCATAGACAAGCAAGCAGTTCACAAGTCAATTCATCTTTCAGTCTCTTTGGGTCGAACTACGGTGTTCTGACTTCCTCATTGCACGAGAGGATACGTAGGCATAACTTAACAGTTATCGAACAAAAGTCTCTGTATATTCCCCCTCTTCCAGCTTTATTATTTTAGCCTCATGATCTTGAGCATTATATTCCAGTTCTTACACTGACACTGTATATATCACACTTCATTTTCTTTTGCACTGACACCTGTACATTCTTTTCCAGCTCTTTATACACAAATTGCACTGACACCACCCCTTTAAAACACAAATCTTTTAAGCGTGGATCCCGTCGAGTACGACGGACAATCTGGGTGCTAACACCTTCCCAGGTTGTAACCAACCCCCTTTCTCAGTCTCTCTGGTTCGCAACCGTCTTGTCCATATCTTTTCTTAGGTTTATGCAGCATTACCTTTCCTTCGGGATAAAAATGCCTAGCTGGCGACTCTATTCATTCCCCGTGAGTTCACTCCTGTGTGTTCTCACACCCTCCTTTCGCCGACCGTTCGCGTTTGTACCTTATTTGAGTTAGTCTCATCTTTTGGGAGCGACAGTGAGCAGCAGCCCCCGTAGTGTGGCAAAGTATTAAAGTCTCCCGTAGTAAGCAAAGGTCTCCTGTAGTGAGCAACAACTCCCGTAGCGAGCAGTGACCCCCATAGAGTGGCAAAGTATTGAAGTCCCCCATAGAGTGCCAGAGTATTGAAATCCCCCGCAATGTGGCAAAGCATTCAGAAGACCACCCATTGTGTGGCATGTCATTAATATCCCAGCAAAAGTCCACTCGTTGCGTGGCAAGTCAACAATCTCCCAGCGTTATTCCAAAACATTCACCAGTCTACTACTCTTCACATCAGAGTTCTCCCCAAGCAGAGTTCAAATGGTTGGGTTTATTTCCCTTTTCTTCTTCCACCGAGTGCAAATTTTCCGTTTGTTGTTAGTATTCAATCCCTCCATACTTCAAACGTCTGAAAGCGACTGCTATCATCCATTCAAGTCTACAGTGATTGAATAGGGGCAGATGTAACACCCCAAAATTTTCCCTCTTATTTATTATCAACCTCGAGCAGTGTGTGCTTCATTCCCGCATCATTTAGTATATCATTGCATCGCATTCGAAAAATAAATAAATAAATCATCATCCTTTGCATGCGCATGAGGTGTATGGTCGATCGAGGCTTGCCAAACATTGGAGTTCAAGAGAAAAATAATATCCCAAAAATAATCCAAACCACTTCCAAGCTAACCAACCAAAAAAGGGAAGAATTCACATTTTCCCTCCATTTTCCTTCCACTTTCCTTCCTAAGAAATATTCATTGCCTAAGAAATAGTCTAGCAATGAAGCGAATAACTTGCAGTTGAAGAAATCTCTTGATAGTTTGACCAAGATTAGGTCAAACATCCATATGAACTAAATTGTTAACGAAACAAACACACTTGAAATGAATACTCTTAAAGTATTTGAGAAAGAAGAAAAGCCTGAGATACTGAGAAGACGAGAATAGCCTTGTAGCTTAATAAAGAAGAGGCCCAAAATTCATCCTTGACTGCTGATGATGAGTCAGATGAATCAGTGAATATTCATCAGACGTGAAATCTTTGGATACCAATGAATTGGGGAGGTAAACCCTAATCCGGTGTGAGAAACAACAAGAAAGTGATTCCATTGATGGATGCATAGCCCATACCTTGAATTCCTTTGATTATTTGTAAATAGGGTATGAAACTCTAATCCTCAGAAAATATTGATCCCATGTCTCAGGAGCTTATGGAAATGACATGACCGCAAGACGCATGACCTAATGGAAGATGCATATAAATGCAAAATATAAAAAACAGAAGAAGCCATAAAAAACCATAGGGCAAATTTTGGGGTGTTACAGCTGCCCCTATTCAATCATCTATTAATCTGAAAAGGATGAGAGTCGCAGCTATCGGACGTTCGAGATAAACTGTGATTGAATACCAAAAGAACCATAAAATTATACTCTGCTGAAGAATAAAAGAAATAGGAAATAAACCCAACCAAGGAGAACAAATGCTTGAAAATCCTGATGTGGTGAAGAGTAACTCAAAAGAAAAACCGATATCTTACATATATACGTGACAAACAGAGCAGACGAGCTCCTTTCAGGCAAACCTGTTACGCCAGGTGAATGATATTCAGGACGGACGAATCCTTTTCATATATCTTGCGTAAATATATAGTTCTAGGACAGACGAGCCCTCTTCACAAATATTGCTTAGATATGTGGTGCTTAAGACGGACAAGTCTTCTTCGGATGACCTGTTACGCTAGGACCGATAAACATTTTAACGTTTAATCCCACTGTTAGGACTTCAAACCTCTTCAATATAGATGAGTATTGGATGATCATCAAGGGAACACAGACGAGTGTCCTAAGTTAATGATATGGACGAGTATCAGACGGTGATCAAAGAAACATTGACGAGTGCTTTAGGAAATGATACGAACGAGTATCAGCCACTGATACAGACAAGTACCAGAAAAGACATCAAACACAGACGAGTATCAGAAAGATATCAAACACGGATGAATGTATGAAGAAAGATAACACAGACGAGTGTTAAAAACGATATGGACGAGTATCAGAAAGATATCAAACACAAACGAGTGAATGAAGAAAGACAACACGGACGAGTGTTAAAAACTGGAGAACTAACACAGACGAGTGTTAAAACCATAGAACTAACACAGATAAGTGTTAGAAACGATACAGACGAGTATCAATAAGAATACTTGATTTGAGAGGAGAGTAACAAATCTGCAGGGGAGAATACTTTCTGTAGAACCACGCTTGGCACGAGAACATCCTGACTGACATTCTGCTGAGGGATGAGATCAAGATACTTTGACAATACTTGACTCTGGATGAGGAACCAACAACTGTCTGCATCTATTGTTACGTTGGCCAAAAATAAATTATCGACTTTCTGGGGAATATTTCAATGACAGAAAATTCAAAACATGCAACTCTGTGGGGAATGACCATCCTCCGACTCGGCTGGGGAGATGCTTCGTCAATACCTTAGACGGGGAGAGAATTCTGTCAATTCTAAGCTCTGTAGGGAAGCTAGGCCTTCAGTTGCCTACTGGGAATACTTCATTGTGGAAATATAACTCTGCTTAGGGATGAGAACGATTCAATTAGCCTTGAAGTTCAGCTGGGGGAAACCATATATTCTAACTCGGCTGGGGAAATATCAACCTTCTGGCATGGCTGAGGAAAAGACTTGGCAATGCTCTGCTGAGGAGAGACTTTACTGGAGAACGCTGATCAAGTCGAGCCAAATTATGCCCCGGGTATAGTATGATGACTGTGTTGGAAAGATATGCCAATGAAAATTGGACTTTGAATGGATGAGAATGACTGACTCCTCATGAAGAAACCTTGTCAGCTAAAAGAAGATTTTATGCACGGGGAAGAAATAAATGTCCAGTACCCTGCTAGGAAAAGAAATACCAGACATTTCCTAAGAACTAACTCGGTGCTTCAAGCTTTTGAGCTCAACGGTTTCATACTGATTATCAAGAGTGAACAAGTATTCCTTTACTCCTCAATTGGTGCCAGGCTGCACCATCGATGAAAAGATTGTTTGTAGAGGATTTTACAGAAGATCTGGCATCCAAAGTGACTCAAGTGTCGTCCAACTCTTGCAGAAACTCATAAGATCTCGAGATAATTGCCCCAGAATGTGTCTTTCAACGATTCTGCCCCACAACATAAAGAAACCATTTAGTATGAAAATGCAATGCAAATGATGCAAGATGTAGATGAATGCTCGGGCTGCGGAGGAAATGAAGATATAACAAGGATGGTTAGGCGGCTGGGCCAGGTTGATAGCAATTTTTTTCTTGCTTTTTGGTTGCCAAACAACTGGACTTAAAAGGTGGATTACCATACAAGAACCGATTTATTGAAGGTAGGCAAACAAACAAGAAATGATGGGCAAAGAATAAGTTGTCAGACGAGAACTGACTCCTTGGTGGGGTTCATTGTCAGACGAGAACTGACTCCTTGGTGGGGTTCATTGTCAGACGAGAACTGACTCTGAAAAAGAATGAATACCAGACGAGAACTGGCGTTCAATAGGATAAATGAAAAGGTGACCAGATGAGAACTGGTTAAAAGATTCGCATACCAGACGAGAGCTGGTATTTGAAGTTGGTTTGCCAAACAAGAACTGGACTTTGGACTGCCAGACGAGAACTGGACTTTGAACGGTCAAGAAGTTAGGGTTACGAGGCCCTTTGGTGTGAGACTGATGATGTGGGGGTATATTCCCAATGCATTTATGATGCGCATGCTCTAGCGAAGCGACATGAGTAATGTATGCAAATGATTTATACAATGCTCATGAAAGGCTCCAGAAAAGCTCCCGAGGTGGGAAAAAATGTCTTTGGTGACAAAGCTTCTGGTTGAGAAGGGTGACAAAGGCGAAGGTGGGTAGTATGATTCCCTGACACTCGTCTTGAACCTGAAGAATACTGATATAACTTTCTCTGTGTAGCTAAAGTTGCCCCTGCCTGATGAGTCTCTGAACAAACTGCCTCTGATTATCTGATTCTTTGAATGTCAAACTTGGATGTTCTCTCGAGGAAAGTTGTACTTGGTGAGCTCTGGAAGTGCTCTGCCCCAGTATGAGCGTGGAAGAGACTTGACTCATTCTGACTGAGCATTGGAAAGAGTTCACCCATGGTCAACAGAAAATCTGGGTGTCATGCCCCCGTTTGGTAGATTCAGCTCTAATCAACTGACTCTTGAATGATTTCCCCTCAATCAACTGATATTTGGGATCTTTTTACCCTGAATGATTCCTTGGTCAACAAAATGACTGGATAACATGCCCATGATTCATAGGATAACAAGATGCTTTGATTTTGGTAATCATTGTTGAATGATCAAGTTCTCTCGTGATTGCTCTTTGTAAGAATTTCCCTGATGTCACAAACAGACTTGCAATTAAAACTGTTCATTTGCAAATGGTAATTCTAATGCGGTGCTCATGCAGGTTTTGAAAATTTATTTACTTGAATGTTGTGAGAGCGTGTGACGAATGGACCATTAGTCCAAACGTAGTGCTAAGTTAGCAAATCGTTAAGAGTCAATTTACGCAACCTTGTCGTAGTATGCTTTCAGAATTGACCCCGATTCAATTAGGACTTTAGAAGGTTATGACGTGGCCTGGTTCACGGTTTTAGAAAGAAAGATTTATGGCTCAAAGTTTATCTGTGCCCACCCATTCTCCTTGATGTTCTCCAGTCCTACACTCAGCTAATTTGGCCTAAGCGTTCACCTCTCGAAAGGGTTTTGTGATAGTTGAGGAACCAATGACGTTGACGGTTTAAGCACCAATGAGGTTTTTGGAGTAATAGTCACCCCTTTTGTCTTTGTGTCTGATCACACAATTTTGTTCTTATGGAAGATTTTTTCTTTCTGATTTTTTTACTCTCTAATTTTTGTCTGGACTGATTCTTTTGTTTTTTTTGAATTTTTGTTTCGATTTTGAAGTCCAGCGGGATGCCCTAACTTTTTCCTAAATCATTTGTTTTCATACTTTTGTTTTAACTTAGCGGGCTTTATTTCTCTTTTTATTTTTTCTTTTTATTCTTTTTTTTTGTTGAACAATTCGTGTGACACTGTTTGTCTGACTTGCTGAAAGGGTTGTGACTGCCTCATTCCTTTGTTGTTGAGGGATAACCATTGTGGTTCACATCTCTTGACCTCTTAAGGTGTAATGAATAAAAGGTAATGGATCCTCGAATGCACACTCATTTGGAAATTTGAACGCTCAGTCAAATTAACTGATGACTACCCTGCCCAGGGTTGAATGTGAGGGTTTTTTCGTTTAGAAAAGAAACGCCTACTTCAAGGCTCAAAGGGGTTGATGAGGGTCTATCTCCCTTATATCTCCGGTGTTTGGGAATTGAAGCAATGCCTATACAGTGTCAACAGGTTCTACTCTGAAAGCATACCTTCAACAATTATGGGTATTTCGTTGTCATCATCCTCCTTCAAATATCTGCTAAACAACAGTGAAATAAATGGGAGGTAATGGATGCATTTTTTGTTTATTTTTTTTTGTTTTTCAATGCAAGTAAAGAAAAAAGAGCGAATGCGACATAATTGAATCAAAAAGTGCATGGTCACTTCATTAACATTACCATTCAAAACGGCAACGTTTAAAAAACAAGTAGCTATTAATAGTAAAGGAACTACAATGCAAATGATAGAAAGGATATAATGATCACCAGCTCCGATAGTGTCTTCTTATATGAGCCACTGAAATCATGAGACGCTCCTTCGAAGTCCTCGAACTCAATCAAGTGAGAGGTTGACGTGCACAACCAAACTTCCTTCTGGAAAGGATATGTACCCCTTGTCAATCAACTGTTGGACCTTGGCTTGAAAAGCTTTACAATCTTCGGTTGAATGGCCCATTGATCCACCATGATACCCACACTGCTCATGAGGATTGTACTCTAGAGAGTACGACTCTGGCAACGGCTTGAGAGGCTTAGGAACCACCAACGAGCTCTGAATTAGACATGGCAAAAGTTCACTATAAGCCATAGGAACTGAATGAAGAGGAGCATTCCTTCTTTCCAGATTATTGCAAGGCCTAGGCTGGATCTGATGTTGATTCTGAAGTTTTCTACCATGAGCTTGCAGATTTGGGCGAGGGGGAGTCCATGGTTTCTGATATGTTGCTCTAAGCATCGCTGGTTGTCCGAAAGAGTGGCCAGACACAAGAAAAGATGATCTCTGAGAAGATGTTGGTCCAGAATGATCAATATTGGCCATGACTGCACTGACTTCATGCTTCCCTTCCCATTGGGAGCTACCAACAAATATCTTCACTAGCTGGGATGTTCAAAGAGTACTGGATTTTTCCAATTTGAGTAAACTCTCAATGTACCCTCCAACTTTTATCAAATCAGAGAAGTTTGATGTCCCAATGCTACTCATTCTTTCCAGGTATGGACCTTGCAAGGTATCCACAAACAGGTCAACTAACTCTCTGTCCGAAAGTGGTGGTTGCACTTGGGCTGCCAATTCTCTCCACCGTTGTGCATATTCTCTTAAAGATTCACCACACCTCTGAGATAGGCTCTGCAAATGCATGCGACTAGGCGCCATGTCCAAATTGTACTGGTATTGCTTTACGAAAGCTCTGGATAAAGCATTCCATGATTGGATACGACTACTTTCCAAATCCATATACCAACTTAAGGATGCACCGATCAATCTATCTTGAAAATAGTGAATCATCAGCTCATCGTTGCAGGCGTAAGAAGTCATTTTTCTGCAGAACATCACCAAATGACGCTTTGGGCAACTGACACCACTGTACTTCTCGAACTTCGGAGCTTTGAAATCTGGAGGAATGACAAGACCAGGAACCAAACACAAGTTTAGAGCATCAAAACCAAAAGCATAAGGATCCACTAAGGCTTTGAGTTCCTCCTCCAACACACGAAACCTTTCAGCAGTCTCAATAGTCCGTGGATCCTTGATTTTCACAAGAGGGATTGTCCCTTGGAAGTTCGGCATAGGGAAAGCAGAACTTTGATAATCTGTAGCATCAGAAGAAGATGAAGATGCATTTCTGACGATGGACGGTTAAGGTACACTATGATTCACGATCAGGGTCTGTGCAGGCTGAGCTTGAGTAAGATTGTTCACTTGTGGAAGATCCTCATCAGGAGAAAGACCATACAAAGGATTGGTCATCAAAGTGAAACCAGGTGGAAAATCAACATTCTGAAGGTTGATCTCCGACATGATCTGATCTTTTGCCTCTTGACACTACTCAGTCTGGCTTCAAGCGCTCTGTCGACTTCCAACGATTACCACTTGTTCAAACTGACTACTAGGAAATCAGCTGGCTGGTCATGGACAAAGGAGGAATGAGCTTATGGAAAAAGGAAAATACAATGCTTATGAATGTAAATGCGATATGATGATGCTAGAGATGCAAAGACATTGGATCAATGTCTGGAAACTGCCTGGAACTATAGGATCTCTGAAGAATAACCCCGGATAGTAACTCAGAATCAAAGATCGAGAACTCCAGAATCATAGTGACCGGATCAAAACATAGAACTGCATTGGTAATGAGGATATGTTGAGGTCAAGGGTTCCTGCAAACCTGTAAACCCCTCCCAATCTCACGGGTGTGCTCCGGGTCAAACATCACAGACTCTCAAAACCGAATAGCAATAATACGTTCACCATTTCAGAGAAATGGCTCATGACCAAATCAGGGAATCGATTAAGCGTTATGTACTACTCATGGAGGTCTCAGCGTGAGTCCAGGAAAAACAAGCATCCTTTATAAGTCTCCAGCTTCAAGCGCTGAAATTGAGAAACAAGAGTACATTCAGCCCGTAGGATACAATACCATTGTCATACGACCAGACCATCCTATGCGAGTTCCAAGTGGGCCCTCGGGTGCGAATGGGTTTGCCACATAATATGGTATGCCACTGTCACCATTGGAGAGAGATGTTTCCACAAGGCTCTCAATGATCGGTCCCCAGCCGCACATAACTATCAAGGCTGTGTAATGAAGTAGGAAAGACCCCTATATTAAGACACTTCCAAGAAGTCGTGAATCTGGGTGTGAATGCACCAATACCCCCATGGCAAGATACCATCAGGCCACAGTGATTGCTCACGCTAAGTCCTAGGGTGCTCTCAGGCCGGGTGCTTGGCTAATCTCATCTCACAAATCACAAGTAAACCCCAAGTCCCACCAAACAGAAAAAACCAGTCCAGACAGTCTAGTATAATATATATATATATATATATATATATATATATATATATATATATATATATATATTTATATAAATATATATATATGATGCATGAAAATAAATACTGAAAACTATAAATAAAGCTGTAAATAAAACCGTAAATAAACAAAAGTAAAATAAACACACAACAACAAGCAATAAAACACCTAATGAAACAGAAACAAACAAGCGATAGGAGAGACTCTCAAGGGGAACCAGAGATTCTGGGTTAGGAGTTACCCAACAGAGTCGCCAGATGTCGCTCCCTGGATTTCCATCCTTGTACAAACGCGAAAGTGGCGTGGAAAAGAGGTAGAGTCGCCATCCAAGCATTTTTATCTCGAAGGAACGGGAATGGTAATACTGCACAAACTAGAGAAAAGAAAAGGAAGGACACCGGTCCTGCGAACCAAAGAAACTGGGTTCGGGAGTCGGTTACGACCTGAGAAGGTATTAGCACCCTAGATCGTCCGCCGTACCCGACGGGATCCATGCTTACAAAGAAACTATTTCAAAGGATGAAGGAATGAAAGCTGCTACAAAGAAAAGGAACTGAACTGGATAAGAAAATAAAATAAATGGGGAAAATGTAGGGAAAATAAAAGAGTGCTCGAACGGGCCCTACCCGCTGCCTACGTACCTCATCTGGACATGAGGATCAGAGTCGTCGTATTTCCCCTAACTAGGGGTGGAAAGATTGCTTGTGTCTTAAGGTTTGAACTGCCTATGTCAATGCTCAGGTTTTTCAGGATCGGACGACGAGTGCATTACCGTCTTGCAAAATGACAAGTAGGAGCAAGTTCTTACGAAAGGAGTGAGGATGATGAGAAAAGAATTCCCGAAGGAAAGACGCTTATTGTTTGTCAAGTGTTTTTTATGAGTGTGGCACAAGGAAGTGAAAGTAAATCCTTTCCTAAGGACGTATCCCCATTACCACATCTCTAAATAGGATGAGTAACAAGTCTACCAAGAATGAAGAAGATCCTCAAACTTGTTTCCTAAGAATAGGGTTTGAATTCACAAACTTGTTTTGGAATTATTAAGTGTTTTGTGAATTAAAATGAAGAAATGTTTTTTAGGCTTTTCTTTGTGAAAATAGTCTTATGATCAAACTTGTGCATCATAGATACAAGTATCCATGGAATAAGGCCATGTATCAAAGACTACTTCAACCTTTATTAAAGTTTTTTTTTATATTTTTGTATGAAGATGAGAAGAGAAAGCACCAAAAGGATCTCAAAGGTAAAAAACTAAGGGAATCTAACAATCCTAGAAGTTATCATGACAACGGTTAATCCTAAGTTAGTGAGGCTTCAACTATCCTAAAGAAGAAAGAGGGATGGAAAGAAGCAGAAGAAAGAAGAAGAAGAAAGTAGAAAATCAACTTATTTCTCCTAAAGAAGTTAAGTTGTTTTCTAAGGGGATGAAAATAGTTGAACACGGATGGCCTAAGCACATCTCAAAGAACAAATAAAAGACTTAAAAGAAATTAAAAGAAGAAGTTGAGATGTGGAAGAAATAAGTGTGCAAGTGAAGAAATAATAACAAAAATGAGATAGGAATGCAACATTATAATAATCAGACAATCGCAGACAGAGCCTACACCAGTAGGACTTCAGATGCAAGTAGTATGCAAGAGGTAAAATCGAGCCTCCATGGTACCTAACAGATAAAGTCTGTTGCCTCTTCAATATACGCAAAAGAAATCAAGAAAGGCCTCAAAAACTCAAAGCGTGTCAAAGTATCAAGCTCGGTGTGCTATCCGTCAAATCTTCAAGCATCAAGTCTAAGGATCAGGTCAAAGCTTAAACACGAGCATCGGGTGTCAGAGAAATCAAAGATTAAAAACTAAGTTAACATTTAACCGAACTTAAATCATTAAAAAAATTATAAAACTCTAACAAAATTATTAATTAAAACCTTAACAAAAATTAATTTAAAAAAACTAATTGCAACCTGTCGCTCCCACTAAATGAAGCCGGGTCAAATAGGGTACAGACGCGAACGGTCGGCGAGAGGAACAATGAGAACACACAGCCGTGAACTCACTGGAGATGAATAGAGTCGCCAGCTAGGCATTTTTATCCCGGAGGAAAGGCAATGCTGCATAGACCTGGAAAGAGATGGATAAGACGGTTGCGAACCAGAGAGACTGAGAAAGGGGGTTGGTTACAACCTGGGAAGGTATTAGCACCCAGATTGTCCGCCGTACTCGACGGGATCCACGCTTAAAAGATTTGTGTTTAAAAGGGGTAGTGTCGGTGCAATTTGTGTGTAAGAGCTGGAAAAGGATGTACAGGTGTCAGTGTAAGAGAAGTGAAGTGTATAAATGTACAGTGTCAGTGCAAGGATGAGAGTATGCTCAAGATTATGAGGCTAAAAGAATGATACTAGAAGGAGGGGGAATATACAGAGACTTTTGTTCGATAACTGTTAAGTTATGCCTACGTATCCTCTCGTGCAATGAGGAAGTCAGAACACCGTAGTTCGACCCAAAGAGACTGAAAGGTGAATTGACTTGTGAACTGCTTGCTTGCCTATGCTCAAGTGTATGACCTGTCTGGCTCAGGTGCAAACTGTCTTGCATTAGACGGAAGAAGCAAGTTCTCGTTTGTGAGTGAATGAGATGAGAAAAGAATCCCGGAGGAGACGATTATTGTTTGTTTTTGAGTTTTCAATCTTTTATTGCTTTTAGAGTTTGTCATAAGTTAATGAGTTTAAGCCTAAACCAATGGGTTAGTAAACTCATCACATCTTCCCTCTGATTAGGGGTAATGAGAGTACCTTAAGTGTGAAGTCAGATTCTCACACTTAAACACCTTTGATGTAGGATTAAGATCATTAACCTACTTGTGATTATTTAGATGTTTTTGGTGTTTTTGTTTAGTGTTGAGTAATGAGGTTAAGCCATAATCAAGGATTAAACAGACTCATTACACCATCCTAATAGAAGGATAATAGATGAGAATGTTTAAGCTGAGGAAAGCTCCTCAACTTAATCCATGATTAGGGATTAAACTCATGACAAAACAAGCCTTTGATTAAGTGGATTTTATTTAATGGTATGATTATGAAGTGGATTTTATGATTTGTAAGACAACTTGAGGGGGACTTGTCCATTAACACTAGGGTTAGTCCTTCTTAACCAATTAAGGAAGAATTAGAACCCTAATGCAAGGCCCAAGTTACAAGTGTGATGTCTTGATGGTTATTAAGTGAATTGATTAAGAGAGTTAAACACATTAAGGGTTTAACACTTAGGATTAAAGTTATACACTCCATCCTAATAGAAGGATGCAGGCATAAGCTTAATCACAAAGCCTTAAAGCCTTTAGGGTTTAGTCCCTGATTATGAGATGAGAAGAGAAGACTCAAAGAAGATACAAAGGTAAAACTAAGAGGGGAGACTAATCAAAACCCTAATCATTGTCATGCTTGGTTGTTCCTAAGGTTTGTGAGGTTAAACAAGAAAGATCTTCAATGGAACCACCAGGAAGCAGATGAAAGGATCAAGAGAAGCAAAGCAACTTGCTTCATTCAAGAAGTCAAGTCACTTGAGGAAAGAAAGTGGGAAGAAGAAGAATGAGCAAGCTCAAACCCAAACACATATAAAAATGCAGCATGGATGCAAGAGAGATGAAAAGAAAAGTTGTGAGAAGTGAAGGCAAATTCACTTCTCAAAATCACTTACCACCTGAAAGGTTAGAAAAGAAATGCAATGCAATGCAAAATGGGATGAGATGACATGATGAGAAACAAAACCAGAAGCATTTACATGATGCTAATGATGCTATGAGATGCTACAAACATGAGGCAGCACATGGAAATGACCATACAAGTTCATGAATGCAAATGAAGCAAGTTAGGAAGCATGGACATACATGAAAAGTTATGAAGTGCACATGGCATACAACATGGCAAATACATGATGCAATGATCAATCATGCTTTCAATATGTCTTATGATGTCAAATGAATCAAATGGATGCTTGGAATGTCATGGCAAGTCATGTTGTGCAAGAGAATGCAAGATGGGTGCATATGAAAGCCCAAACTAGGGTTTATGAACAATACATCAAACAAAAATCAAAATCAGAAGCAAACCCTAAGATAAAAAATTGAAAATGCCACTCAAAGGACCCCTAACCCTATACTAAACCAATGCCCAAAGGAGAGGTCTCAACTCTTAACCAATTTCAAGTTATGATTTTTCTAAGTTTGCTAGGGTTTTAGGGTTCCTAAACAAGAAAATTACTAAACAAATTGAAAATGAAAGATCAAATCATGGCCATTTAATCTTACAAACTACATGCTAAACACAATGCAATGCAAAAGGAATCAATGTCCAACTCCTCATGGATAGGCAGAAATGATTTTTGGAACTTTGGATCAAATTAATGCATAAAAAAGATTTTAAATCAATGAAAAATTCTCAAAATGCATCAAGATCAAAAAATAAATTTGGTTTGAAGGTTGGACAATGTTTCTAAATGTCTTAGAACATTTCATGAATTTTTTGGTGATTTTTAAATACCTAAAAGTATTTTTAATAAATTAATTTTCATTAATCAATTAAAAATAATCTTTTAAATATTTAAAAATACTTTTTTAATGAAAAAAATGAAAATAAAAATATTTTTGTGTTTTAAAAATTAGTGAAACTCTTGACAAAAAGTTTCATAATTTTTAAAACAATTTTGCTATTTTTAATAAATTGTGCAAAAACAAATGAATTAAATGAAAATAAAAATGAATTTAAACTGAATTAATGAGAAGTCAACAGATCTGATGGCCTGGATTCAAACAAAAACACGCGCGCATTGACCTGGCGCCAAATCCCACGGCCAGCATTCAAACTCAGCTAATCAATGCTTATGCCCTAATCCCACCGTTAATTACTTTCAGGTGACCGGAACAGTGTTCCGGTCATCTTCTCCGTTCATCCCAAAGTTCAATCTCACTCCATACGTTTCCAAGATGAAATCTAAGCACACAGGAATGAACCCCACTCACTCACGAATCAAAACCCCAAATCAAAACAAATTTATTTTTCCTACAAAGGCTGAATCGAATCAATCTATTTCTAGGGCAAAAAGTTTCAGAAGCATGGTAAACTCTCATCTCTCCACCATTTTCAAAACTAAAGACATATTCATGATCAGGAAGGCATATAGAACAACTTAAGAACTTAAAAAATGATTTCTGGAAAAAATGTTCTTGAGTTACCTGAGTTTCGAAGCTTTCAATCCAGCAACTTTCTGCCCTCTCCCTTTGATGCAATCCACTCTACTTGGTCCCCTGATGATCCTTGAATGCTTAGAAGGAGTTTATGTTGGCTGGTTTGAAAGATTGAACAAGTTCTGTTCAAGCTCAGGTGTGAATCGTGTTTATGATTCAGGCTGTTTCTGGCAATGGTGAAGGGTTCTTTGTGATCAGGATGATGAGTGGGGAAGGTTTGTGGAGTTTGTTTGAGTGTTTATGGCCTGTGGAATGAGTTTCGAATGGTTTTGCTCTTGGGAGTGAAAATGGAGAAATGGTGTTCTTGCCTGGTTCAGGCCTAAATCTTGCTGGTTTTGGCTCAATGAAACAAGGTGAGTTGATCAGTGGAATTGGTTCTTATGTTTGTGAGTTGTGGAGACAGATTCGAAGAGAAATGCTTGATGGAGTGTTTTTGTGAATGCTGTCTTAGGGCTTGTTTCAGGCTGGCTTGATGTATGAAATGGCTAGCATTTGCTTTGCATAAAAGACTCCTATTGGTCAGATGATGTGACCTGGCCTGCTGTGATTGGGATGTTCACTTTTGCAAAAAGTCCACTTTGGTGTAAGGAAAGCATGGGCTTGGTTCTAGGCTAGTACAAGCATGGGGCTGGCGCAACATGGTATGTGAGTGAGGCTAGGGTGGTTCAATGGCCAAGGCAACAAGTGGGTGAAGTGTGATGAGTGGTTTTGCAACTTGATCATCTTTGGTTCACATGTAACTATCTTGCTACACAAGCCATGAAACATGAGAAACTTTGGTTCAAATCTGATTTTTAGGTCACATAGAATGTTTGTGTAGTGGTTAGACATGAATTAGAAGCTATGAATGCCTTGGTACAAAGTTTTTGCAAGTTTCTCATTTGGTGCACATCTTGAAAATTAATGATTTTTGCCAACTTTGTCACACCATAACTTTTGATCCAAAATGAATTAGGTCATGTTCTTGTACTTTTTGAAAAGGGAAAAATGTATTCTACAACTTTCATGACCAAAGTTTTTCCATTTGAAGCATTTTTGGATCAAAAAGTAAGGTTTGAAAAGTGACCTAAATTGACAAATTCCTTAAAAGTCAACTATGCCCTAAAAAAGTCAACTTTGCAAAAACTTCAAATTCTTGAATTTTGTGAACTTCAACCTTCTTCCATGATCAAATAAAGATCATATACACTCAAAATGATGAAGATCACCCCTTGGTTGGGTCATTGGGGGCCTCAGATGCCCTGATTTTACACTGACTTGTCTGAAAAGTCAACTCTTGATCAGATGACTTCCCCATGGAATTTCTTCATGAAAATTGATATGCACACTCCCTATACCATATAGAGACCAATGGAAACAAGAATGACCAAAAAATTTGGAGTTATGGCCTCTGAAACCAAAACCCTAATTTTAGGTCAACTGTGCAGTCAAACTTGGCTCTGCATCCATACCAATCCCAGTTCTTGTGATTCTTTTGCATTTTTGACTTTGAGAGGATGTAATATGATATAAGAACACTCATGGATCCCTTTGAAGTGATTGATGGCCTTTGGGAGTGGCTCAAGAGGCTCTTGGACTGCTCAGATCACAAACCCTAGGTGCAGATGACTTAGAAACTATGCAGTGAATCAAAAATGAGATATGAGATGATATGATTGTGTTTATGCATATGAAATGATCACAAGCCATGGTGTGAATGGGTTAGGGCAAATTTGGGGTGTTTACAGCTGCCCCTATTCAAACATGAGTTAGCTGTGCAGGATGTAAGCGACGGCTTATCAGGCAAACAAGATAACTTGTGGTTGAATACCAAAGACAGTCCAAAATTTGCACTCACAGAATGAAGAAGAAAAGGGATATAGATTGTAAAAGAAAAATAAAGTATATTGTAAAGTGTGGGCGACGGAGGACGACCGTCGAGCAGAGGACGATTGCTGGGTAAATAGCAATGACGGGGACGGCCGACATGCTGGGGATAAAAGGTAAAGCCAAGACGGGGACGGCCGACTAGCTGGGAAAAATAAGATTATGATGGGGACGGCCATCAAGTTCGTAAAGCAAAGTAACCAACGATGGGGACGGCCATCGGGCTAAAAAGGAAAGGGACCACGACGGGGACGGCCATCGGGTTAAAGAATAAATGAAATAAACAGATGATGAGGTACGGTCATCAAAGGTGAAGGACGATCACCTAGCAGGGGACGGCTGCTCTGTTGGGGTTAAGATGAGGGACGGTCATCTTAAGCGGAGGACGACCACCTGGCAGGGTACGGCTGCCAAAAATATCAACGATGGGGACGGCCATCGGATAAAAGGTCAACGATGGGGACGGCCATCGGACGAGCATGATGGAGGACGACCATCAAGAGGTGGAGGACGACCACCTGTAGGGGACGGCTGCTCTCGAGGTTTCTCATGACACAGGACGAGTGCCAGATAACCAAAAATCAACAATGGGGACGGCCATTGGATAAAATGATGAAGGACGATCATCAAGAGGTGGAGGACGACCACCTAGCAGGGGACGGCTGCTAAAAATCAACGATGGGGACGGCCATCGGATGAGCATGATGGAGGACGACCATCAAGAGGTGGAGGACGACCACCTAGCAGGGTACGGCTGCTCTCAGGGTTTACCATAACACAGGACGAGTGTCAGATAAAAAGGAAGATTTGCTTTGTTGGTGATCTACTGGGGAATAGTAAACACGGACAAGTGTTTACAACCAAGAGAAGAAAGCATAAGTGTTTAGGTGTTGTGTATAGATTAAAAATGCGGACGAGCATCCTTAAGACTACGATACGGACGAGTATCGGGTAGAAACAAACTGACACATGTTCAGAGATGATGATACGGACGAGTATCAACGGGTTAACAAAGAACACGGACGAGTGTTGAATCTGAGGGGACTCCTGGGGAATAGTAGACACAGACGAGTATCTATATCCAAGAAGACAAAAGTGTTTGACACGGTGTATGGATTAAAGATACGGACGAGCATCCTTAAGACTATGATACGGACGAGTATCATGTAGAAACAAACATTTGATGCATATTCTGAGATGATGGTACGGACGAGTACCAACTGGTTAACAAAGAACAAGGACCAATGTTGAATCTGTGGGGATATAAATGGCATATACGAGATACGGACGAGTATCTGTATAAGTGTAACATGAGTAGTGAGTATGAGTTTTGTATGGATGAGTGTTTATCTGCTGGGGAGGGTGACACGGACGAGTGTCAAAAGGAGAAAAGTATGATATCAACAAGTATATGGGTTGTAAAAGTGTAAGCGACTGCGCTGGGGATATGACACGGACGGGTGTCAAGGAATTGTATATACAAGTATAGGTGAGTGCAAAGAGGATGTCTTTGGCTTTCTACTGGGGTATGACACGGACGGGTGTCAGGACGTATCTGTAATACGGGTGATCTTGTTTGTAAAGGATATTCAGGCGACTTTACTGGGGAGTGATGACACGGACGGGTGTCAACTGGTGTTTGTGAATTGTGAGGCAACTGCTTTTGCTGGGACTCTGGTGGGGACAGTTTCTGTGTATTGATGAATGGTTATTATTCACAAGAGTCCGATTCACAACATGGCTTATGATTATGCTATGTGTTTGATTTTTGCCGTAATGCTCCGTATTAGATGGAATGCTACGCTTTGTGGGTGGATATGATGCGAATGCCATGGTTATGCAAAGATACCAAACCGGGATTCGGATCCCAATGCCGCGAAGATCACTGGTCGATCTATTTGAAGTGGACATCCCAGCTGGGGATGAGATCATTGGCAGATCTGATGATATGATATTTGCTCGGGGATATAGGTCACCGATTGACATATCCTTGTAATACAGGACCCAGCTGGGGTTTGTAGAAGCCTTCTGTACTCTGTTGTGACTCCTTCATGCGTTGTTCTTCTGAAAAGAGGCCGAGGATTCTGTGGGGAGATGGTTCCCTGACTTTTGCATTCTGCTGAGGAAGAATGATTGACACTACAGCTGGGGAAATTGACAAGTGGCAACTGGCTGGGGAAAGTTGTTGGCAACTCAGCTGGGGAGAAAACACCTCTGGTGCCAAGAGTGAGTGTTGATTTGCCAGCTTGCTGAGATGTAACTTGCATGCCCCAAGTTGCGTTCTGGATACCTACAATCCTGCAAATATAAGGAAACGCACAAATGGTCCCGAGGTATCTTTTACTGGATTCCGCCATAGGAGTCAAGCACTTTCGAGAGTAAGTATATTCCCTGTAAGCATGTGTTTTTGAAGAAAAATATCTGTACTTATGCAATCAGTTTTTAGAGACATCAGACATCCTTTGCAAATAAAAATGTATAAGACGAGACATGACTGGAAAATCCGATTTTATTAATTCATGTGCCCTGAATTGGCAAGATACAGTCAAAGAAACAAATCTCCTAAAATGAAGAGACTGTTACAAATTGAGAAACAAAGTGCTGGCGATGTTGACGACGCTTTAAGGAGCTTCCTCTTTTGCTATGACTCGTATGACTTTTGACGTTCTTCTCGTCTTGCTTTCTGAAGAAGGCTGATTCTGATTGAAGCTTGATCCTTTCGAAGCTTAACAGGTTGTAGGCGATACAGACGAATTCAGAATGCAGTTGTTCGCTTATTCCCTTATTTTGCATGGATCGCCCTTTCGGGTTTTCAATCCATCGGGATACCCATTTTTGCCTGAGTTGTCCAATGCGGCTTTTCAACTCAGCGGGTGTACACATTTTTTATTTATTTTCCCTTACTTTTGCCCGAGTCTTTTATTCTATTTTTGACTCGCCGGGATGCCCTATTTTTGCCTGGACTTACATTCTGTTTTTATGTCCAGCGGGTCATTTTTTTATGCGAAGTATTTTTTAACTGCATCTGAATTCACAGGAGACGGGAAGTCTTCGCCATCCATGGTGCTGAGCATCAGTGCTCCACCGGAAAAAACTTTCTTTACCACGAATGGTCCTTCATAATTGGGAGTCCATTTGCCCCTGTGGTCTGTATGAGGAGGGAGAATTCTTTTCAGCACAAGATCTCCTACTTGGTACTCTCGGTGCCTGACTTTCTGATCGAAGGCCTTCTTCATTCTTTTCTGATACAGCTGCCCATGACAGATTGCAGCCAATCTTTTCTCTTCAATCAGACTCAGTTGTTCGTATCGGGATCGAACCCATTCTGCTTCGTTCAGTTTAACATCCATTAGTACCCGCAGAGAGGGTAATTCAACTTCAACAGGTAGGACTGCCTCCATACCATACACAAGCTGATACGGTGTTGCCCCAGTGGACGTTCTGATTGATGTGCGGTACCCATGCAAAGCAAATGGTAGCATTTCATGCCAGTCTTTGTAGGTGACTACCATCTTCTGCACAATCTTCTTGATATTTTTATTCGCTGCCTCAACAGCGCCATTCATCTTTGGCCTGTAAGGAGAAGAATTGTGATGTTGGATCTTGAAGTCCCGGCACAACTCAGCCATCATCTTGTTGTTTAAATTGGAACCATTATCAGTAATGATTCGCTCGGGAACTCCATATCGACAGATGATATCTCTCTTCAGAAATCTGGCTACCACTTGTCTTGTAACATTGGCATAGGAAGCTGCTTCGACCCACTTGGTGAAATAATCAATGGCAACCAGGATGAATCTGTGGCCATTTGAAGCAGTTGGCTCAATCTTGCCAATCATATCAATGCCCCACATAGCGAAGGGCCATGGTGAAGACATTATGTTCAAAGGATTGGGAGGCACATGCACCTTATCTGCATAAATCTGGCATTTATGGCATTTTCTGGCGTAAGCACAACAGTCTGCATCCATTGTGATCCAATAATACCCTGATCTTAACAGTTTCTTAGCCATGGCATGCCCTCCAGCATGGGTACCAAAGGATCCTTCGTGCACTTCATGCATCAACAAGTCTGCTTCTGTCTTATCAACACATCTGAGGAGTACCATATCAAAGTTCCTTTTGTATAAAGACCCATCAGTGTTCAGAAAGAAACTACCAGCAAGCCTTCTCAAAGTCTTCTTATCATTGGAAGATGCCCCAGGTGGGTATGTTTGATCCTCCAAGAAGCATTTAATGTCATGGAACCAAGGCTTATCATCTTTAACAACATCTGCTGCAAATACATATGCTGGTCTATCAAGTCTGGATACTGAAATCTGAGGCACAAAGTTGGCAGCTTGAACTTTGATCATGGATGAAATGGTAGCCAGAGCATCTGCGAACTGATTCTCGTCCCGAGGGATATACTCAAGCTTGACCGTTGTGAAGAAGGTCAATAACCTCCTTGTATAATCCCTGTAAGGTATCAGATGATCCTGGTGGGTGTACCATTTTCCGTTGGTTTGATTAACTACCAGAGCTGAATCTCCGAATACAGTCAATGTCTTGATCCTGAGGTCAATGGCTTCCTCAAGGCCCATAATGCAAGCTTCGTATTCAGCTTCGTTGTTAGTGCAGTTGAAAGTGAGTTTTGCCGAGAAAGGCATGTGAACTCCTTTAGGCGTAATGAGTACTGCACCAACACCACGACCATTCATATTAACAGCCCCATCAAACATCATAATCCATTCTTCTTCCGGGTCGGGCCCTTCAGTGTGAATAGGCTCTTCATGATCTTTTGATTTTATGAACATGATGTCTTCATCAGGAAAGTCAAATCTCATAGGCTGGTAGTCATCAATAGGTTGCTCAGCAAGATATTCAGATAGTACACTGCCCTTGATGGCTTTCTGAGAGGTGTACTGGATGTCGTATTCTGTGAGAATCATTTGCCATCTTGCAACCCGTCCGGTGAGAGCTGGCTTCTCAAATATGTACTTAACTGGGTCCATCTTTGAAATTAATAGAGTAGTGTGGGTCAACATATACTGTCTCAGTCGGCGAGCAGCCCACGCTAAAGCACAGCAAGTTTTCTCGAGCAGTGAATAACGTTGTTCACAGTCGGTAAACTTTTTGCTTAGGTAGTATATTGCATACTCTTTTCGACCAGACTCGTCATGCTGGCCCATCACACACCCCATTGACTCTTCTAATACTGTCAAGTACATTATTAGAGGTCTTCTTTCAACTGGAGGCATAAGGATTGGAGGCTCTTGTAAGTACTCCTTGATCTTGTCAAAAGCCCTTTGGCAGTCTTCATTCCACCTGACCGTCTGTTCCTTTCTTAACAGCTTGAACAAAGGCTCACAGGTTGCTGTGAGGTGAGATATGAACCGTGAGATGTAGTTCAATCGACCTAAGAACCCTCGAACTTCTTTCTCTGTTTTCGGTGCAGGCAT
Source organism: Lathyrus aphaca (assembly GCA_963966055.1). Classification (NCBI taxonomy): domain Eukaryota; kingdom Viridiplantae; phylum Streptophyta; class Magnoliopsida; order Fabales; family Fabaceae; genus Lathyrus; species Lathyrus aphaca. The sequence goes on along the minus strand of OZ014519.1, from coordinate 194,514,453 downwards.
CTCTTGAATAGCTTTGACTTTATCAGGGTCAACTTCAATCCCTTTCTCGCTTACAATAAAGCCCAGCAACTTACCGGATCGTACCCCGAATGTGCATTTGTTGGGGTTTAACTTCAATTGGTACTTCCTCAGATGCTTAAACAGCTTCAGCAGATTCACCAGGTGGTCTTCTTCAGTAAGGGACTTGGCAATCATGTCATCCACATAACATTCTATTTCTTTATGGATCATATCGTGGAATAATGTCACCATAGCCCGTTGATATGTTGCACCAGCATTCTTCAGTCCGAATGGCATTACCTTGTAACAGAACGTGCCCCAAGGTGTAATGAATGTTGTCTTCTCCATGTCTTCAGGTGACATCTTGATCTGATTATATCCTGAAAATCCGTCCATGAAGGAGAATACCGAGAACTGAGCCGTGTTATCTACCAGTACATCAATGTGAGGTAATGGGAAATCATCTTTCGGGCTAGCTCTGTTCAGATCCCGATAGTCAACACACATTCTTACTTTGCCGTCTTTCTTAGGCACAGGCACTATATTAGCAACCCACGGTGGGTAGCTAGTCACAGCAAGGAACCCGGCGTCCCACTGCTTTTGTACCTCTTCTTTGATCTTCATTGCCATGTCTGGGCGAGTACGGCGCAACTTCTGTTTGACCGGTGGGCACTCTTCTCTCAAAGGCAGCTTGTGCACGACAATGTCGGTGTCCAACCCTGGCATATCTTGATACGACCAAGCAAACACATCCACATATTCTTGAAGCAGATCAATCAGTTGTCTCTTCACTGAGTCTTGCAGGCAGGCCCCGATTTTAACCTCTTTCACGTCTTCATCTGTACCAAGATTAATCACTTCAACCTCCTCCTGGTGAGGAGTAATAACCTTTTCCTCTTGTCTTAACAACCTGGCTAGCTCTTCAGGAAGCTCATATTCTTCTTCAACCCCTTCATCAGCTTGATTGATCGGATTGTCAAAGTCATACGAAGTCATAGCCGTGCTGTTGTCGGTGCTGTCAGGAAGGCACTCTCTGCAAGGGTTCAGTTTGTTCATTTTAGTGATTGATTTTAATCTTGTTTAAAAAAGGTGAAATGAAGTTATCATTTTGAAAACATCGCCATTTATTTTTTGTACAAAAAGAAAAATGGAAAAACAGTGAACGAAAAGGAAAAAGACTCATTTGCAAAAAGATGTCTGATATTTCATTGATTAATCTTGTTTGCACAAAAAGTACAGATGGCCCGATTACAAAATGAGTCTTGTCATCTTGGGCAAGATGCAAGACTTTGATGCATGCTATAAAAATACAGGAAATAATAATTACTCTGCATGAGTAACTCTTATAATTTCCTGGGAAGACCAGTTTGAGATACTGCTCCCCGGGATCTTTGGACGAATCCAATTCTCCAGATTGCGCTCCTCTTCCAGCTCGTCTTCCAAATTGTTGATAGCATCAGGGGTGAGCATCCCCCCACTGACAAAACCGGGCTTCTCAGCAGCCTTTGCTTGATGTTGTTGAGTTGGTCTGTAACCCAACCCAAATTTGTCTTTCTTCTCCTCCACAGATAAAACCTTGCCCCAGCCTTGGGCAGTTCCTTCCTCAACAACCTTCCGGGCTTGTTGGTAAGATGGCATGGAGACTCCAGATACAGCAGATGCTTCATTAACATTCAGGGCCTCAAACCCTTGGCTCATTGTTTCATGGATCTCCCCATCCATCTCAATATACTTATAAGTAGCCAGATGGCTGACAAATATATCCTCCTCCCCACAGATAGTAACAACTTGGCCTTCCCACTCAAATTTTAACTTCTGGTGAAGGGTAGACGTTACTGCGCCAGCGGCATGAAACCATGGTCTACCCAACAAACAGCTGTAGGCAGGCTGAATGTCCATCACATAGAAGATCGTTTTAAAGGTTTGTGGGCCAATTGTCACAGGTAGCTCAATCTCTCCCAGAACCGATCTCTTAGAACCATCGAAGGCTCTTACTACCAGGTTACTGGGACGCAATGCTAATCCTTCATACTCTAGCTTCACCAGGGCCTTTTTCGGTAAGACATTAAGGGATGATCCTGTGTCTACCAGCACATGGGAAAGGACTGCGCCTTTACATTCCATGGTGATGTGCAAGGCCTTGTTATGGTTGCGGCCTTCCGTTGTCAAGTCAGTATTGGTGAACCCTAGCCCGTTGCTAGCAGTAACATTTCCAACCACGGTTTCCAATTGATTGACAGTGATCTCTTCAGGCACGTAAGCTGCGTGCAAGACTTTGAGTAGTGCATTCCGATGGGCTTCGGAGCACATAAGCAGTGATAGGATAGAGATCTTGGATGGCGTCTGGTGAAGCTGATCCACTATTTTGTAATCACTCTTTTTGATGATTCTCATGAACTCATCAACTTCCTGATCGAATGGTGTTTTCAAAACTTCTTTAGCAGCTTGATCTTCCTGCACCGGGCTTTTTCCTTTTGCCTTGGCAGCAGCTTCTGCTTCGGTAGTGGGTCTCTGAATTGGTGGAGCAAAGAGACGTCCGCTTCGAGTGAAGCCTCCGCCTCCTCCCACATTGTCTATTTGTGGTGCAGGTGTTGATGTATCAAGAGTGATTCTCTTTCCTTCGCAGTATACGTCAGAGCCGTAGTGCCAAGGGATGGCCCTACTGCTTTCATAAGGTACTGGTCCAGGTACTGTGACAGTGACTGGACTGATGACAGCTGCAGAAGGAACTGTGATAGTTTGTGGATCATAATAAATTGTGACTGGTGCTCTGATGGGAGCAGCACTTTCTGAGTTGTAGGCAGAGTTGTTTTCAGGATCATAAAATATTGTGACGGTTGAGACATCTTCAGAGTTCGTTGCTGGAGTTGTAGGAGACATTGTCGGAAGGATGGATGTTGTTGTTGTAGGAGATTCAAATTGGAGTGCTGCTGAAGTTGTAGAAGAAAAATTTGTTGATAACTGATCAGTTGAGATGATAGATGAAGTACTTGTTGATGAAGCCGAAGAATTGTCAGGAACAATGGTTGCTGCAGTTGTAGGAGATACTGGTACTGTTGCTGGTGAGATTGCTGGATTTGTTGGAAATGATGTGGTGATCTGAAGCTGGCCACTCTGAATAAGACCATCTATGCCATTCCTCAGGTTATCGCACCCATTTACTGAAATATTGCAGTAAGCACACCCTAACTCACACCCCGGGAACATTTGACATTCGAGGAGCTGAGCCTTAATCTCTACCAACGGCGTCCGAATCTGACCCACACTGGTTATTAAATAAGACGGCTTGTCTCCTTCAATAGCGTTGATTCTGGGACCACCGTGGTGTGGCATAGGATTTTTGTTGACATTGGGTGGTGGTGCGAAATTCAGGGCCTTAGAGTCTACCAGGTCTTGTACCTTCATGTGTAAGGCTCTGCACTTTTCTGTACTATGGCCAGGTGCATTCGAATGAAAAGCACATCTGGCGTTGGAGTCGTAATTCCTGGGTAGACTGTTGGGATCTGGAGGTGCCAATGTCCTTAGCTCAACTAGGTTGAGTTTCAGGAGTTGTGGCAGCAATGTAGCATATGGCATAGGGATCGGATCGATCACCCTGTTGGCTTGAGATGGCCTCTGTTGGAATGGCCTTTGCTGGTTATTGTTGTTGGTGTTGCTGTTGTTGTAATTTCTCGGAGGATACTGATTTTGTTGGTGGTACTGAGGTTGTTGCTGATAGTTTTGCTGCGGAGGCTGATAAGCTGGTTGTGGATGAGCTGGAGCGGGAATGGTGACTGCTGCCACAGATCTATGCACATATTGGGGCCTTCCCCTGTTGGTGTGGATGGCATTAGTCTCACCAGTCCTTCTTGGGCCTGTAAAAGGCTTTCTTGCATTACTGGATGAGCTTGCACCGTTGTCTGAGATCTTTCCCATCTTCAATAGGCTTTCAATTCTCTCCCCTGCTATGACTACATCTGCAAAGCTGGTAGATGAGAAGGCAGCTAGCCTATCAATGTAAGTCCCCTGAAGGGTGTTCATGAACATATCAGCCATCTCCCTTTCTGACATAGGTGGCTGGACAGCAGCAGCAAGCTGTCTCCATCTTTGAGCATACTCTCGGAAGCTCTCTCTAGATGACTGTGACATTCCCATCAGGAGGGTCCTGTTGGGTGCCATATCCAGATTATACTGATACTGTCTGATGAAGGCCTCTGCCAGGTCCTTCCAGCATCTAATAGTCGCTCTTGTCAGATGGGAATACCATTCCCTCGAAGCTCCAGTCAAGCTATCCTCAAAATAGAACATCCACAGCTTCTCGTCCATGGTATAGGCCTTTAGCCTCCCGAGAAAAGATTGTAGATGGGTTCGGGGACAGGAAGTCCCATTATACTTCTCAAAACATGGCGGCTTAAACTTGTGGGGAATCCTGACCCCGTCTACCAAGCCCATATCCATAACATCAAAACCCAAAGAGTTTTGAGACTCTAAGGATCTTAATTTCTCAGCTATCTCATCCAACCTTCTATCATAAGCTTCTTCCCCGGCTCCCATTACTGTGAACTGGTCTTCTTGAGGGTCTTCTTGCAGTACCCTCCCTGCTGTGGCAGTCCCTTGTATATTGACAGGAATGTTGGCCTCTGGATGGAGGTGGGGTCCAAAGACTGGGGGATTGACATGAGGTTGGACTCTTTCATTGTTGCTAGTCCCAGCAGTCCCCGGCTGATGATCTTCCTGATTTCTCCCTTCCACCAGTGCTCTGAGCCTCTCCTGGCTTTGGGCCATGTTGTTCATTACTTCCATAAACTGTGTCATTTGAGTCCTCATTTCCAACCTCTCGTTGTTCATTTGGTTCCTGACCTCTGTAAGGTCCTGCTGCATCTGATCCATCTGTATGCCCGGAAGATTGTTACGGGTTGGATATCGGTGCGGACGGTTGAGGGGAAATACTCGGCGCCGAGCAATAGTTCCTGAACATCACAGCAGAGTTAGCAACAATAAAACAAATACCTACAAAACAAACAAAGGGTTAGCATGCAATGCAGTATGCTTATTTGTTTTCAAGGTATCCGGCTTGGCATTCAGTTTTGACCCTTCCAGACCCTTGAAGGTGCTGTTGATGTTGCTTTCGGAGTAAACTCGGATGGAACAAACTAAATACATATATTGCAAAAGGCAAATGGTACATAGTTTGTTTACAAATACAAGCCCTCTGAGGGGTCAAAATACATTACAAGAAAAAAATCAAAATACATGGAATGGAAACAACAACAAGCAAATGGTCAAACACCCAGACCAAACTCATCCTCCCGAACTTCCTTGAGAAGTGCTTCGGTCACAGGATCAGCCGGACGCTCCGTGAGATTCCTGATAAGGAGGTTCCGGGTAGTAACAGCTGCAGCTAGCTTCTTGTGTTGACCTTGGTCCTTTGACCTCTTCACTCCAGCTCTGATCTTTAGCTCTGATATCTCCCTCTGGGCTGCTGCCAGGGCTTCTTGTTGCTCTTTTGCACTAGCTTCCATCTGCTCCATCTTGTCTTGGACCCTCTTGTCCTCCAGAGTACGAGCCTCGGTGATCCTGACCCACCTAGCCTGACTCTCCTTCAAATACAAGTCTGTCCTGGCTTTCTGGAATTGGGCTTCTTTGCAAGCATTCTTCAGGATTTGTTCTCCAGCCCTAGACTTCTTAATGTACTCTTCAGACTTCTCAATTCTAGCCAAATGCTCTTTCTTCAACTTTTCCAACCTTTCAATATCCAATCTTCCATCCCTCCTCTCATAGAGGGTCTTCTGCAAAGCTTGAGTCAACTTCTCATTTCTCTCTTTCAATTTCTCAAACTCCTCTAAGCTGACAGTTGCTGGAGGTGGTGTTGTGGAAGGCCCAGGCATATCCTCTATAGTAAAGGGCATCCCAGAGAATTGAGCCCTGGCATGGGACCAATCATAGTACTGGGCAGAGGCTACATTATTGCATCTTCCAAGAATAGTTATCCCTTTAGTCTGCACATTGTCCCAGGCCCAGGCTGCCTGCCTGACAATAGCCAGATTAAGCTTGTTCTCACAATAAAGAGTCTCCACCAAGTCCTGTGCCTTAGGAGTGTGGACTAGTGCATAGCCCAGTTGTCTTTTGAACAACAGAGGGTTGTAATTAATACTACCCTTAACTCCTATTAGGGGCACATTGGGAAAATGCCCACAGCTGGTGATGATATCCCTGCCTTTTGTGCTTTGAGTGCACCACCTGATATCAGCTGAAGTAAGAGTAGTAAGTCTTCCAGCCCAGTTTTTCTGTTGATGAGGGTTCAAAAATGCATCTGTCTTGGGCAAATGCCTGAGAAGCCAAGTATGGAACAAAGGAGCATATCATCTTACTAATCTTCCCCTCTGCTTTTCATTCCTCTGATGCACTGAATAGTAGAGATCACCCAATAAAGTTGGCACTGGGTTCCTTAGAATGAACAGATGGATTGCATTCTTACTAATGAATCGAGGCTCATCTGAAAATAATACAATCCCATATATACTCAGGGCCAACAAAGCACAGACTGCTTTCCACTCTCCTAAAGAAGCTTTCAGGGTAGCTTGAGAGATCAAGAAATCCAGATGCAGGCCTGGGATTCCAGCTTTAGAAATCATATGCTGCCCAATCAGGACTGGTTCCAGATGCATTGCCTTTGCTACCTCTTCATTACCAGGAAAGACCATCTCAGGGTTGAAAGGGACTCCACCTCTGATAGGTATACCAACTAATGATGAGTACTCTTCCAATAAAGGGCCCAACTGAAAGTCTTGAAAAGTGAAACATCTCAGTGGGGGATCATAAAACTGAAGGCAAGTGTGGATCAGGCTTCTCTGTGAGGGGTCCAGATCCATAACCATATCAAGTATATCTCCATAGTGTCTGCTAGCTCTGGCTGGAAGAAGTGGTAGGTGATGTTGCTCTTTTTAGGTGCCATGATGTTGAGACTGAGTAGAGACAAGTGCTGATGCTGATACTGAAGAATGGGCCACTGGTTGGCTGAAGTAGATAGCTGATAGCTGAAGCAAGTGCTGATGAAGATAGGTCAATACTGAAGATGGGGTCAAAACCAAAACCAAATGAAGATGGATACCCTGAAACACAAATAAGCAAATGTCAATATGATGCAATGATTATGTATGCAAATGATATGCAAGGGTTTGTGACTGAGCTGGATCTGATCAAATGCTCTAATATAAGTCCATGTGTGTAAGAAATCCAGATGGAGGTCCATAAGTCCAGTAACCAAGGTGGGGGACTCAAATAAAGAGTCACATGTCCAGGGTTTAGAATCACAAGAACTGTTCCAACATGGAGTATTCTTAATCAAATCAAAGTAACAGGGTATTCTGAGGTCAAGGTACCTGCAAACCTGTAAACAGCCCAACCCCCTCACAGGTGGTGTTCTAAAACAAGGATCCTCAGACTTGGATCAGTTATGAGAAGTGTAAACACTTCTAACCCGGAGGTACAGTGTTTACAATAACCATAAAAGTTCCTCCTCTAATTCACCTCAGTTTCTGAAGGTCAATACTAAAAGGTCATCCAGACTTAGCAGGCTTCCCAGATAGCCCTAGCATTGCAGGAAATCTGCAACACAGAGTTCTCAAGAAGAAACCCATATCTGAACCGTGTTTCATATTCCCGCACCAGACCGAGATGGAATGGGAAAGAATATGATTCACTCTAGCCTAGGTGTCACTCAGGTCCCAGGTATAGGACCTTAAACTCTCAATAGAACACCCACCCACCAAAGCAAACAAACAGATCCAGCCAGCAGCACAGTATGACAATATGATATAATGCAAAGCTATAAAGAAAGCAGTAAACAACTGTACATAAAGCAAAAATAAATACAAATATACCAACACAAATAAGCACATAACACCCCAGTAAGCACAAATCAATCAAGCGCTAGGAGGAACCCACAAAAAGAACCAGAAGCCCTGGTTACAGTATAAGGGTCCCCAGCAGAGTCGCCAAGCTGTCGCTCCCACTAAATGAAGCCGGGTCAAATAGGGTACAGACGCGAACGGTCGGCGAGAGGAACAATGAGAACACACAGCCGTGAACTCACTGGAGATGAATAGAGTCGCCAGCTAGGCATTTTTATCCCGGAGGAAAGGCAATGCTGCATAGACCTGGAAAGAGATGGATAAGACGGTTGCGAACCAGAGAGACTGAGAAAGGGGGTTGGTTACAACCTGGGAAGGTATTAGCACCCAGATTGTCCGTCGTACTCGACGGGATCCACGCTTAAAAGATTTGTGTTTAAAAGGGGTAGTGTCGGTGCAATTTGTGTGTAAGAGCTGGAAAAGGATGTACAGGTGTCAGTGTAAGAGAAGTGAAGTGTATAAATGTACAGTGTCAGTGCAAGGATGAGAGTATGCTCAAGATTATGAGGCTAAAAGAATGATACTAGAAGGAGGGGGAATATACAGAGACTTTTGTTCGATAACTGTTAAGTTATGCCTACGTATCCTCTCGTGCAATGAGGAAGTCAGAACACCGTAGTTCGACCCAAAGAGACTGAAAGGTGAATTGACTTGTGAACTGCTTGCTTGCCTATGCTCAAGTGTATGACCTATCTGGCTCAGGTGCAAACTGTCTTGCATTAGACGGAAGAAGCAAGTTCTCGTTTGTGAGTGAATGAGATGAGAAAAGAATCCCGGAGGAGACGATTATTGTTTGTTTTTGAGTTTTCAATCTTTTATTGCTTTTGAGAGTTTGTCATAAGTTAATGAGTTTAAGCCTAAACCAATGGGTTAGTAAACTCATCACATCTTCCCTCTGATTAGGGGTAATGAGAGTACCTTAAGTGTGAAGTCAGATTCTCACACTTAAACACCTTTGATGTAGGATTAAGATCATTAACCTACTTGTGATTATTTAGATGTTTTTGGTGTTTTTGTTTAGTGTTGAGTAATGAGGTTAAGCCATAATCAAGGATTAAACAGACTCATTACACCATCCTAATAGAAGGATAATAGATGAGAATGTTTAAGCTGAGGAAAGCTCCTCAACTTAATCCATGATTAGGGATTAAACTCATGACAAAACAAGCCTTTGATTAAGTGGATTTTATTTAATGGTATGATTATGAAGTGGATTTTATGATTTGTAAGACAACTTGAGGGGAACTTGTCCATTAACACTAGGGTTAGTCCTTCTTAACCAATTAAGGAAGAATTAGAACCCTAATGCAAGGCCCAAGTTACAAGTGTGATGTCTTGATGGTTATTAAGTGAATTGATTAAGAGAGTTAAACACATTAAGGGTTTAACACTTAGGATTAAAGTTATACACTCCATCCTAATAGAAGGATGCAGGCATAAGCTTAATCACAAAGCCTTAAAGCCTTTAGGGTTTAGTCCCTGATTATGAGATGAGAAGAGAAGACTCAAAGAAGATACAAAGGTAAAACTAAGAGGGGAGACTAATCAAAACCCTAATCATTGTCATGCTTGGTTGTTCCTAAGGTTTGTGAGGTTAAACAAGAAAGATCTTCAATGGAACCACCAGGAAGCAGATGAAAGGATCAAGAGAAGCAAAGCAACTTGCTTCATTCAAGAAGTCAAGTCACTTGAGGAAAGAAAGTGGGAAGAAGAAGAATGAGCAAGCTCAAACCCAAACACATATAAAAATGCAGCATGGATGCAAGAGAGATGAAAAGAAAAGTTGTGAGAAGTGAAGGCAAATTCACTTCTCAAAATCACTTACCACCTGAAAGGTTAGAAAAGAAATGCAATGCAATGCAAAATGGGATGAGATGACATGATGAGAAACAAAACCAAAAGCATTTACATGATGCTAATGATGCTATGAGATGCTACAAACATGAGGCAGCACATGGAAATGACCATACAAGTTCATGAATGCAAATGAAGCAAGTTAGGAAGCATGGACATACATGAAAAGTTATGAAGTGCACATGGCATACAACATGGCAAATACATGATGCAATGATCAATCATGCTTTCAATATGTCTTATGATGTCAAATGAATCAAATGGATGCTTGGAATGTCATGGCAAGTCATGTTGTGCAAGAGAATGCAAGATGGGTGCATATGAAAGCCCAAACTAGGGTTTATGAACAATACATCAAACAAAAATCAAAATCAGAAGCAAACCCTAAGATAAAAAATTGAAAATGCCACTCAAAGGACCCCTAACCCTATACTAAACCAATGCCCAAAGGAGAGGTCTCAACTCTTAACCAATTTCAAGTTATGATTTTTCTAAGTTTGCTAGGGTCTAAGGGTTCCTAAACAAGAAAATTACTAAACAAATTGAAAATGAAAGATCAAATCATGGCCATTTAATCTTACAAACTACATGCTAAACACAATGCAATGCAAAAGGAATCAATGTCCAACTCCTCATGGATAGGCAGAAATGATTTTTGGAACTTTGGATCAAATTAATGCATAAAAATGATTTTAAATCAATGAAAAATTCTCAAAATGCATCAAGATCAAAAAATAAATTTGGTTTGAAGGTTGGACAATGTTTCTAAATGTCTTAGAACATTTCATGAATTTTTTGGTGATTTTTAAATACCTAAAAGTATTTTTAATAAATTAATTTTCATTAATCAATTAAAAATAATCTTTTAAATATTTAAAAATACTTTTTTAATGAAAAAAATGAAAATGAAAATATTTTTGTGTTTTAAAAATTAGTGAAACTCTTGACAAAAAGTTTCATAATTTTTAAAACAATTTTGCTATTTTTAATAAATTGTGCAAAAACAAATGAATTAAATGAAAATAAAAATGAATTTAAACTGAATTAATGAGAAGTCAACAGATCTGATGGCCTGGATTCAAACAAAAACACGCGCGCATTGACCTGGCGCCAAATCCCACGGCCAGCATTCAAACTCAGCTAATCAATGCTTATGCCCTAATCCCACCGTTAATTACTTTCAGGTGACCGGAACAGTGTTCCGGTCATCTTCTCCGTTCATCCCAAAGTTCAATCTCACTCCATACGTTTCCAAGATGAAATCTAAGCACACAGGAATGAACCCCACTCACTCACGAATCAAAACCCCAAATCAAAACAAATTTATTTTTCCTACAAAGGCTGAATCGAATCAATCTATTTCTAGGGCAAAAAGTTTCAGAAGCATGGTAAACTCTCATCTCTCCACCATTTTCAAAACTAAAGACATATTCATGATCAGGAAGGCATATAGAACAACTTAAGAACTTAAAAAATGATTTCTGGAAAAAATGTTCTTGAGTTACCTGAGTTTCGAAGCTTTCAATCCAGCAACTTTCTGCCCTCTCCCTTTGATGCAATCCACTCTACTTGGTCCCCTGATGATCCTTGAATGCTTAGAAGGAGTTTATGTTGGCTGGTTTGAAAGATTGAACAAGTTCTGTTCAAGCTCAGGTGTGAATCGTGTTTATGATTCAGGCTGTTTCTGGCAATGGTGAAGGGTTCTTTGTGATCAGGATGATGAGTGGGGAAGGTTTGTGGAGTTTGTTTGAGTGTTTATGGCCTGTGGAATGAGTTTCGAATGGTTTTGCTCTTGGGAGTGAAAATGGAGAAATGGTGTTCTTGCCTGGTTCAGGCCTAAATCTTGCTGGTTTTGGCTCAATGAAACAAGGTGAGTTGATCAGTGGAATTGGTTCTTATGTTTGTGAGTTGTGGAGACAGATTCGAAGAGAAATGCTTGATGGAGTGTTTTTGTGAATGCTGTCTTAGGGCTTGTTTCAGGCTGGCTTGATGTATGAAATGGCTAGCATTTGCTTTGCATAAAAGACTCCTATTGGTCAGATGATGTGACCTGGCCTGCTGTGATTGGGATGTTCACTTTTGCAAAAAGTCCACTTTGGTGTAAGGAAAGCATGGGCTTGGTTCTAGGCTAGTACAAGCATGGGGCTGGCGCAGCATGGTATGTGAGTGAGGCTAGGGTGGTTCAATGGCCAAGGCAACAAGTGGGTGAAGTGTGATGAGTGGTTTTGCAACTTGATCATCTTTGGTTCACATGTAACTATCTTGCTACACAAGCCATGAAACATGAGAAACTTTGGTTCAAATCTGATTTTTAGGTCACATAGAATGTTTGTGTAGTGGTTAGACATGAATTAGAAGCTATGAATGCCTTGGTACAAAGTTTTTGCAAGTTTCTCATTTGGTGCACATCTTGAAAATTAATGATTTTTGCCAACTTTGTCACACCATAACTTTTGATCCAAAATGAATTAGGTCATGTTCTTGTACTTTTTGAAAAGGGAAAAATGTATTCTACAACTTTCATGACCAAAGTTTTTCCATTTGAAGCATTTTTGGATCAAAAAGTAAGGTTTGAAAAGTGACCTAAATTGACAAATTCCTTAAAAGTCAACTATGCCCTAAAAAAGTCAACTTTGCAAAAACTTCAAATTCTTGAATTTGTGAACTTCGACCTTCTTCCATGATCAAATAAAGATCATATACACTCAAAATGATGAAGATCACCCCTTGGTTGGGTCATTGGGGGCCTCAGATGCCCTGATTTTACACTGACTTGTCTGAAAAGTCAACTCTTGATCAGATGACTTCCCCATGGAATTTCTTCATGAAAATTGATATGCACACTCCCTATACCATATAGAGACCAATGGAAACAAGAATGACCAAAAAATTTGGAGTTATGGCCTCTGAAACCAAAACCCTAATTTTAGGTCAACTGTGCAGTCAAACTTGGCTCTGCATCCATACCAATCCCAGTTCTTGTGATTCTTTTGCATTTTTGACTTTGAGAGGATGTAATATGATATAAGAACACTCATGGATCCCTTTGAAGTGATTGATGGCCTTTGGGAGTGGCTCAAGAGGCTCTTGGACTGCTCAGATCACAAACCCTAGGTGCAGATGACTTAGAAACTATGCAGTGAATCAAAAATGAGATATGAGATGATATGATTGTGTTTATGCATATGAAATGATCACAAGCCATGGTGTGAATGGGTGAGGGCAAATTTGGGGTGTTTACAGCTGCCCCTATTCAAACATGAGTTAGCTGTGCAGGATGTAAGCGACGGCTTATCAGGCAAACAAGATAACTTGTGGTTGAATACCAAAGACAGTCCAAAATTTGCACTCACAGAATGAAGAAGAAAAGGGATATAGATTGTAAAAGAAAAATAAAGTATATTGTAAAGTGTGGGCGACGGAGGACGACCGTCGAGCAGAGGACGACTGCTGTGTAAATAGCAATGGCGGGGACGGCCGACATGCTGGGGATAAAAGGTAAAGCCAAGACGGGGACGGCCGACTAGCTGGGAAAAATAAGATTATGATGGGGACGGCCATCAAGTTCGTAAAGCAAAGTAACCAACGATGGGGACGGCCATCGGGCTAAAAAGGAAAGGGACCACGACGGGGACGGCCATCGGGTTAAAGAATAAATGAAATAAACAGATGATGAGGTACGGTCATCAAAGGTGAAGGACGATCACCTAGCAGGGGACGGCTGCTCTGTTGGGGTTAAGATGAAGGACGGTCATCTTAAGCGGAGGACGACCACCTGGCAGGGTACGGCTGCCAAAAATATCAACGATGGGGACGGCCATCGGATAAAAGGTCAACGATGGGGACGGCCATCGGACGAGCATGATGGAGGACGACCATCAAGAGGTGGAGGACGACCACCTAGCAGGGGACGGCTGCTCTCGAGGTTTCTCATGACACAGGACGAGTGCCAGATAACCAAAAATCAACAATGGGGACGGCCATTGGATAAAATGATGAAGGACGATCATCAAGAGGTGGAGGACGACCACCTAGCAGGGGACGGCTGCTAAAAATCAACGATGGGGACGACCATCGGATGAGCATGATGGAGGACGACCATCAAGAGGTGGAGGACGACCACCTAGCAGGGTACGGCTGCTCTCAGGGTTTACCATAACACAGGACGAGTGTCAGATAAAAAGGAATATTTGCTTTGTTGGTGATCTACTGGGGAATAGTAAACACGGACAAGTGTTTACAACCAAGAGAAGAAAGCATAAGTGTTTAGGTGTTGTGTATAGATTAAAAATGCGGACAAGCATCCTTAAGACTACGATACGGACGAGTATCGGGTAGAAACAAACTGACACATGTTCAGAGATGATGATACGGACGAGTATCAACGGGTTAACAAAGAACACGGACGAGTGTTGAATCTAAGGGGACTCCTGGGGAATAGTAGACACAGACGAGTATCTATATCCAAGAAGACAAAAGTGTTTGACACGGTGTATGGATTAAAGATACGGACGAGCATCCTTAAGACTATGATACGGACGAGTATCATGTAGAAACAAACATTTGATGCATATTCTGAGATGATGGTACGGACGAGTACCAACTGGTTAACAAAGAACAAGGACCAATGTTGAATCTGTGGGGATATAAATGGCATATACGAGATACGGACGAGTATCTGTATAAGTGTAACATGAGTAGTGAGTATGAGTTTTGTATGGATGAGTGTTTATCTGCTGGGGAGGGTGACACGGACGAGTGTCAAAAGGAGAAAAGTATGATATCAACAAGTATATGGGTTGTAAAAGTGTAAGCGACTGCGCTGGGGATATGACACGGACGGGTGTCAAGGAATTGTATATACAAGTATAGGTGAGTGCAAAGAGGATGTCTTTGGCTTTCTACTGGGGTATGACACGGACGGGTGTCAGGACGTATCTGTAATACGGGTGATCTTGTTTGTAAAGGATATTCAGGCGACTTTACTGGGGAGTGATGACACGGACGGGTGTCAACTGGTGTTTGTGAATTGTGAGGCAACTGCTTTTGCTGGGACTCTGGTGGGGACAGTTTCTGTGTATTGATGAATGGTTATTATTCACAAGAGTCCGATTCACAACATGGCTTATGATTATGCTATGTGTTTGATTTTTGTCGTAATGCTCCGTATTAGATGGAATGCTACGCTTTGTGGGTGGATATGATGCGAATGCCATGGTTATACAAAGATACCAAACCGGGATTCGGATCCCAATGCCGCGAAGATCACTGGTCGATCTATTTGAAGTGGACATCCCAGCTGGGGATGAGATCATTGGCAGATCTGATGATATGATATTTGCTCGGGGATATAGGTCACCGATTGACATATCCTTGTAATACAGGACCCAGCTGGGGTTTGTAGAAGCCTTCTGTACTCTGTTGTGACTCCTTCATGCGTTGTTCTTCTGAAAAGAGGCCGAGGATTCTGTGGGGAGATGGTTCCCTGACTTCTGCATTCTGCTGAGGAAGAATGATTGACACTACAGCTGGGGAAATTGACAAGTGGCAACTGGCTGGGGAAAGTTGTTGGCAACTCAGCTGGGGAGAAAACACCTCTGGTGCCAAGAGTGAGTGTTGATTTGCCAGCTTGCTGAGATGTAACTTGCATGCCCCAAGTTGCGTTCTGGATACCTGCAATCCTGCAAATATAAGGAAACGCACAAATGGTCCCGAGGTATCTTTTACTGGATTCCGCCATAGGAGTCAAGCACTTTCGAGAGTAAGTATATTCCCTGTAAGCATGTGTTTTTGAAGAAAAATATCTGTACTTATGCAATCAGTTTTTAGAGACATCAGACATCCTTTGCAAATAAAAATGTATAAGACGAGACATGACTGGAAAATCCGATTTTATTAATTCATGTGCCCTGAATTGGCAAGATACAGTCAAAGAAACAAATCTCCTAAAATGAAGAGACTGTTACAAATTGAGAAACAAAGTGCTGGCGATGTTGACGACGCTTTAAGGAGCTTCCTCTTTTGCTATGACTCGTATGACTTTTGACGTTCTTCTCGTCTTGCTTTCTGAAGAAGGCTGATTCTGATTGAAGCTTGATCCTTTCGAAGCTTAACAGGTTGTAGGCGATACAGACGAATTCAGAATGCAGTTGTTCGCTTATTCCCTTATTTTGCATGGATCGCCCTTTCGGGTTTTCAATCCATCGGGATACCCATTTTTGCCTGAGTTGTCCAATGCGGCTTTTCAACTCAGCGGGTGTACACATTTTTTATTTATTTTCCCTTACTTTTGCCCGAGTCTTTTATTCTATTTTTGACTCGCCGGGATGCCCTATTTTTGCCTGGACTTACATTCTGTTTTTATGTCCAGCGGGTCATTTTTTTATGCGAAGTATTTTTTAACTGCATCTGAATTCACAGGAGACGGGAAGTCTTCGCCATCCATGGTGCTGAGCATCAGTGCTCCACCGGAAAAAACTTTCTTTACCACGAATGGTCCTTCATAATTGGGAGTCCATTTGCCCCTGTGGTCTGTATGAGGAGGGAGAATTCTTTTCAGCACAAGATCTCCTACTTGGTACTCTCGGTGCCTGACTTTCTGATCGAAGGCCTTCTTCATTCTTTTCTGATACAGCTGCCCATGACAGATTGCAGCCAATCTTTTCTCTTCAATCAGACTCAGTTGTTCGTATCGGGATCGAACCCATTCTGCTTCGTTCAGTTTAACATCCATTAGTACCCGCAGAGAGGGTAATTCAACTTCAACAGGTAGGACTGCCTCCATACCATACACAAGCTGATACGGTGTTGCCCCAGTGGACGTTCTGATTGATGTGCGGTACCCATGCAAAGCAAATGGTAGCATTTCATGCCAGTCTTTGTAGGTGACTACCATCTTCTGCACAATCTTCTTGATATTTTTATTCGCTGCCTCAACAGCGCCATTCATCTTTGGCCTGTAAGGAGAAGAATTGTGATGTTGGATCTTGAAGTCCCGGCACAACTCAGCCATCATCTTGTTGTTTAAATTGGAACCATTATCAGTAATGATTCGCTCGGGAACTCCATATCGACAGATGATATCTCTCTTCAGAAATCTGGCTACCACTTGTCTTGTAACATTGGCATAGGAAGCTGCTTCGACCCACTTGGTGAAATAATCAATGGCAACCAGGATGAATCTGTGGCCATTTGAAGCAGTTGGCTCAATCTTGCCAATCATATCAATGCCCCACATAGCGAAGGGCCATGGTGAAGACATTATGTTCAAAGGATTGGGAGGCACATGCACCTTATCTGCATAAATCTGGCATTTATGGCATTTTCTGGCGTAAGCACAACAGTCTGCATCCATTGTGATCCAATAATACCCTGATCTTAACAGTTTCTTAGCCATGGCATGCCCTCCAGCATGGGTACCAAAGGATCCTTCGTGCACTTCATGCATCAACAAGTCTGCTTCTGTCTTATCAACACATCTGAGGAGTACCATATCAAAGTTCCTTTTGTATAAAGACCCATCAGTGTTCAGAAAGAAACTACCAGCAAGCCTTCTCAAAGTCTTCTTATCATTGGAAGATGCCCCAGGTGGGTATGTTTGATCCTCCAAGAAGCATTTAATGTCATGGAACCAAGGCTTATCATCTTTAACAACATCTGCTGCAAATACATATGTTGGTCTATCAAGTCTGGATACTGAAATCTGAGGCACAAAGTTGGCAGCTTGAACTTTGATCATGGATGAAATGGTAGCCAGAGCATCTGCGAACTGATTCTCGTCCCGAGGGATATACTCAAGCTTGACCGTTGTGAAGAAGGTCAATAACCTCCTTGTATAATCCCTGTAAGGTATCAGATGATCCTGGTGGGTGTACCATTTTCCGTTGGTTTGATTAACTACCAGAGCTGAATCTCCGAATACAGTCAATGTCTTGATCCTGAGGTCAATGGCTTCCTCAAGGCCCATAATGCAAGCTTCGTATTCAGCTTCGTTGTTAGTGCAGTTGAAAGTGAGTTTTGCCGAGAAAGGCATGTGAACTCCTTTAGGCGTAATGAGTACTGCACCAACACCACGACCATTCATATTAACAGCCCCATCAAACATCATAATCCATTCTTCTTCCGGGTCGGGCCCTTCAGTGTGAATAGGCTCTTCATGATCTTTTGATTTTATGAACATGATGTCTTCATCAGGAAAGTCAAATCTCATAGGCTGGTAGTCATCAATAGGTTGCTCAGCAAGATATTCAGATAGTACACTGCCCTTGATGGCTTTCTGAGAGGTGTACTGGATGTCGTATTCTGTGAGAATCATTTGCCATCTTGCAACCCGTCCGGTGAGAGCTGGCTTCTCAAATATGTACTTAACTGGGTCCATCTTTGAAATTAATAGAGTAGTGTGGGTCAACATATACTGTCTCAGTCGGCGAGCAGCCCACGCTAAAGCACAGCAAGTTTTCTCGAGCAGTGAATAACGTTGTTCACAGTCGGTAAACTTTTTGCTTAGGTAGTATATTGCATACTCTTTTCGACCAGACTCGTCATGCTGGCCCAGCACACACCCCATTGACTCTTCTAATACTGTCAAGTACATTATTAGAGGTCTTCCTTCAACTGGAGGCATAAGGATTGGAGGCTCTTGTAAGTACTCCTTGATCTTGTCAAAAGCCCTTTGGCAGTCTTCATTCCACCTGACCGTTTGTTCCTTTCTTAACAGCTTGAACAAAGGCTCACAGGTTGCTGTGAGGTGAGATATGAACCGTGAGATGTAGTTCAATCGACCTAAGAACCCTCGAACTTCTTTCTCTGTTTTCGGTGCAGGCATCTCTTGAATAGCTTTGACTTTATCAGGGTCAACTTCAATCCCTTTCTCGCTTACAATAAAGCCCAGCAACTTACCGGATCGTACCCCGAATGTGCATTTGTTGGGGTTTAACTTCAATTGGTACTTCCTCAGACGCTTAAACAGCTTCAGCAGATTCACCAGGTGGTCTTCTTCAGTAAGGGACTTGGCAATCATGTCATCCACATAACATTCTATTTCTTTATGGATCATATCGTGGAATAATGTCACCATAGCCCGTTGATATGTTGCACCAGCATTCTTCAGTCCGAATGGCATTACCTTGTAACAGAACGTGCCCCAAGGTGTAATGAATGTTGTCTTCTCCATGTCTTCAGGTGACATCTTGATCTGATTATATCCTGAAAATCCGTCCATGAAGGAGAATACCGAGAACTGAGCCGTGTTATCTACCAGTACATCAATGTGAGGTAATGGGAAATCATCTTTCGGGCTAGCTCTGTTCAGATCCCGATAGTCAACACACATTCTTACTTTGCCGTCTTTCTTAGGCACAGGCACTATATTAGCAACCCACGGTGGGTAGCTAGTCACAGCAAGGAACCCGGCGTCCCACTGCTTTTGTACCTCTTCTTTGATCTTCATTGCCATGTCTGGGCGAGTACGGCGCAACTTCTGTTTGACCGGTGGGCACTCTTCTCTCAAAGGCAGCTTGTGCACGACAATGTCGGTGTCCAACCCTGGCATATCTTGATACGACCAAGCAAACACATCCACATATTCTTGAAGCAGATCAATCAGTTGTCTCTTCACTGAGTCTTGCAGGCAGGCCCCGATTTTAACCTCTTTCACGTCTTCATCTGTACCAAGATTAATCACTTCAACCTCCTCCTGGTGAGGAGTAATAACCTTTTCCTCTTGTCTTAACAACCTGGCTAGCTCTTCAGGAAGCTCATATTCTTCTTCAACCCCTTCATCAGCTTGATTGATCGGATTGTCAAAGTCATACGAAGTCATAGCCGTGCTGTTGTCGGTGCTGTCAGGAAGGCACTCTCTGCAAGGGTTCAGTTTGTTCATTTTAGTGATTGATTTTAATCTTGTTTAAAAAAGGTGAAATGAAGTTATCATTTTGAAAACATCGCCATTTATTTTTTGTACAAAAAGAAAAATGGAAAAACAGTGAACGAAAAGGAAAAAGACTCATTTGCAAAAAGATGTCTGATATTTCATTGATTAATCTTGTTTGCACAAAAAGTACAGATGGCCCGATTACAAAATGAGTCTTGTCATCTTGGGCAAGATGCAAGACTTTGATGCATGCTATAAAAATACAGGAAATAATAATTACTCTGCATGAGTAACTCTTATAATTTCCTGGGAAGACCAGTTTGAGATACTGCTCCCCGGGATCTTTGGACGAATCCAATTCTCCAGATTGCGCTCCTCTTCCAGCTCGTCTTCCAAATTGTTGATAGCATCAGGGGTGAGCATCCCCCCACTGACAAAACCGGGCTTCTCAGCAGCCTTTGCTTGATGTTGTTGAGTTGGTCTGTAACCCAACCCAAATTTGTCTTTCTTCTCCTCCACAGATAAAACCTTGCCCCAGCCTTGGGCAGTTCCTTCCTCAACAACCTTCCGGGCTTGTTGGTAAGATGGCATGGAGACTCCAGATACAGCAGATGCTTCATTAACATTCAGGGCCTCAAACCCTTGGCTCATTGTTTCATGGATCTCCCCATCCATCTCAATATACTTATAAGTAGCCAGATGGCTGACAAATATATCCTCCTCCCCACAGATAGTAACAACTTGGCCTTCCCACTCAAATTTTAACTTTTGGTGAAGGGTAGACGTTACTGCGCCAGCGGCATGAATCCATGGTCTACCCAACAAACAGCTGTAGGCAGGCTGAATGTCCATCACATAGAAGATCGTTTTAAAGGTTTGTGGGCCAATTGTCACAGGTAGCTCAATCTCTCCCAGAACCGATCTCTTAGAACCATCGAAGGCTCTTACTACCAGGTTACTGGGACGCAATGCTAATCCTTCATACTCTAGCTTCACCAGGGCCTTTTTCGGTAAGACATTAAGGGATGATCCTGTGTCTACCAGCACATGGGAAAGGACTGCGCCTTTACATTCCATGGTGATGTGCAAGGCCTTGTTATGGTTGCGGCCTTCCGTTGTCAAGTCAGTATTGGTGAACCCTAGCCCGTTGCTAGCAGTAACATTTCCAACCACGGTTTCCAATTGATTGACAGTGATCTCTTCAGGCACGTAAGCTGCGTGCAAGACTTTGAGTAGTGCATTCCGATGGGCTTCGGAGCACATAAGCAGTGATAGGATAGAGATCTTGGATGGCGTCTGGTGAAGCTGATCCACTATTTTGTAATCACTCTTTTTGATGATTCTCATGAACTCATCAACTTCCTGATCTAATGGTGTTTTCAAAACTTCTTTAGCAGCTTGATCTTCCTGCACCGGGCTTTTTCCTTTTGCCTTGGCAGCAGCTTCTGCTTCGGCAGTGGGTCTCTAAATTGGTGGAGCAAAGAGACGTCCGCTTCGAGTGAAGCCTCCGCCTCCTCCCACATTGTCTATTTGTGGTGCAGGTGTTGATGTATCAAGAGTGATTCTCTTTCCTTCGCAGTATACGTCAGAGCCGTAGTGCCAAGGGATGGCCCTACTGCTTTCATAAGGTACTGGTCCAGGTACTGTGACAGTGACTGGACTGATGACAGCTGCAGAAGGAACTGTGATAGTTTGTGGATCATAATAAATTGTGACTGGTGCTCTGATGGGAGCAGCACTTTCTGAGTTGTAGGCAGAGTTGTTTTCAGGATCATAAAATATTGTGACGGTTGAGACATCTTCAGAGTTCGTTGCTGGAGTTGTAGGAGACATTGTCGGAAGGATGGATGTTGTTGTTGTAGGAGATTCAAATTGGAGTGCTGCTGAAGTTGTAGAAGAAAAATTTGTTGATAACTGATCAGTTGAGATGATAGATGAAGTACTTGTTGATGAAGCCGAAGAATTGTCAGGAACAATGGTTGCTGCAGTTGTAGGAGATACTGGTACTGTTGCTGGTGAGATTGCTGGATTTGTTGGAAATGATGTGGTGATCTGAAGCTGGCCACTCTGAATAAGACCATCTATGCCATTCCTCAGGTTATCGCACCCATTTACTGAAATATTGCAGTAAGCACACCCTAACTCACACCCCGGGAACATTTGACATTCGAGGAGCTGAGCCTTAATCTCTACCAACGGCGTCCGAATCTGACCCACACTGGTTATTAAATAAGACGGCTTGTCTCCTTCAATAGCGTTGATTCTGGGACCACCGTGGTGTGGCATAGGATTTTTGTTGACATTGGGTGGTGGTGCGAAATTCAGGGCCTTAGAGTCTACCAGGTCTTGTACCTTCATGTGTAAGGCTCTGCACTTTTCTGTACTATGGCCAGGTGCATTCGAATGAAAAGCACATCTGGCGTTGGAGTCGTAATTCCTGGGTAGACTGTTGGGATCTGGAGGTGCCAATGTCCTTAGCTCAACTAGGTTGAGTTTCAGGAGTTGTGGCAGCAATGTAGCATATGGCATAGGGATCGGATCGATCACCCTGTTGGCTTGAGATGGCCTCTGTTGGAATGGCCTTTGCTGGTTATTGTTGTTGGTGTTGCTGTTGTTGTAATTTCTCGGAGGATACTGATTTTGTTGGTGGTACTGAGGTTGTTGCTGATAGTTTTGCTGTGGAGGCTGATAAGCTGGTTGTGGATGAGCTGGAGCGGGAATGGTGACTGCTGCCACAGATCTATGCACATATTGGGGCCTTCCCCTGTTGGTGTGGATGGCATTAGTCTCACCAGTCCTTCTTGGGCCTGTAAAAGGCTTTCTTGCATTACTGGATGAGCTTGCACCGTTGTCTGAGATCTTTCCCATCTTCAATAGGCTTTCAATTCTCTCCCCTGCTATGACTACATCTGCAAAGCTGGTAGATGAGAAGGCAGCTAGCCTATCAATGTAAGTCCCCTGAAGGATGTTCATGAACATATCAGCCATCTCCCTTTCTGACATAGGTGGCTGGACAGCAGCAGCAAGCTGTCTCCATCTTTGAGCATACTCTCGGAAGCTCTCTCTAGATGACTGTGACATTCCCATCAGGAGGGTCCTGTTGGGTGCCATATCCAGATTATACTGATACTGTCTGATGAAGGCCTCTGCCAGGTCCTTCCAGCATCTAATAGTCGCTCTTGTCAGATGGGAATACCATTCCCTCGAAGCTCCAGTCAAGCTATCCTCAAAATAGAACATCCACAGCTTCTCGTCCATGGTATAGGCCTTTAGCCTCCCGAGAAAAGATTGTAGATGGGTTCGGGGACAGGAAGTCCCATTATACTTCTCAAAACATGGCGGCTTAAACTTGTGAGGAATCCTGACCCCGTCTACCAAGCCCATATCCATAACATCAAAACCCAAAGAGTTTTGAGACTCTAAGGATCTTAATTTCTCAGCTATCTCATCCAACCTTCTATCATAAGCTTCTTCCCCGGCTCCCATTACTGTGAACTGGTCTTCTTGAGGGTCTTCTTGCAGTACCATCCCTGCTGTGGCAGTCCCTTGTATATTGACAGGAATGTTGGCCTCTGGATGGAGGTGGGGTCCAAAGACTGGGGGATTGACATGAGGTTGGACTCTTTCATTGTTGCTAGTCCCAGCAGTCCCCGGCTGATGATCTTCCTGATTTCTCCCTTCCACCAGTGCTCTGAGCCTCTCCTGGCTTTGGGCCATGTTGTTCATTACTTCCATAAACTGTGTCATTTGAGTCCTCATTTCCAACCTCTCGTTGGTCATTTGGTTCCTGACCTCTGTAAGGTCCTGCTGCATCTGATCCATCTGTATGCCCGGAAGATTGTTACGGGTTGGATATCGGTGCGGACGGTTGAGGGGAAATACTCGGCGCCGAGCAATAGTTCCTGAACATCACAGCAGAGTTAGCAACAATAAAACAAATACCTACAAAACAAACAAAGGGTTAGCATGCAATGCAGTATGCTTATTTGTTTTCAAGGTATCCGGCTTGGCATTCAGTTTTGACCCTTCCAGACCCTTGAAGGTGCTGTTGATGTTGCTTTCGGAGTAAACTCGGATGGAACAAACTAAATACATATATTGCAAAAGGCAAATGGTACATAGTTTGTTTACAAATACAAGCCCTCTGAGGGGTCAAAATACATTACAAGAAAAAAATCAAAATACATGGAATGGAAACAACAACAAGCAAATGGTCAAACACCCAGACCAAACTCATCCTCCCGAACTTCCTTGAGAAGTGCTTCGGTCACAGGATCAGCCGGACGCTCCGTGAGATTCCTGATAAGGAGGTTCCGGGTAGTAACAGCTGCAGCTAGCTTCTTGTGTTGACCTTGGTCCTTTGACCTCTTCACTCCAGCTCTGATCTTTAGCTCTGATATCTCCCTCTGGGCTGCTGCCAGGGCTTCTTGTTGCTCTTTTGCACTAGCTTCCATCTGCTCCATCTTGTCTTGGACCCTCTTGTCCTCCAGAGTACGAGCCTCGGTGATCCTGACCCACCTAGCCTGACTCTCCTTCAAATACAAGTCTGTCCTGGCTTTCTGGAATTGGGCTTCTTTGCAAGCATTCTTCAGGATTTGTTCTCCAGCCCTAGACTTCTTAATGTACTCTTCAGACTTCTCAATTCTAGCCAAAT
Source organism: Lathyrus aphaca (assembly GCA_963966055.1). NCBI lineage: Eukaryota > Viridiplantae > Streptophyta > Magnoliopsida > Fabales > Fabaceae > Lathyrus > Lathyrus aphaca. Next base: position 194,490,182 of record OZ014519.1, on the reverse strand, counting down.
GCTCTTTCTTCAACTTTTCCAACCTTTCAATATCCAATCTTCCATCCCTCCTCTCATAGAGGGTCTTCTGCAAAGCTTGAGTCAACTTCTCATTTCTCTCTTTCAATTTCTCAAACTCCTCTAAGCTGACAGTTGCTGGAGGTGGTGTTGTGGAAGGCCCAGGCATATCCTCTATAGTAAAGGGCATCCCAGAGAATTGAGCCCTGGCATGGGACCAATCATAGTACTGGGCAGAGGCTACATTATTGCATCTTCCAAGAATAGTTATCCCTTTAGTCTGCACATTGTCCCAGGCCCAGGCTGCCTGCCTGACAATAGCCAGATTAAGCTTGTTCTCACAATAAAGAGTCTCCACCAAGTCCTGTGCCTTAGGAGTGTGGACTAGTGCATAGCCCAGTTGTCTTTTGAACAACAGAGGGTTGTAATTAATACTACCCTTAACTCCTATTAGGGGCACATTGGGAAAATGCCCACAGCTGGTGATGATATCCCTGCCTTTTGTGCTTTGAGTGCACCACCTGATATCAGCTGAAGTAAGAGTAGTAAGTCTTCCAGCCCAGTTTTTCTGTTGATGAGGGTTCAAAAATGCATCTGTCTTGGGCAAATGCCTGAGAAGCCAAGTATGGAACAAAGGAGCACATCATCTTACTAATCTTCCCCTCTGCTTTTCATTCCTCTGATGCACTGAATAGTAGAGATCACCCAATAAAGTTGGCACTGGGTTCCTTAGAATGAACAGATGGATTGCATTCTTACTAATGAATCGAGGCTCATCTGCAAATAATACAATCCCATATATACTCAGGGCCAACAAAGCACAGACTGCTTTCCACTCTCCTAAAGAAGCTTTCAGGGTAGCTTGAGAGATCAAGAAATCCAGATGCAGGCCTGGGATTCCAGCTTTAGAAATCATATGCTGCCCAATCAGGACTGGTTCTAGATGCATTGCCTTTGCTACCTCTTCATTACCAGGAAAGACCATCTCAGGGTTGAAAGGGACTCCACCTCTGATAGGTATACCAACTAATGATGAGTACTCTTCCAATAAAGGGCCCAACTGAAAGTCTTGAAAAGTGAAACATCTCAGTGGGGGATCATAAAACTGAAGGCAAGTGTGGATCAGGCTTCTCTGTGAGGGGTCCAGATCCATAACCATATCAAGTATATCTCCATAGTGTTCCCTGAACAGTGGTATATGGTCTGGAGTGATCAGGGTCTGAATCCTCCTGATGTCTGCTAGCTCTGGCTGGAAGAAGTGGTAGGTGATGTTGCTCTTTTTAGGTGCCATGATGTTGAGACTGAGTAGAGACAAGTGCTGATGCTGATACTGAAGAATGGGCCACTGGTTGGCTGAAGTAGATAGCTGATAGCTGAAGCAAGTGCTGATGAAGATAGGTCAATACTGAAGATGGGGTCAAAACCAAAACCAAATGAAGATGGATACCCTGAAACACAAATAAGCAAATGTCAATATGATTCAATGATTATGTATGCAAATGATATGCAAGGGTTTGTGACTGAGCTGGATCTGATCAAGTGCTCTAATATAAGTCCATGTGTGTAAGAAATCCAGATGGAGGTCCATAAGTCCAGTAACCAAGGTGGGGGACTCAAATAAAGAGTCACATGTCCAGGGTTTAGAATCACAAGAACTGTTCCAACATGGAGTATTCTTAATCAAATCAAAGTAACAGGGTATTCTGAGGTCAAGGTACCTGCAAACCTGTAAACAGCCCAACCCCCTCACAGGTGGTGTTCTAAAACAAGGATCCTCAGACTTGGATCAGTTATGAGAAGTGTAAACACTTCTAACCCGGAGGTACAGTGTTTACAATAACCATAAAAGTTCCTCCTCTAATTCACCTCAGTTTCTGAAGGTCAATACTAAAAGGTCATCCAGACTTAGCAGGCTTCCCAGATAGCCCTAGCATTGCAGGAAATCTGCAACACAGAGTTCTCAAGAAGAAACCCATATCTGAACCGTGTTTCATATTCCCGCACCAGACCGAGATGGAATGGGAAAGAATATGATTCACTCTAGCCTAGGTGTCACTCAGGTCCCAGGTATAGGACCTTAAACTCTCAATAGAACACCCACCCACCAAAGCAAACAAACAGATCCAGCCAGCAGCACAGTATGACAATATGATATAATGCAAAGCTATAAAGAAAGCAGTAAACAACTGTACATAAAGCAAAAATAAATACAAATATACCAACACAAATAAGCACATAACACCCCAGTAAGCACAAATCAATCAAGCGCTAGGAGGAACCCACAAAAAGAACCAGAAGCCCTGGTTACAGTATAAGGGTCCCCAGCAGAGTCGCCAAGCTGTCGCTCCCACTAAATGAAGCCGGGTCAAATAGGGTACAGACGCGAACGGTCGGCGAGAGGAACAATGAGAACACACAGCCGTGAACTCACTGGAGATGAATAGAGTCGCCAGCTAGGCATTTTTATCCCGGAGGAAAGGCAATGCTGCATAGACCTGGAAAGAGATGGATAAGACGGTTGCGAACCAGAGAGACTGAGAAAGGGGGTTGGTTACAACCTGGGAAGGTATTAGCACCCAGATTGTCCGCCGTACTCGACGGGATCCACGCTTAAAAGATTTGTGTTTAAAAGGGGTAGTGTCGGTGCAATTTGTGTGTAAGAGCTGGAAAAGGATGTACAGGTGTCAGTGTAAGAGAAGTGAAGTGTATAAATGTACAGTGTCAGTGCAAGGATGAGAGTATGCTCAAGATTATGAGGCTAAAAGAATGATACTAGAAGGAGGGGGAATATACAGAGACTTTTGTTCGATAACTGTTAAGTTATGCCTACGTATCCTCTCGTGCAATGAGGAAGTCAGAACACCGTAGTTCGACCCAAAGAGACTGAAAGGTGAATTGACTTGTGAACTGCTTGCTTGCCTATGCTCAAGTGTATGACCTATCTGGCTCAGGTGCAAACTGTCTTGCATTAGACGGAAGAAGCAAGTTCTCGTTTGTGAGTGAATGAGATGAGAAAAGAATCCCGGAGGAGACGATTATTGTTTGTTTTTGAGTTTTCAATCTTTTATTGCTTTTGAGAGTTTGTCATAAGTTAATGAGTTTAAGCCTAAACCAATGGGTTAGTAAACTCATCACATCTTCCCTCTGATTAGGGGTAATGAGAGTACCTTAAGTGTGAAGTCAGATTCTCACACTTAAACACCTTTGATGTAGGATTAAGATCATTAACCTACTTGTGATTATTTAGATGTTTTTGGTGTTTTTGTTTAGTGTTGAGTAATGAGGTTAAGCCATAATCAAGGATTAAACAGACTCATTACACCATCCTAATAGAAGGATAATAGATGAGAATGTTTAAGCTGAGGAAAGCTCCTCAACTTAATCCATGATTAGGGATTAAACTCATGACAAAACAAGCCTTTGATTAAGTGGATTTTATTTAATGGTATGATTATGAAGTGGATTTTATGATTTGTAAGACAACTTGAGGGGGACTTGTCCATTAACACTAGGGTTAGTCCTTCTTAACCAATTAAGGAAGAATTAGAACCCTAATGCAAGGCCCAAGTTACAAGTGTGATGTCTTGATGGTTATTAAGTGAATTGATTAAGAGAGTTAAACACATTAAGGGTTTAACACTTAGGATTAAAGTTATACACTCCATCCTAATAGAAGGATGCAGGCATAAGCTTAATCACAAAGCCTTAAAGCCTTTAGGGTTTAGTCCCTGATTATGAGATGAGAAGAGAAGACTCAAAGAAGATACAAAGGTAAAACTAAGAGGGGAGACTAATCAAAACCCTAATCATTGTCATGCTTGGTTGTTCCTAAGGTTTGTGAGGTTAAACAAGAAAGATCTTCAATGGAACCACCAGGAAGCAGATGAAAGGATCAAGAGAAGCAAAGCAACTTGCTTCATTCAAGAAGTCAAGTCACTTGAGGAAAGAAAGTGGGAAGAAGAAGAATGAGCAAGCTCAAACCCAAACACATATAAAAATGCAGCATGGATGCAAGAGAGATGAAAAGAAAAGTTGTGAGAAGTGAAGGCAAATTCACTTCTCAAAATCACTTACCACCTGAAAGGTTAGAAAAGAAATGCAATGCAATGCAAAATGGGATGAGATGACATGATGAGAAACAAAACCAAAAGCATTTACATGATGCTAATGATGCTATGAGATGCTACAAACATGAGGCAGCACATGGAAATGACCATACAAGTTCATGAATGCAAATGAAGCAAGTTAGGAAGCATGGACATACATGAAAAGTTATGAAGTGCACATGGCATACAACATGGCAAATACATGATGCAATGATCAATCATGCTTTCAATATGTCTTATGATGTCAAATGAATCAAATGGATGCTTGGAATGTCATGGCAAGTCATGTTGTGCAAGAGAATGCAAGATGGGTGCATATGAAAGCCCAAACTAGGGTTTATGAACAATACATCAAACAAAAATCAAAATCAGAAGCAAACCCTAAGATAAAAAATTGAAAATGCCACTCAAAGGACCCCTAACCCTATACTAAACCAATGCCCAAAGGAGAGGTCTCAACTCTTAACCAATTTCAAGTTATGATTTTTCTAAGTTTGCTAGGGTTTTAGGGTTCCTAAACAAGAAAATTACTAAACAAATTGCAAATGAAAGATCAAATCATGGCCATTTAATCTTACAAACTACATGCTAAACACAATGCAATGCAAAAGGAATCAATGTCCAACTCCTCATGGATAGGCAGAAATGATTTTTGGAACTTTGGATCAAATTAATGCATAAAAATGATTTTAAATCAATGAAAAATTCTCAAAATGCATCAAGATCAAAAAATAAATTTGGTTTGAAGGTTGGACAATGTTTCTAAATGTCTTAGAACATTTCATGAATTTTTTGGTGATTTTTAAATACCTAAAAGTATTTTTAATAAATTAATTTTCATTAATCAATTAAAAATAATCTTTTAAATATTTAAAAATACTTTTTTAATGAAAAAAATGAAAATAAAAATATTTTTGTGTTTTAAAAATTAGTGAAACTCTTGACAAAAAGTTTCATAATTTTTAAAACAATTTTGCTATTTTTAATAAATTGTGCAAAAACAAATGAATTAAATGAAAATAAAAATGAATTTAAACTGAATTAATGAGAAGTCAACAGATCTGATGGCCTGGATTCAAACAAAAACACGCGCGCATTGACCTGGCGCCAAATCCCACGGCCAGCATTCAAACTCAGCTAATCAATGCTTATGCCCTAATCCCACCGTTAATTACTTTCAGGTGACCGGAACAGTGTTCCGGTCATCTTCTCCGTTCATCCCAAAGTTCAATCTCACTCCATACGTTTCCAAGATGAAATCTAAGCACACAGGAATGAACCCCACTCACTCACGAATCAAAACCCCAAATCAAAACAAATTTATTTTTCCTACAAAGGCTGAATCGAATCAATCTATTTCTAGGGCAAAAAGTTTCAGAAGCATGGTAAACTCTCATCTCTCCACCATTTTCAAAACTAAAGACATATTCATGATCAGGAAGGCATATAGAACAACTTAAGAACTTAAAAAATGATTTCTGGAAAAAATGTTCTTGAGTTACCTGAGTTTCGAAGCTTTCAATCCAGCAACTTTCTGCCCTCTCCCTTTGATGCAATCCACTCTACTTGGTCCCCTGATGATCCTTGAATGCTTAGAAGGAGTTTATGTTGGCTGGTTTGAAAGATTGAACAAGTTCTGTTCAAGCTCAGGTGTGAATCGTGTTTATGATTCAGGCTGTTTCTGGCAATGGTGAAGGGTTCTTTGTGATCAGGATGATGAGTGGGGAAGGTTTGTGGAGTTTGTTTGAGTGTTTATGACCTGTGGAATGAGTTTCGAATGGTTTTGCTCTTGGGAGTGAAAATGGAGAAATGGTGTTCTTGCTTGGTTCAGGCCTAAATCTTGCTGGTTTTGGCTCAATGAAACAAGGTGAGTTGATCAGTGGAATTGGTTCTTATGTTTGTGAGTTGTGGAGACAGATTCGAAGAGAAATGCTTGATGGAGTGTTTTTGTGAATGCTGTCTTAGGGCTTGTTTCAGGCTGGCTTGATGTATGAAATGGCTAGCATTTGCTTTGCATAACAGACTCCTATTGGTCAGATGATGTGACCTGGCCTGCTGTGATTGGGATGTTCACTTTTGCAAAAAGTCCACTTTGGTGTAAGGAAAGCATGGGCTTGGTTCTAGGCTAGTACAAGCATGGGGCTGGCGCAGCATGGTATGTGAGTGAGGCTAGGGTGGTTCAATGGCCAAGGCAACAAGTGGGTGAAGTGTGATGAGTGGTTTTGCAACTTGATCATCTTTGGTTCACATGTAACTATCTTGCTACACAAGCCATGAAACATGAGAAACTTTGGTTCAAATCTGATTTTTAGGTCACATAGAATGTTTGTGTAGTGGTTAGACATGAATTAGAAGCTATGAATGCCTTGGTACAAAGTTTTTGCAAGTTTCTCATTTGGTGCACATCTTGAAAATTAATGATTTTTGCCAACTTTGTCACACCATAACTTTTGATCCAAAATGAATTAGGTCATGTTCTTGTACTTTTTGAAAAGGGAAAAATGTATTCTACAACTTTCATGACCAAAGTTTTTCCATTTGAAGCATTTTTGGATCAAAAAGTAAGGTTTGAAAAGTGACCTAAATTGACAAATTCCTTAAAAGTCAACTATGCCCTAAAAAAGTCAACTTTGCAAAAACTTCAAATTCTTGAATTTTGTGAACTTCAACCTTCTTCCATGATCAAATAAAGATCATATACACTCAAAATGATGAAGATCACCCCTTGGTTGGGTCATTGGGGGCCTCAGATGCCCTGATTTTACACTGACTTGTCTGAAAAGTCAACTCTTGATCAGATGACTTCCCCATGGAATTTCTTCATGAAAATTGATATGCACACTCCCTATACCATATAGAGACCAATGGAAACAAGAATGACCAAAAAATTTGGAGTTATGGCCTCTGAAACCAAAACCCTAATTTTAGGTCAACTGTGCAGTCAAACTTGGCTCTGCATCCATACCAATCCCAGTTCTTGTGATTCTTTTGCATTTTTGACTTTGAGAGGATGTAATATGATATAAGAACACTCATGGATCCCTTTGAAGTGATTGATGGCCTTTGGAAGTGGCTCAAGAGGCTCTTGGACTGCTCAGATCACAAACCCTAGGTGCAGATGACTTAGAAACTATGCAGTGAATCAAAAATGAGATATGAGATGATATGATTGTGTTTATGCATATGAAATGATCACAAGCCATGGTGTGAATGGGTGAGGGCAAATTTGGGGTGTTTACACAACCAAGATCAATTAATCTTCCTAACCTAATAATTAAAAAAAAATGAGAAAAAGAGAGGGGATGGCGCTGGATTTATGGTGCTGGTAGCAGAAATCCCAAAATGATGATCCAAGGGCTATAAGCCTAATCCAATGCTATGGTCTACACTAAAAACAATGTTCATTAAAATTAAACCATAAAAAATAAAATAAATAACAAAAAACAAATAGAAAAGGGTTCCCAACAATCGGATCCCATGTCCTTTTCTTCTGCTTCTCTTCAAAAGAAAAATATCACAAATATTACTGGCGACGGCTCCCTTCGCTGCGGATCTCTCTCACTCGCGAAGATCTCGATTCACTCTCTCCGTTCACGATTTCAGATTGAGGCTCAAGTCTAGTCATGGTGATTCACTCTCCTTCTTTGTGTGCTCGCTGTCACCGGCAAGAAGACCTATATCGCGTGAGTCTCATCCGCTCTCAGATTGCGGTCTCGGCTCCCTCACCTCCATCAAATCATATTACTCTCTGTTGGCTCGGTTAGTTCTATTTCCTCTTACTTCGCTTCCGTTCTCTTTTCCTCCTCTTCTATTCTTTCTTCTTTCTGATTTGTTGAAGATTATTGTTGTTGGTGATGGTGTAGTGATGGATGAAGGTTTGGATATGGAGGTTTATGATGATTTCGGTTTGAGGTTTACGGAAGACTGAGGAGTTGTTGAGTTGTGAAAGGTTTGGTCGATGGTGTGGTGTTGAAGGTTTGTGAAAAAGTTGTTGAGTGTGTCGAAGGTGAAAGGATGATTTATGCAGGGATTTGGTTATGTTATTTTGCAGGTTTTAACACAATGGAAATTGGTGGGTAGTGATGACGATAAGGGTTTGTATGAAGATTTATGGAGATGAGTTTCCGCGCCCAGAGTGAGTCCGTTTGTGAATCTGAGGCAATGGTTCCAGGAGCTGCCTAAGAGTGAATGGGGAATATGAGTTTGTTGTTTTTCTTTTTCTATGAAGCGCTGGCTGCGTGAGTATAGTGGGTGTGTGGAATGAAAATTGTGGGCCCCCGAAAATTGGTAGCAGAATTTTGGTTTTTTTTTTGTATTTAGTATGCACGAAAATCTTGTGAGTAGTAGCTGGTGCATACGCGTGACGTTGAAGGTTGTGGTATTCATTTGGCCAAATAAAAAACTTATTTGTCCCTTTTTATTTTAGTGCAAAGTGATATAATGATAGATTCCAAGGCCTAAGGCCATAACTTTGACTTTTATTTGCTGAATTTTTAACTTGAAGTGGACTTTAGCTTTTTTTTCTTAAATGGGCCTTGTCTTGGAAAGGTAATGGATTTAGAATTGTTATTATTCGCACCTTACTTTCCATCTTAACCGAATAAAAATGTAAATCTCGATCCTTGATTAAGACACTATGGCAACCCAAACTTGAATCTTTCCTTGAATTAAAATAGTTGTGCCATCTTGAACTCCAGTTTAACAAAAAAATGTACCAATCTTGAATCTCGACTAAGACCCTGAACCAATTCATGAATTAACCTTGAAATGATCTAGAGCAAATGACATGATTGACTCCTCACATAATCAGGTTTACAATAATTTGAAATATGGACCCAACAACTTTACTTGACCAATATTAAAAATCCACAGATGCACCGAACTGAATAATAGTCAATCTTAACTTGTTCACACAAATTTCAGAATCTCTTGAATATTCATTGCCTAAGAAATAGTCCAACAATGAAGCGAATAACTTGCAGTTGAAGAAATCTCCTGATAGTTTAACAAAGATTAGGTCAAACATCCATCTGAATTGAATTGTGAACGAAACAAACATACTTGAAATGAATAATCTTGAAGTATTTGAGAAAGAAGAAAAGCCTGAGATACTGAGAAGACGAGAATAACCTTGTAGCTTAATGAAGAAGAAACCCAAAATTCACCCTTGACTGCTGATGATGAGTCAGATGAATCAGTGAATAGTCATCAGACGTGAAATCTTTGGATACCAATGAATCGGGGAGGTAAACCCTAATCCGGTGAGAGAAGCAACAAGGAAGGGATGCCATTGATGGATGCATAGCCCAGACCTTGAATTCCGCTGATAATCTGTAAATAGGGTATGAAACTATAATCCTCAGAAAATATTGATCCCATGTTGTAACACCCCAAATTTTCCCTCCTCTTTTTAAGCATCATATCACATCATATTCATCATGAACATATCATATTCTTGGCATCCTAGCATGGAAAGATGAGACATAACATCCTCATGACCTAGCATTAGGCATATGATCATCTGTGGAGGTTCTTGAAGCATCACAAGCTATGACAAGGGGCCCAATGGATTTGTTCAAGCCCTATGAGGAATCTACATTGCATTTACAAGTTCAAGTTCATTCACAAAAGCTCAGAAGGTTGGAAGATCATCAGGGAATCCAGGCTAGGGCAAAGCTCCTACACAATGATCCCAAATTAGGGTTTGAGTTTCAAGCATGAAAACCTCAAGATGTTGGCCATTTCATTTGGGCAAAGTCTTTTACATGTTAAGAGGATCCTAGGGATGAAATTTGGTGAGAAAATTCCTTGTGGAAGTCAAGTATTTCTTCAGTTGCTTGTAAATGAAGAAACTGGTCAACTGTGCCTTAGAAAAGTCAACTGTGAGATTTCAAGGGGTCCAACCCCATTTTTCTAGCCAAGGGATGTTCTTATAATGTTAAAAGAGGTTTGGCAAGATCAAAGATCAAGAATCATGAGGTTTTGAGGTGTTTTTCAAAATTGGTGTGAAGTTGGTCATGGAAAATGCCATTTTTAGCAAGTTTTTGCCCTAAATTTCAAATGAGCATAACTTGGTGAAAAACTCTTCAAATGGACCAAAGTCAAACATGAAAGTTGGAGATTAAAGTCAAACATTAAATTTGGAGATTATAGCCTTCATGGTTAAGGAGATAGGGCCCTCGAAAATTAGGGTAAAATTAGGGCAAAACTTGATTTTTCATTTGTACACAAAGGCAAAAAGGCTTGAAACTTATTTTTGGGTGTTGGTACATACCAAATAAGGTTACAATGTTACAATGCAATTCAAATGGCCCATTTTTCTCCAAGAATGACACCAAATTCGTGCATGATGAGAATTTTATTCCTTAAGTGCAAAAATTGCATGATCATGAGAATTGTGTGATACTTTCATCCAATGGTCAGGATCTTTTTGGATTGAAATCAAGGGTCAGATTGTGAATGCGCATGGGCAAGAAAGAAGGAAGTGCATGAGTGTTTCATGCTATCACCACAAATTTGCAAATTTTGCAAAATCTCTCACACACTCTCTTCCCACGTGCAAAGGATTGCATTCTTTCAGCATTGATTCATGACCTCATTTATAAGCAAATTAGGGTTTTAGAAGGGTCCATATCTCTCTCATTTCACCATTCTCAAGTTTTTGCTCAGTTTGCAAATTCCTTCGAATCATTCTCCACACTTGCTCTCTTCATAAACCAACCACAAATTCTTCATCCTTGAGAGCTCAGGATCACAAATCCATCCATTGTACAAGCTAATTCTCAAGATTCAACACCTTGCCATTTCAGAGCAGCTAGCCTCAAGATCCTAGATCCAGCAACTTTCAAGGCTCTAGTTACATTTATTTTGCAACTAGAGTGCATTTGGAGTGGATTGGCAACATTTTCATGGCTTATCACAAGCCATTTCCAGATCTGCAAGTTTCAGGTGAGTTCAAAACTCTTAGATCTAGAAATGAAAATAGAAGTGTGCATTATGATCTACTGGTTATGCTGATCACTCTGCTTGTTTTAAATTCTAATTTGGTGCATTATTGAGCTTGGTATGATGATTTGAATTTTCATGATAGAAACTGTTTGCTTTCGATCCAGTCTATCCTTTGATCTATTGAGAATTTCATTGCCATTTTTGAATTCAGGGTGACCTAATGATCTGATCTGGAGCATTTTGTGTATTTTTATTGAGCTTTGTTCTGGTTATGCATTTTCCGGTGCCGGAGCCCTAGCTCCGGTCACCGGACTCTGGACTGTGTGAACTAGGGATTTAAACGAAGAAGAAGGTCCCAACACCCTTAGATCTTGTCATCTGGACGTTTGTGAAGCTGCCACATCATTTAATGAGATGCTCCCTCTCACGTGCATTTCATTTTGTAATTTTCATTCTGATCATTCATTGTGTTACGCACCCCATGTTGATTAGTGTATACACTCTCTCCTGACCAATCATTTGGATGACTTGAATTAATGAGTGGACTGATCTGGTCCTTTCCTTTGATCCTTTGGTTTCTATTTTTTCCAGATTTTCATGAATTTCCACCCTTGTAATTGTGTGCTTGTGCAGACCCACTGGGCCAGAATCACTATCCACACCCCCATTTGTTTTAAGCCCAACTGATTTGAATTGATCTTCCCTTCTATTTGCACCTCCCAGCCTCATCCTTTTATTTCTTTTTCTTTTTTATTTCTTTTTAATATCAATTTGGTTTTTAATTTTTAAAAATAGTTATAAGTATCAAAAAATTATGAAATAATTCATGGATGTCACTTTGAGTTTTCTTTAATTTTTAGTTTTTTTTATTTGTCATTTATTTTATGCTGACACGTGAAAATTAATTATCTCATTTAATTAATTCATTTTAATTCCTTTTTAAGCATGCTGTCTTGTCCATTTTCCATAGTGATTCTCATTTTGAATTTTTGAGTGGTTCTTCTTGCTCTGGACTCTTGATAGGGTGTAGTTCATGTGAGATTTTTTTTCTGATTTTTAGAAGCTTGTCCATTTGGTTTTGACCTTTGACTTGTGAATGAAGTTTCTTAACCCTAATTGATGTTTGGCTCCTCATTTGACTTGCATAGCTTCTGAATTTCTTCCTATCCTTTTGGCATGTTATTATATCATGATTGAAGATCTTTTGTCCAAGGTTGTGGAATTTTTGGGTACATTGTTGATTTGATTTGAATTTTGGTTCTTAACTTGTCCCATTTTGCTTCTTTTTTATCATAAGTCCTCTCCTTAGCTTAGAAGGGCACTTGTGCCAACTTTTTCACCTTGTTTAGGGTCTCTTTAGGGTATTGATACCTTTCTGATCTTGGTTTAAGGTTTGTGTTTTGGAAATCTTGTATTTGGTTTACCTTTGAAGTTCTTTCTTTCTTTTGTGTATCCATCTCACATTCTTTGTTTCTTTCTTCCCATAATGTGTTTATTTAGCTTTGTGTGTCTCTTCTCTTCATTTCTCTTGCTTCTTAAGCACTTATTTAACTTGATTAGGGTTTTGGTCTTATGCCTTGAGGCTGTGTTTTGTTTAGTTTGCTTTGTATCTTACCAAGTTTGCTTTGCTTTGCTATGTGATTCATGTTGCCTCATATTGACTTTTGTGATTCTTTTCTCATTCTTATGACTTGCATTTGCATTGAGCATTTGTGTGTATGACTTCACTTCTATTTGTATGATGTTGGTATAGCATTGTGATCATTTTGTTTTCCTTTATGCTTGTGTTGCTAACCTTTTCAGGAGCTATGGTAAGTGAGAGGTGTGGATGTGATTTCCACATCTCCAAATCTCATCTCTTCTCTTCGTATTCTTACTTGTACTAACCTTTGATTGTTGGGCTTAGGCCTTACTTCCATCTTCTTCTATTTTTCTTCTTCTCTTCTTCTTTCTTTCTTCTTTAGGATAGTAAACCTCACTAACCTAGGATTTCCATGCATGACAACACTTAGGATTCATTAGTTTCCCATTAGACTTTTGCCTTTGTGATCCTTTTGGTTTCTTTTCTCCTCTCATCTCAAAACCCTAAAGAAAACACTTAATAAAGTTTGAAGTGATACCTTGAGCAATAGCCTTATCCCATGAGATACTTGTAGTCTTCCCATCTTGGGATTGTACAAGCTTATCTTGTGATGCACAAGTCTGATCAAGATATCATCTTCACAAAGAAAATCATAAAACACACTTCTTCATTGTAAATACCAAAAACACTTAATAAGTTAATGAGTTAGTGAGCCTAAGCCCTAATCTCTGGTTTCAAGTTTTGGGGATCTTCTCCTTACTTGAGTGTGCTTGTTCTATTATTCCATCTTGGAATGTAGTGACAAGTGCACATTCCATGGAAAAGAGCTTGAGTTCACTTCCTTGTGACACAATCATAAAAGCTTCTACAAAACACAAACAAACAATAAACGTCTCTCCTTCGGGAATTCTTTTCTCATCTTCTTCGCTCTGTCCGCGAACTTGCTCCTACTTGTCATTTTGCAAGACGGTAACGCACTCGTTGTCCGAGCCTGCAACACCTGAGCATTGACATAGGCAATTCAAGCCTTAAGACACAAGCAATCTTTTCCACCCTTAGTTAGGGGAACTACGGCGTCTCTGATCCTCATTTTCCCGATGAGGTACGTAGGCAGCGGGGTAGGGCCCGTTCGAGCACAATCTTTATTTTCCCTACATTTTTTCCTTTTCATTTCTTTTTCAGTTCCCTTTTCGTTTCTTTTATCCAGTTCAGTTTATTTTCTTCGCAGCAAATTTCATTTCTTCACCCCTTGAAATATTCTCTTTGCAAGCATGGATCCCGTCGGGTACGGTGGACGATCTGGGTGCTAATACCTTCCCAGGTCGTAACCGACTCCCGAACTCAGTCTCTTTGGTTCGCAGGACCCATGTCCTTCCTTTTCTTTTCTTCTGGTTTGTGCAGCATTACCATTCCCGTTCCTTCGGGATAAAAATGCCTGGCTGGCAACTCTATTATTTTCCGCGCCACTTTCGTGTTTATACCAGGATGGAAATCCGGGGAGCGACAACTGGAGACTCTGCTGGGGAACGAACCCAGAATCTCTGGTTCCCCTGTGAGTCTCTCCTAGCGCTTGTTTGTTTCTGTTTCTTTGTGTGTTGATTGCTTGCTGTTGTGTGTTGTATTTTACTATTGTTTATTTACAGTTTCATTTACAGCTTTATTTACAGTTTTCAGTATTTATTCCCTGCATCATATTATTACTGGATTGTCTGGACTGGATTTTCTGTTTGGTGGGTTTAGGTGATACTGTTTCTGAGAGATGAGCTCATTACCACGGCTCGAGTGCACCTTAGGACTTAGAGTGGTTCCACTTTGGCCTCATGAGATCTTGTCATGGGGGTAGTAGTTAGTTCCACGCCTAGATTTGCGACCGTCTTGGAAATGTTTTGATTTGGGGATCTTCCTCTCTCATTTCATAACCTTGACAGTTATGTGCAGCTGGGGACCGATCATTGAGAACCTTGTGGAAACATCCCTCTCTAGTGATGATAGTGGTAGACCACATTTTGTGGCAAACCCATTCGCATCCGAGGGCCCACCTGGGACTTACATAGGATGACCTTGTTTCCCGGACTCAGCTGAGGCCTCCCTGCGTAGTATATAATGCCAAACCGATTCCCTGATCTGGTCATGAGCCATTTCTCGGAAATGGTGAAAGTATTATTGCTATTCGCCTTTGAGAGTCCGTGATGTTTGACCCGGAGCATACCAGTGAGATTGGGAGGGGTTTACAGGTTTGCAGGAACCCTTGGCCTCTACATACTCTCATTATCAGTGATCCTTGTTATGATTTTGGTCTTATGGTTCTGGTGTTCTGGTTTTCTTGGTATTATGGTTCTGAGATTTTCTGTCAGAGGGTTGTGACTCAGAGGATTTTGGTTTGCAGTTGATCAGAGGGTCCTTATGTTCAGTGTCCAGTATCCAGATGGTCCCAGATTGATCATATGCCTGCATTGCATTTGCATTTGCATCATTCTTGCATTAACTGTTTATGTTTCCAATTTTCTGGTCATTGTTCATAGTCAGCTCCCAGTTCTGGTAAATCTTATCTCCAGCTGGCAGAAGTCAGAAAAAGAATGTTCATTATACTTTTCTTCAACCTGAAGTCAGAAGTGTTCAGAAATTAGCAGGTTTGATGAATGACCAAGTCTTGGGAAATTTCAGAAAGAGATATGGCCAGATATTGAAGTATGTGGACAAACCCACTACAGACCAGAAGGACAGTTTGCATACCTTGCTTCAGTTTATGATCCCCTGCTACGTTGCTTTGTGTTTCCAGATTACATCTTGGCTCCTACCTTGGAGGATATTTCCAGCATTCTGAATGTTCCAGTCAGAGATACCTTGCCTTTTTATGGGTCTGAGGTGGTGCTTAAGGAAGAGGACATAGCCAAAGTTTGTCGTTTACCAGCTGCTATAGTCAAGAAGGCTCTGAAGGATAGTGAAGGCAAAGGACTCCCTTGGAGTGTGCTCATACCAGAGGCTGAGAAGTATGCTAAAGAGGGTAAATGGGGTGACTTTGGTGTTGTGCTGGCTTTGATAGTGTATGGGTCTAGCTTGTTCCCGGGAGAGAAGGAATTTGTAAGCTTGGAAGTAATCTCTATCTTTGCTAAAAGCAATCCTGTGCCAACTCTGTTGGGAGACTTCTACTACAGGGTTCATTATCGGAATGAGAAAGGTAGAGGTGGACCAGTGGGCTGTTGTGCTTCTTTGTTTGCTGAGTGGTTTGCCAGACAGTTGCCAAAATCAGGTGCTTTCAAGGAGATGAGGGATGAGTGGAGATGGTCTAGAAGGCTAATGGGGTTAACTGCTGAGGATATAGCCTGGGCATATGACAGAGATCTGCTAGGAAAAGAATTGTTGGTCAGTTGTGGAAGATTTGCTGGAGTACCTTTGCTAGGAAGGAAGGGTGTAATCAGTTATCATCCAACATTAGCCAGGAAGCAATTTGGTTATCCTTTAAGAGATCCACCACATATGGAAGAGTTTGCTGAGTCTTTGTATTTTCCTATGGAAGGAAACAAGGAATTAGTTCTGCAAGCATCTCAAGCTTGGGCTCACAGGATAAGGAAGGGTAAGAAAGACTTTGGCAGAGTAGATCCCAAGACGTATCCTCCCTTTGCTACATGGTTGCAAGAACATGTAGAAGAAGTTCTCATGCCTTTCTCAGTAGAAGCTCCACTTTATCCCAAAGAAGTTCCAAGCCAGAGTACTGTCTCCCTTGAAGAGTACAAGAAATTGGAAGCTCGGCTGCATGAAGTTCGAGTGGAGAATGCTGAAATGGTCAATCTGTACCATCTTGCCAACCGGGCCAAAAATGAAGCAGAGGGAAAGCTGCAGAAGATCCAAGCCTCTTTGGAAGCTAAAGAGAAAGACTTTGCTGGAAGGGAAGCTCACTTCCAAAGGTTCGGTATGATGGAAGCAAAAAGAGAAGCGAAACGCAAAAAGACTTTGAAAACTCTCAAGGAAGCTCGCCAATCCATTGTTTGGTTGCAAGACCAAAGGGAGGAAGATCAAAAGAAGTTCAAAGAGAAAGAAGAGTTTTTCGAGGTGCAAATGGCCTTCAAAAAGGAAGAGGTGGAGCAAGTTCACAACATTCGGAGGGAAAAGACTCAGCAGCTAGCACAAAGCCAGTTAGTCTTGGAGGATGCACGAAAGGAGATTGAAGAGCTCAAGCTGAGAGCAGGTGTAAAGAAGGGCAAAGCAGAGGTGGCTGCAGAGGAGCCTGGGTCTCTAGTTTAGTTTAGTTTATTTTTCAGACTACCTACAGGCTTGTTGTAGGAGTCTTGCTTTATTTGTTTTATCTTCTATTCATGTAATGACTTGTAACCCTTCAGGGAATATTGTTGTTTGTGCTCTAACTTTTGGCCGGCAGTGGTTTTTCCATGATATACAGTGTTAGTATGCAAATTATCATTTCTGAATGTGCAAGGTTTGTTTGTCTGATACTGCTAATATCTGAACACTCTTCAAAGAAAAAGTCTGAAAGATAATACTCACAGTGGCTGTCTGGAGTAAATACCAGAACTGGGGCATGCAAATGCTTAAAACTTGGGAACGAGTAGTTACATTGCATGCATATGACGTGTTTGTTTATTTTGCAGGTAGTGCTTCAGTTTCTAACGTTCTTGTTGTTTCAGGCACTATAGCTCCCAGGAAAGTTCGAGAACAGCCAGTCGCACACAGATATACCACAAAGGTCAACAGAGAAAGAGTCATGGATCAAATGCATGCGGATTTAGCTGACTTGAGATTGAGGATGGACAATTTTATGACCCTTATGGCAGGAATAGGTCAGAATCAGGAACGTCTGCGTGAGTTGGTTGAAAATAGTCAAACCAGGAACAACGGTACTGCTGATGAAGGAAATCATAACGGTGCGGGCGCCCGTCAAGTTGAAATCCCTGTAGCACAGCCAGGGGTTACCATAATCAATGATGGACTGAACAATGTACAGATGGACGGTCAAGACGAACAGTTTACGTTGCTGGACGAAACTGAAGGCCAGGGGCTGAAATGAACAGGAAATTTGAGGAAATGGCAGAACAGATCAGGGCTATTCAATCTCAGAACTCTTTGGGGTTCGACATTACTGACTTGGGCTTGGTTCCAGGGGTTAGAATCCCTTATAAGTTCAAAGTACCAACTTTCGAGAAGTACAACGGCACAGCGTGTCCAAAGACTCATCTTCAGTCCTTTGTAGGAATGATTGCTGCCCACACTGATGATGAAAAGCTATGGATGTACTATTTCCAAGACAACCTGGTTGGGGCCTCTTTGGAATGGTATATGAAGCTAAGTAGAGTCAACATTAAGAGCTGGAAGGACCTGGCAGAGGCGTTCGTGAGGCAATACCAGTACAATTTGGACATGGCTCCAAATCGCACTCAATTGCAACACATGTCTCAAACTGCTAAGGAGGGGTTTAAAGAGTATGCTCAAAGGTGGCGTCAGCTTGCTGCCAGAGTGCAACCACCATTGCTGGAGAATGAGATGGCTGATATGTTCATGGGGACATTGCAAGGAGTGTTTATCGAAAGATTGGCGTCTTGTTCGGCTACCAAGTTCAATGATATAGTAATTGCTGGAGAAAGGGTCGAGACTCTATTAAAGATGGGAAAGATTCAGGATACGAGTGCGAGCAGTTCGAATGGAGTAAGAAAAGCTTTCAGCGGACCCCCGAGAAGAATGGAAGGTGAGACCAATGTTGTGTTTGGCCGAGGACGGGGTCGGGGATATAGAAGATCATATCAGCAAGTGGCAGCTGTCACAATCCCTTCTAGTCCTATGTAGCAGGTACAACTTCAACAACAACAGCAACAACAGCAGCCACAACGTAACAACTATCAACAAAGACCTTATCAGCCAAGGCAGACTCGCCCGACTAATAGGGTGCTTGAGGCAATTCCCATGACATATGCTGCATTGCTACAAAGATTGCTGGACCTGAATTTGATACAACTGAGGACTTTGGCACTACCACCACCTGGAGAGCTTCTAGTGGGGTACGATGTCAATGCTAGATGCGCTTTCCATTCAGGGGCCCCCGGGCACTCAACTGAGAAGTGCAGGGCGCTACAGCATAAAGTTCAAGATCTGATCGACTCCAAGGCGATTAACTTCGCACCAGCGCCAAATGTTACTTCAAACCCTATTCCGAATCATGGAGGGGCTAGAATAAATGCTGTTGAGGGTGGTGAGAAGTTAAGTTTGATTCTGAGTATAGAAGAAGTGAAGACTCCGCTATTGGTAGTGAAGGAGAGGCTGTTGAAAGGACAAGTGCTTCCAGGATGCAGTTCTGATTGTGAGAAGTGTGTGAATTCAGTGAACGGTTGTGAAGACCTGAAGATGGGGTTGCAGAATCTGATTGATGAAGGATCTATGCAGTTTGACAAAGTTGGTAATGAAGTTGATGATGTGTCCACAATAACCATTTTCTATGATCCAGATGAGATGCCCGCTAGAAGAGAACCTGTGACCATTTATGCTCCTAAAGTTAGTCCTGTGACTATTACTATGCCTGGGCCTGTTCCTTACACAGATGATAAAGCCATTCCATGGCATTACGGCTCAGATGTGTACGTGGAAGGACAGAAAGTGGAGAGTAAGCCAGTTGCTATTGACCCGACTGTAGTGAACGTCAGAGGGGTTGGAGGTTTTACGAGAAGTGGTCGTCTATTTGCTCCCCCAGTCCTGAGAGGAGATCCTGGGGCTGAGGCTTCGACAAAGGCTAAAGGAAAGCAAACAGTGACTGAAGAAACAACAACTCCTACTGCTGGACAGGGTACCTTTGAGAAGGAAGTGGAGGAATTTATGCGCATAATTAAAAAGAGTGATTATAAGGTGGTCGAACAGTTGAACCAGACACCTTCCAAGATATCAATTCTGTCTTTGCTGATGTGTTCTCTGGCACATAGAGAAGCCTTGTTGAAAGTGCTGCAGATGGCTTATGTTCCTCAAGAAATAACTGTTAACCAACTGGAAGCTGTAGTGGGCAGTGTGAATGCAAGCCACGGGTTGGGCTTTACAGATAGAGACCTTACTTAAGAGGGCCGTAACCATAACAAAGCACTACATATTACTATGGAGTGCAAGGGTGTTGTTTTGTCACATGTCCTTGTTGACACGGGCTTTTCTCTTAATCTACTTCCGAAGAAAGCATTAATGAAGCTCAATGTTGATGGTATTGTCTTAAGACCCAGTGATTTGATAGTCAAAGCTTTTGATGGGTCCAGAAGGTCAGTGTTTGGAGAAGTTGAGTTACTTGTGAAAATAGGTTCTCAAGTATTCAAAAGCACCTTCTACGTCATGGACATTCAGCCCGCGTACAGCTACTTATTGGGATGTCCATGGATTCATGCTACCGGAGCTGTAACTTCCACTCTGCATCAAAATCTCAAATATGTGGTTGATGGCCAAGTAATCACTGTGTGCGGAGAGGAAGATATCTTCGTGAGCCACTTATCAACTTTCAAATATGTGGAGATGGACGGAGAGATCCACGAGGCGCTGTGTCAGGCCTTCGAAGTAGTTAATGTCAGCATTTTGACTCCTGTAGAGAGAAGCAGTGAGAAAGAAGGTACCTCCATTCACTCCTACAAGCAGGCAAAGGAAGTGGTTCAGTCAGGAAGTGCCCAAGGCTGGGGCAAATTGCTGCAATTAGATAAGAAAGACGACAAGTTTGGTTTGGGTTATTAGCCTAGTGGGTCTGATTGGTCTCCAAGTGGTAAAGCCATTACCTTTACAAGCGCTGGGATGCTCGACCGCAACCAAATCTGTGCAACTAATGAAGAGGGAGACAATGATGGTGAATGGGACAACTGGATTCATCCGTGTACGCCCGGAGAGGAGCTGAAGAACTGGTCTGCTGAAGACATCGTCCAAGTTACCTGGCACTCAGAGTAATTTATTTGTTTCCTTTTCTTATCATGTTGCATTGTCAAATCCTGCACTCTGCCCAAGGTGCTAGGATCCATTGTATGGGCCACCATGTTTGTTATTCACTTATTTTACCATGAAATAAAGGACATTTTCAGACAAATTGTGTTCCCTTTCTTTTGTTTTAAATTTTTCACAAAAAAATATCAAAAATGGCAATGTGTTTTTTTTCCTTTTTGTTTTTTGTGTTTGCGTCTCTTTTGAAAATAAACAGATTCTGAAATAAGCACATCATATGTGCAGTGATGATCATCCGGATTCCATTGATAACGTTCCTGCTATGACCACGCATGACTTTGACAATCCTATCTACCAAGCTGATGAAGGGGTTGAGGAAGACTGTGAACTCCCTGAAGAATTGGTCAGATTGTTGAAACAAGAGGAACGGGTTATTCAACCTCATCAGGAAGAAAATGAGATCATCAACATCGGCACTGAAGATGTGAAGAAAGAGATCAAGATTGGGGCCAGTTTGTAGGCCGAAGTAAAGAAATAGCTGATTGGTATGCTGCGAGAGTATGTGGAAATCTTTGCCTGGTCGTATCAAGATATGCCAGGGTTGGATACCGACATCGTTGTGCATAAGCTACCATTGAGAGAAGACTGTCCTCCTATGAAACAAAAGTTGAGAAGAAATCGTCCTGACATGGCGATGAAGATCAAGGAAGAAGTTCAGAAGCAATGGGATGCCGGTTTCCTTGCCGTAACTAGTTACCCACCTTGGGTAGCTAACATTATACCTGTACCAAAGAAGGACGGCAAGGTCCGGATGTGCGTTGACTACCGGGATTTAAATAGAGCAAGCCCAAAAGATGACTTTCCATTACCTCACATTGATGTGTTGGTAGATAACACTGCTCAATTTTCGGTATTTTTCTTCATGGATGGCTTCTCCGGATAAAATCAGATTAAGATGGCACCGGAAGACATGGAGAAAACAACGTTCATTACCCCGTGGGGTACGTTCTGCTACAAGGTTATCCACTTTGGTCTGAAGAACGCCGAGGCAACTTATCAGCGGGCTATGGTCACATTGTTCCACGACATGATACACAAGGAGATTGAGTGTTATGTGGACGATATGATTGCTAAGTCCCGAGACGAAGAAGAGCATCTGGTCAATCTCAAGAAGTTGTTTGATAGACTGATAAAATACAAGCTGAGGTTGAATCCAAACAAGTGCACTTTCGGAGTGCATTCCGGGAAACTGCTGGGTTTCATTGTTAGTCAGAAAGGAATTGAGGTAGATCCTGCAAAAGTAAAAGCAATTCAAGATATGCCTGCACCGAGAACAGAAAAAGAAGTGCGCGGGTTTTTAGGGAGGTTGAACTACATTTCACGGTTCATATCTCATCTAACTGCCACGTGTGAACCAATATTCAAATTGCTAAGAAAAGAGCAAACGGTCAGGTGGAATGAGGATTGCCAAAGAGCTTTCACCAAGATAAAAGAATATTTGCAGGAGCCTCCAATTCTTATGCCTCCCGTTGAAGGAAGACCTTTAATCATGTACTTGACTGTGCTAGAAGGGTCAATGAGGTGTGTTCTAGGCCAACATGATGAGTCTGGTCGTAAAGAGTATGCTATTTATTACTGAAATTCTGGGATCAGGTACGTGATGTCAAATCAGATGTTTAAACACTTGAAGACTTAAACAAAACTTAAAGTGCAGGTAAATTAAATAACACAGGAAATTGTTAACCCAGTTCAGTGTATCTCCACAGTTACATCTGGGGGCTACCAAGCCAGGAAGGAAATCCAATTTAAGTAATATTAATTATGGAATTAAACCAACCAGTTTAATTCTTCACTTAATATCTACCCAAGGCAATTTCTACCTAAGACACAACTTAGATATGAGTACCTACTCACTCCCCCTCAATCACACAGTGATATTTTACAATGTTTAATAAAACTGAAGTTACACTTCAAACACAACAGCTTGATTTTACTTAAAAGTTTCAATCAAGACACAATACACTTTTTGCTTAAAAGCTCATAAAGTGATACACAATTAAAACCTGCTATTAAACACAAACACCCTTTACAGTCTTCTTAATTTCGTACTCTATTCTGAGAGTTTCTGTTCCTTAAATAGATGCTTTGTTTTTTTGGGCTTTCTGTAAATTATCCAGTCCTGATACATCCTACTGTCATCACCTTGAATTAGGTTTTGTTACTTCCTTGATTCAAGGTGAGTTAGTTATCCTGTTACACTGAAATCAGATAACTAAGCTCCCTACAGATGCGCCTTGTATTGTTTATCTATTCACAATTAATTCCATATAAATTCCCTGAATTTACTCAGTTCTGTTATGCATCATTTAAGTCTGGTAGCAGGTTTACGATGTCACAACATCTGGTGTGACATCCTGATGTCTGAATTTAATTCATTAACTTATACTCTGTTTGACAATGTCACAACATCTGGTGTGACATCCTGAACTAAGTTCAACACTTCTTGTTTGTCAAAAATTCGGCCAATTCTTAACATCTACAAACTCCCCCTTTGGCTAATTTTTGGCTAACACAATCTTCTGGTTTTATCAGAGTGCAGCAGAGTTCTTTTATCAGAGTGCAGCAGAGTTCTTTTATCTGTTGAATCATATGAGAGATAATACTTTGCTCCCCCTCAAACCTGTATGTACTGCTATGACTTATTCAACAGAATTTGATATACCAATGAGCATTCAGTAAAAAAACTTAGTTCAGAAAACAAAATTTAACTTCAGCATTGTTCATTAATTTGGCAAACAATAGTAGATAGTTGTTCAGAAGTCTTAACTCTTACTCCCCCTTGTTAGACAGAAATTGGGGCCAAACATTACATAAGCAGAGAAAAACAAAATTACAAAGCAAAAAGTACAATTCAGTTTCCATCACACCCAGCTTCACTCAGACTCATCATACTCAGTATCTTCTTCTTCCTCAGTCTCAGCATCTGATCCATCAACATTTTGAGCACCCTCTTCCATCTCCAGCCTTTGAATTATTTCCTCAAGCTTTTTATTCCTAGCATCCAGCTCTTTGCAAGTGGTCTTGAGTTCTGCAATCAAGGTTGTTTTGGATATAGGAGTCTTGACATTTGATGGTCCAGCAGATGTCCTACTGGGAGCTTCAACATCAGCAGCATGATGGCTCAGGAATAGTTTGTAGTGGAAGGCCAGTGGACTTTCTCTCTTGCAGACTGAATCTTTCTCAGTAAGGATGCCTGGATATTGGTTGAGGATGATTCCACAAAGCAGAGAGGGAAAAGCTATGGGAAGCTTGGTTGCTGATGTTCCTGCATGCTTTAGGGTTTGATCAAAGATGTAAGCCCCAAAGTCCAACTTTTTTTGGGTGCCTACAGCACAGATGAATCTTCCCAGTCCAGTAGCTATGGAAGAAGTATGGTTTGTGGGGACCCAATTGACAGTCCCAATCCTATGCAGCATAGCATACTTCCTTGTTAGCAAGCTGACAGAAAGTTTGCCTTTGACTGGCCAAGACTTGACCTGGTTGGCAGTGATGATCTTGCAGACTTGGTTGTCAGTTTTTCCCAGCTCATTAGTCCCATCAGATTCTCTCCCTAGGTAATAATTTATAACCCTAGGAGAGAATTCAACACATCTCCCTCTCCCATAAACTTTTCTGAAATCTTCTGACTTTCCATCAGCACACCCCTCTTGCAGATTTACAATGAACTCCTTGACCAGCAGCTCATAGCAGGGTGAAAAGTTTGAAACAGTCTTGAATAAACCAGCAGAGGATATTAAGTCTATTACCTCAGTGCACTCCAATGCATTGCTGCCTAGTTCTCTTTCTAGAGCCACTCTTCTTTGGTAGACATACTTCCATTTGCTCACACTAGAGACATGATGGAAGGACACATTGTCCAGAGGTGCTTCAGGAACAACAGAGGTAGACCTGGGAGGTGATGGCTTCTTCCTTGGTTGGGATGTTGGGACATCCTCCTCAACATCTGAGTCAGGTGAAGTTGCAGCTTTCCTCTTCTGGGTGCTAACCTTGCTCCATTGTTTAGTAGGTCCAAAGGCAACTTTGACCTTGTCCTTTTTAGGAGTAGGCTGTTTCTTTTCAGGAGTTGCATGTCCAGCAGGCTTCTTCTCCTTCCTAGCCCTAAGCCTTTTGGCTATGCTAGGGTTAATAGATGCAATGATCTCTGTGTCAGAGTCATCATCTAGGGTTTAAACAGGAGGAGGTTGGGAAGCCTCCTTTTCAGCAGTTTGATCAACAGAAGCTTGATCATCAGTGGCTTCATCATCATCATCATCATCAGTTGAGGCCTTGTTCTGGTCCTCAGATGCTTCAACATTTATTAGGACATCCTGTTGAGCAGGAATGTCCTCTTCAGCCTGATTGCTTGGTTCTTCTTGTGGAGCAGGCATGCTGTTCAGGGGAACAGATACCCCATGCACCACTCTTTGTTCAGATAGAATCCTGTTCACAAGATGCTTGATGGATGCATCCACATAGTCAGAAGCTTTGGGGGCGGTGCTTGTAGATGAAGGAGTCCCCTTGCTTTTGTTGAACACAGGTTCCTTTGCTCTTCTTACATTTGGAGTTCTAGGTTTTTGAGCAATAGGGACACTTCCTCTGATTTCGTCTATGGTAGTAGTATCCATTGGTACCATAGAGATTGGAGTTGCATGCACTACATCTTCTTGGTTGAGACCCTCATCAATGAAGTTAGGGTTTTGATGTTGAGACATTTTTCGAATGTAGTGGAAGAGAAGTTAGGTTTGATTGATTTTGATGAGCTTAGAAAATCAGCTTTAGCATGCAAATCGTTTTGAGGAGATAGTGAGAAGGTGAAGAGCTGAGAGCACGTTTGAGCTTTTATAGAATCCGTTACTAGTGGAATTCTTAAGAGTGGAATACACAGAGTTCTTAACCAGACTGATGCTGCCATCTGGTGATCATGCCACGCGATGTCATGAGACATGCTGGCACTTCTCCATAACTGCTATATTTCACATAAGCAGATTCCCAATTTACCCCTTAGGTTTTCAAATTGGGTAGCATCCAAAGCTTTAGTAAATATATCATCCAATTGCATATCTGTGGCTACATGTTCTAATTTGATCACCTTCTCTTCCACAAGATCTCTGATGAAATGATGCCTGATATCAATGTGCTTAGTCCTGCTGTGTTGGATAGGATTTTTTGAGATGTTGATAGCACTTAAATTGTCACAGTACAATGTCATGACATCTTGTGGGACATTGTATTCTGTGAGCATTTGCTTCATCCATACCAACTGTGAACAACTGCTACCAGCTGCAATATATTCAGCTTCAGCAGTGGATAAGGATACACAATTTTGTTTCTTACTGAACCAAGAAATCAAATTGTTTCCTAGAAAGAAGCATCCTCCTGATGTACTCTTTCTATCATCAGCACTTCCAGCCCAGTCAGCATCACAAAAGCCAATGAGGATTGGTTCACAACCATGAGAGTACATTATGCCATAGTCACAAGTACCATTGACATATTTCAAAATCCTCTTAACCTGGTTTAGATGGCTTACTTTTGGCTCAGCTTGATATCTTGCACATACACCTACTGCAAAAGCTATATCTGGTCTGCTAGCTGTCAGATATAGTAGGCTTCCAATCATGCTTCTGTATAAACTTTGGTCCACATTCTCACCCTTGTCATCCTTTGTCAGCATTAAGTGAGTGGGGGCAGGTGTTCTCTTGTGACTTGCATTGTCCATCCCAAACTTCTTGACAGTGTTCTTTGCATACTTGCTTTGGGATATGAACATGGAGCCCTCCATCTGCTTGATTTGTAGTCCAAGGAAGTAGGTTAGTTCTCCTACTAGGCTCATCTCAAACTCAGATTCCATTTGAGTAACAAAATGTTTAACCATCCTGTCTGACATCCCACCAAAGACTATGTCATCTACATATATTTGAGCAATCATGAAATTTCCTTCTTCATCCTTCACAAACAAGGTTTTGTCTATTCCACCTTTCCTGTACCCTTGTTTTATGAGAAAAGTGGTTAGTCTTTCATACCATGCTCTTGGGGCTTACTTCAGACCATAAAGAGCCTTCATTAGTTTGTATACATGATCTGGACAGCTTGGATCAACAAATCCCTTAGGCTGCTCCACATATACTTCCTCATTAAGGTACCCATTTAGAAAGGCACTTTTAACATCCATTTGAAATAGCTTGAACTTTAGGATACAAGCAATTCCTAGAAGTAGTCTGATTGATTCAAGCCTTGCTACTGGTGCAAAGGTTTCATCAAAGTCTACTCCCTCAATTTGTGTGTATCCTTGAGCTACAAGTCTAGCCTTGTTCTTTGTAACAACTCCCTGCTCATTTGACTTGTTCTTGTACACCCACTTAGTGCCAATCACATTTATGTCATCAGGCCTAGGAACAAGATCCCACACTTCATTCCTTGTAAACTGGCCTAATTCTTCTTGCATAGCAGAGATCCAGTACTCATCATTCAGAGCTTCCTTGATGTTTTTAGGTTCTATCTTTGAAACAAAGCAGGAGCCTGAAATCATCTCTCTTGATCTAGTGATTACACCACTGTTGGGATCACCAATTATCAGATCTTTAGGATGATCTTTCTGGATTCTGATGGAGGGAGGTTTGTTGGATTGTTCTGTCCTTGCACCAGTTAGAGTGAAGTCAGGATTATCACTCTTTATTTCAACTTCAGTCTGATTGTCAGCAGATGTTCCAACATCATCTGCAACATCTGCAGAGGCATCATCAATAATCACATTTATTGACTCCATTATAACCTTGGTTCTGGAGTTAAATACTCTATAGGCTCTTCTATTTATGGAGTATCCAAGGAAAATCCCTTCATCACTTTTAGGGTCCACCTTCCTTCTTTGATCCCTATCAGCCAGAATGTAACATTTACTTCCAAACACATGAAAGTACTTGACTGTAGGTTTTCTGCCCTTCCAGACTTCATAGATGGTGGACAAAGTTCCCTTTCTTAGAGTGACTCTATTGTGAATGTAACATGCTGTGTTCATAGCTTCAGCCTAAAAGTACAGTGGTAACTTTTTAGCATGAATCATAGCTCTTGTTGGCTCTTGGATAGTTCTGTTTTTCCTCTCAACAATCCCATTTTGTTTAGGGGTGATAGGAGAAGAATACTCATGATTGATTCCTTCTGAAGAGCAGAAATCTGAGAATTTTTTATTCTTAAACTCCTTTCCATGGTCACTTCTTATTCTGACCACACAGCTTGCTTTTTCTCTTTGTATTCTTTGGCACAGATCTTTGAATACATCAAACACATCAGACTTTTCTTTGATGAAACTTATACATGTATATCTTGAAAAGTCATCAACAACCACATAGGCATATCTTTTTCCACCAAGACTCTCAACCTGCATTGGTCCCATAAGATCCATATGCAATAATTCCAAAACATTGGAAGTTGTCAGATGTTGGAGCTTTGCATGTGACATCTTGGTTTGCTTGCCTATTTGACATTCACCACACACTTTACCTTCATCAATCTTCAGTCTTGGAATACCTCTTACAGCCTCCATAGATATGATCTTCTTTATTCCTCTGAGATGAAGATGACCCAGTCTTTGGTGCCACAACTTCACTTCTTCTTCTTTGGCTAAGGAACAAGTTGAAGTAAGGCTGAAATCTTGAGGTTCCCACATATAGCAGTTGTCTTTTGATCTGGCTCCTCTCATGACAACCTTCTATTCTTTATCAGTGACTATGCATTCAGTTTTGGTAAAGTTTACACTGTAACCTTGGTCACATAATTTACTTATGCTGATCAAGTTAGCAGTTAATCCTTTTACCAGCAGCACATCATTTAGACTTGGTACACCTGGGCAGTCCAATGTCCCAACTCCCTTGATTTCTCCCTTTGCTCCATCTCCAAAGGATACATATTTGGATGAGTGTGACTTTAAGTCTACCAGCAGATTCTTAAGTCCAGTCATATGCCTTGAGCAACCACTGTCAAAGTACCAGTCTTCCTTAGCAGATACTCTGAGAGATGTATGAGCTATATAGGAAACAACCTTCTTGGACCATTTGTGCCTGTTGTGAGGTTTCCTTTGATTCATCTGCCCTGTGTGGTGTCCATCTTTAGAGTTCCAAGGTTGTCTGTTGAACTTGTTCTTGGGCATGTATTTGTAGCTTTGATCAGCATGAAGACTAGCTTTAGGTACACATACTTTCCTGATGACCTCTGTCTTCTGCTTAGGGGGTTGCTGATATCTCTGATTTGGATGTACATGCAGCACTTTCTTGGTGACCTCTGTCTTCTGCTTAGGGGGTTGCTGATACCTCTGATTTGGATGTCCATGCAACACCTTTTTGGTGACATCTGTCTTCTGCTTAGGGGGTTGCTGATATCTCTGAGTTGGATGTCCATGCAGCTTGTAGCAAAAAGGTTTGATATGACCAAACCTTCCACAATGATGGCATCTCCAACTTTGATATTTCTTTTTCATCATGTTCTTGTCATGATGTTGAGACATCTGTTTGGACATCTTGTTTGACTTCATGGGATTTGGAGTTGTTTTGCTGGTGCTAGCCTCAAACTTTTGAGCTTTATTAAATCCCAGCCCAGTCCTATCCCCTGAGTGCTTGTTGTTGTTGAGAATGACATCCAGTGTGTTTGAGCTACTGTTTAGCATTCTGACAGATTTGGACATATGCTCCAATTTGGAGTTGAGTAGGCTTACTTCACTTTTCAAAGTGTCAATGGTCTCTAGATTACTTGTCTTTTCAGCCTTTAATTCCCCAATCTGCTTCTTCTGCTGTATATTCTCCATGCATACTTCAGTGCTCCTTTTACACAACATCTTGTATGATTCTTCAAGCTCTTCAAATGTCAGCTCCTCATCACTGGATCCCCCTTCAGTTTCACATACTCCAGCTAGAGCAGTGATGTGCTTTGCAGATTCTTCTTCTGACTCACATCCTGAGTCCTCATCTGACCAGGTCATAGAGAGACCTTTCTTCTGCTTCTTTAGATAGGTTGGGCATTCACTTCTGATGTGTCCATATCCTTCACATCCATGACATTGAATCCCTTTTCCTTGGTTGGTCTTCTCATCATAATTTGACCTTCTATTAGAATCATAAGGTCTTTTATTCTCAGAAGAGGTTGAGTTTCGTCCACTTGGTCTGGACCTGTTTTCCATTCTTTTGAGAATTTTGTTGAATTGTCCTCCAAGCATAGCAATTGTTTCTGATAAATTTTCTTCAGAGTCTGCTTCATGACTTTCTTCTTCTTTATCAGTATTTGAGACCAAGGCTATGCTTTTGTTTTTCTTCACAATTGTATCATTCATTCCCATCTCAAATGTTTGAAGGGAACCAATGAGCTCTTCAACCTTCATTGTGCATATGTCCTGAGCTTCTTCTATTGCAGTAACCTTCATGTCAAATCTTTTTGGTAGTGATCTGAGAATCTTTCTTACCAACTTTTCATCACTCATCTTCTCTCCCAAAGCACCAGAAGTATTAGCTATTTCCAGGATGTTCATGTAAAACTCATGAATGGTCTCATCTTCCTTCATTCTCAAGTTTTCAAACTTGGTGGTGAGAAGTTGAAGTCTTGACATCTTCACCTTTGATGTTCCTTCATGAGTGGTTTTGAGAGTGTCCCAAACATCCTTGGCCAGCTCACAGTGATGCACAAGTCTAAATATGTTCCTATCAATGCCATTGAATAAGGCATTTAAGGCTTTGGAATTTCCAAGTGCTGAATCTTCTTCCTCCTTGCTCCACTCTTCTTCAGGCTTTAACATTTTTGCCCCATCCTTATTGTCTTGGACAGGGTGCTCCCATCCTTTGTTGACTGCTTTCCATGCCCTGCTATCAAGTGATTTTAAGAATGCTACCATTCTTGGCTTCCAGTAGTCATAGTTGGATCCATCCAATATAGGTAGTCTATTCACAGATCCTACATCTCTGTCCATGTTTCCAAAACTTGCAGTCCCTAGATCTCACCTAGTTAAACAGGCAGGGTGCCTGCTCTGATGCCAATTGAAATTCTGGGATCAGGTACGTGATGTCGAATCAGATGTTTAAACACTTGAAGACTTAAACAAAACTTAAAGTGCAGGTAAATTAAATAACACATGAAATTGTTAACCCAGTTCAGTGTATCTCCACACTTACATCTGGGGGCTACCAAGCCAGGAAGGAAATCCAATATAAGTAATATTAATTATGGAATTAAACCAACCAGTTTAATTCTTCACTTAATATCTACCCAAGGCAATTTCTACCTAAGACACAACTTAGATATGAGTACCTACTCACTCCCCCTCAATCACACAGTGATATTTTACAATGTTTAATAAAACTGAAGTTACACTTCAAACACAACAGCTTGATTTTACTTAAAAGTTTCAATCAAGACACAATACACTTTTTGCTTAAAAGCTCATAAAGTGATACACAATTAAAACCTGCTATTAAACACAAACACCCTTTACAGTCTTCTTAATTTCGTACTCTATTCTGAGAGTTTCTGTTCCTTAAATAGATGCTTGGTTTTTTTGGGCTTTCTGTAAATTATCCAGTCCTGATACATCCTACTGTCATCACCTTGAATTAGGGTTTGTTACTTCCTTGATTCAAGGTGAGTTAGTTATCCTGTTACACTGAAATCAGATAACTAAGCTCCCTACAGATGCGCCTTGTATTGTTTATCTATTCACAATTAATTCCAGATAAATTCCCTGAATTTACTCAGTTCTCTTATGCATCATTTAAGTCTGGTAGCAGGTTTACGATGTCACAACATCTGGTGTGACATCCTGATGTCTGAACTTAATTCATTAACTTATACTCTGTTTGACAATGTCACAACATCTGGTGTGACATCCTGAACTAAGTTCAACACTTCTTGTTTGTCAAAAATTCTGCCAATTCTTAACATCTACAATTACCTTAGCAAAAAGTTTACCGACTGTGAATCCCGTTACTCACTGCTCGAGAAAACTTGATGCGCTTTGGTATGAGCTGCTCGCCGAATGAGACAGTACATGTTGACTCATACCACACTGCTAATTTCCAAAATGGATCCTGTCAAGTACATCTTTGAGAAACCAGCGTTAACCGGAAGGGTTGCTAGGTGGCAAATGATCTTAACTGAGTATGACATACAATATACTTCTCAGAAAGCCATCAAGGGAAGTGTATTGTCAGACTAACCTGCACAGCAACCTCTTGAAGATGACTATCAACCAATGAAGTTTGATTTCCCTGATGAGGACATCATGTACCTCAAAGCAAACGATTGCGAGGAACCACTTCCGGAGGAGGGGCCAGACCCTGAATCCAAATGGAAACTGATGTTTAATGGGGCAGTCAATATCAACGTACGTGGAGTTGGTGATGTTCTTATTACTCCTGAAGGTGTTCACTTTCTCTTCGCTTCCAGAATTACTTTTGGTTGCACCAACAATGAAGCGGAATACGAGGCATGCATAATGGGAATAGAGGAGGCAATTAATCTTCGGATTAAGACCCTCTATATATTCGTAGATTCAGCCCTCGTCATTAACCAGGTTACCGGCAAATGGTATACGCATCAAGAGCATCTAATTCCATACAGGGATTATGCCAGAAAATTGTTGACGTTCTTCACGACAGTTAAGCTTCAGTACATACCGCGTGATGAAAATCAGTTTGCCGACCCATTGGCCACTCTTTCTTCGTCTATCAAAGTATTGTGTTGGAACTATGTACCCAGAATTGACATTTCCAGGCTTGACGCTCCAGCTCATGCTTTCTCTGTAGACGCTGTGTCTGATGAGAAACCTTGGTACTTTGATATCAAGCTATTCCTGGAAAAGCAAGAATACCCAGCCGGGGCATCTTCCAATGACAAGAAGACCTTAAGGCGACTTGCTGCTAGTTTCTTCTTGAATACAGACGGGGTTTTGTACAAGAGAAACTTTGACATGGTCTTGCTCAGATGCGTGGATAGACACGAAGCAAGCCTGTTAATGCAGGAAGTCCACGAGGGATCTTTCGGTACTCATGCAGGAGGACACGTTATGGCTAAGAAATTGTTGAGATCGGGGTATTACTGGATGACAATAGACGCAGACTGTTGCTCGTACGCTCGTAAATGCCACAAGTTCTAGATTTATGCAGACAAGGTGCATGTTCCTCCAATCCCGCTCAACGTCATGTCATCTCCTTGGCCCTTTTCTATGTGGGGCATTGACATGATCGGAAAGATAGAGCCTACCGCTTCAAATGGTCATTTCTTCATCTTGGTTGCGATCGATTACTTCACTAAGTGGGTTGAAGCAGCGTCTTATGCCAATGTCACTCGTCAAGTGGTAGCCAGATTTTTGAAAAGAGACATCATTTGTAGATACGAAGTGCCCGAAAGGATCATTACTGACAATGGTTCTAACCTAAACAACAAGATGATGGCAGAGTTGTGTCGGGACTTCAAGATCCAGCATCACAATTCTTCTCCTTATCGACCAAAGATGAATGGTGCGGTGGAGGCGGAAAACAAGAATATCAATAAGATTGTGCAAAAGATGGTTGTCACTTACAAAGATTGGCATGAGATGTTACCATTTGCGCTGCATGGGTACCGAACGTCAGTCAGGACGTCAACTGGGGCAACTCCCTTCTCATTGGTATATGGTATGGAGGCAGTCTTGCCCGTTGAAGTAGAGATTCCCTCATTGCGTGTGATGATGGATGTGAAGCTTGATAAGGCTGAATGGGTGCGTGCTCGTTACAATCATCTATGTCTAATTGAGGAAAATAGATTAGCGGCTATCTGTCATGGTCAGCTTTATCAGAGGAGAATGAAGCGAGCATTCGACCAATGAGTACGTACTCGGGAGTATCAAGTGGGAGAGCTTGTGCTCAAGGGGATTGTTCCTCCAGGTTCAGATCACAGGGGCAAGTGGACCCCAAACTACGAAGGACCATTCATAGTGAAGAAAGTTTTCTCAGGAGGAGCACTGATGCTCACCACTATGGATGGAGATGATTTCCAGTCCCCTGTTAACTCGGACGCAGTTAAAAAATACTTCGCATAAAGAGACCCGCTGGACACAAAAACAGAATTAAAGTCCAAGCAAGAAAAGGGCATCCTGGCGAGCTAAAAACAGAATAAAAAGCTCGGGATAAAGTTAGGGAAAATAAATAAAAAAATGTACACCCGCTGAGTTGAAAAGCCACATCGGACAACTCAGGCAAAAAAGGGTATCCCGGTGGATTGAAAACCTGAAAGGGCGATCCGCGCAAAACAAGGGAATAAGCGAATAACTGCGATCCGAGTAATCTGAACCCAAATCATCGTTTCTTACAACCTGACAATATCAGAATGGATAGGAATCAGTCCCCTCATCTTCCCAGAAGTTAAAGGCAAGAATGGAGAGTTTTGAACACATGTTGGTCATAGCAATAAGGGAACTCATTGGGATGTCGTGCCCATTTCCATTAGGATAGTTTATTTTCTCAATTTTATGGTGGCTACCTCTTTCCAGGTAGTTGCTTCCTGATGTAAATCTTTGCCTATTCAGAGGCCTTTTAATGAAAAAGAATATCCAGTCAAAAAGTTGTGTTGTGTTTATTTTTGTTTGCAAAATGTCCTGAATTTTTGGAAAAATAGCATTGCATTTAAAACATGGTGATAATTTGAAAGAAAATGACATTGCAGGGAAACATTTGAAATCCTCTTTGAATGTCGGGCGATGTTGGATGAACAGATCATGTCATGCAAGTCCCCGGGGCACACTTGTGTTTTCTGTTGTTGCAGGCTGCAGAATGGCGTCACATTCTCCCAAGCAGAATTTTCCCCAGCTAAGTCTTGGCAGGTAGCCCAAGCAGTTTATCTTCCCCAGTGGAGTATACCCAGCAAGCAGTGGGAGGCCCATTCCCCACAGAGTTCATCTGTCAGAACTCTTGTCACCAACAATGGATATTTGAGGAATTCCCAGCAATTAGGGAGTATTCTCCAGCACTCGTCTGTGTTCATACTTTATTGTCGCTCGTCTGCATCTCTCAACACTCGTCTGTGTTATCACTTTGGTATTACTCGTTTGCTTTCCCCAGCAGTTGCCCAGGGTTGTATTGGATGTTGCTCGTCTGCACTTCCCAACACTCGTTTGTGTCTGACATCTAATACTTATTGTTGCTCGTCTGCACTCTCCAACGCTCGTCTGTGTTATCACTTTGTTGTTGCTCGTCTGCACTTTCCAACACCCGTCTATGTTTTGATATGTAATATTTGTGGTGGCTCGTCTGCATTTTCTGGCACTCGTCTGTGTTTGTTATCTGTTTGAAGCTCGTCTGCATTGCTCGGATACTCGTCTGTATCATCCCTAACACTCGTCTGTGTTAGCTTATATCTGTACATGTTGATTTGCTGATCATCCCTCACACTAGTTTGTATTGCTACTCCAAATGCTCGTCTGTGTTTGAATTTCTGGTATTCATCTGTACCAGTGGCTGATACTCGTCTGTATCATTTCCTGAAGCGCTCGTGTGTGTTTCTTGGATCATTGTCTGATACTCGTTTGTATCATTGACTTATGACACTCGTCTGTGTTCTCTTGATGATCATCCAATACTCGTCTGTATTGAAGAGGTTTAAAATCCTGACTGTGGGAATAAATGTCAAAATGGTTACCGGTCCTGGCATAACAGGTATATCCGAAGGAGGCTCGTCCGTCTCAGGCACCACTTATTAATGTCGCACCTGGCGTAACAGGTTTGCTAGAAGAAGGCTCGTCTGTCTTAGACCATATATCCACGGATAATATATGAAGAGGGTTCATTTACCTTGATTATGCATGTCTACCCCACAGACTTAGAGTGCATCCCGGTCCTGGCGTAACAGGTATATCCGAAGGAGATTCTTCTGTCTCAAGTCATATGTTTTTGCAGAGTATGTGAGGACTCGTATGTCCAGTTCCTGGCGTAACAAGATTGTTCGAAGAAGACTCGTCTGTCAAAGTATTCTGATTCCAGATAACAGTTTCAACATTAGAAAGATCTCGTCTGCTTTCTCTCCGTTTCAACTACCAAAGCTTCATTTGGTTGGGTTTATTTCCCAGTGTTTGCATTCTTCGTCAGAGTGCAAATTTCAGGTCTTCTTGGTATTCAACCACAGTTTATCTTGAACGGTCGATAGCCCGTGCTATCGTCCTTTTCAGATTAACAGTTGCTTGAATAGGGGTAGCTGTAACACCCCAAATTTGCCCTCTTCTTTTTAAGTATCATATCACATCATATTCATCATGAACATATCATATTCTTGGCATCCTAGCATGGAAAGATGAGGCATAACATCCTCATGACCTAGCATTAGGCATATGATCATCTGTGGAGATTTTTGAAGCATCACAAGCTATGAAAAGGGGCCCAATGGATTTGTTCAAGTCCTATGAGGAATCTACATTGCATTTACAAGTTCAAGTTCATTCACAAAAGCTCAGAAGGTTGGAAGATCATCAGGGAATCCAGGCTAGGGCAAAGCTCCTACACAATGATCCCAAATTAGGGTTTGAGTTTCAAGCATGAAAACCTCAAGACTTTGGCCATTTAATTTGGGCAAAGTCTTTTACATGTTAAGAGGATCCTAGGGATGAAATTTGGTGAGAAAATTCCTTGTGGAAGTCAAGTATTTCTTCAGTTACTTGTAAATGAAGAAACTGGTCAATTGTGCCTTAGAAAAGTCAACTGTGAGATTTCAAGGGGTACAACCCCATTTTTCTAGCCAAGGAATGTTCTTATAATGTTAAAAGAGGTTTGGCAAGATCAAAGATCAAGAATCATGAGGTTTTGAGGTGTTTTGCAAAATTGGCGTGAAGTTGGTCATGGAAAATGCCATTTTTAGCAAGTTTTTGCCCTAAATTTCAAATGAGCATAACTTGGTGAAAAATTCTTCAAATGGACCAAATTCAAACATAAAAGTTGGAGATTAAAGCCTCCCATTTTCAAAAAGTACAAGTAATTTTTCATACCCTTCATGGTTAAGGAGATAGGGCCCTCGAAAATTAGGGTAAAACTAGGGCAAAACTTGATTTTTCATTTGTACACAAAGGCAAAAAGGCTTGAAACTTATTTTTGGGTGTTGGTACATACCAAATAAGGTTACAATGTTATAATGAAATGCAAATGGCCCATTTTTCTCCAAGAATGACACCAAATTCATGCATGATGAGAATTTTATTCCTTAAGTGGAAAAATTGCATGATCATGAGAATTGGGTGATACTTTCATCCAATGGTCAGGATCTTTTTGGATTGAAATCAAGGGTCAGATTGTGAATGCACATGGGCAAGAAAGAAGGCAGTGCACGAGTGTTTCATGCTATCACCACAAATTTGCAAATTTTGCAAAATCTCTCACACACTCTCTTCCCACGTGCAAAGGATTGCATTCTTTCAGCATTGATTCATGACCTCATTTATAAGCAAATTAGGGTTTTAGAAGGGTCCAGATCTCTCTCATTTCACCACTCTCAAGTTTTGGCTCATTTTGCAAATTCCTTCGAATCATTCTCTACACTTGCTCTCTTCATAAACCAACCACATATTCTTCATCCTTGAGAGCTCAGGATCACAAATCCATCCATTGTGCAAGCTAATTCTCAAGATTCAACACCTTGCCATTTCAGAGCAGTTAGCCTCAAGATCCTAGATCCAGCAACTTTCAAGGCTCTAGTTGCATTTATTTTGCAACTAGAGTGCATTTGGAGTGGATTGTCAGCATTTTCTTGGCTTATCACAAGCTATTTCCAGATCTGCAAGTTTCAGGTGAGTTCAAAACTCTTAGATCTAGAAATGAAAATAGAAGTGTGCATTATGATCTACTGGTTATGCTGATCACTCTGCTTGTTTTAAATTCGAATTTGGTGCATTATTGAGCTTGGTATGATGATTTGAATTTTCATGATAGAAACTGTTTGCTTTCGATCCAGTCTATCCTTTGATCTATTGAAAATTTCATTGCCATTTTTGAATTCAGGGTGACCTAATGATCTGATCTGGAGCATTTTTTGTATTTTTATAGAGCTTTGTTCTTGTTATCCGGTCACCAGATTCTGGACTGTGTGAACTAGGGTTTTGAACAAAGAAGAAGGTCCCAGCACCCTTAGATCTTGTCATCTGGACGTTTGTGAAGCTGCCACATCATTTAATAAGATGATCCCTCTCACGTGCATTTCATTTTGTAATTTTCATTCTGATTATTCATTGTGTTACGCACCCCATGTTGATTAGTTTATACACTCTCTCCTGACCAATCATTTGGATGACTTGAATTAATGAGTGGACTGATCTGGTCCTTTCCTTTGATCCTTTGGTTTCTATTTTTTCCAGATTTTCATGAATTTCCACCCTTGTAATTGTGTGCTTGCGCAGACCCACTGGGCCAGAATCACTATCCACACCCCCATTTGTTTTGAGCCCATCTGATTTGAACTGATCTTCCCTTCTATTTGCACCTCCCAGCCTCATCCTTTTATTTCTTTTTCTTTTTTATTTCTTTTTAATATCAATTTGGTTTTTAATTTTTAAAAATAGTTATAAGTCTCAAAAAATTATGAAATAATTCATGGATGTCACTTTGAGTTTTCTTTAATTTTTAGTTTTTTTATTTGTCATTTATTTTATGCTGACACGTGGAAATTAATTATCCCATTTAATTAATTCATTTTAATTCCTTTTTAAGCATGTTGTCTTGTCCATTTTCCATAGTGATCCTCATTTTGAATTTTTGAGTGGTTCTTCTTGCTCTGGACTCTTGATAGGGTGTAATTCATGTGAGATTTTTGTTCTGATTTTTAGAAGATTGTCCATTTGGTTTTGACCTTTGACTTGTGAATGAAGTTTCTTAACCCTAATTGATGTTTGGCTCCTCATTTGACTTGCATAGCTTCTGAATTTCTTTCTATCCTTTTGGCATGTTGTTATATCATGATTGAAGATCTTTTGTCCAAGGTTGTGGAATTTTTGGGTACATTGTTGATTTGATTTGAATTTTGGTTCTTAACTTGTCCCATTTTGCTTCTTTTTTATCATAAGTCCTCTCCTTAGCTTAGAAGGGCACTTGTGCCAACTTCTTCACCTTGTTTAGGGTCTCTTTAGGGTATTGATACCTTTCTGATCTTGGTTTAGGGTTTGTGTTTTGGAAATCTTGTATTTGGTTTACCTTTGAAGTTCTTTATTTCTTTTGTGTATCCATCTCACTTTCTTTGTTTCTTTCTTCCCATAATGTGTTTGTTTAGCTTTGTGCTTCTCTTCTCTTCATCTCTCTTGCTTCTTAAGCACTTCTTTAACTTGATTAGGGTTCTGGTCTTATGCCTTGAGGTTGTGTTTTGTTTATTTTTCTTTGTATCTTACCAAGTTTGCTTTGCTTTGCCATGTGATTCATGTTGCCTCATATTGACTTGTGTGATTCTTTTCTCATTCTTATGACTTGCATTTGCATTGAACATTTGTGTGTATGACTTCACTTCTGTTTGTATGATGTTGGTATAGCATTGTGATCATTTTGTTTTGCTTGTATGCTTGTGTTGCTAACCTTTTCAGGGGCTATGGTAATTGAGAGGTGTGGATGTGATTCCCACATCTCCAAATCTCATCTCTTCTCTTCTTATTCTTACTTGTACTAACCTTTGATTGTTGGGCTTAGGCCTTAC
Organism: Lathyrus aphaca; assembly: GCA_963966055.1. Lineage (NCBI taxonomy): Eukaryota > Viridiplantae > Streptophyta > Magnoliopsida > Fabales > Fabaceae > Lathyrus > Lathyrus aphaca. Next base: position 194,450,951 of record OZ014519.1, on the reverse strand, counting down.
TTCCCTCTTCTTCTATTTTTCTTCTTCTCTTCTTCTTTCTTTTTTCTTTAGGATAGTAAACCTCACTAACCTAGGATTTCCATGCATGACAACACTTAGGATTCATTAGTTTCCCATTAGAATTTTGCCTTTGTGATCCTTTTGGTTTCTTTTCTCCTCTCATCTCAAAACCCTAAAGAAAACACTTAATAAAGTTTGAAGTGATACCTTGAGCAATAGCCTTATCCCATGAGATACTTGTACTCTTCCCATCTTGGGATAGTACAAGCTTATCTTGTGATGCACAAGTCTGATCAAGATATTATCTTCACAAAGAAAATCATAAAACACACTTCTTCATTGTAAATACCAAAAACACTTAATAAGTTAATGAGTTAGTGAGCCTAAGCCCTAATCTCTGGTTTCAAGTTTTGGGGATCTTCTCCTTACTTGAGTGTGCTTGTTCTATTATTCCATCTTGGAATGTAGTGACAAGTGCAAATTCCATGGAAAAGAGCTTGAGTTCACTTCCTTGTGACACACTCATAAAAGCTTCTAAAAAACACAAACAAACAATAAACATCTCTCCTTCGATAATTCTTTTCTCATCTTCTTCGCTCCATCCGCGAACTTGCTCCTACTTGTCATTTTGCAAGACGGTAACACACATGTCGTCCGAGCCTGCAACACCTGAGCTATGACATAGGCAATTCAAGCCTTAATACACAAGCAATCTTTTCCACCCCTAGTTAGGGGAACTACGACGTCTCTGATCCTCATTTTCCCGATGAGGTACGTAGGCAGCGGGGTAGGGCCCATTCGAGCACAATCTTTATTTTCCCTACATTTTTTCCTTTTCATTTCTTTTTCAGTTCCCTTTTTGTTTCTTTTATCCAGTTCAGTTTATTTTCTTCGCAGCAGCTTTCATTTCTTCACCCTTTGAAACATTCTCTTTGCAAGTGTGGATCCCGTCGGGTACGGCAGACGATCTGGGTGCTAATACCTTCCCAGGTCGTAACCGACTCCCGAACTCAGTCTCTTTGGTTCGCAGGACCCGTGTCCTTCCTTTTCTTTTCTTCTGGTTTGTGCAGCATTACCATTCCCGTTCCTTCGGGATAAAAATGCCTGGCTGGCGACTCTATTCTTTTCCGCACCACTTTCGCGTTTGTACCAGGATGGAAATCCGGGGAGCGACACATGTCTCAGGAGCTTATGCAAATGACATGACCACAAGACGCATGACCTAATGGAAGATGCGTATGAATGCAAAACAAAAAAAAACAGAAGAAGCCAGAAAAAACTAGAGGGCAAATGTTTGGGTGTTACAAATATCAACTCTATTCAACATAGTTTAAATATATTCAATTGAAATCCAAACATCATTAATCATGTGTTAAAAACAACTAAAAACAACAAAAATAATCCAAACAACTAAAAACGACATAGAGCAGGACACCACCTAAACTCTATAAACGACAAAAGACGCACTCCGAGCTACTTCCGAACACCGAACTATTCTTGAGAATTTGCAGGATGACATAGTAGACCATCACGAAAGGCAGGCATGGTGAGTAAATTCACATTCAATATAAATAATATAAAGATGGAATTATAAGACAAGCATGCAACAACACATCATTTACATCAACTCTCACCCATATATAACAAATTCGATTACATCATCATAAAACAAATGCATTCATGTTATGCCACCAAGAATGAATGAATTCTTCCTAATATGCATATGGTACCGAAACATCATCATGGATAGACATTGAGCCATCAACCCTCCACATGGGAGCATAACATAAACAATAACACCTCAATCCACACTATGACATTAAAGCCTCTATCATCATAAGTATGTCATGAATGCAACAATGCAACAACATCAACATAACCATCTTAATCAATATTTGCATCAACATTCATCATATTTCATCATTCATACATCTACTACCTTATCTACTCATGTCATCAATACTACATATCATCATAATACCACCTAATTATCTAAACATCATTTTCGTCATAATTCTTACACTTATAGCATGTTATAGGATGGTAAGAATTCACAGCAACATCATAGCAAAACAGGGCAACAAAACAAGTCATTTCGAGTCATTTTGGAAAAGAAATTATATTTTAAAAAGCTACAGGTCTTGCTAAGCGAGCAACTCTCTGTTTGCGAACTTCCCAAAGTCTCACTCGCTCGCTAAGCGAGAAGGCGAATTTTAGCAAAAAACCCTACGATTTTCCACACATCCCAACCACGCCCAAAACCCTCAAAACCACCAATTATCAACAGCAAACAACATAATTCACTCTTCCTACCTATTATCATCCTATAATCATCAATTATAACATCTAACAACATCAAATCATACACAATCTACCAACAATTCCCTTAACACTAAGGTTTCCCTCAAAAAACCCCTTTTCTCATAAGACTATTGATACATTATAGATATTAAAAGAGAACTACTCCCCATATACCTTATTCGATTGAGCTTTCTCGATCACTTCTTGAGCAATTCCACCTTGTTCTTCAGAGCAACTCTCACTCTTCACCAAAAACATGAATTATGAGAAATTAATTGTATTCCCTTTTCTCATAAACTTCTAAAAAGACCATCCTACCCCTAAAACCTCCAACTTCTTTTATTTTATTCTTAATGATAATATTTAAATAATATCCAATTATTCTAATATCACTATTTAATAAAATAATTTATTCTTCTTATCATTCCATAAATTACCACAAATTACCACATGTTCATAAATAATTAAATAAATTATTAAATTATGAAATTAGGGTGTTACACCATCATATTAGGATCAATTTATGGACATTATAGGTACTCATTAGACGGTCATAGGTCCTTTGTGTAGAACTATAGGTCATTTACATTGTGTTTTTGTTTGGTTTGTGTATGTAGTATATATGCATTCTAAACTTGAATTTTGTGACTTAGTTCCACTTCTCTTCCCTTCTAATCACCAATGCAACTTGTAATTGAACCACCCTTGCTCATTCACACCTCTCATGTGCATTTCATAATGATTATCCCACCGAACCATGATCACTTCACGCATTCAAATGTCATTCATCCCTAACTTGTATGATTACTTGAACTACTTTGACCTAACTTGCATCTTTTCTTCAACTAGTTTCAAGGTGAGTTGCATATGAATTTGGTATGAATAATTCATGCATACTAACTTCATCTTAATACATGTTCATCTTGCATAACCATTCATTCTTTCTACACTAACTTCACATGGGACTTCCTTGAGGTTTAGTACATAATTTGAGCTTAATTGGTGTATGATTGATCTCTTAGACTTAGAGAGAAACCTTAGAGATCTGCTACTGACTTTAGAAGTCACGTGACCTTTAGGTACCTTCATCCTTAGACTTAGGCTTTATTTTAACCCTAGTTTCACTTTATAGGATATGTGATGCTTAATTGTTTTTCTTATGGTTGATTTCATATGCAATTGTCACTAATCTTTTGTGTAGGGGCTATGGTAACTAATTGAGTATGTGGATACTTATCCATGCTCATACTTTGTCTCCCTTATCTTTTAAAGCATTCAAATTGTGTTTGTGAAAAGCATCTTTATGCTTCTTTAACATTTCACTTCTCTTTTCATCCATTTGAGTTCTTATCTCATCTTCAACCATTGAAGTGAGTTAGAACTTGTGCTTCTTCTCTCTTTTTTTAGGATTAGAGTTCTTAAAACCTCAATAACCCTAGGACACCCAAGTATGACAATTCATAGGATTGGTCTTAGTCCCCCTTAGAGTTTTCCTTTTCTCTCCATTTGAGTCTTTCTCTCCTCATCTCAAAATCAAATCAAAAATACCTAATAAAGGTTGAAGTGACTTTTTGTGTCATAGACTTATTACATGGGGCATTTGCATCTATTCCATCTTAGGGTAATGTAAACTTGTCTAGAATGATGTACAAGTCTCAATTTGAAGTTGTTTCTCAAACAAAAGCTAAAAAAAACACTTCTTCATCTAAAACCTAAAAATTACTTAACAAGCAAAAGGGGGCTAGTGTGATAGAGCCTATATCTTTGGAACTAAGTCTTGGGGATCTCCTCCTTATTTAGGTTTGCTTCTTCCTCATTCCATCTTGGAGTGATGTAAGAAGTACACACTTCATTGAATGAGACTTGAATACACTCTCCTATGCAAACTCAAATAAAAAGCTTCTAAAAAGCTCCAAACCAACAACAAGCGTCTTTCCTACGGGAATTCTCTTCTCGTCTCTATCACTCCAAACGAAAGAGCTTACTTCGACTTATCTTTTGCAATACGGTAAACACACTCGTTCCAGAAGAGCCTGCAACACCCGAGCATAGGCATAAGTAGTTCAATCATAAAAAACACAAACAAACAAATTTCATCCCTAGTTAGGGCAACTACGTCGACTAGGATTCTCACTCTCGATGAGATACGTAGGCAGTGGGGGTAGGTCCCATTCAAGCACAATCATTTCTTTTCCCTACATTGTTTTTCTTCTCTTTTCATTCCCTTTCTTTCTCTAGTTCCAATTTAGCAGCAGATGAAACAGATGCTTACACCCTTTGAACAGTATAAGAAAGCGTGGATCCCATCGAGTACAATGGATGTGAATGGGTGCTAATACCTTCCCTTCACGTAACCGACTCCCTTACCCGTTCTCTCTGGTTCACAAGACCTAGTTGTTTTCCTTTCCCTAATTTTTTTCAACATTACCTTTCCATTTCCTTGGGATAAAAATGCCTGGTTGGCGACTCTTCTTCTTTTTTCTGTGCCACTTTTGCATTTGTACTAGGGTGAAAATCCCGGGAGCGACAAAGTGCTGTAGAATTTTGGATTCTCTGAACTTTTTTGCACCTGGATTCATAATATTTTCTCTTTTGCTAGGCTTTTTGTTAATATTAATGGTGATCATGATGGATCCTTTGTCTCCCCTTTTATTTTGCATAGCGAAAGACGTTTTAAGTAGGGCTATCACAAAGCTAGTGGACCAAGATTTGATAAAATTGATCAAAGGTTCAAATGGTTCAGTTGTTCTATCTCATACTTTATACGTGAATGATATCATGCTATTTTGTAAAGCCTTCCCTTCTAACATTGAGGCACTAAAAAACCTGTTTCTGCGTTATGCTGCCTGCTCAAGACAATTGGTTAACCCTAAAAAATCCATCATTTATGTTGGCTCAATCTCTCATCAGATGTTCTCTTCTTTGGCTTAACAACTAGGTTTCATTGAAGGAACTCTTCCTTTCACATATCTCGGGGTGCCAATTTTTTGTTGGAAAACCAAAGGTAATTCACTCTCATCCTTTAGTGGACAAAATAACAACAAAACTTTCAAACTAGAAAGCATCTCTCTTAAACATGAATGGAAGGGGGCAACTTGTAAGAAGCATAATATAGAGTATGCTCATCCACAATATTATGATATACTCTTGGCATACTAGCCTCATCAAAGAGGTGGAAAGCTATTTGAGAAACTTTATCATGAGCAGAGATTTCAATAAGAGGAAACTGATAACCGTCGTATGGAACAAGGTTTGTACACCTTTTTTGGAGGGAGCCCTTGGAATTAAATCTATAGCAATAATCAATAAGGCCCCTAATCTCAAGCTTTGTTGGGAGATGTATAATTCCTTGAATCAATGGGCTTCTTTGTTGAGACTTAGATTACCGAGTCAAAACAAACCCATCAAATATCATGTATTTTCTTCTATTTGGGAAGCTATCAAGTGCAATTTTCATACGGTAATTGATAATTCTAGTTGGATTTTGGGTGACGGCAAAAGTAAAAATTTATGGAGGGATGTGTGGTGTGGAGAACCTTTAGTAGATCAACTTAAAATAAATCCTATTATTCAAACTAAACTCAAGGCAACTGTGGCAGACTTCATTCATAATTATACGTGGAACATTCCAAATGGCATTCTCACTCAATACCCCTAGCTTTGAGAAATTCTTCAGCGAGTTCACATACCTCGCTCTCCCATGACTGATGAGTTTAAATGAACACATTCTAATGATGGGAATTAACTCTAAAAAAATTTCTATTGCTTTGTCTGACCTACAGGACATAATTTGAATCGGGTAAAGCGAATCTGGTGTAAGAGCATACCACCTTCAAAGTCTCTATTTGTTTGGAAGCTCATCAACGCTAAGGTACCAACTGATGATATTATTGCCAATAGAGGTATCCACTTACTTCCATCTGTTTGTACTCTCTGTGGTAATCATGGTGAATCTATTGAGCATCTCTTCATGGGTTGCATCTTTGCTAAAAGCTTATGCGGTTGGTTAGCTAGAATAACTCAACATGCTTTTCAGTTTAACTTAGTAAATATTTGGGATGTTTGTAGTAAATCTTAGTCTGCACAAGTTGAAGAAAATATCCTCTCCACCGTCATCAACATCCTCAATACTATTTGGTATTGTAGAAACCAAAAGCAATTTCAAGATAAAACCATACATTGAAAAATTGCTTTGAGCATGGTGATAGAAAATGTTAATCTTACGGGAAACAACACAAAGGCGAAAACCTCTTCATCTATAAGAGATTTCACAAAACTCAAAGCTTTTAAAATCTCTTCCCCTTAGTTCTCCTAAGACCACTGAAGTTATTTGGTGCCCCCAATTTGGTTAAATGTAACACGGACGATGCCGCTCTTGGTACACTGAGTATTTCTGTCTGTGGAGACATTTTTAGAGACCATTCCGCAAACCTTCTCGGATGTTTTGCAGAAATCCTTGGTAACTATTGCGCTTTAAATACTGATTTTATTGGATTCATGAGAGCAATCGATATTGTTGTGGAAAAGAAGTGGAATTCCCTTTGGATAGAAACCGATTCCAAACTTGTCACCCAAGCTTTTTCAAATCCTAACATTGTTCATTGGAAGTTGAAAAATAGATGGCTGAATTGTATTTTTAGAACCAATAGCATGTAGTTCATCATTACTCACATATTTAGGAAAGGGAACCAATGTGTAGACAACCAAAAATAAATCGATATTGGTCTTGGTCCCCCTTTTTTTGTATCTCTCTTTTCCTTTATTAATGCAGTTTGGTTAATATAAAAAAGATATATTAATTCTTTAATAAATCTATTTTTTTTAAATATTAACAGCCAAAAATAATATTAAAGATAAATAATTATAACCAAAAATACTAGTTCGATATTATGATTATGTTTAGCCATACTATATTCTCTTTATAGACTCGATAATGGTGTATTAAGATGATTTCCACCAAATATCTGTCACAAAACATGTGCACATCAATTTCAAATGAAACTGTTATGATTGTAGTTTATTATTGGAAATATAATGTACATGGTTTAATATTAAAGAGATATTTATCTAGTTTCATTCATGTTTTTATAAATAACAGTTCCCACAATAGAATAGTCATAAAAAATGCAAGCGCAACAGAATGCTCTGTTTGGGCAAGAAAAAATGCAAACACATCAAACATGGATTAAGAAGACCTGAAAGAAAGAAGAACCAAAATGTTCAAGGAGGGAGATCAAGTTTTTACCCTTCACTTCTCCTTGCTTAAAGACAATAGTGATGTTGTGCTAGGTGTGGAGCAAAGGAAAACACTCTAGAAGGGGGATAACATATAAAGATATATTGATGGAGAATGTTGAGAGAGAATAAAAAAAGATAGTGGGGTTGAGGAAGAGGAGGAAAAGGATGGTGAGGATGAAGGGATGAAAGTTGATGAGGTTAGGACAACAAATTATGAATATCCAACATTTATTTTCCCTAAGTTGGAAGAGAAGAGGATACATTGGCCATGGAAGAGGGGTGTGTTGTACCTCAAAATAGGAGAACACGGCCTCGCGAAGCAGGATGGACTTAACAGTCGCCACCGAAATTTATTTATTTCTAAATGGAAAGGGAAAATATTGATTAAAAAAAACGACAATGATATTGGTCTTCGCAACCAAATCAGGGTCCGAGAATCGGTTACGCAAGTGGGAGGTGTTAGCACCCGTCACATATGTTATACTCAACGGGAACCGTTTGGTTAGTTATGCACATTAGTGTTAGTTTAAAATTTTAGGCTTCTCAAGTTTTTAAAGAAAAAGGAATAGGACAAAAGGGTTTATTTTTTATTAGGGTGCCAGACGAGACTTTGAAACTCGCTTTTACGTGTCTCCGTGTGCAATAAAGAACTCAAGGCTTACGTAGTTTTGGGTAGAAAATGTTTGTTTGTTGGACAATTTTAGCGAAAGCTATCTTGTATTAATCGATGAAAAACATTGTCTTACCCAAAACAAGTGAGGAACGAGCATTTGCATCACATTGAATGGATTTACAAATCAACATTCATGGGACAACATCACTTATCTCAACTCAGTGTTGAGGATGAAGCATTACTTTACATCTTAAGACAAAATTTCTTTTGTCTTATGAAAAGGTTTTCAAGATCGCATGGCGGCGAGAAAAAAATTTTGATTGGTTGAATTGTTTTTAGTTTGGAAGACGAGTAATTATGACTTGCAAGCTTTTACGATTTGGGTCTAATACTCTGGACTATATCTAAACCTTTCACCCAAGTAATCTTTTTCTTCCAATTTTGTTATAAAAAGGGTTTGAATAATTACAAGTGTTTTGAAGGGAAGATGAATGCTTATGGATTTCAAGCTCTTACAACTTGAGCCTAGTAATTGGGACTACGACTGGACCTTTCACCCAAGTAATTTTATTCTTCTGATTTAGCTGTGAAAATGGGTCGAAGTGATGTGAGGGTTTGAAAAATGATTTGAATGTGAAGTGGATAGTGAAAATTAATTTATGGTTGAAATGTTTGAGAAGTTAGGTGTAGTGTAAATGTATTGAAAGTTTGAAAAATATGATTTGAATGGTGAATGTTTGAGAAAAATGGCTCAACATCATATTGAACATTTATTTTTGTCTTTTTTGAAAAAGGTTGATTTTATTCTTTTTTTTTGTTGTTATTTTCAATTATTTATCACCTAGCTAATGAAAATAAAAGTGACAAAAACAAATAACCATTACAAACAAAGGATGGAGGATACATTTGTCAATCAGAGGATATGATAAAGCAATTAAAGTACAAACCATTAAACAAGTAAATACAAGCACATAAAATAAACTCATTGTAAAAAGGCTCAAGAGTAAGCCATGAGACTTAAAGCCGAATTTATTGTAAGAAGACCCAAGAGTAAGCCACGATATCGGAAACCCATCGAAATTGAAAGCAAACTAAATTTAGCTCTAAACTAACTTAGGTTATATTCATATAGAAATCACTCTATAAGAATCTGAACAACCGAATCTATGTGTCTAAGCAATTTCGAAAGCTAAATTGGATTTTAACGCTAATGTCGTAACACAATGAAAAGAAAAAAAAAACAACACCACACATGTTATTACTCTTTTTAATATTTTCAACAGTGTTATAAAATATTTACATGATAATCATCTTAATCAAAATGAAAAAAAAGACTCGTCACACCCATCAAAAGAAGACATGTGGGTTTCAATAACAAGAACCAAATGGACTGAATTCAAATGACACAAATATAGCACAAAATAAATATAATTGACTTAATACTAACAATAATAATAATAATAATAATAATAATGAAACAAAATTTTATTAATTAAAAAATAATAATGATAATAGAATATTGATTGTTTGGAGGAGGATGTGAAGGATTTAGTGGAGAAGAGACTAGAAGCTTGTAAAACTATGTGGAGTAATATCAAAATAAAAGAAAATATGATTATTCAGAAGGCGAGGAAGTTGTGGTTTTTGGAGGGGAACGGAAATTCGAAGTTTTAACATAAGATCATTAATGGGATAAACAAAAGATCCTTCATTGATGGAGTAAAAGGAGCAGTGAGGTCGTTTTTTATGAACAAATATGTTGAACCTATTAAGGACAGAATTCCGCTGGAAGGATGTGTTTTCAAAACTTTGTCTAACTCTGAGGCTAGTTTGCTAGAAGTTCCTTTCACGGATGCAGAAATTAGAGAGACGGTTTAGAGTTGTGATAGTTCGAAAAGCCATGGGCTAGATGGCTTTAATTTTTCATTTATAAATTTTTTTTGGGGTTTTTTAAAGGATAATGTCAGTAGGTTCTTGAAGGTTTTTCACCAGACAACATACCTCCCTAAATATGTCTGTTTATCTTTTATTATTCCTAAGGTGGAAAACCCTATTAATTTTGGAGAGTATCGCCTGATTTTCTTGGTAAGGAGTTTGTATAAGATTCTCTCAAAACTTCTTGCTTTAAGACTCAAGATGGTTATCGGAGGTCTTCTTTCGAAATACCAATCTTCTTTTGTCCCCGGAAGGCAAATGTTGGAAGGAGTTTTCATCGCTAATGAAATTGTAGATATGGCAACGAGAGATAATAGAGAATGCGTTTTGTTCAAGGTTGATATGGAGAAAGCTTATGATTGTGTTAATTGAAATTTCCTTCGTCGTATGCTTGTTTCGATGGGTTTTGGGAGCCGGCGGAGAAGTTGGATGGAGGCGTGCATTTCTAATTGCCATATCTCTGTTTTAATGAATGGTATCCCGATGGAGGACTTTAAGGTGGAACGGGGTCTCAAGCAAGGAGACTCGTTTTCGCCCTTCCTTTTTGTTCTTGTTATGGAAGGCCTTATGAAAATTATGAAGAAAGCTTCAGCTAATGATGTTTTCAATGGTTTCTGCATTAACTCTTTTTTGAAGGTTGATATCATTCAATTCGCGGATGATACTCCCATCATAGGCGAAGGATCATGGAGTAATCTTTTGAGTATTAAAGTAGTGCTTCGGGTGTTTGTGTTAGTATCCGGTTTGAAGGTGAACTTCCTCAAGAATAGATTGATTAGGATTTATCTCAGGTTACACTTTCTAGTGGCAGCGCATAATTTCCTTGCGTGCAAGCTTGAAAGTTTTACTTTTAAGTTTTTGGGAGTTTTGATAGGGTGTAATCCTATAAGAGTGAGCTCTTGGGACTTCCTTATTGATAAGTTTCAGAATAAACTAGGAAAGTGGATGGCCATAGTTCTTTCAATGGCAGGTAGGATAACCTTGACGAACTTAGTTGTTACTAGTTTGCCTTTCTTTTGGCTATCATTCTATAGAGTTCCAATTACAGTTTTGAAAAATATTGATTTTATTTGCAATCGCTTTGTGTGGGGAGGAATTGAGGATAAATCAAAGATTCATTGGGTCAGATGGGATATTGTTTGTAAACCTAGAGAAGAGGGAGGTTTGGGAGTGTTGAATATAGGGGATTTGAATATTGCTTTACTTGCTAAATGGAAATGGAGGATTTTGGAAGATGATAATTCTCTGTGGAAGAAGGTGTTACATGGTATATATGGAGCAGTGGAGGTTAAGATTATGAGAGGGATTGTAAAGTCTTCGAAATCAGCGTCATTTTGGTGGAAGGATGTATTAAAAACAGGGGCTGGTTTTTCTAACGTCGATTTTTATTTTTGCAGATTCTGTTTCTCATGTTGTTGGAGAAGGTAGAGCCACGCCCTTTTGGTCGGCTAAGTGGATTAATAAAATCCCTTTGCATGATCTCTTTCCGGAACTATTCTTGGCCAACTCTAAAAAGTCAGATTTTGTTTGCTTGACGAGTAACTTTGTAAATGGGATTTGGACTTGGGGAGAACTAGGCTTGAACTCTGAGGTTAATTCTACTGCTTTCTGTGATTTGTATGCTCTGTTGGAATCTAATAAGCCGAAGAAGGATGTCTAGGATCGATTATTATGGAGCCTTAGCTTTGGTTTTTAGGCTTCTATGGCATTCAAAAATTTCGGTTAACGTCAAAATTTTCGGTTGGCGCTTGTTTTGGTCGAGACTTCCTAAGAAGGACTTATTGATTAAGCGAGGCATTGTTATTCAAGATGTTGTTTGTGTGTTGTGCCCGAATGTTTGGGAGGAATTTATTCACATATGTTTTTTCTTTGCCCGACTACTACTACAGTTTGGAGATTGATAGGTGCATGGTGTGGCATTAATCTGAATTTTGAGGGGTGTATCTATTCTTTTTTTTTAAACTCTGGTGTGATAGCAGACAAGGTAATAAAGAGAGAGGGAGACTTTTTTGGATTTGGATGGCTGTTATTTGGATTTTGTGGAGGGTTAAAAATGCTAAATTTTTTAAAGAGGAAGATGTGGTTGTAAATAACATTTGTTGGGATGTAAAGTTTTTGGTTTGGAGATAGGTTTGCTAATGTGAAATTCACTTGCCTAACTTTAACTTCTTAGCATTTATCTTGAACCCTTTGTGTGCTTAGGTTATTAGAGTTGGAGGTGAATTTTTCTATTGTTGCCTTTTTGTAATTGAGAGAATATCCCTTGTATTCATTTAATATAATTGCTTTCCAAAAAAAAATTATTAAAAAGTTTCGAAAAAAGTTTTGAAACTACACAACGTATTACTACAACTTCAGTCACGTTTCAGCATAAAGACTCCACCATGCGCATTAAAACATGCACTGTTCAACGTCTCTTACACAACACAAATCAATGAACAAAAACGACATAAACAACAAACATTTTCAACGTTCCATCAATAAAAATATCAAAGCATTCGAATCCAACACAAACATAGCGTAATTTGATTGTAATCGATAAATGAACTAAACACATCAATATAAACAAATAGACTACAAAATTAGCATAAAGAATACCAATATCCTAGCTTAGAAAATACCGAGATCGAAATAAAAATTAGCAAAGATCGATAACGATACACCCGAAGATCAAAACTGTAGCATACACATCAAACCATAAAGAAGACAGCTGAAAATGATGCAAGCAGTGTATAAAAACAGAATTGGAACACGCCAAAAGGTAATCGAAACTAAACAACACTTGAACCTTAATGAATGATATTGATCAAACTCGATTATGTTGTGTACTGATTGAAAATGTTTGAACATTCCTGCACACTGCGATGCTGTTGAATATGGATAAATAAAAATTCACCATTTTTTTATGCCTACCAAAAGTGAGAGAGACTAGGCATTAAGGTGGTATGAAGTGGATTAATGTTGAGGGTTTCTTATTACCCTCCTTGAGTTTCTTACACACCGTGCGGATTTCCGATTTTATCTCCGGTTTTCGGATATGCACATCTGGACGCACTATTTTTACAAAAACGTTGATTTTTTTAAATGTGCAAATCAGGAAAAATTCTGGATATACACGTCAGGAAGAAATTCTTAAAACTTCGCACCAGAGTCTTTTCCCCCTCATTCTTATGTTTGGTAAATAATGGCGGTTCAAAATGCCATAAATTTCACATGAAAATAAAGGATAGAAGGTTCTATTTAAGATTTTCTTCCGGATATGCATATCATATCAATAGCAAAGCAGAAATTCGTACAGTGTGTCAAAGAGTGTAAGCTTCCGCCCTTTTTATTTGTTAGTATTAATTTCCTTTATCCTTTAATACTTCCAGGTTGTACTACATTGCATTATATTAGTCCACTTCAACGGTATGTTTAAGTATTGTAGTGATTACCTTCGTGTAGAATACCTCATTTGTAATTTTTCTATATATCCTGATGACATGTCAGTTCTACCTCCAAATGAGCTTATGTATCAGGCAATAAAAGAGCAGGAATGGATATCATTTACATACGAGGTTGAATTTATGAAAAGTCATATAAGCTTGGTTTCTTATTTTGCTTAATACCTCCAACTTTGAAACTAAAACAAACTATTAAATAACTAGTAGTGTGAGCTTCAATTCTAATAAAATATATTTTAGCTTAATATTGAAATTGAGTCGGGAGCTTTTGACATCTTTTGGGGATTACCTTTTTGTGGCTGCATCAGAACTTTACTTTTGAATTTTTTTATAAACTTATCAGAAAGCCTTATGGAATTTTCATGACACGTTTCTACCAAGAGTGTTGTTATAGCTACATAGAAGTGTTGTTGGAATTACTTACTGAAAATATAGGAACCTTGTGGAATAGGAAAATGGTACTTAAAGGTTACATGGTAATAGCAACAACAAATGGAACATAACTGTGAGAACGACACACATTCCCCAAAAGAGGAAGCAATATTGATGATCTCACTTTCAACATCAGCCAACAACTTATTCAAGTTAGCTTTGTGCTTTTTGGGTTCTTCATTCTTTATGTGATAAATGTCAAGGCACTCTCCCAACATATACTTTTCCAAAATGCATCAACCTAGGATAAAACTATCAACCGAATAGTAAAGTGACCGAAGTATATATCAGTTTGTAGGTAGAGTATATCTAATGAAGAGCATCAAACCTGCCATCATTTCAATGATAAGCCTCCTATTTTCAATCTAAAAAGAAGAGTATAACAGATAAGTATCCAACTACTCACCACCGTAAAATCTTCCAAATTCCTTTTCAAATCGTGCAATGTTTCTTTTAAAGCAAATGATATAATGATAGGAGTACAAAAGATACTCAATCTGATTATAAAAAATGAACGAGACAAAGTTCGCCAAAATAATAGAAATTATCTACCAATTGAATCTTAGGACAAATAGAACAAATGGTCTTTGTCAAATTCGTAAAGATTGTAATTGGAGTAAGTAATATCTCCTAAAGATCACTTCCAAACCGTAAATTTAACCTTCCAAACTATATCAACAATGTTCCATCTTAAGTTCATGAAAATAATCTCATTCCTAATGATCCATACAATCCAACGAACCGCTAACCAAAGACTACCTTCTCGACCTTTTTGATATTCTTTGATTTGCAAAAGAGAACTCATTCCAAAAAACTCCCCTTGACATCTTTATCATATAGCCAAGAAGACCTATCCAATCAGCAATATCCATCCAAACTAATTTAGCCACCACACAATTGTATAAAACATAAAATCATTATGATGAACAATACCAGAGACACCATATGCACACATAGGCTATAATACTATGATACCTACAAGAATTTATGAATACTATAAATCTAACAATTTATCGCAACAAAGCTGAATGTGATATTTTCTAAGTAAACACAACAAATTGGAAGAAATAAAAGATCAATAAGATTAGATGACAAATGGAAGCAAATTACAACTAGTAGATATTTAGAGCCTGTTTGATTCCTTTTTTTTTAAAACAGTTTTTTGTTTTGTTTTTAAAAACTTAAAAATTAAAAACTTATTTGGCATATTATTTTTAAAATATAATTTTTAAAAACTGTTTTGTGTTTTTTACTTTTTAAAAACTAAAAAACTGACGCAGCTAAAATGTGTTTTTATTTTTAGTTTTTAATTTTAGTTTTGAAATTACAATTCAAATATTCAAATTCAAATATTCCAAAACACACTGAAAATATTCAATTTTATCTCATTATTTTTTCTCTTAGACAAAACCCACAATCTTCTCTCTCACACACACGAAGAAAATGCAATGAAGAGAAAGTTGTGCCATCTCCAATTTTTCACTAGACGAATTCATGGTCTATGATCATCAATTTCTTCTCTACAGTTTGCGATTCAAATTTTTAGGTTTGTATTTTCACTTATCAAAATGGATATATTTAATTTAATTTGGTACCAATAGATTTTATAGTATATAATATTCAAGTTTAGATCTAGTAGAAATTATATAAATATTTTTGTTTAAAATTTTGTTGGATTAATTTGATATTCAAGTTTAGATCCAGTAAAAATTATATTCAATCTATTCATTTGTGAAAGTGGATTTAGAATTTTAGTTCTATTAGAATTAATGATAATAAAACATTGTTGTGTTAAGGAATTTTGAGGAAATTATATCTTAGGAATGTTGTTTTAGAGTAGAATAAAATTTTGATTGATTGTTTTTGTACAGGTTTGAGATTTTGAAAATGCATGAAGAACAATAACTATCGTCCCCATTTTTTTGCGCCAGGCTCCTCCTCGACCATGCCTGCCTCTTGCTCGGTTGCGCCTACTTCTGCTGGTGCGCCTGCCATTGCTGCACAGGTAAGAAATGTCCTGCTTCTGTAAGAATTATGGAAAGGAGGTGGTGAATTATTGTGCAGTTAGTGAAGTTAAATTAAAAGGTTAGTTATAATATGTTTAAGAGTGGAAATGTTAGAAGTTAAAATGGAAGTCTGTAGAAGTATTAGTTGTGATTTTGGATTTCAGTTAGGAGAAACTTCTTTGTGAAATGTTTGCTAGAGGTCTACTATAAGAGTAATTCTTGGTAAGATAATTTATCATTATATAATTTGTTATTTTCATGACAACTATGTAATCATTATGATTTATTTACTTTGTTGATAGTTACATATACAAAAGAAGGTTGGATACTCAATGTTCTCACTATCACTTTAATTTTAATCAAAGTCATTTGTTGGTATGTTCATTTTGACATTATAATTTTTTGTGGAACAAACCCTTCCATCAAATTTGTCTGCAAATATGTCTCTTGCCTTAAAGCAGAAAAACATTTGATATATCTTGCCTTTATGACAGAGTCACTAAATAAAAGCTCTTAGCAATAAGCTCAACTTGTGATATTATGCCAATGCTAATTTAAGATTGATGCAATATATGATATCAATTAAAGAAATGTTCTCCTTAGCACCTGATAACCTCGTGCCTATTGCCTTTCAATGAATAACTCTTGCATTTGTCGTTATTATTGTTGTGTTGGTTTATTGTTTATGCATTTTTTCCGCATTAAAAACTTGTAGTGAAGACTTTGCTTCTTGTGAATTAACAACCCTTCTATGTTGGTTAGAGATAAAATGGTTCCTGACTTTCTCTATTGACATAGTCTAACAGTTTTGCCAAAAGATTTGTAAGGTCTGACTTGTTCTTGTCAAGATTCAACAGTTTATGCTCTTATATTTATTAGTTAGTCAATAAGTAGTTTACTATAGTACTCAGTTTTCTATAGGGATGGCAATATTAGCAGGATCGTAAGTCTCTTAGTAAGATCACATGATCCTATGATCTCTGAAGCTCCTCCATGATTGAACTGTTGTGACTTATTGTGGCTCTTGGTTAACTTGTTTTGATTGGTTTATTCTGTTTGTATGCCATGCTAATTTTTTGTTTATTCTGTTATGCAATAAAACATGCTTATGTTTTTTATTCCTGTGAATGACTATGTGTGACTCTATCCTTGATTTTCTAAGTTGCTTATTTTTATGATAGATGACAACTAATGTTGACATTAGTGACTCAAAGTTTTGGCCTGATTTTGCAAATAAAGCTTTCATTGACATTATGGTTAATGAAGTTACAAAATGAAATATACCAAATGGTGTGTTTCATAATAGAATATGGACCTCAATGACTACTACTAAGTTGAGTAGCATAACTAATCGGTCATTTAAAGCCTCACAACTAAAGGAAAAAATGCATAGGTTGCGTGCCACGTATCGTGAGTTCTATTCACTCTTGCAAAATACCGGATTAGGGTGGAATGTAGAAACAAACACGGTTACTGCAAGTGAAGAGGTCTGGAGAAATTATCTTAAGGTATATTGCTTATATTTTTCATTTTGGAAAATAATTTATATTTTGGGATATTTGAATGTTTCAAGAGATGTTGTCAAATTTGTTTTACAATGTTTCTTTTATATATTTGGGTCAAGCTAAACAACCCAGAAGTCCAGAAGAGTTTTAAAGTTAATGCCTCCTTATAAACCTTCTAGGCAACGACTCATATTATTGCGTGTTGTGCTATTCACAATTACATACGCAAGTGGAATTTACCTGACGAGTTGTTTGGGATATGGGAAGAAATGAATCCTATTGAACTTGAGGGGAAGCAAGAAGGTTCTATCATAGAAGAAACAAGTTTCAATGTCGACAACTTAACAAGGTTATCTAATGAAGCTGCAACTGAAATGGCAATGGAGAGAAATCATATTAGAGATGAGATGTGGGTACACCGTAACAATAAAGTGAACTAATTATGTTTCTATTAGATTTTCATACAAGAAACTTAGAATTTTAGTGATTATTTCTAAATACTTATGTTAGTTTGGTTTGATATGCATGCTTCAACAAATACATACAAAATATTTTTGGCTTAATATGCTTCTTAAATATTTGGTTTGATATGTATACACTATAAAACTTTTATAAAAAAATTATTTTGTATGAACAAATTATTAACTTGACTCTAAAAAAGAATTAAATTATATAATTAATCATAAGAAATTTATATCTCGATTTTATTTAGTAATAAAGTTGTACATTTGTATATTTAATATGAATCATTAAAAATTTAATTATTATTTTATAAAAATCTTTTTCATTTTATATTAGTTAAAAAAATTAAAAAATTGGATTATCAAATAGATTTTTTATTTTCTCATTTCTAACATTGTTTTTAGAAATAGTTTACCAAACGGATATTTTTATTTTCTCTTTCTTAAAACAATTTTAAAAAATTATGTTATCAAACAAGTTTTTTAATAGTTCTCTTCTTAAAAACACTTTTTAAAAACAATTTTATAAATCATTATCGCTCCCCCGAAAAGACACCTGGTCAGATAGGGTACAGACGCGAACGGTCGGCGAAAGGAGAAGATGAAATGAAGATGAATAGAGACGCCAACTAGGCATTTTTATCCCGAAGGAAAGGTAATGTTGCATAAACCTAGGAAAAGATGGATAAGACGGTTGCGAACCAGAGAAACTGAGAAAGGGGGTTGGTTACAACATGGGAAGGTATTAGCACCCAGACTGTCTGTCGTACTCGACGGGATCCACGCTTAAAAGATTGTGTTTAAAGGGGTAGGTGTATGTGATGTCTGTGTGCAAAAGCTGGAAATGAGATATACAAGTGTCAGTGCAAAAGAGAGTGAAATGCTCAGGACTAAGGCTTGAAAGAGGGGAAGACACAGAGACTTTTGTTCGATAACCGTTAAGTTATGCCTACGTATCCTCTCGTGCAATGAGGAAGTCAGAACACCGTAGTTCGACTCAAAGAGACTGAAAGTTAAATTGACTGATGAACTGCTTGCTTGTCTATGCTCAAGTGTATGACTCGTCTGCCTCGAGTGCTAACTGTCTTGCATTAGACGGAAGAAGCAAGTTCTCGTTTGTGAATGAGTGTGATGAGAAAAGAATCCCGAAGGAGACGATTATTGTTTGTTTTTGATGTTTTCAGTTTTGTTATAGTTTTTGGTGTTTTGCGTAAGTTAATGAGCTTAAGCCTAAATCAAGGGGCTTGTAAACTCATTATATCCTCCCTGATTAGGGATAATGAGAATACTTTAAGTATGAGATAAGCATCTCAACTTAATTGCCATGATGATGTAGGATTAAGATCATTAACCCACTTGTGATTAATTAGATGTTTTTGGGTTTTTGTTTGGTATTAAGTAATGATTTTAATCTCTAATCACAGATTAGCGAACTCATTACACCATCCTAATAGAAGGATAATAGATGAGACCACTTAAGCTGAGGAAGATACCTCAACTTAATCCATGGTTAGGGATTAAATTCATGACAAATCAAGCATTTTATTACATGGATTTTTATTAAAGATGAAATTAAGAAATGGATTTTATGATTTGTAAGACAACTTGAGGAGGACTTGTCCATTAAACACTAGGGTTAGTCCTTCTTAACCATAAAGGAAGAATTAGAACCCTAATGTAAGGCCCAAGTTACAAGTTAATATCTTAGTGATTGTTAAATGGATTAATTAAGAGGTTTAAACAAATTAAGGGTTTAACACTTAGGATTAAACTTATACACTCCATCCTAAGAGAAGGATGCAGGCATAACCCTAATTCCAAAGTCCTAAAACCTTAAAGATTTAGTCTCTGATTATGAAGATGAGAAGAGAGACTCAAGGAGACTCAAAGGTAAAAGCTAAGGGGGACTAATCACAACCCTAATTATTATCATGCTTGGATATTCCTATGGTTTGTGAGGCTTAAGAAAGATCTTCAAGAAAGCCACCAATGGAAGAAGCAGATGGAAGGAGGAAGAAGCAGAAGAAATAAATTACTTACTTCATTGAAGAAGATAAGTAACTTAAAGAAAGAAAGTGAGAGAGAATGAACACAAGTGAACAAGTTCACTTCAAAGAAACCAGCAAGATGCATATGAAAGAGATAAAGAGAAATTATAAGTGAAGACAAATTCACTTCTCAAAGTAACTTACCACCTGAAAATGTTAGCATGAATGCATAAAGTTCAAGGCATAAAGTTCAAGGCATAAAGAAATGAAATAAAATGAGATGAAATGAGATGAAATGACCAAAGTTAGAAGTGTTTATGCAATGTTAATGTCATGTGATATGATGCAAAGGCATACAAAGTGCATATGAATGATCATACAAAGATGAGATGTCATGTGAGCATGCTTTGAAGTTTGAAAGTTCATGAAAGTTAATGAAAGGAAATGAATGCAAATCATGGAAAATGAATGAAGAAATGATCAAGCATGATTCTAACATGTCCTAAGATGTCTAAGATGACATATGAATGCATGAAATGTCATGGCAAGTTCATGTATGGATGCATATGCAAGATGAATGCAAGTAAGGATGCAAAATTAGGGTTACATGAAAGGATGAGATGCAAATGGCAAAGACATAAGCATACAACATGATAAAAATTTGAAAATTCACTCAAAGTAACCCTAAACCTATATTAGGTTACCATCCAAAGGGGGAGGTCAGAAGCTAAACCTAGAAGGAGTTATGAATTTCCTAAGTTCCTAGGGTTTTTTGGGTGATCCTCAATGTAAAATGACAAACAAATTGAAAAGGCAGGATAAATTCATGCCAAAAATATCCTAGATACTACATGATATGTGTGAAACAAATCAAAAAGAACCAACTTCAAACCCTTCATGGTTAGGCAGAAAAGATTTTTCAAAGGTTAGGGTTTAAAAATGTGATTTTATGAACCCTAAATTCAAAGAAAATTGTCAAATGATGATCAAAACATAAAATAAATTTCTATGAGGGGTTTGAAAATGTTTCTAAATGTGTTAATATGCAATATGAATTTTTTTGGTGATTTTTAGAACCTAAATGTTATTTTAATTAATTAATTTCCATTAATTAATTAAATAAACATTTAAATATTTTAAAAATACAATTTTTATGCAAAAAATAAAATAAAAATCATTTTCTGATTAAGAAAAATATTTGAAACAAAAATGCAAAGGGAAATATTTTTGGGATTTTTCTAAGTATTTTAAATTAAATGTGCAAGAAAAATGAATAAAAATGAAATAAAAATCAATTTAAATGGAAAGTATGCAGGATTCAAGGCTGAGATTCAAAGTTATTTGGAGGGATTTGACTGACGCGTAAATGGGTGGTCCCAATTGCTTCTGACTAATTAATTTAAATCAAACTAATTAAATAAAGATTAGGGTTTAATGACTGATCCTGGTCCTCCATACACGCGCGGGTAAACGCATCCAAGGGTCCAAATTCAAAGTTGCCTTAATTACACATATTAGGGTTAATGATTCTCAGGTGGCCGGAGAAGACTTCCAGTCGTCTTCTTCGGCGAGTCACTCACCTGAACTCCCTCAAAACATCACCCCAAGCCCCCAAAATCTCCAGAATCACTCATTAAACACTTCTAAACAAGAATCCAACAACAAAAACAAAGAATCATGTATCAAAATGGAGAATCGAAGATGAACATTCTTAGGTCAAAAATTTCAGAAACACCATACATGTATAATACTCAACCATTTTCAAAACTAAACACATCAGCATGATCAGCGAAGTTCATAGATTCATTTAGAAACTAAAAACGCATTTCTGGAAAAAAGTTTGAAGATGGCTACCTGAGCTGGAGCTTTCACTTTTGGAGTTTTCTGACCTCTCTCTTTGTGTAATCAACCTCCAATGGCTTCCCTTGAGTGAATGGAAGGCTTAGAATAAGCTTGCAATGGCGGGTTTGAAAGATTGCACCTCAGCTGCACAAGAATCGTATTTCTGCTTCTTGGGGTTTTAGAGTTTGGCAATGGTTGGGAAATGATCTGGGGGACTGATGGAGATGATTGGTGAAGTTTGTTTGAAGTTTTGATGGTTGGTTTCTGAGTTTCGAAGAAATGAAGTTTCTTGAGGATTCTTGTGTTCTTGAGTTGTGTTCAGTTTTAGGCCAATGTGTTATGTGTTATGGCTTGCATAATGTCCACATATCATGTCTTGATAGGTCAGAAGAGTTGTTGTGGGCTATGCTGATTGGTATGGTGTGAAATGCAAAAAGTCAAGGTTGGTTGTACTTGAGGTATGGGCACATGGCAGGTCTGGATTTGGGCATGGCTTGGCTCAGCAGAGATCAAAGGAAGCTTGTGGATCAGATTTGGCATGCTGGCACAAGTGTATGGAAAGATCTATATCATTTTGCAAATTTGAGAAGTTTTGGCCCTTTTGAAATTTCTTGAAGTTCAAGGCATGAAAATGCATAATTCTTGGGCCAATTCTGATCAAAATGAGTTGTACTATGATGGTATGATGTTTAGAGATGCATTAGAGGTCACTTAGAAGCTTGGCAAGTGAATTTGCAAAAAATCCCTCTTTGGCATGAATGTGAAAATTATGTGATTTTTACCAACTTTGAAGGATCATAACTTGAGTTCCATAATGAATTAGAACATGTTCTTGTACTTTTTGAAAAGGGAAAGACCTAATCTACAACTTTCATGACCAATAATTTTTCATTTGAAGCATTTTTGATCAAGAAAGAGGAGGTTGAAAAACTTTCCCAAAATGGAAAGTTTCCATTACAAGTCATTTCCATTTTTGGCAACTTTTGGTTTAGCTCAATTTTCTTCAATTTTGTGAACTTCCAAGCACTTTAACGATCAAATAAAGATCATAGAACTTCAATTTGATGAAAATACCCCTTTGGTTCCATTGTTGGGGGCTTCAGATGCCCTGATTTTGCTCTGACTTGTTCAAGAAGTTACCCAGTGAACAGATGACTTCCACAATGAATTTCTTCATCAAACTTTGTACACATGATCCTTATAACATCTTAAGAACATTAGAAACAAGAATGACCCAAAAATTTGGAGTTGAGGCCTCTGAAACCAAAACCCTAATTTTGGACATCTGTGTAGTGAAAACCCTAGCTCTGCTTCCATGCCTTGCCAGTTCTTGTGATTTCTTGACTTCTTTGAACTTTGAGGGATATAATATGATGATATAACACACATGGACCCTCTTAGAATGCTTTGAGGCCCTTTGGGTGGCTCAGATGGAATCTTGGATTGCTCAGATCACAAACCCTAGATGCAGATGAACTTGAACTATGCAGTGAAACAAAAAATGCAATATGAGATGTAATGCTTATGTTAAAACAAAAATGAAAGATCACAAGCCAATGTGTGAATATGAGTGAGGGCAAATTTGGGGTGTTTAAAATCATATTTTAAAAAGTGAAAACTAAAATTGATTCAAACGAGCCTTTAATTTCTTGTTTTGCATTTTTTATCTGTCTTTTATGATAAAGGAAGAAAAATATATTTTTATAGAGAATATAGTATACTCCTAAGGTATATTCTAGAAACCATAACCAACCTTAACTAACTCCTAAGCTAGCTCTTAACCTAATGCCCAAGATAATCCTTAACCCAAAGCTCACTCCAAACCTAGCTCCTATATAAATCATTTTCACTCCAAACCTCTCAACTTTAACCCTCATTTTCCAACTTCAACCTCATTTCATAATTTCACTTCTCATCTCAATTTTCTCTCACTTTTTCTCTCCATTTTCCAAATTCACCAAAGCTTCATCATCATAAGTTCTTCAAGTTTTGCATTGAAGCTTGAAGAACTTGAAGCTAAACCTTCATTCTAGCATTGGTTCCATGGCTTATTGAAGATTAATTGGAGTAATTGCAACTGTGTGGGGGCTGATTATTCATCTTGGAAGTGATTTTGTGGTTGTTCATCAAGATCTTCATCAATTGCATTTATTTTGCATTCTCGCGGATCGAAACCTTGAATCTCCAATATTCTCTTCGTTTGTGCATCGATCAACTCACAACAATCACCAAAGCAAGCATCCGCTTTGTAGGTTGGTGGATCCGAAACCGTTTCTCAATTTAATTTATTTCTCTTCATCTTACTGTGAGGCTTTCTTTGATTCATTGATTGCTTTTACGATTATGATGCATTATTCAATTTAACCGTTAGTAGCTAGAATCGTAGATCGTTCTTAGTGCTAATAGGTGTTAGAAGGCCGTATGTAGGTAGAAATTTCATGCTAGCATGTTCATGGTTGTATTATGAGCTTTTAGAAGTAGGTTGATAGCTAAAAGTGCTTTTTTCCTCACTATTTTTGCATTCTGGTTCAGTGTTAACCGGTTAACACGTTGTTTTTGGCCAATGGAACTGTAATTTTGAACCCGTTAACTGGTTAACCCTGGGCGTTAACCGGTTAATGTTGTGCTGACTTGCCTTTTTGGTTTGTTTCCTTGCATGTTTGTGCATATTTCTTCCTTTTATCATCATAGGTCGATAGATCTTGATTTTAGGGAATTTTTAGGAGCTGGTTTAACACAAGTTCATGTAGTTTTGGTAGCTTTCGACACATGTTTCGTTAGTTTCCAGTTTTGTGCATAAATGTTGCATATAAGTTCATGGCACTTTGTGATCATAATTTGCATGACTTAGCTTTACTCATAGCATGTTAATAAATGTCCATATTTCTGTTTTTGCATCGCATTTGAAATCCGTTCATGCTTTGGTTCAATCATATGTATATTGAAAAATTGCATAATGTTAAAAAACTCCATAAATCATTATTTTGCATCATGTGATTGCATGATGAGATTGAATTTCATGGTAAATAATCTATTGCATGTTGCTGCATTAATTTGTCATAATCTTTTCATTCCATTATTTGTATTAAAATTCATGTTTTGTGCATTTTAAAAATATTGAAAATCCGTCTTGTTTTCATAGCTGTATTTTGAAACAGGAGTTGTAAAAACATGTTGCATTCATTCTATTTTGATCTTTTACACCTATTTTGCATGTTGTTTGGTAGCTGTAATAGGTTGTTTGTGTTAGCATTGCATTTGGTAGTTGTTTGTGCTATATGAGTTGTAGTAGCTGCTGGATTTTGGCCTTGCCTAGTTTTTAGGTCCCTTAGACTTAGGATTGAGTCTAGATTAGGTCCTAGATGCATTAGGAAATGTTTGGTACTTGTTTACTTTCATTCCTTTTATCACATTGCTTTATCCTACTAACCTTTGTTTCGTAGGGAGGTGGAGGTAAGTATTCATACAAATTCTTCCTTTTAAATTCTTTACGCTTTCTAAGTGTGTTTGTTTTAGCATTTTGTGTTTAGTTTGTACAACTCCATGCTAAATCCCCTTTAGAAACAACTTAGCTTCCCTAGGAAGTAAGTTGCTTTCTAAATCCCTTTTCTTCTTTTCCTTTTTCTCATTAGAATTAGAAAATCTCACTAACCTAGGTTCATCCAAGCATGACAAACCTTAAGATTGTTAGTCTCCCCTTAGACTTTCACCTTTGGTTCACTTTGCTTTTTTTCTCATCACAAAAGAAAAGTAAAAAAACAAATAATAAAGGTTGATCTTCTCGTACGCCATGAGACTTTGCCGTGGGTTACTTATGCACGTCCCATTTCGGGGAGAGGTGTAAGGCATCTACCACGATGAACAAGTCTTAGTATGAGAATGTTTCACAAACAACAAACTCAAAAAACACTTCTTTAAAAGATAGTAAGCAAATAACACTCGTCTTTTCCTTCGGGAATTATTTTCTCACCTCACTCACTCTCAACGCGAACTTGCTACGACTTGTCTCATTTGCAAGACGGTAACATAATCGTACCAGACGATCCTGCAACACCTGAGCATAGGAATAAGCAGTTCAAGCAATAAAAAACACAAACAGAGTTCCCGCCTTAGTTAGGAGAACTACGTCGACTCTGATCCTCATTTTCCCGATGAGGTACGTAGGCAGCTGGGTAGGGCCCACTCAAGCACATTCTTTATTTTCTCTATATTTTCCTCATTCTTTCTTTTCATTCTCTTTTTCCAGTTCCTTTTCTCATTCCAGTTCAAGTTAGCAGTTCTTTTGTTTAGCAGCATCTTATTTCTCACCGTTTGTAACAGACTAACAAGCGTGGATCCCATTGGGTACGGAGGACGATATGGGGTGCTATTACCTTCCCAGGTTATAACCGACTCCCTAACACAGATCTTTGGTTCGCAGGACCTTGTCCTTTCCTTTTTCTCTTAAGTTTGTGCATCATTACATTTCCCATTCACTCGGGATAAAAATTCATGGTTGGCGACTCTACCTTTTCTCTGTCACTTTCACGTTTGTACTAGGATGAAAATCCCAGGAGCGACAACAGGCGACTCTGTTGGGGATCGAACCCAGAATCTCTGGTTTCCCCTTTGAAAGTCAATCCTAGCGCCTGTTTGTTTCTATTTCGTTGGGTGTTTATCTGTGTACTGTTGTGTGTTTATTTATTGTTATATACAGTTTTTACTTTACAACATTTATTTACCACTTTCAGTATTTATCTTCCATGCATCATATATACTGGACTGTGCTGGTTTGCTTTTTTTCTGTGGGTGGGGTTACTGTGAGATGAGCTCGTAACTAGGGCTCGAGTGCACCCTAGGACCTAGCATGGACAGTCACTTTTGCTTCTTGGCATTTTTCTATGTTGGTAGTAGTGAGTTCCATCCCAGACTTACGACCGTCTTGGAAGTGTTTTGATACAGGAATCTTTCTTAGATCATTACACGACCTCAATAGTTATATGCAGCTGGGGACCGATCATTAAGGACCTTTGTGGAAACATCCCTCTCTAGTGATGACAGTGGCAGACCATATTTGTTAGCAAATCCACTCGCATCCGAGGGACCACTAGGAACTCGCATAGGATGGCCTAGTTCTCTCATAGGAATCCAGTTAAAGCAAATTGTTCATATGACGATAGTACTATATCCCTAGGGCTGAATGTACTATTGTTTCTCGATTCAGTGCTTGAAGTTGGGAACTTATGAGGGATGCTTGTTTCCTCATACTCAGTTGAGACCTCCCTGAGTAGTACATAATGCCAAACCGATTCCTTGATTTGGTCATGAGCCATTTCTCGGAAATGGTGAATCTATTATTTCTATTCGGCTTTGAGAGTCAGTGATATTGACCCGAGTATCACACCCGTGAAATGGGAGGGGTTTACAGGTTTGCAGGAGCCCTTAAACTTCCGACATACCCACTTTTCCAGTATTGTTCAATATTATGATTCTGTTCTATGGTTCTTTGGTTCTGAGATTCGAGACTTATGTTCAGAGAAATTGTTACCGTGACTGCTATTGTGACCTTGCACAGAAACTTGATTATATGATCAGCACAACACATACACGTCACTGATCACATGTCTTGCCTTGCATAAGCATCATCGCATCATTAATCATTTGTTTTCTTTTTTATTTCTCAGGGTCCATATTATTCCCAGTTCTCGGTCGAACCTCTGCTTCAGAAATGGAAACTCCCAGAAAGAAGAATGTTCACTACACCTTTCCGCAACCAGAAGCCGAGAGTATTCAGAAACTGATTAGTTTGATGAATGACAAAGTTCTAGATTACTTCAGGAAAGAGTATGGGAAGATCCTGGATTATGTGAATAAGCCTACAGTTGATCAGAGGGACAACCTTCACTCTTTTCTGCAGTTCTATGATCCTCAACTGCGAGTTTTTGTATTTCCAAAATATATATTGGCTCCTACCTTGGAAGAGGTTTCCAACATCCTAAAGGTTCCTATCAGAGATGGTATTCCTTATTATGCTTCAGAAAGGGTCCCTCCATATGAGTACATAGCTAATGCTTGTCACTTGAGTGTGATCAGAGTCAAGATGGGTCTAGAAGCCAACAAGGGTAAAGGGATCTCCTTGGATTTTCTTGTCACAGAAGCCTATGTTTTGGCATTAGCAAACCGGTGGGCAGAGTTTAGTGCATTGTGTAAACACCCCAAAATTTCCCTCACTCTTTCTCACACCATGGCTTGTGATCTTTCATATAGCATTGCATAAACATATCATCTCTTACTGC
Source organism: Lathyrus aphaca (assembly GCA_963966055.1). NCBI lineage: Eukaryota > Viridiplantae > Streptophyta > Magnoliopsida > Fabales > Fabaceae > Lathyrus > Lathyrus aphaca. Next base: position 194,422,912 of record OZ014519.1, on the reverse strand, counting down.
ATAGTTCATTTCATCTGCATAAGTTGCACTACAAGGGTTTGTGATCAGGAGAATCCAAGAAGTGATCTGAGTTATTCTAATAGACTTGAAGCTTGTCAAGAGGGTCCATGAGTGGTTTATAATCTTATTACATCCCCGGAAGTCTTTGAAGTCACAAAATCACAAAGGATTGCACAGAGGTCCAGACAGGCTAGGGTTTTGCTGCAGATGACCTAAAATTAGGGTTTTGGTTTCAAAGGCCTTAATCTCAATTTTTTAGTCATTCTTGTTTCTAATGGTCTTAGTATGTTATAAGGAGCATGTGTACCAAATTTGATGAAGAAATTCATTGTGGAAGTCATCTGATCAACTGGTAACTTATTGTGCAAGAAAAGTCAGAACCAGGGCATTTGAGGCCTCCAATAAGGACACCAAAGGGTCATCTTCATCATTTTGAGGTTCTATGATCTTTATTTGATCTTAGAAGTGGTTAGAAGCTCACAAGATTGAAGAATTTCAAGCCATTTTCAAACTTTCCATTTTTGGACATGACTTGTAATGAAAACTTTCCATTTTGGGAAAGATTTTCAACCTCCTTTTTCTTGATCAAAAATGCTTCAAATGAAAAATCCTTAAACATGAAAGTTGTAGATTGGATCTTCCCATTTTCAAAATGTACAAGAACTTCTCTTGATTCATCCTAGAACTCAAGATATGATCTTTCAAAATTGAGAAAATTCTTGTAATTTTCAAGTATGTGCCAAAGAGGGAGTTTTGCAAATTCAAGTTCTAAGCACTTTCATGACCTCTAATTGACCTCTAAGCATCATAACAACATCACATGACTTGCCTTGATCAGAATTATGCCTTGGATTTCATGTTTCTATTAGCCATTTTCACAAAATTCTCAAAGAGGGAAAGTTGCATAATCTATGCTATCACATGATCCAAGTGTTCCAGCTCATGAAATCTGATCCAAAGGTCCTCCACAAAGTCAGCTGAGGCAAATCCACCCTTTAGATCACCTCTTACCCGAGCCCATACCTCATATTACACAATCTTGACTTTTTGCAAAACCTCTCATACCAATCAGCCTATGCCACAACAACTCTCTAGCCAATCAGCATTGTTTATGTGGACATCAAGGAGCTCATTACACAACACACACAAGCCTGAATCAAGCCCTAAGCTCAGTTTCACAAAAAACATCAAAGACATTCATCTCTTTGAATCTCATCACACAAGCATCAAACCTCAAATCTTCTTCCACCAATCATTTCCACACATCATAAGGATCACAAACCACCCATTGCCATGTCCTGAAAGTCACTTAAACTCAAACACGATTTTCCACCTCAAAGAACTGAATCTTCAAAAGGAGGCCATTTAAACTCTTGCAAAGCTTCTCAATAGCATCAGGGTGATCAAAGGAGGTGTCTAGCGCAAGAGGCAGGCTTTGGAGGTCCACATTTGCTCAACTCCAGCTCAGGTATAACTCAAGAACATTTTTCTCAGAGCTTTGATTTTAAGTTACAATGTGATAAAGCATGTTTCCCTGATCATTATGCACTTTGAATCACTGAAAATGGTTAAGTATGTGGGATGTATTCAACTTCTGAAATTTTTACACATTTTCTGTTTGGCTTCGATTCTTGTTGTTGATGCAAAATAAATGAATTTTGGGGCTGGATTCATGTTTAGGGTTATTAGATGGTTGATTCTGGAGCTTCAGAGGGCTTAGGTGGCGTTTTGAGGGATTCAGGTGAGGAGGGTGACCAAAGAAGATGACCGGAGCTTTCTCTGGTCACCTGAAAGTGATTAGGGTTTTAATTAGGGTTTACGTGTCAGTTTGAATGGTGGCCCTTGGATCTGTTTTTCCCGCGCGTGTGAATGGCTAGGATTAGATCATTAAACCCTAAACATAATTAATTAAATTAATTAAGTTTAATTAGCCAGATTTAATCTGAACCCTAGGATAGCGCGCGCAGTCTCCCCAGGTTCAAATCCCAACCTTAGATCATGTTGACTTCTCATTTATTTGATTTTATTTCATTTTCTTGCATTTCTTTTTCATATTTATTTTAAAATAGCAAAAGACTTTTAAAAAATCTCAAACTTTGCATTTTCATTTCAAATATTTTTCTTAACTCAAAAACATTTTTTATTTTAATTTTTGCATTGAAAAAGTATTTTTAAATAATTTAAATGTTTTATTTAATTAATTAATTTATTTTAATTAATTAAAAATACATTTAGGTTTCTAAAAATCACCAAAAAATTCATGAAGCATTCTTAGACATTTAGAAACATTTTCAAACTCACCATGAAATTTCTTTTTAGTTTTGATCACATTTTCACAATTATCTTTGAATTAGGGTTCTTAAAAATCACATTTTCTAACCCTAACTTGAAAAAATCACTTCTGATCAACCATGATGAGTTTGAACTTGATTCTTTTTTCATTGTTTCACATATTGCATCTAGTATATAGGTTATTTATATCATGATTTTGCATTGCATTTTCAATTTGATTTTCATTTTCCCTTTAGGATCACCCAAAAAACCCTAGTTAACTTAAGAAATTCATAACATTCACTAGGTTTAGCTTCTGACCTTCTCCTTTGGTGAGTGATCTTGTATATGTTTAGGGTTTGTTTGAGTTCAATTTAAATTTTTTATTATGATGTATACTTCTATTTTGATCATGTGCATCTCATGTTGTCTTAAAACCCTAATTTCTCATGTTCATTTGCATTCATCTTTGCATATCATCATCATATGAACTTGCCATGACATTTCAAGCATTTGTATGACATCTTAGATATCTTAAGACATGCTTGAACATTGCTTGATAATTTCTTCATTCATTTTCTATGTTTTGCATCCATTACATTCCATGAACATTCATGTGTTTTCAAGCTTCTTTCATACTTCCTTTGAATCTCATCCTTGTATGAACATTCATATGCATTATGTATGACTTTGCATCATCTCATAACACATTTGCATTGTATATTCACTTCTGGTTGTGGTCTTTTCATCTTTATCCATCTTATTTCCTTTTGCTTTGCATCTTATGCATTCATACTAACATTTCAGGGGCTTATGGTAAGTTGATTGGGATGTGGTTTTGCCTTCACATCCCACCTCTTGTCTTCTCCCCATTTGCATATTTACTTGTTTTTGAAGTGAACTTGCTTCAATTATGCTCTCTCATTCTTACTTTCTTTCTTTTAGGTTACTTATCTTCTTCAAGAAGATAAGTAACTTATTCTTTCTCTCCTTCTCTTTTCATCTGCTTCTTCTTCCTTGGTGGCCTCCTGAAGATATTTCTTTAAGCCTCACAAACCATAGGATATCCAAGCATGATAATTTTTAGGGTTGTATATATTCCCCCATAGCTTTTTACCTTTGAGTCTCCTTGATTCTCTCTTCTCATCTCATAATCAGAGGCTAAACACTTAAAGCTTTAGGACTTTGAATTAGGGTTATGCCTGCATCCTTATCTTAGGATGAAGTGTGTAACTTTAATACTTAGTGTTAAACCTTTAATTTGTTTACACCTCTTAATTAAAACACCTAATAATGGTTAAGATTTAAGCTTGTAACTTGGGCCTTATATTAGGGTTACATCTCTTCCTTATAGTTAAGAGGGACTAACCCTAGTGTTTAATGGACAAGTCCCCCTCAAGTTGTCTTACAAACTTAAAATCCACTTCTTAATCTCACGCTTTAATTAAAATCCACTTTAATAAAGGCTTGTCATATAATGAATTTAGTCCCTAACCATGGATTCAGTTGAGGAGTCTTCCTCAGCTTAAGTGTTCTCATCTATCATCCTTCTCTTAGGATGGTGTAATGAGTTCACTAGTCCCTGATTAGAGCTTAAACTCATTACTTAACACAAAACAAAAATCCAAAAACACTTAATAATTACCAAATAGGTTAATGATCTTAATCCTATATCATCATGGTAATTAAGTTGAGATGCTTATCTCACACTTAAGTAGGCTCATTATCCCTAATCAGGGAGGATATAATGAGTTTACAAATCTTTGATTTAGGCTTAAGCTCATTATCTTATGCAAAACACCAAAAACAATAAAAAAACTGAAAAACACAAAAAAACAAACAATAAACGTCTCCTCCGGGATTTTTTTCTCATCACCCTTATTCTGAAAACGAGAACTCGCTTCTTCCGTCTAATGCAAGACAGTTAGCACTCGAGCCAGACGAGTCACACACTTGAACATAGACAAGCAAGCAGTTCACAGTCAAATCATCCAGTCTCTTTGAGTTGAACTACAGTGTTCTGACTTCCTCATTGCACGAGAGGATACGTAGGCATAACTTAACAGTTATCGAACAAAGGTCTCTGTGTTTTCCCATTCTTTCAGCTTTCTAAGCCTCATTCTTGAGCATCTCACCCTCTCTTCTTGCACTGACACACATTGTTTTCTCCCTAGCGTTTATACATAGTCAGCACATACACTACCCCTTTTAAGCACAATCTTGTAAGCGTGGATCCCGTCGAGTACGACGGACGATCTGGGTGCTAATACCTTCCCAGGTCGTAACCAACCCCCTTTCTCAGTTTCTTTGGTTCGCAATCGTCTTATCCATATCCTTCCAGGTTTATGCATCATTACCTTTCCATCAGGATAAAAATGCCTAGTTAGCGACTCTATTCAACCTCAACCTCTGACATCGCCGACCGTTCGCGTCTGCACCGGGGACGTAAAGTATTTTCGGGAGCGACACATTGCTAGCCATGATGATATACGGGGTAAGTTTGTTCCCAGGAGATAAAGGGTTGATCATCATGGAAGCCATTGCCATCTTCATCAAGAGAAACCCAATGCCTACGTTGTTAGGGGATTTCTATTATGGAGTTCATTATACGAATGAGAAGAGGAAGGGGTATGTGAATTGTTGTGCTCCTTTATTTGCTGACTGGTTTGTTATGCAACTTTCAAAGTTATGACATTTCCAAGATTTGAGGCAAGAATTGAAGTGGTCTAAAAGATTGATGGGCTTAACTTTGGAGGACATATCTTGGGGATGCAATAGAAATTTTATAGGGAAAGAGATCATTACTAGCCGTGGAGGTTTTCCCAATGTACCTCTTCTAGGAAGAAAAGGGGGGGATAAACTACAATCCTTTGCTGGCCAGGAAGCAATTTGGTTACCCTTTGAAGGACCCACAATCTATTAGAGAGGTATCTGAATCACTGTATTTCCCGATAGAAGGAAACATTGAGTTATGTCTTCAGGCCGTCAAAGCTTGGGAAGTCAGGATGATGAAAGGAAAGAAAGATTTTGGGAAAGTGGACCCAAAGACATATGATCCTTTTGCTACGTGGTTGAAAAACCATGTAAAAGTATTACTCCTCCCATTCTCCATCGAGTCTCTTTTGTATCCAAAAGAAGTGTTACCATAGACCTCAGTTCCTCTGAAAGATATCAGAAGTTGGAAACTTTGGTCCAACAACTTAGAGCTGAAAATAAGGAAGCCAACAACTCTTGCCAGGAGATGATAATCCACAACAAATAGTTAGAAGAGAGAGCTCATAAAGCTGAAGAGATAGTCCGGCTCAAGCAAAAAGGACTTTGAGGAAAGGGAGCTCTACTTCAAGAAGAGGAGGTTAGCTGAAACCCATGAGGCGAGTCGGCGCCATAAGGACAAGAAATCTATGGACGAGGCTAATGAATATGTGACCCTTTGGCAAGAAAGATGGGATGTTAATCTGAAAAAGCAAAAGGAGGTAGAGGCTGAGTACCGGCTGAAGATCAAAAACCTTCAAGAGATCCTGAATGAACATGGAGAGCTACTTCAGAAAGCCGACGAGCAGCGAAGATATTACCTTCAGAGGATAACAAAAGTTTAGCAAGCAGTTGAAGATATCCAGAAAGAGGTAGAAGAGCTGAAACTCTGGGCTGATGTCAAGAAAGTCAAGACTGAGCCAAGTCCTAGCAAAGAGAATGAAGAGGTGTTCCTGCAAAAGATCAATGAACTGCATGCTTCCTTTGACAAGAGGGATCTCCTTATTTAGAAGCTAATCCAGGAGCCAAGTCATCCTGACATAGCTCAACTATTCCATGTGGTTAAGCGTCTTAGCTGGGGTTGAAGGACATGAAGCTTCCTAGGGCTTAGTTTCATTTGCTTGTACCAGGACTACCCACAAGCCTGTTGTGGAATTCCTCTTTACTTTGTGCTTTGTTATTCTAATGTTGTATGAATTGGCACCCTTCGGGGAATTTGTTATCTTCATATTTCAGTTTACAGTATTTGACTTGGTTTGAATCTCTAGTTATTATCCTTGCACTGACATGGGGTTTTAAGCACCACTTCTCCACAATTATCTAATTTCAGCTTCAAGCGGAGTTTTCTTCCCTAAAATCTGAATGTTCAAAGGCTATCTGAATTCTCTAAAATACCAGAACGGGAATGTAAAAACCATTGAGAAGGAAAAAAACACAACATTTCATGCATTCATATCATTTGAAATTTTCTTTTGCAGGTTATCCGGATTTCTTAACTTATCTATTTATTCAGGAAAGATTACGAGAGCCGCAAAGACTTGTCTCCTCCGACAGACACTCATCTGCACCGGTACGTTACTCGCCATAACCAGAGAAACATCATGGATACAGTACAAACTGAGCTGAATGAGTTCTGCACTAGGATGGAGGAATTTATGACTATGATGCAGGGCATGGCCCAGGGGCAGCAAAAGCTAAGAGTTGATGGTCTCAAACTTGATCCACCACAAAAGGACCCTCGAGTTGTCAATTTGGATTCTCAGGGCAATCTAATCAACAACACTGTTATTCCACCTAGGGGTAACAGATCTCCAGAGGGTGGCGGCCCTATTCTTGTTCCGGCGGAAAACCATCAGGAAGATCAATTCACTTTGGTCAATGAAGATATGAGTTTTGGTACCGGAGCTAATTCCCAATACTTTCAGATGATGGCTGAGAAAGTTAGGGCTTTGGAATGCAGGGATACTCTAGATATTGATGTTTCTGACATGGGCCTGGTCCAAAGGGTGGTAATCCCTCCAAAGTTTAAGCCTCAAAGCTTCGAAAAATACAACGACAATTCTTGCCCAAAAACTCATCTGCAAGCTTTTTACCGCAAAATCGCTGCGCACACCAAAGATGAGAAGCTTTGGATGTACTATTTCCAAGAAAGCTTGTCTGGGGGCTCACTTGAATGGTACATGAAATTGGAGAGGACCGTTGTCCGCAATTGGAAAGAGCTTAGGGAGGATTTCCTCAAGCAATACCAATATAATATCGACATGGCCCCAAGTCAGACCCAACTGCAAAGCTTATCTCAAAAGAACTCCAAAAGCTTCAAGGAATATGTATAGAGGTTGCGTGAAGTTGCAGCTAGAGTTCAACCCCCACTTCTAGAGAGAGAAATGGTTTAACTTTTCATGGATACCCTCCCTGGGCACTTCATGGAAAGATTGGAGGGTTGTTCATCTAGCGGTGAAGGCTTGAATCTGATATATGATGTCAATGCCTTGAAGACTTCATTGTTAGTCGTGAAGGGTTGCCTAGCCAAGAAGAATATATTTACAGGTTGTGAAGAGGGTTGTTCAGATTGCGATAACTCCGTTCATGGTTGTGACCAATTGAGATCGGCTATATAGAGAATGATTGATGAGGATAGTATCCAGTTTGACAAAATCGTGAAGGAGAACAAAGTCTCGACTGTGACTATCTACTCTAATCCGATACAAGTTCCAACACCAGCTAAGGTGACATCTGTGACATTTACTACTCCTAGACCCATTTCGTACCAGAGCGAGAAAGTTATCCCGTGGTACTATGGGGCAAAAGTTTACTGTAATGGTCAGAAGCAAGATTTGACCTCTTCTAGCTCAGCTCAACACCAAGTTAAAAATGTTGGAGTCGGAGGGTTTACAAGGAGCGGGAGACTATTCGCGTCAGAAACACTAAGAAATAGTGTGGTGCCACCAAGGGACAATGCAGAGGCTCAAGCCAGAGCCAGGGGCAAGCAGCCTGTGAAAAATGATGCTCTGGCGCCAACTCTGGATCCTGATATCACCTTCAATCAAGAAGCAGAAGAATTTCAGAGGATCGTTAAAAAGAGCGATTACAAAATAGTTGATCACTTGCAGCAAACTCCCTCAAAGGTTTCAATCTTGTCCTTGTTGATGTTTTCAGACTCACACCGAAAAGCTATGCTGAAGATTTTGAACAATGCTTACGTGCCACGGGACATATCAGTAAACCAGCTTGAAACGGTGGTGTCAAGTGTGAACTCCAGCCATGGTTTAGGGTTTATGGATATTGATTTGACCACTGAGGGGCACATCCATAATCGATCTCTATACATTTCTATGGAATGTAAAGGAGATGTGCTTTCTCATGTACTTGTGGACACAAGATCATTCCTGAACCTACTTCCGAAGAAAGAACTGATCAAGTTGGACTATGACAGGGTTGTGCTTAAACCAAGCGACTTGGTGGTCCGTGCATTTGATCGCTAAAAAAGGTTTGTCTTTGGAGAGGTGTGGCTACCAATAAAGGTAGGACCACATGATTTCAATACTACCTTATATGTTATGGATATCCAACCAACATAAAATTGTTTGTTGGGACGACCCTAGATACATGCAGCAGGGGCTGTGTCTTCAACCCTCCACCAGAAGCTCAAATTTGTCTGGGAAGGACATATCGTTACAGTGTGCGAGGGAGAAGATATTCATTAGTCACCTGGCTTCGTTCAAATATGTAGAGATGGGCAGAGAGATTGTCGAGAATCCTTGTCAAGCCTTCGATCCCGTCAGAACCGAGGATACATCGTCATTAGCTGCCTTGTCAGAGGATAGGAAGAAAGGAGTGTCCATAGCATCCTACAAGCAAGCCTTGGAAGTTGTGGGATCCGGTACAAATGAGGGCTGGGGAAAAACGATTAAAATCCCATAGAAGAAGGATATGTTCGGGATTGGCTATAATCATGTTTAATCGATGCCAGATCAGAGCTCTAGAGTTCAGAAAGGCCCGATTACCTTCACCAGTGCAGGGTGGTTTGATCATGGAAGCATTTGTGCAGTGCAAGATGAAACAGTTGATAGTGATTATGAAATGGACAAGTGGATAAAGCCTTGCATCCCGGGTATGCAACTTAGCAGCTGGTCGGCCGAAGCAATCATCTCTGTCACTCAACCAGAAAAGTAATAGTCTTGTGTTTCTATTCTTTTGTATGAAAGCTCTATGCCTTTCCCGGGGCATAGTAGCTCATTGTAAGGGTTCATTATTTCATAATGCAATAACATCATCATCAATAAAGTGGACGTTTTGGCATTCATTCATGGTTTTCCTTGTCTTTCATTTTATTTTTGTTTTAAAAATAAATGGCAATGTTTTTCCATGTCTCCCAATTTTTCTAAAATCTAGCATGAATTATCCTTTATGTAGATGTACCTCATCGATTCTCATCAGTGACGACCTTGCTATGGCTCAATATGACTTCAACAATCCAATTTACCTAGCCGACAAGGAAGGTGAAGAAGATTTTGAATTACCCAAAGAATTATCTAGAATTATCAAGAAAGAGGAGAGGGCGATTTAGCCACATGAAGAGGCCATTGAAGTGGTCAACCTGGGTACAAAAGAGGACAAAAAAGAGGTCAAGATCGGGGCTGCTTTGGAAGGATCTATCAAGAGCCGTTTGATTTCCATGCTCCGAGAATATGTTGATGTCTTCGCATGGTCTTACCAGGACATGCCAGGGTTGGACACCGATATCGTAGTGCACAAGCTGCCACTCAAAGAAGACTGCCCACCGATGAAGCAGAAGCTGAGAAGAACTCGACTCGACATGGCTATCAAAATCAAGGAAGAGGTTCAAAAGAAGTTTGATGCCGGATTCTTGGCTGTGACAAGTTATCCTCCGTGGGTTGCAAACATTGTGCCAGTTCTTAAAAAGGATAGTAAGGTTAGAATGTGTGTGGACTATCAGGACTTGAATCGGGCAAGCCCCAAAGATAACTTCTCGTTGCCACATATTGACGTGCTAGTTGACAACACTGCCCAAATTTATGTGTTTTCCTTCATGGATGGCTTTTCAGGCTACAATCAAATCCAGATGTCGCTAGATGACATGGAGAAGACTACTTTCATAACCCCATGGGGCACCTTCGGTTACAAGGTAATGCAGTTTGGTTTGAAATATGATGGGGCAACATACCAACGGGCAATGGTGAATCTATTCCATGACATGATTCATCACGAGATCGAGGTCTACGTCGATGACATGATCGCGAAGTCATAAACAGTAGAAGAACATTTAGTCAACCTAGCCAAGCTATTTGACAGGCTTCAGGGTGTGTTCTGGAAAGTTGCTGGGCTTTATCGTCATTGAAAGGGGGATCGAGGTCGACCCTGCGAAAGTGAAAGTGAAAGTGAAAGTTGCGGATGAGGACATCATGTTCCTCAGGTCGAAAGATTGTGAAGAACCACTTCATGAGGAGGGGCCAGACCCTGAATCCAAATGGAGTCTGATGTTTGACGGATCCGTTAACATGAACGGTAGCGGAGAGGGTGCTGTTATTATCTCACCAGAAGGGGTCAATATGCCTTTCACTGCCCGGCTAACATTCAAATGCACTGATAATGAAGCGGAGTACGAAGCCTGCATAATGGGGATCGAGGAAGAAATTGGTTTAAGAATCAAGAACCTCGAGATCTTCGGTGATTCAACTTTAGGCATCAATCAAGTTAATAGAAAATGGTTGGTTCATAAACCTCATCTGATTCCTTACAGGGACTATACCAGAAGGTTGCTAACTTTCTTCACGAAGTTCAAGCTTCAATATATACCTCGGGACGACAATCAGTTTGTTGATGCCTTGGTAACCTTATCTTCCATGATCAAGGTTCACCAAAAGAATTATGTGCCCAGAATTGATGTATCTCGTCTTGAGAATCGACATACATATTTGTAGTTGATGGGGATAATGATGACAAACCTTGGTACTACAATATCAAGTGCTTTCTGAAATCTCAGGAATACCCACCAGGGGCATCCAATAAAGACAAGAAAACCCTTAGGAGTTTGGAAGGCGAGTTCTTCTTAAACCAGGATGACGTACTCTACAAACGGAACTTCGACATGGTCTTGCTCAGATGCGTGGATAGACACGAAGCAGACATGTTGATGCAAAAGTTCACGAAGGCTCCTTCGGTATCCATGCTGGAGGATATGCTATGGCAAAGAAACTTCTAAGGACGGGGTATTATTGGATCACCATGGAATCCGATTGCTGTAAATACTTCCGCAAGTGCAACAAGTGCCAAATTTACGCTGAAAAGGTGCATGTGCCTCCAAACCCATTGAGTGTTATGTTGTCACCTTGGCCCTTCACCATGTGGGGCATTGATATGATTGGCAAGATTGAGCCAACTACTTCTAACGGCCACCACTTCATCCTAGTTGACATAGACTATTTCATGAAGTGGGTCAAAGCGACATCTTATGCCAATGTCACCAAATAGGTGGTAGCCCGATTCATCAAGAGGGATATCATCTGCCGATATGGAATTATTGAAAGAATCATTACTGACAATGGTTATAATCTCAACATTAAGATGATGGCAGATTTATGTCGGGGTTTCAAGATCGAACATCAAAACTCTTTGCTGTATCGCCCGAAGATGAATGGCATCGTCGAGGCGGCCAACAAGAACATTAAAACGATTTTACAGAAGATGGTTGTGATGTACAAAGATTGGCATGAGATGCTACCGTTTACACTACATGGGTACCGAACATCCATGCGCACCTCAACCGGGGCAACCCCGTTCTCGCTTATGTACGGTATGGAGGCAGTCCTACCGGTTGAAGTCGAGATCCCTTCGCTAAGGTTAATGATGGATGTTAAGCTTGAAGAGGTTGAGTGGCTCCGATCCAGGTACAATCAGTTGAGCCTCATTAAGGAGAAACGCCTAGCAGCTGTATGCCATGGACAGTTGTATCAACGGTGAATGAAACAGGCTTTTGACTAGAAAGTACACCTTCAATGGTACATACCCGACGACTTAGTGCTGAAAAGGATACTCCATTCTTTAACAGATCACAGGGGCAAGTGGACACCCAACTATGAAGGTCCATTCATGGTTAAAAGGATCTTCTAGTGCGGAGCCTTAATGTTAACAACCATGCATGGCGAAGACTTCCAATCCCCTGTCAACAAAAACGCAATTAGAAAATACTTCGTATGAAGAGACCCGTTGGACAAAAACAAAATAAGAGTCCAGGAAAAAAAGGGCATCCCGACGAGGCAAAAACAGAATAAAAGGCTCGGGCAAAAATTAGGGAAATTAATGAAAAATGTAAACCCGCTGAGCTGAAAAAGCCACATCAGACGGTTCAGGAAAAAAGGGTATCCCGATGGACTAAAAATCCAAAAAGGAGATCCATGCAAAAGATGGACTAAAACGAACAACTGTGATCTACAAGATCTGTGATGTGTCATCAGCATTCAAGGACAATCCGAGGGTTAAGGATTAATCCAACTGTGTTCCTCAAAAGCGAAGCACGCGGAGAGTCTTGAGGACATACAAGTCATAGCCGGGTCGGAGCCCGATGAGATCTGATTTCCATATTGCCATTAGGATAGTTTATTTTCCTGTTGTGTTATTTCCTCTTTCTAGGGATTGCTTCCCGGTGTAATACCTATTCATGGACAATTTCCAATCAATAAAAGTACAAGTTCATTCAAATTCGTTCTCATTTGTTTTTATTTTTCATCTATCGTTGATTGATTGCAAAAACGTCCAACAAACTGTGATAAATATTGAATTGTGGATACATGAATGCTTTACAATATATGCACGAGAGTAAAAATACTAGACATATATCTGATGTGTTGAGTAACAGGGATGGTGATTCAGACCGTGAACCTAGGGCACGCAGGCCAAACTAACTCTCCTTTTCACATATACTATCAGTTATGTTCATCAACATGCATGTACAGATGCTGCAAGCGAAGCCACTTCCAGCACAGTTCAGGAAACCTTTCCTCCGCAGATCATTGAGCAGGGTTTCTTAGCAAGTCTCATCAGACCATCCCTTCTTCAGCAAAGCAGCAAGAAGGAAGATACTTCCCGAGCAGAAGGGTATCATTATCTCTCATCCCCATCATGAGACACTTTACATTCGCTCATCCCCAGCACAAGATGCTTCTTAGCTCTCCTTCCAAGCAGGAGGTCATCAACACTTGTAGCTTCAACAGGGGGTATTCTCATTTGACATCCCCAGTAGAGTGAGAGTTGAAATCTTCCCCAGCGAAGTAACAAAAGGCTGATGATGTTCTCCCCAAGCAGAGAGCCCTCCTTCAACAAAGAAGTATTCCTCATCAGAGTCTTCATATCTCCAGCATTACGGGAGAATTTATCATCCCCCGACAGAGGTGAAGGTAGGGAGAAACTGGAGGGTTTTCCTTCTTACACAACATTGTTCGCAGTTTTCCCCAGCGAAGTCGCTAATCAAAAGTCCAATCCTCGTTGGCATCTCTCCCCCAAGCTGAAGATCATGTATCTAAGGGATTCCCCATCAAATTTCTTCATTAGCAGAATACCAACACATAGGATTCCCCAGCCGAGTCAGAAGGATATCACTTTCCCAACGGAGTTCAACGGGTAGCGTACCTCTCAAATCAAGTTCATCCCCAACATGGCTCTCTAATCTCAAAGTCCAAATTATTTTTGGAAATGGCTGCAATTCATAGCCAGTGTATCATTAACATTATCCCCCGCAGAGTTGCTTTTTCCCGTAGGGAGTAGTTGAATCAACACAGTGATCATTTCTCTCTAGTAAAGTTACCGGAGATGCCTATCTTCTCCTCATCAGGAGATCCTTTTGCATTTGCATTTAGTAATCATCATTACATTTGCATCCTCAAAACGCGTAGCATTTCCTTCATTACATAGCATTACGCCATGGAAAAATTCAAACATATGCATACAAAGCATAAGCCAGTTTTGGTACCTTGCAAAAGCCCGAAACATTATTTCGTCAACCAAACCAAAGTACCCCCACAGAGATTGCCAAGTCCATTCTTCAACACTATTACTCTTACAATTCAATGCTTGTTCTCCCCAGTTGAGTTATCGTCCAAGTTATGATAGTCTCTTTCAAGCTCACTCACGGTGTGTCTTGTTCGCGTTATCTCCCAAGTGGGATAAATGCTTTTCGATTTCGTACAAGTCCGGTTTCCTTTTTTTGAGTTATCATCCAAGTTATGATAGTCTCTTTTCAAGCTCACTAATGGTGTGTCTTGTTCGCTTTATCTCCCAAGTGGGATAAACTCTTTTCGATTCCGTCCAAGTCCGGTTTCGTTTTCTTTGAGTTATCATCCAAGTTATGATAGTCTCTTTTCAAGCTCACTCACGGTGTGTCTTGTTCGCTCTATCTCCCAAGCAGGATAAATGCTTTTCGATTCTGTCCAAGTCCGTTTTAGTTTTCTTTGAGTTATCATTCAAGTCATGATAGTCTCTTTTCAAGCTCACTTACGGTATGTCTTGTTCGCTTTATCTCCCAAGCGAGATAAATGCCTTTTGATTCCATCCAAGTCCAGTTTTGTTTTCTTTGAGTTATCATCCAAGTTATGATAGTCTCTTTTCAAGCTCACTCATGGTGCGTCTTGTTCGCTTTATCTCCCAAGAGGGATAAATTCTTTTCGATTCCGTCCAAGTTCGGTTTTCTTTTCTTTGAGTTATCATCCAAGTTATGATAGTCTCTTTTCAAGCTCACTCACGGTGTGTCTTGTTCGCTTTGTCACCCAAGTGTGGTAAATGCCTTTCGATTCCGCCAAGTTCGGTTTCTTTCCTTTGAGCTATCATCCAAGTTATGGTAGTCTTTTCACAAACTCTTTTGTGGTGCATCTTGTGTGAGATGTCATCCAAGAATGGCATTTTCCCAACTTCTTCCATTTCCAACAGAGTACAAATTTTCCGGTCTATTCGGGTATTCAATACCTCCATACCTTGAAAGTCTGAAAGCCATTGTTATCATCCCTTCAGGTCTGCAGTTGATTAAATAGGGGCAGCTGTAATACCCCAAATTTTCCCTCTCATTTTCATGGCATTTAGCGCGTCACATTGCATATCCACCCATACATTGCATAAATAAAATAATAAAACATAAAATAATTCATGCAGCATCGGTCGGCGTGCAAGGCATGTGATCAGGATTTACTCAATGGCGAGATCAAATATCAGAACCCAAGGTTGAATCTGGATCAGAATGGACGGTGGAGATGCATCCTAAGGATTTCCCACCAAAAGGAGGGCGAATCCAAATTTTTCATCCGTTAACCGGTTAACGCCAGGGGTTAACCGGTTAACGCTTGCGAAACTTGAAAAAATCAAAAGTTAGTTGGAGCTTTCTTCCACTTTCCACTTTGTTTCCCATTTCATATTACCTTGAATTTTCTACCAAGTTCTAGCACTTTCCACCAAGTTCTAAACCCTTCTACCATTTTCCTTTGGAATATTCCAGGGAATATTTCAAGGAATATTCTAGAAACCCTAACCAACTTTAACTAACTCCTAAGCTAGCTCCTAACCTCATAACCTTAACATAAGGCCCAAGCTAATCCCTAACCCAAAGCTCACTCCAAACCTAGCTCCTATATAAATCATTTTCACTCCAAACCTCACAACTTTAACCCTCATTTTTCAACTTCAACCTCATTTCATAATTTCACTTCTCATCTAAATTTTCTCTCATTTTTTCTCTTCATTTTCTAAATTCACCAAAGCTTCTTCATCATAAGTTCTTCAAGTTTTGCATTGAAGCTTGAAGAACTTGAAGCTAAACCTTCATTCTAGCATTGGTTCCATGGTTTATTGAAGATTAATTGGAGTAATTGCAACTGTGTGAGGCTGATTCTTTATCTTGGAAGTGCTTTTGTGGTTGTTCATCAAGATCTTCATCAATTGCATTTATTTTGCATTCTCGCGGATTGAAGCTTGGAATTTCCAATATTTTCTTTGTTTGTGCATCAATCAACTTGCAACAATCACCAAAGCAAGCCTCTACTTTGTAGGTTGGTGGATCCGAAACTGTTTCTCGATTTAATTTATTTCTCTTCATCTCGCCGTGAGGCATTCTTTGATTCGTTGATTGCTTTTGCGATTGTGATGTGTTATTTGATTTAACTGTTAATAGCTAGAATCGTAGCTCGTTCTTAGTGTTAATAGGTGTTAGAAGGCCGTATGTAGGTATCAATTTCGTGCTAGCATGTTCGTGGTTGTATTAGGAGCTTTTGGAAGTAGGCTGATAGCTAAAAGTGCTTTTTTTTCCTCACTATTTTTGCATTCTGGTTCAGTGTTAACCGGTTAACACCCAGGGTTAACCGGTTAACACGTTGTTTTTGGCTATTGGAACTGAATTTTTGAACCCGTTAACCGGTTAACCCTGGGCATTAACCGGTTAAAGTTGTGCTGACTTGCCTTTTTGGTTTGTTTCCTTGCATGTTTGTGCATCTTTCTTCCTTTTATCATCGTAGGTCGATAGATATTGATTTTAGGGAATTTTTAGGAGCTGGTTTAACACAAGTTCATGTAGTTTTGGTAGCTTTCGACACATGTTTTGTTAGTTTCTGTTTTTGTGCATAAATGTTGCATATATGTTCATGGCACTTTGTGATCATAATTTTCATGACTTAGTATCACTCATAGGATGTTAATAAATGTCCAAATTTCTGTTTTTGCATCGCATTTGAAATCCGTTCATGCTTTGGTTCAATCATGTGCATATTGAAAAATTGTATAATGTTAAAAAAAACTTCATAAATCATTTAGTTTGCATCATGTGATTGCATGATGAGATTGCATTTCATGGTAAATGATCCATTACATGTTGTTTCACTAATTTGTCATAATCTTTGCATTCCATGATTTGCATTAAAATTCATGTTTTGTGCATTTTAAAAATATTGAAAATCTGCCTTGTTTTCAAAGCTATATTTTGAAACAGGAGTTGTAAAAACATGTTGCATTCATTATGTTTTGATCTTTTACACCTTTTTTGCATGTTGTTTGGTAATTGTAATAGGATGTTTGTGTTATGCATTGCATTTGGTAGTTGTTTATGCTATAGGAGCTGTAGTAGCTACTGGATTTTGGCTTTGCCTAGTTTTTAGGTCCCTTAGACTTAGTATTGAGTCTAGATTAGGTACTAGATGCATTAGGAAATGTTTGGTTCTTATTTACTTTCATTCCTTTTATTGCATTGATTTATCCTACTAACCTTTGTTTTGTAGGGAGGTGGAGGTAAGTATTCATACAATCCTTTCAAATTCTTTACGCTTTCTAAGTGTGTTTGTTTTAGCATTTTGTGTTTAGTTTGTACAAATCCATGCAAAATCCCCTTTAGAAACAACTTAGCTTCCTTAGGAAGTAAGTTGCTTTCTAAATCCCTTTCTTATTTTCGTTTTTCTCATTAGGATTAGAAAACGCACTAACCTAGGTTCATCCAAGCATGACAACACCTAATAAAGGTTGATCTTCTCGTACGCCATGAGACATTTCCGTGAGTTACTTATGCACGTCCCATTTCGGGGCAAGGTGTAAGGCATCTACCACGATGAACAAGTCTTAGTATGAGAATGTTTCGCAAACAACAAACTCAGAAAATACTTCTTTAAAAGACAGTAAACAAATACCACTCATCTTTTCCTCCGTGAATTCTTTTCTCACCTCACTCACTCTCAACGCGAACTTGCTACGAGTTGCCTCATTTGCAAGACGGTAACGCACTCATACCAGACGAGCCTGCAACAACTGAGGATAGGCATAAGCAATTCAAGACATAAAAAACATAAATAGAGTTCCCACCTTAGTTAGGCGAACTACGTCGACTCTGATCCTCATTTTCCCGATGAGGTACGTAGGCAGCGGGGTAGGGCCCGTTCGAGCACATTCTTTGTTTTCCCTACATTTTCCTCATTATTTCTTTTCGTTCACTTTTTCCAGTTCCTTTTCTCATTCCATTTCAAGTCAGAAATTCTTTTTTCCAGCAACATCTTATTTCTTACCCTTTGAAACAGACTAACAAGCGTGGATCCCGTCGGGTACGGAGGACGATCTGGGGTGCTAATACCTTCCCAGGTCGTAACCGACTCTCAAACTTAAATCTTTGGTTCGTAGGACCTTGTCCTTTACTTTTTATCTTAGGCTTGTGCAACATTACCTTTCCCATTCATTCATAATAAAAATGCATGACTGGCGACCCTACCTTTTTCGCGCCAATTTCGTGTTTGTACTAGGATGAAAATCCCAGGAGCGACACACGTGTAACTTTACAAATTCAAAAGAACATAAGTTTTTGTACATAAATAATCCGGACAGGTCCTCGTGGTCTTTAGTTGGGACTGTGATTGTGCTTGTAGAAGAAGGGGTGGTGTACCTGCAAGGTACTCCTACGCTCAAGTAAGTTTCGATGTGAGACAAAACTAAAGCGTGAGGAAGATTGAGAGTGATTAGAATTGAATATATGGCCTTCCAAAGGTGGAGGGTATTTATAAGGGCAGTGCCTGTGGATTGTGGGTGTGTAGCCTTTGACTGAGCCTAAATGCTTCCTGAAAATTCGGAGGGCAGTTGGCCGCGTGAAAGGCGTTACGGCGCATGTGGGGAGATCCCAAACGGTTGTATGCCAACGTCTCTATCTTACAACGGTCATATCTTCACTATATTTTATTAGGCTTGTGCCCAGATGAATACTGGATTGTGCCTTGATTAGGCGTATGGCACTTACTAGGCCAGTCCAGAACAGGAGCCCCCCAAGTCGCTGTGTTCGGGTGAGGATGGTGAATTAAGGTGTCGAGGATCCAGGTCAATGTAACCTTTTCGTAAGTGTCGCGAGCACGTATCCCGTTTAGGTTCTGTTTACTGTAGTGGGCATCCTTCCCTAGGAGGGAGACATACAAACATTGGAAAAAGATTATTTTTTTAGAAGATAAAGCGTTGATAGCCTTTAGTGACACGTGTTGGAAAACGCCATAATTTATTGATGACACCTGGGGGCTAGCCCTAGGTAATAATTACTTGACTTTTGCATTTCCCCATATGAGCTTATGAAATTATAAAAAGGGGGGAAGGAACTCATTTGTTCATTTTGCACGAACTCTTCCTCTCGCCGTGAAACTTTCTCTCTACAACTTCTCGTCGGAACTTCATCGTCGCCATTGTCAAGCCCCTATAATTCTTTCGTGGATCAATGTAATCTTCATCCCCTTACTTCTATTTTGCAGTTTTGAGTGATGAACATTCATCAATTTCTTATAAAGTTCAAAGGATCTTCAACATTTCTGGGGATTCCTATGAATTCCTGGAATTTTGATGAATGTTCATCAAATGCGTATGAGTCTCATGAAGAACTAGGGTTAGTTTCATAAGATAAATAGATTGATGTTAGATCTATGTTAGATTCTAGTTAGGATGTTTTAGTGTTAGTTGACCGGGCATTAGATTCATCGTAGCTGGTGGTAGTGTAGGGGGCTTATCCCCGGTAGAATTTTAGTGAGGTTAATTCCATTATGTCAACTTTATTTGTAGTGCTTTGTTAGGTCAATGGGCTGAGTTGGGGACACGTCCCCGATCCTTATCGAAGCCCTTTCACTTGATTTGCAGTGGAAGGGTGGATTTGAGATCGTCGAATTCATTATGTTTCCTCTGCTATTTAGGTGAAGGGAGTTAGAAGCCCGCACAAGGAGTTGAGGATAACCCTTCGGGTGGCGCTGCAAGAGCCACAGATGTCCGTGTTGCTGACAAACTGTGGATTATGGATGAGCCGCTCGAGACGGCATCTCAATTTGCTGTGAACACTTCAGATGTGTGGGGTAAAATTGAGAAAAGGAAGAAAGAGGGTCCCTTAAACTGGCGGACATTACCTTTGGAGCCCGACCATAGGATATGCTCTCACTTCCTTGCCCATTGTTTTCCAATGTACGAGTTTGCATTTTGCGAGGTTGGGTACCACTTTCCCTTTATGGACTTTCAAGAAGCGGTTTTCACCCACCTCGATCTTGTTCCCTCTCTGTTGCACCCAAATACCCTGGCATTTGTAACACCCCATTATTAATTATTGATCATTGGGTATTTTTGGTGTATTGTTGACCTTGTTTAATTTTGGTGTAATGTCCTGGTGGACGGGTAGACTTATGGTGTGGATAGTATTGGTGAGGTGTGGTAATAATAAAATGGCCCAATTAAATAGTTTTATTATTATTATGTTAATAATATTAGTATAATTATTAGTATTATTATTATTTCGGTTATTTAAAATAATGAGGTTGAACCAGTAAAACATTACGGTGAGGGTAATGTTGGGAATTAAGCCTTAATCTGAGATTACAGGAGGTTTAGTCAGAATAACTTTTGGAGATCAAGAGAAAGGGCTAGGAAGAGGAAGAACTTCTCCCACGGTAATCTTCATAGAGCCAATTCGTAAGAATTTCTTCAAGGATTTGAGGTAAGGGGGAATAATAGGTTCATAATTGGTGATGATAACATGATGGGGTAGTGAGCGGTCCTTTTCCTCGTAGGATTTCTGTGTATAATTGTTGTTCTGTGAATCTGATGATTAATGAAATTATTGTT
Source organism: Lathyrus aphaca (assembly GCA_963966055.1). Lineage (NCBI taxonomy): Eukaryota > Viridiplantae > Streptophyta > Magnoliopsida > Fabales > Fabaceae > Lathyrus > Lathyrus aphaca. The sequence goes on along the minus strand of OZ014519.1, from coordinate 194,402,287 downwards.
GCAAATTTGATCTGATTTAATTGAATTCTGGTATGAAAGATTGTTGTTGTTGATTCTGTATATTGTATTGATTGAACTGATTTATGTTATTGTAGACTGAGAATGACGAATCGAGATCTAGAAAATTGATAGATATGGATTTAGTAACATTAGATAAAAGAAGAACATGATTGAGAGTGTAAAACAGGTATAAAAATGTTCCTAGGACTGGTAAGAAGTGTGAAAACGAGAATCATAGGAAACAAAATCAGAATGAAGGAGAAAACATGAAAATTTGGTGGTTTCTGTCCATACGCGTATGAAGTGGGTCAGTACGCGTATGGCTTGCGTGAAATTGGTGCATTATGTGTAATAAGGTGTGATTACACATATGGAGTGGTGAGTATCTAAGGAATTATGTGTAACATAGGGTACCTACGCATATGGGATGTGAATTGGCACGACCATCTTCCCATTTGAGTATGATACGCGTAGCCAAGCTTGTCAATACCCGCATGAGGGATCATTACACGTATTGGCATGTGAGTGTGTGTAAGATACATGTATTGAGGGCATAGGGAGTGTGTATAGGTTGAGGCATTAGTGTAGACCTTAGGACTTAATTAACCAAGGATTGGTGATGAAAGGAATTTAATAACGAAATTTAGGTGGATTAATTAGACGACTAATTAAGTCAGTTGCATGGATTAATAATTGAGAACTAGTGGGTTAATCGGGTGAATAACTAATTAAGGTTAGGTGATGTATTTCCTTAGTAATGTATAAACTGAATTGACGAGATAGTTATGGTGAACTACAATGTGGTATGACGAGTAAGGATTCCTTAGGTGATTGGGGAACTTGTGTATATGTATGATTATTGTTGTAGTTGTCTCGTGGGTGGTTCTGTATGATCAGAAGGATTATTACTATGATTGATTGTTGTTGTACGTGTGTTGTATGTATTTCTGGGGTGATCCGAAGGATCGTGTTTTGTATAATGTTTATTATACACATGTTATATGCATAGATTGCCATGTTGTGTATCTTATGTGATCTGATGTATCGTGAAGATGTATAATGATTATTATACATGTGTTGTTTTCATATTCATTATCATGCATTTATGGAATTATTGTTGATTATTGTGTGAGATGATTCGTTGCCACATGGGCGTATATGATTCATCTTAACTCCATTGTGGAGAGTGTTGGAGATAAATCATTGTCAGATGGGTGTATGTGGTTTATCCGGATTCCTTTAGGAATTGGGTTCGATCGAATGAACCATGGTAAGTTGGTACCACATGCATTGTGTCGTTTTTGAGTCAGATTCCATATTGATGTTGTTGAATCATGATATCATGTTGATGATTATTGTTGTGGATATGTGTTGTTTATGTTGGTTTTGTGAGAATACTACTCTCTAACATGTATTATACACTGTTAATTATTGAATGTAGTTCTCACCCCCTTTGTTGTTTGTTGTGTTTGTGCTTCATTGGAAGTACAGATGATTCAGGTACTTGATTACGCTTGGAGTACAAGGTGCTTGATCGAGTCTTAGGAGTCACTCTGATACGTAACACAGGACTCAGGGAATTTTGATGTTTACTAATTCTCATTATTTGTTACATATCATATTTTTGTTGAAAACCTCATACATTAAGAGATGTTGTTGATTATTGTTGATGTTTGGAAAATTGTCGTGAGATGAACAAAATAATACTTTTCCGCTATTTTAATAAAGGAGTTTTTGTTGGTTAATATTGTAGATGTGGCATTCCACTTTGTTTAAATTATGATTTTTACTTATTAAATTGTTATTTTCTAAATTGGGAAAAGTGGGGTGTTATAATGTTCATAAGGGCCTTCGAGTTGGTGTGTCTCTACTTGGAGATAGGTGGTATTGTAAGTTTGTTCTTCAGGATCTTCCATCTTCAGAGGAATTCCCAGGATGACCGATATGGCTGGTTGTCATTGAAGCAAGCGAGCAGACTTTTTAAAGCGTATCTGGATTATGTTCGTGATTTCAAGTATCGTTTCTACATTATTCAGCCAAGCTCGCAGGCAGACAAGGATTCGCTATATGATAGGGAGGTCATCAACGACAAGGAGAGGCTGGTGGCCCATTTCCCGTTGGAGTGGGTGGATGTCCATTTTCGGCATCCCAGCAAGCATTATATAACGAAGCCCGAGGATCTCAACGTCAATGACACGATGACGTATAACGTGTTGTTCAACTTCATTTCTAGCTTCCGCCATCTAGAACTCGAAGATTCAGACGGGCATGTCCTCCTTAGGCCTAACAGAACATCGACCACCCAGGCTAGATTATTAAATGTAAACGCGCCGCTCAGCTGCTAGAATTAGGAAGCGGCGATGCGACTCTTAGGCGGATTTTTAGTTTTTTCAGTTCTATGCCCGAGGATTTATCCAATAACTGACTTGTTTATCTTTTTTTTTGTAGCTCAAATGACCAAAATGCGTGAACACTTAGTGAAGGATAATAAAGGCAATCTAAAGAAGGGACCCAAAAGTAGGGTTGAAGATGTCAAGGACCAGGCTACCCTCGAAAGGGTTTTTTTTTTGTCTCAAGAAGCTCTACTCTAGGGAGCACACCGATGGGTGGTTTTCCGCTGGGAAAGAGGTTGAGGGTCGAGGAAACCTTTTCCCCTCCTAAGACTATTGTGGTGCCTTCGGGGACGTTTGTTCTGCCCCAATGCATTACTCAAATGTTGTTGTTTGATGAGGGGTTATCAGTATGGGTTCCTGAGTTGGATGCGGCGACCATCTTGGCTTATAAACATAAGGACATGAGGAAGGAGTTGTGTCGGGATACAACGGGGATGATGCGAATCATCGAAGTTACCCTTTCTCTGAATGATGTCAACATAGTGTCGCGCAAAGACCTCAAGCTTCTAAAGAAAGAGCTGTCGAGGTGGAGCTCGATAACGCCAAGCTCGAGAATGATATGCTTCATGCGAATGGGCATTATGAGAGTAAGCTCGAGTTGATGAGAGAGGTTACAGAAATCAGGGACAAGATGGCGTGGCTCTCCATCGACAATGAGCGTTTGAAGAAGTGGGCAGCGGAGGCGGAGAGCAAGTTGGAAGTTGGGGAGGATGAGACGGAGGAGGAGGCCATGATGGTAACTAGGGCCGAATTGATTGTTCGGATTCGATTGTTGGCACAGGATAACCAAGCCATGGCCTTTTTGGATTCTATAATGTTGTCGAGGATAACCTAGTCATGGAAGGCACTGGTCCTCTCCATCGTGTGGAAAATGGCGTGGTTATCCCTCCTGAATAAAGAATGGGATGCGTATCGTATTTAGCTGGGCATGCATGCCTTTTTTTTAACAGATTCCTGTTGTGTGGGGCTTAGGCCCCTTTTATGTAAATTATGGAAATGTTCGGCCTCGTGGTCGGTATTTTTGGATAATATAATCGCTGCCGCTTTTTTTACCTTGTTTATGCATTGTTATTTAAATTATATGTATGCTTTCATTGTTTTAAGTTATAGAACTGGGTAAATGCTCAATGTGATAATGGGAAAGTTTGTCGAGGGGCGAGATTTGTTCTCGCTAAAGGGGATCGAGGACGCGGTTGTGTCCCTTTCTTCCCTAAGGCGTGGACTTTTCCCATCGCGAGCTAGGGGTCTGCCACATTGGTATGACAATGGTGGCGTTCGTTCGAGGTGTCCCCATTGGGCAATTCATTTTCCCGACAACCGGGAATATGTTCCCTGATGTTTATGTTGAGGGTTGTATCTATACCATAATACATCCCTGTAATCGGGCCCTTCTCCCCTTGTTAGCAGGGTTGATTCGCCAGCAGCTATTTTGCACTCTGGCTGGATTTAGCTGTAATATTGGTTTAGCTTTTCAGCGTTCCATGGTCGAGCAAATGGTTCTCCATCCAGTATTCCCTTGGCCTTTCCAATTGGTCGCGAGCTTGCCTTCACGCGAATCTTTCTAGTTTCTGCGCAAAAAAAAGGTTGCCTACTTGGAATTCTCGTTTGACGATCTGGTTGTCGTAGCGCAACATGATCTTTTGCTTTAAGGATTCTTCGCGGAGAGCTGTCCCTGAACAGATTTCCTCAACCAAGTCGAGCTCCTCTCTTAGTGCCTCGTCTTTGAGTTCTTCCTCTATAGGGGACTCTATGCGTCGAGAGGGTTCTCTGATCTCCACAGAGATGACTGCTTCGGTACCATATATCATCCAAAATGGAGTCTCCCCAGTGGTTGAATGTGAAGTGGTCCGGTAGGTCCAAAGTACATTGTGAAGCTCTTCGACCCACCTTTTCTTTGCCTTTCCAAGTCTTCGTGTTAGGCCTCGTAAAATGACTCTAATGGCAACTTCGGCCTGCCTGTTGGTCTGTGGGTGCTCGACTGATGCGAAGTGTTCCTTGGTGCCTGTCTTGGTGACAGAGTCTTGAAAATTCTTGTTCTTGAACTAGGCACCATTGTCCATGATAAGGGAAAGAAATGGATTCCTTGGTACCCATGTCCTTGGTTAGGAGGATTCCTGCTAGGAAGGCTTCATATTTAGCTTGGTTGTTAGATGTCGAGAAAGAAAGGACTAGAGACACCTAGATCATGAGGCCTTCTTTATTTTCAAGGATGATTCCCGTTCCACTTCTAGATGGCCCAGATGTTCCATCGACGTAGATGACCCACTTATGAGTGCTTTCTTGCGCAGCTACTGCTGGGTCATCTCGGCTACGAAGTCGGCTAGGACTTGAGATTTTAGAGCTTTCCTGCTTTCGTGGCATATGTCAAACTCAAAGAGTTCTAGGGACTATCTCAATATTTTTCCGGCCATGTCTGGTCGGGCTAACAACTGCTTGATAGGTTGGTCAGTTCTCACGATCATAGTGTGTACTAGGAAATAATGGCGTAGTCTCGTGGAAGCGTTTATGAGCACGAAAACGACCTTTTCTATTTTATGGTACCTAAGCTCTGGCCCTTGTAAGGTTTTACTCATGAAATACACGCGTTTCTGCCCGTATGGATCTCCTCTTATGAGAGTTGCACTGATGTCTTCGGTATTGACAGACAGGTATAGGTAGAGGATCTCCCCGGTTGTTGGCCTGGACAAAACCGGGGTTTCTGATAACGCTCGTTTGAGGTGTTGCAAGGTGTTTTCTCATTCTTCTATCTATTCAAATGTTGCTTCCTTGCAGAGTAATTTGAAGAATGGCGAGGCATGCTGAGCATATTTTTCCATAAAACGAGATAACGAGATGAGCATACCGTTTAAGGACTGGATCGACCTCTTCGAGTTAGGCATAGGAAATTCTGAGAAAGCGCGACACTTGTCGGGGTTAGCATCGATTCCTCTTTTTGTAAGATAGAAACCGAGGAACTTATTCGCCCTTACACCAAAAGTGAACTTGTCAGGGTTAAAGCTCATTCTGCATTTCCTTGTCTGATCGAAGACTTGCTGGAGATGAGAAGTGTGATCAGACTCTCAGGTGGATTTGACGATCATGTCGTCCATGAAAACTTTGAGCATGTCACCAATATATGATTGGAATACTTTGTTCATCATGTGTTGATATATGGCTCATGCATTTTTCAACCCAAAGGGCATTATGTTGTAGTATATTATTTGTTTTCATTATTTGTTACAAAATAGGACTGCTCTGATACATGTTGGAATTATCCCAAAACCTATGGAAATTTTGTAGCTATCACGCAGTAGAAACGTTAAAAGAAATGAAAAATAGAGAAGAAAATTAGGGTTCTTGAAAAATTGGAAAAGATGAATGTTGTTGCCCACAAACCGTGGGACTTTCTTTCTCTTATTGCTACTCACTGTGCAACTGCAGAATTGTGAGTGAAATAATGTTGTGATATTTAACAATGAGGGAAACTCCCTATTTATAGAATTAGGTTTTCTTGCATCTAAAGACAAAGCTCAAAATATAAAAGCCCAAAATATCTATTTTGAATTAATTCTAATCTAATCTAGATCAAATCAAATATTTCCTTCTGTCGAGCAACCTGCTTCGGCACAGGGAATTACAGTTTAACACACCCTCTAATTCATTGTGTCTAAGCTATCTGCGTTCATCATATACCTTAGCTTCTTGAATACTTCGACCTATACTCCTTTCTTCATGATATCTACAATCTGATTCTCAAATCTCTTGAGTATTTCGCATGCATATCTTCTTTGATGCATCATCAAACCTCTACCACTCTTGTGTAATTCAATGCCAAGGAAATATGAGAGATTTCCCAAGTCTGACATTTCAAACTCCTCACTTAGGTCATGTTTGAAATATTTGACCTCCTTTTTGCAAATTCCTGTTATCAATAGGTCATCGACATAGAGATATAGTATAAGCAATTTACCATTGCTTTTTATTACATATATTCCATGCCCATTTGTGTACTTCATAAATTCCTTCTCCCTTAGAAAGCTGCCTATCTTCTTATTCCAAGCTCGTGGAGCTTGCTTCAGTCCATACAGGGCTTTATGCAGCCCATACACCTCTCTCTCTTCACCATGTTTCACAAACCCTGCTGGTTGTGCAACATAAACTTCTTCGTCTAAGGGGCCATTTAGGAATGCACACTTCATATCCATTTGACAGATCTGCCAGTTGTTCATGTTTACTAGAACAACAACTAACCTGATTGTTTCGAACCTAGCAACAAGAGCAAATACTTCATCGAAATCGATTCCATCCTTTTGAAGAAAACCTTTCGCCACAAGTCTCGCCTTGTGTCGAGTCACTTCCCCTCTGGGATTCAGCTTCACCTTGTATAACCACTTCACATCAATTGCCTTCTTGCCTTGAGGCAATTCGATAAGTGACCAAGTGTTGTTGACTTCGATGGAATTTATCTCCTCATTCATTTCTCTCACCCACTTCAAATCTTTCAATGCCTCAGCTTCATTGACAGGTTTAACTTCTGCATAGAAAGCATAACGTACCAGCTTACTTTCTTCATCAACCACATCATCTGATGTAATCACACATTCTTGCAACCTTGCAGGCATATGTCTTATTCTTTGAGGTTTGCTTGGGCCTGCTTCACCTCTAACATCTTCTCGTCAAACTTCTCATTCGACTTCACTAGCTGGTTCTTCACATAAGATTTCAACTAAATATTTCTTGACATTTTCAGTCCAATCCCATTCTTTAAGCTCATCTATGATCACGTCCCTGCTGATCACAACCTGTTTGTTTACTGGGTCGAACAACTTGTAACCTTTAGTCAAATGATATCCTATCAGAATCATTGGACTAGACTTGTTATCAAGCTTCCTTCTCAACTGATCTGGCACATGCCTATGTGATATAGATCCAAATACCTTCAGATGACTCAAGCTAGGATTTACACCAGGCCAACACTCTTCTGGCGTAACTCATTCTAGCTTCTTCGCCAGACATCTGTTTAAAATATATGTTGCAGTCGACACAGCTTCTCCCCATAGTTCTTTGGGTAGATGCTTGCCATTCAACACACTTCTTACCATGTTCATGATGGTTCAATTATTCCTTTCTACAATTCCATTTTTCTGTGGAGTGTAAGGTGGCACCACCTCATGCATGATCCCTTCTTTTACACATAATGCATCGAAATATTTTGACACATACTCTTCACCACCATCAGTCCTCAAAATCATGAGCTTTCGACCATATTGTCTTTCAACCATAGATTTAAACTTGGCAAATACATCGATCACTTCATGTTTCTTCTTGATCAGGTAAGTCCATATTTTTTTGACTAAAATCATCTATGAAAGTGACAACGTACTTGTTACATCCAATCAAATCCACCTGGATAGTGTAACACGGTGGGAGAACTGACTTTAGTTATGTTGCGGATAGCAAGAGTCGCCACCGACTTTTATTTTATCCAAAGGAAAGGCATAAAAGAACAGGAAAGACCTTTTAAAAGATTTTTGGGTCCGGGGGGTAGGTTATGTAAAGGGAAGGTGTTAGCACCCTTTACATCCATGGTTATCCATGGGCTCTTAGTTACTTAGCTCACTTTAAAATGTTTTTTAAAAATGTGAAGTGTGTGAATAGAAATTTTCATAAGAGTTTGATAATGATCCATGTACGGATGCGTAAAAAACTTGTGTTTGAAAATTGTTTGAAATTGTGAAGTGTTTGAAAAGTTTTGAAGAGTGAGCAAGTAACTATGAGGAACCTACCCTAAGTTTGAGTCTTTTCTGTTCTTGAATCCTTTAAATGGTAAGACTATCCCTATTATTAAGGAATAGGTAGTCATTACCTTGGATGTGAGGGACAAGTGAGGGACATCTGTTTAATGAAGGCAACTGTAGGGTGTATTAAGCATTTTGGAGGGACTGTCATCATTATTCGAAAGGGACAAGATCTTTATGAAGGCAACCATTTAAGGGACTTGATCTTTGATTATAAAGGGACTAGATGACTTTTCTTTTAAGGGACTTTGCTTTATACACCCTACTTGACCTTTTTTGAATAGGCAACATTGAGAGGCAACCCTAGAAAGTGAGATGGCGATCAAAGATCGACTTACGTGTGTGAGTGTTTAATTTTATATTTATCTTATAATTTAAATGATCTAAATTCAATTTTAAATATCATACATGTTTACACTCCCTATTTTACTAACCATAGTATAAGAAATAAATAATTTTAAAATTTACATCCAGAAACAATTACAACAATGGTAAACAATTAAAATAAAGCAAAATATATAATAATAGTAAAAATTGGGTTAGTGAAATAATAATAATCATAATTTAAAATAAAGGGGGTTGGTAAAAAAAATAAGAATAATAACAATTTTAAATGGGGTTAGCAATAAACATGATTAGCAATAATAATAATAATCAAAATATAATAATTAAAGATTAGATTTCAATATAAACAATTATTTAAAATTTTAAAAAAAAGGGAACAATTAAATAATTATTATAAAAATTTGAATTATATACAAATTATAAAAGTTAAATTAATTTTAAACATATTATTATAATTATAAAATTATTCTAACAATTTTAATTATTCCTAAACATACATTAACAATTATTTAAATGCAAAAATTAAAAATATAAACAATTTAGATCATATTTACATATTATAAAAAAATAAATTAAGAATTTTAAATTTTTAACATATTTATGTACAAATTAAATTAAATACAAATAATAATATTAAATAAGAATAGAAAAAAGAAACTAGGGTTTTTTAGAAAAAATATTTAAGGGTTTATAATTTAATATACAAAATTATTTTAATAAATATATACATATTATAATTTAGAAATCATTTTAATTTAATTTAGAAAATAAGAGGAAAATATAACAAAAGGAAAGAAAATAAGAAACCAAAAAAAACAGGACCTGGGATTTGAACCCAGGTCCTTTACCTGGATATTGAAGAGTCTTGCCACTGGGCCACAGGTGCGCTGGTGAATGAGAGGTGAGTCCAGTTGTTTTTATTCTATATCCTGAAAAATCAAGAAAAATAAAATGAAAACAAAAGGCCTGGGGGGTTTCGAACCCAGGACCTTTCAAGCAAACACACATACACATTACCATCCCAGCTAGGTGAGCGCATCTGATAGTATAGTGGTAACAATATATAATATATGAAGTATAATGATTAAAATATGAAAAATAACAAAACCACCACAGCCAAGTTTCGAACCAGTGCCCTCAAGCAACACTCACGCTGGCTTTACCACTGGGACAAGTTGCACGCTTGTGATATTAAACAAACAATAAAACATAAAATATTTAAAATAAAATTCAAATTTCCAGAAACGCGCGCAGGGGTCATCTTCTACCTCTGGCCCTGCAACTTTTCCTGCGATTTCACATGCGAATTTACCTGCGATTTTCAAATTGCAGCAACACCTACGAAATTCAAACACTGACAAAACAACAAAATTTTATGAAATTGATTACACCATTGCATTCCTAATGAGATTTCCAGTCAATCTATGTCTTTATAATTCATTTATCTGGGCTAGATAATGAAACCCTAAATGGAGCCGCAAACCCTAAACATGGTGAATCTCCAATCCTGCATCAAAACTTGCAACAAAGCACCCAGAATTCATCTATATCACTCAATAAACAATGTTATAAACTCAAATTCGATTAATCATGCACTAAATTAAGGAATCGAAACAAAATATATTTGGCACAAAAACGATTCGGCTTCCACAGTTCATGAGGTTTTGGATGCATATGAGTGATGATTCATGATCAGTGAGGTCCAAGGATTCTTCTTGTGTCCTTAAAGTACCTTAAAGAGCTTTGTATTGAGGAATCCGAATTTGAGTTTGGTATGGTTTTTGTGAGATGCAAACTTACACTTGGGGAGGCAGAATTTTCTGGCTTGTTCTAGGGTTGTGTTAAGTACTTATAGGATGATCAATTGAGGCTGAAAAATTAGGTCATTGTGTAGAAGATTTGATCCAAAAAAGATTCAAAAAGATGGCCTTTGAAAATCAAATTTTCTTGCATAAACACTTGCTATTTTGGTATGATTCTCATTACTCTTGTATCAATCAAGTTTCAATATAATTTAAGACCTTCTAGAAACCAAATCAAATTTAATTTTCATTATTTTATATTTTATTTGAATTTAAAATGATTTTTTAATATAAAAATCATAATAAATAAAAACAAAATGAATAAAATTATGAATAAATCAATTTAATTTCGTGCAAGATGTTTTGAAGTGGATTGGGTCATTATTTGGCAAGCCCATTTGGAAAAAATTGGTTTTAGACCTCCATTTTCTTCATGAACCAACCCAAAATTTCCCAACTTTGCAAGGCACATATCCTTAAATTTTAATGCTATGAGGGTGTTCTTGGACATTTTGAAAAGCTTGAAGAGTCCTCTAAACAACCCCATTGGTTTCATTTCCATATCATTTATCAATCTCAAGTTATGCCCTTTTGAAGTTGTTGACTTTTTGTTGACTTTCAAAAGGACCTATAATGTCTTAGCTCATACCTTCCAAATGAAGCATTTTTGGGCTTGGCTTGTGAGACACAAAGTTGTAGATAATTCAATTTCCTTCAAAATGAGCTTTGGATGGAGACTTGGTGATGAAGCATGTGAAAGTTATGGCTGGTCAAAGTTCAGTTGACTTTTACTAAGAAAACCCTAATTTAGAAACTCCTGATTCTTGATGATCTGAAATCTCCTTGATGAATCATGATCAACCCTTGATCAAATGATTAATTTTAATTCATATACTTGATGTTGGCAAAAAATCATGAAGTTTGACTTTGGTTTGACCACAGTTGACCTCAGTTTGACTTTTTAACTGCTTTGACTGATTTTGACTTATCTGATCATCTGACTGAGCAAACTTTTGAGAAAAGTCTTGAAACTTGTCATGGGGGTTCTTACACACATATAAGATGTTATGAAGCTCACTTGAAGTCTTGGAAGTCCATTTAGCCGGATTAAAGTCAAAACCCTAGTTTTGGATGCCCTGCTTAGGAGGTGCATTGTCTGAGGGAATTGTCAACTCTTCTGACTATTTGTGAACTTTGTGAACCTTGTGAACCATCATAAAATGTCTTGTGAACCTCATGGACCTTATGAGAGGTCTTGTGAACCTTGTGAATCTCTTAGTACACAAAGTCTTGTCTTGTGAGGGCAAATTTTGGGGTGCAACAGATAGGACTACATAAATTAGAGTATATGACTTCAAGAATTTCCTTCGACCTGCTTCTGGCATCCTTGTTGAAGCTATTCTTATGTTGTTTCGACTAAACACATTCTTCACACACTTCATTTGGGATATCGATTTCTAGCAATCCTAAAATGATATTTCTTCTCTTCAACTCTCTGATGTCTTTGAAATTGAGATGACCAAGTCAATAGTGCCATAACCATTCATCTTTGTTAGCTTCACTTGCAAGGCACTTATGCTCCATCGCATTTAGTTCAATCTTGAAGGTTCTATTTTGAGACATTGGAGCCTTCAAGATCAAACTACGTCGACGACTCTCATCACCCTGTCTTCGACTGACACCTTGTAGTTCTTTTCGAACAATTGCCCTATACTAAGCAAATTTCTCTTCATGCCTGGTATATACAAAACGTTGGAAATTAATTATCTTTTTCCATCTTTCCTCTTAATCAGAACATTACCAATACCTTTGGCTGCTAGAGTATTGTCATTTTCAAATTTCATAGTGTTCTTCATTGAGGGAATCATGTTGACAAACCAATCTTTCCTACCAGTCATGTGTGATGAGCATCCTGAGTCCAAGTACCATTGTTCTTGGAATCTCTCTCCATACCTTGTTGTGACCATCAATAACATCTCTTCTTCTTCTTCTTCATATTTTTCCAGCTTAGCATCAGAATTTTGATTCTTTTGCTTTTTTGGACAACCACTAAAATAGTGACCATACTTCTGACTATTGAAACACTGAATGTGACTCTTGTCTGGATTTCGACCACCACCTCTTCATCTACCTGTAGCACCGCCTCTTTGGTTTCCTTGGTGTAATACCCTAATTTTTTCCCTAAGATTTCTTCGCATTTCATTTGCATCTTGCATACAAACAAGATCACACTGGTTGCTCGATTCTTCTCGGGTGTAGGTTTATGTCTCGCAGGGGATCACCGTTGCTTTTAGTTGTTTTATTTGTTTATGTTTACTAACCATTAATTAAAATCCAAAAATATTTTGTTTTCTTTCACTAACATTTTCAGGAAGAAGAACAATTGGAAATGCCAAAAATAGCAGTCCTGCAGCTCGAATAAAATTTCACAGATAAAAGTCGAAGTTGATCCCTAAAAAATTCAAATTTATCTGATCAAGGATTTCTCAAGTTAATTGATTTATTCAAGGAATTCCAAGGTTCATGTGTTTATTTCCATGCCTTTTTCGATGCGCAAAAGAATCAAGCTACAACAACAAAGCAATCACATTTAAATAAAATATTCAAATTTTAGTTTGGTTAATCGGTTAACCCTATGCATTAACCGATTAACCGGTGCGAAATTTGAATATTTTGTTCAAATTCAGCACACTTTGATCATTGATCTCATTTGGAATATTCTAGATCCATTACCCCCCGAATTCTCTACATCACTTTGATCATTTCCTACCATAAACCCTCACTAATCACCACTTTTTTCCATTTCCCTCCAATTTTTCAATTACCAAGCCTAATTTGAATTACCAAAGCAAGCTCCATTCCACCAAATTTCCATACCAAAAGTTTTTAAATAGCACCCTAATTTCATTCATTCAACAAGCTTTTGAGAGCCAAATTCACCTTGCAAAAATTTCTTGAAGATTTTGAGAGACAACAAATCTCTTGCAAAATATTCCCCCAAACCAAAACTTTCACTAAAACTATTCTTTCCTTGTTATGAAGTTATCAAGAATTCACATTTAATTCTTGATCAACTTGAGCTAAACCTTCATCCTACTCTTTTCTTGTTCATCAATTTTAGTAGATCTAGCTTGATTTGGTCCAATTTGAAGAAGTGCTTTTGGTAATTCACTATTTCCATGATTCCATCTTCATCATCAACATTCAAGATGTAGATCTTTGGTGTCTTTTATTCTAGATCCATTGGATCTTATATTGTTGTTTGATTGCAGGGATTTCACTCTATATTGGTTTTAAAATTCGTGCAAATTCAGATCGTGATCATCAAGTGTTTGAAAAAAGGTTTTGAAAATGGATCATGCTGAATTTCAATATTTTTTCTGCCACTGGTACAGTGTTAACCGGTTAACCATTTCCATTGTATTTTGGTTAACCGGATAACAAGTGTTATTTGGCGCGGGATTTGAAAATTTGTCGCGTTAACCGGTTAACCTATTTTGTTAACCGGTTAACACAAGACCAGAAGCTATTTTTGGCTTATTTTGAACTTATTTTTTGTTACTCTTTCTTCTTCTTCTCCCTCATTTTTATTTTTTTACCTTGGGGAGCACTTTTGGGAGTAATTTCTCTTTAATTTCAATGGACTTTGGGTGTAGATTAGAGTAGTTAATGTTCATTAATTCAAAACTACCTTTAATTGAATTAAATGGTACTTTGCATTAGTGAGACATTTACATGTTTGAATCCACCAAAATGAGTGATTGAACTTAAAGACGAAAGAATACCATAAGTGTAACTCAATTTGGTGTTCATCTTTAGTTTTGTGCAGTATTGCATTCAGATAGCGATTTACATATCGTTTATCTTTCATGAATTAACACTAACATTGTTCACCTTAATTGGTGGTGGCTGGCCTCATTTGTAGGTGTCGCTCCCCCGAAAAGACACCTGGTCAGATAGGGTACAGACGCGAACGGTCGGCGAAAGGAGAAATGAAGGTGAAGATGAATAGAGTCGCCAGCTAGGCATTTTTATCCTGAAGGAAAGGTAATACTGCATAAACCTAGAAAAAAGATGGATAAGACGGTTGCGAACCAGAGAAACTGAGAAAGGGGGTTGGTTACAACTTGGGAAGGTATTAGCACCCAGATTGTCCGTCGTACTCGACGGGATCCACGCTTACAAGTTTGTGTTTAAAGGGGTAGTGTATGTGCTATCTGTGTGCAAAAGCTGGAAAAGAATATACAAGTGTCAGTGCAAAAAGGTGAATGCTCAAAAACTGAGGCTTAGAAAAGAATGTTGAAAGAAGGGGAAGACACAGAGACTTTTGTTCGATAACAGTTAAGTTATGCCTACGTATCCTCTCGTGCAATGAGGAAGTCAGAACACCGTAGTTCAACTCAAAGAGACTGGAAAATGAATTGACTGTGAACTGCTTGCTTGTCTATGCTCAAGTGTATGACTTGTCTGGCTCGAGTGCTAATTGTCTTGCATTAGACGAAAGAAGCAAGTTCTCGCTTATGAATGAGGATGATGAGAAAAGGATCCCTAAGGAGACGATTATTGTTTGTTTTTGTGTTTTCAGTCTTTTATTAATTTTTTTGGTGTTTGCATAAGTTAATGAGCTTAAGCCTAAATCAAAGGCTTGTAAACTCATTATATCCTCCCTGATTAGGGATAATGAGAATACTTAAGTATGAGATAAGCATCTCAACTTAATTACCATGATGATGTAGGATTAAGATCATTAACCTACTTGTGATTAATTAGAAGTTTTTTTGGGTTTTTGTTTAGTGTTAAGTAATGAGTTTAATCTCTAATCACAGATTAGTGAACTCATTACACCATCCTAATAGAAGGATGATAGATGAGAACACTTAAGCTGAGGAAGATACCTCAACTTAATCCATGGTTAAGGATTAAATTAATTATATAACAAGCCTTTATTAAGTTGATTTTAATTAAAGGGTGAGATTAAGAAATGGATTTTATGATTGGTAAGACAACTTGAGGGGGACTTGTCCATTAAACACTAGGGTTAGTCCTTCTTAACCATAAAGGAAGAATTAGAACCCTAATGTAAGGCCCAAGTTACAAGTTAATGTCTTATTGATTATTAGATGGATTGATTAAGAGGTTTAAACAAATTAAAGGTTTAACACTTAGGATTAAATTTATACACTCCATCCTAAGAGAAGGATACAAGCATAACCCTAATTCCAAAGTCCTAAAACTTTAAGAGTTTAGTCTCTGATTATTGAGATGAGAAGAGAGACTCAAGGAGACTCAAAGGTAAAAAACTAAGGGGAACTAATCAAAACCCTAATTATTATCATGCTTGGATATCCTATGGTTTGTGAGGCTTAAGAGAAGAATTCTTCAAGGAAGCCACTAAGGAGAAGCAAGATGAAAAGAGAAGGAAGCAGAAGAATAAGTTACTTACTTCCTAAGAAGATAAGTAACTTAAAGGAAGAGAGGAAGAGAAGCACGAGTGAGGCAAGCCCACTCAAATACAAACAAAAATGCAGTAAGAATGCAATGTGAAGAGATGAGAAGAGGTGGGAAGTGAAGGCAAATGCTTGGAATGGCATGGCAAGTTCATATGTTCATGCAATGCAATGTAAGATGCAAGTAAAGATGCAAACTTAGGGTTACATGGAAGGATGAAATGCAAATGACAAAGACAGAAGAAAATGATATTATAAAAAATTGACAATGCACTCAAAGGAACACTAACCCTATACCAGGTTACCATCCAAAGGGGGAGGTCAGAAGCTAAACCTAGGTGGAGTTATGAATTTCCTAAGTTTCTAGGGTTTTTTGGGTGATCTTCAATGTAAAATACCAAATAATTTGAAAATACAAGATAAAAATGAAACAAAAATTATTTTAGAAACTAGAGGCCATGCATAGAACAATGCAAAAAGAATCATTCACAAACTCAACTTGGTTTAAAAGTTATGAATTTTTGAAGTTAGGGTTAGAAAATGAACATTTTTAAGAACCCTAATTCGTTGAAAAATCTTAAAGTGTGATCAAAACCAAAAATAAATTTGTATGGTGAGTTTGTAAATGCTTCTAAATGTTTAAGAATGTTCTCTGATTTTTTTTTGTGATTTTTAAATACTTAAATGTATTTTTAATTAATTAAAATAAATTAACTAATTAAATAAAACATTTAAATGATTTAAAAATATATTTTTAATGCAAAAAATAAAAATAAAAATATTTTTGGTTTCTGAAAATTAATAAAAGTCATGATAAAAAATTTCAGATTTTTTAAACCATTTTTGCTATTTTTAAATAATTATGAAAAGAAATAGAAAGAAAATAAAATAAAAATCAAATAAATGAGAAGTCGTCGCATCCAATGGCTGAGGTTTAAACAAAAGTGGTGGGAATTGACTGCACGCCAGATCCAAGGGCCCACATTCAAACTGGCCTTAATTATGTTTTAAAATTAATTAAACTGAATTAACTCTAAGTGAAATGATCCTAGCCATTCGTTTCTAATTTAATCCAGATCCAAGGGCCTAGAACGCATCTGGCAATTAAAACCCTAATTAAGCCCTAATCACTTTCAGGTGGCCGGAGAAGACCTCCGGTTATCTTCTCCGGCAGCCCCTTCATGCTATCTCCCTCAAAACACAACCCCAAGCTCTCAAACTCTCCAGAATCAAACATCTAACAACCCTAAACATGAATCCAGCCCCAAAACTCATTTATTTTTCATCAAGAACACGAATAAAGCAAAACGGAAAATACATCAAAAATTTCAAAAGCTTGGTACATGCACAAAAATCAACCATTTTCAAAACAAACTACATCATGGTGATTAGGAGAGCTCATAGATTCATTTAGAAACAAGAAATGCAAGTTCTGGAAAAAAAGTTTGAAGATGACTACCTGAGCTGGAGCTTTACAAACTGGTACTTTCTGGACCTCTCCCTTGTGCAAATCCATTCCAATGAACCCCTTGATGATGTTGAGAAGCTTTGCAAGAGTTTATATAGCTTGGTTTGTGAGTTTTGGTTCTGTGGAGGCAGAAATCGTGTTTTTGATTCAGGGGGTTTCAGGCTTGTTTAATGGTTGGGAAATGATCAGGAGGATGTATGGAGATTATTGGTGAAGTTTGCTTGAAGTTTGGCTGAGTGGTTTGAGAATTTCGAAGAGATGAAGTTTCTTGAGGATTTTGTGAATCTGAATGTGTGTGTTGATTCAAGCTCCAAGAAGTTATGAAATGTGATCCTTAGTGCATGTATGTAAAGCTGTGATAGGTCAGAAGAGTTGTTGTGGGCTATGCTGATTGGTATGGCCTCATTTGAAAAAAGTCAAGGTTGCGTGTACTATGGGCATGGGTCATGGTAGGAATGGTTGTAAGGCATGTCTGGACTCAACTGGCTTTGTGGAAGGCCTTTGGATCATAAGATTGCAGCTGGATGGCTTGGAGGGAAAGATTCAAGTGGTTTTGCAACTTTTTGCATTTTGCCCCCTTTTAATTATCTTGTGATGCAAGGCATGAAATGTCGTGGTTCCTTGGGAAATTCTGATCCAAATGAGTTGCACTATGATGCTATGATGTTTAGAGATGCATTAGAGGTCAAGAAATGGCTTGGCATGAGAAATTGCAAAATTCCCTCTTTGGCATGAAAGTGAAAATTATGGGATTTTTGCCAACTTTGAAGGATCATAACTTGAGTTCCATAATGAATTAGAGCATG
Source organism: Lathyrus aphaca (assembly GCA_963966055.1). NCBI lineage: Eukaryota > Viridiplantae > Streptophyta > Magnoliopsida > Fabales > Fabaceae > Lathyrus > Lathyrus aphaca. The sequence continues at coordinate 194,384,249 of OZ014519.1, read as the reverse complement.
TTCTTGTACTTTTTGAAAAGGGAAAGACCTAATCCACAACTTTCATGACCAAGAATTTTTCATTTGAAGCAATTTTGGTTGAGAAAGAGGAGGTTGGAAAACTTTCCCAAAATGGAAAGTTTCCATTACAAGTCATTTCCATTTTTGGCAACTTTGGTTTAGCTCAAATTTCTTCAATTTTGTGGACTTCTAACCTCTTCTAAGATCAAATAAAGATCATATAACTTCAATTTAATGAAAATACCCCTTTGGTTCCATGGTTGGGGGCCTCAGATGCCCTGATTTAGACTTAACTTGCTCAAGTAGTTACCCAGTGAACAGATGACTTCCACAATGAATCTCTTCATCAAACTTGGTACATATGATCCTTATAACATCTTAAGAACATTAGAAACAAGAGTGGCCCAAAAATTTGGAGTTAAGGCCTCTGAAACCAAAACCCTAATTTTGGTCATCTGTGTAGTAAAAACCCTGGCACTGCTTCCATGCCTTGCCAGTTCTTGTGATTTCTTGACTTCCATGAACTTTGAGGGATATAATATGATGATAGAACACACATGGACCCTATTGGAACACTTTGAGGCCTTTGGGATGGCTCAGATGTGATCTTGGATTGCTCATATCACAAACCCTAGATGCAGATGAACTTGAACTATGCAAATGAAACAAATATGCAATGTGATGTGGTATGCTTATGCTTATGCAAATATGAAAGATCACAAGCCAAGGTGTGAATATGAGTGAGGGAAAATTTGGGGTGTTTACAGTAGGGTAATTACTTCGTAAATTACTCGGGAATTTCTTAACATAGACCTAAATTTGTCCCGAATTTGGAATAAAAATCCAATTGGATACTTGCACTTTCGTGGACCGGACCTCTTGTTGATCGCGTAATCCCAAAGTGGTTGATCATTTTTCATTAAGAACTAATACTTATGAATGTTTGATGCGTAGGTGCTTTGGGTCTCTCAATCTCCTTTCAAATTTCATTGAATTTTGTCCTATTTGCCTTGATTGATCACTATAGTGTAAGATACTAAGCAGATCCGATTGCCTTTAGATTTTGGTTACTCTTTTGGTTGTGGATGATTAAGTTCACCATGTCACTATTATATATATTATTATACTATTACTATTACTAATATTTCAGATTCTTGCATTTTAATTGCATTTACTACTAACATTTAATTTATTGCACCTTTATTACTTTTATTTTATTATGCTTTATTATGCTTTATTCATCCCTTATCATGTTTATATTTCTTGCTCTTATTATTGTTGTGTTGATTTTCCTTTTGTCCATTTGGACACAAAAATATTAATAAAGGATTAAATCTCTAAAAAACTTTTGATCTTAATCTTAGACTATTGGTTACTATCCTAAGCATTGGAATGGAGATTTTGGACTTAGATTTTATGATACATTCCCTTTGCTTTAATATTCATGGAGTTGGTATTTTTTCCTTTATTTGGCCACTTGCTAGCTTATAAGGATGGAACTTTTGTGATCATAATGGGAGGCATCATCAAGTTTGGTAAGATCTTTCCTCCTTTATCTCTTTTTATTTTTTTAGGATAGTCTCTTCATCTCCTCCCATTCTTTAATTTTCAAAACTTCTCCCTTTTTCCAAAATCTTCTTTGTGTTCAAACTTAAAACCACTTTCATAGTTTTACTCTTTTTATTTATTTTCTTAATAAATGCTAAAATACATAAGCATATTAAAACCTTTTTCAAAAGATTTTAAAAAATACAAAAACTCATTTAATTCTTTTTGTGCCTTTGTGCACTCTTCTTTTAAACTTTTCCACATGTTTAGATATGATTCATTCTTTCTAGCAGAATTATTCGCTAAAGAATGACGACTTATCTCTACATCTTAAAATCAATCTAACACACTAATTTTTTTCACTATTTGTATCACGAACTACATGGTTTTGATCTCGCATTGCACTTTGTGGGTACGTAGGCCTGAGGTGGTAAACCTCTCCAAACACAAAAATATTAAAAATTAATTCTTCTCTCATCCCTCCACTCTCTTTTACAAACCTTTTTCAAACCAAAAGCAATAAATTTTTCAAAGGACTCCCGTGGAGTACCACGAACATTTTGGGTGCGTAAAACCTTCCCATTTTGTAACCTATCCCCTTACCCAGTTCTTTGCTTGTTTCTTTTAGCTTTTTGCTTTTAGATTCATTAGGATTTATTCGCTCTTTTTTCGTTTTCCTCTTGGAATAAAATAAAAGTGCGGTGGCGAATCTGTTTACATTGAGTTAAGTTAACTAATAACTTACACTCATGATTTTACCGCTACACTTGGTTCCAGGGTTTTCTTTGATTCGACCAGTTTGCTACTTGCTAATTTTGACTACTCGAATTGTTATAGCCACCTCTGCCTTTGTTGTCAAACACCTTTCCTTTGCATTTCCTATCTCTTGCTGATTGAGCCTGCAGAGCCACATCACTCTTTGACTTCCCTGTTGCTCTTTCAACCATTCTTTGTTCATGAGATTCAAGCGTCCCTTGAAGCTCTTCTTTAGTCACCTTTGACAAATCTTTTCGTTCTTCTATGGCTACTACAACATGATCGAACTTTGGAGCCAACGATCTCAAAATCTTTGAGACAACTGCTTTCATCGTCAACACTTCTCCTCATGCTTTGATTTGATTCACAAGTTTTGTAACTCTTGTGAAGAAATCTGATATGCTTTCATTGTCTTCCATCTGAAGCAATTCATAAGCCCTTTTGTGAGTTTGTAACCTCACCTCTTTCACCTTCTCTACACCTCCAAACGATTTCTCAAGAATCTCCCATGGTTCTTTTGCATACTCTATATCACTAACTTTTTCAAAGTTATCTGGATCAACACATTGATGGATTATAAAGAGAGCTTTATAATCTTTCTTCTTCAATACTTTGTATGAAGCCTTTTCCTCTTCTGTTGAGTTCTTTACAAGCGTTGTTATTCATTCCTTCACAAGATCCCATAAATCTTGATAACAAAAAACAACCTTGATCTGCTTGCACCAATTCTCATATTTATCTTTCTTGAGAATCGGAAGAATCACCGGAAAATGCCCATTAGGATGATTCATTGACATCGCATTCTTGCCCTTGAATCTCTTTTCCTTAAATATCTTTTACCGGAGCTCTAGATACTAGATGTTGGAATTATCCCAAAACCTATGATAATTCTGTAGCTATCACTTAGTAGAAACGTTAAAAGAAAGAAGAAAATTAGAGAAGAAAATTAGGGTTCTTGATAAATTGGAAAAGATGAATGTTGTTGCCCACAAACCGTGGGACTTTCTTTCTCTTATTGCTACTCACTCTGCAACTGCAAAACTATGAGTGAAATAATGTTGTGATATTTTACAAAGATGTGTAACACCCCAAATTTTCCCTCTGGTTCTTCTTTCTTTTTCCACTTTTCATTTTGCATTAATACACATCTTCCATTAGGTCATATCATTTACATAGGCTCTTGAGACATGGGATCAATGTTATCATCAAAGGAATTAGGGTTTCACGTTCCTATTTGTGGTTACCAAGAGAATTCAAGGTTTTCGCTATGCAGCCATCAGTGGAATCGTCTTAGGCTTTTGTCACTAGATTAGGCTTTATTTCCCTGATTTAGTGGTCTTCAAGGATTTCGCATCTGAAAATTATTCACAGATTCATTTGTCTCATTAGCAGCAATGAAGTGTGAACTAATGGTCTTTTCGTTATTAAATTACAAGGCTATCCTCCTCGTCTCAGCATCTCAGGAGATTTCTTCCAGCGCAAGTTACTTGTATTAGTAGTTTACTTCTTAGGCAGTTTGCGTCCTAAGTCAAGTTATATTGTGTTTGGAGTTCATCAATTTATCCAGCAGTGGTTCGTATGGGTTTTGGAGCGCAAAAACAGGTTTATTCGGATCATCGCAAGTTCGGTTGTGTTCATCTTTGGATTTATTTTCCCGGAGATCGATTTAGACAAACTCAAAGATTCAAGGAATTTTTTTCAAACGAATTTGAATTGATTCAAAATTCAGTTGATCAGAGGCTTAATAGACGATTAATTCAGATGGTTGTTTACTTCTGTTACGAATTGTTCAGTTGTTGGTGTGCTTCATTGCTTTTATTAGAGGCGTGTGGAGAAATGGACAAGTTGGGTTTGAATTGAAATCATGGGTTATAGTCGTGTGTGTTTGGGTGAGAGCCAAGTCCATTTTAGTCGGGATTCACTTCATAAACTATTTATCATTTACCATTTTATTTTATTTTATTTTCCATAAACCATTATCCACATCCAAATCCATTTTCTTAATCACATCCATTTTTACTCTATTCATTAAACCATTTTTTTTTATTAACCATTTTCACAATTATCCAATTCATTATCCATCTTAATCTATTCCAAATATTAAAAAACATTTTTTAATTCATTTCTCAAATCCCAGTATGTCATTCTAAACCATTTCATATATATATATATATATATATATATATATATATATATATATATATATATATATATATATATATATATATATATATATATATATATATATATATCCATTTCCAACTTTTATTTTGAATATCTATACAGCCATTTAAATATTACATTTACCACTTTTTTTTGCTTTAAGTCATATACCCACCTTCTAGCACACGATTCCAACACAATTCGTACAAATTTTTCAGCAAGTTTTTACAACCATGGCCCATAAACATAACAAATTGACAACTTGCTGTAACATATTTTCAGCCAAGGAAAACAACCCACATGAGCAGTACACACCACAACAACTCCAAAATTTCTCTCACAGCCTATCATTTCCTTCACCTCATCACACACAAACGTACAATTGGTACGTGTATTCCATCACACAATTGATAACGGAAAGGACCCCACACACACGCACAACACAAATGGACACAGAGAGAATAAGAAATCACTTAAATCGTCGCAAAAACTCATCCATCCATAAACAAACACACTGAACTTGCCTTCATCTTCATACCCTCTGCAAAAAAACCTTCTTCTACCACCATGATAATCCTCTGCTTTCTTAAAACAACACCTCATTAAACCTTGTTTCAGACCCTCCATGACCATAAAACCAATCGCCTTCATCGACCTCCTTCAACCTTGATTCAAACCCTTCAAACACAAACCTACACACTATTCAACAACCAAACGGCAACAACACGCATAAACAGATCCAAACCGAAACAAAATGAGAAGAGATGGAAAGATTTGAACGGGAGCAACGAAACCGAAGTGAAATGACTTGAGAAGAAGAAGACGAATCGGGGAAGCTAAGAGCGAGACAAAAGGGTTTGACGACGGAAATCATTCTTCCTGAGACTTCGCAGCCGTCTTCGCTATGATAAGGATGTGGCGGCATTGAGTTTCTTCCGGCGTTGTTGCTGTTTGCATAGGAATAAAGTCGAGATCGCCATGAGAGGTCGGAGTTGAACACAGACACCGCGAGTTGTCGACAGCGAGAACCAAGAGTTGAGATCACCAACAACCATCGACAACAACAACCGAAAACCATCGTACGCCCCTCGCCCTCTCCGTCGCGAAGCCCGTAATCCGTTGTGAGGGTGATACTTTTGGTTTCTCTGATCTACAAGGGTTGAACGAGAATGATACTTTTGATTTTGTGTTTTTCTTTTTTGTCTTTAAGAAAAACCTAAGGTTACCCTATTGATGCGATTTTATTCTTTGTTTATTTTATGTTTATTATTTTTAACTTTTGTTTATTTGAAGAAAAGCATCCATTGTTGTTGCTGCTATTGGGCCTTAAGGTCATATGCCCATTGGTTTTCTGACCACAACCTCTGATCTCCGGCTTACACCCTCCTTGCTGATTGTTGTTGTTGTGGGCTTATCAAGCCCAACTTGAATTGCTAATTATTAAGCTGTACCCAGCGGACAGCCCCCCTTCTCTTTGTTCTTTTTTCCTTTTTTTTATGTATGTCTTGGTAATTATACTTTTTTTGTCTATAACTTTGTTTAATTAATTATTATTTAGTTATTAGTTAATACTTATTATATATTTAGTTTAGAATCTATTAGAATTTTGTTATAATTTTGTTTATTAATTTTAATATAACTTTAATTATTCCAGTTATTTGAGTTTAATATAATTTCATTTAATTTCGGTTCTAGTTTGTGCTCGATGTTTTGTAGGCTTATTATTTGACTTCAGCGATAGCCTTGTGTTGGATTATTCCTTAGACATGAAGACTCGTCCTGATAAATATTCATGTTAATATTGTTTCTCTTTGTTGGTTGGCTTGGATGCTGAAAGATTATACTTGACCTTTATCTGATATCCTTATATTTGACAATTGTGTTTGACTGTTGAATTCGGTTGTTGGTCTGAGATATTCTTGAGTTTTTCTTGCACGTTGTTGGTCTGATACCCTTTGCATGCTGCTACATCTGAAGTCCTACTGGTGTAGGCTTTGTTTGTGATTGTTTGATTACTGTCATATTGCATTCTTATCTCATATTTGTTGTTCTTTCTTCACTTGCACACTTTTGTCTTCCACATCTCATTTCTTCTTTCATCTCATTTGAGTTTTCTACTTGTAATTGTGATGTGCTTAGGCCATCAATGTCTAGCTTCCTTTCTTGTTCTTCTTCTTTCTTCTTTTCTTCTCTTTTTTAGGAGATGGTTGAAACCACACTAACCTAGGACTCCCATGCATAATAACATTATGAGTAGTCTTTCCCCATTAGATTTTTACCTTTGCTCCTTTGGTTTCTTCTCTTCTCATCTTCAAACAAAAATCTAAAAAACACTTAATAAATATGGAAGTGGTCTCTTGTGTACAGCCTTATTCCATGGGGCACTCATATTCATTCCATCTTGAAATAGTGTGGGCTTGTCTAGAATGATGTACAAGTTTGATCATGAGACCATATTCATAAACAAAAACCATAAAAAAACACTTAATAAAGGAAGAAGTGGTCTCTTGTGTATATCTTTATTCCATGGGGCACTCATATTCATTCCATATTGGAATAATGTGGGCTTGTCTAGCATGATGTACAAGTCTGATCATGAGACCATCTTCACCAAGAAAACCATAAAAAAATACTTCTTCATTCTTAAGTTCAACAAGTTAGTGAGCTTAGGTCCTAGCCCTTGGAAACAAGTCTTGGATAAATTCTCCTTACTTGGTGTGCTTGTTCTATTATTCCATCTTGGAATGTAGTAACAAGTACACATTCCATGGAAAAGAGCTTGAGTTCACTTCCTTGTGCCACACTCATAAAAAAACTTCTAAAAAACATTGGACAAAGAATAAACGTCTCTCCTTCGGGTCTTCTCTTCTCATCACCTTCACTCTTTACGTGTGAACTTACTTCTACTTGTCACTTTGCAAGACTTTTACGCACTCGTCATCCGAGCCTGCAACACCTGATCCTCATGTCCAGATGAGGTACGTAGGCAGCGGGGTAGGGCCCGTTCGAGCACACTCTTTTATTTTCCCTACATTTCCCCCTTTCTTTTCTTTTATACAGATCTAGTTTTCAGTTCTTTTGCAGCAAATTCATTCTTTCACCCTTTGAGACATTTTCTTTGCAAGAGTGGATCCCGTCGGGTACGACAGACGATCTGGGGTGCTAATACCTTCCCAGGTCGTAACCGACTCCCGAACCCAGTTTCTTTGGTTCGTAGGACATGTGTCCTTCCTTTTCTTTTCTCTGGTTTGTGCAGCATTACCATTCCCGTTTCTTCGGGATAAAAATACCTGGTTGGCGACTCTACCTTCTTCTGCGCCACTTTCGCGTTTGTACCAGGATGGAAATCCAGGGAGCGACAACCATCACCCTCCAAAATGGAGCACAACATAATTACGTCAATCCTCACGATGAGATTGAAGCCAACAATGGACCGAAGTCCCAACATCATCACTAGACTGAAGTCCCAACATCATCACTGGACTGAAATCCTAACATCATCACTGGACCGAAGTCCTAAAAATGCTATGAATGTGTGATGCAAAACATCGTAATAATAATTGTCACGGCTCGTCAAAGTGGCATCATCATTAAAAAAAAACATCATAAGAATTCACATAGCATGTATATCATCAACATGCATATCATCAATTTAATTCATCATAACATCATATTATAGCATCGTCAATAATGTCACAGTAACTTCGTAGCAACAACACACAAGTTTCGTCATTTATAACAAAACATCATCAGTTGCACATACAACTACACACTTCCCAAATATCAATGCATATCATTTAAATTATTTCCAACAATATGAAACTATTTTTAAGTGAAATTACATTATATCAACTTCAGGTAGCTTCAAACGGCGCACAAATCAGACAACCAGAACTAAAGTTATGAATTTCCAAAGTTTTTCGTCAAACGCTGACACTAACATATTACACTAACACCATAAAACCTAATTACACACTAGTTAATTTTGATTCTAGGACTTGAAACCATTTTTTCAAGAAAGTACATTGTATTAGCTTTCCACAGGTTTGAACGGCGCGTCAAACGGACACCCGAAGCTCAAGTTATGAATATTTGAAGTTTTTAAACAAATCAGTCCCAAGGTAATCGATTACCACAAAACGGTAATCGATTACTCCTCCCAAAAAAAATTAGTTTTTCATGTTTCAAACTATTTCAATGTTAACTGATTAACCCATTTTGGTTAATTGATTAACCAAGCTGCAGAAGCACTTTTCTGCTATATTTTTACACAAAAATCACTTTTTTCCTCATCCGAAATGCTATTTTTTCCACAAATCGTTTAGAACATGTTTTAACATGAAAATCACCTTTCAAAAGTTTCGAAACCCCCAAATATTTTTCAGCAAAAACACTTCTGACTCAGTTTCGACTCTGACACTCAACCGTACACAACAATACAACATTCCCCATCAACAAATCCATCAAATACATAATTTTAATAGCAATTCACACAATTTATCTATCAATCATTAATCGCAACATTATTATTATTATTATCAACAATTAGATCATGGTATTTCATCATACTTTCATGAAATCATTATTCAAACACATGACACACAAAACCTACATCTACCTTAAACTTCATATCAAATATAATAAACTAGATTACCCACATACCTTGGGATTCAATTTATGATCTTCCTCTTGAGTTCTTACCGAAATTGCTCTGAGCCCTCACCTCTTTATTTCTTTTCTTCAGAGCTTTTCTCCAAAAACACGATCGTTCAAAAACTCTACTTCTCCCTTCTTAATTCCCTTTTTGACAAAAATGTCCTTAGGACCCCTATTATGGTATTCCTACTTTGTCATCATTTACTCCTCTCAATATTACCACCTTACCCTCAAAATATCTACATAATTTTATTCTAATTCACTTATTAGAATAACTCTAAATAATTATTATTAATTCATAATAATTTCCAACTAAATAATTATTATAACTTTAAATAATATAACCATAATTAGTTAATTCTAAATAATAGTAATTAACATCTTAATCTACACTATTTCACAACATAACACTTATACCATACAACATTCCACAACATAATCACACAAAGCCTTATATATTTCACCAAAATTCACCTAAAATCATGAATATTTACAATAATTTTGGGGTGTTACATTTTATGTAACAGCCTGTGTCCCTCGCAAGGCAATCCCGGCACTGCCATCTCATGATCTTCTCTACTCCCTCTCTAGCAGAGTTTTTGCCTTCCGCGAGAATCAAACTCTATACCCTGGGGTTCAAGTACATGTTCAATCCCTTCCCACTACTAGCTCAAGTAGTAGTGGGAAGGGATTGAACATGTACTTGAACCCCGAGGTAAAGGTTTTGATTCTCGGGGAAGGAAAAAACTATACTAGAGAGGAGGGTACAGAAGATCTTTTGGTGGTAGTGCCGGGATTGCCTTGCGATGGGCCTAGGCTGTTACAGCTGTCACTTTGTAGGAGACATTTTTACAGAAAATACAAAAATTAAAAGCTCCTTCAAACATTGCTCCTGAGAGACATTATGAAATAGCTTTTAAAATCTTTCCTCCAAAGGTTCCTCGACTTCCTACTGCTGAATTTGGAGTGGCTCTTTCCCCTCCATTTCCAGACTGGTTTGTCTGTGGGGATTTTATCAAAATCCTTCGACAAGTCTCAACCCAAAGCTTAAAGGGTGGTTGCGATTAAACAAACGCTGGACAGTTTCAAAGGACGCCTTTATATAGGGATCGAAGATGTTCACATTAAATCCGAAATATATATGAAGGTTTGGGGCCTTCGATTTAGTGATCTTTATCTAACCACTTCCTTACTAATTTGTAATTGTGCTTGAATTTCAGTAGTTCCCAAAAAGACTGGCTTGTCGAAGAGCACAACTGTGAAAACCAACCCAGAGGCTGAAGGAACAAATGTATGCTCATACATTTTCCTAGTTTTCTTTCGATGATTTTATTTCTAACATTTGCATAACTTTCTCAGACTGCTCGAAAGCCTCATCCAACTCCAACAAGAAAAATAAGGAAGGGTGCTCAACTAGTTATCCACGTGGATGATGATGAGGACCTGTCTCCCCCTAAAGAGGGTAAACTTATCAAAAAGAAAAGGAAACTTGTCAAAGTTTCTAATACTACTAGCCAATCTTCCTCGAAGGTCGCCAAAGTGTTTGAAAAGACACCCTCTCCTAGTGGTGTCGAAAAACAAACTCCTGGGGCCACGTCGAAGGTGACCGCTGGCCCTAATGAAAGAAATAACTCAAGTCCTGATGTTGATGACACTCAGGTAAGTTCATTCTTGAATTATCTTCTACCCGAACTCTTTGACTGATTGATTGTTGGCTTAATCAATTTATTTTCTATTTCTGGCCAATGTTGGTGGCTCCAATCCACCACAACAACAACCATTACTCCAAATGTTCTTCTGAATAGCCGAGGTGAGACCACTTATCACCCTACATCTGATCCTAGTTCTAGGAGAAGTTCTCTGAGTGAGATTAAAGAACATGACTTTGTAACAGTTCCTCCCTCTTAAGTGGTGCATCAAAGCTCTCCTACTAAGATTGCCACTGAATAGTCCCACATAGCTAGGTCTGACCATGATGAGGATACTCATCAAATAAACAAGATCCCATGATCCAGAAATCCACCCTATAGAGGAAGAACAAACTTTGGTTGAGGAAGAGAACTCTCCTGATGCTAGTCCATACACCCATCTTATTAATCAACCTCTGGTAAATTTTATGGATGATGTAGGTAGCCCTCAGCTTAGGTATGAGTTTGTAGGTGATCAAGGGGGAAATTTTGAAGATGAAGAGGAAGAAGAGAAAAGTGAAGCTGAAGAGGACAAACAAAGTCCTCCTGAGAATGTTGAAGTCGAACATGCTAAGGACCTAACTCCTTCCAAAACTGGTATGATCCCAACTTCTGCACCAACAATGACTGAGGCTCAACTAGATGCCCTTAGAGCCTCTAACCCCAGGGAGTATATCAGATTGGTGTTGGAGAAGAGAGGAAGTTCATCAGAGCAAAATGTGAGTGCTTTGACTACTTTTGAGGCTCCAACCTTAGATGATTTTGTTTGCCCAGTTCTCCAAACCATCAAGAAAAAATTATTTAGGGCGACATTCTCAAGATTTTGGACTCAATCGAACTGCTCACCTCTTCTTGAAGGATACCCTTCAGAAGTTTGACCTCTCAACCCTTGCACCAACAATATCTGACTTCCTATTGGAGTTAGCCTCAATGGTAAACCAGCTGACTGGAGACCTTAAAAAGCTCCCCCAAATTCAGAATACCATTGAGAACCTGTGGACTTAAGGCTTAGGTTGGTCGAAGGCAGTTGAGTCTAGGTCTGTTATGGAGAAACTGGAGAAAGCTAAGGCTGATAGGTGCATGTAACTAGCTTCCCTCATAGAGGACATTGCTATTTGAAAACAACAAATAAAAGTGTTGCAAACCGATTTCCAATGCTAAAAAGAGAAGCAATGAGTTAAAGGGGCCGACCAATACTAAGCTAGATATAGAGCTGGGACGCACCATGAGACATATTGATGATGCTCGACTCCTGGAGAAAGAGTTTGCAACATCCAGGCTAGAAAAAAGGATGATCGAAAGGCGTCTCAGAACTCAGAAGGCTACTTTCCTCAATCTGAAGGCAAACCCTCCTTTTTAGTTACTTGTCTTTTCATTTCTTGTACTTTTAAGTACAATTTCTCATGGCCCTTCTGCGGCCCTTATATAATAATGACAATGCTGGTGCTTTTTGCACCTTTATCTTATTGCTTTTATATTTGTGTTTCACTCTTTGATCTGCTCTTTTACATTTTTTCAAGGCTCTAATACTTCTCTCATAGACAAACTTATGGCTAGGAGCTTCGATAGCTGCCTCAAAGATGTTGTCTCTGAACTATAGAGATTTTGCCTCATGCAGTCAAGCCTTAAATTGTGAAACACAATTTGCTTTGATATTAGTATTCTCCAACAGCATAAATCCCCATGTTGTGGAACATACCAATACTAGGGTCTTGGAACATTTTTCTAAGCAAATTCCATGTGTTCCCGATATTTCATTTGAGTACTCTTTGTGACCATAGTTTTCCTTCCCTATAAAAACCTCTTAACTAGTTTTCATTCATCAATCTAAAATTAAACATGAGTATTTCCACCAAGAAGGCTGTAAAAAGGGAAACAAGTGAGCAAAGTGTTAATGTCTCCATTCTGTCATCCACTGGGACGAACACATCCATGGAGTCCACTGCAACCAGCAAGAAACCTAGCACAAGGGTGGAAACCTCTAAGAGTCGTTTCAAAAAACAAGACTCAGATGATGAAGCTGATGAAGATTGGATGAGATATCTTTGTTCAGGACATTGGAAGAAGTATGAATAGTTTATATTCCATGTGTATTCTATGTAACTTTATTTTTGAAGCTTGTGTATGCCATTTCGGTCATTTATCCTATTTTGGCTTCTTTCAATAATAAATTTATGCTTTAATTTGAATCTCTTGCAAGATAGGCTTATACTTCTTCAAATATTTTCCATTTACTCTTAAGACTCGCTGATCAACATCAATTTCTTGAATTTTATATGGATTGTTGCTAAAGGTGTTAATAATCTCAAAATGACCTTCCTATTTTGGGGACCACTTCCCTAAAGATCTGGTCTTTCGATTCATAGGTAAAATAACTTTCCATACTAACTCCCCAGTCGAAAAGTTTTTTTATCTTAACCTCTTTATTGTAAGACTTCTATACTCTTTTCTTTTTCCTTTTTAACAATTCTAGAGCATGGAGCCTTTCTTCATCAAAGTCTACCAATTCATCCAGCATCATGTTCCAATAAGTTTAGATGGAATCTCATGATGTTTTTGAACCCTTGTAGACTGAAGATAAATTTCTACAGACAGAATTGCATCATGACCAAATGCGAGTCGAAATGGGGTAGTGTTGGTTGCCTCTTTAGGGGATGTTCGACATGCCCAAATAATTTGGTCCAATGTCTTATGCCAATTCTTTGAATTTTTCCTTACATTCTTTTTTATCAACCCAATCACCACTTTATTTGCTGCTTCAACTTGGCCATTGGTATGAGCATAATAAGGTGTAGAAGTTAAAAGTTTGAAACCCATTTCTTTTGCAAACTCTTGCATCTTTCAACCAGTGAAGACTGGCCCTTGATATGTTGTAATGGTTTATGGGATTCCAAACCTATATATGACGTGTTTTTTAATAAATTCAATTACATCCTCTTGGTCAACATTTGGCAAAGGTATTGCTTCGACCCATTTAGTGAAATAGTCAATACCTACCAAAATTTATTTTTGATTCTTAGAAGATGTTGGTCGAATTTCTCCAACCAAATCCAAAGCCTAACCTCTGAAAGGCCTTGGTTTGACAATGGAATGTAGTTCACTTGTAGGGACATGTTGGATGCCAACATGAATTTGGCACTCTTGACAGCCCTTAGCAAACTCAATACAATCCTTTAACATAGTAGTCCAATACATGCTTGTGTAACACCCCAAAATTTTCCCTCTCATTTTCATAGCATATAGCATATCATTTTCATACGTAGCATTGTATCACTAGCATAGAAAAATTAAGCATAACATTCATAGCTTAAAGTATAAGGCATGTGGTCAGTGGCTTGCAAGTTTGTGATCATCCAAATCAAGGGATAAGAGCCAAGTGTTTCCAACAAGGCTCAAAGGTCTCCTTGAATCCCACAAAAGCTCAAATTATGTCTCAAATCCATGGAAGATTGGAATTCCTCAAGAAGCTGGCTCATGATTTCACCTCTTATACAAATGGCCCAAATTAGAGTTTTGGTTGCAAGAGGATTCTTGAGTTTTTTTTGTTATAACTTCTTCTCATTGTCTTATATATGTTCTAAAGTGTCTAGGGAGGAATTTTGGTGCATTGGTTCCTTGAGGAAGGTTTTCAGGCATGCAATTACTTGTGATCTAAGCAAAAGTCAACTGTGAGGAAAGAAAAGTCAACTGTGACTTTTTGAGGTCTAAATAATGATTTTCAAGGTCCCATATCTTCACATGGTCCTAAAATTTCAATATTTCCATCATTCATCAAGAATGAAGGTTCATGGCAAAAGTTACTAAATTTGGAAATGACTTGTAATTTGAACTTTCCATTTTCGAAGCTTTTAAGTCACATTCAACTTGACTTTTCATCACCAAAAATGCTTCAAATGGATTCTTTCCAAACACAGAGTTGAAGATCATTCTCTCCCCCTTTTCAGAAAGTACTATATCATCCTCATATCATTTGTGAATCTCAAGTTATGATCAAAAGACTCAAGGGTGTGTTTTAGGGTTTTTCATATGAACCAAATATTCCACTTTTGCAAAAAAAAAAGGCCTCAAAAGTGACTTGCATTGATTTCACTTGCCAAATTCAGCTCATAAACTCAAAGTACACTTCATTTAGTGAAGAATTGGCCTTGGAATCATGTCTTTACATGAAGTATTTCTCACTTTCTTCATAATGTGCAAAAATGCAAAATGATCTAAAACTCCAAAATCACAAAACCATAAGGCTTGGTTTCAATTCAATGTTGATTAGTGCATCAAATGAAGGCAATGCATGCACATAGGGAGCTATATGCACATGTGATTCCCTACATATACCATAAGTTGCAAATTTGCATTTTGATTCAAATCTCACTAACCACACTTACATTAGATCTTTGACCTGAGTTAGGCCCAAAATACACCATATATAAGCTCTTAACCCCACTGGTTAGAGCTAGGGTTCATCATATTTTTCAGATTTCACAAAAATTGCACAAACTTTTTCTTCTTCGATTCTCCTTCCACACAAGGTTTCCTTGCAATTTTCTTTCATAATTGTGATCAGTGAACTCCATAGATCAAGAATCAACCATCACTTGAAGCTCTAATCAAGGATTTCACCAAGTCAAGTTAAAGATCCTCTTGGTTCAAATCTCAAGATCTAGGACAAATTCAAGCTCTAATTTCATTTATTTTGCAATTAGAGGTTCAAAGGACTTGATCTGCAGCTTCCAGATGGATTTCTAGGAGTATTTTCACTTCTGCAAGTTTCAGGTTGGTGCAATTTTCGAGCTCATAGATCTTGAATTTTATGTGTGCTTTGTGTTTGTGGTGATGTGTTAGTTACTTTGCTATGTTTAGATTAAGAAATGGACGTGTATTATTGATGTTATGTGGATCTGAAATTTTTCAGATCAAACTTATTTTCTTCGATCTGCCTTATTCTTGCATTATTTGATAAAATGAATGTGATATTTGAACTCAACGCGTGATTTAGAGTTGATATGTGGTTTTAGTTTTAATTTCTGGAAATGTTTAACCTGAGTTGGCCGAGATGGTGACCGGAGTTAGGGCTCAGACACCGATTGAAATTACAGGTGAACGAAGATGCAATTGGAGAAGATGAAATCGTGTACGTTCATTTGTTTGATCTGAGGGTTTAGAATATGCCAGCGCATTAAAAAACCACATGATTCACACGTGTTCTTATGTTTTCATATTAGGCTGCATGTTTTTCATCCTTTGCGTGTTATGGTGAGCTTGTGATCTAGACCACATATCTTGGTTACTTTTGCATCACAATGACTGAATATTGCGCGTGAGATCAATCTGGTGGTGTAGATTGTGTCTTCTTGTTAACCAGATTCCATAACTTCTTTGTTGACTTGCACTTTGGTTTGGGTTGGGTTTTAAACTGCTATCCCCACCCCCTTGTTAGGCCCATGTGTGTTTTTGAATGTGAAAATTTCTTTCCCCACACCTCCTTGGCTTATTTTCTCTTATTTTCATTTTAATTTTACATAGTTTTGCATTTTAATTTCTAAAATCATTTAAAATCATTCAAAATCCTATAAAAAATCAGGAAGCATGTTCAAACATTAAACTAATTTTGTGCATTTTTCATTTCTAATTTTATGCATTTTTCAGAGTATTTTCAATATTTTATTTTATTTTATTTTTGAATTGTTCTTATTTTTATACCTAAATTTCAAAGATTTATTTACATAGATCATTAAAAAAAATTCAATCATTCTTTTTGAATTCATTCATTAACATCCCTAAGTTCATGAAAACATTTTTATTTCATTTTTAAGACTTTTTCATATTGCATTTTATTCCTTGTACTTTGCATATTTGTTCATTGATCCTACTTGAACTTTGACTAATTGTTTGACCTAGTTTAACTTTGAGTTTTTGTTTGATTTTTTAACATGTGAATATCCTATGACCTAGGTCACTTGAGGTACATTTTTGTAATTTTTTAACATTGTTTGATGTATGGTTGGTTACTTGTGATTGAAGGTACTTTTTGTGATCCATTCTCATCACTTCCTTAACCCTAATTGCTTGAAGGCATTTATGCCATTGTGTAAGGTCTTTTGCTTGAATTTTCTTGGTTTTTTTAGACTCTTATAAACCTTGTTTGATCATTTATAGGTCCATTTGGTTTGAGTTTTCCTCTTGTTTATGTTTGTGCATCATTTGTTCCATTTTGACCTAAGTTCTTTCGTGTCTTCATCTTATGCTTCTTATGTTTGCTTGTGTGCATCTAACATGTCTATATCATCATCCCATTTGCATTAAATCCTTGATATGCTACTGAATTCGTACCCAAGCATCCACATTTGTATGTCATGCTGCTGTAGACAGTGATTTTTGACGATGCTTATATAAAAAGGAAAATGTTGGTGAAATGGAGATTTCGACTCAGACAACAAGGAAGGGCATTTTTTTACGTCTTTTTCGACAAAGGAGAATTAAAACTTATATTTCGATGACATGACATGATTAGTCCGTCGAAGGTGTTTGTGTGTGATAGTTTTGACGGATGTTGAATAAAAGACATCAATTCAACTTGAAAGAAGAAATTCAAAGTGTGAAGTTGCAACGTTTGGCAAAGGACGCGTGGAAGCATCCAGAGGAATGAAGGCATGTCAAAAGGCCAAGTGTCAAGTTATTGAAATTCTCCTGTTAGTGGCAGTTAGTTTAGTTTCCTATATATATATATATAGGATAGTTATTGGTAGTTTGTGTGTGTGATATATTTGTACAAATTCCTATTAAACTCAAAGTACCTGTGTGAGAGAAAAGAGTGTGAATCTGGAAAATGTACGTGTGAAAAATACCATCTTTACTTTCTTTAAGTTTTCAATAAAATTCCAAGTTCATTTAAATTCCTTCATCATTTCATAGTTTTTAGTTAATTATAAGTCTTTCATTTCGACGCATTATGTTACTTTTCTTTCATTACTTTAACACATTCCTAGAAGTTATTTCTTTAAATTATGTCAAGTTTATTCTACTTTTGTTCTTTATTCTTATGAATCATACAAATGTATTTAAGATAATTGAATGAAACTGAAATCATTAAGGATGACACAATTAATACATTCGACCAGATACAGATAAAATACGCACTTATGTCCTAGGATTTGTATGGTTGATCCTGCAAGTTAACTAATTTAGACATTGAATTAGAAACCAGCGGTTGTTCGTCGGAAAATACTAGTGAACAACTGCATCTTTTGCTTTCCATCTTATGTATGAAGCATTCTTTACCTAATGTAATAATCTTTTGCATCTTTATTAAGTTGTTTAGACTTGTTTGCTATATGTACTTGGTGTGTTCATATGAGCATATTTAACATTTCATATTAATCATTAGGATACTGACTTCAATCATCTCATGTCATCTTTTCCTCTTTGACTTTCATCTTCACCTTACTTGTTTCTTCTTACTTGAACATGTAATTGCCTTCTTCTCCTCATCTCTCATTCTATCATGAACTAACCCGTGCACTTTGGTATGCTCAATTAGGATCACATTAAGCATTCTAATTTGACATGTCAATTCTGACTTTGGTGTTTCTCATGTATCTTCATCCATGTTATGCTTCTTTGGCTTTCTTACTTCTTCATTTGCAACCTCTTTGAACTTCTTTACAACCTAAGGGTTTCATTGAACTTGTTTGGCTTGGTTTGAGTTATTTGAGCTTCTTTAAGCTTTGTTGTATTTTGATTCTTACTTGTGAGGTTTTTTATCCTTGGAATCCATTTCATTTGTGTTCTTTGTTTACTTGACTTCCATTTTATGTCTTATGAACTCTTGTGCTTCATTAAATAACCTTTTAGGGGCTATGGTAAGTTATAGGAGGGTGGATGTGCTTCCACATTCCAAAATCTCCTTTAAATTTTAATTTTCAATCTTGTGTTTGTTTAATCATTTGAGATGCTTTGTTTTGTAAAATTCATTCACCCCCCTTTAGAAGCAACTTAGCTTCCATCTTGGAAGTAAGTTGTCTTCTAATCCTTTTCTTTTATTCTCTTCCTCTTATTTTCTCTTCTTCCTCCATTAGGATAGATCTTGAACCTAACTAACTTAGGATGACCAAGTATTATACTGACTTAGGTTTGTTTAGTCTCCCTTAGATCTTTTACCTTTGGAGTCTCTTGAGTCTTTCTCCTCTCTCTGAAACAAAAAGCTAAAAAAACATCATCATAAAGGTTGAAGTGACTTCTAGTGTCAAAGACTTATTCCATAGGGCATTTACATCTATCCCATCTTGGGGTAATGTGAACTTGTCTAGCATGATGTACAAGTCTAAACTTGAAGTCATTTTCACAAAGAAAATACAAGAAAAACATTTCTTCACTCAAAAACCTAAAAAACACTTAATAATCAAAAGTAGGCTTGTGCATTTGAGCCTCAATTCTTGGAACTAAGCTTGGGGATCTTCTCCATCCTTAGGCGTGCTTTTTCTTCATTCCATCTTGGAGTGGTATAAGAAGTACAAACTCCATTGAATGAGACTTGAATACACTCTCTTATGCAAACTCTCAAATAAAAAGTTTCTAAAAAAACTTCAACAAACAATAAACATTTTTCCTTCGGGAATTATCTTCTCATCTCCTCACTCTAAACGAAAGAACTTGCTCCTACTTGTCTTTTGCAAGACGGTAACACACTCATTCTAGACGAGCATGCAACACCTGAGCATAGGCATGAGCAGTTCAATCCCAAAAACACAAGCAAGTTATGTCAGTCTTATTGAGTCAAACTACGATGTTCTGACTTTCCTATTGCACAAAGGGAATGTGTAGGCACAAGCGACAATGCTTGGCAAACACAATCCTTCAGTCTCTTTCCTCATTTCTCATGCCATTTCATCTCCTTATCCTTTCATCTCATTATTCTTTATTTTTATTTTTCACTCCTTTCCAGTAGCAGTTGCAGCAGTAGCATATACCATCACCCTTTGAAACAGTGCTAGCAAGAATGGATCCTGTCGAGTACGACAGACAATCTAGGGTGCTAATACCTTCCCAGTTCGTAATCGACTCCCTTACCCTTTCTCTTTGGGTCGCAAGACCCTGCTTTCTCCTTCTTCTGGATTTATGCAGCATTATTGTTCCTTCGAGATAAAAATGCCTGACTGGCAACTCTTCCTTTTCCACGCCACTTTCGCGTTTGTACTAGGATGAAAATCCCGGGAGCGACAAATTGTCGAAACAAAAGCCATTTCCTTTTGTGGCCTACTTAATGCACCCCACATGCCCCACTATGCACAGTCGAAAGGGCCAAATATGCCTCTGACTCACTAAGGCATTTGAGCAATACTCCCACATAAGTATTTTTGAACAATTCATTACCCAATAAGACATAACTTAAAGCTTGATACCTAACCTTTCGTTTTATCGAAGATGTTGGATTTTGCAAATAGTCTACTATAGGTTTTCTCCAATTCGTGTTTGTTAGAGCATCGATTGCTAGAATGGTGAAGTTGTCTTTGTCAGCATATCCAAGCTTTGTTTCTTCTAAGTCTGATAGGGCTAATCCAACTGATATTACCTTCCCTCTGACTTTGATCACATCTTGCAATTTTTCCTTTGAAATTCTATATCCTGATGCAATATGAGCCAAGTCATTTGCAACTTGGTTTTCTAATCTTGGGATGTGTCGAAAAATAACTGCTTCAAAATTCTTCAACAGTCAATTCACTACTACAAAGTACATAATTAGATTTTCTTTTATGCACTTGTATTCTTTGGTGACTTGTTTTATAACCAACTCAGAACCTCCCATTATTTTGACATGAGTTTCCCCCAATTTCAACAATACCTCAAGCCCAACTATCAAAGCTTCGTACTAAGCCTCATTGTTTGAATAATAACCTACTACTTTATACTTGAGTGTTGTTGGAATTTTATGAGAAGAAATAACAAATACCTATATGCATGTCCCATCTTTATTGCTAGACCCATCGAAGTATAACTTCTAAGGTTCGACCTCAAGATAGTTCAACACACTTTCATTAATGGAGTGGTTGACTATAAAGTCTGCCACTACTTGTCCTTTAATTGCCTTCAAAGGCCTATATGTTAAAGAATGTTCAGTTGATGCTAATGCCTATTTACCAATTCGACTATGCAAAATAGGCTTGAATAACATATGTTTAATAACGTCGAAACGAGAAGAAACATAAACATCAACTAGTTTTATATATATATATATATATATATATATATATATATATATATATATATATATATATATATTTCTTCAATGTTGTACATGAATAATACAAGCATAAAAACAATTTTTCTACTGTGTTATACCTACTTTCTACATCATTTAAAACTCTACTAGGGTAATAAATGGCCCTCTTGATGCCATCATCATCCTCTTGAGCTAACATGCTCCCTAAAGTAATCGCATGCTCTTCCTCCTACAAGGTGGTGAGAGAATATGAGGGTGGCTCGGGTATTCCTTGATCTTTTCGAAGGATTCTTGTTGTGCTTGCCCCTAGTCGAACCCATCCTTATTGATTTGAAGCAAAGGTGAAAAGGCTTGTGTTTTTCCACTTAGGTTTGATATGAATCTCCTTAAGAAATTAAACTTTCCCAATAGTGATTATAATTCCTTCTTTGTTGATGGCGCTTTCGCTTCCATGATGGATTTGGTTTTATTTTGATTGATTTCGATCCCTTTCTTGTGGACCACAAAGCCTGAGAAGTCCTCTGCCTGTACAAAAAAAGCACACTTAAGAGGATTCATTTTAAGACAATGATTCCTCATCCTTTCAAAGGAATGTCGAAGATGGTCAATATGATATTTCCCTGAAATAGACTTAACAACAATATCATCAATATAAATTTGCATAAAAGTGTCTATGAAATCATGGAAGATAGAATTCATTGCTCTCTGATAGGTTGTCCCAAGATTTTTAAGCCAAAAGGCATTACTACCCATTCGTAGGTGTCTAAGGCTGCTGGACTTGCTGGGACTTGTAGGTGCCTAATTTCCTCTTTTATTTTTAAGAGGATTGTTGGGGCGAACTGTCGCTCCCCCGAAAAGACACCGGGCCAGATAGGGTACAGACGCGAACGGTCGGCGAAATAGAGAGAAAATGAAATGAAGATGAATAGAGTCGCCAGCTAGGAATTTTTATCCCGAAGGAAAGGTAATGCTGCATAAACCTAGAAAAAGATGGATAAGATGGTTGCGAACCATAGAAACTGAGAAAGGGGGTTGGTTACAACCTGGGAAGGTATTAGCACCCAGATTGTTCGTCGTACTCGACGGGATTCACGCTTGAAAGTTTGTGTTTAAAGGGGTAGTGTATGTGCTATCTGTGTGCAAAAGCTAGGAAAGAAATGTACAAGTGTCAGTGCAAAAGGTGAATTGCCCAGGAACTGAGGCTTAAAAGAGAATGCTGAAAGAGGGGGAAGACACAAAGACTTTTGTTCGATAACTGTTAAGTTATGCCTACGTATCCTCGCGTGCAATGAGGAAGTTAGAACACCGTAGTTCGACTCAAAGAGACAGATAAATAAATTAACTGATGAACTACTTGCTTGTCTATGCTCAAGTGTATGACTCGTCTGGCTCGAGTCCTAATTGTCTTGCATTAGACGGAAGAAGCAAGTTCTCGCTTGTGAATGAGGGTGATGAGAAAAGAATACCGAAGGGGACGATTATTGCTTGTGTTTGTGTTTTCAGTTTTGTTATTGTTTTTGGGTTTTGCATAAGTTGATGAGCTTAAGCCTAAATCAAGGGCTTGTAAACTCATTATATCCTCCCTAATTAGGGATAATGGGCCTACTTAAATATGAGATAAGCATCTCAACTTAATTACCATGATGATGTAGGATTAAGATCATTAACCTACTTGTGATTATTTAGATGTTTTTGGGTTTTTGTTTAGTGTTAAGTAATGAGTTTAATCTCTAATCACAGATTAATGAACTCATTACACCATCCTAATAGAAGGATAATAGATGAGAACACTTAAGCTGAGAAAGATACCTCAACTTAATCCATGGTTAGGGATTAAATTCATTATATGACAAGCCTTTATTAAATGGATTTTAATTAAGGGATGAGATTAAGAAATGAGTTTTATGGTTTTCAAGACAACTTGAGGGGGACTTGTCCATTAAACACTAGGGTTAGTCCTTCTTAACCATAAAGGAAGAATTAGAACCCTAATGTAAGGCCCAAGTTACAAGATGAAGTCTTAGTGATTATTAAGTGATTTGATTAAGAGGTTTAAACAAATTAAAGGTTTAACACTTAGGATTAAAGTTATACACTCCATCCTAAGAGAAGGATGCAGGCATAACCCTAATTCAAAAGTCCTAAAACTTTAAGTGTTTAGTCTCTGATTATGAAGATGAGAAGAAAGATTCAAGGAGACTCAAAGGTAAAATCTAGGGGGAACTAATTACCACCCTAATTATTATCATGCTTGGATGTTCCTATGGTTTGTAAGGCTTAAGAAAGATCTTCAAGGAAGCAATGGAAGAAGAAGATGAAAGGAGGAAGAAGCAGAAGAAATAAGTTACTTACTTAATTGAAGAAGATAAGTAACTTAAAGAAAGAAAGTGAGAGAGAAAGAACACAAGTGAACCAGTTCACTTCAAAGAAACCAGCAAGATGCATATGAAAGAGATAAAGAGAAATGAGAAGTGAAGGCAAATCCACTTCTCAAAGTAACTTACCACCTGAAAATGTTAGCATGAATGCATAAAGTAAAAAGCATGAAGAAATGAAATGAAATGAGATGCAATGAGATGGAATGACCAAAGTCAGAAGTGTTTTTGCAATGTAATGTCATATGATATGATGCAAAGGCATACAAGGTGCATATGTATGATCATACAAGAATGAGATGTCATGTAAGCATGCTTTGAAGTTTGAAAAAAACACATGAAAGTTAATGAAATTATATGAATTATAAACATGGCAAATGAATGAAGAAATGATCAAGCATGGTTTTAACATGTCCTAAGATGTATAAGATGACTTATGAATGCATGAAATCTCATGGCAAGTTCATGTATTGATGCATATGTAAGATGAATGCAAATGAACATGTAAAATTAGGGTTTTATGGGAGCATGAGATGCACATGACCAAAACAGAAGTATATGACATGATAAATTGTAAATGCACTCAAAGGAACCCTAAACCTATACTAGGTTACCATCCAAAGGGGGAGGTCAGAAACTAAACCTAGAAGAAGTTATGGATTTTCTAAGTTTGCTTGGGTTTTCGGGTGATCTTCAATGTAAAATGCCAAACAAATTAAAAATGCAAGATAAAAATGAAACAAAAATGTTTTTAGATGCTAGAGGATATGTACAAAGCAAGGCAAAAAGAATCATTCACAAACTCAACTTAGGTTTAGGGTTATGAATTTTTGAAGCTAGGGTTAGAAAATGGACATTTTTAAGAACCCTAATTCATTAAAAAATTTCAAAGTATGATCAAAACCAAAAAAAAAATTATAAGGTGAGTTTGTAAATGTTTCTAAATTTCTTAGAATGCTCTCTGATTGTTTTTGTGATTTTTAAATACCTAAATGTATTTTTAATTAATTAAAAGACTTTAATTAATTAAAAATAACATTTAAATATTTTAAAAATACTTTTTATATGCAAAAAATAAAATAAAAATCATTTTCTGATTAAGAAAAATATTTGAAACAAAAATGCAAAAGGAAATATTTTTTGAAGTTTTTTATCTATTTTAAATAAATTATGCAAAGAAACGGATAAAAAATGAATTAAAAATGAATTAAAGGGAAAGTATGTTGATCCAGTGGTCCAGATTCAAATTCAGGGGGAAGGGGTTGACTACGCGCGCAGATGGAGGGCTGGGATCTATCCTGGGTTAATTTAATTACTTAATCCTAATTAATTTAATTAAACAGATTCAAAAACTAATGAAGCAATTTGAGCCACACGTTCACGCGTTAATCCTCATCCAAGGGCCAGAATTCAAACTGGGCAACTAAACCCTAATTAGGGTTCTAATTATTTTCAGGTGACCGGAACACTGTTCCGGTCATCTTCTCCGGCTACCCAAAACCCCAACTTCTTCCCTAGGTCAAATGAACCCCTCTAAATCTCCAAAAATGATCTAACACCTTCCCCAAACAAGAATCTATCATCATATATCATTTATATTTCATCAAAAGCAAGAATCGAATCAAACAAGTTTCACAGGCAAAATTTCAGAACAAGCATACATGGCCATTTTTCACTCATTTTCAAAACAAATCATATCATGGTGATCAGCAAAGCATAAGGAATCATTTAGAAGCTTAAAATGGGAGTTCTGGAAAAAATGTTCTTGAGGTTACATGAGATTGAGCTTTCCAGTTAGCTGCTTTCTGACCCCTTCTTTGGTGCAAACCAGCTCCCTTGAGTCCCTTGAGGATGTTGAGAAGCTTAGAACAAGTTTTTGTTGGCTGTTTTGAAGGTTCCAGTTCAAAGCATGTCAGAATCGTGTTTTTGTTTCAAGGGGTTTTAGGCTTGTGTAAGGGGTGGGAAATGATCTATGAGTTATATGGAGATGATCGGTGAAAGAATTTTGAAGTTTGGCTGGGTGGTTTGAGAGTTTCGAAGAGATGAAGTTCTTGAGGGATTTTTGGCAATCTGAGCTATGGGATGATTCAGGCTTGTGTGTTGTATGTTTTTTGATCCATAAGGTTTGTATAAACCAATGAGAATGCCTAGAGAAGTGGTTGTGGCACAGGCTGATTGGTATGGGAGGTTTTGCAAAAAAGTCAAGGTTGGTGTACCTCAAGCACAAGCACGAGTCAGAGCTGTATTTGGGCATGTCTGGCCTCAGTTGAGTTCATGGAGAGCCCATGGATTGAAATTGATGAGCTAGAACACTTGATGCTAGGGTTTACAAGGTTTTTGCATATTTCCCCTCTTTGATGTTTCTTGTGTTTCAAGGCATGAAATGACCTAATTCTTGGGCCAATTCTGAGTCTTTGATGTTGTTTGATCATGTTATGGCATATTTGGGCACTTTAGAAGTCATTTGAGGCCTTGGCAAGTGGTTTTGCAAAAATCCCTCTTTGGTGCACTTTTGAAAATTATAGGATTTTTGCCAACTTTGAAGGATCATAACTTAAGTTCTATAATGAATTAGAAGGAGTTCTTTTACTTTTTGAAAATGGGAAGATCCATCCTACAACTTTCATGTTTGAGTATTTTTCATTTGAAGCTTTTTTGGATCAAAAAGAGGTGGTTGAAAAACTTTCCCAAAATGGAAAGTTTCCATTACAAGTCATTTCCATTTTTGGCAAGTTTGCAAATGGCTCAAAATTCTTCAATTTTGTGAACTTCCAACCTCTTCTAAGATCAAATAAAAATCATATAACTTCAATTTGATGAAAATACCCCTTTGGCTCCATTGTTGGGGGCCTCAGATGCCCTGATTTTGACTTAACTTGCTCAAGAAGTTACCCAGTGAACAGATGGCTTCCATAATGAGTTTCTTCATAAAACTTGGTACACATGATCCTTATAACATCTTAAGAACATTAGAAACAAGAATGGCCCAAAAATTTGGAGTTGAGGCCTCTGAAACCAAAACCCCAATTTTGGTCATCTGTTTAGTGAAAACCCTAGCTCTGCTTCCATGCCTTTCCAGTTCTTGTGATCTCTTGACTTCCTTGAACTTTGAAGGACATAATATGATGATAGAACACAGATGGACCCTCTTTGAAAGCTTTGAGTCCTTTGGGATGGCTCAGATGGAATCTTGGATTGCTCAGATCACAAACCCTAGATGCAGATGAATTTGAACCATGCAGATTAAACAAATATGCAATATGAGGTGGCATGCTTATGCTAATGAAAAAATGAAAGATCACAAGCCATGGTGGGATATGAGTGAGGGAAAATTTGGGGTGTTTACAGCTGCCCCTATTCAAGCATGAGTTAGCTGTGCAGGATGTAAGCGCCTGGCTTAACAGACAAACAAGATAACTTGTGGTTGAATACCAAAGACAGTCCAAAATTTGCACTCGTTGGGTAGAAGAAAAGGGATATAAATTGTAAAAGATGGTATAGTATGATTATCAAATGAAAGCAACGGAGGACGACCATCGAGAAGAGGACGACTGTTGGGGATAAAACGGTAAGCAATACAATGATGGGGACGGCCGACAAGCTAGGGAAATAAAGGGATCACGATGGGGACGGCCATCAGGTAAAGAAACAAGATTCTCTGGGGATTAAAGTAAGGGAAATGATGGGGACGACCATCAGGTTTTGCAAAGTAAAGTAAAAAATGATGGGGACGACCATCGGTTCAAAGAATAAATGAAATAATGATGAGGGACGGTCATCAAAGGTGAAGGACGATCACCTAGCAGGGGACGACTGCTCTTTATCACGACATAGGACGAATGTCGGATAGAAAAGGATCAATGATGGGGACGGCCATCGGATAAGCATGATGAAGGACGATCATCAAGAGGTGAAGGATGATCACCTAGAAGGGTACGGCTTCTCTCGGGGTTTATCACGGCATAGGACGAATGTCGAATAACAAGATCAACGATGGGGACAGCCATCAGATAAGCATGATGAAGGACGATCACCTAGCAGGGTACGGCTGCTCTCGGGGTTTATCACGGCATAGGATGAATGTCGGATAACAAGATCAACGATGGGGACGGCCATCGGATAAGATGATGAGGGACGATCATCAAAAGGTGAAGGACGATCACCTAGCAGGGGACGGCTACTAAAATATCACGACATAGGATGAATGTCTGATAGAAAAGGGTTCCAATAATGGAGACTCCGCTGGGGGAAAAGATGAGGGACGATCATCCAAAGGTGAAGGACGATCACCTAGCAGGGGACGGCTGCCGAAAGTATCACGACACAGGACGAATGTCGGATTGAAGAAAAGTTGCTTTGTTGGTGACTTACTGGGGAATGATAAACACGGATGAGTGCTTACACTCGAGAATAAAAAAAGGTATAAGTGTTTGACGCGTGTATATATTAAAGATGCGGACGAGCATCCTTAAGACCATGATACGGACGAGTATCGGTAGAAACAAACCCTGACACATGTTCAGAGATGATGATACGGACGAGCACCAACGGGTTAACAAAGAACACGGACGGGTGTCGAATCTGTTGAAGAGTGATATATAAACAAGATACAGACGAGTATCAGAGACTTCTGTATAAGTATGAATGGATATTGGTTTGTTGGTGAAGTATGAGAAAGACACAGACGGGTGTTCAACTTGCTGGGGAAGGTATGACACGGACGAGTGTCAAAACAAAATATGTTATAAGTTATGAACAAATATTTGTTTGTGAAAGTGTAAAAAAGTGTTCTGGTGACCTGTGGGGATAGGATGACACAGATGGGTGTCGAAAAGGGTGCGTTGTAAACAAGTATTCATTTGTAGAAGGTGTTTTGGCAACCATGTTGGGGGAATATGACACGGACGGGTGTCGCAAGATCATGTACAAGTATTTGTATTTGAGAGTGCAAAGGGGACGCTTTGGCTTATATCTGCGGGGAATAATACGACACGGACGAGTGTCGAAAAGAGTATATATGAACATACATTCGTGTGGGAGAGTGCAAAGGGGACGCTTTGACTTTTATTTGAAGGGGATGTGAGTTTTGAAATACTGATGGTAATTGCCAGTGACTGGCTCGAACCTGACTTGTGATCATGCAAATATTTGATTTTTTCCGTAATGCTCTGTATTAGACGAAATGCTACGCTTATTTTGTGAATATGATGCAAATGTTATGGTTATGCAAAGAGAAACCGATCCGGGATCCGGATCCTACTGTGATAAAGATCTATGGTTGATCTGCTTGGAGGG
The DNA here is from genome assembly GCA_963966055.1 of Lathyrus aphaca. NCBI lineage: Eukaryota > Viridiplantae > Streptophyta > Magnoliopsida > Fabales > Fabaceae > Lathyrus > Lathyrus aphaca. The sequence goes on along the minus strand of OZ014519.1, from coordinate 194,355,555 downwards.
ATATCCCAGCTGGGAAAGAGATCATTGGTAGATCTGCTTGGAGATGTAGCTCTGCTTGGGAAAGCAGATCATTGATAGATCTATTCGTAAGGAGAACTCAGCTGGGGAGAAGGAAGCTTTCGTCACTTTGTTGTGTAAGAGTTTCATACATTGCTCTTCTGGGGAGAGAAAGGAAACCTCTGTGGGGAGACAGTTCTTTTATCCTTGCTGAGGATGAGAGATCTGGCACTCTGTCTGGGGAAGAAAAGATCACTCAACGATCTTCCTTATCTAACTCTGTGGGGATCTCAGCTGGGGATGCTCCTGTTGACTTGACTTATGCTGGAGATGAGGAGGCTTTGACAACTTTGTTGGGGAAAAGCCTTTCAGATATTGCTTGGGGAGGAGGTATGCTGGGGAAGTGATGCCTGGCATCCCCCGTGTTGTGTATTGAATACTTGCAACCTGTTAAGACAAAAAGAAATGCACAAGTAACTTGAGGAATCCCTTACTGGATTCCTTCATAGGAGTTAGGCTTTCCTGAAAGTAATATATTTCCTGCACGCATTTATTTAAGACGGCTCATTTGTTTTATGCAAGTATTATATCATGAATATTGGACATTTTGCAAACGAAACAAAAATGTACAAAAAGAGATGTGACTGAAAAATCTGATTTTATTAATCTGGGTGCCTTGAATTAGCAAATATAGTCAAAGAAACAAATCCCCTGGAATGAGGAGATTGCTATAAATTGAGAAAAGTAAAAGTGTTGGCAATGTTGACGATGCTCCGGTGAGCTTCCTTTGCTATGACATATATGACCTTAACGTTCTTCTCATCTTGCTTTCTGAAGAAGGTTGATCCTAACTGATGCTTTATCCTTTTGAAGCTTGCCATGTTGTGAGTGATACAGACGAATTCAGAATGCAGTTGTTTGCTTATTCCCTGATTTTGCGTGGATCGCCCTTTCGGGTTTTAAATCCACCGGGATACCCATTTTTGCCTGAGCTGTCCAATGTGGCTTTTTAACTCAGTGGTGTACATTTTTTCAATTTTCCCTTATTTTTGCTCGAGTCTTTTATTCTGTTTTAGACTCGCCGGGATGCCCTATTTTTGCATGGACGTACATTCTGTTTTTATGTCCAGCGGGTCATTTTATGCGAAGTATTTTTTAACTGCATCTGAGTTCACAGGGGATAAGAAATCTTCACCATCCATAGTAGTGAGCATCAGTGCTCCATCAGAGAAAACTTTCTTTACTATGAATGGGCCATCGTAATTCGGAGTCCATTTCCCCCTGTAGTCTGTATGAGGAGGAAGAAGTCTTTTCAGCACAAGATCTCCTACTTGGTATTCCCGAAGCCTGACTTTCTGATCGAAAGCTTTCTTCATCCTTTTCTGATATAACTGCCCTGAACAGATTGCAGCTAATCTCTTTTCTTCGATCAGATTCAGTTGATTGTACCGAGACTGGACCCATTCTACTTCGTCCAGCTTTACATCCATCATTACCCGTAAGGAGGGCAACTCAACTTCAACAGGTAGGACTGCCTCCATACCATACACAAGCTGATAGGGTGTTGCCCCAGTAGACGTTCTAATTGAGGTTCGATACCCATGCAAGGCAAATGGTAGCATTTCATGCCAGTCTTTGTAAGTAACCACCATTTTTTGCACAATCTTCTTGATATTTTTGTTAGCTGCCTCAACAACGCCATTCATCTTTGGCCTGTAAGGAGAAGAGTTGTGATGCTGGATTTTGAAGTCTCGGCATAGTTCTGCCATCATTTTGTTGTTTAAATTAGAACCATTATCAGTAATGATTCGCTCGGGAACTCCATATCGACAGATGATGTCACTTTTCAGAAATCTGGCTACCACTTGTCTGGTGATGTTTGCGTATGAAGCTGCTTCGACCCATTTGGTGAAGTAATCAATGGCTACCAGGATGAATCTGTGTCTTCATTGAACCCTAAAGTGACTAGATCCAATAGGTGACCATGCCTCTTGATGAATTGGGAGTTTTCAGAAACTTGAGAGACCAATTCCTTAAGCTTAGGAGGTACCCCTACAAAGTTGATTCGGATAGTATTCCTACGAGCAGAAGCCATGACCTGCAACAATGAACAAAGATAAATCCTTTGGTCCTTGAAATAGTTACTGAAAATGTTATGCTTATGATGCATGATGATATAATGATGTTATGCTCAACCAAAAACATGTGGCACACACAAACAAGTCACACAATAGCCCTAGGTTTGAAGGCTTGCATGAGGTTTAAAGGTAAGTACCCTCCCCTGAAGTTTAGTTGGTTCATCATGTCCTACAAAAGTAACCAGGTTCTAAGGGATCTCAATATCATTGATCCTTCACAAGGGTGGTTGTTCAGTAGGAAACTTACTTGCCAACCAAAACCCTCCAAGTTTAGGATCTCAATGAGCGTAGTATCGAGTATCAACCAACTTCAATCTTCACCAAAGCTGGTTATCTCACTACTTTCTAAAGGCCAAGATGGGATGACTAGGGTTCTAAAAGTTAGTTAGTGTATTGACAACATATGGCAGCCTCATATTATCCTCAACTTTCTTAAGGAACATAAGCACCAACCAAGAAGTCACACTAACTATGGCCACTAGATCAACCATATCGGTATACGCTATACAGTTTCCTTGGTCTATTTCCATTTACCTAAGGTACACTAGATCCGGGTTAGGATCTTTCACACATAAAGCCCAACAAGTAATATAAAGCAAACAAGGCAAATAATTTAAGTGATCTAATTCCTAAGGGTACCCCTCTTTTATTAAATCCCCAGCAGAGTCGCCAGTTCTGTAACACGGTGGGAGAACTGACTTTCTATAAATGTTGCGGATAGCAAGAGTCGCCACCGACTTTTATTTTATCCAAAAGGAAAGGACATAAAAGAACAGGAAAGACCTATTTTAAAAGACTTGAGTTCGGGGGGTAGGTTATACAAAGGGAAGGTGTTAGCACCCTTTATATCCATGGTTATCCATGGGCTCTTAGTTACTTAGCTCACTTTGTTTGTTTGCAAGAGTGTAGTGTGTGATTAGAAAAATTTCTTTAAGTACTTGGTAATAACCCTCGTATGGGTGTATACAAAGCCTAGTTTAAAAATTGTGAGGTGTAAAAGTAATTTTGAAAAGTGTGAGCAAGTAACTATGAGGTACCTACCCTAGATTAAATCTTTCGTGTTCTCGTATGTTCTTTCAATGGTAACATTATCCCTATTATTAAGGAATAGGTAGTCATTACCTTGGATGTGTTAAGGGACAAGTATAGGGTCATCGTATGGTCATAGAAGGCAACTTAAAGGATGTCTTTAGCAATTCGTAGGGACTATCATCATTTATTCGAAGGGACAAGATCATTATTCTGTAGGCAACCTCGAAGGGACTTGATCTCTTAAACTATATGGACTTCATGATTTTTATGAAGGGACTTTGCTTAAGGCAACCAAGAGGGGTAACCTAGGAAGTGCAAGATGGCGATCAAAGATCGACTTACGTGTGTGAGTGTTTATATTCAAGTATTTATCTTATTTAAATTAATTTTCTAAGTTATTTAATTACACATAGGTTATGCACACCCTAATATTACTAACCATACAGTAAAGTAATTACAAAAATAAAGCAAAGATATAAAATAAACCTATTACATGGCTTTAGCAATTACATAATAATAGAAATAATAATGATAAGAATAATAAATAAACAATAATCAAATATTAGTAATAATAAGATAATAAAAATAATGGTTAGAAAAATAAATAAAGGAAATAAGAATTTAAAAAGAAAAATTAATATTAGAAAATTTTTAGAAGTTAATTAAGAAAATAAGTTTAATAATAATAAACAAATAATAAATTATTTACATATTAATAAAAATTAAGATTAATAATTTAATTAGGGTTTAGAAAAATTAGGTTAATTTTTAGGGTTAGAAGAAAATTAGGGTTAAGAAAAAATTAGGGTTAGTATTTAAATTAAGAAAATTAGGGCTTTTAATTATAATTAAAATACATTATTAATTTATTTACAAAAATACATAATAATTATATATAAACATATTATAAAATTAATACAAAATAAATATCATTTAATAAAATAAAATATGAATTTTAGAAAATATAAAGTTTTTATGAAAATACTATTGTTTATTATTTTAGAAATTATTTCAATTATATTAATTAAAATTAAAAATAAGAAAATAATAGAAATAAGAAAACTATGGAAAAAACCCTACAAAGATAGGACCTGGGATTTGAACCCAGGTCCTTTACCTGAACAGCAACACACAAAACTAGCTGAGCCAGCACGCGCTGGTGAAGGCTATGTGCAATGCAATCCTTATATTATAAACCTGCAAAACAAATGAAATTTAAAACAAAATGGCCTGCGGCCAGATTCGAACCCAGGACCATCACAACAACAACCAAACACTTCAACCAACTAAGCCACATGGGGCGCGTCTGCAAGCTAAACAACAAACAAACATAATATATTAAGTTAACTGAATAATTGAAAAATTGAACAAAATATTGTTGTCACCAAGGATCGAACACAGGTCACAGCCAATAACACGCACACGCCAACACCACTGGGCCAAGCAACATCTGTTGAAATAATATGAAATCAATTTAATAAAATATTAAGTCAAATATATGAATCCAGCCTTGGCGCCAAACGTCTTCATCTTCTTCCTCTTCCTGCGAAAACACCTGCAAATTCATCCACAAATTTTCCTGCGAATTTTGAATTTCAAGAACCTGCGAAAATTGGATCTTCCATAATATGCAAAATTTCATCAAATTAAACACACAAACATGATCCTTGCAATGTATACACTCCAACCATGGTTTCATTAGTCATTTATATTAGGTATTTCGCAAAACCCCAAATGAGGAGCACAAACCCTAACAATGGCAGTTTTCGATTCAGGTCATGGTTCTTCAATCTCTTTGCCCAGAAACAATCTAAACATCATTGCTAACAAGAATATATGGTTAGAATTCATCAACAACACACAAACAATCAGAATCGAAAAAAATAAAACAAGAATAAGCTTGGTTCGGTTTATGCAAATAATGATGATTTGGATGCTGCAAATGATTCAAATAGATTCAATGATCATCCAGGAATGTATTGCAACCTTCAAAACTTCTTGATATGGCCTGCAATTAAAAATCCGAATGTGACTTTTTGTGTGAAATTTTGAAGTTGGATGATGTTCTTGGAGGCTCTGAATTTCGTCCCTTGAGTTTGTAATAGGTTTGTGAACTTATAGTGATGTGAATTAGGTCAAAACTTTGTGGATTTGTGGGCTTTCTTGAATAACTTGAGTGTGAAGAAATCTCATGATCAAAATATGTGAAAAATCAAATCTTTTCATACCAATCTATCTTAGCACGAATTTGAATGAGATCAATCATCTCTAAATAATGTTTATGACCTTCTAGAACAAGAATCAAATTTAAATATTGAGTTTTCATATTTTATTTTAATTTAAATTGATTTTTAATGAATAAAATCAAAATAAATAAAAAATAAACTATAAAAATCTGAATAAATTATATTTTATTCGTGCATGATGTCATGGATGAGATTGGGTCATAAAAATGCAAGCCCATGTGGAAAGAATTGGTTCTAAGACCTCATTTGCTCAATAAACCTCTCAAAACTTTCCCAACTTCACAAAGGCACAAATCCTTCAATTTTAAGGCTATGAAGGTGTTCTTAGACATTTTGGAAATCTTAGAGAGTCCTCTAACAGACCTCGTTGGTATCATGTCCATATCCTTTACCATTTTCAAATTATGCCCTTTGGAAGATGTTGACTTTTTGTTGACTTTTAAAATGACCTATAATGTCTTAGCTCATACCTTCCAAATGAAGCATTTTTGGGCTTGGCTTGTGAGATAAAAAGTTGTAGATAATTCTATTTCCTTCAAAATGAGCTTTGGATGGAAAAATTTTGATGAAGCATGTGAAAGTTATGGCTGGTCAAAGTTCAGTTGACTTTTCCTGTAAAACCCTAATTTAGAAACTCTTGATTCTTGATGATCTGAAATCTCCTTGATGAATCATGATCAACCCTTGATAAAATGATGAATTTTACTTCATATACTTGATATTGGCAAAAAATCATGAAGTTTGACTTTGGTTTGACCACAGTTGACCTTAGTTTGACTTTTTAACTACTTTGACTGATTTTAGCCTATCTGATCATCTGACTGAGCAAACCTTTTGGGAAAGCCTTGAAACTTGACATAGGGATTATTGAAGACATGTAGGATGCTATGAATCTCACTTGAAGCCTTTGAAGTTCATTTGGCCTGATGAAACTCAAAACCCTATTTTAGGATGCATTGCTTAGGAGGATGCTTTGTCTGAGGGGATTGTCAAACTTTCTGACTAATTGTGAACCTTGTGAACCTCTTGGGACACATTAGTACACAATGTCTTGTCTAGGTGAGGGCAAATTTTGGGGTGCAACATCTGTCCTGTTCAATTTTCTGAAACCTGAGGAGTTAGATTGGCCTGTGTGCCATTCATGACTTGGAAGGTTGAAGGGGATTGAACACCAAAGCCCAAAAATTTGCACTCGCCGGTGCGTAAAGTAACACTGCTGATTGGTTGTATATGTTGGAGTGGGCTTAAATATGCCACTCGGAGGGACTGGAGATGGGCTTATAGATGCCATCCATAATATCAGAAGGTGATAGTATCTTTATGTTGTCACTGGATATCAGTATTAGGTCTTCGTATAGGCCGTCTCTGAATCGTTTATATAACATGGTTTGAATTGAATGTCAGCACTAGATCTTCGTATAAATCGTCTCTACATTATTTCTGGGGAAAAAGAATATCCTTCATTAAATGGCAGTACTTAGATCTTCGTGTAGATCGGCTCTGAACCATCTTTAGGAACATACTTTAATTTAAGCATCAGAATCAAATCTTCATGGCGAACTTTTCTGAATTGCTTTTGGTAATATCTTGGGTTAAGTACAAAACCTTTGTATCGGTCATTTATGTATCATCCCACAGATAAACAGTTGCATAGACCATTAGAAATAAATCTTCGTAGCGATTATCTCTTCTGGAAATATCCCGGATTAGGTAATAGGTCTTTGTATAGATCATTTACATACCTTCCCAAGGATGAAAAGGATATCAGGATTAAATCTTCGTGGCGATTATCCCCTGAACTTCTTCTGAAAGAATCTTTTGGATTAAATGCTAGATCTTCTTATAGATCATTTACACATCATCCCAAAGATAGTTGACCATCAGAAATAGATCTTCGTAACGATTATCTCTTCTGGAAATATCCTGGATTAAGCACTAGATCTTCGTATAGATCATTTACGTACCCTTCCAAGGACAAACTTGTATTTCTCATCAGAAATGAATCTTCGTAGCAATTATTTCTGAATTAAGTATTAATACTTGATCTTCGTATAGATCGTCTCTGAACTGTTTCAAAGAGTTGATAGTGTTTATCTGTCTGCAACTATCCTGAAAAGAAAAGGTTAGTTTACGCAAGATTATTTGGTGTATGCATGTATGGTATGATGTACTTAAGTAAATGTCTTATGCACTATGGATGTGCATGCTATGATATGATGTAAATGATGTATGTATGAATCATGTAGCCTGAAGTGCCTGGGTATCTCTGTATAACATTTGCTGGCTAGGGAAAATAAATCCCGGTTCATTGCTGAGGAATATGAGGACTTCGTTCCCGTCTTGCTTAATAATATGGTACTCAGAACCTCCCATCTTCGTTCGTCGTGCTTTTTATTGAAGGAATAAGTTCCTGAATATTCTGACTGAGGATAAAAGAGATGGACATAAATCCGGGAGACTTAATTCTTCGGAGGATATGAAACTATTTGAAGACTTCGTTGAGTTGGAAGTATAAGATATTCCTTGAAGTATCTTATATGGATATCCGTAAAGATTACTCTGTGGGGATGAACCGGCGAAGCTTCGTTGAATTCCTACCTTCGTTTGTCCTTAGTAAATACTATTACTGTATTTTATGCATTTCTGGTAAACATCAATCATATTCAAAAGCATACATACATTCAAACACAACCAATGGACGTTTTCGTTTAAGTAAACAATGTAAAAGTAAATTTGAATTCAAAGACGAGATTTTATTTATTTAGAAAGTGGCCTATACACAGACAAGTATGTACAAGGAGACAGAAATCCTAGTAAGAGGAATTCGTCATAAAAGTTTTTATAAAAACAAAGAAAAGCAGCTATGTGAAAAATGATCCTATTGAGTTCCAATTCTACTATTGCCATTATCTTCAAGTATCTCATCCTTTGCTGTCGAGATAGAAATGATTGGATTGATCTTTATCTGTTTGAACTTGATCCAAGTAGCACAACTGGTTGGGGTTACATGAGTGATCCAAACGAGACATAGTCATACGTTTTAATCCCTAATTTTTGCCTGGATTGCCTTTTTCAGGTTTCCAATCCACCGGGATAACCTTTTTTGCCCAAGCCGCCTTTTTAGGTTTTCAACTTGCCAGGTGTACATTTTTTTAATATATATCCCTAATTTTTGCCCGAACCCTTTTGGTTCGCCGGGATGCCCTTATTTTTGCCTAGGCCAGTCAACCTAGCAGGTCTCTTTTTATGCGTAGTATTTTTTAACTATGTCTGCGTTTACGGGTTGTGGGAAATCTTCACCATCCATAGTAGTAAGCATCATGGCACCTCCTAAGAATATCCTCTTGACTACAAATGGTCCTTCATATGTAGGAGTCCACTTGCCCCTAGGATCACCCTGTGGTAATATGATACGCTTGATTACCAAGTCACCAGCCTGATATACCTTTTGCTTAACCTTCTTATTAAAAGCTTTGATCATTTGTTTCTAGTATATCTGACTGTGACAAACAGCTGCCAACCTTTTCTCATCAATCAAATTTATCTGGTCAAGTCGAGTCTCAATCCACTCATCTTCATCCAAGCCTTCATCCTTCATGATTCTCAAGGAAGGGATCTGAGCTTCAATGGGCAGAACTGCTTCCATACCATAGACTAAGGAGAATGTGGTCACCCCTGTTTAAGTACGTATTGTAGTACGATAACCATGAAGAGAAAATGGTAACATCTCATGCCAATCCTTATACGTAACAGTCATCTTCTGTAGAATCTTCTTGATGTTCTTATTAGCAGCTTCTACTTCCCCATTCATCTTTGGATGATAAGGAGAAGAGTTATGATGCTTAATCTTGAACTGCGTGCAGAGATCAGTAATCATAGTGTTGTTTAGATTAGAGCCATTGTCTGTGATAATCCTTTCAGGGATGCCATACCTACATATGAGATTATTCTTAATGAATCGAGCCACAACATTCTTAGTAACAGATGCAAATGAGGCTGCCTCCACCCACTTTGTAAAGTAATCAATGGCAACAAGGATGAAACGATGTCCATTAGAAGCAATAGGCTTGATCTCTCCAATCATATCAATGCCCCACATGGCGAAAGGCCAAGGAGCAGTCAACACATTCAATGGAACTGGAGGTATATGCACGTTATTAGCATAAATCTGACACTTGTGACATGTTTTAGAATGTTGATAGCAGTCAGCTTCCATGGTAGACCAATAGTAACCTGCTCTTAATATCTTATTTGCCATGGTATGACCACTAGAATGAGTGCCAAAGATCCCATCATGCATGTCTTCCATAATCTCTGTTGCTTCCTTCTTATCCACACAACGAAGCAAAGTCGAATCATGATTGCGCTTGTACAAAATTCCATTACTCAAGAAGAACTTAGCATAAAACCTCCTCAGAAACTTCTTATCATTGACAGATGCCCCTTCAGGTAACTCCTGAGCTTCAAGATACCTCTTCACCTCATAGAACCAAGGCTTTCCCTCTATTACTTCAATATCAATCTCATTACAATATGCGGGCTTCTCAAATCTATCAATAGTGATTCTGGGAGCTTCATCATCCCAACTAATCTCAAACATAGATGCCATGGTGGCTAAAGCGTCTGCCAACTGATTCTCTTCTCTTGGAATATGTCCAAAGGTAATCTCTTCAAAATATGGGATCAAAGACAACACATGCTCTCTGTAAGGAATGAGATTTGGGTGCTTGGTATCCCAATCTCCTTTAATCTGACTAACTACCAGGGCTGAATCTCCATATACGTCCAGAAACTGAATCTTCATCTCAATGGCAACTTTGATACCCATGATACATACTTCATATTCAGCCATGTTATTGGTACAATAGAAACAAAGTCTAGCAGTAATTGGGGTATGACAACTTTCCGGGGAAATGATCATAACACCAACACCATTAACAAGCGCATTTGAAGATCCATCAAAAATCATAGTCCATCGGGATCCCTGTTCAGGTCCGTCGTATTGTTTAGGTTCTTTAGTAACAATCATAATGTCTTCATCTGGGAACTCAAAATTCATAGACTGATAATCATCCACTGCCTGATGAGCTAAATGATCAGCTACAACACTGCCCTTAATGGCCTTTTGAGTGGTGTACTGTATATCATATTCTGTTAAGATCATTTGCCATCCCGTTATTCGTTTGGAGAGAGCAGGTTTCTCAAACATGTACTTGATTGGATCCATCTTTGAAATCAACAAGGTAGTATGAGTCAACATATACTGTCTTAATCAGTGAGCAGCCCATGCCAAAGCGCAGCAAGTTTTCTCGAGCAGTGAGTATCTTGTTTCACAGTCGGTAAACTTTTTTCTAAGGTAGTATATTGCCTGCTCTTTTCGACCAGACTCGTCACGTTGCCCCAACACACACCCCATTGAGTTGTCTAATACTGTTAAGTACATAATCAAGGGTCTTCCATCAACTGGTGGCATCAAAATTGGAGGTTCTTGGAGGTATCTCTTGATCTCATCAAAAGCTACCTGGCATTCGTCATTCCACTCCATTACCTGGTATTTCTTCAGCAACTTGAAGATTGGCTCACAGGTAGCAGTTAGCTGGGAAATAAATCTTGCAATATAATTTAGTCGTCCCAAGAAACCTCTGACTTCCTTCTCAGTACGGGGAGCCGGCATCTCTTGTATAGCTTTTACTTTTGCGGGATCCACTTCAATACCTTTTCCACTGACAATGAAACCCAGGAGTTTACCAGACCTAACTCCAAAAGTACACTTGTTTGGATTCAATCTCAGTTTATACTTTTTCAACCTCTCAAACAACTTGTGCAGGTGATCAAGGTGTTGTTCCTCATTCTGGGACCTGGCTATCATATCATCCACATATACCTCTATCTCATGGTGAATCATATCATGAAACAAAGCTACCATAGCACGCTGATATGTTGCCCCAACGTTCTTCAAACCAAATGGCATCACCTTATAACAAAAATTGCCCCATTGCGTAACAAATGTAGTCTTCTCCATATCTTCAGGTGCCATCTTGATCTGATTGTAACTAGAGAAACCATCCATGAAAGAGAATACCTTATGCTAAGCAGTGTTGTCTACCAAAACATCACTATGTGGAAGTGGAAAGTCATCTTTAGGACTGGCCTTATTCAAATCCCTGTAATCCACACACATGCGTACCTTACCATCTTTCTTAGGTACTGGTACCACGTTAGCAACTTATTGAGGATAAGAAGTCACAGCTAAGAACCCTGCATTAAATTGTTTCATCACCTCTGCTTTAATCTTTTCTGACATTTCAGGACGCATGCGACGAACCTTTTGCTTCTTTGGACGACAATCTTCTTTTACCGGCAGCCGGTGAACCACAATGTCAGTATCCAACCCTGGCATATCTTCATAAGACCAAGCAAAGATTTCCACATAGTCACGTAACATCTGGATTAATCTGTTCTTAACACCATCCTCTAATTCAGCCCCTATCTTGACCTTTTTCCTGTTTTCCTCAGTTCCCAGATTTACAACTTCGATTGGCTCTTCATGTGGATGTATAGCTTTCTCTTCTTGTTGTAACAACCTAGCAAGCTCTATAGGTACTTCACAATCTTCCTCCTTTCCATCTTCAGCTTGATAGATCGGATTCTCGAAATTATAATTGGCAATAGTAGAACTGTTATCAACAGGATCCAGAGTGGATAAGGATCTGCATTTTAGTGATATGGGTGTGTGTAAGAACACATAGCTGATAAAACAGAAATAATAACAAAAGAAAGACAAGGAGCACAATATTTACGAAAACGAAACGTCCATTGATTTTTATTGAATGAAGTATGCAAATGAAATGACATCCCGAAACAAGCATACCATTGTGCCCCGGGCAAGACACAAGGCTTAAAAGGTTTTATTGTTCGAAATTACAAACTTAAAACAAAAAATAGTAATAGTATTTACTCCTGACTAAAGGAGATAGGAATAACGTCTTCAGCCTTCCAATTGTTGAGCCCATCACCCATGGTAGGAAATATCCAATCGTCCAGGTTGTAGTCTTCATTACGGTCACCCACAGCATTGATTTGATCTCTTATGACCCCTTTATTGGTGATACGAACAACACGAGCACAACGAACAGTCCTTTGAGATTCTGCAGTGAAACCCAAACCAAACTTGGCAGACTTGTAAGGGATGTTGGGAAGCTGACCCCAAATAGCACAACCACCTTTTTCAACCACAGCCTTAGCATCTTTGAGGGAGGCCATTGCAGGAGGTATTCTAGTAACCATAAGAATTCTTTCAGAAGCAGGGACAGACTGAGGAACAGAAGAAAAGCAAGGAACAACTTCAAATGTTTGACACAGAGTTTCAACCAATTCACCCTCCATTTCTACATATTTGAAAGTATTCACATGGCTAACCATGTACTCTTCTTCACCATAGACAGTGACAATCTTGTTTTTCACTGGATATTTCAACTTCTGATGCAAGGTGGAAGTCACAGCACCTACCCCATGGATCCAGGGGCGTCCAATCAAACAAGAATACGCAGGACGGATATCCATCACATAGAAAGTAGAGTTGAAGACTTGAGAGCCTACTTTGATTGGAAGGTCTACTTCTCCATGTACCACTCTTCTTGAACCATCAAAGGCCCTTACCACTACATCACTTGGTCTTAACACCACATCTTCAGGACTGAGCTTGTCCAGAACCTCTTTAAGGAGCACATTTAATGAAGAACCATTGTCCACTAGTACATGAGACAAATTAGTGCCCCTACATTCAATGGAGATATGCAGAGCTCTGTTATGATTTCTCTAGGCAAGAGTCAGATCAGCATCAGAAAAGCCCAAACCATTATCACTAGTCAGATGTGCAACACAATTCTCAAATTGATCCACATAAATTTCATTTGGCACATGGGCAGCCTTTAAGAACTTGATTAAGGCTTTAGCATGGGCCTCAGAACACAGCAACAAAGATAACATGGAGATTTTGGAGGGAGTATGCCCCAACTGGTCAACAATATCAGAATCACTTTTACGAATGATCTTCAGTACTTCTTCCCTCTATTTGGAAAGATTTTCAGTAGTTGGTGCCTCAACTTGCATAGGTTCAATCACAGGACCCTTGCCCCGGGCATCAGTACTTGGCCCAGGAGTAACTGCATTTTTAGAGGTATCTCGAGGGGAGAAGATTCTTCCACTTCTAGTTATCTTACTAGATCCAGCAATGTTGTCCACGTCAAGACTAACATCAGTAACAGGTGCGTCAGTCAAAGGCTCTTGTTTGACACCATGGATATAAATATCAGAACCATAATTCCAGGGTATAGCTTTATCAGAAGTATAAGGAACAGGGCCAGGAGTGGTAATGATCATGGGAGCCACTCTAACTTCAGCAACAGTCTTCACAGGGCCTACAGCAGTAATCTTCACTGGTCATTTGGGTGTAATCCTGACAGGACCTTTGGAGGTAATCTTCACCGGTACTTTATCAACCATAGCTACATCTTCAAGCTTCGTGCTTCGAGTCAGATGTTCACACATACTTTCAACAGAAGGAGTCCTCTCAAACAATATAGTGTAATTATCCATGAGGCGTTGAATACCATCCTTCAATTTCCAGCAACTATCAGGTTTATAGGCATAGTAAAAACAGTCTTCATTGCAACCTGGAAAGAACCCAGCCTGCGCCAGCTTTTTCTTGATAATGGACAGAGGAGTAGTCACTTCTGCTACTGAGGAAACATAGGTAACCTCATCAACAACATTAACAGCCTTCTCATGATTGGGCATTGGAGAAGTGATCACATTTGGGGTCCCAGGAGGGTCAAATTCAATTTCTCCAGCTTCGATCATGTCTTGAATCTTGTTTTTTAACACCTAGCAGTTGTTGGTGTCATGTCCCGAACTATTAGAATGATATGCACATCTTGCGTTAGGGTTGTACCGAGGAGAGCATGTATTAGGATTCTGAGGAGGATCCCTTAAAGTAATTAGCTCCCCTTTTAACATGTGTTGCAAGGCTTGGACCAGTGACATGTTGATCTTGGTGAACTGTCTTCTAGGCTTCTGTTGATTGTTTTATTGTTGCTCTGGTGTTGTAGGGGCAGGATTGGAGATGTGAACTTCTCCCACAGATTGGTAACTCCTGTTACGACTATGTTGACCATACACATCATTAGACTCCTTCTTCCCACTAGGGGGCTTCTTAGCAGTGCTTGATGAAGAGGCACCCACCTGTATCTTACCACTTCTTATCCCACTTTCTACACGTTCTCCAGTAATTATCAGCTCAGTGAAACCAGATGATGAGCTTCCAATTAGGTGACTATAAAAAGGACCATTCAGCGTACTCATAAACATATCCACCAGCTCCCTGTCAATCAGAGGAGGTTGAACTCTGCCAGCCAGGTCTCTCCATTTTTGGGCATACTCTTTGAAACTCTCCTTAGCACCCATAGACATGCTTTGGAGCTGCATGCGAGTCGGTGCTAAATCAGCATTATTTTGGTATTGCCTATAGAAGGCCTCAGTAAGATCATTCCAATCACGAATATTAACACTTTCAAGTGGATAGTACCATTCCAATTGAGCTCCAGATAAGCTCTCTTGGAAGAAATGAATCCACAGTTTCTTATCAGTAGTATGTGGTTGAATCCTCCGGACATAGGATCTCAAATGCATTTTAGGACATGAAACACCATCATACACCACAAAAACAGGAACCTTGAAGCCAATAGGTATAACCACTCCAGAAACTAAACTCAGATCTTCAAAATCAAGCCCAGAAGATTTTTGTAATTCCATAGCGTTCATTCTGTCTACCAACATTTTGTACTTCTCCTCACTAGCAGGATCATGATAATAGTTTGCCTCAGAATCAGAATCTTCCACAGTATCATGGAGACTACCTCCCTCTTTCTCAGAATTTTCAGACTCAAAATCCTCAACCTCTTCTTTTGTCTTGATAGGACCTCTGAATCTTCTACCCAGGTTGATGAGACCCCCTGATTTTCTAGTCTTCTTCTTCTTCTTAGCCAGCAGTGTCTTCGGCTCATCTTGTCCTTTGGAGAAGTTCAGGATTGTGCATTCCGAGCCTGGAGATCCTTAACAGTTTGTTCGAGAGCCATTTCTGATGAAATAAACAGCGAGAAGATAAGATACATGTTCATAAGAAACCTGTGATGCAATGATATGGTATGTAAATGCATATGCAATGTTTTCAAGGACCGCATGATTTAAATTTGTTTAAACAACCAGAAAGTAAACTTTTATTAGTAAGCAATAAACTTGTTTGCCTCTTGGGCTTACAACAAAATGAAATAAATACAAAGATGGGGTTTTAAGTCTCCCATGGACGTTTCCTCTTTGTATTGAGGTATGTGTTGAGATTCCGCTCCTCGTGAAGTTGTCTTGTCAGCTCCAGGATTCTTTCTTGACTAGCTTTGAAATGAGTCTCAAAAGTATCCCTTTGTTCCTTCAACTGGATCCAGGACCTTTGCAACTCTTCCATGTCAGTGGGCATGTCTGGATGAAGGATGACATAAGGGGTATCTCCTTCAACAACAGGCTCCATGGTAACTGGCAAGATAGCAGGATATGGCATCATAAGAGTCTGAGCACATGCTCGTACCCATCTAAGATAAGGTTCCATAGGAATGGAGTACTTTGGTTCCAGAGCCTTGTTGTCAACCTTGTTCACTTTACCCCAAGCTCATATAAACCTTTGCCGGTAACCTTGTAGATCGTTGTCGTAGTCGAACACAATACCCTGAATAAGTATGTCATGAGGACCATTACTCCGAGCATAACCAAACTGACGTAGAGCTAAAGAAAGGTTGTAGGTAATTCCCCCTCTTATTTCATGGAGTGGCACATTAGGGAACTCTGATGGGCGCGAAACGTAATATGTGTCTAGCGGTCTCTTAACTGCAAGCGCACAGCCTATCAAAGTAATATAAAAGATTGTCGATCCCACAGGGACTTTATGATCACTTAGTGCTAGAGGGTTTACTAGTTTAGCTAAGGTGGATGGTTGTCACGATTTTGTTTTGTTTTTAAGAATTAGAGACGGGAATTAAATTTTAGTTTAATAAAATAATAAGAAGGCGGTCGGTATGCAATTATTTTAACCTAGACGGGTCAATCTAACCTAAGCTTATAAGGGTGGTTCACTTAACATATTCTGTAGAGGTTATCAGTTTAAATATCTTTAACTCACACTCTCGTGGTCTTATCTCAGATCTTACTCCTAAAGCCCTATGCCTGCTCTCGCTAGCCCATAAGTGTTTAGAAGATAATTTTTGGAAACTTAATAAGTCTAATTCATTTTAAAGCGCTCTCGCTGTGTTTAAATTAAATGCCTAAATTTAGCTATCTGGTTAAAATCTCACACTCTCGTGGTCTCGACCTAACCTATTACACTTTCCTTACTCTCGTAACAAAAAGATTAATGTTTATAATAAAAAGTCACAGCCAGAATTTTAAGTTCTTAATTGTTTTAAGCCTAGATTCGATTTTACCGATTTAGTTTATTTTAATTACATACCGCCCTAAATTGTTTAGCTACTCATATTTGTTGTACCAGACAGATGCAGAAACAGATGAACATAATTTAAAGTATGCATTATAAAGTAATAAAAATAAATTCTTAACATAAACAATTAAATTAATATAAATGCGAAATAATTAAAAACCTGAATAATAAAAATTGTAAAACTCCTTCTTCCACAGTCTGGCAAGCTCGGAGTGCGAATCGGAATCAGAAATAAAATTTAACGAAATGCTGAAGGCTTGAAAGAAATTAAATAATAACAATTTCCTAATGTTGGAAATTGTTATTTGATTTGGTTGGGATATAGAAAATAAAACAAGAACAAGAATAATTGCTGGAAAAAAATAATGAAATAGGGTGCAAATAAAATACGGCAGAGCTTCCGCAAGAAAAATTAAAATCAAACTCTGTAGTTTCTACTTTGAAATAAAGCTATTTATAGAGAACATAATTTGGGCTTGGCAGTTGAAATCATGCGTGGGCTTCGTTGTTGATGAGAGAATCCAGGGAAAAATGTGTTACTGGGTCTGCGGAAGAATAGGAAACGTTTTTGACTTCACGTAGCACGTTCATGACCAAATCAATTCAAGTAAACCTATTTTCCCTTTTTCACGTTCGTGACAAAGGTGTCACGGGCGTTATCTTCATATTTAGCGCGTCACGGTCGTGACGGCTTGGTGACGATCGTGACTGGTCCAATTAGCGTGTCACGGTCGTGACAGAGTGGTGACGGTCGTGACTGTTGCAAATTATGCAGAATTCCTTTCTTCTTCTTCTTTTCATGCTTGTTTTTGTTCATTTCACTTTTGGCTTATGATTTAGCTCTATAATTGTTATACCTGCAATATGACAAAGAAAACTCGAAGAATCGGGTGTTAATACGATAAATGTGCGATAAAACGGCATTGAAACATAGTAATAAAACGATACTTTTTCTCGTTATCAAACTTCCCCAAACTTAAACCTTTGCTTGTCCTCAAGCAAATAGTCGGTTGAAAAATGATCGGACAAGTTTCCATCGACGCATACACATAACAAACCATACGAGGAATCGTTTTGCTAGATTAACCGGTACTAGAATAAAACACTAACGATACATTAATGACACAAGCAACAAATCTAAGTCGTCGACTTCCCGTTAAACGAAACATTCGGTAATTGCGTTACGATTCTACCTAGAGTCTTTCGATCTTATTTCACCCGGTTTCATTCTAGCGCAATCACATTAAGCCCTTTGCCTTAGCACGCACGTAGTGGAGTAGCCGGTTAGTGACTTTGATCCTTTATAAGCACGGGGTCTGGTACACGATGTGGCAACCCTATATATATTATCCGAATTGGAGGTTGTGGGGGATCGAGCCGTAGCACGCCCTACCAAGTTCAGAACCAGGTACCTCTGAACCAACCCGCAATGGACTCCTTCTCATATTTCTCGTTTCTTATATGCGACCGAGTACTTTGGTGCAATTTCTTTTTATTGGCATCGAGATATGAAGGATCATTATAGATTAGGTATCAAACACTTATGTTCATCGGCTCCCCACGTGGTTTGTGTTCAGACGGTGCTGACTGCTAGTATAAACTACTAGGGGTTACTTTTGAACTGAAACTTAAGGTGTAGTCGTAACAATTATCGGAACAGAATGCTTAAGTAGGAAGTCTAAGGTGTCAAGACTGTATTGATCTTGTTGGATCTTTCTCAGCTTCCTAACTACAATTTCATAGGTAAGTCGGGTAATGCGAAGACAAAACAAAAATTTTCGGTATGGCTAAATAAACGGGGAAAATTCGAAACTAAAGAAATAGCACAAATATTACTTTGTTTAATTGAAATACGAAAGGGAAATACAATGGAATGGAAAGTGCGGAAAGAGAAATGCGGAAAAAGGAAAGGTATCTCTCCCACACTATATCAGACATTGTCCTCAATGTTGTGATATAATAGCGGGGAAAATACAATACAAAAATCAGAAATGGAAAAACAAAAACATAATCATAAACTAAGGCTGCTAACGACCACGGCCTCGGCTTCTGGTGCGGGAGCGTCTGGTCGGAGTCGCTTCAGGATCAGAACCGGTGCCGGTGAGAGCAGTGATATCAATACGCAAAGCCTCTAGCTCGCTAAAAATCTCTTCAAGCTTCTCGTCTGTCGTCCTCTGGTTGCTGGCAACAGCTAAAAGTAGTGCATCATGTTGCTCTTTTTGCCTTCGCTCAAGTGCGGCATTCATCTGATTCTGCTGATGAATGGCACGAAGGACGTCTTCAAGTGTGAATTCTTGTGCAGGCGGCTGTCTGGTGGAGGACTCAGGAATGTCCTGTACTGGCTCAGCAACATCCATGGTATCCTGCATCTCGTCCACTGGTGGATCGGCCTGCTCATCAATAATGGGGACGTGGCCTGCAGCATCCGGTAAAGCAAATAGCCAGTTGGCTCGGTTGGACGGATCGATGCGGTCACGGCACGGCAAGGTGATGTGATGATAAACGGTGCCTTGGATAACAGGGTTGAACCTGCCATCCTCTCTCTGAGATATCAAGTGGACGGACCTGCAATAGCTCTTTGTAAGCAACTCTGCGGCTCTGCGAGGCAAATGAATAATCAGGTCACCAAGCTCCAACTGAATGGCAAGGGTGGTGACAATCCCGCCTATGTAGAAGGGGGTTGCACCTCGTTACGCTACAGACTGGATATGGGATAAACGGAATGGGGCAGCATTGATGCGCTCATCATTTAAGGCACAGTGCAAGAACAAGAGCTCCTTGGAGTTAAGCTTGTGATTGCTCTCTCTTGCAAAAATAGTATTGCAGATGATGCGATGGAAATATCGGATCGCCGGGTTATGGATGTGGGTAGCATTCAGACTCTGAAAGGCAGTAGCACGGGTGTTGGTGATGTCGTGCCACAAGGTGAAAGCGGTTTCGCTGAAGTTGTTCGGAACACGGAGATGAGCATCGTCTCCGTGATCGAAACCTAACAGTTCGGCGATCCTTGTTTGTGTGATTTCGAACTCTCGTCCGAGCATTCTGAACTTTGCAATGCCGGTGAGTTGACTTGATGAACCGGGAGGTGTAACATATTGAAACGAACTCAGGAATTCCAATGTGAGGAGTTCGAATGTCGGCTGTGGTTGACTGCACAAGTGCCACAAACCAACATGCCTAAGCAGGAGCTTCACGCCGTTGAGCAGTCCTAGCTCCCTCAAACAGTCAATGTCGACATACCGAGTGGGTTGGACGCCACGGTTCTGAAACCTGATAAACTTTTGTCTTTGGGTTTCTCCATGTTCACCATCTCTAAATTGGATATCCTCCATTGCATGCAAGGTACGGGAATGAGAGATGAGAGTGTTTGAGTTTTTGTGAGAAAATGAAAAATGTGAAGAATTTGGTTCTGATTATAGTGAAATGAGTGAATGTAAGAGGTTTGGAATAAATGGAGAGTTTAATGAAATTGATTGAGGGTAATGGGAGGTTACGGGATAATGAGGAGATAATGAGAGGTTTCTTATTTTTATGAAAATGGAGGAGTAGGTTCTGCGAAGGTGAACGGTCCTGTTTCTCAGAATTCGTATAACAGGGGTCGTCACGGTCATGAGGGATGTGTAACGGTCGTGACGCGCTAATTAGCTTGTCACGATCGTGAGCGATGGATGACGACCGTGAGGGCTTAAAAACTTATAATTTTTCTTCACAGAATGCATTATCTCACTTCATTCAATGCAATTTTTTTCTTCTTTATCACTTCTTATTTAATTCCAACACAAACACTATATATAATATTAGATCAACATATATTAGCAGCAAATTTCATCACACGAGAAATCATAAAAATATTAATCAATTTAAATATAACAGTAAGTAATGGAAAGCATAGAAATTGATTAAATTGGAAAATGGCAAAACTAGAAGTACTTTGCTTTTGATATAATGGAAGGAAGATTACATTAATAAAAATATGGTACGAAAATGTTTGCAAAAATGTTAAAACTAACTAGAAACAAAAACAAGAAGTAAAATAAATTAAATCACTACAACATTTTCAAAGTTGCTTCTTCAAATCTTCAATTGCGGAGTTTAAATGGTAGAATTGCTCACACGTTATGTCAGTTAAACCTATAACGTCCAATCGCATGCTTTTAACCTCATCCTTAACAGCATTAATATCGGCTTGGTAAACTTCAAGAGTATTCATAATTTTCTTTAAGTTGTCAGCATATCCTACTTGATTTACTTCAGGGGTTTCAATCACTTCATCAGTGTGGTCAATGTCATGGTAACCAGGAGGTGTCTCAGGGTCACTTTCTACATCAGTCATTATGTCATCCCTTATCTTGTAAGATTGTGGTGTTTCGGGAGTGGATGGATAGTCAGGAGGGGTAAGCTCATAAAGCCAATTATCTTTGTTATGAACACTGACTCTAGCATGGTTTGGTAATGTGAACAGGGTTACTACTTCATTCCTGATTAGGTACTCGTAAGGTGGTTGTCCTAAATTTCTTATGATTTGGCGGTTAAAGCAAAAGTTCAGATTCATAGGACGGATGGTACCTAAACGGTTACACTTGTGTAATTGGTATCTAAGTCCTAAGGCATCAGCAATCATGGTGACCAGACCTCCTACCAATATGGGTAGATCAGGTTCTTCTTGGATTCGGGTGAAGGTTTGCATCATGAAAGGCACACCATTAACTGGTTGGCCATTAGTCAGACAGGACATAATGAATATCTCATCTTTAGATACTCCAGAAGGTTTTCTTCTTTTCCAAAGAAGGTGTGGGCAAGGATCTTATGGAAATAGCGGATAGCAGGGTTATGTATCTCATCATTGTTCATGTTATTTGGCTCAGGATGGTAATTTCCGGTTAAGTTTCCCCAAAAGAAGCCCAGCTCAATGTCCATCAGTTCTACCTGTGTGGTAGTAAAAGCAAAGGATCCACTAGGGAATCCTAATAAGTCAGCTAGTTCTTTATGGTTAAAGTCATATTCTATTCCGAATAGTCGGAAACTGATAAATCATTTCCTGAATCCAAAACCGCGCTCGGGTAAGTAAACTAAGGAGCTTAGGAACTCAAGGGTGAGCTCGCGGTAAGTCACAAACTTTTGTTTTATTAGTGCATTCTCCCATCCAAGTTGGTTAAACAAGTATAGGATGTTATCATGTATACCTAAAGTTTCCATAGTCAAATCATCCGGGTACAAAGTCAAATCCATTGGTCTCTATGATAACTCTTCAAATTTCATTCTTTGGTTCCTACCTCTAAATTTGGTTTCCATAATGTTTCTCGGTTGGTTAGCCATAGTTAGTGTAAATATGGAGGAAACAAATCAGGGGGGGAAGGAAAGTGGAAAAGACTTTAGAAAATCTGTAAAAGTGATTTAGAAAATAAAAATTAAAACAAAGAAAATAAGAAAATAAATGCATAAATAAAAGCAATAATAATAATAATGAAATAAAACAATCAAACAATAAAATGATAAAACAATAAAACGATAAATGATAAATGATAAAATGATAAAATGATAAAATGGGTTGCCTCCCACTAAGCGCTGTTTTTATCGTCATAAGCCTGACGTAATGCTTAGGGGTAGATTAATCAGGGAAATTAGTGGACAACTCTAAAAGCCTTAGACTATTTGCATAATCTCTATTTTCAACTTTATGGTAATGTTTTAAGCGATGTCCGTTTACTGTGAACGGTTCACTATTTCTACCCTTAATTTCTATTGCTCCGCTCGGGAACACTCTAGTTATTTCAAAGGGTCCTGACCATCTAGATTTTAGTTTTCCAGGAAAGAGCCTAAGTCTTGAATTAAAGAGGAGTACAACGTCTCCCACACTAAATTCTTTCCTAGATAGGCGTTTATCGTGCCATCGCTTAGTTCTTTCTTTATATATCTTAGCATTCTCATAAGCATCTAACCTTAACTCTTCTAATTCGTTAATATCGAGGATTCGCTTTTCTCCTGCGGCATTATAGTTTATATTGAGAGTTTTGATCGCCCAATATGCTTTGTGTTCTAGTTCTACTGGGAGGTGGCAAGAATTTCCATATACTAATTTGAAAGGTGTAGTTCCTATGGGTGTCTTGTAAGCTGTCCTATAAGCCCATAAAGCTTCATTATGTTTAGATGACCAATCTTTCCTAGATATGGCGACAGTCTTTTCTAAGATTTGTTTAATTTCTCTGTTTGAGACTTCGACCTGTCCACTTGTTTGTGGATGATATGGTGTTGCTACACGATGTCTGACTCCATACTTAGATAGTAATTTGTCAAAGATTTTCGAAATGAAGTGCGAGCCACCGTCACTTATGACGAGTCTAGGCACACCAAATCTTGGAAAGATTATATTTTTGAAAAGCTTAATTACTACTCGTGTGTCATTTGTAGGAGAAGTTATAGCCTCAATCCATTTCGAAACATAATCGACAGCTACGAGTATGTAATTATTACCGAAAGATGATGGGAATGGTCCCATGAAATCTATTCCCCAGACGTCAAAGACTTCTACTTCTAATATTCCTTTTTGAGGCATTTCATCTCTTCTTGAAATATTACCGGTGCGTTGACACCGATCGCAATTTATAACAGCGATGTGGACATCTTTCCATAAATTAGGCCAGAATAGGCCGGCTTGTAAGATTTTTGCACAAGTCTTGGAAGTGCTTGCATGTCCACCATAAGGAGATGAATGGCAATGAGCAATGACATCTTCTATTTCTTCTTCGGGAATACATCGACGAAAGATTCTGTCGGGTCCTCTTTTGAACAATAATGGTTCATCCCAATAGTAATGTTTGAGATTGTGAAAGAATTTCTTTTTCTGCTGATAGGTTAAGTCAGGTGGAAGAGCTCCTGCAGCTAAGTAGTTGACAATGTCAGCGTACCATGGCAGTCCTACGGTTGTTTGGATTTTTTCCACGGGTTCTGGTTCATCTATGTCTAACTGAACTGGGTCGCTTCCTATTTGTGTTATCGGCTGTTCATACAGAAAATCATCGTAGATCGGCACTTGTTCGGGTTTAATACCTTCTATTCTAGATAAATGGTCCGCTACGACGTTTTCAGTACCTTTCTTATCTTTTATTTCAAGATCAAACTCTTGTAATAGTAAAATCCATCTCGAGAGTCTTGGTTTAGCATCTTTCTTGGTTAATAAATATCTGATAGCAGCGTGGTCTGTGTAAACGATTATTTTCGCTCCCACTAGGTAGGAACGGAATTTGTCAAGCGCAAAGATAACTACTAACAATTCTTTTTCAGTAGTGGCGTAGTTCATCTGAGCAGAATCTAAGGTTCTACTGGCATAGTAAATTGCATGAAGTTTCTTGTCCTTCCTCTGTCCTAGAACTGCGCCTACAGCATAGTCACTCGCATCGCACATGATTTCGAAAGGTAATCTCCAGTCAGGGGGTTGCATGATTGGTGCGGTGATGAGGGCTGTTTTTAGAGTTTCTAATGCTTTAAGACAACCTTCATTGAATATGAACTCAGCGTCTTTCATTAATAAACCGGTAAGAGGTTTAGTGATTTTCGAGAAATCTTTGATGAATCATCGGTAGAAACCGGCGTGTCCTAAAAAGCTTCGTATTTCTCGAACGGTCTTAGGGGGTTGAAGATCTTTTATGACTTCTATCTTAGCTTTATCCACTTCAATTCCCTTGTCAGATATAACGTGTCCTAGTACGATTCCTTCTCTGACCCTAAAATGACATTTCTCCCAGTTAAGCACGAGGTTTACTTTTATACATCTTTCTAACACCATTTCTAAATTTGATAGACATCCTTCAAAACTTTGCCCGCATACAGAGAAGTCGTCCATGAACACTTCCATGATGTTGTCTATGAAATCTGCGAAGATTGACATCATACATCTTTGAAAGGTTGCAGGAGCGTTGCATAATCCAATGGGCATTCGTCTATAAGCGAACGTTCCATAAGGGCATGTGAATGTAGTCTTTTCTTGATCATCTGGGTGGATAGGAATTTGGAAAAATCCTGAGTAACCATCAAGATAACAGAAATATGAGTGCTTGGCTAATCGTTCAAACATTTGATCTATAAAAGGTAGTGGGAAATGATCTTTTCGAGTGGCTTTGTTTAGTTTACGATAATCGATGCACACTGTATGTCCTGTCACTACTTTTTGTGATATCGATTCGCCTTTAGCGTTTTTCACAACAGTGATACCTCCTTTCTTTGGTACTACATGTACTGGGCTAACCCATTTACTATCAGAGATTGGATATATTATTCCAGCGTCTAGTAGTTTCTTAACTTCTTCCTTTACTACAGTGCTAAGGATTGGGTTAATTCTTCTTTGAGATTCTCTGGAGGTTTTGCAATCTTCTTCTAGCAGAATACGATGCATACAGATTGAAGGGCATATTCCTTTGAGATCAGATATGTTATATCCTAATGCAGTTGGATATTTCTTTAAGACATCTAAAAGTTTCGTTGTTTCAATTGTTCCTAAACTGGAATTGATTATAATTGGTCTTGTACATTCGGGGTCTAGGAATTCGTATCTTAGGTTCTTAGGTAAAGTTTTTAACTCTATTGTAGGTTTATTCTTACTTGGCATGGGATCCGGTGTAAGTGCTAAACTTTCGCTTAGACTATCATCCTGATATGGTTCACGCCAATTATCATCTTCGAAAATCGGAGGGATTTGAATTTTCATAATTTCAGAATAGGTAGTTTCTTTCATTTCCATTTCTCTTACACATTCGTCAATGACATCCAATAAATAGCATGTATCCTCTATAGCTGGTGATTGTAAGAATTGTGTTAAAATAAATTCAACTTTCTCTTCACCTACTTCAAAGGTTAGCTTTCCTTTCTTTACGTCTATTATAGCTCCGTAGGTAGCTAAGAATGGTCTTCCTAGTATGATAGGTGTAGTGGAGTCTTCAGAGATGTCCATGATTATAAAATCAGTAGGAATATAGAATTGTCCTATACGTACTGGGACGTTTTCTAGTATGCCTACAGGATATTTAATAGAGCGATCGGCTAGTTGAACAGACATTTTAGTTGGTCTTAGGTCTCCCATGTCTAGCCTTTTGCAAATTGTTAAGGGCATAACACTGATACTGGCTCCTAAATCGCATAGAGCTTTGTCAATGACGAATTTTCCTATTACACAGGGTATAGAGAAACTTCCTGCATCTTTTAGCTTAGGAGGCATATTATTCTGAATTATTGCGCTACACTCAGCAGTAAGTGTAACGGTTCCGTTATCCTCTATCTTTTTCTTATTGGATAAGATTTCCTTTAAAAACTTAGCATACGAGGGCATTTGAGTGATAGCTTCTGTAAATGGAATAGTAATATTCAACTGTTTCAGAAGTTCAACAAATTTCTTAAACTGGCCCATCGTCTTAGAATTGGTTAATCTCTGATGGTACGGAATTGGTGGTTTATAAGGTGGTGGAGGCACATAAGGCTTTTCTTTCTCCACTGCCTCTTGATTATTATCTTCCTTTTCTTCTGGTTCATTCACCATTTCAGTCGGTTTATCCGGTTTTTGGTACATGGCTGGATTGTCAAGTCTTGGATCGGTAGGTCCGTCAAGTTCCTTGCCACTTCTTAATATCACAGCATTAGCCTGTCCTTTCGGATTAGGTTGAGGTTGTCCAGGAAATACTCCAGTTGGTGCAGAGGTAGGTGCTTGTTGTTGAGCTACTTGTGAAATCTGAGTTTCAAGCATTTTGTTATGTGTAGCTAACGCATCTACCTTGCTCACTAATTGCTTAATCTGCTCACTAGTGTGCATGTTTTGGTTTAAGAAGTCCTTGTTTGTTTGAGATTGGGTAGTTATGAAGTTTTCCATCATCAACTCAAGGTTCGATTTTCTAGGGACATTAGGAGCAGTCTTTTGATATCCTGGTGGTGTAGCTGGTGCTTGACCTGGTGCGTATAAAGCATTGTTGTTCTTATAGGAGAAGTTCGGATGGTTCTTCCAACCTGGGTTGTATGTGTTTGAGTACGGGTTTCCTTGAGCATAATTCACTTGATCTGTAGGAATTCCTGCTAATAGTTGACAATCAGGGACAGCATGTCCTGGAACTCCACATAACTCACAGTTAGGTGTTACCGCAGCCACAGTGGCTGTTGGTGTTATGGCCAAGTTGTCGATCTTTTGGTTTAGTTGGTCAAACTTTGCATTGACTTGGTCCATACTACTCACTTCGTACATACCTCCTTTTGTTGGTTTCTCAATTGCGACTCTCTCTCTTCCCCATTGGTAATGGTTTTGAGCCATACTCTCGATAAGTGCATAAGCATCGTTATATTCTTTGTCCATTAGTGCGCCGCCTGCGGCAGCGTCAATTGTCATTCTTGTATTGTACAAGAGTCCATTGTAGAAGGTATGGATGACCATCCATTCTACTAATCCGTGATGTGGACAAAGTCTCAGCATATCTTTATAGCGTTCCCAAGCTTCGAAAAGTGACTCGTTTTCCTTTTGCTTAAATCTGTTGATTTGAGCTCTTAACATAGCTGTCTTGCTAGGTGGGAAATATCTTGTCAAGAAGACTCTCTTTAGTTCCTCCCACGTAGTTACTGAATTCGAGGGTAGAGATTGAAGCCAGGCTCTCGCTCTGTCTCGAAGTGAAAAAGGAAAAAGGCGTAATCTAATAGCTTCTTGGGTAACTCCATTAGCTTTTACGGTATCTACGTACTGCACAAATATCAAAAGATGAAGGTTTGGATCCTCGGTAGGATTTCCGGCGAATTGATTTTGTTGCACGGCTGATATCAGCGAAGGTTTCAATTCGAAATCGTTTCGGTTGATAGCCGGTGCGGCAATGCTGGAATGCGGTTCAGCTTGCGAAGGACTAGCGTAATATTTGAGTGGATGATTCGGTTCTTCAGACATCTCTGCGTCCTTTGATGTTCCGACTGGTTTAGGTGGATCAATTTGAAGATCTGGAATGTTGTAATTTCGTTCGTAATCGAATATTCGTCTTCTTACGTGTAAGAAGCGTTCCGATTCTGGGATTAGAGGTTGCAAGTCTTCGCCTTGAGAGCGAGTACTTGACATACACTCGGGAAATTAGATTAAGAAAAGAAATAGTTGTTACCTTAGTCTATACAATTCTACTCTAAAGTGCACTAGTAACTAAATTAAGGTCCCCGACAACGGCTCCAAAAACTTGATGGGCGCGAAACGCAATATGTGTCTAGCGGTCTCTTAACTGCAAGCGCACAACCTATCGAAGTAATATAAAAGATTGTCGATCCCACAGGGACTTTATGATCACTTAGTGCTAGAGGGTTTACTAGTTTAGCTAAGGTGGATGGTTGTCACGATTTTGTTTTGTTTTTAAGAATTAGAGACGGGAATTAAATTTTAGTTTAATAAAATAATAAGAAGGCGGTCGGTATGCAATTATTTTAACCTAGGCGGGTCAATCTAACCTAAGCTTATAAGGGTGGTTCACTTAACATATTCTGTAGAGGTTATCAGTTTAAATATCTTTAACTCACACTCTCGTGGTCTTATCTCAGATCTTACTCCTAAAGCCCTATGCCTGCTCTCGCTAGCCCATAAGTGTTTAGAAGATAATTTTTGGAAACTTAATAAGTCTAATTCATTTTAAAGCGCTCTCGCTGTGTTTAAATTAAATGCCTAACTTTAGCTATCTGGTTAAAATCTCACACTCTCGTGGTCTCGACCTAACCTATTACACTTTCCTTACTATCGTAACAAAAAGATTAATGTTTATAATAAAAAGTCACAGCCAGAATTTTAAGTTCTTAATTGTTTTAAGCCTAGATTCGATTTTACCGATTTAGTTTATTTTAATTACATACCGCCCTAAATTGTTTAGCTACTCATATTTGTTGTACCAGACAGATGCAGAAACAGATGAACATAATTTAAAGTATGCATTATAAAGTAATAAAAATAAATTCTTAACATAAACAATTAAATTAATATAAATGCGAAATAATTAAAAACCTGAATAATAAAAATTGTAAAACTCCTTCTTCCACAGTCTGGAAAGCTCGGAGTGCGGATCGGATTCAGAAATAAAATTTAACGAAATGCTGAAGGCTTGAAAGAAATTAAATAATAACAATTTCCTAATGTTGGAAATTGTTATTTGATTTGGTTGGGATATAGAAAATAAAACAAGAACAAGAATAATTGCTAGAAAAAATAATGAAATAGGGTGCAAATAAAATACGGCAGAGCTTCTGCAAGAAAAATTAAAATCAAACTCTGTAGTTTCTACTTTGAAATAAAGCTATTTATAGAGAACATAATTTGGGCTTGGCAGTTGAAATCATGCGTGGGCTTCGTTGTTGATGAGAGAATCCAGGGAAAAATGTGTTACTGGGTCTACGGAAGAATAGGAAACGTTTTTGACTTCACGTAGCACGTTCATGACCAAATCAATTCAAGTAAACCTATTTTCCCTTTGTCACGTTCGTGACAAAGGTGTCACGGGCGTTATCTTCATATTTAGCGCGTCACGGTCGTGACGGCTTGGTGACGATCGTGACAGAGTGGTGACGGTCGTGACTGTTGCAAATTATGCAGAATTCCTTTCTTCTTCTTCTTTTCATGCTTGTTTTTGTTCATTTCACTTTTGGCTTATGATTTAGCTCTATAATTGTTATACCTGCAAAATGACAAAGAAAACTCGAAGAATCGGGTGTTAATACGATAAATGTGCGATAAAACAACATTGAAACATAGTAATAAAACGATACTTTTTCTCGTTATCAAACTCCCCACAACGATCAATGATAGTAACATTCTCCATAGATCGAGAGCACCAATGAATATCTGAATGAGAAAGTGACATAATCCTTTTATACCACCTGAACCCTTGTTCATTCTTCATCACTAATCTAGGAAGGTGAGAAATAAACCACCTAGACAATAGAGGTATGCAGCACATCAGTGTTCCTCGTGCCTTCGTAGTACGGGTATGGAGAGAATGTAAGATGTTTCCAAGTAATGTAGGCACTGGATTGCGAGTCAGAAATATGTTGATGGCGTGTACGTCTATGAGCTGGTATGGATTAGGGAACAATACTAAGCCATAGATTAATAAGGCTTAGATCTCCTCAAAAGCATCATAGCTCATAGCCTCCAAGAATACCTGAGCTTTCTCCATCAATACCTTAGCAAGAATACCCTTAACTCCACTTCTCGTTTCTAGGACAATGTCTGATTTCTTCAAATGTAAGGATACAACAATGACCTCAGGTTTAGGCTCTTTATTTAAACTTGTGAAGGGTCTCTGATTAAGGATAGGTATACCCAATAGTTTGGAGAACTCCTCCATTGTGGGAACCAGCTGATAATCGGGGAATGTGAAACAATGATGTTTAGGATCAAAGAACTGAAACAGGACACTCATCATGTCTTCATTGAACCCTGAAGTGACTAGATCCAATAGGTGACCATGCCTCTTGATGAATTGGGAGTTTTCAGAAACTTGAGAGACCAATTCCTTAAGCTTAGGAGGTACCCCTACAAAGTTGATCCGGATAGTATTCCTATGAGCAGAAGCCATGACCTGCAACAATGAACAAAGATAAATCCTTTGGTCCTTGAAATAGTTAGTGAAAATGCTATGCTTATGATGTATGATGATATTATGATGTTATGCTCAGTCAAAAACATGTGGCACACACAAACAAGTCACACAATAGCCCTAGGTTTGAAGGCTTGCATGAGGTTTAAAGGTAAGTACCCTCCCCTGAAATTTAGTTGATTCATCATGTCCTACAAAAGTAACCAGGTTCTAAGGGATCTCAATATCATTGATCCTTCACATGGGTGGTTGTTCAGTAGGCAACTTACTTGCCAACCAAAACCCTCCAAGTTTAGGATCTCAATGAGCGTAGTATCGAGTATCAACCAACTTCAGTCTTTACCAAAGCTGGTTATCTCACTACTTTATAAAGGCCAAGATGGGATGACTAGGGTTCTAAAAGTTAGTTAGTGTATTGACAACATATGGCAGCCTCATATTATCCTCAACTTTCTTAAGGAACATAAGCACCAACCAAGAAGTCACACTAACTATGGCCACCAGATCAACCATATCGGTATACGCTGTACAGTTTCCTTGGTCTATTTCCATTTACCTAAGGTACACTAGATCCGGGTTAGGATCTTTCACACATAAAGCCCAACAAGTAATATAAAGCAAACAAGGCAAACAATTTAAGTGATCTAATTCCTAAGGGTACCCCTCTTTTATTAAATCCCCAGCAGAATCGCCAGTTCTGTAACACGGTGGGAGAACTGACTTTCTATAAATGTTGCGGATAGCAAGAGTCGCCACCGACTTTTATTTTATCCAAAAGGAAAGGACATAAAAGAACAGGAAAGACCTATTTTAAAAGACTTGAGTTCGGGGGGTAGGTTATACAAAGGGAATGTGTTAGCACCCTTTATATCCATGGTTATCCATGGGCTCTTAGTTACTTAGCTCACTTTGTTTGTTTGCAAGAGTGTAGTGTGTGATTAGAAAAATTTCTTTGGTAATAACCCTCGTATGGGTGTATACAAAGCCTAGTTTAAAAATTGTGAGGTGTAAAAGTAATTTTGAAAAGTGTGAGCAAGTAACTATGAGGTACCTACCCTAGATTAAATCTTTCGTGTTCTCGTATGTTCTTTCAATGGTAAGACTATCCCTATTATTAAGGAATAGGTAGTCATTACCTTGGATGTGTTAAGGGACAAGTATAGGGTCATCGTATGGTCATAGAAGGCAACTTAAAGGATGTCTTTAGCAATTCGTAGGGACTATCATCATTTATTCGAAGGGACAAGATCATTATTCTGTAGGCAACCTCGAAGGGACTTGATCTCTTAAACTATATGGACTTGATGATTTTTATGAAGGGACTTTGCTTAAGACACCCCTATATTCGAGGGACTTGACCATATTTAAGGCAACCAAGAGGGGTAACCTAGGAAGTGCAAGATGGCGATCAAAGATCGACTTACGTGTGTGAGTGTTTATATTCAAGTATTTATCTTATTTAAATTAATTTTCTAAGTTATTTAATTACACATAGGTTATGCACACCCTAATATTACTAACCATACAGTAAAATAATTACAAAAATAAAGCAAAGATATAAAATAAACCTATTACATGGCTTTAGCAATTACATAATAATAGAAATAATAATGATAAGAATAATAAATAAACAATAATCAAATATTAGTAATAATAAGATAATAAAAATAATGGTTAGAAAAATAAATAAAGGAAATAAGAATTTAAAAAGAAAAATTAATATTAGAAAATTTTTAGAAGTTAATTAAGAAAATAAGTTTAATAATAATAAACAAATAACAAATTATTTACATATTAATAAAAATTAAGATTAATAATTTAATTAGGGTTTAGAAAAATTAGGTTAATTTTTAGGGTTAGAAGAAAATTAGGGTTAAGAAAAAATTAGGGTTAGTATTTAAATTAAGAAAATTAGGGCTTTTAATTATAATTAAAATACATTATTAATTTATTTACAAAAATACATAATAATTATATATAAACATATTATAAAATTAATACAAAATAAATAACATTTAATAAAATAAAATATGAATTTTAGAAAATATAAAGTTTTTATGAAAATACTATTGTTTATTATTTTAGAAATTATTTCAATTATATTAATTAAAATTAAAAATAAGAAAATAATAGAAATAAGAAAAATATGGAAAAAACCCTAAAAAGATAGGACCTGGGATTTGAACCCGGGACCTTTACCTGAACAGCAACACACAAAACTAGCTGAGCCAGCACGCGCTGGTGAAGGCTATGTGCAATGCAATCCTTATATTATAAACCTGCAAAACAAATGAAATTTAAAACAAAATGGCCTGCGGCCAGATTCGAACCTAGGACCATCACAACAACAACCAAACACTTCAACCAACTGAGCCACATGGGGCACGTCTGCAAGCTAAACAACAAACAAACATAATATATTAAGTTAACTGAATAATTGAAAAATTGAACAAAATATTGTTGTCACCAAGGATCGAACACAGGTCACAACCAATAACACGCACACGCCAACACCACTGGGCCAAGCAACATCTGTTGAAATAATATGAAAACAATTTAATAAAATATTAAGTCAAATATTTGAATCCAGCCTTGGTGCGAAACGTCTTCATCTTCTTCCTCTTTCCTGCGAAAACACCTGCAAATTCATCCACATATTTTCCTGCGAATTTTGAATTTCAAGAACCTGCAAAAATTGGATCTTCCATAATATGCAAAATTTCATCAAATTAAACACACATACATGATCCTTGCAATGTATACAGTCCAACCATGGTTTCATTAGTCATTTATATTAGGTATTTCACAAAACCCCAAATGAGGAGCACAAACCCTAACAATGGCAGTTTTCGATTCAGGTCATGGTTCTTCAATCTCTTTGCCCAGAAACAATCTAAACATCATTGCTAACAAGAATATATGGTTAGAATTCATCAACAACACACAAACAATCAGAATCGAAAAAAAATAAAACATGAACAAGCTTGGTTCGGTTTATGCAAATAATGATGATTTGGATGCTGCAAATGATTCAAATAGATTCAATGATCGTCTAGGAATGTATTGCAACCTTCAAAACTTCATGATATGTCCTGAAATTAAAAATCCGAATGTGACTTTTTGTGTGAAATTTTGAAGTTGGATGATGTTCTTGGAGGTTCTGAATTTCGTCCCTTGAGTTTGTAATAGGTTTGTGAACTTATAGTGATGTGAATTAGGTAAAAACTTTGTGGATTTGTGGGCTTTCTTGAATAACTTGAGTGTGAAGAAATCTCATGATCAAAATATGTGAAAAATCAAATCTTTGCATACCAATCTATCTTAGCACAAATTTGAATGAGATCAATCATCTCTAAATAATGTTTATGACCTTCTAGAACAAGAATCAAATTTAAATATTGAGTTTTCATATTTTATTTTAATTTAAATTGATTTTTATTGAATAAAATCAAAATAAATAAAAAATAAACTATAAAAATCTGAATAAATGATATTTGATTCGTGCATGATGTCATGGATGAGATTGGGTCATAAAAATGCAAGCCCATGTGGAAAGAATTGGTTCTAAGACCCCATTTGCTCAATAAACCTCTCAAAAATTTCCCAACTTCACAAAGGCACAAATCCTTCAATTTTAAGGCTATGAAGGTGTTCTTGGACATATCCATATCCTTTACCATTTTCAAATTATGCCCTTTGGAAGATGTTGACGTTTTTGTTGACTTTTAAAATGACCTATAATGTCTTAGTTCATACCTTCCAAATGAAGCATTTTTGGGATTGGCTTGTGAGACACAAAGTTGTAGAGAATTTAATTTCCTTCAAAATGAGATTTGGATGGAAATTTTTTGATGAAGCATGTGAAAATTAGGGCTGGTCAAAGTTCAGTTGACTTTTCATGTGAAAACCCTAATTTAGAAACTCTTGATTCTTGATGATCTGAAATCTCTTTGATGAATCATGATCAACCCTTGATCAAATGATGAATTTTACTTCATATACTTGATGTTGGCAAAAAAGCATGAAGTTTGACTTTGGTTTGACCACAGTTGACCTTAGTTTGACTTTTTTTAACTACTTTGACTGATTTTAGCCTATCTGATCATCTGACTGAGCAAACCTTTTGGGAAAGCCTTGAAACTTGACATAGGGATTCTTGAAGACATTTAGGATGCTATGAAGCTAACTTGAAGCCTTGGAAGTTCATTTGGCCTGATGAAACTCAAAACCCTAGTTTAGGATGCATTGCTTAGGAGGATGCTTTGTCTGAGGGGATTGTCAAACATTCTGACTAATTGTGAACCTTGTGAACCTTGTGAACCTCTTGGGACACATTAGTACATAATGTCTTGTCTAGGTGAGTGCAAATTTTTGGGTGCAACAGTCAGGCCCTTCAGTGTGAACAGGCTCTTCGTGATCTTTTGCTTTTAGGTACATGATGTCTTCATCAGGGAAGTCAAATCTCATTGGTTGGTAATCATCAATGGGTTGTTCAGCTAGATAGTCAGACAATACACTGCCCTTGATGGCCTTTTGAGATGTGTACTGAATGTCATACTCTGTCAGAATCATTTGCCATCTTGCAACCCTTCCAGTAAGTGCTGGCTTCTCAAATATGTACTTGACGGGGTCCATTTTTGAGATCAACAAGGTAGTGTGAGTCAACATATATTGTCTTAGTCGGCGAGAAGCCCACGCTAAAGCACAAAAAGTTTTCTCGAGCAGTGAATAACGTTGTTCACAGTCGGTAAACTTTTTGCTTAGGTAGTATATTGCATACTCTTTTCGACCAGACTCGTCATGCTGGTCCAGCACACACCCCATTGATCTTTCTAATACTGTCAGGTACATTATTAGAGGTCTTCCTTCAACTGGAGGCATAAGAATCGGAGGTTCTTGCAGGTACTCCTTGATTTTGTCAAAAGCCTTCTGACAATCTTCATTCCACCTGACCGTTTGTTCCTTTCTTAACAATTTGAACAGGGGCTCACATGTTGCAGTAAGATGAAATATGAACCTTGATATGTAGTTCAATCTACCTAGGAACCCTCGAACTTCTTTTTCAGTTCTTGGTGCAAGCATCTCCTGAATGGCTTTGACTTTGTCAGGATCAACTTCAATCCCCTTTTTACTTACGATGAATCCCAGCAATTTACCAGAACGTACCCCGAATGTGCATTTGTTGGGGTTTAACTTTAGCTAGTACTTTCTCAGATGCTTGAACAACTTCAGCAGATTCACCAGATGATCTTCTTCAATGAGGGACTTGGCAATCATGTCATCCACGTAGCATTCAATTTCTTTGTGGATCATGTCGTGGAATAATGTTACCATGACCCGTTGATAAGTTGCGCCGACATTCTTCAGCCCAAATGGCATTACCTTGTAACAAAATATGCCCTAAGGTGTGATGAAGGTTGTTTTCTCCATGTCTTCGGGTGACATCTTTATCTGATTATATCCAGAAAAACAATTCATGAAGGAAAACACCGAGAACTGAGCTGTGTTGTCGACCAATACATCAATGTGAGGTAATGGGAAATCATCCTTTGGGCTAGCTCTGTTTAGGTCCCGGTAATCCACACACATACGTACTTTGACATCCTTCTTAGGCACAAGTACAATGTTAGCAACCCACGGCGGGTAACTAGTTACAACAAGGAAACCGGCGTCCCACTATTTTTGTACTTCTTCCTTAATCTTCATGGCCATGTCTGGACGAGAACGGCGTAGCTTTTGCTTCACTGGTGGACAATCTTCCTTTAATGTTAGCTTGTGCATAACAATATCGGTATCTAGACCTGGCATGTCTTTATAGGACCAAGCAAAGATGTAGACGTATTCTCGAAGCATGTCAATGAGCTGTTCTTTTATTGAAGCTTGTCGACGTATTCTCGAAGCATGTCAATGAATTGTTTTTCACTTCTTTCAAATCCTCTTCGGTACCAAGATTAACTGTTTCAACTTCCTCCTGATGAGGAGTAATCACTTTCTCTTCCTGCTTCAACAACCTGGCTAACTCTTCAGGTAACTCATAGTCTTCTTCAACCCCTTCATCAGCTTGATTAATTGGATTCTCGAAGTCATACAAGGTCATAACAGTGTTGTTGTCGGTGCAATCTGGAGGGTAATCTCTGCAAGGTTTGAGATTGGTTCGTTTTAGTGATCAGTTTTAATCTTGCTTAAAAAAGATGAAGTTATTTATTTTGAAAACATTGCCATTTTATTGTTTTGTACAAAAGTGAAAAATGAAAAGACAGTGAGCAAAAAAGAAAGTTGTTTGCAAAAGATGTCTGATATTCATTGATAATCCATTTGCACAAAATTACAATATGGCCCTATTACAAAATGAGTCCTGACACCTTGGGCAAGATGCAGGACTTGATGCATGCTGAAAAAAGGCAGGAAATAATAATTACTCTGCAGGAGTAACCCTTATAATTTCCTGGGAAGACCAGTTAAGGACTTGATGACCCGGGATCCTTGGATGTATCTAACTCTCCAGGTTGAGGTCTCTTTCCGCCTCGTCTTCCAGGTTGTTAACAACACCTAGGGTGAGTATCCCCCCACTGATGAACTTGGGCTCCTTAGCAGCCTCTGATTGATCTTGTCGGAATGGTTTGTAACCCAAACCAAATATGTCCTCCTTCTTCTCCACGGGTAGTATCTTGCCCCAGCCTTGGGCGTTTCCATCTTCAACAACCTTCCGGGCTTGCTGATAGGAGACAATTGAAGTACCAATCCTATCCTCCTGGGATGCAGCAAATACTTCAGTCATCGCCTCATTGACGTTCAGAGCCTCGAACCCTTAGCTCATGGTTTCATGGATTTCACCATCCATCCCAATGTATTTGTATGTAGCCAGATGGCTAACAAAGATGTCCTCTTCACCACAGATGGTGATAATTTGTCCTTCCCACTCATATTACAATTTTTGGTGAAGGGTTGACGTAACTGCGCCAGCAGCGTGAATCCATGGTCGACCCAACAAACAGTTGTAGGCTGGCTGAATGTCCATCACATAGAAAGTAGTCTGAAAGACCTGCGGACCGATTATCACAGGCAGCTCCACCTCTCCAAGAACAGATCTCTTGGAGAAATCAAAAGCCCTGACCACCAGATTGCTTGGTCGGAGAGCTATTCCATCATATTCGAGCTTGACAAGAGCTTTCTTCGGCAAGACATTGAGTGAAGACCCAGTGTCTACAAGAACAGGAGAGAGTACAGACCCTTTGCACTCCAGGGTGATGTGCAAAGCTTTGTTGTGGTGACGTCCTTCTGTTGTCAAGTCAGCATTGGTGAAACCTAGCCCATGGCTAGTATTGACATTAGACACCACTGTCTCAATCTGATTCACTGTGATCTCCTCCGGCACGTAGGCAGCGTGCAAGACTTTAAGTAGTGCATCCCGATGAGCTTCGGAACACAACAGCAGGGATAAGATGGAGATCCTAGAAGGAGTCTGATGGAGTTGATCCACAACTTTGTAGTCACTTCTTTTAATTATCCTCATAAACTCATCCACGTCCTAATCAAAGGATGATTTATGGGCTTCTTTTGGTGCAGGTTCGTCTGGTGCCACACTTTTCCCTTTGGCTTTGGCAACAGCCTCTGCCTCAGTATTGGTTCTTGGAGCTTGTGACGCGAAGAGGCGTCTGCTTCGTGTGAAACCTCCGCCTCCCCCGACATTATCCACTTGGGAGTGTGAACTGAAGAATCAAGAAGGACTCTTTCTCCGTTGCAGTAAAGGTCTGCACCATAGTGCCATGGTACAACATTGTCTTTGTCATATCGAATAGGCCCTGGCACCGTGATGGTGACTGGGCTCACTGCAGCAGAGGTTGGAACTGTTATTGTTTGCGGATCATAGAAAATGGTGACAGGACTTCTGGTGGATGTTGGTGGTGATGAATTGAAGCTTGGTTGTTGCTGAAATTGTTGCTGAGATTGTTGTTGAAAGTTGCTGGAGTTTGGGACCATTGTAGGGTCATAATAGATAGTTACTGTGGAGACGTCGTTGTTGGTGATTGCTGAAGTTGTAGAAGGAGATGCAAATGAATTGTTGTTTGTTGAAGTGATGGAAGAAGTGATTGTTGATGTTGTAGATGTAACACCCTTCTACCCCAAAACATAATATTTACATAATATCAGAGTAATCATCTAAAAAGGGTATCACATATCATCATAAATAAACACAAACAGTGTCATGTCCCGTAACACGGGTTAATCAACATCAAGAATATCATAAATCATTTCGCAGCGGAATTTAAACTTCATAATTCAAAACTTCATAAACATAATTTTCACCATCCTGAATTTAACATCATATAAATAGGAAAACATTTATCCAATAATAACATAACTGAAACAGTTAACAGAATAAAACCCATCCCAGTGTTACATGACACAGATCAGGACACATAAACCAGAACCACTTCTAAGGAACACTAAAGCACGCTCCGAGACTCATGAATTACTCCTATTGCACTACAGGACTATTCTTCGACATCTGCAAGTTACCCACGAAGGAGGCAACATTTCCAAGCAGGCAGGGTGAGTAATCATAATATATCATAAATGTACAAGAATATAGAATCATAAATAAATTAGTACACATATCATGACATCATCAACTACAAAATTCAGCAACAACCACAACACTATCATGAAATCAATCAACACCAACACAGTCATGAAATTCATCCAGAATATGCAATTCTAAATTCCTGATATGCAATATGCATGTGGTACCATTTTCATCGTGAGATGGATACATGACCATCAACCCTCCACAAAGGAGCACATCGTAAATCATCGAGACACTTCAATCCACACAATGGGATTGAAGCAAATAAATAGGCCGAAGCCCCATCGTGAATGTTATGAAATGCAATGATGCGCTACATCGAAAAATTCATCAAAACAATTTGCATCATTCATTTCAATCAGCAGAACAACCATCAAATAATCATATATATCATCATGACATTACACCCTGAATACTGGTTCTCTAACCACTCTGACACATCAAGAATTAACCTGTACCCGATAATTTATAAGGTAATTATAAGGTTATTTCACAAATTCATTTATCAAAAACTATTGCATTTTTCTCGTTTCTATTCATCAAAATAAAGTTCAGTTTGTGCTCTTTCTGACGCTTCAAACGAAATGCGAATCGGATTTACGGTTTGAAACTTATGAATTTTCAAAGAATTAAAATTTGTCATTCAAACAGTGTTAACCGGTTAACCAAAGCGTTAACCGGTTAACGCCTGCGCAACTTCAGAAAATGCCCCAAAATTTCTAATGGTTAACCGGTTAACCAAAGCGTTAACCGGTTAACGCACGTGTTTCAACAGTCTTCTGCTACTCAAATGCAGACTGCGTTTTTACTCCAAAATCCCAAAAATCTCATTACGGGTTTCACATCAAAACACCCAAAAATCATTCAAAACATCAACAAAAACACCAACAACATCATGATAACAATTATACAATCAATTATGTGATTCAATTCACTTTTACCACTCTAATTCATCAAGATTTTCTCATAAACTCAACCTAACTCAAAAACCCTAAAACCCATAAAACTCATACAATCCTAATCTATTCATAATCCAATTCTTATGCAATTACAATAGATTATGAAAACTCCCCATACCTTAGAGAATTTCGCCGCTTTACACTCTTCTTTGAGGTTCTCCACAGCCTCCTGACTCTGAGCTTCTTCTTTCTCCCCCTTTTTCCTTCGGAGCACCTCTTTTCCCAAAACACGATAATGTTAGAAACTGATCATATTCTCCTCTTTGGATATATTATCCCAGTTTAGCTTTTTTCCACCTTACCCTCATAATTTCACAAAAGGACCACCTTACCCTTTTCTTTAATATATTTTTAATAATAAAAATAAAA
This sequence comes from Lathyrus aphaca, assembly GCA_963966055.1. Classification (NCBI taxonomy): domain Eukaryota; kingdom Viridiplantae; phylum Streptophyta; class Magnoliopsida; order Fabales; family Fabaceae; genus Lathyrus; species Lathyrus aphaca. Next base: position 194,315,105 of record OZ014519.1, on the reverse strand, counting down.
TAGCCTAATAAAACACTATTTATCCTTATTATATAAAAATACTCATTTTCTCCACAATTCTCAAAATAATCCAAACACTCCAATTTTTTTCTAAATTAATTAAATAAATGATTAAATAATTAAATTTAGATTTTTGGGGTGTTACAACTCTCCCCTACTTAAAGAATTTTCGTCCTCAAAAATTACCTGAAGTAAATAGAGTCGGATACGACTCCCTCATCTGATCTTCACGCTCCCAAGTCCAACTTTCTCTAGCTGGTCCTCCCTACAATACCTTCACTAAAGCAATTTCCTTGCCTCTAAGTTGCTTAAATTCCCTACCATCAATCCTTACTGGTAAAGCTTCAATCGTCAGATTATCTCTCACCTGAACATCATCTATCTGAATTACATGCGACGAGTCTGGAATGTACTTCCTCAACTGTGATACATGGAATACATCATGTAAATTCGCAAGAGAGGGAGGTAAAGCCACCCGATAGGCCACTTCCCTTATTCTATGCATAATCTGATACAGACCGACGAAACGTGGAGTGAGCTTTCTAGACTTCAAAGCTCTTCCCACACCAGTCATAGGAGTAACTCTTAAGAACACGTGATCTCCCTCTTGGAACTCAAGTTCTTTCCTTCTCTTATCGTGATAACTCTTTTGACGACTCTGCGACGTTTTCATCCTTTCCTGAATCATTTTTATCTTTTCAGTTGTTTCTTGGACAATCTCTGGCCCAAGCACCAAATTCTCTCCTGACTCATACCAACATAATGGAGTACGACAACGTCTACCATACAACGCCTCATATGGAGCCATCCCGATACTAGCATGAAAACTGTTATTGTACGTAAACTCGACCAACGGCAAATGACTATCCCAAGACCCTCCTTGATCTAATACACAAGCTCTTAGCAAATCTTCTAAAGATTGGATTGTTCTTTCCGTCTGACCATCCGTTTGCGGGTGATAAGAAGAACTCATCCTCAACTTAGTACCCAAGGCATCCTGCAAACTCTTCCAAAACCTCGATATAAACCGCGGATCTCTATCCAATACAATACTTGAAGGTACACCATGCAACTTCACAATTTCCTCAATATAAATCTCAGCTAACTTTTGCATGGAAAGGTTAATCCTCATCGGCAAGAAATGTGCCGACTTAGTTAATCGGTCGACAACTACCCAAATTGAATCATTACCTCTAGCAGTCTTAGGTAACCCAGTCACGAAATCCATGGAAATACTATCCCTTTCCACTCAGGAACATTCAATGGTTGCATCATACCTGAAGGTCTCTGATGTTCTATCTTTGACTTCTGACATGTCAAACAAGCATATACAAATTCAACAATGTCTCTTTTCATACCCGGTCACCAAAACAACCTGCGTAAATCCTGATACATCTTCGTAGCACCAGGATGAATACTCAGTCGACTCTTGTGCCCCTCTTCTAAAATACTCTTTTTAATTCCTATAATATCCGGAACACATACTCTATCTCGGAATCTTAAAACTCCATCTTCATCAACTCGAAAGTCACCTGCATTACCTTGATCAACCAACATCAATTGATCAACAAATTTCAAATCAGATTTCTGACCCTTACGAATCTCATCCAATATCTCACTGGTCAGCTTTAACATTCCCAAATTCACACTATCAATAGTAGTTTCACACAACAAGCTCATGTCTCTGAATTGCTCGATCATTTCTAATTCTTTCACCATAAGCATTGAAATATGTAACGACTTCCTACTCAAAGCATCAGCCACAACATTTGCCTTACCTGGATGGTAATTCAAATCAAAATCAAAATCTTTCAATAATTCAAGCCACCGTCTCATATTTAACTCTTTCTGATCAAACAAGTATCTTAAACTTTTGTGATCACTGAATACTTCAAATTTCGAACCAAACAAGTAGTGCCTCCAAATCTTAAGCACAAACACCACAGCTGCTAACTCTAAGTCGTGAGTAGGATAGTTCCTCTCATGAATTCTTAACTGTCTAGAAGCATAAGCAACCACCTTATTATCCTGCATCAAAACTCCACCAAGACCCATCTTGGAAGCATCACAATAAACTACAAAGGACTCATCTGGATTCGGTAAGACCAACATTGGCGCGATCGTTAATCTTTTCTTCAGTTCTATGAAACTCTCTTCACAAGCAACATCCCACACATACGCTTGACCCTTCCTAGTCAATTGCGTCAACGGTAAAGCTATCTTAGAAAAACCTTCAATGAACTTACGATAGTAACCAGCCAACCCAAGAAAACTACGAATTTCTGTAGCTGACTTCGGAGTCTCCCACTGCAATACCGCATCAATCTTTGAAGGATCCACCGAAATTCCACCACTTGAAATTACATGGCCGAGGAAAATCACTTCCCTTAACCAGAATTCACACTTAGATAATTTAGCAAACAATTTCTTTTCTCTCAACACTTGCAACACAACCCTCAAATGCTCGGCATGTTCCTCTTCTGATTTAGAATATACCAAGATATCATCTATGAAAACCACTACGAACTTATCCAGATACTCATGAAAGATTCTATTCATATATTCCATAAACACACCAGGCGCATTAGAAACCCCAAACGGCATTACCGTATACTCGTAATGCCCATATCTCGTCCTGAACGCTGTCTTCGGAATATCATCAACTTTAACTCGAATCTGATGATAACCAGACCTCAGATCAATTTTACTAAAGACACAAGCACCTACTAGCTGATCCATCAAATCATCGATCCTCGGAAGTGGGTACTTATTCTTGATAGTCACTTTATTCAACTGTCGGTAATCGACACACAATCTCAAACTACCATCCTTCTTCTTAATGAGCAACACCGGAGCACCCCAAGGAGAAACACTGGGTCTAATGAACCTCTTCTCTAACAATTCTTCTAATTGTTTCTTCAACTCATTCAACTCTGAAGCCGACATTCTATAAGGAGCCATCGAGACAGGACTCGTACCCGGTACTAAGTCCACAGAAAAATCAATTTCACGTTCCGGTGGTAAATCACTTATATCACCAGGAAACACATCTTGAAATTCACAAACCACAGGCAACTCTGCACTGACAGTCTTATCATCAACTTGCAATGAGGTAGACACTGCAAACATCAAAGCTTCATCTAAAACAAGTTCATCCACTTGCTTAGCAGATAAAAACATCAACTCACCATTCCCGCTCAAATCAGGGAACTGCACCGTCTTACTATAACAGTTAATATGAACATAATTGAATTCCAACCAGTTCATACCAAGGATAACATCGATTTGGTGTAATGGTAGGCACACAAAATCCATCACAAAATTCTTCTTGAAAATTGTCAAAGGACACTTCAAACAAACAAGCATGGTAGTCACAGAACCATTAGCAGGAGTCTCTATTATCATATTATCGTTCATATTAGACAACTTTAAACCCAATCTATTAGCACACTCAAGAGAAATAAATGAATGTGTAGCTCCAGTGTCAATAATAGCAATCAACTCAATATTATTAATAAAACAGGTACCTCTGATCAAGTTGTCCTTCTTTGGAGCTTCTGAACCAGCTAATGCAAAAACTCTTCCAGCATTCTGAGCAGTAGCAGCATTCTTCTCATCAGATGCCTTCTGCTTCCCTCTATCACCAGTAGCCACATAAGGTTTCCCTCTATACTGACTCTTGCCTTTCTTCTCGCTCAGCTATTTATAGTGAGCTGACCGAGCTCGGTTGTCCTCATCATAAATACGGCTCTTATCCACCAACTCTGCATACTTGCAAATTTGTTGGCATCCAATTCCCTGCTTAATTCCAGGTCTCATCCCATTCTCAAACTTAAGGCACTTGGAAAGTTCAGCATCTGCCCTGTTGTAGTGATGACAAAACTTCACCAGCCTTTCAAATTTGGCAGCATACTCTGCCACTGTCATGTTTCCTTGCTCCAGCTCAAGGAATTCTATCTCCAACTTACCACGAGCATCTTCCAGAAAATACTTCTTAAGGAACTCCGCCTTAAATACAGTCCAAGTCACCACAACAGCCTCATCCTCGAGACGCTGACGAGTATTATCCCACCAGTTTTCAGCTTCCTCAGACAACATATGAGTTCCGAATTGAACTTTTTGCGCGTCAGCACATGCCATCACTCTGAAAATCTTCTCAATTGCCTTGAGCCACTTCTGTGCACTCGCCAGGTCATGAGTTCCTTCAAACACAGGTGGATTATTCCTCTGGAATTTCTCCAATGCACGAAACTCATCATGCGCATTGTTTCGAGCAGCAGTCTGAGCAAGAGCTGCAATAGCATCAGCGAGAGCACGCGAGTTGTTTCTAACCATTCTGCACAACACTTACCACATCAGAAGAGAATAATTGTTAAATAAATTACGACTTGACAACTGACTGACAACAACAAGACTTGGCCTGACATACCGACCTGCTCTGATACCACTAATGTAACACCCTTCTACCCCCAAAACATAATATTTACATAATATCAAAGTAATCATCTAAAAAGGGTATCACATATCATAATAAATAAACACAAACAGTGTCCTGTCCCATAACACGGGTTAATCAACATCAAGAATATCATAAATCATTTCGCAGCGGAATTTAAACTTCATAATTCAAAACTTCATAAACATAATTTTCACCATCCTGAATTTAACATCATATAAATAGGAAAACAGTTATCCAATAATAACATAACTGAAACAGTTAACAGAATAAAACCCATCCCAGTGTTACATGACATAGAGCAGGACACATAAACCAGAACCACTTCTAAGGAACACTAAAGCACGCTCCGAGACTCATGAATTACTCCTATTGCACTACAGGACTATTCTTCGACATCTGCAAGTTACCCACGAAGGAGGCAACATTTCCAAGCAGGCAGGGTGAGTAATCATAATATATCATAAACGTACAAGAATATAGAATCATAAATAAATTAGTACACATATCATGACATCATCAACTACAAAATTCAGCAACAACCACAACACTATCATGAAATCAATCAACACCAACACAGTCATGAAATTCATCCAGAATATGCAATTCTAACTTCCTGATATGCAATATGCATGTGGTACCATTTTCATCGTGAGATGGATACATGACCATCAACCCTCCACAAAGGAGCACATCGTAAATCATCGAGACACTTCAATCCACACAATGGGATTGAAGCAAATAAATAGGCCGAAGCCCCATCGTGAATGTTATGAAATGCAATGATGCGCTACATTGAAAAATTCATCAAAACAATTCGCATCATTCATTTCAATCAGTAGAACAACCATCAAATAATCATATATATCATCATGACATTACACCCTGAATACTGGTTCTCTAACCACTCTGACACATCAAGAATTAACCCGTACCCGGTAATTTATAAGGTAATTATAAGGTTATTTCACAAATTCATTTATCAAAAACTATTGCATTTTTCTCGTTTTTATTCATCAAAATAAAGTTCAGTTTGTGCTCTTTCCGACGCTTCAAACGGAATGCGAATCGGATTTACGGTTTGAAAGTTATGAATTTTCAAAGAATTAAAATTTGTCATTCAAACAGTGTTAACCGGTTAACCAAAGCGTTAACAGGTTAACGCCTGCGCAACTTCAGAAAATGCCCCAAAATTTCTAATGGTTAACCGGTTAACCAAAGCGTTAACCAGTTAACGCACGTGTTTTAGCAGTCTTCTGCTACTCAAATGCAGACTGCGTTTTTACTCCAAAATCCCAAAAATCTCATTACGGGTTTCACATTAAAACACCCAAAAATCATTCAAAACATCAACCAAAACACCAACAACATCATGATAACAATTATACAATCAATTATGTGATTCAATTCACTTTTACCACTCTAATTCATCAAGATTTTCTCATAAACTCAACCTAACTCATAAACCCCAAAACCCATAAAACTCATACAATCCTAATTTATTCATAATCCAATTCTTATGCAATTACAATAGATTATGAAAACTCCCCATACCTTAGAGAATTTCTCCGCTTTACATTCTTCTCTGGGGTTCTCCACAGCCTCCTGACTCTGAGCTTCTTCTTTCTCCCCCTTTTTCCTTCAGAGCACCTCTTTTCCCAAAACACGATAATGTTAGAAACTGATTGTATTCTCCTCTTTGGATATATTATCCCAGTTTAGCTTTTTCCCACCTTACCCTCATAATTTCACAAAAGGACCACCTTACCCTTTTCTTTAATATATTTTTAATAATAAAAATAAAATAGCCTAATAAAACACTATTTATCCTTATTATATAAAAATACTCATTTTCTCCACAATTCTCAAAATAATCCAAACTCTCCAATTTTTTTCTAAATTAATTAAATAAATGATTAAATAATTAAATTTAGATTTTTGGGGCGTTACAGTAGACGAGTATGTAGGAATAATGGTTGTTGCAGTTGTAGGAGGATCATTAGAAAAATGAGTTGTTGGTGTTGTAGAAGTTGTTGTGGTTATTTGCATAATTCCTTCTTTAATTAAGTCGTTGATGCCATTCCTCAAGCTTGCACACCCGTTCACGGAAACCTTGCAAGATTCACAACAGGCCTCACAACCTGGAAACACTTAGCATTTCAAAAGTTGAGCTTTAACCTCTGCTAGTGGTGTCTAAATCCTTGCGGTATCTTCAATTAAACTCATGGGTGAGCCTTCCTATATAGCATTAATCCTTGGCCCACTGTGGCTTGGCATAGGATTTTTCATGACATTGGGAGGTGGTGCAAAGTTCAGGGCCTTTGAATCTACCAGATCCTGGACCTTCATATGCAGAGCCCTGCATTTTTCCGTGGAGTGACCATGTGCATTAGAATGGAAAGCACACCTAGCGTTGACGTCGTAATTTCTCGGAAGGTTCTGAGGATCAGGTGGAGCCAATGTCCTCAACTCAACCAGATTGAGCTTTAGGAGTTGTGGCAGCAATGTGGCATATGGCATTGGAATAGGGTCAATCACCCTGTTGATCTGAGATGGCCGCTGTTGGAAAGGACATTGTTGTTGATTGTTGTTATTTTTGTTATAGGATCTCTGTTGAGGAAACTGTGGTTGTTGAGTATACTGAGGAGGTGGAGTAGGAATAGTGACGGCAACGACTAATCTGGGCAGATATTGGGGTCTCCCTCTTCCCATGTGTACAGAATTTGTTTCACCAGATCTGCGTGGCCCTGCAAATGGTTTCCTTGCACTGCTTGAACTGGCACCGTTGTCGGAAATCTTTCCCATCTTCAGTAGTCTCTCTATTCTTTCCCCATCTATAACCACGTCTGCAAAGTTGGTGGAAGAAAATGCAGCCAACCTATCAATATAAGTACCCTGGAGAGTATTTATGAACATATCTGCCATCTCCCTTTCTAATATCGGGGGTTGAACGGCAGCAGCTAGTTGCATCCACCTTTGGGCATACTCTCTAAAGCTTTCATGGGAAGATTGTGACATTCCCATCAGAAGGGTTGTGTTTGGATCCATGTCCAGATTATATTGATATTGACGAATGAAAGCTTCAGCCAAGTCTTTCCAATTCCTTAATGTGGCTCTAGTTAAATGGGAATATCACTCTCGGGAAGCCCCTGTCAAGCTATCCTCAAAGTAAAACATCCACAGTTTCTCGTCCATGGTGTAGGCTTTCAATCTCCCCAGGAAAGACTGAAGATGGGTACGTGGGCAGGATGTGTCATTGTATCTTTCAAAATAAGGAGGTTTGAACTTGTGAGGAATTCTAACCCCCTCCACCAATCCCATGTCCATGACATCAAAACCTAGAGAGTTTTAGGATTCAAGAGACCTTAGCTTCTCTGCAATTTCATCCAACCGAAGGTCGTAAACTTCGTCTCCAGCCCCAACCACAGTAAACTGTTCTTCCTGAGGGTCTTCCTGCAAGGCCCTCCCTCCAGTGTTACCTTGGGTGTTTCTTATAGCATTGATTTCTGGGTTCAAATGAGGTCCAAACTCTGGGGGATCAGTACAAGGTTGTACGTGATCGTTGTTACTGGTACCCCTTGTACCTGGATGGTTTTCCTCGGGAGTTTGCCGCTCGACTAACTCTCTCAGTCTCTCCTGGCTCTGAGCCAAACCAGTCATCACTGTCATAAATTGATTCATTTGGGCCCTCATCTCCATCCTCTCATTGGCCATTTGGGCTCTCACTTCAGTTCAGTCTTGTTGAACCTGATCCATTTGTAATCCCGGAAGGTTGTTTCTTGTCTGATACCGGTGCACTCTATTGACAGGGAACACTCTTCTGCGAGCAATGTTTCCTGAAACCACAACAAAGTGAGAAACAAAAACAAAAACCTACAACACAAAGAGAAAATGTTAGTATGCAATGCAGGATGTCTATTTGTCTTCCAAGGGTATCCGGTTTGGTGCTTTGGTTTTGACCTTTCCAGACCTCGGGGAATGATGATGATGTTGCAGAGAGATAAAGCCCACAAAATAATACAAACCATATATTACAAAAGGTGAAAATACATAGTTTGATTACAATAAAGTCCCAATGGAGGGTCCAAAATACAACAACAACAAAAATACAATCAAAATGAAGTACAAACAAAAGAGTCAAACATCCAATCCAAAGTCATCCTCTCTGACTTCCTTCAGGAGAGCCTCAGTCACTGGACCAACTGGGTGCTCTGTGATCGTCCTGATAAGAAGATTCCTGGTGGCAATGGCACTGATCAACTTCTTATGTTTATCCTGATCCTTTGACCTCTTCAATCCTGCCCGGAGTTTCAACTCAGAGATCTCCTTCTGTGCTACCAACAAAGTTTCTTGATTCTTCTTCTCACTAGCCTTCAGCTGTTCAATCCTAGCTTGGATCCTTTGATCTTCTTGTGAACGAGCCTCAGTGATCCTGATCCACCTAGCCTGGCTCTCCTCTAAGTAATGCTCAGCCCTAGCCTTTTGAGTCTTTGCTTCCTTGCAAGCATTCTTCAGCACTAACTCTCATGCTCTAGCCTTTCTGATGTAGTCATCCGTCTTCTCAATCTTGGTCAAGTGCTCAATCTGGAGCTTCTCTAACCTCTCATTATCTAGACGGCTGTCATTCCTCTCCCAGAGGGTTTTCTTCAAGGCTTCAGAGAGTTGAGTATTCCTTTCTTTTAACTTCTCAAACTCCTTTAAGCTGACAGTAGCTACAGGCTCCACAGTTGATGGTCCAGGTACATCTTCTAAGGTGAATGGCATCCGGGTGATCTGTCCCCTGGTAGGAGACCAATCAAGGTACTGAGCTGAAGCAATGTTATTGCACTTGCCCAGAATAGTTGCCCCCTTAGTCTGAATGTTGTCCCAGGCCCACGTTGCCTGTCTGACAATGGCAAGGTTGTGCTGGATGTCACAATAGAGAGTTTCTATCAAATCTTGCCCTCTTGGGGGATGTACCAAAGCATACCCTAACTGCCTATTGAAAAGCAAAGGGTTGTAGTTGATGCAACCTTTTACTCCAATCAAGGGTACATTGGGATACTGCCCACAACTAGTAATGATATCCTTTCCCTTGGTGCTCTAAGTATACCATCTGATGTCTTCTGATGTAAGGGCAATCAATCTCTTAGCCCAGTTCCTTGGCTGATGAGGATTCAGGAAAATGTCTGACTTCGGCAAAGGTCTTAGCAACCATTAGTAGAAGAGGGGTGCATAGCATCTAACCAATCTCCCTCTCTGCTTCTCATTCCTTTGATGCACTGAATAATAAAAGTCTCCAAGCAGGGTAGGGACTGGATTCCTCAGTAAGAAAAGGTGAATAGCACTCTTGCTTACAAACGTTGGATCGTCTGCAAACAAGATAACTCCATATATGCTGAGGGTTAGAAGTGCACAAACAGCATCCCACTTCCCTGCTGCAGCATGCAGGGTGGCCTGAGAGATCAAGAAGTCCAAGTGAAGGCCTGAAATTCCAACCTTAGTAGTCATGTTCTGATCAATGAGGGTAGGCTCCAAGTGCAAGGCCTTAGCTATATCTTCATTCTTGGGAGCAACCATCTCAGGGTTGAAAGGAATTCCTTTCCCGATAGGGACACCTAACAACATAGAGAACTCTTCCATCAATGGTCCTAGCTAAAAATTAGGGAATGTGAAACATTTGAGAGGAGGATCATAAAACTGCAAGCAAGTGTGGATCGTGCTCCTCTGGGATGCATCCAGGTCCATGATCATGTCCAATATGCCCCCATAATGTTCCCTGAATAATGGGACATGATCCGGAGTGATGAGAGACTGGATCTGTCTGATGCCTGTCAGAGTGGGCTCAAAGAAATGATAGGTGATGTTGCTCTTCCTGGAAGTGTTCATGCTGACAATGGATGCTGGTGGAGAGTAACTGCTGATGAGAGGCAACTGAAAAAGATGCTGAAGAAAGGGCTCTGATGAAGACAACTGATGAAGATAACTGGAGAAGAACCTCTGATGAAGATAGCTGGAGAAAACTGAGCAGGATAACAGGTCAAAACCAAACCAAAGATAAGATGTGGATACCTTGTAAAACAAATAGACAAATGTTAAATGAATGCAAAATGATGTACGCAGAATGATATGAAAAGGGTTTGTGATCAAGTGCTGAATTTGTTTATCTGCCTTGATAGGGTCCATGTGTGTTCATAAGTCCGGATGAAGGCTTAGAAAACCAGTAACCAGGTGGGGGACTCAAATAAAGAGCCACAAGTCCAGGGTTTCACAAGAACTGTCCAATATGATACAACCTTAAAACAAAACTGGTAACAGGGTATGATGAGGCCAAGGGTTCCTGGAAACCTGTAAACATCCCAACCCTCTCACATGTATTATTCTAGAACAAGGATCCTCATACTTGGACCAGTTATGAGAAGTGTAAACACTTCTAACCCAGAGGTACAGTGTTTACAATAACCATAAAGGATCCTCCTCTAATTCACCTCAGATGCTGAAGGTCATAAAAAGGTCATCCAGACTTAGCAGGCTTCCCAGATAGCCCTAGTACTACAGGAAGTTCGTAGCACAGAGTTCTCAAGAAGAAACCCATGTCTGAATCGTGTTTCATATTCCCGCACCAGACCGAAATGGAATGGGAAAGAATATGAAGCCACTATATCCTATGTGTCACTCAGACTCCTGGTATGGAACCTTAATCACTCAAAAATCCCTCCCACCAAAGGAAACAACAGATCCATCACATATGATAATGACAGTATGAAATGCATAAAACTGTAAATGAAAGTAATAAATAAAGCTGCACAGTGTAACACGGTGGGAGAACTGACTTTAGTTATGTTGCGGATAGCAAGAGTCGCCACCGACTTTTATTTTATCCAAAGGAAAGGCATAAAAGAACAGGAAAGACCTTTTTAAGAGATTTTTGGGTCCGGGGGGTAGGTTATGTAAAGGGAAGGTGTTAGCACCCTTTACATCCATGGTTATCCATGGGCTCTTAGTTACTTAACTCACTTTGAATTGTTTTTGAAAAGGTGAAGTGTGTGAATAAAAAATTTTCATAGGAGTTTAATAATGATCCATGTACGGATGCGTAAACAACTTGTGTTTTGAAAATTGTTTGAAATTGTGAAATGTTTGAAAAGTTTTGAATGAAGTGAGCAAGCAACTATGAGGAACCTACCCTAAAGTTTAAGTCTTTTCTGTTCTTTATCCTTTAAATGGTAAGACTATCCCTATTATTAAGGAATAGGTAGTCATTACCTTGGATGTGAGGGACATATGAGGGACATCTGTTTAATGAAGGCAACTGTGGGGGTGTATTAAGCATTTGGAGGGACTGTCATTATTATTCGAACGGGACAAGATCTTTTGTGAAGGCAACCATTTAAGGGACTTAATGACTCTTCTTTTTAAGGGACTTGCTTTATACACCCCACTTGACCTTATGATTAGGCAACATTGAGAGGCAACCCTAGAAAGTGAGATGGCGATTAAAAAATCGACTTACGTGTGTGAGTGTTTAATTTTATTTATCTTATAATTAAAATGATCTAAATTTAATTTTAAATATAATACATGTTTACACTCCCTATTTTACTAACCATGGCATGAAAATTAAATAAATTAAATATTTACAAAAATTTACACCAAGGAGCAATTACATAATAATTATAATAAGCAATTAAAAATAAATAGCAAAAATAAATATAGAAGCAAAATATAAATAATAAGCAAAAATAAATAAATAAGCAATAATAATTATAATAGGGGTTAGTCATAATAATAATTAAAAATAAATAAGGTTAGTGAAATAATAATAATAATAAGCATAATAAAAAAATAAATGGATTAGTAATAATATGATTAGTAATTATAACAATAATTAAAATAAATGGAATTAGCAAAAATATTATAAGAACATAATGAAAATAATAAACAAAAGATTAGATTTTTAATATAGACAATTATTTAGAAATAAGAGGAAATATGAACAATTAAATAATTATTATAATATTTTAATTTATATACAAATTATTAAATTATTTTTAAACATATTACAAAATTGAATTATCATAGGTTCAATTATTTCTAAACACATATTAAAAATTATTTATATAATTTAGATTACAAACAAATTTTAAAAATATTTACATAAGTTATAATTATATTTACAAAACTTAATTATATTAAATAAATATGTACATAGTAATTATATTTATAAAATTTAATTATACTAAATATTATATTTACAAAAATTAAAAAAATAAAATTAGGTTTTTAATAATTGTTTAGAGAAAAATAAATTAGGGTTTTATAAAGTTAGGGTTTGCTTAGAAAATATTTTTAGGGTTTATAATATAATATACAAAATTATTTTAGTAAATATATATATATATATATATTATAATTTAGATACATAACAAAATAAAATAATTTTTAAGTTTATGAAATAAATTTTTATAATTTTGAAAAATAATACATAATATATATACAATTATATAAAATATATACAAAACTAATATAATTTAATAAGAAAATATTCAAAACAATCAAAATACAAGAAAAAAAAAAGAATGAAAACTTACCTGGCTGGGGTTTGAACCCAGGTCGTCCTGCTTGCCAGCCACAAAACACACCACCAGGCCATCAGCGCGCAGGTGATAGAGGAATAGACCAAATTTGTTTTATGCCATGTCTTGGAAAATCACAAAAAATAAGAGAAAACCAAAAGGCCTGGGGAAGGATCGAACCCAGGATCTTTCAAATATCACAAGAGTACATTGCCAATCCAGCTGGGTGAGCGCGTCTGCTAATGGAATGGCAAAAGAACATAATATATAATGCTTCATAGTTAACCTGAAAAATAGAAAAATAATTGTACAAGACCAGGATTCGAACACAGGTCTCATAGCCAAACGCACGCTAGCCTTTCCACTGGGACAAGCACAGACTTGTGATAATAAACAGAAACAAAATCATATTATTTTTAAACAATAATTTGAATATAGATTTCGCGCCAGCCAACTTCTTCTTCTCCAAATTTCCTGCGAAAATTTATGCCCTTTTTCCTGCGAATCTTCATGCGAGTTCTTCCATAATCAAACCTGCGAAATTCAAACACCCACAAAACAGTACGATTTCTTTCAATTGGTTAGTGTTTTATGATCCTTATGATTCACACAGCATCCCTATGTTCTTAAAATTCATTTATATTTAATGAATCGAAGAACCCTAAATTCCAAGGTGAAACCCTAACAATGGCCGATTCTGATTCAAGCCATGAAACTTTGGTTTATTTGTCCAGAAACGATCTACACAACATCACAAACAAGATTATGCAAACAAAATTCATGGAAAAGCAACAAATTAATGAAATCGAAAAAATTATTTTCAAGAACAAGGTGGATTCGGGTTGAGCAATATAGCATGGTTTTGATGCATATGAGTGATGATAATGCTTCAGTGAGGTCCAAGGAACATTGCTATGTTCTTATTTTACCTTCAAAGGTCCTGAATCAAAGAATCCGAATGTGAGTTTTGTGAAGGTTTTTGAACAATATGAACTTACTCTTAGGGCTGTGGAATCCGTGTATTTGTGATAGCAATGAGTTAAGTACTTATAGGAGAGTGAATTAGGTCAAAAAGATTGATTACTTGTGTGGAAAAATTGATATGAAAAAATCCACAATGATCATGCCTTAAAAATCAAATATTCATGTGTGAATGCTTGCTATTTTTGGCCAAACCTCATGATTTCTTTCCTCTTCAATTCAAATCAATATTTAAGACTTTCTAGAAGCTTGATCCAAATCAAATCTTTTATTTTCATATTTTATTTTTATTTAAAATGATTTTTAATGAATTAAATCAAAATAAATAAAAATAAAAATAATAAAAATCTGATTTTCAATGGTTTGGGTCGTGCATGAAGTTGTTGTATGGATTGGGTCATCATTTGGCAAGCCCATTTGGAAGAAATTGGTTTTAGACCTCCTTTTTCATCATAAACCAACTCAAAATTTCCCAACTTTGTAAGGGCACATATCCTTCAATTTTAATGCTATGAGTGTGTTATTGGACATTTTGGAAATCTTGAAGAGTCCTCTAACCAACCCCACTAGTTTCATGTCCATATCATTTACCAATCTCAAGTTATGCCCTTTTGAAGTTGTTGACTTTTTGTTGACTTTCAAAAGGACCTATAATGTCTTAGCTCATAACTTCCAAATGAAGCATTTTTGGGCTTGGCTTGTGAGACACAAAGTTGTATAGAATTCAATTTCCTTCAAAATGAGATTTGAGTGGAGACTTGGTGATGAAGTATGTGAAAGTTATGGCTGGTCAAAGTTCAGTTGACTTTTACTAAGGAAACCCTAATTTAGAAACTCCTGATTCTTGATGATCTGGAATCTCCTTGATGAATCATGATCAAACCTTGATCAAATGATGAATTTTACTTCATATACTTGATGTTGGCAAAAAATCATGAAGTTTGACTTTGGTTTGACCACAGTTGACCTCAGTTTGACTTTTTAACTGCATTGACTGATTTTGACTTGTCTGATCATCTGACTGAGCAAACTTCTGAGAAAAGTCTTGAAACTTGTCATGGGGGTTCTTACACACATATAAGATGTTATGAAGCTCACTTGAAGCCTTGGAAATCCATTTAGCCTGATTAAAGTCAAAACCCTAGTTTTGGATGCACTGCCTAGGAGGTGCATTGTCTGAGGGAATTGTCAACTCTTCTGACCAATTGTGAACTTTGTGAACCTTGTGAACCATCATAAAATGTATTGTGAACCTAATGGGAAGCATTGTGAACCTTGTGAACCTTGTGAACCTCATAAAGTGACTTGTAGACTTCATGAACCTCATGGAAGGTCTTGAAACTATTGGAAATCTTGTGAACCTTGTGAACCTTCATGAAGTGACTTGTAGACTTTATGAACCTCATGGAAGGTCTTGAAACTATTGGAAATCTTGTGAACCTTCATGAAGTGGCTTGTAGACTTCATGAACCTCATGAAAGGTATTGAAAGCATTGGGAAGCTTGTGAACCTTCATGAAGTGACTTGTAGACTTCATGAACCTCATGAAAGGTCTTGAAAGCATTGTGAAGCTTGTGAACCTTCTTAGCACACAAAGTCTTGAATTGTGAGGGCAAATTTTGGGGTGCAACAGCTGCCCCTGTTCAATTTTCTGAAACCTGAGGGGTTAGATTGGTATGTTTGCCAGTCGTGACCTGGAAGGTTGAAGGGGATTGAACACAAAAGCCCAAAAATTTGCAATCACCAGTGCATAGAGTGATACAGATGGCTAGTTGAATATGATTGAGTGGGCTTAAAGATGCCACTTGGAGAAAAATTCTTAGATACATTTCTTGGAGGATAAAGCAATCCAAAGTATGAAGGTATAATGATAGCTTTCAGGAGGATGAAGCAGTCCCGAAGTAATGATAACAGCTGTCAGGAGGATGGAGCAGTCCTGAGGTAATAATGTGATTTCAGGAGGATAAAGCAATCCTGAGGTAGTGATATGATTTCAAGAGGATGAAGCAGTCTTGAGAGATTGATAATATGCTTTTAGGAGGATGGAGCAGTCCTGATGTAATGATATGTTTTCAAGAGGATGAAGCAATCTTGAGAGATGATAAGTTTTCAGGAGGATAAAGCAGTCCTGATGGATGATATGCTTTCAGGAGGATAAAGCAATCCTGAGAGATGACAACTTTCAGGAGGATAAAGCAATCCTGATAATCTTAAGTCTGTTTGCTGGATAATTAACCTGAAAACAAGGTAACATTCTGTATAATAATATTAGTTTATGCATTATGTATGCATGTATGATATGATGCACTTAGATAGTATACTATGTATATATAGATATGTATGTTATGGTATGATGTAAATGATGTATGTATGATATGACACTGCCTGAAGCATCTGAATATTTCTGTATAACAACTGCTGGCCAGGGAAAATAAATCCCGATTCGTTGTTGAAGAATATGAGGAACTTGTTCCCGTCTTGTTTGATAATATATTATACATAACCTTCCGTCTGCTGGGAATAACAAGGTATATATAACCTCCCGTCTGTTGGGGATAACAAGGTATATATAACCTCCCGTCTGCTGGGAATAACAAGGTATAGATAACCTCCCGTATGTTGGGGATAGTAAGGTATACATAACCTTCGTCTTCGTTTGATAGTAGGGCAGATATAACCTCCCGTCTTCATTCGTCGTACCCTTATTAGAAAGTAAATTCCCGTATATCCGTATGAGGATAAAAGAGATGGATATAAGTTCCAGGGGAGATGAGACTTTATGAAGATGGATTCGTCCTACTGAGAGTTTGTAGCTGTTTTGTAGAGATGAACCGGCGAAGCTTAGTTGAAATCCTTCCCTCGTTCGTCCTTAGTAAATACTATTACTGCATTTTCATGCATTTCTGGTAAACATCAATCATATTAAGCATACATGCATTTCTGGTAAACATCAATCATATTCAAAAGCATACATACATTCAAACACAACCAATGGACGTTTCGCTTATGTAAATAGGGTAAAAGTAAATCTGGATTCAAAAGATGAAATTTATTTATATCAAAAAGTGACCCATACACGGGTAAGTTTGTACAAGGAGACATAAACCCTAGTAAGAGGATTTTGTCATAAAATTTTACAAAACAAAGAAAATCAGCTATGTGGGAAACAATCCTATTGAGTTTCAATTCTACTATTGCCATTATCTTCAAGTATCTCATCTTCTGCTGTTGAGACGGAAACAATTGGATTGAGCTTTATCTGTTCGAGCTTGAGTAAGTAGTACAACTGATTGCAATTTCATGGGTGATCCAAACGAGACATAGTCATACGCTTTAATCCCTAACTTTTGCCTGGATTGCCCTTTCAGGTTTTCAATCCACCGGGATACCCTTTTTTGCCCAAGTCGCCTTTTCAGGTTTTCGACTTGCCGGGTGTACATCTTTTTTATATATATCCCTAATTCTTGCCCAAACCCTTTTGGTTTGCCGGGATGCCCTTATTTTTGCCTAGGCCTGTCAACCTAGCGGGTCTCTTTTTATGCGTAGTATTTTTTAACTATGTCTGCGTTTACAGGCTGTGGAAAGTCTTCACCATCCATTGTAGTGAGTATCATGGCACCTCCTGAGAACACTGTCTTGACTACAAATGGTCCTTCATATGTAGGAGTCCACTTGCCCCTAGGATCACCCTGTGGTAATATGATACGCTTGATTACCAAGTCACCAGCCTGATATACCTTTGGCTTAACTTTCTTGTTAAAAGCTTTGATCATTCGTTTCTGGCACATCTGGCCATGACAAACTGCTGCTAACCTCTTCTCATCAATCAAATTTATCTGGTCAAGTCGGGTCTGAATCCACTCATCTTCATCCAGGCCTGCATCCTTCATAATTCTTAAGGAGGGAATCTGAACTTCAATGGGCAAAACTGCTTCCATACCATAGACCAAGGAGAATGGGGTTGCCCCTGTTGAAGTACGTATTGTAGTACGATAACCATGAAGAGCAAATGGTAACATCTCATGCCAATCCTTGTAAGTAACAGTCATCTTTTGTACAATCTTCTTAATGTTCTTATTAGCAGCTTCAACTGCCCCATTCATCTTTGGACGATACGGAGAAGAGTTGTGATGCTTAATCTTGAACTGCGTGCAGAGATCAGTAATCATAGTGTTGTTCAGATTAGAGCCATTGTCAGTGATAATCCTTTCAGGGATGCCATACCTACATATGAGATTATTCTTAATGAATCGAGCCACAACATTCTTAGTAACAGATGCAAATGAAGCTGCCTCCACCCACTTCGTGAAGTAATCAATAGCAACCAGGATGAAACGATGCCCATTAGAAGCAGTAGGCTTGATCTCACCAATCATATCAATGCCCCACATGGCAAAGGGCCAAGGAGAAGTCAACACATTCAAGGGTGATGGAGGTACATGGACTTTATCAGCATAAATTTGACACTTATGACAAGTTCTGGAGTGTTGATAGCAATCAGCTTCCATGGTAGACCAATAGTAACCTGCTCTCAATATCTTCTTTGCCATAGTATGACCACTAGAATGAGTGCCAAAGATTCCATCATGCATATCTTCCATAATCTCAATTGCTTCCTTTTTATCCACACAACGAAGCAAAGTTGAATCATGATTGCGCTTGTACAAAATGCCATTACTTAAAAAGAACTTAGCAGAGAACCTTCTCAGAAATTTCCTATCTTTGACAGATGCCCCTTCAGGGAACTCCTGAGCTTCAAGATATCTTTTCACTTCATAGAACCAAGGCTTCTCCTCTGCTTCTTCTGTGTCAATCTCATTGCAATATGCAGGCTTTTTAAATCTATCAATAGTAATCTTGGGAGCTTCATCATCCCAACTGATCTCAAACATAGATGCCATGGTGGCCAAAGCATCTGCCAACTGATTCTCTCTTCGTGGAATATGTCCAAAGGTAATCTCTTTAAAATGTGGGATCAAAGACAACACATGCTCTCTGTAAGGAATGAGGTTATCATGTTTGGTATCCCAATCTCCTTTAATCTGACTTACTACCAGGGCTGAATCTCCATACACGTCAAGGAACTGAATCTTCATATCAATAGCAGCTTTGATACCCAGGATACATGCCTCATACTCAGCTATATTATTGGTACAATAGAAACAAAGTCTGGCAGTAATCGGGGTATGACAACCTTCAGGGGAGCTAATCACAACACCAACACCATTACCAAGTGCATTAGAGGCACCATCAAAAACCATAGTCCATCGGGATCCTTGTTCAGGTCCGTCATATTGTCCAGGTTCTTTGGTAATAATCATAATGTCTTCATCAGGGAACTCAAAACTCATTGATTGGTAATCATCCACTGCTTGATGAGCCAAATGATCAGCAACAACACTTCCCTTAATGGCCTTCTGAGTAGTGTATTGTATGTCATATTCTGTCAAGATCATTTGCCATCTTGCAATTCTTCCGGAGAGAGCAGGTTTCGCAAATATGTACTTGATTGGATCCATCTTTGAAATCAATAAGGTAGTATGAGTCAACATATACTGTCTTAGTCGGCGAGCAGCCCATGCCAAAGTGCAGCAAGTTTTCTCGAGCAGTGAGTATCTTGTTTCACAGTCGGTAAACTTTTTGCTAAGGTAGTATATTGCCTGCTCTTTTCGACCAGACTCGTCATGTTGCCCCAATACACACCCCATTGAGTTGTCTAACACTGTTAAGTACATAATCAAGGGTCTTCCATCAACTGGTGGCATCAAAATTGGAGGTTCTAGCAGATATCTCTTGATTTCATCAAAGGCAGTCTGGCACTCATCATTCCATTCCATCACCTGATCTTTCTTTAACAACTTGAAAATTGGCTCACAGATGGCAGTTAATTGGGAAATAAATCTTGCAATGTAATTCAATCGTCCCAAGAAACCTCTAACCTCCTTCTCAGTACGGGGAGCTAGCATTTCTCGTATAGTTTTCACTTTTGCAGGATCTACTTCAATACCTTTTCCACTGACAATAAAACCCAGGAGCTTTCCAGATCTAACTCCAAAAGTACACTTGTTTGGGTTCAGTCTCAACTTGTATTTCTTCAACCTCTCAAACAATTTATGCAAATGATCAAGATGTTGTTCTTCATTCTGAGATCTGGCTATCATATCATCCACATATACCTCTATCTCATGATGAATCATATCATGAAACAAAGCCACCATAGCACGCTGATATGTTGCCCCTGCATTCTTCAAACCAAATGGCATTACCTTATAGCAAAAGGTGCCCCACTTTGTAACAAATGTTGTCTTCTCCATGTCTTCAGGTGCCATCTTGATTTGATTGTAACCAGAGAAACCATCCATAAAAGAGAATACCTTATGATGAGCAGTGTTGTCTACCAGAACATCAATATGAGGAAGCGAAAAGTCATCTTTGGGGCTAGCCTTGTTCAAGTCTCTGTAGTATACACACATACGTACCTTACCATCTTTCTTAGGAACCGGTACCACATTTGCGACCCACTGAGGATAAGAAGTCACTGCTAAGAACCCTGCATCAAACTGTTTCATTACCTCTACTTTGATCTTTTCTGACATCTCAGGACGCATACGACGAACCTTCTGCTTCTTTGGACGACAATCTTCTTTTACTGGTAAACGATGAACCACAATGTTTGTATCTAACCCTGGCATATCTTCATAAGACCAAGCAAAGATCTCCACATAGTCACGTAACATCTGAATCAACCTGCTCTTGACACTATCCTCTAAATCAGCCCCTATCTTGACCTCTTTCCTGTTTTCTTCAATTCCCAGATTCACAACTTCGACTGGCTCTTCATGTGGCTGTATAGCTTTCTCTTCTTGTTGTAACAACCTAGCAAGCTCTACAGGTACTTCACAATCGTCCTCATTTCCGTCTTCGGTTTGATAGATCGGATTCTCGAAATTATAATTGGCAATAGTAGAACTGTTATCAGTAGGATCCAGAGTGGATGAGGATCTGCATTTTAGTGATGTGGGTGTGTGTAAGAACACATAGCTGATAAAACAAAAATAAAAGAAAAAGAAAGACAAGGAACACAATATTTACGAAAACGAAACGTCCACTGATTTTATTGAATGAAGTATGCAAATGAAATGACAGCCCGTAACAAGTACACCATTGTGCCCCGGGTAAGGCACAAGGCTTAAGAGTTCAATTGTTCAAGAAATTACAAACTTAAAAAAACAACACAGTAATAGTATTTACTCCTGACTAAAGGAGATAGGGATAACATCTTCAGCTTTCCAATTGTTGAGTCCAACACCCACAGTAGGAAAAATCCAAGCATCCAAGTTGTAGTCTTCATCATGATCTCCCACAGCATTGATCTGGTTCTTCATAACCCCTTGATTGGTGATACGAACAGCACGAGCACGACGAACAGCCTTCTGGGACTCTGCAGTGAAACCCAAACCAAACTTGTCAGACTTGTATGGAATATCAGGAAGCTGACCCCAAATAGTACAACCACCTTCATCCACCACAGCTCTAGCATCATTGAGGGAAGCCATTGCCATTGTTGGAGGTTTTCTGGTGACCACAGGAACTTTCTTTGCAACAGGAGGAGCTACATAATCATTAACAACCCAAGGAACCACTTCAAACGTCTGACACGGAGTCTCAATGTATTCACCTTCCATTTCCAAATACTTGAAAGTATTCACATGGCTGACAAAGTATTCTTCTTCTCCGTAGACAGTAACAACCTTTCCTTCCACTGGATACCTTAGCTTCTGATGTAATGTAGAGGTTACAGCACCTGCCCCATGGATCCAGGGACGACCAAGCAGACAAGAGTATGAAGGACGAATATCCATCACATAAAATGTAGCAGTAAAAACCTGAGAGCCAACTTTGATTGGAAGATCAATTTCCCCGTGTACTACTCTTCTAGAACCATCAAAAGCCTTCACCACAATATTGCTGGGTTTCAGCACAGCATCTTCAGGACTCAGCTTATTCAGGACTTCCTTGGGCAACACATTCAGAGAGGAACCATTGTCTATCAATACATGTGACAGGGTAGTGCCCCTGCATTCAATTGAGATATGCAAGGCCCTGTTATGATCCCTCTTGGCAGGGGTCAAATCAGCATCAGAAAATCCTAACTCATTGTCATAGGTCAGGTGGGCAACACAGTTCTCAAACTGATCCACAGAAATTATGCTGGGTACATGAGCAGTCTTCAGAAACTTGATCAAAGCTTTTGCATGAGCTTCAGAACATAACAACAAGGACAGCATAGAAATCTTTGAGGGAGTATGCCCCAACTGATCAACAATGTCATAATCACTCTTGCGAATGATTTTCAATACTTCTTCCATCTGCTTAGAGAGATCATCAGCAGCTGGCACATCAGTAGGTATAGGCTCAATAACAGGACCCTTGCCCCGAGCATCAGTGGTGGAAGTAGCAGCAGGAGTAACTGCATTCTTGGAAGCAACTGGAGGAGAGAAGACTCTTCCACTACGTGTGATCTTACTGGATCCAGCAATATTGTCAATATCAACAGGCACATCAGCTAAGGGCTCTTGCTTAACACCATGGATGTAGACATCAGATCCATAATGCCAAGGCACAGCTTTATCAGACGTATACGGGATAGGACCAGGAGTAGTAATAACCACAGGAGCTACTCTGGCTTCAGCAACAACTTTCACAGGACCTTCAGCAGTAATCCTGATTGGACCTTGATGGGTGATTTTAATAGGTCCCTTGGAAGTGATTCTCACCGGCACTTTGTCAACCATATCAACCTCCTCAATCTTCTTACCTCTAGTAATATGTTCCACCATACTCCCCCCAGAAGACGGTCTCCTTTCAAACACTATAGTATACTTATCCATGAGACGTTGAATTCCATCTCTCAATCTGAAGCAACTATCCGGCTTATAGGTACAGTACAAACAATCTTCACGACAACCTGGAAAGAACCCAGCTTGTACTAACTTCTTCTTGATAACAGACAATGGTGTAGTCAACTCCGCAACTGAATAGATATGCAGATCTTCCTCAATGGCATTGACAGTCTTCTCGTGATTTGGCATTGGAGCAGTAATCACGTTTGGAGTACCCGGAGGATCAAACTCAATCTCTCCAGCATCAATCATATCTTGAATTTTATTCTTCAAGACCCAGCAGTTATTAGTATCATGTCCTTGACAGTTTGAATGGTATGCACACCGTGCATTGGGGTTGTACCTGGGAGAGGTAACATTAGGATTCTGAGGAGCCTCTTTCAAAGTAATAAGTTCAGCCTTCAACAAATGTTGCAATGCCTGTGCCATTGACATGTTGATCTTCGTGAACTGTCTTCTAGCCCTCTGTTGGTTGCCCTGAGGCTGCTCTGTTGTTGCAGGAGTTGGATTTGAAATATGAACTGCACTAACAGATTGATGCCTTCTGTTACGATCAGGATGACCATAAACAGCATTGGATTCTTTCTTCCCAGTGGGAGGCTTCTTTGCATCACCTGATGAAGAAGTACCCTCCAGGATCTTACCATTCTTTATACCATTTTCTACTCGCTCTCCTGTCATGATCAACTCAGTGAAGCCAGATGATGAGCTTCCAATGAGATGACTGTAAAACGGACCATTCAGTGTACACATGAACATATCAACCAATTCCCTGTCAGTCAAAGGGGGTTGAACTCTTCCAGCTAAATCTCTCCACTTCTGAGCGTACTCTTTGAAACTTTCTTTGGCACCCATGGACATGCTCTGAAGCTGCATGCGAGTGGGGGCTAAGTCAGCATTGTATTGATACTGCTTATAGAAAGCTTCAGCAAGATCGTTCCAGTCTCTGATGTTGACACTCTCCAACTGATAATACCACTCCAGCTGAGCTCCAGATAAGCTCTCTTGAAAAAAATGGATCCACAATTTCTTATCAGCAGTGTGAGGTTGAATTCTTCTGACATAGGACCTCAGATGCAGCTTGGGACAAGAGACCCCATCATAAACAACAAAGGTAGGAACCTTGAAACCAATGGGTATGACTACCCCAGATATCAGACTCAAATCTTCAAAATCCAGCCCAGATGACTTTTGCAACTCCATGGCATCCATTCTATCCACCAGCATCCTGAATTTGTCTTCGTTAGGCTCATGGTAGTAATTAGCCTCAGAATCAGAGTCCCCCATAGTGTTGTGGAGACTGCCTCCTTCTTTTTCAGATTCCTCAGATTCATAGTCTTCAACTGGTTCTTTGGTCTTGGCAAGACCTTTGAACCTTCTTCCCATGTTGATCAAACCAGCTGACCTTCTAGTTTTCTTAGTCTTCTTGTCCAGCAGTGCCTTCAATTCATCCTGCCCCTTGGACAGGTTCAAGATCAGCTCTTGGAACTGTGCATTTTGTGCCTGGAGATCCTTAACTGATTGTTCAAGAGCCATTGCTGAAATAAATAGCGAGAAGATGAGAAACCTGTGCACAATTATAAACCTGTGATGCAATGAAATGATATATGAATGCATATGCAATGTTTTCAAGGACCGCAGGATTTAAATTTGCTTAAACAAGCAAGAAGGTAAACTTTTATTAGTAATAAATTGTTTTGCCTTTTGGGCTTACAAAAAATGAAATAAGTACAAAAGATGGGGTTTTAAGTCTCCCATGGACGTTTCCTCTTTGTGTTGAGGTATGAGTTGAGGTTCCGTTCCACGTGAAGTTGCTTCGTTAGTTCCAGGATTCTTTCTTGGCTTGCTTTGTAATGAGCCTCAAAAGTATCCCTTTGCTCCTTCAGTTGGATCCATGATCTCTGCAAGTCTTCCATATCAGTAGGCATGTCTGGGTGAAGGATGGTATAAGCTGTGTCTCCTTCAGCAACAGGTTCCATGGTAACTGGTAGGACGGCAGGATATGGCATCATGAGAGTCTGAGCACGAGATCGCACCCATCTGAGATAAGCTTCCATAGGAATAGTGTACTTAGGCTCCAGTGTCTTGCTGTCAACCCTTTTTACTTTTCCCCATGCTCGTATGAATCTCTGACGGTAACCCTGAAGATCGTTGTCGTAATCAAACACAATGCCCTGAATCAACATGTCATGTGGACCATCACTCCGAGCGTAACCAAACTGTCGTAAAGCTAGAGAGGGGTTGTAGGTGATGCCTCCTCTTATGCCTAGAAGTGGCACATTAGGGAACTCCCCACAACGGTCAATGATGGTGACATTCTCCATAGATCTGGAGCACCAATGGATATCTGAGTGAGAAAGTGACATGATCCTCTTGGACCATCTGAACCCTTGCTCATTCTTCATTACTGAGCGAGGAAGGTGAGAAATAAACCACCTAGAAAGAAAAGGTATGCAACACATCAAAGTTCCTCTTGCCCTTGTAGTACGGGTGTGAAGAGAATGCATGATGTCTCCCAACAATGTAGGCACTGGATTGTGACTCAGGAATATGTTGATGGCATGAACGTCTATGAACTGATCCGGATTGGGGAACAATACTAAGCCATATATTAGCAAGGCTAAGATCTCCTCAAAAGCATCATAGCTCATGGCCTTCAAGAACATTTGAGCTTTATCCATTAATACTTTAGCAAGAATACCCTTGACTCCGCTTCTCGTTTCTAGAACAATGTCAGACTTCTTCAGATGTAGAGCTGCAGCAATAACCTCTGGTTTGAGCTCCTTCTCCAAGCCTGTGAAGGGTCTTTGATCAAGAAGAGGTATGCCCAGAAGTTTAGAGAACTCCTCCATGGTTGGAACCAGCTGATAATCGGGGAATGTGAAGCAATGGTGCTTAGGATCAAAGAACTGAAACAGGACACTCATCATGTCTTCATTGAACCCTGAAGTGACTAGATCCAATAGGTGACCATGTCTCTTGATGAACTGGGAATGATCAGACACTTGAGAAACCAACTCTTTAAGCTTGGCAAGTATGCCCACAAAGTTGATCCTGATGGTGTTTCTACGAGCAGAAGCCATGACCTGCAACAAAGAACAAAGATAAATCCTTTGGTCCTTGAAATGGTTAGTGAAAATGCTATGCTTATGATGCATGATGATGTCATGATGTTATGTTCAATCACAAACATGTGGCACACACAAACAAGTCACACAATAGCCCTAGGTTTAAAGGCTTGCATGAGGTTTAAAGGTAAGTACCCTCCCCTGAAGTTAGTTGGTTCATCCTGTCCTACAAAAGTAACCATGTTCTAAGGGATCTCAATATCATTGATCCTTCACAAGGGTGGTTGTTCAGTAGGCAACTTACTTGCCAACCAAAACCCTCCAAGTTTAGAATCTCAATGAGCGTAGTATCGAGTATCAACCAACTTCAGTCTGCACCAAAGTCGGTTACCTCACTACTTTCTAAAGGCCAAGATGGGATAACTAGGGTTCTAAAAGTTAGTTAGTGCATTGACAACATATGGCAGCCTCATATTATCCTCAACTTGACTTAAGGAACATAAGCACCAACCAAGAAGTCACACTAACTATGGCTACCAGATCAACCATATCGATATACGTCGTACAGTTTCCTTGGTCTATTGCCATTTACCTAAGGGACACTAGATCCGGGTTAGGATCTTTCACACATAAGAGCCCAACAAGATAATATAAAGCAAACAAGGCAAACAATTTAAAGTGATCTAATTCCTAAGGGTACCCCTCTTTAATATTAAATCCCCAGCAGAGTCGCCAGTTCTGTAACACGGTGGGAGAACTGACTTTAGTTATGTTGCGGATAGCAAGAGTCGCCACCGACTTTTATTTTATCCAAAGGAAAGGCATAAAAGAACAGGAAAGACCTTTTTAAGAGATTTTTGGGTCCGGGAGGTAGGTTATGTAAAGGGAAGGTGTTAGCACCCTTTACATCCATGGTTATCCATGGGCTCTTAGTTACTTAACTCACTTTGAATTGTTTTTGAAAAGGTGAAGTGTGTGAATAAAAAATTTTCATAGGAGTTTAATAATGATCCATGTACGGATGCATAAAAAACTTGTGTTTTGAAAATTGTTTGAAATTGTGAAATGTTTGAAAAGTTTTGAATGAAGTGAGCAAGCAACTATGAGGAACCTACCCTAAAGTTTAAGTCTTTTCTGTTCTTTATCCTTTAAATGGTAAGACTATCCCTATTATTAAGGAATAGGTAGTCATTACCTTGGATGTGAGGGACATATGAGGGACATCTGTTTAATGAAGGCAACTGTGGGGGTGTATTAAGCATTTGGAGGGACTGTCATTATTATTAGAACGGGACAAGATCTTTTGTGAAAGCAACCATTTAAGGGACTTAATGACTCTTCTTTTTAAGGGACTTGCTTTATACACCCCACTTGACCTTATGATTAGGCAACATTGAGAGGCAACCCTAGAAAGTGAGATGGCGATTAAAAAATCGACTTACGTGTGTGAGTGTTTAATTTTATTTATCTTATAATTAAAATGATCTAAATTTAATTTTAAATATAATACATGTTTACACTCCCTATTTTACTAACCATGGCATGAAAATTAAATAAATTAAATATTTACAAAAATTTACACCAAGGAGCAATTACATAATAATTATAATAAGCAATTAAAAATAAATAGCAAAAATAAATATAGAAGCAAAATATAAATAATAAGCAAAAATAAATAAATAAGCAATAATAATTATAATAGGGGTTAGTCATAATAATAATTAAAAATAAATAAGGTTAGTGAAATAATAATAATAAGCATAATAAAAAAAATAAATGGATTAGTAATAATATGATTAGTAATTATAACAATAATTAAAATAAATGGAATTAGAAAAAATATTATAAGAACATAATGAAAATAATAAACAAAAGATTAGATTTTTAATATAGACAATTATTTAGAAATAAGAGGAAATATGAACAATTAAATAATTATTATAATATTTTAATTTATATACAAATTATTAAATTATTTTTAAACATATTACAAAATTGAATTATCATAGGTTCAATTATTTCTAAACACATATTAAAAATTATTTATATAATTTAGATTACAAACAAATTTTAAAAATATTTACATAAGTTATAATTATATTTACAAAACTTAATTATATTAAATAAATATGTACATAGTAATTATATTTATAAAATTTAATTATACTAAATATTATATTTACAAAAATTAAAAAAATAAAATTAGGTTTTTAATAATTGTTTAGAGAAAAATAAATTAGGGTTTTATAAAGTTAGGGTTTGCTTAGAAAATATTTTTAGGGTTTATAATATAATATACAAAATTATTTTAGTAAATATATATATATATATATATATATATATATATATATATATATATATATATATATATATAATATATATATATATATATATATATATATATATATATATATATATATATATATATATATATATATATATATATATATTATAATTTAGATACATAACAAAATAAAATAATTTTTAAGTTTATGAAATAAATTTTTATAATTTTGAAAAAGAATACATAATATATATACAATTATATAAAATATATACAAAACTAATATAATTTAATAAGAAAATATTCAAAACAATCAAAATACAAGAAAAAAAAAGAATGAAAACTTACCTGGCTGGGGTTTGAACCCAGGTCGTCCTGCTTGCCAGCCACAAAACACACCACCAGGCCATCAGCGCGCAGGTGATAGAGGAATAGACCAAATTTGTTTTATGCCATGTCTTGGAAAATCACAAAAAATAAGAGAAAACCAAAAGGCCTGGGGAAGGATCGAACCCAGGATCTTTCAAATATCACAAGAGTACATTGCCAATCCAGCTGGGTGAGCGCGTCTGCTAATGGAATGGCAAAAGAACATAATATATAATGCTTCATAGTTAACCTGAAAAATAGAAAAATAATTGTACAAGACCAGGATTCGAACACAGGTCTCATAGCCAAACGCACGCTAGCCTTTCCACTGGGACAAGCACAGACTTGTGATAATAAACAGAAACAAAATCATATTATTTTTAAACAATAATTTGAATATAGATTTCGCGCCAGCCAACTTCTTCTTCTCCAAATTTCCTGCGAAAATTTATGCCCTTTTTCCTGCGAATCTTCATGCGAGTTCTTCCATAATCAAACCTGCGAAATTCAAACACCCACAAAACAGTACGATTTCTTTCAATTGGTTAGTGTTTTATGATCCTTATGATTCACACAGCATCCCTATGTTCTTAAAATTCATTTATATTTAATGAATCGAAGAACCCTAAATTCCAAGGTGAAACCCTAACAATGGCCGATTCTGATTCAAGCCATGAAACTTTGGTTTATTTGTCCAGAAACGATCTACACAACATCACAAACAAGATTATGCAAACAAAATTCATGGAAAAGCAACAAATTAATGAAATCGAAAAAATTATTTTCAAGAACAAGGTGGATTCGGGTTGAGCAATATAGCATGGTTTTGATGCATATGAGTGATGATAATGCTTCAGTGAGGTCCAAGGAACATTGCTATGTTCTTATTTTACCTTCAAAGGTCCTGAATCAAAGAATCTGAATGTGAGTTTTGTGAAGGTTTTTGAACAATATGAACTTACTCTTAGGGCTGTGGAATCCGTGTATTTGTGATAGCAATGAGTTAAGTACTTATAGGAGAGTGAATTAGGTCAAAAAGATTGATTACTTGTGTGGAAAAATTGATATGAAAAAATCCACAATGATCATGCCTTAAAAATCAAATATTCATGTGTGAATGCTTGCTATTTTTGGCCAAACCTCATGATTTCTTTCCTCTTCAATTCAAATCAATATTTAAGACTTTCTAGAAGCTTGATCCAAATCAAATCTTTTATTTTCATATTTTATTTTTATTTAAAATGATTTTTAATGAATTAAATCAAAATAAATAAAAATAAAAATAATAAAAATCTGATTTTCAATGGTTTGGGTCGTGCATGAAGTTGTTGTATGGATTGGGTCATCATTTGGCAAGCCCATTTGGAAGAAATTGGTTTTAGACCTCCTTTTTCATCATAAACCAACTCAAAATTTCCCAACTTTGTAAGGGAACATATCCTTCAATTTTAATGCTATGAGGGTGTTCTTGGACATTTTGGAAAGCTTGAAGAGTCTTATAACCAACCCCACTAGTTTCATGTCCATATCATTTACCAATCTCAAGTTATGCCCTTTTGAAGTTGTTGACTTTTTGTTGACTTTCAAAAGGACCTATAATGTCTTAGCTCATAACTTCCAAATGAAGCATTTTTGGGCTAGGCTTGTGAGACACAAAGTTGTATAGAATTCAATTTACTTCAAAATGAGATTTGAATGGATACTTGGTGATGAAGTATATGAAATTTATGGCTGGTCAAAGTTCAGTTGACTTTTACTAAGGAAACCCTAATTTAGAAACTCCTGATTCTTGATGATCTGGAATCTCCTTGATGAATCATGATCAAACCTTGATCAAATGATGAATTTTACTTCATATACTTGATGTTGGCAAAAAATCATGAAGTTTGACTTTGGTTTAACCACAATTGACCTCAGTTTGACTTTTTAACTGCATTGACTGATTTTGACTTGTCTGATCATCTGACTGAGCAAACTTCTGAGAAAAGTCTTGAAACTTTTCATGGGGGTTATTACACACATATAAGATGTTATGAAGCTCACTTGAAGCCTTGGAAATCCATTTAGCCTGATTAAAGTCAAAACCCTAGTTTTGGATGCACTGCCTAGGAGGTGCATTGTCTGAGGGAATTGTCAACTCTTCTGACCAATTGTGAACTTTGTGAACCTTGTGAACCATCATAAAATGTATTGTGAACCTCATGGGAAGCATTGTGAACCTTGTGAACCTCATAAAGTGACTTGTAGACTTCATGAACCTCATGGAAGGTCTTGAAACTATTGGAAATCTTGTGAACCTTGTGAACCTTCATGAAGTGACTTGTAGACTTTATGAACCTCATGGAAGGTCTTGAAACTATTGGAAATCTTGTGAACCTTGTGAACCTTCATGAAGTGGCTTGTAGACTTCATGAACCTCATGAAAGGTATTGAAAGCATTGGGAAGCTTGTGAACCTTCATGAAGTGACTTGTAGACTTCATGAACCTCATGAAAGGTCTTGAAAGCATTGTGAAGCTTGTGAACCTTGTGAACCTTTTTAGCACACAAAGTCTTGAATTGTGAGGGCAAATTTTGGGGTGCAACACACAGAAAGCAATAAATAAAGCAATAAACAAAAAGCACAAGTAGCACATAATACCCCCGTAAACACAAATCAAACAAGCGATAGGAGGAACCCACAAAAAGAACCAGAAGCCCTGGTTGCAATATAAGGGTCCCCAGCAGAGTCGTCAAGCTGTCGCTCCCCCGAAAAGACACCGGGTCAGATAGGGTACAGACGCGAACGGTCGACGAAAGAGAGATAAAATGAAATGAAGATGAATAGAGTCGCCAGCTAGGCATTTTTATCCCGAAGGAAAGGTAATGCTGCATAAACCTAGAAAAAGATGGATAACACGGTTGCGAACCAGAGAAACTGAGAAAGGGAGTTGTTTACAACCTGGGAAGGTATTAGCACCCAGATTGTCCGTCGTACTCGACGGGATCCACGCTTGAAAGTTTGTGTTTAAAGAGGTAGTGTATGTGTTATCTATGTGCAAAAGCTGGGAAAGAAATGTACAAGTGTCAGTGAAAAAGGTGAATTGCTCAGGAACTGAGGCTTAAAAGAAAATGCTAAAAAAAGGGGAAGACACAGAGACTTTTGTTCGATAACTATTAAGTTATGCCTACGTATCCTCGCATGAAATGAGGAAGTCAGAACACCGTACTTCGACTCAAAGAGACTGATAAATAAATTGACTGATGAACTGCTTGCTTGTCTATGCTCAAGTGTATGACTCGTCTGGCTCGAGTGCTAACTGTCTTGCATTAGACGGAAGAAGCAAGTTCTCGCTTGTGAATGAGGGTGATGAGAAAAGAATCCCGAAGGAGACGATTATTGCTTGTTTTTGTGTTTTTAGTTTTGTTATTGTTTTTGGGTTTTGCATAAGTTGATGAGCTTAAGCCTAAATCAAGGGCTTGTAAACTCATTATATCCTCCCTGATTAGGGATAATGAGCCTATTTAAGTATGAGATAAGCATCTCAACTTAATTACCATGATGATGTAGGATTAAGATCATTAACCTACTTGTAATTATTTAGATGTTTTTGGGTTTTTGTTTAGTGTTAAGTAATGAGTTTAATCTCTAATCACAGATTAGTGAACTCATTACACCATCCTAATAGAAGGATAATAGATGAGAACACTTAAGCTGAGAAAGATACCTCAACTTAATCCATGGTTAGGGATTAAATTCATTAGATGACAAGCTTTTATTAAATGGATTTTAATTAAGGGATGAGATTAAGAAATGAGTTTTATGGTTTGCAAGACAACTTGAGGGGGACTTGTCCATTAAACACAAGGGTTATGCAAAGAAACGGATAAAAAATGAATTAAAAATGAATTAAAGGGAAAGTATGTTGATCTAGTGGTCCATATTCAAATTCAGGGGGAAGGGGTTGACTGCGCGCGCAGATGGAGGGCTGGGATCTATCCTGGGTTAATTTAATTAATTAATCCTAATTAATTTAATTAAACAGATTTAAAAACTAATGAAGCAATCTGAGCCACACGTTCACGCGCTAATCCTTAGCTAAGGGCCAGAATTCAAACTGGGCAACTAAACCCTAATTAGGGTTCTAATTATTTTCAGGTGACCGGAACAGTGTTCCGGTCATCTTCTCCGGCTACCCAAAAACCCCAACTCCTTCCCTAGGTCAAATTAACCCCTCTAAATCTCCAGAAATGATCTAACACCTTCCCCAAACAAGAATCCATCATCATATATCATTTATATTTCATCAAAAGTAAGAATCGAATCAAACAAGTTTCACAGGAAAAATTTCAGAACAAGCATACATGGCCATTTTTCACTCATTTTCAAAACAAATCATATCATGGTGATCACCAAAGCATAAGCAATCATTTAAAAGCTTAAAATGGGAGTTCTGGAAAAAATGTTCTTGAGGTTGCCTGAGATTGAGCTTTCCAGTTAGTTGCTTTCTGACCCCTTCTTTGGTGCAAACCAGCTCCCTTGAGTCCCTTGAGGATGATGAGAAGCTTAGAAAAAGTTTTTGTTGGCTGTTTTGAAGGTTCCAGTTCAAAGCATGTCAGAATCGTCTTTTTGTTTCAAGGGGTTCCAGGCTTGTGTAAGGCTTCTGAGTCTTTGATGTTGTTTGATCATGTTATGGCATATTTGGGCACTTTAGAAGTCATTTGAGGCCTTGGCAAGTGGTTTTGCAAAAATCCCTCTTTGGTGCACTTTTGAAAATTATAGGATTTTTGCCAACTTTGAAGGATCATAACTTGAGTTCTATAATGAATTAGAAGGAGTTCTTGTACTTTTTGAAAATGGGAAGATCCATCCTACAACTTTCATGTTTGAGTATTTTTCATTTGAAGCTTTTTTGGATCAAAAAGAGGTGGTTGAAAAACTTTCCCAAAATGGAAAGTTTCCATTACAAGTCATTTCCATTTTTGGCAAGTTTGCAAATGGCTCAAAATTCTTCAATTTTGTGAACTTCCAACCTCTTCTAAGATCAAATAAAAATCATTTAACTTAAATTTGATGAAAATACCCCTTTGGTTCCATTGTTGGGGGCCTCAGATGCCCTGATTTTGACTTAACTTGCTCAAGAAGTTACCCAGTGAACAAATGGCTTCCACAATGAGTTTCTTCATCAAACTTGGTACACATGATACTTATAACATCTTAAGAACATTAGAAACAAGAATGGCCCAAAAATTTGGAGTTGAGGCCTCTGAAACCAAAACCCTAATTTTGGTCATCTGTGTAGTGAAAACCCTAGCTCTGCTTCCATGCCTTGCCAGTTCTTGTGATCTCTTGACTTTATTGAACTTTGAGGGACATAATATGATGATAGAACACACATGGACCCTCTTGGAAAGCTTTGAGTACTTTGGGATGGCTCATATGGAATCTTGGATTGCTCAGATCACAAACCCTAGATGCAGATGAATTTGAACCATGCAGATGAAACAAATATGAAATATGAGGTGGCATGCTTATGCTAATGCAAAAATGAAAGATCACAAGCCATGATGGGATATGAGTGAGGGAAAATATGGGGTGTTTACACGAACCATCTTGGATTTTACTTGACAGGCTTCTTCCTAGACTTGATTGGCAAATTATGTTCGACAAACTCTCTCTTTCAAACCAGGCATCTCATCATAGTCCCAAGCGAATAAATCCTTGAACTCCTTTAGTAATTGAAATATTTCGACTTTGAGTTGTGGGTCGAGATTGGAATTGATGTAGGTAGGCCTTTTGATCTCACCCTCTCCTAAGTCAACATCTTCCAAAGGATCTTGAGCCAGCATTTTGATGTTGTCTGCCAATGGATCCTTTTCAAAACCTAAAGGCTCATTTGCATAAATGGAATCAAGATTTTGGTCTTGTTCTTCGATCTGAGCTTTATCAGGTGCTTCAGAATCGAAGTCTTTACCAGGAATTCCTTCAACAAACTTTGTATTGGCTTCGACAGCCGTGTGATTTTGTACATCCTCCAAGGTCGTTTCTAACTTGGTTTCAGCCATATAGGCCGAAATTCTTTGTAATGCTTCGAGTTCATTCATTATTACTGACCTCGCTCCCCTAACCTATGGGGTGTATAACAGGCTCCCCAAAGTAAGGTGGGTAATGTCCTTTGTCCCCTACTATTTCTCTGTCCCATTGAAAACCCTCAACAGGGTGAAGAAAGAATAAGAAGTATACATGGTCATCGGGGGTAAAATCAAATTCTGCTGGGGTACATGGCACAATATGTGTCGAGTTTTTGTCGAATTCAATTCCATCAACATGATTCATAGACACTTTGAAGTACCCTTGGTCTTCTTCAATATTCTCTATTATTCCATCAGGCCTCCAGATGGTTACCCTTTGGTGCATTGAAGAAGGCACTGCTTCAATGCCATGAATCAATTCCCTTCGCAGCAGAAGGTTGTAGTTGGGCTTGCTTTCGACCACCATAAACAATGTGGACCTAGTCATTGTCCAACAGTCAAGTCGTCATGCAAGACACCCAGAGTAGCACCAATTTTCCATTCATAATTAGAAAGGGCCATATTATGGGGTTTTAGATCAGTGTTGAACTTATTGATCATAGCAAGCAAGAAATATGGCATCAAATTAACAGTTGCACCACAATCTACTAGTATCTTGTTCACAACTACATTCTCCACCTTTCAAGTAATGTAGAAAGGCTTCAAATTCCCCCTCATAGCTTCAGTTGGCTGCTCAAAGAAATAATTTTTTTTCTTCGACACAACCATTATTCATAACATAGTAGCACATAGGTTTGTGCGCTGCCATTTCTGCCTCAGTATTGGCATCCAAGTTCTCGACTTCAGTTATCCTGTCGTTTTCTCTTGGCATGACTGAGACCATATTTACAATCACATTAAGGGAAACTTCTGAGTTTGAGTTGAAGTTATCTGTCATATATTCATCTTTAGGCTTTATTTTAGCCACTTCTTCCTTGAATAGCTTTCTCTCCACAGGCACCTTGTCAGTTGTTTCGTCTCCATAGCCTCCAACATTTCCAGCTAGCACATTAGTGCTAGATTTAGCTTGATCCTTTATTAAGGCCTCCCTTTGCGCATTCCTTCACCTCAGCTCCCTTCGCCATTGTGACTTTGACATGAGATTATTACCTTTGTAGTTTTCAGAGACACATGCAGCCTTTTTTTGGATGAATTGTACTCCTTTTTATAGTCCATCGAAGAGCCCCTTTCAACATCAAACTTGGTCTACTTCGATTTTCCTTTTCCTTTGGTGTTGACAAGTTTAGCCCATTTATCCTTTGGTACTTCACCACTAGGCTTGAAGGTAAGTTGCCTTGCTCTAGGAACTTGGGGCTTTGCAACAACGTATTGTCCTTGAGCAGATCGCCTTGGGTCGAAACCCCTTGGCTTTTGAGCATTTCTTCGCTAATGTTTTCCTTTGGCCACTCTCACTCTCTGAAGGTTATGGGCAACCTTTTTGTCAAATACGGCACTGCACCTAGGGTACAACATCACTTCAGATTTTTTTTCTTTAGCACCTGTGCATGAAGTCGACAATAGTTTCATCCTCGTTAGCGTATGTCACTTTGTTGTATTCCTCCTGACAAACTGAGTTGTCAGTAGTTATGGCCTGTTCATTCTTGATTTCGACCATGTTCACATCGACCTCATCCTTCAGATCTATCTTGGAGAAGTCAATGTCAAGGTCTTCAGTAGCCTTGTTCATTCTAATGAAACTATCAGTAGTTTCCTTGGTCACTATCTTGAGATTCGACCTTTCAGATTCCTTATGGGACTTAACGACCATCCCCACACTAAAAATTTCAACATCAAGTGATGTCTTGAAAAAGTATTCAGTAGCTATGCATACGAAGTGTTCAATCTGGAAGCCATCAATCTCTTTAGTGATATTATAAAACACAACATCATCAATGAATTCTTTAGTTACTTTGCCTTTCACAACATTTTGACCCAAAGCTTCATCAGTGTTGACGTTGTTTGCACTGCTGTCAGAATTCTCAACCACTTCGAGCATGTTGCCTCACTAGGTTCAGTGAAGTTGGCTTATACAACTTGAAGAGGATCTATATCAATCTTCATTTGGTTTTTGGGTTTCTCCCAAAATTTGAGTCTCCCTTCGTGAAATTATGCACCAAATCTCTGAAAAGAAAACATTGAGAAGTTTTATGACCCAAAAAATTATGGTATTTACAAAAACCTCTCTTTTTTCTTTGTTCTAAAGGTGGTACTTTAGCACCTAGAGGCACTAATATTTGACCATATTTAACTAACAAATCAAATATTTCGTCACATTTAGTGATATCGAAAATGTATGTTTTCTTTGGAAACCTATCATTCTTTTCAGTTTCGACAAAGTTTTTTCCATTCGAAGGAACTAACAGTTTACAGGAATAAGGGGTGCCCTGCTTCAGTTCAGCAAGGTCTATTTCATTTTCGTCAAACTCTATGGGTTCATCATATATTTCTTCGACCCCCTCGTGAAATCCAACATAGGTTATTCTTTTGTTTTTATTTGCCCTAGCCTTTTCGTCTCTCAAAAGTCCTATTTGTCGAACTCTATCAGCCAATTGGGCCATATCTCTCAAGTACGACGCCCCCGAAGTATATAATTTTGCCAGACCAGGGGTGTCTAGAGCCTCTGGAACCTGTTGGTTCTACTCCAATCGAACGGGTGCGTGTTGAGCAACCCTGCCATTAGTGCACACAAATAACACACAAACAAGAAAATTAAAAAGAAAAATATATTGAAGGAAATTCCAGAGATGCATCTTCGGAAGCACCATTAAACTAAAACGTTTAACAATTCTGGAGATACATCTTCGAAATTTCCTATAGTATATAAAATGCTGAAATATTCTGGAGATGCATCTCCAAAATGTTCTACAACTCAGAAGTTGGATCAAAGGCGAATGTACCACATGCAAGTTAACAAAAATATGATATGTTCACGCATTTCAGCCAACAAACAAGTTATACACTATGTCTAAACTATGTTACATGTGATTTCTACATATCTCTAACCATAATAACTGATTTCTACACATTTACACTAAAACTCAAAATTTACCGAAAACTCGAAAAACTTACTTGAAATTGATGGTTTTGATGAAATTGAATGATGTTATAGATATAACTTGATGTCCCATTGAGTTCCTTTGAGCCTTGCTTGATGAAATTTGATTTGGCGTAAAATGTTATTTGGTATTGAGAGTTTAAAATTGTGTTTGATTGAAGAAAACTATGAAATGGGGAAGGAGAAAAGTCCACAACTTATACTCCAAAATGTTTCAGAGATATATCTCCAAAATATTTCAAGTTCACTTATATTTGAGTGTGTCTGAAGATATATCTCCGAAAACAACTTATACTCCAAAATGTTTCAGAGATATATCTCCAAAATATTTCAAGTTCACTTATATTTGAGTGTGTCCGAAGATATATCTCCGAAAACAGATATCATTTGTGAAATTTTATATGATACAGTAAAAATACTAAGAATACATGAAATTCTCTCTCTCTCTCTCTCTATCTATCTATCTATCTATCTATCTATCTATATATATATATATATATATATATATATATATATATATATATATATATATATATATATATATATATATATATATATATATATATATATATATATATATGATGTTTTAGACTTATGACGAGTCCAAAACCCATGACTTCTACTTTCGAGTCATAAAAGAATTTAAAAATCAAAAAACATTTTTAAGGGAAAATAAACCTGTAAATGAAAATACATTTTTTTATAAAGTAAATTATTATTAATTATTAAAATAGTTGATTTGTTAACATTGCTTCCCACATACGTATATCAGAAATCTAATTAAGACACCTCCCTTAGTTCCCATCTCACCTCATAATATCAAAGTTATTCATTTTTAATTAAAATTTAGCTTAAAAATGATTTTTTCAAATAAATATCAATTAAAAAATTTCAAAAAAAATAATTCAGTAGTACACTATTTACTTAGAATTATATTAAGAATAGAATAAGAACCGGCGTGGTATATTTGTCTCATTGCTATTTTTTCCTTTCAACTATTCCTCTCAAAGAAACCACACACTGACACACGAATTCTGAGAAAACCACATACAAAATCTCAGATATTTTTCCCGAAATGCAAGAAATTCACAACAAGAATCATCATCAACATCATAATCATGCTTTGAAGTGTCCTCGTTGTGATTCCTTTAACACCAAATTCTGCTACTACAACAACTACAACCTCTCTCAGCCTCGTCATTTCTGTAAAAACTGCCGCCGTTACTGGACCAAAGGCGGCGTCCTCCGTAACGTCCCCGTCGGCGGTGGTTCCCGCAAGTCAAAGCACTCCAAAATATCAAAGGCGGTTTCATCTTCCTCAACTACCACTCCAGCAGCAACCACACCACTGGAGGCGGACAAGTACAAGTCCAACAGTGAAAACTCCACCATCACCGCCGCCACCATGGAGGCGATATCGAACACTCCGATATCAAACGCAACTGTTACTCCAAGTTCAAAAAACGATGCGTTTTTGTTTGGGAACAATATTATCGATGCGTCGTCGTTTCGGTTCGGTGTTAATAATATTTATCAACAGCAACACGGGAATGATCAGGTGCACGTAGTACAGCGTGGAGATTCATCGAGTTTTTGTCAGTTACAGCAAGAAAGCTGTCATCAACGGTTGTCGTTGCTCAATCAGCAGCAGTTATCAAATGGATTTGGATCGTTGGATTGGGAAGCTAGTGCGACGGGTAATTGCTTGTTTGATGTTCCTAACACCGTTGATCAATCTTATTGGACTCATTCACATTGGTCTGATCATCATGTTAATCACTCTTCTCTTTTTCATCTTCCATGAATAAGCATCAACAAACTTCTACTTTTATTTTTGTTTTGTTTTGTATCAAATACTTTGTCTTTTGCTTGGATTTAATAGAAACACTGTTTTTTTTTTCTTAAACATTGTATAAATTAGTGTCTTCCAATATGGCTTCCACAAATGCCTTCGTGCACCTCTTCAATGATAAATTAGCCTCTTTTTCTGCCAATTATCTCAACATATGCATGGATTGCCCAAGGTTGAATGGGGTAGCTCAATTCACGATTGATAATTGGGTTAAGGTAAGTTATATGAATATTTAGTTTCTAAAAACATGTTGACATTCATAAATCAACAATTAAAAAAAATGAAAAGAATTTTACCTATCCTATATAGCTTGTTCACAACCATGACATATCTAACTAAAAGTTTATTTTTTTAAAATCTTTTTGGCTTCTGCTTTGTCCTCCGACATTTTTCATTCATCAAGAATCTGATGATATCCAACCTTTGTTGATATCTACAACTATTACTTGGACATGTTCATACTTCTTGCTAGGGACCTCTAAATTCTCATATATCATGGTTTTATTGAGATTTGGTGTTAGCTGGAATTTTTGACAAGGTCAAATCTTAATGTAACTTGATGACTTAAGAAAGTTGAAAGTCTAAGAGGGTATTTCGATGTAAGTTTGCTAGTTGAAGTCTCAAGTGCATGAGAAAGATTCTGAGTTAGTAATTTTTTCTAAAAACGAATTTCATTCCACATTTCGACATAAATTTGGTTCAAGATTGCGACGTGACCAAGACACGTCGACTAGTAGTGTGTAGTGCCAAGAAATATTTTCAAAACAAGTAACTATTTTTAAATCTTATCCAGAAGGACACGTGGAAGGCATTTTAAAAGCGAAAAATATGCAAGAATTATGTGCCAGATGCTGAAAAGGAGAATGTTACAAACAATTATTTCTATATTAATATAAATAGGAGTTCTAGTGTTAGGATTCAGTGTATTGTGTTGATTCACTACAAAACTCACAAACTCAAAGTAGCCAATGCAGTGAGAAACAAGTTCAACTAAGCAAAATGTATGATTTCTGAAACACGAATTCAATTAATTGCAAAGTCTTTCATTCTTTTGTTAAATTCTTGTCACTTTACACTACCTTACTTAAAGATTTTGACCAAGTCAAAATCCTTTATTTTCTTACACATAACTCAGAAAAAATTTAACATTATGTCCTAGGATTATCTAGTCGATCCTGCAAGTAACCTTTAATAAAAGACTTGTGTTTGTTTATCGAATTTCCAAGTAAACACATGGTTCTTACTATTGGTGAGCTTTAATACAATGTATGCACGAGTATTTTATTCCCAAGGTATGTTAACTATCTTGAAAGTCTGAAATTCTTTAGCCATCTTTAGGACCTTCAGTAAATATTTTGATAATAGGCGTTCCTTGGACTAATAATCTCCCTTTATATGGTTAAATAATAACTAAGAGGCATTCCTTTACTTATCGGGCCAACTTCATTCCTCCTATTAAAACTTTGTACTCTGCTTGGTTGTTATTGGCCTTAAAGCTAAAGCATAATGATTATTCTAACAATATCTCGCAAGGTCCTTCTAATACAATCTCGACGCAACTTCCATTTAAATTCTAAGATCTATCCATTGATAGGGTCCAAAGGAACATGGCTTTTTGTTTATACCTACATGTTAAACTCGACCAGAAATTGTGCAAAATATTGGGATTTGACGTTATTCATGGATATAGAAGATATATCATACTCTGAGAGCTTGATATCCCATGCAATCATTCTTCCAAGTAGGCATGTCTTCTTCAATACTTGTTCAATGAGATAGTTTGTTCTTATGTTGATCGGCACCCCTAAAAACAAGCCTTTAGTTTCCTTACAATAACTATGACTGCTAAAGCAAGGAATTTTATCTTCAGATAACACAACTCAACCTCTTTAAGACCTCATTGACAATGTAGTTTGGCCTTTTTCCTCTTTCACCTTCCTGGACTAAGATTGAGCACTTGTTCAGGTTCAAACACATGTTGTATTTTTTCACTCATACTAAAGTAGTCTCTTTCAAGTCTTTGTTATGCTTCCTTTATTTTGAAGTCGACGATGATGTCATCAATATACACTTTTAAATACCGACATATTTTCTCATATAAGACACTTTCAATCAGTCTATAATATGTGGCCCTGACATTTTTTAATCAAAATGACACGACCTCATAATAGAAATTGTTAGGATTGGTCATGAAGGTTGTCTTTAGCGCATAATTTAGATTCATCCTTATCAGATTGTAACTCGAGTATATGTCCATAAAGCTTAGTATTATGACCCATGAGGTGTCATACAT
Source organism: Lathyrus aphaca (assembly GCA_963966055.1). NCBI lineage: Eukaryota > Viridiplantae > Streptophyta > Magnoliopsida > Fabales > Fabaceae > Lathyrus > Lathyrus aphaca. The sequence goes on along the minus strand of OZ014519.1, from coordinate 194,273,239 downwards.
TATCCTGCCAATGCTTGGCAGCGGATACAGACCATTGGGACTTTCATTGTTTAGGTTAGAAAAATTTATACACATTCTCCATTTTCCAAAAGGCTTATTCACAATCACAATTTTAGCTAACCAGGTTGGATATTTGACCTCTTGAATGAACTCAGCCTCTTTTAATTTCATCACCTCTTCTAAGATGGACATTATTTTATCTTCCACTACTTTTCACTTCCTCCGAGGGACACGTATGAACCTAGGCTTAGTGGCTAAATGATGAAACAATGTATTTGGATCTATTTTGAGCATATTAGTTAGCTCGTACAAATAGATCCACATTCTCATGTAGGAATTGTACAATATTGGATTCCTCCTCCTATAATAGTGTGGTTCCTATCTATGTACTCTGATGGCCTTTATGGCCAATTCGAATGGTTTTTAATTCCTCCATAGATGTTATCCTTTCCTCGAAGTGATAAGCCTACGGGTCTAGATCCATGTAGTTGACTTTGTGTGAGCTCAATGAATATACGAGCTCCTCATTGTCCTTTTTTCTCATCTTTAGGTTGTCCCTATATCATCTTCTCGCCAACTCACGGTCTCCTTTCACTACCTATACTTGTCCATTTATTAGAGGGCACTTCATTTTTAGGTAAAGAGTTGATAGTGAATCCTCCAAAGCATTGAAATCTAGTAAGCTAATTATGACGTTGTATGGGGATAAAGCGCTAACCACTATATATCTTTCTTTTATAGTTTTTAGGCTTCCTCATTTTGCAAAAGTAGTCAGAATGATGATATATCCTAGGACCTGCACATGCTCTCATGAGAAATAAACCAACAAACCCATGAGCTATGGTTTTATCGTTAAACCTTCAAAATCATTCTAGAAGAGAACGTTGGCCGAATTACCGGGAAGTACCAAGACTTTTTTTGTCACTTTAATAATGAATTTGGAGGTTGATTACCATGCAATCATCTTCATGGGAAATGATTCCTTCTGCGCCCCTAGTGGAGAAATTGATTTCTGGTGATGTCATAGATTTCTTTAAATATGTTGCTCTCGTGATGTGAATCAACTCTTTAACATTCCTTTTTTTGTGGATGATATGGATTTTTTTAACTCCTAAGAATCCTCCAAGAATTGTTTTCAAGGTTTGGTGTGTTCGGTTGGGCTCATAACCCTCCTCAATACTCTGACCTCTTCGAGGCTGGGGAGTTCTTCGTCTAGCTTATCTTCGTGGCGAGATACTCATTTATGATATTTTTAGAATTTCCTTACACTACTACAAAACACATAAACAACAACGCCAGACTTACAACGAATCCATTTACATTGTTGTAATTGGTTAAAAATTCCGCGTCCAATCATTAGCTGGGTGTATAAATAGTAATTTAATGACGGTTTTAAGTTACCACCATAGTAATAAATGAAATTTAGAAAGCTTCGATTCCATGTAACTACGTTTTTTCCATTTTGTAGAGTACATTCAGCGTGTGTCACTTTAGTCCATTATTTAAAAAATAAATTGTAAATGATTTTACAATGGTTAAATTAAACAACCGTTGATATATGATTAAAATTCCACTACGGTTGGTTTCTCCAACCGAGATTAAAAGCTTGATAAATTAAAACAAAACTTATTATATATTTCTTTCATAAGACGCCCTAATCGAACAAGGGAGCGGTGGCATAATCTTTACAATCTTCGTATTCATTCATTTAGAGCTCAAATCTTCACACTCTTTGTTCATTTGATTCTTGAGATTCAAAGTACGGTATTCTTCAACATCTTCATTTCTTACGTTCATTCGATTACAACTTCGAAGTACGGTAATCTTCAATATCTTCACTCCTTTTTTCTTTGTTCATATTTTATATTTTATATGCTTAAGTCGGTATGAGAATTCATGTTTCATATGCTTTAGGTTTAGTATGAGAGTACATCTTCATTCCTGTTTTCTTTGTTCATATTGTATATGAATATGCATATGCTTAAGTTTTTGGATTAGATTTTGGTGTGTCATTCACATTATTATACATGTATAAATTTCAGAAGTTGTAATGGATCATAGTTGGATGAAAGCCAATATATTTGGTCCGGTTTATGAGAACGAAGTTCGTGAATTCCTTGAATACGCTGATAAGCATATTCCCAAAAATAATGGCATATTTTATTGTCCTTGTGTTGTTTGCGCGAATATAAAAAATGTTTCATAGAAATAAATATACCATCACCTTTATTGTGATGGTATATGTCAAAATTATATAATACGGATGGGGCATGATGAGGTGGATAAAGAGGAAACTCGGGCATCAAAAAGTCAAAGAGTGGATGAAGATGAATATATGGAAGATCAACTAGAGGATATGTTCCATGATATTGGGGAATATTATTTTAAGAATGCTCATTGAAATCTCCTAGTGTTTGACAAAATTTTGGTAAAACCTAAAAGTAAAGAAAAACTGCAGAAGTCAAAGATGTCGAAGAAGATGTCATATCATGTTAATAGGACATCCTGAAATATTACTTTAGTAGGTTTAATTTTGTAAAAAATCTTGTTAAGATTTGTTTCAATCCTAAAAAGACTGGATCTAGGAGGAAAGATAGAAGGTCCAAGGAACATCAAAAGACTATAAATATGGAGACTATGGTTAAATTAACCTTTGTAACTTTTGTATCACTTGTAACTTTGTAACCTAAATACTTTGTAAAATAAGGGGTTAGGTATGAGAGTCATCGACTCTCTTAGGAGTTAGAAGTATCCCCTCTGCAGTATGAGATGTAGGGAGGAAGGTGGAGACACAAGGGGAACAACTATAAGTCTTTATGCAATGATTTGTGTAATGTTCTTGGACGAAGCTTTTAAGCAACTCCAGGAAAACTTGTAGGCCAAGAAACCATAACAGGTTCTGGAGATCAGCAGAAGATAGAGACATCACAGGTGGTGATGAAGGATATGATAAGGAGTATCATATTGAAGGTTTTAAACGACTAGAGTTTAACCTTATATAAATATGTTCATTGAAGGTAGTGATTATGATAAAGTTGTAAACCGTGAGTTTAGCTTTAGGGTAACACTACAAGATAGTGAAATCTTCGTCCTGGTTGGTATCCCCCCAGATGTAGGTTTGTTAACACCGAATTGGGTCAACAATTACTATGTTCTTTATATTATGTAGTTTAACAATTTTATGTTATATGTTCTTGACTGAGATGTCCCAACATGTTGTCTCGGCATCTGTTGGTATTGTGCTGCACTACTTGAAAACAACAATTGTGTTATTCTTCTGTTTAGTAAAGTGAAATAATAATTATCTTAACATTAAGATGGGACATTGGAGTATCTGCATAACCATAATTTCAATTGGCATCAGAGCCTGGTTTGTTTTCTGGATGAGATCCATGGAGTATTTTCTGTTGATTAAACTGAAGAAGTTATTTTCTGAAGGGTTCTGCAACAACAAACAGGAGGAATGGCTATTTCTCTTGGATGGTGTCCTGAAAGATGTTTTGACATCTTTTCTAGGGCAAGTTGAAGTTGTTCTTTGGTATTTCCGCTGCATATATTCTGGTTGAATATTTCTAGTAATATGGGATACTGGAGTATTGATTGAAGAAAGCTTGTAGTTGTCCTTACCTGGTTCTGTTTTTATAGATGTCAATTGGTTTGAAGACACATAATATTGAAAATTCTGGAGCAGAGGGATGTTATTATGATGATTCAGTCTTATGTGACTTTGTACGTGATTGAGTGGCATCATCATGTATGCTGAAGTCAGACTAGATAGAAGAGGTAAGATGAATTATCGAACTCATGCTTTAGGGGTTTGTTGGTTACTTGTTGGAAAAGTTGTTGAAGACACTTGATATGATGATCAAGTCCAATCAAAACAATCCATCTGTATTCTGGAGTCTGCTAGTTATTCTTCAGACTAGGAGGTGCTTTCTTGGAAGCATGGAAGTGAAGACAGTGAAGGTGATTTATTTTCACCGTTCACAAACAGCGTGCAAGGAAAAACTCATACTTCTTAACCCTAAGGATGAGTTCGCACGGTTAAGGTAATTAGGATTTTTTTAGAGAGAATATTAAAAGCTTGAGTCAAGGGGGAGCCTTGATATCTTAACAACTTGCTCAAAAACAAAGAAGATAACATGAAGAGGAATATTTATGTGATATTCTGAATATGCTGGAATCAGATAAGGGTTATCTCAACAAGGATTAAAAATAAATTGCTTTGTGTAGATTTGATTATCCTTGTGATTCAAGATTGAATATGTTATACCAGATGTTCTAACATCTCTTCATCAGAGGTTTGAAAAATCATGAGAGGGGTTCTACATTCGCGTAGAAGTCTCCTAGGATTTTGACCTAGGATTATTGGCTTCGCATCGTTTCCTGGAAAGTATTGAGACTTGTCCAGACGGTGATGCATTATTTTTGAAGATGGAGATGGAAGACTATAAAGATATCATAATCTTGATGACCTAGTTGGATTGGTTTATTTCTGATCCAAGTACTTTAAGGAATTCCAGAATGCTCATCATGGAGTTCGGATAGGTGGCATATCAACAACTTTGTGAAGACGACTCAACTAAAGGAAAGGTGGCATCCTTGGGACAACTATGGAGGTTAGTTTCTAACTAGTCCTTCTGAAGATTCAAACAATTCCAGATTTGAAGTCTCTGGAAAAGCATTGGCAGATATTCATCAATTTGTGAGATTGTTTGGAATAATTGCAAAATCAACAGAATGGTGATTGTTTACTCAAACTTGGTTGGTGAATCGAGTCTATGAGAGCATATGACTTTTGTTTTGTAAAGGGAGGAAGTTCTTTCAAGTGGCAAAAGAAGGAATTGATTTCAATAGCTAGATGTCTAATCACAATGTTCTGACATCTAGTTTCAACATCAGAATCTCAGTTGGTGCAGTGACACATCAAATCAAGATAGGGTGATCTACATAAATGAACATGGATGCTTCAAAAAGACTGTTCTCATGGCAGTTTGCGGGAGCTGCAGGAAGGAGAAGATGTTACATTATCCATGGCTTAAGAGTAAGTGGATACATGTAACTTGAAGATCAAGTTCAGTTGGTAGATCAAGATATCTTTGTGAGAGTTCTGACATACATGAAGAAGACAATATGTGGCAATTAGCTTATTCATATGAGGGTCCATGAAGGAGGAGATCAAATTGTGGCATTTGGTTGATCTCAGAAGTGGATTTGAATAATCAAGATGATTAACAGGTGGCAGTTGGTTAGTCTTGAGGTTATGTCTTGGAACAAGATACTCTTGGGAAGAAGACTTACAAGTTGAAGGCTCAAGAAGATTTATTTTCTTCTTGAAGGTGGGTGAGAGGTTACTCTCTTTCTGGAGTTCTTATTCAAGCTGGTGGTGCAGTGATGAAGGTTCTTCAGTTCTTTGGATTACTATGTTATAGTAAGTCCCGTTGGTGGAGCATATCAAGTATTTTGTCTTGATGTATGGAAGATGTTCTAACATTTTGTTAGACATCATGTGGGAGGGATATCCTTTGTTAAGGATGATTATTTCTCTAGTTCTAGGAGCATTTTACCTACATGTATGTCGTGGATGGAGAATTTAGAGAAGGCTGAAGTAGATCAGGATTTGATTGCTTGGAAGTCTGCATATAGAGAATCAACAACTTGTTAGGAGTATTCTAGATTATCATATGGGAGAATGATAAGAATGATTGCCTTTGAAGACGTTGGGTGATTGTCTATTTCTTAAAATCTTGTGGAAGGACGTTTTCTAGCAAGTCATGTTGTTCTATAGCATGTGTCCAGTATCTGACACTAATGGATTGAAAACAAACTGATTTTGATGTTGTTCCAACAGTTTGTTACTATGAGGAGGGCGATCCTTATATGCTCACTGATAGCATGATGGTTTTCATGTGTGAATGATTGTTATTTCTTCTCATAAGGGATAGTAGCATCAAAATGAATGTATTTCAGTAGGTGGCTAACATAGAGTATTACTTTTACATGTGATAGAAGCTGCCTAAATATTAAACAAAGAAATTTTGGCTAAGAAGAAGTCGACCCCTGGTTCAGGGAAATTCCCCTCCTTTAATATTCAATAGTCATTTCCAGTTATTGGTCGTTTTCTTCGTGAAAGTAGGAATGAAAATAGGAATGGTTGAACGAAGTTGTGTTGTAGTCTAAACGTGTATGAAGAGACTGGAGAAAATATAGGAGTGGTACTCGCCACTTCTTCCCTAAATTTTAGTGTGGCCCCCGTCCCACTTTTCTCTATTTTCCAAAGTGGCAGGTGTCACTTCTCTCTCACTATCAATGTGGTAGGCGCCACTTTTGGGGTGGTGGGAGCCACCTTTGTTTTTGTGGTTAATGCCGCATAATTTGGTGGCTGGTGCCACGTTAATTTGTGATGGTAGACGCCACCCTTATGAAGTGTGGTAGGCCCCACCCCTTTTATTTATTTTTTTCTTTTTCTTTTCTTCAATTTCTTTCCATTCTTTTTCTTTTCTTCTTTCATCTTCCATTTCTTTCCTTCTATTTTCTTTCCATTATTTCTTCTTTTTATCATTATTTTACGATTAAATCTAAGTCACCGGAAAACGTAAAAATCGAGACATAAATTAAAGTATGAATAAAATAAATTAAGGAAATCATAACTAAAATTCATGTAAGTCAATCCAAATAAACGATATAATTTCGCGTTATCAAACTCCCCCGCACTTAAACTTTTGCTTGTCCTCAAGGAAACCATGACTCGTAAGAAAAATAGTTCATACAGATACTTGTCCTAGGCTACCAACTCTACTTAGGTTAAATTTGTGTCAATAGGTACTTGCTCACACACAAAGGATATCTTAACAACATAATTTCACACTTGCGTTCATCAACCTCCCTCATATACAAACCAATCTGAATCATGTCATTATACATAAACCTAACTCACTCATCCTTCTTTTATCCCTTTTCATTTTGGCGCAATCACATTAAGCCCATTATCCTTTCACGCTCATGGTAGGATAGCCTGTTAGTGACTGTGATCTCATTATCATCATCTTTTCTCTTTTACATATATCAATAAAATAAAGAAGTTTACATTGTTGGTCTAAATGATCGGATGAGGATCACCTAACTTAGAAGGAGCATTTTTTTTACATTCATCATTTTTTTTCTTTTCTTAGTTTACCTTTTAATCCTGAGATCATACACTTATTTGCATTGACTTCCTACTTAGTGTGTGCTTAGGATGATGTTGGCTGCAAAATAAACTAATTAGGGACTACAAAAAGGGTGAGAACTTAAGACTATGGCATTACAAGTACTAAAATTGATTTCCATAATTGAGAGGCTCACTGTGTTAGAATGATATCGATCTTGCGGAATTTTCCCAAGTCTCATAATTCTACCTCAATTTTGTTTGTAATCTAAGATTTTCAAAAGAAGCCATGTTTTTAACTCAAAAAATTTCAAAATATTTGGTGTGGCTCAAGGGAATGAGGAAATTGGTAAACTACATAAAATTATGCATAAAGACTTGACAACAGATGCAAAGATGCAACAAAACATTAAAGCAGAAAAGATTTAAAAAATTTAAAAATCATGCAAGAAAATAGTAAATCTAACTTGAAAACGGTAAGATGAAAGCGGTAAAGTTCCTCTATAACGCCCAAATTTTATTTAATTATTTTATTTGGAAATGTTGTGTTTGGTGTATGACGAATAATAATATATTATTGGATATAATTTTAATTTAAGAATTGTAATATGGTGGATAGTACTATTATTATTAGTGGATAAATTAAATAAATGGAATAAAATATGAGGTGAGGGGCAAGGTGGTCTTTTGGTGAAATTAGTGAGGATAATTGTGGAAGTTCCTAATTCAGTTTAAGGGATTAAGTTGTAAAAAGAGGAAAAGGATCATATTCAGAGAAAAGGGAAGAACGACCGTGAAAGTTGTGAAGAGGAGAAGAAGAGGAAATTGCTTGATCGTGAAGCAGAATCCGTGAGGAAGAGAAATTCTCGTAAAAAACCAAGGTAAGGGTGGGATTCTTGCATCTCTAAGGGTTTTATAATGGGAATTGGGTAGGTTGAAGATGAGATGTTGGGGTTTTGGTGGTTGAGTAGGTTTTTGGTTAAATTGTTGTTAATTTGTTGTTGTTAGTTGATAATATTATGAATTAGGTAGTAAAATGAGTAATTACTATGAATTCTGGCTGGATATCAGTGTTTTGGAGATGAAAATCCGTGCAGGTTTGAGTGCAGAACGCAAAGAGGAGAACTGTGAAATTGCAGAGCTCGCTTAGCGAGCAAGTTAGTTTTGAAAAAATTCAGAACCCGGGAGTAGCTCGCTTGGCGAGCAATGACCCTCGCTCAGCGAGACCTGGAGCGTGAAAAGTCTATTTTTAATTCTGAAAATTCCTTAAAATTCCTTAATGATTTAGTAATGCCTAAGAATCGATGTGGTGTAGTTGGAGGTAGTAAAATGGAGTTATACACATAATTGTATGGATAATTAGTATAACTTGAATAAAAACATAGTTGATATGCTTGTTGGCATTGTTGTCGTTGTGATGAATTATTGTTGTTGTGATAAGGTGCATATTATTGCTATTGATGTATGTGTATATATTATGATGTTGTTCCGTATGTGGTGGTTGAAGTTGATTTATGTGGTTATATGCTAAAAATGCATGATGTTGATGATAGTTGTGGTGATAATAAATCGTTGTATGTTGATCGGTGTTGTGATGAGTAGTCGTATGTGAGTTGTTATGTTGATGTTGTATAATGAAATCGTTGCATGTATGCATGTATGTCATTGGTGTTTCATAGTTAGATAATATACCAAGGTGGGGTATGTTATTGTGGTGATGTTGGTGCGGTCATGAAATAGGGATCATACGAGGGTTTGATCATGAAATAGGGTTCATACTGGACCATGAAATATGGGTTGATGGGTGTGATCATGAAATAGGGATCATAATGGACCATGAAAGAGGGGTCGAGAGTTCCGATGGGAACTGGATCTTAAAATAGAGATTATATATGGTACCGCATGCATAGAGTCAAGTAGGATCTCATTGCATGATTGTTATAGTTGTTGTATATGATGTTGTTGTTGTATATGATGTTGTTGATGTGTATGATGTTGTTGTTGTATATGATGTTGTTGAGGTGTATGATGTTATTGTGTATATGAAGCGGTTGAATAATTGTTGTCGAGAGGTTGTGTTCTATTGCTGATACTTACTAATTCTTATTATATTACTCTTTTGTGATATAAGTATCTCACCCCTTATGTTTGAATGTTTCCCTTATATTGGTAACATGCAGGTCAACAGGATAAGTTAAGTGGTGGTCAATGAAGTCGGAGTACTTCACGTCATTAGGATGTTGGCTCTGATACATCGCTTTGGGTGTCAGGACGATATTGCATTTTATTTGTTTTATTTTGGGAAAAACCTTTTGTGAACAAAATTTTATATGCTATTTTAAATTTCGCTGCATGTTGAACAATTTATTTTGAAAACGTATCATTGAGCCTTATGTTGGTTTGGAAGTTGAATTGTGACACTCAAATATTTTGTTGAGAAAATTTTACTCTGATTTCATTAATAATTTCATGGGGGTAATTTGGGTGTTACATCCTCCCCCACACTTAAACCAAACATTGTCCTCAATATTTTGATAAAAGGTGGTAAAAGGAAAGATATAACCTATATGAATGCCATTGCATGCTACCACGTCCAAATTCATTATGATTCTTCCCTTGTTGTCCCTATCTTTGCTAACCACTTCTACTCCGGGTTCATGTACTACGAGTTATCTGAATTTTCTGAAACATCACTTTCTTGAAGCCGCTCATCATATTGCCTATTTCCGAAGGAATTACCTGCAAAAACTGTTAGAAAAAATACAGTATGGTGTGTGCAGGTTTAACCTAACTTTGCAAAGAATGAGGAAGAGGTGAGTTATGAATGAGAGAGACATTTTTTCTCCTATCATATTGATAATTGGTGTAACCACTAGCAGCGACATTCGCAGACATGTCTGTGAGCACTAGGTCATCTTAAGGGATTATCATCTAGAGATCGTTCTCCTAAATGTAGATGAGACGTGACAAGCGATACAATTCTTTATTTTCTGCAAACAAAATCAATAAAAATAAAACATTAAATTAGAAACTCATGGGTTTCCTCCCACGCAGGCCTTTGTCTAACGTCAATAGCTCGACGAGTAATGATTATTTGGCTTACATGGCCACTTATCAATCCATCTCACATATCCCTCACCTTTTCTTTTCTTTCTTCCGTGGGGTAGTTCATTCTTTTGAACTTGTGGTGGTGGTTCTGGATCTATGCTAAGTATTAGCTTTTCAATTTTGGGCACAGTCATTTCATCCACCGTTTCAAAGGTTAACCTTACTCTCTTAGCAGTAATGTTTTCCCTAGTTTCGTGGTCCTCTAATTTTCTATTTTTATGTTGGATCTTGAACAAGGGTACATTAGTGCAAATATTTTTCAATATATCCACATTTGTTTTGGGTTGGGAGTCTACCTTAACTTCCACAAAACGTTGCGTGAAAGGAAATCGGGGGGTATATGGAGGAGGAACAACAATAGTTTCTTCATTCTCTACCTCTATGACAACCTCATTTTCGGATGGTGTTGGTGGATTTTCCTCAACCTTTACTCTTTCCTCACTAGATCTCTCACCATTCTTATTATCACTCTCCTTAGGAATTTCAGTTTCTTTTTCACTACTGGTTGTTACAACATCCACATGTCTCTCAAGGGAGGGTCATATAGGTATTTGTGCAAGCATGGAGATTTGAGTCTCTAATGCCTCGGTGTGAGTCATGAGGGACTCGACCATAGTATTAATCCGCCTAAGGGTTTCATAAGTATCAAGATGTTGTCTTCTAAGCTCTTCATTCTGGAGAGTTTGTGTCTCCACAAAGCCCTTCATCATAGATTCTAGCCCATAATTGGTTGTTGTTTCAATGAAATCCTCCATTAATGTTTCGAGGTTGGAATTAATGGATTCTTGCAGTTCCTAAAAATATTGGGAATGGTAATTTGAGTCGAAATGGGTTTGTGTCGCATTGAAATTCTCCATTAGTATTTCGAGATTGGAATTATGTGATTATTGTGGTTCCTCCAAATATTGGGAATGGTAATCATAGGGAAAAATTGGGTGTGATTCCTCAAAATACTAGGAGTGATGCGGTTGGTAATTATAGAGAGAATTTAGGTGCGGATCCTCAAAATATTGGGAGTAGTCATCGTAGAGGAAATTTGGGTGATACATAGTTATAGAGATAAGAGTGTCTTAGTCTATACAGTGCAACAACGGAAAAACAATATTGATTGTAGGTCCCCGAAAATGGCGCCAAAAATTTGATTTTTCGGTAAGTGGACGTAAATATTGAAGTAATATAAAAGATTTTCGAACCCACAAAGACCAATATCAACCTACTATAATCTATCGTTGTTTTGTAAAGCTAAGGATGATGAATATTTGATTAAGAGGAAACTAAGACTAAAACTAAAAATGAACTTAGAAAATAAGATAATAAATAGAGGCCAGAGAATGGATTCCGCATTCCTAAAGGACTTTGTAGAATTCGGTTACTAATTACGACTATAACTTAGTTCCGTAGAATATACCGACTTAAAGACTCCGCCTCACGCTCTCGCGGTATTAACTAAAGTCATGTTCCATAATCCCAAGATTTTACTCACACTCTCCCGATAACTAGGAAATATATTTTGAAAGTCAATAATATCCTAAACGTATCTAAAGTGCTCTCGATGTATTTAGATATGTTGCCTAATTTCCACTATCTGGTTCGACCCCCACGCTCTCGCAGTGTCGACTCTAACCTTAATTAATTTCTCACTCTTGTGACAAAATCATGTTAAATAACCTCTCACTCTCGTGACAAAGCTATTTAAATTAGACTTGGAAAATAAAACCAAAACAAAATTTTAATCGTAAGCTCGCACCTATTATTTTCTACCGAGTCCCGTCGTTAATGACGGTCCTCATACGCCAGACTCAAGCATATTTAGAAGGACATGGGTAGGAAAACAAACATGCAGTTACAGTAAATAAACTTAATACTAAACATGATCTAGTAAATAAAATAAGAAAACAATAACAGTAAAATAAACGATAAAGGGAACCTTGAATTAAATAGATGCTCAATTGTAATATGCCTGAAGGCTTCGAATCAAAGTATAGAAATTCAATTCAGAAATAAAATCCTAAAACTAATTCGTAATAGCCCCAAAAAACGTGGAAGGCGGTTACTTTTACATGTGATAGAAACTGCCTAAAAATTAAACAAAGAAATTTTGGCCAAGAAGAAGTCGACCCCTGGTTCAGGAAAATTCCCCTCCTTTTATATTCAATGGTCACTGCCCCCGCCACACTTTTCTCTATTTTCCTAAGTGGCAGGTGCCACTTCTCTCTCTCTCTCTCTCTCTCTCTCTCTCTCTCTCTCTCTCTCTCTCTCTCTCTCTCTCTCAACGTGGCAGGCGCCACTTTTGGGATGGTGGGAGCCACCTTTCTTTTTGTGGCTAGTACCACATAATTTGGTGGTTGGTGCCACGTTAATTTGGTGGTGGGCGCCACCTTCATTTTTGGTGGCAAGTGCCACTCTTATGAAGTGCGGTGGATCCCACCCCTTTTATTTATTTATTTATTTATTTTCTTTTTCTTTTCTTCAAGTTCTTTCCATTCTTTTTCTTTCCTTCTTCCATCTTCCATTTCTTTCATCCTATTTTCTTTCCATTATTTCTTCTTCTTTTTATTATTTTAAGATTAAATTCAAGTCACCTGAGAATATAATAATCGAGATATAAATTGAAGCATAAATCAAATAAATTAAAGGAAATCATAACTAAAATTCATGTAAGTCAAGCCAAATAAACAACATAATTTCGCATTATCAACAACTCGGAGTAACCATGGCAGGTAATGAAAAGGCTTGTGGTGAAGACCTTTACATGTTTGTTGGTTGTGAATTAGTAGATCATCTTCTTTGTTAGGTCTTATTATCTGGTTATCGAGAACCTTGGGAAGTTCATATACAATAAGATGGTTTCTTTTTTCAATGTTCCCATTATCAGTTTGCATTTGAAGGAGTTAGCTTCCCCAATAATGATCATTTGCATGTTGATAACAATGATGTGTTATTGCAAATGAATTTTACATTCAAACATCATTAATGACATCAATTTAAAGTTGTCAGTGATATTTTTGTCCAGAATCTCTCCCGCTAGAGATTGAAGATCCACTAGGTCTTCTTGATCATCAACTATTGGCTGTAGTTAATGTTATCGTAAATCACATATGTTGTCTTTCAATGTCTCATTATGGCGACATATTTACTCTATAAAGGGAGCATATTCTCTATAGCAGCTCAGTCACAAACGTTATTGTTGGGGTCGCCTTAACCATTATGGTAAAATCAGGTACTTTTGTTAGATATGGTCGTGTGGCCCGGGCTAGTTTGACCAAGCCTCATGATGGGCACTAAATGTAAATGTTGGGTTCACTGATTGATAACTCTATTGGTGTTGAGATATACAGAGCCGCAAGTGTGAGTATATGCCATATATAAAAGTGTGTGTCATTTCCCTTTTTGATTGCATCCTTTATATAGTGGTCTTGTTCTTGTCCATATTTAAGACACTTAAAGACAAAAGGATATTGTCTCCTTTTGATTTATCTAATTGGTGTTTGTCAATCAAACTTAATTGTCATGTTCTCAAGCATAATGTCCTTAATTTTCTCATAAATTCATTATCCCTCATTCCTTAATTTGAATATCCCCTTCATGTTGGTTTGGGTCGGTCTGGTCAACTTGGCCAGCCATGCCTAGTTGGAAAAATAAAAAATGGGCATTTCTTAATGCACCCCTATGTATTACTATGGCACTACGTGAAAATACAAAAATGTCCACATATTCCAGTGATGCATCTCCGGACACACCCTAGGTCAATAGAAGTCTGATTTAATATGAAAAACTATGAAGATCCATCTTCTTAAGCATTACGAAGATGTATCTCCGGATGCTGCTTGTACATAACGCGTCAGAACCCTTCTTCTTTCGCACGTGTTAAAAATAAAAGTTTTATCTAAAACTCTCTCAAAATTACATTGTCATAAAATCAATCAAGCAACATCAAAGATTATTCAATCATCACTGAATGACATCAAAGAGCTCATTCAACTACATCAACTTCAAAGAGTTCCCACTTCTTGTAAGTTTTTTTATCATTGTAAACTTTTTGAGTTTTTATATAAAAAATTGATGATTAGGTATTGAAATACATAGTTTATGCATGTTTGATAGTTTATACATTGTGAGAAATGTGTTTCATTGTTAAAAGTAACAACCAATACATTATTTTTGGGGATTATGTGGTATGGATTAGTTCCATTGACAAAAATGAAAGTTGTAGGAAATTCTGGAGATACATCTCCATATGTTTCCAACATTTTGACTCCCAAGAACTGAAGATGTATCTCTGTATTTTATCTATCTATTTTTTTTTCTTTTCTTGCTTGTAGGGTTTCTTGTAGTAATTATGTGACACTTTTCTAGTTTACTTACATGCATTATGGATGATAGAGGTGGACGATTGATGCAATGGAGGATTGCACAACATGCGTCTGTTAGGAGGGAAAACATTCAGGTTTTAGAGTCTATTGTTCCCTCTAGTCCGGTTGATGCGGAGGCATCAAATTATGGGGCTCATATATTTCCACATTCTTCTTCCCGTATGAGATGAATGTCACCTAGTGACGCATCACTACGTCCGTCTTCCCGTAGGTGACATGTTTCAACTATTCACACACCAAATGTACCCGAATCACTAGAGGTATCTGAAGCACCAATGTCACCCAGGTACCAGAGGGACGTTAGGTTGATGAACCAGTGTTACCTTAGGATGATAAGGCTAATGAGCTAGTGTCGCCTCAAGTATTTGGAGGAGACCCATTAGAGTTGTCATTGTTGGCTTTTTACCCGGACCATATTGTCATATATATCTGGGACGAGAGATAAAATTAGTTGGATTCATTATTTTAAAATTACGTTCATTATTATATTATAAGTTTCTGATGATGATTTTTTTAGCAGGACCGTGATCCACTGAAATTCATTAACCATGGATGGAAGATTACTGGCTTGCATCATCCTAATGATGAGTGATTTCAGGATACTTTGTCCCTATCTGGAATGAAAGACTTATGAATGATCGGTTGTTACGATGAACCACGAGATTCTTAATGCATTTATAGAGAGAATGCATATTGATAGTTCATCATTTCATCTACCATTTGGAGAGATGTCTATGAAACTTGATGATGTGTCGTGTCTATTGCATTTTCCGATTAGGGGGAGGCTTTTATATCAATGGAGGATTAACAAAGATGATGCACACTAGTTGATGGTATACTATTTGAAAGTTGACCTCGAAGCTACCTTGAAGGGGCTGTAAAAAACCAGAGGGGCTCATGTTATGTTTGAATTCCTGAAAAAGGTATATACAGATGAAATGCTTAGAGTAGAGCATGCTAGATGTGATGAGGAGCAGGTGGGCAGCATCGCGTGTATGCTTTGATAGCATACTTATTATATTTGGTTGGCACTTCCATTTTTATGGACAAGAGTGATACTTATGTGGATGTCCTCTACCACAATACTTCGAAGACTTTGAGTGGATCCAAGATTATAACTTGGGGGTGCTTGTTTGGTCTACTTGTACTCTAAGTTATCCGAGGGCTGTAGGTGGAAGACGAAATAGGTGACATGAAGCATCACACTTTTGACGGTAATATTAATTGATCTTTTAGTGTTTGTGTATCATTTTCATTACATTTTTGCAATTCCCTTACTAATGAATCGTGTGTTTCGACACTTTCCAGCTTGGATCATCTAGCACTTCCCACGCATCTTCGGTTGGTTGTGTGTACCGACCTATACTGAGGATATGTCACGTGCTTCTGCATTTTCCCTGCTCAGAGGGAACCAGGCTATATAGTCGTTTTGAGTGTATCTTGATCGCTTGGTAGTAGAGGATATGTACTTTAACAATTATGTCGATCGCCGTGAGAGGCGACCATATGACGACATAATGTTATACTCAGGATGGTTGGCTTGCAATTCACGTCTGACATTTCCTCACCTGTTTGACCACGTCGTGCGATAGTTCGGAAGCACGAAGTACCATAATTGAGAGAGACATGAGCTATGTAGACGGGTATATCAGGTGGTTATTCATGGTGTCACATCCATATATGGTTCAGGGTGCTCTAGGAAATCCACCGAGGTTAGCTCATCAAGAGATACTAGAGGAGAAATATGGTAGGTTAGATCATGCTCATGATGTGTTACCTAGATGTCTCTGTATTATGGAGATTGTACAGATAGACATTAACAATGATATCTTTCCTGATGGTTCTGAGGATAGGGAGGTCTTAGATGCCATTATGATGGAGGTACGGGAGACATTGATGTATTGGAGACAGCGTCGGAGGACGGGGGCAGAGGAGCCTGATGAGCTCTAGTCTGGCATACACAGTAGTTGATAGTATTTGTAGTTTGGATTTATCTTTCGTTGTTTTTTATTTCTTAAATATTTCGACTTTATTTTGCATGTCATGATGACTTATTTTGACTATGAATTTATGATGTCATTTTTTGCATATCAGTTTTGACTTAAGCAATGTACATCCGAAGATATATTTTTGAAATCTAAGAAATATTTCATAAGGTATTTTTCCACTCTATAAAATGAGATAAAAAAAATCCCCTTAAAAATTAGTGCACGATCATACAAGTCCAAGTTTAGATTTAGTCAAAACTTTTGGATTTATATAAGACTTATACCCCATCTCTCTAACATATAGTCTCTAAGAGTGAAATGTTGTAGGAAAGAATATCGAATTGTTCATTATCATGAAAAGTTGATATATCAATTACATTTTAGTAAAATGTTATATTATACTATATACGTTTCTAAAATATCTAAACCATTAAAAATATCCTTGAAATAAAAATATCCTAGAAATAAAAATGTACGCAGAGTTTTGTATAATAAATGCTGTTCGTTTGTGTGGCAAGCAAACAAACAATATTTCTATTGTTGTTTGGTGAATTTGAGATCTATTCCGTTCGCACTATTAATGGCTATGAATACTTAGTTTATAGTGGGACGCGTCATGGTTCATGTTGATTATGACTTTAATCATGCCATGATCTTATCTTAAATAAATTATAAAAGTTAAATGGGACATAAAACGTGGGATATTATAATTTGACGTTTGTAAACGATGTTGTCATTTTGATTTTTGAATGAGAGAAACAGGGTGGGTGGGGGCTAAAGAGTAGTGAACAATCATAGTCTTGATCATGACTCCACGTGGCGGTAGTGATGTTGCTACGAAGGGTCTAAAATGGAAAGAGGGAGATGTAGACTTGGGTGACAAGACACAGACATGAACTTGATGTGAAGGGTAGGCTTTAGCTTTGGCCACTAGTAACTGATTTTGGGGATCGAAATGATGTGAAGGGTAGGCTTGATGCAAAGATGAATGCAGATTAAGCAAAATAATTGGCATGGAGTGGTGGTGATGAAGCCACGGTAAAAGATATTGGACACAGAAGATTGATTGAGTGGCACATAGTGGCAGTGGCAGTGGTATGGTAGGACCTTGAGGGTTATATAATGTTAACAGTGAGTCGAGTTCATGCATTATTTGCATAAGTTCATTGGGGAGCAAGCAGCACACCTTCATTCATGTTACTTTTTGTTTTTAAGTAAATTAACTCATTAATGTTACTTGATCAATAATATCCTGATATAGAATATTTTATTATATGAAAAATAAAATTATAGATTAAGCAAGTGATATATGATTGGTATAGGTTTGAATGGTGGGGCATGGCTCACTTGAAATTGATGGTTACCTAGATGTTTACTTGGAATTTTAGGGGAGTATACCGGATGAAATTGAGTGTGATGGGTACTCAACTCCAACAAGAACTCCTTCCTCCACTATATATTTTGAAATAATATTTTTTATTTGCCGGGTGAATACTAGTGTGTTGTAGAATTAGAAATTGTGATGATTGTAAAAATTACGACTAAGCGACGTTTCAGATGCACTACGTCGATGTAACATCGTAGATCAAATATTGCGATCACAATGCTTTTTGAACCAGAGATATTGGTTTTGAAGTGAGGCCGTTAGTTGATATTCGTCATCTCCGATACGGTGGACCTATAGGGGTACATGTATGGTTAGCTCTTCAATGTCCAAGTCTATTTAGGATTCAAGATAGTGGAAGTGAAAGTGGAGATTAAAGATTGTGTACATGATAACCATTTACGAAGGTATTTATACCTTGGACCTGGCAGAGTAAACTAGATAATGAGTCTTGTACTATTGTGCCTTTTACCGACATGGAACAGTGGATCCTGGATCTTTGGTCGATACAGAACAAATATAATAAAAGTTATTTTGTCTGTGATAATGTGCGCAAGAGAGCTAATTATTGATTTTTTATGTCAGTGAATTTGATCATATATGATCCTGACTTTGATCCAGTAATGAGAGTGGATGGAATGAGTCATCATTAACAATATGAGATGTAGCTAACTTATAAAACATATGAACTTTCAAATATTTCTATAACATGTGACTTGATATGTTTTCCCATGAGCCACAACGAAAGAGTACTGGATCGGGCTGAATCATGTGTTCACCACATGACACACCCTTTAGTACATAAGTACTTTCTACGTTACTTACAGGTAGGATAGTTGTCGGGTCAGATCCTTTGGGCCTGATCAAAGTTATTACAGTATACAATCCCTAAAGTACAAGACTTGTAAGGGTGATGCCATTATGGTATGACATTTAAATCAAATTCTTGTCGCTCCCCGGATTTCCATCCTGGTACAAACGCGAAAGTAGTGCGGAAAGAGGTTAGAGTCGCCAGCCAGGCATTTTTATCCCGAAGGAACGAGAATGGTAATGCTGCACAAACCAGAAGAAAAGAAGAGGAAAGACACGGGTCCTGCGAACCAAAGAGACTGAGTTCGGGAGTCGGTTACGACCTGGGAAGGTATTAGCACCCAGATCGTCCGCCGTACCCGACGGGATCCACCCCTGCAAAGAACCTTGTTTCAAAGGGTGAAGAAATGAAAGCTGCTGCAAAGAAAATGAACTGAACTGGATAAAAGAAAAGAAAAGGGAACTGAAAAAGAAATGAAAAGGAAAAATGTAGGGAAAATAAAGATTATGCTCGAACGGGGGTGGAAAAGATTGCTTGTGTCTTAAGGCTTGAACTGCCTATGTCAATGCTCAGGTGTTGCAGGCTCAAACGAAGAGTGCGTTACCGTCTTGCAAAATGACAAGTAGGAGCAAATTCGTACGATGAAAGTGAAGGTGATGAGAAAAGAAGTCCCGAAGGAGAGACGCTTATTGTTTGTTTGTGTTTTTTAGAAGCTTTTCATGAGTGTGGCACAAGGAAGTGAACTCAAGATCTTTTCCATGGAATGTGGACTTGCTACTACATCCCAAGATGGAATAATAGAACAAGAACACACAAGTAAGGAGAAGATCCCCAAAACTTGGTTCCATAGATTAGGGCCTAAGCTCATTAACTCATTGAATTTATTAAGTGTTTTTGTTATTAAAATGAAGAAGTGTCTTTTTATGATTTTCTTGATGAAGATGTTCTCATGATCAGACTTGTGCATCATGATAAACAAGCTTGTACTATCCCAAGATGGGAAAACTACAAGTGCTTCATGGAATAAGGCTATTGCACAGGAGACCACGTCAATCCTTATTAAATGCTTTTTATGGCTTTTGTTTGAGATGAGAAGAGAAAAGAACCAAAGATCTTAAAGGTAAAAATCTAATGGGGGACTAACCAATCCTAATGTTAACATGCAAAGGATTCCTAAGGTTAGTGTGGTTTGCTATCCTAAGAAGAGAGAGACAAGGAAGGAAGGAGGAAGAAGAAGAGGGGAATAAGATAGAAAGGATGGCCTAAGCACATCAAACACAAATAAGAAAGCACAAAGAAAGGAGAAGAGAAAAGAGTTGGAGATGTGAGAATCTCATCCACACCTCTCACTTACCAAAGCCCCTGAAATGGTTAAAAGCATAAACAAGTAACATGACAAAAGCAAATAAGACCAAATGAAACACAAAATGGGCATAAGATCAAGCCAAGACATCACAACCAGAATTAGAACCTCAATCACAAGTGTCAAGATCAAACACACAACACAAAATGAGAAGTGGATCAAGCAGTTCAACATAAAGTATTACAGATTATCACGACAAAAAAAAAAACAAATATGAGATAACACAAAGCATACAAAGCAAACAAACATCACACACTTCAAGACCAGAACCCTAACATGTCAAGAATGTGCCTAATCATCACAAGAGATTAAGAAGAGAAGCATACAAACTTAAACATTATCAACATGAGAAACATATAAGCATAAGAAGTTGAAGTGGACATGTACATAAGTGAATGAACTCCAAAGACAAGCAAACACAAAACTTCCCAAAGCACACACCTCAAGACAAGACCAGGGGGATATCCTCATCCTAAAAGGGCTCAAAACAACCTAAGAGAGTTGGCACAAGTGCCCTCCTAGCCTAGGGACTAAGCATATGACCAAAAAGGATGCAACAAGAGAGAAGCAAACAATAAAATTCATATTAAATCAAGAATTCATCCAAAACTTCCACAAATTAGCATAAAGGATCTTCAAACATATAATATTAACATGCCAAAAGAATAGGATCAAAATCATAAGCTAAGTAGGTAAAAGGGGTGCCTAAACATGGATTAGGGTTATGAAACTTCACACACAAGTTAGAGATCAAACATAATCAAGCAAACTTCTAAAAATCAGAAGAAAAATCACCAATAAACTACATTTCAATGTGAATCCAGAGCAAAAAGAATCAACTCAAAAATCAAAAAGATGCTCAAGATATAAATTCTACAATCCAACATGTATTTAAAAAGAATTAAAAACAATTAATAAAAGGAGAAATTAATTCCTACGTGGAAAATACAAAATAAATGGAAAATAAAAATATTAAAAATTAAAGAAAACTCAAAATAACATTCATGAATTATTTTTTAATTTTTATGAGTTTCTAACTATTTTAATTAATTAAAAAGCAAACTGAAATAAATATGAAAATAAAATAAAAAAGAAATGGGCCAGGGGTGCAAATAGCAAGGAGTTCAGTTCAAAATCCTTTGGGCTTACAAACAAAGGGGGTGCGAATAAAAGGGGAAGGCCCAAAGGCTTACTCAGGCTCACACAATTATGATGGAAATTCAAATAATATCTGGAAAAAGAGAGGGCCACTGGATCAATCTAATGCACGCAACCAGGTCAACAAGATGAGACAAGTCAAAAAATTAACAAGCCAAAACACACGCGCATGATAAGTATGGTAGGCTGACACACATGAAGCATTATTGGAAATAAAATATAAGAACTGAAGCACGTGCCAGGGAGGGTGGATTTTTAATTTGCTAGCAAAACCACAACCGTCCAGATGAGAGATCCAAGGGTGACAAACTCATCTTCCTCATTCAAACATTTCCAGAATCCGGTGACCGGAGCCCTAGCTCTGGCACCGGAAAATTCAAACTCAAGAACAAAACATCACATAAATTAATCAAACTTTCCAGATCAAACAATTCAAGCATATATCAAACTTTGAATCCATATATTTCACTCAGTAATCAACCAAAATCAAATCCAAAGAGTTCAGTGTAACCAACACAACACATAGATCACAAAGCATACCTAAAAACATACACCCAGATCCACGAATTCAGTGAGTTACCTGAACTTGCAGAGCTTGAAATAGGTCAAGAGAAAGCTTCCAAAGATGCATATCAACTCCCCTGAGCTTCTTCTTGCAAAATAAATGCAAGAGAAGACTTGAATCCTCCTAGATCTAGCAACTCGACACCATCTGCAACTGATATGCACTGGTATGAAACTTGCACCAAAGCTTGAATGAATGGTTGCTTCAGGTTCCATACACCTCAGGGAGAAAGAATGTGCAAAGATTTTGAGGAATCTGTGAGTGTATGAAGTGATTAGATGAGAAATTCAAGTTGTGCAAAAACTTGAGAATGAGAGTATCAGTGAGCATGAGGCTGCATTCTTTCCATAAATGATTTATATATGATGTATGTAGTATGCAGATTAGGGTTTGCATTGAGTGGTGGCAGAATTCGTGTGAGAGGGATCATTTTTCAAAAAATGCATGAACTTGGAAATGATGTAAATTGCTCGTGAAATCCTCTCTCCTTGTGCACATGTTGCTCTCATTTCATCCCTTGATTACCCTTGAATCAATCCTGGCCCTTGGATATAAGCTGATCATGCTTTGTGAATGTTTTTGCCTTTTTGCATTTAGAGAAATAACTTACATTCCATACACGATTCTTGAACTTTCTCTTGGGCCAAATGTGTTTCATACCATGCCTTGTGATATTGTGACCTTACTTTGTCCATAAGTTGGCTTGAAAATGACTTAAGTGAGTTTTGGCAAATGGTGTAATCTTGGAAATGTGACAAAACCCTAAAAATGGATGAATTTCGATTGGCCATAACTTTTGATTCATGAAGGCTATGAAAATGCACTTGTACTTTTTGAAAATGGGAGAACATACCCTATAAATTTCATGTTTAATGGAAATTCACTTGAGATCATCTTCATCATGAAAGAAGGCTTTGAAAATTAGGGCAAAAGTTGCCAAAAATGGAATGTTTCAAAACAAACCATATGCCAAAAATGGAAATTTCTTCAAAACCCCTTGATTCTTGATCTTTGACTTTGCCAAACCTCTTCTATGGTCTTAAGAACATCCCTTGACTTGAAAAATTAGATTGGTCCCCTTGAATTCTCACAGTTGACTTTTAAATTGCACACTTGACCAATTCCTTCTTATGTAAGCAACTGATGAAATGACTGCCTTCCACAAGGTAGTTTCTCACCAAATTTCATCCATAGGAACCTCTTATCATATGAAAGACTTTGCCCACATGAAATGGCCAAAGTCACAAAGAATTCCTGCTTGAAAGTGAAACCCTAATTTGGGAATCACTGCATATGAGCTTGCCCTAACTTGGATTCTCTGATGACCTCCCAACCTTATGGGCTCTTGTAAAGGATCTTGAACTTGTGAATGTCATGTAGACTCTTCATGAGACTTGGACAAGTCTACTTGGCCTCTTGCTATAGCTTGTAATGCCTCAAATGCACCAATAGTTGATCATATGCCTAATGCTAGAACATGAGAATGTTATGCTTTATTTTTCTATGCAAAGATGCCAAAGATATGACATGCTTATGATGATTATGATATTATGATGATGCTTAAAAAGAAGAGGGCAAATTTGGGGGGTTACAACTGCCCCTATTCAAGCAACTGTTAATCTGAAAAGGACGAGAGCAACGGTTTTCGGCCGTTCAAGATGAACTGTGGTTGAATACCAAGAAAACCTGAAATTTGCACTCTGCTGGAGAATGCAAGCAATGGGAAATAAACCTAACCAAATGACGTTGTGGGTGTAGCGGTAAAATCATGAGTATAAGCTATTAGCTAACTTAACTCAAGGTAAACAGAGTCGCTACCGCGCTTTTATTTTATTCCAAGAGGAAAAGGGAAAAAGAGCGAATAAAACCTAATGAATCTAAAAGCAAGAAAGCTAAAGAAACACATCAGAGAAATAGGTAAGGGGATATGTTACACAATGGGAAGGTTTTACAAACCCAAAATGTCCGTGGTACTCCACGGGAGCCCTTTGAAAAATTTACCGCTTTTGGTTTGAAAATGGTTTATTTGAAAGAGATTGGAGAGATGAGAAGAGAAACATTTTTTAATATTTTTGTGTTTGAAGAGGTTTAACACCTCATGCCTATTTACCCACAAAGTGCAATGCGAGATCAAAACCTCGTAGTTCGTGGTACAAAATTTGAAAAGAAACAATGAGTTGAATTGATTTTAAAATATAGAGATAAGTCGTCATTCTTTAGCGAATAATTCCGCTAGAAAGAATGAATCATATCTAAACATATGAAAAGAAAAGTGCACAAAGGCACAAAAACAAATGAGTGAGTTTTGAATTTTTTAAAGTCTTTGAGAAGAGAATTTCGATATGCTTACATGGATTAACATTTATTAAGAAAATAAAATGAAAAGGATAAAATCGCTTGACCTAAGTCAAGGTTTGATTTATGAAAACGTTTGAAGTTTGAAAACAAAGAAGGTTTTGAAAATAGGAAGAAGATTTGAAAATTTAAGAAGTGGGAGGAAATGAAGTGACTATCCTAAGAAAAATAAAATAAAGAGATAAGGGAAGAAAGATCTAACCAAACTTGATGACATTCCAAATTATGAGCATAAGAGTTCCATCCTTATAAGCTAGCAAATGGCCAAATAAAGGCTAAATCCAACTTTTTGAAGATCAAAGCAAAGAAGGTGTCCTAAGAATCTAAGTCCAAATCTCCACTCCAAATGATAAGGATAGTAACCAATAGTCCTCAAATTAAAGTCACAAGTTTTTTAGAGGTTTAATCCTTTATTAATTTTTTTGTGTCCAAATGGACAAATAGAAAATCAATCAACAAATAATAAGGGCAAATAATAAACATGATATGGATGAATAAAGCAAAATAAAATAAAGGCAATAATAGTGCAAGAAATTAAATGTTAGTAACAAAAGAAATAAAAATGCAAGAATCTAAAATATTAATAGTAGTAATAGTATAATAATATTTACATAATAATGGTATGGTGAACTTAATCAACCACAACCAAAAGGAAAGTAACCAAAAATCGGAGACAACCGGATCCG
This sequence comes from Lathyrus aphaca, assembly GCA_963966055.1. NCBI lineage: Eukaryota > Viridiplantae > Streptophyta > Magnoliopsida > Fabales > Fabaceae > Lathyrus > Lathyrus aphaca. Next base: position 194,248,301 of record OZ014519.1, on the reverse strand, counting down.
CTTAGCATCTTACACTATAGCGATTAATCAAGGCAAACCGAACCGAATTCAATGAAATTTGAAAGGCGATTGGGAGACCCAAAGCACCTACGCATCAAAAATTCACAAGTCTCGATTCTTGATGCAATATGATTAACCACTTTGGGATTACGCGATCAACAAGAGATCCGGTCCACGAAAGTGCAAGTACCCAATTAGATTTTTATTTCGAAGTCGGGTCACATTTAGGTCTATGTTAAGCAATCGCCGAGTAATTTACGAAGTAATTACCCTACAAATGAGGCCGGCCACCACCAATTAAGGTGCATAATGTTAGTGTTAATGCATGCGAGATAAATGATATATAAATCGTTATCCGAACGCGATACCGCACAAAACTAAAGATGAATACCAAATTGAGCCGTACTTATGATATTCTTCCATCCTTAAGTTCAATCACTCATTTTGGTGGATTCAAGCATGAAAATGTATCACTAATGCAAAGTACCTTAAATGAATTGAATAATCCACTTAAAGGTAGTTTTGAATTAATGAACATTAACTACTCTAATCTACACTCAAAGTCCATTGAAATTAAGGAGGAATTCTTCCTAAAAATACTTCCCAAGGTAAAAATAAAAGGGAGGAAAAAGAAGAAGAAAGAGGAACCAAAAAGAGGTTTCAAACAAGCCAAAAACAGCATTCTGACTTGTGTTAACTGGTTAACCAATTGGTTAACCTGTTAACGCAAGCAGATTTTGAACAATTTGCGCTATTTTTAAACTGGTTAACCGGTTAACCAAATGGTTAACCAGTTAACGCTGTACCAAATGCTGAAAAATGCAGAAAATTCAGCATGATCCATTTTGAAACCTTTTCTCAAACATTGGATGATCATGATCTGAATTTGCATGAATTTTAAAACCAAAATACATTGGAATCCCTGCAATCAAACAACAAATAAAGATCCAAATGATCTAGAAACAAGAGCACCAATGATCTACATCTTGAATGTTGATGGTGAATATGGGTTTATGGAGGAAGATGAATTACCAAAAGCTTTTCTTCAAATTGAACCAATACAAGCTTAGATCTACTGAAATTGATGAGCAAAAGAAATGAAAGGATGAAGGTCTAGCTCAAGTTAATCAAGAATTCAATGTGAATTCTTGATAACTTCAAAAGAAAGAAAGATGAGCTTTGTAGAATTTTGGTGTTGGGGGAGTATTTTGCAAGAGGTTTTGTGGCTATCAAAAGCTTGTGGAATGAATGAAATTGAGGTCCTATTTAAAGGCCTTAGGTATGGAAATTTGGTGGAATGGAGCTTGCTTTGGTAATTTGAATTTAGGTTTGGTAATTGGAATTTTGGTGGGAAAGGGAAAAGAGTGGTGATTAGTGAGGGTTTATGGTAGGAAATGATCAAAGTGATGTAGGGAAATTAGAAACCAATGGATCTAGAATATTCCAATTAAATCAATGATCTAGGGGTGCTGAACTTGAATAAAAAATTCAAATTTTGCACTGGTTAACCGGTTAACCAAGTTGAATTTTGAATTTTTTGTTCAAAAATAGCTGCTTGGTTGTTTCGGCCTGATTCTTGTGTACGTCGAAGAAATAAACATGTGAACCCTGGAGATCCTTTGAATGAATCAATTAACTTGGGAAATCCTTGATCTGATAATTTTGAATTATTTGCGGATCGTCTTCAACTTTTGTGAAATTTACTCGAGTTGCAAGACTGCTATTTTTTGGCATTTTTATATGGTTCTTCTTCCTGAAAAAAAAGGTTAGCAAAAAGGAAACAAAATATTTTTGGATTTTGATTAATGGTTAGTAAACACAATCAAATAAAACAATTAAAGACAACGGTGATCCCCTGCGAGGCATAAACCTAACCCGAGAAGAACCGTGTAACCAGTGCGATATTGTTTGTATGCAAGATGCAGATGAAATGCGAAGAAATATTAGGGGAAAAATTAGGGTGTTACAACTGCCCCTATTTAAGTTTCTTCAATCCGAAGATATGAAGATTGACATCTTTGTCTCTACAAGATGGGAGAGACTTAAATACAGAAAACCCAATTTTTGTCCTAAGAGAATATGATATGAGATGAATATGATATGCAAGACCAAGATCTCTGAGGGGAAAACATGACCACCAGAGGAAAGCAAAAACTCGGGGACACAGACGAAAATCCCGCCGGGGAAAACAACAGACACCAAAAGAGTTACCAGGAGAATAAATAACTGGATAACTGACTCAACCTGGGAAAAAAGTATGATAAAATCAGGGTAAAAGGTTCAATGAGGAAGCATAAATACTTTGTCAGGGAATATCAACCAAACAAAATATTCAAGTCCTCAAATGGAGGAATATCAAATTGGGAACGAATTATCAACTACCGGTTTACTGGGTAGGAAAACAAAGGACTCGACTATCAATTTACTGGATAGGAGTAAAAACAAAGAGGGATAACCTCCACTACCTTTTTACTAGGCAGAAACAATTCTCAACTACCTGATTTACTGGGCAGGAGCTTAAGCAAAGGGAACCGAATTCTATTACCTTTTTATTGGGTAAGAAGAAGAAATCTCGACTACCAGATTTACTGGGTAGGAGCATAGGCAAAAGAACTTGATCAATTTGGTAATATTACCCACTATTGATTAACTGATAGCTTAATTCCAAATTAATATACTCAAGTTGGAGAAAATGTTGCCCAATATCAAACAATGATAGCTTAATTCCAGGGCAAAATTACTCACAAAAGGGGACCAAAGTTCAATCCAAGAACAAATTGGAGAGAAACGGTCAAACAAGATTCATCCCGAGGAGGAAATATCTCAACTGGGGAAATTCCATCCAGATAATAAACTGGGAGGAAACTGAATCAAAATCATCCACGAGAAACAAGCTCAGTGGGGGATTAGAAAGAATAAACACTTTCTGCTTAAGGGTTAACATTCTAAACTTGAGAGGAAGACAACACACACACTCTGTGGGGAAAGTCCACACCAAAGAGCAGAGAACAATGATAAATGCAAGAATGCAAGCAAATGATGATATGCTTATGCGTATGAATATGCTGACAAAACAGACATAAAGATAAGAAACGGGTGACATGAACACCATAACAACCAGATACTCGGCTAATCCCAAGGCAAAAATGCAACGGGAGATTCAATTTGGCATCCCGCAGGGGAATATCAAAAGTCATCAAAGGAATAACATCCTGCTACGACGCTTAACTCATGATGAGAAACATCTGCTATAGATCCAATCCACCAAGCAGACTTCAAGAATCCATGAAGGATAACATCAGAAATTCCCTCTGAGAGGAAAAACATGTTGGAGAGACACCAACAACACAAAATCTTCCATTCTTTGGGGAAAGATGGAAATGTCCCTGCTAAACACGAAGTATTAAACATCAATCATCAATTTTGCATAGGGATATCACCCTACTGAGGACAGGTAAAAATTTGCCAAAGTATTCTTGTTAAGAATCAAACTTTGAGAGGAATAATCGTCATATCACTCCTGCTCCACTTGGGGATATAGTGCAAGACCTGCTGAAAATCACATAGGAACCAGTTGGAAACCAACACATGCATACCTACTGGGGATCCATATGGGGATATCAGAAGTTAAAATCATAGCCAAAATACAGTTACAAGGGATTTTAAATCAATACCCACCATCAGGTAAAAGAAAACCTCTAAACTGACCGCTATATCAATACTTCTATTCAAGGATGCAATCAACTCAAGCTGAGGAATAAGAACTCGACTGAGGATTTCCAATGCTTCTCAAGTTAAAGATAACTTGCTGAGGAAGAGATCAAAATTCAGCTAAGGATTCTTAAGAACATCCCTTCCAACACTTCTTCTGGGGAAGACATTGGAACACAAATTAAGAACATTCATACAATTCCCACTCATGCTTGTTGTTGGGGAACAAAACATCATTAACATCAACCTGTCAAGACTATTCAAGAACTTCTCATGGATACAACCGAATCAAACCCTGCTTTGGGAGAGACAAGTTACACACATCCAGACTTCACCATCCCTGGGATCACTATTAATATCCTTTCTTTGTTCATATGTCAAAAGAAAAATGTTTTTATAATCTTCAAAAATTAAATTTATTAAATTTGTTTGAAAAATCATCATCAATAATAAATTGAAATTTTGTAAACAAAAACAATATAAAGAGTTGCAAACAATTGGATAAAAGCTCAAATTCATTGATAGAATGGTAGTCAGCAAATGGCATGACTCCATGGATCATTACAAGTTTGAAAAATGGTAAATACATGGAAAGGGGCTACATTGAAATACAATGATCACTATTCTCCCTATCGACTTTGAACTCCACTGTGTCCGAAACTTCAGTCAAGGATGAGTGAATAAGAATCTTTGATGGGAAATTCTTCTGAGGGATAGAATCTGAAATCCTCGGTCGTTACAAGTGATCCAGTCTGTCGATGCAGTTATTTGCCATGATCCCTAACTTTTGCCTAGATTTCCCTTTCGGGTTTTCAATCTACCGGGATAATTATTTCTGTTTATGTCTCTAATTTTTGCATGGACCGCCCTTTCGGGTTTTCAATCCACCGAGATGCTCATTTTGCCTAAGCCGCCCTTCCGGGTTTTCAACTTAGCGAGCTGTTCTTTTATTTTTTTAGGCGAAGTATTTCTTGACTGCATCCGCATTCACAGGGCGAGTGATCTCCTCACCATCCATAGTTGCAAGAATTAATGAACCGCCAGAGAAGGCTTTCTTGATAACATATGGGCCATCATAGTTCGGAGTCCACTTGTCCCGAGAATCTTTAATGAAAGACTGAATCTTTTTGAGCACAAGGTCGCCTTCTCTGAATACACGAGGTTTGACCTTATTGTCAAAAGCTTTCTTCATTCTTTGCTGGTACAACCGACCATGACACAAAGCTGTTATTCTCTTTTTCCTCAATCAAATTCGACTGATCAAATCTACTCTGACACCATTCAGCCTCAGTCAACTTGGCTTCCATCAGAACTCTCATTGATGGGATCTCAACTTCTATGGGGAGCACTGCTTCTGTACTATAAACAAGTGAGAAAGGGGTTGCCCCTGTTGAAGTGCAGATAGATGTACGATACCCATGCAAAGTGAAAGGGAGCATCTCATGCCAGTCCTTGTATGTCACAACCATCTTCTGAATGATCTTCTTAATATTCTTATTCGCAGCTTCAACAACCCCATTCATCTTCGGTCTATACGGAGAAGAATTATGGTGTTGAATCTTGAATTCTTCACAAAGCTCTTTCATTATCTTGTTATTCAAGTTCTAACCATTATCCGTAATGATTCTATTCGGAACACCATATCTGCAGATAATTTTATTCTTGATAAACCGAACCACAACTTGCTTGGTCACATTAGCATATGATGCCGCTTCCACCCACTTGGTGAAGTAGTCAATTGCCACAAGAATAAAACGATGTCCATTCGAAGCATTGGGTTCAATCATACCAATTATATCAATTCCCCACATAGAGAAAGGCCATGGGGAAGAAATCACATTGAGATAAGTTGGTGGCACATGAATCTTATCAGCATACACTTGACACTTATGACACTTTTTCACATACTTGCAACAATCAGATTCCATTGTCAACCAATAGTAACCTGCTCTCAACATCTTTTTAGCCATTGCATGCCCATTAGCATGAGTGCCAAAGGATCCGTCATGAATTTCTTTCATTAACATGTCTGCTTCGTGTCTATCCACGCATCTGAGCAAGACCATGTAAAAATTCCTCTTATACAGCACATTTCCATTCAGGAAGAAATTTCCTGCCAATCTCCTCAAGGTCCTCTTATCTTTATCGGATGCCCCAAGTGGGTATTCCTGACTCTGGAGGAAACATTTAATATCATGATACCAAGGCTTGTCATCATGGACCTCTTCAACTGCAAACACATGAGCCGGTCTTTCAAGTCGCATCACTCTGATCATGGGAACGTCATTCCACTGGTGCACCTTTATCACAGAAGCTATAGTTTCTAAAGCATCTGCCATATGATTCTCATCACGAGGAACATAATGAAACTCAACTTTAATGAAGAAAGTTGATATCTTCCTGGCATAATCTCTATAAGGGATCAAGTGGGGTTGATGAGTTACCAACGTACTCTGGATCTAATTGATTACCAAGGCAGAATCTCTATACACATCAAGATGCTTAATCCTCAGATCAATAGCTTCCTCAAGACCCATAATACATGCTTCATACTCAGCTTCATTATTGGTACAAGGAAAAGTCAACCTCGCAGCAAAAGGAATATGTGAACCATGGGGAGTAATGATCATTGCCCCAATTCCTCTTCCGCGTGCATTTACAGCACCATCAAAAACTAAACCCCATCGAGATCTAGGCTCCGGCCCTTCCTCAATCAAAGGTTCATCACAATCTTTCATTTTCAAGTACATCACATCCTCATCTGGAAAATCAAACTTGATGGGCTGGTAATCATCAATCGGTTGATGTGCCAAATGGTCAGCCAAGATACTACCTTTTATAGCTTTTTGAGCTCGGTACTCGATATCATATTCTGACAATAACATTTTCCAACGAGCAATCCTCCCAGTCAAAGCAGGCTTTTCAAATATATACTTGATCAGATCCATTTTAGAAATCAACCAAGTTGTATGATTCAACATATACTGGCAAAGACGCTTTGCAGCCCAAGCTAAGGCACAACAAGTTTTTTCAAGCATGGAGTATCGAGACTCACAATCAGTGAATTTCTTACTCAAGTAGTAAATTGCATATTCATTTCTTCCAGATTCATCTTGCTAACCAAGCACACAACCCATGGAATCTTCCAACACAGTCAAGTATATAATCATCGGTCTACTTTCCACCGAAGGAGACAAGATAGGAGGTTCAAGTAGATATTCTTTAATACTTTCAAACGCCTTCTGACAATCATCTGTCCAGACACAACCTTTGTCTTTCCGAAGCAACTTGAAGATCGGAGCACATGTGGCAGTCATGTGAGAGATAAACCTCAAAATATAATTCAAACGGCCCAAGAATCCTCTTACTTGCTTTTCAGTTCTTGGAGCAGTCATTTCCCGAATAACTTTCACTTTATCAGGATCAACTTCAATGCCTCTTTGGCTGACAATGAAACCTAACAACTTTCCAGAATGTACACCAAAGGTGCACTTGTTCGGATTCAAACGAAGCTTAAACTTCCTTAACCTTTGAAATAACTTCAGCAAATGTTCAACATGATCTTCTTCAGTCCTCGACTTGGCGATCATTTCATCAACATATACCTCGATTTCTTTGTGCATCATATCATGGAAAAGTGTGGTCATAGCTCATTGGTATGTCGCACCAGCATTCTTCAATCCAAAGGGAATCACTCTGTAGCAGAATGTTCCCCATGGTGTAATAAATGTGGTCTTTTCCATGTCCTCGGGTGCCATCTTTATTTGATTATAACCGGAAAATCCGTCCATAAAAGAGAACACATCAAACTTATCCGTATTATCTACCAACATATCAATGTGTGGCAATGGAAAATCATCTTTTGGACTGGCTTTGTTCAAATCTCTGTAATCAACGCACATTCGGACTTTTCCATCTTTCTTTGGAACAGGCACAATATTGGCCACCCATTGAGGATAATTTGACGTCACAAGAAAACCTGCATCAATCTGCTTTTGAACCTCCTCTTTGATCTTTACTACCATATCCGGATGAGTTCTTCTCAACTTTTGCTTCACAAGTGGACATTCAGGCTTCAACGACAATCTATGCCCCACAATATCAATATCAAGACCTAGCATGTCTTGATAAGACCAAGCAAATACATCAACATACTCTCTGAGAAGCTCTACAATCCTCTTCTTAACATCAGGACCAAGCAATGCTCCAACTTTGACTTCTTTCTTATCATCTTCAGAACTCAAGTTGACCATCTCTATAGACTCTCCATGAGGCTGAATAACCTTCTCCTCGTGCTCAAGCAACCGAGAAATCTCATCAGGAATCTCTTCAACATCCTCTTCCTCAGCTTCAAACACAGGGAATTCAAAGTTGGGAGAGGGCATAGGATCATTGTTTTCAATGGGTTTATCAATCAATCTGCACAATGATTTTATTTTTATTTTAGAGTATGAACAAAAATGCAAACATTATGCAGATAAATAATTATTATTATTTTAGGTTTTTTATGCTACCATTTTTCAGAATAAAGCAAAAAGGAAAAACACATATGGAAATCAAAATAGCATTTTATTGATGATGATAAAATTTGAAACAAAGCCCAACAAACATCACTTTCACCTTGGGCAGAGTGAAAGGATTTTTTGAAAGAAAATAAAACAAATTACTTTGAAGCATGAACAATAAAAGGAACATCAACAGCAATCCAGTTCTGGCAAATCTTTCCGTGCATAACAAAGTTAGGCATTTCTTCATCTTCATCATATTCAATGATGGCAGCAGCGGAATGATCGTTGATAAACCCAACACTTCAGAAACCTTCCTGAATAGTCTTTAGGTCATTGAGAACCACGCCTGGTGCAAAGCTGATACCAAAACCTTCTTTGTTGACGACAACATCAATAACTCGTCCCCAACCGTCAGATTAACCAGTTTCAAGTATGCGCAAAGCATCCTTGAAAGAAGACATAGGCATGGCATTCTTCTTAGCAACATTATCCACAATAGAAAGAGCTTGAAATGAAGTTCTCACCTCTTCTTCAGCATCAATATAGGAGAAAGAAGACAAATTGCTCACAAGCATCGCCCTTTCACCTCCAATGGTCACTAATTTCCCCTCCTTCACAAACTTCAACTTCTGATGAAGAGTGGATGTCATAGCTCATGCCTCATGAATCCAGGGTCTTCCGAGGAGACAACTGTAAGCGGGACGTATATCCATTACTTGAAAAGTAATTTGGAATATGAATGGTCCAATAAGAATAGGAAGATCCACTTCACCAATCACTGTCTTCTTCGATCCGTCAAACGCTTTCACAATAATCCCACTATGCCTCATGGGAGCACCTTGATACGCAAGCTTTGACAAAGTCGACTTCGGCATCACATTCAGAGAAGATCCAGTATCAACTAGCACCTTAGACATAGCATCTTCCTGACAGTTCACTGAAATATGTAAAGCCAAGTTATGATTCCTTCCTTCTTCAAGCAAATCATCATCACAGAAGCTTAAATTGTTGCACGATGTGATATTAGCCACAATACTATTAAACTGATCAACAGTCACATCATGGTCAACATAAGCTTGATCAAGAATCTTCTGCAAAGACTACCTATGAGCCTCAGAGCACATTAAGAGTGATAAAACTGATATCTTCGATGGAGTATGCAACAACTGCTCAGTAACGTTGTACTCACTTTTCTTTATCAATTTCAACACCTCATCTTCACTATCACCAAACTGACCTGATCGAGAAACAACATCCATAATCTGCTTATTCGCATTTGTATCTTCAACTCTCTTTGGAAGATCTGAAGCATACACTCTACCACTTCGAGTAACCTTTGTCACATCAGCAATGCTAACCACAGACTTTGGAGAAGGAATAGAAACTTCCCTCCCATTTTCTATCATCGTATCATTATACCGGTACGGAACAGCTTTATCAGACTCATATGGCATTGGACCAGGCAAATTGATCACCAATGGAGTAACAACATATTTGCGGCTATCAAAAGAAATAACCACCTTCTCAGGACCAACCCTCTCAGGAATATTGAATTGAGGCATAATAACATTCACTTCATTTTCATACTCATCTCTTTTTGATGTCACTTCAATCAACTTATCATCCATCATCTTTTGAATATCTCTCTTAACAATCATGCAACCACGAGGGTTCACCGAGCAGATGCAACATCCAGCATAATCGTGATCAATATCGTGATATTCACTTAAGAAAGCATGCATCTCAACCAAAGACCTTCGAATATGGCGGACCTCATAAATCTTGAACAAACCAGGACAACCATCAACCATATTCACAGACGTATTACAATGCTTCGGCAGCGGATTTGTCTTCACATTTGGATTAACATCATTGAAAAACAGAACATTGTTCCTCATCAATTTCTGTACTTCAAACTTCAATGGATAACAATTCTCAACATCGTGCCCCGGGGCACCTTGATGAAAAGTACAGCGAGCCTCTGGCTTATACCACCATGGGATAGTCTCTGGAACTAGAGGTGGAGAACGTGTTTGCACAAGATTCTTTGCGATCAAAGATGGCAGCAAATCCGCATACAACATCGGAATAGGATCAAAACTCGGCTTAGCCCGAACCTGTTGATTACCACCTTGTTGCATAGAAGGTTGTTGATAACGAGGCTGATACTTTGGAGCTGTTGGCACAGTTGGAGCCACATTAATCATCGGAGTTACAGAAGCTACATGTTGCGGATGGCGATTCCCATGACCATGAGATCTTCTGTAAATTTCACGAGACACAGCATTAGTCTCACCTTCTTTCTTTTTGCCAAAGTTGAACCTTCTAGAGCTCGAGCCATTACTATTCTCTTGATTCAAACGTCCCTCACGGACACCTTCTTCCAAACGCATCCCCATACTCACCATTTCAGTGAAATCAGAAGGAGCACTTGCTATCATCCTCTCATAATAAAAAGAACCTAAAGTCTTCAAGAAGATATTCATCATTTTTTTCTCTTCCAGCGGAGGAACAATTTGAGCTGCCAGCTCGCGCCATCTCTGTGCATATTCTTTGAAAGTCTCTTTGTCCTTCTGAGACATAGCACGAAGTTGATCTCTATCTGGTGCCAAATCAACGTTATACTTGTATTGCCTCACAAAAGCCTCTCCCAAATCATTGAAAGTCTCTATTTGGCTATTATCCAAACTCATATACCATCTCATGGCTGCACCGGTCAAACTATCCTGGAAATAGTGAATCAGCAGCTTATCATTGTCTGTCTGAGCATACATCTTTCTAGCATACATAGTCAAATGACTCAAAGGACAAGTGTCGCCTTTATACTTCTCAAACTCAGGCAACTTGAATTTGTACGGAACTCTAACATTAGGGACCAGACAAAGATCATAAGCATCTTTTCCGAACAAATCCTTATGCTTCAAGGCTCTCATCTCCTTCTGTATCTCAGCAAAGCATCCTTGAAAATCATCGAGTCTTTCAATCACTCCAGCGCCTTCACTAGGCTCAGCATGGTAAATCATTTCATCATGGTGAAGAATAATGTGCATCACAGGCGGTGCAGTAGTCATAACTGGAGGAAGAGTTGTCATCACCGGTGGGAGAGTATTAAATGCAGCAGTCTCAGGAGGAGGAGGATGATAACCAGCAGGAATGAAATCAAACGGCATGCCCCAAGGTGTGCTAGAAGGCATACGATAGCGAGGAGAGACGACAGTTTCAACAGGAATTGATGCAGTAACAATCTCGGAGATGGCGGTATTCTGAACAGGAGAATTAGGAGGAGGTGGATGATTCTGAGCAGCCACCAATCCTTCCATCATGGCAGAAACTCTTTCCAAGCTTTCCTTCAGATATGTAACTTCTTTGCGCAGCTCGCAATTATCTTGTTATAGGGTTTCCATCATCTTCTTCCGATTAGCTCGAGTATCAAATCGGTGAGTCAGCTTGACAGGAGAACTGAACGAAAACCAAGAAACAACATAAGATCCCTGGAGAACACCCAAAAAGCAAGACAAATGCGGGTATGATGCATGGTATGCGTATGCAAATGCAAAGATTTCAAAGGACTATAAGATAACTTGCAATATTCATAAAGAAACATTTTTTTGAAGTACTTAAAAACTCATTCTTATTAAAATCAAAGTAAGGATTACAAGTGAAGTACAAGCCTCAACAACCCTAATACATGAAAGAAAAGTAAACTAGGCCTAGGGTATCATATCCGAAGAAGATCCGAATCCTGGCTGATACTTCATGCGAATCCTCTTAATCTCTTTCTCGTATCGATCTTCCATGTCTTCCTTATCCTTCACCAACTGGTCAACAATGGCCTTCCAAGTGCCGGATGTAGGAGGAATGGTAGATGGAGTACCAGAGGAAAATAAATCCTCTCTTGGCCTCTTTGTAACACGCCATTCAAGTAACTCAATGAGATCATCCTTCTCCTTCAGTTGCTCTTGCATCGTAGTCTTCTCAAGTAGCCATTATTCTTTCTCTTTCTTCATCTTGTCCAACTCTTCTTGAAGAGCCATCTTCTCATCAATGGGAGGAAGAAAAGCAGACAATGGTAATATAGGAAACAAAGGTTCCTTAGGTGGATAAGGCATCTTGAGCTTGGAAGCCCTAGATCGAACCCACTGGATGTAACATTCGGAAGGAGCAAGGTGTTGTCTTCCCAATTAACCTTTCTCTTTCCGATGAACCGCATGCCAAGAATGAGCAATCATTTTCTTCATTTCTACATGATCTGCACCATTAAGAAAGAAGAAACGGGATAAGGAAAGATTGTTTGGCATGTCCTTCAAACAATATCCCAACTGTCGCCTAGCAAGAATAGGGTTGTAACTAATTCCCCCACGTGTACCAAGAAGAGGTACATTAGGAAATTCTCTACAACTATCAATAAGCACTCCAGTATCATAATGAGAACAATACCATGTCATATCCTTATGAGAAAGAGACATAATCCTTTGAGACCATCTTCGATTTTCTCTATTATCCTTGAAGACATCTGACTTTGGTAGGTGCGAAATAAACCACCTGTAGAGAAGAGGCGCACAACACACAATCTCTCCATCACCTTTGGAGGTCCTATAATGAAAATCATGATACATGTCTCCAAGCAAAGTAGGCACCGAATTCTTCTTCAAGAAAATCTGAATGGCATTCTCATCCACAATACCATCTAAGTTAGGAAACAAGACAATCCCATGAATGAGCAAAGCAAGAATAGCCTCAAATGCATCCTTATGACCCAAAGTAAGTGAAGTAGAATCTTTTCCCATAAAGAACTTAGCATTAATACCACGAACACTTCCTTTTGGAAGAAACTTCCCATTAAGATCGGACTCCTTAAGAAAAAGGGATTTGGCGATAACTTTGATAGTAAGCTCCTTCTCTAAACCACTGAAAAGAAATTCCTTGTCCAAAATAGGTAAACCTATCCACTGAGAGTACTCCTCCAAAGTCGGCACAAGCTGATAATCAGGAAAGGTGAAACAATGATGCAACGGATCATAGAACTGAGCTAAGGTAGGGAGAATCCCCTCTGGTACATCAGTATCCAACATGAACAAGAGCTTCCCATAACATTTCCGAAACTCCTGGGTATCGACCACCAATGCTCATAGCCTTCTCAACTTCACTATATTAGGATTCTTAAAGGTGTACTTCTTTATGTTCCTCCTTTCAAAATTCATAACCATAGACATCTGAAATTTTGCAAAAGTTCCTTATGAGTCCCTTGAAATCTCAAAAACAATGCTCATGAATGCATAATGGTATGTATGCAGCAACCACAAACAAGATCACACAAAGCACACTGGTTTAGGTTCTGAGTCACGAGCATGAAGTCAAGGTAATAGAACACCAACCCACACAGGTAAGTACTAAGGTTTCGTCTTCATTGTACCTGCAGAAAACCAAAAGGGTGCTAACAGAGGTGCCCGAAGTTAACAACCATCTTTAGAATATCATCGGTACGTTGGATTACTCCCCAACCGATAACATTCTTAAAATAGACCTCGTCCGAGTGTAATATCGCGTGACAACCACCTTAGGTTTACACCCAGACAGTTTCCGCACTACGTTCCTAAATTGGCTTGGATGGGTTAAGGGTTCTACGGTCCTCAGTATGATCAGCTCAAGGTCGGAAAATAATGCCACGTATGATTACTCATTATGACATTGATAATCCAAGAGAGCCTAACCGAGTGGAGATTATCAAATTGATATAGCTTTGGACTACTCCATCGCTTATCGCTTCGAATATCGCCGTCCTATCATAAGTTCATCTCAGATTCGGGTTAGAATCTATCTCACTCAGAGGATCACCAAAACCGAAACAGAACAAACAAATAACAAACAAATCAAACCAAAGCAATAAATAAATCAAAGCAGGCCAAATCCACTTAGAGATTACTCCCCAGCAGAGTCGCCACTTTTCTGTAGCGGTAAAATCATGAGTATAAGCTATTAGCTAACTTAACTCAAGGTAAACAGAGTCGCCACCGCGCTTTTATTTTATTCCAAGAGGAAAAGGGAAAAAGAGCGAATAAAACCTAATGAATCTAAAAGCAAGAAAGCTAAAGAAACACATCAGAGAAACACGTAAGGGGATAAGTTACACAATGGGAAGGTTTTACGCACCCAAAATGTCCGTGGTACTCCACGGGAGCCCTTTGAAAAATTTACCGCTTTTGGTTTGAAAATGGTTTATTTGAAAGAGATTGGAGAGATGAGAAGAGAAACATTTTTTAACATTTTTGTGTTTGAAGAGGTTTAACACCTCATGCCTACGTACCCACAAAGTGCAATGCGAGATCAAAACCTCGTAGTTCGTGGTACAAAATTTGAAACGAAACAATGAGTTGAATTGATTTTAAAATATAGAGATAAGTCGTCATTCTTTAGCGAATAATTCCGCTAGAAAGAATGAATCATATCTAAACATATGAAAAGAAAAGTGCACAAAGGCACAAAAACAAATGAGTGAGTTTTGGATTTTTTAAACTCTTTGAGAAGAGAATTTCGATATGCTTACATGGACTAACATTTATTAAGAAAATAAAATGAAAAGGATAAAATCGCTTGACCTAAGTCAAGGTTTGATTTATGAAAACGTTTGAAGTTTGAAAACAAAGAAGGTTTTGAAAATAGGAAGAAGATTTGAAAATTTAAGAAGTGGGAGGAGATGAAGTGACTATCCTAAGAAAAGTAAAATAAAGAGATAAGGGAATAAAGATCTAACCAAACTTGATGACATTCCAAATTATGAGCATAAGAGTTCCATCCTTATAAGCTAGCAAATGGCCAAATAAAGGCTAAATCCAACTTTTTGAAGATCAAAGCAAAGGAGGTGTCCTAAGAATCTAAGTCCAAATCTCCACTCCAAATGCTAAGGATAGTAACCAATAGTCCTCAAATTAAAGTCACAATTTTTTTAGAGGTTTAATCCTTTATTAATTTTTTTGTGTCCAAATGGACAAATAGAAAATCAATCAACAAATAATAAGGGCAAATAATAAACATGATATGGATGAATAAAGCAAAATAAAATAAAGGCAATAATAGTGCAAGAAATTAAATGTTAGTAACAAAAGAAATAAAAATGCAAGAATCTAAAATATTAATAGTAGTAATAGTATAATAATATTTACATAATAATGGTATGATGAACTTAATCAACCACAACCAAAAGGAAAGTAACCAAAAATCGGAGACAACCGGATCCGCTTAGCATCTTACACTATAGCGATTAATCAAGGCAAACCGAACTGAATTCAATAAAATTTGAAAGGCAATTGGGAGACCCAAAGCACCTACGCATCAAAAATTCATAAGTCTCGATTCTTGATGCAATATGATTAACCACTTTGGGATTACGCGATCAACAAGAGATCCGGTCCACGAAAGTGCAAGTACCCAATTAGATTTTTATTTCGAAGTCGGGACACATTTAGGTCTATGTTAAGCAATCGCCGAGTAATTTACGAAGTAATTACCCTACAAATGAGGCCGGCCACCACCAATTAAGGTGCATAATGTTAGTGCTAATGCATGCGAGATAAACGATATATAAATCGTTATCCGAACGCGATACCAAACAAAACTAAAGATGAATACCAAATTGAGCCGTACTTATGGTATTCTTCCATCCTTAAGTTCAATCACTCATTTTGGTGGATTCAAGCATGAAAATGTATCACTAATGCAAAGTACCTTAAATGAATTGAATAATCCACTTAAAGGTAGTTTTGAATTAATGAACATTAACTACTCTAATCTACACCCAAAGTCCATTGAAATTAAGGAGGAATTATTCCTAAAAATACTTCCCAAGGTAAAAATAAAAGGGAGGAAGAAGAAGAAAGAGGAACCAAAAAGAGGTTTGAAACAAGCCAAAAACAACATTCTGACTTGTGTTAACCGGTTAACCAATTGGTTAACCTGTTAACGCAGGCAGATTTTGAACAATTTACGCTATTTTTAAATTGGTTAACCGGTTAACCAAATGGTTAACCGGTTAACGCTGTACCAGATACTGAAAAATGCAGAAAATTCAGCATGATCCATTTTGAAACCTTTTCTCAAACATTGGATGATCATGATCTGAATTTGCACGAATTTTAAAACCAAAATATAGTGGAATCCCTGCAATCAAACAACAAATAAAGATCCAAATGATCTAGAAACAAGAGCACCAATGATCTACATCTTGAATGTTGATGGTGAATATGGGTTTATGGAGGAAGATGAATTACCAAAAGCTTTTCTTCAAATTGAACCAATAAAAGCTTAGATCTACTGAAATTGATGAGCAAAAGAAATGAAAGGATGAAGGTCTAGCTCAAGTTAATCAAGAATTCAATGTGAATTCTTGATAATTTCAAAAGAAAGAAAGATGAGCTTTGTAGAATTTTGGTGTTGGGGGAGTATTTTGCAAGAGGTTTTGTGGCTATCAAAAGCTTGTGGAATGAATGAAATTGAGGTCCTATTTAAAGGCCTTAGGTATGGAAATTTGGTGGAATGGAGCTTGCTTTGGTAATTTGAATTTAGGTTTGGTAATTGGAATTTTGGTGAGAAATGGAAAAGAGTGGTGATTAGTGAGGGTTTATGGTAGGAAATGATCAAAGTGATGTAGGGAAATCAGAAACCAATGGATCTAGAATATTCCAATTAAATCAATGATCTAAGGGTGCTGAATTTGAATAAAAAATTCAAATTTCGCACTGGTTAACCAGTTAACCATTTGGTTAACCGGTTAACCAAGCTGAATTTTGAATTTTTTGTTCAAAAATAGCTGCTTGGTTGTTTCGGCCTGATTCTTGTGTACGTCGAAGAAATAAACACGTGAACCTTGGAGATCCTTTGAATGAATCAATTAACTTGGGAAATCCTTGATCTGATAATTTTGAATTATTTGCGGATCGTCTTCGACTTTTGTGAAATTTACTCGAGCTGCAGGACTGCTATTTTTTGGCATTTTTATATGGTTCCTCTTCCTGAAAAAAAAGGTTAGCAAAAAGGAAACAAAATATTTTTGGATTTTGATTAATGGTTAGTAAACACAATCAAATAAAACAATTAAATACAACGGTGATCCCCTGCGAGGCATAAACCTAACCCGAGAAGAACCGTGCAACTAGTGCGATCTTGTTTGTATGCAAGATACAGATGAAATATGAAGAAATCTTAGGGAAAAAATTAGGGTGTTACAGTGGGTAATTGAAATGAAGAGAAAGCAGACGAGCTCCTTCCAAGTTGAATTGGTACTTCGGATAGAAAAACGTAGACATATGAGTCTTCTTCGAACGAGCCTGTTACACCAGGAACTGGTCATATGAGCTCTCTTCAAGCAAACCTGTTATGCCAGGAATTTTTCATACGAGCCCTCTTCAAGCAAACCTGTTACGCCAGGAATTGGACATACGAGCCCTCTTCATACATTCTTCAAAATATATGATCCGAGACAGACGAATCTCCTTCGGATAAACCTGTTACGCCAGGACCGGTGATGCACTTAAGTCTGTGGGATAGACATGCATAATCAGGAGAGACGAATCCTCTTTACATATTATCCATGGACATATGGTTTAAGACAGACGAGTCTTCTTCAAATAACCTGTTACGCCAGGTACGACATTAGGATTGGACGAACCCTCTTCACAAATCTTGCTTAGATAAGTGGTGCCTGAGACAGATGAACCTCCTTCGGATAAACCTATTACGCCAGGACCGGTAACCATTTTGACATTTAATCCCACCGTCAGGACTTCAAACCTCTTCAACATAGATGAGTATTGGATGATCATCAAGAGAGCATAGACGAGTGCCATAAGTCAATGATACAAACGAGTATCAGACAATGATCTAAGAAACACAGACGAGTGCTTCAGGCGATGATACAGACGATTATCAGCCACTGGTACAGACGAATACCAGAAACCCAACACAGACGAGCATTTGGAGTAGCAATACAGACGAGTACCAAAAATCCAACACAGACGAGCAATTGGAGTAGCAATACAAATGAGTACCAAAAATCCAACACAGACGAGCATTTGGAGTAGCAATACAGATGGGTACCAAAAATCCAACACAGACGAGCATTTGGAGTAGCAATACAAATGAGTATGAGGGATGACACAGACGAGTATCCAAACAATGCAGTCGGGTTTAAAACAGATAACGAACACATACGAGTGTTGGGGAATGCAGACGAGCAACCAACAAATATCAAACACAGACGAGTGCTGGGTAGTGCATACGAGCAACAAATAACTATCACACACAGACGAGTGCTGGGTAGTGCATACGAGCGTAAAAAAAATGCTTGATTGGCACTAAGAATCACAACTCTGCAGGGGAGAAACAGGTCAAGAAGCTTTGACACTTAACTCTGGTTTGGGGGATGAACAACTGTCTGTGTCATCACATTAGCCAAAAATAAATTGGCGATTTCTCTGGGGGAATAATGGGAGTAAATCCCAATCATGAATAGGCGTTCAGCTACCTGCACTTGTGGAAAGATAATCCGCTTGGGGAAAACAACTCTTCACACAACCCTAAAAGTCTAATGGGAATCAATTCCATCTGATCTGTCCCAGCTGGGGGAAACACTTTCTGTTTGGGAAAGTGTGATACCATCCTGCAAAACCTGCAACAAAAATATACACATATGTGCCCCGGGGACTTGCAAGGTATGATCTGTTCATCCATCGCCACCTGACACTCAAAGATGGTTTTAAATGTTTCCCTGCAATGTCATTTTTTAGAAAACTCAACATGTTTTAAATGCAATGTTCTTTTTGCCAAAAATTCAGGACATTTTTGCAAACAAAATAAACACAACACAACTTTTTGACTGAATATTCATTTATTGAGAGGCCTCTGAATAGGCAAAGTTTTACATCAGGGAGCGACTACCTGGAAAGAGGTAGCTACCATAAAAATTGAGAAAAGAAACTATCCTAATGGCAATGTGCACGACATTCCAATGAGTTTCCTCCTTGCTATGACCAACATGTCTTCAAGACTTTCTGTTCTTGCCTTTGCCTTTTGAAGAAGATGAGGGGACTGGTTCCTATCCTTCTGATATTGTCAGGCTGTATAAAACGGTGATTGGTTCAGATTACCCGGATCGCAGTTGTTCACTTATTCCCTTATTTTGCGTGGATTGCCCTTTCGGGTTTACAATCCACCGGGATACCCTTTTTTGCCTGAGCTGTCCGATGTGGCTTTTCAGCTCAGCGGGTGTACATTTTTTATTTGTTTTCCCTAACTTTTGCCCGAGCTTTTTATTCTGTTTTTAGCTCGCCAGGATGCCCTTTTCTTGCCTGGACTTTAATTCTGTTTTTGTGTCCAGCGGGTCTTTTTATGTGTAAACACCCCAAATTTTCCCTCACTAAGTTCACACCATGACTTGTGACCTTTCATATTTGCATTAGTTTAAACATATCATATCATATTGCATTTTTGTTTCACTGCATTAATTCAAGTCCATCTGCATCTAGGGTTTGTGATCTGAGCAATCCAAGATCCATCTGAGCCACTCCAAAGGTCTTCAATCACCTCAAGAGGGTTCATGTATGTTCAATCATTATATTATATCCTCCAAATATTAAATAATTCAAAGAATCACAAGAACTGGCAAAGCATGGAAGCAGAGCTAGGGTTTAACTACACAAATGACCTAGAATTAGGGTTTTGGTTTCAGAGGCCATAACTCCAAATTTTTTGGTCATTCTTGTTTCTATTGGTCTCAATATGATATGAGGATCATGTATACCAAGTTTGATGAAGAAATTCATTGTAGAAGTCATTTGTTCACTAGGTAACTTCTTGAGCAAGTCAGAGCAAAATCAGGGCATCTGAGGCCCCCCAACATGGAACCAAAGTGGATTTTTCATCAAATTGAAGTTATATGGTCTTTATTTGATCATTCAAGGGCTTATAAGTTCACAAATTTGAAGAAAAATGAGCTAAACCAAAAGTTGCCAAAAGTGGAAATGACTTGTAATGTAAACTTTCCATTTTGGGAAAGTTTTTCAACCTCCTCTTTCTCAACCAAAAATGCTTCAAATGAAAAATTGTTGGTCATGAAAGTTGTAGATTGGATCATTCCCTTTTCAAAAAGTACAAGAACAAGATCTAATTCAGTTTGGAACTCAAGATATGGCTTGTCAAAGTTGGCAAAAATCCCATAAATTTCAAGAATGCACCAAAAGGGATTCTTTGCAAAACCACTTGCCAAGGCTTTTTGTGACTTCAAACACACTTCAATACATCATAGCATCATAGTTCATTGCTTCTAGATCATAATTGCCCAAGGAATTGCTAGATCACATGCCTTGAACACCAAGATTTCTCAAAGGGGGCAAATCTTCACATAATTGCAAAACACCCCAAAACTTATTTCCCACATGCTGAATTGCCTCAAGAATGAATTTGTGGACTTCCTTGAAGTCAGCTGCGCATGGACATGCCCAAAGGCCAGCTGCATCCTTGCCCATACCTCAAGTACACAAGTTGGTGACTTTTTGCAAGAAGCCCATACCAATCACAATAGGGCACAACCACTCTACAGACCTATCACAAGTTGATATGTGGACCAAATGCTAGTCATAACACACAAGAACACAAGTTGAGCCCTAAGAATCACTAATTTCACAAAAACTCTCCCTCTTGCAAAAGCTTTCGAATCTCCCAACTCAGCCACCCATTCTTCAAACAAACACCACCATTCATTTCTAAATCACTCACTGATCATAAACCACCCACAAAAACAGCCAAGAACACACCACAAATAAAATACGATTTTCTGACCAGTGGAGTGCAAACTCACAAACCAGCCACTCTCAAGGTCTTCCAAGCCTCAAAGCTTCTTCAGAGAGGTCATTGGAGTAATCTTGCACAGAAGAAGCAGTCAGAAAGCTCCAAACTAAGAAGCTCCATCTCAGATAGCCATTCGAATTAATTTTTCCAGAAGTTCTATTTTATGCTCCATTAAGAAAAAGCATGATTCATTGATGATCCTGAACTTTGTATTTTTGAAAATGGTGGAGAGATGAGTATTTGCTAAGCTTCTGAAATTTTTGCCATCTTTGATGTTTCCTTCGAATCTTGAGTTTGAGTGAAAAGAAATGAGGTCTGAGGGTGGATTTAGGTTCAGGGAAGTGGGAGGAGTGAATCTGGAGCTTTAGAGCTCCAGAAAGAACCTAGGGAAGAAGTTAGCAATTTTCAGGTGAGGGTCTGGCCGGAGAAGATGACCGGAAGTCTTCTCCGGCCACCTGAAAGAGATTAGGGCATAATTAGTGTAATTAGGGCTAGTTTGAATTATGGCCATAGGATCTTGTTACCCGCGCGTTTGGTTGGTCTGGATTGAGTGATTAAACCCTAATCTGATTTAAATAATTAATTAATTGAGTTTAATGAAGTTTGAATGAGAGCCTTAGGATCTGGTGCGCAGTCAACCAGTCCAAGCCCAGTTTCAATCTTGGCCCTTCCCTTTGCATACTTCAGTTTAATTCAATTTTAATTTCCTTTTTCTTATTTAATTTTGTACCATTTATTTAAAATACATAGAAAATCCCAAAAATATTTTTATTCAGCATTTTGATTCAAAATAATTTTCTTAACCCAAAAATATTTTTATTTTTATTTTTTGCATTTAAAAATCATTTTTTAGTCATTTAAGTGTTTATTTTAATTAATTAATGAAAATTAATTAATTAATTAAAATATCCTTTAGGTTTCTAAAAAATCCCAAAAAATTCATATTGCATTCTTAAACATTTAGAGACATTGTCATACCATCCACACAAATTTATTTTTAGTTTTGAATCATTTTTGACAAATTTCTTGAATTTAGGGTTCATAAAATTCACATTTTAGAACCCTAACTTCAAGAATTATTTTCTGCCTAACCAAGAATGGTATGACAATGGTTCTTTTTGCATTGATCTTCATTTGAAATGTAGTTTCTAACATAATTTTGTCATGAATTTCTTCTGCCTTCTTGAATTGATTGGCATTTTTCCCCTTTAAGTACCTTAAAACCCTAGATAACTTAGAAAAATCATATCTTTCATTAGGTTAAGAGTTAGGTCTTCTCCTTTGGGGTGTGATATCATATGGGGTTAGTTTTCTTTGGGATGAAATTTCAATTTTTTATCTTATCATTTGCTTCTGTTTTTGAGTTTTGCATCTCATGTTGCATAAAACCCTAATTTCTCATCTTCTCTTGCATACACCTTGCATATGCTTGCATTCATGAACTTGCCATGACATTTCTTGCATCCATATGACATGTAAGACATTATAGGACACATTAGACTCATTCTTGATCATTTCCTCATCCATTTTCCATGTTATGCCTTCATTTCATTTCATGTGCATTCATGCTTTCATGCCTCTTTCATGCTTCATTTGCATCTTCATTACTTGTATGACTGTAAACACCCCAAATTTGCCCTCACCCATTTCACCATGGCTTGTGATCATTTCATATGCATAAACACAATCATATCATCTCACATCTCATTTTTGATTCACTGCATAGATTCTAAGTCATCTGCACCTAGGGTTTGTGATCTGAGCAATCCAAGAGCCTCTTGAGCCACTCCAAAGGCAACCAATCACTGCAAAGGGGTCCATGTGTGTTCAAGCATCATATTACATCCTCTCAAAGCCAAGAATCCAAAAGAATCACAAGAACTAGGGTTTGAATGGATGCAGAGCCAGGTTTGACTGCACAGTTGACCTAAAATTAGGGTTTTGGTTTCAGGGGCCATAACTCCAAATTATTTGGTCATTCTTGTTTCCATTGGTCTCTATATGGTATAGGGAGTATGCACATCAATTTTCATGAAGAAATTCCATGGGGAAGTCATCTGATCAAGGGTTGACTTTTCAGACAAGTCAGTGTAAAATCAGGGCATCTGAGGCCCCCAATGACCCAACCAATGGGTGATCTTCATCATTTTGAGTGTATATGATCTTTACTTGATCATGGAAGAAGGTTGAAGTTCATAGAAATCAAGAATTTGGAAGTTTTGCAAATGTTGACTTTTTGGGCATAGTTGACTTTTCAAGAATGCTTCATTTTAGGTCATTTTTTCAAGCCTTGATCCTTGATCCAAAAATGTTTCAAATGGAAAAACCTTGGTCATGAAAGTTGTAGATCTCATCTTTCCCTTTTCAAAAAGTACAAGAACATGATCAAACTCTTCTTGGATCAAAAGTTATGGTGTGACAAAGTTGGCTAAAATCATTGATTTTCAAGGCATGCTTCAAATGTGAATTTTGCAAAATCATGAACCAAAGCCAATTGTAACTTCTAATTCACTTCAAACCAGTATGCAAGCATTCTACATGTCCTAAAAAGTCAGAATTGGACCAAGGTTCACATGTCCATAGTTCATGTAACAAGGCATTTTTCACAAAGTTTCAAAAGGTGACAACTTGCAAAAGCACTCATCACACTTCCTACAACTTGCAACCTTGGATGCTGACCTTTCTAGCTCTCTCACCACACCATGCTGCGCAGCCCCTAGCCCTTGTACCAAGCTAGCACCTCACCATACTTCTCTTACACAAAAGGTTGACATTTTGCAAAAGCAAACCTACCTATCACAGCAGGCCATGTCACATCATCCAGCCAATTGGATTAGTTTATACTTTTCATTTGCAAGCCATTTCATATACCAAGCCATGCTGAAACTCTTCACAACATCACATTCACAAAACACACCCTAGCTGCATTTTGCTTCGAATCTCTCTGCCCAGCCACAAAACATCCAAACCATTTCCACACTTCAACTCACCATGATCCATTGAGAAGAAACCAGCCAAGAGCCAGGCCTGAAACCAACCACAAAGACACTTCACCATTTTCACCTCAGCCTGCATTTCTCTTCGAATCACCTTCCACAGCTTACAAACATCCAAACAAACTTTACAAAGCTTCTCCACTCACCATCTGGATCACAAAGAACCACTCACAATGGCCTGAAACTGCCTGAATCATCCCTGCCATTTCTGACTGAGCTTGAGCAGAAGCTTGTCAAACTCCTCATCCAGCCAACATAAATTCCTCTTGAGCATTCAAGCATCACCAGAGGGTCAAGTGGAGTGGATTGCACTGAAGGAAGTGGCCAGAAAGTCATCAGAGTGAAAGCTTCGAATCTCAGGTAGCTTGAAAAATATTTTTCCAGAAATCATTTCTTTTGTTTTAAACTTGTTCTACATGTCTTCCTGATCATGAATATGCTTTTAGTTTTTGAAATGGTGATGAAATGAGAGTTTAATTGCTTTCTGAAACTTGCGTGCCCTAATTCTTTCTTGCTTCGATTCAGCCTTGTTAGGAAGAATAAATTTGTTTTGAGTGAGGGTTCTGATTCGTGAGTGAGTGGGGATCATTTCCCAATTCTTAGATTTCATTTTAGTTAGGTTTTTGGGGTTTTGGGGATTTTCAGGGGAGATGCTGGCCGGAGAAGACGACCGGAAGTCTTCTCCGGCCACCTGAAAGTCATTTGTGCCCTAATCATGTAATTAATTCCCATTTGAATTTGGACCGTTGGATGCGTTGAAAGCGTTGACCTCCCGCGTGTGTGTGTGGTCCAGATCTGTTTGATTAGCCCTAATCCACGTGTTTAAGTTTAATTAATCATAATTTAATTAATTAACTCAGAAGCAACCAGGACCCTTGGATCTGGCGCGTGGTCAATCCATTTAAACTCAGACTCAATCCTGGCCACCCTTTCTGATTACTTTCATTTTATTCATTTTTAATTCATTTTCTTTTCATTTAAATTGCACAATTATTTTAAAATAGTAAAAAATATCTAAAAATTATGAAACTTTTTCTCATAAGTTTTATTAATTTTTATGACCCAAAAATATTTTCATTTTCATTTTTACCATTAAAAAAGTATTTTTAAATATTTAAAAGTTTATTTTTAATTGATTAATGAGAATTAATTTATTAAAAATACTTTTAGGTATTTAAAAATCACCAAAAAATTCATGAAATGTTCTAAGACATTTAGAAACATTGTCCAACCTTCAAACCAAATTTCTTTTTTGATCTTGATGCATTTTAAGAATTTTTCATTGAATTAAATCATTTTTTGTGCATTATTTTGATCATAAGTTCAAAAATTCATTTCTGCCTATTCATGAAGAGTTGGACATTGATTCTTCTTGCATTGCATTGTGTTTAACATGTAGTTTCTAGGATGAAATGGCCATGATTTGATTCCTCATTTTCAATTTGTTTGGCATTTCTTTTGTTTAGGAACCCTAAAAACCCTAATAACTTAGAAAATTCATAACTTGAGATTGGTTAAGAGTTGAGACCTCCCCTTTGGACTTTGGTTTAGTATAGGTTTAGGGTTTCCTTGGGTGGCATTTTCCATTTTTTATCTTAGGGTTTGCTTCTGTTTTTTTGAGTTTTGTTTGATGTTTGTTTCATAAACCCTAATTTGGGCTTTCTCTTGCATCCCTTTTGCATTCTCTTGCATAATATGACTTGCCATGGCATTTCAAGCATCCATTTGATTCATTTGACATCTTAAGACATATAGAAAGCATGTTTGATCATTGCATCTTGCATTTGCCATGTTATATGCCATGTATGTTTCATAACTTTTCATGTAAAGTTCATGCTCCTTAACTTGCATCATTTGCATCCATGATCTTGTATGAACATCTCCATGCCTTGTCTCATGCTTGTAGCATCTCATAACATCATTATCATCATCAACATGCTTCTGGTTTTGTTTTTCATCATATCATTTCATCTCATTTAGCATTGCATTGCTTTTCTTTCTAACATTTCAGGTGGTAAGTGAGGTTGAGAAGTGAATTTGCCTTCACTTCTCATAACTTTTCTTTTCATCCTTCTTGCATCCATTGCTGCATTTTTGTTTGTGTTTGGATTGAGCCTGCTCATTCTTGTTCCTCCCACTTTCTTTCTTCAAGTGACTTGACTTCTTGAATGAAGCAAGTCACTTTGCTTCTCTTGATCTTGTTCATCTGCTTCCTGGTGGTCCCATTGAAGATCTTCTCTTGAAAACCTAACAAACCTTAGGAACAACCAAGCATGACAATGATTAGGGTTTTGATTAGTCTCCCCTCTTAGTTTCACCTTTGTGTCTCCTTTGAGTCTTCTCTTCTCACCTCATAATCAGGGACTAAACCCTAAAGGCTTTAAGGCTTTGTGATTAAGCTTATGCCTGCATCCTTCTCTTAGGATGGAGTGTATAACTTTAATCCTAAGTGTTAAACCCTTAATGTGTTTAACTCCTTTAATCAATCCATCTAATAATCATCAAGACATCACACTTGTAACTTGGGCCTTGCATTAGGGTTCTAATTCTTCCTTAATTGGTTAAGAAGGACTAACCCTAGTGTTAATGGACAAGTCCCCCTCAAGTTGTCTTACAAACCCTAAAAAACACTTCATCATCTTACCATTAAATAAAATCCACTTAATCAAAGGCTTGTTTTGTCATGAGTTTAATTCCTAATCATGGATTAAGTTGAGGAGCCTTCCTCAGCTTAAACATTCTCATCTATTATCCTTCTATTAGGATGGTGTAATGAGTCTGTTTAATCCCTGATTATGGCTTAATCTCATTACTTAACACTAAACAAAAACAACAAAAACATCTAATTAATCACAAGTAGGTTAATGACCTTAATCCTACACCAAAGGTAATTAAGTGTGAGAATCTGACTTCACACTTAAGGCATTCTCATTACCCCTAATCAGAGGGAAGATGTGATGAGTTTACTAAATCCATTGGTTTAGACTTAAGCTCATTAACTTATGACAAACTTTCAAAAGCAATAAAAGACTGAAAACTCAAAAACAAACAATAATCGTCTCCTCCGGGATTCTTTCCTCATCATCCTCACTCACAAACGAGAACTCGCTTCTTCCGTCTAATGCAAGACAGTTTGCACCTGAGCCAGACAGGTCATACACTTGAGCATTGACAAGCAAGCCGTTCACAAGTCAATTCACCTTTCAGTCTCTTTGGGTCGAACTACAGTGTTCTGACTTCCTCATTGCACGAGAGGATACGTAGGCATAACTTAACGGTTATCGAACAAAAGTCTCTGTATATTCCCCCTCTTTCCAGCATCTGTCTCTTAGCCTCATTATCCTGAGCAATTCATTCTCATTCTTACACTGACACTTCTCTTATACACTTCACATCACTTACACTGACACCTGTACATTCTTTTCCAGCTATTTTATACACAAGTTGCACTGACACTACCCCTTTAAAACACAAATCTTTCAAGCGTGGATCCCGTCGAGTACGGCAGACAATCTGGGTGCTAATACCTTCCCAGGTTGTAACCAACCCCCTTTCTCAGTCTCTCTGGTTCGCAACCGTCTTATCCATACCTTTCTAGGTCTATGCAGCATTGCCTTTCCTCCGGGATAAAAATGCCTAGCTGGCGACTCTATTCATCTCCAGTGAGTTCACGGCTGTGTGTTCTCATTGTTCCTTTCGCCGACCGTTCGTGCTTGTACCGGGATGCAAATCTTTGGGAGCGACAGCTTGGCGACTCTGCTGGGGACCCTTATATTGCAACCAGGGCTTCTGGTTCTTTTTGTGGGTTCCTCCTAGCGCTTGTTTGATTTGTGTTTACTGGGGTGTTATGTGCTTATTTGTGTTTGTGTATTTGTATTCATTTTGTACAGTTTTGTTTATTGTTTTCTTATAGCTTTATGCATATATTATCGTATTGTCATACTGTGCTGCTGGCTGGATCTGTTGTTTGCTTTGGTGGGTGGTTGATTCATTGAGAGTTAAGGTCCTATACCTGGGACCTGAGTGACACCTAGGCTAGAGTGAATCATATTCTTTCCCATTCCATTTCGGTCTGGTGCGGGAATATGAAACACGGTTCAGATATGGGTTTCTTCTTGAGAACTCTGTGTTGCAGATTTCCTGCAATGCTAGGGCTATCTGGGAAGCCTGCTAAGTCTGGATGACCTTTTAGTATTGACCTTCAGAAACTGAGGTGAATTAGAGGAGGAATTGTTATGGTTATTGTAAACACTGCACCTCCGGGTTAGAAGTGTTTACACTTCTCATAACTGATCCAAGTCTGAGGATCCTTGTTCTAGAACACCACCTGTGAGGGGGTTGGGCTGTTTACAGGTTTGCAGGTACCTTGACCTCAGAATACCCTGTTACTTTGATTGTTTAAGAGTGCTCCATTTTGGACAGTTCTTGTGATTCTAAACCCTGGACATATGGCTCTTTATTTGAGTCCCCCACCTTGGTTACTGGATTTATAGACCTCCAACTGGAATTCTTGAACACACTTGGACCTATATCAGGGCATTTTGATCAGATCCAGCTCAGTCACAGACCCTTGCATTTCATTTGCATACATAATCATTGCATCATATTGACATTTGCTTATTTGTGTTTCAGGGTATCCATCTTCATTTGGTTTTGGTTTTGACCCCATCTTCAGTTTTGACTTGTCTTCATCAGCTATCTGCTTCAGTTATCACCTGCACCAGCCAGTCAGTGGCCCACTTCTTCAGTATTATCATCAGCACCTGTCTCTACTCAGTCTCAGCATCATGGCTTCTAAAAAGAGCAACATCACCTATCACTTCTTCCAGCCAGAGCTATCAGATATCAGGAGGATTCAGACCTTGATCACTCTAGATCACATACCTTTGTTCAGGGAAAGTTATGGAGATATACTTGATATGGTTATGGATATGGACCCATCACAGAGAAGCTTGATCCACACCTGCATTCAGTTTTATGATCCTCCACTGAGATGTTTTACTTTTCAAGACTTTCAGTTGGGCCCCTTATTGGAAGAGTACTCCTCATTAGTTGGTATACCTATCAGAGGTGGAATCCCTTTCAACCCTGAGATGGTCTTTCCTGCTAATGGAGAAGTAACAAAGGCTTTGCATCTGGAACCTGTCCTGATTGAGCAGCATATGACTTCTAAAGCTGGGATCCCTGGTTTTCATCTGGATTTCTTAATCTCTCAAGCTACCCTGAAAGCTTCTCTAGGAGAGTGGAGAGCTGTTTGTGCTTTGTTGGCCTTAAGCATATATGGGGTTGTATTGTTTGCAGATGAGCCTCGATTCGTTAGCAAGAATGCAATTCACTTGTTCATCTTGAAGAACCCAGTGCCAACTTTGTTGGGGGACCTCTACTATTCAGTGCATCAGAGGAATGAAAAGCAGAGGGGAAGATTAGTGAGGTGTTGTGCTCCATTATTCCATGCTTGGCTTCTCAAACATCTACCCAGGACAGATGCATTCTTAAACCCTCATCAACAGAGCAACTGGGCTAAGAGACTCACTGTTCTAACTTCAGCTGACATCAGATGGTGCACTCAGAGCACCAAGGGCAGGGATATCATCACCAGCTGTGGGCATTTTCCCAATGTGCCTTTAATAGGAGTTAAGGGCAGTATTAATTACAATCCTCTGCTGTTCAGAAGGCAACTGGGCTATGCACTAGTCCACACTCCTAGGGCACAGGACTTGGTTGAGACCCTCTATTGTGAGAACAGGATTAGTTTGACTGTTGTTAGGCAGGCTGCTTGGGCCTGGGATAATGTTCAAACCAAGGGAGTAACCATTCTGGGAAAGTGCAACAATGTGGCATCAGCACAATATTATGAATGGTCCCGTGCCAGGGCCCAATTCTCTGGGATGCCCTTTACCATAGAAGACATGCCTGAGTCATCTTCAGCACCACCCCCTGCCACTATCAGTTTGGAGGAGTTTGAGAGCTTGAAGGAAAGAAATGAGAAGCTAACCCAGGCTTTGCAGAAGACCCTCCGGGAGAGGAGTGAGGGTATGAGGGAGGTTGAGATTGGAAAAGTTAAGAGTAGAGCATTTGACTAAGATTGAAAAGTCTGGGGATTATATCAAAAAGTCTAAGGCTGGTGAACAAATCCTGAAGAATGCTTGTAAAGAAGCCCAGTTCCAGAGAGCAAGGACAGACTTGTATGTGAAGGAGAGTCAAGCCCGGTGGGTCAGGATCACCGAGGCTCGTACCCTGGAAGACAAGAGAGTTCAAGACAAGATGGAGCAACTGGAGGCTAGTGCAAAAGTGCAGCAAGAAGCCCTGGCAGCAGCCCAGAGGGAGATATCAGAGCTAAAGATCAGAGCAGGGGTGAAGAGGTCCAAGGACCAAACTCAGCACAAGAAGCTAGCAGCAGCTATTGCAACCCGGAACCTCCTTATCCGGAATCTTACGGAGCGTCCGGCTGATCCTGTGACCGAAACACTTCTCAAGGAAGTTCGTGAGGATGAGTTTGTTCTTGGTGTTTGACCATTTGTTTGTTGTTGCTTCCTTTCCGTGTACTTTTATTTTCTTGTAATGTATTTTGACCCCTTAGAGGGCTTGTGTTGTAAAATGAACAAGTTGTATTATTTCACCTTCTGTAATATATCTGTGTTAGTTTGCTTCATCTGAGTTTTCTTCAAGCAACAACAACAGCATCTTCAAGGGTCTGGAAGGGTCAAAACTAAATGCCAAATCGGATACCTTGAGAACAAATAAGCATAACTGCATTGCATGCTAACCCTTTGTTTGTTTTGTAGGTTTTGTTTTATTGTTGCTAACCTCTGTTGTGATGCTCAGGAACTATTGCTAGGCGCCGGGTATTTCCCCTCAACCGTCCGCACCGTTATCCAACCCGAAACAACCTTCCGGGAATTCAAATGGATCAGGTACAACAGGACCTTGCAGAGGTTAGAAATCAAATGGCAAATGAAAGGCTAGAAATGAGGAATCAAATGACTCAGTTTATGGAAGTTATGAACAACATGGCTCAGAGCCAGGAAAGATTGAGGGCCATGGTGGAAAGGTAGAATCAAGAAGATCCGCATATAGGGACTGCCGGTACCAGTAACAATGAAAGAGTCCAACCTCACGTCAACCCTCCGGTATTTGGGCCACACCTCCATCCTGAGGTCAACATCCCTGCAAATGTTCAAGGGACTGCCACTGCAGCCAGGGTACTTCAAGAGGATCCTCAGGAAGACCAATTCACAGTAATGGGTGCTGGGGAAGAAGCTTATGATAGGAGATTGGATGAGATAGCTGAGAAGTTGAGGTCCTTAGAATCTCAAAACTCTTTGGGCTTCGACGTCATGGACATGGGCTTGGTAGACGGGGTCAGGATCCCCCATAAGTTCAAGCCTCCTTGTTTCGAAAAGTATAATGGGACTTCATGCCCCCGGACTCATTTACAATCATTTCTGGGAAGGCTGAAGGCCTATACAATGGATGAGAAGCTCTGGATGTTCTATTTCGAGGACAGCTTGACAGGGGCCTCAAGAGAATGGTACTCTCACCTAACAAGGGCAACTATTAGATGCTGGAAGGACCTGGCAGAGGCCTTCATCAGACAGTATCAGTACAATTTAGATATGGCACCCAACAGGACCCTCCTAATGGGAATGTCACAGTCGTCAAGGGAAAGTTTCCGAGAATATGCACAGAGATGGAGGCAACTGGCTGCTGCTGTTCAACCACCTATGTCTGAACGGGAAATGGCAGATATGTTCATGAACACCCTTCAGGGAACATATATTGACAGGTTGGCTGCTTTCTCTTCCACTAGCTTTGCAGATGTTGTCATAGCCGGGGAGAGAATTGAAAGCTTGTTAAAAATGGGAAAGATCTCAGACAACGGTGCAAGCTCGTCCAGTAGTACAAGAAAGCCTTTTGCAGGCCCGAGAAGATCTGGCGAGACCAATGCCATCCACACCAACAGGGGCAGGCCCCAATATGTTCACAGATCAGTGGCAGCAGTCACCATTCCTGCTCCAGCTCATCCTCAACCTGTCTATCAACCTCCGCAGCAAAACTATCAGCAGCAACCTCAGTACCATCAACAAAATCAGTATCCTCCAAGGAATTACAACAACAGCAACACCAACAACAACAGTCAACAGAGGCCATTTCAGCAGAGGCCATCTCAAGCTAACAGGGTGATCGATCCGATCCCTATGCCATATGCTACCTTGCTGCCACAACTCCTGAAACTCAACCTAGTTGAGCTAAGGACGCTGGCACCTCCAGATCCCAACAGTCTACCCAGGAACTATGACTCCAATGCTAGGTGTGCTTTTCATTCAAACGCACCCGGCCACAGTATAGAAAAGTGCAGAGCTCTGCATATGAAGGTACAAGACCTGGTAGACTCCAAGGCTCTGAATTTCGCACCACCACCCAATGTAAATAAGAATCCTATGCCAAATCACGGTGGTCCTAGAATTAACACTATTGAAGAAGACAAGCCGTCTTATTTAATAACCAGTGTGGGACAGATCAGGACACCGTTGGTAGAAATCAAGGCTCAGCTCCTGGAATGTCAAATGTTCCCAGGATGTGAGTTGGGTTGTGCTTACTGCAATATCTCGGTAAATGGGTGCGATAATTTGAGGAATGGCATAGATGGCCTTATTCAGAGTGGCCAACTTCAGATCACCACATCATTTCCAACAAATCCAGCAATCTCATCAGCAACGGTTTCAGAACCTCCTACAACTGCAACAATTATTGTTCCTGACAATTCTTCGGCTTCATCAACAAGTACTTCATCTGTCTTCTCAACTGATCAGTTTTCAACAAATTTTCCTGCTACAACTTCATCTTCACTCCATTTTGAACCTCCTACAACAACAACATCCGTTCTGCCACCATTGTCTCCTACAACACCAGCAATAAATCATGAAGAAGTCTCTACTGTCACAATCTTTTACGATCCTGAAAACAACTCCGCCTACAACTCAGAAGGTGCTGCTCCCACTAGGGCACCAGTTACAATTTATTACGATCCACAGACTATTACAGTTCCTTCAACAGTTGCAGTCAGTCCAGTCACTATCACGGTGCCTGGACCAATACCTTATGAAAGCAGCAATGCCATCCCCTGGCATTACGGCTCTGACCTGTACTGTGAAGGACAAAGAATCACTTTTGAATCATCAACCCCTGCACTGCAAATAGACAATGTGGGCGGAGGCGGAGGCTTCACTCGAAGCGGACGTCTTTTCGCTCCGCAAATTCAGAGACCCACAGCCGAAGCAGAAGCTGCTGCCAAGGCAAAAGGGAAGAGCCCTGTGCAGGAAGATCAAGCTGTTAAGGAAGCTTTGAAGACACCATTCGATCAAGAGGTTGATGAGTTCATGCGAATCATCAAAAAGAGTGATTATAAAATAGTGGATCAGCTTCACCAGACGCCATCCAAGATCTCTATCCTCTCACTGCTAATGTGCTCCGAAGCCCATCGGAATGCATTACTTAAAGTCTTGCACGCGGCTTACGTGCCTGAAGAGATCACTGTCAACCAGTTGGAAACCGTGGTTGGAAATGTTACTGCTAGCAACGGACTAGGGTTCACCAATACTGATTTGACAACGGAAGGCCGCAACCATAACAAGGCCTTGCACATAACCATGGAATGCAAAGGGGCTGTCCTTTCCCATGTGCTGGTAGACACGGGGTCATCCCTCAATGTCTTACCTAAGAAGGCCCTGGTGAAGCTAGAGTATGACGGATTGGCGTTGAGACCCAGCAACCTGGTAGTGAGAGCCTTTGATGGTTCAAAGAGATCGGTTCTGGGGGAGATTGAGCTGCCCGTAACGATTGGCCCGCAGACTTTCACAACTATCTTCTACGTGATGGATATACAGCCCGCCTACAGCTGTTTATTGGGTAGGCCATGGATTCACGCCGCTGGCGCCGTGACCTCCACCCTTCACCAGAAGTTAAAATATGAGTGGGAGGGTCAGATCGTTACAATCTGTGGAGAAGAGGACATTTTTGTCAGCCACCTGGCTACCTATAAGTACATTGAGATGGATGGGGAGATCCATGAAACAATGAGCCAGGGGTTTGAAGCCTTGAATGTGAATGAAACATCTGCTGTGCCTGGTACTCCAATATCATCATACCAACAAGCCCGGAAGGTTGTTGAGGAAGGAACTGCCCAAGGCTGGGGCAAGGTTTTATCGGTGGAGAAGAAAGAAGACAAATTTGGGTTGGGTTACAAACCAACTCAACAAGATCAAGCAGCGGCTGCGAAAGAGCCCAACTTTGTGAGTGGGGGGATGCTCACCCCTGATGCTATCAACAATTTGGAAGACGAGCTGGAAGAGGAACGCAACCTGGAAAGCTGGATTCGTCCAAAGATCCCGGGGAGCAGTATCTCGAACTGGTCTTCCCAGGAAATTATAAGAGTTACTCATGCAGAGTAATTATTATTTCCTGTATTTTTATAGCATGCATCAAAGTCTTGCATCTTGCCCAAGATGACAAGACTCATTTTGTAATCGGGCCATCTGTACTTTTTGTGCAAACAAGATCAATTAATGAAATATCAGACGCCTTTTTGCAAACGAGTCTTTTTTTCTTTTCGTTCACTGTTTTTCCATTTTTCTTTTTTGTACAAAAAATAAATGGCGGTGTTTTCAAAATGACAACTTCATTTCACTTTTCTAAATAAAGATTAAAATCAAATCACTAAAATGAACAAACTTAACCCTTGCAGAGAGTGCCTTCCAGACAACACCGACAACAGCACGGCTATGACTTCGTATGACTTTGACAATCCAATCAATCAAGCTGATGAAGGGGTTGAAGAAGAATATGAGCTTCCTGAAGAGCTAGCCAGGTTGTTAAGACAAGAGGAAAAAGTCATTACTCCTCACCAGGAGGAGGTTGAAGTGATCAATCTTGGTACAGATGAAGACGTGAAAGAGGTTAGAATCGGGGCCTGCTTGCAAGACTCAGTGAAGAGACAACTGATGGACCTGCTTCAAGAGTATGTAGATGTGTTTGCTTGGTCGTACCAAGACATGCCAGGGTTGGATACCGATATTGTCGTGCACAAGCTGCCTTTGAGAGAAGAATGCCCGCCAGTTAAACAGAAGCTGCGCCATACTCGTCCGGACATGGCAATGAAAATCAAAGAAGAGGTTCAAAAGCAATGGGACGCCGGGTTCCTTGCTGTGACTAGCTATCCACCGTGGGTTGCTAATATTGTGCCTGTGCCTAAGAAAGACGGCAAAGTAAGGATGTGTGTTGACTACCGGGATCTGAACAGAGCCAGCCCGAAAGATGACTTCCCATTACCTCACATTGATGTATTGGTGGATAACACGGCTCAGTTCTCGGTATTCTCCTTCATGGATGGATTTTCAGGATACAACCAGATCAAGATGTCACCTGAAGACATGGAGAAGACAACATTCATCACACCTTGGGGCACGTTCTGCTACAAGGTGATGCCATTTGGACTGAAGAATGCTGGTGCAACGTATCAACGAGCTATGGTGACATTATTCCACGATATGATCCATAAGGAAATCGAGTGTTATGTGGATGACATGATTGCCAAGTCCCTTACGGAGGAAGATCACCTGGTAAATCTGCTGAAGTTGTTCAAGCGTCTGAAGAAATACCAACTAAAGCTGAACCCCAACAAATGCACATTCGGGGTGCGATCCGGTAAGCTGCTGGGCTTTATTGTAAGCGAGAGAGGGATTGAAGTGGACCCTGATAAAGTCAAAGCTATACAAGAGATGCCTGCACCGAAAACTGAGAAAGA
This sequence comes from Lathyrus aphaca, assembly GCA_963966055.1. Classification (NCBI taxonomy): domain Eukaryota; kingdom Viridiplantae; phylum Streptophyta; class Magnoliopsida; order Fabales; family Fabaceae; genus Lathyrus; species Lathyrus aphaca. The sequence goes on along the minus strand of OZ014519.1, from coordinate 194,212,446 downwards.
AGTTCGAGGGTTCTTAGGTCGATTGAACTACATCTCACGGTTCATATCTCACCTCACAGCAACCTGTGAACCCTTGTTCAAGCTGTTAAGAAAAGAACAAACGGTCAGGTGGAACGAAGATTGCCAGAAGGCTTTTGACAAGATCAAGGAGTATCTGCAAGAACCTCCAATCCTCATGCCGCCAGTTGAAGGAAGACCTCTGATTATGTACTTGACAGTATTAGAAGAGTCAATGGGGTGTGTGCTGGGCCAACATGACGAGTCTGGTCGAAAAGAGTATGCAATATACTACCTAAGCAAAAAGTTTACTGACTGTGAACAACGTTATTCACTGCTCGAGAAAACTTGCTGTGCTTTAGCGTGGGCTGCTCGCCGACTAAGGCAGTATATGTTGACCCACACTACCTTGTTAATCTAAAAAATGGACCCAGTCAAGTACATATTTGAGAAGCCGGCGCTTACCGGGCGGGTTGCAAGATGGCAGATGATTCTCACAGAATACGACATCCAGTACACCTCTCAAAAAGCCATCAAGGGCAGTGTATTATCTGAATATCTTGCTGAGCAACCCATTGATGACTACCAGCCTATGAGATTTGACTTCCCTGATGAAGACATCATGTTCATTAAATCAAAAGATCATGAAGAGCCTATTCACACTGAAGGGCCTGACCCGGAAGAAGAATGGACTATGATGTTTGATGGGGCTGTTAACATGAATGGTCGTGGTGTTGGTGCAGTACTCATTACACCTAAAGGAGTTCACATGCCTTTCTCGGCAAAACTCACTTTCAACTGCACTAACAACGAAGCTGAATACGAAGCTTGCATTATGGGTCTTGAGGAAGCTATTGACCTCAGGATCAAGACGTTGACCGTATTCGGAGATTCAGCTCTGGTAATCAATCAAACCAACGGCAAATGGTACACCCACCAGGATCATCTGATACCTTACAGGGATTATACAAGGAAGTTATTGACTTTCTTCACAACAGTCAAGCTTGAGTATATCCCTCGGGATGAGAATCAGTTTGCAGATGCTCTTGCTACCATTTCATCCATGATCAAAGTTCAAGCTGCTAACTTTGTACCCCAGATATCAGTGTCCAGGCTTGATAGACCAGCATATGTGTTCGCAGTAGATGTTGTCAGAGACGACAAGCCTTGGTTTCATGACATTAAGTGCTTCTTGGAGGATCAAACATACCCACCTGGGGCATCTTCAAATGATAAGAAGACTTTGAGAAGGCTAGCTGGTAGTTTCTTCCTGAATGCTGATGGGTCTTTATACAAGAGGAACTTTGATATGGTACTCCTCAGATGTGTTGACAAGACGAAAGCAGGTTTGCTGATGCATGAAGTGCACGAAGGATCGTTTGGTACCCATGCCGGAGGGCATGCCATGGCTAAGAAATTGTTAAGATCAGGGTATTACTGGATCACAATGGATGCAGACTGTTGTGCCTATGCCAGAAAATGCCACAAATGCCAGATCTATGCGGATAAGGTGCATGTGCCTCCCAATCCTCTGAACATCATGTCTTCACCATGGCCTTTTGCCATGTGGGGCATTGATATGATCGGCAAGATTGAGCCAACCGCTTCAAATGGCCACAGATTCATCCTGGTCGCCATTGACTATTTCACCAAGTGGGTTGAAGCAGCCTCGTATGCAAACGTCACAAGACAAGTGGTAGCCAGATTTCTAAAGAGAGATATCATCTGTCGGTACGGAGTGCCCGAGCGAATCATTACTGATAATGGTTCCAACTTAAACAACAAAATGATGGCAGAGCTATGCCGGGACTTCAAGATCCAACACCACAATTCTTCTCCTTACAGGCCAAAGATGAACGACGCTGTTGAGGCAGCTAATAAGAATATCAAGAAGATTGTGCAGAAGATGGTAGTCACATACAAAGACTGGCACGAAATGCTACCATTTGCCTTGCATGGGTACCGCACGTCAATCAGAACGTCCACTGGGGCAACACCGTATCAGCTTGTGTATGGTATGGAGGCAGTCCTACCCGTTGAAGTTGAATTACCCTCCCTACGGGTACTAATGGATGTTAAGCTGAACGAAGCAGAATGGGTTAGGGCCCGATACGAACAACTGAGTCTGATCGAAGAGAAAAGATTGGCTGCAATCTGTCATGGGCAGTTATATCAGAGAAGAATGAAGAAAGCCTTCGATCAGAAAGTCAGGCACCGAGAGTACCAAGTAGGAGATCTTGTTTTGAAAAGAATCCTCCCTCCTCATACAGACCACAGGGGCAAGTGGACTCCGAATTATGAAGGACCATTCGTGGTAAAGAAAGTTTTCTCTGGTGGAGCACTGATGCTCAGCACCATGGATGGTGAAGACTTCCCGTCCCCTGTGAATTCAGATGCAGTTAAAAAATACTTCGCATAAAAGTGACCCGCTGGACACAAAAACAGAATGTAAGTCCAGGCAAAAATAGGGCATCCCGGCGAGTCAAAAACAGAATAAAAGACTCGGGCAAAAATAAGGGAAAATAAACAAAACAAAAAACTGTACACCCGCTGAGTTGAAAAGCCACATTGGACAACTCAGGCAAAAATGGGTATCCCGATGGATTGAAAACCCGAAAGGGCGATCCATGCAAAATAAGGGAATAAGCGAACAACTGCATTCTGAATTCGTCTGTATCACTTGCAACTTGGAAAGCTTCAAAAGGATCAAGCTTCAATCAGAATCAATCTTCTTCAGAAGGCAAGACGAGAAGAACGTCAAAAGTCATACGAGTCATAGCAGAAGAGGAAGCTCCTCCAAGCGTCATCAACACTGCCAGTATTTTGTTTCTCAATTTGTAACAATCTCCTTATTTTAGGAGATTTGTTTCCTTGACTGTATCTTGCCAATTCAGGGCACAAGAATTAATAAAATCAGATTTTTCAGTCATGTTTCGTCTTGTACATATTTCGTTTGCAAAAAATGTCTAATGTCTCTAAAACTAATTGCATAAGTACAGATGTTTTTCACTAAAAATAGAAACACATGCTTGCAGGGAATATACTTACTCTTGAGAATGCTTAACTCCTATGACGGAATCCAGTAAAGGATACCTCGGGACCTTTTGTGCGTCTCCTTATCTTTGCAGGATTGCAGGTATCCAGAACGCAACCTAGGGCATGCAAGTTACAGCCCAGCAAGTTGGCAAATCAACAAACAGTCTTAGCACTCAAGGTGCTTTCTCCCCAGCTGAGTTTGCCTCTCATTACTCTCCCCAGCTGAGTTACCAACAACATTCCCCAGCTGTATTACCAATCGTTCTTCCTCGGCAGAATGCAAAGTCAGGGAACCATCTCCCCACAGCGCTCCAGCCTCTATCCAGAAGAGCAGCGCATAGAAGATCACAACAGAGTGAAGAAAGCTTCTACAAACCCCAGCTGGGTCTCTCATTTATAAGGATAGGTCTATCAATGACCCATATCCCCAAGCAGATAGCATCTCGTCAGATCTACCAATGATCTCATCCCCAGCTGGGATGCCTACTTCAAACGGATCGATCAAAGATCTTCGCAGCAACGGGATCCGAATCCCGGTTTTGATATTTTTGCACAATCATAGCATTTGCATCATATTCACCCGCAAAGCGTAGCATTCCGTTTTAACACGGAGCATTACGGCAAAAAATCAAATGCATAGCATAATCATGAGCCATGTTATGAATCAACACCTGTGAATGATTACAGTTCATCAACATACAGAAGAAAAATCCCCACCAGAGTCCCCGGCAAGAGCAGCTGCCTCACAATCACAAACACCAGTATATACTCCTTTTGGCACCCGTCCGTGCCATCTTTCCCCAGTAAAGCCGCCTGAACACTCTTTACAACAAAATCACCCGTATTACAGATACTTCCTGACACCCGTCCGTGTTATACCCCAGCAGAAAGCCAAAGACGTCCTTTTTGCACTCACATATACCTATATATACACTTTCCTGACACCCGTCCGTGTCATTTCCCCAGCGCAGTCGTCTAGACTTTGTATATCAGATACTTGTTTATATTACACTCTTCTCCTTTTGACACTCGTCCGTGTCACCCTCCCCAGCAGATAAACACTCATCTATACACCACTCGCTCTTATACAGATACTCGTCCGTATCTTGTATATACCAGTTAAATACCCCTCAGATTCAACAGTGGTCTTTGTTCTTTTTTAACCAGTTGGTACTCGTCCGTACCATCATCTCAGAACATTGCGTCTAGTGTTTGTTTCTACATGATACTCGTCCGTATCATAGCCTTAAGGATGCTCGTCCGCATCTTTAATCCATACACCGTGTCAAACACTTGTGTCTTCTTGAATATAGATACTCGCCTGTATCTACTATTCCCCAGAAGGGTTCTTTCAGAATTCAACACTCGTCCGTGTTCTTTGTTAACCAGTTGATACTCGTCCATATCATCATCTCTGAACACGTGTCAGTTTGTTTCTACCTGATACTCGTCCGTATCATAGTCTTAAGGATGCTCGTCCGCATCTTTAATCTATACGCAACATCTAAACACTTATACCCTTTTGTTTCTTGGATGTAAACACTCGTCCGTGGTTACTATTCCCCAGTAGATCACCAACAAAACGAATTTTCTTTTTATCTGACACTCGTCCTGTGTTATGATAAACCCTGAGAGCAGCCGTACCCTGCTAGGTGGTCGTCCTCCACCTCTTGATGATCGTCCTCCATCATGCTCATCCGATGGCCGTCCCCATCGTTGATATTTAGCAGCCGTCCCCTGCTAGGTGGTCGTCCTCCACCTTTTGATGATCGTCCTTCATCATTTTATCCAATGGCCGTCCCCATTGTTGATTTTGGTTATCTGACATTCGTCCTATGTCATGACAAACCTTGAGAGAAGCCGTCCCCTGCTAGGTGGTCGTCCTCCACCTCTTGATGGTCGTCCTCCATCATGCTCGTCCGATGGCCGTCCCCATCGTTGACCTTTTATCCGGCATTCGTCCTATGTCGCGATATTTTCGGCAGCCGTACCCTGCCAGGTGGTCGTCCTCCACCTTTGATGGCCGTCCCCATCATAATTCCTTTATTACCCAACAGAGCAGCCGTCCCCTGCTAGGTGATCGTCCTTCACCTTTGATGGCCGTACCCCATCATCTGTTTATTTCATTTATTCTTTAACCCGATGGCCGTTCCCGTCGTGGTCCCTTTTCCTTTTCTTTTAGCCCGATGGCCGTCCCCATCGTCGGTTACCTTGCTTTATGAACTTGATGGCCGTCCCCGTCATGTTTCATTAACTCCCAGAAAATTTTACAGCTTTATCTTGATGGCCGTCCCCATCATAATTTGATTTTCCCCAGCTAGTCGGCCGTCCCCGTCTTAGCTTTACCTTTTATCCCCAGCATGTCGGCCGTCCCCGTCATTGCTTTACTTCACACACTCTTCCCAGCATGTCGGCCGTCCCCGTCATTGCTCTTTACCCAGCAGTCGTCCTCTGCTCGACGGTCGTCCTCCGTTGCCCACACTTTACAATATACTTTATTTTCCTTTACAATCTATATCCCTTTTCTTCTTCATTCTGTGAGTGCAAATTTTGGATTGTCTTTGGTATTCAACCACAAGTTATCTTGTTTGTCTGTTAAGCCGTCGCTTACATCCTGCACAGCTAACTCATGTTTGAATAGGGGCAGCTGTAAACACCCCAAATTTGCCCTCACCCATTTCACCATGGCTTGTGATCATTTCATATGCATAAACACAATCATATCATCTCACATCTCATTTTTGATTCACTGCATAGATTCTAAGTCATCTGCACCTAGGGTTTGTGATCTGAGCAATCCAAGAGCCTCTTGAGCCACTCCAAAGGCAACCAATCACTGCAAAGGGGTCCATGTGTGTTCAAGCATCATATTACATCCTCTCAAAGCCAAGAATCCAAAAGAATCACAAGAACTAGGGTTTGAATGGATGCAGAGCCAGGTTTGACTGCACAGTTGACCTAAAATTAGGGTTTTGGTTTCAGGGGCCATAACTCCAAATTTTTTGGTCATTCTTGTTTCCATTGGTCTCTATATGGTATAGGGAGTATGCACATCAATTTTCATGAAGAAATTCCATGGGGAAGTCATCTGATCAAGGGTTGACTTTTCAGACAAGTCAGTGTAAAATCAGGGCATCTGAGGCCCCCAATGACCCAACCAATGGGTGATCTTCATCATTTTGAGTGTATATGATCTTTACTTGATCATGGAAGAAGGTTGAAGTTCATAGAAATCAAGAATTTGGAAGTTTTGCAAATGTTGACTTTTTGGGCATAGTTGACTTTTCAAGAATGCTTCATTTTAGGTCATTTTTTCAAGCCTTGATCCTTGATCCAAAAATGCTTCAAATGGAAAAACCTTGGTCATGAAAGTTGTAGATCTCATCTTTCCCTTTTCAAAAAGTACAAGAACATGATCAAACTCTTCTTGGATCAAAAGTTATGGTGTGACAAAGTTGGCTAAAATCATTGATTTTCAAGGCATGCTTCAAATGTGAATTTTGCAAAATCATGAACCAAAGCCAATTGTAACTTCTAATTCACTTCAAACCAGTATGCAAGCATTCTACATGTCCTAAAAAGTCAGAATTGGACCAAGGTTCACATGTCCATAATTCATGTAACAAGGCATTTTTCACAAAGTTTCAAAAGGTGACAACTTGCAAAAGCACTCATCACACTTCCTACAACTTGCAACCTTGGATGCTGACCTTGCTAGATCTCTCACCACACCATGCTGCGCAGCCCCTAGCCCTTGTACCAAGCTAGCACCTCACCATACTTCTCTTACACAAAAGGTTGACATTTTGCAAAAGCAAACCTACCTATCACAGCAGGCCATGTCACATCATCCAGCCAATTGGATTAGTTTATACTTTTCATTTGCAAGCCATTTCATATACCAAGCCATGCTGAAACTCTTCACAACATCACATTCACAAAACACACCCTAGCTGCATTTTGCTTCGAATCTCTCTGCCCAGCCACAAAACATCCAAACCATTTCCACACTTCAACTCACCATGATCCATTGAGAAGAAACCAGCCAAGAGCCAGGCCTGAAACCAACCACAAAGACACTTCACCATTTTCACCTCAGCCTGCATTTCTCTTCGAATCACCTTCCACAGCTTACAAACATCCAAACAAACTTTACAAAGCTTCTCCACTCACCATCTGGATCACAAAGAACCACTCACAATGGCCTGAAACTGCCTGAATCATCCCTGCCATTTCTGACTGAGCTTGAGCAGAAGCTTGTCAAACTCCTCATCCAGCCAACATAAATTCCTCTTGAGCATTCAAGCATCACCAGAGGGTCAAGTGGAGTGGATTGCACTGAAGGAAGTGGCCAGAAAGTCATCAGAGTGAAAGCTTCGAATCTCAGGTAGCTTGAAAAATATTTTTCCAGAAATCATTTCTTTTGTTTTAAACTTGTTCTACATGTCTTCCTGATCATGAATATGCTTTTAGTTTTTGAAATGGTGATGAAATGAGAGTTTAATTGCTTTCTGAAACTTGCGTGCCCTAATTCTTTCTTGCTTCGATTCAGCCTTGTTAGGAAGAATAAATTTGTTTTGAGTGAGGGTTCTGATTCGTGAGTGAGTGGGGATCATTTCCCAATTCTTAGATTTCATTTTAGTTAGGTTTTTGGGGTTTTGGGGATTTTCAGGGGAGATGCTGGCCGGAGAAGACGACCGGAAGTCTTCTCCGGCCACCTGAAAGTCATTTGTGCCCTAATCATGTAATTAATTCCCATTTGAATTTGGACCGTTGGATGCGTTGAAAGCGTTGACCTCCCGCGTGTGTGTGTGGTCCAGATCTGTTTGATTAGCCCTAATCCACGTGTTTAAGTTTAATTAATCATAATTTAATTAATTAACTCAGAAGCAACCAGGACCCTTGGATCTGGCGCGTGGTCAATCCATTTAAACTCAGACTCAATCCTGGCCACCCTTTCTGATTACTTTCATTTTATTCATTTTTAATTCATTTTCTTTTCATTTAAATTGCACAATTATTTTAAAATAGTAAAAAATATCTAAAAATTATGAAACTTTTTCTCATAAGTTTTATTAATTTTTATGACCCAAAAATATTTTCATTTTTATTTTTACCATTAAAAAAGTATTTTTAAATATTTAAAAGTTTATTTTTAATTGATTAATGAGAATTAATTTATTAAAAATACTTTTAGGTATTTAAAAATCACCAAAAAATTCATGAAATGTTCTAAGACATTTAGAAACATTGTCCAACCTTCAAACCAAATTTCTTTTTTGATCTTGATGCATTTTAAGAATTTTTCATTGAATTAAATCATTTTTTGTGCATTATTTTGATCATAAGTTCAAAAATTCATTTCTGCCTATTCATGAAGAGTTGGACATTGATTCTTCTTGCATTGCATTGTGTTTAACATGTAGTTTCTAGGATGAAATGGCCATGATTTGATTCCTCATTTTCAATTTGTTTGGCATTTCTTTTGTTTAGGAACCCTAATAACTTAGAAAATTCATAACTTGAGATTGGTTAAGAGTTGAGACCTCCCCTTTGGACTTTGGTTTAGTATAGGTTTAGGGTTTCCTTGGGTGGTATTTTCCATTTTTTATCTTAGGGTTTGCTTCTGTTTTTTTGAGTTTTGTTTGATGTTTGTTTCATAAACCCTAATTTGGGCTTTCTCTTGCATCCCTTTTGCATTCTCTTGCATAATATGACTTGCCATGGCATTTCAAGCATCCATTTGATTCATTTGACATCTTAAGACATATAGAAAGCATGTTTGATCATTGCATCTTGCATTTGCCATGTTATATGCCATGTATGTTTCATAACTTTTCATGTAAAGTTCATGCTCCTTAACTTGCATCATTTGCATCCATGATCTTGTATGAACATCTCCATGCCTTGTCTCATGCTTGTAGCATCTCATAACATCATTATCATCATCAACATGCTTCTGGTTTTGTTTTTCATCATATCATTTCATCTCATTTAGCATTGCATTGCTTTTCTTTCTAACATTTCAGGTGGTAAGTGAGGTTGAGAAGTGAATTTGCCTTCACTTCTCATAACTTTTCTTTTCATCCTTCTTGCATCCATTGCTGCATTTTTGTTTGTGTTTGGATTGAGCCTGCTCATTCTTGTTCCTCCCACTTTCTTTCTTCAAGTGACTTGACTTCTTGAATGAAGCAAGTCACTTTGCTTCTCTTGATCTTGTTCATCTGCTTCCTGGTGGTCCCATTGAAGATCTTCTCTTGAAAACCTAACAAACCTTAGGAACAACCAAGCATGACAATGATTAGGGTTTTGATTAGTCTCCCCTCTTAGTTTCACCTTTGTGTCTCCTTTGAGTCTTCTCTTCTCACCTCATAATCAGGGACTAAACCCTAAAGGCTTTAAGGCTTTGTGATTAAGCTTATGCCTGCATCCTTCTCTTAGGATGGAGTGTATAACTTTAATCCTAAGTGTTAAACCCTTAATGTGTTTAACTCCTTTAATCAATCCATCTAATAATCATCAAGACATCACACTTGTAACTTGGGCCTTGCATTAGGGTTCTAATTCTTCCTTAATTGGTTAAGAAGGACTAACCCTAGTGTTAATGGACAAGTCCCCCTCAAGTTGTCTTACAAACCCTAAAAAACACTTCATCATCTTACCATTAAATAAAATCCACTTAATCAAAGGCTTGTTTTGTCATGAGTTTAATTCCTAATCATGGATTAAGTTGAGGAGCCTTCCTCAGCTTAAACATTCTCATCTATTATCCTTCTATTAGGATGGTGTAATGAGTCTGTTTAATCCCTGATTATGGCTTAATCTCATTACTTAACACTAAACAAAAACAACAAAAACATCTAATTAATCACAAGTAGGTTAATGACCTTAATCCTACACCAAAGGTAATTAAGTGTGAGAATCTGACTTCACACTTAAGGCATTCTCATTACCCCTAATCAGAGGGAAGATGTGATGAGTTTACTAAATCCATTGGTTTAGACTTAAGCTCATTAACTTATGACAAACTTTCAAAAGCAATAAAAGACTGAAAACTCAAAAACAAACAATAATCGTCTCCTCCGGGATTCTTTCCTCATCATCCTCACTCACAAACGAGAACTCGCTTCTTCCGTCTAATGCAAGACAGTTTGCACCTGAGCCAGACAGGTCATACACTTGAGCATTGACAAGCAAGCCGTTCACAAGTCAATTCACCTTTCAGTCTCTTTGGGTCGAACTACGGTGTTCTGACTTCCTCATTGCACGAGAGGATACGTAGGCATAACTTAACGGTTATCGAACAAAAGTCTCTGTATATTCCCCCTCTTTCCAGCATCTGTCTCTTAGCCTCATTATCCTGAGCAATTCATTCTCATTCTTACACTGACACTTCTCTTATACACTTCACATCACTTACACTGACACCTGTACATTCTTTTCCAGCTATTTTATACACAAATTGCACTGACACTACCCCTTTAAAACACAAATCTTTCAAGCGTGGATCCCGTCGAGTACGGCGGACAATCTGGGTGCTAATACCTTCCCAGGTTGTAACCAACCCCCTTTCTCAGTCTCTCTGGTTCGCAACCGTCTTATCCATACCTTTCTAGGTCTATGCAGCATTGCCTTTCCTCCGGGATAAAAATGCCTAGCTGGCGACTCTATTCATCTCCAGTGAGTTCACGGCTGTGTGTTCTCATTGTTCCTTTCGCCGACCGTTCGCGCTTGTACCGGGATGCAAATCTTTGGGAGCGACAGCTTGGCGACTCTGCTGGGGACCCTTATATTGCAACCAGGGCTTCTGGTTCTTTTTGTGGGTTCCTCCTAGCGCTTGTTTTATTTGTGTTTACTGGGGTGTTATGTGCTTATTTGTGTTTGTGTATTTGTATTCATTTTGTACAGTTTTGTTTATTGTTTTCTTATAGCTTTATGCATATATTATCGTATTGTCATACTGTGCTGCTGGCTGGATCTGTTGTTTGCTTTGGTGGGTGGTTGATTCATTGAGAGTTAAGGTCCTATACCTGGGACCTGAGTGACACCTAGGCTAGAGTGAATCATATTCTTTCCCATTCCATTTCGGTCTGGTGCGGGAATATGAAACACGGTTCAGATATGGGTTTCTTCTTGAGAACTCTGTGTTGCAGATTTCCTGCAATGCTAGGGCTATCTGGGAAGCCTGCTAAGTCTGGATGACCTTTTAGTATTGACCTTCAGAAACTGAGGTGAATTAGAGGAGGAATTGTTATGGTTATTGTAAACACTGCACCTCCGGGTTAGAAGTGTTTACACTTCTCATAATTGATCCAAGTCTGAGGATCCTTGTTCTAGAACACCACCTGTGAGGGGGTTGGGCTGTTTACAGGTTTGCAGGTACCTTGACCTCAGAATACCCTGTTACTTTGATTGTTTAAGAGTGCTCCATTTTGGACAATTCTTGTGATTCTAAACCCTGGACATGTGGCTCTTTATTTGAGTCCCCCACCTTGGTTACTGGATTTATAGACCTCCAACTGGAATTCTTGAACACACTTGGACCTATATCAGGGCATTTTGATCAGATCCAGCTCAGTCACAGACCCTTGCATTTCATTTGCATACATAATCATTGCATCATATTGACATTTGCTTATTTGTGTTTCAGGGTATCCATCTTCATTTGGTTTTGGTTTTGACCCCATCTTCAGTTTTGACTTGTCTTCATCAGCTATCTGCTTCAGTTATCACCTGCACCAGCCAGTCAGTGGCCCACTTCTTCAGTATTATCATCAGCACCTGTCTCTACTCAGTCTCAGCATCATGGCTCCTAAAAAGAGCAACATCACCTATCACTTCTTCCAGCCAGAGCTATCAGATATCAGGAGGATTCAGACCTTGATCACTCCAGATCACATACCTTTGTTCAGGGAAAGTTATGGAGATATACTTGATATGGTTATGGATCTGGACCCATCACAGAGAAGCTTGATCCACACCTGCATTCAGTTTTATGATCCTCCACTGAGATGTTTTACTTTTCAAGACTTTCAGTTGGGCCCCTTATTGGAAGAGTACTCCTCATTAGTTGGTATACCTATCAGAGGTGGAATCCCTTTCAACCCTGAGATGGTCTTTCCTGCTAATGGAGAAGTAACAAAGGCTTTGCATCTGGAACCTGTCCTGATTGAGCAGCATATGACTTCTAAAGCTGGGATCCCTGGTTTTCATCTGGATTTCTTAATCTCTCAAGCTACCCTGAAAGCTTCTCTAGGAGAGTGGAGAGCTGTTTGTGCTTTGTTGGCCTTAAGCATATATGGGGTTGTATTGTTTGCAGATGAGCCTCGATTCGTTAGCAAGAATGCAATTCACTTGTTCATCTTGAAGAACCCAGTGCCAACTTTGTTGGGGGACCTCTACTATTCAGTGCATCAGAGGAATGAAAAGCAGAGGGGAAGATTAGTGAGGTGTTGTGCTCCATTATTCCATGCTTGGCTTCTCAAACATCTACCCAGGACAGATGCATTCTTAAACCCTCATCAACAGAGCAACTGGGCTAAGAGACTCACTGTTCTAACTTCAGCTGACATCAGATGGTGCACTCAGAGCACCAAGGGCAGGGATATCATCACCAGCTGTGGGCATTTTCCCAATGTGCCTTTAATAGGAGTTAAGGGCAGTATTAATTACAATCCTCTGCTGTTCAGAAGGCAACTGGGCTATGCACTGGTCCACACTCCTAGGGCACAGGACTTGGTTGAGACCCTCTATTATGAGAACAGGATTAGTTTGACTGTTGTTAGGCAGGCTGCTTGGGCCTGGGATAATGTTCAAACCAAGGGAGTAACCATTCTGGGAAAGTGCAACAATGTGGCATCAGCACAATATTATGAATGGTCCCGTGCCAGGGCCCAATTCTCTGGGATGCCCTTTACCATAGAAGACATGCCTGAGTCATCTTCAGCACCACCCCCTGCCACTATCAGTTTGGAGGAGTTTGAGAGCTTGAAGGAAAGAAATGAGAAGCTAACCCAGGCTTTGCAGAAGACCCTCCGGGAGAGGAGTGAGGGTATGAGGGAGGTTGAGAGATTGGAAAAGTTAAGAGTAGAGCATTTGACTAAGATTGAAAAGTCTGGGGATTATATCAAAAAGTCTAAGGCTGGTGAACAAATCCTGAAGAATGCTTGTAAAGAAGCCCAGTTCCAGAGAGCAAGGACAGACTTGTATGTGAAGGAGAGTCAAGCCCGGTGGGTCAGGATCACCGAGGCTCGTACCCTGGAAGACAAGAGAGTTCAAGACAAGATGGAGCAACTGGAGGCTAGTGCAAAAGTGCAGCAAGAAGCCCTGGCAGCAGCCCAGAGGGAGATATCAGAGCTAAAGATCAGAGCAGGGGTGAAGAGGTCCAAGGACCAAACTCAGCACAAGAAGCTAGCAGCAGCTATTGCAACCCGGAACCTCCTTATCCGGAATCTTACGGAGCGTCCGGCTGATCCTGTGACCGAAGCACTTCTCAAGGAAGTTCGTGAGGATGAGTTTGTTCTTGGTGTTTGACCATTTGTTTGTTGTTGCTTCCTTTCCGTGTACTTTTATTTTCTTGTAATGTATTTTGACCCCTTAGAGGGCTTGTGTTGTAAAATGAACAAGTTGTATTATTTCACCTTCTGTAATATATCTGTGTTAGTTTGCTTCATCTGAGTTTTCTTCAAGCAACAACAACAGCATCTTCAAGGGTCTGGAAGGGTCAAAACTAAATGCCAAATCGGATACCTTGAGAACAAATAAGCATAACTGCATTGCATGCTAACCCTTTGTTTGTTTTGTAGGTTTTGTTTTATTGTTGCTAACCTCTGTTGTGATGCTCAGGAACTATTGCTAGGCGCCGGGTATTTCCCCTCAACCGTCCGCACCGTTATCCAACCCGAAACAACCTTCCGGGAATTCAAATGGATCAGGTACAGCAGGACCTTGCAGAGGTTAGAAATCAAATGGCAAATGAAAGGCTAGAAATGAGGAATCAAATGACTCAGTTTATGGAAGTTATGAACAACATGGCTCAGAGCCAGGAAAGATTGAGGGCCATGATTGCAAAACATAAAATCCACTTCTTAATCTTACCATTATCTAAAAACCACTTTAATAAAGGCTTTGTTTTGTCATGAGGTTAATCCCTAATCATGGATTAAGTTGAGGAGTCTTCCTCAGCTTAAATGTTCTCATCTATTATCCTTCTATTAGGATGGTGTAATGAGTCCATTAAATCCTTGATTATGGCTTAAACTCATTACTTAACACTAAATAAACACTCCAAAAAAACATCTAAATAATCACAAGTAGGTTAATGATCTTAATCCTACACCATGGTGATTAAGTGTGAGGTGCTTACTCCATACTTAAGGTATTATCATTACCCCTAATCAGAGGGAAGATGTGATGAGTTTACTAACCCTTGGTTTAGGCTTAAGCTCATTATCTTATGACAAACACAAAAATAAATAAAAGACTGAAAACACCAAAAACAAACCCCCTTTCTCAGTTTCTCTGGTTCGCGACCGTCTTATCCATCTCTTTCTAGGTTTATGCAGCATTACCTTTCCTTCGGGATAAAAAAGCCTAGCTGGCGACTCTTTTCAGTTCATCCTCATGTTCTCTCCTTCGCCGACCGTTCGCGTCTGTACCCCTTCTGGCCCTGTTTTATTTGGTGGAACGACATTATGCGAAGTATTTTTTAACTGCGTCCGAGTTAACAGGGGATTGGAAATCTTCTCCATCCATAATGGTGAGCATCAGTTCCCCACCCGAGAAAACTTTCTTTACTATGAATGGGCCTTAGTAGTTTGGGGTCCATTTGCCCCTGTGATCTGAACCTGGAGAAACGATCCTCTTGAGCACAAGCTCGCCTACTTGATACTCCCGTGTACGTACTCGTTGGTCGAATGCTCGCTTCATTCTCCTCTGATAAAGCTGACCATGACAAATAGCCGCTAATCTCTTTTCCTCAATTAGACACAACTGATTATATCGGGCACGTACCCACTCAGCCTCATCAAGCTTCACATCCATCATCACACGCAATGAAGGAATTTCCACCTCAACAGGCAAGACTGCCTCCATACCATATACCAATGAGAAAGGAGTTTCCCCGGTTGACGTCCTGACTGACGTTCGGTACCCATGCAACGCAAACGGTAACATCTCATGCCAATCCTTGTAAGTGACAACCATCTTTTGTACAATCTTCTTAATATTCTTATTTGCTGCCTCTACCGCACCATTCATCTTTGGTCGGTAAGGAGAAGAATTGTGATGCTGAATCTGGAAGTCCTAGCACAATTCTGCCATCATCTTTTAAAAAATTGTGATGCTGATTCACTCGGGCACTCCGTATCTGCAAATAATGTCTCTTTTAAAAAATCTAGCTACCACTTGACGAGTGACATTGGCATTAGATGCTGCTTCAACCCACTTAGTGAAGTAATCGATCACAACCAAAATGAAATGATGATCATTTGAAGCGGTAGGCTCTATCTTCTCGATCATGTCAATGCCCCACATAGAAAAGGGCCAAGGAGATGACATGACGTTGAGCGGGCTGGGATGAACATGCACCTTGTCTGCATAAATCTGGCATTTGTGTCACTTACGGGCGTACGAACAACAGTCTGCATCCATTGTTAGCCAATAATACCCCGACCTCAACAACTTCTTAGCCATAACATGTCCTCCTGCATGAGTACCGAAAGATCCCTCATGGACTTCCTGCATTAACAAGTCTGCTTCGTGTCTATCCACGCATCTGAGCAAGACCATGTCAAAGTTCCTCTTATACAAAACCCCATCTGTATTCAAGAAGAAACTAGCAGCAAGTCGTCTTAAGGTCTTCTTGTCATTGGATGATGCCCCAGTTGGGTATTCTTGTTTTTCCAGGAAAAGCTTGATATCAAAGTACCAAGGTTTCTCATTAGACATTGCGTCTACAGAGAAAGCATAAGCTGGTGTGTCAAGCCTGGAAATGTCAATCCTGGGCACATAGTTCCAACACAAGACTTTGATGGACGAAGAAAGAGTAGCCAATGCATCGGCAAATTGATTCTCATATCGTGGTATATACTGAAGCTTAACCGTTGTGAAGAACGTCAACAGTCTTCTGGCATAATCCCTATAAGGAACTAAGTGTTCTTGATGTGTATACCACTTGCCGGTAATCTGATTGATAACGAGGGATGAATCTCCGAATATATCGAGGGTCTTAATCCGAAAATGAATAGCCTCCTCTATTCCCATTATGCACGCCTCCTACTCCGCTTCATTGTTGGTGCAACCAAAAGTAATTCTGGCAGCGAAGGGAAAGTGAACACCTTCAGGAGTGATAAGAACGAAACCAACTCGACGTCCATTGATATTGACTGCCCCATCAAACATCAACTTCCATTTGGATACAGAGTCTGGCCCCTCCTCCGGAAGTGGTTCCTCGCAATCTTTTGCTTTGAGGTACATGATGTCCTCATCAGGGAAATCAAATTTCATCGGTTGATAATCGTCTTCCAATGGCTGCTGTGCAAGATAATCTGACAACACACTTCCTTTGATGGCCTTCTGGGAAGTATATTGTATATCATACTCTGTTAAAATCATTTGCCACCTTGCAACCCTTCCGGTTAACGTTGGTTTCTCGAAAATGTACTTGACAGGGTCCATTTTTGAGATTAGCAGTGTGGTATGGGTCAACATGTACTGTCTCAGTCGGCGAGCAGCCCATGCCAAAGCGCATCAAGTTTTCTCGAGCAGTGAATAACGGGATTCACAGTCGGTAAACTTTTTGCTAAGGTAGTAAATTGCATGCTCTTTTCGACAAGAATCGTCATATTGGCCTAGAACACACCCCATCTAACACAGTCAAGTACATGATAAGTGGCCGTCCTGGAACTGGAGGCATTAGAATCGGAGGTGTCTGCAAATATTCTTTTATCTTTTCAAAGGCTCTTTGACAGTCCTCATTCCACCTGACTGTTTGCTCTTTTCTCAACAGTTTGAATATTGGCTCACACGTGGCAGTTAGATGAGATATAAACCGTGAAATGTAGTTCAATCTCCCTAAAAACCCGCACACTTCTTTTTCTGTTTTCGGTGCAGGCATATCTTGTATTGCTTTTACTTTTGCAGGATCCACCTCGATTCCTTTCTGGCTAACAATAAAACCCATCAATTTTCCGGAACGCACTTCGAAAGTACACTTGTTTGGATTCAACCTCAATTTGTACTTTATCAATCTATTAAACAGATTTTTGAGATTGACCAGATGCTCTCCTTTGTCCCGGGACTTGGCAATCATGTCGTCCATATAGCATTCAATTTCCTTATGTATCATGTTGTGGAACAATGTGACCATAACCCGCTGGTACGTTGCCCCGGCGTTCTTCAACCCAAAGGGCATAACCTTATAACAGAATGTACCCCATGGGGTAATGAACGTTGTTTTCTCCATGTCCTCCAGTGCCATCTTGATCTGATTATACCCGGAGAAGCCATCCATGAAAGAAAATACCGAGAACTGAGCGGTGTTATCTACCAACACATCAATGTGAGGTAATGGAAAGTCATCCTTTGGACTTGCTCTGTTTAGATCCCGATAATCAACGCACATCCGAACCTTGCCGTCTTTCTTTGGTACAAGCACAATATTAGCTACCCAAGGTGGGTAACTAGTTACGGTAAGGAATCCGGCATCCCACTACTTTTGGACTTCCTCCTTGATCTTCATCGCCATATCAGGACGAGTTCTTCTCAGCTTTTGTTTCACCGGAGGACAGTCTTCTCTTAGTAGCAGCTTGTACACAACAATGTCAGTACCTAGCCCTGGCATATCCTGATATGACCAGGCGAAGATATCCACATATTCACGTAACATACCAATCAACTCCTTCTTTACCTCGGCCTGCAGACTGACCCCAATCTTTACTTCTCTCTTTACATCTTCACTCCCGATGTTGATGATCTCTAAATCTTCCTGATGAGGCTGAATGACCCTTTCCTCTTGTTTCAACAACCTGACCAATTCTTCCGGGAGTTCACAGTCTTCCTCAACCCCTTCATCAGCTTGGTAGATAGGATTGTCGAAGTCATACGTGATCATAGCAGGAACGTTATCACTAGAATCCGAATGATCAACACTGCACAGATGATGCGCTTATTTCAGAATCTGTTCTTTTCAAAAGAGATGCAAACACACAAACACAAGAAAAGGAAAAACATTTCCATTTTATTTTTTGTGAAAATTTTTAAAACGAAAGAAAGAGAACAAAATTTGCTTGAAAAATGTCCTTTATTTCATGGAAAAAGTAAATGCATTAAAAGCATGGTGGCCCTACAGATGGATCCGTGCACCTTGGGTAGAGTGCAGGATTGACATGCAGCATGATAAAAAGGAAACAAGTAAATTACTTTGATTGCCAAGTAACTTGAACGAAATCCTCGGCAGACCAGTTCCGGAGCTCCTCCCCAGGTGCACATAGGTGAATCCAGCTATCCCAGTCGCAATCACTATCTCCCTCTTCACTTATTGCATAGATGTTGTTGCGATCGAGCATTCCGGCACTTCTGAAAGTTATGGCCTTACTTCCCTGGGGCCAGTTGGACCCTTCAGGTTGGTAGCCAAGACCGAACTTGTCATCCTTCTTTTCCATCTCTAGCAACTTACCCCAACCCTGGGCACTTCTAGATTGGACCACTTCTTTGGCTTGCTTGTAGGAGTAGATAGAAGTCCCTTCCTTCTCATTGCTCCGGACTGCTGGAGACAAAGTACTAGCATTGACTGCCTCAAAAGCTTGACACAACGTTTCATGAATTTCCCCGTCCATTTCCACGTACTTGAAAGTTGACAGATGACTCACAAAAATATCCTCTTCTCCACACACAATGATCACCTGACCATCTATCACATACTTCAGCTTCTGATGCAACATGGATGTCACTGCGCCCGCAACATGAATCCAGGGACGTCCTAGCAAGCAACTGTAAGCGGGTTGAATATCCATGACATAGAATGTGCTTTTGAACACTTGGGACCCAATCTTCACAGGTAGCTCAACCTCCCCAAACACAGACCTCCGGGACCCATCAAAGGCTTTTACAATTAAATCACTGGGTCGTAACACAATGCCATCAATATTCAACTTCAGCAAGGCCTTCTTAGGGAGCACATTGAGAGAAGAGCCTGTATCAACCAGGACATGTGACAGGACAACACCTTTACACTCCATGGTGATGTGCAAGGCTTTGTTGTGATTGCGGCCTTCATAAGTGAGATCTTTGTCCGTGAAACCCAACCCATGGTTGGCGTTTACGCTGCCTACTACAGCCTCCAACTGGTTAACCGTTATCTCCTGTGGTACATATTCCATCTGTAAAACTTTTAGTAGAGCTTCCCTATGAGCTGGAGAATACATTAATAATGACAGGATAAATATCTTGGATGGAGTTTCTTTATTATCCTCATGAACTCTTCAACTTCTTTTTCAAAAGTGCCCTGTCCGGCAGCAAGAGTTGTCACCTCTTCGGTTGCTATCTGTTTACCTTTAGCCTTTGCAGCGACTTCAGCTTCCGGATCCCCTCTAAGAACTTGAGGAGAAAAAAGACCCCCGCTTCTTGTAAATCCACCGACTCCTCCGACATTCACCACAGTCGGGTCAATTGTCACTTCTTTACTTTCCACCTTCTGACCTTCTACATACACATCTGAGCAATAGTGCCACGGGATGGCCTTGTCATCAGCATAAGGAATTGGTCCTGGAACAGTAATGGTAACATGACTAACCTCTGGAACATAGATAGTCACGGGCTCTCTCCAAACTGGAACTTCAGCAGGATCAAAGTAAATTGTTATGGTAGACACACAATTGCTTCTATCATCAACCTTATCAAACTGTAGCGACCCCTCATCAATCAGACACTGCAGTCCAACCTTCAAATCCCCACAACCGTTAACTGAACTCAAACACCCCTCACAGTCATAACCACACCCTGGGAATACCTGCCCTTTCAACAATCTGTCTTTAACGACCAACAATAAGGTCTTCACTTCCTCCACATTCAAAATCAAGTTTAGCCTCTCATCACCATCAACGACATTTATCCTGGCTCCTCCATGATTTTAAATGGGGTTTGATGTAACATTTGGAGGCGTTGCGAAGTTAATTGCTTTTGAGTCAATCAAGTCTTGGACTTTATGCTGCAACACCCTGCACTTCTCTGTTGAGTGCCCGGGATCTCCTGAATGAAATGCGCATCTTGCGTTAGCATCATACCCCACTGGAAGCTCGCCAAGTGGAGGTGGTGCTAATGTCCTCAATTGAACTAAGTTCAAATCTAACAACCTCTGAAGTAGTGCCGTGTATGTCATTGGGATGGCTTCAAGTACCCTGTTAGTTGGACGAGCTTGTCTCGGTTGATAGGGTCTTTGCTGATAGTTATTACACTATGGCTGTTATTGTTGTTGTTGTTGTTGTTGCTGTTGTGGTTGAGCTTGCTGTACAGGACTTGATGGAATAGTGATAGTTGCAACTTGCTCATAGGAGCCTCTGTACCCCCGGCCCCTGCCTCGGCCGTACACAACATTAGTTTCTCCCTCTCTTCTTCTTGGAGGTCCATTAAAAGCTTTTATCACACCGCTTGAGCTACCTGCACCAGTGTCTTGAATTTCCCCATCTTTAAAAGAGTTTCAACCCTCTCTCCTGCTATCACAATGTCATTAAATTTGTTGCTGAACAAGATGCCAACCTCTCAATAAACACACCCTGTAGTGTTCCCATGAACATGTCTGCCATTTCATTTTCCAACAAGGGAGGTTGTACTCTAGCAGTAAGTTGACGCCACCTCTAAGCGTACTCCTTGAACCCTTCTTTAGCATTCTGAGACATGGTCTGCAACTGGGTACGATTTGGAGCTATATCCAAATTATACTGATATTGTTTCACAAACGCCTCAGCTAAATCCTTCCAGCTTCGAATATTAACCATGCTCAGCTTCATGTACCACTTTAAGGAGGCTCCCACAAGGCTATCCTGGAAGTAATACATCCACAACTTCTCATCGTCCGTATGTGCAACAATCCTTCCTACAAAAGACTGTAGGTGAGTCTTCGGGCATGCTGTGCCGTTGTACTTATCAAAAGTAGGAACTTTGAACTTGTATGGAATTCTAACCCCTGGCACCAAGCCCAAGTCAGTGATATCAAACCCCAGAGAGCTTTGAGATTGAATGGCACGAATCTGCTCAGCCATCTATTCAAACTTTCTATTCATGTCAGCCCCTTGGCCTTCTGCCTCATCCAGCAAAGTGAATTGCTCATCTTTCCCATCCATCTGTAGGTTGTTCCCTCCATCATTGACAATAGTGACCCCTGGCTGCACTACGGGGATTTCTACTTGACGGGCGCCAGCCCCATTGCGATTACCTCCATCTACTGTTCCATTGTTCCTAGTCTGGTTGTTTTCTATCATCTCGCGCAAGCGCTCCTGAGTTTGACCCATCCCGACCATGAGGGTCATGAAGCTGTCCATTCTTGTTCTTAAGTCAGCCAGATCTGCTTGCATCTGTTCCATTGCTCTCTATTTGTTCACTTTTGTAGGGTATCTGTGTACAGTTGGCTGTTTCTGAACCTTCTTAGGAGCTATATTTCCTGAAATGACATAAACGTTAGAAAACTGATGAACTACCTGCAAAACAACAAACACGTTATATGCATGCAATGTAACTATCCGTGCTTCTAGGTCCATGCATTAATATGCCCCTAGTTCTGGCTTTTTTTTGACAAAAATGCTTCAGATAGCCCCTTTTTGAGCATTAGTTTTCAAACTCTCTCTTTTGAAGAGTGTTCAGATCCTAGCATCCTCAAACGAACAAGTTTTACGTACTCAGACATGGTAACTGGAACTTAACATTTCATAACATGGATAACCCACTGACAGCCAAAGTTAGAGCACAAACAAATTTCCCGGAGGGTTACAAGACAATACATGAACAAAGAAAAATAAAGCAAGACTCCTACAACAAGCCTGTAGGTAGTCTGGACAACAATAAACTAAAACTCTAAACTAAAGGAAAGACTCGGGTTCTTCTTCTGTAGCCATTACTTCTGTCTGGTTCTTCTTCACGCCTGCCCTCAGCTTAAGCTCTGCAATCTCTTTCATTGCCTCCTCCAAGGCCATCTGGCTTTGTGCCAATTGTTGAGTCTTTTCCCTTCGTATTTTGTGAACTTGTTCTACTTCTTCCTTCTTGAAGGCCATCTGTACCTCTAAAAACTCTTCCTTTTCTTTGTACTTCTTCTGCTCTTGTTCCCTTTGGCCCTGTAACCAAACAATGGACTGGCGAGCTTCTTTAAGAGTCTTCAAAGTCTTCTTACGCTTCGTTTCTCTTTTTTATTGCATTAGACCCAATCTCTGAAAATGAGCTTCTCTGCCAGCAAACTCCTTTTCTTTAGCTTCTAAAGTAACTTGCATCCTCTGTAGTTTTTCCTCCACTTCGTTCTTAGCATGATTGGCAAGGTGATACAAGTTAACCATTTCAGCATTCTCTACCCGGATCTCGTGCAACTGAGCTTCCAACTTCTTATACACTTCAAGAGAAATAGTGTTCTGACATGGCACTTCTTTGGGATACAGTGGAGCTTCCACTGAAAATGGCATAAGCAATTCCTCTACGCGCTTCTGCAACCATGTAGCAAAAAGAGGATATGTCTTGGGATCCACCCTCCCAAACTTCTTCTTACCTTTCTTCACCCTATGAGCCCAAGCCTGAGATGCCTGTATGACTAACTCTTTGTTTCCCTCCACAGAAAAGTACAGAGACTCAGTTATTTCTATAATACTTGGTGGATCCCTCAGAGGATAGCCAAATTGTTTCCTGGCTAGAATTGGATTGTAACTGATCACACCCTTTCTCCCTAGCAAAGGCACATTAGCAAAACTCCCACAACGAACCAGCAACTCCTTTCCTAACAAATCCCTGTTATAACCCCAAGCTATATCCTCAGAAGTTAGTCCCATTAGCCTCCTGGACCACCTCCATTCATCTCTCATCTCTTTGAAAGGGCCTTACTTTGGTAATTGCTTAGCAAACCAATCAACAAATAATGGAGCACAACAACCTACTGGTCCACCTCTGCCTTTCTCATTCCGGTAATGAACATTGTAGTAGAAATCTACCAACAAGGTTGGTACAGGATTACCTTTAGCAAAAATGGAGATCACCTCCAAACTCACAAACTCCTTTTCTCCCGAGAAAAGACTAGATTCATATACCATCAGGGCCACCACATCACCCAAATCTCCCCACTTACTCTCTTTGGCATAATCTTTAGCTTCTGGTATAAGCACATCCCAGGGAAGTCCTCTTGACCTTAGCAGCTGGCATACGACAGACTCTAGATATGTCTTCTTCCTTGAGAACTATCTCCGATCCATAATAAGGCAAAGTATCTCTGACAGGAATACCCAAAATACTGGAAATCTCCTCCAAGGTAGGAGCCAAGATATAATCTGGAAATACAAAACACCGCAGTAGGGGATCATAGAACTGAAGCAAAGTGTGCAAGCTATCCTTCTGGTTTGCAGTAGGTTTATCCATGTACTTCAAAATCTGACCATACCTCTTTCTGAAGTTCCCTAAAACTTGATCATTCATCAGCCCTGCTAGTCTCTGAACACTATTGACTTCTGGTTGAAGAAAAGTGTAATGGACATTTCTCTTTCTTGTAATTTTCTTAACTTTTGCCATCTGAAAAACTTACAATTACCAGAACTGGGTGCTAAACTGTAAACAAAAACCTGAAAATGGAAACACAAATAGTTAATGCGAGTATGATGCAATGCAAATGCAATGCAAGCATATGATCAATCTGGAACCATCTGGATACTGGATATTAGGACCCCAAGTGACTGAAAACCAAGATTCTCTGAACCATAACCATCTGACAAGAACCCTCAGTACCAACATATCAAGAAATCCAGAACCATAGTGACCAAATCATAACAGAGAACATACTGATAATGAGGGTATGTAGATGTCAAAGGCTCCTGCAAACCTGTAAACCCCTCACAATCTCACGGGTGCGCTCCGGGTCAAACATCACGGACTCTCAAAGTCGAATAGCAATAATACGTTCACCACTTCCGAGAAATGGCTCATGACCAAATCAGGGAATCGGTTTGGCATTATGTACTACTCAGGGAGGCCTCAGCTGAGTCCGGGAAAACAAGGTCATCCTATGTGAGTTCCAGGTGGGCCCTCAGGTGCAAATGGGTTTGCCAAAGAATGTAGTCTGCCACTGTCACCACTAAAGAGGGATGTTTCCACATGGTTCTCAATGATCGGTCCCCAGCTGCACATAACTATAGAGGTTATGAAATGAAAGAGGAAGATCCCCAAATCAAGACATTTCCAAGACGGTCGCAAATCTAGGCGTGGAATTCACTACTACCCCCATGACAAGATCTCATGAGGCCAAAGTGGAACCACTATGAGTCCTAAGGTGCACTCGGGCCTTGGTAATGAGCTTATCTCACAGTAACAGTATCACCCAAGTCCCACCAAACAGAAAACCAATCCAGACAGTCCAGTAATAATATATGATGCATGAAAATAAATACTGAAAACTGTAAATAAAGCTGTAAATAAACTGTAAATAAACAACCGTAAAATATACACGCAACAACAAACAATCAACACCCAACAAAACAGAAATACGCAAGCGCTAGGAGAGACTCTCAAGGGAACCAGAGATTCTGGGTTCGATCCCCAGCAGAGTCGCCAACTGTCGCTCCCCGGATTTCCATCCTGGTACAAACGCGAAAGTGGTGCGGAAAGAGGTTAGTGTCGCCAGCCAGGCATTTTTATCCGAAGGAACGGGAATGGTAATGCTGCACAAACAAGAAGAAAAGATGAGGAAGGACACAGGTCCTGCGAACCAAAGAGACTGAGTTCGGGAGTCGGTTATGACCTGGGAAGGTATTAGCACCCAGATTGTCCACCGTACCCGACGGGATCCACGCTTGTAAAGAAACTTGTTTCAAAGGGTGAAGAAATGAAAGTTGCTTCAAAGAAAATGAACTGAACTGGATAAAAGAAAAGAAAAGGGAACTGAAAAAGAAATGAAAAGGAAAAATGTAGGGAGAATAAAGATTGTGCTCGAACGGGCACTACCCCGCTGCCTACGTACCTCATCTGGACAATGAGGATCAAAGTCGCCGTAGTTCCCCTAACTAGGGGTGGAAAAGATTGCTTGTGTCTTAAGGCTTGAACTGCCTATGTCAATGCTCAGGTGTTGTAGGCTCGGACGACGAGTATGTTATCGTCTTGCAAAATGACTAGTAGGAGCAAGAGTGAAGGTGATGAGAAAAGAAGTCCCGAAGGAATTGTTTGTTTGTGTTTTTTAGAAGCTTTTCATGAGTGTGGCACAAGGAAGTGAACTCAAGCTATTTTCCATGGAATGTGGACTTGCTACTACATCCCAAGATGGAATAATAGAACAAGAACACACAAGTAAGTAGAAGATCCCCAAGACTTGGTTCCAAAGATTAGGGCCTAAGCTCACTAACTTATTGAATTTATTAAGTGTTTTTGTAATTAAAATTAAGAAGTGTCTTTTTATGATTTTCTTGATGAAGATGGTCTCATGATCAGACTTGTGCATCATGATAAACAAGCTTGTACTATCTCAAGATGGGAAAACTACAAGTGCTTCATGGAATAAGGCTATTGCACAGGAGACCACTTCAATCCTTATTAAATGCTTTTTATGGCTTTTGTTTGAGATGAGAAGAGAAAAGAACCAAAGATCTTAAAGGTAAAAATCTAATGGGGGACTAACCAATCCTAATGTTAACATGCAAAGGATTCCTAAGGTTAGTGTGGTTTACTATCCTAAGAAGAGAGAGACAAGGAAGGAAGGAGGAAGAAGAAGAGAGGAATAAGATAGAAAGGATGGCCTAAGCACATCAAACACAAATAAGAAAGCACAAAGAAATGAGAAGAGAAAAGAGTTGGAGATGTGAGAATCATCCACACATCTCACTTACCAAAGCCCCTGAAATGGTTAAAAGCATAAACACGTAACATGACAAAAGCAAATAAAACCAAATGAAACACAAAATGGTCATAAGATCAAGCCAAGACATCACAACCATAATTGGAACCTCAATCACAAATGTCAAGATCAAACACACAACACAAAATGAGAAGTGGATCAAGCAGTTCAACATAAAGTATTATAGATTATCATGACAAAACAAAACAAATATGAGATAACACAAAGCATACAAAGCAAACAAACATTACACACTTCAAGACCAGAACCCTAACATGTCAAGAATGTGCCTAAGCATCACAAGAGATTAAGAAGAGAAGCATACAAACTTAAACATTATCAACATGAGAAACATATAAGCATAAGAAGTTGAATTAGACATGTACATAAGTGAATGAACTCCCAAGACAAGCAAACACAAAACTTCCCAAAGCACACACCTCAAGACAAGACCAGGGGGATATCCTCATCCTAAAAGGGCTCAAAACAACCTAAGGGAGTTGGCACAAGTACCCTCCTAGCATAGGGACTAAGCATATGACCAAAAAGGATGCAACAAGAGAGAAGCAAACAATAAAATTCATATTAAATCCAGAATTCATCCAAAACTTCCACAAATTAGTATAAAGGATCTTCAAACATCTAATATTAACATGCCAAAAGAATAGGATCAAAATCTTAAGCTAAGTAGGTCAAAGGGGTGCCTAAACATGGATTAGGGTTATGAAACTTCACACACAAGTTAGAGATCAAACATAATCAAGCAAACTTCTAAAAATCAGAAGAAAAATCACCAAGAAACTACATTTCAATGTGAATCCATAGCAAAAAGAATCAACTCAAAAATAAAAAAGATGCTCAAGATATAAATTCTACAATCCAGCATGTATTTAAAAAGAATTAAAAACAATTAATAAAAGGAGAAATTAATTCCTACATGGAAAATAAAAAATAAATGGAAAATAAAAATATCAAAAATTAAAGAAAACTCAAAATAAGATTCATGAATTTTATTGGAATTTATATGACTTTCTAACTATTTTAATTAATTAAAAAGCAAATTGAAATAAATATGAAAATAAAATAAAAAAAGAAATGGGCCAGGGGTGCAAATAGCAAGGAGTTCAGTTCAAAATCCTTTGGGCTTACAAACAAAGGGGGTGGGAATAGAATGGGAAGGCCCAAAGGCTTGCGCAAGCTCACACAATTATGATGGAAATTCAAACAATATCTGGAGAAAGAGAGGGCCACTGGATCAATCTAACGCACGCAGCCAGGTCAACAGGATGAGACAAGTCAATAAATCAACAAGCCAAAACACACGCGCATGATAAGTATGGTAGGCTGACACACATGAAGCATTATTGGAAATAAAATATAAGAACTGAAGCACGTGCCAGGGAAGGTGGATTTTTAATTTGCTGGCAAAACCACAACCGTCCAGATGAGAGATCCAAGGGTGACGAACTCATCTTCCTCATTCAAACATTTCTAGAATTCGGTGATCGGAGCCCTAGCTCCGGCACCGGAAAATTCAAACTCAAGAACAAAACATCACAGAAATTAATCAAACTTTCCAGATCAAACAATTCAAGCATGTTGAATTCAAAAATGAGCTTAGATTTCACATTAGATTAACATACAGACCGGATCGAAGAAAAACAAAATCATACATCAAACTTTGAATCCATGTATTTCACTCAATAATCAACCAAAATCAAATCCAAAGAGTTCAGTGTAACCAGCACAACACATAGATAACAAAGCATACCTAAAAACATACATCCAGATCCACGAATTCAGTGAGTTACCTGAACTTGCAGAGCTTGAAATAGGTCAAGAGAAAGCTTCCAAAGATGCATATCAACTCCCCTGAGCTTCTTCTTGCAAAATAAATGCAAGAGAAGACTTGAATCCTCCTAGATCTAGCAACTCGACACCATCTGCAACTGATATGCACTGGTATGAAACTTGCACCAAAGCTTGAATGAATGGTTGCTTCAGGTTCCTTACACCTCAGGGAGAAAGAATGTGCAAAGATTTTGAGGAATCTGTGAGTGTATGAAGTGATTCGATGAGAAATGCAAGTTGTGCAAAAACTTGATAATGAGAGTATCAGTGAGCATGAGGCTGCATTCTTTCCATAAATGATTTATATATGATGTATGTAGTATGCTGATTAGGGTTTGCATTGAGTGGTGGCAGAATTCGTGTGAGAGGGATCATTTTGAAAAAAATGCATGAACTTGGCAATGATGTAAATTTCTAGTGAAATCCTCTCTCCTTGTGCACATGTTTCTCTCATTTCATCCCTTGATTACCCTTGAATCAATCCTGGCCCTTGGATATAAGCTGATCATGCTTTGTGAATGTTTTTGCCTTTTTGCATTTAGAGAAATAACTTACATTCCATACATGATTCTTGAACTTTCTCTTGGGCCAAATGTGTTTCATACCATTCCTTGTGATATTGTAACCTTACTTTGTCCATAAGTTGGCTTGAAAATGACTTAAGTGAGTTTTTGCAAATGGTGTAATCTTGGAAATGTGACAAAACCCTAAAAATGGATGAATTTCAATTGGCCATAACTTTTGATTCATGAAGGCTATGAAAATGCACTTGTACTTTTTGAAAATGGGAGAACATACCCTACAACTTTCATGTTTAATGGAAATTCACTTGAGATCATATTCATCATGAAAGAAGGCTTTGAAAATTAGGGAAAAAGTTGCCAAAAATGGAAAGTTTCAAAACAAACCATATGCCAAAAATGGAAAGTTCTTCAAAACCCCTTGATTCTTGATCTTTGAATTTGCCAAACCTCTTATAAGGTCTTAATAACATCCCTTGAATTGAAAAATGAGATTGGTCCCCTTGAATTCTCACAGTTGACTTTTAAATTGCATAGTTGACCAATTCCTTCTTATGTAAGCAACTGATGAAATGACTGCCTTCCACAAGGAATTTTCTCACCAAATTTCATCTATAGGAACCTATTATCATATGAAATACTTTGCCCACATGAAATGGCCAAAGTCACAAAGAATTCCTGCTTGAAAGTGAAACCCTAATTCGGGAATCATTGCATAGGAGCTTGCTCTAGCTTGGATTCTCTGATGACCTCCCAACCTTCTGGGCTCTTGTAAAGGATATTGAACTTGTGAATGTCATGTAGACTCTTCATGGGACTTGGACAAGTCTACTTGGCCTCTTGCTATAGCTTGTAATGCCTCAAATGCACCAATAGTTGATCATATGCCTAATGCTAGAACATGAGAATGTTATGCTTTATTTTTCTATGCAAAGATGCCAAAGATATGACATGCTTATGATGATTATGATATTATGATGATGCTTAAAAATAAGAGGGGAAATTTGGGGTGTTACAATTCTCTTAAGCACGAGACTTGTAAAAGTGAGGTGCTTTAGGCGTGTTTTATTTTTGTTGGTGAATGTATGAGAGTTTTATTTTTGTTGTGATGTTTTTATGGATCTATATGTTAGGAAGTATGAAGCTTGCCATGGGTTGACCACACCCTTGATGATCCGACATATTCTAGAGATCCAACCACCATACATAAGGAACTCCTCAAAATAATCTAACCCTGGCATGTTCATTTTTCAGTCCAACCACCTGAATTAGCAACACCTTAGATCCAGTTCAAGGACATACTGAAGCCCTTGGAACACTCTCCTGACTATTGTATCTTCAGTAAGCTAGAAGCAATAAATCAATCTCTCAAACCAGTTATCAAGCCAGTTATTTAACTCCTCTATATATATACGAATGATGACATTTCAAGTAACAATTTCAAACACAATTTAAATACTCTCTACTCCCTCTCTCTCTCTCTCACACACACACACATACACACCAATTTGAGCGTTAAAGTGTTAACTTTGTGTTCACTGTGATTTCTAACGAACAACCTCTGGTTAACCAATCTCTTAGAAAACTGGGTTACTTGCAGGACCAACCAAACAAGTCCTAGGACACATGTGCAATTGTTTTGTCGAATTACTCTTAGTGTTGTTAATGATTTGTGGTTTGTTTTGTTAGTAATGTCAAAATATCAAATGCTTTTATTTTGCAAGTAAAGTAAAGTTAAAGTTTAAACAAAAGTAAGAAAATGGCGAAATGATGTAAAACTTTGCAGAAAAGTAAATAAAACTGAAGATAAAATAACTTGATGAAACAAACTAATAATTTAAATAACTTGAAAGAAAAATGGTGTTCAACACATACATTGTTCCAAATATCAGACTCATTTTCTCTCACACTGGGTACATAGAGTATTTACAGGATTTTTGTATAAGTTTTCACACACGCATTCTAAACATAAACTACCTTATTTATATACAAACAAAATAACTGTCTAGAACGGAAAAATTCTAACTAAATGACAAATGTCAACCTGCATGCAATTTTCTTCTCTGAAGCTTCCATGTGTCCTATTGTCAAAGG
The DNA here is from genome assembly GCA_963966055.1 of Lathyrus aphaca. Taxonomy (NCBI): domain Eukaryota; kingdom Viridiplantae; phylum Streptophyta; class Magnoliopsida; order Fabales; family Fabaceae; genus Lathyrus; species Lathyrus aphaca. The sequence continues at coordinate 194,181,888 of OZ014519.1, read as the reverse complement.
TTCGCAACTTTCAAATTTGAATTCTTCCCTCTGGTGACGAAACATCGCATCCCTTCACCTGTCGAAGTGTCGAAGAAGAAGAAACTCTTCAAACTTCACAAACCAATGCTTCTGCCAAACACCTTTTGTCGAAGTGTCGAAAACTACACTTATCTTGACAAATGCCAAACTATCAACAGATCTCCAAACTTTGCCTGTCAAACACTATTTGTACTCCTGTCGAAATATTTGATTATATAGCCTTGTCAACATCTTCTGAATATCTTCACTTCCTCTTTCTCTTATCTGCTGGTCATCCTCTCAGCAAAAGAAATGACTTCATGTCTCAAACTTCAAAGTGTCAAAATTAAGAGCTTACAAATTGCCCCCCCAACAAAGATGTTTTCGACTAATATTTGGAGAAATACCCTTTGCTGTCGAAATGACTTCTAACACCATGTCAGTCTCATTAATTATAAAGTGACTTTGTTGAGTCCCATGGAAACACCATGATTCCAACTTTCTGAGGAAACGTCTCATCTAGCCCACGTTAACACAACCTTCCATAACCCTATATTCTAGCCAAATCATGGGTTCCCTACCAACCGTCACCTTTAATCACCACCATTGATCAAACGCACGTCCCCCATGACTAAAACTGAAGAGTCTTTTTTTTTTCTTTTTTTATTTATTTTTTATATCCTGTCACCTTCCTATAAATACCTTCTTCTAAAACCTTTCATCCTTTTTACATTCTCAAACTCTTCTTCCCTTAACAAAGAAAATCTCCATTAAAAACCCTTTCAAGCTTTCTGTTACTCCAGCTCCAAGCTTCTCATAACAATGGCGCCTCCAAAGAACATTGCTGACTGTAGTGCTAAGAAAGCAAAGAAGACTGCTGATCTCCCTCCTGCTCACACATTTTCTGGACCCACGCAAGTGAATCAACAACAGTACATCCCAGAACCTCCAAATGAGAGGGAGAAAGCTAGTATCTACAAATCTCAGGTAATAATCCCTATCTTAGTCTCTGGCGTTCACCATGCAATGTTAGGCCCCATCTCTGATCCTAATGCTGACCCAAACCGTTTAAAGGAATTTTATCCTTGCTATTCTGCCTCTAAACCAATAGGAGCTAGTAAGAACCCTAAGACTGTCGAAACATCTTCTAAGAAACCTGAGATCCCCATAGCTTCGACAGAATTAGACTTGTCATACTTAAATCAAACTAGGATCTTTAAGAGTCCTCCCCTAACAAAAGACCCTTCAGATTATTTAGCTTGGCTCACTAGAATCGAAAAAGCTAAGGAAAAATTCTGGAAGAAGACAAGTATTTATGACCTGATCCAGTTGTCGAAAGAAGGCCCACGCTACTGCCAGAATATGCTGCTGGCTTCTTTATATTTCTGGGACAGTACCTACAACACCTTCCATCTTCCCTGTGGTATGGTTACCCCCACTCTTTTCGACATAGCAGCCATCACTGGCCTTAGCCCTATAGGAGAAATCTTTAATCCTGAGCACCTAAATAAAGATCTCATAGGATTCGACACCAAACACGCTAGCTATTCCTTATTCATTGCTTATCACCAAGGCGAAGGCACTGAAGAAGTGTCCGACAGAGAACATATTGCTTTCCTTACTTTGTAGTTAGCCAAATTTGTCTTCTGCACCAGATCACTCCAGGTTGCCAGAAGCTATATTACCATGGCCAATCAACTTCACAATGGAGTTGCATTTTGTCTAAGTGAATTGCTTCTGGCCAATCTCTATGAATCTCTGAGTGAGAGTGTGAGCAACTTAAAACCATCAAGGACAAAGGAACCATCATCCTCACAGGCCCCTTCTGGCTCTTACAGTTGTGGCTGAACGCAACCTTCGAAGCCTGCATCCCTATCAAGAGACCAGTTGACGAAGAAGAAGTGAAAGACAGGCGCGTCGAATGGCCTAGGTTAGTCCAACTAACACCTACTGACGAAGGTATAGGTCTCCGACAAGCTTTCACTAGCTATGTAATGATGTTTGCCAAACGTTACAAGTTTACTCCATCCATGGCACCCTTTGCCAACAGGACTGTGGGTCCCAAATGGTTCACAAGACAACTCCCAATAGAAAACCAAAAAGAAGAAGACTCCTACATATCCATCTAGGAAGCCTTCCTCATACCAAGACACCTTTTCTCCCATCACAGCCTTAATAACACTAAAGTCTCTCTCATTGTCTACCAACCTAACCTGGTGGCTAGACAATTTGGGCTAACACAGACGAAGACAAAACCTATCTACCACAAGAAAGGCTCCATTTTGTTCTACAACTCATTTCAAAATTTTGAGAACAGTCTAGAATTGTATAACAAATTTTTCGACAAATCTTTGGAGGTCCATCCCACCATATTTCGACCAAACTTCTTGTGCACTGAAGACTTCGACGTTTGGTGGAAGGAGTATTATATTAACAAATTCTTTGATGTAACAACTTTCAACACACTCCTGACGAATGCCTTTGCTTTTGTGCAGGATAAGAAGAAGAAAGGTACAGATAAGCATATCAAAGAAATTCAAAAATTTCAAAAATATTTTGAAACTATTTACAGGCCAAATGATCTTCGTCAAACCATAGGCGAAGCATCAGTGACTTTAAAACAAAAATTTTCAGAAAAGTTGGAAAAGTTGGGGGTGCCTTCATATATTCCACCACATGCACGTTACAACTTTGCTTATACTTCATTTCCCCCAAAGTTTCCCCCACTCCCTTCTGCAGAATTTGGTGTGGCCTTGTGCCCTCCATTCCCAGATTGGTTTGTGTGTGGGTCTCACTTAAAGTTGCTTCGTGAGTCTAGCAAAAAACTTGCCGAACGTGTGGTTCCGACGAAGTATTATTTGGGTAACTTCCCTGGGCACCTTCATGTTGGAATAGAACACGTTAGTGTGGAAGAACCTATTCTTGAAGGTGTCGAAGAAATTAAATCCCTCTTCTTATTTCTAACTTTTTATGTTTTATATCAATGTTCATTCATCTTCTTCTCTTTCAGCTGTTAGAATCACCAACAAGAAAACTTCTGGTAAAGGGACCTCTTCTAAACCGGTCGAAAAATCACCCATAGCTGCCAAAAAGGTTTCGACCAATAATGACATCTCACTCTTCTTATTTTATATAAATTTCAATATTCTTTATACTGAATACATTTCCTTTTTGCATGCCTTAGGTAACTCGCACACCAGCCAAAAAAAGAAAACAAGAAGAAAAAGAGGTGAGTGTCGAAGAATCTGAGGATGAATCTCCTGAGCCTCAACCTCTGAAAAGAAACAAAGGCATGAGAATAAAGACAATGGCCTCCCAGAGATCCATAGTCCATAGACGAACTCCTCCCAGCAGTCCAACCACCAAAATCCCTAAAGAAGTGAGAAAAGTGGGGATTCAGGCACTCACACTAAGATTCCTCAGGTATTATTTTCGACTGACAATATTCATAGTCTTAACTGCATTGTTTCTTCTTTTAAACTTCCTTTTCCTGTTTACTTCAGGTTAACATTGATGTCGAAGAAACTTCTAAGGTTCAAGAAGAGGTTATCCCTTCTGATTCTGAAAAGACTTTAGCTGAACGACTTCTGGAAGAAACCACTCCAGATGCTGGTGTTTATGGCCCTCAGACCTTCAGTGATTTCGACATCAGTGACCCTGAATCTTCTGACAACAATTCTCCTCTTCGTCCAGACTTTACTGTGGAAGAAAAGACTGCCCCAGACCAGGATGTACAACCTCAAGGGCCAATTGATACAACAGAGGCTGATAAAGAAGTTGTCGAAGAAGAAGAATCAGATCTGTCGAAGCAACCAGACACAAACTTGAACCCTAAAGGAAGTACCCAAGCTGTTCCCACTCCAGCAGAAACTCCAACAGAAACCCCTCTAAATACGGGTTCGACAAGCTTGTCCCATGAGGAAATCGAAAGCTTGAAAGTGAGAAAACCTTTGGAGTATCTGAAAGCTTTACTCAGTTCCAGGTACAACTTTCAAGACTCTTCTCACAGCAGCTCAACAGCTTCAGGGGCTACCTCTGAAATTCAACCAATCAGTGTTATCATGGCTGAAATTAAGGCAAAAATCCTTGGGGTGGACCTATTTGGAACTCTGGCCGAAAACCCTTCTGCAGAATATGACTTGAAGAAACTCCTAAAGCAAGCCAATCTCCTGGAGGCTTCGACTGAAGAGAGTCGTTTGGTGATAGACCTGATGTCTATGATTGATTCTGTAAGTGCTGACTTGGTTCGCCAAAAAGAATTTTCTCAGAACATCACAGCCAAATCTGAAAAACAAGTCTCAGAATGTTGTAGCCTCTTCGACAGACAGAATCTCAGAGCTAAACAAGCTTTCTGAAGATTACTCCAAAGCTGTTGCTGAGTGCGAAAATAATATCCAGGCTTATCAAGCTCAGATTGTCGAACTTCAGAAGAAGATCCTCCAAGAGAAGGAACGTCAAGCCAGCCTCCAACAGCCTAACCAAGAAGAAATTGACAGGGAGCTTCAGAAAGGTCTTCAACATGCATAAACAGCCCAACAACTCCACAGAGAAATTGACGAACTGACTGTTAGCAAAAGTCTCTGTGAACGTCGAATTCAGCTTCAAAAGAAGAAATTTGACGAACTCAAAGCAACTTTTCTCCAACAGTAGTTTGTAATAGAAAATAGGGAATTTTATTACTTTAAGAATTTTTAGAATTTTCATATGTAATGTTACTTAATGCCATCTGTTTGGCGAAGACAAGCTTTTGTTTGCAATTTTATTCCATTTCTATCTTTATTTCTTGCAATGTTGGCTTATACTTCTTCAAATATTTGCCATTTATTTTCATCACTCTCCTGTCTTTTTCCATTTCTTCGACTTCATATGCACCATTTGAAAAAACTCTTAAAATTTTGAAAGGTCCTTCCCATTTAGGAGACCATTTTCCCATCAATCTATCTTTCTTTTCCATGGGCAAAATTACTTTCCAAACTAAATCATCAACTAAAAAGGCTTTAAATTTTACTTTCTTATTGTAAAACTTTTCGACTCTTTCTTTCTGCCTTTTTATTAACTCTAAAGCACGTAACCTCTCCTCGTCTAAATCAACTAATTCATCCATCATCATACTCCAATAAATCTCAGATGGAATTTCATGATGCCTTTGAATTCGTATTGATTGTAAATAGATTTCGACTGGTAACACTGCATCATGCCCATGAGTCAACTTAAATGGGGTAGAATTAGTTGCCTCTTTAGGAGACGTTCGACAAGCCTAAAGGATTTGATCCAAAGTCTTGTGCCAATTCCTAGGTTTTTTACCCACATGCTTTTTTATCATATTTATCACAACCTTGTTGGCTGCTTCGACCTGTCCATTTGCTTGAGCATAATAAGGTGTCGAAGTGAGTAATTTAAAACCTGTCACTTTTGCAAATGCATGCATGCTTCTTCCAGTAAACACAAACCCTTGATCAGTGGTTATAGTTTCTGGTATTCCAAACCTATAAATTATATGTTTCTGGATGAAGTCTATAACTGCTTCCTGATCTACATTCGTCAGTGGTATGGCTTCAATCCACTTAGTGAAGTAGTCTACTCCAACCAAAATGTATTTCTGCCCCTTTGAAGAAGCTGGTCGAATTTCACCAACCAAATCTAAAGCCCAACCTCTGAATTGTCAAGGCTTTATAATAGAATGTAACTCATTTGCAGGCACATGAGGTATGCCTGCATGAACTTGGCATTCTTGACATCCCTTTGCAAATTCGACACAATCCTTCAACATTGCTGGCCAATACATCCCCTGTCGAAATAGCAACCATTTCATCTTGTGCCCTGCCTGGTGTGCACCACATGCACCACTGTGCACGTTTGACAAGGCTATATAAGCTTCAGTCTCACCTAAACACTTTAGTAAGACTCCTTCTGCAGTCTTTTTAAACAGTTCATTTCCAAAGAGTACGTAACTTAAAGCTCTATACTTTATTTTTCTTTCGACTGTCTGGTTTGGATTTTGTAAATAATCCTTAATAGGCTTTCTTCAATCTCCTACCTCTGGATCATCTATATTGAAAATTTCAAAATTTTCTTCATCACCATATCCCAGTCTTATGGTTTCCAAATCTGATGGGGACAATTTAGTGGATAATACTTTTCCTCTTACTTCGACAACTTTCTCCAGATTTTCTTTCGACACCTTGTAGCCTGATGCCAGTTGAGCTAAGTCATTTGCTTCCTGATTTTCTAATCTAGGAATGTGTCTAAAGGCTGCACTGTCGAATTTCTTGAGGAGTCTGTTGGCTATTACAAAATACATGATCAAATTTTCTTTGACACATTTGTATTATTTTGTCAATTGTTTTATTACCAACTCAGAGTCTCCCATTATTTCGACCTCTGTTGCCCCCAATTCCAACAATATTTCAAGTCCAGCAATCAAAGCTTCATATTCTGCTTCATTATTTGAACAGTAGCCTTCTATTTTGTACTTGAACTTTGTTGGAATTTTATTGGGAGAAATAATTAATACCCCAACACCTGTTCCATTCTTATGACTGGAACCGTCGAAATATAATCTCCAAGGTTCTCTTTCGACGTATTTTATTTCATCTCCAACTATGGAGTGGTCAGCTATAAAGTTAGCAACCACCTGTCCTTTGACAGCTTTTAGAGGCATATATTTTAAAGAATACTCAGTTAACGCCAAAGCCTATTTTCCAATTCGACTATGTAGAATAGATTTAGACAACATATGTTTTATTACGTCGAAATGAGAAGATATGTATACATCAATGGGTTTGATATAATGCTTTAACTTTGTACAAGAGAAATATACACATAAACATAATTTCTCTATCATACTATATCTAGTTTCAGCATCATTTAAGACTCTGCTGAGATAATAGATGGCTCTTTCGACGCCATGTTCATCTTCCTGACAAAGCATGCTTCCCAATGTTCTGTCGGATGCTGAGATGTAGAGCCTCATACTTCTTTTTCGACAAGGAGACATTAAAACTGGAGGACTGGCCAGATATTCTTTGATCTTGTTGAAAGCATCTTGTTTTTCTTGCCCCCAAGTGAAGCCTTCCTTCTTTAGTCGAAGTAGAGGTGAGAAGGCCTGTGTTTTTCCACTAAGGTTGGAGATGAACCTTCTAAGAAAGTTAATTTTCCCTAGTAGAGACTGCAGTTCTTTCTTTGTCGATGGCGCTTTCGCTTCCATTATGGCTTTGGCTTTGTTTTCATTAATTTCAATCCCTTTCTTGTGGACCACAAAGCCTAAGAAATCACCTGCCTGCACACCAAAAGCACATTTAAGGGGATTCATTTTTAAACCAAACTTCTTCATCCTTTCAAAGGATTGTCGAAGATGGTCAATATGGTTTGAGCCTGAGGCAGATTTAATCACAATATCATCTATATAAATTTGCATAAATGTTTCAATGAAATCATGAAAAATAGAATTCATTGCCCTTTGGTAAGTGGCTCAAGCATTTTTTAAACCAAAGGGCATGACTACCCACTCATATGTTCCTATTGCCCCTGGACAACGAAAAGCTGTTTTTGGAACATCTTCTTCAGCAATGAAAATCTGGTTATAACCAGAATATCCATCAAGCATACTTAAATACTCATGGCCTACTGCAGAATCTACAAGAATTTCTGCTACTGGCATAGGATATTCATCCTTAGGGGTAGCTGAGTTTAAATCTCTAAAATCAATGCACACCCTAAGTTTTCCATTTTTCTTAATCACAGGAACAATATTAGCAATCCATTCGACATACCTTGTTGTACGGATGAACTTGCATTTTAGAAGTCTTTCGACTTCCTCTTTAATTTTCGACAGAATTTCAGGTGCGAAGCGTCTGGGAGTCTGCTTTATTGGCTTTTTCCCTTCCAGTATTGGCAACTTCAATTCGACCAAGTTTCTTTAAACTCATTCAGCAGTTGAATTATTTCGACTCTGAGCTGAGGATCCATCTTGGCACTGATGTAAGTTGGCCTTTTCTCTGCCCCCAGTCCCAGATTGATCTCTTCTAAGGGATCCTGTGCCACCATTTTCATATTGGTTGGGGCTGGATCTTTTTCAAACCCCAAGGGTTCGTCATAATAAATGGCATCAAGCCTTTGATTCTGCCATTCGCCACTAGAGTTTTCTTCAAAACTCTGTTTTTCACATTGTTTCTCAATATTTTCTTGAGGATGTTGTTCTTCGAAAACTTGGGTGTTGACTTTAATAGCCATATTTCTTACTTCGGCCTCAAGGGCCGCTTTGAGTTGTTTTTCGGCTACGTAAGCCGTAATCCTTTCTATTGTTGATGCTTCAATCATTTTCACTGAACTCACTCCCCCACCCAGTTGGGTTGACATGGGCAGTTCCCCAAGTGTAATTTGTCTCCCCAATTATTTCTTTATCCCACTGGAAACCATGCGTAGGGTGGAGGTACATGGAACAGTATGCGTTGTCAGAGGCTGTTAGGTCGAAACCAGCAGGATTGCAAGGTGCTATGTGGGCCAAGTTCTTGTCGAAGTTACGACTAGTGACATTGTTCACGTCAGCCATGAAGTAACTTTGGTCTGCTTCTATGTTTTCGACAATCCCATCTGGCCTCCAAATTGCTATTCTTTGATGCATGGATGATTGCACAGCCCCAATTCCATGGATCCACTCTCTTCCCAACAGCAGGTTGTAATTTGCTTTTGATGCTATCACTACAAACATTGTAGGCCTGGTAATGGTTCCTACAGTCAGGTTCAATTGTATTACCCCCAGTGTTGTCCCTACCTTACCTTCATAGTTGGAAAACACCATGTTGTGAGGTTTGGTGTCAGAGTCATCTTTTCCAATCCTCTTTATCATATAATGAGGAATTAGATTCACAGCTGCTCCTCCATCTATCAGGATTTTGTTGACACCCACGTTTTCTACTTTCCCTTTTATGAACAGAGGCTTCAAATGAGCCTTCATTGCATCATCTGGCTTTTCGAAGAAAGCATTTTGCTCTTCGACACAGCCATTGTTCATTATGTAGTAACATACAGGCTTAAGCCCTATGCTATCATCTGCCATATCATCCTCTTCATCTTCCACTTCCATTATCCTGTCATAGTCTCTGGGCAACACAGAAACCACATTTCAAGTTACGTCGAAGGACGCATCAGACTCTGAGCTGAAGTCATCAGTAACTTCTTCGTCTTCTGGCATTTTGTTGTTTATTTTCTGCATCTCTGTGGTGTCACTAGATTTATCTCTCTGGGGGAGTTCTTCTTTTGCCAGAGCTTTCCCTTTGCTTGTCTTCTGCACACACTTGCTTGGCTCAGCTTTATTCTCACCAATCCTTTTTTATTCTACAATTTCTTTTTCAATTCTCTTCTGCCTTTGGAACCTTCTCCATTGGGACCTGGACATAGGATTCTTCCCCTTGTAGTTTTCAGAGACGTACTTTGGCTTTGCTTTTTCGACCTCCCTTTTCACTTCTATTGAGGCACCCCTGTTCACTTCAAAACTTTTCCATCTCTTATGACCTTGGGCATCCCTTATAGGTTGGACCCACTTGTCATCGTTCGGTTTGTTGGATGGTTTATAGGTGCTGTAACGTCTTTCTCCCATTCCTTGATTATGATGCTCCCTTCTTCTTGGGTCGAACCTTTCATTTCTGACTGGTGGGACTGCTCCCCAGTTCCTTTTCTTTTGGGTTTTTTCTGTTGCCTCTAAGTCACTAGCTACTTTCCTGTCGAACACAGCGCTGTACCTTGGGTAAAGCATAACTTCTGCGTTCTTCCTCTGGCACTTCTGGATGAATTCGACAAGACTTTCATTTTCTTCTAGGTAAACCAGCTTCTGATGTTTCTTTCCCTTGTTGGTGTCTGGTCCTATCTTCTGAGTGACTTCCACCATATGAATCCCTGCATTCTGCTCACTTGTGATTTTCAGTTTGTTCATTTTTTCGACTAGCATCATTTCCTCAGGGATATTCTCTTTTGCCTGATTCATACTGCCTTTTGGGTGCAAGCTTCTATGGATGAACTTGCAGCATTGTGCAACTGGCTTTTCTTTTGGGTCTTCCATTGTTCTGCACAGAATCCCATGAGGGGGTTTCTGCACAACACCTTCGGCAGAATCTTCTTTAGTCTTGGTGGTGCTTCTATTTATTGGTTCGACAATGTGAATATTGTCGGCAGTCTCTGTTTTCTTGATCTTGTCATGACCAAGGCCTTCAGTGGCCTCTTTTTGAGTAATGAGGGCTTTGTCATTATCTTCCTCATTATCACTTCTGAAAAAGTCTCCCCATCTTGTGGGTTTGATTTTGCTGATGTCAGTTTTGGAGCTTGGTGGTGCAGAATACTTCACCATGAAGTCAAACTTTCCACTGGGTTCTCCTAAAGTGTCCCATACCACTCCATTCTCAGCATCTCTGTTATAGTTTTTCTTGTCGAAGCTTCTACAAACCTTGACTGTATTCCTTTCGTCGAAACCTTCAGTAGTTTCAATGGCGTTCTCTCTATCGAAGTCCTCAGAAGCTTTGACTTCTTCTTCCTCAGCCTGGTCAGTAAGGTCATCAGCTCCTTCCACCATATTTACATGGGTGTCAAAACCTTCAGCAGCCTCTATCATGGTGAAGTTGGCGTCGAAACCTTCAGTAACTTCTACCATTTCAAAACTTTCCTCAGCCATGACTTCCATTTCGACCACATTCACCATTTCTGGTTCAGCATAGTTGGCCTCCACAACCTGCATGGGATTGGAGTCAACCCTCATCTGTTGCTTAGCTTTGTCTCCAAATTTCAACCTTCCATTCTGGATTGCATTCTGGACAAGATCCCTGAAAAGGTAACATTGAGAAGTTTTATGACCCAAAAAATTATGGTATTTGCAAAAACCTCTCTTTTTCTGTTGGTCTACAGGAGGCTCCTTAGTGCCTGCTGGTTTTATCAACTGACCATCTTTAACTAGCAAATCAAAAATTTTATCACATTGGGTGATGTCGAATGTGTAGGTTCTTTTAGGGAACCTGTCATTCTTTTCCATTTCGACTGGATTTTTTCCATTCGACGAAGTTAAAACTTTACAGGAATATGGAGGGCGTTGTTTTAGTTCTGCCAGATCAATTTCTTGCTGGTCGAAAATGACTGATTCGTTTTCGTCATAATCTTCTTCTTGAACTATGCCTACATAGGCCACCCTTTCCTTCTTGTTTTTATTTGATCTAAATTTCTCATTTTTTAGCCTTTCTATTTGCCTTACTCTATCTGCTAGTTGTGCCATGTCTCTCAAGTACTGGGTGTCTAATTTCTTCCTTATGGAATAATCCAGACCCCCTGCAGCCATTTCGACTAACTCTTGTTCCGGCACTTGTGTAAAACATCTAGCCTTTAACAATCTAAACCTATTCAAATAATCATCTATAGGTTCAGAGAATTTTCTTTTGACACTTGCTAATTCTTTCAAACTTATCTTAGTTTGTCCCATATAGAATTGTTCATGGAACAATCTTTCTAATTGGGTCCATGTGAATATTAAATTTGCAGGCAGAGAAGTAAACCAAGTGAAGGCATTTTTCGTCAAAGAACTTGGAAAATATTTCATCCTTAAGTTCTCATTATTAGCAATCTCTCCTGCCTCTATCAAATAACGCGCTACGTGTTCTATGGTGGACTCACTAGTATCCCCTGAGAATTTGGTGAATTTGGGGACTTTCCACCTTGGTGGTAACTCTTGTTGCAAAACATATTCAGACAAAGGGGAAGTATAACTAGGCCTTTGTAATCCTACGTTTACTCTATTTTGCGCCATTATTCTCTCAACCATGGTTGCAATATTATTTTCTACAGGCAGATTGTTGTAATGCATTCTCTGCTGTAATATTTCATCAGCATTTTGGTCTCTTTGGACTATTATTCTTCTAGGTTCCTGTCGAATGGGTTCTTCTACATGAGGTTGTTCGACTATTACCTCTTGGCCCCTGGGATTTTCTTGAGGGTTTCCTAATGGCCTTTGGTTTATAGTAAGTTCCTCTTCGACATGCCTATTGGCAGGATTTTGATTCAATTGCATTCATTGTTGTGCTTGAGGGACTCCAAAAAAGTCAGCAATGCGTGCCATTTGTTCTGCCAATATCTGGTTCGTTTGGGTAGTATTTTGTATTAAAGGATTAAACACTTCCCCCATTTGTTGTGTCAATGCCTGCACCATATCATGGTTGCTTTCATCCATCTGTTGACGAATTACTTGCGCAGAATGGTTTGTCATAGTTGGCATATGGAATCCTGGTGGAACCTGATTTAATCTACTCCTATTTCCACCATATCCTGATCCTTGCAAAGGTGAAGACATTTGAACCATAGCATCAGATAATAATGGTGATGAATTATGTAAGTTTGCCATCATTGAAGTTGGAATTCCATATGGTTGTTCTCTCCCAGACATGGGCATGGAAAAATTAGTAAATGGCCTAAAGGTGTTTCCTCCAGGAGGAGGGGTTCCCATAGGCCTTGAGTGTCCCATGGTGGAAGAACTAGGCGCATTTTGGGACCCTGAACCCGTTGGTATCGAATCCACTAATGGAGGCCTAATCTGTTCTAACACAGGGCCAGAAACTGCTACTCCGTCTGACGAAGGGATAGGATTGGAGACTGGAATGGTTTCGCTAGGATTGTTTGAAGCATTTGGCAAGTTAGCCATCCTTCTACCTCTTGTTCTTTTTGGTCTTTCTACTTCGGTTACGGCTAGTTTACCGCTTCTAAGAATCATACAACGCAGCAAGGAACAATTTGTCTAAGAGGATTCTCTATTAATTCTTATTAATTGCACTAGTCCCACCGGGTGTGCCAATTTGTTCGCTGTGATTTCTAACGAACAACCTCTGGTTAACCAATCTCTTAGAAAACTGGGTTACTTGCAGGACCAACCAAACAAGTCCTAGGACACATGTGCAATTGTTTTGTCGAATTACTCTTAGTGTTGTTAATGATTTGTGGTTTGATTTGTTAGTAATGTTAAAATATCAAATGCTTTGATTTTGCAAGTAAAGTAAAGTTAAAGTTTGAACAAAAGTAAGAAAATGGCGAAATGATGTAAAACTTTGTAGAAAAGTAAATAAAACTGAAGATAAAATAACTTGATGAAACAAACTAATAATTTAAATAACTTGAAAGAAAAATGGTGTTCAACACATACATTGTTCCAAATATCAGACTCATTTTCTCTCACACTGGGTACTTAGAGTATTTACAAGATTTTTGTATAAGTTTTCACACACGCATTCTAAACATAAACTACCTTATTTATATACAAACAAAATAACTGTCTAGAACGGAAAAATTCTAACTAAATGACAAATGTCAGCCTGCATGCAATTTTCTTCTCTGAAGCTTCCATGTGTCCTATTGTCAAAGGTTCGCAACTTTCAAATTTGAATTCTTCCCTCTGGTGACGAAACATCGCATCCCTTCACCTGTCGAAGTGTCGAAGAAGAAGAAACTCTTCAAACTTCACAAACCAATGCTTCTGCCAAACACCTTTTGTCGAAGTGTCGAAAACTACACTTATCTTGACAAATGCCAAACTATCAACAGATCTCCAAACTTTGCCTGTCAAACACTATTTGTACTCCTGTCGAAATATTTGTTTATATAGCCTTGTCAACATCTTCTGAATATCTTCACTTCCTCTTTCTCTTATCTGCTGGTCATCCTCTCAGCAAAAGAAATGACTTCATGTCTCAAACTTCAAAGTGTCGAAATTAAGAGCTTACACTTTGCGGGTATACCCTTCGCTCCATCGCACTGAAACTTCTCTTCTAACGTAGCTTTCGTGATCACATCCATCTCTTATTCTGACAGAGCATTGGTTGCGTCTGTAGGAAACAACATTTGATTCCCATGTCCCTTACGATTCTCAATTTCTAAGCATGTTCCTCTAGGATGAAGCTCTCTTCGACTTCGAACCGGCCGTTTCAAAAGATTGAAGGAAATTTGGTTGCATCCAATAAAATTGAGTTCATCATCGATAAAAATACATAGATTCCTTAAATTTTCACTTTTCAATGCTTCATAACTTCGTCAAGCTACAAGAATGACAAAATTGAGAACTAATTGTTCCCCACCGCACGAGAAGCCGCCTTGACGGTCGATGGTATAATACCATCAACTACTAGTCCATTGAACATTACTCCTCTAACTGACAAGGTGAAGCACAATACCATCACTCTTCAACGACCAAATGTGGCTCTACTCCCACCACAAGTGGAAACTATCCAAACATCGTTTCTTTTGATTTCATCTTCAATTATGATGGAATGGCTAGAGATCTCGCGAGGTTTTGGCATTCTCAAAGAAAACCTTGGATCTTAAGGCGCAAATGAGTTAATTAATGACATTTCCATCACTGTTCAACAACAAAACTATAAGGCAGTGGAAGAAAGGTTACTTCATTTAGGGGAAAGCCTCAAATGAATTCAACCCCAGAAAATACAATAAAAGAAGTTGATTTAAGAAGAAATCGATCCAAGCGACCGAAGATGTCCGCAAAAAAAAAGAAGGAAAAGCCCAGAAATCAAAAGAACACTCAAAAGGTGGTAAGCGTAATTCTCCTCCTATGAATCTGGGAAGAGACCGAGGGAGTTATGCTCCATGCTAGGACCGTGATGAACATAAACCAAATCGAGTGTAGCATAAACATCTTTTATGTACTCGGATCCTGAAGAGAAAAATCTCTAAATCCATGCAAAAACCTCTCAAATTAGAGGAGTACAACAAGAAAGGGGATCATGACGAACATGTGCAACTTGGAAACGACTGACTCAATTACTATTATGCTAACGACGCCTACAAATGCAAGTTATTGGCCCTAACTTTGGTTGGACTGATACTACTATGGTTCAACGTCCTTCATGATAGTTGCATCGAGTCATAAATGGATTTCTGTGATCGCTTACCGCACATTTTACTGCATGAAAAAGACAAACAATTACCATAGTCGGCCTCTGCTGTATCATGCAAGAAAAAAAGAAAAATTGTGATCCTACATCAATTAATTCACTCAAGTCACAATAGAAATGGAAGGAACCAAAAAATATCTTCAGTGTTGGATCTTCAAGAAAGGCTCCTTCATGACCATCGTTTTGGCACCAAACTGGAAAAGAAAAAGGTTAGGATGACATAAGAGATATTAAACTTGGCTCAACCATATATAATGTAACACCCAAAATACTCCCCACGAATTTATAAATAAAATCAGAGTAAATAAAAATCATTATTTTATTCTGAGTGTCACAATAAAAAAAACACACATGGCTCAGTGATACGTTTTACAAAAATAGTTCAACTTGCAGCGGAAAACTCGAAAGATATATATATATATATATATATATATATAAATATATATATATATATATATATATATATATATATATATATATAATTCGTTTACAAAATGTTTTCCTAAAACTAAGTAAACAAGAATAAACGTCGTCCCGACACCCAAAGCACGTATCAGAGCCAACTCATCTAAGTGTGAAGTACACCGACCTTCACTCTACTAATCCTGGTCACCTTCACGTTACCAACATAAGGGTAACATTCAAACAAAAGGGGTTAGATACTTACATCACAAAGAGTAATATAATAAGGATTATCAAGTATCAGAAATAAAGTACCACTTCTCAACAACAATCATCACAACCACATCGTATACACAACAACATCATCAACATCATACACAACAATAACAACTATAATTATGCAACGAGACTCTACTTGAATCTATGCATGTGGTACCAAGTCCGATCTCTATTTCAAGATCCAGTTCCCGTCGGAACTCTCGACCCTCTTTCATGGTCCAGTATGACCCCTATTTCTTGATCACACCCTCGACCCCTTTTTCATGGCCGCGTAAAATCCCTATTTCATGACCGCACCAACATCACAATAACGACATACCACACCTTGGTATGTTATTCAACTATGCAACATGTCACGCAACACCAATGACATATGCAATAACCACGACATCGAACTCATGCAACAACAACATCAGCGACATACAACAATAATTAACTCATGCATTAGCATCATCAACAACACACAATAACAACGATCTCATTCATTAGCATCATCAATAACACATAGTGACATCAAAACATATATCATCAACATACGATAATACCGAACAACTATTACGGCATATAACTACAACGACATCAACAACACATAACAACATCATATAACTTCAATTAACATCTACTTCATACATCATCAATTACAACAACATATAACAACGTCAATAGCACCTATCAACACCTACAACATGCATCTTTAACTACAACAACATATATTAATATCAACGAGAACACATAACAACAACAACACATACAACACCATGTACTAACACCTACAACATACATCTTCATCTATAAAAACATATGATAATGACAACAAAAATTATAAACACCTACAACATGCTTCTTCAACTATAACAACATATGATAATATCAACAAGAACACATAACAACAATAATTTTCATCAACATCATGCATATTTTAGCATATAACAACATCAGGCCACTTTAGCCACCCCAAACACAACAACAACATATACAACAACCTATTACATATACATAAGTCAACAACAATTATATATAACTCATCACAATAACAACAAGGCTAACAAACATATCGACTATGTTTATATTCAAGTTATACTATCGATCCCTACGGTTATGTGTATAACTTCTCTGTTAATACTTTCAACTATAAAATCAATACGAATTAGTGAAATCATCAAAATTCACAAAAACAGAGGGCTGACACGACCCCCTGTGTCACCTGACACGGCCCGTGTCATAGAATCACGCCAATGCCTTCCAAAACACCCCAAATAGTCAAACACATTGGTCTGACATGGCCCCCGTGTCACCTGACACGGTCTGTGTCAGGTCCACTGTACAAAAAAATGGATTTTATTATAAACCAGAGAGCTGACACGGCCCGTGTCAAACTGCGACAAAACCCACTTTCTTCTTCAAAAGCTTCCTGCTGCGATTTTGTTCTTAAAAACCCAAAAATCAGTCCTTCTAAAGACAAAATTGCATCAAAATGATCAAACACCATCCACACATCAACACATAACCATTAGAGTCACTCTAATTCATCATTGTATCTATCCTAACTCACTTTATATTATCAACATCAAAATCTTCAACTTCTAATCATCAACCTACCCAATTCCCCATTATAAAACCCTTACAGATGGAAGAATCCCACCCTTACCTTAGTTTGATGAGCAATTCCTCCCTCTTCACAGATTCTTCCTTCTAGCCTTGACCTTTCTCTTCCTTCTTCTCCCTTCTCACGATCTTTCTTTGCAAACACCAAAAACACGACTGAACTTCTCTGTGTATGAAATCACAAGATAATTAATCAATAAAACAAATTCCATAGGCATCCTTATGTATAATCCCTATTATTGGCTTTTGAGCAATCTCACCTCTCTCTAACTTCTCGTTGTTTTTTTTAAACTGCTGTTGCTGGTTAGATTAAGGTTGTTTGCCAAAATTATCTTTCTTTGCCTCATATTAAAGAAAATATAATAAAATACTTCTTAATGACAAAGAGAATACAAAATAAAACATATATGTAATCTCTATCCTCCTCAGGATTTTGGGCCTCTGCTTCCCAATGTAACTTCCAACATCATTCTTGATATAACATTTAAGAATATTCAAACCATAGAAATAAAATAATAAAAAATGTTCAAAACATTCACTGTTACATTTATTTGTCTGTATGCATCTTTATTATATATTTGCATCTTTGATAGAATCTAAGTAGTCGGGCTATTGTCACCACACCAACCTTTGAATAACTTAGAACCCTACTAGCAAAAAACATAGCCTCCTCTTGGGCTTTATTTAAGGACCCTCGGGCCTCTTAAATGTGCCTTCTCTCAGGCTTAGAAGTCACCCAACCTTCCCTAGCTTCCTTTTGGGCTTTATTCAAGGACCCATGGGCCTCTTATAGGTGACCTAACCTCCTCTTGGGCTTAAACACAAGGACCCTCAAAGGCTTCCTAAAATCATAGGAACAAATCCTTTAGAATCAAACACATACAGTAATCTCCCTCTCCTCGATGGATGACCAATATATCCTCCTCTTGGGCTTTGTACAATTGAACCTTCCAAGACAAAGGAATGTCTGATGACCTTAAAACTTTTATAAAAAAACATATAAGCTTTACATATAAAGTCAGTCTCCCAACAATTTTTCAGCCTCCTATCTTAGGCTTCACATAAGATACAAATTAACCAAGATTCAGTCTATCACAAATAAGCTTCACACCTGGGCGTCCAAATCAGGACACAGATAAACTTTCCATACATAGTCCGTTTTCTTTGTTTAGCTTCAATCAAGGCACATATAAATCAAACCTTTCCCTCTTTAGAGATGACAAATTCTCTCTACTGAGTCTCTTTTAGCTTCAACATTAAGCTTCAATCAAGGCACAAATAGTCAAACACTTTACAGTCAATCAAACAACAGTCATAGTCTTGGACTTTAACTAAGCTAATATCGTCCAAACATTCATAGTCTTGTACTTTAACTAAGCTAATTCCTAATAATACAATCATAGTCTTGGACTTTAACTAAGCTAAACATTCATCCTTTCTTGAGCTATGCAAATCAAGATAACACATTCAGCTTTCCTGAGCTATGTAATTTAGGTCAACCATTCAACCTTTCTTGAGCTATTCAAATCAAGATACCATTCAGCTTATACCTTGAGCTATGCAATTCAAGCACCCCTATATCAGTTACAATAATATTTCCAGCTTCAATGCTAGATTTTGATTAGGACACAAACAAACTTTTAACTTCAATCTTGGGTTTTGATCAAGACACAAATACAAACACTTTGAACATCAACATTCTATGCTTTAAGCAGGATACAAATCAGCTATCCTCCTAGCTCTAGCCTTTTAGGAGGAACTACGATGTTGTGATCCCTAAATTCTCTTTTTCGGGGTACATAGGAAAAATTTCGTAAGATCTTTGCGAGCACACCAAAAAAAACAACAATTAGGTTCTCAGACCTATCCAAAAACATCAAAAAATTATGATAAACACAAAAACAACTTCATCCTATCTTACTAACACTCATTTCATTCCCAGACTCAAATCAAAGAAACCTCATCAATATCAAAAAGAACAAATTTTTCACTATACTTAAGGTGAAATAATATAAGAAAGAATCCAAAACTATATGGGCATTTGTCAATCAACAATATGCAAACAGGGTGAATTTAAGATATCTTTTCTCTTCCATAACCAGCTTCATCAAGAAAAAAATAAGAAATCAGAAAGTAGCAAAAATGCGATAGTGATTGAAGACCACAAAAATCGAGCTACAACGAATCCAGTCTTCACTTGTTTAAGTTGCTTTCTCTTTTTGGAGTTATTCCTAGGCTTCTCAGTGGTGTCCTCTTTAGGCACGCCAGAGCTAGACACTTTATGTACACCAGAGAACATTGCCATTTTTTCTGCTTTTTCTTCTCTTTCAACTTCTCTTCTTTCTGAGGTTAATCATTTTTTATTCAAGTTCTCCCAGAATATGATATGGAAAAACTAGCACAACTTCATCATTATAAAGTTTTACGCTCATAAATAAAACAAGAGTTTAAATTACGAACACCTCCCACCAAAATAAATATTTACAAGTTTCACCTCAATAACCAAACAAGAGTTTTTCAATTATTTTAGCTCACAATCGAAACAAACTTCACAAAATGATATATTACATTAATGCATTTACAACATACCCAAACACGTCACAAATCAAAGATTCACTCTCAAATACACTAAGATAAAAATGAAGAAATGGAGAGAGAGAGAGAGAGAGAGTGAGAGAAATATGTATTGAAATAAGTATTATGGTGTAAATGAAAGGATAAATGAGCTATATATTTATAGCTCAAAATATGGCTAAAATTTGGAAATAATCTATGGAGTTTTTAAGGCTTATAATCAATTATGCAATGCAAAAGAAGAAGGTTTTTTAAAAGTGGTGTTACTAGTCGATTAAGTGACCTAATAATCACTTATTAGGATTTGCAAAAGAGATAATCGACTACCCTAATGGGCCAATCAATCATGCCATGTTGAAACTTTCTAATTGATTAAAAAGAGTTTATAATCCATTAGCTATGCGCATATGTAGTTTCTAGCTGTTTTCTTAAAATAAGAAAGGTTTTCTGATCATTAGAAAGTGCATGTATGTGGTTTTCCTTAGTATATTCAAGATGATTCCTTAGATCATTCTCCAGGATGAGTATCATCGTGAGACATACTACTGTAGTTGTGATCATCATTGATTCCAGAAAATAATGCTTGACCTTACGTGTTGTCCCCAAATATAGGATTTTATATCTTGATCTCCAAGTACCATAACTTAATCACCACATCAGATGACATCTTCAACTTATAGTTTTCTCATCATCAAAATCAAATGGAATTAATTTACGATATGAAATTATTTTACAGTTATGATGAAAACTTCACTATAGAGTACTTTCATTTACAAAACCAAACAGATTGATTCAGACATCATATCTATAAGCATATAGATCTACATTAATCATAATATTGTTCATGCATATGCCATTCCTTTTACAATATTCATTGAACTCTTCATTATAGTACTCAATCAAGGTCATTATTACTCCCGAGAGCCTTACTTATCCTATCACATTGATTTTCCACCTTAGTTTTCCATTCAAAAAAAGTTTTGAATGCTTCATTCTTATATTTTAATAGATATTTCCAAACATTTCTAGTGAAGTCTTCATTGAAGGTTATGACATATTTTTTACCTCCATGTGTAGGAATTATGGAGGGTACATAGAGATCTGAATTAATGTAGCCCAACCTATCTTTGGTCTTATGAATTCTAGTTGAGAATTCGCCTTGGTATTGTTTGCCAAAAAAATCATATTTTCCAATTTAGCTATTTTAAGCTTATTTGACTGATGTGTTACAATCTTTTGTTTCATAAATATCCCTGATTTCAGTAAGATTTGGTTATTCTATTAACTTCACCGGTGACAATGCTTCCTTTGAGTACATAGAGACAATTCTTGAATCTTTTTCTTTTCATACAATTCTTGAGCCTTTAAGAATTTTCAACACTGAAATTTCAGCATTAAAACCGTATCCTTCTTCATCAAGAGTTTTTATGAAATTAGGCTCCTCTTTTTTTTAATAAGATTAAACATTACTAAAAAAAACTAATACAAAAGAGAGGGGACCAAACCAAAAGCCACTAAAGAATTAACAAAGAGGGGACCAAACCAAAAGCCACTAAAGAATTAACAAATTTAAAGAAAGACAGGCCAAACCTATTTTCTACAACATCGATTCTCAAAAAACTCGGAATTATTGTGAAGTTAGTGTAAATATTAACCAAAACACCAAAATAAGCAACTGAATCCGCGCAACGATTCCTCTCTCGGAAAATGTGAGAAATCAAAAACGACTTATTCATAGTAATATTTACACCGTTAACCCAACGAATACGAATTTGCCAAGGAACATAGAAGGGGGAGTGAAAACATGGACTACCGCCAACGAATCAGTTTCTAACCAAAGATTTTCCCAACCCTCTTATGAGCGAACTAAATTTCTAGAATAACACCATTGAGTTCGACTCCTCTTCAACTTCAACTCAGGGGCATGTCTAACATTTGACAGGGTTTTTACTGCACAATCATCAGTGGCGGAGCCAGACTAAAATATTTGGGATGGCCGACAAAATAGATTGAAAATTATAAATAAGTATAAAAATTATGTGATGTCTAAAACGAGGGAGTCATCAAATCTTTCGTTAGTGTATTATTAAATATTAATATTTTGATTTGTTTAATTAATTGAAAGGTTTAAATTTAGGATTAAATATATTTGTGGTCCTTCTAATATTTTATTTTTATTTTAAATTCTTCAAAATAAATTCTTTTAAAGAATGATTTTTCTAAAAACTTTTATCTACACTTTTGTTCCTTCCTGCAAACTTAATAGTGATTTTTACAATTTAGCGATCGAATTAACGATGATTTATCACTTAACGTCTGAATTAACAATAACTTTAGCACGGGAGATAAAAAATGATGAAATTTTTAAAAATACCATTCTTTGAAGAATTTTTTTTAAATAATTAAAAATAAAATATGAAATATTTAGAAACACCACAATCATATTTAATCATTAAAGCTATTAAAACAATAAGAGTAACAAAAAGGATGGTAGGATAAAAATGACATTTTGCTAGCAAGGTTTGTAGGATAAAAATGACTATTTCATTTGTAGTTGAAAATGACATTATATTATTTATTTATTAAAATATGTATCATGAATTTTGTTGTTTTATATCTATTTTTGTTATAAATGAACGAAAAATAAACTAAATAAATACAAATCATTACAATTGACGACAAATATAAGACTATTTGAATATATTATAAAATTAAAACTATTAACAATATAAAATTGTTGACAGTCAAAATAATTTTTATATTTATCTTTTAAAAGAATATTAATTAATATTTTTATATAGACTTCTATTATAAAATTAATAGAAAAAGTATGTTATTAATAAAATTATAATTAATATAATATATCAAGGAGAGTGATAGAGAAGTTAGTTTTATTCTAGTTTATACATTGAAGTATGGAGCAATGGCTAGTTTGCGGCTAGGGGCTTAGGCTAGAGATGTCAATGTGGCACGGCGGGGGTGGGACACACTTCCCCATCTTTGTCCCTGCCACCAAATTCATTCCACCCCGCCTCCGATCCCCGTTATGGAGGAGTTTCTATCCTCATCCCCGTTCCCCGCGGATCTTCATTCTCTGTGGGGATCCCCGCAGATTCTACATTTATCGATTAACATTTATTTTAAATATCTATATTTTCTATAAAAATATAAAAAGTACAAATATTTCACATATTTATTTTGTTATTAAAAATTCTAGTAATTCACATTTATAATTATTATTAAAATTACTAACGGGACATAAAATAATGATATTCTTTTATAAAATATTATAAAATTCAACCACATAAATTATAATACTTTTTTAAGTAACAATATTCATAAATAACTACAAAATTCAATAACATAAATATGCTTGAAAAATAAAACTTCAAATAATACATGATAATTTAGTTTTCATAGGTCTCACTATTATCTTACGATTTACCAAATTAGAAATCTTAAAGTTTGTCAAAACAATCTACTTTTTCCTATAAACAATTACATGAACAAATTTATGAGAATCAAGGAGAAATAATTTAATTTTTTTTCCTATAAACAATTACATTAAAAAATTTATGAGAATCAATGAGAAACAAACTACTTTTTTCTATAAATATTTACATGAATAAATTTATGAGAACCAAACCTTATTGATGCAATCGTAAGAGATGTGAATAATGATAACACACAATACAGAGAAGACGATGGACAATGGTGAGTCGCGATAGAAAAGATGGATGAGAAAACTGAATGGAGGTTTGACAGTAGAAGAAAAATTAAACGAGCCTGATAGAAGAAAATGAACGCTTCAACTTTTTTAGGGTTTTAATATTTATATTTATCTCTCTTAATGAATACATCAATATTTATTTATTTTTTAAAATAAACATAAAGGAAATGACAGAAAAACCTAATGTAAAATATAAATTATATATTAAATTAATTATATTAAAATAATAAGCGGGACGGGGACCCCGCAGGGCAGGGTATTTATTCCATATCCCGGTCTCCGAAGTGCTCTCGGGGGAATTTTTTCTCATCCATACCCCGTTGGGTGAAATTCTCCATCTCTAGGGCCCTGAACGGGTAAATCCTTACGGGAATCCCCACTAATAGATACAAATTGACATCCATACTTAGTGCCATAATATTATCAATTAATTAGAATTGATTCATTCCAAATATGCAAATTTAATAAATAAGTTCCTCTTTTTTTTTACCATGTACCAAAATAGTATTACTTTAATGAATAAGTTCCTCTTTTTCACCATGTACCGGAATAATATCGTTTTGAGTAACTATTAACTTTAGAGTCTAATATCAAATTTATATATTTTTAATTTTTCAAAATACAATGGGCTTCCCCTGTCAACCCCTAACTCCGCCACTGACAATCATCCCTTCCACGACGGAAATATTATCTAAATTGTTTTGTTTCAAAAGCAACAAACTATATTTATATTTTTATGTTTGTCTAAGCAAACTACATACTCCATTAACGGAGTAATGGAAGAGAAAAAGTGCAGAAGAAAATGAAGAAGAAGCTTATTGTATTGATGCGGTGTAAAGTAGTTACAAGGTTCTTATATAGAGTGCAACTAACCCTAACTAACTAACTAACTTCATAACAGAAAAACTGAATTAGTTATTGAATGAGCTACACTCTATAATAAGCTATCATGCACTCTTCTTGCTTATGTATCTATCTTATTCTTGCACTGCTGCTGTTTCTTCTTGCACTGCTGTTGTTACCCCCTCACAAGCTTGAGGTTGATACAAATCTATCAACCCAAGCTTGGATAAGCAATCAATGAAAGGCCGTGGACCAAGAGCTTTGGTGAACACATCCGCAACTTGATCTTTAGAAGGAACAAGTAACAACCGCATAACACCAGCCTGAACCTTTTCACGAACTAAGTGACAATCTATATCCAAATGTTTGGTTCGCTCGTGGAAAACCGGATTGGCTGAGATATGAAGAGCACTTTGATTATCACAGTAAAGAACAGGAAGTCGTGAAGGATGTTTTTGGAGATCATGTAAGAGAAAACACATCCATTGTAACTCACGAGTTGTAGCAGCTAGGGCACAATATTCTGCTTCAGCTGAAGAACAGCTAACTGTGATTTGTTTCTTGGATTTCCACGACACTAATGATTGGCCAATGAATAAACAATAACCAGAGATGGAATGACGCGTGTCAATACAGCCACCCCAGTCTGCATCACTGAATCCTAGAATTTGAAAATTCAAGGATGCAGAGAAAAGAATGCCACGAGCAGGGGATTTCTTTAAGTATCTCAAAACACGTAGGGCAACTTTATAATGTAATTCAGTGGGAACACTTATATACTGACTAAGTTGTTGTGTGGCAAAAGCAATGTCTGGTCTGGTAGTAGTGAGGTATAACAGTCTGCCCACAAGTCTTCTATAGGCAGTGATGTCTGCAAAAGCTGCACCATTGTTTTAATGAAGTCTAAGAGAAGCATCCAAAGGTGTAGAAGCTGGTTTGCAACCAGTAAGACCAGTTTCTTGAAGCAATTCAAGGCAATACTTCCTTTGACATAGTGTGATGCCTTTGGATGATCTAGCAACTTCAAGGCCAAGAAAGAATTTCAAGGTACCAAGATCCTTGATATGAAAAGCTTTATGCAAAGCTTGCTTAAGCTGAGCAAAGACTGTGAGGGATGTGCCAGCTAGAATTATGTCATCTACATAAACTAGAAAAGCTGTGAATGAAGTGGAATTGGCTTTGATGAAAAGAGTATGATCAGCATGAGCATTCTAGAATCCTTGAGCTTTGAGAAATGTTGTCAATTTTTCAAACCATTGCCTACTAGCTTGCTTTAATCCATAGAGAGACTTTGTAAGTTTGCACACTTGCCCAGGTTTATCAGCTACAACCCCATGTGCTACTCTCATATACACTGCCTCATGCAGGTCTCCATGAATAAATGCATTGTTTACATCTAGTTGATGTAAATGCTAACCATGAATGGCAGCCAAAGCAAGTAACACTCTAATGGTGGAGATCTTTGCCACAGGTGAAAATGTTTCAAAATAGTCAAGACCTTCTGTTTGGTTGAAGCCTTGAGCCATAAGTCTGGCTTTGAATCTTTCAATAGATCCATCAGCAAGCCTTTTTACTTTGTACACCCATTTGTTCCCAATGGGAGAAGCATCAGATGGGAGGTCAACAAATTCCCAGGTATGATTGTTGTTTAGAGCTTCAATCTCTTTGTGCATAGCCTGAACCCATCTGGGATCTTTAGATGCAACATTGTAATTTGTTGGTTCAACCTCAGATGAAAGTGCCATAGCATAAGCTTGTTGAATGGAGGAGAGATTAGCATATGATAGATATTGTTCTAAAGGATATTGACAAGTTGAAGAGGCAACTTTAGAGGTACATATGTAATATTTAAGATGAATGGGAACTTGTGTGACTCTTGTGGATTTTCTGATGGGTTCAGATGAAGATTCTAAAGGTACATCAAGAGGAATGTCCTCCTGAACCTGAGAAGGAACATTGGTATCATCTGTTAATGCAACATCCTGAGGAGTATTGGAAGCAGAACGATGCAGACTATCATGATTAGATGAATCATAAGAAGAATGTTGAGTATGATCATCAGGAATATAATGTGACTGAAGGGGAGAAAGTGGAACTGACTCCATGGACTCAATATGTGTAGATGAAGGAATATGTGATTGGTGATCATAGTAGATATTAGTGGGAATAGGATTATCAGCATCATCAGAGAAAGGAAATTCCATATCAAAAAATTTCACATTTCTAAAAATAATGATATCATGAGTAACTGTATCTAGTAGGATGAAGCCTTTCATACCTGACTTGTATCCCAAGAAAGCACATTTTCTTGCTCTTGCATCAAACTTGTGTCTCTTATTTGGCAGAGTGGAAGCATAGCTCAAACATCCAAACACTCTTAGAGAACTTAAATCAGGGACACATCCATACATGACTTCATAAGATGATTTATTGTGCAAAACTTTGGTAGGAATCCTGTTCATGAGATACACAACATGAATGACTGCATATGACCAGAATGCTTTTGGCAATTTTGATTGAAACATGAGAGCTCTACTAATGTTGAGAATGTGTTGATGCCTCCTCTCAACTCTACCATTTTTCTGAGGAGTGTAAACACAACTTCTTTGATGTAGAATTCCCTTTGAAGCATAATATGCAGACATAACCGACTCAGTCCCATTGTCACTTCTAAGTATTTTGACTTTTCTGCTAAATTGTGTGTCTACCATAGCTACAAAATCCACTATCTTATGACCTACTTCAGCTTTGGATTTCAACATGACAACCCAAACATGTCTGATGTGATCATCAAGGATATTTAGAAAATATTTAAAGCCATGAATAGAAATAGTGTTAAAGGGTCCCCATATGTCAACATGAATAAGCTCAAACAGTTCACTAGCATTATGATTGCTGATAGGAAATGAAAAACATTTTTGTCTAGCTTGCTGACATACATCACAAGCTTTATGAATACTACTTGGAATGTAACTATACATGTGACTCATACAATTCATTCTGTCATGAGATAAATGCCCTAATCTCAAATGCCATAGTATGGCTGGAGCTATATTTGCTGATTTCCTATTGGTAAAAACACTAGAAACAAAAGCTATATTACTGTCTTCTTTATAGGCGTCCAAGTAATATAAGCCATCTTGTTCTCTAGCTGAACCAATCTTCATCAAGCTCTTCTTTCCCTGTACAACACACTTGTCAGTTTCAAACACTACTTTGCAGTCTTGCTCTCTACATAATTTTGAAACTGAAATCAGATTGACTTCAAATTCTGGCAGAAACAATACATTCTTAATAACAAAATTATTAGACAGTTGTACTTCTCCACTGATTGATGCTGTAATAGAATTACCATTGGGAAGATTCACCTTTATAGCATTGATCTCATTATGTTTTAAAAACCAATCTATATTGTGATATATGTGATGAGTAGCTCCTGTGTCTAATATCCAGCTTTCACTACTTTTGGTATTAAAACTAGAAATATAAGCATTACCTCCTTTTGCAACATTGATGGATCCTGTATTCTTCTCAAGAAGCACCATTAAACCTTGATACTGCTCCTTTATTAATGTCATGTTGCCATTGTCACTTGTTGTAGCAGCAGATTGTTTATGACCTGATCCATCAACTTCCACTTGGTTTTCATATGATGAGCTTCCTCTAGCAAGATTGGGTGGATAGCCATGTTTCTTGTAACAGGTGTCCACTATGTGTCCATTTCTACCACAGTGTGTGCACACTTTCATATTTCCTCTTCCTCTACCAGCATAGCTATTTCCTCTTCCTCTGCCAACATAACTATTGCCTCTATTTGCATGAGATCTTGTATCAACAACATTAACCATGCTAGCTTCTTTAATCACATTGTTGTTCAAATACACAATTCCACATATTTTCCTCTCTTGTTGCATGACCATAGAAAAGACTTTGTTGATTTGAGGGATAGGATCCATAAGCAATACCTAGGATACAACTCCATGGAATTCTTCATTCAAACCAATCAAGAACTGGATAATTCTATCCTCAGCTCTAAAACCTATGCTATTCCTCATAGCTAGGCAAGCACATGTTATGCGACAAGTACAACTTGGCATTGGTCTATATTGATCAAGTTCTTCCCATAAACTTCTCAATTCAGTGAAATAATCTGAAATCTTCTTATTACCTTGCTTCAAATTTGATATTTCTTGATACAACTATGCAACACAAAATCGATCTCCTCTTATGAATCTATCTTTGAGATCATTCCACATTTCATATGCACTATCAATAAACACCACACTATGTGCAATTGAGGGTGCAATTGAGTTGATGATCCATGTATGAACAAGATTATTGCATCTTTGCCACGCAAAATAGTTAAGACTATTCTTCTCTGGTTCTTCGATAGTTCCATCTACAAATTGAAACTTATTTTTCATTGCCAATGCTCTTCTCATCTTCATGGACAAGGCATGGTAGTTTTCACCTAATAATGGAGGCGTGACGCATACCGTGGATGAATTTTCAGATGGATGAACGTAGTAAGGATCCAATTGATCCTGACCTGAAGTATTTGCTGTAGTGTTATTGTTGTTATTCCTTGTCATCATGAAGAATAGATTCGACGAACAAGGAGAAAAGCTCTTTCGAAAGAAAGCTAGAAAACGATGAAAAACGAGCAAGATTTCGCAACTTCAAGTAGAATTCAAACAAAAACAAATAATGAAACTGATCACCATTAAAGCTTTGATCCTGATGATGGCACAACGGAAACAAAGCAGGATCAACCTGCTCTGATACCATCTAAGAAAACTGCATACTCCATTAATGGAGGAATGGAAGAGAAAAAGTGCAGAAGAAAATGAAGAAGAAGCTTATTGTATTGATGCAGTGTAAAGTAGTTACAAGGTTCTTATATAGAGTGCAACTAAACCTAACTAACTAACTAACTTCATAACAGAAAAACTGAATTAGTTATTGAATGAGCTACACTCCATAATAAGCTATCATGCACTCTTCTTGCTTATGTATCTATCTTCTTCTTGCACTGCTGCTGTTTCTTCTTGCACTGTTGCTGTTAGTTTGGATAACAATGCATATAAATAAAAATTATAACAATGGATTCGTAATTAAATACATGTAGTGACAAAAACATAAAATTAGAACTATTAAAACAACATTACAATTTAAAAACAAGCTTTATTTATGTATAACATGGTTCAAAATTGTTAGAATTAAGCTATCCAACATTCTCTTCCTCTTTTCTTCTTGTAAGTGAACATCATCAGGGCCTGTAAAGAAAATTGATGGGTCAAAGAAATATAAATAAGAGAAACATAATTTTGATATGTAATTAAAATTATAGACTTAGAACTTCCTATGATTAATTTTGAACTTAACTGTGACACTAGATGCAAACGCATAGATGATGAGCTGAACAAACCGCTTTCATATGGATCTCACACAAACCTTGATGACACCAAACTTTTTCACTGCAATAATAACCACGACCTGTGATGCAAAACAAAAATATACTTGTTAATGATGAGATATGAAAGAAATATTATGAGGAGAAAATTTGAAAAGGAAAGTTCTTACCAGAGATTACATCCCTTACAATGAAAAATATAGAAATAAAGAAGATTATAGTATAAAGAGCTTTATGGATTTTAGACATATTTTTTTCTACTTTTCATGTAGTAAAACTTTAATTTTTTCCCCTATGTTTATAATGAGTTTTGTTAGATCATATAAAGATGCAGGAAACCCTTTGGAAAATTCTTGTTATTATTAAAACCGTCTGCATGCATCAATGTAGAGTGGTTGTCCCTTTAGACCAATCAAACAAGGATCTAACATAAATAATTTTATCAACCTTTTATCTTTTTATAACCTTTCAAGATAGATAAGGAATGCTAGAAAAAACAATGAAACAATGTAAAAGTGTGTAGCTTTGTTGTTAGAAGTTAGTTGGATGAAATTTTGTATATTGTAACATTCGACATGTATGTAACTAGTATGATATCCGTGCGTTCGCATAGATACACGTCAGTGATGCTCATTTGTTTTCATAATGTATTTTTTGTCAGAATATATTTGTTCTTAGAATGTATTTAATTATATTTTAAATTTGAAAAAAAAAACTACAATTAATAAAAATTAGTACATTTTTTATTTACTAAAAATTAGTTTTCATTTGTTTTTATTTAAAATTTAAAAAAAAAATAGAATTAATAAAAATTAGTAAATATAAAAAATATATATTTTATATTTAAAAAAAATAGATTTCATTCTTACAGACATCGATTAGTATCTTTTATAAAAACATTTACGCAATGATTTAGTTTTATAAATATCAAATAATGTCATAGTATTTGTAAATATTATTTTAATTTTATAAATAAATATTATTAACATAAATAAATTTATTTTATGTAAGTATTATTACAAATATCTATTTCATGCGATATTTATATCGGTACTCGTGTGATCGCCGGAGTAATGGTGTGTTATGCACATTTGTTTTTTGAAAAAAAGAATCAATACCCGCGGGCATCGTTTGATATTTTTTTATAAAAATATATATGCAATAATTTAGTTTTATAAATATCAAATAATATCATTGTATTTGTAAATATTTTTTAATTTAATAAATAAATATTATCAACATAAATAAATATATTTTATGTAAGTATTATTACTAATATCTATTTCGTGGGATACTCATATATTACTTGCGTGTTTGCCCCGGTACTGATGTGTCACGCACTTAATTTTTAAAATTTAATAAAATTGTAAATAAGAAAAATCAAATTGTTTTTACCAAAATAATTGATTATTTTTAAAAGAAAGACATATTTTAAAAATAATAACAAAATCGTTTTATCAAAATATTTTTACATCAATAATATATATTTCATTTTTTCATATATTATATTTAAAAGAATAGTATGTATGGATGTTAATTGTCTCATCACCGATTGATTAACATACAACGTTACCGTCCTAATTTATAATAAAAAAAACTATATTTTCTCTTTCAAAGTTTAAGACAAAATAATGTATTTTATTTTATTTATTTATTACTTCAAAATAATAACAATTATTTATAACTCTTTTATTATAAATTTATAAAAATAAAATAAAATTTAGTGACTTGAATAATTATTGTAAACCAATTTAATATAATAAAAACTGCGTATTTTATCAAAATAATATTTTGTAAAAATATATTTTATTTTTCTTATAAATAAAATCAGAGATAGTATTATTTTTTCAATTATATTTTTTAATTATTATTATTATGTACACTATTTCTAGTATATTAATAAAATTATAATATCATATAAATATTATTACATATTTTTCATTAGTTGGTGTTCTTAGTCTGGGATTGGGCTCCACCAGTAATATTCATTTCAATTAAATCATTGTTATCATTATTTTATTTCTTTTCCTATGAAGCTAGAAAAAGATTTGGTGATGAAAGGTGAATATTTCATCCACTAAGTATAAGTTTTCATCTAAGATATATCAATTAAATCAAGTATATCTTTAGTGATTTTTTATTAATTATATAGATTTTATCAATAAAAATAAGAATTAAATTACCTATTTGTTTTATTATAAGAAATTAATACTAAAATTATCTGTACCTAACTATTTATCATGGGTATCTAAGAATTTGTCATAGTTAAATTCAATTTTTTTTTAACAGTGATAGTCCAAAAATAAACATATTTATGGAATAAATGAGGTAATTTTTGTAGAAGATGAAAAAAAAATTAAAATAATAATTTTATTTTTTTAAACCAAGTGAAGTTAAATAAAAATTAAAAGAAGAAAGAATGAAATCATTGAAAAATGAAAGGAGTGTAATTTAAAATGGGTGATGTTGCTTTTAATTTAGAAAACTCACGTAGAGAAATGGGTGTATGTGTTGCATCCCAAAATTTGCCCTCACAATACAAGACTTTGTGTGCTAAGAAGGTTCACAAGGTTCACAAGACCCTTCATGAGGTTCATGAAGTTTACAAGACACTTTATGAGGTTCACAAGGTTCACAAGGTTCACAATACTTACAAGACCTTTCATGAGGTTCATGAAGTTTACAAGACACTTTATGAGGTTCACAAGGTTCACAAGGTTCACAATACTTACAAGACCTTTCATGAGGTTCATGAAGTTTACAAGACACTTTATGAGGTTCACAAGGTTCACAAGACCCTTCATGAGGTTCATGAAGTTTACAAGACATCTTATGAGGTTCACAAGGTTCACAAAGTTCACAATTGGTCAGAAGATTTGACAATTCCCTCAGACAATGCATCCTCCTAAGCAGTGCATCCAAAACTAGGGTTTTAACTTTAATCAGGCTAAATGGACTCCCAAGACTTCAAGTGAGCTTCATAACATCTTATAGGTGTCTAAGAATCCTCATGACAAGTTTCAAGACTTTTCCCAAAGGTTTGCTCAGTCAGATGATCAGATAAGTCAAAATCAGTCAAAGTAGTTAAAAAGTCAAACTAAGGTCAACTATGGTCAAACCAAAGTCAAACTTCATGATTTTTTGCCAAAATCAAGTATATGAAGTAAAATTCATCATTTGATAAAGGGTTGATCATGATTCATCAAGGATATTTCAGATCATCAAGAATCAAGGGTTTCTAAATTAGGGTTTCCTCAGGAAAAGTCAACTAAACTTTGACCAGCCATAACTCTCACATGCTTCATCACCAATTTTCCATCCAAAGCTCATTTTGAAGGAAATTTAATTCTCTACAACTTTGTGTCTCACAAGCCAAGCCCAAAAATGCTTCATTTGGAAGGTATGAGCTAAGACATTATAGGTCCTTTTGAAAGTCAACAAAAAGTCAACAACTTCAAAAGGGCATAACTTGAGAATGGTAAATGATATGGACATGAAACCAATGGGGTTGGTTAGAGGACTCTTCAAGCTTTCCAAAATGTCCAAGAACACCCTCATATCATTAAAATTGAAGTATTTGTGCCCTTGCAAAGTTGGGAAATTTTAGGGAAACTTATGAAGCAAATAAGGCCTTAAAGTCAATTTTTGCTAAATGAGCCCACCTAATTGCCATTCAAACCTTACAAACTCATCAAGCACGACCCAACCCACTCCTTTTCTGATTTTTTATTTTTTATTTCATATTTATTTGAATTTTATTCATTAAAATACAAATTAAATTGAAATAAAATATAAAAGTCATATATTTGATTTGATTTTTGGTTCTAGAAAGTTTTAACACTCATTTAAACTTGATTAATACCATTTAAATTCAGATCATCCAAACATGGCAAGGCTAGATCAAGAATATTCAAAATTTAAGATCACATCTTTTTCAATCTCCCAAAGTCCAAATATCCACAAATTTGTTAAACTCTTGACCTAATTTCATTGTGTCCTATATAAACAACATGAAGCAAGACACTATTCACGAATTTGCAGCCTCTAATATCACCTTCAAACTTCACAAAAATTCATCAAAAATCCAATTTTCGGTTTTCACATTGCAAGGAGTTAGAAGGTATTTTAAGAACACAAAGAGGTTCCCTGGACATCCCTGAATCGAAACCACCCATCACATGCCTCTGAATCACACTCATATGCCATAACCGAATCATCTTTCTTTTGATTTTTTCAAATTTTCGATTCATTAAATTCATGCAATATTATTGTGTTTTGACTTGAATTTCTTGTTTGTGATAAGTTGTAGACTGATTCTGGACAGGTTTCTTGAAGCTTCATGGAATAAATTGAATTTCACCATAGCTAGGGTTTGCGGCCTCATTTAGGGTTTCATGATTTAGCCAAGATAAATGAATTCTAAAGACATAGGATAATTGCAAATCTCATTAAGAATTCAATGGTATAATTAATTTTGTGAAATCTTGCTGTTTGGTTAGAGTTTGTTATTCGCAGGAACAAAATTCGCAGCAAAATTCGTATGTCCAGAGGTAGAAGACGAAGTCTGCGCGCGAATTTTTAATTTGAAATCTTATCTTATTTTATTATGTTTGGTTTCTATTAATATTACAAAGAAAGCAAGTGGTTCAGTTGGTGAGGACGCGCGTGTGTGGAGCTAGCGTCCAGTGTTCGAATCCAGGCAGGGCCAATCTTTTTTTTTGCTTCAATTTCTGTTGTCTTGCAAGGACGGAATAAAACAAAATCATGTTGATTTCTATCACCAACGCGCACGTTGGCCCAGCGGTTGGAGTTTTCTTCAGGTATTGGGGAGGTCCTGGGATCAAAACCAGGCCTCCCCCTTTTTCTTTCTTGTCTTTTATTTTTTGATTTGTTTACTATTATTATTGTTTTTTAATTATAATTAATTTTAATTTAACTATAACCCTAATTTCTTTTAATTCTAAAACCTAATTTATTTTCATAAGTCATAATTATAATTATTTACCTCATGTATATTTATCTTATAACTTGTATATAATTTTTATATGTTAGTAATCTAATTAATATAAAACCCTAAAATATTTCTATAAAACCTAATTATTTTTAGAAAACCCTAATGGTAAATATTAATTTATTTGTTAGTTATAATTTCTAATTTATTTATTTATAAAACTTTAATTATGTAATTTGTTTATAATTATTCTTTAATATAATTCTTGTATGCCAATAATTTTTAATATGCTTAAAATAATTAGAATTCTTAACTTAATTTTGTACATATAATTATAATTAATCTTATTTTCATAATATGCATATATTCTATAACTTGTTTATAATTTAATTTTTGTATATAAATAATTTTTAAATATATGTTTAGAAATAGTTAAAAATTGCTAATTTAATTTTGTAATTATAATTTTATTTTTCATAATATGTTTATAATTAACTTAATTTTTATAATTTGCATATAACTTAAAACTTTACAAAAATTAGTATAATTGTTTACATTTTCTTATTAATCTTAAATAATAATTGTTTATAAAAATTGAACTTTTAATTATTATAATATTCTTGCTTATTTCATTATTATTATTATTAATTATATTTATATGATATTTTATCATTACTAACCCCATTTAACTTTGTATTATTTTTATTATTTTCTACTAACCCAATTATTATTATTATTTAATATTTTTCTTATTTATTTTATTCTGCTTTTATTATTATTATGTAATTGTTCCTGGATGTAATATTTTAATAATAGTATTTAAATATTTATTTTTATGCTATGGTTAGTAAAATAGGGAGTGTAAAATATGTTTGTATTTAAAATTAATTTAGATCACTAATTTAAAAGATAAATATTTAAAATTGTACACTCACACACGTAAGTCGATCTTTGATCGCCATCTCACTTCCTTAAGGATACCTCTCATGTTGCCTAATCAAAAAAGGTCAAGTAGGGTGTATAAAGCAAAAGTCCCTCAAATCCACATCATCTAGTCCCTTAACAGATAAAAGATCAAGTCCCTTTCGAATGTTGCCTTGGTAATGATCTTGTCCCTTTCGAATAAAGATGATAGTCCCTTCGAATTGCTTATACACCCCACAGTTGCCTACATAACAGATGACCCTTCACTTGTCCCTCACATCCAAGGTAATGACTACCTATTCCTTAATAATAGGGATAGTCTTACCATTTAAAGGATTCAAGAACAGAAAAGACTTAAAACTTAGGGTAGGTTCCTCTTAGATACTTGCTCACTCTTCAAAACAATTTCAAACACTTCACACATTTCAAACAATTTTCAAAACAAAGGTTTATACGCATCCGTACATGGGTCATTATAAACACTTAAGAAAATTTCTATTCACACACTTCACATTTTCAAAAACATTTTAAAGTGAGCTAAGTAACTAAGAGCCCATGGATAACCATGGATGTAAAGGGTGCTAACACCTTCCCTTTACATACCCTACCCCCCGAACCCAAAAATCTTTTTAAAGGTCTTTCCTGTTCTTTTATGCCTTTCCTTTGGATAAAATAAAAGTCGGTGGCGACTCTTGCTATCCGCAACATAACTAAAGTCAGTTCTCCCACCGTGTTACAGAACTGGCGACTCTGCTGGGGACTTAATATTAAAGAGGGGTACCCTTAGGAATTAGATCACTTTAAAATTGTTTGCCTTGTTTGCTTTATACTTATCTTGTTGGGTGCTCTTATGTGTGAAAGATCCTAACCCGGATCTAGTGTACCTTAGGTAAATGGCAATAGACCAAGGAAACTGTACGGCGTATACCGATATGGTTGATCTGGTGGCCATAGTTAGTGTGACTTCTTGGTTGGTGCTTATGTTCCTTAAGTCAAGTTGAGGATAATATGAGGCTGCCATATGTTGTCAGTGCACTAACTAACTTTTAGAACCCTAGTTATCCCATCTTGGCCTTTAGAAAAGTAGTGAGGTAACCGGCTTTGGTGCAGACTGAAGTTGGTTGACACTCGATACTACACTCATTGAGATCTTAAACTTGGAGGGTTTTGGTTGGCAAGTAAGTTGCCTACTGAACAACCACCCTTGTGAAGGATCAATGATATTGAGATCCCTTAGAACATGGTTACTTTTGTAGGACAGGATGAACCAACTAACTTCAGGGGAGGGTACTTACCTTTGAACCTCATGCAAGCCTTTAAACCTAGGGCTATGGTGTGACTTGTTTGTGTGTGCCACATGTTTGTGATTGAGCATAACATCATGACATCATCATGCATCATAAGCATAACATTTTCGCTAACCATTTCAAGGACCAAAGGATTTATCTTTGTTCTTTGTTGCAGGTCATGGCTTCTGCTCGTAGAAACACCATCAGGATTAACTTTGTGGGCATACCTGCTAAGCTTAAAGAGTTGGTTTCTCAAGTGTCTGATCATTCCCAGTTCATCAAGAGACATGGTCACCTATTGGATCTAGTCACTTCAGGATTCAATGAAGACATGATGAGTGTCCTATTTCAGTTCTTTGACCCTAAGCACCATTGCTTTACATTCCCTGACTATCAGCTGGTTCCTACAATGGAAGAGTTCTCTAAACTTCTGGGTATACCTGTTCTTGATCAAAGACCCTTCACAGGCTTGGAGAAAGAGCTTAAACCAGAGGTTATTGCTGCAGCCCTACATCTGAAGAAGTCTGACATTGTTCTAGAAACGAGAAGCGGAGTTAAGGGTATTCTTGCCAAGGTGTTGATAGAGAAAGCTCAGTTGTTCTTGAAGGCCATGAGCTATGATGCTTTTGAGGAAATCTTAGCCTTGCTGATTTATGGCTTAGTATTGTTCCCCAATCCAGATCAGTTCATAGACGTTCATGCCATCAATATATTCCTGAGTCACAATCCAGTACCTACATTGCTTGGAGACATACTACATTCTCTTCATACCCGTACTACAAGGGCAAGAGGAACTTTGATGTGCTGCATACCTTTGCTTTCTAGGTGGTTTATTTCTCACCTTCCTCGCTCAGTAATGAAGAATGAGCAAGGGTTCAGGTGGTCTAAGAGGATCATGTCACTTTCTCACTCAGATATCCATTGGTGCTCCAGATCTATGGAGAATGTCACTATCATTGACCGTTGTGGGGAGTTTCCTAATGTGCCACTTCTAGGCGTAAGAGGAGGCATCACCTACAACCCCTCTCTAGCTTTACGACAGTTTGGTTACGCTCGGAGTGATGGTCCACATGACATGTTGATTCAGGGCATTGTGTTTGACTACGACAACGATATTCAAGGTTACCGTCAGAGATTCATACGAGCATGGGGAAAAGTGAACAGGGTTGACAGCAAGACACTGGAGCCTAAGTACACTATTCCTATGGAAGCTTATCTCAGATGGGTGCGATCTCGGGCTCAGACTCTCATGATGCCATATCCTGCTATCCTGCCAGTTACCATGGAACTTGTTGCTGAAGGAGATACTGCTTATACCATCCTTCACCCAGACATGCCTACTGACATGGAAGACTTACAGAGATCCTGGATCCAGTTGAAGGAGCAAAGGGATACTTTCGAGGCTCATTACAAAGCAAGCCAAGAAAGAATCCTGGAACTAACAAAGCAACTTCACGAGGAACGGAATCTCAATTCATACCTCAACACAAAGAGGAAACGTCCATGGGAGACTTAAAACCCCATCTTTTGTATTTATTTCATTTCATCTTGTAAGCCCAAAGGGCAAACAAATTTATTACTAATAAAAAGTTTACCTTCTTGATTGTTTAAGCAAATTTAAATCCTGCGGTCCTTGAAAACATTGCATACGCATTTATACACCATATCATTGCATCACAGGTTTATTGTGCACAGGTTTCTTATCTTCTCGCTGTTTATTTCAGCAATGGCTCTTGAACAAACAGTTAAAGATCTCCAGGCACAAAATGCACTGTTCCAAGAGCTGATCCTGAACTTGTCCAAGGGGCAGGATGAATTGAAGACACTGCTGGCTAAGAAAAAGAATCCAGAGGACAACAAAGATGATCAGCTGAAACAACTACAAGCTGAGATAGCAGAGATGAGGATTCAGATGAATGACCATGTGACTCTTATTCAAAGTTTAGCTCAGGGGCAAGAAGAGCTAAGAACTTTTGCCCACAAACTCCAAAGTAATAGAGTCAGGAATCTAATTGTCAGTAAACCTCCATTAAAACAAGCTGATTTGGTTGAAAGGAGGATGGGGATAAAAGAAGTTAAAAGACAGGTTGCCATTGATTGTTCCTCAATTGAAGAAGAAAGACATGGTAAAGTTAATCCACCTCAACACAAGGGATGTAGAAGACAGTTTATCAAATTCAGCACTCCAATGTCACAAGTTCTGCAATGCTTGTTGGAGATGAAACTAGTTTCCTTGAAAAATTCTCCTCAAAATCCTAAAACTTCCTCCCCTCGCTATAATCCCAAAGCAAGGTGTGGGTATCACTCCAACTGTCCTGGACATGATACTAATAGTTGTTGGACATTGAAGAAAAATATCCAAGACCTGATTGACGAAGGAATCCTAGAGGTTACTCCAGAAGGTCAAGTTCAATTCTACTATCACCCATCAAACACCGAAGCTGCAAGACAAGTTGCCCAGTGTAGCAAGAAAGGAAGCCTACCTATTCCTGTTGAGATATGGGGCACCTTGGGACATCCAAGTGGTAAATTTGATTTCATGGTGAAGTATACTGCTCCTCAAAGTTCACAGATTGCAATTGAAGACATTCAGCCAACTGGATGGGACAACATTTGAATTTTCATTTGTAATTTCTTTTATTTGTTTGAACACTTACTATTATGTTAAACTTTTGTTTTCATTAATGCATTGCATATGTTTGTCTTGAATTAATCCATTCGTTTCACTATGTGTTGAAGTATGTTTCATATTTCTATTTTGTGATATTTAACTCCTGATAAAGCTATAAGCCTGTAGAGGGAGGATGACGAAAACAATACCATAATATTAGGCAGTATGCTTTTGAACAGACTATGCTGACAATGTACAGGCATTGTTTCAATTCCTAAACAATGGAGATATAAGGAAGTTAATCCCTAGTCAACCCGTTTGAGCCTATGAAGTAGGAGTTTTTATTCTCGCACAAATTAAAACCCTTATTCATAACCTGGGGCAGGGTAGTTACTCAGTTAACCCAAATATGCCAATTATCTGTGGTGTACACAACTAATGATGGTTCTCTGTAATCATGAAACCTGACAGTCAATATCCAGCAAAAGAACAGTTCACTAAGTCAAAACCTATGAAGGAGACTTAATAAAAAAATTGAGAAATCCCGCTGACTGTAATCTTGAAACAAACAGTTCAGGCAAAAGGAAGGGATAATAAAGCAAGAGAAAAAAAGAGGTCACTATGAATCCTCAACAAAGAAAGATGACTTGAATGTTCAAATAAATTTTTGGTCTCTGAACCATCACAAGTGTCAGTGTTACAATTCCAAACTACTTTTGAGCCTCAATACATAAGTTAACTGAGCATATGACTGAAGAACATCATGTAGATTGGGTTGGGTACAAATAAAATTTGAGCCTTTATCCTTTGTTTCTTAAACCGTGAACCAGGCCACGTTACAACCCTTTAAAAGTCCTAACTGAAGCATGGTTAGTTCGAAAGTGTACTGCCACAAAAAGGTATCCTGACTCCTTTAGGGCTTATTATAAAACTTGAGTTAATATCACAGTTTTCACAAAAATTGTTTTTCTAAAATAACTCTTTTTC